>OW971871.1:0-2837762 GCA_943193625.1 Mucor piriformis | reverse complement strand
CTAAAGAGGTATTGTGGTAAGTCCAGCTGTACTGTAGTGTGTCAAGGCGTGCTTCCGTTTGTTAAGGGAGGCTGTGGTGTGTCTAGTTGTTCTGTGCTGTCTCAAGGCATGCTACCGATTGTCAAGCGTGCTGCCACATCTCAAGGGGTGCTGCGGTATCTCACAGTGTGCCAAGGCATTTTCAGGAGTGACGTCGCGTCTGAAGGTCTGTCATAGCGTGCCATGGTGTTCAAAGGTTTGTCTTTGCGTCCTTATTTGTGACAATCGCTCTTAATGCGTGCCATTGTGTCCCACGGCACGCCATTGCGTCTCAGTATATGCGTTGAACCCCAGCGTGATTAATTCCGTGTCATGTTAAGTGACTTGCTACATTGGTTGCCTTCATAGCGTCATAGCGAACTGTATTGTGCTGTGGAATTATCTCGCCTGCTGAAGAAAATTTCCTTATGTGTTGACATTGCGGTCATGCCATTGGAATCCTACGTCTCAGGAATTGCCATGTAGTGCGCAAGGCATGCTCAATGAGCATGCATTACTTGCTACGAATTGCTCATTAGACGCACATAAAGTGTTTGTGGTCCGCAATATATTGTCAACTTTATCCTGGTAATCCCTCCTACTAGATAAGGACGCCACCACGTGCACAGGTAAGTTTAATGATTGTAAGACAAGTACTTAGCCTAATTTATAAAAAGGTATTATACAGTTTTGAGTACCATGTATTAAACGTACATGCATGTGCATGCATGACCTTGTACAAATACATTGCATGCGTCTGCATGCATCATGCAATGCAATGCAATGCAAACATTTCCTGTTAGCTATTAATCATGAGTACGTCTCTTATCTAACTATGATGCAACTGCTGACTTCATGATACGTTCT
Source organism: Mucor piriformis (assembly GCA_943193625.1). Taxonomy (NCBI): domain Eukaryota; kingdom Fungi; phylum Mucoromycota; class Mucoromycetes; order Mucorales; family Mucoraceae; genus Mucor; species Mucor piriformis. The sequence continues at coordinate 2,836,877 of OW971871.1, read as the reverse complement.
TGAAAAAGATATAAAAGACACGTACTTTTTTTTCCTGAACAGCCATTATCTTTTTCTCATCACATCTCACTTTGATTTAAATTTTATCATGAACCAAAACGAACAATCCTCTTCTTCTCGTCCTGCTAGAGACATTTGGGCACCATTCCGTGAGTATTGTTTCAATTTTTTTTTTTGCCATTAGACTAATGTCCATGTTTTTCACATTCCAGGTGCTGCTGCAATGTCACGCAATGATGCTAGAGCATTGACTCCTATCCCTGTTCTGGCCCCTAGTATATCTCCTGCAGTAATCTGTTCCGCTACCGATTCGAACACCGTTTCAGTTGAAACCGCTGCCCCTCGTCGTCGTCGTCTCATTCAAAGAGAGTCAGACGAAGTAATGGAGGACGTACCCATTCAGCGTCGTCGCCGTCTCATTCAAATAGACTCTGACGAAGAAATGGAGGAGCCTCTTTTGCAACGTCGTCGTCATCATCGTCTGGAGTCACCTGATGTTACCTCGGATGATGTTTTTGGTAAGCGCCTTAGCATATACGTATGTTTACCTTAAGAGTTTAGCGTTAACTTCATTTATTATTGCTATAGCGGACATTGTTCATTTACTTAACAGTGGTCGCGTTCCTCGTCGCGTTGACGAACGTCCCACTTTGGAGGACTACATGTACGAGTATGAACGAATCGCTTCTCAGCCAAACGTTACTGAAGTAGCATTAAACCATGCTTTGGTTGAAGTCTTTGCCCGTGGTCATTTAAATGGGCATTTTCAACCTCTCGGTATCCGCTCCACCATCACTGATACTTGCCCCGGAGTTGTATATGATGTCGACTCTTTTGTGTACCTTTCTTTCTCCGATATTCCTTTTTTGAAAACCAACTTGGATTTGTATTACCGCCCAAATTACAATTCTTCGATCAAAAAAAACTTGGGGATCAATTACTTTTACCAGGATACAAAATTTGGCAAAGGGCCATTGAGTACTTGCCCAAATATTACTTTAGCAAAGTGTGGCGATACCAATGTAAGTTTTTAAATATAACCATTTTTTGTTGAAATACATACTAATTTTTCGTACACTCTTTAGATAAACATTTTTTTTCCGGAGCTTCGTATGAAGTACCGTGGTGTCCAGAATCGTTCCTCTGTTGCTGGTATTGGCGGATCGGTCATTGATTTGTTGGACCACGCAATGTTTGTCAACCTTGTACTTCGCCCTGCTGTTGGCTCTGTTATCGATACCACTGCGTATCCTGATCCGTTAGACTTCGAAGCAGCTGCCAAATTTGGTGTTGGTTATTCAGCATTAAAAGTAGTAACAGGCGAACTTAACCAGATTATTGCTGCTATGAGACTTATCGTAGAAGAGGCTTCCTCAGAAAGTACTAGCTCCGCTGAACTATCCCAGTTCAATGGTTTTTTTTTCTGTGTCTATAACCATGGCCTCAAATTACGGTTATCTTGCAATATGCCTTTTGCAGACAATTTGGAATTTGTCAAAGAGGTGATGTGCACTGTACCTTGGGATTGGGCTGGTACCGGTTTGACAGAAAATCTGTCTAACCTTTTCTTGGACTTGGCTGTTGTGCTTCTCCCTCCTTCTGGGTATGTTTGTGCTGGTTTGTGGTCAGACTATGACTATCTGCGGTCCATTTTTTTTGGTACCAACGAATCAAACAATTTTGATGGTATTTTTCGAAAGGATAATTTATCCACTTTTGATGGTCTTGGTGGTTTCAAGTACTCTCCCGCTGGTGCAAGTTTAAACTTAGATATTGTCACCATGCAGTGTTATTGTGTGTTTAAGCATATAGACTTCAAACGTAACAGCAATAGCTTTAGACAGTCCAGGGACATTACTCCGGAGCAAATATTCCAGAATTCGAAAAGTGTTCCTAAATGGGTGGCGGATAATTGTCGTAATTTGGATCTTGCCCGATTTAGATCCTATGGTGCGCGTTTGGAGTTCCGTGTTGGTGGTGCCGGCGCTTTGAGATTGTTTAATTTTTTGCGGGATCCAAGCCAGATTTCGAAGATTTCTCTTTGTTGTTCTTTTTTTCCCTCTGGCTCCATCTTTGGGTTCATGTCTGGTAGAATTCAAGCTTTCAATCAATTAGCAATTGCCCTGCAGGAGTCTAGTTTTAAGTATACCTTGGAGGGTCTCACCTTGGCCACTATGATTAGCTACTTTTTTTCTGGTGTTATGCATCGGTCTGACGATTCCTACGAATTTCGAGATGTTCAAAAATTTCTTGAAGAGGAGAGATCTTCCCTTTCCGCTTGTCTTTTTGTTGCAAATAGAATTCAATTTGCAAATGGTTACTGGCGTGTACAACGTCCATTTTTTGTGGACAGCCTGGAAAGAATTTTTGGTGAAAGGCTACTTTTGTCATGTTCATTGCCATTGGTTGATTTGAACAATCTGGAATCTAATGAGGATGTAACCGCTGACCATGAAAGTGGTATCAATGAGTCGGTGCTGTTCTCGCTCCCTGTTGGAAATTTAGAGTACCGCGACTACCGAAATCATATTAGTGCACTGCTGCCATCTGCCGGTTATGTTGGTTATGACATTCTCCTGGATAACGATTATGTGGTAAACTCAATTTTTAACTCGTTGAGAAGTAAGGCACATTTTTCTGAGGCTCAGAACATTCTGATGCTGTGTCGCTTTTCTGGTCAGGGTGTTCAACTATTTTCGCAGTTATTAATGACTGAGCTAGTTGGATTGTATACTACCTGGGGTTCCCGTACTATTGATGCAAGCAGTGGAAGCACACTAGTGCTCGATGTTGGTCATCTTCTTCTTCGTGGATCCACTTTGGCTGAATATCTTGATAGCAGCAAGTACAAGCTTGAAAAAAACAGCATGATTTCAGCTTGGGTTGATAAACTTTTGCTTCCTTCAGTTGAGGTCATTGAAGGCGGTCAAGATTTCACGAGTATAGCATTCCTGGAAAAAAGCTCACCTTGGAAAAAAATTTGTTCCCGAGCATATTTTTTGTTGTTGGTGAAGAATCTAGATCAAGATTCCAGTACATACCATGACAAGAAGCACGATTTGGTTAACTTCAGAAAGGATATAATCGAATATATTTTTGCGACCTATGACACCTTTCCCAAATTAGCAAAAGACAAAATTTGGAAGGTCACTAATAATAGACTTCAGTTTGTTACTCACCGAACAACAATAGAAGGCCTCCGTTTTTAAAAGAAAAAACGCTCGTTCATTCTATGATGCGTCTTTTTTTCATTCATTCTCTCAGTATTTTTACCTTTATGCTCTCAATCACATTCCTTTAACTTACTGTTTTTTTCGTCTATACTCTCATTCTTAATCCTCTATCTATTGATTTTTACCTTTACGTTCATATTGCTATTCCTTAAATATATGTTTTCAATTATTTTTTGTACTAATACTTTATATCTTCTCTCCTCACATTGAGCAACGAAATTATGATGTTTCTCTTTTTTTATCATTGCCTGAACTATTTTTTTACGATAGGGTCTACGTTTCCATTTTAATAAAAATATGTATCTTCTTTTTGAAGGTCGTAAACAGAATCACTCTTAACAACTCAGTCTCATTTTTAGTCTTTGCTGTTTTTTGTTTTAATTCAACCTTCTAATACGTAATCCACTCGATAGTTATGCTAAGACCGAACATTAACGGGACTGCTGTACTTTTTTTGTCATTGCTTATATTACTAAAGGTTTTTTGTAAATGGTTCTACTACTTCATAAAATTGTTAAAATAACACTTGAGACGCTTTGGTATATGGGTACAAATTTGCTTTATTTTAAAAGTTTTTGTAGATCGAAAAACTATTTACCTGTGCCTTCGTTGCAGGAGAACATTTAGCTCGTCCCTACGAACATTAAATTCATCCCTAGGAACATTACGTCCATCCCTAGGAACATTACGCCCATCCCTAAAAACATTAAGCTCATCCCTAAGAACATGTAACTAATCCTTACCATCATGAATTTCATTCATAAGAACAATTAGTGCCTGCCTAGAAACATTTAGCTCTGTGGTGATCTAGCTAGGCTACACTCATATTATTGTCAATAGAAACATATCAACATCTATACATCATTCATGATTTAGTAATCATACCAAAAAGAAATAGTTAGTACTATTAGATATTATATCATTAGTATTTCGTTAGCACGAGAATACCGTTGTATAAGGAAACTAAGTCATTGAGTACACGTGCATTAGTGAAGCAACAAGCAATATTGGTATCTATATTTGGTAACGAAGAACAACTTTCAATAATATCAAAGTGATAACTCAGCAGACAAGTCTTTTATATAAATACTAGAGGTTTTTATTTCATAATAAAGGACAATCTTATAAACAGTCTCAAACTACTCTATTACTGTCTTTATAATTTTACATTTACCTTGATACACAACAAGCTCATCCCTAAGAATTTTTAGTTTGTCCCTAAGATCTTTTAGCTCATGTCTACGAACATTGAGCTTCTTCCTATCAATAATCAGCCCCTCCCTAGGACCATTTACCTCATACCTACGAATATTTAGCTCATCCCTCAGAATATTTAACGTATGCCTAAAAACATTTGGCTAATCCCTGCGACCATTTAGCTCATCACTAAGAATATTCAAATCATCCCAAAGAATACGTAGTTTGGCACTAAGAGTGCGTAAGAGCATCTAGCACGTCTCTACGAACAGTAAGCTCGTCCCTAAGAATATTTAGCTCAAACCTCAGATTATTTCGGTCAGCCTAAGCAATGTTAAACTCATCTGTAAGAACATTTCGCTAACCTCTAGAACCACTTAGTTTATCCTTAAGAACATTTAGCATGTCCCTATGAGCAATTAGCTCTTCTCTAAGAATATTTACTTAGTCCCTTAGAAAATTTAGCTCGTCTCTAACAACATTTAGCCTGTCCCAAATAAAATTTAGCTCGTCGCTAAGAAAATTTAGCTCCACCCAAAAAACATTTAGGTCTTCCCTACATATATTAAGCTCATCCGTAAAAGTATTAAGCCCAAACTTGAGAGCATTTAGCTCAGCCAAAGCAAAGTTAAGCTCTTCCCTAAGAACGTTTCACTAATCTCTAGGATCATTTAGCTCATCCCCAAGAGTATTTTTCACCTCCCTCAGAATATTTAGCTCATCCATAAGAACGTTGAGCTGATACCTAAAAATGTTTAGATAATCCATAAGAAAACTTAAATCATCCCTGAGTTTTTGACCCATACCTAAGATTGTTCGCTCATCCCTAAGATTTTTGGCTCATCCCTAAGATTTTTGGCTCATCCCTAAGATATTTGGCTCATCCCTAAGATTTTTGGCTCATCCCTCAGAATTATTAACTCACCCCTAAAATTTCTTGCCCATCACTAAGATTTTGGCTTGTCCCTAAGACTTTACACCAATCCATAACATTTTTGGCTCATCCCTAGAAATTTTTTGGCTTATGGTAGTCAGTTTTTGGCACATAATTAAAGTTTTCGCATCCGCAAAAATTTGTTCCGTCATCCCGAAGTTATTTTGGCGGCATCTTAGTTATTCGAACCCCGATAACTCGATTTCCATCCAATTACGGTATAGTTACTGTCACACCAATATTTCTCAGCCCCGTTGTGGCTATCGAATGATGTAAAAATCACCACTAATAAAATCGTTTTGATTGGTCAACCCTAAAAACCTAGAACCTATCCCTAGGCTTTTATATGAGTATACCCTAATTCTAATTTAATCCTGCCTATTGCTATATCTCTCCGTTTGAATAAATTGTCTTTCTGTTGTCCTTTGTCACACCACTGTCTCTGTTGTCCTTTGTCACACCACTGTCTTTGTTGTCCTTTGTCACACCACTGTCTTTGTTGTCCTTTGTCACACCACTGTCTCTGTTGTCCTTTGTCATACCACTGTCTCTGTTGTCCTTTGTCACACCACTGTCTCTGTTGTCCTTTGTCATACCACTGTCTCTGTTGTCCTTTGTCACTCCACTGTCTCTGTTGTCCTTTGTCATACCACTGTCTCTGTTGTCCTTTGTCACACCACTGTCTTAGTGGCCTGCGGCCACTTATCTGGCTAAAAAAAAAATCATTAATAAGGGAACTATTTTGCTACATTGTTCAAATTGTGGTGTCTTTTTTTTTTTTTTTTTTTCTTTTTTTTTGTTTTTCTTTTCTTTTTTTTTTTGTTTTTCTTTTAAATGTAAATGTCACATTTCCAGGGTGATATTCTGTAACAGCTACTTCGCAGTACGAACTCTTTTATAACTTCCGCTAATCACGTTTTGGTGTATCATGACACGCCACAACATAAATTATCCTTGAATTTTGTTTCTAGAAAATCTAACAAATTCCAAATCAGACCACCGTTACATTCTGTAACAGCGTTACAGGATAACGGCTCGTTTTCCAGCAGGAATGCTTGTCAGTTGTTTGTAATCGATACAATTATGTCAATTTTGTTTCATAACCATGGTTTCTTGGTGTAGTCGGTTATCACGTCTGCTTAACACGCAGACGGTCGCCAGTTCAAGTCTGGCAGAAATCATTTTTTGCCGTATTATTGAGTATTGTGGGACGTTCATATGCTTGCAGTTGTTGTGGACATATCATATGTTTCTTCATATTCACTTTTGCCGATCCTTTTCATCACATAAAAAACTTGTTGTTGCTTCCTCTTTTTATTTATTAATATTGTACAAAAATTGATGATAATACACATTACCAAGTTTTACTGCATTCTTTTTTATCTTACTTGCTTTTAAAGAATCTACAGAATAAAAAATACGCATCTAAAATCAAGAAATGACGCTGCAGCTGTTCCAGTAAGTAAAAGAAAACACTAAAAATGTTGCTTGTAACAAAAACTCTCCGACAGGGAATTGAACCCTGGTCTCCCGCGTGACAGGCGGGGATACTCACCACTATACTATCGAAGAATACTTGTAGTTGAACGTTACCAAAACGTTATAGCCGCAACAATACAACCAACGGCATAGACCCTTAGCAATTGCTTGATTGATATCAGTGACAATGGTGACAATCCCGTCAAGATGGTGTTCACATAGATACCATGCTAATACTTTAAGCGATACTTAAGAACCCCAACATTCGAATATAAAATGCAGTATCTCTTACCAACCATTAAGACAGACATAAATAATAGTAACACCATCTCCACGCCACAATGCCCACTGTATCTTTACACCTCATATATTAATCAGGTGCCCAATACAGTTTCGGAAATCCTGCTTACATACTCGTGGTGTTACATTATCAACATGATTAACTGGTACAGATGTCAGAACCGTTATAGAAGTATTCAGCAAATTATTGTATTCATTTTACTAATAGAGATTTCTTATATCATTTTAGTACTTTAAACAACATCTGGATGTTCAATGAGATACACCAGAAATATGCATACATGTAAGTTGCAGCATTATTTGGATCAGCTACCTGTTGTTGTTTACATGTCAATTAGAACAATTAGTTTGAAGCAAATACTTAACAGTGTTGTTATGCTATTTGTGGTGATGTAGCTAGGTTATGCTCATATTATTGTCGGATTTGCCTTATTTTTGTTTCTTTTCTCTTTTTTCAGTCTCTTAAATCTTAAAACAATATAGTCCTGTTATGTATGAAGGTATACGAAAAATTACAAAGAGAGTAGTAGATGTGATAAATACATATAGATTTATAATATAGATATTCAATTCGTCACTCATCATAATTGATAAAAGCATATGAAGCATTATCAAGTACTATGGAATCTGTGAGAAGGAGGACACTAGTTATAGGTCCGACAAGCGGTAACACCATGTTTCTAAACTAAGATATGTTATTGTTATTGTTATTATTTCTCTCCCTATTATGCGTAACACAATAAGTCTCCCTACTTTCATGACTAGTATAAATAACACGTCTCTTCCATCTTCTTAAAGATCAATCAACTTTTAAAATACAAATAAATCTGCCAAGAATTCTAATTGTATTTGCTATCTGTTTTTTACTCTTTTCTTCTACAAAACTATTCATCTATAAGTCTACTTTTGTTACAGTAGAGTAGTTTAAGACTGTTTGTAATATTGTCCTTTATTTTGAAATAAAAACCGTAGTATTTAGATATACAGTATACATAGCAAGTCTGCTGAGCTGTCACTTTCATGTTCTTAAAAGTTGTTCTTCGTTACCAAATATGGATTCGAATATAGCTTGTTGCTTTACTAATGCACGTACTATCTGTCAGTTTGTTTCCTTATACAACGGTACTCTCATGGTAACGTATTACTTGATATAGTGTTTTATAGAACTGACTATGTCTTTTTTGGTATGATTACTAAATCATGAATGATGTATAGATATTGATATATTCTTACTGATATATTAGCCGGTCCTACTATCCGTTAGTTAAAAGACGGTAATTTCAATCAAATATAAGATAGTCCTTTATTCACAGCTTCAGATGCTCTACTGTATATATTGGTTTGATACTAGGGGTGTGGACTATTGATCATTAAGTGTATATATTGTCCTAACACTTATTAATATTAATCTTTCCAAATTAAATTATAGGGCTTGCTTTTGATAGTAATGCCTTATATGGACTTGTGATATAACACCGGGTGTTTACATCTAAATACTCGCAAACAAAATGAGTAAACTGCTTGACAACAAAGAAGTCTCTAACTAAAAAATATTACGGACAAATTAAAATAAAAAGCATAAGAGTCATTGCTCGTTCCTTTCAAATACAAATCAGCCGTTCACCATTCCGCTAATATATCCGTAAGCCGCTGCCAATTCCGGTCAGATATATGGAAACTTTAACCAGTTCCGGTTTCCGACCATTTTACGCAAGTCATTCCAGTTCCTGTCCAATTTACAGAAGTCATTCCGGTTCCGGTTCATTATCCAGACATCCTTCCGGTACCTACCAATTTTTAAATATTTATTCCGGTTCCCGACCACTCTACACCAGTCATTCCAGTTCCGGTCCATTTTACGGAAGTCATTCCGGTTCCTGTCCAATTTACAGAAGTCATTCTGGTTCCGGTTCATTATCCAGAATTCCTTCCGGTACCTACCAATTTTTAAATATTTATTCCGGTTCCCGACCACTCTACGCAAGTCATTCCAGTTCCGGTCCATTTTACGGAACTCATTCCAGTTCCTGTCCATTTTACAGAAGTCATTCCGGTTCCGGTTCATTATCCAGAAGTCCTTCCGGTACGTAACAATTTTTTAATATTTATTCCGGTTCCCGACGATTCTACGCAAGTCATTCCAGTTCCGGTCCATTTTACGGAAGTCATTCCGGTTCGGGTCCATTTTACGGAGGTCATTCCGGTTCCGGTCCATTTTACGGAGGTCATTCCGGTTCCGGTCCATTTTACGGAAGTCATTCCGGTTCCGGGCCATTTCACGGACGTCATTCCGGTTCCATTCTGTTCTCCGGAAGTCATTCCAGTTCCATTCTATTCTCCGGAAGTCATTCCGGCTCCTGTTCACTCTCCGGAAGTCATTCCGGTTCCTGTTCACTCTCCGGAAGTCATTCCGGTTCCTGTTCACTCTCCGGAAGTCATTCCGGTTCCTGTTCACTCTCCGGAAGTCATTCCGGTTCCTGTTCACTCTCCGGAAGTCATTCCGGTTCCTGTTCACTCTCCGGAAGTCCTTCCGGTACCTAACAATTTTTTAATATTTATTCCAGTTCCCGACCACTCTACGCAAGTCATTTCAATTCCGGTCCATTTTACGGAAGTCATTCCAGTTTCGGTCCATTTTACGGAAATCATTCCGGTTCCAAGGTATTCTGTGATAATCTGTGCCGGGTCCGTTCAGTTTCCAGACGCCTTTCCGTGCAGGTAAATTGGCGGAATATGCTTCCGGTCCTGGTAAAATTTGCAGAAAATAACCATGGGAGGTTGATCGTTCCGGGGTTTTTTGCGATTTCCAAATATTTAAAACTGTTATAAAACATGTGAAAAGCAAGTTCCAGTTATTTTGAAGTGTTGCCGAAGTAGTACAATGTGATCCGGACCAATTTATACTTGAGCGGACTTTGTGCGCCTTTTGATTGGGTAGAAAAGCGGATTTCCGGGATCTACATACCGACGTATAGCAAAATTTGCTATACGACGATATGTAGATGCAGAAAATTGAAAAAAATTTTTTAAAAAAATAAATTGTGTTTCAGATCCAAAAGTTAAAAGTGCGGAGGAATCGATGAGGAACGGTCATCGATGTTTGATTGAAAAGTAAAAAGATGCTACGTCGCGTATAAAAGACTGCATTTTTGAAGCGCCCTAGATATCGCGAAAATGACGCGAAAAAACGCGTCTTTTAGTTGTACATATCCCCGTATAGCGAAAAATCGGTCCCGGGTAAATTTGTACATATCGCCGTATAGCAAATTTTGCTATACGGCGATATGTACAAAGTGGTTTTATTTAAAAAAAAAAACCGCAAAAACATTTACAAATAATTAATTAATTTAAGGTTTCATTGCAAAGAAATGTTTACAAAATATTTATTTAATTTTTCATATTTGAGCTATTTGTTACTTAAGGTTAAGCGATTTTTCAAATTTGAAGTTTTTTAGATTCAATTTATACTGACAAAAGTAAAAATGTTGTAATTTAAAAGCTATTTAATTTGTTTGTTAACCTTATAATAATAATTTAAAAAAATAATTAAATTAACTTGTAAAATTTAATATTAATGTTACATATCAACGTATAGCACAGAATTAGAAATCCGATATAAACCCCGACAATTTTAGTCGGGCCGACTGTTTAGCCATGTCATGGGGCTATTTAGCCGAAATTTTTTGTCATGGGGTCCTGTCAAATATTAGACCAATCGGAACGCAGGAATTTTTTGTTAATTTTTTTTCTTTTTGTTTTTTAAATTTTTGTTTTTTTTTTTTTTCAAATTTTTTTTTTTTCAAATTTTTTTTTTTAACATTTTTTGTATGTTTATCTTAAATTTTTATTTTTTTTTTGCTTTTTGTTTTCTGTTTTTTCGACTTTTTTTAAAATTTTTTTTCTGATTTTTCGGCTTTTTTTTTGGTTTTTTTAACAAAATAATTAAAAAAGAGTAAGTAAGTAATCCAAGAAAACGAAAGAAAAAAAAGAGAGGCAAAAAATCAAAAACTGTAAGACAAAATTATTTGGTTCGTTTATATTTTTCTACTTTTTTTTTAAATTTTTTTTTTCAAATTTGTTTTTTTAAAATTTTTTGTGTGTATTTTTTTTATTTTTTTATTTTTTTTTTTTTTTTTGTTTTCGAAATTTTTTTTTCATCTTATTTACACTTATAATTTATTAACTTGTCAACATTATTTGCCTTAAAGAACACAATGTATAACCTTTCCACCAGGATTGTGTTAATTAATTATAAAAATAAAATGTCTATTTTGACCCATAGTATTGACTGGTCCAGATATTGCTTAACTGCGGATGTGGTGATCTAGCTAGGTTACACTCATATTATTGTCAATAAAAAATATCAACATCTATACATCATTCATGATTTAGTAATCATACCAAAAGGAAATAGTTAGTACTATTAAGTATTATATCATTGTGGAATCCGAGCTATGGTAGTAGTAAGGATTACAAAAATAAAATAAAACACAAAAAATACAAGAAAGTAATCAGTTGCAAAAAGAGAATTATTGTTTATTTAATGAAATGTCAAAGGGTTTATATAGTTTTCAATATCTGAGAATCAAACATAAATGTCTGTGCTCACATAAGCGCACAAATGTCACAATTGCCAAATATAATAAAGGAAGCCGAATTGTATAATCTTACATTCGGATGAGATCCTTAATTATGGTAAGTCCTCTACCTTGTATCAATCAGACAGTTATTACTGGATAGTAATAATAATAAGGCTTAGTCAAATAAATATAATTAGTCATAAAGGATAAAAGACGTGAGATGATCGTATACGTGTAAATATATCAATATATATTTGAATGTATGCCTGATCACATCAATCATTAGTATTTCGTTAGCACGAGAATACCGTTGTATAAAGAAACTAAGTCATTGAGTACACGTGCATTAGTGAAGCAACAAGCAGTATTGGTATCTATATTTGGTAACGAAGAACAACTTTCAATTATATCAAAGTGATAACTCAGCAGACAAGTCTTTTATATAAATACTAGAGGTTTTTATTTCATAATAAAGGACAATCTTATAAACAGTCCCAAACTACTCTATAACTGTCTTTATAATTTTACATTTACCTTGATACACAACAGCGGAGATGGGACGGGATCCCGTGGTTTCAATATTGTATGGCCGTAGCTTTTATTAATTATCACACTAAAATTTTTATATGTATTAGTTTTTTCCGCACCCCATCCATGATTATTTTCTTTTTTTGGTTTGCTTTCTTTTGCTTTCTTTTGCTTTCTTTTGCTTTCTTTTGCTTTCTTTTACTTTCTTTTGCTTTCTTTTGCTTTCTTTTGCTTTCTTTTGCTTTCTTTTGCTTTCTTTTGCTTTCTTTTGCTTTCTTTTGCTTTCTTTTGCTTTCTTTTGCTTTCTTTTATTTTCATTTATTTTCATTTATTTTCATTAATTTTCATTTATTTTCATTTATTTTCATTTATTTTCACTGATTTTCATTGATTTTCATTTATTATCACTTTTGTTACCTTTATACAGTTTTTTTATTTATTTTTATTTAAAAAAGAAGAAAAAAAACCACAATATATAAAAGTAGTAAAAGTTGTGGTAATTCAAGTATAAAAGGGAAGTAAAGGTGCATAAAAAAACAAGAAATGAGACTCTTTGTTCTTTTAATTTAAGTTGGAGAGTTTGTTATGATAAAAATAGAGGTCCTTTTATATTTGATTATTACTTAAAAGATTTTTTCTGCCTAGATCGAATTTATTATTCCAGAAATTTGGGAATAGACGGAATTTGATTTATAAATTATTATATATGCCACTTGACGTATTGTTGGTATAAGATGTGCCTGTTGATTCATATTCAGAACTTTTTAGCGACTCATCGTTTATCCATTCAATGATTAAAATCGTTGATTGGATTACTGGACGAGCTTATTTAAATTCAGAAGATACGGCAACTGCTCAAACAACCGGCATAGAGCATGGAATCTGATCTCTGCAAAGTTAATGAGCCGTGCTAGAACTGTATCGGACAATAGGAATGATATTCGCTAAGGTAGAAGTTATAATTTATAATATATATTTATTATAATTGAAGTGACAAGTTAAGTAGAAATGATATTCAATTTATAAGGAGCGATACCACACAAATGATTGCAAAGATGACCTTTGACTTTTAAAGAGCGAAAATCATATCAGAAAAAACTGCCCAGAATCTTCAATTATGGTAAGTAAATTTCAATGCCCTTGCCATGGAACAATGAGATCCTTAGCTTAGAATTCAACAAGATATATTTTATGGCGGGTGCTGGAAGAGAAGGCCATTGGAAGTACACAAATATGATTGGGCAGTTAGAAGAGATGCAATCCCACTTTTCAATAGTCTTCATAAAAATTGTCAGGTTTTTTTTCCTTTTTGACAATAGTTCAAACCACAACGCGTATGCAGACGATGCTCTTGCCGCTAACCGCATGACACTGAATGAAAAATCTTAACCTTTGTTGGAAAAATATCAGTCTAGAGATATTACAGTAACTTTGACCGACGGTACACAACTACAGCAATTTGTTTTACGACAAGGAAGTCAAAACTATAACCAGACTAAAATATATTGTGAAAACAAAGCAGTTAGGCTACTTTAGAGGCATTAAAACGATTTGAAAGGAGCGTAACCAATGGCTTGGTTGTGATCTCAATGAAAACCCTAAAAAATGACATGTCAGTCCAAGGAGCCAGACGATAGTTCAATGTGTTTTGCGCGTCACATCTTAGACAGTCAATCCGACTTTGTGACACAGAAGTTTGCTTTGCAGCAAGAAGTAGAGAATGCGAAGCATATTCTTGAGTCGTACCCAAAGTACCATTGCAAGTGCAATTGGGGCTCGGCCAAAAGGGAGGCTCATCTGCGTTGTGATTACACGTTCAAATCTCTGGAAAATAATGTTTCTGACTATCTTGATAAAGCGGAAACATAGTTCATTTCCGCAAATTTTTCCAGAGATCTATGAACCATATTGAAGCTTGTAGCAAATACAGTGATGGTAGGGGGGTTCTTCAAGAAGTAAAAAAAAATTTCAACAAATCTTACTTGTACCACCGAAGAATAAAATTAGAGGCTAGCTTGCTGACATGAAAATACAATAAATAAAATGATACGTCTCAATGAGCCGTCTAACTTAATTGAGCACTGTCAAATGCAATTACTGTTTTGGGATTCATAGAAAAAAAAACATCCACCTCCACCTCCACCATTGCGATTTCGAAACTTTTATTTGAAACAAAAACAAAAAAAATTGCTATTGAATACTGGAGACACGTTAGTGCTTTTGCCCTTATAACTCGACCAAAAAACTTTGTTAATGCAGACTGGGTACGATGTCTTAATTTTATAAATGCTGCATACGCTGAGTTTGGTGAAAGCCTTGAAAAAGCGCGTTTTTATCCTAGCTAGATAGCAGAGTTTTAAACCATGGCCTCATTGGCTTGATTCTGTTTGCCGGTAGCAATGGCAGATAAATGAAAAGAATTAGAAAACGAAGAATGTAATGATGTGAGTGAATTTGATAAACAAAAAAGGGATGGAGATGATAAAACGCCAAAAAAGGTCAAAATAAAAGGATAGAATAACTATAAAATGTAATAAAACCTTTCACTAGGATGTTTAATATTGTTTTTGTTTATTCATATTTAAAATTCTGTGTAAAATAAGTATTCAAGTTCTTGTAGTTCCTGATATAATTATTTAGAAATAAAACTGCCATATTGCATATATCTACCCAAGTTTATTGTCATAAGTCATTTGAGCACCTTTGATAATACCATGGGGCTCACAGTAGACTGCAGTACTTCAATGGCTCGGTTTGCAAACCAAATTCAACTCCATTGTTTGTACCTTGAATGTAAAAAATGAACTTATGACATTTCTTGCCAACAAAGCAAATTAGTTTCGGACAATATTGTGCAACCACTTCTCCAAGCGTCTCTTTCCATCAACCATTTCCTCTGCAACAACATCTTTTTTAGATCGTGTAGCTCGGTCAACATAATATATTAAGGATAAATGAGATTACCTTAAGTCTGATGCATTTACAACATCATTTCTTGTTAAAATACCTTGTCTTTGTTGAACCACTTTACTTTTGACCAACAACATTTAATACTAACCAATGACAACCAAAAATTTAGGAGACTGATTTCTTGGCCTTTCGAAGAAACCAAATTGTTTTGACGCTAAGTTTAAATTGATACCAACAAAAAGAATATCGTAGTTGTAGTGAAGAAACATGTTTTTTTTTCAAAAGTTAAAACAAAAATTGTCGTCTAAAAATTAATAAAATAACTTTAAGGGTGGGCAGTACGAGTTGGGACTCTCAAAGTTTTTTATTTTTTTTATTGATTTGCTCTTAATCAGTCTCCACACAAACAAAATTGTTGACCGATAATTACTCTTGTATATGTGAGGTTATGAATGGTACCCGGGAGAACGTAAGCTTGACCTTGGAAAGGGCAATGTTCAGCATCGAGTGGTCCAAACTGAATTTCACTTCCAAACCAATGCAACGCAACGTGTTTATCAACATCTGACCCTTTTCTTCAATTGTTAGCCCTGATCCAACCTTCTACTTTTTCAATACCACGATTAATATCTTTCTCTGCAACATTACAAACAGAAGGACTAGGCTCATTCACAAGGTATAAAAAGACATAGCCAAGTAGATAAACAGCATCATGACAACTGTATTTCTGCCATCGGCCACCAAGTCTATGTTGTGTATCAAGGTAAATGTAAAAAAATTATAAAGACAGCTATGAGTAGTTTGAGACTGTTTATAAGATTGTCCTTTATTATGAAATAAAAACCTCTAGTATTTATATAAAAGACTTGTCTGCTGAGTTGTCACTTTGATATAATTGAAAGTTATTCTTCGTAACCAAATATAGATACCAATATTGCTTGTTGCTTCACTAATGCACGTGTACTCAATGACTTAGTTTCTTTATACAACGGTATTCTCGTGCTAACGAAATACTAATGATATAATATCTAATAGTACTAACTATTTCTTTTTGGTATGATTACTAAATCATGAATGATATATAGATGTTGATATGTTCTTATTAACACTAATATGAGTGTAGCCTAGCTAGATCACCACAGTCTATATTAATATAATTCAGTAAGTCTCTACAGTGGCATGTACTCTTTAGGGTTAGACTAACATTGAAATGCCAAACCCCCAAATAACTCCATGGCATCATTGAAAAAACGACCAGTTTTCTGCGAGGTTATTTGTAACAGGACAAAACCCAATTACTGCCACTTGTGCTTGTTCGTCGGTAAAAACATCGTCAACATAATTGATTTTGAAAAACAATTTCAATAACAAGAAAAGACGTGTATTCTATCAACATTTTTTACATTTGGTCCCCACTTATTTAGCAACTATTTTTTTTTATTTTAAGCTAAAAGAAAAAAAAGACCCTCCCTCCCACTCATGCCTTGAATGACATTAATTACTGTCCCGAGCTTTCCCCAATTTCGTTGATTACTCTACCGCCTTCGTCACCATCAAGGCTCTCGAAGGCATCGAGAATTTCTCTTTTTCTAGCAACATTCTGTTGCATCAAAGAGTCGATATCTCTTTTTCCAATGATATGTCGAAGCCTAAAAAAGTCAAGCTGAGCTTCTTCAGGATTTATTGCAAACATGGAATTTTTTTTTGATGCCGTATATTTCTTACAAAGACGACGATGAGTTTTCTCCAATTCTTCATACAACTTGACATGGTCGCACTTACCAGTGATGACCTTGTCGTCCACCTCAACTAATCGGTAGGTGGTTTGTATGAGGTTGTGCTTTGCAACCTCAAGCAACATCTTGTCCGTATTTTTTTTTCAGCATAGTGGTGCACCACCAACAACAACACCCAACTCTTCTGCTGCAATAGAATTACTATAGTTTGCATAGTACTTCCTGTTACTACTGTTTACAAGTGGTCTGATTGTCCAAGGGCCCTGCTTTGTGATATAAAACGAAAAATTAGTATATTTCTTTTTTATAAGGCATAATGTGCAAATGTATACCCCACACCACTTACTTTCAGTAATTGATAAATGTAAGAATACTCATTGACATAAACTGTCATTGTTTTATTCCCACCATTCAAATTTAACACGTCACTGACATCCCTTGTAAAATATACGTTAAGCTTTAAAGCTTAACGAATTGTACCTTCAACAGCCGCTTTGGCACCACTTGGCATAGTGGTCAAGGTATTGTGAATGCTTTCTTGGAGTGTCATTGTTAAAATTGAGTTTAGAAATAAAAGAAATCAAGGAAAGAAGGAAAAAAAAAGTATTATTATTGTTGTCTCTGAGAGTCATCCTCTTGTGAAGATTGCTCTTTTTAATTGGCAGCAGCCCGTAGACGAGCAGATTTTTGTAGGCCTCCACGCATCAACTTATACCCTCGCACTTTAAGAGGTGTTTGAATTATTTTTGAATAAGCCATCAAAGCCACCACCCCTGAAAAAGTTCAATGGCAAAAATAAAATGAGATTCTATTTTACTTCAGTTTTTTTTTTATTTATTTAAAAAATTATTCAAGTGTTTACAATAAAAAAAAATGTCATTTACCCTTCGCATCAAACCTTATGTTCCTATTCCCGAGGAAATTAAAGTTCCTCTTAGTCAAATGAACCAAATATTGGACACTTTCCCTGAGAAATACGCAGTGATGTGGATTGTAGGAAAGCTGTATCATTCAAAACAATCTACCAGTAATGACCAGCCTGAGAGTGAAGGGGCATCTGTTAAAAGGAGAAGAGTAATATTGCATTCTTGGTACAAGACTTACTTTTGTCACCGAAGCGGTGCAAAAGAACCACCCAAAGCGTCTACAAACGAACAATCTACAATTGCCAGACCTCTTCAAAAAACATCAAATAAAATTGGCTGCCCTGCAACTATGAAAATTACTTGTTACAAAAATGATCCCAACAATGTCTTTTTCAGTTTTAAAAAACAACACAATCATCAAATTGGGACTAAAAAAGACTTCTGCTTTTTGCCAATGTCAAAAACCACAAAGGTTTTTCTCATGCAGAAGCTTGCTGAAGGATATGAGTGCAGGGATGTCCGCGTATCAATTCAACGTCAACTTAACAGCTACATCCAAAATCATTTTCGTATTATTATGGCTGGTCATCAAAGTAGCAGCCAAGATATTATTCATAGAGATCAAGTTATAGACTATAATGAGGTGTATAACCAATACAAAAAAATCTAAGAGGCAGCTTATAAAAAGCATCATGATCAGCATGGATCCGTCAGATTATGGTTGCAAGGCTTGTCAAACGAGAAAGGGTATAATGTTTATGTCGGAAACGACTTTAATACAAACTTTACTTTTGCTTTTTTATCTCCTTGGCAGAAAAACATTCTGTTTCAATGCCCATACTGGTGCTTAGATGCCACTCACAAAACAACAAGTATCAACAATTGTTTACTATTTACAATCGTTGTTCGCCATCCAGTCACTGGAACTGGTTGCCCAGTTGCATATTGTTTCACAGCAAATCACGCCGTCACTCCAATTGTCGAATTCCTAACTTTCTTAAGAAATATGGGATGCAACAACGTACAAAAGATCACGATTGATGTTTCAAACGTCGAATTGATCCCTATTCGCACTGTATTTCCAGAAGCTCAAATACAATTGGGCCTTTTTCACGTCGCCCGAGCGTGGTCCTCAAAAATCGGCGAGTTGGTCAAAAATGGCAGTTCCCAAACTAACAGCCTAGTTCGTAGGTCCATTATTACGGCACTAAAGCAAATGATGTGGGAGAGAAGTACCTCGGAATTCAATTGAGAACTTGCCAATTTTTTGGATTAATTTAGCGAGCGTGTAGAGTGGATCAGATATTTGAAGACGTACTACTTTGTAAATGATGCTTTCATGCGTTGGGCCTCTTACTATCAGCCAGCCGTGTACACAAACATGTAAACAAACAATTAGGTGGAAAGCTGGCATAATCAACTAAAAACCACGTATTTAAAGAGAAAGCCAAATAGAAGAGTAGACGGGTTGATTTATGTATTGGTAAATGATGTTAGCCAAGATTACGAACAAAATGTGAAAAGATTGTTGCTGAACGTGGGCAGAATGGGTCCTGAAGAAAGAAGAAGGAGAAGAAGACAGATTGACGCTGAACAGTTTACGATGGAAGTAATTCCAGACATGATTAGAAGTATCGATCTTGGCACATATGCTGTACAATCATTTACAAACACTATTGTAACATATAAAGTTGAAGTCAGAGAGCAGAAGATGATTAGTTGTAGCTGCAGAGATTTCGTTTTCAACAAAAATACAGTGGGTGGATTAATGGTCCGGATGTTTTTCAAAAAACAACAAAATGAAGTGTAGATCACGAACCAGTTATCATATTGATACGAGATTAACGTCATTTAAAAGAGAAAACGGTTCTTAATTTAGTAAAGTTACTTTTATTTTGATTGGTCGACTGGGTCTAAAATGGATGCAGGTAAGAATCTACTAGTACATCCGGACCATTTTTCCGGGTGGTTAAAACATAAGTTTAGTAGTTAGTATGGCCCCCTTTGGCTTTAATAACAGCATTAATTCTTGCAGGCATACTATCTATATAACGTTGACAATCCTCCTTGGTAAAAGTAGCCCATTGTTCCTCGACTCTATCCCACAACTCATGTACTCCTTTAGCCTTAGTAGGATAGGCGCTTAACTTCAATTTTAAGTGATGCCAAACGTGTTCAATGGGGTTTAAGTCAGGACTTTGTGGTGGCCAGCTGTAAGTCCAATCATCATTAAAGTTATTATCCTTAAATCACTGTTTTGTGACCTTGGCAGTGTGTTTAGGGTCTTTATCCTGTTGAAAATAGATGTTTTCCGGGTCATAGCCATACCAATCTAAAGTGTCCTTCATAGCTGTTTCAAGAATATGAATATAATCTTCTTTCTTCATAGTGCCATCAAATATCTGACATGCATAACCAGGACCATCATAAGTGATGCAACCCCACATCATTAAGCTACCGCCACCGTGCTTGACTGTAAGGTCCAAGTAATGAAATTGAAGCTTGTCATCCGGTCTTTTCCAACAATACTTTATACCGTCCGAGCCCCAAATGTTAATTTTTGTTTCGTCTGAAAATACCATTCGTCTCCAATCATCTTTAGTCCAGCTACGGCGAGCTTTGGCCCCACTCAAGTCTTTGCTTTCTATGCTGGGGTTTAAGCAGAGGTTTTTTTTTTTTTTTTGCAGCCTCAAATCCAAGGGACTTTAGCAATTTAAGTCATGCTGAGTATCCTATTTCGAATCCAAGATTATTCAGGTACTTTTCCACCTCTTTTCCCGTCTTAAGTTGACCAAGTACTACCTTCTTACGGATGGCATTTCGAGATGTCTCTTTCAGAATCGGCTGGCGACCAGATGCAGATCTTGACATTTCGGGAAACCATTTGCGTTTATAGTCAGAAATAGTGGATTTTTTGACTCCAGAAACGCGTTTCATAATTCTAGAGTACGAATAACCAGACTCCAGCAAGTTTTTGATACTATTTTGAGTGTCAATAGGCAACGATCGCACCATATTTGAAGGCAACCTGTCGGACACGAAGAAATTGTAAAAATGTTGGGAAAGAAGCGAAAAACAATATGAAACACTTTCTTTTATTATTTTTGTTGATTACTAATTTTTTGTGACAGTTTTTTCACCGAATTCGATGAGGTTCTATTTTTTATTGCTGACCCGGAAAAATGGTCCGGATGCACAACCAAATTTATACATGGTATTATTTCTGAGTCCGTCATTCAATGGATGTGAATTTAAAACTATTTATTACCAGAGGTTTTTCCTTTTTAATAAAGTTAGTCTCGTTTTGATAGGATGATTGGTTCTGGATCTATACTTCATTTTGTTGTTTTTTGAAAAACATCCGGACCATTAATCCACCCACTGTAACTGTAAGCACATGTTCTTGCTCCATCGTTTACACACAGACATTGCTTTATATACAAGTAAGAAATCATCATACTGTTTGCTAATCCATCGAAAAATAATGAGACCAAAATCAAACTGCAATTTGTAGTCAGTTTTCAGGATTCTATTCATGATAGTAGTCTGATTAGCGCCAACGATAGCAATGGACTTGAGAATAGTGTTGTTCTTCGGAAACAACATCTTTAGATAATGCAACAGAGCATTTGGTGAGTATGTTAGCTGCTTATCGCACGTATATTGATAATCCAAGCCGTATAAGTGATGAGGGGTTGGCAATTCTTAGAAATGGAGCTTCAATGATTCACAATATACTTGATCTTAATACAAATGTAGATAATGCACCAAACAGAAGACTTACTCGTCAAAGACGTTAAATAATAAAACTTGTTCTCAAAATTGTGACTTTCAATACTTTTTAAAGATTCAAACACCTCTTAAAGTGCGAGGGTATAAGTAAATCGGGCCTCCACTGGTACTTGACTCTTCTTGAGGGTCATGAGTGGGAGCTCTTCTTTTTCTTCCTGTGACGAGATCGTCTCTAGCGGATAGTGTTTTTACACTGAAGTGAATGACCCCTGACTGTCGATAATTTGCTCCTGTGTAGCTGGTGATGCCTCAATTGTTGGCGACTGCATCGCTAATGCAGGCAAAGACAAAGGCTCGGCATGGACTTCTTGCTGCTGTTGTTGACCAAAGTTAAAACGTAAATCGCGCAAAAATTCATTCCAATCGGCTTGTTCCTCTTCCTAAATCGGTGCAGCACCTGGTACTTCAGGTGAAAGATCTTCCTCCAGTTCAGGCAATTGAATAGGATCAACTTCTAATTCATCCAAGGCAGGAATATCTGTTTCCTAAGTGTCATAAAAGTCTCCAACAGCAGACCCTTGTGGTGAATCCAACCCAACGTCTGGAACTCTTCCTCGACTTCTTCCACTGGATCATCCTCACGATATCTTGCTGTTTGTACCCTGAAGTTAATGATATGGTATCCTGTTACAGCACCTGTCTGTCTTGTTTGATGAATTGGCCCTTCAGTAATTCTCCAAAACATTGCAAAGGCTGGGTCAATAGGTACAACTTCCATCATACAAAAATTTGTAGCTCGAACAGATAGACATGAGTCAGTAAAAATGTAATATCGCTAGATCAATTATATTTTAAAAAGACAATAAAATAATCAAAGTAAAGATACCCTTTTACTATATCGTTAAATGTGGTCTTATTTATACTTTAGCAAAAGCTGTGTTTAAACTCAATTTGATATCAATTGATTTCTAGATTATTGTTCACTATATTTTATTGATACTCGTGGTTTATCCTCTGAGATTAAAACTTGATTGATATATTGTTTTCGATGATTTGATATGCTTCTATACACCTGTGATACAACAAAAAGGAATGTTTAAGCCACAATGGTCATAAATCCTGCCGTTCCTTCGATAATGACTCTTCTTCCTTCATTTCTTGTTTGATTGAAAAAATGGGATCGCTCTGCAGCAACATTGAACGATTAATCCTTAAAACAAAAGGCATCGAGGATCTCTCGACCAAACAAAAAATGATACTAGCACCTCCTGGTTCTCTCTTTCTTCTTCCACTTTGTCGAGGACGACAGCATTACTACTGTAGGTACGATGACAGGATTATCAAAAATTTTGGTTAGCAGCATGATTGTAGAAATAGGAAGAGAGATAACTGGAAAAAACTTGAAATTATTTAAATATACTGTATATAACAAAAACTATTCCGTATTCGATAATAATAACAGAATGGCAAACAGAAACCCTTTAGAATTAGATCAGTACATGCGGCAATCTTTGCATGTTTTCCAAGTAAATAAATATGTCTATTACTGCATTATCAACATTTAGTTAATTTTTTTTCACTGCTCCCCCCCCCTAGATTTGGGAGCAACAGAATGTTATGCAAAACTACTGCTCGACCTGTTGGAAACATTCGTTTCCATATCAATGAACAATGAACACTGGCGTATTGTCGTATTTAAGTACGATTCATTTAAGAATAAATAAATAAATCGTATAAAATTATAAATTATAAAATAAAATATCTTTGAATGTTGAGTAATAACATACATATGTATACTACTACACAACTACCTCTACCTCGAGTACATACTTCTATATAAAAGGTGGCATGACTGGCTTAAATGGATATAGGGATAAAAGTTGCATATAGAATAATACACAACTAAGTTACTGTACCTAAATTGGAAAACTAAAAACCCACTCCAATTAAATCAAGAATATATAAAAGAGAAATCTAATAATGATAGTTCCCTCTACGGATTAGCTACCCATCGAGAGAATAGAACAGCTATCATTATCAATGGTTCATTTATTTATATATTGATACAAATTATACGACTGTAAGTATATAATAGAAATAGTGCATAATCAAATGGATGCCTACTTTCTGCAACCAAACATACAAACATCGATAAGATGTTCTATATTTGGGACCATATCTTATTCATTCACAAATGGGAGAAAAGAACCCGTTGAATCAATAAGAGGTCAAACATTACAAATATGTTCTGCCGAAGCCAATTAACCGTAATTCATGTTATGCCCCTTTTGACAGCTACCGTTACAAATTATCTGACTGGTTCTTTCTACTCCGAAAGACACAATACGAAGTGTTCCCGAATCCTTTGATCTAGAACAATGTTAATTGAAGTTAGTTCTAATGAGTAGAACTTATTCAACAAAAGCCGGGAAACTGAGTATAAATTTATTACAAAACCAGAAAGGTTGACTCACTAACTTCCAGGGGCAGTTGTTCAATATAAAAGAAATGATAATTTTACAGCAGCAGAATTCTTTGGTCTATTTTTTATTTACAATAAAAAATATACATTTATCTCATTAATTTTGCCTTGTAATATTTTATTAAATACCACACTACTCTCTCACAAAAAATGCGATCATTACCTTCGTCTGAAGTACTTATAACAATATGAAACGTTACCCCTTCTGTCGCTCCTAAAGTTGATTTATCTGCCAAAGTCGATGGACAGTTTTATCGTTTGACTTTTATCAATTTCGAACTGATTGTATATATCTTGACCACTTTCGATTCTGCCAAAATCAATGGCTGGCCCCGCATGACTGTCACTGGCAATTTTTTGCAAGAGCATATATTAACAAAAATAGCTATGCAGGTATCTGTTGGGGATATTATAGATTTGTTCATACTGAACTATTGCATTTCAAACAGAAAGTAAAGTCGTAATGACATATCATGCTATTCTACATATTCCCACTTGTCATCTTCTATCTTGTTGCATACTGTGCATGTGGTGTAACCACTTGTCGAGCACGGTATATGTTAACCCCACTCAATAGTTTTACACGTACAAGGTTATCGGTTATTGAATAATCTTGATACAAAATCTTTCTTAATTTAATTACGCGACTGAGATTCATTTAATCCCATTTTGCATTGTACTAGTACGTGATGTTATTTGTCAATATGATTGGATAATAAAACCACACCGTATAGTCTGTGGGTTGATATCACGTTTATCATTTTACATAATATTCCATTAACTGTGAGATCTGTCATCTAAAGATCCATCTCATAAATTAGTATAAATACCCCCATAGTTTTCTGTAGTAGTCTCTTATCGAATTTTGAGAATAAAAAGGAGATACCTCAGTTCTAACAATATTTTCCTGTCCCAGTTCTTTTCTATTTTTTACACATCCCAAACAGTATCACGCTCACATGCCATGTAAATCATTTCAAGTCGCCACCACAAATTTCGATGCCACCCTTGAAATTGCACAACTTGTAATTTTCGTATACCATTTCTTACAACATATTCTAAACAACTTTTACGATTCCGAAAAATTAATCACCAAGATCTCCGATGCTGTGATTTTGGACCGTTTTAAAACCCTCATTGAACAATTATGTAAGAGTATTTAAAACAAAATGCCACGCACTTAAACAAAACATATCAGGGACCGACATACCCTTTGAAGATTTGCAATTGATCACATCCCAAAATCCGAAATATATGCAACTAAAAAACAAACGCAAGTTTGATACAATTCTTCACATCGCACAAGTAATTTGTGCCGCAATCCAAACCATCAAAAAAGCAAGACGAAGAAACGGAGAGACGCAACATATGTATCATTGTATTGATGCATGCCTCGTAAGAGAATAGCAATATCTTACCATAAAGCCATCCCACGGCAGTGTTTATATTTCTCCACTACAGGCATCGCAATACCTCTCAGTTTTTCTCGCAACACGACCAACAATGCATCAGCATCCACCGTATCTCGATGGACAGGCACCACAGTATGGATTACCGTACGTCGTACCACCTCTTTGTAGAGAGGCCAACCTTGTTTGACAAACATGTTCTCCACCAAAGAGGGCATCTCCCTTTCTTCCGCTTTCTCGTTATTGTCTTCACTGTCATCGTCCAACATGTTTGTGTTTCTTTCATCAGGAACTTCTTTTAAAAGCAGAGGAACATCAGCCACGTAAAACGCGGATGTAACCCCTTGCCAATCTGCCAAATAGTAGTCATACCTCCAACCCTGCGGAACATCAGGATCTACTCACATGTCTTGCAACAAAACCGCCAAAAAATGTACCAATGCCTCCAATGGGACATTTTCCTGTCGTCTTCTTTTTTCTTTACCCTTTGCAGATCCACGGCGTATAAACAGCTCCACCTGTTCAGCTGTAGGCAGGCTATCATTGTAGTTTATTTTTCGTTAAGGTAAAAAGTGCAGATAAAAAAACAGACCAGGTATCTTGATTTTGGATTATAGCGGTTCTCAACAGGCCTCTTCCCACTTTTTGCTTCATATCGTTGAGCCCCTAAAATACTTGTATAAAATACCTACCTATTAATACAAAAAGAGAGAAGTTCTTAAAAAAACTGATGTATACCAGCTATTGTGATCAATACTAACATACATCATACATTGGTTTGCTTATCGAACATTATCAATTTGACATGTTTCTCATTTCGTGACATAAAAATTAATATCTGTTTAGCCGATTTGTCACTACTCTCTGTTTAAATTGTAAACTCTACAGAACCTGATTTGATCTGTCTTAAAGCACTGTTACTGAATTATATATTCTTATATCTTTCCCGCAGTACATGCTTCCCAATTGGACATCGATCTTATCAAGTATATGACTCAGTAGATACTAGGTAGAATTCATGAACCGATGTCTCTTATATAAAGGCCCCAATTTTAATATTAAATAAACAACAATCTTATAAGTGTCTGGTACTTTCTAGTCTCTCTTTATTATTATTATTTTAGTTGTATTTGTCTTACGGATACATCAAAAACTACTCTACCAAACAATTCAAGTACGGCTACAGGAGTTCATTATACACACACGCGGGCTCAATGCTGTGTGATACTTTGGACCACAAACATTACTCGCTTATAGTAGTAAATCTGTTACTAATTTAACCCTCACTCGTATCTTTACCTGACAAATTCCAATTTTTAACAGGTCTTTTCTCTTGTAAATCAAATAGCCATGACCGATACAGCTTTTTTTTTCAATAACTACCAAATCATGCCCGTAATAATACGTTTAATCTTGGATGTAACCAACCGGATTCATTAATGGCTAAACTAATAGGCAGGTGAATTTTGATCTGGTAACACCATCAGTCTCCAAAATTTTTCCTACACGCCCTTTCTTCGATACTTCTGCTGTTCAGATTCTGGTCCTTCTCAGGCCGCTTCCCAATTTCGCAGCTACAATTCCCAGATCCGAATTGTTATCGTCCCATCCCCCTCCCTATCCTTCTTCCCAATAATCATCAATTCCGTAGCTGCAAATATTACATTGCTGTCAACCCCCTAATCATGTTAATTTTGAATGTGACTCACTAGAAGAATGCGTTACTAGATAACACTAACTACTGTTCGTCTCTCACTTCGTTAATTTTTGAGCTAGGTAGACAATAGTTTGTTTGGTTTTTCGACGCGGCAGCATTGTGATGTGATCAGGCATACATTCAAATATATATATTGATATATTTACACTTATACAATCATCTCACGTCTTTTATCCTTTATGACTAATTATATTTATCTTACTAGGCATTATTATTACTATCCAGTAATAATTGTATGATTAATACAAAGTAGAAGATTCATCACAATTTAGGATCTCGTCCGAATGTAAGACTAACCAATTCGGCTTTCTTTATTATATTTGTCAATTGTGAGATTTGTGCGCTTGTGTGAGCACAAACATTTATGTTTAATTCTCAGATACTGAAAACTATACAAACCCTTTGACTTTTCATTAAATAAACAATTATTCTCTTTTTGGGACTAACTACTTTCTAGCATCTTTTGTATTTTATTTTAGTTTTGTAATCCTTACTACTACCATAGCTCGAATTGCACAAGAGGCTTAATGTCAGGAGCGGAGCAGGAGTGGGACAGAAACAGAATGATTATTTGGTACAGAACAAGATAAATATAATAATATTTGTAGTACAGGACAAGGGAGGTTTATTAAAGAATAGAAAGGTTATTGTAACAAAAGTAGACTTATAGATGAATAGTTTTGTAGAAAAGAAGAATAAAAAACAGATAGTAAATACACCAAGGCTATATTTACTTACCCAAAATACATAAATTTGATAAATATTGGCAAATAGTTACCGCTGCGCAAGTAATTACCTAATTTTGGGTAAATATATGGCAGGCGGTAAGTATTTACCGGTTTGAAATAAATAAGTAAGTTATTTTTATAGATAATTTACCTCCAGGTAAATATTTATCGAATCTTGGTAAATTGTGTGACGCATATTATTCCAATAATAGCCATTTACCGAGAAAGAGAACTCCGCACCTATTAAATAGTAATTGAAGCTACAGATTGACGACTACTTACCCTGACTTACCGAGAATAGTAATTATTGGGCGACTACTTACCCTCATTTACCCACAATGATAAATCTTGCGCGAATACTTACCCTTACTTACCCACAATGATAAATCTTGCGTGAATACTTACCCTCATTTACCCACATTGATAAATCTTGCGCGAATACTTACCATCATTTACCGACAATAAAAATTTTCAGTATATTTTAGCATGCATATGTAAAATTTTCAATTTAGCAAATAAATTCTGTATATGCCAAGATTGATTCAAATAATTATAGGCATTAATCTTATGTGGATGGCCTCGTTTGCCTTCTGTTCCTGGTTTTGATGGAAATTTTAAAGCCTTTTAGTGTCTTTACTTATTACTTTAATGACGTGGGGGCGCGTGACTGGACTGCTTCTTTAGACAACATGTTTTTTTTTGTAAGAGCGTATTGAAAACTATCTTTTCTTTATTCAACATAAATTTACTATAGATCCAGCAGTTTTCTTCATGTCGGTATCAAAACATGTCGAAGGAGAAATAACAAACAAAGAGTTTGATTCTTTGTATGTAATTGTTCTACCGGTGGTTGTATGATTCACCATTTTAAGAAGTCCAACAACAGTAACAATATCGGCAATATCAACAACAACTATTTTTTTCCCCTCATTGCTTTTGAATGGAACTACTGTCGGAATGCAAGAACTATGAGAAGCGGCAGAGTGTGATTTCATTGCCTCAAGAACAGCATAAAAACTTCCAACGTCATCAAACGAATACTTGAAAAAAAATAATACCTTTCCAACATACCAGCTAGTTACTTGCCTTGTCGAATTACCACTAAAATTACTAGAACGTTAACACAATGTAAGTTGATTGTATTCCTCTTGAAAAGTAGATTTACCTTCTAATCTTATGGGTAGAATGAAACAGGACATATTCACCCCCGCGCTGTGTAATTGAACGAGATAGGCCTTGTTTAAAAATAGCCGCTGAGTAGACGTGCGAATCTTGCCAAAGTTTTCCAGCGGGTTTGATGAAAGCGACACCAATATCAATATTTTTGGATGGACCAGGTATGCTGTACAGTCGTTTTTTGTACGATCTCAACGCATTAACAAATGCTTTCATCGACAATAGGCTTCCACCGACAAGACATAATTCATCAGGTTGATTTGATATTTCAAACGGATCATAAAAAGGGGCCCACAGCTGGCCAAAGTCGGTATTACCAGTCGGGTGATCTTCAAAGTCTGTGACAATCTTTGGTGGTGCTGGATCAAAATTGATCATCTGTGTATTCCTCAGAAATGAGTATAAAGCTGTACGTTCCATTATGTTATTGGCGTTTTCACCAGCGTTTACTCTCGATCTCATTTTTTTTTGTACGCGCCTAAAAAATGTAAGTTTTTTTTTGCCTTTTTTTTGTCACGATTATGTACTAACCTATTTCTCTTTCCATAGAACGAACGGAAACACAGCGAAGAATAGAACATTGTTTGATAATAAAAGTGATGTGACAAAGTTGATGCATATTTATCTTGTATATGCAGTTGGAGATTTTTTTCTCGGAAATGAGTTTGTCAATAAACTTAAACCAATGCTCGAAACATCTGCTAAGGATTGATTAGTGATCATGGATTATGGAAGTAAGAGAGCGGATCAGTGTGCCTACCTGTCAATTTCTTTGATATCGGCACTAGTAATTGAAAACTGCATTGAAAGAGCTATGCCGCGTACCAAGTTAAGAAAACCGTCGGACACCTGAGGATTCTCAAATTGGGACAAGATGAGAGTTGGTAAACAATAAAGAAGCCAGTCCAACCATTCAGCAGAACGATACAAGCCTTTGACATTGTTAGGTTCCATTGCAAGCCAGCTTCCTTTAAAACATGATGCCGGTATAAGTGGTCTAGATGCATCCATACTCTTCTTGATAGCCACGAATGCACTGTTTGAGAGCTCAAACGGATATTGGTTTTCATTACCGCAGTATTTAAAATGTTGATTATATTTTGGGGAAAGCATTGAAAATATATCTTTGGCAATATTGGAAAACATGTGCATTTCATCAATTGGATGAAAGGCAGTTGACTGGAAGGATACGAGATTTTCGAATATACTAGGCCCATTGATACTATATGTGTTATTCAGCTATATACGTAGAATTATGGTAAACATCTTTCCAATTAAATACAATTTGGTTTACTTACATATATTGCGCTTTTATCTTTTAACAGTAAACTGTCTCTTGATCTCAACTGTTGATTTCGGTTCTCAAAATACATGCCATGTGTACCCTTTGTGACTATACCGTTGTTATCACGTACATCACCTCTATGATTTCCTTTGGTCAAACAAAATCTGCATCCATACGTACAACAATGACCACCGAAATTCATCAATTCATTACATTGTACACCATCACCAGAGATAAACATTACAGTAACTCTGCTTTTGGCAATTTGCTGTCCATTTCGTTTAACAAGCAGTGGTCTTGAATTTAACTTGGCCAGTTCGTTGATGATCGGTTTTAAATACGAATTGAGGTTCACCTTGACACTTCCAAAAATGATTCCGATCTGGAAGGTGTTTTCTCTCGTGAAACGCTGTAAAGTATGTGAGTTGGCTGTTACGTCTAAATAATTATACACTTACTTCTGAAATGTCGTAATTTAAAATCACACAATGGATCATTGTCATCTTTGTATTCGAAAACTTGCTTTGAAACCCGTCGATGTCAATCTTCAACGCAATATCAAACTGGTTATCGAAGTATCCTCGCTTGACAAAATCAGTAAAGAGCTCGCCGTCAAATGCATCCGTGTAGACCTTTCTTTGCAACGTGTTTTGTTGTAAGATTTTATTGTTGGGATATTTGTTTGATCTGTAAGCAAGTCTTTCCCGAGTTGAATCACAGGCTATTAATTCAGCTATCTTCTCTGCAATTTTAACTGTGGTTAATTCTTTTTTGATTTCTCTGGAACCATGACAAATTGGACAAGCATCTAGATTTTTATCATTCAGTTCGTCATACAAATAGCAGCCATTAGAACCGCAGATCTCATGCCTTCTCACAAGCTGCAATGGAACCTTACTTTTGACAAGTTTGTCACAAGCTTCTCGGGCCAACATCTTACTGGACTTGGCTAAAGGAGTAACCTAATATTAGTATATGTCGTAGTATAACTTTGTATATTCACTTACTAATAAGTTCGTCGGCCAGCATTTCGTTAATCAACTTGGTAACTTGTCTATGACCTTCTCTACAGATTTTGCTTTCTTCACATATATTTACAAGACGGATACTATATTCTTGCATAGTGGTAAAAGAGTTCGATGGAACTTTGACATCGCAGATGGTATAACCAGACTCTTCAGTGGAAACGGATTCATTGTTTTCTGGGGGCACTGTATGTAGATGGTGCAAATAAGTATGTGGCCAAGCAACTATGACAGCATAGAAACGAGGATTAATTTATTTACCATTTGTAGAACTGAAGATATCTTCTTCTTGCTCTTGAATCACTTCTTCCACATCTTCATCATATGGCCAATTGATGTCACCGTTATCTTCCTGGTCACTTACTCGAACCCATTCTGATTTATCCATACCGTGAAAACTGAGATAATCAAAATCATCCTCCAAAGACGTTTTATCTTGAGCAGGGATGTCAGAACCTTGGCTACCGGATGTCATTGCGGATAATCGTTGCGATAGTAAAGCCGAAGCAAAGGTTACATTGGATCGTTTGTGTTTTTTGAGAATTGGGCCATCGTAGTGTGCATTATTTTGTGGGTAAGACATTTTGAAGGAGAAGAATGAATTCAAACTTGAAAAATTGCTTTATTTTATAGGATATTGTACGGCAATAACGCTCATAATGGCACTTGCGTTCATTAAAAAAAAAATTGGCCAAGACTCTCATTTATTGGTGCAGCTTCGGCCGTGTTCCCAATTAGGTAGGCGTGCATTGTAGTACTTTTGACTTTTTATTTCAATTTTTTTTTTGTTAGGATACAACCAACCTTACAAAACAGAACACTAGTGCTCCTTACTTCAATACAGCCGACGCGTCATACAAAAAAACCAATACCTTTCCGTTATTGCCGACATTCAGCGATCTCAAAATTCATTTCAAAAACGGAATCTCTGGTTTTTTCATAAAACGCGAACCTGTTGAGAGCATTCGAATATTTATTATGTAAGGTCACATATTGTGATTGACCAGCCCATGACGTATAGTAAAACATGCTTAGCAATACACCACAAAAAACTTGCCCATTTGACTTGTTAAACTATTACCATTTTAAAAATGATAGCCGTAACTGATAGGTATAAAAGATGCTATATTTCGCTACTCCTTTCTAACTTTTAACTTTACTTCAAAATAAGAATTTAATATGAACTATTCCAATCAAAGCCCTTTCGACGATTTCTCTATCGAAGACACTCGGTTTTCATTTGATACTATGCCTCAATCATTCTCAAGCAATGCTTCTTTTGTTGACCAGATTAAAAATGTTGTCCAAGAAGCTGTTGAAGCTGCTGTGTCCAAGGCCATTCATGGTAATATGAAGGAAATTATTAGTACGGCTATTGCAGAAGCACTTGGGTCAAGCAATTATTTAGCTAAGCAAGGTAATTAATGTTGCCTCTCAATAAATCATATATTCTGATTTTTTTTTGTTTACTTTAGTTGCTGCACCAGTTAACACGGAAGTAATGAAAACAAGAGCCTTGTTGAATCAAACGTATACTGCAGAAAAGATCCGAAGTTTGTTGGAGGATGAGAACCATCATGGTAAGCGTGACGCCTTGAAGATAAGTGAAGCCAAGGACCTCGATGGCAAAATCACAAAGCTGACAGAAAAGGGAAAAATAATTGCTACTGGTATGGCCTACTTGAATCTGCCTATGTCCAAGAAAGAGCAAACAGAAGACATGGAAAAACGATACGCGGTTACCCAGGCGGCTTTTACAACGTTTACCATGGCAACAATCATTCCTGGGCATCCAACTATCAAGAAGTGGTCTGACTTAGATTCTGACAGCCAAAAGCTATATTGCTTGATGGCAGAAGACTTTCTTGTTAATGCCGTGGGGGATATTGCATTGCCTTTGTATGCCTATTATGGTTCTTGGGCAACATCTAGTCTACTTGGAAAGTCTATCAGAAATCTTTTGCCTCGAAAGACCACTATCAAAGTTAGCAAATATAAAACTAGATAAAACTCAAATCTGATTTATACGCTGTAATGTAGATTAATGGAAAAGGTAACGAAAACGAAGCGGCTGTAGATGAAGTATTAGAGGATATTATAGAGAATATTACAGAGGATACTACAGAGGATACTACAGAGGATGTTGAGGAGGAGGGTGATCGGATTTATGAGGAGGAAGAAGCAGAAAAAAATGATGCTGATATGTTAACTGAAAGAAACATAATGGCAGCACAACTTGCTGCATTGAACGCTAAATATGAGGCCTTGTGTAAAGCTTCCTCTAAAACAACTAAAAGAGCAGAACGTCAAGGGTAACGAATTTATAGATGTGGTTGATGATCGTTTTTAACATTTTTTTTTCATAGCCGCAAGGTGGTACAAAAGAGACTGTAAATGCTGATGGTTCTGATGTCTCCAAGAATCACGTGACTAGCCCGGACAGTCCGGTACTCGACCCGGACTATGACATGGACATGCCGGTAGAGATTGAACTCAGGCTTAAGAAGACCTCAAACCAAAAAAGACGTTTCGTACCACTCAAAAATAATCACCTGAATCGGAAAAAGTCTAAACCGAATAACACCACTTTAATATAAACATAACACCACTTTGGATGTCACCTCTTTCGACAACCTGTTTATATTACTCACTATTATTATATTTATCACACCACCTATACCTTACAATTAGTATATATATCCCTTAAGTTTTATATCAATAAACATTATCTTCTATTTTATATATTTAAGTAATTACTTACTTGTTACTGATTAACCACTGAGAGTTGAATCCTATAACCTATTACAAGACTGATATTTGTAAGTTTCAATACAGTCTAAATCAACTCTTAGTGGTTATTTAGACACACTGCAGATAAAATTTGGTGAAAAAAGTCGGTAAATTAGTGGTAAACGAGCGGTATATGAGGAATTTCCTGACCCGTTTACCGATATTGGCAAATTGGGAAATTGACGATACACGGTAAACGGGTCAGTATACTCCGCGTTTACTGCTATTTTACCAATGCTGGTATATTCGTCGTGTGCTGATACAGTAAATTAGCAGTGAATGGCCCATGATCTGATTCGGTACATGAGCATATACCTCTGCTTTTAGTGCATGCCATTGGTTTATTACTTTAGTATATTACTTTTTAACTGGTTGCTTTTTTATTAGCAATGCTATTAATCAGCATATTACTGGTTAAAGAAGACACATAATATGGCTTTAAATCAATTTTTTATTGGTTCAGAAACTAATGATAGTAGGACTACTTCCTATACTACTTTTTACAAAAATACGTTTCACTTACCTCGAGTATAGCCACATGCATTCTGCAAGCATACCATTACATGGACGTCTTGTAAGCGGCGTATAGTAGAAAAAATAACTTGATAAGACCAAATGTAAAACCTGATTGTTCATAATAAGAGTTAGTTCAAAGAAAATTAAATTGAAGAATAAATAATTACCACTCTGATATACGACAGTGTTTTCATTAAAGCACAACCTGATTAAACTTTGGGGAAGTACCAACAATTCATCATGCCAGTAGACAACATGCAATAGAGCAGTTCTGAGCCTACGCATAACCAGTTAGTATAAATGAAGACAAAAAAAAAGATATAAAAATTATTACCTGGACATAATACGTGACACAATACAAGATATGTATAGGGCTGTAACATAGTGTGGAGGCGGGAGGGCCGTCATTATTATCTATAGATTTACAGACGTTAGTACTGAATGATTACTAAAACCTTACATGCGTTACCTTTTATTACAGAGAGCTTGTTTGACTTGGGCGACACACACATGCACACACAAAAACACGATAATTACACTGTTCCCACACCAAAGCTCTAGTCAGCACCTACATCATGTTATATTAGTTTGAATTCATATAATCAAGAAGTTTGTTATTACCTTACGCTGTGGTTTTTTTTTTTACGCAGCCATAACAAAGCAGTACATAAAGTAAAAGTTAACGATAAACAATAGCAATCAGGCAGAGCTATATTTGACTACGATTAAAGATAAAAATATGCAGTGAGATCTCAAAAAAGCAAAGACTTGGGATATTTACATAAACCAACGACCTAGTTGTGCTAAAGACTTGTCTTTTTCCAAGATGAAGTTGCTTATTACAGTAATCAAAGTAACAAGCTGAAAGATGACAGCTGTCCAAAATTTAGGAGGACCTAATTTAGGTTTTGAATTAACTTGGCACAGAAGACAAAAATATTTCTTTAGCTTACCACGTGTACAACACAACTTGTGTGGATATCACATAAAAAAGGGACCCGTTATTTCGCTGATCAATGAAATACAGATTCAAGGAATAATTGACAGAGACTTTACCAATGAATAACTAGATGAGGAGAAACGCCATTCTAAATAACTGAAATCATGAATTAGTCTGGTCAAAATAAAGTTTTCATGGCAGCATGAGAAGACCTTGTCTTCCTTTGAACTTGTATGATGTGATCAGGCATACATTCAAATATATATTGATATATTTACACGTATACGATCATCTCACGTCTTTTATCCTTTATGACTAATTATATTTATTTTACTAAGCCTTATTATTATTACTATCCAGTAATAACTGTCTGATTTATACAAGGTAGAGGACTTACCATAATTAAGGATCTCATCCGAATGTAAGATTATACAATTCGGCTTCCTTTATTATATTTGGCAATTGTGACATTTGTGCGCTTATGTGAGCACTGTGGAATTCGAGGTATATAAAATATCAAGAATTAAAAAATACAATATAATAAAACGTAGAGGATTATCAGACTGTCAAAAAGTAAACTAAAATCTTTATTAAATAAAAGACATTGGCCTTTATATACAAATATCAGGTACGGTTAAACTATAATTGATCTCCCGAAGATATGTGAAACCTGTCAAGTATATTCATGTGGATGACAATCAATTGAGGTATCTTGAAATAAAGGGACCTTCTGGAAGATACGTTCTAGCAAAACTAATTATTATTGGATTGTATTATCCGGGATATTTGCCATTGGTTATCGATGTCGTAAATGATGAGGATCGAATCTAGCGAGCATCCAATAGTATGAAAATAAAACCAACAGATAATAAATCAATATTTATAAAAGTTATTAAAGGATTGAATGGATTGAGATTAAAGAGTTATATGAGGATATAAGCTCGATCACAACAAGCACAGACATTTATGTTTGATTCTCAGATATTGAAAACTATATAAACCCTTTGACATTTCATTAAATAAACAATAATTCTCTTTTTGCGACTGATTACTTTCTTGTATCTTTTGTGTTTTATTTTATTTTTGTAATCCTTACTACTACCATAGCTCGGATTCCACATTGTACAGTGGACTTGAAGGGAAATGCAGACGTGATTGTAGGTGTACCAGTTTAGATGCTTGTGCCATTCAGTACTGACGTAAACTGAGGGAATTGTATAGAAGGAAAAAGAATTTTTTTGTCGAGCACACTGGCTTTTAATAAAGGTGTTTTCCAAGCCACAGGGCATTATTCCTCTCTTTTCCTTTTACCCCTTACAATATGAGAAACAACTTGTTACACGTTAGAACCACCAACACTCCCCGTCGCCAACCATACCCTAACCAGGAAGACAGAGAGGTTCCTGTTGCCCGCCGTGAGTTTGAAGAGCAGAATGCCAGGCTTCGTTCTCTTGAATTGCAATTGCTTGAACAATCTGCTTCACCAATTAGTTCTAGCCGAAGAGCGACTACGGCAAAAAACAAGAACCTCAACGTAAGTGTTTTGTTTTCTATACACAACAGAAAAGAGATTAACGCACATTAAAGGCCCTCTTGAAAGAATTGACCGAGATTCCGACCAACAGGTTCAACTTTGATCTTGCAGGTATGCACAATGAGGGAAACGAAGCTGTTTACCAGTCTATTTTGGTTTAGGCTCAGGACACACAGTACTTGAAAACCCATTTTCTTGACAGGTCTGGCCATTTTCTTCCTGGAAGGCTTAATTGGTTTAACAAGTGTCTTAGTACTCGGTACACTACCATGAAAAAGAGACACGACAAATCAAGAAAGCCGTTGCAACAAAGAGACGCCGAAGCTCGTGCTTACCGTTACAAGTCTAGAAAAACAAGAGTTAGTTTATTCTTGTAAGAAAAAAAAAATTACTGACCAAACACTGCTTCTTTAGAAAATTATCAATAGACTTGAAACCTGGACCGAGTTTGGACATATTATTTCTGAAGCTGATCCATCGATCCAGGATGGATTTTTGTTCATCGATGAAGAATGCTGTTCTGCTGAGGAGGACGGAGATTACAGAGAGAATAGTAATCAAAGTAAGACTATTCTCGTTAAAAGGCCTAGCTGGAGAAGTCCCAAGGTATGTTATGATGGACCTATATAATCAAATTAATTATGTAATGTGTAGTTGAACGATTTCTTCTTGAAACTTGACAAGCTTCGCCTTGACCAAAACCCCAATGCGGGCGTGTGTACTAAGGAAAGGGTCTACGAGACGGTGGAAGTAGAGCCCAAGCCTTCCCAACGACGACTCTTGCCTGCTTGGGGTTTCAATTAAACTACCTGTTTTTTTTTTTTTTTTTTTTTTTTTTTTGGAAGATTAAAAATAAAGCAAAAAAGTTAAATATAATTTATTGAATATTGACATAGTTACCGTTTACAAACTTATTCCACTATGCGTCTAGGTAAATCAATAATGATATTACAATTGCTGAGTCTTTCAACATATATACCAATTGGAGAATATATGCAGTGCACGGGAAGAATATCCATAAAGGAACGATTGGTAAAACTATTCGAACAAGAATGGGAATTAATGGTATCAAATGTTGTGATGTAGCAATTGGGATCCAGATATTTATACCAGCGAACATAGGCAAAGGTAAAAGTT
The DNA here is from genome assembly GCA_943193625.1 of Mucor piriformis. Lineage (NCBI taxonomy): Eukaryota > Fungi > Mucoromycota > Mucoromycetes > Mucorales > Mucoraceae > Mucor > Mucor piriformis. Next base: position 2,798,643 of record OW971871.1, on the reverse strand, counting down.
ACTATTTGCAATTTGTTGTTGGTATCCATGATAGGCAATGATTGTCGAAAAAAAAACTGTATTTGAGCAGGGCGAAGCACATGGTTTGTGGAATCAATTTCATTAACATCTCGATAAAAGGCACGTATGTAACTACCTCTGGCTGAGGTAGCTTCACGAGAACTGTACCTTTGACCAAGAATGTTAATTGACTTGAATTTCACTACCTTTGCACCAACCTTGACGTTTCTATTATGCTCTAACATAATATTGTCGTCATCGTACATTACACATTCCACTTGAGCATCTTTGCCAAAGATATACGGATCAATATCGTCACTAGAATCAAAATATTCCTGGTAATAGCAGAGTAGTTGATCGTATTCATCCGAAGATAGAACACTGTGAGCCTTGTTAAACTTCATGGACTTGACGGTGCTACATGGAAGTTGTTCAAAGCCATAGGCATGCGTGTATCCACCATTACCGTTACTGTCACCAGCCAAATCAACGAACCCAAACAAATCAAAGTCAGCATCATTTGCATTTTCTATCTCTTCAGACAAAAAAGCATTTTCGTAAGCCTTCCTTTTTCCATGAATATCTTCACCTAAAAAGATAGATTTAAGATTATCAAAGGACACATGGGGACCTAAATCCGGGATTGTTGAGGACGAAAAATAGTCTTGACGGTGTACACTTTCCACAAATTTGTTGACAACAGTTCTTTCAATGGATTTGTTGTTTGTGTTGACACCTTTCAGATCAGAATTGTACCGTTCATAATTAAAAGCATGGTGAGAATGAAAACTTCCAAAGTCAAGCATTTGTTCCAATAAATGTACATGATAGTGCATATTACTGTACAAACTGGATTTACCATACAACACTTCAAACCCTTTACAAAAATCAATGATCTTGGCGTGACAGAGGCGCATTTCAGAGATTTTGACGTTTGGCACACTCATGACCTGCATTGCACTAACAAAAAGCATCCAATTTTCGTATTGAGCGTTCGTTAACCGGCTTTTTAAAAGCAATGGCGAAAGAAAAAGAGAGTACACACGATATTCGTCAGCCTTGAAATATGCAAATCCATCACCAATGCAAATTTTTCTAGCAATAGAAGCGGTGTCGTATCCAAATGGCATGATCAAGTTTTTAGCAATGGCCGCCATTTCCTTCAAATCCTGTTTGACAATGAGGCCCATTTTCAGAAAAACATGCTGAACTATTCTTTTGCAAGTACCAAGCCAGACGTTATGCATGGGATCATACACAACAAAACGAACAATATCAAAATAAGGGAGTTCATGAAAGACGCTCCACCTCGTACCATTTTGTCTCACCAGTTCTTGGCGTTGACTTTCGTTACAAGCCAATTTCCATTGATTGGCATACGCCAAATTTGATGCCATTGTTCGTTTTTTCAAATTGCCATCCCATCCACCAGAAAAATCACGTTTCATTGGATCTTCTTCAAGAGAAGGAAACAAATGATCACATTTTCGGCAAGCAAACAAAGAATTATGAGCGCTAAACCCAAAAGTCTTTGCTACTGCAGGCAGATCCAACGTACCAAGAATCAACGCACCACGAACAATTACTTCACCGGCAGTAGTCATCATAGCAACACCTTCAGCCATCAATATCTTCAGTTCTTCAATTAAAGGTCGCATGCAGTTATTAATTTGCTGCAGGTGTGCTTCTCCAGGTCCAGGCATAGCAGCAACAAAAATCGTATGGCATTTTTTGTTTTTAATTCTTCTGTCAAGGTTCAAGATAGTCAAATAGATAGCACCTACCGAGAATACACTATTAGCATAAGGTTGGTACCAGTCTGCATTTAAAGAAAAAACGAGATTGGTATCCGATTCTTCAACAAAAGGCTTTTGAGCAGCAGGGTCTAATCTAAATGACTTCCATACATCACCGTCCGTCACATCAAACATAAACCCAACTTTTTGTAATTTTCGGGTTGTCCAAGAAGTGAGCTTTTCAACAAACCCTTCGCGACAAAAAAATTGCTTCAACGTAGTGATAAGAGAATTGTAAACGTATGCACGCTTTGGATTTAGTTTTCCCGTTTTACTTTTGTCATACAATTCGTTTCCACATCGATCTAATAGGCGTTTTGTGGTACTTGAAAATTTAGTTACAAAATTGCAGCGTTGGTGTCTTTGTCGTTCTTGTTGTGTCAATGGCATATTGTAAATAGCATGGCAGCTGCTACAGCTGAGATATTCCTTTATTCCTTGATAGAATTTGTCTTGGTACTTCATTCTGGAAGTGAACGTCTTCATTTGCTTAGGAAAACGAAACTTCAAGTCCAAAAATTCCAAAACAATGTTCAAGTACAACATGACTACCTCGGCACCTTGCGTGGTGATATACTTGCCATACAAAGTCATGAGTAACAAAACAAAAATATAAACTACGGGCTCAGAGGGAAACAGCGACGGGTCATTGGAAGCTATAAAAAAATATCATTAGCACACAGGTGCTGTTGTATACAAAAAATAACGGTAGTACCTTGCTCCTCAGGAGTTTCCTCTTCGTCCTCTTCGACATTAACCTCTTCCTCACAATTGACATTCGAAGATTCAGACTCTACTTGAGTTTGGTACTCAGTGTAGAAATCGTCTAGTCGTGAAAAAAGGTTTTAAATTAGTCAACGCTAAAACTAAACAAAAATACAAAAATAATTTGGAGGTTCTGTTTACCTTCGTAAGTTTCCAAATCAGGTTCATTTACTAGACTTTGGGTCCATGTCGTCGATTCCGCAATGTTGTTGTAAAGTGGAATTTCTTTTGAATTCAAATAAGTAAAAAAAAAAAGGTAGAGTGAGTTTTAACAATAAAGTAACGTTGTGCTATTTTTCAAGCATACCTTGACATGGCAGACCTTGAATCAAAGTGTGCTTTTTTCTGAGGACAATTGCTTCAGGGTCAATTGCTTCATGTCTCTTACGAGTCTTCAAGGTGACAAAGCTGTATTCAGCAGGAAGTCCACCAGCACAATAACTTTTACAAAAGCAAGGTACTTTTGTGATTTTCGTCATTGGAAAAAATAACTCGGTTGAAAAAGGCAAAGAAACCAAATAAAATAAAAAATCTCTCAAGTGCATTATTTGGAACTCAGGGCCTGATCTCAAATACTGCTAATAATAAGTAGTTATTCACTGTCGAAAACTCTTCATCCTCTTCGGGGTATTATACACTATTTTCAGAAATTATTTGCGCACTCTCGGAAAAAAATTTTACGCATGAAAATATTAATTTTTTGCGCATGTTTAAAAAAAAAATTTGCGTACAAGCCCAAAAATAAACTACGCTTAAAAAAGTTATTTTTTTGCGTAGTAATAAATTAAAAATTTGCGCCCTTCTTGAAAAGCTTTTTGTCTAAAAATTAACAAATAATGAATAACTTTGTACACGAAGACGGTCAAGGAAATCTTTACAATGACGAAGGTTTAGAAGTTGCAGTTGTTGAAATGGAGGTTGATGAAGAGATGTTTCCACTTGAAGTAGCTTCACAGTTTGACAATTATATAGACCTGAAACCTCCTGAGAGAGAAATAAGGAAGCCTTCAGCACAATCGAAGCAATCTGCTGAAACTAAGGAGAAATCTAGCAGTTACCAACACTACAAGGATACAGAAAAAGAGCAACTTATCGACTTGGTCATCAACAGAGGTATGAGTGCTCGAGCAGCAGCTATAAAACTCAATATTAAGCCACGAATTGCTCAACTTTGGGTCAAAAAAGATAACGAAAACCCTAAAGTACATTTCGAGAGGGAGATAGGTAGCGGTAGACCTGTTGGGAGACCAGCTAAATTGGGCCCCGAGCATGAGACGTTTTTGACGGAACTAGTAGATGAGCAGCCATCTTTAGTGTTGGATCAGATTATGGATAGCCTTACAAATCAATTTACAGGTCTTCAGATTTCAAAAACTGGCTTGTATACGTTCGTAACAAAAAATTGCAGGATCAGTCTTAAAAGAGCTCATTTTCACTCAGTCGAAAGAAATAGTCCTGAAAAAATCGAAAATAGATTCAACTGGGTGAGTAAGTGGAACGAAACTGATTTGGATTACATGAGTAACTGCGTCTTTATCGATGAAGCCGCATTTCACATTAACATGAAAAGATCTTTTGCATGGTCGCAGGTAGGCACTCGTGCGGTAGTCAAGGTTCCTAAAACAAGAGCACGAACAACGACCATCTTAGGAGCTATATCTCCTCATGGTGTTGTGAATATAACCGTAAGACTACCAAGAGCATTAGCGGCATCTAAGAAACGAAAAACCACTGGAAATGCCAATAAGTCAGCAAAACCAACAACGGGAACGGTAACGGGTCATTATTTTAACTTTTTGAGCAGTACCATGGATATTATGGATACACATGAGCAATTTAAGGGAAATTACTTGATTATGGATAATGCACCAATTCATACAAATACCGAGATCCAGAAGTATGTTGAAAGCAGAGGTTATGGTTGTGTATATCTACCACCATACTCACCAGAACTTAATCCCATTGAACAATTCTGGTCGGTCTGCAAAAGTAAGCTTAAGAGAGTACCTCTTTTAGATGAAGAGACGTTATCTACAAGAATCGGCGATGCATGTAACCAGATTTTGTTTAGCGATTTAAGAGGGTTCTGTCAATATTCTATGTCTAAGTTCGATGACTGCATTCAACGAAAACCGATTTAAAAATAAACATGAAAATTTACGTATTTTACGCATTCTCAAGTTACGCAATTAATTAAATTTATTATACGAAGTTTTTTTTTTTTTTTTTGCGCAATTTTTTTTTTTAAACATGCGCAAAATTATGATGATTTTATGCGCAAAATTTTTTCCCAGGAGTGCGCAAAAAATTACTGAAAATAGTGTAGAGTAAATTTATTTGTCACAATTGGCTACTATAGTGTACTTCACTTTTTTAACCATTTTTTGTAAAAAAAAAATGGTATTCGGTACACAAACTGTACACAAACTGTACACACTAAGAAAATTTTCAGCTGTAAATAAAACACCGCTTTGTTAGATACTTCCAGACGCTGAAATTTGAAAAAAATTTGAACGTAAATAGCTCAATGAGTTTTACAGATATAAACACACTGTTAATAATGTCATACTCCACAAAGTTGGCACTATCAGCAAAAATAAAAAAAAATCAATTTTTACAAATTTTAACGATTTTAAAAAAAGACATCGGTAAACGCGTCGTTTACCGTTCGTTTACCGTATCGGTAAACGGGCTAAAAGTAGCTTTATCTGCAGTGACTAGTTTGGTAACCATCCGAATTATCTAAAATATTAAGCCTGACATCACAATCAGTGCCTCTGTAGCTCAGTGGTAGAGCGTTTGTCTTGTAAACAAAAGGTCTGTTGTTCAATCCAGCACCGAGGCACATTTTTGACCAAATAAATTAAATGTGGTGTGTGTAGTTCTTAATAATGCTATTTGCTCAATTTTTGCGGCGGGACTATAATACGTGAATGTATACAAAAAAAAAAAAAAAAAAAAAGACTGTAATATATATGACCGAATATAGTAGAAAGTTATTCAGGAGATCATCGTACCTTTTTCGGTCTATAATAATAACTTGACATAAAATAGAATAATTCATATTTATAAAAAAATTATCTTTTGATCTCCTAACTTAATATTTTGTATTTTGGATTGATTATTATTAGTCTCACGGCAAGATGAAAAGATTATTTTGAATATTAAAGTAGCTTGTGTGACCAAAACCATGACAAAACCCCCTTTCCAAAAAGAGCGTCAGGTAGGGAAAAAAATTTCATTTTTTTTCTTTCGCTCTTGTGCTAAATCACATAATAAATTAATACAATATAATAAGAGGTCTATGTTTCACGGGTAAAATCCCGGAGCATAAATCCTTTTGACAGAAATTTCTTTATTTTCAATTAATGATTCTCCGGACCAATAATCTAAAAGGATCCTCAGGGACCATCAACCTCAGCTATCTTACGATATCAATTATATGAATGAGTGGTTCTTGATATTAAACAACGATAGATCGGAACAGGTATGTCTCCAAGCCACATCATCATCCAAATTTCTATAAATGCCACCTCAATCCTAGCAATTCTATTTAATCAATCAACTTTAATTCTATTTTTGAATACAATAAAATCTTAAGACTTATACTTATATTCTTTCTATTGTTTTATTTTTTTTACGCAAACTATCCTTCTTTAAAAGCCTATTTTGCAACAGCTCTTGCTACACGTGGAATATACCAAGCCTTTTCATTGGAGAACCATCATATTTTACAGGGTTTAGCCTGTCAGTATGCACTCAAGACGAATAAACCTTTCTGTGTAGAAATCTAGGATTTAACACAGAAAAATAAAAGATAAAAAAACAGGTATAATAAGATTAATAGTGCTTGTGCGGTTTTACAGTAGCCGCCCGATTTAAGGCCGCTTGATTTAAGGCCATTCTCGATTTAAGGCCACGAATTTTAAAAAAAAAAAATTCCCCAGCCAAATGGCCTTAATGGCCTTATTTGATTTAAGGCCGCGACCATTTTTTAAAATGGCCTTATTCAGAGCGGAAAAAGTTAGTCACAATAAATTTTTAGCTGACAAAAATTATTTATGGCCTTACTCATCGGTCACAAGGAATATTCTGTAGAATACCCATCATTTGGAATTTTCTGGAAAGTAATTTTATTTTTTAGAAAAAAACTGACGAAGATCGGTTTGTTTTTTTTTCAGAAATTTCGTCTGCCCTAATTTCGTCTAAGTTCGCGCGCAAACGCTTGATGAGCTTATCATCCGTATCATCTCGAGGGACAAAGTTTCTGAGCAAGGTCTCATACGAGAACTTCTGTTGTGATCGAGCTTATATCCTCATATAACTCTTTAATCTCAATCCATTTAATCCTTTAATAACTTTTATAAATATTGATTTATTATCTGTTGGTTTTATTTTCATACTATTGGATGCTCGCTAGATTCGATCCTCATCATTTACGACATCGATAACCAATGGCAAATATCCCGGATAATACAATCCAATAATAATTAGTTTTGATAGAACGTATCTTCCAGAAGGTCCCTTTATTTCAAGATACCTCAATTGATTGTCATCCACATGAATATACTTGACAGGTTTCACATATCTTCGGGAGATCAATTATAGTTTAACCGTACCTGATATTTGTATATAAAGGCCAATGTCTTTTATTTAATAAAGATTTTAGTTTACTTTTTGACAGTCTGATAATCCTCTACGTTTTATTTTATTGTATTTTTTAATTCTTGATATTTTATATACCTCGAATTCCACAACTTCATCTTCGAGCGAAGATCCTTGAAATACTGAAATTCCTCGTGGCTTTCTTCTGCTTCTTGGTGCTCTTCTTCTTCTTCCATTGCTCCCTCTATTTCTCCACCAATACCACTATCAGTACTTGAAGGGGTCCCAACAGTAATACTTTCAGTATCATAAGGTTGAGTAACTAGTAAATCCGACCCATCTGCCTCCAAATTAAACTCACTAATATCGTTTGAAGCTGGCCCCTCACCTTCCAGCATTACTGAAAGTTCAGAGACAACTCCTTTGAGACGATGAGCCAAATCGTCATCTATAGGCAAGCCCAGATCAGGAATAAGGTGGTCAGAATCATTGCCGGTATCGTTACTCATAGCCCTGGTTTTGAACTGAATAATATTAGTGTGGTCCCAACAGTTTTTGATAGTGGATGCTTTGACGTTAAGCCACGATTCAGCCAAAAACCACAGAGCTTCTACTTCTGTCATAGACAAGTTAGCCGAATCGTCCAATCCACTGACATACTTTCTAATAGCACGGCTGTACTGATGACAGCGAAAATGGGCTTTGACATTAGCAATGATACCTTTGGGCAATTTAGTCTGAATGAGTTATCAATTGAGAAATTTGTAAATGCTGTTACCTGCATCAAGGGGTTGCAACTTGCTTGTCGTGTTGGCAGGAAGAAAAATAAGCTTAATATGGCTAAACTCCTGATGAACCTTATGGACAGAGGCATTGTCAAGAAGAAGAGCGATCTTTCTATTTTCATAGGCAAATGACCCATTCAAATGCTTGAGGTACTTCGTGAAAATTTCTGAAATCATCCAAGCACTTGGAGAACAATGATACTCAACGTAGTCAGTCTGACCTATGGATAGCTTTTTATATTGTCCAGGTCTAGCGGCTGCACCCTTAGGTGTCTTCCTTTTGCCAATAACAATAGGATCTCCCTTATAAGTTCCATCCGAGTTAGTTAACAATCCGACTGTAAACCGTTCCTTGGACTTCTTTAAACCACCCATAGGCTTACTACTTATAGAACGCGTAGGTCCTTGTTCGTAGTACAAACCCGTTTCGTCAAAGTTCATAATGTCCTTTGGATCATAAGGCTCCAACTGTTGTATATGTCGTATTTGAGTACGATTCATTTAAGAGTAAATAAATAAATCGTATAAAGTTATAATTTATAAAATAAAATATCTTTGATTGTTGAGTAATAGCATACATATGTATACTACTACACAACTACCTCTACCTCGAGTACATACTTCTATATAAAAGGTGGCATGATTGGCTTAAATGGATATAGGGATAAAAGTTGCATATAGAATAATACACAACTGAGTTACTATACCTAAATTGGAAAACTAAAAACCCACTCCAATTAAATCAAGAATATAAAAAAGAGAAATCTAATAATGATAGTTCCCTCAATGGATTAGCTACCCATCGAGAGAATAGAACAGCTATCATTATCAATGGTTCATTTATTTATATATTGATACAAATTATACGACTGATAAGTGTTTAATAGAAATAGTGCATAATCAAATGGATGCCTACTTTCTGCAACCAAACATACAAACATCGATAAGATGTTCTATATTTGGGATCATATCTTATTCATTTACAGATGGGTTAAAAGAACCCATTGAATCAATAAGAGGTCAAACATTACAAATATGTTCTGCCGAAGCCAATTAACCATAATTCATGTTATGCCCCTTTTGACAGCTACCGTTACACATTATCTTACTGGTTCTTTCTACCCCGAAAAACACAATAAGAAGTGTTCCCGGATCCTTTGATCTAGGACAATGTTAATTGAAGTCAATTCTAACGAGTAGAATTCATTTTACAAAAGGCGGGAAACTGAGTATAGATTTATTCCAAAACCAGAAAGGTTGACTCACTAACTTCCAGGGGCAGTTGTTCAATATAAAAGGATTGATTATTTTATAGCAGCAGAGTTCTTTAGTTTATTTTTTACCTATAATAAAAAATACACATTTATCTCATTATTTTGACCTGGTGCTATTTTATCAAATACCACAGTATACACGCCTACATAACATTTATGAGGTGTAACACAAAATGTCTTGTTGTAGATTAAAGTTTATATTTTCTTGGCTTGCAACAACAATGAACTGTATTCTCTATAAATCATTAGTGTAACATGATATCACAATACAACACAAGATGTTTATTATTATTCCTTTTATTTGATTCATCGTCAACTAAACACAGCCTCGCCTGTTTCATAGACAAGCTCCTCTGTTTCATGAATGAATTGCTAAGCCGTCGTCAAATAATAAATTGACGATAGTAAACATTAGATATCAAGTATATAAGAAACCCTCATTTTATGTTTGAATAAAGTCAGTAGTTTTTGCAGTCTGGTTATTTTTATTTCTTTTTTTATAACCTCTGGATTTCTCACCAACAAAGTTTCAATCTTTCTCAACTGTTGAACAATGTTCTCAGTCGTGAGGTCAACAGAGCCATTATCACCATACATATGTCTCGACTTGACATTGATACGACGAAACAAATTTGTTAACCAGCCATCAGAGAATGTCAATCTCTCCTTTTCAAGGAGTTCACTCATACCGTACTTCTTGCATGCGATGAACTTTGCATATACCCTGACACTATCGCGGGTCACAGGCTGGCCACGAGGATTCATATCATTGATGAATACAGCAATGTCATTGTCCAGGTTAGCGAATCTTGACACTTTTACGCTTTTTCCTTTTGCATCAGCAGAATTGACAACCATGGCTTTGTAAATACTATCAGATCTACGTAAAATGTTGGAGATAGTTCTTCTACTAAGAACATCCTTGAGACTAAATCTAGTTTTAGCCCAAACGCCTAGTTCTTTTTGATTCATGTTTGAGTCCATATTGTGTTTATCACAGATAGCCGCTTGCTGTTCGAGTGTGAGGCGAATTCTGATATCTTTTTCGGTAGTGTTGGCCATTATTTATTTGAAATATTTAAAGTATTAATATATAATCGAAAGAAAAAGAAGTAATAGAATGAACTCTTCCCGCCTGCCCTTTCATCCATGTGACTGTTAAACAGATTGTTATTTAAAACAGCGCACATTTGATTTAAGGCCACAATTTTCTCATTTTTTTTGCGGCCTTAAATCGAGCGGCTACTGTATTCTTATTATTTTAGTTTTAAAACTGAATGTCTTTCTAATCCATGTTAGAAGACAGATGTGGTTGAAACGGTTAATATAAATAGGATTGGAAGTTCACGGAAGGTTGTTTAGAGGTGCCATTGGCTTGTGTATTCCTATAGCCGGTGGTTCTTCAATAATCAAGCGTAAAGTGCTTATTGGCTTCCTTGATTACCTAATCCGAAAATCGCGTTTTACTTATTTCCCCTCAGAATAAGCTGGCTTTCAAAGAAGAAATACGTCATCAAATTTTATATAAATTTTTTTGTTTGATGAAAAATAATAAAAAACGTTTTAGGTTATCTACGTTGGTTTTGGAAATTTTGGTTTGTAGCTTGAATATTGTTTTAGTGAAATATTTTTTTACGAAAAAAATATGTTTTTGTTGAGAAAAATTGGCTTAAAAAATGGCAAAAATTTATCAGGTCTAAAGTTGGTGGCACGTTATTTTAGTGCGTGCTCCCCCACCGGCGTTAGCTTAGCTCGCGAAATAAGAATATACTAATGTATGCTTGAAGGTTTATTCCTGCTATTTATTAAGTTTTTTTTTACTCTGTACAGCAGACGTACACAATCATGCATAATTGCCAAATTCGAAAAGCGGCTGAGATACAAAAATTTTGAGGCTTGCTGTACATCTATTTTCTTTTTGTTGAACGCCTTTTTATACAAGGGGTTTCCTTTTATCAGTCATTTTTTGTTTTACTTCTTAAGACACGTTCACGTAGTTGACTGGAACTATGCTTTCTATTTTGCTTACTTTTTTTACTAGATGGTATGTTCACAACTTCATTATCATTCAGCAATGCATCGCTAATCTTTGTCCTTTCTCTTTTTTTAGAATCGTTGACCAATTTAGTTTTTCTTGGTCTAGTTGTTTTTATTCGTTTACTTTCAGCCAATATTTTCTAATAGTTTCGGGATCCGAGAATGCAGCTGCATTAAGCCATGCGTTTTCTCGTTCGCCGTAGCCTACCCAATTCATGAGATATTATCGACTAGAAACGGGGCCTCGATGCATGCGTATTTGTTTAACTTCATACAATTTGTCTTCAATGGCACTTTTGTCAATGGTAACTACTTTCAGCTCAGATGGTAGGTAGTCTCTATGGAGGATTTCATTTATTTCATCTTTTAACACATAAGTACCAGCTTTGGTTTTAGTGACGACGGTAAATGGACCTTCATATAACGGTGAAAGTTTAGTTGCTCGGTTTGGCAATATTACCATGACGGTTGTTCCCACGGAAATATTGATTAGGTAATGTTTATCATCAAATGATTTTCTCTGTAATTCCATTAATTCTTTTGTTCTGTTATGTATAGCGGGAAAGACGATATCAGCCATATGTTCAGCCTTTTTTATCAATTCATCCACTGTAGAAACCTTTTTTGGAAGAGTAGATTGTTTTGAAGGATTCATGTCATCCTGTGTTTGAAGAAACTGTTCGAGCGTACATAACTGAAAAAGGACTACTGCCTGTTCTGTTGCGTATTTTTAGGTTACAGCATAATTGAACTGCAGGTAAGATGGTATCCCAGTTGCTTGTGTCATTTCCTCACATTTTCTCAACTGCATTCACTATGATTTTATAGCATTTTTTGCACAGCCATTAGACTGAGGATAGTAAGAAGTGGAGAAGCGGTGGGTTGTAGCAAGTGTTTTTGAAATGGATGCCATCAAAGAGTTTTTTTATTCTCGGCCATTGTCTGTGACAATCAATTGGCTAGCTAATCCATAGTCGCCAAAGATTTGGCATAGTACGTTTGCAACAGTATCACTTTGTTTATTCGGGAGAGCCCTTGCTATGATATAGCGAGTAACAGATATCAACGACGATTAATATGTAGACATTTCGATTGGCCGTCACGCTAAAGAGACCAGCCATATCGGAAGCGATATGAGTGGTACATGTCGTATTTGAGTACGACTCATTTAAGAATAATTAAATAAATGGTACAAAATTATAAATTATAAAATAAAATATCTTCAAATGTTGAGTAATAGCATACATACAGTGGGTGGACTAATGGTCCGGATGTTTTTCAAAAACCAACAAAATGAAGTGTAGATCACGAACCAATTATCTGATTGATACGAGACTAACGTCATTTAAAAGAGAAAACAGTTCATAATGTAGTTAAAATACTTTTATTCTAATTGGCAAACTGGGTTAAAAATAGATGCAGCTAAAAATTCACTAGTACATCCGGACCATTTTTCCAGGTGGTTAAATTATAATTTTAGTAGTTAGTATGACCCCCTTTGGCTTTAATAACAGCATCAATTCTTGCAGGCATACTATCTATATAACGTTGAAAATCCTCCTTGGTAAAAGTAGCCCATTGTTCCTCGACTCTATCCAACAACTCATGTACTCCTTTAGCCTCAGTAGGATAGGAGCTTAACTTCAATTTTAAGTTATGCCACACGTGTTCAATGGGGTTTAAGTCAGGACTTTGTGGTGACCAGCTGTAATTACAATCGACATTAAAGTTGTTATCCTTAAATGACTGTTTTGTGACCGTGGCAGTGTGTTTAGGGTCTTTATCCTGTTGAAAATAAATGTTTTCCAGGTCATAGCCATACCAGTCTAAAGTGTCCTTCATAGCTGTTTCAAGAATATGAATATAATCTTCTTTCTTCATAGTGCCATCAAATATCTGACATGCATAACTAGGACCATCATAAGTGATGCAACCCCACATCATTAAGCTACCGCCACCATGCTTGACTGTAATATCCAAATGATGAAATGGAAGCTTGTCATCCACCAAGGCTAAATTTATTTACCCAAGATTGGCAAATGTATGATAAGTAGTTACCCTGCTTACCCAAGTCGGTAAATGAAGATAAGTATTTACCGAGATTTACCCATTTGCGTAAATGAAGATAAATGGTTGTCACAACTTACCCATTTTGCGTAAATGGAGATAAATGGTCGTCAAAACTTACCCATTTGCGTAAATGAGGATAAATGGTCGTCAAAACTTACCATTTGCGTAAATGAAGGTAAATGGGCGTCAAAAATTACCCATTTTGCATAAATGAAAATAAATGGTTATAAAAAAGCAGTTGAAAGGTTGAATGTTTGGTATATTTTAATTCTTTAGTTGTTTGTTTGTAGGGATGGGTAAATGGAAATCAATTATATATTGGTTAAAATTTCATAATAAAACGGTTTATATTTATTGAAAATGTAGAAACAAAATGTATTAGGGATATTAACCTAAACTTATTCAATAATGTAGGGTGTTACTCATCTATTAAATGGAGCATTATGCAGGTTTGGCTTTCCCATGAGCAGAAACATTATGTATCGGTACATAGAGCCAGAACAGTGTTTTAAGAGTAGTAATGGGTCTGTGTTAAGCATATGTTAGAAGGGGGGGGGGGCTTTTAACAACATGTCTAAAAATTACACTTACGTACGGCAAACAGATTTCATAGGTCAAATAATGATTTAAAACTAATACAAAGAGAGATTAATATTATATTTTAAAATAAATGATTAACAAGTTCCACTTACTATGGGGAAAAGGCAAAGGTATTGTTAGCACCTAAAGATATATCTATTAGTTTTGTGAATTAAGAAACTGTACAAACTTACATGTGAAAAGCCAAAGAAAAGTAAAGTTATTTTAAAAACCCAAATATTTATTTGGAAAAAATGGAAACAAAAAAAAAATCGAAAGGGAAAAAAAAAAGAAAAACAAAAGAGAGTATTTATAACTTTGCTTTTTTTCGTAAACACCTTGCTGCTATGAGAAAAAAAGTTAAGAACAATCATCAACCACATCTCTAATTCCGTTACCCTTGACTTTCAGCTCTTTCGGTTTTTTTAAGGGAGGCTTTACTGAAGGCCTCGTATTTAGCGTTTAATGCTTCTACTTATTCTTCCTCCGAATTCTGGTCACCATTCTCCTCAACATCCTCTGTAACATCCTCTGATACTTCATCCACAACCTCTTTGGCAAGACTCTCCACAGACACATCGTTTTCGTTACCTTTTCCATCAACCTACATTACATATGCATGCTAAAATATACCGAAAATTTTTATTGTCGGCAAATAATAATAAGTGATTGTGCAAGATTTATCATTGTCGGTAATTGAGGGTAAGTAGTCGCGCAAGATTTATCATTGTGGGTAAATGAGGGTAAGTAGTCGCCCAATGATTACTATTCTCGGTAAGTCAGGGTAAGTAGTCGTCAATCTGTAGCTTTAATTACTATTCAATAGATGCGGAGTTCTCTTTCTCGGTAAATGGCTATTGTTGGAATAATATGCGTCACACAATCTACCCAGATTCGATAAATATTTACCTGGAGGTAAATTGTGTATAAAAATAACTTACTTATTTATTTCAAACCGTTAAATACTTACCGCCTGCCATATATTTACACAAAATTAGGTAATTACTTGCGCAGCGGTAACTATTTGCCAAGATTTATCAAATTTATGTATTTTGGGTAAGTAAATATAGCCTTAGTGATCCGGTCTTTTCCAACAATACTTGATACCGTCCGAGCCCCAAATGCTAATTTTTGTTTCGTCTGAAAATACCATTCGTCTCCAATCATCTTTAGTCCAGCTACGGTGAGCTTTGGCCTACTCAAGTCTTTGGTTTCTATGCTGGGGTTTAAGCAGAGGTTTTTTCTTTTTTTTTGCAGCCTCAAATCCAGGGGACTTTAGCAATTTATGACATGCTGAGTATCCTATTTCAAATCCAAGATCATTCAGGTACTTTTCCACCTCTTAGCCCGTCTTAAGTTGACCAAGTACTACCTTCTTACGAATGGCATTTCCAGATGTCTATTTCAGAATTGGCTGGCGACTAGATGCAGATCTTGACATTTCGGGAAACCATTTGCGTTTATAGTCAGAAATAGTGGATTTTTTGACTCCAGGAACGCGTTTCATAATTTTAGAGTACGGATAACCAGACTCCAGCAAGTTTTTGATACTATTTTGAGTGTCAATAGGTAATGATCGCACCATATTTGAAGACAACCTGTCGGACACGAATAAATTGTAAAAAAATTGGGAAAGAGCTAAAAACAATATGAAACACTTCTTTTTATTATTTTTGTTGATTACTAATTTTTTGTGACAGTTTTTTCACCGAATTCGATGAAATTCTATTTTTTATTGCTGACCCGGAAAAATGGTCCGGATGCACAACCAAATTTATACGTCGTATTATTTCAGAGTCCGTATTTCGATGGATGTAACTCTGATACCATTTATTACCGAAAGTTTTTCCCTTTTTTATAAAGTTAGCCTCGTCTTGATAGGATGGTTCGTTCTTGATCTATACTTCATTTTGTTGTTCTTTGAAAAACATCCGGACCATTAATCCACCCACTGTACGTATACTACTACACAACTACCTCTACCTCGAGTACATATTTCTATATAAAAGGTGGCATGATTGGCTTAAATGGATATAGGGATAAAAGTTGCATATAGAATAATACACAACTGAGTTACTATACCTAAATTGGAAAACTAAAAACCCACTCCAATTAAATCAAGAATATAAAAAAGAGAAATCTAATAGTGATAGTTCCCTCTTTGGATTAGCTACCCATCGAGAGAATAGAACAGCTATCATTATCAATGGTTCATTTATTTATATATTGATACAAATTATACGACTGATAAGTGTATAATAGAAATAGTGCATAATCAAATGGATGCCTACTTTCTGCAACCAAACATACAAACATCGATAAGATGTTCTATATTTGGGATCATATCTTATTCATTCACAGATGGGTTAAAAGAACCCGTTGAATCAATAAGAGGTCAAACATTACAAATATGTTCTGCCGAAGCCAATTAACCATAATTCATGTTATGCCCCTTTTGACAGCTACCGTTACACATTATCTTACTGGTTCTTTCTACCCCGAAAAACACAATAAGAAGTGTTCCCGGATCCTTTGATCTAGGACAATGTTAATTGAAGTCAATTCTAACGAGTAGAATTCATTTAACAAAAGGCAGGAAACTGAGTATAGATTTATTCCAAAACCAGAAAGATTGACTCACTAACTTCCAGGGGCAGTTGTTCAATATAAAAGGATTGATTATTTTATAGCAGCAGAGTTCTTTAGTTTATTTTTTACCTACAATAAAAAATATACATTTATCTCATTATTTTTACCTTGTAATATTTTATCAAATACCACAGTTATGGTACGCCGTTTGTATTTTGGTACACTCGTACAATGCTATTTGCTGAGCATTCGGTAAGCTGGGCGGAGTATAATTAGCGTCTTGAAAGTAAGCCTTTTTATACTTTGCTATCAATTGCCTATATTTTTTGGTAACAGGCTTTATTCTTGTCTTTCGAGCCTTTCAGTGAGTCAGACTTAAAAAGACTTCTACAAAAAAATCTTTTTCAACAAAGTCTCTTAAAGTAAAAGTTTTGTTTGCTGCCAATTCTTGCAAATAGATGTACTTTGTTGAGGCACAGGTGTGTGTAACCAGCGAATTAGTAGTGTTAACCAAATCATACAATGGCTGTAAATATAACGGTTTCCAAATGTTCTGCGCGGTTGTTTTAAATGCAATAACGCGCTTGATTATTCTTTTTGGATCTTTCGTGGTGACACTGGTACTTGGTTTTGATGTTGTTGTGGGTACTTCAGGCGTGGTTGTTCTTTTTATGGTAACATCACTAGCAGCAGGACTTCACTTACTTGCAACAGGACGTCGTTTACTTGCTGCAGAACTTGACTCGGCAACAACGAATTCGGATCCGTGCTTGAAACCACCACGACTTCTTGGTGTATGTACTGCAGGCGGGGACTCATAAAAATTGTCACTGCTATAATCTATCGAATTGTCACTGCTATAATCTATCGAATTGTCATTGACAACATTTTCCATGGAATCGGAAATACCAACGTTACTTGAAATATCAAGTTCAGGTTCGGTTGCCTTATCTTTCCCTTTAAACTTCTTTTGGGAATCAATATTCGGGTGTTTTCCCGACCTATAATGGAAGGTAATTAAACATTACATTAGTTTTCTATCAAAATAAGACTTGGCAATGTAACATACTTCGTCTCTTCCGTCCCAAAATTGGTGGGTGAAAGTCATCGTCCGAGCTATCATTTTGAGGTTCTTTTTATAATAGAATCAGTGTTTTGGTAGCATTTCAATCATATATTATACATGTACGTTACCTTTCATAGTTTATAATGAATAAAAGAATGAAGAAAAAAAAATACTCTTCAGAAAAAAAAGTATCTGTTACAGTTTTTACACTTCAAATTTAAACAGTTTAGCTTACCTTTTTTTGGAAAAAGTAAAAACAGAAATCAGAAAAAGGAGAAAATCAATTCAGACGAATTATGATAAATGACGTAGAAAAATCAAAATTTAATACAATATTGTGAGCATTGTGTATACCCGTTTTTATTTCATTATTTATTGTTCTAGAAACGATTATATAAAGGCTTATTTTAACCTGTTTAATTTATGAGGTGCGTAGTAATTTACGATCCAAAAGAATAACGTCAACGAAGGGTTACTTTTGAAGGTCTCACAGAAAGAGATTCTGAATAGTGACTAAGTTATACCGGGCACTTCTAAAGAAAAAGAAGAAATATTAATGAAGACCAATCTATTAGGGCATTATGGCGTGACGGCTATGGAAAAGATCATTCATAATGATAATATGAATTTGCCAGGTCTAAGAAAAGATATCTTAAGAACTGTTGCAGCATGCAAGAGATGTAGATTATTTAACAGAGGTCAAACGGCTTATCACCCTCTTACTAGTATTTTAACTGATGGTGTAATGGATCATATCGTAATGGATCTTGGTATTTTAAATGTGACCACACCCAGAGGTAATAATTTCATCCTTGTAATGGTAGATTTATTCTCTCGATTTACCATGTTGAGCGCACTACCTGATAAGCGTGCCACAACAATTGCTAATCAACTCGTACAATTTTTTTTATTACGGGTTATTGTAAGATTATCAGTCACGATAGAGGACTTGAATTTCACAATTCATTAGTAGATAGTTTAATTAAACAATGCGGCATTGATCATCGATTGTCATCTCCATATAATCCATTAGACAATGCAGCTAATGAATCATTTGCTGGTATTACTAAGCGTAAGATTGTTAAGGTTGATGTATACCAGCTATTGTGATCAATACTAACATACATCATACATTGGTTTGCTTATCGAACATTATCAATTTGACATGTTTCTCATTTCGTGACAAAAAAATTAATATCTGTTCTTTAATTATCTGTTTAGCCGATTTGTCACTACTCTCTGTTTAAATTATAAACTCTACAGAACCTGATTTGATCTGTCTCAAAGCACTGTTACTGAATTATATATTCTTATATCTTTCCCGCAGTACATGCTTCCCAATTGGACATCGATCTTATCGAGTATATAACTCAGTAGATACTCGGTAGAATTCATGAACCGATGTCTCTTATATAAAGGCCCCAATTTTAATCTTAAATGAAAAACAATCTTATAAGTGTCTGGTACTTTCTAGTCTCTCTTTATTATTATTATTATTTTAGTTGTATTTGTCTTACGGATACATCGAAGGTGCTTAAATAAAAAGAAGAAGATTGGGATATGTTTTTTCCCTCAGTACAATATTTCATGAATAACAAGTATTCTAGACAGCATAAAGCAAGACCTTTTGAAATCATGTTTAATAGACAAGGTAACAAGTTCCTAGACTATAGCTATATCACACCAGTATTGCATAAGAAAATGCTGTAAGCGCTGAATACATCTTAGAGAAGATGAAGGCTATTAACCGTATAGTGATTCCTGCTTTAAGGGGGAAAATGGCTGACCAACAGAAGAAAGATAATGAATATTTTATGAAGAAACATAGAATCAACCATGAATCATATCCACTTGGTACAGAAGTCATGACAAAGAATATCAATAAGAGCTCTAAAACTTAACCTTACTATAGAGGTCCTTTTAAAATTTCTAATATTGTCAGTCCAGAATTATATGTACTAAAAGATGCAACGGGTAAACTGTATTCTAGAAATGTACCTACATCACACATTAAAGTGATAGCAAATGAGAAGGTGTTAGAGCGAGAAAAACATTTTGAAATCTTAAGCATTTTAGATCACAAGAGTGATAATGCATCCAATTACGAATATCTAGTAAGATGGAGAGAATATAATTTCGATCATGATAGCTGGTTACCATCAGAAAACTTTGATTCAACTAAAGCAATCAAAACATATTGAAAAAGAAGAAATGTAAATCCCATACGTATAAATCAGATTCAGTTAGTATGGTGACCTAGTAAGACTACACTTATGTTGTGATCGAGCTTATATCATCATATAACTCTTTAATCTCAATCCATTCAATCCTTTAATAACTTTTATAAATATTGATTTACTATCTGTTGGTTTTATTTTCATACTATTGGATGCTCGCTAGATTCGATCCTCATCATTTACGACATCGATAACCAATGGCAAATATCCCGGATAATACAATCCAATAATAATTAGTTTTGCTAGAACGTATCTTCCAGAAGGTCCCTTTATTTCAAGATACCTCAATTGATTTTGATCCACATAAATATACTTGACAGGTTTTATATATCTTCGGGAGATTAATTATAGTTTAACCGTACCTGATATTTGTATATAAAGGCCAATGTCTTTTATTTAATAAAGATTTTAGTTTACTTTTTGACAGTCTGATAATCCTCTACGTTTTATTATATTGTATTTTTTAATTCTTGATATTTTATATACCTCGAATTCCACAGTAGCAAGAATTGCTTCATTGACATTTTCTGTACTCATCTCTCGTACCCTTCGTCTTCTTTCCTCGGGACTCATTCGACCAATATTGAGAAACATTCTATTGATATTTTGGATGTAATCAGGTAGTACGTCATTCACTAAGATATAAACCAAACGATCAACACGTCTATTTCTTTTTCTATTCAAATAGGTTATTTTCAGTTGGTTATGCCAGCTTTCAACATGGTTATTTGATTCCATATTGGTGAAAAGTTGTGGCTAAAAAGCTGATGACCACCGCGTAAACGAATCATTGTCAAGATACTTCTTTTTGAAATATTCCATGAATTCAGGGTACATTTGGTAATTGAAAATAAACGAACGATGCATGTTGATGAATGCAGGTTTATTTTTTTTCCCACATTAGTTCTTCAGGACGGTAATTACTGACTTATGTGCTTGTGCGTTAAGTGAGGAACCTCCAAGTTTGATTAATTCACGATTTTACTCATCCAAGCTCTAGCAACATGAAACAAACACCACTGGACTATAACACCCGGGTAAACAGCATTGATTGCATTCAATTCAGCAGAACTCATGTCTATGGTGATTTTTTTAAGTGCATTAAATCCCACTGTAAACCATAAAAAAGTAGAGGATATCCCGAACTGGTAGCATCTAATGATCCTTTGTGAAGAAGAATGCAACAGGACAACCTGTTCCTGTCAATGGATGGCGAATGACAATAGTATACAAGATTCCTTTATCAATCTTTGTTGTGGAATGGGTTGCATCAAGACAAATGCTATCAGAAGATAGGAGTAGATGTTTATGCCATGGCGATACAAACCCAAAAGAAAAGGTAACATCAAAATCATTGTTTATAAACGTATCATAGCCTTGTTGCTTCAACTCTTCTAACCATATTTTTAGAGACTCTTCTTGTGATTCTGAGCGCTTATAAAAAGCTTCTTGAATTTTTTTATAGATGTTATAGATCTCAGTGGCATGCACCAATTGATCTCTACGAATTATAGTATTGTAGCTACTTTCATCACCAATATTGTTGGCTTTGATGTACTCTAGGAAGTTACTTTGAATAGCTATACGCGTATCTCTCTTTCTATATCCTTCTCTGAGTCTCTCTTCAATTACAACCTTTGCAGCGTTTGAAAGGGGAAGATAGTGAAAGTCATCGATTGCACCTAATTGATGGTTATGATTACCAGAATGCTCCAAGATAACGTTGTTTGAATCAGATTTGAAGCAAGTTGCCACAAGTGAAGCCTCGCATTTGATCTTTTTACTTTTTTTCTGGAGATCTCTTGTGGTGCCTGATTTGCCTCCCATAGGCTGATCTTCTCTCTTTTGCTTCTCGTCTGCTCGGTGACATTTGTAGTATACTTTAAAGATGTAGCAAATAACGTGTTTTCTACGTTGTACAGAAGAGGAATCATCTGCCATTCTATCTTCTTGGACCCTTTCAATTTTAGTTCCATCTTTATAGGAATTTACAATGAATTTGACACCATACTTGGGGATAAAATCCTCGATCAATTGCTTATAGAAGTCTCTCGAAACGGTAAGTTTGTTAGGAATAGGTGAGTATCTTTGAATAGGGATAGATGTGAAGTTGGACATTTCTCTTAATAAAAGTTTAATAAACATTGTCTTTTTTGTTTCCAAAGTCTTTCACCTTTCACCTGTTTTTTACGCAGTCCTTTTGGTTTTGTCTGTTGTGTATCAAGGTAAATGTAAAATTATAAAGACAGTTATAGAGTAGTTTGAGACTGTTTATAAGATTGTCCTTTATTATGAAATAAAAACCTCTAGTATTTATATAAAAGACTTGTCTGCTGAGTTATCACTTTGATATTATTGAAAGTTGTTCTTCGTTACCAAATATAGATACCAATATTGCTTGTTGCTTCACTAATGCACGTGTACTCAATGACTTAGTTTCCTTATACAACGGTATTCTCGTGCTAACGAAATACTAATGATATAATATCTAATAGTACTAACTATTTCTTTTTGGTATGATTACTAAATCATGAATGATGTATAGATGTTGATATGTTTCTATTGACAATAATATGAGTGTAGCCTAGCTAGATCACCACAACACAGGTGCTGTTGTATACAAAAAATAACGGTAGTACCTTGCTCCTCAGGGGTTTCCTCTTCGTCCTCTTCGACATTAACCTCTTCCTCACAATTGACATTCGAAGATTCAGACTCTACTTGAGTTTGGTACTCAGTGTAGAAATTGTCTAGTCGTGAAAAAAGGTTTTAAATTAGTCAACGCTAAAACTAAACAAAAATACAAAAATAATTTGGAGGTTCTGTTTACCTTCGTAAGTTTCCAAATCAGGTTCATTTACTAGACTTTGGGTCCATGTCGTCGATTCCGCAATGTTATTGTAAAGTGGAATTTCTTTTGAATTCAAATAAGTAAAAAAAAAAAGGTAGAGTGAGTTTTAACAATAAAGTAACGCTGTGCTATTTTTCAAGCATACCTTGACATGGCAGACCTTGAATCAAAGTGTGCTTTTTTCTGAGGACAATTGCTTCAGGGTCAATTGCTTCATGTCTCTTACGAGTCTTCAAGGTGACAAAGCTGTATTCAGCAGTAAGTCCACCAGCACAATAACTTTTACAAAAGCAAGGTACTTTTGTGATTTTCGTCATTGGTAAAAAATAACTCGGTTGAAAAAGGCAAAGAAACCAAATAAGATAAAAAATCTCTCAAGTGCATTATTTGGAACTCAGGGCCTGATCTCAAATACTGCTAATAATAAGTAGTTATTCACTGTCGAAAACTCTTCATCCTCTTCGGGGTATTATAGAGTAAATTTATTTGTCACAATTGGCTACTATAGTGTACTTCACTTTTTTAACCATTTTTTGTAAAAAAAAAATGGTATTCGGTACACAAACTGTACACAAACTGTACACACTAAGAAAATTTTCAGCTGTAAATAAAACACCGCTTTGTTAGATACTTCCAGACGCTGAAATTTGAAAAAACTTTGAACGTAAATAGCTCAATGAGTTTTACAGATATAAACACACTGTCAATAATGTCATACTCCACAAAGTTGGCACTATCAGCAAAAATAAAAAAAAATCAATTTTTACAAATTTTAACGATTTTAAAAAAAGACATCGGTAAACGCGTCGTTTACCGTTCGTTTACCGTATCGGTAAACGGGCTAAAAGTAGCTTTATCTGCAGTGGTGAGTTTGCAAGGCATCAGAACCATCGACAGAATTGGGCTTGGCAAGTATTAACCTCGCGCGGTTGGTTAAGTGGTATAATCTTCGCCTGCCACGCGAAGGGCCGGGGTTCGATTCCCCGACCGCGCAAAGATTTTTTTTTTCCCGGCATGCACAATGTTAAAAATTTACTTCCAGGACAACTCCGACTCGGAAGTGTGTCGTGAGACTGATAGTAATTAATTCAAGATACAAAATATAAAGTTAGGAGATCAAAAGATGATTTCATTACAATTATAAATTATTCTATTTTATGTCGAGTTATTATTAAGAGACCGAAAAGGGTACGTGTGGTGATCCACATTGTGGTGATCTAGCTAGGCTACACTCATATTATTGTCAATAGAAACATATCAACATCTATACATCATTCATGATTTAGTAATCATACCAAAAAGAAATAGTTAGTACTATTAGATATTATATCATTAGTATTTCGTTAGCACGAGAATACCGTTGTATAAGGAAACTAAGTCATTGAGTACACGTGCATTAGTGAAGCAACAAGCAATATTGGTATCTATATTTGGTAACGAAGAACAACTTTCAATAATATCAAAGTGATAACTCAGCAGACAAGTCTTTTATATAAATACTAGAGGTTTTTATTTCATAATAAAGGACAATCTTATAAACAGTCTCAAACTACTCTATTACTGTCTTTATAATTTTTAAATTACCTTGATACACAACACACATACTCTCTTTATAATAACACCTCATAATTAGCATAATTATCACGGTAACACAATAACCCATATTTGATATTTGTTATTGTTATTGTTATCAACTCTCTCCAAAATAATATATCTGTGGTATTTGATAAAATAGCACCAGGTCAAAATAATGAGATAAATGTGTATTTTTTATTATAGGTAAAAAATAAACTAAAGAACTCTGCTGCTATAAAATAATCAATCCTTTTATATTGAACAACTGCCCCTGGAAGTTAGTGAGTCAACCTTTCTGGTTTTGGAATAAATCTATACTCAGTTTCCCGCCTTTTGTTAAATGAATTCTACTCGTTAGAATTGACTTCAATTAACATTGTCCTAGATCAAAGGATCCGGGAACACTTCTTATTGTGTTTTTAGGAGTAGAAAGAACCAGTAAGATAATGTGTAACGGTAGCTGTCAAAAGGGGCATAACATGAATTATGGTTAATTGGCTTCGGCAGAACATATTTGTAATGTTTGACCTCTTATTGATTCAACGGGTTCTTTTAACCCATCTGTGAATGAATAAGATATGATCCCAAATATAGAACATCTTATCGATGTTTGTATGTTTGGTTGCAGAAAGTAGGCATCCATTTGATTATGCACTATTTCTATTATACACTTATCAGTCGTATAATTTGTATCAATATATAAATAAATGAACCATTGATAATGATAGCTGTTCTATTCTCTCGATGGGTAGCTAATCCATTGAGGGAACTATCATTATTAGATTTCTCTTTTTTATATTCTTGATTTAATTGGAGTGGGTTTTTAGTTTTCCAATTTAGGTATAGTAACTCAGTTGTGTATTATTCTATATGCAACTTTTATCCCTATATCCATTTAAGCCAATCATGCCACCTTTTATATAGAAGTATGTACTCGAGGTAGAGGTAGTTGTGTAGTAGTATAAATATGTATGCTATTACTCAACATTCAAAGATATTTTATTTTATAAATTATAACTTTATACGATTTATTTATTTACTCTTAAATGAATCGTACTCAAATACGACAATATCAAAGCAAGCCCCTTAATTTGACATTCGAATATAAATACCCCTCTAAAAACATCTTTTAAAAGGATAACTTTTTAACTCTTAATAAACATTTATAAGCAGTCTCAAAGTACTTATACTTGTTTTTATTTCTATTTTTTATTCAATCCTAAAACACCACAGTACGACAAGTGTCGTACCTTTGCCGTGAGTCTGTTGATGTGTAACAATTAAAGATAGAGAAATACAACACTATTTTCAGAAATTATTTGCGCACTCTCGGGAAAAAATTTTACGCATGTTTAAAAAAAAATTTTGCTTACAAGCTTAAAAATAAACTACGCTAAAAAAAATTATTATTTTGCGTAGTAATAAATTAAAAATTTGCGCCCTTCTTGAAAAGCTTTTTGTCTATTCATTAATAAATAATGAATAACTTTGTACACGAAAATGGTCAAGGAAATCTTTACAAAGACGAAGGTTTAAAAGTTGCAGTTGTTGAAACGGACGTTGATGAAGAGATGTTTCCACTTGAAGTAGCTTCAAATTTCGACAATTATATAGACCTGAGACATCCTGAGAGAAAAATAAAGAAGCCTTCGCACAATCGAAGCAACCTGCTAAAACTAAGGAGAAATCTAGCAGTTACCAACACTACAAGGATACAGAGAAAGATGTGGAATTCGAGGTATATAAAATATCAAGAATTAAAAAATACAATATAATAAAACGTAAAGGATTATCAGACTGTCAAAAAGTAAACTAAAATCTTTATTAAATGAAAGACATTGGCCTTTACATATAAATATCAGGTACAGTTAAACTCTAATTGATCTCCCGAAGATATGTGAAACCTGTCAAGTATGTTCATGTGGATCACAATCAATTGAGGTATCTTGAAATAAAGGGACCTTCTGGAAGATACGTTCTAGCAAAACTAATTATTATTGGTGTACTAAAATAGCACTATACACATATAAAAATACCACCAATCCTATGGATCGAATCACATATTAAACAATCAATACACATATAAGGTATCAAATAATTATATGTTCTGAGTTAAGACATTACAACTCAGAATAAACTAGAATATTTCTAAGAAAGAATCGTCCTTTTAATAATGACAGAACAATAGAACGATTCTCGGATTAGGTAATCAAGGAAGCCAATAAGCACTTGACGCTTGATTATTGAAGAACCACCGGCTATAGGAATACACAAGCCAATGGCACCTCTAAACAACCTTCCGTGAACTTCCAATCCTAATTATATTAACCGTTTCAACCACAGCTTTAAATAACTATAAATACCCTGTCTCCTAACATAGATGAGAAAGACATTCAGTTTTAAAACTAAAATAATAAGAATAAAACCGCACAAGCACTATTAATCTTATTATTCCTGTTTTTTTATCTTTTATTTTTCTGTGTTAAATCCTAGATTTCTCCACAAAGTGCATTGTTTGGAACTCAGGGCCTGATCTCAATACTGCTAATAATAAGTAGTTATTCATTGTTGAAAACACTTTATCCTCTTCGAGGTATTATAGTAAAGTTATTTGTCACAATTGGCTACTATAGTGTACTTCACTTTTTAAACCATTTTTTGTAAAACTAAAATAGTATTCTGTACACAAACTGTACACACTAAAGAAATTTTCAGCCGTAAATAAAACACCGCTTTGTTAGACACTTCCAAACGCTGAAATTTGAAAAAAGTTTGAACGTAAATAACTCAATGAGTTTTACAGATATAAACACACTGTCAATAATGTCATACTCCACAAAGTTGGCACTATTAGCAAAAATAAAAAAAAATCAATTTTTACAAATTTTAACGATTTTAAAAAAAGACATCGGTAAACGCGTCGTTTACCGTTCGTTTACCGTTCGTTTACCGTATCGGTAAACGAGCTAAAAGTAGCTTTATCTGCAGTGGTGCACTCGATCCTATGAATACCTGAGTTGTTCTGATAATCATCCTGATTTGCAGCAAATATCGGGCATAATTTCAGGATCCCGATTTTTCACACATTTCAGGATTCCTGAATTGCACCCGATTGTCTAAGGATATCAGGACTTGAAAAGATCCTTGATCGAACATAATCAGGAAAAAAGCAGGACCTGAATTGATCCCATATCGTTGATCCATTGGCTTATAATATATAGATGGACCCCTACTACTGACTTCTTTTAAATGATTCATAATAGATGTTCCACATCACTGGCCGAATATTCGTATTATATGACAGATTACACTTTTTCATTGGTCTTTTATAGTATGATCCATTAGATCTTTTTTTTTAATAATGGTTAAAACCACGGATCCTGTTCATTTATTGGATAGATTTATGTGAAAAGGATAGAAAACACGGTATTGATTTAGGTAAAAAAGGCTTTTATTTGTAAAAAAATGTAGCATAGCTGCATGCGATTGTGTAAAACAAACCCCCGCAAGCACTTACCTTGGTACGCACCAAGCAACCAGAGAAACGATTAAAGCGTATCCGCTGTAGTAAGAGCGGCTTTCTTGATTATGAAGCAATGGAGGGCATTCGAAGGTTTTGCTACATGAGAAATCAAACCATCCCTACCGTAACACTCTATCTACGCCTAAATAAAATAAAAATTGAGTCAATTGTTTGACGTACAGGTTGCATGTCTTACTTACAACAATCAGAGAGTCCATGTTGTATACACGCCTACATAACATTTATGAGGTGTAACACAAAATGTCTTGTTGTAGATTAAAGTTTATATTTTCTTGGCTTGCAACAACAATGAACTGTATTCTCTATAAATCATTAGTGTAACATGATATCATAATACAACACAAGATGTTTATTATTATTCCTTTTATTTGTTCATCGTCAACTAAACACAGCCTCGCCTGTTTCATAGACAAGCTCCTCTGTTTCATGAATGAATTGCTAAGCCGTCGTCAAATAATAAATTGACGATAGTAAACATTAGATATCAAGTATATAAGAAACCCTCATTTTTATGTTTGAATAAAGTCAGTTAGTTTTTGCAGTCTGGTTATTTTTATTTCTTTTTTATAACCTCTGGATTTCTCAGTCCATGAGAGTCATCCTTAAGCGTTTCTTGACAACAATTAAGACTACATTAACAATTAGAACGCGCTTTAGAATCTACCTATGTATAAAACCTTACCATGCTTTTGTTTAAGGCAACGCGCAGTGAGACATAAGGCGTATTACTTCTAGAACCAAATGCGTAGCAGCGACCCTCAGACAACCTAATGAATAATTATTGTTAATAATCAAGTTTAAGACAACCACATTATACATCACCTAACGTTTTTGAAAGACCCCTAACAAAGTCAAAGGAGACAGCATGGCGACCATAAGACTAATACAATACCCGTGGCAAAGTCAAATACAGGCAAGACCAGAGATAAGGAGTCAGACATTAGGTCTAAAAAAAAGAAATTATCAGGTCCTTAATTGAAAGACAAGAGGCAAAGTACATTACCCAAGGCAAGACATAAGAAGTCCATTACATGTGGTGATCTAGCTAGGCTACACTCATATTATTGTCAATAAGAACATATCAACGTCTATACATCATTCATGATTTAGTAATCATACCAAAAAGAAATAGTTAGTACTATTAGATATTATATCATTAGTAATTCGTTAGCACGAGAATACCGTTGTATAAGGAAACTAAGTCATTGAGTACACGTGCATTAGTGAAGCAACAAGCAATATTGGTATCTATATTTGGTAACGAAGAACAACTTTCAATAATATCAAAGTGATAACTCAGCAGACAAGTCTTTTATATAAATACTAGAGGTTTTTATTTCATAATAAAGGACAATCTGATAAACAGTCTCAAACTACTCTATTACTGTCTTTATAATTTTTACATTACCTTGATACACAACATTTTTTAGTTTGAATTCGTATCCTGTGGTATTTGATAAAATAGCACCAGGTAAAAATAATGAGATAAATGTGTATTTTTTATTGTAGGTAAAAAATAAACTAAAGAACTCTGCTGCTATAAAATAATCAATCCTTTTTATATTGAACAGCTGCCCCTGGAGGTTATCGAGTCAACCTTTCTGATTTCGGAATAGATCTATACTCAGTTTCCCGCCTTTTGTTAAATGAATTCTACTCGTTAGAATTGACTTCAATTAACATTGTCCTAGATCAAAGGATCCGGGAACACTTCTTATTGTGTTTTTAGGAGTAGAAAGAACCAGTAAGATAATGTGTAACGGTAGCTGTCAAAAGGGGCATAACATGAATTATGGTTAATTGGCTTCGGCAGAACATATTTGTAATGTTTGACCTCTTATTGATTCAACGGGTTCTTTTAACCCATCTGTGAATGAATAAGATATGATCCCAAATATAGAACATCTTATCGATGTTTGTATGTTTGGTTGCAGAAAGTAGGCATCCATTTGATTATGCACTATTTCTATTATACACTTATCAGTCGTATAATTTGTATCAATATATAAATAAATGAACCATTGATAATGATAGCTGTTCTATTCTCTCGATGGGTAGCTAATCCATTGAGGGAACTATCATTATTAGACTTCTCTTTTTTATATTCTTGATTTAATTGGAGTGGGTTTTTAGTTTTCCAATTTAGGTATAGTAACTCAGTTGTGTATTATTCTATATGCAACTTTTATCCCTATATCTATTTAAGCCAATCATGCCACCTTTTATATAGAAGTATGTACTCGAGGTAGAGGTAGTTGTGTAGTAGTATACATATGTATGCTATTACTCAACATTCAAAGATATTTTATTTTATAATTTATAACTTTATACGATTTATTTATTTATTCTTAAATGAATCGTACTCAAATACGACAAAAAGTGCCTCCCCCCCAAATCTCTATTTTTTTTTTTTTGTGGTGTCACAGCTGCTTGGCTTCTTTTTTTTTACAACCAACGCACCCATCTCTCTTTTTATTTTACAATTAACATCCCACTTCTCTGTTTGAATCCTTTTGTAATGTAGTAAAGTTTTAAATTTCTGTCATGTAGTCTTTTTTTAACACGCTGTTCAAACCAAAAAAAAAAAAAAAAAAAAAAAAAAAAAAAAAAAGAAAAATCACACACACACACAGCCACGAAAATAGGGAACGATAACTTCAACGACTTGAGTCCACCAATGGGTTTATGAATAAAGAGGTATAAAAGAGAGCAAGGAATAAGTGCTACGATTACAAAATTGAAAGATACTACATATAATTAGCATGATATCTTTACTAAAAAAAACCACTTGCTGCCATCTTAAAACATCAATTCTAGCACTTTGTAAATGACTATCATAACTTTAATATAATCTAAATAAATAGACTAGTGGGTAAACAACATTCAGAGACAAAAGAACAAATATCTACGAAACGAATAATTGCATCGTCTATTTTTTATGATAACACAATGAATACAACAAATCTTAACGAGCTCTTTCAAAACACAGTTGCAAGGCTTGCTTCCGAGATGACTCACCCTACTAAAGATACATGTCAGGAACGTGGCTAAGCTTATATTATAGAGATAATATCAGAAGATACCTACTAGTTATATTGGCAAGAGATAAGAGGCAAGGAGAGGTTTTAATAATGTTTAATGATTATACAAGAGAAGGGGAGTAATACAAGATAATCGACGATGGACTGGGGAAGGTGAGGGAAGTGGGGAGTATTTATATGTTTTGGTATTGCATGGGTTTGCATATAATAATGTCTTGGCATAGCTTGAATAGTATTAGTGTTGGTTTCAGCTTACGTGGCCGAAACCCGTGAGTCATGATTACTAATTGCTTGGCGTCGGGGATACTTAGGAGTACGTCACAATTAGTAATATCTTGGCATCGGGGATTCGTTGCATGAATGTCTTGGAAGGTCTAGACTAAAGAGTCATGGACAAGGTGCGGAGTATGTGGTTCATGACAATACATCTAATTCAATAATATCAGTCCAAAGGAGCAAATAAGTGATGTCTTTTTAACATATTTAACCTCTTTCAGCAGAAGGATGTATCATGGTCAGTTCTATTGAGTTCCATAAGTAAAGTAACCACATACCATGTAAATCCACGTTGGCATAACACTCTGAAGACAATAAATCACCCAATTCACGTGATATTCACGTGATTTTTTTTTGCGGTGCGTAAAAAAACTTCAAAATCTCCTTTTTTAGCAGTTTTTTGTAGGAAAACAAATTGATTTTTCTTTTTTCCTGAAATTTAGCACATTTCGGGTACCTGAAAATGTCCTGAAAAGCCCCAAAGGCGTAGTGTACGACTACGTGACCACAAGTGACACAACAAAAATACGCACGTATCAAGACAATTATAGCCTCTGTAGCTCAGTGGTAGAGCGTTTGTCTTGTAAACAAAAGGTCTGTTGTTCAATCCAGCACCGAGGCATATTTTTTCTACAAAATCAAATGTAGTGTGTGTAGTTTTTAACATGTTGTCTGGGAGGTTTTAATTGATATACTTGTAAAATTTCAGGGTTTTCTTTCGTGTATTTTATTTTTTAATAAAATCCACCAATCACATCGCTGCATCTAATCACACCCAAACAAACTTTTTTGACATCTTGGTTACTCAATCCATGTCGAAAGACAATCCACCACCACCAGAGACCAGCTGGTCCACAGTAGCTGCGAAAAGCTTGAAAACCAAAGTTCCACCTCTTCGTCGTCGACTTGACATTACCAGTAATCGAGAATCTTACAAAGTTGACTCATATTTGAAGATCCCGAGATCTCAGAATATTTAAGACATCAACGAGCCCTCTCGATTGTTAAGAACGCTATTCAGCCAGGTACTGCCATTTTCAGTTTACCAAGCAGTCAGTTCACTCACCAGTCCGCTGCTTATAAATTGGTTATCGACCAGATAGGCCAGTAGTTGGGAATTATTTTAATCCCCTCTCCTTGCGTGGTAATCGTTCTCGTACCGACTTAGTTTTTTACACCAAGTTCCGAGAAGACAAAGCCACTCAGTTTGCTCTTTCTGAAGGGCTTTTAGTCAACGATATTCAGTATAAGGCTATCCCTTACAAGGATAAAACAACGTCGAATGACCATGTCCGGGTCAACATTGTCGTATTTGAGTACGATTCATTTAAGAATAAATAAATAAATCGTATAAATTATAAATTATAAAATAAAATATCATCTAATGTTGAGTGATAGCATACATTTGTATACTACTACACAACTACCTCTACCACGAGTACATACTTCTATATAAAAGATGACATGATTGGCTTAACTGGATATAAGAATAAAAGTTGGATAAATAAAAATATTCAACTGAGTTCCTATGTCTCGATTGGAAAAGTAAAACCGTTTCCAATCAAATCAAGAATATAAAAAAGAGAAATCTAATAATGATAGTTCCCTCTATGGATTAGCTACCCATCGAGAGAATAGAACAGCTATCATTATCAATGGTTCATTTTGTCGTATTTACTCCTTATAAATCGAATATAATTACTACTTAATTTGTCACTTCAGTTATAATACATACACATTATATATTATAACTCCTACTTTAGCGAATATCATTCCTATTGTTCGACACAGTTCCAGCACGGCTCATTAACTATACCGAGATCAAACCCTATGCTCTATTCCGGTTGGTTGAGCAGCTGCCGTATCTTCTAGATCCAAATAATTCATCCAGTAATCCAATCAACGATTGCAATCATAGAATGGATAAACGATGAGTCGCTAGTAGATTCTGGATATGAATCACAGACACATATTATACAAACAATATGTCAAGTTTCATATGTAACTGATTTATGAATCTAATTCCTTCTATTCCCAGATTTCGGGAATAGTAAATTCGATCTACGCAGAAAGAATCTTTGAAGTAATAATTGAATATAAAAGGACCTCTATTTTTATCATGACAAACTCTCCAACTTAAAATAAAGGAACAAAGAGTCTCATTTCTTACTTGTTTTTTTATTCATATTTATTTCCCTTTTATACTACAATTATCACATTTTTTTAAATGAATTCTCCCAATCCTTCCAAGCCCACTGGTAACTCTGGTGCCACCTCCCCTGTTGCTTCTCCTGGCGCTACTGCTTCTTTTGGTGCTTCTGGTTCTGCTGGTACGGCTGATAATGCGAATACTGATGCTCCTCGTGTTGTTGGTCCAACCCAACACTTTCCTATCAATGATCCCATGATCGTTGACAACCCTGAAGTAGAGCTTCATAGTTCTTCTTTACGTCCATCCAATTCGATTCCAGTCGATACTCATGTGTCTTCTGGTACCTCTTCCACTTCCGCTGTTAATACATTTGATGAAAATGCTGAGCAGGTGTTGTTGAGAATTCGAAACCTTCAAGAGCAACTCCGTCTACTTACTGAGAAGGAAAAAATTGTTATGGGTACTCCTACCACAACAGTTGCTGACTTCCAACTCCGTGAGTACCAGACCCGTTCTCTCGAGCACGATTTTGCCTATTACAGAAATCAACTGCTCGCTGATAACAAGTTGTACTCGTCCTTTAAGGATACCTCGGTTAGTCTCCTTTCCAACCAAACTCAAGTTTTAAGCTTGAATGACGCCGGTTCTTCTACTTTTACCAGGGAGAAGGATCATTCCGATATCCCTGCCAAGGACATTCCTGTTTTTAACGTCAAGTACTCCGAGTGTACTACCAATCCCGACTCCAGTTCCTCGGACGACCTTTCTCTTAATTCTTTTATCCGAAAGTTCGAGCGTGCTTACAAGAACCATGGTGTTAACGTGGAACTTCACTGGCTATTTCATTTGGAGGCAAGTTTCGAAAACAATGACAATTACAGCTCTTGGTTTCTTCAAAACTTCAAGCTTGGCGCTAAAAACAAAAAGAAGACATGGTCTGAAGCAAAGAAGACTTTGGAACATCGATTTGATCCCTTTGCCCGTCTTGGTCTCATCAAGGTCAATTTCATGCTTCATAGTATGAGACAGTATTCACACGAGCCTCTCGCTGAGTATACTGATCGTTTCGGTTCTTATCTTTGTGCTGCTAAAGTTCAAACTCATGACAACTTTTTCTTCACCGTTGGCTTTCTCTCGTCTCTCCACACCAAGGAATTTCAAGACAAGGTTCAAGAACGAATGGTTGAATATATGAAAGAGCAAATTCATGGTCCTGACTCTTCAATGGTAAGCAAGTATGCTACCCACAGCGAATCTCAGTTCCTTGAGTTCTACAGCAACTTCAGTCGTGTTTCTGATGCATTGAATTATCACCTTGGTAATCTTGAAAACTCATTACAAGAAATACAAGCCAGGAACAATGGTAGTTCCAAAGTATCTTCTTCGTCCTCTTCCTCCTCTTCTTCTTCTTTGCCTTCTTCTTCGGGCTCTAGTTCTTCCAAGGATGCTTCCAAGAAACGAAAGCTAGATGAGAAATCCACTATCAAGTCCAACTTCAACAAGTCCAACATTAACTATGAAAAGGTTTTTGATCCCACATACAAGTTGAATGATGATGAGCGCGTTTACATCCGTAAACAACAAAAGTGCTTATCCTGCAGGTTAGTTAAGTTTTCCCCAGAACACTTATCCGAATGCCCCGAAAGAAAGAAGTACTTTGCCAGTAAGGTAAGCAATCCTAGCAATAACCAAGTTGCTGTCTTATCTACTACTCTCGATGAAACTGTCTCTAACACACCTTCTAATTCTAGAATCTCTAATGAACAAGAAGAAAGCCTAAACGACGAGTCTTTTATCTTTGACAATGATAATGAGTTCCTCGCTGCGTTTAATGATTTAGACAACTTCATCATGCATGATAATGATGAAATAGAATTAGATTCTAAAAATAACTTTTTTAATAAAAACATATTCTCCATCTCCATTAATTCTACTTCACCTAACTGTCTTAATAGTTTCTCCTTAAAGAGTAATACCGTCGGCGATATAGATAACCCATTTGAAACAGACAATGTGGCCTATTCTCCGGTTTCTCCAATTATTATTAACTCAGTGAAAACTTACTGCACTATTGATA
This sequence comes from Mucor piriformis, assembly GCA_943193625.1. Classification (NCBI taxonomy): domain Eukaryota; kingdom Fungi; phylum Mucoromycota; class Mucoromycetes; order Mucorales; family Mucoraceae; genus Mucor; species Mucor piriformis. Next base: position 2,763,324 of record OW971871.1, on the reverse strand, counting down.
CAGGTGCACAAGTTTCTATCATGAACAAGCAATTTGCCGTTGAACACAACATCGAATTCGAACAAATTGAAGGAGCACTCCTATTTGTAGATGGTACCCAAATTCAACGACAACGCACTACACAACCTTTATCAATCGACTATGATGGTGTTGAAAAGACAGTGTCTCATAAATTTGATATTGTTGATAATAAGTATATGACATCTTCCAACCAGATACTAGCTGGTGCTGATTTAATGCTTAAACTTAACATGAGACTTATTAATGTCGCACACAAATATAAAGATACCTCCAAATCAGTTGATGACTCTATTGATGATCAAGCTTATGTACCTAACGTAACTCCATTTGGAACAGAAAAAGAACAAATTGCGTTTAATCTAGCACTTAAGCCATACATCGAGGCTAATAAGGCGCTTGATAAAAATTCCTTCTGTAACATCCCAGAAAGTGTTCTTCATCTTCCTACTCCTCCTGATTATCATGTCCATGTTCGTCAGTATCCAATTGCTTATAAATTACAACCTAAAGTAATGGAAGTAATTAACGATTGGGTAGATAGTGGTATTATTACTAGAGCCCCTGCTTCTGCATGGAATCTTCCTATTACAGTAACTCTAAAGAAAAATCATGAATCTGGTGTAACTTCCTCTAAGGATAGCATAACCAAGGATGATATTAGAGTCGTTTTAGATACGAGATTATTAAACAAAGCTCTTCCCACTGTCAACGAAACACAACCATTGATTAATGACATTTTCTTTACTTCAATGGAAGGTTGCTTCGTCTTCTCTACTATTGATCTCAAGTCCGCATTTTCTCAATTCTTGGTTAATCCAGATGATCAAATCAAGACCAGCTTCACTGGCCCAGACAATTTGAAATACATGCATGTAGGATCACCTTTCGGTGTATCAACCATTAGTCAATTGTTTAGTAGAGTAGTACTATCTTTGTTTAAAGACCTTTCATACGTCCGTACATTTATCGACGATATTTGTATTATGTCACGATCTCTGGATGCTCACTTCCAACATGTAAAACATGTTGTGTCCATATTGACACAAGCAAATTTACGTATCAACTTTAAGAAATCTCACTTTGCCAAATCAGAAGTATATCTTTTAGGATTCTCTATCTCTGCGAGAGGCAGAAGAATTGATACTCGTAAATTATCTAATTTAGAATCATTACCACGTCCTGTTACATCAAAACAGTGTCAATCCTTTTTGGGTTTTGTAAACTACTTTAGACAACACATCCCCAACGCAGCTATGCTAATGGCACCAATCGACTTCCTCCGCTCACACGATGAAAAGAATAAAGGAAAAAGATTTGAGTGGTCCTCCACTCACGATATGCACTTTAACCACCTTAAACAAATTTTGGTATCCGATGTTGTCCTCAGCCATCCCAATTTCTCCCTTCCGTTTTGTATTGCTACTGACGCCTCCGATTTTGCTATTGGTTGTTCCCTATTCCAAGAGGAAGAAGTTAAAACAGCAAATGGCGATACCAAGAAATTGATTAAGCATATTGGGTTCTTCTCACGAAAGTTATCTTCTAGTGAGGTTAGATATAGTTGTACAATGAGAGAAATGCTTGCTTGTGTATTCGCCCTAAAGCAATTTCATAAGTTCATCTGGGGTACTCACTTTACGTTGTATAGTGACCACAAAGCACTTTCTTACCTTCATACACAAAAACATTCCAATTCTATGATGATCAAGTGGTTAGACACAATATTAGATTATGACTTTAAAGTCGTCTATATTAAAGGCATTGACAATATTTTACCTGATGCTCTGTCCCGCTTGTACCCTCCTGTAGACCCAATCACAGATCATAGTAAACCTCTACGCGTTACCTCCCCTGGTAACATTCGTGCAATCTCTGAAAGCATTAACCTTAAGAAAAAAGAATTAAGTGTTAGGTCAGTCCAAATTCATGAATCGTTCAACCAGAATTCTCACATGCACCTGCCGTCATTCCGACAGAATGAACTTTACAAACGCGATCTCCAAGATTCAAACGTAAGCGCAAACAATGCACTCAAAAACGCTATTCCATTATGCGACAATAAGACCAACGACTCGTCTCGTAAATTATTTTATATTCAGAGTGGGCAAAGCATACATGCTGATTATTTGGTAGCACCCGAATCTGAAAGAAGTCACCTTCTCGAGGATGCTCATAATAAAATCGGTCATTACGGTGCCGAACAAATGGTTAAACGACTTCATCAAGAAGGAATCCATTGGCCCAAACTGATTAATGATTGTATTGAGTACATCCGGAAATGCACTGAATGTCAAAAGCATAACATCCAGAAAAAGGGATACCACCCTTATCGTCCCATCTATAGTTACCTGCCTGGTGATCATTACGCAATTGATCTAGGCGGACCTATAAATACCACATCTGTGCGCGGTAACAATTATTTTCTTGTAATCGTTTGTGTAGCCACAAGATTCTGTGTTTTACGCCCTCTTCAAGACAAACGTAGTGATACTGTCATTACAGCTCTTGTCGAGGTGTTTTCCATCCTTGGATTCCCTTGTGGTGGCGTGCTCCAGAGCGACAACGGAGGTGATTTCAAACACCGACTCGCTGCTGACCTCGCGAAAGCCATGGGATTCGACCATAGGTTCATTACACCTATGCATGCCAGCGCCAACGGTATTAGCGAAAGATTCGTACAGTCTGTAAAACGGTTACTTGCCAAAGCCACTCAAGGTGTTGGTAATGACTGGGACTTACATCTTAATGCTGTCCAATTAGCTCTTAACAATCGTATTTCTAAGAAGTTAAATTCAACTCCTTTTTCATTGATGTTTGCCCGTAAAATGGCAGAGCCTTTCGGATTCCGAAATATCAATAGCTCCGTACCACCTGAGCAACGTAAGCCAATTTCTCACGAAGAATTGATGAAACGCATTGATTATATGGCGGACATTGTTTTCCCCGCAATTCATGCAAAAACAATGGCTCAACTCGATCTTGAAAAAGCCAAGTTTGATAACAAACACCTTCTTGTCGATTATCCTGCCGGTAGTCATTGTGGTATTTGATAAAATAGCACCAGGTAAAAATAATGAGATAAATGTGTATTTTTTATTGTAGGTAAAAAAATAAACTAAAGAACTCTGCTGCTATAAAATAATCAATCCTTTTTATATTGAACAACTGCCCCTGGAAGTTATCGAGTCAACCTTTCTGGTTTTGGAATAGATCTATACTCAGTTTCCCGCCTTTTGCTAAATGAATTCTACTCGTTAGAATTGACTTCAATTAGCGTCGTCCCAATTCAGAGCAATCGGGAACACATCTTATTGTGCCGAAAGGACCAGTAAGATAATGTGTAACGGTAGCTGTCAAAAGTGACATACATGATTCATTGTTTAATTGGCTTCGGCAGAACATATTTGTAATGTTTGATCTCTTGTTGATTCTACAGGTTCTTTTCCCATCTGTGAATGAATAAGATATGATCCCCAAATATAGAACATCTTATCAATATTTGTATGTTTGGTTGCAGAAAGTAGGCATCCCTTTATTCATGCACTATTTCTATTATACACTTACAGTCGTATAATTTGTATCAATATATAAATAAATGAACCATTGATAATGATAGCTGTTCTATTCTCTCGATGGGTAGCTAATCCATAGAGGGAACTATCATTATTAGATTTCTCTTTTTTATATTCTTGATTTGATTGGAAACGATTTTACTTTTCCAATCGAGACATAGGAACTCAGTTGAATATTTTTATTTATCCGACTTTTATTCTTATATCCAGTTAAGCCAATCATGTCATCTTTTATATAGAAGTATGTACTCGTGGTAGAGGTAGTTGTGTAGTAGTATACGAATGTATGCTATTACTCAACATTAAAAGATATTTTATTTTATAATTTATAATTTATACGATTTATTTATTTATTCTTAAATGAATCGTACTCAAATACGACATAGCCCCCCCCTAGCCTCCTTGTAAAATTTAACATTCGGTAATTTTCAAGTGGCGAGAATAAGGTAGATGTATTTGAGAGAAATTTGGTTGTTTATAATGTATATGTGTGGTGTATATTTTATCAGAACAGCTGTTGTGACGTATTTTTTATAGTGACGTACAACTTTTTCTGTTTACCAAAAAGAAAAAAAAAAAAAAAATTTTGTGTGGGATAATTTTCACCCTTTATTTATTTTTTAAAACGAACAGGATCTGTAGCAGGACTAAAAGTATTCTGGTTTAGACGATTGCTTCGACGAAATGAGCCATGTGCAGGATTATTAGCTGTAGGTTTTGTTCTTACGCTAGTTTTGTGATATACACGGTTGACATCATTTGTTCGAATATTTGTAGTTTTATTTTCCGCAGAGGAAATTTGTTGCAAGCGTGTGCCCGTTTTATTTTGATCAAAGGTAGGAAGATCTGATTCCTTAGATTTGAACATTGTTTGGAGTATTGATTCTTCATCTTTAGGTACAGAACCTTTAACACGTTTCCAGTATGTTACAACAGCTTGTGGATCAGTAAAGTTAGTTAACGGAATCCAACTGTCATGTTCAGGGGAGTAATTCTTCCATCGAATCTTATAGAGACGATTACCAGCATCACCTTTATGATCCACAATAGCCTCGAATTCGTAGATTTCTTCTTTGGAGACGATTGAATCTTGTGACACTAGTTTTAATTCAGAAGGTGTAAAATCTCGAGGCATAACCAAACCCATTTCATCACGAAGAGTATAGTTGCCATGTTGAGTTTTACGAATTACTTCATAGGGTCCTTCGTACACTGCAGAGAGTGATTTTTGGATTCCCTTTTTCTTTACAACAACGAAGCTTCCGATAGGGAAGTCAATCAACTTGTGTTTCTTATCAAATTGATTCTTCATCATCTTGTTATATATTTCAGTGCGATCCTTTATAGCGGGAAAGACAATGTCGGACATATATTCAATCCGTTTGATCAATTCATCATTACTCATGGGTTCGATACCATCTTCTGGATCGTTGAATAATGGATATTCGTTCGACATTTTTCTTGCAAACATTAGGTTGAAGGGACTAGTATTTAAGCGTTTAGACACCTTACAGTTGATCATAAGTTGTACCGAGTTGACTTCAATATCCCAATCATCCTCTGATACACCCTGAATTAATTTCGAGAGTAATTTTTTACAACTTTGAACCATTCGTTCAGCTCCACCATTACTGGAAGCAAAATAAGCTGTGGATAGACGTTTATCTATTTTCATTGCTTCACACAAAGTGTCAAGTATTTGATTTTTCCATTCAGTGCCACGATCACTATTGATAATGCGAGGGTAACCGATTAATGAAAAGATTGAAATTAATTCTTTTGCAACCGTTTTGGCTGATTTGTCTGGGATAGGACGTAAGATTACAAATCTAGTAGCGATATCAAGCATAACTAAGATATATGTATTATTGGATGTAGTTACGGGAAATGGTCCACACAAATCCATTTGATAGTGCCATCCCGGTGTGTAACAATATAATGGTTTTAAAGGATTATATCCCTTTTTTGCAATTGCGAATTTTTGACACATGGAACATTGCTTTACAATTTCCAGAGCATCTTGCATAATTTTAGGCCAATTCATACCTTCATCCTTACGAATACGATGTACTAAACTTTCACCACCGCCATGACCAAAACTATGGGCACGTTCGAGAATGTCTTTTCTATCTTTTTCTAAAGGAATGATAAAGGATTCATCCATGTTTTGGATGTAGTTGATTTGAAAATCATCATTGGTATCGTTTTCAACCATGTTGTCATCAAGTTCATTATGAATTGTTTTTATAGACCAAGTGTGTATTCTCACATGATTGTTTACATCATTGGTCATATCTGTGGAACAATAATATTGTGAAAAGTTTGGTAAGCGCTCGGCATTTATATCGTTGGCTTCCATAAACTCTTTTTCATTTGCTTTATGCAATTCATTGTTCTTTTTGTTTGTTAAAGTTTTCCTTTTATGTTGTAACTTCGATTTTAAATTCTTTTGGTTTGTTTTAAAAATTTGAGGAAATAATTGTTTTTCGTCTTTTTCAAATGGAATTTTATCTGCATGAGTGGGGAATAATCTAGAGAGTTTATCACTCATGATGTTTTCTACACCAGGGATCCAAATTACCTTCATGTTAGGAAAAGATAAAATAACTTCCATATATCTTAACATCATCATCGACATGTGTTTAGTCGTAAATAAATATTGAAGACTTCTATGGTCAGTGTAACACTTGAATTTTTTAGAACCATATAAGAATTTATAAAATTTGGTTAATCCAGTAGTGAGAGCATATAATTCCTTTTTGGTTACGCTATAACTACGTTGGCTTGGACTTAATGCTTTAGATGCAAAACCAATATATTTGATAGTCTTTTTTCCTGTTTTATCAACATATTCTTGAAACAGACAAGCGCCTACTGAATAGTTACTAGCATCTACGGCTAAACTAAATTCATGATTTAAATCAGGATGGCTTAAGACAATGTTTTGTTTTATGATATCAATAATGCTTTGATAATGTACATGCATTTGGGGTGTCCATTCTAGTACTTTTTGTGTACTATACCTTAAATGGTCCAAAGGTGCAGTCAATTCACTTGCGTTTGGTAAGTGGGATCGCATATAAGATACCCAACCGCAAAATTTCATCATTGCTTTTGCAGTCTTAGGTTTTTCCCATGAATCGATTTTTACTAAACGTCTAGCATCAATTGATTTTCCTTGTGGGGAAATACAGAAACCAAGTAAATATACTGCATTTCGTGCAAAATAAGTTTTCTCTTGATTAATGGGTAATTTGTTTTTAGTTAATGCTTCCATGACAAGCTTACAATGTCTTTCATGGGATTCTAAATTATTGGAGTAGCAAACGAGATCATCGATGTAAATACAAACGAATTCTTTCATCTCTGCAAAGATCATTTCCATTAAATTTTGGAAAATGCCAGATAAACTTTTGAGACCAAAAGGTGCTCCTCTGTAACAATAAGTTTTGTTTTCAAAGGTGAATGATAATTTATGACGATCATCCTTATTAATTTTTAATCTATGGAATGCTCCACTAACGTCAAAGACAGACATAAATTTTGCTTCTCTTAAAGAATAAAAGATATCTTCAATTAATGGTGTGTTAACGTTGGAAACATCTTCAAGAAGTGTATTTATTTTACGGGTATCTAAACAAACCCTCCATTTTTTAGTTCCGTCTGGGCCATTTGGCTTAGGTACTAATGTCAATGGACTGTTGAAGCTGCTAGGTTTTGCTGCTTCAATTGTTTTGTCATCTAGCCATTTTTGAATTTGTTCCCTTACCACTGGCAATAAAGTATATGCAATAGGGTATGGTCTAGTGAAGGCTGTTTGATTAGGTGGTGTTTTTAAATAAACAACCGCATCTTCACGTGGGCATAGTTCGTGAATATTTATATTTTTGTTTGCTTCTAAATATGGTTTCATCCTTTCCATAAAGATTTCATATTCATTTTCAGAGCATGCTTTTGTTACATTTGGTTTATACATAGTATCATCTACGGTGTCATTGTATATAATCTCTTCTTGTTCGTCAAAGTTATATGCGATGTTCTCAATGTAGATACCAAGTTTAGGTATTAAATCTCTACCGATAAGAATAGGGATTTTGGCATTCGGCATTTCAACAATTTCAAAGCTGTGTCTGAAAACTGCTTTTCCTTTATAACTGACTTCTAAAGGTTCGGTTTTACCAATGCGCAAGGCAAAAGCATCTTTGTTTACGAATGATAATTTACCATTGGCAGGGATTATCTTTTCAAATATGCTTTTATCTTCAAAGTCATAAGTTTTATTGATTAATGATATCGTAGCACCTGTATCAAGCATGCTTACCAATTTTTCATTATTTATTGTAATAAAGGGAGAATAGGGAGAAAGATCTTCCTTTTCCTTTTCATTATATCCTTCAATTAGATAACAAGAGACATTATTATTATTGGATGTACTGATTTTATTTTTATTGAAGTTAAATTTTTTTAAATTTCTATTTTCTATTCTATTTTTAAACTCGTCAATTAGGGACTTGAATATTCCTTCAATATCTTCTTCTAAAAGCTTGTATATATTACTATAATTGAGTTTATTGTCAGTTTTATTTTCAGAAATAGAGTGAATATAATAAATTGGTACCTTATTTCTTGATTGTTCTTTTGCATCGGCAGATTTCATCAAATACTGTTTGTATTTGTCGCTTGTCAAGTAAGAGACGCAAGTTTTCAAATGTTCGTAACTGAAGCTGGCTTTGTTGCAATAGTTACACATATTCTTGTTGTCTTTAAACTTTTTTGTTGCGATCATATGCGTTGCTGTTGTTGCTGAAATTTTGGAAATTTCTTTTGTTGTCGAAACCTTCAACATTGCTATTTTTTGTTATTGTCGTATTGGTGACAGAAGGGGTTTTGTTGTTGTTGTTGTGAGGCACAATGACTGAGATATATAAAGCTTCTTGGATATCTCCAATATTCTTTTCTAAATATTTGAAGAGCTGTTCCAATGATGCTGGCAAATAAGATTCGGCATCTGCTTTCTTGTTTTTCTTCAGCGAGTTGGTGACTTCTTCACGTCCTCTAGGCAATAAAGATTTGATGAATTTCATTGCTTCGATTGAGTCGCTGGGATTTTTGTTGCTAGGAAGACGGCGATAGGTTTCGAGGTATCTGTCTATATAATCCCTGATATTTTCGTTTTTGAGTTGTCGAAGATCCAAATATTTTTCGATATTATTGGCACTGTTGGCTGAGTTGCCAAATCGGTCGATCAACTTTTCTTTGATTTCTGCCCATGGTGCTGTTTCACTGATCGGACTGATGAAGTTTGTAAACCAGCGGTGGTGCTTCTCATTTCTACTGAATAAAAAAGCGTTGGGGAGATATTTTTTCCATGATGCGTTAACATCCACATCGTTTGTTTCCAATATCATCTCGAAAGTGCTGACAAAAATTTCGGCGTTTTCGTAAGATGGTCGGTTCTCCGATTTTGTGGAGGCTGGATCGTCAATTAATTGGAAATGGGGAATGTCAATTTTTTTGTTATTGAATTTTGATTTATTGTTGGGTTTGACTTCCTTTTCTTTTTTGTTCTCGTTCGTTAATTCATTGATTGAGATTTTGAGTTGAGCAATCAATTTGTTATTGTTGATGATTTCCTCAATGTTGTTGGTTGTTAGTTGAGCTTTGTGCAACAACTTGATTTTTTGGTGATAGAGTTTAATCAACTCTTTGTCCTCATCCAATTCGTCAGAGGGTGATTGATCTAAAATAGAAATATTGTTAATCTTTCTGATTAACTGATGCGAATTGTATTCATTGCCAACATCATATTTACTATTAAAGCCATAGGGACCAATATCATCCTTATTGACAGAGATATCAGCGTCAGAACCGGGAGCCAGAGGAGAGTCTTGAGCTTCTTCATCCGAGAGGGGGCCGAGATCCAGGTCAAGTTCCATATCAGAGTGATCTGATACTTGGTCGAAGGGAGCACCGTTGTTTACGGGGGTAGCAGCAGTTTCTTGGTTCTTCATTAAAAAAATTGTGGTATTTGATAAAATAGCACCAGGTAAAAATAATGAGATAAATGTGTATTTTTTATTGTAGGTAAAAAAATAAACTAAAGAACTCTGCTGCTATAAAATAATCAATCCTTTTTATATTGAACAACTGCCCCTGGAAGTTATCGAGTCAACCTTTCTGGTTTTGGAATAGATCTATACTCAGTTTCCCGCCTTTTGCTAAATGAATTCTACTCGTTAGAATTGACTTCAATTAGCGTCGTCCCAATTCAGAGCAATCGGGAACACATCTTATTGTGCCGAAAGGACCAGTAAGATAATGTGTAACGGTAGCTGTCAAAAGTGACATACATGATTCATTGTTTAATTGGCTTCGGCAGAACATATTTGTAATGTTTGATCTCTTGTTGATTCTACAGGTTCTTTTCCCATCTGTGAATGAATAAGATATGATCCCCAAATATAGAACATCTTATCAATATTTGTATGTTTGGTTGCAGAAAGTAGGCATCCCTTTATTCATGCACTATTTCTATTATACACTTACAGTCGTATAATTTGTATCAATATATAAATAAATGAACCATTGATAATGATAGCTGTTCTATTCTCTCGATGGGTAGCTAATCCATAGAGGGAACTATCATTATTAGATTTCTCTTTTTTATATTCTTGATTTGATTGGAAACGATTTTACTTTTCCAATCGAGACATAGGAACTCAGTTGAATATTTTTATTTATCCGACTTTTATTCTTATATCCAGTTAAGCCAATCATGTCATCTTTTATATAGAAGTATGTACTCGTGGTAGAGGTAGTTGTGTAGTAGTATACGAATGTATGCTATTACTCAACATTAAAAGATATTTTATTTTATAATTTATAATTTATACGATTTATTTATTTATTCTTAAATGAATCGTACTCAAATACGACAGTCATGTCATGGTTCGTTTACAAACCAAAGCAGGCCAATTAGCTCCGTCGTACGTAGGTCCATATTCTGTCGTAAGAAAGAATCGTGGTAACTCTTATATCTTAAGAGATCATACGGGTGCCCTTATGCCTCGCAATTATACTTCAGTTGAACTTAAACTTATCTCTCAAGATGAGGTCATTGAACTTGATGATGAAGGAAATGAAATGAAAAGTTACGAAGTTGAAGCTATTATTAACCATCGGGGTACTCCCACCAAAAGAGAATATCTCGTTCGATGGAAAAATTATAGTAGTGACTGGGACGAGTGGATTGATCAAAGCCAATTCAATGCTACCGATACTTTACGTGATTATTGGAAAAAACTGGGTGTTCCGTATAAACCAAAAAAATCCAATGTTGTTACCAACTCTCCTACTTCTATCTCTGTTCTGAAAAAGAACCCTCCAGGTTCAGTTTCTACATTGATTAACTCGCTTACGGATGGCACTTCTTCAGATGATACTACTGTTATTCATACCACGGTTCCTGCTAAAACCGCTGCTCCAACTCGTACATCGCTTCGTCATCAAGCAAACACTTTAGTCACGCCAGTTAATCCTGCTACTATGGTACCACATTCTAACAAACGTAAGAATTTAAAACCTACAAAATCCCAACGTTGTTCTAAACGTCGTTCGGTAACCAACAAATCTAAATCGGATTGATTATAATTCCTTTTGACAATTGGTTTCCACTTTTTTTTATATACATCTTCTTCCTTCCATGCGAAACGATTGTGTAATTTTTTTTTCTGCTATATTGAGCAATCATCTCTTCGATCGATACTGCAAAATGGTTAAGAGAGTAATTTTATTCTGGTAGGGGGCAATGTCGTATTTACTCCTTATAAATCGAATATAATTACTACTTAATTTGTCACTTCAGTTATAATACATACACATTATATATTATAACTCCTACTTTAGCGAATATCATTCCTATTGTTCGACACAGTTCCAGCACGGCTCATTAACTATACCGAGATCAAACCCTATGCTCTATTCCGGTTGGTTGAGCAGCTGCCGTATCTTCTAGATCCAAATAATTCATCCAGTAATCCAATCAACGATTGCAATCATAGAATGGATAAACGATGAGTCGCTAGTAGATTCTGGATATGAATCACAGACACATATTATACAAACAATATGTCAAGTTTCATATGTAACTGATTTATGAATCTAATTCCTTCTATTCCCAGATTTCGGGAATAGTAAATTCGATCTACGCAGAAAGAATCTTTGAAGTAATAATTGAATATAAAAGGACCTCTATTTTTATCATGACAAACTCTCCAACTTAAAATAAAGGAACAAAGAGTCTCATTTCTTACTTGTTTTTTTATTCATATTTATTTCCCTTTTATACTACAATTATCACACATTTATTTATATATTGATACAAATTATACGACTGTAAGTGTATAATAGAAATATTGCATGAATAAAGGGATGCCTACTTTCTGCAACCAAGCATACAAACATCGATAAGATGTTCTTGTTGTGTATCAAGGTAAATGTAAAATTATAAAGACAGTTATAGAGTAGTTTGAGACTGTTTATAAGATTGTCCTTTATTATGAAATAAAAACCTCTAGTATTTATATAAAAGACTTGTCTGCTGAGTTATTGTGGAATTCGAGGTATATAAAATATCAAGAATTAAAAAATACAATATAATAAAACGTAGAGGATTATCAGACTGTCAAAAAGTAAACTAAAATCTTTATTAAATAAAAGACATTGGCCTTTATATACAAATATCAGGTACGGTTAAACTATAATTGATCTCCCGAAGATATGTGAAACCTGTCAAGTATATTCATGTGGATGACAATCAATTGAGGTATCTTGAAATAAGGGACCTTCTGGAAGATACGTTCTAGCAAAACTAATTATTATTGGATTGTATTATCCGGGATATTTGCCATTGGTTATCGATGTCGTAAATGATGAGGATCGAATCTAGCGAGCATCCAATAGTATGAAAATAAAACCAACAGATAATAAATCAATATTTATAAAAGTTATTAAAGGATTGAATGGATTGAGATTAAAGAGTTATATGAGGATATAAGCTCGATCACAACAGTTATCACTTTGATATAATTGAAAGTTGTTCTTCGTTACCAAATATAGATACCAATACTGCTTGTTGCTTCACTAATGCACGTGTACTCAATGACTTAGTTTCCTTATACAACGGTATTCTCGTGCTAACGAAATACTAATGATATAATATCTAATAGTACTAACTATTTCTTTTTGGTATGATTACTAAATCATGAATGATGTATAGATGTTGATATGTTTCTATTAACAATAATATAAGTGTAGCCTAGCTAGATCACCACATAACGCACAGTAAAGGCCCTCTTGAAAGAATTGACCGAGATCCCGACCAACAGGTTCAACTTTGATCTTGCAGGTTTGCATAATGAGGGAAACGAAGCTGTTTACCAGTCCATTCTGGCTCAGGCTCAGGACACGCAGTACTTGAAAACCCATTTGCTTGACCGGTCTGGCCATTTTCTTCCTGGAAAGCTTAGTTGGTTTAACAAGTGTCTTAGTACCCGGTATACTACCATGAAAAAGAGACACGACAAGTCGAAAAAGCCTTTGCAGGAAAGAGACACTGAAGCTCGTGCTTACCGTTACAAGTCTGGAATAACAAGAGTTAGTTTATTCTTGTAAGAAAAAAAAAATTACCGACCAAACACTGCTTTAGAAAATTATCAATAGACTTGAAACCTGGAAGAGTTTGGACAGGTTATTTCTGAAGCTAATCCGTCGGTTCAGGATGGATTTTTGTTCATCGATGAAGAATGCTGTTCTGCTGAGGAGGACGGAGATTACAGAGCAAATAGTAATCAAAGTAAGACTATTCTCGTTAAAAGGCCTAGCTGGAGAAGTCCCAAGGTATGTTATGATGGACCTATATAAATCAAATTAATTATGTAATGTGTAGTTGAACGATTTCTTTTTGAAACTTGATAAGCTTCGCCTTGACCAAAACCCCAATGCGGGCGTGTGTACTAAGGAGAGGGTCTACGAGACGGTGGAAGTAGAGCCCAAGCCTTCCCAACGACGACTCTTGCCTGCTTGGGGTTTTAATTAAACTACCTGTTTTTTTTTTTTTTTTTTTTTTTTTTTTGGAAAATTACAAAATAAAGCAAAAAAGTTAAAAATAATTTATTGAATATTGACATAGTTACCGTTTACAAACTTATTCCACTATGCGTCTAGGTAAATCAATAATGATATTACAATTGCTGAGTCTTTCAACATATATACCAATTGGAGAATATATGCAGTGCACGGGAAGAATATCCATAAAGGAACGATTGGTAAAACTATTCGAACAAGAATGGGAATTAATGGTATCAAATGTTGTGACGTAGCAATTGGGATCCAGAAATTTATACCAGCGAACATAGGCAAAGGTAAAAGTTACTATCTGCAATTTGTTGTTCGTATCCATGATAGGCACTGATTGTAGAAAAAAAAACTGTATTTGAGCAGGGCGAAGCACATGGTTTGTGGAATCAATTTCATTAACATCTCGATAAAAGGCACGTATGTAACTACCTCTGGCTGAGGTAGCTTCACAAGAACTGTACCTTTGACCAAGAATATTAATTGACTTGAATTTCACTACCTTTGCACTAAACTTGACGTTTCTATTATGCTCTAACATAATATTGTCGTCATCGTACATCACACATTCGACTTGAGCATCTTTTCCAAAGATATACGGATCAATATCGTCACTAGAATCGAAATATTCCTGGTAATAACAAAGTAATTGATCGTATTCATTCGATGTAAGAGCACTGTAAGCCTTGTTGAATTTCATAGACTTGACGGTGCTACATGAAAGTTGTTCAAACCCATAAGCATGCGTGTAATCACCGTTACCATTACTGTTACCAGCCAAATCGATGAACCCAAACAAATCAAAATCAGCATCATTTGCATTTTCTATCTCTTGAGACAAAAAAGCATTTTCGTAAGCCTTCTTTTTGCCATGAATATCTTCACCCAAAAAAATAGATTTCAGATTATCAAAAGACACATGGGGACCTAAATCCGGAATTGTTGACGAAGAAAAATAATCTTGACGTTGTACACTTTCCACAAATTTGTTGACAACAGTTCTTTCAATGGATTTGTTGGTTGTGTTGACACCTTTCAAATTGTACTAAAATAGCACTATACACATATAAAAATACCACCGATCCTATGGATCGAATCACATATTAAAAAATCGATACACATACAAGGTATCAAATAATTATATGTTCTGAGTTAAGACATTACAACTCAGAATAAACTAGAATATTTCTAAGAAAGAATCGTCCCTTTAATAATGACAGAACAATAGAACAATTCTCGGATTAGGTAATCAAGGAAGCCAATAGGCACTTGACGCTTGATTATTGAAGAACCACCGGCTATAGGAATACACAAGCCAATGGCACCCCTAAACAACCTTCCGTGAACTTCCCATCCTAATTATATTAACCGTTTCAACCACAGCTTTAAATAACTATAAATACCCTGTCTTCTAACATGGATTAGAAAGGATTCAGTTTTAAAACTAAAATAATAAGAATAAAACCGCACAAGCACTATTAATCTTATTATTCCTGTTTTTTTATCTTTTATTTTTCTGTGTTAAATCCTAGATTTCTCCACACAAATCAGCATTGTACCGTTCATAATTAAAAGCATGGTGTGAATGAAAGCTTCCAAAGTCAAGCATTTGTTCCAATAAATGTACATGATAGTGCATATTACTGTATAAACTAGATTTACCATACAAAATTTCAAACCCTTTACAAAAATCAACGATTTTGGCGTGACAGAGGCGAATATCAGAAATTTTAACGTTTGGCATACTCATGACCTGCATTGCACTAACAAAGAGCATCCAATTTTTGTACTGAGCATTTGTTAGACGGCTTTTTAAAAGCAAAGGTGACAGAAAAAGATAATACACACGATATTCATCGGCCTTGAAATACGCAAATCCATCACCAATGCAAATTTTTCTAGCAATAGAAGCGATGTCGTATCCAAATGGCATGATCAAATTTCTAGCAATTGCTGCCATTTCCTTCAAATCCTTTTTCACAATGAGGCCCATTTTCAGAAAGACATGTTGCACTATTCTTTTGCAAGTACCAAGCCAGACGTTATGCATGGGATCGTACACAACAAAACGAACAATATCAAAATAGGGGAGTTCATGAAAGACACTCCACCTCGTACCATTTTGTCTCACCAGTTCTTGGCGTTGACTTTCGTTATAAGCCAATTTCCATTGATTGGCATACGCCAAATTTGATGCCATCGTACGCTTTTTCCAATTGCCATCCCATCCACCAGAAAAATCACGTTTCATTGGATCTTCTTCAAGAGAAGGAAACGGATGATCACATTTTCGGCAAGCAAACAAAGAATTATGAGCGCTAAACCCAAAGGTCTTTGCTGCTGCAGGTAGATACAAAGTACCAAGAATCAGCGCACCACGGACAATCACTTCACCGGCGGTAGTCATCATAGCCACACCTTCAGCCATCAATATCTTGAGTTCTTCAACTAAAGGTCGCATATAATTATTAATTTGCTGCAGGTGAACTTCTCCAGGTCCAGGCATAGCAGCGATAAATATCGTATGAAATTTTTTGTTTCTAACTCTTCTATCAAGATTTAAGATAGTCAAATAGATAGCACCTACCGAGAATACACTATTAGCATAAGGTTGGTACCAGTCTGCATTTAAAGAAAAAACGAGATTGGTATCCGATTCCTCAACAAAAGGCTTTTCAGCAGCAGGGTCTAATCTAAATGACTTCCATACATCACCGTCCGTCACATCAAACATAAACCCATCTTTTTGTAATTTTCGGGTTTTCCAAGAAGTAAGTTTTTCAACAAACCCTTCGCGACCAAAAACTGCCTCAACGTAGTAATAAGAGAGTTATAAATGTACGTACGCTTTGGATTTAACTTGCCTGTTTTACTTTTGTCGTACAATTCGTTTCCACATCGATCTAATGGGCGTTTTGTGGTACTTGAAAATTTTGTAATAAAACTACAGCGTTGATGTCTTTCTCGTTCCTGTTGTGTCAATGGCATATGGTAAATTGCATGGCAACTACTGCAGCTGAGGTACTCCTTGATTCCTTGATAAAATTTGTCTTGGTACTTCATTCTGGAAGTGAACGTCTTCATTTGCTTGGGAAAACGAAACTTCAAGTCCAAAAATTCCAAGACGATGTTCAAGTACAACATGACTACTTCGGCACCTTGCGTAGTGATATACTTGCCATACAAAGTCATGAGCAACAAAACAAAAATATATGCCACCGGCTCAGAGGGAAACAACGACGGGTCATTGGAAGCTACAAAGAAAATATCATTAGCACACAGGTGCTGTTGTAAACAAAAAATAAAGGTAGTACCTTGCTCTTCGGTAGTTTCTTCTTCGTCCTCTTCGACATTAACCTCTTCATCCTCACAATTGACCTTTGAAGATTCAGATTCTACTTGAGTTTGGTACTCAGTGTAAAAATCGTCTAGTCGTAAAAAAAAAGGTTTTAAATTAGTCAACGCTAAAACTAAACAAAAATAGTTTGAAGGTTCTGTTTACCTTCGTAAGTCTCCAAGTCAGGTTCATTTAATAGACTTTGGGTCCATGTTGTCAATTCCGCAATGTTGTTGTAAAGTGGAATTTCTTTTGAATTCAAACAAGTAAAAAAAAAGGTAGAGTGAGTTTTAACAATAAAGTAACGTTGTGCTATTTCTCAAGCATACCTTGACATGGCAGACCTTGAATCAAAGTGTGCTTTTTTCTGAGGACAATTGCTTCAGGGTCAATTGCTTCATGTCTCTTACGAGTCTTCAAGGTGACAAAGCTGTATTCAGCAGGAAGTCCACCAGCACAATAACTTTTACAAAAGCAAGGTACTTTTGTAATTTTCGTCATTGGTAAAAAATAACTCGGTTGAAAAAGGCAAAGAAACCAAGTAAAATAAAAAATCTCTCAAGTGCATTGTTTGGAACTCAGGGCCTGATCTCAATACTGCTAATAATAAGTAGTTATTCACTGTTGAAAACACTTCATCCTCTTCGAGGTATTATAGAGTAAAGTTATTTGTCACAATTGGCTACTATAGTGTACTTCACTTTTTTAACCATTTTTTGTAAAACGAAAATAGTATTCTGTACACAAACTGTACACACTAAAGAAATTTTCAGCCGTAAATAAAACACCGCTTTGTTAGACACTTCCAAACGCTGAAATTTGAAAAAAGTTTGAACGTAAATAACTCAATGAGTTTTACAGATATAAACACACTGTCAATAATGTCATACTCCACAAAGTTGGCACTATTAGCAAAAATAAAAAAAAATCAATTTTTACAAATTTTAACGATTTTAAAAAAAGACATCGGTAAACGCGTCGTTTACCGTTCGTTTACCGTATCGGTAAACGGGCTAAAAGTAGCTTTATCTGCAGTGGTGCACTCGATCCTATGAATACCTGAGTTGTCCTGATAATCATCCTGATTTGCAGCAAATATCGGGCATAATTTCAGGATCCCGATTTTTCACACATTTCAGGATTCCTGAATTGCACCCGATTGTCTAAGGATATCAGAACCTGAAAAGGTCCTTGATCGAACATAATCAGGAAAAAAGCAGGACCTAAATTGATCCCATATCGTTGATCCATTGGCTTATAATATATAGATGGACCCCTACTACTGGCTTCTTTTAAATGATTCATAATAGATGTTCCACATCACTGGCCGAATATTCGTATTATATGACAGATTTCACTTTTTCATTGGTCTTTTATAATATGATCCATTAGATTTTTTTTTTAATAATGGTTAAAACCACGGATCCTGTTCATTTATTGGATAGATTTATGTGAAAAGGATAGAAAACACGGTATTGATTTAGGTAAAAAAGGCTTTTATTTGTAAAAAAATGTAGCATAGCTGCATGCGATTGTGTAAAACAAACCCCCCAAGCACTTACCTTGGTACGCACCAAGCAACCAGAGAAACGATTAAAGCGTATCCGCTGTAGTAAGAGCGGCTTTCTTGATTATGAAGCAATGGAGGGCATTCGAAGGTTTTGCTACATGAGAAATCAAACCATCCCTACCGTAACACTCTATCTACGCCGAAATAAAATAAAAATTGAGTCGATTGTTTGACGTACAGGTTGCATGTCTTACTTACAACAATCAGAGAGTCCATGAGAGTCATCCTTAAGCGTTTCTTGACAACAATTAAGACTACATTAACAATTAGAACGCGCTTTAGAATCTATCTATGTATAAAACCTTACCATGCTTTTGTTTAAGGCAACGCGCAGTGAGACATAAGGCGTATTATTCTAGAACCAAATGCGTAGCAGCGACTCTCAGACAACCTAATAAATAATTATCGTTAATAATCAAGTTTAAGACAACCACATTATACATCACCTAACGTTTTTGAAAGACCCCTAACAGAGAAAGTCAAAGGAGACAGCATGGCGACCAAAAGACTAATACAATACCCATGGCAAAGTCAAATACAGGCAAGACCAGAGATAAGGAGTCAGACATTAGGTCTAAAAAAAAGATATTATTAGGTCCTTAATTGAAAGACAAAAGGCAAAGTACATTACCCAAGGCAAGACATAAGAAGTTCATTACACACGGCAAAGAATGTCAAAAGCAGAAGTGAGTTGCGTGGAAGCCGACCAACTAGAAAAGGGGTTGTTAGTCTTCTAATTAGAGAGCAAAAAAAAGAGTACATTACCCAAGGCAAATGAAGGGAAGGTCACAAACGAAATGAGCTAGGGTCTGTCATCTAGAAATATAAAAGGCCTTGTAAGTTAAAAATATTGGAAGGGGCGCTTGTTTTCTGTTACTTTCAATTACACGTATGTGCACAGCTGTAAATGTGCGTCTTTTTGTGTACGGAAGTGTCACGGAATTGATGTCGGATGATTCAATTCCGTTTCATTTCCGGTACGTTTCTGAAAAATCGTGAAAGTCTCGGGTGGTTCAATTCCATGACAATCCCAAGACTCGGTATTACTTAGTTTTAATTCAATTTGGGGGTGCGATGGGTTTCAATATCAACCCAAAAAAGTCGTATGTGGCTATCTTAAAACAATTCTACGCATAATGCAGTCTGCTTTTTTATTACTATTATTAAACCATGCATCAAAAATGGATTACACTTTAGAATTCTTATTATGCACACTTCGGCCAAACAACCGATTCCACTGCGCATAGGATATCGTAGCAACCGTTGACAGTATATGTCCGTTATCAATAGGTTCATGCTTCCGTACCAAAACCTTGTTAAAAAAGGCGCTTTTACTAGTGCACACACCGTCAAAGAAACTTATATGGAATTAAATGGGTTTTGGATAAAAATGTATTTTTATTTTTATTGTATATAATTATTAAGGGAAAAGGTTTTTATTTTCTGATATTGTATATTCTGTCGAATGAGTGATTGTATGTATCTCGACATTATTTAAGATTCAGTAGAGCAGCCTAGAATTCAACAAAAGACGTTAGTTATTATTGATTACAAGCTTTTTTTCTTAGTTATACAGACCCTTCCTCATGTTTAGTTACGCAAGTGTTGAAGACCAAGAAGAATTGGACATGAAAATATTCGGACCAAACGACAATTGAACAAGGAAGCTTTTGAGCCACAAGATAGTTAAACAGGGAAGTATTTGAATCCAGGTAACATCGGAGTATGTAAAACCAGAAAGAATTAAAGTGGAAGCATTTATATTTGAGACCAAAGAAAACTAACGCTACCAAGAACCCAAAGAATAAAGCCACCAGATACTTGTTAATAAAGATTCATTTTGTTTTAGAAGACTAAGAAAAAGAATATAACATTAGGTATGGGTAAAAGGGATAAAATATATAGCTTACTCTTTTGAAAAGTGATGATCAAAAAGAAAAAAGAAATATTTGCAAAGCAGCGAGTCTTTTTCGTCCTTTTTATATATTTTTTTCATCTGGGTATACATCATATTAATGCATTTATTTAAATAGTAAATCGAGACCAAGTTCTTTTTATCAAGAAGTTGTATGCATTCCAAAATACGTACATACTACCGAAAGTTGTCAAGCACCTTTCTTCTGTAAAGATCTTAAGTAACACTAAAACCAAAACATGTTGTGCATATAACAGCAGACCTTGTTTTTGTCAAGTACTTTAAATAAAACTATAGGTTGATGCAGTGACAGAAAAAAAATATGTTATACTTCAAAAAAAGCGTTACCTTTTATTCCTGCCACATTTACTCTTTTACCATGCAAGATAATAACCCCTCTTCCTCCGGAATTAACCCAATGGTAGTTCCAAAAAACTAGAAGTGGTAGTAAAGAAAGAGAAACAAAAGGAAACGGCAGGCGAAAAGACGCCAAGGTGAAGGATAAGTTGTGGTATTTGATAAAATAGCACCAGGTAAAAATAATGAGATAAATGTGTATTTTTTATTGTAGGTAAAAAATAAACTAAAGAACTCTGCTGCTATAAAATAATCAATCCTTTTATATTGAACAACTGCCCCTGGAAGTTAGTGAGTCAACCTTTCTGGTTTTGGAATAAATCTATACTCAGTTTCTCGCCTTTTGTTAAATGAATTCTACTCGTTAGAATTGACTTCAATTAACATTGTCCTAGATCAAAGGATCCGGGAACACTTCTTATTGTGTTTTTCGGAGTAGAAAGAACCAGTAAGATAATGTGTAACGGTAGCTGTCAAAAGGGGCATAACATGAATTATGGTTAATTGGCTTCGGCAGAACATATTTGTAATGTTTGACCTCTTATTAATTCAACGGGTTCTTTTAACCCATCTGTGAATGAATAAGATATGATCCCAAATATAGAACATCTTATCGATGTTTGTATGTTTGGTTGCAGAAAGTAGGCATCCATTTGATTATGCACTATTTCTATTATACACTTATCAGTCGTATAATTTGTATCAATATATAAATAAATGAACCATTGATAATGATAGCTGTTCTATTCTCTCGATGGGTAGCTAATCCATTGAGGGAACTATCATTATTAGATTTCTCTTTTTTATATTCTTGATTTAATTGGAGTGGGTTTTTAGTTTTCCAATTTAGGTATAGTAACTCAGTTGTGTATTATTCTATATGCAACTTTTATCCCTATATCCATTTAAGCCAATCATGCCACCTTTTATATAGAAGTATGTACTCGAGGTAGAGGTAGTTGTGTAGTAGTATACATATGTATGCTATTACTCAACATTCAAAGACATTTTATTTTATAAATTATAACTTTATACGATTTATTTATTTACTCTTAAATGAATCGTACTCAAATACGACATAGCCCCCCCCTAGCCTCCTTGTAAAATTTAACATTCCGTAATTTTCAAGTGGCGAGAGTAAAGTAGATGTATTTGAGAGAATTTCGGGTTTTTTATAATGTTTATGTGTGGTGTATATTTTATCGGAACAGCCGTTGTGACGGATTTTGTATCGTGACGTACAACTTTTTCTGTTTACCAAAAAAAAAAAAAAAATATGTATGGGATAATTTTCACCCTTTATTTATTTTTTAAAACGAACAGAATCTGTAGCAGGACTAAAAGTATTCTGGTTTAGACGATTGCTTCGACGAAATGAGCCATGTGCAGGATTATTAGCTGTAGGTTTTGTTCTTACGCTAGTCTTGTGGTATACACGGTTGACATTGTTTGTTCGAATATTTGTAGTTTTATTTTCCGCAGAGGAAATTTGTTGCAAACGTATGCCTGTTTTGTTTTGATCAAAGGTAGGAAGATCTGATTCCTTAGATTTGAACATTGTTTGGAGTACTGATGCCTCATCTTTAGGTACAGAACCTTTAACACGTTTCCAGTATGTTACAACAGCTTGTGGATCAGTAAAATTAGTTAACGGAATCCAACTGTCATGTTCAGGAGAGTAATTCTTCCATCGAATCTTATAGAGACGATTACCAGCATCACCTTTATGATCCACAATAGCCTCGAATTCGTAGATTTCTTCTTTGGAGACGATTGAATCTTGTGACACTAGTTTTAATTCAGAAGGTGTAAAATCTCGAGGCATAACCAAACCCATTTCATCACGAAGAGTATAGTTGCCATGTTGAGTTTTACGAATTACTTCATAGGGTCCTTCGTACACTGCAGAGAGTGATTTTTGGATTCCCTTTTTCTTTACAACAACGAAGCTTCCGATAGGGAAATCAATCAACTTGTGTTTCTTATCAAATTGATTCTTCATCATCTTGTTATATATTTCAGTGCGATCCTTTATAGCAGGAAAGACAATGTCGGACATATATTCAATCCGTTTAATCAATTCATCATTACTCATGGGTTCGATACCATCTTCTGGATCGTTGAATAATGGATATTCGTTAGACATTTTTCTTGCAAACATTAGGTTGAAGGGACTAGTATTTAAGCGTTTAGACACCTTACAGTTGATCATAAGTTGTACCGAGTTGACTTCAATATCCCAATCATCCTCTGATACACCCTGAATTAATTTCGAGAGTAATTTTTTACAACTTTGAACCATTCGTTCAGCTCCACCATTACTGGAAGCAAAATAAGCTGTGGATAGACGTTTATCTATTTTCATTGCTTCACACAAAGTGTCAAGTATTTGATTTTTCCATTCAGTGCCACGATCACTATTGATAATGCGAGGGTAACCGATTAATGAAAAGATTGAAATTAATTCTTTCGCAACCGTTTTGGCTGATTTGTCTGGGATAGGACGTAATATTACAAATCTAGTAGCGATATCAAGCATAACTAAGATATATGTATTATTAGATGTAGTTACGGGAAATGGTCCGCACAAATCCATTTGATAGTGCCATCCCGGTGTGTAACAATATAATGGTTTTAAAGGATTATATCCCTTTTTTGCAATTGCGAATTTTTGACACATGGAACATTGCTTTACAATTTCCAGAGCATCTTGCATAATTTTAGGCCAATTCATACCTTCATCCTTACGAATACGATGTACTAGACTTTCACCACCGCCATGACCAAAACTATGGGCACGTTCGAGAATGTCTTTTCTATCTTTTTCTAAAGGAATAATAAAGGATTCATCCATATTTTGGATGTAATTGATTTGAAAATCATCATTGGTATCGTTTTCAATCATGTTGTCATCAAGTTCATTATGAATTGTTTTTATAGACCAAGTGTGTATTCTCACATGATTGTTTATATCATCAGTCATATCTGTGGAACAATAATATTGTGAAAAGTTTGGTAAGCGCTCGGCATTTATATCGTTAGCTTCCATAAATTCTTTTTCATTTGCTTTATGCAATTCATTGTTCTTTTTGTTTGTTAAAGTTTTCCTTTTATGTTGTAACTTCGATTTTAAATTCTTTTGGTTTGTTTTAAAGATTTGAGGAAATAATTGTTTTTCGTCTTTTTCAAATGGAATTTTATCTGCATGAGTGGGGAATAATCTAGAGAGTTTATCACTCATGATGTTTTCTACACCAGGGATCCAGATTACCTTCATGTTAGGAAAAGATAAAATAACTTCCATATATCTTAACATCATCATCGACATGTGTTTAGTCGTAAATAAATATTGAAGACTTCTATGGTCAGTGTAACACTTGAATTTTTTAGAACCATATAAGAATTTATAAAATTTGGTTAATCCAGTAGTGAGAGCATATAATTCCTTTTTGGTTACGCTATAACTACGTTGGCTTGGACTTAATGCTTTGGATGCAAAACCAATATATTTGATAGTCTTTTTTCCTGTTTCATCAACATATTCTTGAAACAGACAAGCGCCTACTGAATAGTTACTAGCATCTACGGCTAAACTAAATTCATGATTTAAATCAGGATGGCTTAAGACAATGTTTTGTTTTATGATATCAATAATGCTTTGATAATGTACATGCATTTGGGGTGTCCATTCTAGTACTTTTTGTGTACTATACCTTAAATGGTCCAAAGGTGCAGTCAGTTCACTTGCGTTTGGTAAGTGGGATCGCATATAAGATACCCAACCGCAAAATTTCATCATTGCTTTTGCAGTCTTAGGTTTTTCCCATGAATCGATGTTTACTAAACGTCTAGCATCAATTGATTTTCCTTGTGGGGAAATACAGAAACCAAGTAAATATACTGCATTTCGTGCAAAATAAGTTTTCTCTTGATTAATGGGTAATTTGTTTTTAGTTAATGCTTCCATGACAAGCTTACAATGTCTTTCATGGGATTCTAAATCTTTGGAGTAGCAAACGAGATCATCGATGTAAATGCAAACGAATTCTTTCATATTTGCAAAGATCATTTCCATTACATTTTGGAAAATCCCAGATAAACTTTTGAGACCAAAGGGTGCTCCTCTGTAACAATAAGTTTTGTTTTCAAAGGTGAACGATAATTTATGACGATCATCCTTATTAATTTTTAATCTATGGAATGCTCCACTAACGTCAAAGACAGACATGAATTTTGCTTCTCTTAAAGAATAAAAGATATCTTCAATTAATGGTGTATTAACGTTGGAAACATCTTCAAGAAGTGTATTTATTTTACGGGTATCTAAACAGACCCTCCATTTTTTAGTTCCGTCTGGGCCATTTGGCTTAGGTACTAATGTCAATGGACTGTTGAAACTGCTAGGTTTTGCCGCTTCAATTGTTTTGTCATCTAGCCATTTTTTAATTTGTTCCCTTACCACTGGCAATAAAGCATATGCAATAGGGTATGGTCTAGTGAAAGCTGTTTGATTAGGTGGTGTTTTTAAATAAACAACCGCCTCTTCACGTGGGCATAGTTCGTGAATGTTTATATTTTTGTTTGCTTCTAAATATGGTTTCATTCTTTCCATAAAGATTTCATATTCATTTTCAGAGCATGCTTTGGTTACATTTGGTTTATACATAGTATCATCTACAGTGTCATTGTATATAATCTCTTCTTGTTCATCAAAGTTATATGCGATGTTCTCAATGTAGATACCAAGTTTGGGTATTAAATCTCTACCGATAAGTATAGGGATTTTAGCATTCGGCATTTCAACAATTTCAAAGCTGTGTCTGAAAACTGCTTTTCCTTTATAACTGACTTCTAAAGGTTCGGTTTTACCAATGCGCAAGGCAAATGCATCTTTGTTAACAAATGATAATTTACCATTCGCGGGGATTATTTTTTCAAATATGTTTTTGTCTTCAAAATCATAAGTTTTATTTATCAACGATATAGTAGCACCTGTATCAAGCATGCTTATTAATTTTTCATTATTAATAGTAATAAATGGAGAATAGGGAGAAAGATCTTCCTTTTCCTTTTCATTATATCCTTCCGTTAAGTAACAAGAGACATTATTATTATTGGAAATTCGGATTTTATTTTTATTTAAGGCAATTTCTTTTAAATTTCTATTTTCTATTTTCATTTTAAACTCATCAAGTAAGGATCCAAATACTTCTTCTAGATCTTCTTCTAAAAGATTGTACAAATTACTATAATTGAGTTTTTTGTCAGTTTTGTTTTCGGAAATAGTATTGTAATAGTAGATTTGTACCTTATTTCTTGTATTCTCTTTCGAGTCGGCGGATTTCATCAAATATAGCTTATATTTGTCGCTCGTCAAATAGGATACACAAGTTTTCAAGTGCTCATAACTAAAGCTGGCTTTGTTGCAGTAGTTACACATGTTCTTGTTATCTTTAAATTTTTTGTTTCGGTCATAAGCATTGCTATTGTTGCTGAAACTTTGGAAGTTTCTTTTATTATCGTATCCTTCGACATTGCTGGTTTTTGTTGTTGCCGCATTGTTGACAGAAGGTACTTTATTGTTATTGTTGGGTACTATGACTGAAATGTACAAAGCTTCCTGGATGTCCCCAATATTCTTTTCCAAATATTTAAAAAGTTGTTCCAGTGATGCTGGCAAATAACTTTCGGCATCCGCTTTTTTATTTTTCTTCAACGAATTGGTGACTTCTTCACGTCCTCTTGGCAATAAAGATTTAATAAACTTCATCGCTTCGATTGAATCGCTGGGGTTTTTGTTGGTGGGAAGACGGCGATATGTCTCGAGATATCTATCTACATAATCCCTGATATTTTCATTTTTAAGTTGGCGAAGATCCAAATATTTTTCAATATTGTTGGCGCTGTTGGCTGAGTTGCCAAATCTGTCGATCAACTTTTCTTTAATCTCCTCCCATGGTACTGATTCATTTATAGGACTGATAAAATTGGTGAACCAGCGGTGATGCTTTTCGTTTCTACTGAACAAGAAAGCGTTGGGAAGGTATTTTTTCCAGGATGAATTGACATCCACATCGTTTGTTTCCAGTATCATCTCAAACGTGCTGACAAAAATTTCGGCGTTTTCGTATGAGGGTTGATTCTCCGATTTCGTGGAGGCAGGATCATCGATGAGTTGAAAGTGAGGAATGTCGATTTTTTTGTTATTAAATTTTGGTTTGTTGTTAGATTTATTGACATCCTTTTCTTTTTGACTTTCATTTTTTAGTTCATTAATTGAAATTTTGAATTGAGCAATCAATTTGTTGTTATTGATAATTTCCTCAATGTTGTTGGTTGTAAGTTGAGCTTTGTGCAACAACTTGATTTTGTTTTGATAGAGTTTAATCAACTCTTTATCCTCATCCAATTCGTCAGAGGGTGATTGATCTAAAATAGAAATATTGTTAATCTTTCTGATTAACTGATGCGAATTGTATTCATTGCCAACATCATATTTACTATTAAAGCCATTGGGACCAATATCATCCTTATTAACAGAGATATCAGCGTCAGAGCCGGGAGCCTGAGGAGAGTCTTGAGCTTCTTCTTCCATATACGAGCCAAATTCCGGGTCAAGTTCCATATCAGAAGGATGTGATCCTTGAGCGAGGGGAGCAACGTTGTTTGCGGGGGTAGCAGCAGTTCCTTGGTTCTTCATTAAAAAAATTGTGGTATTTGATAAAATAGCACCAGGTAAAAATAATGAGATAAATGTGTATTTTTTATTGTAGGTAAAAAATAAACTAAAGAACTCTGCTGCTATAAAATAATCAATCCTTTTATATTGAACAACTGCCCCTGGAAGTTAGTGAGTCAACCTTTCTGGTTTTGGAATAAATCTATACTCAGTTTCTCGCCTTTTGTTAAATGAATTCTACTCGTTAGAATTGACTTCAATTAACATTGTCCTAGATCAAAGGATCCGGGAACACTTCTTATTGTGTTTTTCGGAGTAGAAAGAACCAGTAAGATAATGTGTAACGGTAGCTGTCAAAAGGGGCATAACATGAATTATGGTTAATTGGCTTCGGCAGAACATATTTGTAATGTTTGACCTCTTATTAATTCAACGGGTTCTTTTAACCCATCTGTGAATGAATAAGATATGATCCCAAATATAGAACATCTTATCGATGTTTGTATGTTTGGTTGCAGAAAGTAGGCATCCATTTGATTATGCACTATTTCTATTATACACTTATCAGTCGTATAATTTGTATCAATATATAAATAAATGAACCATTGATAATGATAGCTGTTCTATTCTCTCGATGGGTAGCTAATCCATTGAGGGAACTATCATTATTAGATTTCTCTTTTTTATATTCTTGATTTAATTGGAGTGGGTTTTTAGTTTTCCAATTTAGGTATAGTAACTCAGTTGTGTATTATTCTATATGCAACTTTTATCCCTATATCCATTTAAGCCAATCATGCCACCTTTTATATAGAAGTATGTACTCGAGGTAGAGGTAGTTGTGTAGTAGTATACATATGTATGCTATTACTCAACATTCAAAGACATTTTATTTTATAAATTATAACTTTATACGATTTATTTATTTACTCTTAAATGAATCGTACTCAAATACGACATAAGTATCTTTCACAAGCCCCTGATTGGGCAAAATTCCCGAATGCATGACAAATAAAAATATTAGCTTGTTAACACACGTATTTTTTTTTTTTGTCTTGAGGAACAATAATAATGCAGCCGTGGCGGATTCTTGGATTACTTTTGCTTTAAATGCTTTAAGATAATGTGAACTCTGTGAACTGGTAGGATTGAATGAACCTTAACTTAAACCAGGTTTGGCTGAGATAAACCATCGTACAAAGCGAATGCATGGGTGTGTCATTATCGCTGATTATAATGATGTATTGAAAGAAGTTTTGGATCTCGCCGTAATAGTAAGCAGTAAATTCTAATAAATGGTTCCCTGTAAAACCCAATTGTATATACGCACCTTTTATTGAATTTGCCAAATGGCTTTTGTAATGAATATAAGATTTAAACTTTTTTGGGTACTATTGCCTTACCATTAATGAATGTAGGAAGGAAAGGGCTAGTGGATGCAGTGGGATGGTTGAAAAAAGAATTGCCTGTAGAGGTTGTTAAATAAAAGAAAGGGTATTGTAAGATTTGGGTAGCTTAGAATGTGATGGATCGAGTACCGTTAATTTCATTTCCTCCAAATTTGTCAGCGTATTGTTTGGATGGTAATACAGTATCTCAGATCCATTAACGACACCGACTAAACGTGTAAAGTCAAATGAGGATAAAGTATAGAAATTGATACAATCTTTTGGATTCAAAGTGGATACAATGAAGGTGTAGGACTGCTAGTATTGTGTAGGATTTCTACCTGATCTTTGAATAACACATTGTTTTTGACTAATTGTTAAATAAGTGGAGATATGTGTATGCTTTCCAAGCACAAAATTGACTGTGTATGTGGGTCATATTGAGCTGACGTTAAGACTTTTGGTTAATTGCCATAAAAATCTACCATCAATCGTTTTAGAGAAAACCAGAATGTGTTTATTGAGTGAAACTAGTCCCTATGATAGCATTATTCGAAATTACTATTCACTTATAAGAGAAAAGTTTCTTTAGCACAATTTGAATTGCAGAGCAGGTTCTGCATATTGGAAAAAAACGGGCTACACAACATGCAAAAAGAACAAAAAGACTCGTAACGATGCATCAAAAATCATTTCACGACACCTTTTTCTTTTCTCGTATTTCTTTTGTACATTAACACTTTCAACATGCATATATAAACGACTCTACAAAACATCATATTATGGCGAAAAAAGACTGTATTTGTATGCACAAAGTCATTATTTATATTATCTTTACAAAACAGTTCTTGATTTTATAATCTTTCTCTATTTGCACTTTTCATGTGTTCCTATCCTATGCATTGCCAAACGAGATAAACTTGTCTCAAATGACTACTAGCACCGCCACTAATTCATCAATTGCTTCTCAACAAAAAAGGAATAAAAGATGTCAGTGAAGAGAGCAAAAGTGTTCTTAGCTGCTTCTATGAAAATGAAGACAGTATATTTTAATAGATCTCTGAAGAATACTTGGGCAACTGACAGTCGGGGAGTATGGCCTGCCACCCATATTAGGTATCAGAGGCTGCTTTAATATACGCCGTTTTCACAGGACAAAAAACCACCTTTAAGTAACAGAGGAAGCTACTAAAAAAAAGATGGAGTGCCGTTCTATCAAATGTAAAAAATATAGTATCAATTAAATATTGAATGATAATTATTGATAAACTTGTTATGTTTAAATAAAAAGATTCACTCACTGCTGGATTTTTCCTGTCCGTAGCACTTTTTTAAGTGTCACATACATCTATTTTTGTGGTATCATGGTATGCAATCACATTTTTATTTACAGATTAAGCCTTTAAATTTACAAATTGCTGTATTAGTCACTTGTCCAAGCAAGATTGCCCCCAAATTTTTCTTTCCGTTTATATGATTGGCTTTTGATTCTTTCCCAGAAGTGCTTGCACGTATAAACTTTTTTTTGAAAATGACCGTTACACTTCCGAGACTCGGAATTGTCACGGAAATAGGCTTTAACATTGTGGTGGAAC
The DNA here is from genome assembly GCA_943193625.1 of Mucor piriformis. Classification (NCBI taxonomy): domain Eukaryota; kingdom Fungi; phylum Mucoromycota; class Mucoromycetes; order Mucorales; family Mucoraceae; genus Mucor; species Mucor piriformis. Next base: position 2,732,756 of record OW971871.1, on the reverse strand, counting down.
AGGTGTGTAAGCTTTAAAACCTTAAATGGATGCTGCATTTAAAGAAACGTGTTTATTTTCACTGGTATTTGAAATAAAAATAAGCTTTACCTGCTATTGAAAAACCTTCGAAACAAAATATAATGGAAGGAAAGAAAAGCGAGGAAAAAGAGATATAAAAAAACAAACCGGGAGCTGAAAGTGCCTCCCCCCCAAATCTCTTTTTTTTTTTTTTGTGGTGTCACAGCTGCTTGGCTTCTTTTTTTTTTACAACCAACGCACCCATCTCTCTTTTTATTTTACAATTAACATCCCACTTCTCTGTTTGAATCCTTTTTTAATGTAGTAAAGTTTTTAATTTCTGTCATGAAGTCTTTTTTTAACACGCTGTTCAAACCAAAAAAAAAAAAAAAAAAAAAAAAAAGAAAAATCACACACACACACAGCCACGAAAATAGGGAACGATAACTTCAACGACTTGAGTCCACCAATGGGTTTATGAATAAAGAGGTATAAAAGAGAGCAAGGAATAAGTGCTACGATTACAAAATTGAAAGATACTACATATAATTAGCATGATATCTTTTTTAAAAAAAACCACTTGCTGCCATCTTAAAACATCAATTCTAGCACTTTGTAAATGACTATCATAACTTTAATATAATCTAAATAAATAGGCTACTGGGTAAACAACATCCAGAGACAAAAAAACAAATGTCTACGAAACGAATAATTGCATCGTCTATTTTTTATGATAACACAATGAATACAACAAATCTTAACGAGCTCTTTCAAAACACAGCTGCAATGCTTGATTCCGAGATGACTCACCCTACTACAGAAACATCTAATTCAATAATATCAGTCCAAAGGAGCAAATAAGTGATGTCTTTTTAACATATTTAACCTCTTTCAGCAGAAGGATGTATCATGGTCAGTTCTATTGAGTTCCACTGCGAAAAATAAAAAGTTCTGTATTAGTTCCATAAGTAAAGTACCCACATACCATGTAAATCCACGTTGTCATAACACTCTGAAGACAATAAATCACCCAATTCACGTGATATTCACGTGATTTTTTTTTGCGGTGCGTAAAAAAACTTCAAAATCTCCTTTTTTAGCAGTTTTTTGTAGGAAAACAAATTGAATTTTCTTTTTTCCTGAAATTTAGCACATTTCGGGTACCTGAAAATGTCCTGAAAAGCCCCAAAGGCGTAGTGGTGATTATTAAAAACATTAGGGCCATAAGCATTTACAGTCTTGACAAAACTATGAAAGCGCGGTTGGTTAAGTGGTATAATCTTCGCCTGCCACGCGAAGGGCCGGGGTTCGATTCCCCGACCGCGCACTTTTATTCTTTTTATGCGCCTTGCGGATCCAGAAAAATTTGCGATCTGATGTGCCCTATTATCTTTTGTACTACTTTCAATAATGTCCTAGTTTTGGTCACACAAGTTACTTTAATATTTAAAATGATATTTACTGAATTATAATAAAATCATCTTTTGATCTCCTGAATAACTTTCTATTATATTTGGTCGCATATAATATAGTCCCCCGACAATAATGCAGTATTCGCATTTCAAATTCGGACAATTAAAAAATAGTTTCAGACTAATATGTTTTCTTTTCAGACACTTGTTTTTTTATCAGATCATAATATGAACGAACATTGTAGAGTAGCAAATGAAATTGTAATGTGTCACAACTAAGTCGAAGAGATTGTTTAAGAAATAGACATTGACGAGGATCCTGCTTTTACGTACGGCAACCTATTGCTTTTAGCTGACAATCAAACTGTACCTCATGTGGTGATCTACTAGGCTACACTCAAATTATTGTTAATAAAAACATATCAACATCTATACATCATTCATGATTTAGTAATCATACCAAAAAGAAATAGTTAGTACTATTAGATATTATATCATTAGTATTTCATTAGCAAGAGAATACCGTTGTATAAGGAAACTAAGTCACTGAGTACACGCGCATTAGTAAAGCAACAAGCAGTATTGGTATCTATATTTGGTAACGAAGAACAACTTTCAATTATATCAAAGTGATGACTCAGCAGACAAGTCTTTTATATAAATACTAGAGGTTTTTATTTGATAATAAACGACAATCTTATAAACAGTCTCAAACTACTCTATAACTGTCTTTATAATTTTACATTTACCTTGATACACAACACCTCGAAAAGAAGTAGAAGATGCTGCTATTGCCGAAAACAACGAACAGGATGTAAATGATCAAAAAGAGACAAGTGTATTTGACAGCGAGCATAAAGATAGCACGAAATTTTAACGTATAAAGCGTATGGTCCTTGTGGTGAAATACACACATAACAATATAAAATATAATTAATATTGGCTCACAGCCAATAATACAAAACACATAAACTTGCATATCAATACCATACAACCAATAAGAAATTCAATATCATAAAAGATAAGGACATCACTGTATAAATATCCTTATCCCTCTATCCATTAGTCATAACCGAACACAAAGTACCAGATTACATATAATCACTCCCATATTAAGAATGAAAGAAATAATAATTTGTGTTACACACAAATCCAAGCTTATCAGAAATATACCTCATATATAGACTGTGAACTCAGGCTATAACCACAGATCAATCAATTATCACATACGTGGATAAGGATGTAGCAATCAAACCCTTATCACTCTGTGACCTACTTTTACAAATAATTCTCCTCAACTAACTAATATAAATAGAGATCCTGGAAGAACCCAAGATATCTCTTCAGTCTATTTTACTTTAATTAAGAATAAACCCTTTGTAGGACCTTTAACTTAATCCCTTGTTTTATTTTTATTCTTTTTTATTTTCAGTGTGAAACCCTCTAGTTTCTCCACAGTCCTGAGAATATTAAGCGATTTATTCAACTTGTTCAGGAAGAAGGTGGATCGATGGCGAAGCACGCAAAGGCTTTTTTCATTCCTCGTTCGACTGCTTATGAAATACTCAAACAATGGAACGACAGCGCTGGAACTGTCATTCCTTTAGGTTGTAAAAACGACCGTCAAAAATTAACAAATATGTTCCTAAGGCAAACAATATTAAAATCAACGGGGAGCACACGCGTTTCCTAATTGGCCTAGTTGATAGTAATCCATGTGCCACGGTTAACATGGCGAAGGAAGAGCTTTGCAAAAATATTTGAAGGCCTTCAAATATCTGAAAGTGGGCTACGCAAACATATGACAGAGAAGATAAGGTTATTTTTGAAAAATTCAAGTCTTTGCACCATGGATAGAGACACCACTAGAACAATTGAGCTTTGTTATAAAATAATAACGGAATGGAAAGCTGCTGGAGTTGATTTTCATAAATACTGCGTGTTTATTGATTAAGCTGGATTCAACTCACATCAAATTAGAAGTCGAGGTTGGTCACTCAAGGGCGAACCAGCACAAGTCAAAGTTTCTACTCAAAAGGGTGTAAATCTGAGTACTGTTGGGTGTGTATCTCCGTTTGGCACTATTAATTTTTCCAAAGTGGAACCCTTGAAGCCTAGTGACGTTGCTAAGATTGAGAAGGAGTTTCCTTTACCTGAGAGTAAAAAGCGAAAGACAAAAACTGAAAATACACCTAAAACGAAGTGAAACAAGGTACTACAGCCTACCATATCGTAACTTTTGTTCGAAATGTTATGCGATGTTCTAGATAGGCACGAAAAAAAGGATTCTTTATTGTCATAGACAATTGCCGAATCCACTATTTTCACTATGTAGTTGAGGCTATTCAAAATCGTGGTTACATACCTCTATTTATGCCTCCTTACTCACCCTTTCTTAACCCAATCGAAGAGTGCTGGGCTAAGATTAAATCGCAGATCCGACGCAATTCTCTCTCTTTATTGGATACTCTGACACCCAGAATTCAAGAAGCTTGCAGGAGTGTTACAATGGAAGATTGTCTTGTATTGTGTATCAAGGTAAATGTAAAATTATAAAGACAGTTATAGAGTAGTTTGAGACTGTTTATAAGATTGTCGTTTATTATGAAATAAAAACCTCTAGTATTTATATAAAAGACTTGTCTGCTGAGTTATCACTTTGATATTATTGAAAGTTGTTCTTCGTTACCAAATATAGATACCAATATTGCTTGTTGCTTCACTAATGCACGTGTACTCAATGACTTAGTTTCCTTATACAACGGTATTCTCGTGCTAACGAAATACTAATGATATAATATCTAATAGTACTAACTATTTCTTTTTGGTATGATTACTAAATCATGAATGATGTATAGATGTTGATATGTTTCTATTGACAATAATATGAGTGTAGCCTAGCTAGATCACCACATTATCCCCACCCAGGTATTAACTAAATACCGTTCAAGTACTTTTTTTTTTTTTTTTTTTTATAAAATCAGCTTTTCCTTTTCTTAGTTGATGTATACTTATACATTGAAATAATGCTCATCATTATTTCTTAAAAGCAAACAAGCAGCACATTGTTCTTAAATAACTCAAATTTAAAATCTACTTTGCTTCTTGTTCTGAGAAACTGACCTTGTGATTCTTTTTCTTTTGGTACCTGAATTTTGTGGAGTTGCAATATTCATACTCTTCAATAACCTTTTATTGGCTTTATTGATCTCTTTGACACTTTCTGGTACTTCACCAATTTTTTGCCAGTATTCTTTAATAAACTTAGGATCTGTAAAATTATCCTCTGGCTCCCAAGAATCATAAGATTCATCATAGTCAAACCATTTGCATCTATACATGTATTTATTATTGTCATCTTTCTTATGACCAATAATAGCTTCAACTTCAAAGAACTCATCTTTATGCTCTGATATCTTATCAGAGACTTTCTTTAGTAAAGAAGGGGGATAATTTCTTGGCTCTAGAAAACCCTTTTCATTCTTCAAGACATATGTATTAGCAGCAGTTTTTCTGACAACAGTATAAAATCCCTTGTACTTTGGGTCTAATTTATTCTGCTTTTCTGTCACTAAAATCATCACTGTAGATCCAGGCTTAAGGTCTATCATTTTGTGACTTGTATCAAAACTCTTTTTCTGCTTTTCAGTGACGTGCTTAACGTTCTCATACACTGCAGGATAAACAATTTCAGTCATTCTTTTTATTTTCCCTTTCAAGTCTTCACGAATCTTTTCGGCAGTTGCATTGTCCTTTTCTTTACCAAAGTCAACAAAGTCATTTGGATTCCTACCAAACATTAACGAAAATGGGGTACTCTTAGTCCTAGCATTATACTTGCTATTCAAAAACAATTGAGCAGAAGGCACCTTTAGATCCCAGTCAGCAACGTTACCGACAATTTGTTTTTTAATGGTGTTCACTGCAGACTGTACAGCTCTTTCACTTGCACCATTAGCTCTAGCATGGTACTGTGAAATCAACGCGTGTTCAAAACCAACGTTTTCTTTAATGCTTGTCATCAAGCTATTCACAAACTCACGACCACAATCCGACTGAAGCTTACGCATTGGACCCCAGGTACCAATTATGTCTAACACTTGTAATGCAACAGTAGCCATGCTCTTATCAGGTATAGCACGCAGCACATAAAACTTACTTGCAATGTCAATCATTACTAACAAGTATTCATTACCCTTAGTTGACATTGTAAATGGACCAGCTAAGTCGATACCCCAACTATCCCCAGGAAGTGTGGCAGTAATAGGTCGTAAAGGATTGTAACCCTTTCTTGTGATGTTGTGACGCTGACATTGTATACACGATTGTATAAGATCATTTGCTTGACTCTTTAAGTTGGTCCAGTAAATACCTTTTCTCTTTAAGGCATGTAATATAGCTTCTATACCAAAGTGACCTTTCAAATGTTCTTCAACTAATAACTTATTCCTTTGATTCTCTGTAGGAGGAGTAAAGTATTCACCACTCAAGACATCAGGAAGAGGTTCTTTAGTGACAGCACTATTCCTCATAATGGACTTGACCTCATTATCCCCACCCAGTTCATTTAACAATGGTTCAGTCTCTTCCGACAAACGCGACAACGCATCTGGCAAGACATTCGCGACACCAGGTAAATGAACGATCTTAAAGTCATACTGTAAAATTGTGTCCATCCATGCAATTATCATCAGATTAGCGACACGTTGGGTATGCAGATACGTCAATGCCTTGTGATCCGTATACAAGGTAAAGGAGGATCCATAAATATACTTGTGAAAACGTTTGAGTGCAAATACTAACGCTAGTAATTCTCTTTTTGTAGCTGAATATTTCCTTTCACTTTTGGATAAGCTCTTAGCCACGAAAGAAATATATTTAGTCTTACCATCCCTGACTTGATACAACACTGCACCAATCCCAGTTAGAGACGCATCACAACTAATACAAAAACGAGAATTCATATCTGGATATGACAACACCAGATCACTCAAAAGTGCTTTTTTCAAGTTATTGAATGCGGTTTGATGTTTATCAGTCCATAAATGTGTAATCGACTTCTCATTTCTTAATGAATCTAATGGCGACATAATGGATGATACATTGGGAATCAAAGTCCTAAAATAGTTGATCAAACCACAATAACTTTGGATATCTTTACCCGTTTTTGGCTGAGGAAATTCCAACACATTAACAAGCTTTCTACGGTCCATGGTAATACCTTTAGGTGAAATGTGAAAACCAAGCAAATAAATTTCTTTCTGAAAGAAATGACACTTCTTTGGATTCAACTTCAAATTGACCCTTGTTAATCTTTCTATCACTTGCTTCAAGTGTACCTTGTGTTCCTCAAATGTCTTACTTGCACAAACGATGTCATCCACAAAGAATCTTACAAAAGGTAATCCTTCCAAAGCTATACTCATAGTCCTTTGAAACTGTGAACTAACATGTTTGATACCAAACACTGTACCAATAGGCTTATACTGTACACCACGCCATGTGAAACTGAGTTTATGTGCATCCTTTGGGTTCAAACGCAAAGAGTTGAATGCAGACTTTAAGTCAAGAGTAGAATAAATATTTGCACCCTTCAAATCCTCAAACAATTCACCAATAACAGGCAGAGGCATACGATCAATTGTCTTCAAGAGAGTGTTGACTAGTCTTGGGTCATGACATACACGATAACCAGTAATCTCGCCTTTACCATTTGTCTTCTTGACTACAGTTAAAGGGGTATTCCATTCCGTATTTGCAGGAGCTCTTTCAATAATGCCGTTTTCAAGCCATTCTTTTACCTGTTCATCCACTACACCTTGCATCTTGAAAGGAATGGGATAAGGGCTTCTGAATGCTGTAGCATTTTCTGGAGTATCCAAACAAACGACACTTTCAGGTATGGTACAAAACGAACCTTTAGGAATAGCTTGATTGTTCTTAACAAAATTTTGAATATAATCCATAGCTTCCTCAAACTCTTTGGGACCAACAGCTGGATTATTTTCTTTAAGCTCATTTTCTCTTTCGATGGATTCAAGAAGATCACTCTTATTGTTAAAGCGTCGATCAGCTTCACGTCGTTCTTCACTTGAATCTTCATCATCATATGTTAAAGGTAAACCATAAATACCAATACCCAGAGAAAACATATAATCAGTACCGATACTAAAATCATACTCATTACTATTAGTCAAGTTCATGACTTCAAACTCACGTTTAATAGTCTTACTATTACAAGTTACACTGATGATACAAGTACCAATTCTCTTAATGTAAGTATTGCTATCAGCTAAGCGAATAAAATATTCATGGACATTGCTTTTGTTTACAAATTTTTTATTAACGTGTGTTACATAACTAATAGGTAAACTATTCTTCAAACAGAAATTCTTATCCACAGAACTAAAGGTGGCACCACAATCCAACAGAGAGATGGTTCTAATCGAATTATTTGCAAGAATAGGAAAGGTAATATTACACCAAGGCTAAATTTATTTACCCAAGATTGGCAAATGTATGATAAGTAGTTACCCTGCTTACCCAAGTCGGTAAATGAAGATAAGTATTTACCGAGATTTACCCATTTGCGTAAATGAAGATAAATGGTTGTCACAACTTACCCATTTTGCGTAAATGGAGATAAATGGTCGTCAAAACTTACCCATTTGCGTAAATGAGGATAAATGGTCGTCAAAACTTACCATTTGCGTAAATGAAGGTAAATGGGCGTCAAAAATTACCCATTTTGCATAAATGAAAATAAATGGTTATAAAAAAGCAGTTGAAAGGTTGAATGTTTGGTATATTTTAATTCTTTAGTTGTTTGTTTGTAGGGATGGGTAAATGGAAATCAATTATATATTGGTTAAAATTTCATAATAAAACGGTTTATATTTATTGAAAATGTAGAAACAAAATGTATTAGGGATATTAACCTAAACTTATTCAATAATGTAGGGTGTTACTCATCTATTAAATGGAGCATTATGCAGGTTTGGCTTTCCCATGAGCAGAAACATTATGTATCGGTACATAGAGCCAGAACAGTGTTTTAAGAGTAGTAATGGGTCTGTGTTAAGCATATGTTAGAAGGGGGGGGGGCTTTTAACAACATGTCTAAAAATTACACTTACGTACGGCAAACAGATTTCATAGGTCAAATAATGATTTAAAACTAATACAAAGAGAGATTAATATTATATTTTAAAATAAATGATTAACAAGTTCCACTTACTATGGGGAAAAGGCAAAGGTATTGTTAGCACCTAAAGATATATCTATTAGTTTTGTGAATTAAGAAACTGTACAAACTTACATGTGAAAAGCCAAAGAAAAGTAAAGTTATTTTAAAAACCCAAATATTTATTTGGAAAAAATGGAAACAAAAAAAAAATCGAAAGGGAAAAAAAAAAGAAAAACAAAAGAGAGTATTTATAACTTTGCTTTTTTTCGTAAACACCTTGCTGCTATGAGAAAAAAAGTTAAGAACAATCATCAACCACATCTCTAATTCCGTTACCCTTGACTTTCAGCTCTTTCGGTTTTTTTAAGGGAGGCTTTACTGAAGGCCTCGTATTTAGCGTTTAATGCTTCTACTTATTCTTCCTCCGAATTCTGGTCACCATTCTCCTCAACATCCTCTGTAACATCCTCTGATACTTCATCCACAACCTCTTTGGCAAGACTCTCCACAGACACATCGTTTTCGTTACCTTTTCCATCAACCTACATTACATATGCATGCTAAAATATACCGAAAATTTTTATTGTCGGCAAATAATAATAAGTGATTGTGCAAGATTTATCATTGTCGGTAATTGAGGGTAAGTAGTCGCGCAAGATTTATCATTGTGGGTAAATGAGGGTAAGTAGTCGCCCAATGATTACTATTCTCGGTAAGTCAGGGTAAGTAGTCGTCAATCTGTAGCTTTAATTACTATTCAATAGATGCGGAGTTCTCTTTCTCGGTAAATGGCTATTGTTGGAATAATATGCGTCACACAATCTACCCAGATTCGATAAATATTTACCTGGAGGTAAATTGTGTATAAAAATAACTTACTTATTTATTTCAAACCGTTAAATACTTACCGCCTGCCATATATTTACACAAAATTAGGTAATTACTTGCGCAGCGGTAACTATTTGCCAAGATTTATCAAATTTATGTATTTTGGGTAAGTAAATATAGCCTTAGTGTTAGTGCTCATGTTCTTAAAATCTTTTTTAATAACCATTTCTTTACAGTTGTACTTACAATCTAAAGCCATCTGGGCCAAAGCACTAGTGTTGTCGTCTTCCGACGACGAAGAAGAGGAGGCTTCCCCACGACCAGGAAAAGTACTACCCTCACCACCAGAGGAACGAAGAGCCATTCTTGACACCTTTGCCAAAGCATGTCTTTCCCTTTCAGCACAGGAGTGACCCTTTTCCCAAGGAGACTTGCACGAGAAGCAAACATTATCCTTCAAGGCTGACTTGAAGTCCCAAGCTTTCTTATGCTTCTTGCCAGCATCACCAGAAGAAAAAGCTCTTTTCTTTCCCTTGTTACCAGAAGAAGAGGAAGAAGAAGAGGAGGCACCATTGCCAGCAGCAAATGATTTCCACTCGGAGATCGAACTGGTCTCACCAGGGTTCAACAACAACGAGGAAGAATCGACAGTGGTGGCATTCACTAACGAGATGATATCCTCAATCTTTGAAGGCATCTTCGTACCATAATTGGCAGAGAGAGAGGAATCATACACGCTTTACGGACTTCCGGACGTAAATTCCACCAAAAGCAAAGAACCAATTGGACACCATCTTCCAAAGTGGCTTGACGACGAAATTTCTGAAACTTCGCGCCAAAAAAACGTGCTGACTCATTAGCACCTTGCTTCATTGACCAAACACGACCCATGTTCAAGAACTTTCTGAATGGTGTGTCATAATGGTCAAGCAAAGCACTTTCAGCTACTTTCCAACCCAAGGACTTTCCTTTGAGCTTGTCTTCGAACCAGGATCTTTCCTCTTTGTTCAAACACATTGGAAGCAAACGTTCCCACGAAGCATCAAGCGACAACGCATGAGCTTCGAGCACCGTGGTAAACTCTTGGCAGAAGTCGTAGACAGAGTCAAACACTTCACGATTAGCCTTCTCCTGGTGAGGATCAGACTTCAACTGCAAGAACGGAAGATTACCAGGCACCAACATACTTTTCTTGTCCGAAGGAGCAACAGCAGGAGTGTTAGACGCCTTGAGCACCTTGAGGGTCTCTTCAGCTTCCTTAAACAAGTCTTGGTCTTGTTTATACACCAAAGAAGCAGCCTTGGTAGCATCGGCAGAGGGATCAACCTTCGACAAGGTCAAGTAGTTACCAAGAGAGACGTAGTACTTGTTTTTCTTTCTGTCAAGGTCTTCCTTGGCAGATTCCAACAAAATACTAGCGGTAAGTTCCACATTGATATTAACATTAACATCAGAGTTGTTGTCACCAACAACAGAGGAACGAGAAACATCTTCATCACCAGCATTGGACATCTCGACGTCAAAATCCAAGATAGGATCACCAATCAACAAGGGAGGGATTTGACCATTTTGAACAAGGGCTTGTTGTTCACGAGAGACAGGAGAGGCAGAAGAAGATTGTTGAGCAGACATGTTATAGGATACGAATTCAAACTAAAAAATGTTGTGTATCAAGGTAAATGTAAAACTATAAAGACAGTTATAGAGTAGTTTGAGACTGTTTATAAGATTGTCGTTTATTATGAAATAAAAACCTCTAGTATTTATATAAAAGACTTGTCTGCTGAGTTATCACTTTGATATTATTGAAAGTTGTTCTTCGTTACCAAATATAGATACCAATATTGCTTGTTGCTTCACTAATGCACGTGTACTCAATGACTTAGTTTCCTTATACAACGGTATTCTCGTGCTAACGAAATACTAATGATATAATATCTAATAGTACTAACTATTTCTTTTTGGTATGATTACTAAATCATGAATGATGTATAGATGTTGATATGTTTCTATTGACAATAATATGAGTGTAGCCTAGCTAGATCACCACATCTTGTATGTATTAGGCATTCAGAGACTTTCTGGGATAGGTGTCTTGATAAAGAAACTGGTTTAGCTTAGTATTAATTATCTTGTCTGAATATATTGTTTTCGTTTGTCTGAAAATATTTTTTATTTGTCCGAATTTCCTTTTTTTATTTGTCTGAAATCATTTTTTTATTGGTCTGAAAAAAAAAATTATTTGTCTGAATTTGAAGTGCGTATACTCTATAAATTAACCACAAATCCTAAAATATAATAAAGCATCTGTGGTGATCCACATACTCTCTTTATAATAACACCTCATAATTAGCATAATTATCACGGTAACACAATAACCCATATTTGATATTTGTTATTGTTATTGTTATCAACTCTCTCCAAAATAATATATCAAAGCAAGCCCCTTAATTTGACATTCGAATATAAATACCCCTCTAAAAACATCTTTTAAAAGGATAACTTTTTAACTCTTAATAAACATTTATAAGCAGTCTCAAAGTACTTATACTTGTTTTTATTTCTATTTTTTATTCAATACTGCTTTTCCATCATACTCTAATGGATCGCATGGAGGTGTCTCTTGCTTGCACCAAGATGTCCAGTGTGACCAGCCATTGTCGTAAATCTTGTTAGTTGATGATCTTGTTTTTTGGTTTAAAAATGATAGTGTTTCTTCTTTTATACCATCTTGTAACCGATAGTTGTTGATAACTGCCAAGCGGCTAGAGTCCATCTTTGATTGATTTTCCAAAGTATTGGTTGTTGTAGATGTTTCATCCGTAGAATCATAGGGAACCAAAACTGACTGGGCCACCATGGTGTTATCAATACTGCTTGTTTCAACTTCTGTTGTTGTATTTTCTTCAAGACTTGTGGAATCAATTTCCACGGAGGGTAAAGGTACATTCCCTTCGGTAACCATGTTTGTCTCATCGCATCCGTTGCTGAAGCTAGTGGATCTGGTGCTAGAGTCCAATACGTTGGTAACTGGTTGTTGTGTCGAGCTGAAAAGGCGTCGATTTTAGTGGTCCCCATTGTTTTTGTATGTGGTTGAACATTTTCCTTGGGATTGTTGATTCGTACAATGGTTTCTTGCGTCTGCTCAACTGGTCTGCTTGAGTGTTCAAGATCCCTGGAATGTGTTGATATATAACCTGAATGTTGTATTGGTTGCATAACTCTTGAATTTGTATGGCTAGATCTTGTAAAATGGTTGATGTTGTTCCTACAGATTTTGTTGTGTTGTCCGAGTAAATCTTGATTACTGAGTTTCCGCATTTTTGTGCATGGTGTTGTAGTGCAAACAAGATTGTCTTCAATTCTCTGACGTTTATTGATTGTTGTTCTTCCTCTTGATTCCAAAACCCTGAAGCTGTTATCAGGTCGGAGCTGACTCCCCATCCACTGTTCGATGCATCCACGTGTATTACTGTATTGGGGTTGGCTGCTTGGATTTTCTGAATCGGCAACCCGTTCTTCTGTGTGATGAAAGTCTCCCACCAACTTAACTCCTGTAGGCTGGTATTTGATAACTTGCAAGTTGTTTCCCAATTTTGGTGTGCCATATTCAGCGTCCTCGATAAGTCCCGCTAAAGGTATCTGATGTGTAAAAGGGCTTCGCCTACTGCTGGTATCATCGAAGTCATCTTTCCCAAAAGACCTGCGAACCACCTGCATGTCTTGATCGGTGCTGTCATCACCTGTCGGATCCTCTTGAGCAAGCTGGTGATCTTCAATAATGAAACTGAGATAATCATTGTCCTGCTGTTGAATAAAAACCCAGGAATTCCTGAGTCTTTGATGGTGTTAGGATACTCTTCTTGTAGTTTATAATAAACCCCAGGTTTTCTAAGTGTTGTCTCACTTTTTTGGCCAAGTAATTCATTTCTTCTTTTTTCTTGGCTAAGATACAGATGTCGTCCAGATAGTATATTATCCGAATCTCTTCCTTCCTTAGTGGTTCGATGGCATACCGCATTATTTTGGAGAAAATTCTTGGAGCTACACTTAGACCGAACGCTAGAGACTTGTAACGGTATACGACTCCTTCGTTTTCGAAGCTTAGGAAATCTTTGGAATCTTCGTGTATAGGAACTACTACGTATGCATCTTTTAAATCTATTTTGCATATATAGTCGTCTTTCTCCATCAATTCGCGTAGTGCAGGAACTCATTCCATCTTGAAATGTTCTACTTGGATGAAAGAGTTCAATATCTGGCAATCCAGAATTGGTCTTCTCTTGGTCTGCTCCTGTAGAGTAAAATTTTTTGAGTGGAATCATCGATCCTGTGTGGGAGATCTCTCTATCATACCTCCATTTAGGAATTTCTGAACTGCTTCGTTGATGTGAAATTGGTCTTCTGCTGTTGTTTGTTTTATTTGGTTCTTCCACGGGATTGGCTTCCTGGTAAATTGAATTTTGTAGCCCTGTTGAATCACTGATAGTGGCCACGGGTGCTGGGTGACTGTCTTCCAATAAGCTAGGAACTGTTGAAGTCAACCGCCGGGAAGAATGCCGTCTGATGGAATGGTGTAATTCAATGTTGTTTGTTGTAGTGGTTGTAATTGTTGTGGTGCTGGTATGGAAGTTGTTTTTGTCATTGTTGATTGGGAAGTCTCGTGGTTGTGTAATCTGTTGATATTCCACTGTGAGGGTTGTTGTTGTTGTTGTTGTAGAAGGTTGGGTTCCCACGTCCCCGTCCTCTAAAGTAGTTTTTTGCCCCTCGTCCAAAATACCCACGTCCACCTCGGCTGTTGTTATTCCAAGTTGAGGAAGTTGCATATCCTCCTCTACCTCGTCCATTGGTAGAGTGCTACTGGTTGCTGCTCTAAGTACTCGTTGCTGATAGTTGGCTTCATTGTACATGGCGATAAACTCTTCACTGAATGCCTCTCGTTTGCTACCTGAGTCGTTAGTTTCCAAGTGTTTAAGACTAGGGGGTAGTCTAAGCGCTCTAATGGCGCAGTCTTTTGAATCTTCATCATGTTGTTTACCTTGAACCCAGGCGTGAGTAGCGAGTCGTTTGGCGCTTTCGATTGCTTCATACAAAAGTTGATGGGCTTCTTCTGCTGATATTTCTCCCTCTTTAATGATGGAGAGTTGTTCAAAGATTTTGGTTGCTGCTCTACCGTGTATTCTGCAGTTTTCTGCTCCTTTGTAGTGAGCGTTAACGACTTGAGTCGTGTCCACAGTGTATTGTTTGAGTTTTGGTGTGAAGGATTTGTTGATTTCTTCAGCCATAGTCCACTCTTCATGGTGGTACTTGGTAATGTCTCGCTTGTAGCGTCTAAAATTATCTTGATGTTGTTGTTTCGTATACTTGTCCAAAGAGGAAGTGATCCCCAATGGTAGTTCTCGCTCTTCTCTGGCTTTTTGAGATTCAGTTTGTTCAACTGTTTTAACTCGTCGAAGTAATTCGATAACTTCTTCTTCGGTGTATGTTCTTGGTTCATTGTTGATAATCGGATCAGTCATAGTTTGTCCACGATGCATGGCTTAGAAAGATATAGGGATGAAAGGGAAAAATATTTATTGTTATCATATAAGGAAAATAAAGCGTGGCTCAGAGAGCATGTATCACATTGGAAGCCGAAGTGGAGTCAACTGGGATTTGTTTAGGTACGACAACCAATAATGAAAAGGGGATACTACCAGTTCGATTACGGATCTTGTAGTCACAACATAATTGAGCAGCGGGAAGTACTTCATCCTATCTACTGGTATCATTACCATACAACTTTTGTACTGTATTGACTATTATCTTTACGGCGTTTTCAGCAGCACCATTACCACGAGGATGATAAGGGGTTAAGAATTATGGTCAATGCCTAGCAATCTCGTTACAGCTGTCACTAACCCATTAAGATAATCACGTGCGTTATCAGATTGGCAGCGTCCAGGAAAACCATAATTACCAAATACTTGGCATAATGTAGCAGCTATAGTATCACTTTGTTTATTTTTAATGGGAAGTGCTATGATGTATTTGGTACAGAGATCCACAATCACAAAGATATAAATGTTTTGATTTTATGTTACAGAAAATGGTCCTGCTAGTTTCATTGCAATGTGTCCAAACGAATTACTACTCACAACTGGTCTTAATGGATGACATCCTTTCTTTCATACGTTGTGTCTAGCACAATCAATACAACTACGAACAATCTCCTTACTTTCATTATATATACCATGCCAGTGTATGCCGTCTTCATGAATCCTTTGAACGATACTTTCTGATCCAAAGTGACCCAACAAATGTGCTTCTCTTAATAGTTTGTCTCTTTCCTCATTGGGTGGAGCAATATAATCAGTAGCAGATTCTTTGAATGTTTTACTATTTAGTCTAACAGCAAGAACATCTAAATTCTTATCTGTGCTATATATTTTTCGTTGATGAATAAATTTCTCCCTTGCTTTCTGTACTACTTTATTGATTTTATCATTCGCTAGACGTCTTTGTAAGATACAACGTTCTAATTTCATTATTTTCTTCTCTTCATCCCCCAGCAGAGTTTCATCCTCGGGTATTGGGGGATAAACTCGACTTAAGGTATCAGGTAATATTATTGATTCCTTTTAAGTGAACCACCGTGAAATTAAAATCATTCAGGACTTTCATATAGTTTTAAAGTGTTTTGCAAAGCGTTGTATAAACAGATTATTCGCCGTCGTCTTGAAAATCTCAATTAAGGTACTCTTTCTTCTCGTCGTTTTGCTGTCCTCTTCGAATCGGTCATCTTTGAATTTCCTGCTGATGATGGGTTTGATACTAATACTCTTAGAAGTATTTATCTGCGTTTCATGTCTGCCAAAGTTCGTGCGATAATTTTGCCAAATATCGCCACTAAATTGAATTAGAAAGCTGTCTCCCTAGTCGCGATTGAAATCAAAGAATGCCTCTCGATGAACGAAGATTTTCTTGAAGTCGCTTTTGAGAATTTGTCTTTGACCTCTCTGCTCATGTCCATCACTCTGATATTGAGCCTATGGATTTAAATGCTATCCAACATCGTCAACAGTCCGCTGGTCAGCAGTCATATTCTAACCATACAGACTTTTCAACGTCGCGGTAACAACAAGCCTCGGGACCTTATGCGTCTTTGATCTGCATCTGGTGAACCTATCTGTGAACATTGTGGTCAGGAAGGTCACCTTACAAAGAAGTGTTACAAGAATCGCAACAAGAACAAACCTAAACACATTCATGCTATCGAACAAACTGTTGAACCTGCTTCTCCTCCGTTTACTATTAATTATGTGCATGCTATCTCGTGTGGTAATCTAGCTAGGCTACACTCATATTATTGTCAATAGAAACATATCAACATCTATACATCATTCATGATTTAGTAATCATACCAAAAAGAAATAGTTAGTACTATTAGATATTATATCATTAGTATTTCGTTAGCACGAGAATACCGTTGTATAAGGAAACTAAGTCATTTAGTACACGTGCATTAGTGAAGCAACAAGCAATATTGGTATCTATATTTGGTAACGAAGAACAACTTTCAATAATATCAAAGTGATAACTCAGCAGACAAGTCTTTTATATAAATACTAGAGGTTTTTATTTCATAATAAAGGACAATCTTATAAACAGTCTCAAACTACTCTATAACTGTCTTTATAATTTTACATTTACCTTGATACACAACATCTCGAACCAAGACTTTGCTCTAATTCCTCTGGAAAACGATCCTTCGTATTTGGGTCCTAGTGTGCATAGTATTTCGATGTCTGCTACTGTAACATCCACTCCCCGTATCAAAGTCTCGTTCAGTAAAGAAGAAACAGTTTCTGCGTTGGTTGACACTGGTGCTTCTTTGGCACGCACTTATATCACAGACTTCTAAGCGGTCTCCAAAATTTTTTAATGATGACAATGTGGTGATCTAGCTAGGCTACACTCATATTATTGTCAATAGAAACATATCAACATCTATACATCATTCATGATTTAGTAATCATACCAAAAAGAAATAGTTAGTACTATTAGATATTATATCATTAGTATTTCGTTAGCACGAGAATACCGTTGTATAAGGAAACTAAGTCATTTAGTACACGTGCATTAGTGAAGCAACAAGCAATATTGGTATCTATATTTGGTAACGAAGAACAACTTTCAATAATATCAAAGTGATAACTCAGCAGACAAGTCTTTTATATAAATACTAGAGGTTTTTATTTCATAATAAAGGACAATCTTATAAACAGTCTCAAACTACTCTATAACTGTCTTTATAATTTTACATTTACCTTGATACACAACATGTGTGCTAATGATATTTTTTTATAGCTTCCAATGACCCGTCGTTGTTTCCCTCTGAGCCCGTAGCTTATATTTTTGTTTTGTTACTCATGACTTTGTATGGCAAGTATATCACCACGCAAGGTGCCGAGGTAGTCATGTTGTACTTGAACATTGTTTTGGAATTTTTGGACTTGAAGTTTCGTTTTCCTAAGCAAATGAAGACGTTCACTTCCAGAATGAAGTACCAAGACAAATTCTATCAAGGAATAAAGGAATATCTCAGCTGTAGCAGCTGCCATGCTATTTACAATATGCCATTGACACAACAAGAACGACAAAGACACCAACGCTGCAATTTTGTAACTAAATTTTCAAGTACCACAAAACGCCCATTAGATCGATGTGGAAACGAATTGTATGACAAAAGTAAAACGGGAAAACTAAATCCAAAGCGTACATACGTTTACAATTCTCTTATCACTACGTTGAGGCAATTTTTTTGTCGCGAAGGGTTTGTTGAAAAGCTCACTTCTTGGAAAACCCGAAAATTACAAAAAGTTGGGTTTATGTTTGATGTGACGGACGGTGATGTATGGAAGTCATTTAGATTAGACCCTGCTGCTCAAAAGCCTTTTGTTGAAGAATCGGATACCAATCTCGTTTTTTCTTTAAATGCAGACTGGTACCAACCTTATGCTAATAGTGTATTCTCGGTAGGTGCTATCTATTTGACTATCTTGAACCTTGACAGAAGAATTAGAAACAAAAAATGCCATACGATTTTTGTTGTTGCTATGCCTGGACCTGGAGAAGCACACCTGCAGCAAATTAATAACTACATGCGACCTTTAATTGAAGAACTGAAGATATTGATGGCTGAAGGTGTCGCTATGATGACTACTGCCGGTGAAGTAATTGTTCGTGGTGCGTTGATTCTTGGTACGTTGGATCTGCCTGCAGCAGCAAAGACTTTTGGGTTTAGCGCTCATAATTCTTTGTTTGCTTGCCGAAAATGTGATCATTTGTTTCCTTCTCTTGAAGAAGATCCAATGAAACGTGATTTTTCTGGTGGATGGGATGGCAATTTGAAAAAACGAACAATGGCATCAAATTTGGCGTATGCCAATCAATGGAAATTGGCTTGTAACGAAAGTCAACGCCAAGAACTGGTGAGACAAAATGGTACGAGGTGGAGCGTCTTTCATGAACTCCCTTATTTTGATATTGTTCGTTTTGTTGTGTATGATCCCATGCATAACGTCTGGCTTGGTACTTGCAAAAGAATAGTTCAGCATCTTTTCTGAAAATGGGCCTCATTGTCAAACAGGATTTGAAGGAAATGGCGGCCATTGCTAAAAACTTGATCATGCCATTTGGATACGACACCGCTTCTATTGCTAGAAAAATTTGCATTGGTGATGGATTTGCATATTTCAAGGCTGACGAATATCGTGTGTACTCTCTTTTTCTTTCGCCATTGCTTTTAAAAAGCCGGTTAACGAACGCTCAATACGAAAATTGGATGCTTTTTGTTAGTGCAATGCAGGTCATGAGTATGCCAAACGTCAAAATCTCTGAAATGCGCCTCTGTCACGCCAAGATCATTGATTTTTGTAAAGGGTTTGAAGTGTTGTATGGTAAATCCAGTTTGTACAGTAATATGCACTATCATGTACATTTATTGGAACAAATGCTTGACTTTGGAAGTTTTCATTCTCACCATGCTTTTAATTATGAACGGTACAATTCTGATCTGAAAGGTGTCAACACAAACAACAAATCCATTGAAAGAACTGTTGTCAACAAATTTGTGGAAAGTGTACACCGTCAAGACTATTTTTCGTCCTCAACAATCCCGGATTTAGGTCCCCATGTGTCCTTTGATAATCTTAAATCTATCTTTTTAGGTGAAGATATTCATGGAAAAAGGAAGGCTTACGAAAATGCTTTTTTGTCTGAAGAGATAGAAAATGCAAATGATGCTGACTTTAATTTGTTTGGGTTCGTTGATTTGGCTGGTGACAGTAACGGTAATGGTGGATACACGCATGCCTATGGCTTTGAACAACTTCCATGTAGCACCGTCAAGTCCATGAAGTTTAACAAGGCTCACAGTGTTCTATCTTCGGATGAATACGATCAACTACTCTGCTATTACCAGGAATATTTTGATTCTAGTGACGATATTGATCCGTATATCTTTGGCAAAGATGCTCAAGTGGAATGTGTAATGTACGATGACGACAATATTATGTTAGAGCATAATAGAAACGTCAAGGTTGGTGCAAAGGTAGTGAAATTCAAGTCAATTAACATTCTTGGTCAAAGGTACAGTTCTCGTGAAGCTACCTCAGCCAGAGGTAGTTACATACGTGCCTTTTATCGAGATGTTAATGAAATTGATTCCACAAACCATGTGCTTCGCCCTGCTCAAATACAGTTTTTTTTTCGACAATCATTGCCTATTGTGCTAAACCACATAATAAATTAACACAATATAATAAGAGGTCTATGTTTCACGGGTAAAATCCCGGAGCATAAATCCTCTTGACAGAAATTTCTTTATTTCCAATTAATGATTCTCCGGACCAATAATCTAAAAGGATCCTCAGGGACCATCAACCTCAGCTATCTTACGATATCAATTATAAGAATGAGTGGTTCTTGATATTAAACAACGATAGATCGGAACAGTTATGTATCCAAGCCACATCATCCTCCAAATGTCTATAAATACCACCTCAATCCTAGCAGTTCTATTTAATTAATCAACTTTAATTCTATTTTTGAATACAATAAAATCGCAAGACTTATAATTGTATTCTCTCTATTGTTTTATTTTTTTTACGCAAACTACCTTCTTAAAAAGCCTATTTTGCAACATTTTTTACAATTACTCTATCGATTAAAATGTCAAACACTTCTGGTAACTCTGCTGTTAACACTCCCATTGAGGCTCTCGCTGGTTTTTTCGCTGGTTTGAATACGACTCCTATTGTTGGTACTTCTTCTGGTAACTCTGGTACTGAGGCAACCGCTGGTGCCCAATCTGGTTCTTCTCCTGAGGTTACTACGCCTGTAGGCATCAATAACAACACTACCCTTGTTGAGGAAGATGTTGAGATGACCGACAACGGTAAATCTGGTACTGGTTCTGGGGCTACTCCATCTTTGGTTTTGGACGAAAGTCTTCAGGCAATTTTAAACACTGAGACTGTAGCCATTCCACTTGGTTCATACAATGGATCGAACATGGGTGTATCTGCGATCGATATTTTAAAGGGCCGTCGTAAGGACCTTGTCGACAAGATCAACATGTTGGTGACATGTGGTACTGACAATGAGGCTAATGAAGTCGAAATCGGACATTCTGCTGCCCTTGTCGATACTTTAAATCGACGTATCACTATTTTGGAGCAAGCTGCGGAAAGTAACGTAGTTAAGGCTCGCAACTTAAAGGGCACCGCTGATTCCAAATGGGCTGTCAAAACAGATCATGTGAGAATCAACAAAGCAGATCTTCCTCGCTTTCAATTGGTTTCCATGGCTGAGACTCACTTTGCTGGGCATCCTAAGTTTGATAACGTTAAAATCTACTTGAGTGAATTTGAGAAGGTGATTAAATCTTCGACGGATCACATCGATGAAGTCTGGAAGCGTTACATTCCTTTAACCATCTCGTATGCCTATGACGAATGGGTTGAGAGTGATCTTAAAAGATGTCAGTCATGGGCTGATGCTAAAAAATTGTTCGAGAAAAAGTTCGGGAACATTCGTGGCCGTGAAGACGCTATTAGAAGAGTTTATAACTCATTCATGTCTGAGCATGAGTCAATTGAGGAGTACACGACTCATTTCTTGAGGGATATTCATGAGGCTGGACGTAAGAAGACTGACCCTGGAATGGCTGAGAAGTATCGAACCAGTCTAATCGATGCTTGTCAGACCCAATTGTTGACGGTAATGGAATCTCGGGAAAAGGCAATCGACACTTTTACCATTGATGAGATTGCGGAAATTGCTCGTAGTGTGTTCCGACACAACCACATTGGTTCTCATTTTGCCAAGAATAAACCAGCTAGTAATGAGTCATACAAAGGAAAACGCAAGGCACCCTTGGATGGTAACTTTTATTGCTCTAAGCATGGTGGCAATAGAGCAAATCACAATGAGGTTGATTGTAATAGCCGTAAAAGGTTGAACACAGGACCCCGTAATGTTTTCTTGGGACAAAAGAATGTTCCGTTTAAGGCTAGTGGTAATACCATTCGCAATGAGGCTCGCCCTTGCAAGTATTGCGCTAAGACCTGGTCATTCGGACATAAGTGCCAAGAGTTTTATGAGGCTAAACGTCGTCTAAACGAGGGACCTAGTTATAATGTATTGGCTTTACATGTCAATACAAATGATGAGGCCAAGCGAGTAGAAGATGCTATGGAAGAAGACTCCCTTCAATGTAAGTATGATGAGCTTGATAAAAGAAATGATCCATTCAAATTACTCACACCTATTATTATAAATAATAGAAAATTGATTGCTAGGGTCGATACGGGAAGTCCTATTACCATTATAAATAAGTACATTCTTGACAATACCTTTGACAATAAAATAAAAATAAATAAAGTTGAAGGATCTTTAAACTTCTTGTCTCTCGATAAACTTAAAAAGGATATTAAAGTAGAACGTAAAGGAGTGACTGAACCTATGACTATCAGATATTATAACAACATGACTTTTGAGCATGAATTTGAAGTAGCAGAGTTTAGCAGTGCAATAGAAACAGAATTTGATGTATTATTGGGAAGAGATATTTTACCTCGTATGCGCATTGGCTTAACAGGAGTAGCAACTTGCTATCCCAAAGACGTTGATAAAGAAGCAGCTCAATTTGAGAACGTAAACTTTGACACTAAGGCCAACTGTAATCCGGATGATGCCACATATGGTACACCGGAAGTGCAAAAACAATTTATGAATCATATTCAAAGTTCTATTGACCAAAATAAAATGATCAAACCTGGTTCGTTTTGTACAATGAAAGAGTCTGTGGTGCATATTCCCATTAAGAAAAATGCTTCAAATTGTTATGTAAGACAATACCCGTTACCTTATCATGCTCGACCAGAGATTGAAAAGCAATTGCAAGAATGGTTAGATACAGGAGTTGTAGTGGAATGTGAACCTAGTGCCAAACACAACACACCCTTGCTAGCTATTTCTAAACGTGATGCAAATAATAATTTTACCAAACATCGTATCGTTATGGATCTGCGTAGATGTAACCTAAACATCGACGAAAGTAATATCCAAGATTTTGCTGTACCTAATATAAAGGATATCTTTGATGAAGTTACTTCTAAAGGAAAGGTCTTTACAAAATTAGATTTGAAAAATGCATATCATTCATTTAAGGTTGCCGATGCAAGCCAAGAAGTGTTGTCATTCACAGTAAACAATAAAACGTATAAATGGGTTGGATGTTGTTTTGGATTAAAATTTGTAACCAGTTTATACTGTCGAGTGATCAATCTTTTATTCTCAGGAATGGAAGGAGTTCAAACGTATGTTGATGATTGTTGCATTTATTCTGATCCAGAAGATCATGCAGCATTGGTAAAGAAAGCAATTGACAGATTGACTGAAGTTAACTTAAAGATTAACTTTGAAAAATGCACCTGGTTTAAGACTTCAATCTACATCCTTGGTTTTACCGTTGGAGCTGGAATTAGAAAGATAGATACCAGACGTTTAAGTAATTTAGATGCATGGAAGATCCCGAAAAATAGTGCTGATGTGAGAAAATTAATGGGGTTTATCACCTACTTACACGAATTCATTCCAATGATATCTAAAGTGGCTGCCCCCATCAATGCTTTAAGACATTGCAAAGATAGAGAATTTCACTGGACACCATTACATACAGAAAGGTTCAATGCACTGAAAGAGATTATCCTATCAGATGCAGTGTTACACACTCCTAAAATGGATCGAAAATTCTACTTGGAAACTGATAGCAGTTTGTACGCTACAGCAGCAGCATTAACACAAAGAGACGAACATGGACGGACATTACATATCGCATTTGTCAGCAAAGCATTTGATAAGCATCAGTTACAGTGGTCTACAAATCGAAAAGAAACTTATGGTGTGGTCTATGGCTTCGAAAAATTTCGATCCTTATTATGGGGACATCCTGAAATCGAAGTACGCACAGATCATAGAAGCTTAGTTTATATGCAGACTTCTACTACGCTTTGCAGAACACTTCAGAACTACATGGAGGTCCTAAACGATTTTAATTTTACTGTTGTTCATTTAAAAGGAATCAACAATATCTTACCTGATACCTTAAGTCGAGTTTATCCACCGATACCCGAGGATAAAACTCTGCTGGGGGATGAAGAGAAGAAAATTATAAAATTAGAACGTTGTATATTACAAAGACGTTTACCAAATGATAAGATTAACAAAGTAGTTAAAAAGGCAAATGACAAATTTATTAAAAAGGAAACAATTTATAGCAAGGACAAGGATTTAAATATCTTGGCCATTAAATTAAACAGTAAGACCTTTAAAGAAACAACTACAGATTATATTGCTCCACCCATTGAGGAAAGAGACAAGTTATTAAGAGAAGCACATCTGCTTGGTCACTTTGGTTCAGAAAGTATCGTCCAAAGGATTCATGAAGACGGATTGCATTGGCATGGAATATATGATGAAAGTAAGGAGATTGTTCGAAGTTGCATAGATTGTGCAAGGCACAATGTAGCAAGAAAAGGATATCATCCATTAAGACCAGTGGTAAGCAGTGATCCATTCGGACATATTGCCATGGATCTAGCAGGACCTCTCTCTGTGACACAAAACCAAAATATATATATCTTTGTGATCGTCGATCTTTGCACTAAATACATCATAGCTCGCCCAATCAAAAACAAACAAAGTGATACGATAGCTGCAACACTGTGCCAAGTATTTGGTGATTATGGTTTGCCAGTTACCTGCCAATCGGATAATGCCAGGGATTACTTAAATAGTTTGATGTCATCTGTCACTAGATCGTTAGGCATTAACCATAGATTTTCCACTCCCTATCATCCTCGTGGTAATGGCGCTGCTGAAAATGCCGTAAAGGTGATTGTCAATACAGTCAGAAAATTGTGCGGTAATGACACTAGTAGATGGGATGAATTACTTCCTGCTGCTCAGTTATGCTGTAACTACAAGATTCGTAATCGAACTGGTAGTAGCCCATTTTCTCTCATGTTTGCTCGACAACTAAATAAACCAAAGGACTATTCTGATCCAAATATAAGTAAGACCATCCCCACTAAGTTAACATCCGAAGAAGAGTTGATGCATAAGGCAGAAATGATGGCTACTATCGTCTTCCCTGCTATCCATGAAAGAACAAAGAGATTAGTCGAGGAACAAAGCAAGAAGTTCAATACAAAAAATTACCTTGTAGACATTGCTGTCGGTACTGCTGTCATGGTTAAGCTGCCAAATAGAGCAACTAAATTATCTCCACTATATGAGGGACCATACACTGTAACACGAAAGACACAAGCGGGTACGTATGTGCTGAAAGACGAAATGAACGAGTTACTGCATAGAGACTACGTGCCGTCAGAACTCAAAGTTGTCTCCATTGACGAGACAAATATAGAAGATGAATTGTACGAAGTACAAGAGATTCGGGATCACAGAGAAAATTCTGATGGCGTAAGAGAATACCTTGTCAAGTGGATCGGTTATGGAGAAAGAGAAAATTCGTGGCTAGACACCTCGGCCTTTTCATCTCCAAACACGATAAAAGCATATTGGGATAAAGTCAGAGATGTTGAAAGATGCATTCATGAACGTAAAAATAAGCTGGTACAGAATTCAAATAAGAATCTGGAATTAAAGAGTGTTGCTCCAAAACGTAATGGTGACAATTCACATAATTACAAGAAAAGAAAAAGGTCAGAAGATACAGAATATAAACAAAATAAACCTGTGCAGATGAGACGTAGTAGCAATCGTTTAAGAAAAGACTAATGAAGGCATGTAGTATAAAGTGAAAAAAAAAAAAAAAAATATACTAGGATAAGCTCTCATGACGTCGTATCTAATCTAGCGGAAAATGAAACTTTGTTATGCAGTATAAAAAAAAAAAAAAATACGCGGAACATTGATCATTTAATGCTGGTGAGGGTTTTCTTGATAGATTCACTGTTTTGAATCTAGTGGAGGGAAATGTGCTAAACCACATAATAAATTAACACAATATAATAAGAGGTCTATGTTTCACGGGTAAAATCCCGGAGCATAAATCCTCTTGACAGAAATTTCTTTATTTCCAATTAATGATTCTCCGGACCAATAATCTAAAAGGATCCTCAGGGACCATCAACCTCAGCTATCTTACGATATCAATTATAAGAATGAGTGGTTCTTGATATTAAACAACGATAGATCGGAACAGTTATGTATCCAAGCCACATCATCCTCCAAATGTCTATAAATACCACCTCAATCCTAGCAGTTCTATTTAATTAATCAACTTTAATTCTATTTTTGAATACAATAAAATCGCAAGACTTATAATTGTATTCTCTCTATTGTTTTATTTTTTTTACGCAAACTACCTTCTTAAAAAGCCTATTTTGCAACACCTATCATGGATACCAACAACAAATTGCAAATAGTAACTTTTACCTTTGCCTATGTTCGCTGGTATAAATTTCTGGATCCCAATTGCTACATCACAACATTTGATACCATTAATTCCCATTCTTGTTCGAATAGTTTTACCAATCGTTCCTTTATGGATATTCTTCCCGTGCACTGCATATATTCTCCAATTGGTGTATATGTTGAAAGACTCAGCAATTGTAATATCATTATTGATTTACCTAGACGCATAGTGGAATAAGTTTGTAAACGTAACTATGTCAATATTCAATAAATTATATTTAACTTTTTTGCTTTATTTTGTAATCTTCCAAAAAAAAAAAAAAAAAAAAAAAAAAACAGGTAGTTTAATTGAAACCCCAAGCAGGCAAGAGTCGTCGTTGGGAAGGCTTGGGCTCTACTTCCACCGTCTCGTAGACCCTTTCCTTAGTACACACGCCCGCATTGGGGTTTTGGTCAAGGCGAAGCTTGTCAAGTTTCAAGAAGAAATCGTTCAACTACACATTACATAATTAATTTGATTTATATAGGTCCATCATAACATACCTTGGGACTTCTCCAGCTAGGCCTTTTAACGAGAATAGTCTTACTTTGATTACTATTTTCTCTGTAATCTCCGTCCTCCTCAGCAGAACAGCATTCTTCATCGATGAACAAAAATCCATCCTGGATCGATGGATCAGCTTCAGAAATAATATGTCCAAACTCGGTCCAGGTTTCAAGTCTATTGATAATTTTCTAAAAAAGCAGTGTTTGGTCAGTAATTTTTTTTTCTTACAAGAATAAACTAACTCTTGTTTTTCTAGACTTGTAACGGTAAGCACGAGCTTCGGCGTCTCTTTGTTGCAACGGCTTTCTTGATTTGTCGTGTCTCTTTTTCATGGTAGTGTACCGAGTACTAAGACACTTGTTAAACCAATTAAGCTTTCCAGGAAGAAAATGGCCAGACCTGTCAAGAAAATGGGTTTTCAAGTACTGTGTGTCCTGAGCCTGAACCAAAATAGACTGGTAAACAGCTTCGTTTCCCTCATTGTGCATACCTGCAAGATCAAAGTTGAACCTGTTGGTCGGAATCTCGGTCAATTCTTTCAAGAGGGCCTTTAATGTGCGTTAATCTCTTTTCTGTTGTGTATAGAAAACAAAACACTTACGTTGAGGTTCTTGTTTTTTGCCGTAGTCGCTCTTCGGCTAGAACTAATTGGTGAAGCAGATTGTTCAAGCAATTGCAATTCAAGAGAACGAAGCCTGGCATTCTGCTCTTCAAACTCACGGCGGGTAACAGGAACCTCTCTGTCTTCCTGGTTAGGGTATGGTTGGCGACGGGGAGTGTTGGTGGTTCTAACGTGTAACAAGTTGTTTCTCATATTGTAAGGGGTAAAAGGAAAAGAGAGGAATAATGCCCTGTGGCTTGGAAAACACCTTTATTAAAAGCCAGTGTGCTCGACAAAAAAATTCTTTTTCCTTCTATACAATTCCCTCAGTTTACGTCAGTACTGAATGGCACAAGCATCTAAACTGGTACACCTACAATCACGTCTGCATTTCCCTTCAAGTCCACTGTACAAGTTCAAAGGAAGACAAGGTCTTCTCATGCTGCCATGAAAACTTTATTTTGACCAGACTAATTCATGATTTCAGTTATTTAGAATGGCGTTTCTCCTCATCTAGTTATTCATTGGTAAAGTCTCTGTCAATTATTCCTTGAATCTGTATTTCATTGATAAGCGAAATAACGGGTCCCTTTTTTATGTGATATCCACACAAGTTGTGTTGTACACGTGGTAAGCTAAAGAAATATTTTTGTCTTCTGTGCCAAGTTAATTCAAAATCTAAATTAGGTCCTCCTAAATTTTGGACAGCTGTCATCTTTCAGCTTGTTACTTTGATTACTGTAATAAGCAACTTCATCTTGGAAAAAGACAAGTCTTTAGCACAACTAGGTCGTTGGTTTATGTAAATATCCCAAGTCTTTGCTTTTTTCAGATCTCACTGCATATTTTTATCTTTAATCGTAGTCAAATATAGCTCTGCCTGATTGCTATTGTTTATCGTTAAATTTTACTTTATGTACTGCTTTGTTATGGCTGCGTAAAAAAAAACCACAGCGTCAGGTAATAACAAACTTCTTGATTATATGAATTCAAACTAATATAACATGATGTAGGTGCTGACTAGAGCTTTGGTGTGGGAACAGTGCAATTATCGTGTTTTTGTGTGTGCATGTGTGTGTCGCCCAAGTCAAACAAGCTCTCTGTAATAAAAGGTAACGCATGTAAGGTTTTAGTAATCATTCAGTACTAACGTCTGTAAATCTATAGATAATAATGACGGCCCTCCCGCCTCCACACTATGTTACAGCCCTATACATATCTTGTATTGTGTCACGTATTATGTCCAGGTAATAATTTTTATATCTTTTTTTTTGTCTTCATTTATACTAACTGGTTATGCGTAGGCTCAGAACTGCTCTATTGCATGTTATCTACTGGCATGATGAATTGTTGGTACTTCCCCAAAGTTTAATCAGGTTGTGCTTTAATGAAAACACTGTCGTATATCAGAGTGGTAATTATTTATTCTTCAATTTAATTTTCTTTGAACTAACTCTCATTATGAACAATCAGGTTTTACATTTGGTCTTATCAAGTTATTTTTTCTACTATACGCCGCTTACAAGACGTCCATGTAATGGTATGCTTGCAGAATGCATGTGGCTATACTCGAGGTAAGTGAAACGTATTTTTGTAAAAAGTAGTATAGGAAGTAGTCCTACTATCATTAGTTTCTGAACCAATAAAAAATTGATTTAAAGCCATATTATGTGTCTTCTTTAACCAGTAATATGCTGATTAATAGCATTGCTAATAAAAAAGCAACCAGTTAAAAAGTAATATACTAAAGTAATAAACCAATGGCATGCACTAAAAGCAGAGGTATATGCTCATGTACCGAATCAGATCATGGGCCATTCACTGCTAATTTACTGTATCAGCACACGACGAATATACCAGCATTGGTAAAATAGCAGTAAACGGAGAGTTTACCTACTCGTTTACTGTATCAGTAAACGCGGAGTATACTGACCCGTTTACCGTGTATCGTCAATTTCCCAATTTGCCAATATCGGTAAACGGGTCAGGAAATTCCTCATATACCGCTCGTTTACCACTAATTTACCGACTTTTCTCACCAAATTTTATCTGCAGTGCACGTGACCTACCGGACTAGCCCGGTACCCGGCTTGGAAATTGACGTAGACATCCCGGTTGAGGTCGAGCTCAGGCTAAAGAAGACCAAATCTCAGAAAAGGATATTTGTACCACTCAAAAATAATCACGCCAACAGGAAGATCAAAGTTGGATAACACCACTTTACTGTAAATATTATAACACCACCTCGGGTTCATAGCTCACACTTGACAACCTGTCAATATTACTAATTATCTTTATATATCTATTACGCATTATCATTATATCTCTATCATATATCACATCACTTATATCTATCATTTAGTATAAATATCCTTTAACTTGATATCAATAAAACATTATCTTCTAATTGCTTAAAAACCTATTTCCTCTATTCGAGATCTAAATAACCACTGAGAGTTGATTTAGACTATATTGAAACTTACATACTTGTAAACCTCAGATATCCTTTTCCCAGCCTTATATAGTAGTTTTCCCACTGCAGATAAAGCTACTTTTAGCCCGTTTACCGATACGGTAAACGAACGGTAAACGACGCGTTTACCGATGTCTTTTTTTAAAATCGTTAAAATTTGTAAAAATTGATTTTTTTTTATTTTTGCTGATAGTGCCAACTTTGTGGAGTATGACATTATTGACAGTGTGTTTATATCTGTAAACTCATTGAGTTATTTACGTTCAAAGTTTTTTCAAATTTCAGCGTCTGGAAGTGTCTAACAAAGCGGTGTTTTATTTACGGCTGAAAATTTTTTTAGTGTGTACAGTTTGTGTACAGAATACTATTTTCGTTTTACAAAAAATGGTTAAAAAAGTGAAGTACACTATAGTAGCCAATTGTGACAAATAACTTTACTCTATAATACCTCGAAGAGGATGAAGTGTTTTCAACAGTGAATAACTAGTTATTATTAGCAGTATTGAGATCAGGCCCTGAGTTCCAAACAATGCACTTGAGAGATTTTTTATTTTATTTGGTTTCTTTGCCTTTTTCAACCGAGTTATTTTTTACCAATGACGAAAATTACAAAAGTACCTTGCTTTTGTAAAAGTTATTGTGCTGGTGGACTTCCTGCTGAATACAGCTTTGTCACCTTGAAGACTCGTAAGAGACATGAAGCAATTGACCCTGAAGCAATTGTCCTAAGAAAAAAGCACACTTTGATTCAAGGTCTGCCATGTCAAGGTATGCTTGAGAAATAGCACAACGTTACTTTATTGTTAAAACTCACTCTACCTTTTTTTTTACTTGTTTGAATTCAAAAGAAATTCCACTTTACAACAACATTGCGGAATCGACAACATGGACCCAAAGTCTATTAAATGAACCTGACTTGGAGACTTACGAAGGTAAACAGAACCTTCAAACTATTTTTGTTTAGTTTTAGCGTTGACTAATTTAAAACCTTTTTTTTTACGACTAGACGATTTTTACACTGAGTACCAAACTCAAGTAGAATCTGAATCTTCAAAGGTCAATTGTGAGGATGAAGAGGTTAATGTCGAAGAGGACGAAGAGGAAACTACCGAAGAGCAAGGTACTACCTTTATTTTTTGTTTACAACAGCACCTGTGTGCTAATGATATTTTCTTTGTAGCTTCCAATGACCCGTCGTTGTTTCCCTCTGAGCCGGTGGCATATATTTTTGTTTTGTTGCTCATGACTTTGTATGGCAAGTATATCACTACGCAAGGTGCCGAAGTAGTCATGTTGTACTGGAACATCGTCTTGGAATTTTTGGACTTGAAGTTTCGTTTTCCCAAGCAAATGAAGACGTTCACTTCCAGAATGAAGTACCAAGACAAATTTTATCAAGGAATCAAGGAGTACCTCAGCTGCAGTAGTTGCCATGCAATTTACCATATGCCATTGACACAACAGGAACGAGAAAGACATCAACGCTGTAGTTTTATTACAAAATTTTCAAGTACCACAAAACGCCCATTAGATCTGTCGTATTTGAGTACGATTCATTTAAGAATAAATAAATAAATCGTATAAATTATAAATTATAAAATAAAATATCTTTTAATGTTGAGTAATAGCATACATTCGTATACTACTACACAACTACCTCTACCACGAGTACATACTTCTATATAAAAGATGACATGATTGGCTTAACTGGATATAAGAATAAAAGTCGGATAAATAAAAATATTCAACTGAGTTCCTATGTCTCGATTGGAAAAGTAAAATCGTTTCCAATCAAATCAAGAATATAAAAAAGAGAAATCTAATAATGATAGTTCCCTCTATGGATTAGCTACCCATCGAGAGAATAGAACAGCTATCATTATCAATGGTTCATTTATTTATATATTGATACAAATTATACGACTGTAAGTGTATAATAGAAATAGTGCATGAATAAAGGGATGCCTACTTTCTGCAACCAAACATACAAATATTGATAAGATGTTCTATATTTGGGGATCATATCTTATTCATTCACAGATGGGAAAAGAACCTGTAGAATCAACAAGAGATCAAACATTACAAATATGTTCTGCCGAAGCCAATTAAACAATGAATCATGTATGTCACTTTTGACAGCTACCGTTACACATTATCTTACTGGTCCTTTCGGCACAATAAGATGTGTTCCCGATTGCTCTGAATTGGGACGACGCTAATTGAAGTCAATTCTAACGAGTAGAATTCATTTAGCAAAAGGCGGGAAACTGAGTATAGATCTATTCCAAA
The DNA here is from genome assembly GCA_943193625.1 of Mucor piriformis. Lineage (NCBI taxonomy): Eukaryota > Fungi > Mucoromycota > Mucoromycetes > Mucorales > Mucoraceae > Mucor > Mucor piriformis. The sequence continues at coordinate 2,700,431 of OW971871.1, read as the reverse complement.
ACCAGAAAGGTTGACTCGATAACTTCCAGGGGCAGTTGTTCAATATAAAAAGGATTGATTATTTTATAGCAGCAGAGTTCTTTAGTTTATTTTTTTACCTACAATAAAAAATACACATTTATCTCATTATTTTTACCTGGTGCTATTTTATCAAATACCACAAGATCGATGTGGAAACGAATTGTACGACAAAAGTAAAACGGGCAAGTTAAATCCAAAGCGTACGTACATTTATAACTCTCTTATTACTACGTTGAGGCAGTTTTTTGGTCGCGAAGGGTTTGTTGAAAAACTCACTTCTTGGAAAACCCGAAAATTACAAAAAGATGGGTTTATGTTTGATGTGACGGACGGTGATGTATGGAAGTCATTTAGATTAGACCCTGCTGCTGAAAAGCCTTTTGTTGAGGAATCGGATACCAATCTCGTTTTTTCTTTAAATGCAGACTGGTACCAACCTTATGCTAATAGTGTATTCTCGGTAGGTGCTATCTATTTGACTATCTTGAATCTTGATAGAAGAGTTAGAAACAAAAAATGTCATACGATATTTATTGCTGCTATGCCTGGACCTGGAGAAGCTCACCTGCAGCAAATTAATAATTATATGCGACCTTTAGTTGAAGAACTCAAGATATTGATGGCTGAATGTGTGGCTATGATGACTACCGCCGGTGAAGTGATTGTCCGTGGTGCGCTGATTCTTGGTACTTTGGATCTACCTGCAGCAGCAAAGACCTTTGGGTTTAGCGCTCATAATTCTTTGTTTGCTTGCCGAAAATGTGATCATCCGTTTCCTTCTCTTGAAGAAGATCCAATGAAACGTGATTTTTCTGGTGGATGGGATGGCAATTGGAAAAAGCGTACGATGGCATCAAATTTGGCGTATGCCAATCAATGGAAACTGGCTTATAACGAAAGTCAACGCCAAGAACTGGTGAGACAAAATGGTACGAGGTGGAGTGTCTTTCATGAACTCCCCTATTTTGATATTGTTCGTTTTGTTGTGTACGATCGCATGCATAACGTCTGGCTTGGTACTTGCAAAAGAATAGTGCAACATGTCTTTCTGAAAATGGGCCTCATTGTGAAAAAGGATTTGAAGGAAATGGCAGCAATTGCTAGAAATTTGATCATGCCATTTGGATACGACACCGCTTCTATTGCTAGAAAAATTTGCATTGGTGATGGATTTGCATATTTCAAGGCCGACGAATATCGTGTGTATTCTCTTTTTCTGTCACCTTTGCTTTTAAAAAGCCGTCTAACAAATGCTCAGTACGAAAATTGGATGCTCTTTGTCAGTGCAATGCAGGTCATGAGTATGCCAAACGTTAAAATTTCTGATATTCGCCTCTGTCACGCCAAAATCGTTGATTTTTGTAAAGGGTTTGAAATTTTGTATGGTAAATCTAGTTTATACAGTAATATGCACTATCATGTACATTTATTGGAACAAATGCTTGACTTTGGAAGCTTTCATTCACACCATGCTTTTAATTATGAACGGTACAATGCTGATTTGAAAGGTGTCAACACAAACAACAAATCCATTGAAAGAACTGTTGTCAACAAATTTGTGGAAAGTGTACACCGTCAAGATTATTTTTCTTCGTCAACAATTCCGGATTTAGGTCCCCATGTGTCTTTTGATAATCTGAAATCTATTTTTTTGGGTGAAGATATTCATGGCAAGAAGAAGGCTTACGAAAATGCTTTTTTGTCTGAAGAGATAAAAAATGCAAATGATGCTGATTTTGATTTGTTTGGGTTCATCGATTTGGCTGGTAACAGTAATGGTAACGGTGGTTACACGCATGCTTATGGGTTTGAACAACTTCCATGTAGCACCGTCAAGTCTATGAAATTCAACAAGGCTTACAGTGCTCTAACATCGGATGAATACGATCAATTACTTTGTTATTACCAGGAATATTTCGATTCTAGTGACGATATTGATCCATATATCTTTGGAAAAGATGCTCAAGTGGAATGTGTGATGTACGATGACGACAATATTATGTTAGAGCATAATAGAAACGTCAAGGTTAGTGCAAAGGTAGTGAAATTCAAGTCAATTAACATTCTTGGTCAAAGGTACAGTTCTCGTGAAGCTACCTCAGCCAGAGGTAGTTACATACGTGCCTTTTATCGAGATGTTAAGGAAATTGATTCTACAAACCATGTGCTTCGCCCTGCTCAAATTCAGTTTTTTTTTCGACAATCATTGCCTATCATGGATACCAACAACAAATTGCAGATAGTAACTTTTACCTTTGCCTATGTTCGCTGGTATAAATTTCTGGATCCCAATTGCTACGTCACAACATTTGATACCATTAATTCGCACGCACTTATATCACAGACTTCTAAGCGGTCTCCAAAAATGTTTAATGATGACGAAACCAAAAGGACTGCGAAAAAAAATAGGCGAAAGGTGAAAGACTTTGGAAACAAAAAAGACTTAATGTTTTATTAAACTTTTATTAAAAAAAATGTCCAACTTCACATCTATCCCTATTCAAAGATACTCACCTATTCCTAACAGACGTACCGTTTCGAGAGACTTCTATAAGCAATCAATCGAGGATTTTATCCCCAAGTATGGTGTCAAATTCGTTACAAGTTCCTATAAAGATGGAACTAAAATTGAAAGGGCCCAAGAAGATAGAATGGCAGATGATTCCTCTTCTGTAAAACGTAGAAAACACGTTATTCGCTACATCTTCAAAGTATATTACAAATGTCACCGAGCAGACGAGAAGCAAGAGGGAGAAAATCAGCCTAAGGGAGGCAAATCAGGCACCACAAGAGATCTCCAGAAAAAAAGTAAAAAAATCAAATGCGAGGCTTCACTTGTGGCAACTTGCTTCAAATCTGATTCAAACAACGTTATCTTGGAGCATTCTGGTAATCATAACCATCAATTAGGTGCAATCGATGACCTTTAATATCTTCCCCTTTCAAACGCTGCAAAGGTTGTAATTGAAGAGAGACTAAGAGAAGGATATAGAAAGAGAGATACGCGTATAGCTATTCAAAGTAACTTCGTAGAGTACATCAAAGCCAATAATCTTGGTGATGAAAGTAGCTACAATACTATAGTTCATCAAGATCAATTGGTGCATGCCACTGAGATCTATAACATCTATAAAAAAATTCAAGAAGCTTTTTATAAGCGCTCAGAATCCCAAGAAGAGTGTCTAAAAATATGGTTAGAAGAGTTGAAGCAACAAGGCTATGATACGTTTATAAACAATGACTTTGATGTTACCTTTTCTTTTGGGTTTGTATCGCCATGGCAAAAACACCTACTTCTATCTTCTGATAGCATTTGTCTTGATGCAACCCATTCCACAACAAAGATTGATAAAGGAAACTTGTATACTATTGTCATTCGCCATCCCTTGACAGGAACAGGTTGTCCTGTTGCATTCTTCTTCACAAAGGATCATTCGATGCTACCAGTTCGGGATTTCCTCTACTTTTTACGGTTTACAGTGGGATTTAATGCACTTAAAAAAATCACCATTGACATGAGTTCTGCTGAATTAAATGCAATCAATACTGTTTACCCGGGTGTCGTAGTCCAGTGGTGCTTGTTTCATGTTGGTAGAGCTTGGATGAGTAAAATCCGTGAATTAATCAAACTTGGAAGTTCCTCACTTAACGCACAAGCACATAAGTCAGTAATTACCGTCCTGAAGAAACTAATGTGGGAAAAAAACAAACCTACATTCATCAACATGCTTCGTTCGTTTATTTTCGATTACCAAATGTATCCCGAATTCATGGAATATTTCAAAAAGAAGTATCTTGACAATGATGCGTTTACGCGGTGGTCATCAGCTTTTCAGCCACAAATTTTCACCAATATGGAAACAAATAACTATGTTGAAAGCTGGCATAACCAACTGAAAACAACCTATTTGAATAGAAAAAGAAATAGACGTGTTGATCGTTTGGTTTATATCTTAGTGAACGACGTACTACCTGACTACATCTAAAATATCAATAGAATGTATCTCAATATTGGTCGAATGAGTCCCGAGGAAAGAAGACGAAGGGTACGAGAGATGAGTGCAGAAAATGTCAATGAAGCAATTCTTGCTACAAGAATATTTGAAGCCTCAGATCTTGGTGACGATAGACAAAAAAGTGGTTATACAGTTACATCTTTTGAAGATGAAAATATTTACTACGAAATAGTTGTTGAGCAAGAACAGATGAAGTCCTGTGATTGTGACGATTTTAGTTTCAACAGAATAGTTTGTAAACATATGTACCTCGTAAAAAGACTCCATAGAAGAATTCTTCTTTTTGAACGTAAGTTTATTCTAACATAAACAATAGTAGCAGTAGTCAGTTATTAATATTATTTGAATATAGCTACAAATTATAGAGTACAAATAGATGAACTACCTTCCGGTCCAAACGACTCGCATCCTCAGTTGATAAACAATATCGATTTCACTGATTTACTAGGTACAATTAGAGCATTTCAGGAGAACCCTCGCAATTTAGATACTCAAGAAATTCAGAGATTGCAAGATAATATTAACAGTATTAGCCAAATTTTAGAAACTACAGGCAACATTCCCCCAAATGTTAACCTTCAAACACAACGTAGGTGATAAATAAAAAAAAAACTCATGAATGGTATACGTCACTTTTGATGTTTTAAATACCGCTTAAAAGTCTGTGATATAAGTAAATCGATTAATTCCCATTCTTGTTCGAATAGTTTTACCAATCGTTCCTTTATGGATATTCTTCCCGTGCACTGCATATATTTTCCAATTGGTATATATGTTGAAAGACTCAGCAATTGTAATATCATTATTGATTTACCTAGACGCATAGTGGAATAAGTTTGTAAACGGTAACTATGTCAATATTCAATAAATTATATTTAACTTTTTTGCTTTATTTTGTAATTTTCCAAAAAAAAAAAAAAAAAAAAAAAAAAAACAGGTAGTTTAATTGAAACCCCAAGCAGGCAAGAGTCGTCGTTGGGAAGGCTTGGGCTCTACTTCCACCGTCTCGTAGACCCTCTTCTTAGTACACACGCCCGCATTGGGGTTTTGGTCAAGGCGAAGCTTGTCAAGTTTCAAGAAGAAATCGTTCAACTACACATTACATAATTAATTTGATTTATATAGGTCCATCATAACATACCTTGGGGCTTCTCCAGCTAGGCCTTTTGACGAGAATAGTCTTACTTTGATTACTATTCTCTCTGTAATCTCCGTCCTCCTCAGCAGAACAGCATTCTTCATCGATGAACAAAAATCCATCCTGGACCGACGGATTAGCTTCAGAAATAACCTGTCCAAACTCGTTCCAGGTTTCAAGTCTATTAATAATTTTCTAAAGCAGTGTTTGGTCAGTAATTTTTTTTTTCTTACAAGAATAAACTAACTATTGTTATTCTAGACTTGTAACGGTAAGCACAAGCTTCAGTGTCTCTTTCCTGCAAAGGCTTTTTCGACTTGTCGTGTCTCTTTTTCATGGTAGTATACCGGGTGCTAAGACACTTGTTAAACCAACTAAGCTTTCCAGGAAGAAAATGGCCAGACCTGTCAAGAAAATGGGTTTTCAAGTACTGTGTGTCCTGAGCCTGAGCCAGAATGGACTGGTAAACAGCTTCGTTTCCCTCATTATGCAAACCTGCAAGATCAAAGTTGAACCTGTTGGTCGGAATCTCGGTCAATTCTTTCAAGAGGGCCTTTACTGTGCGTTAATTTCTTTTCTGTTGTGTATAGGAAACAAAACACTTACGTTAAGGTTCTTGTTTTTTGCCGCAGTCGCTCTTTGGCTAGAACTAATTGGTGAAGCAGATTGTTCAAGCAATTGCAATTCAAGAGAACGAAGCCTGGCATTCTGCTCTTCAAACTCACGGCGGGTAACGGGAACCTCTCTGTCTTTCTGGTTAGGGTATGGTTGGCGACGGGGACTGTTGGTTGTTCTAACGTGTAACAAGTTGTTTCTCATATTGTAAGGGGTAAAAGGAAAAGAGAGTAATAATACCCTGTGGCTTGGAAAACACCTTTATTGAAAGCCAGTGTGCTCGACAGAAAAATTCTTTTCCCTTCTATACAATTCCCTCAGTTTACGTCAGTACTGAATGGCACAAGCATCTAAACTGGTACACCTACAATCACGTCTGCATTTCCCTTTAAGTCTACTGTACAAGTTCAAAGAAAGACAAGGTCTTCTCATGCTGCCATCAAAACTTTATTTTGACCAGACTAATTCATGATTTCAGTTATTTAGAATGGCGTTTCTCCTCATCTAGTTATTCATTGGTAAAGTATCTGTCAATTATTCCTTGAATCTGTATTTCATTGATCAGCGAAATAACGGGTCCCTTTTTTATGTGATATCCACACAAATTGTTTTGTACACGTGGTAGGCTAAAGAAATATTTTTGTCTTCTGTGCCAAGTTGATTCAAAATCTAAATTAGGTCCTCCTAAACTTTGGACAGCTGTCATCTTTCAACTTGTCACTTTGATTACTGTAATAAGCAACTTCATCTTGGTTCACCTTTGGAAAAAGACAAGTCTTTAGCACAACTAGGTCGTTGGTATATGTAAATATCTCAAGTCTTGCTTCTTTGAGATCTCACTGCATATTTTTATCTTTAGTCGTAGTCAAATATTGCTCTGCCTGATTGCTACTGCTTATAGTTAACTTTTACTGTGGACTACTTTGTTATAGCTGCGTCAAAAAAAAACCACAACGTCAGGTAATGACAAACTTATTGATTATATGAATTCAAACTAATATAACATGATGTAGGTGCTGACTAGAGCTTTGGTGTCGGAACAGTGCAATTATCGTGTTTTTGTGTGTGCATGTGTGTGTTGCCCAAGTCAAACAAGCTCTCTGTAATAAAAGGTAACGCATGAAAGGTTTTAGTAATCATTCAGTACTAACGTCTGTAAACCTATAGATAATAATGACGGCCCTCCCGCCTCCACACTATGTTACAGTCCTATACATATCTTGTATTGTTGCCACGTATTATGTTCAGGTAATAATTTTTATATCTTTTTTTTGTCTTCATTTATACTAACTGGTTATGCGTAGGCTCAGAACTGCTCTATTGCATGTTGTCTACTGGCATGATGTATTGTTGGTACTCCCCCAAAGTTTAATCTGGTTGTGCTTTAATGAAAACACAGTCGTATATCAGAGTGGTAATTATGATGTATCCGTAAGACAAATACAACTAAAATAATAATAATAAAAGAGAGACTAGGAAGTACCAGACACTTATAAGATTGGTTTTTATTTAAGATTAAAATTGGGTCTTTATATAAGAGACATCGGTTCATGAATTCTACCGAGTATCTACTGAGTCATATACTCGATAAGATCGATGTCCAATCGGGAAGCATGTACTGCGGGAAAGATATAAGAATATATAATTCAGTAACAGTGCTTTGAGACAGATCAAATCAGGTTCTGTAGAGTCTACAATTTAAACAGAGAGTAGTGACAAATCGGCTAAACAGATAATTAAAGAACAGATATTAATTTTTATGTCACGAAATGAGAAACATGTCAAATTGATAATGTTTGATAAGCAAACCAATGTATGATGTATGTTAGTATTGATCACAATAGCTGGTATACATCAAATTATTTATTCTTCAATTTAATTCTCTTTGAACTAACTTTTATTATGAACAATCAGGTTATACATTTGGTCTTATCAAGTTATTTTTCTACTATACGCTGCTTACAAGACGTCTATGTAATGGTATGCTTTCAGGATGCATGTGGCTATACTAGAGTTAAGTGAAACGTATTTTTGTAAAAGTAGTATAGGAAGTAGTCCTACTAGAGTGCATCTGGACTTAAGTAGTCACTATTTTTTTTTTTTTTTTTTTAAGCACTGGGATATTTTTAAAAGACCAAATTTTTATATTTTACATAGAAAAAAAACTTCTATTGACGAAAATATGATCTAAGTGGTAATCAAAACAATTGTCTGTTGTTTTTATTCTAAAATAATAAACAGATCCAAATTTAAAAAATTCCATTTTAGGTGGGGAGCCTAAAATTTGTCACAATCAGCCAAAAAAAATTTATATTTTCCTCTATTAGCCAATAGTATTGCATCGCTTATAAAATCGACCGAATCGGACATTTAAATTCGATGTGTTTTTGTGCTCAAATATTTAATTGCCGCAAGCAGATACTTTTTGGCTAGGAGCAGCTTCAATGTGTTCGCTCTCATTTTTGTCTTTACTAAACTTAATTATAATAAGTTATACATATTTTAAATAACCCAAATATTATAGTTTGGTAAGGGCTACCAAAAAAAATGAGCAGAAGGTGTGTTAAACTCATTTTGAAAGTTTAAGAAAAGTCTCTCTAGTTTTAACATATTAAAGCACAGCTCGAGATAAAATCTGTAAGGAGAAGATCTTGGAGGTGCTCGCTAGCATTTTTAAAATAGGTAGAAATTTTTTAAATTCAATATATACATTTAAAAATGCAATATTTATTTATTTTCGTTGGGGCAACTAAAAAAACATGATAGAAGGTCTGCTATAATTGTTTCGAGTTCGAAGTTAATTTTCTCTAGTGATAATAAATTAAAACACAGCCGCGATAAAATCTGATACTCCAAAATCTTGGAGGTGTTCGTTAGTATTTTTATAATAAGTAGAATATTATTAAACTCGCTGTACATATTTAAGACCACATCAGTAATCTATCTTCGTCAGCGATAATAAAAAAACTAAGCAGGAGATCGGGAATACCTATTTTGATTTTCAAGAATTCTTCTTCCACTAGATTTGAATCTGATCTAATTTAAGATTCTATACTCAGCGTGTCATTAAACAGTAACTACAAAGTAACTTCAAATAATGTTATATCTAAAGAAACAAATATATACACAATGGCTAAATCAAGAAGAAAGATTGCGCAAGGCAAAAAAGTCAGAGCTGCTCAACTGGAGAAAGCCGCAATTGCTGCTTTTGAGGCTAATGAGGTCGAGTTCGTTGAAACAGTCGACATGGCTCATTCCGAAGTAGCTCAACAAAATACCGAGGCTTCTCCCATCTCTTGGAGTAACGCAACCAAAGAGACCGAACAACAAAAGTTTAAGCGTAAACTTACATATGCAAGAGAAACGATCAGCAGAAAGAAGTCTGCTTTGACCAAAGCAGCTGAGGGTTCTTACACCCTCAACCGTTACTTCACTTCTGCTGAAAAGGTCACACCACCTGAACCCGAAAAAGCTGTCATTCCTAGACCTAGAAGACCAGACAATGCTATTCAACAAAAAATTCTTATCACTTTGCCCATTATCGAAGCAAAGTTGAGAGTTTCAAAGAATACTACCAGCGAACAATACCAGGAAGGAGTAGACCATTATTTAAAGTACCTGGTCGTAAGAAAAATGATGTTGCTTCTCCAGCAGGGTGAGACATTTGTTGATGCATCAAAGCATGCTGTTGCTAAGTTCTGGTTTGATGTATCAAAATTCTATCGACCTCGTGTAGCTAGAAAATGGCTCAACATGGTGTTGGATACTGGGGATCTTCCTCTTCACCAACAAGGAAAACATGCGAAGAGAACATCAATTTTGAGTGACCCTGATGTCAAAGAAAGGTGCATGGCGTGGCTCCGTTTACAAAAGAGCACCTTCAGAAGTATTCCTGCTCTTCGAAGATTTATCAGGCAGGAAGTATTTCCTGAGTTATTGGTGCTATCAGCTGATGTGCAGTGGGTGGATAAATGGTCCGGATGTTTTTCAAAAAACAACAAAATGAAGTGTAGATCACGAACCAGTTATCATATTGATACGAGATTAACGTCATTTAAAAGAAAAAACGGTTCTCAATTTATTAAAAGTACTTTTATTTTGATTGGTCGACTGGGTCTAAAATGGATGCAGGTAAGAATCTACTAGTACATCCGGACCATTTTTCCGGGTGGTTAAAACATAAGTTTAGTAGTTAGTATGACCCCCTTTAGCTTTAATAACAGCATCAATTCTTGCAGGCATACTATCTATATAACGTTGACGATCCTCCTTGGTAAAAGTAGCCCATTGTTCGTCGACTCTATCCCACAACTGATGTACTCCTTTAGCCTTAGTAGGATAGGCGCTTAACTTCAATTTTAAGTGATGCCAAACGTGTTCAATGGGGTTTCAGTCAGGACTTTGTGGTGGCCAGCTCTAAGTCCAATCATCATTAAAGTCATTATCCTTAAACCACTGTTTTGTGACCTTGGCAGTGTGTTTATGGTCTTTATCCTGTTGAAAATAGATGTTTTCCGGGTCATAGCCATACCAATCTAAAGTGTTCTTCATAGCTGTTTCAAGAATATGAATATAATCTTCTTTCTTCATAGTGCCATCAAATATCTGACATGCATAACCAGGACCATCATAAGTGATGCAACCCCACATCATTAAGTTACCGCCACCATGCTTGACTGTAAGGTCCAAATGATGAAATTGAAGCTTGTCATTCGGTCTTTTCCAACAATACTTGATACCGTCCGAGCCCCAAATGTTAATTTTTGTTTCGTCTGAAAATACCATTCGTCTCCAATTATCTTTAGTCCAGCTACGGTGAGCTTTGGCCCCACTCAAGTCTTTGCTTTCTATGCTGGGGTTTAAGCAGAGGTTTTTTCTTTTTTTTTGCAGTCTCAAATCCAAGGGACTTTAGCAATTTAAGTCATGCTGAGTATCCTATTTCGAATCCAAGATTATTCAGGTACTTTTCCACCTCTTTTCCCGTCTTAAGTTCACCAAGTACTACCTTCTTACGGATGTCATTTCGAGATGTCTCTTTCAGAATCGGCTGGCAACCAGATGCAGATCTTGACATTTTGGGAAACCATTTGCGTTTATAGTCAGAAATAGTGGATTTTTTGACTCCAGGAACGCGTTTCATAATTCTAGAGTACGAATAACCAGACTCCAGCAAGTTTTAGATACTATTTTGAGTGTCAATAGGCAACGATCGCACCATATTTGAAGGCAACCTGTCGGACACGAAGAAATTGTAAAAATGTTGGGAAAGAAGCGAAAAACAATATGAAACACTTTCTTTTATTATTTTTGTTGATTACTAATTTTTTGTGACAGTTTTTTCACCGAATTCGATGAGGTTCTATTTTTTATTGCTGACCCGGAAAAATGGTCCGGATGCACAACCAAATTTATACGTGGTATTATTTCTGAGTCCGTCATTCAATGGATGTGAATTTAAAACTATTTATTACCAGAGGTTTTTCCTTTTTAATAAAGTTAGTCTCGTTTTAATAGGATGATTCGTTCTGGATCTATACTTCATTTTGTTGTTTTTTGAAAAACATCCGGACCATTAATCCACCCACTGTAGAAGCTGATAATGCTATTGCTACTCAGATAGAGCATCCTCTTTCAAATGATGCTTTATCAACTTACTTGAAATCTTGGGGATTCACTTTCAAGAAGGGTAAAGACATTAAATAATTTTAGATGCCACTGCTGACATTTACATAAATACACTTATGGTGTATATAGGTAAAGACCAATGCTACTTTGATGGACATGAGCGTGAGGATGTCGTTGACTATCGTGTTAAATGGGCCCAACAAATGATGCAATGGCAAAAGCGGATGGAAACCTATCCAATCGATAATGAGAATACTGATCCAGTTCAACCTAACTTAAAGGAAAATGAGAAAAAGATGGTTTTAGTTACTCACGATGAATCAATCTTTTATTCAAATGATTGTAAAATGACTCGTTGGTGTGAGAAGAATGAAACCATGATCATTCCTAAAGGTCAAGGGAGATCTATTATGGTCAGCTTATTCATGTGTCCCTGTCATGGAACAATGAGAGGTATCGTTAACGGTATTGAAACGATTTCAAGAGTTATCTTTCTTCCTGGTAATAGTAATGGTTATGGCTATTGGAACAGCGATCATTTAACTGGTCAATTAAAAGATGTAATTCCTCTTTTTAATAAATTACATCCAACTTGTATTGGTATTTTTGCCTTTGACCAAAGCTCTAACCATAAAGCCATGGCAGATGATGCTCTTGTTGCCTCGAGGATGAGTTCCGGTGTCACCGAGTATAAAGATACCAATAGGTTTAGGTTTCGGGATACTGTTTACATCGATAGTCACGGCGAGGAAAAAATCCAGAAAATGTACACTCACTAAGGCTATATTTACTTACCCAAAATACATAAATTTGATAAATCTTGGCAAATAGTTACCGCTGCGCAAGTAATTACCTAATTTTGTGTAAATATATGGCAGGCGGTAAGTATTTAACGGTTTGAAATAAATAAGTAAGTTATTTTTATACACAATTTACCTCCAGGTAAATATTTATCGAATCTGGGTAGATTGTGTGACGCATATTATTCCAACAATAGCCATTTACCGAGAAAGAGAACTCCGCATCTATTGAATAGTAATTAAAGCTACAGATTGACGACTACTTACCCTGACTTACCGAGAATAGTAATCATTGGGCGACTACTTACCCTCATTTACCCACAATGATAAATCTTGCGCGACTACTTACCCTCAATTACCGACAATGATAAATCTTGCACAATCACTTATTATTATTTGCCGACAATAAAAATTTTCGGTATATTTTAGCATGCATATGTAATGTAGGTTGATGGAAAAGGTAACGAAAACGATGTGTCTGTGGAGAGTCTTGCCAAAGAGGTTGTGGATGAAGTATCAGAGGATGTTACAGAGGATGTTGAGGAGAATGGTGACCAGAATTCGGAGGAAGAATAAGTAGAAGCATTAAACGCTAAATACGAGGCCTTCAGTAAAGCCTCCCTTAAAAAAACCGAAAGAGCTGAAAGTCAAGGGTAACGGAATTAGAGATGTGGTTGATGATTGTTCTTAACTTTTTTTCTCATAGCAGCAAGGTGTTTACGAAAAAAAGCAAAGTTATAAATACTCTCTTTTGTTTTTCTTTTTTTTTTCCCTTTCGATTTTTTTTTTGTTTCCATTTTTTCCAAATAAATATTTGGGTTTTTAAAATAACTTTACTTTTCTTTGGCTTTTCACATGTAAGTTTGTACAGTTTCTTAATTCACAAAACTAATAGATATATCTTTAGGTGCTAACAATACCTTTGCCTTTTCCCCATAGTAAGTGGAACTTGTTAATCATTTATTTTAAAATATAATATTAATCTCTCTTTGTATTAGTTTTAAATCATTATTTGACCTATGAAATCTGTTTGCCGTACGTAAGTGTAATTTTTAGACATGTTGTTAAAAGCCCCCCCCCCTTCTAACATATGCTTAACACAGACCCATTACTACTCTTAAAACACTGTTCTGGCTCTATGTACCGATACATAATGTTTATGCTCATGGGAAAGCCAAACCTGCATAATGCTCCATTTAATAGATGAGTAACACCCTACATTATTGAATAAGTTTAGGTTAATATCCCTAATACATTTTGTTTCTACATTTTCAATAAATATAAACCGTTTTATTATGAAATTTTAACCAATATATAATTGATTTCCATTTACCCATCCCTACAAACAAACAACTAAAGAATTAAAATATACCAAACATTCAACCTTTCAACTGCTTTTTTATAACCATTTATTTTCATTTATGCAAAATGGGTAATTTTTGACGCCCATTTACCTTCATTTACGCAAATGGTAAGTTTTGACGACCATTTATCCTCATTTACGCAAATGGGTAAGTTTTGACGACCATTTATCTCCATTTACGCAAAATGGGTAAGTTGTGACAACCATTTATCTTCATTTACGCAAATGGGTAAATCTCGGTAAATACTTATCTTCATTTACCGACTTGGGTAAGCAGGGTAACTACTTATCATACATTTGCCAATCTTGGGTAAATAAATTTAGCCTTGGTGACTATAGAAAGGTTTAACGTGGAGGCTTGTGGAATTCGAGGTATATAAAATATCAAGAATTAAAAAATACTGTTTGGGATGTGTAAAATAGAAAAGAACTGGGACAGGAAAATACTGTTAGAACTGAGGTATCTCCTTTTTATTATAAAAATTCGATCAGAGACTACTACAGAAAACTATGGGGGTATTTATACTAATTTATGAGATGGATCTTAAGATGACAGATCTCACGGTTAATGGAATATTATGTAAAATGATAAACGTGATATCAACCCACAGACTATACGGTGTGGTTTTATTATCCAATCATATTGACGAATAACATCACGTACTCGTATAATGCAAAATGGGATTAAATGAATCTCAGTCGTGTACACTATTTTCAGTAATTTTTTGCGCACTCCTGGGAAAAAATTTTGCGCATAAAATCATCATAATTTTGCGCATGTTTAAAAAAAAAAATTGCGCAAAAAAAAAAAAAAAACTTCGTATAATAAATTTAATTAATTGCGTAACTTGAGAATGCGTAAAATACGTAAATTTTCATGTTTATTTTTAAATCGGTTTTCGTTGAATGCAGTCATCGAACTTAGACATAGAATATTGACAGAACCCTCTTAAATCGCTAAACAAAATCTGGTTACATGCATCGCCGATTCTTGTAGATAACGTCTCTTCATCTAAAAGAGGTACTCTCTTAAGCTTACTTTTGCAGACCGACCAGAATTGTTCAATGGGATTAAGTTCTGGTGAGTATGGTGGTAGATATACACAACCATAACCTCTGCTTTCAACATACTTCTGGATCTCGGTATTTGTATGAATTGGTGCATTATCCATAATCAAGTAATTTCCCTTAAATTGCTCATGTGTATCCATAATATCCATGGTACTGCTCAAAAAGTTAAAATAATGACCCGTTACCGTTCCCGTTGTTGGTTTTGCTGACTTATTGGCATTTCCAGTGGTTTTTCGTTTCTTAGATGCCGCTAATGCTCTTGGTAGTCTTACGGTTATATTCACAACACCATGAGGAGATATAGCTCCTAAGATGGTCGTTGTTCGTGCTCTTGTTTTAGGAACCTTGACTACCGCACGAGTGCCTACCTGCGACCATGCAAAAGATCTTTTCATGTTAATGTGAAATGCGGCTTCATCGATAAAGACGCAGTTACTCATGTAATCCAAATCAGTTTCGTTCCACTTACTCACCCAGTTGAATCTATTTTCGATTTTTTCAGGACTATTTCTTTCGACTGAGTGAAAATGAGCTCTTTTAAGACTGATCCTGCAATTTTTTGTTACGAACGTATACAAGCCAGTTTTTGAAATCTGAAGACCTGTAAATTGATTTGTAAGGCTATCCATAATCTGATCCAACACTAAAGATGGCTGCTCATCTACTAGTTCCGTCAAAAACGTCTCATGCTCGGGGCCCAATTTAGCTGGTCTCCCAACAGGTCTACCGCTACCTATCTCCCTCTCGAAATGTACTTTAGGGTTTTCGTTATCTTTTTTGACCCAAAGTTGAGCAATTCGTGCTTAATATTGAGTTTTATAGCTGCTGCTCGAGCACTCATACCTCTGTTGATGACCAAGTCGATAAGTTGCTATTTTTCTGTATCCTTGTAGTGTTGGTAACTGCTAGATTTCTCCTTAGTTTCAGCAGATTGCTTCGATTGTGCTGAAGGCTTCCTTATTTCTCTCTCAGGAGGTTTCAGGTCTATATAATTGTCAAACTGTGAAGCTACTTCAAGTGGAAACATCTCTTCATCAACCTCCATTTCAACAACTGCAACTTCTAAACCTTCGTCATTGTAAAGATTTCCTTGACCGTCTTCGTGTACAAAGTTATTCATTATTTGTTAATTTTTAGACAAAAAGCTTTTCAAGAAGGGCGCAAATTTTTAATTTATTACTACGCAAAAAAATAACTTTTTTAAGCGTAGTTTATTTTTGGGCTTGTACGCAAATTTTTTTTTTTAGCGCAAAAAATTAATATTTTCATGCGTAAAATTTTTTTCCGAGAGTGCGCAAATAATTTCTGAAAATAGTGTAATTAAATTAAGAAAGATTTTGTATCAAGATTATTCAATAACCGATAACCTTGTACGTGTAAAACTATTGAGTGGGCTTAACATATACCGTGCTCGACAAGTGGTTACACCACATGCACAGAATGCAACAAGATAGAAGATGACAAGTGGGAATATGTAGAATAGCATGATATGTCATTACGACTTTACTTTCTGTTTGAAATGCAATAGTTCAGTATGAACAAATCTATAATATCCTCAACAAATACAATATAATAAAACGTAGAGGATTATCAGACTGTCAAAAAGTAAACTAAAATCTTTATTAAATAAAAGACATTGGCCTTTATATACAAATATCAGGTACGGTTAAACTATAATTGATCTCCCGAAGATATGTGAAACCTGTCAAGTATATTCATGTGGATGACAATCAATTGAGGTATCTTGAAATAAAGGGACCTTCTGGAAGATACGTTCTAGCAAAACTAATTATTATTGGATTGTATTATCCGGGATATTTGCCATTGGTTATCGATGTTGTTGTGTATCAAGGTAAATGTAAAATTATAAAGACAGTTATAGAGTAGTTTGAGACTGTTTATAAGATTGTCCTTTATTATGAAATAAAAACCTCTAGTATTTATATAAAAGACTTGTCTGCTGAGTTATCACTTTGATATTATTGAAAGTTGTTCTTCGTTACCAAATATAGATACCAATATTGCTTGTTGCTTCACTAATGCACGTGTACTCAATGACTTAGTTTCCTTATACAACGGTATTCTCGTGCTAACGAAATACTAATGATATAATATCTAATAGTACTAACTATTTCTTTTTGGTATGATTACTAAATCATGAATGATGTATAGATGTTGATATGTTTCTATTGACAATAATATGAGTGTAGCCTAGCTAGATCACCACATTATCCCCACCCAGGTATTAACTAAATACCGTTCAAGTACTTTTTTTTTTTTTTTTTTTTTTTTATAAAATCAGCTTTTCCTTTTCTTAGTTGATGTATACTTATACATTGAAATAATGCTCATCATTATTTCTTAAAAGCAACAAGCAGCACATTGTTCTTAAATAACTCAAATTTAAAATCTACTTTGCTTCTTGTTCTGAGAAACTGACCTTGTGATTCTTTTTCTTTTGGTACCTGAATTTTGTGGAGTTGCAATATTCATACTCTTCAATAATCTTTTATTGGCTTTATTGATCTCTTTGACACTTTCTGGTACTTCACCAATTCTTTGCCAGTATTCTTTAATAAACTTAGGATCTGTAAAATTATCCTCTGGCTCCCAAGAATCATAAGATTCATCATAGTCAAACCATTTGCATCTATACATGTATTTATTATTGTCATCTTTCTTATGACCAATAATAGCTTCAACTTCAAAGAACTCATCTTTATGCTCTGATATCTTATCAGAGACTTTCTTTAGACTTTCTTTAGAAAAGAAGGGGGATAATTTCTTGGCTCTAGAAAACCCTTTTCATTCTTCAAGACATATGTATTAGCAGCAGTTTTTCTGACAACAGTATAAAATCCCTTGTACTTTGGGTCTAATTTATTCTGCTTTTCTGTCACTAAAATCATCACTGTAGATCCAGGCTTAAGGTCTATCATTTTGTGACTTGTATCAAAACTCTTTTTCTGCTTTTCAGTGACGTGCTTAACGTTCTCATACACTGCAGGGTAAACAATTTCAGTCATTCTTTTTATTTTCCCTTTCAAGTCTTCACGAATCTTTTCGGCAGTTGCATTGTCCTTTTCTTTACCAAAGTCAACAAAGTCATTTGGATTCCTACCAAACATTAACGAAAATGGGGTACTCTTAGTCCTAGCATTATACTTGCTATTCAAAAACAATTGAGCAGAAGGCACCTTCAGATCCCAGTCAGCAACGTTACCGACAATTTGTTTTTTAATGGTGTTCACTGCAGACTGTACAGCTCTTTCACTTGCACCATTAGCTCTAGGATGGTACTGTGAAATCAACGCGTGTTCAAAACCAACGTTTTCTTTAATGCTTGTCATCAAGCTATTCACAAACTCACGACCACAATCCGACTGAAGCTTACGCATTGGACCCCAGGTACCAATTATGTCTAACACTTGTAATGCAACAGTCGCCATGCTCTTATCAGGTATAGCACGCAGCACATAAAACTTACTTGCAATGTCAATCATTACTAACAAGTATTCATTACCCTTAGTTGACATTGTAAATGGACCAGCTAAGTCGATACCCCAACTATCCCCAGGAAGTGTGGCAGTAATAGGTCGTAAAGGATTGTAACCCTTTCTTGTGATGTTGTGACGCTGACATTGTATACACGATTGTATAAGATCATTTGCTTGACTCTTTAAGTTGGTCCAGTAAATACCTTTTCTCTTTAAGGCATGTAATATAGCTTCTATACCAAAGTGACCTTTCAAATGTTCTTCAACTAATAACTTATTCCTTTGATTCTCTGTAGGAGGAGTAAAGTATTCACCACTCAAGACATCAGGAAGAGGTTCTTCAGTGACAGCACTATTCCTCATAATGGACTTGACCTCATTATCCCCACCCAGTTCATTTAACAATGGTTCAGTCTCTTCCGACAAACGCGACAACGCATCTGGCAAGACATTCGCGACACCAGGTAAATGAACGATCTTAAAGTCATACTGTAAAATTGTGTCCATCCATGCAATCATCATCAGATTAGCGACACGTTGGGTATGCAGATACGTCAATGCCTTGTGATCCGTATACAAAGTAAAGGAGGATCCATAAATATACTTGTGAAAACGTTTGAGTGCAAATACTAACGCTAGTAATTCTCTTTTTGTAGCTGAATATTTCCTTTCACTTTTGGATAAGCTCTTAGCCACGAAAGAAATATATTTAGTCTTACCATTCCTGACTTGATACAACACTGCACCAATCCCAGTTAGAGACGCATCACAACTAATACAAAAACGAGAATTCATATCTGGATATGACAACACCAGATCACTCAAAAGTGCTTTTTTCAA
Source organism: Mucor piriformis (assembly GCA_943193625.1). Taxonomy (NCBI): domain Eukaryota; kingdom Fungi; phylum Mucoromycota; class Mucoromycetes; order Mucorales; family Mucoraceae; genus Mucor; species Mucor piriformis. The sequence continues at coordinate 2,681,445 of OW971871.1, read as the reverse complement.
GTTATTGAATGCGGTTTGATGTTTGTCAGTCCATAAATGTGTAATCGACTTCTCATTTCTTAATGAATCTAATGGCGACATAATGGATGATACATTGGGAATCAAAGTCCTAAAATAGTTGATCAAACCACAATAACTTTGGATATCTTTACCCGTTTTTGGCTGAGGAAATTCCAACACATTAACAAGCTTTCTACGGTCCATGGTAATACCTTTAGGTGAAATGTGAAAACCAAGCAAATAAATTTCTTTCTGAAAGAAATGACACTTCTTTGGATTCAACTTCAAATTGACCCTTGTTAATCTTTCTATCACTTGCTTCAAGTGTACCTTGTGTTCCTCAAATGTCTTACTTGCACAAACGATGTCATCCACAAAGAATCTTACAAAAGGTAATCCTTCCAAAGCTATACTCATAGTCCTTTGAAACTGTGAACTAACATGTTTGATACCAAACACTGTACCAATAGGCTTATACTGTACACCACGCCATGTGAAACTGAGTTTATGTGCATCCTTTGGGTTCAAACGCAAAGAGTTGAATGCAGACTTTAAGTCAAGAGTAGAATAAATATTTGCACCCTTCAAATCCTCAAACAATTCACCAATAACAGGCAGAGGCATACGATCAATTGTCTTCAAGAGAGTGTTGACTAGTCTTGGGTCATGACATACACGATAACCAGTAATCTCGCCTTTACCATTTGTCTTCTTGACTACAGTTAAAGGGGTATTCCATTCCGTATTTGCAGGAGCTCTTTCAATAATGCCGTTTTCAAGCCATTCTTTTACCTGTTCATCCACTACACCTTGCATCTTGAAAGGAATGGGATAAGGGCTTCTGAATGCTGTAGCATTTTCTGGAGTATCCAAACAAACGACACTTTCAGGTATGGTACAAAACGAACCTTTAGGAATAGCTTGATTGTTCTTAACAAACTTTTGAATATAATCCATAGCTTCCTCAAACTCTTTGGGACCAACAGCTGGATTATTTTCTTTAAGCTCATTTTCTCTTTCGATGGATTCAAGAAGATCACTCTTATTGTTAAAGCGTCGATCAGCTTCACGTCGTTCTTCACTTGAATCTTCATCATCATATGTTAAAGGTAAACCATAAATACCAATACCCAGAGAAAACATATAATCAGTACCGATACTAAAATCATACTCATTACTATTAGTCAAGTTCATGACTTCAAACTCACGTTTAATAGTCTTACTATTACAAGTTACACTGATGATACAAGTACCAATTCTCTTAATGTAATTATTGCTATCAGCTAAGCGAATAAAATATTCATGGACATTGCTTTTGTTTACAAATTTTTTATTAACGTGTGTTACATAACTAATAGGTAAACTATTCTTCAAACAGAAATTCTTATCCACAGAACTAAAGGTGGCACCACAATCCAACAGAGAGATGGTTCTAATCGAATTATTTGCAAGAATAGGAAAGGTAATATTAGTGCTCATGTTCTTAAAATCTTTTTAATAGCCATTTCTTTATAGTTGTACTTACAATCTAAAGCCATCTGGGCCAAAGCACTAGTGTTGTCGTCTTCCGACGACGAAGAAGAGGAGGCTTCCCCACGACCAGGAAAAGTACTACCCTCACCACCAGAGGAACGAAGAGCCATTCTTGACACCTTTGCCAAAGCATGTCTTTCCCTTTCAGCACAGGAGTGACCCTTTTCCCAAGGAGACTTGCACGAGAAGCAAACATTATCCTTCAAGGCTGACTTGAAGTCCCAAGCTTTCTTATGCTTCTTGCCAGCATCACCAGAAGAAAAAGCTCTTTTCTTTCCCTTGTTACCAGAAGAAGAGGAGGCACCATTGCCAGCAGCAAATGATTTCCACTCGGAGATCGAACTGGTCTCACCAGGGTTCAACAACAACGAGGAAGAATCGACAGTGGTGGCATTCACTAACGAGATGATATCCTCAATCTTTGAAGGCATCTTCGTACCATAATTGGCAGAGAGAGGAATCATACACGCTTTACGGACTTCCGGACGTAAATTCCACCAAAAGCAAAGAACCAATTGGACACCATCTTCCAAAGTGGCTTGACGACGAAATTTCTGAAACTTCGCGCCAAAAGAACGTGCTGACTCATTAGCACCTTGCTTCATTGACCAAACACGACCCATGTTCAAGAACTTTCTGAATGGTGTGTCATAATGGTCAAGCAAAGCACTTTCAGCTACTTTCCAACCCAAGGACTTTCCTTTGAGCTTGTCTTCGAACCAGGATCTTTCCTCTTTGTTCAAACACATTGGAAGCAAACGTTCCCACGAAGCATCAAGCGACAACGCATGAGCTTCGAGCACCGTGGTAAACTCTTGGCAGAAGTCGTAGACAGAGTCAAACACTTCACGATTAGCCTTCTCCTGGTGAGGATCAGACTTCAACTGCAAGAACGGAAGATTACCAGGCACCAACATACTTTTCTTGTCCGAAGGAGCAACAGCAGGAGTGTTAGACGCCTTGAGCACCTTGAGGGTCTCTTCAGCTTCCTTAAACAAGTCTTGGTCTTGTTTATACACCAAAGAAGCAGCCTTGGTAGCATCGGCAGAGGGATCAACCTTCGACAAGGTCAAGTAGTTACCAAGAGAGACGTAGTACTTGTTTTTCTTTCTGTCAAGGTCTTCCTTGGCAGATTCCAACAAAATACTAGCGGTAAGTTCCACATTGATATTAACATTAACATCAGAGTTGTTGTCACCAACAACAGAGGAACGAGAAACATCTTCATCACCAGCATTGGACATCTCGACGTCAAAATCCAAGATAGGATCACCAATCAACAAGGGAGGGATTTGACCATTTTGAACAAGGGCTTGTTGTTCACGAGAGACAGGAGAGGCAGAAGAAGATTGTTGAGCAGACATGTTATAGGATACGAATTCAAACTAAAAAATGTTGTGTATCAAGGTAAATGTAAAATTATAAAGACAGTTATAGAGTAGTTTGAGACTGTTTATAAGATTGTCCTTTATTATGAAATAAAAACCTCTAGTATTTATATAAAAGACTTGTCTGCTGAGTTATCACTTTGATATTATTGAAAGTTGTTCTTCGTTACCAAATATAGATACCAATATTGCTTGTTGCTTCACTAATGCACGTGTACTCAATGACTTAGTTTCCTTATACAACGGTATTCTCGTGCTAACGAAATACTAATGATATAATATCTAATAGTACTAACTATTTCTTTTTGGTATGATTACTAAATCATGAATGATGTATAGATGTTGATATGTTTCTATTGACAATAATATGAGTGTAGCCTAGCTAGATCACCACAGATGTCGTAAATGATGAGGATCGAATCTAGCGAGCATCCAATAGTATGAAAATAAAACCAACAGATAATAAATCAATATTTATAAAAGTTATTAAAGGATTGAATGGATTGAGATTAAAGAGTTATATGAGGATATAAGCTCGATCACAACAAGGCTGCCAGGAAAGAAATCAAGAGACTCCGAGACGCCGGACAAAGATTTGATAACAACGATATTGTTGACAAATATACTGTATGTACCCTGTGGTAACCTGTTTATATATACCTCACTACTTCTTTAACATCTCATCTCTTTAATTTTTGATATACAACAGCCACGTTATAGTTTCAAGGGTACCTTAAATTTGTTAAGAGAGCGAAATTTACTAGACAGGAATGCCCACTTGAGGAAGGTTTGCCCAAGAAACTCCTCTCACACACCTTCTGAGAAGCCTGGTTGTTGTGCTAAATATCTGCTATCTCAACAGCCTGACTTTGTAGCACAAAAAAACAAGTTAGAAACCGTTACATTCGCAGCTGGTCACCTTTTAACTTTATATCCAAAGTATCACTGCGAATGTAACTGGATCGAAAGACATTGGGGTGCAGCTAAACGCTATGCACGAATGATGTGTAATTACTCTTTTGACACTCTGAAGGGAAGAATCGATGAGTTCCTTGACAATGATGAGGCTGTACACGGTCTTAAAATCAATAGACGGTATTATAACCGTGCTTATAGATATATTGACGCGTACAGCAAGAGTAAAAATGTCTGGGAAGCTGATGATATTATAAAAAAGTTTTCTAAAGAATATAAATCTCACAGACGTGCACTTTAGTTGTTCCTTAATGGCTTTCATCCAAAAAAAAAAAAAAAAAAAAAAAAAAAAATTAGACTTATTAAATATTAGAAATAAATATAGATCGGCCATCCCCGCCTCCAAAAAAAAAATCTGGCAATAAAATTGTATTTCCTTTTATATTATCTGTACCATGCGGAGTTGAATGCTCAAAAATGTCACAAAAAAAAATAGCGACTACTTAAGTCCAGATGCACTCTATCATTAGTTTCTGAACCAATAAAAAATTGATTTAAAGCCATATTATGTGTTTTCTTTAACCAGTAATATGCTGATTAAAAGCATTGCTAATAAAAAACTAATCAGTTAAAAAGTAATATAGTAAAGTAATAAACCAATGGCATGCGCTAAAAGCAGAGGTATATGCTCATGTACCGAATCAGATCATGGGCCATTCACTGCTAATTTACTGTATCAGCACGCGACGAATATACCAGTATTGGTAAAATAGTAGTAAACGGAGAGTTTACCTACTCGTTTACTGTATCAGTAAACGCGGAGTATACCGACCCGTTTACCGTGTATCGTCAATTTCCCAATTTGCCAATATCGGTAAACGGGTCGGGAAATTCCTCATGTACCGCTCGTTTACCATTAATTTAACTACTTTTTTCACCAAATTTTATCTGCAGTGGTGCACTGCAGATAGCGGGATATTATGGACGTTGTCTGGTACCATGATATTGGGCATATCATGGTTGGGATATGAGCTGAAAATCAATTCCAGCCAAACTAGTGATTGTACTTGTTAACACAACTTTAAATTTTAATATGTTGTGCAGCTAATAAACTACACAGGAATATAAAAAAAAAAAGTCAGTTTGCTTCATTTTTCATTGATTTATGATCACTCCTAGCTTCTGATTTTTTAGGTGCAATTTTGGTGTTGTGTATCAAGGTAATGTAAAAATTATAAAGACAGTAATAGAGTAGTTTGAGACTGTTTATAAGATTGTCCTTTATTATGAAATAAAAACCTCTAGTATTTATATGAAAGACTTGTCTGCTGAGTTATCACTTTGATATTATTGAAAGTTGTTCTTCGTTACCAGATATATATACCAATATTGCTTGTTGCTTCACTAATGCACGTGTACTCAATGACTTAGTTTCCTTATACAACGGTATTCTCGTGCTAACGAAATACTAATGATATAATATCTAATAGTAATAACTATTTCTTTTTGGTATGATTACTAAATCATGAATGATGTATAGATGTTGATATGTTTCTATTGACAATAATATGAGTGTAGCCTAGCTAGATCACCACATTATCCCCACCAGGTATTAACTAAATACCGTTCAAGTACTTTTTTTTTTTTTTTTTTTTTTTTTATAAAATCAGCTTTTCCTTTTCTTAGTTGATGTATACTTATACATTGAAATAATGCTCATCATTATTTCTTAAAAGCAACAAGCAGCACATTGTTCTTAAATAACTCAAATTTAAAATCTACTTTGCTTCTTGTTCTGAGAAACTGACCTTGTGATTCTTTTTCTTTTGGTACTTGTTGTATACGCGCCTACATAATATTTATGAGGTGTAACACAAAATGTCTTGTTGTAGATTAAAGTTTATATTTTCTTGGCTTGCAACAACAATGAACTGTATTCTCTATAAATCATTAGTGTAACATGATATCATAATACAACACAAGATGTTTATTATTATTCCTTTTATTTGTTCATCGTCAACTAAACACAGCCTCGCCTGTTTCATGAACAAGCTCCTCTGTTTCATGAATGAATTGCTAAGCCGCCGTCAAATAATAAATTGACGATAGTAAACATTAGATATCAGGTATATAAGAAACCCTCATTTTTATGTTTGAATAAAGTCAGTTAGTTTTTGCAGTCTGGTTATTTTTATTTCTTTTTTATAACCTCTGGATTTCTCAGTACCTGAATTTTGTGGAGTTGCAATATTCATACTCTTCAATAATCTTTTATTGGCTTTATTGATCTCTTTGACACTTTCTGGTACTTCACCAATTCTTTGCCAGTATTCTTTAATAAACTTAGGATCTGTAAAATTATCCTCTGGCTCCCAAGAATCATAAGATTTGTCATAGTCAAACCATTTGCATTTATACATGTATTTATTATTGTCATCTCTCTTATGACCAATTATAGCTTCAACTTCAAAGAACTCTGTTGTGTATCAAGGTAAATGTAAAATTATAAAGACAGTTATAGAGTAGTTTGAGACTGTTTATAAGATTGTCCTTTATTATGAAATAAAAACCTCTAGTATTTATATAAAAGACTTGTCTGCTGAGTTATCACTTTGATATTATTGAAAGTTGTTCTTCGTTACCAAATATAGATACCAATATTGCTTGTTGCTTCACTAATGCACGTGTACTCAATGACTTAGTTTCCTTATACAACGGTATTCTCGTGCTAACGAAATACTAATGATATAATATCTAATAGTACTAACTATTTCTTTTTGGTATGATTACTAAATCATGAATGATGTATAGATGTTGATATGTTTCTATTGACAATAATATGAGTGTAGCCTAGCTAGATCACCACAAACTCATCTTTATGCTCTGATATCTTATCAGAGACTTTCTTTAGACTTTCTTTAGAAAAGAAGGGGGATAATTTCTTGGCTCTAGAAAACCCTTTTCATTCTTCAAGACATATGTATTAGCAGCAGTTTTTCTGACAACAGTATAAAATCCCTTGTACTTTGGGTCTAATTTATTCTGCTTTTCTGTCACTAAAATCATCACTGTAGATCCAGGCTTAATGTCTATCATTTTGTGACTTGTATCAAAACTCTTTTTCTGCTTTTCAGTGACGTGCTTAACGTTCTCATACACTGCAGGGTAAACAATTTCAGTCATTCTTTTATTTTCCCTTTCAAGTCTTCACGAATCTTTTCGGCAGTTGCATTTGTCGTATTTACTCCTTATAAATCGAATATAATTACTACTTAATTTGTCACTTCAGTTATAATACATACACATTATATATTATAACTCCTACTTTAGCGAATATCATTCCTATTGTTCGACACAGTTCCAGCACGGCTCATTAACTATACCGAGATCAAACCCCATGCACTATTCCGGTTGGTTGAGCAGCTGCCGTATCTTCTAGATCCAAATAATTCATCCAGTAATCCAATCAACGATTGCAATCATAGAATGGATAAACGATGAGTCGCTAGTAGATTCTGGATATGAATCACAGACACATATGATACTGTGGTATTTGATAAAATAGCACCAGGTAAAAATAATGAGATAAATGTGTATTTTTTATTGTAGGTAAAAAATAAACTAAAGAACTCTGCTGCTATAAAATAATCAATCCTTTTTATATTGAACAACTGCCCCTGGAAGTTATCGAGTCAACCTTTCTGGTTTTGGAATAGATCTATACTCAGTTTCCCGCCTTTTGCTAAATGAATTCTACTCGTTAGAATTGACTTCAATTAGCGTCGTCCCAATTCAGAGCAATCGGGAACACATCTTATTGTGCCGAAAGGACCAGTAAGATAATGTGTAACGGTAGCTGTCAAAAGTGACATACATGATTCATTGTTTAATTGGCTTCGGCAGAACATATTTGTAATGTTTGTGTGGTATTTGATAAAATAGCACCAGGTAAAAATAATGAGATAAATGTGTATTTTTTATTGTAGGTAAAAAATAAACTAAAGAACTCTGCTGCTATAAAATAATCAATCCTTTTATATTGAACAACTGCCCCTGGAAGTTAGTGAGTCAACCTTTCTGGTTTTGGAATAAATCTATACTCAGTTTCCCGCCTTTTGTTAAATGAATTCTACTCGTTAGAATTGACTTCAATTAACATTGTCCTAGATCAAAGGATCCGGGAACACTTCTTATTGTGTTTTTCGGAGTAGAAAGAACCAGTAAGATAATGTGTAACGGTAGCTGTCAAAAGGGGCATAACATGAATTATGGTTAATTGGCTTCGGCAGAACATATTTGTAATGTTTGACCTCTTATTAATTCAACGGGTTCTTTTAACCCATCTGTGAATGAATAAGATATGATCCCAAATATAGAACATCTTATCGATGTTTGTATGTTTGGTTGCAGAAAGTAGGCATCCATTTGATTATGCACTATTTCTATTATACACTTATCAGTCGTATAATTTGTATCAATATATAAATAAATGAACCATTGATAATGATAGCTGTTCTATTCTCTCGATGGGTAGCTAATCCATTGAGGGAACTATCATTATTAGATTTCTCTTTTTTATATTCTTGATTTAATTGGAGTGGGTTTTTAGTTTTCCAATTTAGGTATAGTAACTCAGTTGTGTATTATTCTATATGCAACTTTTATCCCTATATCCATTTAAGCCAATCATGCCACCTTTTATATAGAAGTATGTACTCGAGGTAGAGGTAGTTGTGTAGTAGTATACATATGTATGCTATTACTCAACATTCAAAGACATTTTATTTTATAAATTATAACTTTATACGATTTATTTATTTACTCTTAAATGAATCGTACTCAAATACGACAGTTTGATCTCTTGTTGATTCTACAGGTTCTTTTCCCATCTGTGAATGAATAAGATATGATCCCCAAATATAGAACATCTTATCGATATTTGTATGTTTGGTTGCAGAAAGTAGGCATCCCTTTATTCATGCACTATTTCTATTATACACTTACAGTCGTATAATTTGTATCAATATATAAATAAATGAACCATTGATAATGATAGCTGTTCTATTCTCTCGATGGGTAGCTAATCCATAGAGGGAACTATCATTATTAGATTTCTTTTTTTTATATTCTTGATTTGATTGGAAACGGTTTTACTTTTCCAATCGAGACATAGGAACTCAGTTGAATATTTTTATTTATCCGACTTTTATTCTTATATCCAGTTAAGCCAATCATGTCATCTTTTATATAGAAGTATGTACTCGTGGTAGAGGTAGTTGTGTAGTAGTATACGAATGTATGCTATTACTCAACATTAAAAGATATTTTATTTTATAATTTATAATTTATACGATTTATTTATTTATTCTTAAATGAATCGTACTCAAATACGACAGATACAAATAATATGTCAAGTTTCATATGTAACTGATTTATGAATCTAATTCCTTCTATTCCCAGATTTCGGGAATAGTAAATTCGATCTACGCAGAAAGAATCTTTGAAGTAATAATTGAATATAAAAGGACCTCTATTTTTATCATGACAAACTCTCCAACTTAAAATAAAGGAACAAAGAGTCTCATTTCTTACTTGTTTTTTTATTCATATTTATTTCCCTTTTATACTACAATTATCACACATGTTACACTAATGATTTATAGAAAATACAGTTCATTGTTGTTGCAAGCTAAGAAAATATAAACTTTAATCTACAACAAGACATTTTGTGTTACAACTCATAAAAATGTTATGTAGGCGTGTATACAACAATGATAGGGTATGTGAATATACCAAACGGTAAGTGGCTTTGTGGTGATCCACCTACTCTCTTTATAATAACACCTCATAAATAGCATGATTATTACGGTGACACAATAATCCATATTTGTTATTTGTTATTGTTATTGTTATCAACTCTCTCCAAAATAATATATCAAAACAAGCCCCTTGATTTGACATTCTAATATAAATACCCCTCTAAAAACATCTTTTAAAAGGATAACTTTTTAACTCTTAATAAACATTTATAAGCAGTCTCTGTGGAGAAACTAGAGGGTTTCACACTGAAAATAAAAAAGAATAAAAATAAAACAAGGGATTAAGTTAAAGGTCCTGCAAAGGGTTTATTCTTAATCAAAGTAAAATAGACTGAAGAGATATCTTGGGTTCTTCCAGGATCTCTATTTATATTAGTTAGTTGAGGAGAATTATTTGTAAAAGTAGGTCACAGAGTGATAAGGGTTTGATTGCTCTATCCTTATCCACGTATATGATGATTGATTGATCTGTGGTTATAGCCTGAGTTCACAGTCTATATATGAGGTATATTTCTGATAAGCTTGGATTTGTGTGTAACACAAATTATTATTTCTTTCATTCTTAATATGGGAGTGATTATATGTAATCTGGTACTTTGTGTTCGGTTATGACTAATGGATAGAGGGATAAGGATATTTATACAGTGATGTCCTTATCTTTTATGATATTGAATTTCTTATTGGTTGTATGGTATTGATATGCAAGTTTATGTGTTTTGTATTATTGGCTGTGAGCCAATATTAATTATATTTTATATTGTTATGTGTGTATTTCACCACAGTCTCAAAGTACTTTTATTTGTTTTTATTTCTATTTTTTATTCAATCCTAAAACACTACAGGCTTTTTGGCCATAGGCGTAGTTGCTTTTAGTCAGACCAGATCTAATTATATGTAAACTTTTGCCGTTTTTATAAATATGGGTCTAAAATAGGAAAATATAAATGAATGAGAAAGTCGATATTGATTTACAGTTTGATTTTTTTTTTTTTTGAGAATAGGGGTTGCTTGTTTGCATAATGGACTTCTGTCATTACAACTTCTAATATATGCAAATTCCAAATCTGATAAACTATATTTATTCTTTTTATTCCCCTAAAACCTGTTACAATTCATAACGGGAAAAGTTAATAATGACCCTCACTTATCTGCTGTACCACCGATGTATAGCGTTTTAGCTATAGGATTTTAGTGTTAATTGGTACGACTGAGATTTTTTGCTTTTTTTTAGAACAAAATGGTTTTTTTATTAACCCGCATCTCGTACCCTCAAGGTCGTCTCGTTTTTTATAGAGCGTAACTACCCAATTCACTTTATTGCCGTACCATGCCAATGCATTACCATGTCGGAGTAGATTGTCGGCGGGAATAGGGCACGAATTGATGGTCATCATGACAAATTGTTTTGTCATATCATTATGTTTGGGAGCCTTATGGTAGGATGACGAAAAAAATGATATTTATTTGTGTACGGATAATGTGAAAAAAAAGCGGCGAGATTAACATAGGTATTATGTAGTACAGGATTTAAGAAATACAGCGTAAAGGGGGGGGGGGATATAGTAGAAATTATTTGCAAAGGTAATTTTTTTTTACATGTTGTCATCTTGAGCATTTAATTCATCGGCAACGAGTCTACCTTGATTATGTTCATCATTTCTACCAAGGGTCCAGATTTGAGCAAAGCGAAGAAATCCGATCGATTTAGGATCTTTAATTTCATAAAATTCACCATCACACATGATGCAGATGACGTTATCTTTCTCATACTTGTGTCTAGTTCTATCCTTCATAAACGCCTTTGCTTTCGTCCATATAGAAGCAGATTGCGCTTTTTCTAACTCCCGTTGATGTTCAGAAGGTTCACGAAAATTGATTTCAAAAGGGGAGTTGAATTGACCAATACGAGAGACATGATCACGGATATTTGCTAACTTCTTCAAGTAACTTGTCATGTTTTCAATGGTCATGACTTCAAGTTTACCATCATTTGCTCGTTGGGGTGTCCAGTTTTCTGGATCTGTATTGCCGGATCGATTTGAAACCGATTCTAAACCGGAGGTTGCCTCTCCCCAAAGGTCAACTTCACGACCCCTAGATTAATTAACATTGTTAGAATGTATCATTTTTTTTCAGCAATTTTTTTTTTTTTTTTTACCAAATATGAGGAATATTTTGGATTACAAAATCTATTGGGTCGTTACGCATTTCGGGTACGTCCATATTACTACAAGTAGACGATGAAATAGAGCCATTACATCGTTTTTCGTCTGGTGTAGGGCAATCAAGTAAAACTTTTCCATCTTGTGTCATATTTTTAATAAATCGAGTTAGATCCGGGAATCTTCTCCAAAACACCCATTTTGAACTTTCATGAGCATAAACAAGCATGTTGGCTAATCGATTCCCTGCACGATGAGCTTCAAATCCACTAAAGAAATAGTGAACACATTAGTAAAAAAAAAAAAACTATTCTTAAAGCCAAGCATGATGATCTCACCAACCTCCCTACGAATCCCTGGACACCGATAGACATGTAATTACTCATTTTTCTTATCAAGGTTGTCTGGTCTTTATCTTTAGGCTCCTTCACTTCTGCTACGTCATGACCATCCTGTCTTTCCTTGGGTCCTGCTTGACGAACAAAGCCTTCCGGATAGGAAATCATTTTAATTTGCCAAATATCCAACCTCGCGGCTTCTGATTTCTCAAGCCTGTCTGAAATAAGATCCTCTAAATTCTGCAACTTTTGACCCAAGATGTTTTTGTCGGGAAGTGTACGACCCCACCCAAGTACTTGACTAAAATCATTACCTGTACCAAATGGAATACAAGAGAAGAAAACCAGATCGAGATTAATTTTATGAGCTACGAGAAGCTCGAAAACTAGTGCAAGAAGTTTAGTTTAAAAACAAAAAAGGGATTTTCACTTGTACCTGACATGACTGTTCCATCACCACCGGCACTCCAAACATGAATTTGTCTTGTTTGCACCGCCTCAGATAAAACCCCTTTCCCCGTCTTGCTAGTACGAGAAATAGAGCTGGTATCATCTGAGGTTACAGGATTAGGAGGCACTTGACCGAGCTTTACTTTTTCTTCCACTAACTGAATATTCTTGACACCGTTTTCACGATCCTCGTCATCCAAAATATTATGAATCTCTACTTGAACTTGAGGAAATTTACGTAATCGAAAGTGTTGGATTGATAGAGAAATTAGATCACTACCCTTTCTGTCACCCGAAAGTGGATTAACAAAGATGAACAAGTAGGTGCTCGGTTTTCCTTCGGTCGGTGTGTCATCTAGTTTGACAGAATTCTTTATTTTGAGTTGTTCGGAGGGTTTGCTTTGGTCAAGAGAATTGTCAAAGGTTGTTCGTAAGGATTCTTCTTGGCTCGCTACTATGATGAAAAAAGTATTAGTATACGATTTGACCCACGTAGCGCTATTTTTTTTTTTTTTTTTTGTACCATTGTTGGTGTCTGATAGCTCTTGTAAAGGTGATCCTGGTCCGTTATTAGGTGGATAAGACGTTTGTTCGCATGTATTTATATCCAACATTATTTGATATTAAAAAGAAGAGTGAAAGAGTAAAAAAAATATAGGCGTCATATAATGCAAAAAAAAGTTATCATACCGGATTAGGGTCTTTTTTTTTAAGAACTGATGTCATGATGAGATTATGAATTGTCTTTCCGCTGAGATTATTGGTATTAATCAGATCATTTTATTTATTTTTTACGTCATTTAATTTCTTAATGAGGGAAGCTACTTTGTGTTGTCTGTGCCAGAGGTAAGTGATTCAATCGATTGACGGCGTTCTTGAGTGTGATTTTCGTCCAAAGGTTTCGTGACAATCACCGTACATGGACAATTGTGCACAATGTAATCACTGACACTACCCAAAAGTGTTCTATTATGAAGAATGTTAGTCTTCCCTGTATTTTTATTTGGTCATTTATTGGAAATACAAACCTTTTGATAGTGCCCATCTTTCTTGCACCCACAAGTACCACATCCGATTTAATTTCTTTTGCCTTTCGTAACAATTCTTGCTTGGGATCACCAACCATAGAGATGGCTTTACATGCAACCTAATTCCCCGCCCCCGCATTAGTACGACACTCTCATGCCAAGGGTTCCCGAGTAGTGTAACCTACCTTTCTCTTGTTAAGTTCTGCTGCAAAGACTCGTAATAAATGATGACTTTCTTCTCTTCTTTCCTCACTCACATCGTCAATAAATCCAGTGGAATCGATATATGGAGCAACGGGGATATCGATTTGACGAACATGAACCAAAATCACCTTCAACCATACTTTATAAATACATTACAATAAACAAGAAAAAAAAGATACGAGCACTTACTAGATCTTTGGTAGGCACGATAAAATTATCTAAAGCCCATTGAAACGTAATATCCGCAGACTCTGGGTCAAGACAGATAAGAATAACGCGAGTCAATTCGTGACCTTCTTCCACGTGACCTTCGTTGAAGTGAACCAAAGTATCTTTTTTTGTAAGGGGAGGGTGTTCTGAATTCGACATTTTTTTTTTTGAAAGAAAAGCGAAAGGAAAAAATGAGAATGCGGAAAGTATTTATTTTAAATGCTGTTTCAAAAGTCACGGCACAGGGAAATGGAACCGGTCATGCTAATAAGGTAATAACCTTCCGTTTTTATTTTTATTTTTTAGAGATGGAACAAACGAAACGAGCGAACCCTCTCATTCGCTGAATGCTATGCAAAGTGAAGCCAGGACCCAAACGTTTGAACAAAAAGGTTAATAACGGAACTAGATAATGTGTCAGTTAAATAGAGTGTATGTTGAGCTGAAGGCCACAAATACATCGGGTGGCAAGACTTTTTTTTTTTCCAACGGTGTCAGCTGTTTACTCCTAGCATTGCAAGTCCGATGAGACCTTTTTTTTTTGCATGAATTGCGTTTAAACGTATATCCGCGCGTTTGATCAATCTACCTCACGAAAGAAATCTCGGGTATATCACTGCTTGAGTCGGTCTGATTCACGATTTTAAACCTGGAGCTAATTATACAGTACTTGTGGAGTTATTTATAAATAAAAAGAAGATGGAACAGCGTTCAGTACTCGTGTTGCACACACAACGTTTGTGGTGTATTGTGTGATCTAAAAGCAAGCAAAATGAAGTTCCCATAGAGTATAACGGCAATAATTTAAAATGACGATTGAAAACTACTATGCATAGGATACATAGCTTCAACAAAGTCAGTACATGAAATCCATGGATACGTAAAAGTGGTACAGTATAAGTATGGAGTGGTAGTTTTTCGCCCTATATTGATCCCATATACATTTTATGATATGAAACTAACACACCGTACAAAAAAAAGGGCGGCCTTTACGAGCGACTGATAGCTTGTTACACGAAAATAGGTTTTCTCTGTCAAATACCCAAATAGACATGGGATTTGTTGCAATGCGCGTGTAACGTTTGGAACTATAAACAAAAAAGAGATACATGCATGCATATGTAAACAATTCGATTTTTAAAACAATGACTTGTTTCAAATAGCAAGTATAAATTGAAATACACTCGTTACCAAGGTTTCAGTACCATCAATGTTCCAATTGTGTTGCATGAACCCAACACCCCCCTGGCTTGGACCGTTTTTTTTTGTTTTTTTTTAAAAAAAAAAAAAACTGCCAATTAAAAACAAGCCACACATTTTTTTTTACTTTTCTTTCCAACATGTTTAGAACTATTCGACGTACGATTCACACCACTGCCAATGAAGAATGGACGAAAGCTTCTTTACGTCGCATGAAAAAACCCGACTTGACACGACTTGCCAAGGAACATAATTTAAACCTGTCCGGTACCAAAAACGATATCATTATCCAACTCTTAACTCACCAAACCGCCAAAATCGTGGGTGTCGAAACTCCTTCCAGTCTTTCTTTGCCTAAATCCAAAGAGAAACCGGCTTTTGGTAGTCTAGATAAAGATAGTTACCCTTCCGATGAAGCTTGGACAAACGCTTTTGAAATGAAATTATCTCACCGTGGGTCTTCGAATAAAACAGAATCTAACACGGGCTCTCCCAAACCTCATCATTTTAACCAACAAGTCAAACCTAGTTTGTTGCTTAAATCAGACGATATTCTCACAACTTCCGAAAAGAAACAAGAAATCATCATCACAGAGGATTTGGAAGGCATGGATCCTCAATGGGTAGAAGCCTTTGATTTAAAAGTCGGCTCAAGAGGTGGTCGTCATGATTTGACTGATACTTTATCCGCTACCATCGATCATACCTTGCCGATCTTGGAGGATTTGGAATTCATTACATTGGAGAAGAAGGGGTTGGGGAAAAAATTCGATCATGTCAAGAAACATACAGAGAAACATGGTAAAGTGCATTACCATAATGCTCAAAAGCATCATATCAGTAAGGAAAAAAGCGAAGCACTGTTTAGGGATGAGTCAATAGAGAAGAGTGAGTCTGTACAAAAGAGTGAGTTTACTCAAAAGAGCGAGTTCGTGGAAGTGAGTGAGCCTGTCGAGAAGAGAAACCCTGTAGAAAAGAGTAAATCTGTAGAAAAAAGCGAACCCATAGAGAAAAGCGAACCCGTAGAGAAAAGCGAACCCGTAGAGAAAAGCGAACCCGTAGAGAAAAGCGAACCCGTAGAGAAAAGCGAACCCGTAGAGAAGAGCAAACCCGTAGAAAAGAGCGCAGAAAAGAGGGAGCATGCAGAAAAAAGCACAGATACCAACGGAGACGGCACCCAAGCAACAGTGATTAGCAGCGCGATAGGATCCAGCATGATATTATGGTATCTCGGAGGCGAAGAAGGACTTTCACAAGTCTGGCACTTATTTTCATGAGAGAAAGTATCTCTTTTTATTGATATATAAACAAGTTTTTTAAAAAAAATAAAAAAATTTAGGATTCATCTTGAGGTAAATCGATAAATTCTTGAATATCCTTTAACAGTAAATTCTGCTCATTTCTTTTCGCAAACATGTTCAGCATCAAGGCTAGCATGTATATGAGTTTAGGCACGTACATAATATTTTGTTAAAAAAAACTTACATATAACGGGCTCTTCATGGGCCATACGCTTATACAACCTCATACGAACATCTAATTCTTGTCGACGTTCTGACGAAAACAATTTACCCAAAGTATTAAACATATTAGCGGATTGGTCCATACCCACAGTGGCATCCTTTTGTCCATGCAGTAATAATATGCGAGGCCATAAATCCAATAAATCATCTGAATCAGAAAATAGTTTCTCGTGCTTTTCGATTAAATGTAATGGCGAGTTCTCCATGTACCCTTCTGTACTGGATCCCATGGCCCGTGACATGGCAGATACTTTTTCTACACCTCGAGAGGTTTCATGAACCAAATGAGCTCCAATATCATAAATACCAGAGAATCTAAGTTCAAAGAAAGGTTAAATACAGCATCTTTGCACAAATAAAAGGTTGCTTACAATAGAATGCCTTCCACAAGAGGCAGGAAATCTCGGGGCTTTTGGTTAGTGTCAGAGATCAGATGACCTTCATTCATCCCTTGGATTTTCATGGATGGATCGTGCTTTTGACTTACATAGGGTAATTCTCTAGACTGTATACTTTCATTGTATTTAGCCTGTTCAATGATGTCGGATAGTACAACTTGAGCAACTAATTGGGCACCTGCACTATGACCCTACGTGTGTGTAAGTAAGAAAGAACTACATGATGTATGTATATCTTTTACCATAATGAAGATTAATTCAGGGTCTCCGTTGATATCAGCAGCATGCTGATGAGTCCATTTAATAGCCTCACGAATATCCTGGTACATGCCATCGACCTTGACTTGAGGGTATTTACGGTAGTCAGGTACGACCACCACATAGCCCAATTCACGCAGGGTATTGGCCAACGTGGTATAAATCAATTTGGATCCAGAAGACCAAGCACCGCCATAGACAAAGACGATGATGGGCGATCCGTGTAATTTCTTGGCTGGGTGGTATACATCTAATTTCGAGTCACCGTAGTAAGGGATATCCACACTGATTTATACATGTTATTAAAAAGAACTTATAAACATACACACACACACACACACACACACACACACATACGCACACACACACACCTGACTATGTCTTTGAAACGTCTTCCAAGTTCCCAATAACGCCAATGCAAATAAGAGACAATGATTGGTATATAAGAAATCCAACCAAAGATGATACTGAAGGTGGCGATATTGATTTTAATCACTCGTGTAGGGTTATAAGGTAAATTGAATTCGGCGTCTGTTTGTGCCATAAAGTAATAGGTCACCCAGGCAAAGAAATATAATCCCACTACCAAAAGAATTTGAGAAAAAGGGGAAGAGTTTCATTGTTTTATTGCTTTTTCTTACCAACAATACAAGTTAAAAGCGGTAAACATAATACTGCACATAACACAAGTACTGGTAAACAGAATAAAGAAGCCGACACAAACAAGGTGTTGGAATGAAACCAAGCCATGTTGATGTCCAAGATTAAGAAAGGAACAAAAAGGGAAACACACTTGGAGAAAAAAAAACTTTTTCCCCCCCCTTTTTTTAAAAGGGCGGCAAGTGTGCATGCTCCCCCCCATTTGACCAAATGAAGAAACGTGGGGGGAGTTTGGGAGCAATTAAAAGTCAATTTATGCGACCCTATTTACTGTTTTACATCAAAATCCACTCTTTCAAATGTCAGACAGAGAAAATCCTCACAATGCATTGATCCACATCATTCGAAACTTCACTCCTTCTTGGTTCAGTGTCATTATGGGCACCGGTATTTTATCCATCTTACTGTACAACTTCCCTTTTCAATTCTACGGTTTACCCACCATTGCCTTAGTTATCTATCTCTTCAACGTCATTACCTTTTGTATTTTTACTCTCATCACAGCAGCTCGATATATCCTCTTCCCTCCTATCCTACTCCTCATGATGAAAAACTCAACTCAATCGCTCTTCATTGGTACTTTCCCCATGGGTCTTACCACCATTTGTAACTTCACCATTATTGCCATTACCAAAAAATTCAGTTGGGGTCTCGATCTCGCTTTCGCTTTATGGATCGTTACTTTTATCTTGACCATATTTAGTTGTATCGTCGTACCTTATTATATCATTATTCATCATAACCATCAGTTAGAAGCAATGAACGGGACGTGGTTACTCCCCTTTGTTCCTGCTGTCGTTACTGGAGCTTCCGGAGGTTTATTAGCAAACTATTTGGATGAACCTCGTGCTCTCGTTATTCTCATTATTTCCTATATTACCATGGGGATGGGTCTATCCTTGGCTCTTTCCATCATCACCATCTACTGGTGTCGTCTCATCGTGCATAAATTACCGCCCAAAGAAGTCATCATCTCTTCCTTCCTACCTTTAGGTCCCTTAGGTCAAGGCGCCTACGGTATGATCCAATTGGGTCTAGCAAGTCAAAAACTATTTGGAGATAAATATATTGTAGGCTTAGGTAATACAGCGTATAGTGTAGGTTTCTTGGTCTCTTTGGTTTTATGGGGGTATGGTATGTGGTACCTCTGTGTTGCTGTATTCTCTGTGATAAGAACCACGGTGTATGATCGTATTCCATTTAATATGGGTTGGTGGGGCTTGACATTCCCCTTGGGTGTATATACCGCAGCAACGTTAGCGATAGGGAACGTACTGGATTCCATGTTCTTTTTAGTACTAGGTGCGATTTTTACCTGTGTTTTGGTCGTGCTTTGGTTAGCCGTGATGATCAAGACGATACAAGGGGCGATTTCTGGTGAGGTATTTTATGCTCCATGTTTGACACCTGTCAAAGATGCAGAGCCTTAGTGTGTATTTTTAAAAAAAATAAATAATAGGTAGATAAATAAGGTGTGTGTAAGTAAATATAGCAGAAAGGAAGGTGTGGGGGGATATAAATAGTTTAGCGAGTTGTAAATGAGTGTGGGTGAAGTAAATGATCAACATCTTCTAATTCTCTTAATTTTGATTGATCGTCTTCTCCAAACGTACCACCACTTGCCATTTTCTTACCATTCACCACTTCATAAGGTTTATTTTGGCTCCAGTATTTAATCGAGTCGAGCATGTATATGGTCTTGTCACCATTTCCGTTCAGGATGTCTATTCAGTACATGTTTAATTTCTTTCCCACATGATTGTAAATTATAATATGTTTATTACCTCGTACAGTACATGCACCATCAAATTCAACACCTTCCACCGTCATGAACTTAAATGCTGCAATAATACGATCCATGCTCTGCACATTAGTGGATTCAGAAGGATTTGTAATAGGTCTCATAATCTCTTTTCCACTCAAAGTTTCCAATAATGCAAGCAATGTCTCGCCCGTACATAGGTCTGTAATACGTTGCACTTGTCTTGATTTCTGCACATTGGAATTAATCCAATCCAGGTACCGTTGTTGTTTCTTGAACACTGTTGAAGGATCGATTTCTTGCTCCTCATCGTGTGGGTACAAATGGTTGCCTTGGTAACGGTTCACTTCAATTACGCTCATATGTTCAGGATCAATTAAATCCTCATCTTCTTCGTCCGGATAAAAGATCACACTACCTGGACTAGCAATAGATGATGTGTTTTGACTTTTACGCGTTGAACTGCTACCGCTGCTTTCCGTAATGGAACGGCTGAGATTAGCACCATGAGAGCTATTGAATCCAGAATCCTTGAGCCCAATATCGCGTTGTCTGGTGCTCATAGAGGAAGGTGCTCTTGATGGAGGCTCTTCAAAGAGAGCCATATTGGAGAACTGTTGATCGAGGTTGTTTTGGATACGGTAATTTGTGGGAGTAGGTAATCGATTAGGGTCTTTTAAATTAAAGAGAGTGGAAGGAGGTCTAGGTCGCATTTTACGTGCCATTTCTAATGAGATGGTAGGGATCGTGCTTGAAGACATGACAGGAGCTATATTTTTTTTTCCAAAAAAGGGGATGTTAATGAATTGTCTATACAAGTTTTTTAACCACACTTACTGCCAAAATCACGAGCAATGGTTGCCTTCATCAAGGCCTTTAACCAATCCTTCATGGCCTTTTCATGCTCTGTAAAGAAAAAAAAAGTACGTTCTTTTCCATGATATGCTTTAAAGCAGTATTTTCCTGGATGAATGGTTTCATCCACTTCAATACGGTAGCCTTTTAAATTGATAATTCCCTTCATGCGTACAGCCTATTAAAAATAGTTTAATTTCTTTCATCATGATACAGGTTACACATGAATATCACACCTTGGGACTTTTGAAATAAAACAAGTTGTTGGATTTCAGTACAAACCATCGTTTATTCCAAGTCTTGTATTTATCACCTTGTTTATACAACCAACCTTCCATGTCGGGAGAGACAGAAACTTCAGCTAAAGACACAATGTCCTCGGATCGTCGTACCATGTTGGTAGGTATCACCGATTGAAGTTTGTTATTAGGTAGTAAAGAGGTCCGCATAAAGCTATATCGACTCGAGGTGGATGGTCTAGGTTCCTCCATCTTTTTTTTTTTTTTTTTTTTTCATCAGTACTTTGTCAGCTAGATTTTTATTTTTCATTTACCTCTTGTGATTTCATATTATTCATTGTGTTACGTTTCCATTCGGAAGAGGTGGTCATGGTGGGAGGAGGAAGGTGTTGATGTGAGGAAGGACGTTGTGGAGCCTGTTGTATTTTCTGGCGCTGTTGCTGTAATTGTTGCTGGTTCAATTGATGCTGTTGCAGGCTCATGGGTTGCGAGTTATTAATTTGTTGCTGTGATGGTCGTACGGGTCTATTAGTATGGGTGCTACTGATTGAACCCTGTCGTTCAACCAAAGTGGAGAGTCTAGAAGAAGCAATGAGGTCCATATCTAAAGGGATCGAAGGTCTCGCGAGTTTTTTGGCATTGGCAGGTAGTTTTGAGTTGCGAATGACTGTACTATAATCGGATACTAAGTCATCATCGATATAGGCATGCTGTTGCTTGTTACTGTTATAAATGACCGAGATCGGGTTTTCTGGAATAGGCGACTGAACCCGTGCTTCAACAAACTAAATGAAATTTATTTTAGAGTTGTTTTTTTTTAATTAAAAATGAATTTCTTACTTGTTGCTTTTTGGATTCTTGACGTAACACGTTAATTGCGCTGTGTATCTTGAATCGTTTACCAAAGGTTGTCACTTGGAGTTCTTTTAATGAATCTAGAGTCAATTCTAATAATATGTCTCCGCTGATTTCCTGTTCTAAAATTTTTCTAATTCATTAAAAAAAAAAGAAAACATCCCTTTTGAATTGTTTCCTTA
Organism: Mucor piriformis; assembly: GCA_943193625.1. NCBI lineage: Eukaryota > Fungi > Mucoromycota > Mucoromycetes > Mucorales > Mucoraceae > Mucor > Mucor piriformis. The sequence goes on along the minus strand of OW971871.1, from coordinate 2,659,466 downwards.
CCTTTGAAATTGTCAGCTAGCTCTTTATCAAATCCAGCATGGATAAGCCAAGCCGCGACTTGTTCAGAAGTCCAATCTTCCACAGGCCGCTTGTTCTCTACGAGTGATTGGTGTACGGATTTTTGCATTGCTGGCTTCATTTTGGATATACTGGTTTCTACAGAATCGATCTTGTCTAGTAAGGTGACAGGTGGTTTTTTCACGGTGTAGCTAATTGGAAATAACCCTGTTTCGCCCTTCATATTACGACCCTGTTTTTGGAAAAAAAAAAAAAAAAAAAAAAAAAAAAAAAAAAAAAAAAAAAAAAAAGTTAAACATACTCCACCCCCTTTTAAAAGACGTTTACTTTACCTGCCACCAACCGTCATTGTAACCTTCATCCTTCTCCAATACAATGACTTGTTCACCAACATTAATGGAGATTTCGTCAATGTTCTCTGCCTCAAATTTATGAACTGTATAAACTATCTCTCTCCCTGCCATATTTATAAAGGGAAAAAAAAGGGAAAAAAGACCAAATAATGAAAAAAAAGAAATCCAGGTTTAATTTTTTTTTTGGGTAGTTACACAACTATTTTTCATTAGCAGGGTTTCAATTGTTTCTGCAGCGCGTGTGTGTGTTACACGAGTATTTTGGATTGAGACTTTAGAGCATCCACAATCGTTCCTTAAAATACCTAATATCCCCAGAGATAAAAGTTTTGTCCTTTTCACTTTTGAATGCGTTACTCACCAGATTCAATTAATGCCAAGAAGTGCCCCCCGCGGTGGAAACTAGAGCCGAAAATAAGACACCCAGCTGTGTATTTTCTGGCTCGAGATCTCGACTGATCCTGTTGTTGGTCGCGACCGGAAAGTATATGGTCGATGCCCATTTCGTACAGGGCTTCGTGAGTACGTACGAAATAGATTACTCAACCAGAGTTAAGGGATACAGTTACAAGATATAGGGGATCATCCAAGCTGCTGTGACGAAGTTCTGTGGTTTCTATAGACAAGCCCGGAACGGCCCTGAGCGTAGTGGTGCTTGCCCTGAAGACGTTGTAAGTAGAATACATTTATCTAACTATGGTCCAACACAACCAACTTGCATTTCATAAAAAAGTTGGGTAAATGTTTATTTGATTACATAGATAAAAGTTAGTGAAGTGGTTTTTGGTTGGCTTAAAAGCACGATACTCACCTTGACGTTGATTATATATGATGAATGTAGTTATTGTTAAACTAAATCATTATAAAGCCTGAATGCAAAGGTATTGTTTCTCTTTGATTGTAAGCAGAGTCATCTATGAAATTTGTTCGAAAAACGAGATCCATAGCTTCATTCTTAGTTGTATGTTAATTATTTAGCAATATATGTCAAGTAACAAATTCAAACTTTCTAATTTATTATAAAACATAATATTTTCTTTACTTTTGTTAAAAAGAATAAGTGTTTGAAAGAAGTTTTATGTTCCTGATAATTTTTTTGAGTCCGCTCTATTTAAGGCTACAAAATTTTGGACAAAATCGTAGCCTTAAATCAGAAATAGCCTTAAACAGAGCGGCCTTGAATAGAGCGGGCACTGTATAAAAAAACTTAAACGGTTTCAAAAGATATCAAACTAATTGCATCTTTGTCTTTTGCTTCAATTTGATTCTTGGGATTTTGATGTGTAGCTGGGCTTTCAACCTATTTAGAAAACTTCTTCGTGACTTGGGTCAATGAAGGTGTTGATGCTGGTGATCGTTTGCTTGAAAAGATCGTTTAGGTTCCATAGCCAGCCTAAAAACACGAGCAATTGATTTCTCAGGAGTAGCAATGATTGTGGGATCGAAATGGATCTTTCTAATAAAAATTAGGTGTATCCATATCCAATAATAGTCAAGCCATAAATGTAAAGGGTATTCACTAAAGTTTAAATTAAATATAATTAGATTTCTACAAATTAATAAGGATTTTTGGTTTCTCAGCGCTATTTACAATAAACTTGGAAACTATAGAGCTTGATTTTTTTAAAAAAATGCTGTTGCATTTAGGCTGGGAGAATTCTTTTCAATGTGATTTAATATCGCTCTCATATTTTTTGCAAGTTTGTTCCTATCAGCTAAAAAATGGTTTTTGTTTGTCTTGAAGTTGGGACCAAACACCTCGCAAATGCTGATTGCAAATTGATGTACTGTGTGTAACATGATGATATCGATTTTTGGTCCTGCTTGCGCGCGCTGATTGTCATTAGTGTTTGCTGCTGCACTAAGAGTGACATTAAACTTAATTTTAATAGTGGGGTTTGCCTTTGCAAACTCATCGATTTGAAAACCCCAATACGCTTTCAAATTGAGCGAATTGTTTTCAGGTTATAGCATGATGTAGGCTGATAAACATAGGTCAGTTATGTCTACACGGTGTTTCTCACCAACAGGTAACAGTTACTCTTGTTTGAAACGACGTGGATCTATTACATGTAAAGTCAAATATACTTTTTTTGGCATAATTTTTAATATGAGAAAGAAGGTCAATATCCAATTTTTACTTTTTTAAAGGTTTATTGTACCTGATGTATCAACTATTATTTATAGATGAGACCTGTTTATGATCATATGATTTTAAAAAGCTTGTTTATGCCTTGTTTACACTGCCTATTTTATTAGCCTACATCATGCTTTTTAGAATTGGCCGTGTAAATTGGCCCCTTTTTTTGATGCCATTGACCGTTAAGCGCCACTGAAATTTTTTTTGTGCAATTTCGTTTGATTAGGTTGGCAACAAGCATGTTGTTACGGCGTAATGGCTTATCGTTACACAGAATACATGGGATAATTTTTAATAAATATGCTTCAGTTTGCTTTTACCTAAAATTGGTTCTACCTTGTAATTGATCCTCATTGGTGTTTCTTCTCTTAGTAACCACTATTAATTTAAATTTATATACTTTTATTTAATTCTTTACACTATCATCGCAGACACATCATTATCTTACTACTAAGTAAATCCTTATACTATTACCATTCAAGTGACTACTGTTTGCGTTATTCTCTTCCATTGTATTCTATCCATTTGTATTTAAAAGTTTACCTCTTCACTAGTCCGATCTAAAGTTTCACGGTCAATCAGCCTTACTCCAATAAATAAAAATAACAAGCGCCATAACAACATTATATGAAAACAGAGAAGCAAAAAGTCAAAAGAGTAACGAAAAAAGGTACACCACTGAGCAAAAAAAGAGACTGCACTTGTGTTCTCTAGTTGCCATCAAGAGGGCATAAGAGCTCAAGGTCCAAAGACTGCCCTAGTCATAAATTGACCAAGTAAGAGCAAGTAAAGAGTCTTTTGGGAGATAATTCATTATGTCACTTGCATTTTGCCAAACCTGTAGAAGAAACTGTAGACCATGACGTTCTTTTTCCTTATTTGATAATCCGAACTTATTTTTTGCCTTTTTTCTTGTTTACATCTATTTTAATATGCCACCAGAGGTTCGTATTTCAATCCAGCCTCCTCACTCTATTTAAACTCTTATTCTCCCCCCAATTTAGGTTCCAGCTTGTCAAAAATACGGTAAAAAATTAAGACTTTTTTTTTTATCACCATTTAACCTCTTTTCAAAAAGCATGTGCGATCCAAGACTGTCTCAGCAAAAACGGTTACCAAGAGTCGAAATGTGCTGCTGCTTTAGCCGATCTTTCTAAGTGCTGTAAGGCTCTCATTGCACAAGGTGGGAAAAGTGTCTGTTGTCCAGAGAAAAAGTACAAGGAGTGTATCTAGTCCCTCCCCCTCTTTTTGCTCTTTAAAAAACAACAGCCTTATTTTTCTTTTTCTCTCTTTCTTTCTCCATTAAAAATAAAAATAAAATCACACTCAATGCACAGTCAACATACCAATGGACCGTTTCCTACGGAACTTTTGGTCTCCATCTTTATCTACTTGGACGGCCCCACACTCTCTTCTTGTAGTCGAGTCTGTCACCAATGGTCGAACGTCCTTATTCAATTCGATCAAGAGATCTGGCCTCATGCTTGTCACCGAGATTTTGTACGCCAGAACGCTCGTCGTTTCTGGTCGCTTCAATTTCCCGAACCCACACCTTCCAAACGTTCGTGGCAAGACATGTACCGCATCACTCGTAATTGGTATACGGGTCATGTCAAAGGTTATTATCCTACCGTCGCTACACACTCTCCACGCCAACCTTGTGTCGTCGTAGGATCCCCTCAAGAACAAGGCATGTTTACTTGTCTAACTTTAGCCAACGAAGGTCGTGTGATACGTTCAAATCCAAATTATCATAGCCCCAATGGCTCACAGAGTCTCATGATTCAATCCCCGCAAACAAAGCATCGTAGCTTTTTGGACGCCGTCAGTGCGTTACCAGGTCCAGAAACAGCTCACTCCATCGTATGCCACTACACACATCCCAACTCCAAATGGCTAGTTACCGGTGGGCTGAACGGAACGGTGGCTGTGTGGGATCTTACAACGAAGGCATTAGTGAGGATGTGGCATGGACATCGTGGCCGAGTACTCTGTATCACCATGAATGACGAAGGTATAAAAGAGTGTATAAAATGAAAGGGAAGGATGTTTAATATTTCAATTGAACAGCGGTTGTAAGCGGGGGTTCGGATAGCATGATACGTGTATGGGATCTAGATGAACGTACCAACCGACCACCACGACGAGGCATGATCGATATTTCACTGTACCTCTCAGGTCGTAGTGATTGGTATCAAGGTGTAGGTGAAATAGCCGTCAATGGTCACTTGGTTGCTTGTGCTCCAGATGCATCAGGTCCCATATTGTTGTTTTCACTTTTGACCGGTTCACTTGTCTATGAATTAAAGTCAGATGAACCACACCCGATGACGGAAGACATAACAGCCTTTACACGCCTATGTCTTTCGCCATTTTTTCTACTGACAAAAGGCAAGGTACATAAACAGTCGACCATTCGACTCGTACCTGCTCATAATATTGTGGTACAACGGGCAACAACAGAGACACCTGCTTATGTAAGCAAAGCCTCACATCAACAAGAAACAAAAGCTGCACAAATGACCCCGTATCAATTATATCAATACTATCAGTCCGTCACAGTTTCATCCGAGATGCCTACGCATAGTGCATGTATCAATGTATGGAACTTACAAACCGGTAAAATCATCTATCGATTAGTCCCCACATTGGATCATGCAAGCCAAAATTATACCATTACAGATATTAGGCTAACGCCTGATTTTTCAAAGGTCTTTGCTACCATTGAAGTCAGAGGACAAAAAGACTATGATGAAAAAGTTTATTGTTGGGATTTTTCAAAGAAACAGGATGAAAAGGAGTTTGATTTGGTTGAATTAGATGATTTAGATCCTGTCTTGAGAAAAACCGGTAAATCTTGGGTGTGCTTCATGTAAAATAAAAAAAAAATTATACTTGGAGATCTTTTACTTGCGCTGCACTACTACTTTTTTCTTCTTCACTGGTTGAGTCTTCTGATGTCTTGTATTGTTGATTAAGAAGAGCAATCGCGTTTAAACTACCTCGACTACTATACCCTTTACGAATAGCCGGAGCTAAATTCGTGCTGGATCGTGGTCCTGCTTCTTTGGATCCTTTAATCCATGGATGTAAAAGCGCCTCTTCCGCTGTGATGCGCTCGTTAGGATCAAATGTTAATAGTCTATCAATCAAGTTTTTCGCTGTTCTCATAATAAGTATTTTTTTTTTTAGAAACGACTTTTTTCTTTCTTTTTTTACCAGAGTTGGAGATATCAGACCAGTATTCATCGTCATATTCGTATTGACCCGACATGATGGATTCAAATAAACTGGTTTGATCTACATCACAATTAAAGTCACTCTTCTTTTATATATATACATATATCATTTGAGCTTGGACTATACCTTCGCCCCAAAATGGTGTATACCCACTCAACAATGTAAACTATTATGGAAAGGAAGTCAGATGAAATTTGGCACATTCGGAAGGAAACACTTTACCAAAATAACGCCTACGCTCCATAAATCTACAGGCTTGTTATGCCCGGTTTGTAACAAGACTTCAGGTGCAACATAACCAGGCGTGCCACACGCGGTAGTTAAAATATCGTCTTGAGCCTTCAGGATCTTACTTAGACCGAAATCTGTAATCATCAAGGTAGCATCATCACCCACCGTTTGGAATAGTAACTACAGAAAAGAGTTAATTTTCGCTCTTGTTTGTTTATATGTTTCTTACATTCTCAGGTTTCATATCACGATGTACGATCTAATAAACAAAAATCAATACGATGTATTAATTTATATAGCATGCCTACGTCTCTTTCGTGCAAGTACTGTAGCCCATCCAACATTTGTCTTGTTAGATTAGAAGCATCTTTTTCGGTATAACTACCCTTCTTTAACAATTGCTGAAATAATTCTCCTCCACCTGCTAAATCTGTAACAATATATACAGCGTCTTTTGATTCATATAAATTATGCATTGATACAATGTGTGGATGTCTCACTTGTTTCAAGATATCTATATATAAACCTTAATTTCCTCTTGCTCTTGTTTTCCATTTTCTACCCACTCTATATGTTACCTAGCTCGCTACTCAACATATGTTCCTTGCCTACACACTAAAGTTAAAAAAATGAGACGTTCTATTTCAGAAAAAATGTTACCAGCAATCGCCTTTTTTAGAATTATCTTGAGTGCAAAAGGTTGATGCGTAGAACGATGAATACATTCTTTAACAACGGCAAATGAACCTACGCCTAAGGTCTTTTTGGTAATCTTGTAAGTCGCTTCGAGCTCAGGTGGATAAGGTGGTTGTTCTTCCTTTTTTTCATGCGTCTTTTTAAATAACGCAACAATGCGCTTCATAATCGTCGTTTTTGTCATTAGCGTGTACCTTAAAAAAAGGAAAGAAGAGAAAAACCAAAAAAAAACATTGCAAACCTCTTTTCTTTCGTGTTTTTTTCATGCACGTGACTCTCGATAGACAACGTATACATCTTGCTTTATTCAAGTCTGAATTGAGTACTTCATACCCTCCTCTTATACACCTTGACTAAAAGTTCTCTAAACGTATTTCATTCAAGTGGTGGCTATACCATCTATTAAAAAAGTTCCTCATCATGTGGAAAAACAATCATGCAAGCAATCATGCTTTATCTAAAGTCACAACCACTTTTTACATTACACATTATATGATGTAATTCAACTGAGTGAGCTTAGATGAAAAGCTGTCAAAATTCTTACCAGCAACAACGTTGTTTGAGGAATTGGAAACAATCAATACTGACTTCTCAGTTTCATCGACCCAACATTTGGTTGCACACCTCACAGTCTAACTGCTTTTGTATGTTTTCTGCCTCAGTTTTCTGCAATCAGAAAATTGTGATTAACGTTCAATGATGACCACATATATTTGTTTTGTTTTTTATGATTACATGGATAAACCCCTCCGTCGTATGATTGCGTTTTAGATGTTGACTCGTCAGTGGCATATATATGTTAGCCGAATTGACGGACACATCCATAAAACCAAGTTTAATAACAGTCTTAATGTATGACTTGTTATGATAGACAGGCCACATATATATAGAAATACAAGTATAGAGTTTTTTTCATACTGGGAAGGGCTTAGCACTCATATGCTTGTATACAGCTTCTACATTTTCTCTTTGCCGATATATAACTGGGAAATAACAGTATAAGGGTTCTGATATTACTTATAAAAGGTACAAATTTGAGGAATAAAAAAAAAAAAATGACAGTTGCAGTCAGATTGTTTATATAGACAAAGTTAGATATCGCTTGGGGGTCATTTGTTATGTATATAATCAGTATATCGCATTATGAACAGGATAAAAACCTCTTATAAAAATAGAAATAGCAAATCGCACAAAATGTTGTCCACGATTTTTATTTTTTTTCTTTTCAAAAATAATATGCGGGCTCTCCCTTTGAAATAAAAAAATACATCTTTGAAATTACCACTTAAGCATATCTATGGTTGACCTGCGATAATAGGTCTGGAGAGTTTATCAGTGTCGTTGTCTGACGTTTCGTGCATTATCTTGGTCACCTTGGGATCTTGCTCTTGGTCAACGTTGTTGAGGAACCCCAACCATGTTGGAACCTTGGAGGGATACCATTCTGGGCACAAAGGGAGCGAACAATACGAAGCATGTTTAAACCTACAACAAGATAGTTGTGTGTTACACCTATGCATGCCATACAGGGTGTGTATACCACAAAAGAGGGACCCTTTAAGAAGAGTTTATTTGATCTACAGAATATCTTTTTATGAGCCAATAATTTCAGGAAATAACGTATAATATTATTTGAACTGTGTTACATGGTTGAGAGAAGGGTGGAAAGGTCTCAAGTAGCTCTCTAATGGTGTAGTTTCTATATGAAAGGTAAATACTATATTGGTTCTAATTTTTATTTAGCACTTCACCCGTTTCCGCAACAGCATTTGTATTTGGTGTCCCAATGGGTTCCATCTTCTGTATAAAAATCATTGTACTCGATATCAAATCACAAAACTTACTTCGTTCGGTGCCTAACAAAACATTTATTCGGATATACCCACTGAACAATAAATTTAGCATGATTAGTGTACTGTTAGTAAACACAGTATGAGCACGCAAAATGCCTTATTGCCAACCATTTTTGTAAGATACCAGCGCTCAAAAATCGAAATAATTGTAACAGACCAGGTCAGTTGAAAGAGGTTGCCGTTAGACAATAGACATCTCGCATGAAACTACAAAAGGAGCCCCCTGCTTTTTTTCGAAATAAAGATACAAGCTTTGATTTTTGTTAAGTGAAAAGGCAGTTTATTTGAATTGAGAAAAAAAAAATTGCTTTTTAATTTATTTATAATTTGTTTAAAACAAATATATAAGTATCTTCTTTACTTGAGGGGAACAAACTTGGAAGAATGGGTGGCACCAATACCGGGACGACCATGCTTAACGGGCTTGTAAGAGATGGAGAATTCGGCAAGGTAGTGACCGGTCATCTCGGGCTTGATTTCAATTTGGTTGAAAACCTTACCGTTATAGACACCAATGACGGAACCGATCATCTCGGGAACAATAATCATGTTACGGAGATGGGTCTTGACAACCTCAGGCTTCTCACCAGCGGCAGCAGACTTCTTGGCAGCACGGAGCTTCTTGATGAGACCCATAGGCTTACGCTTAAGACCACGTTGGAATCTTCTACGAGCACGACAGTGGACGAGCTCCATGAACTAGAAAAAAACCAGTGGTTAGTATTGTGCGCGTCCAGCTACTTTGTTGTTACAACTTACTTGTTCAGAAGACAAGTCCAAAAGGGCGTCAAGGTCGATACCACGGTAGGTAAACTTACGGAAAGTTCTCTTTCTAGGAGTAGTTTGCTCGTCAGCCTATTTAGTTGAACGAAATTAGTATATGCAAATTGTTTATCACGTCGAGCAAAAAAAAAAGAGACAGAACAGCACATTATTCAAAGACACAATACATATTGACTCGTTGTGGGTGGTGAAAGGCTGCAGTTTCACAGTATAAAATTTGTCGATAGATTTTCTACATCCATTAATTTACATATTCTACCATCCATCGGATTTATCCATCATCGTTTTGACATGCACTGTTCTCTCCATCTCTCTCTTTCCTCATTATATCATCTCACATACCATCTTAAAGCACAAAAGGAAGGATTACTATGCTTTCAGCTTTTTTCGGTGTCCATGTCGTTATAGTGCAAGTCCGGTAGATCAAAACTGTAGCTACAATTAAATGCAGTCCGATCCGGACATATAAATTTAATTATTTTGCCGAAGAACGGAAATTAAAAATGTGGGTGGCACCAAGACTTCTGATAGTGCTTAAAATACTACTAAAGTTCTTTCATTATCTTTGACCATAATGGGTATTATGGATTATACATTATACAAACTATCTTATAGATAAAGTAACATAAATAGAATTTAAAAAGCCTTAATATATATACTTTATCTCACAATAAGAAGAAGCATACTTGTTGCATTAACCTTATCGTCGTCAATATATGTAATAGTATCTTGATGATTTTAAGCTAATAGGTCTATAATAAAGCATTGCGTGATCATATAATGCTTGGATTGCATAGCCACAGATGCATAATGTACATTTAATTAAGCTGATAATTGTTAATATCTATGTGAAATACGAGCTTGATATAACTAAGACACTTTATGTTTTGCATACTGCTAAATCATGCACATAGTTTGTGTTCATTTAATGGTAAGCATGATCCAAATTAACCAAATATGCTCATAACAGAGCAAAAAAAAAAAAAAGAAGAAAAGGGTGGTGCAAACCAACACCACCAATTCTTTACAAAAGTTGGTCCGTTTAAGCATACCAGACATTTCTTGGTTTTTATCAAATAACATGCATATTTAGTCCATGTGCAATATAATAACAAAGACCGGCACTTGTTACGAGTTGTGTCCAAAAATAAGCATTCAAGATCCAAAAGAGGCAATACACACGATCTTGCTTAAATATGAATGATGGCCCAAGTACAGCGTTTCAAGATGATCATATTTATTGCAGAAAACGTATTAATGACCTAATGATTTTCGGGTGATTGAAATCTGTTTGCATAAATCTTGGTTTCTCCTCATTTTTTTTTTCCCTTTTCCTTTTTTTTTTCTTTTTGGATCTTCTCTTATAATGTCATCAGAGGTGCCTTTGCTTGTGTCTTCACCGACAAATATACTTACAATTCAAGATGTTGTGCTTGATTCACCTGTTTGGAGAGCTAATGTTTCACATTTAGAAGACCAAATTGATCAATTCGAAAAGTGGATTGACGGGTTTATCCGTGCATTGAAGAATTATATCGAAGCACTTACAAGTAAAGTTTCCTTTTATATATATATAGAAAGAGAGAACTAAATTTATAAAATAGAACATAACACACTGGCAACAACTTTGTGTAAACGCACTTTTTTACATGGTTTAGATGGTACCTTGATTGGTAAAAAGCGTAAACCATTACTTGAAGTGAGATATTTTTTCTTACTTGTCCCGTTACAGATTCCAAAATTGCAGGCAATGTAGTCAATAAGTTCGCAACAACATTACAATCAACGATTGCTAATCGTATGAAGACGGTACATAAAAAAAACGAATAATTAATCCGACGATATTAAATATACATGTATATTTTTTTTTCTAGGCATCAGATTTAGAAGACCTATTACTAAACCCCTTACAGCAAATGATCAAGCATGATTTAAAAAGCTTTAAAGTAGGTCGCTATTTTCTGTCTTGCCAAAGTGATCTAAGACCTAATTTATAGGATAGCCGCAAGGGATTTGATAAAATGCTAGATAGATACGAAAGCCAGTTATATCGATATAATGTTCTTAGTAAACAAAAGGAAGCAAGTGCATTAAGAGAGGATGCTTTTCAAATGTTTGAACTGAGAAAACAATACGTCAAAACCAGTGGCGATTATTTTTCAAAATTGGTCATATTTAAAGCTAATTTGGAAAACTTGCTGGTTCAGTGTTTCTCAGGAGCTTTAGGTGCTCAAATGGATGAAATCGACGAATCTGTGTATTCTTGCGTTGCTGTAAAAGCAAATTTATCAGGGTGGAGACAGTGGCTAGATGAGGTAATAACGAATCATTCGTGTATATCATCTGTCTAATTAATGCATCACCAGAGTAAAGTCACATGCGAGTATCAAGCACAGAGAATGAACAAACGCTGTACAGAATTACAGGAAATTTATATTGAGCAAATGAGACCACAAAGATCTCTAAAACGGTACTCTATTCAACTTTATGATAAAGTCCCAGCTGCTGTATCTAACATAGAAAGTGATGAAGAACCACATACCAGTAAGGTTTTATCAATGGGCATATCCGCTGATCAAAAAAAAACTGGCAACAAACAAGGTTATCTAAACAGTCGAATTGTAATCACTGGAAAATCAGCTCGACCTCCTTGGTCCAGGAAATGGTTTTTTTTACAACAAGATTGGTTTGGTACATGTACAGTTGCAACGCTCAATAAGGAAAAAGGATGTATTGTCCTGGGTGATCGGGTGGCAATAAAAGAATGCGTGTTTCGTGTGTGTACAGATATTGATAGACGTTATTGCTTTGAGGTGGTCCATCCAAAATATTCATTTTATCTGCAGGCTGAAGAAGAAGAAGAGATGCAACATTGGTTGGGGGCCATTGAATATAGTTTGGAGGACCATGCATTTGAAGATGTATTATCAGAATCTCCTCAAGCACTTTTATCTCCACTGATGATCAACAATGAGTCACCAGTTGCAAAGTCAACTTCCCCTTTGCCTAGTCCAGATGCCGAACAATCTATTACGCCTGCCATATCAACCACATCATCGTTGACAGCCTTAATGATTCGAGAAGGAAAAGATAGCACTGTAGACATCACCCAGCCGGTAAATACGCAACAAGATGGCAATACTATTTCAAATCAGTTATCATCTTGGGGTATGCCTTGGTTAAGTACTGGCATTAACGTGCTTTCAAATCCATCTGAAGAAGATCTATCGAGCAGTCCTAATTTGAGATCATCAAATAGTAGTACAATTACCAATAGTATTCAGCAACTGGTAGTATGGCCTACAAAATTAGAAATGGATGTGCCTACTCCTAAAATATCTCATTATTCTGTCGATCTAGTAACCAGTCAACGGGAGTTACGATCGTTATTTTCTAACGTACCCGAAGATGAAATTGTGATAGAGTGTAAGATCACACAATCATGTAGCTTTTGCTAGTAACTTATTTTTTATACAAATATAGCTTTCTTGGCTTCCTTGTATCGAAAACCCAGCGACAAAAATGCAGACATAAACGATTCTTACGGGTACAGCGGTATGGCCTATGTGACGCAAAAGAGCTTTTGGTTTTACAGCTGTACGATGATGACTTGTGTCAATATGGTAAGTGTGGTTTTATTTTTCGACCACCGTCTGATTAAACCTTTATAAAAGATTGTTTTACCCTTAGAGAAAATAAAATCGGTGCGTTTAGAGAGCAAGGATTTTTCTAGCAGTATGTTTATGATGATTGAAGTGGAAGCATCCACGCCTTTTAGTTTCGGTCTGTGGCTTGAATCTCCCGATCAAATCTGTGACCGACTCAAGTCAATCATTGATAATTACAAAACCATGAATATACAGACCTTGTTTGATACCATTCGAAACATAACAACCAATAAAAAGACCAAGACACCCACGAGTCATGTCACTACATCTAGCGCACTGTATGCATCGGTAACCCCGTTAACAGTGCAGGCTCAACAACAGCCTATGCAACAAACTATATCCGCATCATCAGCAGATACAGCCGATGATATTGATGCTTTGCCAATCACAAATGAAGAAGAAACAACAACTCCACCCTCAATGCATCGCGCTTCACCTGCACAAGGTGCTTTAGCTGCGGTTTATAACGCATCCAAAAACAAGAAGAATTTGTCTGTTCTCAAACAATCGGAAAGCCTCCCGCCAAATAATATATCTGAAGAAGAATGGCCTAGTCATATACCTAAACCCAAAGAAAAAGTCAATTGTGAGTGTACAGATCATCTGGATAAAATTGAGGCCGATATCGTTCTACCGGTGGGAGCCAAACAGCTATTTGATTTGATGTACTCGACAGGTGTATGGGAGAAGCTAAATAAATCAAAAAACTATACTGAGCCTACCTTTACAAGTTGGACGAACCATGAAGATATTGCAGAACGTACAGTGAACTACATTATGCCGGTGACTGCACCCATGGTGAAAGCGAAAGAAACCGATGTCATTGAAACTCAACAAGTTCTACATCAAAAACAGTATACATGTTATGTCATTATGGTGACTACAAAAACACCTAGTTTGCCTTACGCTGATGCATTTGTGCCCTGTATCAAGTATTGTATCACGTATGTATCTCCGTCCAGCTGTAGATTAGTGTGTTCAATTGGTGTCAAGTGGCTTAAAAATATATTTGTCAAGGGAATCGTGAACAAAGCAGCAACGAAGGGCATGTCAGAAACAGTGGAAGAAATAGTGCCTATCCTTAAACAAGAAGTATCAAAAAGAGCTGGTGCAATTAATCAAGAAGTGGTTCAGACCAAAGAAACGGATGCCGAGTTACCGCCCATTCCAAAAGACGAACCCAACAAGAAGAGTGGTCTTAATATGGGTATAATACTATTTGGACTGGCGTATATGTTATTCATGATATATCAGATACGCTTATCAAGAAGATATGAGTCGCTACTTCATCAAACAGAGAGCCATGGTACAAACATTGTCTGGAGAGGAGTATATTTACGTGATTTACAAGACAAAGTGACAGAAAAAGACGCGGTTCTTAGCCATGTCAACCCAACTGTATATGAATTATTTCAAGAAGCCAGGAGCAATGGTACAACACAATGGAAATACCCATGGTTTAGTAAGTTACACAGAGATATGGCAGATGAATTGGGATATTCGAGAGAAAGACTAGGTGCTATAAGATACGAATTACTATCATCATTTCGTATATTAAACCGAGTCGAGTATCAGCTATTGGAGATTGAATACTGGAATTGGTTATCAGATCAGAAACTGATGTGCAGTAACTACGACAAGTCGCCTGTTTGTAAAGAAATTGATCAGGAGCGTGACTCCTAAAAAAAACTGCATACAGGATTTAAATAAAAAGGTTGTAGTTTTTGTTTGTATTTTCATTTTTTTTTTTTTTAGACATGTTGAAAAAAAAGTGTAAATTGGATGAGACAGAGACAAGTAATTTGACAAACACTCAGAATCTTGATGGGGCAATACTCTCCCTTAATGGAACAACTAAAGCAATAAACCACACCTTAAAAATGCTCACTGATTTCAATAAGGATTCACACCGGCAAGCTCAAGTAACTCGTTGTAGTGCACCTTACGAGTTGGTCACTCAACAAGAAATTGCCAACGCGAGCCATGAATTAGGCCCTGATCTCATTCCTGAATGTCACAAACTACTGGAGAAGGCAAGATACTGTTTATACGATTTGAGTAAAAAAGAAACAAACCTGAAAGAATCAGTGAATGAACAAGAAGCAATGATAGAAAAATTAAAACGTGATATTAATAGCGCAAAAGGAAACTCGTCGGCAAATACTGTTAATAATAAAAAGAGGGAAGAGTTGAAGAACACTAAAGAAAAGTTAATGAGGGAGATTAATATGGAGAAACAAAAGAAAGCAAAAGGAATTGCGAATTTGAGGAAACTAAAAGCAACTAACGAGGAGGCCCTTAATAAACAAAAAGAACGTGAGCCCTCTAATGAAGACTGGCAACAATACCAAACCAATTTAATAAACGAAATAGCACGACTGGTAAGTTAAAGGGCGAGCAATAAAAACAGATCAATTGATGTATTGCATTAGAAAAGTGAGCATACCAAAAAAATGGAATTACTGGAGGAAAAGAAACGATTACAAGCGGAGGAAAATAGAAGAGCAGAATTATCGCTCATGGATTCTTTAAGCACCAGAGGTAAAACCAAAGCAAACTTAATTCCTGGTATTTTTGTTAACATTGATTAGAACACATTGTGTTGTTTACCGGGCAATCAAAGACGGTTCAAAACGCCATAATTAAACTCAGAGAATCGGGTACAACGGCACCAGTTACACGATGCGAACGATTGTGCGATGAATATCTTCAAGCTTTACGCGAAGAAAATAAGTCTATTCAGGTGGGACCGTCAAACATTGAGAAGATTAAGACACTATGTACATTGATTCTTGCTAATCGCCCGAGTGGTAAAACAACAGGCCGAATTATAGAGTTGTTATTGTTGAAGGGAGAAGTAAGCATTGAAGAATTTCTAGAAGAGTTCCCGTGGACAGAAGATGAACGACATAATTTTACCAACGTTACAATTAACCTTGTACAAAATAACATTTTATTGCAAAATGGGACTAATTTTTCATTGAAACAATAAACAAATGCACATGCCCTAAATAAAAGCACATGTTTATTTTTTCATACTTCCATTTCATATGCAACTATTTCTTGAAGCTGCTCTAATAAGTTAGGGTGTTGGTTAAATACTTGATAGACTTTTGCTTCCCAGACTTTATCTGATATTTCGTCCTTGTTTGAATTTAATAGAGTGTTTACAAAATCAGTGTATTCTTTTTCTTCCTGAATTGACTCTTTACAGTTTATGAAGAACTGAGGATACGCTTCTTTTGATAAACGATCTGGATAATTTCGGATCAGTGATATGTCCACCTTGGAAAAGTAGTCTTCTTTTTCTTCGGCATCTTCTGGTCCTAAATACCCAACCAATTCTTTAAATTTCTCTAGTAATGACGGTACCGCTGGCAAGGCCTTAGAAATACGTTTCATCCATTCTTTATCGCCCATTTTGTTTCGATCACAGTATAACGTATTTTCAAAACGTGGCCATTTAGAGTCTAAATGCTGTTGTAGTGATGTGAAAAATGTCTTATTATGACGTACTAATCCTTTCATTTCACTAGATCGGTCAAATAACGCAACCAACATGGAATCTGGAACAATTTGTGCTGTAATACCAATCGTAGGTGATACCACTGTGCAAGGTGATAAGAGCTCCTCATGCTCTGTGGGTGGTAGATCAAATGTAACAGAACTCTTCCGGCGGTGGCTGGTCGTATCAATTGGCAAATTTAACGAACTGTTGGTTTCTTGGGAAGGAGAGAAAATCATAAAAGAAGTAGACATTGAGGAGAACAGCAAAAATTAAAACTGAATAGAGTTTTATACTTTTCCGTAAATTACACTTTACAAGTCACCATGGTCTCATGATGCGATTTTTTTTTTTAGCGCCCCACACAATTTAATGCATTTTATCTAGGTTTTCTTGGATTCCACCCATTGTTCCTAGGCTCAGTTTTGATCCAAACTTTCGATAAAGGGTTATTATGCACTGTGGCATCCCTTTTATTCTCTTTATACCAGGATTATTTTGGAGCTCTGCATCACTAATGAAACACGAGTCATTTCGGCGTGTTTCTGTACGTTTCCATAACGATGCTATCAGCTTCCGAATCGGTGAATGGCAGTGATAAATCAAGAGATGGCCACATGCTTTAATTGACAAAGAAAATATATTCGATTCGAGCTTCCATTTGGCCCAATATCCAATGATCTGATCAAAAGGAGGGTGGGAAATTATTTTTGGCCAATGAAATAAAGACTTGGGAAAAAGTGGAATGTTCATACCGTTTTTGTTCAACATGTTTAGATTTTATTACCATTTGATCATAGCATATTAGTATCCATAATAACAATGTAGCCTGTTAAATTTACTGACCTACTGGCTATGCTTAATATGCAGCAAGGCCTATCCGTTTGTGACCTACATAACCTTTTTCAATGTATAAAAGCTTGTAAAGAAATTAGGCTATGCTCCCTATTTCCACTTTATTCAAATTAACATGGATCAGATCTGTGCAGCAATTCGGTATTTAAAAATCAATGCACTTGATAATTTAATATGCATTGAAATTATAATTCAAGCTGTATCATAAGCCTAGCCGTATAATAAGCCTAACCGTATAATAAGCCAAGCTGTATAATAAGCCAAACAATGTAATATCAAAAATAGCTTATATGCATTGATTTATGATATATCCTTGAGAATAAATCCCGTTGTCAGGCTAAACTTTGCACATTTAGTGAGAACTCGACGCTACTTTAAAATGGCGCCTATTAAAAAAGAGCACCCTTAATACATGCAATAGCATGGCAATATTGCGATACTTGTTTTTTAAGATACTATTTTGTGATGCTTGTCTATGTATTACATTGTTCTATCCTGTCTTATATCAGGACGGGCCAAGTCCCCCACAAGCTGAAATTAGCGGTGACAATTGTTTAAAAATACCACTGACAATTATACAAGTGTTTGGAAAATTAATGACGATAATGGCAACATAATGACAGCTGAATGATTATATGCTTGAGTCGGAATATAAAGCTTGCAATTAGACATTTTCAAATGACAGATAAAAGCTGTACCACCCTCGTCATTTTAGAGAGGTTAATAAGCTAATGCCAAGATTAAAGCGATGGAAGTATAAGAGTATGATGCGTATTTACTACTAAAGTAAACAAAAAGAAATAGATCTTACAAAGCCAGTACATTGTGATAAATATTAGTATAATGTGAGCCAATGTATCTTTGTTCAAAGGATAATAAAACTGTGGAAATCACGTGCTGCAAGACAGAAAAATGTTTATACAGGCACAAAACAGAAAACTGAAATCAATAATCTAGCAATGGTTGTAACAATAGCTAAACCAGCAGAAAATTTCTTAGCAATGACGCCTTGTGTCCAAGCGACGTTAAAACCCTTTTAAGAGATAAGTACGTAATGTCTTACCCTTTTAAGAAACATTTCTTTCTCAGCCTCTCTTGTGCAATTGTAAATATCTTTTCTGCTAGTGGATCGTTGAGGCCTATCTAATTCGTAATACACGCATAAAGTTCCATGCTGCGGTTAGAACAGACTGTCAAAAAAAACATTTTATTCCGAAGCGTGTGACGGTTATCATTATTAATACGATCCTTCAAAATCTATTTTGATAAAAAAGAGACATCTTTTTTTTCCTCATTCCTTTTATTTTTTACCTTTTGCCTTGTGTTCTACTTTGTTACCATGGATACAAATCAATGGGTGGTGAATCACCAAACCGATGCGAGGGATCAACCTTGGTCTGGCATTTGTAACAACCCAGAAGGCTTTGTAAATAACCTTGCTCTTTCCTTTTGCACAGCAGCTAACACTTTATTAGGGTCCTTTTTCTGAATATCGGGTACCAGATTTCACACCTTGTTTCGAAGACACGTGAGTTTCCATCTATAAAATAAAAAATGGTATATCTAACACTATTTTAGTGTGATTACGTTCATACCTTATGCTTTTATTATATTCACTGGCACCATCAGACTTTGGATTTTGTCAAAGAGAGAGCCTTTATCATTGGATATGACTCGTAACTGGCTCTATTTTGCAAAGATGGTAAGAAGCACTGATAAAATAGCGTCAGATCAGACTAAAAAAAAGGAATTTGCTTATAGACAACACTTTTGGTGCTTTTGTTTACTGCTGTCTCGGCTTTTACTCTTTCTGTTTTGGACGTCGGAATTGAATGGATTAACGATGCTCAAATCTTATCACAAGGTTTAACAATTTTAGTTTTGGTAAATGAACACACAAATCGATCTGTAGATATCTCGCTAAGTTTAAAGTTTATAGATTTTCGTCACTGGATTGCACCATATTGAATACACACGTAATCGTGTCTCGTCAGCTGTGCTATTATTTTTCTGGTTATTTGTTATAATTGCCGATGGCGTCAAATTGCGTACCCGTATCATGAACCATGATTACAATATCAACTCTACGCAATTTATCTTGTTCTCTTTGAGCTATGCTTTATCTTTTATTATCTTTGTTTTAGAGAATAAGGATAAACCTAAAAGCCAATATATCATGCTTGAAGAAGATGAGGTAAAAATGAGAACCAACTTGATTTCATAGACTATTACTGATGTATAATTTTAGCTTGATTCTCCTGAAGAAAAAACAAATATTTTTGGTAGACTCACTTTTAGTTGGATGACGCCATTGATGAGATTAGGTTATCAAAAGCCTTTGGCTATGGATGATTTATGGTAGGTTATGATTTTTAAATTAGTGGAACAAAGTATTTAAAGCCAGATTTATTGTAGGAACCTTCAATCGGACGACCAATCAGCCATTGTAGGTGCAAAATTCCAACAAAATTGGCAAATCGAAATGGCTAAAGCAAAGTAAGTTCAATGTATTATCACAAAAGGCAATATGGCTGATCTTTGTATTAGGCCTTCCCTCTTGCGTGCCCTTGTAAAGACTTTAGGAGGACCCTTCTTCTTGGCAGCCGTAAGTAGAATTAGAACCCAGGTGTAGCACTAGATACTAACGTTGGATTACTTGTTTAGTTATTCAAAGCTCTTCAAGATATTTTACAATTCACACAACCTTTACTTTTAAAACTATTGATGAAATGGGTAACCAGTTACACTTCCGATGAGCCTCAACCCACATATCGTGGTGTCTTCATTGCTGTTGCCATGTTTGTTACAGCCATCTGTCAAACCATGTTCCTTCATCAGTATTTCCAACGTTGTTTCATGACCGGTATGCGTCTCCGTGCTGCTCTTGTTACATCAATTTATCAAAAAACTTTGGTCTTGAGCAATGCTAGTCGTCAAAAGTCTACCGTAGGAGAGGTAAGGTTCTATTGTTTTATGAATTATCACATTTGTCTCACCAAATCGCATGATAGATTGTTAATCACATGAGTGTAGATGCACAAAGATTAATGGATCTGTGTACTTACTTCCATATTGGTAAGAGTTATAATTTTTTTTGGGGGAAATCAAATAATTAACGTGTCGTAGTTTGGAGTGGTCCTTTGCAAATCATTCTTGCATTATTCTTCTTGTATAACACTATGGGACCTAGTATCGGTGCTGGTGTTGGTGTTCTTATCCTTGCTATTCCCTTGAACACCTATATTGCCCGTAAAATGCGTACATACCAAAAAACACAAATGGGTAACAAGGATGCAAGAGTCAAGTTGATGAACGAGATCTTGAACGGTATTCGTGTTATCAAGTTGTATGCCTGGGAATCGCCCTTCTTGGAAAAAATTAGTTTTATTCGTAATGATTTAGAATTGGCCACTTTGAAGAAGATTGGTGTTCTTTCTGCTGTCCAAAACTTTACTTGGACTTCTATTCCTTTCTTAGTTTCTCTTAGTACCTTTGCCGTATACGTCTCTATTTCTGATCATCCTTTGACTAGCGATATTGCGTTTGTTGCTATTGCTCTCTTTGGTCTTTTGCAATTCCCTCTTACAGTTTTCCCGAACGTCATTACCTCCACCATCGAAGCTTCCGTTTCTCTTTATCGTATCGAAAACTATCTTTCTTCTGAGGAAATTGATATTTACTCTGTCACTCGCTCAGATTACCGTAATGATCCTTCTTTCACTGAAGAAACCCCACTTGTTGAAATTAATAACGGTAAATTCAAGTGGTCTGTTGATGATCCCAAACCTGTTTTGAACAACATCAATCTCAAGGTTAAAAAAGGAGAGGTTACTGCTGTTGTAGGTCGTGTTGGTTCCGGAAAATCTTCCTTGATCAGTGCTTTACTTGGTGATACTGTCAAGTTGGAAGGTGATGTTATCTTGCGTGGTTCTGTCGCATATGTTCCTCAACAACCCTGGGTTATGAATGCTTCTTTGCGTGACAATATTGTCTTTGGTCATCGTTGGGATCCTCATTTCTATGAGCGTGTCTTGGAAGCTTGTTCATTAAAAAGTGATATCGCTATTTTAAACGGTGGTGATCAGACTGAAATCGGTGAACGTGGTATCAACTTGTCTGGTGGTCAAAAGGCCCGTGTATCTCTTGCCAGAGCCATTTACGCTCGTGCTGATATCTATTTATTGGATGATCCTCTTAGTGCTGTCGATGCTCATGTCGGTCGCCACATTTTTGATAATGTCATTGGTCCTGAAGGTATCTTGAAAAATAAGGCTCGTGTTCTTGTAACCCATGGTATCTCTTATTTGCCTCGTATCAATCATGTTGTTATGTTGCGCGACGGTGATATTGCTTTGAGTGGAACTTATAACGACTTGATGAGTCAAAAATCCGAACTTTATGCTTTGATTAATGATTTTGGTAACCAAAGTAATAACAAGGCAGCTTCTGAAGATGAAAACACGGTTGAGGATGAAGAAGTACTCCAGTCTGATACTGCGTCTATTGAATTGGTTCCTCGTGAAGAGGATGCCACTTTAAATCGTCGTCGCCAACGTATGAATAGTGATGTTTCCATGATGAGTGCCAAAACTCTTCGTCGTGCTTCTCTTGTATCTCTCAACAAAAAAGGAAAGGCTCAAAATGGTGATAATGAACGCTTGATTACTGTTGAAGAAAGTGCAAAGGGTAGCGTAACTTGGGATGTCTATAAAGAATATGCTAAATCATGCTCGCTCTATGGTGTTATTGTCGTGCTTCTATTATTGGTTCTCGCTCAATTAGCTTCTGTTGGAACTAACTTGTGGCTGAAATATTGGTCTTCTCACAATCAAGACGAAGGCGCTAATGATAGTGTTTGGTTCTATCTTAGCGTATATGCTCTTATCGGTTGGTCCTCAACTTTATTTGCCATGGTTCAGACCCTTGTTCTCTGGGTGTATTGTGCTATTCGTTCTGCCCGTGTCTTACACTCTGAGATGTTGGAAACCATTATGCGCTCTCCCATGTCATTCTTTGATACCACTCCTTTAGGCAGAATCTTGAACCGTTTTAGTAAAGATCAACATACTGTTGATGAAGTCTTGCCTAGAACTTTCAATGGCTACTTCCGTGTTCTCTTTTCTGTTATTTCCACTATTCTTATCATTGCCTTCTCGACTCCTCTCTTCATGATCTTGGTTGTTCCTCTTGGCATCATTTATATTTATGTCCAGCGTTATTACCTTGCCACTTCTCGTGAATTGAAACGTTTAGATTCCGTCGGTAAGAGTCCTATCTATTCCCATTTCCAGGAGACTATCTCGGGTGTTTCTACAATCCGTGCCTATGAACAGCAAAACCGCTTCATGTTTGAAAACGAAGGCAAATTGGATGATAACCAAAGAGCTTATTTCCCCTCCATTTCATGTAACCGTTGGCTCGCCGTTCGTCTCGAATTCTTGGGATCTATTATTATCTTGGCCGCCGCATTGTTTGCTGTACTTGGTGTTGTATATGGTTCTTCCAGAATCGATGCAGGTTTAGTCGGTCTTTCTGTTTCTTACGCATTGAACGTCACTCAAGCTTTGAATTGGGTCATTCGCTCTTACTGTGAAATTGAAACTAATGTTGTCTCTGTTGAACGTATCAAGGAGTACATTGACTTACCCACTGAAAAATATAACGCTGTTCGTGGTGTGAGCCCAATGTGGCCTGAAAAGGGTTTGATTGAATTCCGTGACTATGGAACTCGTTATCGTCCTGGATTGGATCTTGCATTACGTGACTTATCATTCACTGTTGCACCCAAGGAAAAGATTGGTATCGTTGGTCGCACTGGTGCTGGTAAGAGTTCTTTAAGTTTAAGTTTGTTCCGTATTGTTGAAGCAGCCAAGGGATCTATTTTCATTGATGGTGTTGATATCTCCAGTCTGCGTTTGTTTGATCTTCGTTCTCGACTCACGATTATTCCTCAAGACCCAGTGTTATTTGCTGGTACTGTTAGAGAAAACTTGGATCCTTTTGGTACTCATGATGATGCCGAGCTCTGGCAAGCATTGCATCACTCTCATCTTGGCGAACACATTACCAAGTTGGATAACAAACTTAATGCAGTTGTTCTTGAAGGTGGTGAGAATTTCTCTGTTGGCCAACGCCAATTGATTTGTTTAGCACGTGCTCTCCTTCGTAAAACCACCATCCTTGTTCTTGATGAAGCTACTGCAGCTATTGATGTCGAGACGGATTCTATCATTCAAGGAACTATTCGCAGCCAATTTGCTCACTGTACAATTCTTACCATTGCTCATAGAATCAATACTGTCTTGGACTCTGACAGAATTCTTGTGTTAGATAAGGGTTCCATTGCTGAATTTGAATCGCCTGCCACACTTTTAGGAGACAAGGAATCGATTTTCTACTCCATGGCAAAAGAAGCTGGTCTCACTGAATAGATGTTGCTCTTCCTCATATTTATTATTACATTTTTTTTATCCAGCATTTTTCTAAGAGCATCCGCAAATAAATTAGTTTAATATCGTATTACCTCTTACATAACTGTATCAAAATGACAATCTATTCAAAATATCATTACATTTGCAATGACTTATTAATGAAGCTTCGGAATATGTAAATCTCTTCCCAGAAAGTACACAGCTGCTTTTAATTGAAGAAAAAAAAAATTCTCAGATTTTTTTCTTTTGGGCGGAACCATTGGAGAAATAAGCTGCTCTACGTTTTACAGATGCAGGTACAAAGCGGAGTATGTTATTCCGAACATATGTGATGATCTTTTCCCAGTTTAATATATGGGGTTAACGTTTACCAAATGCGGAAACATGTAACGTTACGCCTCTGTCAAACAACTGCAATTGGCCAATGTGTTTTGATATTATAAAGAAATCTCAAGTCACGGCGGAAACAAGAATACACTCGATGCCGAAAATATTCAATAATATACTGAGCAAATTAAATTCACGCCTGTACACGACATTGGTGCGCAGTATTTAGAATGTCAGCTCTCTCTTATTTTACTAAGCATGCCCAATTTGAGTCAAAGCTCCTTTTATAGCACATACTAGCACGAGTTATGTGCATGATTTACTTGAAGCAAAACTGCTTCAAGTTATGATGTTAACGCTTAAAATGGTAGTTTAAAATAAGCTCAACAAGTACATGGGGTTCTTGACCATCATTGCAACGGTATTTCATCTGGTTAGGTCTATAGCGTTAATTGTATCTTTATTTTCAAAACTAAGCATCTAAGATCACAAGTTTCTGTTATACAAAAATATGCAGAGCATTACCTAAGTAGATGGTTACTTTCCTTATGTGTCGGTTTTCTCCACTGTGCATTCATCCATGGTGATGCGGGTATATATCAAAAGTTTTATTTATGCAGGATATAATATATTTTTATGTAACTTGGTCACAATAAAACAGAAATCATGTTCTATCACGGATAAACGTCAGCTTTATCAAGCAAAAAAAACAGAAAACTCTAGCAGCTTATTAGCCTTTGTGTATAACCGAGAATTATAGGCAGCAACCGGTTTATTATCATGTTGACAGCATTCTTTATAATAAAAGCCAAGCATGTTATTGTAATACAGTGAAGAGTCTTCTGTAGGTTAGAGTCCCAGGTGTTTAAGTTTCCTTTTGCGTTAACATCTGCCCCGGGTGCTAAAAATGAGGTTAGCAAGATTCCAAGTCAGGGTTGAGTTCCATTCGTCTTTCTGACTCCCAGATCAGGATTGTCATTGATGATATCACTAAATAATCTCCGCATTACTTACTACTGGATTTTTGTTCGATCGAGGAAAAGATTTTTGTATTTTGCATTGATGGGCTTGTGTCTCTTAAATCATACTGTGCATGCCCTTAAACTAACGTGACAACATTAATCTTGCAAAAAAAGCCCGGTTGACTGTTTAAATTTCCACTGCTGGCGGAGATCATTTTAAATAGCAACTCCGTTTTTTTTTTCATTGCAGCAAAACAGTAAACATGGTAGCCACATAATTGATATCCAAGATGGTAAGCACAATGGATAGTATTAAAGTAATAATATGCAGCTATTAGTATTCTGAAAGTATCTCGTCTTTAGACCTACGTAAATATTAGTCAAAAATGCTTCTGAAATTCTAATTAGTATATTTTTACGTGGTTTTTTTTAGACAAAAACAAGTGGGAAATGAAAACATTCTATTATGATCAATCTTCTTCTTTTAATCTTCGGACAAAAAAAAAAAAAAATGGTAACTTCGAAAAAGAAAACAATTTTTTTTTTATTTTTTTTTTTTTTTTTTAATAGAATCGATTATTTCATTAGATCCATACCCACCAAATATCGTATTAAACCATTTAGATAAACAAGATTAAGTCTTTTAAAGCAAAAATTATTTCTCACACTAGTTTATTAGCTGATATTTTAATTGTCGAACGGTACACTCAACATTCTTTTTTTTTTAAAAAAAAAAAGTAGAAATTCTTATCCTTCAGACGTGGTGAATATCCTCTGGCGTATAAATATCAAGTACCAGTAAGACGTGATGGTGTCTTGGATATCTTACTAGAGAATTTTAATAGAGAATATATGGTCATGAGGAAGTTGCTTTACGTTGTAGCGTGATTTATATTGTTGTAATAATTGGTTCCTAAATTACTACATGTGTCAAGGTTAGTGGTCATCATCTATATATCTATTATTTCTCTTATTCAATAAAAAATCGATGTCGATAAAGAATTAAATAGAGGATTTTCAGACAACAACGTATAGATTGAGATGGTATGTTATTTGGACAGGATGGTTTTTATGGATTGGGTTAAAAGGATTCTAGACTTGATTTAATTACTATTGTTTATTGGGGTTCGGCGTATCACTAATATAATTGAGAAAGGGACACGGTGTCTTGCTACATACACAATGAATATTTGATTTTGTTCAACCAGCTCATCTTTATCGATTACAAAAAAAAAGAAGAAAAAAAATAGAAAAAAAAAAAGAAAAGAAAAAAAGAAAAAAAAAAAAAAAAAAAAAAAAAAAAAGAGACATATCCAGAATATATCATCCAAATAAGAAAACTGAGAAGAATAGCAGTACACGTACACGACTTGCAAAACAAAACTATAGACTTGATAGATTTAAATATCATGTCACGGTATAACTAAATCATTGTCGAACGTTGTACATTTTTCAAAAGAAAAGGACATATAACTGGGACCGCGATTTAAAAAAAAAAAAAAAAAAAAAAAAAGCTTGAAAATGACAAAACAACGTTTGAGAACATAACTTGAAAGTATACCAACTTTAATTTACAAGCAACGACATAAAAAACACGGGTTTCTTACTAACCTCAAACATGTTCTTTATTTAGATGTTTACATGTTGTTCATGTTACAATCGGATAATTTAATAGCACCGCAATGAGTGTGGCAAATTTGGAACGAGAAGAAGGGTTTTGTAATTATGGCGGTCCGAGCACTATCGGCAATATGTGACAAGGATCTTCTGATAAATTTGCAATACGTACTACTATTTAAATGCTACTAATGACACTACCATCATAAACACTGGTATATCCAGAAATCCCATTTTTTTGGGGGAAAACTAACTAAAAAGGAATTTATGATATAGACAGTCCAGTGGAAAAAAAATAAAAAAAAAACTTGTATACGGAAAGGCGCGCGCTTTTTCCAGGGCACAAATTTTACTAGGGAATATATTCTATATTTGGTTTTCAGAACGCCTTTTGTAATTTATTAAAGAAATTTGTGTTATTGAGATACTGTTAAAGTATGGGTTTTCCTGTGAGCAGTCATCATCCACCAATGTATATTGCAAACGCTTTCCGTTCCATTGCGAATTGATTCCAGCTCCATTTAAATTGATTGATGCCAAAAACTCATTTTTAATCGAAAAAAAATTTCCAAAAAAAACCCCCCCGTTATATCACCACAAACACTCTAAAAAAAAAACTTTATCACATTTCTAAGCTCGGTTTCACTGACTAACGCTTTGCTCTAGATTTTTCTGACACGTGCGCTCAGTTAGTTAAAAATGTTGTTCTTGCATAAGGTAGACAGTATAATAAAAACCCGTCTATAGTTTTAAGCGTAAATAATCATTTTTAGGTGGGATTACAAAATATTATAACAACGAGCCACTCAAAATTGTCTTTAATAATTCTAACAGTTAGCGTATAAAGTTTCGATTACATAACATGTACATTAATCCTAAAGCCTTTTATAGATCAATAGCACATTACTGTTTGTTGTTAAAAATAAGACTGTTGGCCAGAAAGAGAGAAAAAAAAAGTGTATATTACATGTTCTTTTTTTATTTTTAAATGAATAATAGTACACCATGGGTGATTTGGTATAATAAGTTTAAATTACAGTTTGAATATATCCATGTATTGGAAGGGTACGAAAAGAGCTAGTTTTAGGAAATTCATGACTATTAGAGGGTATTATGTGTGTGTATGATATAATAACTGTATATGCGGTTCGTTACGTATTTTACATAAATTAGGTTTTTGGTAGTTTAAAGTAATTAAGTCTTAATTTTCCCCCCAAGTTTCCTCTCCAATGTATATATCAAGGGTTTGGTGGTGGTGTAGTGGGAGGTTGAGGATCTGGCCTAGGAGGAGGCCTAGGGTTATATGGTCTAGGTCTTCTGCATTTAGATTGAGCACAGTAGCATGTATTGGATGACAACCAGTAGCTGGATGCTAAGCAGCTACAGATTGGCAATGGTGCGTATACAAGGCAAGTCAGTGTTGAATATGAGCTAGTGTATATACTGTGATAACAACTGTGATTTTTCTTTCAAATAAAATTGTAGCGTATACCCATACACAGTAATCGGCTTATTTAAGAATCTGTAAAAAAACTATATATAAATGAGTGTTGAGCATACAAACATACGGCAAAACACTAACCTTTATGGTTCGATCCGGGATTAAATTAATGTCTGAAAGTGTACTGATAAAATATTGAAGGAAAGAAAATCATTCTAATTTTATTCTTTGTATTTATACTTTCTGAGCTATATAGAGAAAAAAAAAATGGTTGTCACACTTCTATTTCAAAATAAAATAAATAGTAAATATAGAAGGACGTATGTCAAACATAAGACAGAACCCTATTTCATGTCATTCGTTGATTGTCCCACCGATAAATACTTATTAGTTTTCCCGATTCATCTATACAGTTTTGCAATCCAAACACACGCTAAATAACAGAGAGAAATAAGGTGCACAAGAGTACAAGCTTTAGCTACCATCTAGAAAGTAATGACCTACCAAATACGTGGGGAGAGTTAACCCAAGGTCTTGAAAAATCTTCTTTTTCTATCTTTGCCTAAAAGGCTGTGGTGCTTGCATATGCACATTTCAGATATGTTTAACAAGAAGATTCTTTCTATTTTTATTCGAAACTTATCATTTGTCAATTGACTTTTTGCATTTATGTGACCAATGCGAAAAGTTTGGCTATTGTATTATCTTCATGATTATGCTTGAATACGCACGTGTTCTCTTTCTCCATTCATCCCAAAGCTGCGATTGACTCTTCATCATCGTATGATCAGCGGCCGTTTTATCGTGTGCTACAGTGCCCTACCCTTGTTTTAGACTACGAAGTTAAAATCACCGTTGGGTGGTCATAGCTTTAAATATTTCATTTACTACTAAACAGCCAAAAAATCTATTATGATTCTGGAAGTTCATAATCACGTCTTTTGGCCTTTTTAGGATTTGCTTGTATTACTGTGTTAAAGAACAGCTAACTTTCTATACTCGTTACTCAATGATATAGTTTAATAAATTGTGGTTAAGTCTTTTTTTATGTTCTTCCGAGGGTTATGAAAAAAAAATGCCATCGTGATAATTCATGCTTTATACAAAAACGTTAGAGCAAAGATTAAAAATAAAAATAAAAACACTTTTTAAAGCGTAACCTGTTATGAAAAGTATGTGGCTATTATGTACAACATACACCCCTTTACACTCATCTGAACGTCAAAGTTTATGCATACAAGTTATAAATTAAGCATGAAAAAAACCATGTATCACACGCAAAGGCCTGAAGTCGATAATTCCAGCTACAAAGGTAGCACATGGTGAAACCATTCGCATATTTTCCCAATTCATGTGTTACGCTGGTCTTTAACCCAAGGAGATAAAAAAATAAGGTTGTACTTGACCGGAACTGTCTCTTTTATTGGTTTGCATGGTTCGTTGATTATCGATAAGACCTATAGCAAATGAGATCACGTCATAGTGAGGTAAAAAACATCTGCCTGTGTCGACGATTTAGATAGATGGGGAAAGTTTGTTATTTTGATTGATATTATTACTTATATTTTTTATTATACAAAAACGTGTTGAACTTTTTACAAGAGAGGGGAAATTTTTAAAAGGGGGGTAAGTGGGGGGGATAAAAAGAAAGATTTCTTTTTTTAAAATGCTGGTGAAGTGTTGAACGTGCCTAAGCAACCATCATGAAAGATTTGCGAAAAAAAGAGATGTATTATTTTTATGGATTGTTATTTGTTTAGATGGTAACAGTAGCGTTGATCTTGGTAGCGTCGAAACCGGGCATAGGGAAACTACGAGCGAATTCAACAACTTCCTTCTTCAATTGAGCGATTTCTTGGTTACCGTCAAGGGCAGCAACGAAGTCCTTCATCAACTTGGAACCACACTTCTCTTGAACATCCAAAGCAATTTGAACAGTTCTGTGAAGATATTCGGCAACCTTGACAAAGTCTTCTTCCTTCAAAGAACGAGAGGTCAATGCAGAAGCACCAAGACGGACACCACCGGGAGTGACGGCAGACTTGTCACCAGCAATAGAGTTCTTGTTAATGGTAATATGAACCATGTCACAGATACGCTCAACCTTGGAACCAGTCAACTTTTGAGGCTTTAAATCCCAAAGAACCAAATGGTTAACAGTGGTACCAGTAGCCAACTTGTAACCGTAAGCGGCAAGAGTTTCGGCAAGCTTCAAGGCGTTAGCACGAACTTGCTTGGCATATAACTTGAACTCGGGAGAAGCAGCTTGCTTCAAAGCGACAGCAACAGCAGCAATTGTGTTGTTGTGGGGTCCACCTTGACAAGAGGGGAAGACGGCTTGGTTAACACGAGACTCGAGCTTATCACCCTTATCACGACGGAAGAAGATCAAACCAGCACGGGGACCACGAAGGGTCTTGTGAGTGGTAGTGGTAACGATATCACAGAAATCAAAGGGAGACGAAGCTTCCTTACCAGCAATCAAACCGGAAATATGGGCCATATCACACATGAGGTAAGCACCATGTTGGTCAGCGACCTTACGCATAGTGTCATATTCCCATTCGGCAGGGTAGGCAGAGGCACCACAAATCAACAATTGGGGACGGAAGAGAGCAGCATTCTCTTCAAGACGCTTGTAATCAATCAAACCAGTGGTAATGTCAACTTGGTAAGGCATAGAAGCAAAGTAGATGGAAGAAGCGGAAATCTTCTTCTTGGCGGTTTGATAACCATGGGTTAAATGACCACCAGAGGGGAGATCAAGACCCATAAGACGGTCTTGAGGTTGGATCAATGCAGTCAAAGCAGCAAAGTTAGCAGTAGAACCGGAGTAAGGTTGGACATTGACACCCCATTGCTCGGGGTTCAAACCGAAAGCAGCCAAAGCACGTTGTTGACAGAGAACTTCGAGTTGATCAATGAACTCGTTACCACCGTAGTAACGGGCACCGGGAAGACCTTCGGAATACTTGTTGGTTAAAGCAGTACCGTTAGCCTCAATAACAGCTTGAGAAGTGAAGTTCTAGTAGCATGACATGATTAATTACAAACTCCCTCGTTTACCAACACGTTAAAAACGCGCTTCTACCTACCTCAGAAGCAATAAGTTCTAAACCAGACCATTGTCTAAGCTTCTCGTTTTCAACGATTTCATAAATCTCCTTATCCTCTTGTTCAAGAGTGGTGTTAAGACAGGTGTTCCAAGAATCAGTAGCTCTGACAGACATGTTGAATAGTTTTCTTTTTTGAAAAGTAAAGTTGAAGAGAAAAAAAATGGAAAAAATCCACCTCGCTTTAATATGGTGGCTTGCCTCAGATTAGACGGCGATTTAATTAAGAAATAGATTAAAAGATGGATGGAATATTTTTGATAACCCAATCATTTTTGAACAAAGTGGCCAACATTAAAATTGGGAGATGTAAGAGTCATTGTGAACTCCGCATATTTATTTATTAGGCCGTGATTGATCCCCGCTTGGAAATGTCTAATTCAATAATCTCAATAGCTTCAGACACCTTTCTAAATAGATGGTCTTGGCCGACTAAATACAGCAAACCAGATTTCTTGAACATGCCGAATGGCTGTTCTCTGAGTCTTACAAAGTAGACTTCAACAGATCTTGCTTTGTATGCTTCTACGATTTCGTAGAAAATTTGAATAGCGCTACAATAGTTTAATATGCGTCAGACACTGATCAGCCATTTGTAGAATATATGTTTACCTGGCATCGATCGATGGCATACTACTAACATCGAAAATGGTATACAAGGACTCGCTTCGGCGAGGGCTCTCGGAAGGATGAATAGACATATCGCCAAACATTTCCAATCTTCTTAAGCGGTCTTTTAACTGACCTTTATAATTGGGAATGATAGGCTTTTAGCATGAAAGACGTGTACTAGATTATGATGATCTTTTGTTTACCTGTATTTGCAAAAAATAAGGCTTCTTCGATACGAACAATCAACACATCTTGCAAATGCTCGATCTCGGTTGGATCATCTTGGATAGGTTTAAACTTATTCACTGATCCCTTTACTCTGCCCTAAAAAAAAAAAAAAAAAAAAAAAAAAAAAGATGGGAGAGTTAGTCATAGTGCACAGAGAAAAAATCTATCTAATAACTAGTCACAAAACCCCCCGCATAATATTGTCTCGGAAAACTTACCATGATTGAAATCCGGGGATAACTTGTCTCACGAATTGTCAAAAGGAGAGACAATGTTACTGCTAAAAGAGTACCGAATTCGAGAGAGATGATAATTGTAGCGAAAAAGGTAATCAGCAATAAACCCAAATCTCTCCAAGCACCGATTTTGAAAATGAAATGTAAATCCTCTGGAAGTTCTGAAAGAAGTGATAATACGGCTACGAAAATAATGGATGATAAAACCGCTTTTGGTAAATAATGAAAGTAGGGTAGTAAAAACAAGATGGCCATAAGTGCAATGACACCGGTCACAAGACAGGCCATTTGAGTACGGGCACCGGCTTTGTCATTAATCTTACTACGAGACACCTATCACACACATGAGTATCATCATGCCCATTCTTTTCATATAACTCTCTTACCGATCCAAAAGCAGGAATTCCTTGAAATAATCCACTACAAACATTAGCTACACCTAAAGCCACCAGTTCTCTATTAGCACTGACAGAATAGTTATGCTTGCTGGAATAAATCTTTGCAATAACAATAGATTCGACAAAGCCGATCACTGAAATCATGGCTGATGAAACTAATAAATCCTTCATGTGTTTGCTTGGTGGGAAAGCAGGGATTGATGGAAGTGGTATACCAGCACTTTCAATCTTACCCAAAATAGCCAGACCTTGGTTTTCCCAATCAAAATAATATGTCAATAGAATCGCTGTAACTACCACCACCAAAACGTCGGGGAACAGTTGAAACCATTTCTTGGTTTGACCATATTTAGACTTGATGATACGCATGTTGAATAGAATGGTCACTGCTACAGCAGAGATGGCTGTTGATAATTTATGTGCATATTTTACGTTTTTAAACAAAAAGTAAAGTCTTTCCACCGTGGTTGATGCTTCTGAGATGCCCCAACTTTGACTTCTCTCTACCAGGCCTAATAATGTAATGCCTTGTTGCACCATGACCACAAGTGCTACACCACTGATAAACCCACGTAAAAGTGCTCTGCTCATGAGACTATCTAAAAATCCAAGTCGGAATATACCGAGAAGAAATGTGAAGATACCCACGAAGAGGGTCATAAGGCATGACCAGGCCAGTGGGTCAATTTCATAATCATCTGACTTGATATGCTGCTGTTGTGCAATGGATGAACCGATCAAAAGGGCTAATGTTGCCTCAGGTCCCACAGACATTTGTCTATTTCGTCCGGGTTATAATTAAACCATTTATAAACTTTATTTATATCCTACCTTGACATGCCGAAGAAGGCATATGATATAGCAGGGAATGCAATACCATATAAACCGTGAATTGCATCCAACTTACAGAGCGCAGTTGCATAAGACAAACCTTGTGGAATTAACAAACACGCCAATGTAATACCTGCAAGACAATCGCCCAAAAATAATTGTCGATTATAAAGAGGTAACCATTGAAGTATAGGAAGATAGTACTTTGACCGAATTTTTAAAGTACTCCAGAAATCTTTGGGGGATTCGTCATTTAACCTCGCTGAAGGTACTGTGCATGAAAAATGTACGCTTTATTGTTAATTCGTTTATTTGTAAAACATATTAAAACTTACAAGGTGACGACGTCAAATATCGAGGAATTTGGTCTTCCACACTCAACAACAACTGAGTTTCTGCAAAGGCATTGGGAGGATGGATCTCTTCATCATCTGTGTCTTCTAAATGAATTGAACGAGCACCTACAATTATAAAAAATGGTTGGGTTTTAAAATTCTACAGTAAGCGAAAATCAGGCACTTACTACTTGGAGTCGATAGGTTGTCCGACTTGAACATTTACAAAAAAAGTGAAAGGAGGGTGAAAGCAAGAAAATTAATCGAGCAAAGACTTTATCTAAAAAAAAATAAAAAAAAAAAAAAAAAGTTATGCAATATTTCCAAAAGGCGGTGTGGGTCCCGCCAGGTATGACCGTATATGTGTGATTTATAACTATTAAAGCCCCTATGAATATGTATACTCCCCTCTTTCGCTGTATCATCCCTTTTCAACAGACCAAGTACAAATTTATATATATTAATTCCATTATACGGTGTGTAATACGCGTATATGGATGAGTACAAGTCTTCTCATGACCTGCGATAGACCGGTGTAAGGGCGCCAGGTATCTTTATCCTGCCCTTGTGCAATTTTTCGCTAGTGTGACTTTTGGTGTCTGATAATTTAACATTTGACTTTAGGGCTTGATCTGCAATAGAGTGCTTTATAACCCGGCACCCGCACATAATACTGTTAATAACATGATCTAAAACGGAATAAATTACGTCCAGCGTTAACGAACAGCCGAATGATCTTTACTTGGCCTCCTGATAAAGAAAACACGGTCGGTACTTTAAATTATTGTTATCTGTTGCAACATTTGACACCAAGTTTAATTATTTTATGCTGTGGAAAGAATAAAATTCCCAGTGTATTTGCAATTGAGGTAGTTTCTGGTCTTTAAGCAAATGTGAGATTTACCTACGCCATACGGCAAACTTAAGGCGTCATTACTGCTAGCTTGATAAAGTTTAGGAAGGGGCTTCTAGATGTAACGCATTCCATCTATTATTGAAACCATGGTGACAAATAAGCATACCAGATGAATTATATCAAACAGGGAAATAATAATTTATATCAAGTCTTCTTTGTTACTGATTCGCATAGATATAGGCAAAAAGAAGAATACAGCAACCATATAAAAGAGCGCAAGGCGTAAACCTTTTTTTTTTTTTTTTTCAGCATGGATAATCTTAGAAACCCACATGATCGTGTTGAATTACCTGAAAAGCTGCCATTTTTGTTGTTGAACAACACGATGCCTACTTGTACAACACAGCTCAAAAACAGCTCAAAAAAAGCTCTCAATTGACGTGAGACTATTGCAGTAAACCCCGCCACCTTTATTGTTCTTCATTATCAAAATCCAGCGGGTTTTATTAGATGATCGTTTCATTCTTTATATAGCATTGTACTCAGTATCAACATTTATCAGCTGGTTGTTTCTGTAGTACATATTGATTCAACGGTGGGTTATCATATAAATCAAGTCGTGATAAACAAAAATCCAGGGATATTTCTTGTAATGTGTTGATCATCGAACGAAAAAAAGAAAGTTGTACAAATAAGGAGTGCTTATGCAATTTTCCATTTTTGTACAGAGAAGGTGCGAGAAATACCTCATGACTAATCATTTTGATTGGAACGGAAAAACATTGTCCGGATTACGTTGGTTTGCGTAATGGATTCCGGGGAGTATATATGGTCTGACTTTACTTTTTTTTTTTTTTTATCTCTATTATCAATTAACATACAAAATGTCTTCTATTACTATCCCCTCTGAATACGGTTACGTAAGTGACTACATAATTTCTGTTTGATCCCTTTCATAATATCTTTTTTATTATCAGGTTCTCGGTGTCGCTGTTGCCAGTGTTCTTTACGTTTTCAGTTTAAGTGCCAAGGTTGGATTTGCTCGTAGAGCTGCAAATATCCCTTATCCTTATAGTAAGTTTTAATTGTAAAAAAAGGTATTTGTCGGTTAATTGAAGCTTTTTTTTTTGGTAATCAGTGTATGCTGATAAGGCTGAAGCCGAAAAGGATCCCAAGAAGAACATCTTCAACTGTACCCAACGTGCGCATCAAAACACCCTCGAGATGCTTCCCATCTATGGCACTTTAATGTTAGTTGGTGGCATTAAATATCCCGAGATCTCTGCCGGTGCTGGTGTTGTCTACATATTAGGTCGTGTTTTCTTCACCAGTGGTTATTGTACTGGTGATCCTGCTAAGCGTACTCGCGGCGGTTTCGGTTACTTTGGCCTCATCACCCTCCTTGGTACTGCCACTTCCACCGTCTACCAACTCCTCAAGTAAATTATTTTGCTTGTTTTTGAAAAAAGATAACCTTTGTCAGTAAATAGCATCATTTAAAGAGAATCTTTGTTAGTAAATAGTATAAAATAAATCATTTTTCCCACCAGCCCAAAAATAATTGTGTTTCACAAAAGTGAATGACAAAAAGAAAACATCAAAATGCTTTTTTTTTGTGTAACTCGGAGACCATCTATCATAATACGTGTAAATAGCTTATTAGTACAGCTATAAACTCAAAAAGTCCCACGAATACGCAATCATACGTAATGCTTGTGTTAAAAATATAGCAAAAAAATACGTGCTCAAACCAAGCAATTGAGACATGGTGTAACTCTAGGTAACACACTTTTCTCAGACAGCACGCCAATTCAGTTCAATTGGCCACTTGCTTTGTTTAACTGGGTAGAATAATATTTACGCTTCTATACTTTATATAAAAAGTGATCTACTGTACATTCGACGGATTGACTCTATGCTGCACCAGCAGCAAGTCCTATAGTATCTCTTCTCTGATCCTGCCATCCTACTGCTGTTGCACTACAACCCTTTGGCCACCTTGCATTTTTACCATAAAGAGATTCTATTTCATGCATAAACTCTTCAAAATAATTCCATTTTTTAATAGCTTTTTGAGCCTTTTCAAATCCACCATCTGGCCACACCATTTTTGAATGATCTTTATGCACCATGAACACTTCACGCAATACCATGAATCGAAACTTTTCGGCATTCAAGTGTAACGCATGGGATTGTTTATCGCCACCTTGGTTTTTAAACCTTACGTCGTAAAGAGGAGCAGATCGATGCAATACGTAGTAAGGTTCCCATTGGGATTCGAAACACACTTCATAGGCAAGTGGGTTGCCCATCAATAAAGGTCTAACCATAGCAATCTCTTTAGCTAAAGTGGGCCCATGTCCAGCACCAGGATCAGTAATGTATGCAATATCACGTCCAACCAATTTCCTTAATTCGTCATAAGATTCAGGTATAGGCACTTGTTCATATCCTTCACGAAGAGCAAAACAAGGTACTACCCAAGCAGTAGGCGGTATTTTACCAGATTGATACACGATGAATGGAAGAAGTCGATTGCGAAGATAGGCATACAAATTGATTGAAGGTGAAAAATCAGCATCCAATACAAATATATATTCGGTTGATGATTCGGTGATGGCTATATTACGAAGATTGTTGATGGGATAAGAAAGATGTGCATCACTGAGATAATTTGGTTTGACGAGTGATAAAGTAACTCCAGCATATGTTTCTAAATTATTTGGTATGCTAAAGTAATTCACAAGTTCCTCAATATCTGCCGCATTTGTGAGATATCTTTATAGAAAAATATCAGTAACCACAATTGTATTTGTTTGTTTCGATCCTTACACAGCAGCTGATATAGGACCTTGCCAAGCCCTAATTGCTTTTGAAAATGTGTCTAATCTGTTGACTGAAAATTGGCTGATCATCGTAACATCCATGCTGTCCAAAATTTCTGCTGCATGCTGTACAAGTATAATTTCTTGACTTTGGCTGGATCGTTCTATTAGAGGTTGTTTAGAAGAAGAATAAAAAACTTTTGGTTCTACCTTTCATAATGTCTCTCATTTGAGTGGCCATGATCAAGATATCCGCTAATTTTAAAGTTGGTTACTAAATGGCAAATAGTAACAAAAACGAAAACAAACCTTTCAAGTCCAATTCAACAAAGTTACGGCACTTTGTACCATAGGCAGCTTCTGTACATTCTGTCAAGCCTTTAGAAATGGTCAACCATTCACCACCATCTACTCTACCCTCTACCTTGATGCGTAATTCACAACCTATATTGACTTGAATGGTGGACAAATCACGAAATACACCCGCTTTGGATAAGTCTGACCAGTCGTACCTTTTGTTGGGTGACCAAGTCGAGCATTTGTTCAAAGGATTACATAATTCTACTGAACAGCTGGATTCATGTTTTTTATACGTGGGCTGATCTCTTAATTGTAGGCTGGACTTCTTTGTTTGGCCCGAAGGAAAGAGTAAAAAGAACAAGAAGACAATGGCAATTACGGTGAAGACACCTTTTGCAGGTGATAGTAGACTTTTTTGCCAAGAGTTTGTCGGAGGTAAAGATGAAAAGCGTTTATAATGTCGTCTACTGTTATTGTGAAAAGGTTTATTTTTGTCATTGTCCAGGTTATTACTTGGGGGTTTTCGACCTAATAACTTGTCCATAGTTTCATTAAAAAGGGTAAAGTTTACAAAGAGGTAATTATTTCGGAGTTTTTGAAATAATTTCTCTACCATGATCGCCCAGAATAACTCTTTAGGGTTGATCGTGTTAACAGCATACAATTAGACTTTTGAGGATTTTTTTTTTATCATCATCTCTGTGGAGCTATGACTTTGCTTTTTTAAAATGCTTTTTATTTATACAGTGTTTTTCATAAAGAAAGTGGATGGGGGGGTCATATTTGGGGGTTGTGTCAAAAGGATCTATTTTTTTCAATATACAAACTTAGTTCTTTCCGGCATTCTCAGGTCTGAGTTGACGAACAGTTTTACCGGTTCTCCAGATCTCAGAATCACGGATCTCTGCAAGTTCAGCTTCGAGCTTCTCACGGTAATCAGGCTCAGAGTTACGTTGAAGAGAACGAGCAGTCTCGGAACCATCACGGACAGATCTGTAAAGGTCTTCAAAGACAGGCTTGGAAGCATCATGGAAAGGCTTCCACCAATCAAGAGCACCACGCATAGCAGTAGTAGAACAGTTGGAGTACATCCAATCCATACCACGTTCACCGATCAAGGGGTAGAGAGATTGGGTAGCTTCTTCAACAGTCTCGTTGAAAGCTTCAGAGGGAGAGTGACCATTGGCTCTTAAGACTTCGTATTGAGCTTGGAACAAACCTTGGATGGCACCCATCAAGACACCACGTTCACCGAATAAATCAGAGTAGACTTCCTTTTCAAAGGTGGTCTCATACATGTAACCAGAACCGATTCCGATACCTAAAGCAATGGTACGCTCCTTGGCATGACCACTAGCATCCTTGTGAACAGCGAAAGAGGAGTTGATACCACGACCTTCTTGGAAGAGACGACGAACGGTAAAACCGGAACCCTTGGGGGCAACGAGGATAACATCGACACCTAATTATTTGTTTAGTATAACACACTCTAGAACTCTCTATTCTATATTTAATTTACCTTCAGGTGCTTCAATGTTGGTTTGATCCTTGTAGACAATGGAGAAACCGTGAGAGAAGTAGAGAGTCTTACCAGGAGTCAAGAGAGGCTTCATGGAAGGCCAGATTTCGGTTTGGTAAGCATCGGACAAAAGGTTCATGACAACAGTACCCTTCTCAACGGCTTCGAGAACAGGGAACAAGTTCTTACCAGGAACCCAACCTTCTTCAATAGCTTGTTGGTAGGTCTTACCTTCACGTTGACCAATGATAACGTTAACACCGTTATCACGCAAGTTCAAGGCTTGACCACGGCCTTGGGGACCGTAACCGAGAAGAGCGATGGTATCGTTCTTGAAGGTTTCGAGCAACTTCTCCTTGGGGACATCAGAACGTTCATAGACGGTTTCTTCAGATCCACCAAAGTTCAAGGTCTTCATGCTACGAGTTTGAGTAGCAATCTAGAAAAAGAAACGAGTTAAATTTCGTGATTTTTTTTTTTTTTTTTAAGAAAAAAGAAATGATCTTGTTTACTTACAGTAGACTTGACAGCTGTACGTCTCATGGTGTTAGCCAAGACAGACATGGGTCTGATGGCAACGGAAGGACGAGAGACAGTAGCACGGGCAGCTGCACGAATAGCTGTGGAAAAAGCACGAGAAGCCATTTTTAAATTGTATAGAGTAACAAAATGTAAAAGAAGGATGTAAAAATAGTCTATATTTTATAGTCATATCGGAGTAGACTCAAACCAAATAATCGCCCAATCAAATTCCAAAGATAAGAAATCTTTGATCAATGCATAGTGGGTAGGTTCGTCTCTGATTGGTGTGAGTCATTACTTGTACAGTGTGTTTGTATACATCTTTTTTTTTTATTTTTTATTTTTTGCATGTCTTAAACAGTGTCACTTGACGCCATTTTGATGTCTCCACACCCCCATGAAAGGAGTTTTGGATTAAGCCATTCAAGTTTTCCCTTATTTTACCTTGACTTTTAATAATGCTGAATTATTACAGTTAATGCAGAAACCCGCCTTGATACGTAAATCACTAAATATTACTGGTTTGATTGGCATGACTCAGAAAAAAACACATTCTCCTAGTAGATTACGACTTTGATAATGCATTCTCCTAGTAAATCTATAGAGAGTATCGACACAATAACTTTTGCAAGAATAATGTCATCCGCTTTTCAAGTCGACAGCAAACCAGACATTCAGCTATGCTGTGGAACAAGTAATTTCTAAATCGAGCCAAGCAATTTGCCACTCACAATGTGTCTACGATCTTATCATGATTAGAGAGCCATTGATTTCATACAATAGCGTCATTTCCTTCTTACTCTTAAATTACCCTGAACATGGATAGATTACCAACATCTCGCTTTATGTTTATTC
This sequence comes from Mucor piriformis, assembly GCA_943193625.1. NCBI lineage: Eukaryota > Fungi > Mucoromycota > Mucoromycetes > Mucorales > Mucoraceae > Mucor > Mucor piriformis. Next base: position 2,618,715 of record OW971871.1, on the reverse strand, counting down.
ACAAGACAGCATATTCGTGCAACTCAAGAAGAAACACAGGGTTCTAACGATAGGATGGCATTTTCCCAAGTATCAGTAGCTCCTCGACTAGATTATAATCGTTTACAATCAGTAATGATACATATTATTTTGGTGCATGTGTTATTTTCCTGTTATATACAAAAGCTACATTGTAAACAAAGAGGTATTATCAGTACAAAAGACCTGTCTCAAGATTATGTTTAGCATGTATAAAAACATTTTTATCTCTCTTGCCAAGATCATATTGCTTTTTGGCTTATTAGTTTCGATAGATGTACGTTATTACTTTATTGATTTACATGTATAGGACGTGTGGACTCAAGAGGACACATCATGTATTTAGTAGACAAATTCTATAGCGTTGCCATTAAATATTTTAAATTCATTTTACAGTACTATCCTACGTGTACTTATCGAAAGTGAGGAAAGTCGATTTTTGTGTTGTTAAATTTTGGTTTATCGAATGATCCAATTATACCGTGTATATTTCAGATGTTTTTACCTAGTACATACAATTCACAAGCATCAAGTACCCAACACAATAGGATTAAACAAGCATTTCTCTTTTACTTTTAGCCCTAGTTGTTGCTTTGTTATTTGTGCTGATTTTGAATTTAAGGAAAGAGGCCACAAAAAAAAAAAAGGAAAGAATAATCGCGAAGTTTTTTATTTCAAATAAATCAGAAAAAAAATGGCAAAGAAAGGAAGTAACGATAAGAAGGAAGCCGGTAACGCCAAGAAGGCTGCCTCCAAGGCCGAGAAAGACAACAAAAAGGCTGCTGCCTCTGAAGCTGCCGAGTCTGAGAAGTGGGCTCAAGGTGCAAAGGGTAAAAACAACAAGAAGGAAGATGCTGAAGCCAAAAAGGTAAATAATCAACCCCGGAATTGCTCATGACCTCATGCCTTTTTTTCTTTCTTTCCATGGATCGTAGGCTGCTCTCGCTGAAAAGAAGGCTGAAGCCGCTAAACTTTTGGTAAGTACACACGGATCAACCATTTGCAACAAACCCAAACTCATTAGCATTAGGCCGAGGAAGAGAAGCAATTCAAGTCTAAGCCTACATTAAAGGGTGTCGATGTAAGTTATAAAATTCTCGGAGAAATAACTGTTGATTGACTAGGGTATATAGAAAAAAGCAGCACAAAAGTCTGCTAAGCATGAAGCTGCTGGTCAGACCAGACGTGTTATTCCTGAATTCTCGGCTACAGGTATTGATGATGCACTTGATCTTTTATCCATTGATGATACTGGTGCCAAGGCAAAGGATGTTGAGAAGCATCCTGAGCGTCGTTTCAAGGGTGCTTTGGCTGCTTTTGAAGAACGTGAGTTGCCTAATTTCAAGAAGGATTATCCCGGTTTGCGTTTAAGTCAACTTAAGGATTTGATGTACAAGGCTTTCCAAAAGTCACCCGAGAATCCTTTCAACCAATCCAACATTGTCCAATACAATGCTACTCAAGATGAAACTGAAGAAATGAAGTGTAAGTTTTTTTTTTTTTTTTTCCGTGCCCTTTTTTCTTGATTTGTATTTACTCACATACCTTGTTTATAGCCAACAAGAAGAAGGCTATTGAAGAACGTCTTCGTACAAACTAAATACATTTTTGAAATAAATTTTTTTTTTTTTATTGATGTAATGGTCTAGAGTATTAAAAGGGAGGGGGGAGTTATTGAACGCGAGAAACAACTTCTCTGAAACCCTTGATTTTAGCACATTCATGCTTTAAGTTTGCAGCGACAGCAGTGTCCCATAATCCAGCAGAAATCATTAGACGCGAATAACGAAGACAGACCTCTTCTCTGAAATAATCGTAAAGCTTCTTGTTGTACTTGCGCTAAAAAGAATAAGAAAAAAAAAAAAAATTAATTGGATGACCGCATTATCCATGATTTTAATTACCTCTTTTGCTCTAGTATCTTCAAGATAATGATGAGTTTGATGAATCAGAAAGTCGTTTGGAAGCACCCAATAATCCATGCCTGCCAAATAAATCTCATACAGACAAGCAGCCTTATTGGCACCATAGCCAATAAAACGTTCATCACACCAAGGAGTACCTTCTTTCTTATAGATGACATATGGTTCATAAGAATAATTGTAATCCGTCACCTTGTAGTGTTTAGAAGACTGATACCATTTCTTGTAATTGGTTGATCCATGACCTCTTGTCCAGCCTAAATGAAACATGTCGATCTTCTCATTCAAGACGATATTCATTAACGCTTCCTTATCCTTGGGGAACGCAGTCCAATCTTCACCATCTTCTTCAATGATATATTCAAACGCAGGTACAACAACCGCACCTTTTCCCGTACGGAGTATATCCATTAATTCGTCATTCTTTCTTAATGATTCTCTAAAGTCTGTACACAGATAAAAATCAACATCCAGCATCATCAAGAAATCAGATCGCACAAAGAATTTGGCGACATTACGCCACATATTAAATTGTCTGTCGAATTTGTCTACAACCAAATGAATATCCACGTATCGTCCCATATCCGGATTGCTCTTGTACATGGAATGTAAATCCGTCAAAATTTCGTCCTTTGTATGGTCGTCATTCACATGAATAGCAACAGAGATAGGCCCCTTATATTTGGTGGCTAATCTACTTAATACTGAGAATCGGTTGTGTGTAACTAATGTAGCAATTGTGATATCTTCCTGGTCGAAATTTTCAGATGCTCTAAAATAGTAAGGGATCACTTTAGAAGGGCCCATAGCATCTGAGAACACTTTGCTTAAAACAAGGTCTTCCGGAATTGAATGATTTTGTCCGCCTAATCTTTTTGTTATTAGTATCTTTTTTTCTAAAGCATGTATAAACACCTATTTACCTTCTGCATTAGTCCAGGTTACTTTCTGTGGTGTCAGGTATTTTTGTTGAAGTGAAGGCACACCAATGCTTTCCGATCTCGGTAAATTAGGTTGAACTCCTCTGAGTGATGAGGGTGTGGAAGAGGTCTGGAACCAGTCGAAACCGAGCAAGTGCACTGTGGCGTAAAATAACGACCCCGCTAAATAAATACTAAGAATTAGCTTCAGCACTTTGGATATCGTTAGCGATTCCTTCATCATGATTCAAGAGGAAATGGTTAAAAGAAAATAAAAAAAAAGCGCACTGCCTTACCAAATTAAACACAACTTGTCTTTTTTTGTTCTTTTTTGGCACATTAATCTATTCAAACCCAACGATAATACGCTTCTATTATTGGTAGAAGAATCAGACTTTAAATTAGAATAATGTTCTTAATTTATGATTCTCCCTTGGCCCTTTGGACGCACTGACTCCATGATAAAGTAACTGCCATGATGAAATAACTACCATAATGCTTACTCTCAAGACCAAGTAGATGAACATTGATAAACATGTCCAATTTAAACAGATTTGCTATTTGCATACTCTGAGTCTGTGTGTTGTTAAAATATTCAGGAGAAACAATCACCCCCATTTCAAACTCCTGCGTGTACAACTCTATGAAATTAAACCCGGTCAAATTATACAGTCCATGTGCCTATGCTTTAACAAACAGGTATTGTGTTCCCGTCGTTAGAGAATGCATCGAATGAAGGAAACCGTAGAAAATTCCAATCAAGCAAACCGGTTGTCTAAACATCAGTCCTGTCAGCTATAATAGGTATTTATAATACTACAAGAAGACATTTCTTGGGACTAGTTCATTCCACCATATATGTAAATGTTTCCAACTTACTTTTTTCGGTGGTCATGTTGCAACAGTGTTTGTATTCGAGTTGCACGAAATTATAGTAATTTCTAAAAGTTTGACAATTTCATATTTTTAATGTTACTCTAGAATATCACTCTCCATTATGCCACCTGTATTTGAAGCACCTGAAGCTAAACCAGTTTATTAAATCAGTTCGTTCCTGTTCAGACTTTCAGATTTTATGGTAAAGACATAATGTTGCTCTACTTTCCTCGAGTATATGCATGTCATTCCAGAGTATCGAAAGTATGGGAGACCTTCTTTTTGAATAAGCTTTGTCATGTTTAATTATCGCAAGGAGGTACACTAAGGGGTTTGTTTTCTTGGAAGTCCGGGCGGTTCCGAGAGTCCCTTGTTACATACCGGGCTATAGGCCTTATTTTCTAAACTGTGGACCTTTTGGGCGTAAAGAATTTGATGTCCTTGAACAGGGTCAAATGCACATAGGAATGCTTCGGGAATAAACGCCATTAAATGCAACTAATGACTTTAAAAAATAGTTTATACATACATTGTCTAAATAGTTTATACATACATTGTCTAAATAGGAACAAACACTGTCTAAATAGGAACAAACGCTGACGTTCAAGACAGTAGGTGCTATTGGTTATTGTCAAGCCATATTTATTTTTAATATCGCTTTTGGGAGGGAAAAAAAAATACACGCATAAATGGGGGGTAAAGGGTAACATAAAGGTTGGTTTTCTTTACAATTTAGATTGAGGGCTGATGGTAACAATATCATCATACAGCAAGTCAGGAAGGAAGTCATCATAACGTTCACCTGTGACGTTGGTAGCGAAGGCCTTCTTAGCAGCATCGTATTTGGAACTTGCGTATTTAGCACCGAGATTTTTGCGAATCTTTTCAGTCTCTTCATCCAAGATTTGAGAGACATATTCAGCATTAACAACCTTGCCCTTATCTGTGCGGACGTTATGACGAACCCATTGATAAAGTTGAGATCTGGAGATTTCATAAGTGGCTAAATCTTCCATCAGGTTAAAGATGGGGACACAACCAACACCTCGCAACCAGGCTTCCATATAGGCCAAACCGATCTCGATATTTTCACGAATCGACTCTTCAGTAATGGTTCCCTTGAAGTTGATATCGATCAAATCAGTGGCAGAGACATTAACATCACAACGACGGATATGCATTTGGTTAGCTTGAGGCATATGTTCATTAAAGATGTCCAAAGCAATTTTGACAAGATCAGGATGAGCAACCCAGGTACCGTCATGACCAGCAGTGACTTCACGGAGCTTATCGTTACGGACCTTGGTCATGGCAGCCTCGTTAGCTTGAGGATCATTCTTGATGGGAATTTGAGCAGCCATACCACCCATAGCATGAACACCTCGCTTATGACAAGTTTGGATCAATAAACGAACATAGGCATCCATGAAAGGAACAGACATAGTAACAGAGGAACGTTGAGGCAAGACAAATTGGGGATGGTTACGAAGCTTCTTGATGAAGGAGAAGATGTAATCCCAACGACCACAGTTCAAACCAGCAGAGTGGTCACGAAGTTCATAGATGATTTCGTCCATCTCATAAGCAGCCAAAAGAGTTTCAATCAAGACGGTACCACGGATAGTACCACGGGGAATGTTGATCATATCCTGAGCAACATTGAAGATGTCGTTCCAAAGTCTAACAAAAATGGTTTAGTCATCCTATTTAAAATTCATGTTCATGCCTATTTTACCTGGCTTCCAAGTGCGACTCAATTTTGGGCAAGTAGAAGTAAGGGCCCTTTCCACGCTTAATAAGCTCCTTTGCATTGTGGAAAAAATAGAGAGAGAAATCAAAAATAGAAGCAGAACAAGGCTCGCCGTCAACAAGGACATGCTTCTCAACCATGTGCCAGCCTCTAGGTCTATATAAGGAAAATGATTAGCCAATGATTTTCAATCGGAGGTCACCGTGAAGTTCCCCTCACATATATCACAGATGTCTCTTTAAATATTTCCTTCACACAGTCCCTCATTCCATACTGTGGACATTTTCACGTGAAAATATGCATATGAATAATAATAAAAAAATGATCCTTACCTAACAATAAGAGTAGCAAGCTTTCCATCCTTACGAAGTTCGTACTTCTTTCCATTAGGGTTAACGAATGAAATGGTTTCACGGACAGCGTCACGCATATTAAGCTGACCACTAATTACGTTTTCCCAAGTGGGGGCAGTGGAATCTAAAAAAAAAAAAAGAAAAGGCGTTATTTCATGCCACTTTAGAAAACTTGATGAAAAACGTACCTTCAAAATCAGCCATGAAGGTATAAGCACCCGAGTTCAATGCGTTGATCACCATCTTACGGTCAACAGGGCCAGTGATTTCAACACGACGGTCTTGAAGACCAGGAGCAGGAGCAGCGGCACGCCAGTTAGGATCATTACGAATGAAGGCGGTCTCGGGTAAGAAATCGGGCAAAACACCACGATCAAGTTCTTGTTGACGAAGGTTACGCTTTTGTAATAAAGTCTTACGGGTAGGGTTGAAGATACGATGAAGGGTTGCAACGAATTGTAAAGCTTGAGGAGAAAGAATCTCTGCTTCACCAGCAGTGACAGGTGCTAACACAGCAACACCGGGAACGGTAGATTTGAAGAGCTTCTTTGCGGTTTGAGATACGATGGACATGATGGTGAAAGTAAAAGAAAAAAGAACAAAAAAAAGAGAGAAAAAAAAAAGGGAATTCTCAAGACAATTATATACCCTATTTATATAACTCGTATATTGTGGAGAAAACTATCATCTGTACATGCAAAAAGTCATCATCTTATTAAGGCTGTGACTGCTACTCCACTGAGTCAGATATCTTTTTTTTTTGGTATCACATGTTAGTTTTATCATATTCACATGGACCTACCGACATTTACGTTACAGACACGATATTGTCCTGTTCCTATTTTTTTTTTTTCACAGGGTTTCTTTTAACCGTGAATAAACCACTTGTAGTTCTACAAGTCTTTCATTTCACAATGTAGCCTTTTTGTATTCAAGCTCCCTCTATCTGTTTGTACGCCCAATTGTTATCGATGTTTTAATGACGTACAAACCGTTTATACTCTTTGGCAAAAGGGTATAATGGAAATGCTTTCAATCTCCGCAGCATGGACCTTACTTGGGGGAAGAAATAAACCGGCTAAAGAAATTGGAGAGCTTTGTGTGATCCTCCTTTTTGTAAACATGTATTCATCATTTGTAATAGGATTTACGAATACGCCCTCTTCACAAGAGTTGGTGCGAATATAGATGCTGACTAGGGCAACTCTTACTTTTACCCACGACACTCTTTAAGTTTTATATTAGAATTCTTGATCCAACTAAACCACCTGAATGGGCCATGAAAAAAAGCGGGGTAATGATACAATCCACATTACGCAATATTTGTAGCACACATATTAATACATTTTTAGACGGATTAGACAGTCTTATGAACCCAACAAGGTAATAAATAGATCCAGATTTAATTGTTGGTATATTGAATATCGAATATAATGCCTTATGTTGCAGAAACATGTTAAAAAGAAGTGCAATAAAAGTTTATTTATGCTACGCCAATACTTTAGAAATTGGTTATCAACATGTGCATAGACTTTAAAGTATTTAAACATGGGGTTGCTGAAGTCTGAAGTGAGTGGTGACTTGTTGAAGCTTGAGGCGAGTGAGGATTGATATTATTGGTATGTTTTTGCTCAAATTCATCAAGACCTTGTATCATAAAAGTTACTCCAAGTAGCTGGGCTTGCAAGTAGGTGTTATTTCGTTCTTGCGCCACCTTTCGTGCATTTACTCTTGGCTGATTGGCTTCAACTTCATTATTAAACGCTTTAAGGAATTTAGCTTTCGTTTTTCTTTTTAAAAAATAACCGTATACTTTTCGAATAAATTCTTTGATATTGACTGGTAGCACAACCACGCCATCTAAGTTTGTTCATAATAACGCTGTTTTTATGTCGTTATATACGTTTTGAGGGTCTTCTGTTAAAAGTACATCTTCTGGAAGCCCATCAATCATAGAATTCATGTCCGCAAACGTACTCACTGCACCTGTTAACAAGTAATCGCGTTTGATAGCCTTTTTTCGTATATCATCACTAAGATAATACTCCTTGTCAACTTCGTTTGGAAACTTTGGTATTGTAGTCAAGTTGAGAACATTTTTTTGTAAAGAGGTGTTTTTTAAAGAAAAAGGGGTTATGCGTACTTTTTTTGATTTATTATTCCTTATTCTTTTTTTTTTTTTCATTGGACACATCGTTAAGCCTTATAAATTTCCAAGAGGACGCACCCATCTAGGTTCTTGGCTAATAGAGATAAAAGCCAGCCTCTCAAGGATATGGATGGTCTCTGCAACTTTTGGCGAGGTATGCAATAGTGGGCGCATGGCTTGCTGACGACCTGTTCAAATGTCTAGGTAAAATAAAGAAACTTGTTGGGTTTTACAAGGTATTTGTATATGTAAAAGACAAGTTTCAAGTATAATTATTAATACTTAATTGCTTATTTGATGTGCTGCTGTACAATGAATGTACGAGGAAATAAAAATTAGGTAAAGCTTAATAGGTCTTATCAACATTCGAAGTATAATCTCAGTTTTGAGATTTATGAAATGAAGATACATGGAATAATCAAAGTGTAAAATTAACCATATGTGATGATCAGGAGAAATGAAGATATAAAGATTGAATGAAGAAAAGGTTATTTTTTATTCACTTCTGTAAGTATCGTTATCTCTTAACGAAAAGCACGGATATTTTCCATTAATTTCTCTGTTTACACTGTACTAAATTTTCTTTCTTGACCTCCTTAGTGTTATGCATCATGTTACGAGCAATACTGTTTCTTTTCTTTTCTTGTATTTAAGCAAAGACTCATCAAACTTTAATAATAAAATAAATTAGTCTTTCATCGTATCATTTTTGTCAGAAGAGTCTGATGGCAAATGTTTTGTATTAAACAAACTTTGGGATATCATTACATGGCTCAGTGGCTAGTGTTAATAGGACAAAACGTGTCGGAGGACGCGGCTAAGGGGACCTTTGTGTATAAATTTAGTATGTTGACGTGCATCTTCTGATATAGCAGACAACTTAGGGCCGCAGAGTGTTAGAAAGATCTGTTGAGTCGAATTTAGGAATGGATATATTGAAGCTTTTGAGTTGGGCATGGACATAGATACTATAATCCTCATGGTTGTATCAAGATATAACTGTAGTTTTCCTGTCCAGCAGATCCAAAGAATTTGTGTCGAGAGACCTGCTTATTCCTCTCATGAAATCGGAATCTTATATTAGGTCGAATAATCTCAGTATTACAATGGAAGTCCTTCTTAAACAGTTGATTTTTGAACCAGTTCGAACAAATGCTTCGTGGCATTTATTTTTCAATTTCCGCCAATTATTTTTGCCTTTCGGCCAATCATTTTTATGAAAGTGACGTAATAATGCACCTTTCTCTTGAATGTGCAAATACTTTTTTTAGCAGCATTTTTTAGGCTTTTTGTGCATGTCGTGCATGCCGTGCATGTCGTACATGTCATGCATGTCATTGGGGGATATCATCATTAGCATCGCATGCATAACCGTCATTCGTCTTATATTATCGTCTTGATCCGTTTTCATGTAGTAATGACGACTCGCTGAACTTTTTATGTTCCGCCGACACATAAGCCATAAATTTTTAGCGTCAGACTGGTTTTACTTGCGAGAGGCTTAGCTGTCTGTTCAACATAAATTGACAGCGAAAAAAAAAGAAATTAAATGTTCTTCTTTAACGCAATAAATATGTTGCAGTTGTTCATTTTTATCATTGTTATTCAATAAATAAAAAAAGAACATTTAAACTATATAGATTTTAGAGGAGGTTTTTTTTTTCTTTAAAAATGGTTGGTGTGTTTTAAAATGTTGTCTAATACACGCAAGTTCATTCGCAAAAAACACGTCACTGCTCTTTCATAGCTTTGGGGTGTGCCGCTTATGTAGCGCTTGCAATAGCAAGGCCTTTACGGGCTATGACCATCGTTTGAGGACTAGTATCCTTTCCATGATACTAGACTATAGGTTGACTGTCAATATTTTTTACTGCTTTTTAAAAAAATGAAAATGAAAAAAAAAAAAAAACTCGTTTAAGACTCACCGCGTAATGGTTAATCCAGCTATATCGTGTGGTTCATGAAAACGAAACACCCGTAACATCGTGACAATAACATGTTAAAAGGAATAAAGTTTCAAGTCCGTTTTTGTTTGTGTATATGATTAGTATAGGTCATTACAAAAAGAACAAGAGGAAAATAGTATATGAGAAAAAAGTGTCTGTGCGTCGTTGATGAGTGTCAATAGAGTTATGTTTACAACAATCACGTCAGTTTGGTACACACACATTCATCAAAAGCTTAAAATCAAGTCCCCAATCGTTTGGGCTGCTTTCTTTATTTCTTTTGATGGGGTGTTACACCACTAGATTTTCTTGCTTTTGGGTTAAAAAAAAAAAAGAGATCAAGATGGACAAATATCGGTTATTTAAATCCAAGCCAAGTTCAGAATATGTAGCAAACAGGACATACCATTCACCAAGATTACAATTAATACATGTTGTTATAATGTAAAGGACACATGCTATAAGAAAGAAGCGGACAACATTTAATATATAGAATGACAGCTTGATTGAATTACCTTATTCTATGGATGGCGTTCACTCATTCAAGCAAGAATTTTCGTGATCATAGCACTTAATAATTGGTCAGAACGGACTTTAGTTACTTGTGGCGTCATCAATTTTTTGCTAATTAAAACCGTAAAAAAAAGAAGAAACCCTAGACTTTTTTTTTTTTTTTTTTTTTTTTTCTTCTTCTCTTTATTTTTAATAATGTCTGATATTACTACCCGTCAGGTTGGTGCTCTCAACACTCTTGAATATCGTCTCTACTTTGGTAAGTTTTTGTTGTGTAAACATGTGAAGAAAACCCACGTTGTTAAACACTTTCAAAATAGAGAAGAACGGTGTTCCCGTTTCTCCTTTCCATGATATTCCTCTCTTTGCTAACGCTGAGAAGACCATTCTTAACATGGTTGTTGAGATCCCTCGTTGGTCCAACGCTAAGCTCGAGGTAACGTATAAACAAAAACAACAAAAAATACATACTTGTACGCGTGGCCAATAGATTAATTTTAATTTTTTAAATAGATCTCCAAGGAAATCGCTATGAACCCTATTATCCAAGATACCAAGAAGGGTAAGCTTAGATTTGTTCGTAACTGTTTCCCCCACAAGGGTTATATCTGGAACTACGGTGCCTTCCCTCAAGTAAGTTTTACCTTTTTCTTTCGGCATGTCAATTTCTAAACAATCTCATTATAGACTTGGGAAGATCCTACTGTCATCCACCCTGAGACCAAGGCTGTTGGTGATAACGATCCCATTGATGTTATTGAAATCGGTGAGCAAGTTGCTTATCCTGGTCAAATCAAGCAAGTCAAGGTCCTCGGTATCATGGCTCTTTTGGATGAAGGTGAAACCGATTGGAAGGTTCTTGCCATTGACATCAACGATCCTTTGGCTTCCAAGTTGAACGGTAAATAATCTTGTTTTCAAAGGGGGAGGGGGTTCAAGAGAGGGCTGAAAAAAAGAAGGGGAGCGAAATAATATGTAAAGATGGGGAGGCTACTTGATGCAAGGGGTGGAATTCGTTCTGAACTAAAAATTATCTTGTAGATATTGAGGATGTTGAGAAGCATCTTCCTGGTCTCGTTCGTGCTACCAATGAATGGTTCCGTATCTACAAAATCCCTGATGGAAAGCCCGAAAACGTTTTCGCTTTCAGCGGTGAAGCCAAGAACAAGAAGTACGCCACTGATATCGTTCTTGAGACTCACGAAGCCTGGAGAGCTCTTATCACTGGTGCCTCCGACAAGAAGGATATTGAAGCGTAAGTGAATAAGTTTATTTTTAAAAAAAAAGCGTGTATCTTTTTTCGCTAACTTTTGTTTATCTAGTGTCAACACCTCTGTCGAAGATTCCCCTTATAAGTCTGACTCTGTTGATGTCCCTGCCGTAAGTTGTGCGCTAGTGGTGACATGCATAGATTATGTGACTAATTTTTGTTTATTTATTTAGGCTTCTGCTAAACCTGATGCTCCTATTGATGCCTCTGTTGACAAGTGGTTCTTCATCTCTGGTCACAACTTGTAAATCCAATACAAATACTCCCCCACATTTTCCCATTTTAAATTTTTTTTTCCGAAAATAAATCATTTATATACAAACCAAAACATTGCGACCAAGTGTAATCTATTATACAGAAATTATGATTGCAGTACTTTATGAAGCATGCAAACAAGTCTAAAAAAAACAATTCATGTTATGATTTCATAACATTTACGCTATGTTTGTTCTAATTATCTTGAAAGACGCGTTACTCTGGAATATACGGCATTGTTACCAACCCTTCCCGAGATACTTGTTTTAGAATGTGATACTGAGAAATTACAAATAATCAATGCGAAATATTTGTAATTTTCATAAATATTTGGGTTCTTGAAAAGGAGAGTCGATTGCAGCGTCACAAATCCTGTGGGATCCCTTGAGGGTTCGAAGATGACTATTTTCTTTCTTTTGTATTATTTTCCATGGATTCTCCCTTTTCCTTCTAACCACTTTCTTTATTACACAATAAATTTGCATTAATTAAATACCTATTTTTCATCAGAGGCTTTGGTTCCCTTTTTTTTTTTTTTTCTTCTTTTTTTTCCACAAGAAAAACCCCCAATTATCTGCCGCCACATTTCTCTCTCTCTCTTTTTCTCTATCTTTATCTCTCTTTCTCTCTTTCTACTTTTCACTATGGGAATATGCACGTCAGTTGAGAATCGAGAAGCAAGAAAAAAGAGTCAAGCAATCGATTATCAATTAGAAGAAGACCATAAAAAATTAAAACGAGAATGTAAAATACTCTTATTAGGTACGATTTATCTTTTAATGTTTTTTTTCACATGTTACTAAGCCCGTACGGTAGGAAGCGGAGAGTCAGGCAAATCAACCATTGTAAAACAAATGAAAATTATTCACCAGAATGGGTATTCAGAAGAAGAGCTTTTAACCTGGAAATTAACAATATTTAAAAACATCATTGAATCAATACAATCCATTGTGTCAGCTATAGAAAAATTTGACTATAAATTTGAAACGATTAATGATCAGGTTCGTTTTTACCCCCAACCTCCTATTTCTTTTTTTGCATGAATTTTCTAATATCTATTATTAGACGCTTGTGGATCGCCTCATGACGTATAATATAACGGATCCTTCAAAACCATTTGATGTGGACATTTCAAAAACAATTATTCAAATATGGAACGATCCTGTTGTACCCCAGTTACTCGACACACACTCAAGCAATTTCTATTTTATGGACTCGGCGCCATGGTAAAATTCACAGTATGGGTCTTTTTAATGCACTGCTAATTAGAACATGTTAGTTTTTTAAATGACATCAAGAGAATTACAATGGATGATACTTATATCCCAACCGTCAACGATGTTCTTCGTGCTCGATCAAAGACAACAGGTATTACAGAAACTAAATTCAACGCCGGTAATCAATTAATTATTCAGTACGTGAATTCCATGTTGAATTTGCCATGATTTAATCCTTTATTTCTTTCTTAGTATGTTTGACGTGGGAGGTCAAAGATCAGAGCGAAAGAAATGGATTCATTGCTTTGAAGCTGTCACCAGCATTATATTCTGTGTAGCATTGAGCGAGTACGATCAAGTGTTATTAGAAGAACATAAGCAAAACAGAATGATTGAAAGCTTAGTCGTCTTTGAATCTGTCATTAATAGTCGATGGTTTGTACGTACCTCAATCGTTTTATTCTTGAACAAGATAGATTTGTTCAAGGCAAAACTACCAAAGGTCCCACTGAACCAATTCTTTCCTGATTATTCCGGTGGTAATGATCCCGGAAAAGCTGCAAAATACATACTTTGGCGTTTCAATCAAATGAACAGAGCTAAACTCAATATATACCCACAGTAAGTATGGACTCAAGTATAATAAAATATATCTAAACTTTTTTTTGTAACTTAGCGTAACACAGGCAACAGATACACACAATGTAAGTATTATTTACTAGATAGATTTTTTTTTTAATCTGTCATGTGTAGATCCGTCATGTTTTTGCAGCAATCAAAGAAACTATATTACAAAACGCATTAAAGGACTCTGGCATTTTATGAAAAAAAAAAAAAAAAAAAAAAGACATCTATTAATACCATTTATTATCTTTTTTAAAACAAAGAATGTACAATTAATCCTATCCCTTTTATTTTAATGCTACAAAAAGAATACACATTACTTTATCATTGTTTTTATTTTTCTCCCTCATTATATTTGCTCCCTTTTGATTCTAATTAATGCTACACTGTCATCATTTAACAAAAATCAAACGTATACCTCTACATCCTTTTCTTTCTACAATATCTAATTTTATTTCGTTGTCAATAACCTATAGTAACCGGGACGACATGATACGCACCAGCACTAAAAACGATGACATAAAAAAAAGAAAAAGAAAAGGACCCTGCTGCAAACTGTTCACATTTACAGCGAGGAGAGAGAGAGAGAGGAGAGCAAAGAATACAATGTCTCCTTCATATGCACTACATGTAAACAATAAAATCATCTTGGATTAAAAATCAGGGTTTATAACAAAGTTAAAATATACTGGTTTATTCATTAGATTTATTGACGGAGGACGTATTCCAAGGTCATGGCCTCTTCGTCATTTAATTGAGTTTGGCATATTTCAACAAAGTTATTAATATTATGCGTATTACAATTACGGAAGAAGTCTGTCAAATAAGTCTTCATATCAGTTTGATAGATAGGATCGTTCTTCAAATCTGGGTTATCCTCTTCATCATCATTATCATCCAGGTTACCCAACATGTCAGATAACAAGTTGATATTATTACGACTAGAGAATACATCATCATCCAAATCTTCCCATTCACCACCTTCTTCATCCGCCGATTCAGCATCCTCAGCAGGTGCTTGTTCGCTCATAAACGCGTTTGATAAATCGCTAACCAAAAGCTTGATAATCTTTGCCGACAAAGAAATAGCCGTGTATTGATCAGGGTTTCTCTTGGCTCTCGATCGGGTTACAATGCCTGCATTAGGGTTCACAATAATCTCTCCCTTGACAGTAATGTTTTGAAGTCGAGGATCACTTGAGAGATAGATCTTGGACAACGCAATCGCACTGACCTTGATTGTATAATAACCAGAGAAACTATCATAGTTTTCACACCAAGTTGTCATCAAGATTTCTAACCCACTCTTTCCATTGATCTGAGTATTACAAAGGAATTGGAAAACCGTATCTTGTTGAGAGATAACCAGATGAGCAAACACCATGACAAGTGATTGAATGAAAGGTTGATAATCCGTGTTCATCAAACGTCCAAGAACAGCTGTTAATAAATCAGGCAAGACAGGTGAAATACCGTTACCCACTTTTTGGATTAAGGTTACAATTAAATCACCCACAAATAATGCGTCAGAGTCAGATCCAGTAGGTTCGAGTAATTTGGCAATGAAGTGAATGACATAGTCTAAACCTGATTTACCGGATTGATCACGCCATCTCATAATATGATCACAATCTTTGACAATGAATTGCTTTATACATTCTTGGGCACTTTGAAGTAAATCGATGTCTGGCACACTCCAGGCTAATTGCATTAAACCTGGGAACATTTGCTCCGTAAATTCATTAGGTAAAGGTGAAGGTCCGTATAAGATCATGGCGCTTAATAAATCAACAGCAGACTACACACACACACTTTTTAGTCAGTTCCTAAAATAATCACGTCCTGAGAAAAAAAAAACTTACAGCATGAACGATAGCATCGGTGTTGCTTGTAGAAAACACTTGGTTGATAAAAGGAAGTGCAGTGGCACAGAGAGAAGGATAGTAATAACTGTTCTTTGCAAGCTCTTCAAAAATGTCAAGAATGTAGCTAGTGATGATGGAATCAGCAGCATACTTTTGCCACACTTGTAAGATGGCGGTAGTCAAAATATGTTCGTATTTAGCAGTAACCTCTTGATTGATCTAATTTAAAGAGTAAATAAAAACCACACTATTGTCACTTTCCTCCACCCTTTTTTTTTCTTACCTTGATAGCAGAAGCCAAAGTTTCAAGCAACAACATTAATGACTCCTCAGTAGCCATGGGCATAAGTTGACAAGTACCTTCCATAATATTGACTTGGTAAGGTGTAACGAATTCAGGGCTCAAGTATTTGCAGTAATTATCCAAAGCTCTCAAAGCAGAGATCTTGACAGGGACACCACTTGTGGGAGCTTGAAGCGCATGTACTGCAACCGCAACATATTGACTTGACATATCAGCAGGCAAAATCTTTGCAAATTCCGAGGCAAAGACAAAAGCACGGCCTTGCAAGAAGGGGTATTCGGCAGCCTTCATATCCTCCAAGACAACATGGTCGAACAAGCTCTTGAGATCAAATTGAACACCCTTGGATTCATCAGCCAAAGCTTCCATCAATTCATCGGAAAGACGACCAACGGATAATAAACAGGATTCTTGAATCTTCCACCAATCAGCGTTTCCGGCATGACGAGCCTCATTGGATTCAGCAATGTGACTTTGAATAGCGGCGGTTAAAGCGTTGAAGAAAGGTACAGGGAAAGCTTCTTGTAAAGTCAAGAGGACATCGATTGAAGCAACACGAGCATTGAAAGTAAATGTACCATCCTCTTCATCAGCCACAAATTGGTTAGCGTCCGAAGACCACATCTCTACTTGTTCTTGAGTGATTTGCATGTAAATGATGTAGACATACAATAACTGTTCAAAGAAACCAGTGGCAGCTCCTTCAGGGTTAACAAACAAGTGTTTCACGGTCTTTTTGGTACAAGCTGAGGAAACGAAATCGAACAAGACGTATAATAAGTGTTGGAACCCAATTTCATTACCGTCTGAGTCTTGGAAAGTTTCACCAATTTCTCCTGCATCGCTCACGAACTCTTCCACGTAACGTTCACGCAAGTTGTAAAGATCCATCCAGATAGGCTCGAAGATTTGAGGTAAAGAGGCAGTGATGTATTTGGGGAATTCGGCATTCATGGTACAGATACATTTGACAACCTTCATCTTTAAACCGTATTCCTCGGTAGCTTTCTCAGCATTGCCTTGTACATGATGATTTAAAATGACAATAAAGGCTTCCATCCACTGAGGTATAATAGGTGCGATAAATTGATCAGCTAAAGCAGGATCTTCCTCACGCAAGGTTGACAACATTTCCACACAACTGGTAAAGATATTAACAGCTCTTCCTCTAGTGCTAAAAGAATAGACCTATTGTAGTGGATTAATGTCTACGATCGTTCTTGGTGAATATCCACTTACGCTATCTGAGGTCAAGATACGGAACATCTCAGGAATCAACACAGGTCCCACTTGAGGTAATTGTTGAATACTGATATCCTTTTTCACCATTTCCAACAAGACATGCATAGCGCCATGGACACTATCCTTATTGCTGGCTTTCAAGTAGCTTAATAAAATATCAAACAAGTTGGGCCAGTCTTCGGGGAAATCATCATGAGCAATTTTAGATACAACATATGCACTCACAACTCTGATCTTGGACTCGGGATCAGCAAGACCAGTAACGATGATTTCACGCACTGCAGCTTTGCTCTACATCACATTAGTAAACCACGCCTTTTTTGTTTGTTGAAAATGTATAGCCTTTTTATACCTCTGGAGGTGCTTCAGGACCAATGAATTTATCATCGTTTTTGCTAGACCAGTGGGTTGTAACATAAAGTTTGAGAGTCACAGCAGCTAAGTAAAAGAAAGAAAAAGGTTAAAGACAATAGCTTTTCTTATACGGTTAGCAATAATTTTTTATCTAAATAAAAAAGGATATTTGACGTTGACCAATGGTGAATTGTTGAGAAACAGTAATTCTTGCGAGACTAACAGGGTATTCTATGACATTGGTTTAGAAAACAGAGCACTCCTTTTAAAACAAGTCTACGTTACCAGGTTGAACAGCAAGTTCTTTGAGTCTATTTTCGGCAGCGGTACGAATAGTACCATCGCTATCTGCTACTCGTAAGAGTGTTTCGAATACAGCGTTATCCATTTTGTAATTGAAAGATGAAGAGGACACTAAATAAAAAGAGAAAAAAACTGGTCGTTACCCCAAAACCAAAAAAAAAAGAGACAAATTTGAACCTCACCAAAAAAAAAAAAAAAAAAAAAAAAAAAAAGCACACACTATCAAAAACACGCATATACATAGGACACGAACCAAATAAGAAAAACCTATTTTTTACGCAAGTATGCATAAAAAAAAAAATTCCATCCATTGAAACCAATTTTTTTTATTATAATAAACACGAAGCGCGTATTCACGCGTCTAGTTAAAATTCTAACAATGCAACACACATTTTTTTTTAATAATTCAAAAGGGAAGTGGGTGGAAAAAAAAGGGTGGCTTAGCGTCGGGATTTGTTTTGAAGGTTCAACCTGGAGCCGTTGCTCATCATACTGTCAAACCCTCCTTCTAAACGCGGTCTAATTAATCACTATGGTAATGTTGAAAAAAATAAAGCACATAGATCCATCAATCCACTACAACCATCAAATCATCCATCAACACAAAGGCATAGATTTTACATACGATACGGATGGAATCAATATTTTTTTTTTTTTTTTTTTTTGTGGGCAAATGGTGAATTGGAAATGTATTAATTTCAACCATTGTAACACCTCTCCATTCACACTTGTACACGTTAGAGGATTGATTTGATGGGGACGAGTAGATTGTTGGCAAATAAGGGTTTCTTTTTTTTTGTCTCTTTGTTAACAAGTCTTATAGTCCAAAGGTACCAGTTCCTTCGGTAAGCGTCACACCAAGACCCATACTCTCTGCAGACGTTGCGGTAACCGTGCCTTCCACAAGCAAAAGAAGACTTGTGCCCAATGTGGCTACCCCGCTGCTAAGATCAGATCTTGTAAGTGTCATTGTTTTTGATCACTTGTTGGTTTGATCATTAATCTTATTATAAAATAGTCAACTGGTCCGAAAAGGGTCAACGTAGAAAGACCACCGGTACCGGTCGTATGTCTCACTTGAAGGATGTTCAACGTCGTTTCAAGAACGGTTTCCGTGAGGGTAAGTCTTTTTTAAAGAAAAAAGCAAAGAAAGAATATTAAAATTGTGGTTGTGTTTTAGGTACTCAAGCCAAGAAGGTTGTCTCTGCCTCTGCTTAATTGACCTAATTTTTTCTCTCTCGTTAAATCATCTTTTTTGAATACACATTTTTTCTTTTTCGCAAAAAAAAATAAAAATATGCATTGAAAAAGCAAGTCTTTTTCGAAAAAGGAAATATAACTGTAACATGTTTTTCTCATTTTTTTTTTCTTTCCTCATCGTCTTTGTTGGAACCCTAAAGTGCGCTGGATAAATAACGCGTGTTTGTAAAGAAGTCACCTTTTTTTTTTACACCTGCTTTTATTAGTACGTAATTAATAGACTATAATAAAATTGTCCTGTGTATTTTCCTTTTTGCCCTTTTTTTTTATTCTTTTTTTCTAGTTATAAAAAAAAAAAAAAAAATACTAAACAATGAGGTAAAGATAAAACATTAGCCAAGAAAATAAAAGCGCGTAAAATAAAGACGTACCATGTTTTTCATTTTATAGTAACCCACACCCTGACCGTCCTATTGCGGTACCAAAACGTCGAACAAACAGAACCACCTCATTCATGTCCCAAGGGAGCCAAGGAACTCCTCCAGCTACCACTAGTCCTTTAGCCGGGTTCAGCTTTGGCAACACATCCGCCCCTTTAACAGCTGCAAAGCCACCAGTTCAACCTACCACCACATTCAACAATGGCTTTGGGAACCCTAGCTTGACCGGTTTCAATACCCCAAGCGCTTCTTCCACGGCTTTCCCTACCACCTCCACACCTGCTGCAACCATTCCTGGATTCGGTGGTTTCTCAGGCTTTGGAAACAGTAACGGCGCTACGCCTAGCCCTTCACCTGTTGCATTTGGCAGCGCTAATCCTCCTTCTTCAACAAACACAAGCCCTGCATTCGGATCAGGATTCGGAACTCCTGCTACTAGTAGTCCTTTCACAGGTTTTGCAATAAGTGGTAAAAAAAAAAACGAGAATCTATAAAGCCTTTTTTAAAAAGAGACCATCATTGAAACCTTTTCCTTTTTACCCAATTAGCTCAACAACAACAACAACAACAAATTCAGAAAACAAGTGATGCACCCTCACCTTTTGGTTCTTTTGGAGCCTCCGCTAGTACCCCACCACCCGCCTCTACTGGATTCTCGTTCTCAGCACCTGCTGTCGCTTCTCCAGCAGCTCCCATAAACGACGACAAACAGAGCAATACAGAGAAGCCTACCCTTTTTACTGGATTTGGAGGCCCTGCTGCAACCAATGGATTCTCATTTGGAGCACCCATTGCAAAGCCATCATTCGCACCTGTAGATAAGGAAGATACTACAAAAGCCACAGATGCATCTTCATTGTTTACTGGATTCGGAGCCCCTACCAAACCCGCTAAAACAGGTGGATTTTCATTTGGTACTTCCATTGCAAAATCGGTCGAGGGTAACAAGGATGAAGTCAGCGAAAAACCATCTCCTTTTGGCTCGTTTAAACCCCTTGCTAACCCTCCTGCTACCGGATTTTCGTTTAAAACATCAGAGACAAACACTTCAACCACACCAGCAGAACCTACAACAGAGGAAGCCAGTAAAGAGGCACCATCCCCTTTCTCTTCTTTCACCACTCCTGCTAATACAACCCCTCCCTTTTCCTTTGGAAACACAAAGCCAACAGAAGCTAAAAAAGATGACACGACTAAACCATCCCCCTTCTTCTCATCATTGGGAACCAAACCTGCTACAACCAGTGGATTTTCATTTGGAACACCCGCAAAGGCAACAGAGGAAAAAAAGGTTGAAACGAGCGAAAAACCATCTCCTTTTGCTTCGTTTGGAGCACCTCCTACGACTACCACGGCATTTTCATTTGGAGCACCCATTGCAAAGAAAGACGATGCTAAAAGTGATACACCCGCACCTTTCAGTTTCACCACGCCTGTTACCACCACAGAGAAAGAAAAGGATAAGCCTGCACCTTTCTCTTTTGCCACACCTGTGAAAGCACCTGATGGCGAGAAAGACAAACCTTCACCTTTCTCTTTTGCTACACCTGTGAAAGCACCTGATGGCGAGAAAGATAAACCTTCTCCTTTCTCTTTTGCTACACCTGTGAAAGCGTCTGATGGCGAGAAAGATAAACTTTCTCCTTTCTCCTTTGGTACACCTACTGCTAAAGTTACAGAAACTGAGAAAGACACACCCTTTGCTGTTGCTGCTACTATTACTAAAGCTACAGAAACCGCGAAAGACACACCCTTTGCTGCTGCTGCTGCTGCTAAGGCTAAGGAGCCTGAGAAAGATACTTCAAGTAAGCCTTCTCCTTTCTCTTTTGCCGCTCCTACTACCTCTACATCATCATCTACTACACCTGTGTTTACATTTGGAACACCTGTAAAGCCTGCTGAGGAGAAGAAAGACGACACCACTGAAAAGGCAGCACCAGCAAAATTATTTACTTTCCCAATTCCTGCTGCCGATAAGCCTGTTACCGAAAGCATCAAGCCCTTCTCTTTCAATGCACCTGCTGAGAAGACAGACAGCCCTGTCCATCAAAAAAAGCGACAATTAGATCGTGATTCAGAGGAAGATGGACCTTCTGCTTCCAAAAAGACATTCTCTGTCAGTTCAAATCAATCCAAGCCTTCGCCTTTCAGTAGTCAGCCTGTGCTTGCCAAGCCCAGTACCTTTACATTTGGCACAGCAGAGAAAGCCGACAAAGAAACCGCCAAACCCACTGTTTTTTCATTTGGCAGCAAGGACACAACCGAAAAGGAACCTGTCTCTTCAACAGCATCTGGATTTTCATTTGGTAAATCATCAACAGAGAGTAAAGATGCCCCACCTGTGAGTAAGCCATTTTCCTTTGGTACTTCAGCAACCACCAGCGAAAGTAACAAGGTCCCCGAGAAGCCTCTCAGTTTTGGTACGGTGCCACCCAAAGATGCAACCAAGGAGACGGAGACTAAAAAGGTTTCGTTTGGTGTATCTACACCTGTTGTTATTGAAGCACCTGGATCTGCCAATGTCGCGTTTAGTAAATCAAGTACAGTAGAGACGGCGACACCTGCTCCTTTATCACTATCGACCGTCAAAAAGGATACAGCATCCAATGAAAGACCAGTTCAAACTACACTTAAATCATCTGTTACGGAACCTAGTCAGATCACATACAAGACTTGTTTCTGGGAGTTACCAGATGAAGCTCGTAACGAATTAGCTTTGCTCGCCAACTTTATCACCGAACAAACAGATAAGCATGATAAAATAGCCGAGGAAATCAATTCATCTTTTGGACCTAAATTAGAGGATTTTGGTATGAGAGCATTAAACATGGATAATGTAAGTGTTATGGTAGAGAAAATATTATGGGGGTGAATATTGACATGTTGTTTTATATAAAGGATGCACTTATCTTGAGAAAGCAGCTGGAGGTTCAAGGCGAAGCACTTGACGAACTCATTCACAAGAATAAGGAACAGCGATTAAACGCAATCGCAGCTAGCAATGTACAAAAACAAAACACAAAGGATTGGCGTGTGCGAGGATCTTTAGAAAACTGGGCATTCTTTGCAAATACCATTAAATCGATGGAAAATAGACTGCAACAGTTTACTCTTGCTACGGAATCGATTCAAGAAGCCATTGATGGACTTCAAAAGGATGCTCCTCTTACTCCTGAGGCAATTGGCAGTATTTTGGAACAACAACGTCGTATGTATCTATCTTTAGCAGGACGTGTTGCTGAAATTCATCAAGATGCTGACCGTGTCTTCAAGAGACGCAAGATAAACTAATAAGTTATTTTTTCTTCTTCTCCCATGATAATAAATCCCCCCAACAGCCACACACCCACATTCACCTATTCGCAATACTTTTTATATATATTCATTACAAAACCACTATTATTCAATACAAAGATGTGTGCAAGTGCATTATTTTTTATTTCTAATAATATAAATTAATTGCTCACAATTCTTTTCAACTGTGAACTTTGCCTTGTCGTTAGGAAATCCGATGGATTTAGCACTACAGGGTTTTATTTTAGCAAGGATTAAAAAAGTGCATATAACACGACTTACAAGTAAAATACATCTGCAGGATTACGTATTTCGGATACAATTTCAGCCTCACTTGAGATAATGCAATGATCACCTTTTGTGTATTCAAATAGTTGTTTAGCAACTTGAATAGTATATGTTCTGGCTTGAACATCTAAATATGGTATCAATACATGTACACGAAGGGGGGAGGGGAGGGGAGGTAAAATCGTTTTCATCATTACCTCGAATAGCATTGGCGTAACATAATTCAAAATAAATATTTCTCTCTAAAGCCTTCTTGATATCAATTGGGTTTAATTCAAATGACATGCGCTCATTAAAGTAAAATGATATAATATCGATATCATAGTCTCTACAGGCTTGTTGAAAGAGATTCACATTTGTTGTTTTAATAGCAATCAAATCAAATTCATTTCTCAAGTCTTGTATCGTTCCCTGATTATTATTTGTTAGAGTATCAAAAGAGGGTAGTAGTTTTTCATGCATTACTTGTTGTAGAAGTTCATCTGTCTCGATTGTAACACGAGTCAAAACTGTCAAGGGGAATTGCGAGTTTAATAAGCTCATATCAAAATTATATTTCTCTGATTTGATTGGGATCTATAAACCAGTTAGATACTTTTGCAGCAACCACTTTCTAAAAAAAAAAAGCTCTTACTTTTCCCTGCATTGTGTAGTTTAAAGCAACTGTGCATTCTTGAACTAAATCAGAAAAAAAGTGAATGGGTAACATAGCCAAGTCAAAATAGCGTTTATTTACGTTGCGATACTCGCGATAAAATGAGCTTTATTTTATCAACTGAAGCACGATCGGGATTAGAAGTACATGGTATATTGAGATCGCAGTACATGTTTTGGAATAGAAGTAAAGAGAGGGAAAGAAAAAGGTGGTGTGGCTTGTCGGGAGACATCACCATGCAATTAAACTGCCGCCCTTTGCCACGACGATAGTATACAGAACGAAGTTGAGTGAGTACCACGCTAGAAAGCAAGTGACCGAGAAAGAGATACCGACCGTATCTTTCAATAGTAGAACTTACTTAGATAGACATATACCCTGAAGCGTGTTTTCATAACAGTCCGGAGCCTATGCTCCCAACGTAATTTTTATAAGTTTTGTTTTTAAGATCTCTTCTTTCACCATCCTTCATCAAGAAAAGTACACAATGTCTCGACCCAGATAAGTATTGCGGGCTATCCATTATAATGGTAGCCAATTGCACTATCCTAGAAGAAAAAAAAGCAGTACGTTTTCGAAACTTCCCCAAGAATAACATTTTAGCAGCTTTGCGACTATATGAGCCAATCAATGAATCATGACCGAGTTCAGGGAAATAGCATATGCTCGCAATCAAGAAATGCCAAATATTGTAATCAATAATGACACGTCTATTGCTCTAGCAATAGAGTTTTTTTTTTTTGGAGAAAAGGTTTCCACGGATGGGATTCTGTTGCATGTTCTATTCTACTAGTTGATATCACAAACTACAATTTTGATCAGTGCATATGGTCATTTTTTAGTGAATAAGAAAAGCTTTCACATAAACAGATGCTTGTATTTTATCAAATGATAAATACCTGGCCTGCAAGTCAATATAGGGTTCAAGCTTGGTTGCGATCTTTACTTACGAAGACGAGTTGCATTGATTGTATATTTAAAACTGGGTTTACTGATCACGATATCAGAATTTTAAATAAGCAGAGTATTGGGGTGAACGTATAAAAAAAATCTAAAGGCAATCCTTCTGTTAGTGAATCTACTAGACAATCACTACATTACTGCATTTTTAAATAATGCTATACTGTCTTTACAGGGTCTACGAAGTGCATGAAAATAGACTATCGAGGAAGGGCTGATTTTTGTGTGCTTTCAACATGAATGATTTGTTATATTAACCATATTGTGTCATGATTCTTTTTCAAACTGGAAAGTATGTCTGTCAAGCAGTGTATGTGTATGTGTGGCACACTCTTGTTTTAAATTGGTCGTACGACCTAGCAAAATGACGTTTCCCAAGCGTAAAAAAAAAGTTCAAAATCATCCAACTATGTAGGATCATTAAACTGTCATTTTCGAAACTGTAAAACAATGATCAAAATTTTCCAGACGGTAAGGTGTACCCTTTTGCGCTTTCACAAAAACCAGAAATTTGAAGACATTCGTAGGCAATTTTTATGCAGAATTGAATGCTTCTTCATCAAATAATATAGGTTTATAGGTAGTGATTTGAGAAAAAAAAAAAAAAAAAGAAGCTAGCTGGCTTCGTACGTTTCAAGGTCTTGACTTTAAAACATATTTTTCTTTTGGCTTTGTTTCTTCGTGACAGAATCCTTTCTGTTACAAATCCGAAGTGTGTGTCTGGATGCTATGTACCCACAATACCACCAAAATCAACAAAGGAATCTTTTACACCATCACAACACGCCCAGTATTCGGCAAATGTTTCCCGGTATCCTTTTTCTATACCAATGATCAATTGATGCTAAATTTTTCGGGATTCTAGAAGGGAAATAGAAGCAAAAGCTATCAATGCCAAGTCCATGATGATCATGGCGTCCGATGTACTCACTATTGTAAATAACAAATACAAATATACCCTATCGTCATGTTTAACAGAAGATATCAATTATGAATTATTATTAAACTCTTGATGTGGTATCTTGTAGCTGTCCTGATTTAGAATGGAATATTATAGCGTGCAAGCACATGTATTTGTTGAAGCGTGTTCATCCGGATCTCAGTCTATATCAAGGTAAACATGAATACTACTGAAGTCGTAGACTTTTTTTTTTGCTGACTTTACATGTATTACTACCTTTTGACACTACGTTTTCAAACATTCACCAGCCTCCTCCTGAAATTACCAGTGATATTATAACTCAAGAAACTCCTGTTAGGACTGTAAACTCTTCTTCGGCCGCAGTGGAAACATGGTCAAAAATTGCATAGACCAAAATTATCTCCTTCCATCGATACTTCATAGGCGAATCATTAAAACAATATCGCCTGTTGCATCGTAAAAAAGATCTGTAATGAAGAATTTTCCTTAATTATTTACCCTACCTTTAACTGTAGAAAGAAAGATATCAATAATTTTACTTTTACATATTTATTAAATAAATTGCCGGTCATATAAAAAAAATCAAAAAGGCTTCATCAACTTGTTTGGCTTGAGACAACTTTCATTTATCTCGAATTCAAGACTTACAACTCAGCAAAATCTTGATCACTGTCAATTTACACGATTTATTCCAAGAAGCATGACGTAGGTTGATAAAATAGGCAGTGAAAACAAGGCATAAACAATCATATAATCATAAACAGGCTTCATCTAAACAGTCGATAGATCAGGCTCAATAAATCTTTAAAAAAGTAAAAATTGGATATTGACCTTGTTTTTATCTTCTTTCCCATCTTAAAAATGACGCCAAAAAAAAGTATGTTTATAACGAGACATGTGATAGATCCACACTGTTTCAAACAACAGTAAAGTTTACCTGCTGGTGAGAAAAACCGTTTAGACATATGTTTTATCAGCCTAAGTCAGGTATAACGATAATGTCACTGATGTCATCATTTTTCCTGGACCCAAAATCCGTGATTAGCCAGTCACTTATACAGCAGATAAAAACTTTCTGGAAGTTGTCCAACATCAAAGATAATCTTGTTTTCCCAAAAACTATGATGAGTGGTGTTTCAAGTAATCGGTAGTTCTTTGACGATACCGCAGCATCAAAATAGCATATAGTCAAACCAACATTCATGACGTTTCACCACTTTCCTGCTAAAAGACCAATGAGGAAATTTCATCTTTGATCGTTCTTAATATGGAAGTAGCCATCTATCGCACGAAAAAAAAAAAAAAAATTGAGTATTTATATTTAAATTCTCCAAGCTTTTCATTTTCTTTTTTTTTTTCAATTCAAAACATTTTACAAATATTTAAAAATGGTTGACAAGTAAGTCTTACATCATTTTTACATGGCTATTGTCTGACACAGTTATGTAGGAAAATTCTTTTGCTTGGATCAGGTTTCGTTGCTCCCCCTTGTGTCGAATATCTCGTTCGTAAGCCCGAAAACAAGGTTACCATTGGTATGATCAGATAGGGCTTCTTTTTTATACGCGTCATATTAACATCTACCTCAGCTTCCAGAAGACTTGAAAATGCTCAAGCTTTAGCTTCCAAGTTCCCTGGTACCACTGCTCTTTCTTGCGATATCACTAACGAAGAGGCTATTGAAAAGTTAGTTGCCGAGCATGATATTACCATCAGGTACAGTGACATGCATCCACAATGTATTTATTTTTATTAACTATTCCATCTAGTTTAATTCCCTATACCTATCACGCTTTGGTTATTAAGGCTGCTATCAAGTTCAAGAAGCATGTTATCACCACTTCTTATGTCTCTCCTGCCATGATGCAATATGATCAAGCGTAAGTATTTTTTTTAAAAAAGAGCGAAAAGTGTGTATGTGTATTGATGATATGGTTATAGTGCCAAGGATGCTGGTATTACCGTCATGAACGAGATTGGTCTTGATCCCGGAATTGATCATCTCTACGCTGTCAAGACCATTGAAGAAGTTCACAGAGATGGTGGCAAGGTAAAAAAAATGATAATCTCGATTATGGAGTTTAAAATTCCGACATTTATCCATCTTTTTTTTTTATAGCTCAAGGAGTTCATCTCTTTCTGTGGTGGTCTTCCTGCTCCTGAGGATTCTAACAACCCCTTCGGTTACAAGTTCTCTTGGTCTGCTCGTGGTGTTCTTTTAGCCTTGAAGAATACTGCCAAGTACCTTGAAAAGGGTAAGGTATATGAAGTGTCTGGTACCGATCTTATGGATTCTGCTAGAAAGCTTAACACAGGTTATCCTGGTTTTGCGTTTGTCGGTTATGGTAACCGTGATTCTACACCTTACGATGTCCGTTATAACATCCCCGAGGCCGAGACAATTATCCGTGGTACTATGCGTTATGACGGTTTCTGTCAATTTGTCAAGGCGCTTGTTATTCTTGGTTTCTTGAGTGAAGAAGAGGAAGCTCATTTCGCTGCCGATGCCCAAGACATCACCTGGAGTCAAGTCATTGCTAAGACTGTTGGTATTCAAGATAACTCTGCTGATGCATTAAAGGCTGCTATTATTGCTAAATGTAACCTTGAGAATAGCGACCAACAATCACAAATCTTGGACGGTATGCGTTGGTTAGGTTTCTTCTCCAACACAAATGTTCATCGTCGTGGATCTTTACTTGATACTTTCTGTGCTACTCTTGAAGACAAGATGCAATACGGAGAGAACGAACGTGATTTGGTCTTTTTACAACATCGTTTCGAGATTGAGCTTAAGGATGGATCTCATCAAACCCGTACTTCTACTTTGCTTGAGTATGGTAAGGTCGGTGGTTACTCCGCTATGGCTACTACCGTTGGTGTTCCTTGTGGTATTGCTACTCAACTCGTCTTGGACGGTAAATTAACTGCTACTGGTGTTCTTGCTCCTATGACCCATGAAATTAATGAACCTATCATTGAGTTGTTGGAACAAGAAGGTATCGGTATGGTTGAATTAATCTTGTAAATATAAAATAAATAAAAAAAATCTGCATAAAACTTATGCCGGATTGTGATTGGATAAATATAATAGCCGTCTCCCCCGCTTTTCCCATTTTTTTCATGGAATATATAATCCTTTGGAAATTACATATATATTTTTCTTCCTTTTGTTTTTTATATATATATAGCATTCTATTTTATAAGTATCATGTTGTCTCGTTCTATTACATCTTATATTAAGGCTTCCACTTGGAACGCTACCAAGGTAAAGTAAAAAGGTCGCACGCGTAGGCACGCAGGAATAGAAAAAGTACAACAGGGAATTGAACTTTGTTTCAATAGATGAATGCTGTACGTTCAATTACTACAGCTGCTCCTACCGTCACTCAAGCATTCAATGCTCAAAAGAACGCCAACGTAAGTGTTTCTATCTTTTTTGAAAGAAAAATGCAACTGAAAAAAAAAAAAAAACTCCAATTTTTTAAATTAGGGGCAACTACACAGTCACCTTAATATCTGGTGATAGTATTGGACCCGAAATTTCTCGTTCTGTCAAGGATTTCTTTGCTGCTGCAAAAACTCCTATTGAATGGGAAGAAGTGAACGTTACACCCATTATCAAGGATGGTAAGACTGCTATTCCCGATGTCGCCATCCAAAGTGTCCGTAGAAGCACTGTTGCGTTAAAGAGACCTCTTGCTACTCCCATTGGTAAGGGCCATGTCTCTCTTAACCTGACTCTCCGTCGTACCTTCAACCTCTATGCCAATGTCCGTCCTTGCCGTTCCATCCAAGGTTTCAAGACCCCCTATGACAATGTTGATACTGTCTTGATCCGTGAACACGGAAGGTGAGTACTCTGGTATTGAGCATGAGGTTGTTGACGGTGTTGTTCAATCCATCAAGTTGATTACACGTGAGGCTTCAGAACGTGTTGCGCGTTACGCCTTCACTTATGCTGAATCCATTGGCCGTGATCGTGTCACTGCCATTCATAAGGCTAATATTATGAAGTTGGCTGATGGTCTTTTCTTGCAAGTGCGTAAAGAAGTTTCTAAAGATTTTCCAAACATCAAGTTCAACGATGTCCTTTTAGATCGTGCTTGTCTCCATGTAAGTAAAAAAAAAAAGTGTGTGATGGAGGATGTATTATTGACATTGAGTGTTCTATTAGATTACGGCAGATCCTTCTATTTATGCTAATACTATCATGGTTATGCCTAACTTGTATGGTGACATTCTATCTGATATGAGTGCTGGTTTGATTGGTGGACTCGGGTTAACACCTTCTGGAAATATTGGTCGTGATGCTTCGATCTTTGAAGCCGTTCACGGTACCGCTCCTGATATTGCTGGTCAAGA
This sequence comes from Mucor piriformis, assembly GCA_943193625.1. Classification (NCBI taxonomy): domain Eukaryota; kingdom Fungi; phylum Mucoromycota; class Mucoromycetes; order Mucorales; family Mucoraceae; genus Mucor; species Mucor piriformis. The sequence continues at coordinate 2,588,710 of OW971871.1, read as the reverse complement.
CAAGGCTAACAGTACTGCTTTGCTTTTATCGTAAGTAAAATCTGTTTCGGTATGATGTGGGCCTATTATTAACTTTTTGTGTAGCGGTATTATGATGTTGAGACACATGCGTTTGAATGAACAGGCTGGTAACATTGAAAAAGCTGTCTTCAATACAATTGCTGAAGGCAAATTCTTGACAGGAGATTTGGGAGGAAAGTCAACACTTACCCAATATACAAAAGCCATTATCTCCAAATTGTAAACCCCCCCCCCCCGAATTATACACTAAACAAGTAAAATAGAAATCTGATTGTGACCCAAGATTATTAAAAAATATGCTAATTATGCACAAGCGGAGGCGTACCCAAACTTTGCAGCTATTTACCTTTTATAGTCATTTATCATACAATATGCTCAAGATGAAAATGGCTGGTGAAATCAAGTCGTGTCACAAGGAGCACTTTATCACGGAATCCGAAGAAACCCGCAATGTAGCACTGCTCAAGGAGAGATGGGGCTATAGATACAGGCTTATGGCGGACAATGTAACACAAAATAAAGAGTGAAGAAAAAAATAGAAATATATCGACTATCTAGACTTGTTAAATTTAGCTGTTACGAGGTCAACTAATTTTGATTTGATTTATTACGAGCACACTAATAATAAACAAAAAAAAAAAAAAAAAAAAAAAAATCGGATAATGAATCTTAAAAAGTTTTCAAATAGAATAACGAGAAATTGAAAACCCACCCTTTTTCACTCTTTTTTCTTTTTGTTCTCTCTTTATATCATATCCTGCAGGTAAAGTTATCCACTTGACAAACAAACAAAAAGAAATAAAAACTTACGAAGCGATTGTAGAATTTAGGAGAGGAAAAGACACTTAAAGTTTGGCATATTTTTTTCCATGTTATTTTCGCAATGGTGCTATCATGGACTATTTAGCTTGGTTCTACCGATTGTTTATGCATTACCACTCATACAAGTAGATTACCGCTCAGCAACCGATAATTATCTCATCGATATTCACTCATTTTCATCCGTTTATTCCACCCATTTATTATTCGATCATCTGGACGGAACTCTATCTTCACTTTCGAAATCCATCTCGCTTCATTTCCAAAACCTTGTTCAAGTATCTGCACAGCCATTTGATTTAAATGGTACCTTTTCTGTAGATGTAGAGCTTTTGAAAGGTCAACTTCAGGGTGCTGTTGGTTGTAAGTATTTTTAGTTCTGTACCTGTATTATTTGAATATCCGCTTACACCACCGACATTAGCTTTTATAGAGGATTCGTTGCCAACCATATGGAATACACGTGCAGCTGTCATTGATCGAGTAAACCTGTCTAATTATATAGAGAAGGTTATTATGCAGTACTGTTATTTGGATGGGAGCATTGTAAACCACATGTGCATTGAAAACAACGCACAACAAATCGTATCTACAGTAGATCATTATATCCAACAACACCTTTTAAATATCATTACTGTGATTGTTAAGCAAGATTTACCTCCTTTATTTGAAACCACACAATCCCATGTCAACAGTATATTAGCGCATTTTGGTCATTATCTCAACAGGAAGACTTCCTTTAGTACCGGCATTGGCATGTATCATTCTTTGGAAAACATAAATGAGTTGACACTACATCTACAAAGCGCTATTCACTTGTATCATCCATCATTAGAACAATTGTCACTAAGCAAGTACACTTTGCTTGCTAGAGTCGATTGATTATTATTACTTTTTATTATTATTACTTGCACATATCTCTCTTTCATATACATTTTTTTTTTTTTTTATAAACTTGATACATTTTTAACTATATCATCGACTTGAATATTCCTTTCAAGTTTGAAATCTTCCATGGCTCCCTTAAAAAAGAGCCGATGAGCATTTCCTTTTTGTGCCTTGAATTCGACTGACTTGTAATTCTCGTCTCCTGGGTAGGCCAAGCAGAATTCATAGCCTTCTTGTGTCTTGGGTATGGTGACAGGTTGAGGTAAAATAGGGATTACTTCCTTTGTCTTTGTTCGAAATGCGCCAATACCAGCTTGGTCAAGCTGTTTATAGTCGGATATTTCACTCATGAGCAAAAGTGAATACCACTGAGGAGGGATCAACTTGATTTGCTTGTCTTTTTGTTTGAGAAGAGCTTCGTCAGGTTTCAACCATTCAAACAAGACGGTTTCTTTACCGTCAGAGGAGACAGCTTTATAGTAAGAATCATGCTCTTTTTGCGTTGCATGAGTATTTAAAGTAGTAAGAAAGAATGATGTATTAAAGCGCTTCTTTTCAAATTCAGGTGTGATCCAGGTAGTAAATGGAATTAACGTATCAACTGCAGGACGGATCTTGAACGTATCACACATAATTTTGAATTGCGAGGCATCATTATGCACTTTATGTCGCCAAAATCCGACATCCAAATCCTTTACTGTATGTGCATGTGGCTCGGATAACAATAAGCCGGATTCCTCAAAAGTTTCCCGAATAGCACAAATCTTGTTCGTCAGGACTTGCTTTCTATGGGGAGTATTTGAGTAATCTGATATGCATTTACACGCAACTTACTCTTTCTCGGTTTTGGCTTGATTGTCCCAATTAGAAGCGTCGTCGGCAGCATCAATAACGCCACCGGGATAGACGTGAGCATTGATAAAGCTGCTTTTTGCGTTTCTGGTGAATATGTGTGTTAATGAATACATGAGGGACAATGCTTGCACTTTTTTTTTTTTTTTTTTTTTTTTTTTTTTTTTGCTTACCTCTTCATCATAAGAATACGGTAATTGCAACCGTTTTCTTTACTTTCTAAAGGCGAGGGTGCAGCTACAATAAGCGAAGCTGCTGATCTCATTAATGGTATTGTCGACATGGAGCGAACAATGACTATGGGTAAAAAAAAAAAAAGGGAGGGGCGAATGAGTGAGAGTAATTATAGGGTGTAGACTACTCACGCCCTGAAAATCTCACAGATTTATTAATCATTTTAGTAAGAGGTAATAAAAGCGTGGGGAACAATTTAATGGTTTTTTTATTTGTATATAAACAAGTTTAAGCCAATGAAGTAAGTCTTTTTTCAAACTGTAAATCACAAGCCAGTTGGCGTATAATATCATCTTTATATTTTAGCTTTCGAACGAGGTTATCACACTTGCTTTTTTGTATTGTCAAATCATTCAAAGATTCAGTTACTTGTGACTCCATGGCATCGATTTCATCCAACAAAATTTGGATTTTATGCTCGTAAGAAGCAATGACTTGATGGTCATCTAATGCCACGCCCGTTGACTTTCTTCTTTTCTCTTTTGGCAAGATCAGCTTTTGAAATCGATCATTCATCCGTTGCAAGGTCTTGATTGTATTCTGAGAAAATGATAACTGCTGTGTAAGTTTCTCTTGTGCTATTCTCCAATGATCATGCTGTTCCCTTTCAACTAGGATCTGTTGTCGTAGTTGTTTATTCTCTTCGTGCACTAAGTTTAATTCGTTCTGAATCATGAATTTGCCGCAGTCTTCATCATCATCGTCTTCCAATTGATTGGGAAGGCCACCACCAATTTGTTTACCTGGTCGATGCACAACTATTGCTCCATTGGCCTTGATGGGTAACGGTCCGGTCATAAGTGCGGGTAAATACTTATTTCTTTCTTCAAACAAGTTCATCACATGTGTCAAAGTATTCACTCTTTTCTGATGCTGCAATCGATCAAAATCTGTGTGCAAGTCATTTGAAGTCACTGTATAATAATGCGAATCTAATTTGCTGAAAAATCCCATAACGAAAGTAAAAAAAAAAAAAAAAAGGAAGAAAAAGATAAGTCTCTTTAATTTGTGTTTTTTATTTCATTCAATTAGTGCAACAAACAACAACAATCAACTATTAAACCTGCTTTTTGTTATGATCATTTGATTATTCTTCATGTCTTAATTGTCGGGCTTCTGTCCGATGATTGTTACACTGTCCGTGAACTTTTTTTTTCTTGGCCCGTCTGTTCACGACAGATCGACATTAATATGAATCACTTTTGTGTCAGTAGTGATTTATATTAATAATATAAACTAGGCGCATATAAAAACTCTCTATGTATATAATAACGATACTACATAAAAACCCGTCCAAAATTTTACCTCTACGCGAAATCAAGTGACCTGCGTACAAATACCTGTCAATTTTATTAAAAACAAGTGCCAGGTAATCGATTTTCATTATGGACGGAGTTAAATTTGTAAGCCAGTTAAAAAAGGGAAGACTTACAGTGATGATCTTTGATTGAAATAAACTTAAATGTCTCTTATTTTATTTAAAGAAATACCCTGTCTTTAGAAAAAAATATCTCTTTGACGATATAACAGTAACTAATTGCTTGTTATAACCGCGGTCTTTAGTCAATCGATTTTTGTACACTTAATTGGAGGTTCGTAGTTGTAAAAAGAAAAAGAGGGAGTAAATTGGTCTTCGCTTCCATAGTCTCAGAGAAAGGCAGGATGCGGATTCATCTCAAATAGCTCCAAGCCTTGTAAGATCAAACAATCCTAAAAATATCCCTTTAATTTGAACAAATACCCATTTTTCAAACGTAAAATCAAAGTGTTTTGGTGCCAATTCTCTTTCTTTTTTAATTCCATGACATGAATTTTCATTGTCTGTATTTTTTAAAGTAGCAAGTGAGCTGGCAGACACAATGAAAACCTTTTTTTTTTGTTTTTTTTTTTTTTTAGTTGCGGGGTGCATTTTTTCCAAGTCAGATGTTTTATGTAGTCTGTGTTAGTCAAATGCACACAATGGATCCATATCATTCTAGTCCCTTACATTCCAAAAAATAACAGCTAGTGGCAATGGGGTATACAAGTTTGCATGTATGTACTGTAATTAATCATCAACATAATCCACTCTTTTGTTTAAATAACTCAGAACTTGCTGTCTTTTTGTGTGCCATGTAACGAACAATTCACGTACTTTTAATTGAGTTCGTAATAAAACTCGGTAAAGTTTCACCATGAAAAAAAGGTTTCTCAGAATGAGAGTATATTAAGCAGCAAACATTTAATAAATCGTATAGCGCTATGCCTTGAGAATTGTGGGCACTTATAAATAAAAACCCCTTGGAAGGCCTTCCCCCCCCCCTTTTAACCGGAGTCTATCGTCTGCCTTTCTGTCTTACTTTTGACTAATCGATCGCAACCCAGATAATCTCGTGTTTAACCATACGTGTAACGTCAAGAATCTCACTCTTGTAACATTGGTCCATAAAAATTTCGAGTTGTGATCCCTGGTTTTGAAACAATACATGGAATCCTTTCATAAATAGTGTCAACAAGAAGAAAAAGTCTATTTATATGTTGTACATGAAGTAATGTGGTTTTTAATAGCAAGTGTATGACGGTAAATAAAATATAGCACGATTATTAATGTTGGTTATGAGATAAAAAGTGTATACGTTTATGATTGTTTAGAAAGATCTATTTTTTTTTCGTTGGTGGTGATCTTTCAAGCTTCATAAAGTTCAAGACCATCATCAATAGTATGGCTCTTTTTCATAGCTAAACTGATCTTGTTACTTTCGGAATCGAATTGAGAATAAAATGCGTTTGTCAATGCAGAACCGATAACGTAATCAGTATCAGAATCACTACGACCAATATGAGTGCGGCACAATTCGCAGCAACTATTCACCTTACGAGGATGACTCCAGTATGAAGGAGGGACCGAAACCTTGACTCCACCAAATTGGATATTGAATGCTGTAAGTCGATCCATAAGACAACAAGGGATCATGTAGGTATTGTCAGGCTCGTCATATTCAGCGTACCAATGCTGCTTGAATTCATCGGCTACATGTAAAAATTGTCAATTAGCAAATCCAAAAAAAAATTTATACATGTGCATATTTTGTCTACCTTGCTTGTTGGGTAATCCGATTACATCAGTAGAGGAGCTAAGAACAGCATTTGCATGTTTGTCAACCTTAAACTTTAAATCATCTTCGAATTCAGCTTGGCGGACAGGAACAGCCCAGCTACCGGACCCAGTGTCCTCGTTAGCGTTAATGTTATACAATTTACCCTTTATAGCATCAGTATCAATACCACCTAAGAATTCGAAAAGAAAATTAGTTCTAAAAATAAATACACACAAAAAAAAAAAAAAAAAAAAAAAGAAGGGATAGAGAAAGAAAAGGAGGATAATTTTTTACCAATAATAAGGTAGCCAGCAGGTTCATCTAGGCTTCTCTTTGCAGAGCCAAAACCCCCAGAAGTAACAGTGCTTGAGACAGAACCAGAATCAGAGAAACCGCTACCGACTGAGGTGGTATACATACCGAATTGTGAACTTTGCAGACCATAGGTTTGTTGGAAAGCAGCTACTACAAATCCAGCAGGAGAGACATCACGCTTTGCATATGTAACATCTGTTATATTTAAATTGATATTTCGACCAAGACCAAGGAAACCATCAAATCCTTCATCGAAGTTTTCCATTCTATATGCACCACCAAAGGTCATGTTTTTGACGGTGATGGCCGCAAATTGGAAAGTATCAGCATAGATTGTTGAGTATACAATGCCTTTTCCATAGTCCTTGGTAAATGATCGACCTGTTGAAATGGCTGTGGTAGAGTTTCTTGCATCATACGAGTTACGTCCTTGACAATTTTCATTGCCACATTGCTCACCGCGCACCCATGAAAACCCGGTGGATGTATCAAATGCCATAGTAAAGTTCTTTGGTGGGTTTCCAATTTGAACTACACCACCAAGCATGCCGTTATTAAGCACCTGTCCCTCAGCAGACACAAAGTCTGCTCCACTGCCAGATCGCTTGTAAAAAAGAGGAATTCTTTGAATAGGCTCAGCAGTAACAGATAGTGTAATTGCAGCCAAGCAAATCAAGGTTGTCTTCATAATAAAATAGTTTAAATCGTAACTGAAGTAAAAGAAGAAGAAGAAGAAAAAAAAGTGTTTAATATATAAGGTTCCTCGACGTCTGTTTCTTTTTATATTGTGAGTTTTAAAAAATCTGGTATTAGAAACACAGAAATGAGGAAAAAGTGAAAAAAAGGCGAAGATCTTTTTATCTTTTTCTTGTCTTTTTATATCAAATAAGTGAACGCAAAGCTCCTTTTGAATATATACTCCTTTTGATCCAAAGCTCCTTATATTACTAAATGTATTATTCAAAAGATATCCTCGAAATTGTATCCATTTTAATTATTAAAAGTCAACAGACACGAAAAAAAAACTGAAGGTTCTTTTCGGTTATTACCCGTGGGTTTTCCAAATCCAGTTACTTTGCAACTATGCAAATCTAGAATTTATTTTTGGATCTTGTATACTGTCTTATAGGTGTGTAAAAAGGAAAAAGGACCCAAACATCCCCTTTTTTATGTTTGATTTATTTATAAAAGAATCCACTCCTTACTTTTTACTGCATGATATGCAACAGTAAATGTTTAATCTCACTTTAATATTCGACTTTTTTGAATTTACCGATTACAGCATCGGTTGACATGTATCCATGTTGAGCTGTTATTTTTTAAAAAGGCATAAGATATACTTTTTTTTTTTTTTTTTTTTTTTTTTTATGTACTGACAGACACGCCTCATGTTCTAGAACTGAATTAAGGCATGATATTTAATATCATCATTTCCACGTACATTATGCATAGCCAACTCTAACAACCTTATACTTATTTTTACTCTTTCACTCAAAAAAAAAAAAAAAAGGCCCAAGTTACACAAATCCGAATTACTCCTTTCATTTCATTCCATAGTGATGATTTAATGACGGATTCCCCAAACAAGGTAGCATAACTTTAAATTGCCACACATACGAAACAATGACAGTGTTATTGATTTTCAAATGGGATACGCGATAACAAAAGAAATATAAATCAAGCAGAGAATGGTAAAGATAAACAACTCGTGTAGATTTTATATAGTTGACAGAAAACACGCCCAAATCAAGAATTATATTGTTCTTTTACCTAGTTTATCTGACTGGGCTGAATATCCTCAATCGTAGTTTTTAGAGTGACGAACACTTCATATAATTAATTACACTTTTTCTGCCTGCTTCTGACATTAAAATTAATGTTATCTCGATTTGAATAAAAAAAGGTACCTTGTGTGACAGTCAAGATGCATATTTGTCTCGCACATCAAGTAATAGCTGATGCCTAAAAGTTCCAAACTTATAACTCTTGAGCAAAAATAAAAAAAGGTATAGTCATGACATATTTTATTAAATGTTCAGATAGTAGGCTGGTTATGACGAGTTGCTCTTTGTCTACAATAAATTCCCAATTAGTAAATCTAAGCCCATTCTTTTTTTTCTTGGCTTTTTTATTTACCTGTGTTCCCACAATAGAACCTGAAAAGATAGAGAGGGTTAATATAATCTTCAAAGAGGTCAATAATGATATTTACCAATAATTATACCAAGAATAACCAATATAGTGACAGCAATGATAATCTTCCACTTTAGATCCTTCCACCACATTCTCTTTCTTACTTGATTAGCACTGCGACTGAAGTGGCTTGCAGTAGCATGTAAGTCTTCTACGTAAGTATAAAGTAGAGTTAGCATATACATACAACACACTATACACAATGGCATGCATTCTCTTTACCTGTTTTTTCTTGCATGTCGACTAATCTTTCACCTCGTTTCATGGCTTTGTCAATATTTTCTTGCATAATGCCAACAACCTCATCTACCTGTTGCTGTACTTGAGCAGTCTTGTTGTTACCAGCATCACCATCTCTGCGCTGTTTGTTAGGAATGTATGGGTCATAAGGTGCAGACCTGTTTACAAGTTAGTATTTTCCTCCTTCTTATCCAGTAGCAAAATAGTTACATTTTGTATATATTTAAAGGCAAAAGAAAAAAAAAATGAAGAAATGGGGCTTGCTGATCTCACTATTTATATACGTTGCTATCTTAAAAAAGGTTATTTTGAAGTACTTTTGTCCAATAAAAATAACGGAGACCTTCAATCTAAAGAACTGCAAAAGAGTTAGTATAACAGCCCTTTCAAAGTAAAAGCATTAGTTAAAAGTAAACCCGAGTCGATTAGTTACTGTTGTGTAGAAGCACAATTTAGCAAGGAAGCATCTATATTTGGTTTTATTTTTTACAATTTTTGAACACGTCTAGAGATTTCTTCAGAAAGTTGTGTGACAGATAAACTCCAACTTTGGATCATAGCCTTGATATGATTATTAAGGGGATTCTGACGATCTTTAGTCTTTAAGCAAGTAATTGTAAATTCAGAACCCAAAATATCGTTGTATAATTGTTTACAAAGTTGTGGTCCGAAAAACTCTTTACCGTTTGCAGCAATCTTTTGAATATCCTGCAAAGATTTCCTTGATGCAAGTTGAAGGTTAACAAAAGCCGACATCTATCAAGTAGGAATTAGCAAGTGATTTTTGAAAAAGGAAACTAAAACTTACAAAAGGATCTGATTTAGCTTTTTCCGTGGCTTTTCTTTTTGCCTCCTTACTGTTCAATCCTAATGCGCGGCTAATAATCTCGATCAAAACGGAGCCATAGTTGAATGCCTGAATACAAAGGTTAGTGTGCCGTTTTTTTTTTTTTTTTTTTTTTTTTTTTTTTTTTCAAACCTCCAATGCTGTTGATAATTTGTGGAAAGTACTCCAAGCAAGTGTTTTTTCTGAAAATGTATCTACTTTGCTCACTTGAAGAAAAAAATTAGTGGGTTTAAAGACCCCCCAAAAAAAAAGAACTTACATTGAACCTCCAAGATTGTGGTTGCTTTGTTTAAGTCTGTGGTGGCGATATCCAACTTGGATGCCTTGATAGAAACGAGGGCATTTGTCAGTTCGGATACATAACGAGCCAAAGCCAATTCTGTTGGGGTAATTTGGATATTTTCTTGGTCAAGGATTTTTTTAAAATCAGAAGCAATGGTAGTAAGATCTCTACCCGACTCTTTAGTTTCACATACGATGCTTAGGATATTCAGAATATAAGACAGGACTTGAACCCAAGCAGCGTTTGTACTACAAGCAGGTTTACAGATACTTTCAGCAGCAAGGGAATCTTCTGCATTGCAGTTGATGAAGACCTTGAAATCACGGTTATCAGATCTTGCAACAATGAATTCATCGTCAAATGGAATATTAGATACGTCTTGTTCTTGGAAAAATTGTACCGCATATTTTGTTTGGAATGATGTATGAATATAATCAAGACGCATTAATTCAGTTCGAGAGATGGCTTGTTGGAGTGAAGTATCAAGACGACGACGAAATTCGATAAATTCTTGGATCTTGGAAAATGTTCCATATTGATATGCTTTGACAAGCATCTCTGGTGTCTAAATTCAGCGTATTTTAGATTGATTTTTCATAAAACAAAAGTATGCCAGGCTTACCTCAACTTCATTGCTTTTGTAGATGGATAAAGAATCGTGTAATAAGATTTCCAGTTCATTAACACACCCAAGAGCGGCGACTCTATCCGTAAAATAATGGCTATTTGAAAAGAGGGTTAGCTTTGGAAAGAGGATGTATCTAATAGAGCCTACATCATGGTATCAAATTGGATCTGCTTGATTTCCATAGTTCTATAAATTTCAAAGGGACGTTTGTACACACCTAGCAATCCAATTATTTTCAATATCTATGGGTCAATAAAATCAACTTACCAATCATTGTATACATGCGAACCAAAATAAGTTTGATCTGGAAATTGTGAATACTTTTCACTAGAGCCATTTCCAAAAGCGAGATGGATTGAATCAAGAAGGCGACTTGTCCATGTTCATTATAAAGATCTAAAAGAATGTGACTGGCCAAGATAACAAATTCATCACCATATTGCATTTCGGTTTTTTCTAAACCTTCACCGAGAGGAAGTGCGTTTTGATATTCCGTCCATAAATCATTGACGATAGCAAGGCTTTCGTTTATATTGGAGCGAGAATGAAGGTTTAAAAATCTTTGCAGTTTTCTAATATTGACACTCTTGAATACGTTTTTGACTTTGGTATTCTTTTCAGTAGCAGGTTTTATGGTGCCCTGAAGAGCATCGATGAATTTCTGGGATTTCTCGGTATCTGGTCTTAAAAACGCAATGTAGGACTGAAGATCCTCAAATGCACAGTTTTTACTGCCAAATCGACCAAAGTAAGATACAAGGCATTCCAAAATGGTTTCTTCATCTATAAGTTTATGATGAGTATACAGATGATTATTGATAGTTTTCTTTTTTTTTTACCTTTCTTTCCAACCTTTTGTAATCTATGGTTCAAATCAAGTTCGGCTAAAAAGGGACCTCTTTTCAACAAGGCACTTTCCAAAACGGATTTTTTAGAGTTCTCTATTAATTTGTAAGCGTTTGTCAAGGTATCTACAGACTTTGATTCGTCCAAAATTAAAGCATCCACGGCGTCAAAATAAGCAAGCCATTGAAACCAATCATCCGCATTCTCCTTTTCCAAAGCATTCTGGCTCATTTCAATCACACTTTCCCAACGCTTGTTTTCACGAAGTAATTCTGACTTGATTTGTCGTACCTCTGGATCACGAAGAGAAGTTTGACCAAGAGGGCTATCCAAAAGTAAACTCAGTGCTTCTTCACTCTTGTTTTGATCCAATAAGATGAGTAAATAAAGACGCATATGTTCAACCTCTTCTAAACGCTTCTCTTCTAAAGCTTTTGCCATCATGCGTTCTGCTAACACGTATGATAATTTGTTTCCACTTTGGCCTTGGAGAGCCAATGACATAATGGCCCAAAACAAGTATTTATTTTGCTTGAAAACTCGATGCAATTTGACAGCTGCAGCTTGTTGTCCTTTAAAGTCATTGTTACGAACCATGGCCATAAACCAATGATTGCCGAATTCTTCATTCTTGGGTTGTAAGTTTGCTGCGTTTTCGTATAGTTCGACAATGATGGAGTCTATTCAAAATAAAGACAGTTTTTTTTAGTAGCTTGATTAAATTAATTTGAGAAAAAAAGTTTACGCTTTCCGAGTTCTTTCAAGGACATGGTGACAGCTTGTAAAGTTGCTTCGTCGGTGGGAATGACCTTTTTAATCTGGTTACATAATTCTAAAGCTTCTTCTTCTTTGCCTGTACGAACAAAGACAAGGGCCTTCAAAGCCTAACAAGAAATTCAGTTAAGCTTCACGTGTCAGTTCTGAGCTACATTTTATACCTTGACCAAAGGCCAATCGGGGGTCTTTTTCAACAATTTTGTACAATGTTGAAGGGCCATTTTATTTTGACCTTCATCAAGGGCATCTATTTTAGTGTTAGCAGGGACAAAAGGAATAATAAAAAGGGAGGCAGTTTACCATAAAGAGGTCGCAACTTCTTTTCTGTAGCGTAATCTAAAGCCATGATGTAACGAACTATGAAAACAAGTGCTAAAAAGATAATGAACGCGAACATGTTTCCAGAAACTATGTTTTTTATTTTTTATTTTGAAAGGGAGATTCAATCATATCAAAGCCACAGTGAGGCCCAAACGTTTTTATTTCAAGGGAAACGAGGCTTTTTCTTCATTTTCTTGCCAGGAGGAGCAAGAATATCATCTGTTTGCTGTTTTATTTTTGATTCCTGCATATATGTAGTGATACTTTCAACTTGATCCATTATGCTATGTTCCATGCAGAATTTAGTGACAGCTTCTTCAATATTCTCATCCTTTATATTTATATAAAAAAAAAAAGGTGTCTAGTGTCTTTGTTTGGTAGTTCTACTCAGCATAAACTTACCTCTTGAACAGAAAAGGGTACGAGAACCCCAGCAACGGGAATTCTTTTTTTATATAGCTTTATCTTCTTTTCAGGTCGAATGGAAGTATCGAGGTTATCCTGCTTAGGAGAATCAGGCGCTATTGCATCGCTGTGGTTAGTGTTATTGAAGCTTGATTCTGCCATGTTTGATTCATTTGTGACTGGTGTGATATCAATAGGTAGATTTTCAAGCTCAGGTATATTATCAGGAGATAGTTTTGAAGCAATGCTTACAGGGATTATAGGCTGGGGATACGAGAAAGTAGGAATCAATGCTTCAAAGTCAACCAAGTTATCATTACTTTGTTGCTGCTCCTTCGATTTTTTTTCTGCTTCGGTAATGGTACCAGCTACTTCCTCAACAAAACGAAAACTGTCAATCATATTTTCTTTCGGAGTGTTCTCCTTTGGCAATTCTTCACTGCTATCCATATCCCAATTGATGACTTCAACAGATACCCTTTTACTCGAAGGTGCCTCTTGGGGAATTAATACCTGGCTGGCTGTTGGAGGTCGAGTGGGTGAGATATCAAGTGTACTAATGGATTCCCAGACATCGCCTTTCGAGTTGGAAGAGATCTCAGAAAAATTATCCGTGTCCACTAACACTGCTGACTGAGGCTTGACGTTTTGATTAGGTGAGGTTGAAGCAGCACTAAAAGGTGGTGAGTTGATAAGTTCTGCCCAGTTATTAGACATATTGGCTGGAGGAACAGAATCACGACCTTTTCGACTAGGTCGAGAGAATTTCGTATCACGAGGCGATGCATTTGCTGATATACTAGACCATTCGTTTTTAGCAGTTTTATCTGCAATAACTGTAGAAAAAAAAAAACTATTAACACCACATACTAAATATTCGATTTCCAAAATTTACCCTCAGGCGAGAAATTGCTTTGCCAGCTTCCTTTATTCAAGGTTGGTGCGGAGGATGGTAGGGTTACATCTGAATTAGATTGCTTCAAAGCGTTCCAGTCTTCTTCATTGGCCCATCTTGATCGACCCGTATTTGCAATCTTTTGTTTTTTATCGACAGAAAACTTTGACTTTGGTTTATTGCTACTAACTTTGATAGCAGATTCAACGGGTACGTCATTCCATGATACACTTCCATCCGAACTAACAAGAGATCCAGATCTTGGCCGGCTAATGCTTTGACTACGGTTACGATGATCATTATTAAGGCTACGAGAGTTACTTGAGGTTGATAAATTATTAGCAAGGTCTGAGAAGAGCATGGGAGGAGATCCGGGGGTTTTATTGCCACTAGATGCAACAACCGTCGTGTCATTATCATAGTCATTGGCAGTATTACTAGCAGAGCCCGGGTTGATATATTCCTCGCCATTCCAATAATTCGTTTTCTTTTGTTCTTCAATGACTTCGGTGACGAAACCTTGTTCATTTACGTTCTGCCAAGGTACATATTTATCAGTCGATCCCCATCCGTCACTTTCAGCAACGACAGGGCTATTACGATAATGTTTTGCAGTACGCTTAGTGGAGGCCTTTGTATTGTTGAAGGCAAGACTATTCTGTTGCCATTGGTCAGTATAGTTATCTGCAGTAAACCCTGTCCAAGCATGCGTTCTAGATTTGCGTTCTTGAGGTGGAGAGGGAGTTCTGGTAGCCATTGGATTATGTGGTTTGGGGTAAGCGTCCCATTGATCAACGGCACTCACACCCCATCCTCCTAAAGCGGAAGTGATTTCAGAGCCTGTATTTGTATTTAATACAGCTGGATTCGGTACCGATTTGTTGGTATCGATGAAGGTTAAATGAGAGGAAGTGTCATACTCCTCTTCATCCTCTTCAGTGACATCTCGACTGTCATCTCGACTATCGTCTGTCTCTTCTCCATTCCCGTTGGAAGTAGTTCCATCAGAACCACTTTCTTCATAATTTTCGACCGTATCATTATGTTCCAAATCTTGAGACCAGAGAGCAGGCGTGGCAGGACGCATGTTGGATGATTGAGCCTTCAAAGCAAACACACGACTAGCTGGTTTGTTACCTGAAGCGAAATCTATTAATGTCATGTTAATCATCACCAGTGTACATGTCTATATGCATAAATGTTTAGTAAACTTACTTGCAGATGGGTCAAATGAAATATTTTTTTGGCGACTAGCAGACTTCATGGCCATTTCATGTTCCTCGTCAAAGCTATCCAACAAATCCAGCAAATCATCCAGATCCATTTTAAAATGATCTGCCAAACGTACCAGTGCACTGCCATTTACAAGCCGGTCATCGGGCACAGGGCATAATTCAGGATCTGTGGTGTGTGCTATAGCATCAATCGAAACACGGTTCAAAGTGATGATAGGCAAGTTATGACAATGACGTTGATTGGGTAAGCTTTCATTATAATTTCCAATAGCAGATTGTTGAATAGATTCGTAATCCACAAGACGAATTTGACGCAAGTTGTGATCAGTACTGCTACAGCAAAGCTGAAAGATGTCCTTTGGGTCTACAGACCCAGATGATTCCAAATGGACTCGATAAAGAGATTTTGAAACACCAACCATTGTTGAGAATGCCTTTAACAAATCAGAACCGATATTTGCACAGCTGATAGATTGGAAGGTGCGGACAAATCTATTAGAACTAAGGCACTGTTCAATAGCAGCTGTAGTAAGTTGGGGACAGTTCTTGAAACCAAGTGTTTGAATGAGTGATAGGTAAGGAGAGAGACTGATCAATTGGCTGCTATCTAGGTTCAAGTTTTCCACCAACAAACGGCAAGGATTAGCAGATAAAGGATCATAAACACAGCTGTTAAAGTGGGCAAGAGATTCTCCTTGAAGCTCATAACCAAGGGAGTCTTGATGAGCACGGATTTCGATACTGTTCAATTTAGGACAACTTCTTAGCCCATGAAGGATTGACAGGGCGGTGACACGAATGCTACCTTCCAGACAGAATCGAGTCAAAAGAGGGAAAGCATGCAAGACATTATTGACATAGTGGTCCGACATGTTTTCAGCGTCTGTAAAGATCAAGCAAGTTAAAGCAAGTTTTCCGGGTGTACACACCGTCTTTAAGACATCCAAACTGATATCCTTTAAAGACAGCTGTAATTCAGTCAGGTTAATAGCCTTGTTGACAAGAGAAGAAGCCCATCTATCGTTTAGGTTGAAGACGCCATCTAAGCGTAATCTTGTTAAACGAGAAAGCAAGTTGTTGAAAGCAAGTTGGTGTTTGGGTTTAGCGCCAATAATATGCAAACTGGTCAAGTCTTGTGCAGTTGATGCAAGACCGTCCATGAGAGCTGTTTCCAGATTCCAACCATAAACAGACAGTGTGTTTAGCTTTTCACAGGTCTTGGCTACTCTCACCATAAAATTTGAATTAGAAAGAACATTACCTTCTGGATCATGACGCTTTGCAGTTGACTTTACAATGGGTTCAAACAAAGTCTCTTCATGATCCAGGAAGGCCAAATACACATCACGAACCAAGAGTGCAGTCTTCTTGTTCTCTTGAATATTTTTTAAAAATACACGAAAGTTTACAGGCAATTCGAAGCGAGGTCTTTCCCAAAGTACATTTTGTGCGGCTGTAGTCCATTGGCGATGAATAAAGCAAGCAACATATTTGTCACTTGTCTTGTCCAGGTATCGGCAAATATGTTCCATGACACTATTAGGCAAGGCCAAAAAACGAGCCTCTTGAGGTTCTTCAAACGTAAAGTCTCCCCATCGTTCGTCAATGTTCTTCATTTTTGCCACACAAAAAAAAAGAAAAAAAGAAAAAAAAATTTATATTTTCGTAAAGTTATTAATTTTGAACAATGAAGTGATATTTTTTTATTATAAAATTCTAAAAGGGGAGGGTTTTTGTGATGCAGAGAGAGAGAGAGAGAGAGAGAGAGAGAGAGAGAGAGAACAAAGAAATTAATTAGAGGGTAAAAAATCTTTTTTTCCAAGCTAGTTTTTTGAGGGAGTGACAGCAGGGGCAGTGCGATGTTGTTCTGCGGTACTCAAAATGGTCATGATTTGAGCTTGCTGTTCAGCATTCAAGTCTTTTGTCAAGAGAGTGTAAGAAGTACTATTGTTTTGTTGCATGTTTCTAAAGACTTCTTCAAAGCGAGTGTAAGGGTCGATTTCATCCAAAGGCGATTCAAACAAAATTTCTTCTTCAATCTCATCTTCCTCGTCTTCATACTCGTCAAAGTCGTTGTTCTCCCCATTATGTGATGCTGCTTGGCTGGCAAGGTATTCGAGATATTCATTATCTTCGTCAGGCACATCATCATCTTCTGCCTCTTCAAAATCTTCTTCGTCTCCACTGGCTCCTTCGAATCCGCTGAAATCGTCTTCTCCAAAATCTTCTTCATCATAATCACCGTACAGTTTCTCCATATTTTCACGGTTCTCCATAGCTTTAGGTAAGGTTTGGAACACTGTGATCATACATGACAAGATTTGTGACCAGCCTGCTTGAAGCGATGTAGGGATCATTTCGGTAGGCAATTCTAACAAGGCACAGATAGCAACAATTACTAACTTCTTGTCATGAACACGAGAGAATTTAGAGAGGGTTTGGAACCATAAAGTAAAGAATCCTTGAGTCCAGTTATTTTCCTCCAAAAGACGAAGGGTCAAGACAGGGTTATAGTAGATACAGTTGACTACCACTTCGATACAGTGAACCTTGAATTCAGCAGTTTTCATGGAACCTGTAAAGATGTATTGGAATGCTAAATTGAGGAAAGGACCGATACACATATCAACATGACCACGGCAGTTCAACAAGACGGATTCCATCAATTTGCATGCACAGATACGGTCAGTTTCTCCAACGCGGTCACTCTTCATGACAGTATCGATAATATCAAACATCATATTTTGAACATGTTCATTGGCGACAAACACATCCTTACCGTATGAAATGTAGTTATCTAAAGGTGGTAACATCTCATCCATATAATCAATACCAGAATCCTTGAAGGCTCCATAGATTAATTCAAATACGCTCCACATGGTGGGTGTGACACGCTTAGCAGAGAAGGTACAGGAATCAATGATCTCGAAAATTTCGTCATATAAATCCAAAATTTTGTTTTCTAAAGTGTAAGTAATGACTGGTAAGAGAGCATTTTCAAGCTGTTGAAGGATTTCTGGTGTGCTTTCGAGACTGAGGATTAATGTACCGATTGTCTTCAAGACACCCATAGCTGCCATGGTCTTATCACTTAATTCATCAATGTCTCCAGTGAAATCATCATCATCAGCACTGTTCAAGGTGTTGCTCTGGTTTAATTCTTCCATAATACGCAAGAAAGTGTCACGAAGTTGAGTACACAGTTGAACAGCAAAAGGTGTTAATTGAGTTGCAAATACCTCGACAAATTCTTCCATGACGTTGGCTAAAGTGTCAATATCGATTTCGTTGGTCAAATTCAATAATTCTTGCATAATAAAAGGAAGATTGGGAGCCATAGCGTTACGAACACTTTCATGACGAATCATGGGTTGAAGAGCAAGAGCAGCTTGTACCTTGACAGCCAACTCGGTATCACGGATACAATCAGTGACAGATTGATATAAAGTAGCCAAGTTTTGTTCGTTGGAGAAATCTAAATCACTGAAATGTCTCGTTAAATCACAAGCACGAGCTCTCAAGAAGGGGTGTTTGCTCTTGAATTCGGGGAACACATGGGTGACAAAGAAAGGCTCCATCATGTTGGCGACAGGTGACTTCTTTTGTAAGACTTGGTAAGACAGACCACCAATCATACAGAGAGCACCATCCTTTTCCTTGGGATTCTTTTGATCTTCGGGAGCTTCCAAATACTTGTTGAGGACACCATTGACAAAGTTCAAAATACCCATAAATGTATACTTCTTACGGTCACGGGCTAAATCAATCAAAAAGTTCATAGCGTTAGTTTGAGGTGAGTGGAAATCTTCCAAAGGATCGACCTTCTTATGTACAAATTCAACTGGATCTTCATCCCAAAGCTCTTGATCTTCTTCCGAGAAGCAAAGTTGAGGGAAAATAAAGTGAGCCACCAATGTTTCAACATGAGGCTTCAGCAATTGCCAAGTTCCCTTATTTTTGACACAGTCAGCAAAGAAGGAAGAAGTTAAAGCCAAACACTTGCTAGGAATCCAAATCTCCTTCTTAATCCATAATTCAATTTGGCCCAAATATGCTTGGACGATGTTGGGTGCGAAATTGGCAGAGAATCCCTTGGCAAATGCGTTATATTCAGGTGTGCTACGGAGCATAGTGGCAGGGTTACCGTACTTGGAGAAAAGACGGTTAAGACAATGGTAAGCCCACTTCTTGGTCTTCCACCAAGGATATCTTTCGCGCTCATCAGCGTCGGTAGGTAAAGCTTCGTTAGGAATCTTCTTTTCAATCAACTGCAAGAATAATGTGCCCCAGGGAACAAGAGAGGAGGGATCTTGAAGACTCTTGGGGAACTCGGTTTGAATACCAGAATGGTAAATCTTGAGCGCTAATTTAAGCATCTCGGCAGCTTCGATGCTATCAGATGAAATAAGGTTGGAGCAAATAATTTGAATAGCGGGGAATGTCAACTTGATGAGTTGTCTGAAAGGTTCACGGCGAGCACCAGTTCTCCATCTGCGTACAATGTCAGTTTACACACGCACACGCACATACACTTTTTCGTAGTACTTACTGATAGACCTTGACAACTTCTCTTAAAGCCAATAATCCAACATATACCAAACGGACATCAGTTGAAGTTAAAAGTCTTTCGAGCTCACTGACAAAATTGGGCCAGTTATCGGGGAAATCGTTGGTCAAAATAGTGTTCAAAGTAGAAGTAAGTTGGACTCTGATAGGGGCGTATCAGTACATGTTTTGTGTCTGGTCTTTAAACTGTACTTACTGGACTTGGTTAGGAGCAGTGACAAGAGCTTGAAGAATGGTTTGCTTGACCATATTACGATCGTCATTATTAATGGGAACGGCAGATTCACGTTCTCCATCCCAAGCTTTGTTCAAACGGTTCTTGAAATAGATAGCAGCTATAACTACCGGTTAGTACGGAGCTGGGAAACACACACATACTTGTCTTGCTTACCTGCTTGACGTGCTCCTAATTCAAGCTCTTCAGAGGCGAGAATTTGCAAGACAATGGGCAAGAAACCATTGTTTGCCTCAATCTAGGTACCTGAAGTTAAAATACTGCTTTTTTTTCGTCAAGTCTGTCTTTCTTTTTCTACAACTTACATTTCTAATATTCAATTCGGCTTGCTTATGAACATTGGGGTCAGGGTGATAAGTGGCAACAAATAACTGGTAAGCTGTATTCTGATCCATCTTTATGAATAAACTAAATCAAACAACAACAAAAAAACTTTTTTTTTCTTTGTACACCTCGTCTTAAGTGACTGTTTCCAAGTAAGGCAGTATTTTAACTTTTTTTTTTTTTTTTTTTTTTTTTTTTGGATGGTTTTGTCTAGCAGAGTGACGATTATTTTATTATTGTAACGAAGACTTATTGTATACACACTGCGCCCTATAGTGTGGACACAGCACAGAGTAGAGAGGCAAGAGATTGAGAAGCCTCCATTAGTGGAGCCTGTTATAATAGTTTTTGGGGAATAGGGTAATACAGTTTTTTACTCTAAATTGGGACGACCTGAACTGAATTTAGACTTTTGAATTTTTTTTTTGTGTACGGATGTAAAATACAAATGGGACGTTTGATATTATTTTGTAAATGGTGAACCTTAATACTAGACAAATGGTGCTAATGCTTAAATTTTTGAATATTCTTTTCTTTTGGGTGATTATCCACAGAGTGGTGAAGAAATCTAATGTCCATTTGTCTACAAAAAAAAAAAAAGATTTAATGTCTAATATTCCAGTCATGCAGGTGCTCGAAAAAAAAAATGATTAAGATTTGTTTAGTACCTTATCCTAATCAAATGTTAATATCTAAATCACTGAAAAGTGAAACCGTTTCCGTTACGGCGATTAATCTATTGAAAGGATTTGGTCTACCTTGACCCAAATGGAATTAGCGATGTCAAGCATATTTTTGGTAGCATTGACATCGAGTTGCCAAAATAAATAATAAGGGTTTGTACATTCCAGGATACCATTGGCATTAATCTCATTTGGGAGTTTTAAATTTTTCACCTTTACACATGTTACAAGTCTGTAATAAATATAAACTAAAATATACTGATTATAAAAGTTCGGAATTCATTGATAACACCATTGCAGTTAAATGTTGTTTTTTGTCGACTATTAATTCTTGATATAATATCTTAGTGACTCCGGGTGTCTTTGTGCTTCATTCCGTCACCGAAAACGACATTTATTTTCAAGAGCATCCCCATTAACTGATCTGATTAATAAATAAATATTGCTCTATGCAAATTTATCCTTTCTCTGCTTTTCTTCGTTCTTACTTGTTCTTGCCCTTTTCTTTCTTTTGTTCGCCTTCTCTTTCTTCCTCTCACCTTCCTCTTTTTTCCTCTCTGCATCTCGTGTCAGCTTGGTTTTTTTTTCTTTTTTTTCTTTTACCTTCTTTCCGTTCTATTCTTTCTGATGTTTTTCCTTTTTTTTTGTGATTATGTTTTTTATAACAGTTCAATATCACGTTAGCCACATCTGCATTTGCTCGCTGACGACCTTGCTAATCGTGAAAAGTAAAAGAGGCAGATTTCTAGCTGTAAAATTATAATAAGCGAGGCAGATATTCAAGATAGGTTCAATATGTTTATAACTTTTAAGATTCACCGTTTTAGCTGTCGGAATATTAGTTTCAATTTCTTTTGTCATTTCTTTAATTGAATGGGTTCGCTATCCAAACTCTTTTCTAAAACGTTCACTAAGTTTAAGGTATTTAAACCAATCGCTAAAAATTAGCCAAATTATAAAGGCATTACCTTAAGTTCACTTTTCCAACTGTATTGAAAGCTGCCCCGTAAGTCCTTTAATTCCCAATCGAAATCTAAATCAAAAATGAACTATAAAACCTTACCTTGTAAGACCAATGGCTACGCAGCTACAAATCTTTTCCACCTAACTTTGTTATCGAAAAAAAAAGTCTTGAATGCCTCCGAACCAGCAACGGGAAACAAGAAATGCTTCTATTCAACATTGTTGCAAGCTGCCTCGTAAGTCAGATTTATGATTCCCGAGCATCAACGACGCCAATTAACCAAAGGACCTTGAGAGCACAAGACGTGTAGAGTCGTAACAAACCCGAGTAATGCAATACTATTTTTTATGTAGCTATAATTACTAACCAAGCCAAAGCGGTACCCTTGATACAACTTTGTAAGGTCTAGCCGGCCTTGGACCACATTGTTTTCTTAATCTGTAGGTATTTATGATGGACAAGTTTGCAACAGCTTCAAGATAAATCCAGTAGATCAACTGCCTTTTATTTATCAAAGTGACTACAATCTCATGTATAGCTTGAATTGCGATTAGTTCCAGCTACTTAATTCAAACTATATATTGCCGCTTGCGAAAACCTTTTATTTGTTCACCATTTGTACAAGAATCATTGCCAATTAGCAAATGATTTGATAATTTTAAGCCAGGTATGAGTGAGGATATATTTAAAGAGCTTTTCAGCAGCACGAAAACAGAAAGCGACCTTGCCCATTCACAGTCGATCAATAACTCATGCACATTATTCGTATCATTGTAAGTCTACTTTTTATTAAATTTTTTAAACGTCGTACATTGTAAAGGGGTGTAGCAATAGTATATATGAATCGAAATAGTATTGGGATATAACAATATGTGTTCTGAAAGAGCTAACGGCTATATTTTAAAACGAAGACGTTATGACAAAGTACTAAATAACGGTATTACGACAATCAAATGTTGCATGAGTCAACATAGGAAACGTCGACAGTTACTGTTGCAAAATGTAGGTTGGTACGGAACGTCCACAAACTTGTATCGTGGATGCAGAACTACCAGTTGGTCAGTGTATCCTCGAGCATAGTGAGTTCAAGCAGGAATACTAAAAACTGCTTATGGCATTGGAACGGTTTAATTAACTGATTTCCAACTACCACTTTGTTTTCTCCTTGCCCTTTACAAGAATCCCCACAGAAACGAGTTGACTGATCCGAGAAGGATATATTTCCACAAAGACAGAGGATATATCTCTTAGCGTCTTTAATAAGTTCAACAACACATCATTAAGTTACTTGTCATCGATATGAAGTACTGTCCTTTACAACTTCACTGAATCATTACTCCTTGACCTTGGAGTGTAAAAACAATGTCTCCTCTGGAACCCATATATTTTACTAGCCTCTTCTCTACAACTCCTAAGCTTCTAATTCGATATATAAAACGCCACATGCCATGCAATAAATCGTATTATCCGTAACCGTTTAAATCCAAACTTTGATTATAGATAATAACAAAATGCTGTGTCTGCGACTAAAGTATGAATAATTATATAAAAGTGTATAAACTTAAATTATCAGCGGATACTAAGAGAGGAAACACAATGAGAATTAATTACAAGGTAGAACCAATTTCAGATTAAATCAAAATTGAAGTATTTACAAAAGTTATCCTATTATGTGTAAAGATAAATCATTATACTATTGGCTGTAATAGTTCATCAGAAATCATTATAATATGAAACCAAAGCTTTGTAAACTCTTCCTCTCCCCCCTTTTTTTTTTTATTGTATTAAATTCTGACAATATACTTACTATGTTTAAGAATCTTATTATAAGAGAAAAAGAGTCAATAGTGACTAAATAAAGAAACCTCGAAGAAAACAGTGGTGATCCTTTCAAACGTGAAAAAAACTTGATAAATAGTTTCATATTCATACCTATGATCTTTATTAAATCGAGACATCGACCAGTACATAGAAATGACTTCTAAGGGCTGGTAAGTCTACTTTTTGCAAGTAGTTTGAATAATTAGCATAATTGCGTTAAGGTCCATTATGGTGGGTTATCTCTGTGTTCACTCATATTTCCCTATCACTCGTGGAATTACATTATGCTTTTTTACATAGGTGTACTGTGTAAAGATTGTAGACAGAAGGGTCATTATAATAATAGCTTTGATACATGCATCAATAACAACTCCTCACTGTCCACTTCAAAGAGTATGTTTTATGAAAGAATTGATACATAATATCGAGACATGATTAATTATTGATTAATTTACATAATAGACCTTATATATAACTCTTAGTCGGAACAAGAAAAAAACATGAACATCAATGAAAAAACCAATTGAAAATATTAAAAAAAAGTCGCCAAAATGAATAAAGGGGACTCAACGTCTTTATCGATGGCCATTTGTACAAGCTGTAAATATTTGGGCCGTGCAAGTGCCAGGTCACCTTATACTTACTCAAGATTTCTGGTATACTATAACTCCATTGACAACTATAAACACATCATGACATAGTGCATTGCTGGAAAAAGTTCAATGAACAACATGATATCAAATACACGGCACAATTAAAAAAGGGCTGTAGCCAGTGTTTATCACCCAATTGCATAGAAACATCGTATATTTGTTTGAGTAACGGGTACAGTGTTCACACTTCAAATTCAGACAATATCAGTTTTTTTTAGACGAATCAAAATTCACTTTCAGACATTCGCTTACCTTTTTTCAGACGATGTAAAATGGAAATTCAGATTTAAAGGAAATTAGTGTTGGACTTTTTTTTTTTTACCTGTAGGCATCTTTAAGTCATCGCCGGTGATGGCGTGCGAGCCACATTGGAGGTGGCGCTTTGTCTTGTAAAGACATCGGGTCGGCCATCGCCTCTCCAAATTGAAGTGGCAATGGTGTACATGTTTTTCGTAGCCATAACGTCACGATTCCAACGAATATTGCATTTTTTGCAGAAGAATATTTGATGGATTGATCGCTTGTCCACTCCACTTTTATGCTTTAAGTTATCTAAGCTGCTTTCTAGGCAGTTATTACAATTCTAAGAAAGAAATGATATTTTATCAGTAATTACATGGTATAGACGCGTATATGTTTCACCTTGGATGTTTTATATTCATCTATGTCAAGTAGCAATAATTCTCCAAGTTTTTCCCATAGCCTTAACTGTCTGTATATCAGAGACACCATGCCTATGCCCACTGATCTTTACGTGACTTTTATTCTTGAGACCGTCCCCAAAAATTATCAGTGGCATTTTACTTTTGTCACCCTCCTCAAATTTCTCTTTGTGGTTTCTTTTTTTTAAAAAAAAAAAAAAAAAAAAAAAATTAGAAGAGGAGCAATATCCATGAATATGTGAGTAATACCTGGATGCACTCTTTCCTCGTCTTGAGCTGGCTTGAGGGGTGTTGCTTTGATACTTTGAAGCTGTCTTGCTTCTTTTTTTCTTGTTTTTTCTTGTTTTTTCTTGTTTTTTCTTGTTTTCTTCCGTCGTCCCTTATTGTACTTCTTTGATCCGTTAATTAGAATATTGACAGCATCCTGGAGGGCACGCTGTTTCCCGATGTAATTACACCATTTGACCCTTGCTGTCTGAAAACTGTAAAATTAAATAGCGTGTCTATATACTGCACCATGTATTTCACATGCGTAATATATTTATCTGCAACTGCTGACTTTACAGAAGGTATATTTGTCTCGATTGTTTGCACACCTAGTTCTTTTTTTCTGCCTTGTTCCGACTTCAGACGATTGGTACTTCCATTCATGTTATAATATTCGGCAGATGATAGCCGCCTAACATCTGTGTTACCATGAAATGACACAAAAGCATCTTTCCTGTTGGGATCTACTGTGCAAGGTCTAAAATAACGATCTACCTCTTCACTATTGAAATCATGAAGCTCCAAAGAAGTTTCATTTACAGACGACTCTGCGTATCTCTTTCGACAAAAAGAAATCCTACAAGTGTACCCGTCTGTGTATAGGCTATTTATGAACATCTTTCCTTTCCGTTCAGGTAAATTTTTAATTTTTCAAAGCTATACAAGTTGAAAATTAGCATGTTTAATAATTACGAAAAATATATGTGCCTACGTATTAATGTTTAATTTAGTAAAATTAAAACATGCAAAAAAGACCTTTGGGTGTATTCAAAAAGCGTTTCTTCCTCTAACCGTTCCAGTGAAGCCGTCGGAAATATACCAGTCAAATTTTGGATATCAATCTTAATGAAACGCCACTGCAAGCTAAGATTTGGGAATAGGCTAAAGAGACGAGGCGGCTGGAAATCTCTTATTACGTCGTTGTTGTCGTTGTTGTTTTTTCTTATTTTCTTCTTTTTTCTTGGTCTTATATTTACTTGATCAGTCTCGTCTGATTGTTCTTGTGGGATGATTTGCAATTGGGAGACAGGAACAGGTAGCGGAGCTTCCGCAATCAAAGATTCATATTTCTCCAGAATGTGCTTAAATACTGGCATAATGATGAATGGAGCATTATTTAGAGTTTCTTTTGTTACAGAAAATGATGATATACGATTCTTTATCTCCAATATCAATGGACTTAAAAACGCACAAATTTTTTCTTGCTCTTCACTGTTCAAAGAAATGGAAATACTGTCAGCACTGATGGCTCCTGGTCCTGGAGAAAACACTACATTGAGCACATGTCCGTATACTATATGCTTTACTACGGGCATTTTTATGTCCTGATACAAAAATAATAATTGATGTCAAGTTTTTAATATATATTTAACAATATTTACACTTACATGAATTGCTTGACGGATCATATATATATAATAGTTTGCAATAATATTTTCAAAGTTCTCTATATAATAGTTGTTATAACAAGTAGCTATAGATTCACAAGCAGATGAAACCACTTGGCCGTAAAGAGTTAAACCACCTTTATCAACTGTCAAGTTGACGCCTTCAACACCGTTAAGCTCCTCCCATACTTCTGTAAGGTGGGGAATAAGTGGATATTGTGACTGGAAGTTTTGAACTGATAAATTTTGGTACATCACTCTACACACGCTATACCAAAAGTTTTGTTTGAATAGTTCATTAGGTAAACTGTTTGGATGTTTCAAAATATAAAAGTTAACAAAAAGTTGGGCGTTGAAGGCGACTTTTCGCAAAAACGTAGAAAGACTTTTGATTTTTTCAACCGCCGTGTTATTCGCATTCTCATCTACTGAAGACATGAATGACTTGAGAGGTATCGAGACAGTATATCTTTGATTTTGAGGACCCAAATTTTGTTGAATCAATTCTTTCACTGTATAATTGTAATTCAAGCATTGTCTGGACCTAGCAGATTAATGGCCATTTTGGCCGCAGGACTTACATACTAGATTTGATGTATTTGGGACAACAACATTTCTAGCTCTATTTGCATCGCTTTTTGCCTTTTTCTCTTCTGGAGTATCCTTTCTTTTTACACCTTTAAAAAGATTTGGTTATTACGCCACATTGGAGAAAGCTTTTATATTACCTTTCTTTCTTTTATTTTGTTTTTTAATGGTTTCACTAGCAGCTTCCTGTTGTTGGCTTTCATATTTCTTCAACTTTTTTGTTTGTATAAAAGCTTCAATGTCCGGATAAATTGGTGTACGCATCCCTTTTTGAATATTAGAAAGAAAAGGACATAATTGTTGTTTAAATTGACATCAGGCTGATATATATATTTTTAATGTGACCGCTGCACGCTATTAATTTATCAAAGTATTTGTACAAGCCAAAGTTATTATTTTTTATTTGAGATTGTATCTGTATGTTATGAAGTGAGATCCTTAGTAGTAGGCTGGGTATTATCATTGTAGGCATGTAAATTACTTTAATCATTTATACTATAAGTTGGATAAAACAGAGTTTACTGAGTCCTTGCTGTCTCAAAGTTTGATTGAATAGATTATTATGATTACGCTTTTCTTAGGGACGACCAAATTGCACGTAGTCATAGCCTAGGATTGGGTACCTTTTCTTTTTCACCGTCATACGTTTCTTCTATATCATACTCTCTATCATTGTCTTCTTTTCCCCCGCTATTCCCTACCCAATTATTATCCCCTCTATCGTTACATCACAAGTAGGGCATGTCAATCATCTGCACAAGTGTAGGAACCTTTGTCGGTGCCTTCATACTCTCTTTTTCTCACTTAAATTGTGAAGTGCTGGTAGAAAATAATCTGCCGTCCTCTTTAAATTCCTTGTGACATTATCGACACAAAAAATTGTCTTGACTGGGATGGATATCTTGTCTGATTATTTTTTACAATTTCTGAAAATAATTTTCATTTGTCTGAATTTAAAGTAACGGTATAAAAACTGAACTGTTCCAAATCCGGAGAGCCAATAAAAAAATTCTCTGGCTCATAGGTTAGAATAGCTGAGAAATTATCCAAGATGACAATCCTTCCTTTTTAAGAGAAAATCATGCCGATACTAAAGTCTTATACTGATTTTTTTTTTTTTTTTTTTTTTCTGGGATCTCTTTTTGTAGTGAATAATGAGTGTCAGGTTAGACATTAGAATCTTGACAATCTCTGCATCAGACTACCACAAAGATTATAAGGGAGTTTATTTACTGACGCTACGTTTTTTATTATTTTTCTCATGAAAATACTTTTTAGAATGACTCATTCAAAAACCATAACGTTTTTCTTTTTTAATTGAGAATGTTACAGTTGATTGAGTAAAAGTAGAAAAGCAATATAATAAGTAGAGATTTCGAAAAAGTGTAATAAAGAATGTATATTATATTTAAGTAAAAATAAAAACTAGTTTGAATTGGCAGGTTCGTAGTTAACCCATCTAGTCTTTTTTTGTGATTTTGATTTGGATGAGGTAGTTATGTTTCTATTTTTATTGTTTAAGTATAAAGCAGGGTTTATGGCAACTGGATGAGGAGCTGGCTGAAGAGCAAGAGGAGCTGAAAAAGAAGAAGGTGGTATTGAAGGAACGGCAGGAAAAACATGAAAGGCGGGTGGTTGAGGGTTGTTGGTGGCCATGAGCAATTGCATTTGCGAATTCAGGCACTGTTGCTGCATCATGATAATTTTTATATCACTTGCCAACTGCTGCGTCACGTTCAACAGGAATAGATTTTGTTGATTACTCTGCTCAGCGTAATTGTTGAAAGAGCTTTCATTCTTTTCTTGTTGATGATGCAAGCGTAAAACCCGATGGTTAACTTCTGCGACTCGACTGGCTACCTCTTTATGTGTATCGACGATGTTCGGGATGATTTCTTCGTACTCTTGTAATCTACTGATAGAAGGATTGGTTATAGCAGCTACAATGTCTTCTTGAAATATCTTAAAGCTGTTGCTTGAGAATATATGGCTTTTCATATTGACATGCTTATTTTCCTTGTTTAAATGCAAATAAACTGCTGCATCCTGCAAAATTATTCTTCTACATCTGATCAGCAGTCGTAAAAAGCCTCTTTTTGCAGTGTCGAAGGAGCTTTGAACTTCTCTTTGCATTCCCTTTCTATTCTTTTCTTTCAACTGCATTATTCCGTCTTCCTCCACAAATTCTACAGGGCCAACTTCGTTATTCATCTCCAGATTGAAAATGTTATCATCTTCGTCTTCGTTTCATCGACTTCCTTCATTTCTTTCTCACAAGCGGTCTCCCATTCAGCATTTTTAGCACCACAGTAGTCTTCGATCCAAGGAAAGATCATTTTTTGCAGCTCCATTGGTGGTGAGATACTATTTCTTGCCAAAGAAAAAGGCTTTCCCCAAAAGCCAGCCATACCTCGAGCGAAAGGAGATGGAAGCTTTCCCAGATAATGTGTCTCCTCCACGCTTAGTTAAGTCGAATGGGATTCCTAATTCCTCTGCTTCCATAGAAACAGCATCATGGCCACCATTGATTACTCGTGTAGTATAAATCTCCCCGTCTGCAAGTGCTTTTTTTGCTGTCTTCTATTGAGAGCCACCAGTGAGACTCTTTGCGGGACTACCACGTCCGCGTAAAACCTTCCAGTTTTGCCATCTTTCTTCGTTCAGGAAATCACCATTATTCTATATTTTTTTATTAAGAAAGTTAGTATTTACTCTAAGAAGTTCTTTTTTTTTTGTTGTTGTTGCTTAATCTACTTGAAGCAAACTAAACATGAAAAAAAGCAAATGCTCCAAAAGGGCATCTAAATAAGTTTTTATGACGCATGGCACAGGCAAACTTTACTTCTCCCCCCTTAAGAGTCTTACCCTTATCTAAACTGAAAACCAAAGCTTAAGCTTGCTGCATTCCCTTGTGCTGTTTTTTTGGGATGACAGTACAAAAGCAATCGGAAAAATTGAGATTTCTTAGATCTTGATCACGAAGCAGCATGTGGTGACGAGAAGAGATTGAGAACATCTCACATAAACCTGATTGACTAAGGGAGGCCCAAAGACTCTTTAAAATTCTAATAAGTTCGCCAGACTTGCAAGAATCCCGAATCACACAGTGAGCGGTCCTATCAACATTTGTTTGTACTTGATCGTAAATAAGATCATGCTCGTACCTCTTGGTTAATTCAATCAGTTCTTTGGTCTTCTTGGGAGATGGGAATCCAACTTCTCGGCGCCCAGACTGAAATTCATGCAGAAACATCAGTACTTTCTAGTATTGATTGACAGCTTCATACCTAATGGAACTTCATTGATTTTTTTTATACCGTTCGTACTCGATGGAGCATTCTCTGCAACTAAAAAAAAAAAAAAAAGTTAATAATTGAGTATAACTTACTTATTGTTTATCTAATGCATTATCATATTACTTTGGAGTAAGGTCAATTGGTCGCTCTCATTTTCTTTAGTTCGTAAACCAATCCGTGTTCTATCATCGGTTTCTACTGAAACGCTCTTCTTGTAGTTCGCTTAAAAACAAACTCCTTAAAGAAGGCAATCACAAACTCAGTAGGTCCAACAGTATATGGGTACTGAGGATCAACAGGATACCGGTGTCAGTTTTTTTCACAAAAGTCCTTCATTAAAATAACATTGAAAAAAAATTAATATAATTAATATGATAGAGAAAAAATCTTGTGTTGAGATGTACCTTCCAATTATCTAAGGGCGTTCTGTAAGCTGCTACAGTGCTGGCACGAACTTTCATTGGTAAGGCCATAAGGGCAAGCTTGAACTCGGATACATTGATTGAGGAACTAGCTTGAGAAGCAAAAAAGGCAGGAGTAGACTCGTTTGCTGATTCAAAATACTCGGATGTTGAGCTTTCAGCTGACACATACTTTTTTGATTTGCGGCCTCTACGAGCTTTCTTGGGTGCCCCTTCAGAGGAAGCAACAGTACTGGTAGGCTAGAAAGTTATAAAGTTAGTTTTTATGTTATGCATGAAATTTATTTATTTTGTTTGAACCTGAATTTCACTAGAAATCTCAGCCTTTTTCTGCTCGAGTAAATACTCTAGTTCTTCTTCTTCGGGCTCAATAATGAGTCATCGCTTAGAGGTAGTGTTATGAATAGGCAAGGATGACATAATAATGAGTTTTTGAATAAGGAAAGGGATTTTTTATATATGGTAAACCAACTTTAAGAAAACCAGTATTTATAACCAGTATTTTTAACTCAGAAGTTGATAATACCAGAAAATTACAGCAGATCCTCTAGTATTTTCAACTCGCCTCAGTATTATCAACTCGTCATTGCCATATTTGGAAATTTTTGAGAGAAAAATAAAGACATTTTATTGGAGGATTTAATTTTTTATTTCCAAAAAAATAAAAATGAGTAACGGGTAATGACATTATACTTCGGGAAGTTGTCAGAGTTGAAACTCAGAATCACCTCTTTAGCCGCTGTGGTGAATCTGGCAATGAAATCCGCCATTTGTATAATTTCCTGATAACCCCCCTGGCGGTGGATTATGAGACAAAATTTCCTTACGAGATACTATGTGTAACATCATGTCATTTCGCGCCTTCGACGTACTAGAAATAAAAAAAATTTCCTTTTCTTACATACTTGGAGTACAAGAATTTCAATCTTTTTCTCTCTTTCTTTTCGTTTGGTTGATATCATAATATGTCTTTTAAAAAGGATCGATTAGATCAACAGCTTGGACAACAAGAGACTTCGACTATACCAAATAATAACCGAGATAAAAGTTTGCAACCATTAAAGCCCGTCAATGAGAACAAGGAAGTATCAATAGATACTGAACCATCCGCTGCTCAACAGGCATCGACTGTACCTCAGTCTCAATCCATGCAATCATTACCGCAGAAACAAAGCAATGCTAGTTTAATCAATACCAGTAGCAGTGCGGGAAAAGGGCGCCGTGTATTGAATAGATTTGAAACAGCACCCCAAGAAGGTTGGAAATTGATTAAGAAATGGGTAGGAAGTAATCGGCATCAGAAGGAAGCCAGTAAGCAACAAACCATCAGTCTAGAGAGACAGGCTGAGATTAATACAATCACACCTATCATTATGACCATGTTCTTCTTGAAGGATGAAGAGGATAAAAAGAGAATACCTGTATTCCTAAGTAATATGACCGTAAAAGTATCTAAACTAGAAGAGACCGATGACGATTATTTGAACTCGAAGCGGAAAAAATTTCGTGGCACCATCTTTAGAATCACTGTGAATTATGGCACAGGACCGGGTAAAATCACTTGGTCCGTCTACCGAAGGTATTGGGATTTTGTAAAGTTACACTATAGGTATAAGAAAAAGTACAACACAAGCTCTCCCAATGGCCCAAACGCAAGCCATGGCCGCATAAAACTGCCAAAGTTTCCTAGTTTACCAAGGCATCATTTCAGAAAACAACGAAAAAGAGATTATGAAAGTAGAGTTCTAATGAGTAGACAACCCACTTCAACCAGTCAATGTAGCACAGGAAGAGATGCAATAAATCTTGGAAATTCTGTCATGGATGAAGAAGCTATAATGGCACTCATACAACCAGTAGACACATCGCTTAATCGTCAGACCAGTATTGCTTCCGATATTAATCCTAGTATCGTCTCTTCTCAAGTCATGGAAGTTGTGAAAGCAGACACCACTGTACTTGAAGCAATGGAAATGTACCTAAACCAATTTATTGTATCTATCGAGCCTTGTGGTTATGTCAACAGACTATGTAAATTTCTAGAGATTTCCGCTTTGGGTATTCATTTAGCTGCTAAGCATTCCGTCCCTAATTTTCATGGAAAAGAAGGTTTTGCTGTATTTCAAAGTAGAACGGATCGTGATCCGAAACATTCTCGCAAATTCTTACAAGATGGGTTTATTTGTTCTTTTCCTACAACAGGTGGAAGAAGAAGAAGGAGGCCTAAATGGATTATTGTACGTGAAAGTTATGTGGTTTGTGTAGACGATCCAAGCGAGGTAAGATAAGCGGAAAAAAAAAGGGTTTCATGTCATCTTATGCCTTACAGTGTGAAATCTACGACGTATTCTTATTTGATCAAGCCTTTGATGTTCATCGACTTTCTAAATTTGGAGATAGATCAGATCATCATATTAAAAACAGTAAAAAGAAGTTTAGTAATGCTTTGGCTAATGCATCGCACTGGACCTCTAAAAAATCCACCTTGTGCTTAAAAAACATGCAAGGCGTTTATCATTTCCGAGCCAAGAATGAACAGCAAGCAAAGCAATTTGAGGCGTCCATATTGACTATGGCTAATAATTCAGTTTGGGCTAAAGAAAATCGATTCAAAAGCTTTTCTCCTATCCGCTGTAATGCCGCAGTAGCTTGGTTTGTGGACGGAAGAGATTACTTTTGGGATGTATCCGTTGCCCTTGAAAATGCAAAAGAATCCATCTATATTCATGATTGGTGGCTGGTAAACTATTTATTCATGCAATTTTTATGTAATTAATAACTTCTTTTTTTTTTTTTTTTTTTTTTTTTTTTTTTACAGTCACCTGAATTAGTAAGTTTGGATGGTTTTAGGGTCTTGTAAAAGCAACTAATTAGCTTCATTCCATAGTTTCTTCGAAGACCTGCTGCTAAAAATCTAGAATGGAGATTAGACCGACTTTTAAGACGCAAAGCCGATCAAGGAGTCAAAGTCTATATTGTGATGTACAAGGAAGTGGCTATGGCATTGCCCCTATTCTCACATCAAGCTAAAAGACACTTACTCTCTTTGTCACCCAACATATTTGTGCAACGACATCCATCCCGTGCTCTTGATATCTTTAACAAAAATAGCATTTTTTTTTGGGCGCATCATGAAAAGATTTGTGTGGTAGATAATGAAGTGGCATTTATCGGTGGTTTAGATCAATGCTTCGGAAGATATGATACACCTGGACATACATTAATTGATGACTTGAATCCGGAACTTGTCAATACAAATACCAATCCACAAGTATGGCCCGGTAAAGACTATTCTAATCCTCGTATTATTGATTTTCATACATTGGATAAACCGTTTGAAGACAATATGGACCGATCTAGTTTGCCTCGTATGCCGTGGCATGATGTATCCATGCGACTTGTAGGCCAAGCAGCTCGCGATATCTCTCGTCATTTTGTTCAACGTTGGAATTTTTTGCGTAGAAAGAAGCCTTCGGCTCCAAAACGAGCTACACCCATGTTGCTACCAGTTCCCGATAACTTAAATAAATATCTTGGCATTGATGATCCACGTATCTGTCATCCACATACATCTGAATCATGTCACGTTCAAATTCTGCGCAGTGTATCTCCATGGAGTATCGGTTCAATTGATCATGTGGAACACAGCATTCAAACAGCCTATGTCGAATCCATTCATAATTCCAAACATCTTATTTATATCGAAAACCAATTTTTTGTTACGTCCACAAAGTCTGGATCAACCGTGATTGAAAACAAGATTGGTAATGCTATTTATAGCCGTATTGTGCGCGCACATGAGCTTGGTGAGAAATGGAGGGCAATTATTATTGTGCCTTTGGTACCTGGATTTCCGGCCAATATAGATGAGACGGAAGGAAGTACAGTTCGCATCATTATGCAATTACAGTATTTGTCTGTGAGCCGAGGACCTGACTCCCTTATAGGCCGTTTACATGAAGCTGGAATCACCAATACGCACGAGTATATCAACTTTTATGGGCTACGTAACTGGGGAGAATTGAATGGTCAGTATGTTACAGAACAAGTGTATATTCATGCAAAGGTAACCACCCCCCCCCTTTTTTTTAATATCTCCTATTTTTTTAACTGACTATAAAATAGACCATGATTATAGATGATAACAAGGTCATTATTGGATCTGCAAACATCAATGAAAGATCACAATTAGGAACAAGAGATTCTGAGATTGCTGCCTGCATTGAAGATGACACGGATGTGATCGATTCTTTCTTTAATGGTGTGCCGGTTAAGGTGGGTAGATATGCACACACTCTTAGAATGCGACTCATGTGTGAACATATCGGGTTGGATGTAGATCAATTAGATAGAGAAAAATACAGCAAAGAAGTAGCAGATCGAGTTAAATATTTTCAACAGCCTGCTTGGTACGATTATGGTAGCAGAGATAAAGATAATGTAGATTGCATTCCTCCCTATATTCAAGTTACAACGACTGATCAAAATAACATGGCGGAAAAAAATAAGATACAACAAGAGGAAATAGATGAAATATCCATGAGTGACCTAAATCAACCAGACATAAGTGCTAGCTCCGATAGTTCTGACACGGCAAGTAGAACATCATCAAACAAGGGTATTTTTAATGGAATCAAGAAAAGCATCAAGGAGACGCGTTCAGATAAGAATCATCCCAGTCAAAAAAACGATACACTGTCTCCCACATCAACGAACGATAATCTATCCGTGCAACCCACCAACACCAGAGGCAGCAACTCCCATAGCGCAACACTTTTATCGCCCACAAAATCCATCTTCAGCAAACGTAAAAGTACAAAGGAAGACCATCTTGAATTCTGGACATCTTTAGATTGTGACACGGATAATAATGGAGATGTAAAATACATGCAGGGCATTGGCAAGAAAAATGAAACATTTAACTATCCGTGCCATTACAACAGTGCTACGGTTGAACCATCGAAGCAAAATAAAACGGTTGGGGAAGTTTACCGTGTGTTGCAAGATCCATTAACGCAGGAATTTCAAGATTTTTGGCATCTATTGGCGCGAGTCAACACGGATTTATTTCGACGGTCGTTTTTGGTTACACCCGATAATAATGTCAGAACATGGGACCAGTACCATTATTTCATAAAGATGGCAAAGTTATTTCTAGGAAGAACAGATCCAAAGCATGGAGGTACAAAAACAACATCAGCAGCGGCTAATGTGACGACGTTACCACTGGAGAATATGACGGTAGATACCATAGCAGATATCGTCAAGCATATCCGAGGTCATTTGGTGATATGGCCTACGCATTTTATGGAAGAAGATGATAATAATAATGAATTTTTGTTTCACGTAGATAAAATTGTACCAGGAGAAATTTTTGATTAATTATAATAACAAGTTATTTTATTTAAAAAAAAAAGACTAGAAATAATATAACAGTGAGAAAAAAAATCTACAAGGCAGATGGGGAGTGTTTTTTTTTTGGCATTTTTTCATAAAAGTATGTATAGAAAAAAAAAAGAGAAATTACAAGCAAAAAGGAATAATTATCATATGGTTCAAATAAATAAAAAAAGAAAGAAAATCTTTCTCCTAAATTTTATGGGAGAAATAGAAACAAAGTCTGGTTTTTTTTTTTCTTGAAAAAAAACAAAAAAAGAAGAAAGCATGTGTGTTATAAAGTATATAAAAATAAAGAAAAGCAACTAAGAGAATGTATGTGTATGTTTTTGACTTTTTTTTTTTTTTTTTTTTTTTTTGATAGTGTTGTTGCTTTATCGGTCGTCATATAAGAAATATTGGATTTTTTTGGATTTTTTTGAGCAGCAATTATATTAAAACAAGGACTGATGATGGGAAAGTAAGCTCAAGGCATTTCCTGATGAATTTGATGCTTGTTGACGTTGTTGTTGAGCATATCCTTCATTTGCAGCCTCATGAAACGCAGGATGTACAGGTGATGAGGTTGCTGAGGTAGATGAAGATGAAGGCGATAATGAAGGAGAAGATGTTACGGCATTATTTGAAGGATAAAATATGCTGCTGCTACGAGGGGTGACAAATGTCATATTGTTGCTATGACTGTTATCTATCAAGGGATAGTTTGAGTTTTGTTTTAATCCGTACTCCTGTGCATAATATACAGATAAAGCTGGCTGCATCATCATGGGTTGTTCCTCAATATCCGCGACTATGTTATTTGTTGAATTGTACGTCATCGAAAAAGGTCTTGTATAATAATTCGTCTTGTTATCGCTACTATTGAAGAAATTGGTGTTTCCTGTAGGCACGTTCATACCTGATGCATAGTAGTTTTGTGGGGTATGCGATTGCCAGGAAATATCGACTGTTGAACCAGCTCCATAAGGAGACATCGATGGCTGTTCTTGTTGTTGGTGATGTGCTGCGGCTGCTGCCATCATTATCATTTCTTCAGGGTAAGAAGCGGAAGAAGCAGATGAACTGGAAGCAATCATTGAGGGTGCTCTTAAACGAACATCCTCTTCTTCAGCTGTAGATGTGGGCATCATAGAATAAGTGGGTGGTGTGGCAGGTAAAAATATACCGAGTGATAATGGACTCTGTTGGCTGCCATTCCTACGGGAAATACAGAATGGACAATGTCTTACAAAACGGGCAATCAACTCTTTTGGAATCCATGAATATCTTCTACGAACCTAAATAAACACAATTATTAATACAAAAAGTATTTTGTATGTTCCTATTGTGCGCATACCAAGGCTGATGTCTTGTCTCTGCCTCCATGATGAGCTTCACGATGAGCTCGGACTAAGATACCATAAATCTGTTCACGCATAGCCACTGGTTTTCCATCATGGCAAACTATTTGTCTAGGGGTTAGTTGGAACATCTTCTTGACCCAGAATCTGAACTGAGCGGTAGAGACAGCAGTGTTTCGAGGATCTTTCAATACTTGCAAGATCATTGCGTATCGAGCCTGATCGATCAAAGCCTTGTCTCTCTTTTTGGACGATAAATTTTGGAGGTAATCTTGTACGATTGCATCAAATTCTTCATATGAGGGGTACTGATCTTGATCATTATAATGATGAGCTTGTTGCGATTGTTGTCTTACAACAGCAGAGGAGTAAGAAAGTGATAAAGGGTTAGATTGATCCAAGTGGTGATTCACGACAGAATAGTCATCGTTTGATGTCGAATTGTGGTGGTGATGTCCATAATTACTTTGACTCATCAAAGAAGGCATCATACCATGTAACTCTTCTTGTTGTACCAAACTGATTGACATTTGTGTATATGTTTAATATGTAACTGTAATTTAAATATATTATGTATATATATATGTCCCCTTTATAATAGAAATAAACAAAAAAAAGAGAGGGAATTTATAATGGAATGGGGGCTAATAAATAAAAGCGCGGGAAAGATTGAATAAAGTAAGAAAGAAAAGAAGGAAAAATATTAACAATTGTTATATTATATTTATACACAAAAAAAGCTGAAGTGTGTAATATGAATTAAGGGGCAAAAAAGCGTGAAAAGGCGAGAATCCCTTATTAGAAGGGGAGAAAAAACTACAGGATGCTCCAAATAAAAAAAGGAAATTTTGGTATGTATTTTTTTTTTATTGACACGGCATGACGAAATGGGGGTCTTGTTTATTAGATATAGTGTCTGTATCAGTATACCAATTGTGATATAAATATAATCGGCGGCAGACCTGAAGGCATGATACATTTTACGCTTTTTTCAGTCAGTTTCCAAAAAAGGGTTCCATGTACAGAATCCCTTTTTTTTTTCCAAAGATTATTAATAGGATGGATGGTAGCAACAAATAAATTATATCAATTAATATGAAAGATACACCTCTTCTTTCTCTTCTTCCCCTTTATTAAGAACTACAAGTTCAAGGCTAAGGGCCAATTGTTAGGGGTTCTATTCATCTAATAATATGTAGAATTCTCATATTCTACATGTGTGCTTACACCTTTTTTATTTATTTACATGTCCCCTCTTATTTTCTTATTTGTATACACATTATCAATTATATGCAAATGGTGTATACACACATCGATTGGTAAGTTTGAATTCTTTAGTTTAAGAAAAATTTAATCTGGTCCAGCCCCCATGCATTGTTATTAAGAAGAAATTGACCCGATTTCTATTACCGATTTTTAACTCACATGAGATTACTGTTACCATATATTGACACTTATTAGTTGAAATCATAATTGGCTTTAATGGTTTTTTAGTTTGTCTCCTTAGCAATCGAGGATCGAAAAACATGTCTTTTAAAAAGGGATCTAGACTATTATGGATAGTTTTATGTCTGTGCTTTTTCGTACACGTACACAATGGAAAAATCATCCCAACAAAATGCAGGGATTCACAAAAAGGTTTGCAACCCCCCCCCCCTCTCTCTCTCTCTCTCTCTCTCTTTCTCTTTCTCTCTCTCACACACACACACACACACTCTCTCTCTCTCTCCCTCTCTCTCTCTCTCTATCTCCCCAAATATTTTTATATTGCAATATGTCCGAAGCATGAACTATCTGTTTAAGTTGGTTTCACCTTCTAAACCCTTTTAAATGTATCTTGCTTGTCAATTCGTGTCACCAACTTTTTTTTTCAGAACCTGCTTTGGGCTGCGGGAATGGTGGATCTGTCACTTGTACAGAACATTATTCTTGTACTCAAATATCATGATCCATTATAACACATGATGAATGAGAAAAGATTTTAATTTTAGTTTTGGTGCCTCGTTATGCAATGGTGTAATTTGATATTATATTACCATGCTATATATCAAGTTGTCGCTTGAAGTGGAATAGTCAAACAGACCAGAGGCTGTATGTTATACTATCGTGTGTGTGGTGTTACACAGCGCAGTAATAAGTGGTCAAAATACAAGCAGCATGATGTTCATTGTTTTTTTTGACAAGCACTGATAGAATATTTCCTACGTTGTATACCACAGATCCCAAATATACAGCTTCCCTCTAGTTCATACATGTGAGTCATTGTTTATAAGCGCTGCCACTAGTAATATAGCCCTTGATTTACTTTACATCTCGTAACTCTCCTTGATCGTCGATTGTGTGATAATATAGCTATTTATACATACGGGTATAATATGCGAGGTAATTATTATTACTTATTTATAAAACAACCCATTATTTGACAGTTTCATATACTTTCCATAAGATTTTCTTCTTGGCCAAATTCTCATTTTTAGTAATTAAACTATTTTTAAATTAAAGGGAGCTTCTGTTAGCTCTAGACTTTTTGTCATATGTATTTTATATCTTGAAAGTTATACTATAGGGGTCTTTTATTGAAGTGTGTTTATACGGCTTTTTTTTTTACTAATCACCCCTTATGTTCTTGATACTTCTTATGCAGCCTTCTTCTCTGATGCAGGTGAAGTAGGTGGTGTTGGTATGACTTGTTTTGTTATTATAGTAGTATCTGTGGTTGTGTTTGATGCTCTATTAGGATTAGACTCTGCATTAACTATTTCTGCAGTCATGGTCGAATCAGCAGTCTGTATTTGTAAAGACTTCTTTTTAGCATGCTCTATAGCTTGAATTCTATCCGCAGAAACTGAGCTAATAAAACCCGAGATATGGTCTAGAAGCGATTGACAGCAATCATTAAGATGTTGAGGGTTCTTTGATAAGTTAAACTTAAGAGCATGGAACAAAAAGTAACTTATTAATTCTGCAGGGCTTATTTCCAGTTGAACACCGGTTGTGACCGAAGCTTGTTGGGCAAGGTCTCTAATACGAAAAATGAGCTCATTTACTGTGCTGTTTAACACTGGATGATTCATCGTATCGATATCTTTTAATTTTTTCTCCTTTTCAGGCATACAAAAAAATTTCCAAAATATAAGCTGGGCTTGATGATTATCAAGGTATCCCCATGTGTAGTTTCAAATCAATACGACCTGGACGGATCAATGCTGGTGGTATAATGTTTATATCATTGCATGTCATGAAGATGACTTGAACACACTATTTAGTAGCTACATGGTGATCACGTGTTTTTTCACTTACTGGATTCTTCCAAGCTTGTGATACCATCAATTGCATTCAATATACCCGACACCGAAATTGTGTTCTTTTCCTTTGAGGGCCGATGAGACTCTTGTTTGTCAGAAACACCTTCTTCAAATTGGTAATGATCCACATCCTCAATTACTAAAATGCAGCTTTTCGGGACTTGTGCCAAGGCAGTCGATAATGCATCATCGTTAGAAGCGGCGAACAGATTTAGAATAGCTACATTCATTTTCACTTTACTAGCCAATGATTGAATAAAAGAGGTTTTTCCAGTACCAGGCGGACCATGTAACAGATAGCCTCGTCGGTATGGGATACCTCGATCATTATACCAAGACTTTGACTCTTTAAATGTAATAATATCTAACAAGTTTGTCGATTAAAGAAAAGAAAAAATAAACGTGGAAATAATCGCAGCCATTATTTACCATTTAAGATTCGATCTTGATCCCCTTCCTTTAAAACAACCGAAGAAAAAGATCTAATTTTTTTGAAGCCATGCTCTTTCCACTGATTTTCATTGTCCCATCCAGGATAATTGAAGTTATACTTGTAAATGATCAACTAAACAATAATAATGAATGATAAGTCGCAAGGTCGATACATGATAATACAAATTAAAACCTCGCACCTTATTTTTTCTCGCGTTGTAATATTCGTCTATCCAATCTTGAATAAAAGACCTCAATTTAGGGAGATCCCGAGACCGCATCCTATCATAATGTTAGCAACAATAATACCTTAACTTCATCACTCTTTTTTTTACCTGATTTCAATTGTATCAGTTCTCATAGGCACATTGAAAAATGGACTAAGCGTGGCTGATTCACTAGTTGGAGTCTCATCCTTGCGGTTAATTAACACTTTGTAGCCTTGATAGACAATTTCAAACACCTTGTATTTTTCTATTAAAAAAGATGTCAGTCATTTGTTTGCACAAAAAAAGCCACCTCACCTGGTGTTAAGTCAATCAAAGGCGTATTTTCTTGATCGCTCCGAGATTGTCGATGGTAGTAATTAATATTCCTATTGACACTTTCACTGGGCTCCGCATAGCCTGTCCTTCCGCGTACATGTCGTAACTCGTGAATTCCTTTAAAATTCTTTGTCAGATATTCATTGACAGGAGCATAAATGATTTCGCCTTCGCCAATAACAACTGATACATAGAACATTTTTTCCTTGATTCTTACAAGATTAGAATAAACGTTTTCAAATATTTTCGGGATAGCAGGAATAAATGAGATAATTGCACAGAAAATAATTGTATCATTACCAAAGTATCGTTTGGAGATTGTATACAGTCTTTCACCCAACAAGTTTGGCCAAAATGATTCTTCAAAGATAACTTCAATTAGATCCAATAGTCTACCCCAGAAATATTCTCCAACACCAAATATCATGTGTAAGTATACAAATGAAAGGGAAGGGCTGGGTATTTATAGCTTTTTCCATGTTTGTTATTCGATGCCAATGTAGATAGGAATAAGCCACACTGAAAATTGGGTTACCCGATTTACCCAAGACGCCAACATAGCCAAACTGGCAGTTGGAAAGAGCTTGATAAGTGGGTATCTTTATATGGAAGAATATTAGGTGTGATATTATTTTAGTGACATACTTATTTGTATTTATTATGTTCCATGAACGGTTGTGCCTGTTTCATGAATGAAATACTAAGCCATCGTCAT
Organism: Mucor piriformis; assembly: GCA_943193625.1. Lineage (NCBI taxonomy): Eukaryota > Fungi > Mucoromycota > Mucoromycetes > Mucorales > Mucoraceae > Mucor > Mucor piriformis. The sequence continues at coordinate 2,546,231 of OW971871.1, read as the reverse complement.
AAACAATAGTTGAAAATATCAACAGTGCTATCAAGTATATAAAAAATCCCCATTTTTATGTTTAATAAAGTCAGTTAGCTTTTGCAGCCTGGTTATTTTTATAGAGTGTATTTTTTCTAATATAATCTACTACACACTGGGTTTCTCATTTACGTTTCGTATAACCCCTTCTTAATAAACAAGTGCTCATCAAAGACTTTGTTGCAATTCTTGCGTAACTATGTCAATGGACACTATAAGTGACCTGAACTGGCAAGGCTGCGGTACATTGACATATAGATGTTTGAGCAGTGCATCAAGACAATCGCTATTTAACATCCGCTTTTCGCCTTTGCGTCATTGGCTTTACACGGCTTTAAAGTTTTCACAGGATTCTCCCAATTGAGGAGGTGTTCAGTCCTTCTTTTCTTTTTCTTCTCCATTAGTATTACCTTTTTTTTCTTTTGCTTGAATATATAATCGGGCAAAATGATGAAAGGATTGAAAGGGGTTGTAAGTTTTGTTGTTTGTATTAGTCATAGGCTCTGGTCCTTACATTTTTTCATTCAATAGCTTTCCAGAAGTAAATCACATAAAGAAACCAAAACATCTTCTAGACAACATCCTACAAGTAAATCACGGTCTACACCAACACGGTCTTCCAGCGCTTCACCAGCAAAAGCAACTGCACCTGAAATAGCCGGTGCCGTTAATGTTGTTATAGCCCCAACAGAGGATGTTGTAGCTGTTGTACCAAATAACAATAATAATGTAAGTCCATGATAAAAATAGTGCTTCTGTGTTTATGTGCTACAATAAAAGAGATATTAGAAAAAAGCTAAAAATAATTAATGTAGCAACATCTTACTTCTCGTGGTAGCGCTCGGTCTGCCGAAGTTACTAACAAAATCTTGAATGATACTCCTAAAGATACCCTCCCTGCCTTGAGAACTCCTCGTCGGCAACGTTCATCTAGAATTTATGTCACTCGTGAAAAGGCAGAGCTTGAAAAGAGTCCTCACTTTAACGGTATAAATTTTTCATTTGAAAAACTCGTGTACACACATTAATTTGTATTTATTTGTTTTTAGATGTGCCTCCCTCAAAACGTCAGGAACTGTTTGTCATCAAGTTAATTCAATGCCAGGTCTTATTTGATTTCAACGATCCGTCCTCTGATTTAAGAAATAAAGAAATCAAGAGACAAGAATTACAGGAAATGTTGGAATATGTCGCAACTTCAAGAGGGGCAATCTCGGACATGATTTACCCTGATGTCATTCGCATGGTAAGAAAAGAAATCGTTGATGCATTATTCTATAGACTAAACACGTGTATTTCTGCAGTTTACAGTAAATACCTTTCGTACAATATCACCACAGACATCAGCAGTAAATGAAGGATATGATCCTGAAGAAGATGAACCTGCACTCGAGACCGCTTGGCCGCATCTTCAACTAGTCTATGAATTCTTTTTAAGATTTGTTGAGTCTCAAGATTTTAATCCCCAAATAGCTAGAAAGCATATAGACCAACGCTTTATTCTTCAGCTGCTTGAATTATTCGATAGCGAGGATCCTCGAGAACGAGACTTTTTAAAGACTACACTTCATCGCATTTATGGAAAGTTTTTAAACCTTCGAGCTTTTATCCGGAGATCCATCAACAATATATTTTTCCAGTTCGTTTATGAAACCGAGCATTTTAACGGTGTTGCAGAGTTGTTAGAAATTTTGGGAAGGTAAATGAAAGCAATTTTTAGGTTACTATAGTTACTCATCGAATAATAGCATCATTAATGGGTTTGCATTACCTTTGAAAAAAGAGCACAAGACCTTTTTATTTAAAGTACTTGTGCCTCTTCATAAACCGGCCTCATTAGCCACTTACAGCCCACAATTAACGTATTGTGTAGTGCAATTTCTAGAAAAGGATCCTGATCTTGTGCCTGGTGTAATCCAAGGATTGATGCGTTACTGGCCCAAAGTAAATAGTGCAAAAGAGGTCATCTTCTTGACAGAATTTGAGGAAATCTTGGATGTAATTGAAGCGCCTGAATTTGAAATTGTGATGGTTCCCTTCTTTCAAAAATTGGCCCAATGTGTTTCCAGTCCTCATTTTCAGGTTGCAGAGCGGGCTCTGTACTTTTACAACTATGAGGATGTAATCCATATCATTAATGATAATCTGGAAGTCTTAATGCCAATAATCTTTCCATCATTATACAAGCATTCAAAGGAACATTGGAATAGAACGATCCATGGGTTGGTTTATAACGCTCTTCAACTACTCATGAAACTTGATGACGAACTGTTTGCTAAATACGTGGACAAATACAAGCAGGAGGAAAAAAGGTAACACAGCTCGAATCATGACATCAATCCTGTACTCAATCCTTTCGTTACTAGTGATTCAAAAGAAAAGTCAGATAATGAGAGAATGTTAGCATGGAAAAAAATAGAGATACAGGCTTCATTGCAACAAAAAAACACATTATTAATAGACGAGGTAAAATATTATCGTGGTTATGCTTATTCTCGATTACTCAATATCCATCCTAGATTGCTTCGTCATATCCAGCACAAGAGAATGATACCATTATTTCCCTTTCTGCAACAACTCTGATCCCTGATGATGATGCTGATTCCATCGCTACCACCACAAAGACACTAACCCACGAACAAAACAATATACTTAATACTAATAATACCACTTCTACTACACCTTCATTATCATCAACCATTGGACCCGAAAAAATGTCAAAGCAGCCCGAAGATGATTCAGACAACGATTCATGGCACAGCGTTTAGAACCTACATATCATTTTTCCCATCTATTGCATCGCCATTGGATGATACTCTATTTCATGCTTTTTGGAAAACAATAAAGAATTTTCAGGCCGTAGTACACGGATTACAAACATAGCGTTTTTTGTATTATCTTTTTTTAAGCGTACAACAGTTAATCTTTGCCGCCATTACACAAAAGATACACTTAAAGATACCACGTCATTTGTGCTTTGATCGAACAGTATTCAAGTTTGTTAAATATTAGCAAAAGTGATGGAAGTGATTTCTTTCAAATTTTCAAATTTATTTTTGATTCAGTAGCATCATTAATGCATCCTTGTACCATTAGAAAGAGTTTTTTTTTCACTGATAATGTTCTTTTATCGTTCTTGTTGATGATCTGTTTCATTCATGTATTTTTGCAATTTTATCAACTTTGTGAATAGCTCGCTGGGTGCACTCCAAGAACCTGGTGTTTAGGAGAGTATACATAAAGCAGCACAAGTAATGTACCCTTTAATAGTACACTTTCATGGTAAACCTTTCCGATGACATAAGAATAAAGCTTATGTCATTTCCTCAATACATACGCTTCATTTCTTGGTATGTTTGTACTCTGTTAAAAAGACAAGTGTCTGAGTTTGTAGCGCAAAGAACCTGTCAAACAATTAAGAATTTTACGTGCCCTTGTTGCTTCAATAAACCGTTTTCATGTTTTTTTTTTCGCTTCACATTGCTAACTAGCCAACGCCAAAAAGTGGTCGATTGTTCATTTACTAAAAAGGAAAAGCTTTACGTCCAAACATTGCTGCTTATACAAGAGGAAAACGTTTCCAGATAGGCCTTAATATTGACCCGTAACTATGCCTGGATAGACTGACCAAATTACGCGCCAAAAATAAAAGAAAAAATCAGTAGCAAAATGTATTAAGAAACCTCTTTTTCCTTCCGCTTGAATATATTATGCACTTTATATCTGCGCAATGATTAGTGTGAGTACGTGTGTATTTTAATCAAATACTTGGAATTTAAACACCTAAGGTCAAGGCACTCCATCAACGAGAAATCAGCCAAGAATAGCATCGTAAGAAGCTCGTATTGCTGCAAACCGGCGCATTAAAAGGTTGGTATTACAGTCGGTAAAAGAAAAAATATAAGCCGTAAATGATGCTCGATTAACATTCATCTACTAGCTGCAGTCAATCTTGAGACAATTGTTTAACATTCCCTCAACTTCTTGTATTGCCTTCTAAAATTTAACGCCATCTCGCTGAGTTCTGTTGTTATTGCTTTAAGGTTGAAGGGCTTTTTTCCCCTTAAATTTTTCTCCCTCCGAAGCTTATGGCATGTATTATACATAGTATTTTTTAACAAATCTGAGACACAACTTCAGTGCTACTACCTATATCATTGGGAACCACTTTTGTTATCCTTTAACAACCCTCTTAAAAAAGTCTTTGTAGTTTCTATTGCTACAAACTCTGAATGCTTTGCTTGTATCTACAGGTTTGAAATTGATCGGATCGATCTTTGATTGATTTTGTTGCAAATGCTTTTCTTATACTCAGTATACTGTACCACTTCATTTTTTTTTACCCTTTCAAATTTACAGCTATATTTCTGTCCTTCCATTTTTTTTTTGCTTTATATAAAAGAAATAACTGTAAGATAAGTTTCATAGATATATTACAAAATTAATCTAAATCAGCAGGATGCTCTTCAGCATGGTCTTATATAGCCATAAGCTGGTTTTTACTGTGTAACGAGGGTCCCGAAGTTGCTACCAGAAGAGTCGGAATTACTAAGAGGTTTGAAAAATGATAGTAAACTGACATGCATTAAAGATATTTATTATATCATCTGCCAAGTCACTTAATCTATACCATTCCTCTTATTAAATATCAGTACTTTGACTTGGTAAACTTTACTTGTAGCTTTGATGGAGTGGGTAAGGAGGCCGATGCATATATTAATCTGAGACAATGTAAAATACAACATCTTACTTTCAAACTTGTAGCCCGATCCATCTTATTTCACAAAAGGTCGGTTTAGTAGTATTACATTATTGTAAATAACTTGATAGGTAGCACTATTATTGAACGCTCAAGATTAGCCAACTCTTTCCTTTGACGTTAATTTGTAGAGAGAGAACTCTACACATGGTAATGTAGATTGACTATACAGGTAGACTTACCGAATACAATTTGAAGTACCTAGTTTAACAAGCTCTCTTACTTCCTGTACTGATTTTTTTTTTTTAAAAAAAATATATATATTATATGTTTCCAAATGACGTTCACTGATTGCGTGTTTCTTTTATATTTCCTCCCGGGTTTACATATTTGGCACAGTTGTCAGTTGTAAACTAAAATAAATTCAGTCGGGTGCATTAAAAAACGCAGCATTTATTTATCACAAATACACTGATGATCTATTTATACATTCTTGGTGTACATATTTAGCGAAATGGGATTCAGTTACCGTGTGGATTTATCGAATAAAATACAGCAAACTGCCAAGAACGATACAATTTTTACCCGCCTGGGTTCAAATAGCTGTTACACTCTTTTTTTTATTGTTACGTTGCTCTAATTCATTTGTATGGTTTGTACTGTATAAAATTATTGTCCTTAATAAGGATAATTTATCAAGTAAGGGTAAAGCCTAAAACTAAAAAAAAAAGTCCGGCCAATGAGAAAAAACTTTTTCTGGGTATAAATGTATACCATTGAAGGGTTTCTTTCTTTTCTTTTCTTTATCTTTAGCTATTTTCATTTTACAAATGGCGTTCAAGTTCAAGGACTCTCATCGGAAGCGATTATTTATCAGTTATGGAAGGGATTGGGTTATAGTGGTCCTCATGGCTATTGTCTTTTTTGCTATTGATTCTATCCAACCTTTCCACCGAGAATTCTCAATCAGTGACACTTCGATCATGCATACTTATACAGCTCATGAATCTGTACCCGTTTGGATGTTGGTGGTAATTTGATTTGATTAATTGATTTCTTTTTTTTTATTAATAATCTCATTATAACCAGATTATTGTTATTATTATTCCTATCCTTATCATTATTGGTTATGCTGGCTTCGTGCGTAGAAATTGGTTAGATTTTCACAGTGGTTTATTAGGTAAAAAAAATACTGTTCGGGATAAACAACCTTTTTAATCTCCAATTTTCTTAGGGCTCGGTTTAGCTTTAACTATGACCATCATGATGACAGACATAATTAAGGTAAACATAGATTTTTTTGGGGGGGAAATTAATGGGTTTTAATTTCGGGGAGTACCAACATTTTTTTTTCAGGTCACTGTAGGACGTCCTAGACCAGACATGTTGGAGAGATGTCAACCTCCTTCGGGAACTGTGGATCCACCTTTACACTTATTGAATTATACAATCTGTACAGCTGATCCTCACTCTTTTGAAATGATTGATGGATTTAAAAGTTTCCCTAGTGGACATTCATCATGTAAGTATAAAAGGAATACAAATAGTACAAATAGCTGACAATTATGTAGTTTCTTTTGCAGGATTAGGATATCTTGCTTTCTATCTTGCTGGTAAAATGCACGTCTTTGATAAAGGGGGTGTAAGTAACAACACATCAGGTGGAAATATCTCAAATGTCTTACCTTTTCTTTTCTGATAGCACACCTACAAGAGTTTCGTTTGTTGTGTTCCGTTTTTAGGAGCCTTATTGATTGCGATTTCTCGTGTTCGTGATTATCGCCACCACTGGACCGATGTATTTGTTGGTGGTATAATCGGTACCGTCTTTTCCTACTTTGCATACAGACAGTATTATCCTAGTTTAGCCCATGATCAGTCTCAATTACCTTACCCTCCTCGTATCAAGCGAGCTGAGGATATATTCCCCAGAGATGGCGGTCAGGCTGATGATGAAGAGAATGCGGTTGGATCTGATGTTTTACATCGCTATGGTAAATGTAAATGAACACAGAATACAATAGTAAAAGTATTATTTTTGATCTAACTGTTCCCATAGATACGGATCGATCCATATCAAGCCGTCATTCCAATGAAAGCGATATTCCAAGTACTAAACATCTCAATGTTGATCATATCAACAGAACAGACCACTTTGCAAATACATCGTCATCCAACGCCAATTAATATTTTGCAAATTTATAGTGTGCATACACTAAAACCAGGAAAACCCGCTCCTATATAGTAGTTTCCCTTGTAATAAATAACGAAAAAAAAGAAAATAGTTTTATAACGTATATTTGTCTACGGGTATCAAAGTATCTTGTCCTTCATAGTCATGTTTAGAAATGCTTCTGAATCGATCCCTAGAATTTTTGTTTTAGAGGAAACCGTAATGATGACTTCATAAATAAAAAAAAATTACATTGCTTGTGTTATATCGTCCAGCTGATGTTCAAAAGAAATACATAGTGTAACTCAGTTTAGAAAAGTAGATTATTTGGTTCTCTCTTTTTTGCTAACCTTTTCCATCATGCTTTTTAATATGGCTTCTTTTTTCTCAAAGTTCTTTATGGTTGACATTTCTTTGGTTGTCTGCCTTGATTGAGGAGGTCTATTTGTGAAAAAGAATAAGAGCGGTTAACAGGAATTACAAAAAGTAAAGGATCATGTTTACTGTATATCAATGATGGCTTCCAGCGAAACATGATCACTTGCGAGGTCGATCTGTTTCCTTCTAATCACATCAAGTTCCCGAAATATCTGACCTGTATTTTTACCTGTAATAGGATGGATGAGCGTTCTTTGCTTCCTACCCTGTATTCACACTCACCGAATACACGCATTTCACTGGTCGAATATGCTCTATCTACGCTTTTAAATTCACTATTTAAATTTGTTACAATGTTATCATGTTCTTCCATTTTATTATTAGATAAAAAGAAAGAAAGGCAAAAAAAAAAAAAAAAAAAAAAAAATAAGGGGGTTCATCAAATAATGTCAGGTGCAGGATCGCCTTTGTAAGTCACACCACTTCATTCGCCGTCTGAGAACGCAGCCATAAAGTTCAATCAAAACTTCTTGAAAGCCAGTTTTTGGTTAATACTGATTTTTTCTTTCTAGATCATAGTGACTAATTTAGACATGGACTTAATTAAAATATCCGAGGATGGCAAAGTGACAAAGAGGATCTTGAGAGAAGGATCAGGAAATACACCAGAAAAGAGCAATTCAGTTTGTGGTACTAAAATTTACATGCTTGATAGATGATGTTTGTTTAACCTGTTTAATCTTAGTCCATTATGAATCCTTTTTACAAGACACCAATGTCAAATTCGACTCTACTCGTGAAAGAAAAGCTGAATTTACCTTTACTTTAGATACTGGTAAGCCTTGATTTAAATACGCTGCACTTGTCAAAATACCTATTTTTTTTTATCCAGGCAAGGTTGTTCAAGCTTGGGAACTCGCTATCCCAACAATGAAAGTAGGCGAAAAGGCCGAAATTTTCTGTACCAGTGATTATGGTACACGACGCGTTCAAGTGATATATCCCTTTCTAAATCACTATATCAATCTTTAGGGTATGGGGATTCAGGAAGAACATATATTGTGCCTGGAAAGGCCAATTTAAGATTTGAGGTAGAATTACTTGGTTTCTGGGAAGTAAAGCTGATCAAAATCCATGTCTATTTTATATACATGATTGTCTGACCCTCACGTTTCTAGGTTGCTGGTTCAGCGGCAGAACGCATCAAATCTGCAGAAAAGAAAAAAACAGAAGGCAACGATTTGTTCAAAAAGGGTGCCATCGAGGAAGCTCTATTCGCCTATAGAAAGGCAAGAGATTACATCAAAGACTTATGGAATTGTGAACCCGAGGAGTTGGAAAAGAGCCGTTTGTTGATTGTCACCATTCAACTCAATATCGCGGCTTGTCATTTAAAACTAAAAAATTACGAGTTTGCCGTGGAGGTATGTAAAAGAGCATTAGATCGTGATTGTACCAATGTCAAGGGCTATTATCGCTTGGGACAAGCCTATCTTGAACTGGGGGATTTCGACCAAAGCATAGAGTTTGTCAAGTTGGGACTCGAGGTAATATATGGATACTTATCTCCATTCATTTGTGCTAAGCCAACCCTTTATTCTACAGTATAAACCAAGTAATCCAGAGCTTTTATCTCTATTGTCATTAGCCGAGAAAAAGAAGCAACGTTGGTTAAATGAAAGCAAAAGGATTTATAGAAAGATGTGTGATAATTAAAAAGAAAAAAAAGAAAAATCTGTTTCATGTTAATCTTTCTTTTTATTTTACCATGCTTGGTGCATATATTTCTGAACAGCTAGAAGAGCTTGGTATCTGACTTCTTGATCTTCATGAGTCATAAGTTCCATAATACGTTGTTTGGCACCAATTTCTTGCAAGACACTATATAATAAAAAAAAAACGCAATTTAAATATCCGCCAGACATTGAACAAAGAAAGTTATTACTTACTTTTTGCCTGACTTGGTAGCAAACTTGACATAGTAACCAATATCACTAGCGCCAATAGCCAAGACTAAAGCATTGTTGGATGAACTCAAAAGACGAGCAAGCATCTTGAGCAATTGATAGTTATTTTCTTCAAGCTTGTGCGCGTTCTCTTTCCAAAAAACATCCGATCTATGAGGAGGAGACCATTCTAACTTGCCAGTCTCGACTTCAGATGCATATTGTTCAAATGTACTAATAGTTGACTTGGTTAGATCTTGATAAACCCCCCCTTGATGATGTACTTTACGTGAGGCTCTGAAAATCTTCTTGCAATCTTTCTTTGACAAAATTGATGTCTTCCAATACATCAGCATCAGACCACTTACGAGAACTCAAGTTTTCGGTAAATGGCAATAATCTAGAAACCAACATGGCAGCCAAGTTTTGGGCAGGTGCCTTCTCAACAAGATTCTAAGAAATAGAATGGGGTTTTAAATGAGTACGTTTAAAAATGACCTTCATGATTTAAATCCTTTACTCTTAATGTGGCAATAGATACACGGATAACCTTCTCCTTGACAGCAGATTTAGCAACTTCTACTAACAATGGGATAACATCATATTTCCTATGCAAAATATGTCAATAGTTGACACGACTTGACTTGGCACCACCCAAAAAAGTACAACTTACTCATTAATACCGGCAGCAATCTCTTTTTCAAAGGTGAGAAGCCATAAGCAGAAAATGATTTGGTATTGGATTTGAGGAGTAGAAGCTGATTTATTTACATACAGACGATGAACCAACCTAAAAGAAAACGTGAGTTTGAAATGTTGTACAAATCCAGTGATGACTTACTCTTTGATGGCATTCCGTGTGTTCCAAACAGGTAAACGATAAGCTTGTACACGAAGCAAAGATTCTAATTCTTGAATAACCAAATTGACTACATCGTTGGAAGAAGCGTTCAGTTTCTTGGTGATCCAAGTAAATAAAGCATCAAGAGACACATGAGTAGGTGTTGGAGCCGAACTATCGAATAAATAAAAAGTAAGTCCACAAACAACCCCGAGAGATAAATAAAAAAAGAAAAATGTTTTACCAAGCAAGCATGGTCAAAACTTTAGATGCTTGAAGTGCCATAAACTCATCCTCGCTTTCGAGCACTTTGAAAAAGGGACCAAAAGGGTAGCTTTGATCCTCCTCTGAGGCAGCGTGGAAATAGCGAGCATGGTCATCATTAGCTGTTGTTAAAAAACAAGGAGAGCGAGATTAAGTTTCATTGACACAAACAGGCACACGTTTAGTACTTACCAGAAAGAATGTCGTCCGTCATTAAACAAACATATTGAATGGTATCAGATCGAGACAAGTTTTGTAACAAGTACAAGATGAGAGAAGCGTAAATTTGTCCCTTTTCGGTCATGGCTGCTTGAATTACATGAGCAGGTTGCTTATCAATAGCCTTAATAAGTTCAACTTGTTCATGAGATAATAAACTTGCGCGTTCATAGCCCTAAGGTTTTTATGTTTAGTCCCTTGTCTCCTCTTCTCTGCGTCAACACGCTCCCATCTCACCTCCCAAAGAATAGGCTTTTGTCTGATGACAGTTGCCTTATTTTCCAAGTAAGCGTTTGATACTAGAACAAGAGGTACTTCGGGTACTTGGTCTTCCATGCTTGTTAGTATATAAAGGATATATGAAAAAAGAAGAAATAAGCGTTTTTTTTCGATGAAACTCTTGAAAGAAGATCCGAAACTTGCTTTGCTATACACACTACTGATTTCGTGAATGACGTATGTGTTTTCCCTTCACACCTACACACCTAGAGGACGATTTTCCTAATTAGTTATTTTTTGGGGGTGTGAAAATGTGATTGGGCTACTTACAACGTGTGTAAAAATCTAAATCCCATGTTCGATATGGCGATCAAATAAAAACATCGCATTAGCGACAGCAAAAGTCATTAGGCCTACTGTCTTGATTTAAGGCGGCGTGTGCAATGTATTGAATGTTTTTTGTAGCGTTAGAATCACGGTTCCATATCATTCCGCAACTTGTGCAAGCGCGGATGCCATGAAAACCTGTGAAAACCTCAGTCAAACAATTTTTCATGCAAGAGTGGCAAACCTAAAAATCATGTCAATAGTCAAATGAAAAAAAGGCACCTTCTTACTTACTTGTGATGTCAAAAATTTATTAATCTCAGTAGCGAGAAGATGACCTTGCTTTTGCCTTTGTTTTAGTTGCTTGTAAAAAGCTCCAGTGAGACCAACACCGTGACCCTTGAATCGAACATGATCTTTGTGCTTCATGCCAGTACCAAAGGCTACAATAGGCAACACACCAGGATTATGGCTGAACTTCTTCTTTGGCCATTGTTTCTTGGAACTACAATAAGATTTTTTCATTTTAATTAATATGATGTAATGTGCTGAATACATAACCAATAAACATTTTACCGTTGTGCCTTCATCTTTCTTCTAACTTTAGCTGTTGGCTTTCCTTTCTGCTTTTGTTGCTTTTTTCTCTTCTTTTTACGTTTCTTTATGTTTTTCTTGGTGTTTTTTCTTCTTCTGTGGTTGTATTTACGTCCTCTGTTTACGACCATGTTTACCATCTCCTCTCTTGCTCTTTGCACACCTTGATATAAGTGAATACGAGGCATTGAGATGCTGTGATCATGAAAGTGGAGAAGTCGTGTCAGATTTGTGAAGATGTACGTGGCATAGATGTCAAAGGTTCCCATATCACACGTCTTTGACGTGGGGATTCTGCGGAAGAGTTTCAGTACACCTTGTTCTTCCATTCTCGCAGTTGTTTGATCTGCTATTCGTTTTGAACCTGTCATCGTATAGTATTCCTTGGTGGAACACCTTCTTATTTCGGGTGTTTGCTCGAAATGTCCATTAGATGCGGTGAATACATAATTTCTACCAGGGTCAATTCCCCATAACGAGAACTGATCTAGTTGACCGGGTACTTCTTTCCCAACATCTTCAATGTCTACATCTTACTCGCAATAGTATTTGTAATCTTCGATGGTTTTGACGGTCTTCTTCATCAAAACGACGGCAGCAGTGTGGCCATCCCTTCTAAGATAGTTAAAGAAAACTGGCTTTGTGATATCCTCTTGATTTTCTAAACTAGAAGAACTATATCGTACATACACATCAGTTGAAAAGATTTGTCCTATTTATGACTATAATCTTCAAAGTATATACCTTTAAATTTTCAATTTCCTTGAGTCAAAAACCCTTTAAATACTTTCATGTTCTCAATAAACGTTCCTTTTTTGATTTGACACTAGAAAGAGAGGAAATGTTGGTAGCATCAATCGTAATGAACCTCCATTTTAAAGAAGGCACAGGAAACAGTGCAAAAAGACGCGGAAGATTCACTTAATCATCCTCTTGAATGTCTTCTCCTCCGGTGGGATGACTGGCTTTATGTTCTTGATGAGCGCGTTCTTATTTGCTCAAGATTAATCTCATAATTATAATATATGCTCCTGGATCTCTTGACAGCGTGGTCTCATTGACGGGTCTTGGAATATTAATTGATGACAATTCATCACACATTCTATCAATTCCTCCTTTTTGATCTTCAGTGACATTCGCATCACTTGGCCATTCAAGTGTACCACCGCAAACTTGTTGATAACAATATTGATGCACAATTTCATTGAGAAACCGGTTTTCCAACTGTGCAGATTCACAAAATAGAAGTATTAGAATTTTGAAGGTCTATACATCATATTGTAATAAACCACAAATACCTCAGGAAGTAGTTCTTTGCACGATCGAAAGAGATATCTCTAGACAACACTTTCAAATCTTTCTACAACAGAGTTGCTGTACGATGTAGAAGCTTCTACACAAGCGGCACTCAAGCATTGACTATAGCCACTAGGTATACGAGTATTTTCAATTTTTGCGTTGGGATATTTGTTGGAGAAGTTTGTCCACAAATCCATCAAGCCTGGGATTATACTGTTCTGATTTACTATGGCATTTCCTATAACCAGTTGTGAAACTGAGTACCAAAAGTTTTTGCTAAAGACTTTGTTATGTGGAGCATTGCCAGACGCATTCTGGTGCAAGATGAGATAATTCACGAAAATTTGCGTACGAATCATTATATCACGGATTGTACTTGACATTTCTCGGATTCTTTGAATAATTATAGCAGAGTATTGATCACGGACAATAGTTTCAAGTTTTATCTTTCGTGTAATTTGTTTGCTGGGCTTTCGTTTGTACTTTCTTGCTGGCTGCTCTTCCGGGAGTGTCCAGCTTCTTTTGGGTTTCAGTATCCGCTTTTTTCTTGGCTCTGGCAGATTCTTCTTTCTCACTATCCGTCTTTCTCTTTCTTTTGCTTGATCTAACTATGTACAAACCACAAAAATGAGTTATGATGTTCTGATAGTTTGAACTTTAATCCAAACCTTGATCAAGCCAATGTAAATTTTATGCAGTAGTCATCAATCCATTTAAAGAAAACTTCTCGCATAAAATCTTGATATACAATCACAGTGTGGTTTAGAGAGGATTTATATCGTTAAATACTAACCTTCCATTACGGGAGATACATAGTGTTTACATTTCGTATTACGTTTTGTAACGTATCCTGCTTCTCCGCAGTCAACACAAGTGCGAACTACATATGTAATTTGTTACCAAAACTGAAGAAAACCTTAAGTCATCGTATTGAATACCGTTTTCTTGCTCCTTAGCAGCTTTTTTTTTGCTAGAATTGAGAGTATAGTATACGGTGAGGTCTTTAAACATGTTCTGAAGAGAGAAAAAGATATTTGAAATAAGGGATACGTGATAAATACTTGATAAATGTAATTGCAGTGTATGACTGTTCAAAAGTCACAGCGTTCGTGTAAGAGCACTCTTGCTTTTTTCTGCTATATATAATGTGATAAACAAGATCCTCCACCCATAATTGCTCCCCCCCCCCATTTCCCTATATGGTGCGATTGAGTATGTAAGCAAAAATCCCCCAGACCTCCATTTGCTGGGTAGAATAAGCTAAGTGGTAATAAAGACGTCGAGATAAATATATCATAGTTAAATTACTGCTATCTATTTTCTACAGTTACAGATATTTTTTTACGACGTAGCTGGCGATATTGTTTTCAATACATTGGGTTGATAACCACTCATTGATTCGCTTATAGAGCCTTGATGGGAGGAGATAATTTTGGTTTCCAATGGGGCCAAAGAAGATTTTACAGTCCTAACAGGAGTTTCTCGAGTAATAATATCACTGGTGATTTCAAGAGGAGGCTGGTGAATGTTTGAAACCGTGGGGTCAAAAGGTAAGACTTCAGTAGTATTCATGTTTACCTTGATATAGACTGAGATCGGGACAAACACACTTCAACATACATGTGCTCGCACGCTACCATATTCCATTCTAAATCAGGATAGTTACAATATACCATATCAAGAGTTTAATAATAATTCATAATTGATACCCCCAGTTGAAAATGATGGTACCGTATAGTGCATTTGCTATTTACATTAGTGGGTAGTATATCAGACCCCTTGCTCATCATGGACTCGACATTGATAGCCTCTAATTCCATTTCCCTTCTTCTAGACCCATTTTTACACCGTTCGCGCTGATATAATTGATATTATGGATAAAATCAGGCTTGACATCCTTCACAAGACAAAAATTAGTCGATCAACTCTTCTGTTTCTCTTTCTTCCAAGATACGTTGTCACTAACTGATTGTGCCGGCTCTCCGCGTAGTCGGTTGTTGGTCTCCATAGTGGTGGAAACTTGAGGCTGGCATGCGACAGACCATCTCTTAAAAGCATCCTTTTCAAGGTATCTGCTTTTAAAAAAAAAGTTTATAATTGAAGTCAACCCCGCCATATATGGACAGACTGGTGCTGATATTCATGTCGTTTATAACTCGCTTGCTGAACTGTCTTGTAAATGTTGTGCACCTTATCGACAAAAATCATTACATCTCGTTGAACTCTATCTCGAGCAAGTACAATATCTCTAACAAGAGATGCCAAGCTTCTTTAAATGTTTGCTCTTGTCTCGCTTTTGCGGTAATCTCCCTAGATACGCTGTTCCACTAAATTTTTATTACAACTCGAAAGCAACAGAAATGGTAAATTCTCTTTACTAACAACACTATGGGTTTGAATTTTTGAATGTTTAATCTATGCAATAGATGGATCGTCTATCATGGATCATCTTCAAAGTAGCTGGACAACCAATCTTTTTGATTTTCATAAATTTTACCGGAAGCATCACCTTTGATCAACTCAGTACGTACCTGCACGGCGACATAAAAATATACAATGAACATGTTTTTCTCTTTGCCCACTGGTTGGTAAATTGTTGTAAAATTCGTTATGGGGAGCATCTATACGTAGGCTTTTGACCTATCGTACACCATGTTATAAATCGATGCTTGAATAACAGTTTTCTAGTTGAAACAGATACTACAATGTTCAATTAGCCTTGGAAGCCGATCGACATTCCCATTCAAGTAATAAGGTAAGTTCTCAAAGAGGAAAATAAACAACTGTAAATGCGAATACGTAGAGAAACGGAGGGAAGAAAAGAAAAGGCTTAATTTGATTGGCTTTTGTATAATTTGTAATGCTATTAAAATAAAATTTGCTGATTCTTATTAAAAGTTAAAATCCTAAATCTGCTTTTATTCAAATGGACAATGCTATGTTGCAATAGGCATTGTTTTTTTTTCATATTCAACCTTGATTTGTCGTTTGATCTTATCAGTGATCTGTTATTTTAAGACCTAAGATACCAGCCTATCAAATCAGGGATAATACAATTCATTGTCCCTTCAAATATAATATACAAAAAAAAAGGAAAATATGAGGACTGCAAAGAAGAAAGTTTCAAATTTGCTCATGACTCTTCCAAAAAAAATTAGAAGGGAACGCTCGAGTACAGTACCAAAAAGACAAGAACTTTAGAGTCTCCGAATTGAGATTGCAAAAAACTCGCTCGACTTGGGTTTTTATTCCCTGTTGTACAGCTAAACATAGAAAAAGATTACACCAAATAATTGAATTCGATCCACATGATGATTCTATTTATAACGGTTAAAATGGAACACTTCCATACAATAACAGCTTAATTTTGGACCGGAAACAAGGTTCAATAAGAGATGTTGTTAGGTGCTAATTTAAGTTAAATAAAAGTATAAGGAAATAAGGTAAATAAAAGATATATAAGTGAGCACCAGATTTTTATAGGAGTAGTTAACTAAATGTATAAAATATAATTGTTATTCGAAGGAGTATAGTAAAATACAACTGGAATAACTATTCAGTGATGATTATAAAAAGGAATTCCTTGCAATTATAACAATTATATCTTAAACAGGCTTATAGAGATAAGACAGTTCAAATTATAGTAAAAAACTACAGCCAAAGATCTTTATTGTGAATTTTTGGAGAGGTTTTTATTGAAAAAGACCCCAAAAGCAGTAAGAAAAAAAGGAAGGTCAGAAGGAAAAAAAAGATGGAGTAGCAACGTATATTTACCGAGTTTCTGTTGCCATGACATCGACAAAACTACCTATTACGTCAAGTGCTGCTTAATAAAAGAAGAACGAGCCAACAAGGTCCGTCATCTTCAGTAACCAAGAAGACAACCAGCCATATTATTTATCTTTTACAATATTCCTTTATGGCGTTGCTACATACTAAGAAAATACAAATTGCAGTGTTTTTCTTTAACTTTCTTTTGCCAAAAATATCTATACTGGCTTGTTGAACCAATCTAAATATTTTTAATTGCGTTCTGTTACAAACAATTATGCGTGTTACTACGAAACACTTTTATTTAAATCATATTTTTAATTAAAACGATGGATGGGAGTAAGAATGTAAACGGCCTATGATCATAGGGGAATACTGCGTATATTTGGCGGGTTACCTCAGGGACCTGCAGGGCGTTCCACACAAGATTAGAGTAAAATATTTTTACGAGAACTTGGGTATTTTGGCTGGTAAAATCAGCTATAACGTCAGAATACAAAATCCAATTGTCATATCCGTTTTTAAAACAAATAGACGAGGCCAATGTCATTGTCGGGATTAATTGAAAAACGTAGCTGAGAATTTGGAAATCAATGTTGAGGTCATCTATTTTTAAAATGGATTCAATAATTTCGTTATTCTGACGTTATGCCTGCTCGATTTACTTATTCCACCATAGAATAAGCTGAGTTGTAAAAAACGTCACGATAGGTAAAAAAAAATGAACCAGTCAATGGACGAGGTTTTTGCAAGTATGCGGTGATAATGTTTTGAATATTCACAAAAATATTGCACCATTAGTATTAGTAGTGGTATTGTTAGAAGAATCTTCTGAAGTCATCTTTTCCGAAGTGATTGATGTCGCAGAAAAAAAATTAAAGTGTCTCACTTTCAAAGAATACCGTGCTTTTCAAAAAAAAATATGTCCCATATATAATTGTTTATTAAATAGGACGGCCTTCAAGGCAGTCATCAAAGCGTTTAACGGAGTAGCGTGAAACACCTTCAAAGAATTGCTGGGCAACTTGGTTGCTATAATCTGCAATTATTCAGGAATAGTATCTTTTTTAAGTATAAACTCTCTTTTCACACTACTCTTAACAACAGACCAAAATTGCTCTATTGGGTTGAGTTCTGGAGATTAAGGTGGCAAACAAATGCATTTTTAGCCGCCCTCTTCGATCATCTCACCAATTATTTTGCTAGTATGCATGGGAGTATTATCCATAATCAGATAATGTCCTTTCATTTCAGGAAACGTATCCATCTCAGAAAGAATGTCTTGGATGAAATTGGCATAATGATTGGTCACTGTGCCCTTTGTTTGCTAGCTTGTCCCAAAACCTTCTCTAAAACTGCAACTTAACTATTCTACATCTATAATTAGCTACTTCAGAACATGTTTTTTTCTTGGAGCCATGTACAGAAACTACTTTTGTCTATATCACCCAGGCCACTAAAATCATGAACTTTTGGAGGGGGATCATTCTACCCCACCCAAAACATCATTTTCTTAAGTCATAATCCCTAGTTGTTTCATATCAAAACATAGCCACCGTCTGTCTCTACATAGACCTACCGTTTTGACTACTACACTTGCCGAAAAGTATACCCGTTGTGAAAACCACACACGAGTTTGACATACAAATGTGCTATAATGGGTCAATCCGTATACTATGTTTGCGGCTACTCCATGATCCTAATAATATGATAAACTGTAGTGTCTTTTTTTAGTTGAATAGGTTTTGGATTGCTCTTGTTACCAGATTTACGTTTTTTTGGAAGGTTCGTGTGGACAATTATCGTACTTTTGTTACATGTTGTCACTGTTCACAAAGACTGGAGAATAAACAATTTGAACAACTTTTGCAGTGCAACCACAGGAAACATCAATTATAACAAACCGTAACTCAGTCTTATATTGTGCTAAAAACTCGTTTATTTTATTAGAAAAAAAAAGCATCGATCCAATGGCCAGGATGGTCACGCTAACAAAAAAAGAGCCTACGTGAAGTAATTTGATGAAGGAAACTATGTTCTACACTGAACAAGTGCCTGTCAAGACAGACCTCCCCTTCGTGCGTATTTTATATGAGAGGTTGTATATACCACCACAAAAAATACCATATATAGTAATTTTCTAATATACTACCACGCCCGGCAAGGGTGTCCGGTGGTTGATAGTGGCCCGGTAGTCAGAATCTCCACCCCCCGCTTGTTCTTATTTACCACCACTCCCAGATATCTATCAATTGCCAGATGATTATGCACCACATGTATAGGAAGTTATCCGCCAAAAACATACTCCAAATCCTAAGCTTGAAAAGCCTATCCTTATATACCACCTCTGGCCAAAAACATGCCTTTTAACTGCTCCAAATTTCAGGGCTTTTAAAAAATGGGGTTCTGACTACCGGGCCACTATCAACCACCGGACACCCTTGCCGGGCGTGGTGGTATATTAGAAAATTACTATATATGGTATTTTTTGTGGTGGTATATACAATTTTTCATTTTATATTATCATTATCAAATTAAGTCCATATTGACATTTTTTTCCTTGGAACAACAATGTCGGGTTTGTCCATTGAAACTGTGCACTCAGTGTCCAGCGGTTAATAGCGGAAATGTTTTGGTATGGATACTAAATTTTAGAAACAAACGTGTATACTAACTTTGCTTTACTGGCACTAGAACAAACGCTGCTACCAACATTCGTTCCGTTTTCTGGGGGTACATGACATAAGGGTTTGGTCTAGATTCAAGACTTGAACAGTTGTCAAGACTAAGGCCGAACGGTGTTGAAACTGCGGCTACTGAAACACTTAAGTTTTTTCGTCTTGTCAAATTTTTAACGTTGCTGACGTCATCGTTTATTATTCTGTGGGGAAATAAGGAGGTTCTCTTGCGACTCTCTGTTTGTTATAACGGGGTGTTTCGTTTTGATAACTATTTATATCAATAATGATTCTTGACTATAATATCGCAAACCACTAGGGAAATCTTATCGACAGAAAAACCTGGGGGTAAAAAGGCTATCTTTTATCAAGTTTATCTTTGTTACAACTTTATATTATTCTCTCGTTAAACAGAGTGGAACATTAGAGGATCTCGACTGATTTAAGACACCGCATAACATTTTGGGCTGAGCTAGTGTTTTGCCCTGGTGAATTTTTTTGAGCTTGGTTTATTTCTTTATAATTAAAATGTTGAGAGGAGCATCTGCCATCCGATCCACTGCTCGTTTAGCAGCTGGTAAAATCCAGGGTCTTTCTACAGTAAGATTCCTTTATTTCAGACACAACAGCAGACGTTTGAATAATTCATTATTTTTTAGGCTAGACGATTATACAGCACTGAACAGAGTGTCCAAAAATCAAGCAATATTGGAAAGAAGCTTTTATGGGCCACTTTAGTTTCCGGCACCGTGTATTCCAGTGCCACCTACTTGGCCTTGAAGAACGAAGCCTTTTACGACACCTATACCACCTATGTTCCTGGTGGAGAATTTTTTTTGGACTTGTTAGAGGATTGGGCTGCCAATGATAGTATCAAACATTATATCCACCAAGCCAAAGAATTAAAGGATAAAACAGCCACTCAAACAGAATCCATCACCAAATTTGCTTCTAACGCAACTGAAACAGCTCAAGATTGGTATGAATATGTATCTGATGCTATCGCTCAATTAAGCGGTAAAAACGAACCTCCCACCATTGGCAAAGGTCCTTCTCCTTCTCCTAACAACCGTTTCCGTCTCAAGAACAGAAAGCCTGAGGCTCTTTTTACTAATGTCATTCATAGCACAGAAACTACTCCTTTACCTACTTTTGAAAAGTCCCAAGAAGAATCTTTGAATGACTTTGCAAAGACTGTTGCAGGTTTGGTCAATATGTTGAACGAAGCCGGTATGTCGGGTCATGCCAAGAGACTCGTTGATTTCGCTACGCGTGATATCCAAAGCCTCGATAAAGCCTTTGCTTTAATTAAGCAAGAAGCAGCAAGTGCTCATGTGGAAGTAAAGACGCTTCAAAAGGAACTCGAGGTCGCTGAAAAGCGTGTTGAATCTCACCGACAACAAGTAGAAGGAAAGGTAAAGGTTGCTAATGTAAAGGCAACTTCCAATATCGAAAATCACGTACAACAAGTCGAATCAGATATCGCTGCAGATGCTGCTCAATTAAAGAAACAATTTGATGGCATCCGTACCAAGGAATTAACTTCTCAACGTCAACATTTCTTAGCTCAACTTGAAACTGAATTAAAAAACAAGGCTATCGAGCTTCAAGCAGACTATGTCAAGCAAGTACAAGATCAAGTTGAGGGTGAACGTGGAGGTCGTTTATCTCGCATCGATTCCGTTGCCTTTAAGCAATCCGATTTTGAGAAATTGGCTTTTGCTGATGCCGAACTTTTAGATGATACACGTAAGGCTCATCAATTGGTGGCTGCTATTGATGCCTTAAAGAGAGCTTCTTTCTGTGGTGAACAAAGTCAATTCGAATTAGAACTTTTAACTTTGAAGCGTCTCTCTGCCAAGACTCCTTTTGCTAAGCTTGGTGAACGTCAAACCGACGAATTGATTCAATTGGTCACATCTAGTATTCAAGAGCATGTTGCTAAACATGGTGTTACTTCCATAGCTCAACTTTCCGAACGTTTTGAAGCAGTGGCCCGCGAAGTCCGTCGTGCTTCCCTGATACCTGATGAAGATGCTTCCATGATCTCTCATCTTATGTCCATTGTATTAAGTAGTGTCATGTTCACAAAGAAGGGTCTTGTTGCTGGTGATGATATCGAGTCAAGACTTGCTCGTGCTGAATACTATCTCAACACCGATAAGGATTTAGAAAGTGCAGCTAGAGAAATGAACCAATTGTCAGGTTGGCCTAAGCGTTTATCTCTCGATTGGTTAGATGAAGCCCGTCGTCATTTGGAAGTCAAGCAAGCCTTAGAGGTAAGATGAATAGCCTTTTATTTATACATAAACCAAATGCTAACACTATTTCATAGATCTTGAGATCACAAGCTTCTTTGATCAGTATGTTGCAAGCAAAATAGAAACAACCCTTCATTTCAACTCTTTTTAAAATAAAATTATGTATTCTGTCATGCACCTCCTTCAATTCCCGACGTTTAACTCTGACTTTTAAACAGTGAATTGGTGGCAGTGTTGTGCCAAGATTCTTACTGTCCTTAGATTCAACAAATAACGATATATGACCCTATCCGTAGATCCTAGGGAAATCGTATCCTTGTGTCTTGCGTATAGACTTAGATTGGGTGAATAGGAGGCAGAGCTAATTAAATTAAAGACAGGTCGTACCTTATTAAAAAACAGGTCGAGTAATACAACCAACACTAAGCAATTTTGCATAATGGTGTTTTCGTTAGACTCATTTGAATGTGTTTTGCCAAAAGCACAGCGTCAATTGAGATATTTAAAAGCGCACTTTCCTACTCAAATTCCACTAATTCGCGATGTGTGACTCGAAGTGAATAAAAAGCTTCATTTACAACAAAAAGTATTCTAGTGCTTTTAATGCTACGAAAGAATAGCTTGCGAACGAGGGTTTCGCTGTCTTTGATCTAGTATTTTGACTCTTCATGATAAAACAAGATCCATGAATCAAGTTTTATATTATCAATGTCAGTTAAAACTTTGCTTAAACGGGTTCGATGATTGTGTTACTGAAGGGATAAAAGCCGGTTTTATCAAGGGACTATGGGATGCACTGTTGTTGTTTATTAAGTTCTTTAATATGATTACTTGAAAACAAGGCTTCTTAACACAGGTCTATTGTGCCTTCATGTATATTCATTCATTGTATGAAAAGTATACATTTTTTATATTTACCACCATCATGTGTGGTAAAGTAAGTTTTTCCTCTAAGTTATGTTGGGTTTGGATTCTGATAAAGCAGTATTCAACGAGGTGTTTTTCTGGTCTACACGGAGAAACAACTTCTTGAAATTACGCGTGTGCTTTATTTACACGTTATTTTTATTAATTATGAACATTTCTTTATACTCTCTTTGTGTAAAATAAATTGACATGTATGCACCCTGTCTCAAGATTAAGACCAAAGACAGAGATTTTCGGATACATTACTGTGTCCATGACACAGTAATAAAATCAAACGCTATGGGTAGAACCGAAATTCCGCAAGTGGTTGTACTTTTTACCGGAGTTTGGCCCATCCAGGCAACATAGAATGCAGTTACATTGCGTGTATAGGAGTTTAAGAGAGGTCAAAAAGTAAGGGATATCAGATTGTACTACCCAATCTTTAATGCCTAATTTAAGAGAATATATCCACAAAAAGAGAGGGACGATCTAAATGATATGTATATGCTTTCTGTATTCTACAAGCCTCATTGTACGTGCATAAACGGGACACCAACTTTTTTGTTTTTTTTTTTTTTTTTTTTTTTTTGTTTTATAAATTACACTACAAAATATTGGGACGATGATTAAATTAGCAGCTATGGCAATGTGGAATACTCGCTTTTGTAACTATTCTAGGTAATTTCTAAGCTGCATGTCACGAACCTGTTGAAAAAAAAGCATAAATTAGTTTGTACGACGCGGATACAAGTGAGTATCTAGAGAAGTTCTTGGCACTTTTATTCGAGACATTATATTAGGCTATGCTTCCAGATGAACGAGAGTATATGATGAGGTTTGGGCAAATGGGGATCAATCAGGGGATCAAGTGTGTGTGTATAGCTTATAATACGGGAAATTAAAATCAAAGGGGTTGGGAGCCATTCCGGAACAGATGTTTATTTGCTGTCAAACGAAAACTATTCAAATTGCATAAACAACTCGCATATTAAACAAGAAAAGGCAATTATTTAACGTATAAACATGACACCTACAAGAGAATATTTATAACTTTTTTCTTCTATAAAAGGGAATTTCATCCAAGGCGGAGAAGACATGTAATGAAATAATAAGAAACATACAGGATGACCCCAAATTTTTGTAGCCACAAGCTATTATTTTTTATTTGGCTGAGGAGTGGCTCAATAAAGATCGAATTAGTATTGCAACATGATGCAAGCTTCCCTAATTGGAGAAGAATGAATGAAAAGAGTCTGTACAAAATATCTCGGTTTCTATAAATAAGTTTATTTTTGTTTTATTTTTACAACTATATCTACGCCACATTTTTTTCTTCTTAACTGATCCAAGACAGCGCAACAATCAATTGCTTTACTAAACTTCGTTAAAACAGCGATTATTTCTAACCCTTGTCTTTTAAAGATTAATTGCCACTTTTGATATCTAGGCACTTTTTCTTTCCCCCCCTCTATTTTTTTTTTGCCCTTCTCCTCTATTAGGAGTCTCTCTCTCTCTCTCTCTCTCTCTCTCTCTCTCTCTCTCTCTCTCTCTCTCTCTCTCTTCTCTCTCTTTCTCTTTCTCTCTCTCTCTCTTTCTCTTTCTCTTTTTTTTTCTTGTCCGGAATCAACAGCATCGCACTTATTAATTCTCAGCCATCATCATCATAAAAAAAGAAATGAAGATTGCAAGGACACTTTCACTTCTATTACTGCTAATCTCAGCCAGTTCAGCCCAAGAATTCACATGTCTTTCCTTACAAAATTCAGTTACTTGTCCAGCCTATAAAAATTTTTACATTAGTCCTGGAGGAAATGCACAACGATACCCATTTCTTGCCAATGTTACAGATGTTCAATCGTTTGATGAAGGCATGAAAAATTTGATGAAGACGGCGAATCCATATTCTGTAGATTTGGGCTGCTTAAACAAAGCTACCACCTCTTCAGCGACGATACCCTATGCACGTTATTCTTTATCCTACATGTGTGCAACCCTCATTCAAGACAGTTTATTCTCATTACCTTGTAATTATAATAACGGAGTCAACCCACCACCCTTATGTAAATCAACTTGTTTCGAATATACTGCAAGTGTCGAAGCAATCAGTTCAAATCCTGATTTCTGTCTGAATCAAGCGATGCAATTGGAACGACTAGAGAATCTAAATTCAACTTGTGTATATTGGTCTGGATTAAACGGTACAACAGATTGTATTCCAGGAGTCGCTAACGAACCATATAATTGCGGTTATCAACTCAAATCAGATGGCTGTGCCTACTGCAAGACAAATGGCACAGACACTTGCTGTCAAACCATCGGTTCATGTAATTCATTATCGGCGGGTGTCATTATTGGTATCATCATTGGCTGTTTAGGATTTGCAGCTATTGCTGGCGCACTCTTTTTCTATTTTCGACACACAAAAAGCAAAACATCAAAGAATGGTGTGTTCACTAGTAAAAGATTTAGCATGAAGGCAAAGGCAGAAGGAAATGATAATTCAAGCATAGTAGGATACGAATCATTAGGGTCCCAAGGTGCATTAGTGCAAAGTCAGCAACCCTTTTTAAAACCAGCTTATTTAGATACTAGATTACAGCCACCACCACCACCACAACAACAAGAATTAGAAGAATTCTATCAAGTAAAGCATCCGTATCCACCACAAATGGGTGACGAATTAGGCTTACATGTGGGTGATATAGTGTGTGTTGCCATGAATTTCGATGATGGATGGGCACTTGGATTTAATGTCACTACAGGACTGAAAGGTGTGTTTCCAGTGGTATGTGTTGCACCTGCGCCTGAAGAATTGCTGGAACAATTACTTTTTGATCAACCTACAAATAAAACGCTGGTTGAGGAGGGTTCATTAGAACATATGAACATGCAGGAAATTTGTGAAAACCTAAGAAGATCCATGAGTATCACTTCTAGACAAACAGCCAATACATTACCATCCGAAGTATTAACTCAACATGGAAACATACCAAGAAGAACAGCTAGTATAATGCGTAGTAATTATGATTATCATGAAAGTGATTCTCCAACCTCTCCGACATTGCACACTCCCTTTTTTGATGTAAATATCCTTCAACAACAACAGCTACTGCAGCAACAGCAACAAAATAGCACACTATCACATCCAGAACCTGCCTTTATTCAACCTATCGAGACTTATGAAATGCATCGAAAAAATAATCGTGTATCTAAACTTGAAGAGTAAAATAATAATAAAAAAGAAATAAATACACATTTTAGAATGACGAAGGTATAAGGGTGTATATAGGGCTCAATGATATTAGTTGTCTGTGTGGGAAGTCCTTCTGCGCCTTTCTCTCTTGTTCTATTTAGCGCATAAATTTATATTTATGCCAAAATAAACGTTTGTTTCTATCTCTATCTATTTCTCCCTCTCTTCATCTAATGAAAGCTCTTGTTCAATCAAAGATGGACACTGTTTTCGAAACTGAATCAAGCAATGCTTCTTCACCTGAAAATTCTGTAAAATTTTGGACTGGACCACTGCAAGACACTCCTGAACATGTTGAATATTCCGAAAATAATAACGATACGATGGACCCAGGTACAGTAAATTTTGTCACACCATTTTGTAAGTATTCTGTATTAAACATGTCTGTACAGGAACTTCTTACTATTCTATGCCCAAGCTAAATACAAATATACGCGATGAAGGCTTGACACTGGCCAATGATACTGTTAGTAAACGTCATCAGACCAAAATACTATTGGTATCTTTGATTGAATCGCTCTGTCAAACCTATGGTGACTCGCCTGAATCCACACGAAAAATATTTTTTAAACTCTGTCAAACACTTCGTTCATTTGGATTTATTGATACTGAATTTGAAGACGAGGTAGCTGGAATGCGATCAAATTACCACCAAGCCTTTGAACATTTGTTTTATACTGCTGCTCAAGCCGTAAGACAGCAAGACTTGGCTATGGGAACTCAACGTAAACTACTTACTCTGAATGAACAAGATATGCTACAGGAAAAAATAGAGGAATTAACTCCTTTGAAATATTCTCTCAGTATCCAAAATTCTAGATATAGAAACGATTTTGTTGAAGGTGATATTTTGGGTCGTGGTGGTTTTGCAAGTGCTTGGCGTGCACGGAACAAACTAGATGATATTGAATACGCAATCAAAAAGATTCGTTTGGCTAATAACCAAGAAGGCTATGATAAAATATTCAGAGAAATTAAAAATTTAGCGCGCTTAGAACATCACAACGTGGTCCGATATTACTCGTCTTGGCTGGAATATGCCTCACAACAGGAAGATAACACCGATGATGATACGGACTATGATGAATCCACTGAAGAGTCAAGCCTTTTCAACGGTCAAGACCCTACTTTTCAATCTGAATTGTCTTTCATCTCCTTTGAAAATGACGACGAAACTCCTTCAAACACTAGAGACTCTCCTTCACAATCTTATTCATCCTCCTGTTCTTCTCAAAATAATGATCAAGGTGGTAGCTTCACACTGTTTATTCAAATGCAGTTATGTCCAAGTAAGCCCCATGTATGTGCCTGTGTAACCAATTTCCCTAATTTACTATTTTAGGTACCTTGCATGAATACCTTAAATTTAGAAATCAGGAAGGCTATTTCAGTGAGCAACAAAATATCGAGTTATTTGGTCAGATTTTAGAAGGTGCTGCTTATATACATCAGGAAGGCTTGATTCATCGTGACCTAAAACCTAGTAACATTTTCCTATCAAAAAGACACAAGAGTCGTGACGAAAATGATGAACCCATGGTCCCTAAAATAGGCGATTTTGGTCTAGCTGCAAATGTACTCCACGGAGATGAAGACGCTGAAGATGAAATATATTTAGATGCTTCCTCCTTTGAAAGCCAAAGCAGCAGTTCTAATGATTTGCTTCATACCGCTTCGTTCTCTTCTTCCGTCACACATCATAACAGTGTAGAGTCTCTCTTATCAAGTCAAACATCCCGCCCAAGATTAACCCGTAGTAGAACAAGCGGTGTTGGAACACGTACAGTAAGTAGACATGTAAAAAATATGAAAATATATTTTTAAGCATTTAATAGTATGCTGCTCCTGAACAAATCGCTATTCCATCGTTAGCATATGATGAAAAGGCAGATATTTATTCTCTTGGAATCATACTGTTTGAACTATACCGACCATTCTCTACCGCTATGGAAAGAGCTGATGCTATCGACAAGCTAAAGCGAAGAGGTACGTTCCCTCCTCACTTTGTTGAAAAGTATCCATCACAATCCCAAATCATTCTATCCATGATGAATAAAGATCCCTGTCTTCGTCCCACCGCGCTGGAAATTTTGGCTCTTGATCTATTTCAAAGATATAATATCATTGAACCTGAAGAAGTCAATTCCGTACATGATCGTGAAATGGCCGAATTACGTGACCGCTATACTCAAATGAAGAATGAAAAAGAAGAACTTCAAAGACGGCTTGATGAAATAGAGACCAACTTGAACAGTTGCAATGTCGACGATCATCATGGGAAAAGACCCCATCGTTCCATTGACGAAAAAGTCAAGTTGGACGGTATCTCTCGACAAATATCAAAAATGCTCTTTTCTTCTCAATGATAACATTCAGCCTCTCTTTATATATACATGTCAAAACACAGACTGTTCTCTTTTCTTCTGTAAATATACCACCCCTCTCTCCCTCTTTCTTTCTTTTGTCTTTTATTAAAATGAAGAACTGCTTTATCATGTATGTCAGAATGAGCTTTATAAAGCTCTATAGAGCGTATAATTTAAACTGGTTTCTTCAACTTGGATAGGGACAACCGCACATGTAATTTGAATAGCCAAGGTATCTATATGTTAATATAGAATTAAATCGCTTTTGGAAAATAATCACATTACAAGAGGCCCATCTCGTTATTACGATGATTTTAAAACAAGACATTTAATAATAAGTCCTTAAAGACCTGTTTAATATCGCTGTTTTCATACATAACATCATTGAAGAAACAATCAACGAACTTTTATTATGCCTCTTTTATTACAGGCGTTCATTGGTGTCTCGCATCCCTTGCAAACGTTGCGGTCTCAATATCCTGGATCTATACTATGCTTTTTAAAAGAAAGACGGACACAAATGTATTTAAAGTGCAGCGACCATCATTTATTGTTCTAGATCAAGTCGAGAATTAAAATGAGGTGCCCCGCGCAAATAAAAAGGCATTTTATCTCGGTCTCAGGTCGTACACGTGGATTTCTAGCCCATGAAGAATCAAGTACAGCTTCCATGCTATATATAATTTTGTTATGTGTTTAATGTAGGTGTGTGTACACCTATCAACGAGCCCCACAACATTTGTTTATACAATGTATATTTTTAGCTCCATGCCTTTCATAAAACATCAAATTTTGACGTTATTTATAATCACCCGGTTTCTTGACTCGGTTGTGTGAATAAAAATCAGGTAACAACCATGATTCCAACAAGGACATATTTTAGTCATGTTAGTTTTTTTTCTTTCAAGTGAAGTTTCTAGATTGCATTATCAGTAAATGAAGCCAAGTTAACAGCGATGCATTACATTTGGAGAAAGAGTGTATGCAGAATGTCTTCTCTAATGTATCCCTCAGCAAGAATGATGTCAATACATCGGAACAAGAAAAGGAGCAATGAGACGGGATTATAAATAGACCGCCCTCAAACTTAGGAAAAATTGTATTTATAGCCCGTAAACAATGCAAGAAAAAAACAGAGGAGGTTTTACATGCAACCCTATGAATAAAACACGTGCGATTTTTATTGGATCAACGTATCTACTTTAACCAGCCGATACCACCTTTCACCCAGGTGCCGTCCAATAATACAAACTGAGCCAATGTATTTGCAATAGCCAAAGATAAAGAGGGGTCGTCCTCGGTGGTATAGTGTGTTACTTTTAAGATAGAGGCCAGAGCCAAAATTGATTTCGGTTCAGCAGACTGAATAATGGTAGAGACGCAAGACTCCCAGTTCATTAAAGGAGTCGTAGCGATGGTGCTATGTGTGTGCGTGCGTGGTGGACGACCTTGTACAACAAATGTACAGAGCATTGATAAAAATAGT
Organism: Mucor piriformis; assembly: GCA_943193625.1. Classification (NCBI taxonomy): domain Eukaryota; kingdom Fungi; phylum Mucoromycota; class Mucoromycetes; order Mucorales; family Mucoraceae; genus Mucor; species Mucor piriformis. The sequence continues at coordinate 2,516,527 of OW971871.1, read as the reverse complement.
AAATCTACCAAATCTTGATCGTTCTCGGAACGCGCTAACTTCTTGACGGCAAATACGGAATCGATTAACTGGCCTCCTGCTAAGAACCAATCTAAATAAATAGCATTTTCTTGCTGGCGTGACGAGGTGTGTGTGAGTGTGATGGCGCTATGAAGCAATGCATCCAGCTGCTGTTGTAGTGATGAACTACTGTTCGTAGTCCAGGTATTCATGTATGTCTTTATCAGCTCGGGTTTGCTCTTGATGAAGAGCTTGACAGCGGAATGAAAGGTGTTGTTTCCTTCGATTTTGCCATCAAAACGTTGGTCTGAACAGATATAGTCAAACAAGATGGTATTTACAGTTGACTTGTTGTCTTTTGTGCAGGTATGATGATGACAATCCTCAAGCATAGTGCCTACATCTAAATAAGAGGAAGCATAATACGCTAATGCTTGGGTGATGATCTGCGGTAAATCATGCTCGATGCCAAAAGCAAGGTGAACAAGGGGTTGCAGTTGAGAGCCGAGAGATTTGGGAATAGAGTAAAAGTATCTGTGCAAAGTTTCTTCTAATCCCAATATAGACAATTGATTATCAAAGAACACTAAATAATCGCCATACAGACTAAATAAAAAAGGTCAGCTGAGTTTTTAATTTACGGGTTACTATTTTTACCTTGAACTTCCGAGAAACTCTTCCCAGTTAGTTTGATTGATTCTTTCTGAAATACGGATTGACTGAGCATCCTGTCTTGTATTTTGGTAAGCGAGAGTGAGTTGTTCTTGTGTAGCTATAGGTGCGTTATTAGATTCCATAAGAGATAAAGAAGCGTGTGTATGTGTAACTTACCGCCTAATTGATGGAGTTCGACTAGAATTCGAATCATGTTATTTGGGCGATCTCTTTTTTCCATGTGATAGAGCAAATGGTTTTCTTGCACAATATCAAGCAATAAGCACCTGCTCAATTGGAGTTCAGGATGGCTGTCTGAAGAGGACTCAAAGGCTTGTTGATGAGGAATAGATTGGCGTAACATTCGAATAAAATATGGGAAAAGAAAGAAAAAGGCATACAAATAAAGAAATTAGACTTATTTATAATGAATAGCCAAAAATAATAATATTAAAAAAAAGTCACTTGGCGTAACGCCTATTCTTATCTATCTTTTTATATTTATAAACCCCTCAAGGTGTAGGGGGGGGGTTACATTTTGTTTACATAAAGAAAAATGGTATTTTTTATTATTAAAACGAAACTAGAGCTTAGGTGCTTCAACAACCAAGTGTTCGCCGTTGGTGTACATTTGACTGATAGCAGCTTGACGTTTAACAATGGCCAAGTCATGTTCAGCTTTGGCAATAAAGGTAGCGATTTTGTCGGTGGAAGTTTCAGTCATGTTGCTGCGGAAAGCATCTCTTGAACGGCGCACGGTGTAATCTCTGAAATTGTAAGAGGAAAACTTGTTGCCGTGACGAATGAGGTTACGGTAAAGAGAGAGAACTTTGGTGCTGGTTGCAGTTGACATTGGATAGAAAAAGATTACAAATACAGAAAGATTGGGAATTTTTTTTTTATTTTGGGTATATACGATGACTTCAGCCAATCAAATGGCGGCAAATAAAACATGGTCACTGTGGAGATTGCATTAGGCAAACAGGTTTTTTTTTTTAGGGAAAAGAGAGAGAGAACCATCCCACGTTCCTCTCCATGCTTGGGAAAGATATTTTTGTAACAAAAGCTCCGAGAAAAGAACAGAATTGCTGGTTTTTTTTTTCGAGGGCAAAAAACAACTCACGAAAAAAAAAAAAGAAGAGCCAATGATTTACACAGCATGAAAAATATGACGTTTAACAATAAGATCGTTTTTATAGGAAATAAAAAAAAACTGGTGTAGCGGATAAAAGAAATAAAAAGTGACTCAAAAAAAAAAAAGAAAAAAAAAAAAAACTGGTAAAACCCAACGAATAAAAGATTTTTTTTTTCGGTCTGTTATATGTAAATACTCCCTCTTTCCTTTCCTTTTCTTTTTTTTTCCATATAATTTCTTGTACATAGCCCTTTTTTTTTTCTGTTTTATGGAACCCACAGTTTTGGAACCAAAGCCAGATTCAGCAAGGGAAAATACCGTCCTTCATTTTAAACCGACACAGCACTTGGGTGCCATCAAGGCAGCGATAGTACAGCAATGCCTAGAAAAGAAACGTCGACAGCAACAAGCCATGCACGATGCGCATGTGGGAGGCTTACCTTCACCGCCGGTCGAAGAAGAAAAGAAGGTGGCAACGCCTGAACCTTGTTTAGTTCCCATGGCAACCAGTAGTGAAATCCGAGAAAAGATCCAGCGATTAACAGATGAGAAGCACCGGTTGTTTCAAATGCTTAAACAATTAATGGTCCAAGAGGAACAGAAAAAGAAGAAGAAGAAGAGTAGGTGGGCTCCTGTTTCTTCTTCTGATCAAGCCTACTTATATCCTCGACGCTATCAACCTTATGTAAAGATACAAAAAATCTGTTAATTCATGTGTTACATACTAATTTATCTTTTTTATCTGTGTTAGCAGCAACAACGACCTCAATACGTATCACGAACTCCCTTCTCTAGATGAAACCCTTTTTGATTAATTACCTTGTACACTATTAATGATTATTAAAAAAAGTTTTTATTTTTTTTCTTTCTTAAAAAAAGGGCATATCTAAAAGGGCATAATGTTTACATGTAAAAAAAAAAAAAGGGTTCTAATTCTATGTCATAAAGTTTTTTTTTTTTTGTATGTTTTCGGTCTAAGTGTTGTATGGGTGGTTCATAGGGTGGGTTGTTGTTTTTTTTTCTACATGGGTTTCTTGGCTATCCAACAATTGAATCTAGAGAAACCATGGTATTCATCAAACTCTGTCAAGACTTCTTGCACTGCCAAATCATAATCTTCAGGTGAAATACCCCATTTTGTGACGTAAAAGGATTTTTTGTTTCGAAGGAAGGCTTTCTGAATCTCTTTATTAATGAATCCAAATTGTTTTAGTTCTGCATAAAAAAAAAATTAGTACATCCGTAACATGTGAGTGTAACTAACTTACCAGAATCTTGGGGCCATTCACCAATGGGTATATCTAAGGTGCGATGATCTAATTCGCTAAATCCAGTGGAGACAAGGTCCTTTTCAACTCCTTCCGTGAAAGCAAAATCAAGCCCTGATTCGGTACATTGATTCTGATAAAATTCATCAAAGGCGCGTTGTACAGGACCTGGATTATGATGCCACAAGTCTGGTTCAACCAGTTCAATGGATCCACCAGGTTTAAGCACACGGAGCATCTCGCTGAGAACATGGCTCCATTGGTCTTTTTGAATACTGTTTCCCATGCTACGTTGGAATATACTACAAGATAGAGTCAATATGTGGGTTGATCCCCCAATGGCAGGTTACACTTTACTAATCTACGGATTCTGATTCTAATGGCCATGTTTCAGTAATATCGGCCTCGTGATAATTGAGGTTCTTGGGCTTGCCTTGTTGTTCAGCAGGAGGTCGTAAATCCAAGCCGATGACGTTGCAATTGATTTGTTCAGAGGCCATTTCAAGAGCCCAGATACCATTCCCTGTACCCACATCTACAATGGTCATACCCTCTTCGATGTCTCCCCAAGCGTTTGATTTACGAGCGCTCTTGAGTAAATAATGCTAATTTAAGAAAAGGGTGGGGGCAATTTAGTATTTCATTAATTAGGATGAAAAAAAAAAAGCTCCATGTACCTGTCTTTGGAGTCGATCATATTCTCTAAAATCTTCTTGAACAAGACTCTTTTTACGTCCGGAAAAGAACTCTGTAATTGACTGACGTCTTGACTTTACAGGTGGCGGTGTTGGTGGAGGTAAAGCAGCTTGATTTTTTTCGTCGATCCAGTCGTAATTGGCTTGTATGTTTTTGGTGGCAGCCATGACGAGAGAGGAATGGGATCGACCACCGAGTGTAATGGTACTTCTTCTACGATTACTTTTGGATCGTCGTTCTTTCCTCTCTTTGGACTTTTCGATCACTTTACTTGCTTGATTCCCCATGCTGATTGTGAATGAGACAAAAAATTAAAATGTAAATTTTCGGCTGGTTTTTTTTATATGTAATTTTTTTTTTCTCGGGTTTAATTGAATTAAATTTTTTTTTTGCAAGAAAAAGAGGTAATATAAAAAAAAAAAAAAAAAAAAAAAAAAAAAAGGATTTATATAGTATCGGAATAAAACCAATCCGGGATAATGTTGCACAAAATGGAATCCGTAGGAACGGGAGGAGTATTTTATTTCGTTTTTTTTTACAGCCGCTGAATGAGGAGTTCTTTTCCTATGGTAAGGTTTTTATATTGTCGTTTCCATGGTAGTGAAAGACATGTCAATGCTTATGTAATCTCAGGCACAAGGATGATCCTGTTACTGAATACAACACCGAGTGCAACGAAATAGGCAGGATTACGAATCAGCTGCATGTCTTTTTTTTTTACTATAATATCCATACATTATAATCCGGTCCGAGAAAAGGAAACTCTCCACAAATATCACCCAACAAGGCAATTAAAAATTGTACACAACGTGGCCATTGAAAGACCGATTTGCTTTTTTTGGGACTCCAAATAAATACATTGTTTTTTTATTCGTTCATGATTTTTGATTGAATAAATTGACTAGAACATCCTTGTATTGGGTTTGCCACGTGTTATTTTTGAACTCTTCCATAACTTGTGTGCGCAAAATGGTGAGTTTTTCAGGATTCTTGACAAACAATTCCATCCATTGCTCGGCCAAGTCTTGGCTGCTCTCGAAAACAAGTCCGTTTTGTCCGTCATGCACCAATTCGTCCAGACTATTTATACATATGAGTGACTCTATCATATTCTCCTTGTTCATTCCCTTACCATGAAAAATGAATTGCACACACGGGCAATCCACAGCCAAACATATCCACCACCTTCATGGGGAGATCCATACCGCTTGAACTGGTATGTAACGATACACCCAAATCTGCACTACCAAGCAACAAGGGGTAATCTGCAGCCTCTAACCAAGCTGTTATAACCCGTGTCTTGACTAGCTTCATTTCTTGAATCTTTTGCTCGTACATTTTTTTTTGTGGTCCTTTTCCGGTGATGACAAACAATAATTTGGGGTCTGAAGCTTTTGCACTTTCCTCATACAATTCCACAGCCTTGAGCAAGACACTGAAATCCTCATCCTCGGTCCATGACGTAGAAGACACGATTAATTTGGGTCGATCCGCTCTCCAGATCAAATTGCCATCGTCATCGGCGTCGGTTAAAAGAGTGCCTAATTTGGCATCATTGTATTTTCCCAGAAATTCCTTTCCGTTGGGAGTTTCCAAAACTGTGTTTGCAATGGATTGAAGCGAGAAAGAAAATTGGCGATGAATCTGTTCCATGGGCAACCTCTTGAAATCCGCTTGTGGTTTGTCCTTGAGTGTGATAACTTTACCTTGCACTTTCCAATTCTCCACAAGCTGGGAATGCATTTTATCCGTGACGGTGAAATGTGCATAAGCGTTGTGGCCAAACTTTTGCTCGTACCATTGCGCGAGTCGTACGACTTTGTGGTCCATGCCCAGTTTCATACCAAGAATGGAATACCCAAAGTTATGCCAGTCGATAATCAGCCACGCTTTACGGAGTACACTCACACATTGACTAATTAACAACGTAGGAATCGAAGGAGGGTTCTATCAAGTTCATAAAAAATGTCAACAGGGAGAATCATTTGGTTATAGAACAACGCTTACTTGAATTAGGATAAAATCAGGTCGTTGGGTAATACAGCCCATAACCCAGAACAATTGCACGGATAAAAACAAGGCCTTGAAAGGAGCCCATAATAGATAAAACACCTTGGGAAATCCTTCAGGTACAGACCAGGCTTGACGAATACGACGCACGCGAATATATCGATTGACGTTAATTCTTGCTCCTGGGTTAGTTTCTGAAAAGGGGAAACATTAGTTTACATCGCATGTCTCGTTTGTGATGAAGCTCGTACCCTTATAACCAATTAAGTCTACAGTACATCCTGAATCGGCTAAAGAAGCAGCATGGTATCTCATGCGTGGGGAACGCCCTATATCTCCTAAAACCACGACTTGCACCATTAATCGCTTTCGCATGCCGTTCGTGCCTGTCATGTCAAACACATACATGCCCAAGAGTCTACCAAACAAGACATAGCTACATAATAAGGCTATTAACAAGCCTGTAGCCGACATGCCATAATCCTCTAAACTCTCCCACATTTTCTAAAAAAAAAAAAAGGGAAAGTAATAACGTGTGTGTGAATAAATTCAACACCGCAACATGAAATTATACAAAATAGAAACACTTACTGGTCGCGCAGAATTAAAAAAAAAAGGTCCTTTTATTTGAAGAGGGGAAGTGGGGGGTGGGACATAAGTAAGCAAAAAAAAGGAGTAAAAAAAAAAGGGCGAGTTTAAATGTAATTAGGTAGTGATATAGAGGAGGAGAGAGAGAGAGGGCATAAAAATAGAGGGAAACATAAGGAAGCATAAAAAAAAGAAGAGGTAATTTAACAATCGGGCAAGACTTGGTTCAAGAAACGAGTCATGTCCTTGGGGTTAGAACAAGGCAAAAGATTGGACTGGATGTGAGCCTCGATTTCCATGAGAGCATCACGAGCACTAGGTCTTGTTTCAGGCTCCTCGTCTAATAACCAGGCCACTAAACCGCGCATGTACATGGTAGGATAACTGTATGTAAATGTGGGGCTAGGTTCAGTAGCGATAATGTCAAATAACTCTTCTTCGTCTTTAATTGCGTAGTGAGGTGGAACACGATCCATCATTTCAATAATCGTGATACCGAGTGACCACATGTCAATCTTTTCGCTGTAGTATTCTTCTCTAATTACTTCGGGTGCCATCCTATTATGTTTAATGTTAGTGGACCATGTTCATGCCATTATACACAGACTGTCTTACCACTTGGTGGTACCCAAACGCTCATGATTTGGACGGGCAATACGTGCAGATAATCCAAAATCAGCTATAGAAAATACACACATGTTTAAAATTCATAATTCAACTACTATTGGGAACATTCAAGTACCTAATTTCACTTCTCCGTTCCATCCTAATAAGAGATTTTCACACTTGACATCACGATGCAAGATACCTTGTGTATGCAAATGGGATAAACCCTTCAAGGTTTCACAGGCCATGTAGACGGTGTATTCCTCAGGAATGCCTCGTTGACAAAGCACGGCGAATACGGAACAACGCATCAAATCCATCGTCATCCAGATATCGTCTTGACATAACGTCACCTCACGCAACTTGATCAAATTAGCATGGCCCGAAGCCATGATACGCAACTCTCTCAAGATGGCAGCTCTGTATTCACGGTCAGGATCCAATCGACAGCGTTTAATGGCGACACGGACGTTGGGGCGTTTACGGTAGCTGGCTCTCACAACTGCTCCATTGACACCGGTGCCTACTTCCTTGTAATCGGTATAACGAGTACTGGGATCGCTGGATCGAATTGCTATTTTTTTGGGTAAGAGCTTTCTCAACTTGGCTTCGAATTTGTTGGGTGCGCGTTTGATGGGTGGAGGGCTGGGGATTTGGTAATTAGGGCTGGGAGGATACCAAGGACGCTACACTCAAAGATTGTAAGTTATTCATGACATTTACATGTGTATATGTGTATGTGTGTGTACCTTGGAGACTTGCTTAGCAATGTCAGTAGGACGCAAATCAAAAGAAACAGGTGGGCTTGGTTTCAAATAAGCGTTGCCTAAAATGTCAGGAATTTCACAATGACCAGGAGGACGCCAAATCTATTTATGGGAGTTTTTTTTTTTTTTTTTAGTCACAAATAAAAAAGGATAATTTGAAATATGTTTACTTTGCTTGAACGAGACATGCTGGTGGTTGCTTGGCTCATGGATTGATGAAGATTACCGGTGGATTTACGTTTAGGAAAGAGGGAAGAGTTGAATACTGCGGTTTGACAATTAGGTTCGGATCTAGATTTTTGCATCAATGCCTAACAAGAACATCTTTAATTATCATTGTCAATTAATCCCCCCCCCAAATATTAATATTACCTTTTCAGAAGAACGCATACGAATGTTTGTCATGGTGGAAATTGTCATTCTTTAAAATATTCTAAAAAAAAAATTAAAGAGAGAGAGAAATGTGTATTTTTTTTATATATAAAATATATAATAAAAAGGGGCTTTGGGTGTGTTGTTTAATGAGTGTGTGTGTGTATTGTTGTTGGTATTTTGCAGTTTTATTTTTGCAAAAAAAAGGAGAAGGAAATAAGGGGGGATTCTTTGTTGTTGAATTATAGTAAAGGAAAGTTTATAATACAACAAGAGAGAGTATCTATGAAATGACTGTGATGGGGTTGGGAGTTTCTTTTAAAGAAAAACAAATTGTAGATAGAGAAGAAATAAAAAAAAAAACGAAAAATAACGAAATAAAAACGTTGCTGATTGTCGTACAGTTTATTGAGGGAGTTCAAATGTTCAACTCCGCCTCATTTCTCTTTGAGTAACACTCATTGTTGGGACTTGGGTGTCAACTGATCCTAAGGAGATTTCCCCTTCCCATTGTGCCAAAACATACAATCAATTTATTCACTCCATGTAGTAAAATAAGCTTCTTTTTTTTTTTTTTTTTTTTTTTGCAGGAATAGATATCTCTTGTACAGATGATCCTGCTGCATTATCTCGTCAGTAATAAGATCGACGTTTCGTTTTACTGTTTTATTCTCACAAGACACATTCTTGTGCTTTCTCTTTTATTACTCTTTGATACTGAATCATGCTCATTGTCTGTAGATGGGATAGAATGCACTTTTTCTTATTCAAAGTCCACATCTAGTAGGTCTGTCCACGATGTATCTGAAGAAATGAGCGTGCGCAATATATTATACTTTATTAATCACACACATACCATTTCTTGCTGATTAATAAAATGCAACCATCAATGTCAAAGTGTATTGATAATTGCACAAAAGGGTCCATTTTCTATTACAGGTGGTACGTGCGAGAAAAAAGTCTCGTCAACATCGTTTTAGCCGTATAGTGTGTGAGTGTACGACCCAATGCAGGTGTGTTCCCCCCAAACGATGTTACATGTGAAGCAAGGACCATCTTGAAAGCCTCAAGGAAAAACGTGGATCGACATCGTTTCTTTGTAAATTTATTAACGTGCGTTTCATGTCACACTAAAATCCCTTGTTGAAATGCCACTAGCCTCGTGTTGATTTTAAAAGTGTTCATAAAATCATTGCTCTTTGCCCCATTTAATTCCCAAATCGTTTTTCTTTTTTTTTTTCCTTTTTTTTTAAAAGGGTTTTGTTACATGAAACCAGACAATGAAAACTGCAAACCTTCCCCCCCCCACCGCCAATTCATTATCACCCTGTCTTTTTTTTTTTTTTTTTTGCTGCTGCTGCTGCAATTTATGGGTTAAATAAAAACTTAATCCGCGCTAAGCTCGTTATTGGTTTAGATTAAAGACCAGGACACACCATGTTCTAAAATAACGAGTAGTTACTGCAGAAATCAAAGAAGAGGTAGACACACAATAGAACAAAAGACATGTATGTGGCTAGATGAACCACAACTTTTTATAGCCACACCGAGAACTCCTGAACTATCCTAAATATATATCTGTGGCTTTATTAGGGGAGATGGGCATATCACCTATCTGACTACAGTGTGTTAGAAGGAGTTTATGTAGGATAGGGGTGGTATTGATTTTTCTAAGCAGAAAAAAATGTTGCGTGTGCTATATTTTTATGTAACCATGATACGAAATTATGATTAAGCCAAGACACCTATTCCTCGGCTTCACGCATGTTGAATTTAATAAATAAAATAGCTATTATAGGAGCCTTTCTTAATGGATCAAAAATATACCAACGAACAATGAAATGATATATTAAATGAAAACAACAATTACTAGAATAATAAAAGAACGTAACATGACGAAAAATTTGTTTTTACGCATGACTACCAGCCGTGGAAAAGAATTTGCATTATTGTTTAACAACAGTGTGTACGACATCAATTCTTGATCTTTTTGCTGTGTCAAACTGATAACAACAAGCAGAATTTATTTTATTCATATATAAGAAAAAAAAACCTAAGAGCTATACAATTTCTTTTCAAATGAATGAAGACCATGGACACCACCTTCCATTTGTGCTGCAGCTGTGCGTTTCTCAAAGCGTACATCACCATTATAAACCGCTTGATGGAAGTCATCCACAGACTGACAACCAATGTCTTGAAGGGAATGTTGAACTCCAGTGACAAGATAAGAAGCAAACTTGCGCACAGATCCCTTATCAAGCACGTTACCTACAACACCTTGAGCAACTTTAACAGCATCGCCTTCAGAAAAGTAACGCTTGGTAGCTGCGTTTCCTTCTTTTCCAGATTTGATACTCATGGCATCAATGGATCCCATACCACGATAACGCTTAAGACGTTGACCCTCATGATAAAAGTAATCACCAGGAGATTCGGTCGTACCAGCAAGAAGGCCGCCCATCATGACAGCACTAGCGCCAAGTGCAAGGGCTTTGACAATATGGCCTACGTTACCAATACCACCATCAGCAATGGTGGGTACACCAAACCTACGGCAAAATTGGGACACGCGATAGACAGCAGTGGCTTGAGGACGACCACACGCCATGACTTCTTGGGTGATACAGATAGAACCGGAGCCCATACCAATACGAATGCCGTCCGCACCTGCTTCGATCAAGTTTGCCGCCTGTTCACGTGTGACAACGTTACCAGCAATGACCTCCAAGCTTTTAAAAGTTTGTTTGATCCAACGAATCATTTCCAATTGATAGATTGAATTGCCTTGAGAAGAATCCAAAACAATGACATCAAGACCTGCTTCAACTAATAAAGTGAGACGGTTCTTATCATCGGGTCTTGTACCAATAGCGGCACCAACCAAAAGCTGTTTAGAATCTTTGGACTTTGAGGCAAAAGGATAGTTCAAGTTCTTTAAAAGATCAGAACGAGACAATAAAGAAACAAGAAGACCTTCTTCATCAACAATAGGTAATTTACCCTTCTTTGAGGATCGGAGAATTTCATTTGCTTTTAAAAGCGTCACGCCTTTTTTAGCAACGACCAAATCTGTGCTCATAACATTCTCAAGTGCTGAAGTATCGTCTTTGTGAAATTGGATGTCACGAGCAGTAACGATACCAACCAATTTGCCATGCAATGCACCATTTTCTATAATTTTTTTTTTTCAAATGTTTATATTGTGGGGGTCATACAAGCGAAAATTAATGCTGTGTTACCTGTAATGGGGATACCACAGAAACCATGCTCTTCCTTGATGGCTTTGACATCAGCAACAGTGTTTTTGGGTGAAAGTACAACAGGATCAACAATAAAACCGTTTTCAAATGTCTTGACTTTTCTAACCATCTCGGCTTGAACTTCAGGCTCACAATTATGGTGGATGATACCAATACCGCCCAATAACTGGCAAAGAGTCAGTTAGTTTTGACATTTTTTTTTTTTTTTTCTTTGTTAATAATTTAAACTTACTGCCATGGAGATAGCCATCTCGGCTTCGGTTACGGTATCCATGGGAGAAGACAAAAATGGAACCTTGAGAGTGATATTCTTGGTGATTTTAGAATCCAAGACAGTCTTTCCAGCATCAAAGTTGATAAAGCCAGGAAGAATCAAAAAGTCGTTGTAGGTTAAACCACCACTGATCTGTTCATCCATAAGAGACTCGACCGACAAACCATCCTTGTGGTCATAATCGGGCAAGTAAGTGTTAGCTTTGGAACAATCGAGAAAAGACATGAGAAAATGGAAAGAGAGGTAAAATAATGCATAATTCAGTTTTTTCTACTTTTTTATTTTTGGGGGAAGGGAACAATCAATTTTTTTTAGGCGTGTTTCAGATGAGACTTGTGTGTATGGATTTACTTTTTGCCGTTCTTTTTGGTAACAAACTTCTTTTTAGCGGTCTTGACCACCTTGAACTTCTTACCGTCGTCTTTGACAGCACGAGTACCTTCGAATCTCTTGGCATTAGGTATCAGCTTACCAGCCTTACCAGATTGTCTACGAAGAGCATTTTGTTTACTACTGCTTGCTTTCTTGCCACTCTTTTTCTTGTTATCTCTAACACCACCTTCAGACACGGGTATCTTACAACGTTGAATACGAATCTTTGTCTTTTCACGGAACTTTTTATCTGTTAAAGCTAATGCAGCATCGACACTTTCACGCTCAGAGAATTGAACGTAGCCAAACCCTTTACCGACATTTGTCTTGCTATCTCTGACAGCACGTACACTTTGGATCTCACCACAATCTTTGAAAAATGCCCAGAGTTCCTCTTCTTCAGTATCAAATGGTAAACCACCTAAAAAGACAGAACGCTTACGGTCATGTTGTTTATCGTTGGATGCACCATCGACACGCAAATGTTTATCCATGAACACAACACCGTTTAACTCACAGGCCTTGTCTGCGGCTTTCTTGGTGTTGAAAACAATATAGGCGTTTAATACGTCACGAGATGAATGAAGTTTACGAGAAATAAAAGCTGATTTACGATCCATGGGTTCTGAAAAGGCGACTGATCTAAAACGAATTGACTCGATTTCTCCACACTCCTTGAATCTAGACTTCAATTGATTATATCCTTCCTAAAATTCACGTTAGTCAACCTCTCTCTCTCTCTCTCTCTCTCTCTCTCTCTACTGCGAAAAAAACATACTTTCTCGATACATTCGACAGGCAAGTTACCGACAAATACAGTTCTGATCTCCTTTTCTGCCTTTTCTTCAAGAGTTAACTCTTTCTTGACCTTTTTTGTCTTTTCGTCTTGATATTCCTCGGCCTTTCTCTATGAGTTGTGACCCATGTTAAGTTTTCTTTTCTTTCGATCTGGGGACATGGGAGTTTTTTCTTACCTTGTTGGCGTTACTAAGTAATTCCTTGGCTCTCATGAAACCTAAAAAGGCCTTGTTCGTATCTTGCTTTCCTTGTACCTTCTTCTTCTTATTGACATTGGCAAGTACCTCTTCAGTAAGGATAGGCTTGACAGCCATTTCACTTTTACCGGCCTATGTATTGATAGTAAATACCCAAAAAAAAAAAACTAAAACTTTGCAACAGGGGCTTTACTTACAGAGCTTTTAAACAAGTCATCTAAATGGCTGTCAACCTTAATAGGTGTTGATAATAATCCACTCATTGTATTAATGTGTCTAGAATAAAAAAAAAGGGAAAATTTATTTTTATTCAGTTTGGGTTGTGCGGGAGAGATCATGTTAAAAAGTGACTGTGTTGTGGCTTTTTATTTTTGAGAAAGCTCTCGAGTTGCATGATTATTTTGGCCTCTTGTTACTTGTAATCCTCTTGTCTAAAAAGTTCTTGTACTGGGTTTCCCACCTCATTTTCCAAACATAAGCGTAATTTTTCCAAAAATAAGCAAGAATAAATTAAGGCATATTTTTTTTTGCGATACAACGAGATAGAATGTCTTATCCAACCTTTACAATCGCTCAAAGTAACTTTCGAAACAGATTCCATTATTCTAGGCGTCAATAAATTACCAGAATCAAGAGGGTTTCTCTTGATACCTGCTTTTACTTTTGACCAAAATTCTTCAATCGGATTTCAAAAAAGGAGAGTTTGCTGGTAAATAAATACATTTATATCCTCTGCCTTCAATAGCCTCCTAATAGGAGCAGGCTTATGAATCGGAGCGTTGTCCATTACTAGATAGTAACCTTGGAGCCCGTTTCTATCTAAACAATCCATCATATTATTCAAACAAGCGAGAAAGTGTTCAGATCTAGTCCCTACCCGGCCATTGATCTTCACCTCTTTTCCGTTTACTTTTCTCTTCTTACTACCAACAGATGATGTGGGCTTTTGAAGTGAAATATCAATGACGCCATCGACTGAAATTGCACCCGAAATCGTAATCGATGTGCTACGTGCAGAAGGGACGATTGCTTTGGCAGGTGTACTTTTTTTCGACCATCCTCTATGACGAGTGATGTTGATATTAAAACCAGCCTCGCCTATGAAGACACAATTTTTCAGGATGTCCGTATTATCATCTGCTATCCATTTTTTTACTCCTGTTTTTCTTTGTTCGATTACTTCAATATTGTTTCTTCTGGCAGGAATTTTTTCTAACCTCTTCATAGAAAGAGCACAAACAGTTCGCATGAATCTGTGAAGTGCAGATCGACTCATAGTAAGATTCTCTGTTTCAAATTCTTTACAAAGATCCAATTTAATTTGTTCAAGTACTGCTGTTGTATTCTCATCAATGTACTTGATAATCTATTCAGCATGGCGCTATTGTAACTTAAACAATGATCCTTTTCTACCTCTCTTTTTTCTACGAATAAGTCCATTTTCAGGATCTTCTCTGAAAGTTTTTCTGTATTTGTACCCAGACCATAAAGAAATACCTGTACTCGAGCAAGCTGATTTGACATTAGACCCTGCAGAAATTAAGTCAGTAAATAAGTCAATTTGTTCATTATTATACTTCCTGTATGTTTTTTTTCACCGCTTTCCAGTTTCAGCTCTGGTTGATTTAAATGAGCATCAAAATACTCTTTAACACGAGCATTTACCTCTTCCAACGTCTCTTTTTTTCTCTCTTCTTTTCCCTCTTCATTTTCTTCTACTTCTTCTACTTTCTCTTCTTTCAAATCTAAACCTAATTCATCAGCTAGTTCTTCATCACACTCCATTGCTGTACAGACGTCTTCTTCGGCAGTCTCACTCTGCTTTTGATATAAGCTAACATAGACCTATTCGGTAACTACTTCAGCCTCCTCTTGGATGGACATTTCGTTCATTAGTGTGTCAATGTTCATTGTTAGTTAAGTTTATTTTTTGTAGAAATAGTAACAGGTTTTGGAAAAATTAAAAAAAACCGGCAGCTGCAGTTTTAGAGCTCCCTATTAACGATATCTGGTTCACATCTTGCCCAGACCAATGCCCTTTGAAATCCAGAAAGGTTCAAGTCAAACACGTTTACACTTTTGATAGTATACAATCACGTTTGATTCGACGTCCTAATCAAGATCCTGACAAACAATATCCAATTCTCGGGTCCCGCTTCCATTAAAGCCTGATGCTCAACCTGGCCTACCTGTTTCCTTTTGCTCTTCAGCTACTAACACCCAACAGTCATTTGTTTGGATCGATTGAAACCGGACCTCTTACTGAATTTTTCACTGACATTCTCTCCATTGATAAAATTACCTCAAAATCTGTCCGGGATTCAGCGGTCCAAAATACTCCTCAACGAATGACTTCTGTTAGTCGAATTACTGGTCCTACGTGGAAGTTGTTTTGGAAGAGCAAGTTGAATTTTCATACAAAAAACATCGGGTTTCAAATTCTACACAATAAGATAAATACGACACTCACCATGTACAGATATCTCCCAGATCTGGTAAATTCTCCTCTTTGTCCATTATGCTCTTCCAGTCCTCATTATCCTGAACATATGTTTGTCACCTATCAGCGCGTTTGGAAGATTTGGAAAAGATCGTTCACTTATCTTTATCCTCAGATATCAGCATTATACTTACTCAAACCTTCGGAGGTCTTATCCAGTCTATACACGTTTCAATATCCCTGCCGCAAAATGTTCCATCTTTAAACTACACCAATTTTTCTTTTTGGTGCTATCCTCGAAGGTATTTGGAAACATAACTGGCGCTTTATATTTGATTCAACACCATTTACTGAAAATTATACTAAATATCTTTGTGTGCAGGCGAACATGCTGAAAATGAATATGGAACCAAACCAACTGAATGGACTAATTTTACAAGATCGGATGTAGTCTACTGCCCGGTGGACCCAAAAAAATCTGAGACATTACCACCTGTGCTGATTGAAGTTCAGTATACAGTTAATGGTACCTTCTTCCGTCGTCTCAACGAATATTGTTTGATGATCAGAAAACAATATCCTATGTAACCTGTTGCCGTCGTTTTCTGTATTCACAGCACAAGTCAGAAGTTCAAAGATCTCACTTATGAATGTAAGGAGAGGGAATTTAGCAAGCGGGTTTGTTGCCAGGGATGGGCACAAGATATCTATTATATTAGCGCTGAAACTCTCTCTCCATATTTAAACCAACAGCCACTTCATCCTTTAAACGCACTTGGTCATTTTTTTACTGCACAAAAACTATCCATTTTGGATATAAAAAAAAAAGAAGATGAAACTATTAAAATGTTGTATGAGATTGCTGCACATGTATTTAGAGATGAAGAAGCAGGACAAAATGCCATTGATACAATTTGTAGCAAATCAACTTCACAGCTCAATCGAGCAATGTCATTTCTTCTGGAAGACGTTCCTGAGCCAAATGCCCAAAATAACCAGAGACTGCTTTCAAGATGGGTTAAATTTGATAGAAGAACTACATACGAAATATAGAGCTTCATCTCCACCATCCGTAAGAACTCCAGCAAATAATGATTGGCAGTTTATCGATGATTACAAGAAAGAGCATGAAACTAAAATGAATTGGGCTACTTGCTATGAAGCTGGAAAAAATATTGGCCTATTCAGCAAATTTACATCATTAAAGAGTGTCCAAGCGGTATATTACCGAGCTGTGAATAAATATAAATAAAAATATTTTTCATACCATAAAGTGCGGGCAGATAGCTGTTTCTTTTATGGAATGATAATGTGCTGTTATCTTGGAATTTATAAAAGAAAGAACGAAAAAGACTAAAAGTATGTTTAAACTTATTATAGAAAAAACAAGAGAGGGGGGGGGACACGGTTGATTTTTTCTAAAATAATACCGTTAGAGTTTCTATTAATGGGCTATTAAAAATTCTGCTTGAAATATGACAAGCAGTCATCTATTAGTTGTTTATGTTGCAACTATATTACTTGTTTTATGTATGTAATACACTCTTGCGAGAAGCAGGTAGAATGTTATATTTTGACCAAAACGGTTACACATCCGTATAACAACTTTTTGTTATATGGTCGTGTAACCTAGTTGATATAATAGCGTTGTTATATGCCTGTTATACAAGTCCGCCAAATTAATTTAAAAAAAATTATACATGATACTACGAAAATAAGGTCTCTTCCTCAACCCTACCAAAGAGACGATTTTTGAATAGACTTATTTACTTTATGTTTTTATGTAAAAAAAAAAATTCAATATTTTTGTTGGTCCTCTTTTAACACCAATTACTGCCTGACAGCGGTCCTTCATACTTTCAACTAAACGGCTTGCATACTCAACGCCAATCTTTTTCCACTCCTCTTGCAAGACTTTTCTTAAATCGTTTAAGGAATGAACCTCTGGTATTCGTGTATCGACTAGTCGCTCAAGAGCATGTCAAATATGCTCGATGGGGTTTAAATCAGGACTTTAAGCTGTCCAGTACTCAAAACCTCTGATCAAATCGCTTCTTTCCACCACCAAGCATATTCACCAATGTGACAGGTAGCGCCATCTTCTTGAAGCAATAATCGCCTTTCTTCTTTCTTGGTAAGGTTAGAGAAACAAAGGTAAAACTCTTTGGTCAAGATATTGATATGTATATCTTGGTTCACAGTACCGTAGAAATTTTGTATAACAGGCATATAACAATGCTATTATATCAACTAGGTTACACGACCATATAACAAAAAGTTGTTATACGGATGTGTAACCGTTTTGGTCAAAATTGATTCTGGTAATTTATTGACGCCTAGAATAATGGAATCTGTTTCGAAGGTTACTTTGAGCGATTGTAAAGGTTGGATAAGACATTCTATCTCATTGTATCGGAAAAGAAAATATGCCTTAATTTATTCTTGCTTATTTTTGGAAAAATAGTGACGGGTTTGGAAAATGAGGTGGGAAACCCAGTATTCTCGCTTTTGCTTAGCGAAACCTTCTTCTTGAAGGAAAAAAAATGAGACTTTATATGGTACATGATAAGAATTTAATATAAAGGACATAGCCTTGAGTCAATCGTTCCCAAAAGTAATAGGTTTTTTGAAGCTTGTCGTCTATAAAAATCGACAATCTACTACTCAACAACTTTGGCTCGAACTGAAACCGTTATGTTTTTGATATTCCAATAAAGGGAAACTTGGTGCAAATCATAGATATAACAATAAACAGGAGTTCTATTTAATATATTCATAATGTCAATAAATACCTTATTCATACATGCACTTTTAAATACATCTGTTTTGTATACCGTAAGAATATTTTGCATTTAAGCAACACCTGAAAGTGATAGCCAACAATGATTAGGAGAGGTGGAATTTATCGAGGATGCCAAGGAGAATATTGATATTGAGAGAAACGATCTTTTATATTCACCAATGTGTTTGCCTTATTGGAGGATGTCTTGCTGGTGATGCTGATGCGAATTGTAGCTTGCACTTTTTCCTGAACTGACTTGTTGACTGTGTCATTCTTTTACTACTGCCTATGTGTCATTTGATGTTACACATATAATAATGCTTCATTATTTTAGTGACTACTAATTAATACTACTTTACATGCTCTATCGTGTCAAATATCCAAGTTATGTAACAACTGTTACCGACGTTTATTAACAAGAGCAGTACAGTGTCAAGTTACAAAAAATGTTAAAATATTTGTATTGAAGGGGGGGGGGGAGCCTTGATGGCGGTCTAATGTTTTTAAGTGAGATGGTATAATACTTTAAATCAAAGTGAAAATCAAGGATCGAGGATCTCGATCACAAAAAAGCGGCTCCTATCAATGCAGCAACTGAAAATAATACCTACCAATAATAATAGTGTCAAGTTAAAAAATTGTAGAAAAAACTAATTGGGAAAGAAGTTGTTATTGGGATTTATCCATGAGATGATATTGGCTGATAACTTAAAGTTTGTGATGAAAAAGGGTTAATAATCCAAAAGATCACGCAATCTAAGAAATAATGTCATGTCCAACTCGCTTTTCTGTCTTTTTTTAGTAGGCGTTTAGGAAATTGAAGATCTAGCACAAACAGTGCAGCGAGAGCTAATAAACAGGCTACTGCATTCAAAATCTCGATCATATTAAAATACACGTCAACCTGACGAAACACAGCAGCATACAGAAATTACCTGCTATAAACACCAAGAAGTAATATCTTTGAATATACGAGAACGTTTGCAGCGTACAACTTTTTATAATAAACCTTTTCCTCCTACCACTGCTTAAAAAAGTGTTATATCTCCGAGCACCAGGTCCCAATCTGTCCAACATAAAAAACGAAGAATTATTCCAACGCTAGTCTATTGACTGTATTGATATCTTCTTGTATGTATGTTTAAAAAGGTATAAAACTTGACTGATTCTGCCTTGGGTGTTATGTATTAATCATTAATTTACACTTATCTACTACTGAGAAATTCAGAGGTTATAAAAAAAGTTATAAAAATAACTAGACTGCAAAAACTAACTGACTCTATTCAAACAAAAAAATGAAGGTTTCTTAGGTAAAAAAAAAAAATTTTAAGCACGTTATATATTGTATATATGTATGTAACTTATTTTGTATAATAGTACCAGAGTATAAAAACGAGATGTTCGTTCGTAAAACGTCCAACATTGGCAAGTTATAAATGTAATTATTTGTACCGGTGCGTTTCCTTGAGATGTCAAAGTCATCAAAATATAAATTGATTGATCTATCAAAAGTCTATAATAAAAAATGTATAAAGTAACTACATACAAAGATTCCACTTCACATTACTAGCTTACTATATGTCTATTCAAATTTTTGGGATCAGCACAAACTCTGCGGTACATATGTGATTAAAAGGTTTCATTGGTGATGCTTAGAAGTATAAAATCAAATTCAAGGTCTCGATGTAGAGTTATCACTAATTTAAGGCTTCGTATAATTAGAACTCAGCTTATTCTGAGGGGAAATAAGTAAATACTTTGGAGGAGCTGATGTCATCGCTCGAGTTTTGGCCCAGGCCTGTAAGTTTTTGTATAACCGCTCTAGGTAATTTTTGTTTTTTTCTTTTTTTCACCTTACTATTTACATTAAAAGATGATCTCTAACGTCCTCGCTCGTTCCGCCATGCGCGCTTCTACTCGTCAAGTCGTTCGTTCCGATCTTTACCATTTCTCCAACGCCAACGGTGCTGTAAGAATTAAATTTTTATAAAAAAATTATATGCAATGGAAAAGTAATGTCGAAATTTAGAATATTCCCTTCAACACCAAGAACAGAGCTGGTCTTGCCATTAAGATGACCTTGTATTTGGGTCTTGGTTTCGGCGCTCCTTTCCTCGGTAAGTACATGTTATGAAAATTAACTAAAATCTTTTTACTAATGCGTTTTCTGTAGGTGCTGCCTGGCAATTGTAAGTTGGGGGATATTTGGACAATTTTTTCTTTTCGATAGATTTGCGGAATAACTAATGCAATTTGTTTTTTTCTGTAGCTACAAGGCCGGTTAAATTTAACCCGTCTTTTAACTTGTAATCATCCAAAATCAACATACAGCAACTATTTCCAAAACTACTAATGACCGTATTGGGGAATAAAAAGAATCTTTTTTTTTGTCTAAATATATGTGTGTGCGTGCACACCTCTTTTTTTGTTTATTTGTTTTAAGCCAAAAAAAATGACATAAATAGTCAACTTTATTTTTAGTTGCTTTTTTCTTTTTGTTCTTGTTTCTTTTTTTTTCTTGGGATGCTGCATTTCTTGGTCTTTGGATTCTTATTTATTGGAATAATACAGGCACTTGGATATGCTGATTTTGGGCTGCCCAATCAAAACCCTTGTGTCTTCAGTCATGGAGGAAAGGTGTATATCATCAACCAGCAATCGCTTGCCATCAGTTTCCACCAACCTTGGGATAATACAAGTCCCCAAATTATCTCGCATAATCTTACAACAGTCGGTGCATGTAGTATCACAAGATCAGGCAGAGTCATCTTTTTACCTTTAGACCAACAACAAACCTTACAGGTTATAGATGATATCACCTTACCATGGATTTTAAATAGTAACATCACTTATTTAGGTTCTCAAAATGCCATTGATTTATTTATTAAAAGAACAATACCGTTGACCCGACTGGTGACCACTGCATTTAATGATTTCATAATGATCTTGGGGGCAAATAATGAGTCTAGTACTTTTATACTTGATACGCGTTACCTTCTTTATACCTGGCATGAAATATCCTTTTCAACCAACTCGCCGACGCCTTCCTCTGTTAGTACTCTGTATGCAACATCACGCTGGATACTATATTTCCATATCGATTTAAATACAATCCTTGTACACTGCTTTGATCCTCTAACTTTTCAATGGTATGGTCTGATTTCAACGCTGGAAATAAAAAATAGTAATAATCAGACACAACTATCTATCCAAGTCATTCCAACGGCTGTTGACCCTGATTCGTTTTTAATCATAACCCGACAAGAAGATGAAACAAGTGCCACGACAAATATGTGGCAGTCAAATACGTCTACGTTGACACCAGAGATCACGGTTTTATTTCTAAATCCAATTGTTCAACAATCGGCAAGCTCGAGTGGCAGTGGATCTGTTATGGTTACACGAATCGACGATGAAATGGCACTATTTTATGGAGGGAAAGAAAATCTTGAATTCCTAAACACGTCTAACAAGGCATTTATTGAAACACCTCTATGGCTTGCTATCGCTGGAGAATCAACACATGATAATAATAGTCATTTGGGTATTATTCTGGGCACAGTGCTGGGCGGAGTCGTGTTTATTATTGTGCTTGTTGTTTTGTTTATCTGGTTAAGAAAGCGTAGTAATGTGTCACTACGCCCAAATAACAGCAAAGCCAGAGGCCCATTGATGAATGGTATGGAATTATTGGTATCTTGTGTTTTTGTCTGTGTGCGTGTGTGTTGACCCCACTTTATTCTTAGAACGAAATATCGAGCGATCGCCATCAATTTCTCAATTTACTCTATCACCAATTAAAAGGTTATCACCAATTAATCTATTTCCGTTACCGTGTGATCACGTCTCATCATCAGAAGATGAAGGCATCACTGTACTACCCCAGCCGAAGATTAAGAGTCGGTTTAAGGAACATTTTCATTATGATGATTCCATTGCATCTGAATCGTTACAGCAAGACAGTAACTAAAAGCAATCATGTACATATCTTAGCATAAACTACCAACTATTTTAATAATTAACTTTTTTGTACAATCACATAATAAAAAAAAATTGACAGCTTTTTCTTTCTACATATTGGGACCAAGGGCATAACTCCGACACAAAGTTTTTTTTTGTTGTCGATAGATGGGCTGCTTTTTTTTTAACACGACATGCCCCAACTTTAATCATATTTACCTGTCAAACAATCAAATAATCACATGCGACCGAAAAGGATCCCCTGTTTTATAAATGTTTGGCGCCAGGTAACAACAGCTGGGTAAGCAAGGGAAAACCAATAAAATGTAGAAGGAAACAAGTATGTTACTCACACAAAGGTGTAAAAGACAATTTACTTTTCTTATAGATAACAAAATTTGTTAACAAGCAGGTATTTCAAGAGATAAGCATCGAAAATACACTTTTTGGACCTTGTGTGTGTTATATGTGCAGTCCCATACAATGCACAGTACATTTTAATTTACATACATACAATTTATAGATGTAGATTACATGTAACACTCACTTGCATACGTAAAACGTATTTGGCTTCGTTATCCTTGAAAAAAAATTTACGCCGAGCAATGACAAGCAAAAAATAAATATTCACGCAGAATTAGATACATCTTACTAGTCAGACGAACCATTAGACTTGTTCAGGTTATTGGATGAAAGAAGTAGTAGATAATAATAGATATTATTAGCTCTTAGTCTCGCCAAGAGGAATATACTTTAAGTTCTTTACCTCAAAAAGATAACATCTTCAACACTGGGCTCTTAAGAATTGTGCTTGTTATGTTTTCTTAATATTATAGTTATACAGCGTTCCATCAAGAAAGTTCTTATATAACATAGGATGCGATAAAACTATATCATGTTTATTATGTAAACGGAGAGGGGCTGGATCACTAAAACCTGTCATCTTCAGTTCAGAATTTGTTTAGAATAGTCTAGACAAGGCACTTCTGAGAGTATTGGCTCTGCGTACAAAGAAGTACCACAAAGGTATTGTTTCAAAGTAACAACTACACAGTATTATTGTTGATACAAAAAAAAAAAGCCGAACAAGTCCATTAAAATCATTTGGGGGTGACTATGACACAGTCTTTATCATCCACAACATAAATTACTGTCATATTTTCATATAGTATTATCACTTCAAATTCGGACAAATGAAAATTATTTTCGGAAAAACTTAAAAAAAATGAGACTAAAAAATAATATATTCAGAAAGATATAAAAGAGTATTCAGACAAGTGTAAAAAAAATTCAGAAGTATGATAATAGAAATTCAGACCGAAAGTTTCAACTAGTCTTGATTCTTTATTGAAGCATTTATCTCATTGCGTTTCAAAGTGTCTTACCCTATTAGCGCAATCTTCTCTGTTGGTAATCTCACAGGCTGTCTTAATTCTGGAGGTGTTAAAGTGTCTAAAGCAAAAAACAAATTTATTTTGATCTACGACCAGCACGCTTCTTAATTGGGCAAAAATAAAGCTTGTACTTTTGATTGCAATAACCAGGTGTTGAGAATTATAGATTTTGTAAATGTTTCTGACGATATAAGAATCGAGCTTGTTGTGCCTGTCTAGGACATCCATGAAAGTCATAGCATGATACGCAGTTACACCTTTTTTGGCTTTACTTTTTTAATGTCATCGGTTTTAGCCTTTCGTTTTTTTACTGGATAGTACAGAACAACAAGGCACACTTTGCAGCAAGGCAATATTATCAGAGCAATAGGCAGATCCACCACCACTGCTAATTTATTTGGCTATTTATCATTCTTTGGCAAACAGCTTGGAATATACGGACTTCGAAGGATGGGAGTGCGCCAATAAACATTATATTATCCAATATCAGATCATGCTTAAGCCTAAAAGAAACCTAGCCTGGGTTTATAGAAAGGAAAGACACGGCTTAATCTAGCAAACGTATCGTATTTAGACATATATGTAGCAACATGTCTGACAAAAGCCACAGCTAAAAGATCGGACGTCACGTCAATGACAGAAATCTAGACCGTAAAATCTTGATTCGTCTTTCTTTTTCTCTAGTTTTAGTTTTTCTATATATCAAGCAAATGAAAGGAAAGGGTAAATAACTGAAAAGACAGACACTGAAGGTAGAGTATACAGTTATTCTTATAAAACTTCAGCAAACGCCCTGATACTTTCACTAAAACATCCACCAAAGTTATCGCTTTGGCTCATTAATGCAGGTAATTTCCTTTCACTAATTTAATGTTTCAACGGACAACTAACCTGAACAATAATTTTCTATTCGTCCGAACAAAAAAGCTCAATAGTCTCAACTTTTTTTTTATTATTTTTGCATTTGTCCGAAATTAATTCCAATTTGTCTGAATTCATAGTGTAAATACTGTAGTTCCAAACAAGTTATTTCAATCAACAATACCCTCTAATTTAAAACCCGGTCTTCAGCTGATCCAGACCCCAAATCGAAGCTGGGTGACGTTTTGTGAAAAGGGATTGCGCAATGCCATGATACATCTCACTGGCTCAAAAATTGTATTCATCACTCTTGTATCTTCACATTGTATAGTGGCAGTAAACAATAGTGCCTGATAGCAATTCAAAATACGTTATCTTTGTCCCCAAAAGCCAATTATTTAAACTGAGTTTCGACAAACTATTCTGGTTGAAAATGGGATTTTCATTGCGCTTACTTTGAACACATGCACAATTTCAAAAATCATGCTTATCTAATAAACGGTCGTATGCCACTAAATAGCAAATCGTATTTCTCCCTCACTTCTAGGTGACCACTAGCGAGGAAAGAGTTGAATAAATCAAGAATAAACTCGAGAATATATTACCCGTTCGAATAAAATGTTTATAGGGAACAAATGAAATTCAAGTTTGTGAGTCATCAACAGTGCATTTTTTGTTTGTAAAACTCCGACGAACAAGTCACGATCGTCCCCGCATTTAAAGAAAATCCCAACAGCGTTTTTTCTCTCTTTTTCTTTACCCTTTGTGTGTTTTATAAACAAGTATGCTTTCCATTGCCCGAAAGACTGCCTTGTCAGGCAGCGTCACTCGTATTGCTCAAAGAACCATTCTCAAGCCTATGACTGTCTTGCCCGCCCAAAGACGTCAATATACCACTGGAAGTGCAACTGCAGAAAAGGTAAGCATCAAAAAGATTATCTTTTTAACGAGCGATAAAATGGGAAGGTTTGCAGTTTAAATAACTCACAGAAAAAAAAAATGTCTCACTTAGGAAACCATTACCAAGCTTTTATACAATATCGGTTCTCGTAAAGAAGTCGAGCAATATCTTCGTCACTTTTCATCGGTCGAATCCCAAAAGTTTGCTGTTATTAAAGTAGGAGGAGCTGTCTTGACTGATGAGCTTGAAACTCTTGCTTCCGCTTTGACCTTTTTAAACCGAGTTGGTCTTTATCCCATTGTTCTTCATGGAGCTGGTCCTCAATTGAACAAGTTATTGGAAGAAGCAAAGATCGAGCCTCAATACGAGGAAGGTATTCGTATCACGGATCCCAACACTCTCGAGATTGCTCGTAAAGTCTTCATGGCCGAGAATTTAAAGTTGGTCGATGCCCTTGAACGACACGGTACTCGTGCTAGACCTATTCCAGGAGGAGTCTTTGTTGCTGATTATCTTGATAAGGATAAGTATGGTTATGTAGGCAAAATCACTGGTGTCAACAAGGAAGTTATCGAGTCATCTATCCGTGCCGGCGCTCTTCCCATCTTGACCTCTTTGGCCGAAACCCCCACAGGTCAAATCTTGAACGTCAACGCCGATGTCGCTGCTGCTGAATTGGCTACCGTTTTGGAGCCCTTGAAGATCGTCTTCTTGAATGAAAAGAACGGTCTTTACCATGGTGTAACCGGTGAAAAGATCGATGTTATCAACTTGGATGAGGTAAGATAACAGATTAGATCATCTTGATTTTTTTTTTGTACGTGTGTGCGTTTACTCACGTGTTTGTATAGGAATATGAGGATCTTTTGAAAGAGCCTTGGGTTAGATATGGTACTAAGCTCAAGATCAGTCAATGTAAGGAGCTCTTGGATGGTCTTCCCCGTTCTTCCTCTGTTGCTATCATTTCTGCTGGCCATCTCCACAAGGAGCTGTTTACTGATTCTGGTGCTGGTACCTTGATTCGTCGTGGTCATAAGCTCTTCAAGTACGATCAACTCGACCAAGTCGACCCTGATAAGCTTCGTCGTATTATGGAGGCTGAAGATGCCACCATCAAATCCGGTCAAAACTCGGTTGCTAGCTATCTCCGTTCTCTTCACGACAAAAAGGTCTCCATCTACACCGACGAGCCTGGACAAGTCTTGGCTATTGTTACCAAGGATCCTAACGATGCATCCAAGCCTGCCGTTCTCGAAAAGCTCTTGACTTCCAAGACCGCTGTTTTAAACAATGTCCCCGAGAACTTATGGACCTCTATCCGTAAGGACCACGATAATTTGACCTGGGTTGTTGATCCCAAAGAAGGTGCTCTTGATCGCTCATGGCATTTCGAACGTGCTGATGGATCTCTCAAAAACTCCAAGGATGGATCAACCACTTTCTTCTATGGTATCAACGATAGTGACAAGATCAAGCAAACTCTTCACAGCATTAACGATAAGAAGCCCGCCTCTATTCCTTCCGGTACTCGTGCTTACTCTACCTACCGCCAAAACGCTTTCCAATTCATGTCTCGTCGTGGTTTCGCTAGTGCATCTAAGCAAAAGAACGTCGGTTTGATCGGTGCTCGTGGTTACACTGGTCGTGAATTGATCAACTTGATCAATGCTCATCCTAACTTGAACTTGACTCATGTCAGTTCTCGTGAGTTGGAAGGAAAGCCTCTTGAAGGTTATACCAAGACCGATTTGACCTATGTCAATTTGAAGCCTACTGATCTCAAGGAACAAACTGAAGTCGATGCTTGGGTTTTGGCTTTGCCTAACGGCATCTGTACCCCTTTTGTTAAGCAAATTAACGAAGATGTTAAGGCTGGTCAATCCGCCGATAAGGTTTTAGTTGACTTAAGTGCCGATCATCGTTTCGATACCACTTGGACTTACGGTCTTCCTGAGTTCAACCGTGAAAACATCAAGGGTGCTACCCGTATCGCTAACCCTGGTTGTTATGCTACCGGTGCACAAATGTCTCTTCGTCCTCTCCTTCCTTTCCTTGACAAGCATTCAGCTCCTACTGTTTTCGGCGTCTCTGGTTATTCTGGCGCTGGTACTAAGCCATCTGACAAGAACGATCCTGCATTTTTGAAAGACAACATTGTTCCTTATGCTTTAAGTAACCATATCCATGAACGTGAAGTGTCTTACCAACTCGGTACACCAGTCAACTTTATCCCCCATGTTGCATCCTGGTTCCAAGGTATTGCCTTGACTGTAAATGTTCCTTTAGCCAAGACAATGACTAGCCAAGATATTAAATCCGCCTTCGAGGAATTCTACAAGGGAGAAAGACTTGTTCAAGTGTTAGAGTCTGGTGAGCCCCTTGTTCGTGATAATGCTGGTAAGCATTTCGTTCGTGTCGGTGGTTTCAATGTTCATCCCGATGGTCGTCGTGCAGTTATCACTACTACACTTGACAACTTATTAAAGGGTGCAGCTACTCAAGCAGTGCAAAACTTGAACTTGTCTTTAGGTTTTGATGAATATGCTGGTATTCCCACCAACTAAAAAACGCACTCCCACATGGCATCATGTACAAAATCCCTGCATTAGACATTTATTATTTGAAGCATTCCCTCTATATATAAAAATAAAATAATTAATGTATTTCTTTAAAAATTGTGTGCGACACTATTCCCAATTATGCAAATCAGGCACACCCAAATGACGTACCGTTGAACTCAGACGGTTTTATATTTAGATCTTTTCGAATATTTCCCTTGCTTCTCTTTTTCCTTACACTACAAAATTTAATCATGTTTTTCTGTTTTACTTGTAAGTTCTCTCTCCCACGAAAGACACTGTTGTAAGTAACCCTTTCTCTTTTACCAATAGTCGGTATCGAACGATTCAAGCGCAAGTCTGGTCACAATGTGTGGCATTGTCCTAATTGCCAAGCGAAAGACGTTTACCTTATAAAAGGAAACCAATGCTTTACACTCTGCTTTATACCTTTGGTTCCAGTCGGAGGTACGAAATCATTATATGAATGTCAAACTTGTAATTGGGTCAATGTTCAACAACCCAATTTTTAAAACCCTTACACGCAAATATATCCTTTTTAATTTAAATAAACTATACTTCGGGAAACGAACGTGGTTTTAATAAACGCAGTAATGCTGTGCGAGAATGTGTTCACGCATGAGAAAGATCAAGAACTTACCAGACGAATGAATCATCCTCTTTCAATAACGTCGAAGATAGTTGTCGTATTATTATAAACAGCTGATTTCACACTATGAATAATGAATATGGGAAACTGTTAAGAAACCCCCCTTATTACTGCATGGTATACATCATATTACGCAATAGACATGCTTTATGCAGGATTTCTTACTAATTTTATAAAAAAGAGTAATAAGAAATAAAATTTGATTAGGGAGTAAGGCTTACTTTTTTAAAAGCACACCTTTGATTTTATCATTTGCCTTTTTTTAGTTAGAAGCTCTGCTTGAAGCTTTCTCTCGCCTACTTTTAGGAGCCGCACACATAATTTTACTTTGCCATTTGTCCCAAAAAATTATCAACCCATCAAAATTTGTTAGGTGATAAATCAGAAGTTAAATATACACTTATAATTAAGGGATAAAAGAGTTTAAGCAATAAAATTTCATCAACCCTTACTTTGTAGCAATACTATACATAATGACCTAGGTGAAGCAAGTTTATTTGTTCGGTTGAAGTCTAATCCACCAATCGTTGCTCATTTTTTTGACGGAAATTGTATTTTTGCAGGGTTACACGTTGCCATGACAACCATTTTTTTTATTTGCGCAAAATATGGTTTCCATAGCAACCGTTTTACCTTAGACCTGCGTTTAGCCACAACGTTACACTGATTGTCTAAAACACATAAAAGGGCACGCCAAAAAACCCCTTCTTTCTCTTTTTTATCAGCTTTATTTAATTTTTTAAAAAATGACAATAACAATGCCATCAAGATCCTCATCAAGACTTGTTTTACAAAAAGTAAATTTACATAATCACCTTCAATACATACTTTATACTAACTTGGGGGATTTAGCAGCGAAACAGCGGAGTTGCAACAGCACCTACCAGGCAGCAAGCCCTGATTCGCAAAATCAAGCACAAGATTGGTAAAAAAGGAGCTGTTGTTCGTATCCGTGATTTTAAAAGACAAGCTGTAAGTAAAATGTTAACACCATTCGAAATACATACTGATCTTCATACGTAGAGAGAAACAATGTACTTGGTTGAACGCGATGGAAGTGATGAAGATACTTGGGAAACTGAAGACATGATTGGGAGTTCTGGTATCATTGCTGAATATCAACAAATGGTTCAAATCGAGTCAGGATACTCTATTACTATCGGTAATCAACAAGGACAGAAAAGATTTTCGAGAGCCTCGAAAACTCGTGCCGTCATGGCTTTGAAGCAATCTGAATACGCTAATGAATACAATAGTGATGAAGATAATCAACTCAGTGGTATAACCGTGCATAAATTAAGCAAAGGTAGTAACAACAGAAGAAAATCTGCCAAGAAATCTTTGGGGGCAAGAAAAACCAAGGCACAAATCCTTTTAGACGATCAGCATGAAGAGAGGCTTGGTCGAATGGAAATAAGAAGCCGCATGGATCCTGAAAGCATTATTGGCGAGGTAGAATCTAGTGGTGGGAAAAATTGCTGTTTTCAATGCGGTGCTAACGCTTACAGAGAAGCACTCGAAGCACACAGTTTGGATCAATTGAAAGGTGCTTTGGAAGACAAAACTATTCCCACGCATCATCATGAGGATAAACCTAATGGCCTTGACTTTACTCAATATGCGGTTTTACTTGAAAGAGGAAAATTTGCTGAAACTCTTGAAAAATATTATGGAAATTCCAACTCGACTGATTTCCCTGAAGTCCCAATAAAGTACACCAACTATTCTGGTGGTGGTACTGGAAGAAATTCGAGAATAGGCGAATATGGCAACCGAAGTTTCAAGTAAATGATTTTTTTTGCGATAAATTATGTATTGTTTTTGCTAATATACAAATTTAATATATAGACGTGTGGAAGAAGCAAGAGGGAACCGTGTTGGGTTTTCAGCTTTCTATAGAAATGAGAATTTGAGAGCGTGCTTGATGAACCCTGAAAGCGGTTTCGAATCAAGCGATCTTCATTTGTTTCTTCCTTATATGACCAAAGCTGCTTTTCGCGAGAAGAGACTAGTCAAGAACTATACATCTCATTATGACAATGGCTCTCATGAAGTTTATTATGCTGCTGCCTCTGGAAGTAGACTCTTGACCAGATATTTACTTGAAAACGTTAACAACTCGGGAAGATCAACTTTTAATCAGCTTCACGAAGAGGTTCTTAAGGTACCCTTATAAAAAAAATGAACTATTTAATTTAGCATACAATTGAACTAAACATACTTATTAGTTTGAAAATGGTGAGAATTTGACGACCTTTAGAAAGACTCAAATTTTGAAAATGGCGTCTGATTCATTCAATGCTACACCATACCACTTTGCTGCTATTAATCCAAGCTCTGTTTATTTGAGTGAGCTTTATGAGGCGCTCGATCCTGCTGAACGCTTAAATACAGATAGCCTTGGAAGATCTGTCGCCTTTTTTGCTGCCGTCAGTGAGACATCTGCTTGCTTGGAGTTTCTTGAGTCTAAAGGTTTTAACCTTTCCCTTGTTGACAAGTACAAAATGAGTCCTCTTATTCAAGCTGCTCGATTTGGTAGAAGTCATAACGTTGAAATCCTAGTCAAGCATCTCCGTGGTGGTCCCGAAGTTACCACCACATCTCCCTTTGTTTTCCAATCTGCTGTTCGTAACAGAAGAACTGCATTACACTATGCTGCATTCTTTGGTCATGCCAAGACATGCAGTATCCTGATCAAATACAATGCTCCCGTTGATTGTGTTGAAAATCTGGATAAACAAACACCTCTTATCTTTGCTGCAAAAAATGGCCATGTTGATTGTGTTCGTGTATTGATTGAAGAGGGAAATGCCAATCCTGAAAAGTGTGATAAGTTCTCAAGAACCGCTTTGCATTACGCTTGTATGTTTGGTCAAATAGAGGTAGTAAAATATTTGCTAACTTTAGGTGTCAATGCAAATGCTTCTGATAGCTCCAGTAATACTCCTGCTCATTTTGCTGCTGGATTTGGATACCTCAAAATTCTGCATTTACTTGTCAGATACGGGTCTGCTGATCCATCTATCAGTAACATCTGGAGAGGTACTCCGTGTTCTATTGCAAATATGAAGGGCCACGTTGGTATTATTAAGTATCTTCTTGGTATGCCTAAGAGTGCAATTGATGTCAACTTCAAGGATCAAAGTGGGAGTAGCATGTTACAGAACACGGTGAATGAGCCTGTTGAAACCCTTTTGGAAAAAGGAATCATCATTGAAAAGGTCACGTTATTACTTGAAATGAAGGCCGATGTTAATAGTACTAATATTGAAGGTAACAGTGTATAAGCTATAAAAGAGACTAGGATTATAAAATTTATAAACGCTATTTTATTATAGGAGAAACTTCTTTGCACACTTTGGTATCCGATACTTCTTTTGCAAAACAATTGCCCAAAGAATGGCAAACATTTTATCCCAATAAAAGCACTTACAATCAACCCGAACCTCTCAAGCATGATGAAAATGAAGGTGCAGTTTATCAAAAGACGATAGTGGAACTCTTGATCAAGCATGGTGCTGATTTGAATATGACTAGTTCGATGAATGAAACACCACTAGCTATGGCCATGCGCTTGAATAATCATTATTTGGTCGCGACGCTTATCAAGTCTGGAGCAAGATTCTGGATAGATGTAGATTCAAATGGCAATAATTTTTTCCACTACTTTGGTGCATATACTGCGTTTATCAATGGTCTTCAACCTCATTATGACTTGGATATTCTTGTGAGGGAAAGACATAAAGAAATTGCTCAACAAATGTGGACATCAGTTGAATTAAATTCTACTTCTCATATGTTGGATATAGCGAATACCGTAAGCACCACTAAATATTTATTTTGTTACCAATAATTGACTTTTGGACTATTAGATTAATTTGGGTAATGCTGAAGGTGTCGTACCTTTGTACTTTGGTGTTGCTAGTGCTATCCAAGAACAAAAATATGCAATGATTAGGGAAAAGAAACTGATCAAAGATAATATTTCAGAAGTTTCAAATACTAATTCCTCGGGATTATTTGGTTGTTTTAATTTTAACAGTAACAGTAACACGATCAATCCCGCTAAGGTTTTTGACAAGGCCGTACTACCATTAAGCGTAAATTTGCAATTCGATTTTAAATTATGGGTAAGAGGATATGAAATGATTTACGCATTTAAAACTGTATCTAACTCGTGGTTTGTTATATATTATAGATTCATTTTATGAGTGACATGGTGACCAAATTTAAACCTGACATGAATAAAGCTGTTGATTTGCCTAAAGACTTCAAGAAGAGCAACCCTAAGGCAACCAAATCAGAATATCCTACATCTACTGGTTATACCGCACTTCATCTTGGTAAACGATTTAGACATTGACCATGTACATGTAAAAAAAAACTAACTCCTCATCATCTTTGATATAGCTGCTGAAACTCAATGTGTTGATCTGATACAATTCCTTTTGAAAAATGGTTGTGACCCTAATGCCAAAGTTCAACTTGATAACGAAGTTCTTTCAGGAGATACACCCATCATAATTGCATATCGTCTTAAAAAAGATCTCCATCAAGAACTTCCCGATCAATCATTGGAATCTACTGAAAAGTTAAAGAAAAGTTTTGTCGTTTCTAAGCCCAACTTTAAACGTATGCTTCATCTGACAATCAAGACTTTGGTCCAATTTAATGCATCTCCCTTTTTTTTTAATCTCTCCGGAAATTCTGCTGTATTGAAAGCTTCTGCTAATTTGGACGATGAGAATCTTGCTCAAATGTGTGGTACTAAGTCTTCTCGAGGTGGAAATATTGACCAAAAGAACGAAAACAATGAAAGTGCTTTAATGATAGCTGTAAAATCAATCGGAAATAATATCGGACACCCGGACGAGGAACGTTATTTAAACTGTGTAAAACATCTTTTGAAAGCTGGTGCAAATCCCAATATGAAATATGAGGATGGTGATACTATCCTGAACAGGATTATCATAACTGGCAATTTACTTTTACTCCAGACCTTTATCCAAAATTCGGTTGTAACTATTAATCACGATCTACAAAACAAAAGTATGTAAAAAAATCTGCGAGTTCACTTTAAAGCACATTACTAATATATCATTTTAGAACTTGAAAATGCTTTGATTATGTCATGCAAGTTGAGAATACCTGACATTATCCTGACTTATTTGCAGTACTTGAAATGCCCCTCGGTCTTATGTGAGCTCAATGTTCTTGACAATGGAGGAAATTCCGCGTTATCTTATGCCGCTAAAAATGGAATTTATAAGGCTGTGAATGAACTGCTTTTAGGAGGTGCAGATCCCAACTTTCATGATTATCGGCACGTTCCACTTATTGAAGGTACCAATAGTCAAAATATCGATATTGTGGAATCAATTTTAAAACATGGTGCGCATGTTAATGCCACGGAAAAGACATCTGGAAATTCTTCTCTTCACTCTGCAATTCTTACCAAAAAACATCGAATTATCAAGCTGTTGTTAAATCATGGTGCTGATTTTGATTTACCGAATTTTAGAAAGCAGACACCT
Source organism: Mucor piriformis (assembly GCA_943193625.1). NCBI lineage: Eukaryota > Fungi > Mucoromycota > Mucoromycetes > Mucorales > Mucoraceae > Mucor > Mucor piriformis. Next base: position 2,482,427 of record OW971871.1, on the reverse strand, counting down.
ATGCATTTGGCCATTGAAACAACGAAGAGACAAACAAATCGATCTTTCCGTGCCGAGCGTCTTTTGATGAAGGCAGGTGCAAATGCCAATGCTGTTGATTTTTTTGGTACGTTACTTAACCGCTCATATATAGAAAAATGCATTAACTCATTTTTGTTAGGCCGCACTCCTCTCCATTATGTATTTGTTGATTGTGATTTGATTCCCATAACACGTAATACAGTCATACTTTCCAAGAAGGTTAAGCAAATAGCTAAAGAGTTACAAGCTAAACAAGAGAGACTTGAAACCTTAAATGATTATGCTCACAAGTTTGATCTTGGTAAATTTTCTGGAGTCTCAAGTGAGAACGTAGATTATTTAAGTGTTTGGATGAAGTCAGCAAAGGAAACACGATTAAATCAAGCTAAAATCGAAGAGAACCAATGCAAAAACAAAGTTGAAGATATTTTTGTTTTGGAAGAAGAGAAAGATACACTCAAGTTGTATTGTAACTACGTATGGGAATCAGCTACAATTAATCCAGCAAGATCTGATCCTATTGATATTCTTAAATATCTTTCAGACTTTAAAGGTTTAAAACTTGATGTTAAAGACGAATTCGGAAGAACTCCTCTTCACTATGCAGCTTGCGTCGGTGCTTTTAGTTGTACATCCTTACTGATTGAGAACAAGGTTGATATCAATGCATTAGATTCGGATAACGTAAGTCTATATTCTTGATGTATATGCATGGAAATAATCAATTTCTTTTATTGTCGTAGAATGGTTCGGTTCAGTTAGCTCTCAGAAACAACTATGTTGACTACTCAGTCATGCTTTGTAATTTCGGTGCAACTGTAAGTAACAACATTGTTATGAAAGATGGAAAGTCTATGTCTACATTCGGCTTTAGTTTATCTCAATCTCTTCTTAACATGGCTTATTTAACTATTGATAGAGGTGTTACCCTTATCGGTAAGAGGATACATTAAAAGCGTATCATGAGCTCATTATTTAACCAATTTTTATTTATAGAGTCTATCAGAGATGCATTAAAAAACGGTAAGACTAATCGTGCTTTATATTGTGATAAAATACTCACACAATTCAAATTCTTTGTAGGAAAATTTCATATGGTTGAGATTTTGCTAGAATCAGCTTCAGATGAATCGCTTTCTCAAACATTACCCGACGGTCAAAAAATTTGGCATATTATATCTGACTTCAAGCCGTTCAATAATGAAGTGTGGGAGGAATACGTAGGAGATATCACCGAAAGACTCTTGACATTGAGTCTACCTATTTGTAATGATATTCACCAAAGATCGCCCATTCATTATGCCGCAAAACATGGTCAAGCAATGTTACTCAGACAGTTAATTTCTATGGCCGACGAGTATCAAATCCAATCTGTTGACAAGGATGGCAATGCCCCCATTGACTATGCTGTGAACTCCAAGAACTTTGATTGTGTCAAGGTATGTAGACAACCTTTATTGTTGTTTCCCACAACTAACATTCCCCCCAGTATCTTTTGAGCGCAGGAGCGAGTGTCAGTAGTACTAATGGTTTCCAAAAACCATCTCTTATTTTAAAATCTATACAAGCAGATACTCATAATATCACCGACATTTTATTACAACATAAATCGCCTGTTAACGAAGATATCCCCTATGGCCGTATCAGCGCTATTATGGTAGCCTGTCAAAAAAGGAACTTGAAGCTGGTAAATCTCTTAATTGCAAGTGGTGTCAACATGAATGAACCGTGCTATGTAGAACGAAACGACAACGACGGAAAGAAATTTACTGTACTTCTTTACCCTATCTTTGCTGCTTCTTACAGGAAATCTTTATTATTAGACGTCATGCTACAAGCCGGTGCTAACCCTAATGTTTACGGTCCTGATTCTAAGCCAGAATGCGGTCGATCTTGCTTCATGTATAATGTTGATATAGACTCAATAGAAAATCAACAGGTAAAAAAAAAATAAGATTAGCTGAAGTCCAAATTAATGTGTTCTAAATATATTATTTAAAGACTCTTCTCAAGTACGACATCGATCTGAACTCTATTGACTCGAAATTATCACGTACTATATTCTATCAATTTTTCTTTGGAAAAATGAAATATAAGCAGAAATTCAGAGACGATTACAGCATTGATAACCAAAATCTTAATTTTAACGATGTTATTTATGAGAAAATGATCCAATCATTTCAGCCCGAGGTGAATTATATCGATAAAGTAACCAGTATGACGCCCCTTGAACTCGCAATCCACCAAAAGAATATGATCATTATAGAGGTAGGAAATCAAAAATGCTTTCAATGTAGTTTCTGTGAGTTAATTTCAAATTTATATACAGCGATTACTTTTGCTTGGGGCCGACGTTAATATAGAAAGTTGTAACAATACTGGTGATTTTGTCTCTTTAAATATCATGAACCCTTCAAAAAACCCAATTCCTGCTATACTTCACGCAATCATTCAGAATAATGGAAAAGTTCTTGATTTGCTTTGCAAAAACTCTCAAACCAAAGTAAATTGGAGCTGGCATGATGAAGAAAATCGTAACATTTTATCTTATCTTGTTGGATGTAACGGTGGATTTTCTACAGAAAATGTTGATATGCTGCGATACATTTTTGCTAAAGTAGACACTGAAACTTTCAAGAATCTTTTGGAGATGCGTGATATTTATGGTAAATACCACGGAACCGCATTTTTTATCCCCGACTCTAACCTTATGTTTTATTTGCCTGTAGACAAATCTCCAATCTGCTATGCCTACGCAAGAAAGAACAAGCTACTGTATGACACTTTGATTGGATTCGGACTTGTGAAGTTTAACTCATACGATAAAGAGCCCAAGCCTAATGATAGTTTGCCCATGGAAATTGATTTTATCTCAACTCAAAAAGTCGATGAAGATGCTCAGATTGAACGTGCTATTCTTCAGAAAGAAAAAGACATTGAAAATGCCAACAAATTAATTGCACATGATAATCAAGATCTGCTTGCTGAAGTTGATAAATTTTCCAAGTTGGGGAAAGTTGGATACATTATGCTAGATGAAAACAATCAGCCTTATGATACTATGTTAACCAAGGTCGATATCATGTCATATGGTGTTTATGCTGAAGTATCGTAAGTATCTCTGGCAGGTTCACATCAAGATAAAAAAAAAGACTTAAACGTTCTCTTTCTCAGATTTTACAAGATGAGTATTATTCATAACAAAGTTCTTAATGTTAATATTCTTTGGACTCGTTGGGGCATGTACGGTGATGAAGGTCAGCATCAGAAAACTCCGTTTTTGGACCTCGAAGAAGCTATTGCCGAATTCAAAAAAATCTTTAAAGCCAAGACTGCGAATTCATGGGAAAATCGACATACATCGTTTGTTCAAAAGCAAGGCCGTTATGATATTCTCAAGAAGTTCAACCACCCAAAGGATACTCTTATAACAAATTTTAATTTCTTAGATTCTACGCTTCCTGTTCATCTGCCTTGTGAAATTACAAATGTCATGAAACTTATTTGCAATTACACTTACTTGTCAAGAGTTTATATTGATTCTCGCGTTGATATGCCTTTGGGACAAATCCCTCAGAAGACAATCGAAGAGGCTCGTAAATTGTTAAAGGATGTCGAGTATATGTCGAAGAAATTCAATGAGGTCAGAGTCCACCGCTCCGATAAAGCCAAGCTCAGTGAATCTAAAAGTAAGTTTATTTATATTAAATATTGACTCTTGTACTCAGTTTTCTTCATTTAGCGTGGGAATTCAGAATTGCTCAAAAGTGTGTCGAGTATGCTCTCCTTCTGCCTTGTGGCAGCGAAAAGAGAAATCCTATTAAAAGGCTTTTGGATGATAGCAATCGAAAAACCGAATTATCAAGAGTGGATGATTTGGGCTATGTTGGATTTGCAGCTAATGTCATACTTGCAGCTAAACACCATCTAGGTACCACCCACCCTTTCCAATACGTATATCAAACATTGAACTGCTCCTTAAGAAACTTGTCAGATTATTCCGAATATCAAATGATAAAGAGCTACATGCTGTCTACATCTAACGGTAATCACGAACTGGTTCATCTTTTAGCTGTCAATCGTGTTGAAGAAGAAAGTAGATTTAATCCTTTTAAAGAAGAGGGTAACCGCAAACTTTTATGGCACGGGTCTCGTGTAGGAAACTTTATGGGTATACTGAAACAAGGCCTTCGTGTTAGTCCGAGTACCTCAACATCTAACGTATGTACCGCTCAATACATGGATATCACATCATCTAATTTTCTCTTTTTATAGGGTGCTATGCTTGGTAGCGGTGTATATTTTGCTGATACATTTGCAAAATCATTAAACTACGCAACTGAAGACTATGGGTCTTATAGATCAGCCTACAAGCTTTTGATATTATGTGAGGTTGCACTTGGTTCGAAAATGGCCGTTTATGAAAATTACTACAGTTCCACTAAGGCTGATGAGTTGCACTCTATGAAAGGCGAAGGAAGTAATATACCCGATCCTGACAATGAAATTTATAATGCGAATGGTGTGTGTATTCCTATGGGTCCATGTATACCCTTTTATCGTTCAAACAATAACGGCCATCAAACTCCATTGCTCGGTCATAACGAGTATGCCGTATACGATGAAGATCGTGTCAAGATTCGGTACCTTCTTATTATACGAGAATCTACAAGCTGCTTTTTATGCTCCAAACCTGATAAGAATTACTTGAAACCACTTTATAAGCATAATGTAAAAAAATATAACTTTACCGCATTCAATAGCTTCGAAGGAGAAGTTATCAAGGCGTATTTATCACACGAAAACATATCACCTCAAGAAATCTTTGAACAAGAATTAGACAACTTTATCGATTCCAGAGACTATAGTAAGTTTCATTACAAGAAAGAATAGCATTCATTACTTTTATATCTGATATATTGAAATAGAAAAAAAATGGAGTGTTCCTCTTGATTTATGTAAAGAAAGTAAAGTTTGTTATACTTGCGCTCAAGATGTTACCACAATTTTGCTTGAAAAGAAGATGACTGATAGTGACATTAATGTTCCTGGTAAGATATAACACAACACATGTGTTTCATTATCATTCTAATATCAATTGCTCCTTTAGAATCGCTCCAGACAAAGCCTTATTGTCAATATGGTAAAGAGTGCCGTACACAAAATCGAATTTCTCACGCTAAGAAATATCAACATTGGCTCAAAGAAAACACTAGTGCAAGGAAGGATGATGCTGATAACATCAAAGAAGTAAATGATGCTGTAGATTCCGAAATGGGCACCGAAGTCGAAGACGAGTCATTAATGGAAACTGAAGATGAAACTGAAGAGGAAGATTTTATGGATACTGATGACGAATAAACAATTAAATAATATTATACACCGCTCCTTTTTTAACTCAATAAACTATGCAATATGCAACATTCCTTTCTATTTTAACTATATAATTTCCTCATTCATCGCAGTTCTTCTCGTGCACTATTTTATTTGAATATATGAACGTGCCAATGAATTGAGTAAAGTATAGTGTTGGCCCTTACTTTATGACAAGAGCTGTCTATAAGACTATGATCACTGTCAAAAACAGATTAAGGGCCAGACTGAACGGGACTGAAAGAAGTTGAGGTGGCTTTAACTTATAATTTTTTCTCTAATCATTTAAAATTATTCAATTTAATATACTTTACATTTAACCAATCATATATCCTTATTTCAAAGATATTTATAGCAGATTTATTATACCGTAAAAGAAAAAAGCTTAGAAGATACACAGCTGTTTAGAGGCACATTAATAAATACAGTTTCTCTTTCACATTGCAGATAATGGATGTGTCAAGACCAAAAGTGCTGAAACCAAGCCTAATCTGATTGAGAACAGAGGGTTCGGTGTTGGTTCAACAAAGTGCATCTTGAGTACAATAGACAATAGACAATAGATGCAGAAATTTTATGGTGGATGTACTCATCCAGTCTTATTTTAGGAAACACTCCCAGTATTTAGAACAACACTCAGTCAATGCAATACCTAGTATAATATTAACACCTCTGCCTTTCTTGCGAGGAAGGGCAGATCGGAAAGTAACGAAGTTGCTACTAGAAATCGCAATGAAGACAAATACTGACATGACTGCTAAACATCATGGGATGTTTAACGTTTTCGACGGGACTACAGTAATTTAACAGCGTGGGTTGGAATAGACCTGGTACCCCCTTTTTTTCAATAAGCAAATGTTTTCTCGGCAATTGACACGTTCCATTCGGGCAAGTTCTCGTAAGATAGCATTAATTTCACCACTGCTGTGACAATAATCAAGTCCTTTTTGTTCATGTAGGTGTTTTTTCACTGGCACACCCTCTCACAACACGTTCATTACACATTTCCAAAGGATGTCTGAACAAACTTTCGAAAGTTAATGGTAATTGAATCAAAATTCTGAAAAAGAAAATGTTCTAATTTTTTTTTTCTATGTAGACGTCTCCAAGACAAACGAACATGATCACCGTGCCATTGGTAAAGCACAATCATTATTTATGACCCATGCTGTCAGCCCAGGTTCCATTTTTATGTTGCCTCATGGTACACGTATTGTCCACAAACTCCAACAATTTTTGCGCATGGAATATGCACGTTATGGATATCAAGAAGTCATGACACCATTGATTTACAAAAAGGACCTTTGGGAGACGAGTGGACATTGGCAGAACTACAAGGATGATATGTTTATGGTACAAAGTGGACGTGAACAAAAGTGCTCTCATGACCATGAACACGAACAAGTGATTGATGCTGACGAAGGATTGTTCGGTTTAAAACCTATGAATTGTCCCGGTCATTGTTTAATTTTCGACAGTACACCAAAGTCATATCGTGATTTACCTATTCGATTAGCTGATTTCAGTCCTCTCCATAGGTAAACAGAGATGCATAAAGTTGATGATGAATATTAATTGTTTGGAAACAGAAATGAAGCCTCAGGTGCACTTTCTGGTTTAACTAGAGTGCGTCGATTCCACCAAGATGATGCGCACATTTTTTGTGCTGAAGAACAAATTGCTTCTGAAATTACGTCTTGTCTTTCATTTGTTGACCGCGTTTATTCAGCATTCCAGTTCCCTCATTATGATTTGACACTTTCCACTAGACCTGACTCACAATTTATTGGTAGTTTGGAAGAATGGACTCACGCTGAAGCATCTTTGACCCAAGCATTAAATGCAACCGGAAGACCATGGTCTATTAAGGAAGGAGATGGTGCATTTTACGGTCCAAAGATTGATATTATGGTCAAAGATTCTAGTGGAAAGTCACATCAAACTGCTACTATTCAACTTGATTTCCAATTACCTCAACGCTTTGGACTTAAATACGTGGATGATAAGGATGTCGAACGCACACCTGTGATCGTCCATCGTGCGATTTTAGGATCTATTGAACGTATGATGGCAATTTTGATTGAGCATACTGGTGGTAAATGGCCTTTTTGGTTAAGTCCTCGCCAAGGTGTTGTAATCCCCGTGTCTACACAATTTTCGGACTATGCTAAAAAGGTCGCTCAGGATTTATCATTAGGAGAGAATGCAGAGGCTACACACGACCAATACTTTGTCGATGTCGATAAGTCACCTCGTGACAGATTAAACAAGATGATTCGTCAAGCTCAACTTGATCAATACAACTTCATCTTTGTTGTTGGACAAAAAGAAATGGATGAAGGCACTGTGAATGTAAGAACAAGAAAGGGGGAAGTATTAGGAACAATGAGTGTAGATCAAGTTCGTAAAATGTTTGCTTCAATGACCTCTAAATTAGAATAATAATAATAAAAGTGTACATACTATAACAATAGGTCTTTTAGACAAAACTGTAATTATTCTCCGCATTTGTCTAAAAATCAGCGGACCTCTTTCGAGTAAGTTAGGGGTACAACGACTATTTTGTATTTCCCTTGCCTAACAACATCCTGCATCTAAAGAGGAGTAGTTATAAAGAAAGGGGACATTCAAGATATAATTCACACTTTTTTTTACAAAATGTTCATGTTTTTCTTTTCTTTTTCATCATTATCTTTACATTAAATGTTCAATCGTCAAATCACTTGGGCTGCGGCTATTTTCCTCGTACTTCAGTTTGGTGTATTTACAGTTTCTGCTATTATTGGTTGTGCCGCAGAAGCAAAGTAAGGATTTTTTCTACCATTATCGTCAGTGTATCAACCTAATGATTTTTTTGAAACAAGTTTTCAAGCATGTAAATCTATAGAAGTAAGTTTACTTCACGGATGTGGCCCAGTTGATTACAGCTGCCAGTGTAACGCACAGGTATATATTTTAATATAACCAAGAACATTGAAAAACGACTAAATTTTTAATCTTTTGGCTTTAGAATTTAATTCATCAATGTTTCGATCTCTGTCCAGAATACAGTATTGATGCTAATGAACAAGCAAGAATTGCAACCGGCATTTGTGCCGCCGTACCTACTACATCTGTTGCTCCTGTAACTTCTGGATCTCATGTAGGACCAAGTCAAGCTTCCCCTACTTGGGTTGCACCAACAACTACAGGATCGACCAGTGCCCCTTCATCCAGTCCAACTGTTTCCTCTTCATTCGGTGTTCAAATCACACCAGCTACTTGGTTCATGTCTGTGGTTTTCGTTTTAGGTTTTGTATTTCAATTATAAACTTTTTTTTTCCAAATAATATTGCACTAATGTTTTACCCACAAATATATAATAAAATATAATACAAACATGGCAATAGCCTGTTTCATGTATTAGGAACTTGCATGAATTTCTTTGAAATGATTTACTTGCATGAGTATAAATCAGGGGTTTCTGTTCTGCTTTGAGCTCAATACAATTTTGACTACCATGTACAAGATTCTGGCTAAGAAAAATGTCGTTCAATTAACAGTTAAGAAATATCAGGGATCAGCTTAAACGAGATGAGATGACCACTGGTGAAACTTGAATAACAAATTTAAATAATATCCTCCCTCAAGTCTCAATATTTAGCTTTACAAACAATTCCAAGTAAATCAACTGATGCTGTTGTTAGCTACATATATAACACTGGCTTTTGCTTTGTAACTTTTTTTATTTGACTGATGAATGGATGGTATTAATTTGTGCAGCTTAAGCTCTTGAAAGGTTTAATCTAATTCAATGCTATATTAAGATTGGGGATGCGCTAAGGGTATTTACAAAAAAAAGCTATATATGTACCGCTATATTCTCAACTGACAACCGTTATGCTCTATTTTTTTTAATATGGTAAAACCAAATAATAAGGATATATAGAAAACGAGTGCATTATATTTGAGTTGTAATGATGTTTGTATATACTGTACTGGTATGTATAGTATGAGTGGCACTTGACTATTATGATTGTAGCTATTTAAGATCTCGAAGGTTAATCAGAAACTACCCTTAAATACGATAAAAATTATCGTAATGTTGTATTATCAGACACTGTGAGCCGTTCTGTAAAAAAAAAAATCAACGCCGTAACTTAGAGTGCTGATAAGTCTTCTCATGACTACCTCCCAAATCTAAGTATAAACTAGAGCAGTTAGATTAAGTGGTTGTGTAGGGTCCTATTTTTGTCCAACTGCACTTTTGACAGCGTTCGGCAATGCTGAAAAGTAATGTCACACAAATAAAGCTTGCGTAGAAATATTTGACCATCAAGAGGTGTCGATGTCGGTGTCGGTGTCGTCGTCGTTGGTCTTTTTCGCGCATCGGTGTTGATGTCGATGTCGTCATTATTAATCTTTTTCGCACATTGGTGTAATTTCTTTGTGGTGTTGCAAAGAAACCCGTCTCTTTCTGTACACAATGTTGATTGAAGCTAAAGGTAGGCTTATAACTGCATTTGGGAAAAAAAAACTATAAAAATAATTCGGAAGTAGACGAGAATCTGGATATTCCCAATCTGCCACTCAAATGGAAGTCAAATACAAATCTTATAGCTCAGCTTCTACTGAATGATCAAGAAATAAGAAATCTGATCGTTCAGGTTTTGGTTGGTATGATACATCACTGCCTTCTCATGAAACATACTGCTTTTATATAACACATAACTTTATTTACAGGTACATACATCCCAAAAAACAGTTATGTAGTGCATCAGACTGGATGGCCAGAGACTGAAAGATTTTTTAAAGTATACACCTCACAGAATGAAAGTGATGAACGTTTCAACCCAATACTTGTTACTATTCAAAATGAAATTAATCAAGTACTAATGCTGAAAATTGTACAATACTGTACATTTATTTACGAAAAATTCAATTCTTTGCCAATTGTGTTGATTATTGCTAACAAAGAATGCCTTGGCTCAAACGAAAATGAAGTAAATTCACATTTGGTAAAGGTCAAATCTGATTTTTGGGCAGAAAAATGTCTGATGTTTCTTTCTGATTTGGATATCACACCTCTCAATAATCATCCCATAATGCTTTTCATGCGTTATGTCAGTTTTTGTCCCATCCAGACAAGATGTTCTCCTCTTTTAATGTAGGAAATCAAACAATTAATTTGGTTGTAGAGAATTCAATAAAAAAACTGCAATGTAAAATCTTTATTTGGAAATAAAATTACATATTATTCTTTAGTTTTTTCACGCTTTGTAGCATGATGTATGAATTTTTGAGGGAATTTGATGATGTATAAGAAGTAAAGAGTCCTTTGGCTTTTCCTTCATTATAGATTTTTTTTCCAGTTTTTGGGTTTGCCTGGTTCAGAATTGCTTTCAATAAATTTAAAGTCTTCTGTAGTATATTTTTTTTGTTGCTTTTGTGATGCTTCTGTGTCCAATTCATACACCTCAACTAGCTTTCTTTTCTGAACTTGAATTGTTTCCAATAGCTGTTCAGCGAAACCTTTGCACTTTTCAGCGGTCAAGATAGGGTCTTCATCTAACTAAATTACTTTCTTTATTTGCTCTGTGCTTTGGTCGATAATCTCAATTATTTTACTATCTCCCTTTTTCTTCATGTTAGCCTTGCAGATTGAGTATAAAAAGCATACTGTTGAATCACCAGCATATTCTAATGAACCTGAGCTTGGAGATTGACAGGTGGTAAAGTAGGCAAGTGCCGCAAGCTGATTCATGTCCACTTTGATATGATTTTCAATGGATTTTGAACTTTACAACTACGAATACAAGAACCACAGGCAATACTTTGAAACGTTCATACACACGAGTACAATATTGGATTAATCTTATCATAAATGCTTGATCAATGCTGTTTTGGATTTCAATCAAGATTGGAGGTTGATCATTACTAACTTCGGTGGGTACATATAAACCATCTGATTTCGTTCCATCTAACCATTCTGTTGACGCAGAATGATTTAGATTATTTGAAATGTTTGATCCTAAAAGAATTAACATCTGTAAGTAAAATTAGTTTGCTTTATGAGCAAAAAAGACAAAATTACCAAGCAGTTCATGAATAATAATATTCTTTACAGTCTTGTCGTTCATTATGACTTTACTTGTAACATCTGTGCCTGGCCTTAGTTCTAAAGGCATGTATAAATTGTTTTCATCGTTGTCTACCATGGCAATTTTTTATTGTGAAAAAAGAAAACCGTTGATAGTAGAATGTCAAATTGTCTGGCCTTCTTGGACCACTAGCTTCCGGTATCTCTTTCCAAGACAACCAAATCTCCAAACCCTCACACCAACTCAGGTACTCCGTAGTTTGTACACATATCAATTTCCACCTTTTCAATTCCATCTACCGGCTGCTTTCCTATTTGGAGCCGTGTTAGAAAGTATCTGGTTCCATTACTGGAAATTCATTTTCGATGATGTGCCTTTTGCCTCAGACCATGTGGTCTGCACCTCCATTACAATATTCCAAACATTCGTTAACCAACACGATCTCAAGACACCACAAGATTAGCTAAATATCCAATCTTAGGCTATTTCTTCCCTTTTTTTTCAAGTTAATTTAACTCAATTTATCATTTCTTAATGCACACCACTCTTCTGACGTGTGACCTTCATACGAATCTATTAATAAAAACTAGATTTATACAAACCCCCCCCGTTGATACCGACATCGACACTGACATCGCCACCGACACCTCTTGATGATCAAATATTTCTACCATTGATCAAAATACTTTACTGCTTGCCAAGAATTTCTACTAGATTTAAAAAATTCTATTGAACAAACAACATCCCTATTTTTATTTTCCAAAAATTCTATTTTCAAACGCAAAACAGTGTACAGGTATTATTTATGAAAATTATCTATTTTTATGAAAGTGTCAATTATTTTTGTGAAAACGCCAATTTCCATAGGTTCGACTGTATAGAGCCCATAAAAAAGCAAGAGCAACACCCCCTACTTTGTGTTATATAAGAAATGCAAAACCGCTGTTTGCATACACTTGGTGCTAGTAGAAGTAGAAGGTCTCGAACTTGTAGTTAAAGGGAGAACGGTTAAAAAAAAACGATATACAAAAACATAAACATAAACATAAACTATAATCTATGAATCAACACAAGAACCAAGGCCACTCTGTGTTATTTTAATCAAATCATCAAATGCAATGAAAGTTATTCTCTTTGTAAAATTTGATTGTCTATAAATCAAGTGAGATTAGGCTTCTTTCACATTAGATTTTGAATACATATATGGTGTTGAGATACAACTGGATAATGTGTAATTACAGTATTTGTACTTTAAATTCAGACAATATCAGTTTTTTTCTGGACGAATCAGAATTAATTTTCAGACTTTTAGCTTACCTTATTTTGGAAAAAGTAAAAACGGAAATCAGACAAAGGAGAAATTCAATTCAGACGAATTATGATACTCTAAATGTTCAATAGAAACATCTCTACTTCTTTCATTACAGTCGACTAAACTAGGTTGGGCCAATAAAAAACATTTGGTCATTTCCAAATTAAATTGGCAAAAATGGGACGCATATTATTATCTAAGTGATAATTGAAACTATTCTGGTCAGGTCTAAAATAATCAAAATATATTAAAAAATTAATCAGGTTTAAGCTTTGTGGCACGTTATTTTGAAGTTGATAGACAAATGTTGTCTTGAACTCTTTTTACTTCTTTTTCAATTAAATAATGCCACGTACTCCTATTTACCCTGAAGTAGAGAATTTAATCATCCTCAAGAAGCGTGCAAAGCTAGAAAAGGTCAGATCTGATAGTAAGAAGGAAAGATCAATCACTCAAACCCCTAAGAGAACATGTAAGTAAAAAGAAACACTTTATGCATTTCCAAGATCTCACAAGCTAATGTACGGTATATAAAGCTACCAAGAGGAAAGACTCTCCTACTGTAATAATAGCAAAAAATAGTGCAAAGAGAAGTCGTCAAGCTAATACTTCAGCAGCATCATCCTCCAAAAGTAAATGTAGCTCTTGCCAAGAGGAGGGGCATAACTCTGCGAGAAGTTCCCATTGTAAAAACTATAATCTAAAGCTATAAGAACTTTTACAAATCAAACTTGGACCAATCTATCAAAGATATACTCTCTCTGTTCCATTTGATACTTTCTGCAATAATACTCCAAACAAAGCCAGTTCTTTAAAAAAGATCAAGGATATATCAAGCTTTATCCGTGAAGTTTTTTTCAAAGCCCCACTTTTTGTAAACTTTTTTATTCTGCAACACCCAACCAAGTTGACAAATGACTTCTTTGATCAAAATTTTTGGTATACTATTTCAAGAGTTATTAGGGGCAGCTCAGATGAAGTAAGGTCAATTCTACAGGCTTACAAAGACAAGAAACAGGAACGACCTGCAGATCAGAATCTAGATGTGGTTTTACTTACAAGCTCTTTTGTTGAACTATCCGCCACTATGAATGGTCGCTTGTTTGTTCCAGAAAATGGATTAAAGAATTATGGACAATCTCTGTCAGCTGCATGCGAGACTGTCGCAACAACATACAATAACTACTATATTGAAAACTTTGAAAATATTATATGTAACTACTTTATTTATGCATTAAGGACAAAGTAATCGGTAAGTAACGAGGTATAAAAACAAAAACCTCAATATACATGTTCAGTTTCTCAAATTTTTATATATAAACTAGAATGCGAAGGTCAGCTGTATCAAGAACTTGGTATATAATCATGTATATGATCAAATACTTACACATCCCCAGCTATCCTCTATACCTGTTGATATTCTTGCCCTTTTTGATCCGGATGTGGGCAATAGTCTCAAAAGTTTCTTGAATCCTTTAATTTTAGAGGTGAAGAATCGTATATCCACGCTTCCGCTGTCTAAAGAAAGCTTAAGCAATGAACTCTTCAAAATTTTATCGGCATTAAGGCATATCCTTGAAAAATACGATGATATATATAACGCCCAAGCTACTCAAAAGGACAAAACCGATTCGATGAAGTCCCTACTCCCAAGACGTTTTAGTCTATTCCCGAATCCTACATTGCACTGGCGGTTCATAAAGATTGATGCCCAGAACCTAACCGGAATTTTTCCAAATGCTAAGCAAGAGAAACAGGCTAATGAATCCTCTTTCGATCATCATCAGAGATGCTTCTATCAAATGTTTGCCTTTAGCTGGATATTCAAAGGTATACATTACTATTACATATATCTATGAATCGAACTACTGACGAATATATATATATATATATATAGCTGTGAAAAGCTTCAAGCATTGCCTGAACAAAAAGGAAAAATGTTTCTCAACGGATTGTATACTGATGGCTACACGTGCAGAGTTCTATTTGCTAGAAAAGTGCTTCCATCACAACCAGAAGACAACATCTGTCTAGAGTTGAACGATCTTTCAAGCGAAGAGGTGAACAAGCACTTCCGTCCATGTACTGTAGATCCAGGAAGACGGGACCCTTTTGTCTCTTATCACGGTGGTACTGACATACGCCGCTTGTCCTCAATCGAGTATTACAATAAGGGTGGAAGTGTAACACGAATGAAAGAGCAACAGAAGCACAAACATAGAATAGGTATTGAAAAGATTGAAACAGACATTCCTTCGCCTAAAACTGCGTCTATGGAGCAATTTGTTTTGTACATAACTTACATATCGCAGCACATGAATACTTTGTTTAATTTTTATGGCTTTGAAACCTCTAAAGTTAAATGGTTGAACTACCTTAGTTCCCAAAAAGCCATTCAAGAAAGTGTCAACATTTTGATAAATGGTGGAAAAAAGTATAATAAAGACAGAAGAAAAAAGACAAAGAAGAACAGAAAAAGAAGGAAAAAAACTCGCAGACCTCGTACTACTCTTGAAGAAAGAGTACTCACCACTATTCCAAAGTCAAAAAGGTATACACTTTTCTTTTGTTATCATAAATTCAGTAAACTCTAACTACTATATCTGTGACTTACAGCAAAAAAAAACAAAGCATGTTTTAAAGTAGGAGACAACAGCAAGATGCCTCTGGTGGTCTTTGGTGACGGACTAAAAAACAAGGATCATATCAAGTTCAAAGGTCTGCGACATGGCATATCTAACAAGATATATCGACAACTAAAAACAAGAGAAAGGGTTGGAGAACTCTTGCTTATAGATATCAATGAGTTCAAGACATCGAAGGTAATTATGAAAAGAACACACATAATATACATATTGCACTTTCAGCTGAAACCGATTCTTAATAGATCTGCAACTGTTGTCTCCAAAACAATCTGGAAAATCTCAAAAGTAGACAAGATGATCATGAAAAAAAGATCCACCAAGTATTGAAGTGCACAATTTGCAATATTTATTGGAATCGAGATGTGATGGCAAGCAAGAACATGTTCACCATTGCACATTCCATTTGGAATGGCCATGATCGCCCCACTGTCTTCAAACGACAAACCGCCACCTTGAATGTGGTTGCCTCGACTCACTCCGGTGAGTCGTCGGCTTAAAGATTTAACAGGTAAGAAGTCTTCGCAATTTTATTTTCTATGATTCGTCCAAAAAAATAAACTAACATTGTCTGATTTCCGTTTTTACTTTTTCCAAAAAAAAGGTAAGCTAAACGTCTAAGAATTAATTTTGATTCGTCCAGAAAAAAACTGATATTGTCTGAATTTAAAGTACAAATACTGTAACGGTTTAATAACTGAATTGTTCCAAATCCGGAGAGCCAATAAAAAAATTCTCTGGCCCATAGGTTAGAATAACTGAGAAATTACCCAAGATGGCAATCCTTCCTTTTTAGGAGAAAATTATGCCAATACTAAAGTCTAATACTAATATTTTTTTTTTTTTTTTTGGAATCTCTTTTTGTAGTGAATAATGAGTGTCAAGTTAGACATCAGAATCTTGACAATCTCTGCATCAGACTACCACAAAAATTATAAGGGAGTTTACTTACTGACGCTACGTTTTCTATTAAATTCTCTTGAAAATACTTTTTAGAGTGACTCATTCAAAAAGCATAATGTTTTTCTTTTTTAATTGAGAATGTTACAGTTGATTGAGTAAAAGTAGATAAGCAATATAATGATTAAAGGTTTTGAAAAGTGTAATAAAGAATGTATATTATATTAAAGTAAAAATAAAACTACTTTGAACTGCTAGGTTCGTAGTTAACCCATCTAGTCTTTTTATGTGATTTTGATTTGGATGAGGTAGTTGTGTTTCTATTTTCATTGTTCGAGTATAAAGCAGGGTTTATAGCAACTGGCTGAGGAGAAGGCTGAAGAGCAAAAGGAGCTGAAAAAGAAGAAGGTGGCATTGAAGGAATGGCAGGAAAAACAGGAAAGGCAGGTGGTTGTGGGCTGTTAGTGGCCATGAGTAATTGCATTTGCGAATTCAGGCACTGTTGCTGCATCATGATAATTTTTATATCACTTGCCAACTGCTGCGTCACGTTCAACAGGAATAGATTTTGTTGATTACTCTGCTCAGCGTAATTGTTGAAAGAGCTTTCATTCTTTTCTTGTTGATGATGCAAGCGTAAAACCCGATGGTTAACTTCTGCCACTCGACTGGCTACCTCTTTATGCGTATCAGCGATGTTCGGGATAATTTCTTCGTACTCTTGTAATCTGCAAATAGAAGGACTGGTTATAGCAGCTACAATATCTTCTTGAAATATCTTAAAGCTGTTGCTTGAGAATATATGGCTTTTCATATTGACATGCTTATTTTCCTTGTTCAAATGAAAATAAACTGCTGCATCCTGCAAAATTATTTTTCTACATCTGATCAGCAGTCGTAAAAAGCCTCTTTTGCAGTGTCAATGGAGCTTTGAACTTCTCTTTGCTTTTCCTTTCTCCTCTTTTCTTTCAATTGCATTCTTCCGTCTTCCTCCACAAATTCTACTGGGCCAACTTCGTTGTCCATCTCCAGATTAAAAATGTTATCATCTTCGTCCTCGTTTTCATCGACTTCCTTCATTTCCTTCTCACAAACGGCCTCCCATTCAGCATTTCCAGCACCAAAGTAGTCTTCGATCCAAAGAAAGATCATTCTTTGCAGCTCCATTGGTGGTGAGATACCATTTCTTGCCAAAGAAAAGGCTTTTCCCAAAAGCCAGCCATACCTCGAGCAAAAAGAGATGGAAGCTTTCCCAGATAATGTGTCTTCAAGCGACCAAGACGATCCTTCCACCCTCCTCCGCGCTTGATTAGGTCAAATGGAATCCCTAACCCCTCGGCTTCTATAGAACCAGCATGGCGGCCACCATGGGTTACTCGTGTGGTATAGATCTCCTCGTCTACAAGTGCTTTTTTTGCTGTCTTCCATTGAGAGCCACCAGTAAGACTCTTCTCGGGACTACCACGTCCGCGTAAAACCTTCCAGTTTTGCCATCTTTCTTCGTTCAGGAAATCACTATTATTCTATATTTTTTATTAAGAAAGTTAGTATTTACTCTAAGAAGTTCTTTTTTTTTTTGTTGTTGCTTAACCTACTTGAAGTAAACTAAACATGAAAAAAGCAAATGCTCCAAAAGGGCATCTAAATAAGTTTTCATGACGCATGGCACAGGCAAATTTTACTTCTCCCTCCTTAAGAGTCTTACCCTTATCCAGACTGAAAACCAAAGCTAAAGCTTGCTGCATTCCCTTGTGCTGTTTTTTTGGGATGACAGTACAAAAGCA
Source organism: Mucor piriformis (assembly GCA_943193625.1). Lineage (NCBI taxonomy): Eukaryota > Fungi > Mucoromycota > Mucoromycetes > Mucorales > Mucoraceae > Mucor > Mucor piriformis. Next base: position 2,464,315 of record OW971871.1, on the reverse strand, counting down.
ATCGGAAAAATTGAGACTTCTTAGATCTTGATCATGAAGCAGCATGTGGTGACGAGAAGAAATTGAGAACATCTCACGTAAACCTGATTGACTATTGGAGACCCAAAGACTCTTTAAAATTCTAATTAGTTCGCCAGACTTGTAAGAATCCTGAATCACACAGTGAGCGGCCCTATCAACATTTGTTTGTACTTGATCGTAAATAAGATCATGCTCGTACTTCTTGATTAATTCAATCACTTCTTTGGTCTTCTTGGGAGATGTGAATCCAACTTCTCGGCGCCCAGACTGAAATTCATGCAGAAACATCATTACTTCCTTGTACTGATTGCAAATTCAATACCTAACGGAACTTCAATGATTTTTTTTCTACCGTTCGTACTCGATGGAGCATTCTCTGCAACTAAAAAAAAAAAGTTAGTAATTGAGTATAGCTTACTTATTGTTTATATAATGCATTATCATATTACTTTGGAGTAAGGTCAATTGGTCGCTCTCATTTTCTTCAGTTCGTAAACCAATCTGTGTTCTAACATCGGTTTCTACTGAAACGCTCTTCTTGTACGTTCGCTTAAAAACAAACTTCTTGAAGAAGGCAATCACAAACTCAGTAGGTCCAACAGTGTATGGGTACTGAGGATCAACAGGATACCGGTGTCGTTTTTTTTCACAAAAGTCCTTCATTAAAATAACATTGAAAAAAAAATTAGTACAATTAATATGATAGAGAAAAAGTCTTGCGTGGAGATGTACCTTCCAATTATCTAAGGGCGTTCTGTAAGCTGCTACAGTGCTGGCACGAACTTTCATTGGTAAGGCCATAAGGGCAAGCTCAAACTCGGATACGTAGATTGAGGAACTAGCTTGAGAAGCAACAAAAGCAGGAGTAGGCTCGTTTGCTGATTCAAAGTATTTGGATGTTGAGCTTTCAGCTGACACATACTTTTTTGATGGGCGGCCTCTACGAGCTTTCTTGGGTGCCCCTTCAGAGGAAGCAACTGTACTGGTAGGCTAGAAAGTTATAAAGTTAGTTTTTATGTTATGCATGAAATTTGTTTATTTTGTTTGAACCTGAATTTCACTAAAAATCTAAGCCTTTTTCTGCTCGAGTAAATACTCTAGTACTTCTTCTTCGGGCTCAATAATGAGGCGTCGCTTAAAGGTAGTGTTATTAATAGGCAAGGATGACATAATAATGAGTTTTTGAATAAGGAAAGGGTTTTTTTTATATGGTAAACCAACTTTAAAAAAACCAGTATTTATAACCAGTATTTATAACTCAGAAGTTGATAATACCAGAAAATTACAGCAGATTCTCTACTATTTTCAACTCGCCTCAGTATTATCAACTCGTCATTGCCATATTTGGAAATTTTTGAGAGAAAATAAAGGCATTCTATTGGAGGATTTAATTTTTTATTTCCAAAAAAATAAAAATGAGTTACGATACTGTATAGAGACCAACAAAACTAAATATTAACACGATCCTTCATGATTGGTTTAGAATTTGCATGATTTCATAATCCTCTCGTAATAATAAAAAAAGGTCTTTTTTTCTTTATCATTACCATAAAAAAAAAAAATATGGCGTACGGAAGCACACCTTACACAGTTCCACCTCCAAATTACGACGAAGAGGCTAACCAACCTTTATTTGGTTCTAATAACGATGATGACATGTTCAAGGAAACCATTTCAAACAGTTCAAAAGAAGTTCGTTTGCGTAAGTTTTTTTTAACCGAGATTTAGTAAGATAAAAACAACTAATGTAACCCTTGTAGAGTTTGTTAGAAAAGTGTATTCAATTCTAGCCGTGCAATTGTTCGCAACTTCGGCAATGTCTGCCTTTTACATGTTCAATGACGCTGCTAGAACCTGGGTTCAATCAAAGTAAGTAACCATTGTATTTTTTACGCAGTAATGTAGACACTCAAGATTATGTGTATAGTCAGTGGATGTTAATTGTATCCATGATTGGTACATTTGGTTTACTCTTTGCCTTATTCTGGAAAGCAAGATCCTACCCTTTGAATTACGGCTTATTAGCTGTCTTTACCTTACTTGAAGCCCATGCTGTAGGCACCATTGGTAATGTGTAACATCTCCTATATACTGGGGGGGGGGGTTTTTTAACTTACCGACTCTGTCTTTAGTCACCTTCTACAAGCAGACGATTGTTTTACAGGCATTGTTGATCACACTCGGTGTATTTATTGGTTTGACGTTGTTTACACTTCAATCAAAATGGGATTTCACTGGATTAGCACCATTGTGAGTATGAAAAAGGTAGAAAAAAAAAAAAAGAGCGTGTAAAACTAAAATAGGGCGAAATAGTTTATATGCTGGTGTATGGATCTTGTTGATTGCTGGTATTGTTCAAATCTTCTTTCCATTCTCAAAGGGTGTTCAACTTGCACTTGCAGTTGGTGGAGTGATTGTTTTCTGTGGTTATATTTTATTCGATACTTACCTCATCTTTAACAAATACTCTGCCGAAGACTATATTATGGCATCTGTAAGTCTCTATCTGGACATGATTAATCTCTTCCTTCGTATTTTGGAGATTTTAAGATTGACAGACGATAATTAAAAATAAAAAAAGGCTTTTTATTTCATGTAATGGTAAAAGTTGGAGTGTGAGAGATGGGGTGTGTATGATTTAAAGTCTGGCACCACGAGGGAAATATTTCATGGCTTGACGGATACCAAGATCAGCCATAATTTCTTCAGCGCCACCAAGAATAGCAGAGAACTAAAAAGATTTGTTTAGTTATGTGATATATGTATAATGGGGATAAAGTGCTTACTTTGTAAGTTCTTTGGAGAGTTTCAACAGTTCTACCCATGCCAGTCTTGGTGATGGCACGACCACCAAAGATTTGACAAGCATCATCTGAGACATCGTGGATCATACGAGTAGCTTGATACTTTAACAAAGCGATAGGACCAGCCAATTTTTCAGATTGTTCATCATAAGTCATGTTGTTCATTTGGTAAGCAATATTTTCCATCCAAGCGTGAACACTCTCGAGACTAGCCACCATCTTGGCCAATTTGTTACGAATGACAGGTTGATCAATTAAACGCTTACCAAAAACCTTACGTTGGTTAGCCCATTTGAAACACTCTTCAATAACAAGTCGAGAACTCATAGACACTTGTGTGATCATGACAAAACGTTCATGGTTGAAGTTGGACAAGACAACAACAAAACCTTGGTTCTCCTTACCCAACAAGTTCTCAACAGGAACTAAGACCTGTGATGTTTCATGTAAGTAAACGGGATGCATGATGGTTTATATTAATATACTTACGTTTTCAAAGGTGACATAAGCAGTACCAGCACTAGGAGAGTAAGAAGTCTTGATGGCTTTGGTTTCAACATTTTCATCACGTTCAATAAGAATCATAGACATACCCTTATCGGTTTGTACAGCTACAGAGAAAAGGTCGGCCCAACAACCACCGGTGATCCACTTCTTTGTACCATTCACAAGGTAATGCTTACCATCAGCTGTCTTAACGGCGGTTGTTCTAATACGAGCAACATCCGAACCAGCAAAGGCTTCAGTAATAGCAAGACAGATTCTCTTTTTACCTGCAAAGATATCAGGAATGTACTACATACAAACAGTCAGAGGTCAAGCGCACCTAGTATAATGATGATGCTTCTACTGTTTGTTTACCTTCTTTTTAAGAGCGGGAGTACCGAAGTTCATGATGGTAGGAGCCGAGATGACCATACCGGCAATAGCACCATCATCGAACCCACGAACCTTCCAACGAGCAATTTCTTCATGGACGATAATCTATATAAAGAGCACGTTCAGTTGACCCGGACTTTGAATAGCGTGGTAAATCCGCTTACCTCATGGAAATAATCAAAGTCTTCACCCTTGAGACCACTGGGAAGGACTAAACCATGTAACATGGGACCGGGACCAATATTCATGGACAAAAGATGGTTGTCACCCAATTTCTTCATGAATTCATCAGAAGGTTTGACACCGGCATCTTCAAATGTGCGCGCTTCATCAGCTAAAGAATCGCAAATCTTGCGAACTGCGATACGGAACTTGAAATGAGAATCACTAAATGAGTGTGAAGGTTAGTCATGAACAATACACAAAGAAAAAAAAAAAAAGGAACTAACTTGAAATAAGGTGACTTGAAACCCATCCAAGCACTGGACTCTGCATAAGGAACCTTGGACAATTCACCACTTTTGTAAAACTCGATTTGAGGTTGTTCGTTGGCAATGGTACCGATGCGGAAACGATCGTACTTGACAAGTACGTCTTGACGATGGAGACCGTAAAAATCATCGGTGGCGTCTTTACCAGCGAATTCCAAGATAGGAAAGGCTCCACCGGGATGCATATCAACAAAACGGCTCATATCATATACACTGGCATCAATAATGATCCATAAGTCGCCTTCAACAGAATGGCGCGTTACCTCTTCACGAGTATAGGTCTTAAGGCTCATCTTTTATATTTTATTAAGAGTGGGGGGGGGTATTTAGAAAAAATGTTAAAAAGAAAAAAAAAGTATTTCGATCCCACCGCGCAATTTAACCTTTTATAAGAAAAAATTGTTGGTGGTTTTTTCCCTGGTTTGAATAAATAGAGTTTACTCAATGATGTAGCCTTTATTTATAAATAAACAATAGATACCTTTTGAAAAAGACATCACAATGCTTATTGATGGGAATAGTTTCTTTTTTCGAAAGTTATGCAAGCGTCATAGGCATATGTATGCAATCTGAAAGCCCATCTATGCTTCAGTTTACTTCGTATATAGCGTGGTAATTGATTAAAAACAAATAAAGTAACTAGCTGCATCGTGCACGGATTTTTTTTTTATAGATAATGGACTTCTAAAGCCTTGGAATGTTCGTTTGATGGGATCTATCCCTCCAAGCGTAAATTTGATCAGTTAAAACTAGGTTGCTTAATAAACAAGTTGGATATCAGACCCTTCTTTATGTTTTCTTTGATTAAATAGAGTGCTTTTATGAATGTGAATGACAATGAAATAATACACGCGCACCAAGTTTTTTAGTCGCTAAAGACACCTTAAAGCAAATTATATATCCAGCTTCTAATTAGAAAGGTCCCCGCACATCGTGCGAAAAAAAAAAAAAAATTGTGTTATCATTATACAGGGTTAGTCATTTGAAACATATTGATTCCTTTGAATTGTATTTATGATATTGGCTGAACATCAAGTACATATCGTTGCAATTAATTAATATCACAGTACTCTCAAGTGTTTTGGATAAATGGGTAAAGTAGAAGGACGACTTTATTCTGAATTATAAAAGCGCTACAATCCTTCTTGTACTGCATTAATAAGTTTCGTACCTTGGGAATCAAACCCTCTGACACCATTGATCGTTAACGAACTATCATGCTTTATATAATGCACACTTTTTTCTACTCCTTTATGTACTGAAAAAGTTGATCGGTGCTACAAATGATGAAAATCCTAGTCTGTAACAAATGAACTGAAGTTAGATGTCTCTAGTGGTTCAAAACCCCCTTTATTAATTTTTTTGGCGCGCTTCAATCTTTGACAACTCAAGAAAAATCAATAAGTGATTGTCAGTTGTTAGTTAAGACTATATCATTATAAACCTTAGAACGGTTAAAAATAATTGGTACCATGCTGTCAAAGAATCAAGAAAAATGACATTATTGTGAACTTAAACCATATAAAATTCTAGGCAGCCAGTTTTGCATTTGAGCATAGTTATCAAAATTGGATTGATGGAAATAAAATTATCAGTTTACCACGCAAGATCCGAAAAAAAAATCACAGGGTTTCTTGCAGAGATACACTTGCTACATGTGCGGCAAATAACAAGATTTAGTGCTGTTCATCAAAGATGGAGAATCGTTTATGTTCAGTGGTACTGGTATCAATAGAATCCTTCTAACAGTCCGCTGATTTCGACAAATGTTTAGAAAATTCGTCAACTCTGAACGCTATTTTGAAAAGTCAGCAAAAGCAAGTTTAACTTTGTAGGGAGTTAAAACATTTGCTTCTGACGGTAACTTGTTTTGCTTGTTAGATAAAAACTAAAGCAAGGATGTTGTTACATTTGGATAACCTATGCCAGATGGAAATTGTGAATTTTGAGAGTCTGGGTGTTTTCGGACACGAAGGTGCTTGGGCCCAAGTAAAAAAATAATAATGCTGTCCACATTCAGAACACATGACGATGTTTATTAAGCATATGAGCTGTTATGGGTCTGTTCCAGAGCAAGTTGGACGCATTTGGAGGTCTGCAAATCGTGCTCTTAAAAGACCCGTCATACTTTTTTCAACTATTACTAAAGTTAAAAAGACAAGCATTGTCCTTGATGATAAGGAACACGTAGTACATAGTTATACTAATCGCAAATTTGTGCTTTCTTTGAACTCGATATAACTGATTTCTGACTTCTTTGCATCTTTCTCACAGGGTATCATTATTACCTGGTAGAAAAAAAAAATTGGAACAGCGAACTGTAAACTCTTGTCATGGTTAATCATAAAGACATATTGCTGGTTTTAACCGTATCCCAAGATCTATTTAGTAGTGGATCTTGCTAAGACCATAATGGGAACAGGTTATTTAATATTTGCTGAAAGCGTGTCATATCCATAAGAAACGTAATGTGTACAAAATATGAAAAGTGAAAAAAAAAATCTATGTATTTTTAATAAAAAAAAAGGGGGTAGAGTAGAGAGGGGAATAACAATTAACGTAGAATAAATAATGAAAAAAAAAAAAAAAGAAAGATCTAACTCCAAACGTCTTCTTGGTAACGACCAGTATTTCTCAAGTTCTTGACATAATCTTGAGCCTTATCTTCTCCAAGACCACCGAACTGTTGAGCAAAACGAATGAAGGTTTGGTTTACATCACGGGCCATAACTTTAGCATCACCACAGACATACACATATGCTCCCTTCTCTAATAAACCCCACATCTCTTCACCATTCTCCATTAATCGATGTTGTACATACACCTTCTGTGCAGAATCACGCGAGAATGCTGTAATGATACGAGACTCACCTCCCAAGGTCTCAAAGAGCTCAGGCCATTCCTCATCGTATAAAAAGTCTTGATCTTTGCTACGGCAACCAAAGAAAAGCATGGTGGTACCCACAGGCTTACCTTCCTTCTTTTGAAGCACACGTTCTCTCACAAATCCACGGAAAGGTGCAACACCAGTACCAGGACCGACCATGATAACTGGGACAGTAGGGTTTCTAGGTAATTTGAATTGAGAACGACGGACGTGTACTGGGATACGAGCCACCTTGGTTTCGACATTATATAATTCGTTACGAGGGCCATGGATGCTGTAATTAGGTGCGACGGCGTTGGCTTCCATACTATTAATGTTTTCATGAATACGCCAGAGGTAGTTGGTATTAACACCATAGACCGTACGAGGAGAGGCATCAGGTGTATATTCAAGCATAACAGCAGTGACGGTAATCTTTTTGGGTTCTTCCTTGGAAGAAGAAGAGATGGAGTAGTAACGAGGTTGTAAGCGAGAGACACTTTCGATGATTAAATCAAAAGGTACAGAAGGAAAAGCGCCTTGAGGTTCTAAGGACTCTGATTCAGCAAGCATCTGGAGGACCTCACCCAAGTTACGAGTGACATCACCAACGCGAACACGGTATTCGTCTTTATCAGTAGCCAATTTACGGAGTACCTCTTTAGAATTTTCGGTAGGAGCATATTCGATCAAAGACATCAAGGTTTGACGTGACACGGCAGCACAGATGTCAAGGTAGTGAGCAAAGATAGCACGATAGGTGGTAGGGACAGGGAAAGGAAATTGCTTGGAAGCAGTAGCATCAATGGCCTTGACGCAGACAACAGTATCAAGCTTATCCTTTAATCCAAGAACGTTGGCAAGACGCTCTATTTCAACGTCGTTGTTGATGGGCCAAATAGCGACATGGTCACCAGTGCAATAAGACAAGTTGGTGTTGGAGATATCAATTTCAATGTGAAGACAATGACGGTCACCTGTCTTGAATAAATCTCTAGAAGTGACGGAAGCGTTATAAGGACGCTTAGCATCATATACAACACGACTATTGAAAAAAAGTTAATCTAATTGTTTCAAAGGAGGTATTTGAAAATTACTTACGCTCCCTCCTCAAGCCATTCGCTTAATTCACCCTTATAAACCTTATCAGCATCAAAGTCAGATAATTCCTCCACACTGTAAGAAGCTTGACGGGGACCTGAATGAGCGCTGTTTTCATCCACACCCATGAGTTCACAAAAAGCGGGCCACATTTCCTCTTGCCAAGCCAAGAAATCCTCTTCTAATGAACCATCATCATCACCTTCGCCACGCTCACCGATTCTCTTTGCACCGGAAGCAGTCAGTTTAGTGTCGACCTTTCTGATGACCTCGTTATAATGTTCATAAGTCTTGTTGCCAAGACCAAAAGCAAAGTATTTTAAATTCTCTAAAGGTTTCTCATCATCTCCGTTAGAGTATTGAGGCGCTTCATCGTTGACCAGATCCCAAAAGTCAGCAGCGTTATCGGTAGGTTCACCTTCACCATACGTAGCAAGCACGAAAAAGACAAGGAAGTCTTCAGGCACTTGGTCGAGATAAGTCAAGTCGTATAATTCCATATCGGCTACCATAGCACTGACACCGTACTTTTGAGTGCACTCTTTGGCAAGACGAGAAGCGTAGTCTTCGGCTGTACCTGTTTGAGAACCATAAAAGAAAATAACTTTACGACCCTAGAGATAAACGACATTAGTAAAAAAAAAGAAAAAAAAAAAAAGATGATGCAAGAAGAAAAAGTGATGGGTCTTACCTCTTGTTGCATGACTTTGACAAAGTTGCGTTCCTTCTTTACAGGACCGGCTTTAGCTTCAGCTTTAATCTCTGGTTTGGCATTGGACTTGAAAAGCTTGTCTGCGATTTGGTGTCTAGTAAACCAAGCAATTGTACCAAGACCAATGGTACCCAAGAAGATGATATCCAAAGTATCTAATAATTGATGTGTGGTACGTGCCATTTTACTTTTGTTTTATCTAATAAAAAGAAAACAGATAAAAAAAAAAGTGTGCAAGACCGAGGCTAAGAGTTTTTATGTTTTTGATTGACTGGCCGACCTTTCAAAGGCCTCGGATATATGTGAGGCCGAATAGATACAATTGGCCCTTTTTCACATGGCAGAAAGCCGAATAAATTTATCGGCGTGACGTATATCCCCCCACCAATAGTTTTCTGCATATAGAGAATTGTTTATTGTGTCAGCTACAAGCATCTTCAAACGGTCTTTTGTTTATTTTTTGGTAAAAAGTCTTATCACTCAACCCCTGTCTGTAGGCTACACACGCGCACACGTACAAATCGACAGGCTCGTGAAAATAATCTGATCTTGTGCATGTGTGTGTAACTACAACGCTAAGATCTTTTTTTTATTTTTTAGGTTTAAAAAAAAAGACTATTCATACCGCTATTATCTCCTGAGGGGAAGGGGCAGTTTATTTGCGCAACTATTAAGCCCGGTAATGACACTGTCTTCTGTGATCATGTTCGGTGTACAATGCCGTAACGAACTGGTTAATCAGCAAGTACGACCGCATAATGTAATACAACAGCTATTAGCATGCGATCACTATACGCATTTTCTTGCAAGATACGGGCTTCGAGTTGATCTGCGCAATTAAGGGATTGCATTAGAGACATGCCTGGAAAAATTAGAATCGATGATTCCTATTGGCTGATAAATGTGCATAAACCATTTCACCAGCTCAAATTATTTTAAGCTTTCTTGATGCACGAATGTTCGGGGAATAATTTCTACTTTTAATTAGCTCAATTTTTACTGCTGAGTGATTTATTATTAGATGAATCGCGCATTTAGGTGCCATGGTAGATTGACTTGATAAATAAGGGTTATATGTCAGACAATACGATTTGGTAAAAAAAAATAAAAAGTGGATTTAGAATAATGTTTTATTGATAGAAATATAGAGGATTTATATATAAAAGATATAATTAATAGGTTAAGAATTGTTTAAATGGTAGCTAAACGTGGCACTTACACTTTCTTACGGCTTAGTGTTCGGTCCTTCAATGTATTACAAGTGTCAAAAGAAAAAAAAAAAAATGTGACTCCTTTATTTTTTTTTGCAAAGCAGCAAACATAGGGCCTGCTCCACCACATAACTTAACACTGTTTTATATCTTTACAATGAGTTTCAAGAAACGTAACGTGGATCAGCAACCAAAATTACCTTCTGGGTCACGACTCAGTGCATATAATGGACAGCTTTTGATTTCAACCGGTGTACCGTCTTTGGATGATATTTTGGGTGGAGGACAACCTGTGGGTACAATTATGCTGATTAAAGAGGATCGAGCCACGACATATGCACAGTTATTGTTAAAGTACTTTATTGCACAAGGTATTGCATCAGGTCATCATTGTGCAGTTGCTTCACGCGATGAAGATCCCGAAGAAATGTTGAAGACTTTAATGTGGTTAGCAACCTCGGATAGAGACGACGACGATGATTCGGAAAAGAATAAAAATACAAGAACAGACGCAGAAAGTGATCGATTAAAAATTGCATGGAGATACACACATTTAAAGCGATTTGAAACGGGTGTTAAAGCAAAGCCAGGTGAGTTTTTTTTTTTTTTTTTTTTTTTTTTTTTTTTTGTGCCGTGTATGCTAATATCGTGTGTAGCATCACCTGTGCCTGTCAATACAGATCAAAAACAAAAGGATCAGCCTGTGGATGAACCCAAGGCATATTGTAGTCAGTTTGATCTTACAAAAAGAGTACCTTCGACAGTATTAGAGGAAGCCAGTACAGAAATTATGCAGTGGGATGACGATTCAGAGGAAGCGAATGATTATGAGACCTTGTTGAACCAGATCCGTAAAGTGGTGTTGGATGGTAATTTTAGTTCTGCTATACCCGTTGCACCCGGAACACCACGTAATGCATTAAGAGTGGCTATTCATTCGCTGGCATCACCTAGTTGGCAATCCAAGTCACCTCATGTAAATAGATAGTGTATGGGATCAATTGACCGTCCAGTGACTGAAAATGTGTTTTTTTTTATTCTGTAGGATTTATATAAATTCTGTCATGCACTTCGTGGTTTACTTCGTTTTTCATTTGGTACAGCAGTGATTACGGTGCCAGCTTACTTGTACGACGAAGTACCTCATGTCATGCGACGTATTGAACATATGGTGGATGCCGTCATTGAGATTGAATCGTTCGCAGGTATGTAAAAAAAAACAGGGTTTAATAAAGATTAATAAAGAGTTCTTGTAGGTGACCCAGTACATAACGAAGCAGCGTATACACAAAATTATCATGGATTTTTCCATGTGCATAAACTACCTGTTTTGAACTCACTTTTGCCACCCAGCACCAAACTGTCCGTTTTATCCGCTGGCGGTAGTAATGATCTTGCGTTCAAGCTCCGTCGTAAACGATTTGCAATTGAAACATTCCACTTGCCTCCCGAGGGTGGAGTGGTTACACGTCGCACAGAAGCACCTTCCACGGGTCCAAAGGACAAGAAGGAGACAACGACTACAGGTTTATCATCACTGGCTAACCGTGGGCCTAAAAAGATTGGGTGTGGTTCTGTACCGGGCAAAGTAGATCCTTTGGAGTTTTAAAAATGAATAAAACCCCTTTTAGTTGTAATTTTTTTCTTGTTCATTATTTGGTTTCATCATGATGGGGTTAAACAAACGTCTCTTGACAGGAATTGGTGTGTTCGCACTCATGTGCATGTTGACGTTTAACTTTATGCATCTGTATAAAAATGAGAGCATTGTGGCCACCGTGAATAATGACAAGCAACATTCTTATTTGGTGGTGATTGGTTCTCCAGTCAGTCATGTGTCAAGAAGAAGCTTAATTCGATCGGCTTATTTCAACATGGAAGACAATTTAGACCCCCTTCACAAAGATCAACAAGTAGATCATGTGTTCTGTATTTATGGTGAGCCAGCCAAATCCAACACACCTGAAAAGCGAGCCTTGGAGACCGAGAAAATGGAATACAATGATATATCTCTATTGGGTAATGATATTGAATTTAATGAAGCGAATGTCATGGACTGGGTAAAGATCAAAACAAGCTCATTGAATGTCAAAAGATACTCAATAGCTTTTAGGTTGATAGAAGGAAAAAGGACTATGATTATGTAATTATTCAGGACATTTATAGTTTTATTGCGCTGGAAAAGTTGATTGCGTTAATTGAAACTAAAGGAGATAAAACCATCTACTGGGGTCAAGATGAAAAGGGAGTAGTGATTGGATCCACACCACAGACAAGAGAGTATTTGGCTAGTCAAATATGGGAAAATAGTGTCGAATCCACAAACAAGGAGAATATGTTAATCACAGATGTGTATCAGGATCAAGATTTCATAGCATTAAAGCAAACATACCAATTGAAGCCTTTGGCAATGGTTGGATTGAAATCACTCAAGGCGGTAGTTACATCATCGTATATCTATGATAAATGTATGGAACCTAGTGCTACAAGAGCCTCATTAAATAAACGAGATTATGCAGATAAACATGGATACAAATTTGTAGCACGATCTAGAGAATTTGCTCAACAAGCAATGCGACCCGACCAACGCAGAACCGTATGGGGGAAAATAGATGTGATTCAAAAAGTGCTTCCTAAAGTGGAATGGTTATTTTGGCTTGATATGGATGCTGTGATTATGAATCCCGATATTAGTATAGATGACTTGTTGAACACACTCAAGGCAAGATATTCAGGTACAGCGGATGAATTTGATCGAAACATTGATTTTATTATTGTTCGACCTGGTACAGATAAAATGATCAATGCTGGTGTCTTCTTGATCAAGAACACGCCGTGGTCATTTGATTTCTTGAAGGACGTGCAAGAGCAAGAGTCGTGGTACAGACAAGGTCCTTCGTATGAACAAGGTGCTATGTGGGATGTTATGAGAAAAGAGAAATACATGCATAGAACACTTTACTTGAATAGAGAAAATCATGTGTTTAATACGTTTCCTAAATTTTATGAGCAAGATGATTTCATTGTTCACTTTGCTCCTGATAAGTGTCCCAACGCAGCAACTATGAAAGGCTTGGTAGCAGCTGATAAAATTAAAAAAGGTAAAAAAATTACTGCTGCAGAACTATTATAATAAAACGATGCAATGTCTTCAATATAAGTAGACTTTATTTTTTTATGAATCACGTTCACGGCTTTAAAAGTTGTAAGATAAATGACCACAGTTCTTTAATTTGTAACTATTTAACATCCTCCAACTACATTTTCATCGACATTGAATTGTAAGTAAATGAGTAATTTATTAGGAGAGGCTTACACGCCATCAGGTTTTTGTAAAAAGTGAGCTCTACTTGCACTAGATGGGAACTCTTCATCCAATGCATGAGGTGGATTTATTGTTACGTGAGCAAGCATAAGACTATGATGTGTGAATGCAATGTGTTCGAAAACAGTGTTTGGATCATCAGTAAGTTGAGGTGAATAACCGAAACTTCCAGCAGGAGCATTGATTGGAACTTCTACATACTTTTTATCAATTTCATCCCAGTTGACTTCCATAACAGGGTCTTCAATGTGTTCACTTTTATGCTCTTCGGCGCCCTCCTCGAGCCTCTTTTTCGCGGGTTTTCTCTTTCTGAATAAACAGAATAATAGAGCAGCGATACCGATGACACCCTTAAACGACCACTTTAGTTTTTTTTTTTTTTTTTTTTTTCTAAATTGTGATTTGACTTATTGTACAGAACTTACTACTGCTACACCAACGCCAATACCAGCATTAGCCCCTGTGCTTAATTTCGAGCTTTTGGGATCCATTGGTGCATTCGGGTCAGCATACTTTTCAAGGAAAGTCACGTTTGAAGGATTTGTTCCGTTGAGCATTACTAATGAAAGTGTGGAGTTTTCAGTAGCGTCTTTTCCAAAAAGGATAAAGATAGTATTTTTGTTCACGACAACAGCTAAAAGAGGATTAAGACTTGATATTTGTTTACAAATAGGTTGGACTTGGTCCATACAACGTTGTATTGCTCCAATCCCCCTTCGACAAGTCAAATGTAAGAGCGTTGTCGAAAGTGTAATAAATAACTTCAGTGGATGGAGGAGCTTGGTACCTTCCACCAAAATAAAAAATTCGATTTGTTTCAGCGTCGAATATTGATGTTTGATATCTTGAAAAAGTTGTCGGTTTATTAGTTTGAGTAGGATAAACTGACCAAGGCTATCAGTAAAATTAGCGAAATTCATAGGAGGAAAATAAAAAAGACATACTTTGTATGTGTTGTTTATATTTAAAAATGTCAAGCTCGTATAACCAAAATTTCTAATGTCACTTTTGTCATCTTGGTATGCAGATACATTTACACCTGTAATGGTATACGATTTGTTATAATTACTATCGAAAAGCTCAAGGTGAGTTGACTTGTTCTTGTTATACTTAATTGTCTTACGTCTCAAGACCTCCATATAATGCAAGTCCATGCCCAGGAACGTACGCTGTGGCTGTATTGAAACTATACATAGCTCAGTATTACGTTTAGTGCGAAAGAATATCATCTCGTGTTTACTAACATTTGTCTGATGCCATAGGGTGCTTCTATATACTCTTCAAATCCTTCCCAAGTTTTAGTATCCCCGTTAAAGGCAAGTGTTTGTGAGGTTAATTTAATATTTCCAGCAGTCCAGCCGCCGCTTATTAACATGGTTTTTTCATCCTGTAGTTGAGCAAATGAAGGGTGATTTCTTCCTTTGATTTCCAACCCGTTTGTATTTGTTGTAACTGTAGCCCATTGGCTTTGAAAGTCATCTGCTGTGTTGCCAGTGCCACTAAAGATATCGTGCACGATCATGCTGTTGTCTGAATTTTTGTCTTGAACTTCGCCACCAAAACAATATATCTTTGTTCCCAAGTAGCTACAAGCTAAATATTTATAAGTAACAACATTTTCTGTTAATCATAATAAAAAAAAGATGTGCTATAGCCCTAATAAACCTACATGTATCATACTTTGCTTGGATAGCTTGTGCAAGTGTATATTTAGTAATAGTTAAAAGTAAATATAAAGCCGATATTTTAAGGGAAAGTTTCATGCTAGCCTTGAATTACAGAAACAAAAAAAAAAAAACCCAAGGAAGCAAATATTTAGATGTGGTATTTATACGCTAACAACTTGCGTGTGACATGCGTATAATAAGTTAGTACATATGTCGATATGCTTCGCTTTGTTTTTTTTTACATTTATAAACCCAATAAATTATCCGAAAATTATGGTAACTACATATACGGATATGAAACCTTTAAAATAAACGATAATACCGGGTTAAAAGAAATGCGACTAACCATTAAAACTCTTTGGCGAAGTAAATTGTAACACATGGCACCACAAGTTATCTAAGCCGAGGTAGCGTCCTGCGCAATTTGCTCTCACGCTCCGTTCGTTGTTTTCCTATAAATATCCTCATTTTAACCTTTAAACTTTTAGCTCAAACTTAACTACACTATTGCCTCTTTTTTTCATTTATATATGATGAAATCATCTTTTGGTCAACAACAAAAGGATAATACTTGTTGACATAATCTGTCTATTAACCAGCATGTACATTAAAAAGTTTGAGTTTATAAAGACTGCACCCCCAAGATCCACACTTCATTCCTATTACTCTTGACATATCAGCCATTAATTTCAAGGTAGTAGAATAACTGGTTTTTTAATGATAAAACCCTTACAAAAAAGACCCTTCATCAATTAGGGTTCTCTAGAATTTGCTCCCGTTTGTTAAATTGCATGGACAGACTCTAACAGAGCTTTAATTTCAGTGTTTTTTTTTAAAAAAAAAACAGCCTGTAATAGCTCCTGCTATTTACTTGTATATTAGTACTAAAACGAGTTCAACTGATGTTCTTGAACAACACAGTCGATTCCTAGGCTAAAATATGAAAGAGTGACGTAGCTTAATCGGCATACATTATTTTTTCGTGCTACTAACAAGTCAACATATCGGAGCAGGTATATCCGACAATGTTGCTTTTACGGAGTAATGATCAGAAGAAACAAACTCCATCTCTTTCTTTGCTTGTTTGCTACAAATAGAGCTAATAGAGTTCTTGACCAGACTAAAGAAGATTGAGCATGGGTACAGCGGATGACATTCCATAGTGTGCTTTATACACTAATAAAGTACGATTATTGTCAAAGCAAAGGTACAATATATTTCGTCCTTGGCGTAATAAAAAGGATTCCAGAGGATCTTGTAGATTATCGTGTACATGTTTTATCAATCCTTCTCAAAACATTGATTAGGGAAGTGACAGGTTTATGATGCTATATCATTACGTAATAAACGCTTTTATAGGACACAGATGGCCTTGTTACACAAACCAATGAAATCACGCAGTTCAAGGAGCTGTTCTCATCTTGTTCCAAACAATGAATTTTTTTTTTTTTTGGGTAACCAAATTTACATCAACAAGTCTGTTCGGGGGACATTTTAAAGCAACAAGCGTTTTTTTTTTTTTTTTTTTTTTTCTTTTTTTTTTTTAGTTTTAATCCACACTTTGTTTGTAAGTGAGGTTATAGGCTTTTGAAACGTTTGATGATATCAGGCAGCAAAAGTTTCTAAAGAACCAAACTAAGCTCCCCCAAGATGTATCCATGACACAAGATGAATCTTCTTTGTCATGCTGTGTTCGTATATAATACAAATGTAGTGTCTACTGGTCACACCAAAAAAATCTATTTTCAAACACAAAAAACTATACCGATTAGAACTAGTTGGTCTGTTTATCAAGAAAGGGTAGTTGTCATGGTCCAACTATGTAATGGGGGCAAACGATAACATCATAATTTATGAGATTGTGTAAATACAAGTCTGTGGTTACGATACTCGACAAGCCGAATGTTGTTTGCAGACGTTTAAACCGAGATATTCAGGTACAGCCAATGAATTTGAATAGAAAATCGATTGTACGAATAAACTGATTAAATATTTTTTGTGAAGAGGAAAAGCATGGTGGTTTTTCATGTCTTGCAGTGACAAAAGGAACAGAAGTTTGATAAGAATTGTTATTTTCACGGGAAAAGAAACGTAAACGCGGCAAGTGTATCAAAAGCTTGGCGGGGGGCAGCTGATGATGATGAAAGAGAATAACGGTAAAGAGAGCTGCAGAACCACTTGAACATGTCGAATGCAATAAACTGCAACAAAGAGAACAAACAATGGTGAACCAGTCGTCTTTTTGCTTATTGTGGAAATAACGTTCAAAGACAGACTCCTAATAAATTAAGCTTACGGCAAAAGGGATAGAGAATTTGACATCATCCGAAAAAAAAAAAAAAAGCGAGACAAAGAAATCTCGGCGGTATATTTAGTTTCATCTGATTTTTTTTTTTCTTTTTCCCTATTTAAGCTTTCTTTACATTACTTTAGCTTTTGTTTCCCTTTTCTCTCTTTTAAACCCAAAATTAAATTATATAAAAAATGTAACTATTTGTGGTATCAACAAGGAGTAGCAAAAGACTAACGTTTAGATAGGTCTGAACCTTATGACCCATATATTCCCAACGCACAACGCGGAGAAGGAGGTGCTGGTAACAACAAGACCACTCGAGTGCAACAACAAGTAGATGAGGTTGTTGGCATCATGCAAGAGAACATTGACAAGGTCATGCAAAGAGGTGAAAGATTAGACGATCTTCGAGGAAAAACTGGTAAAGAGAGAGAGAGAAAAAAAAAACGGGGGCGTGTGAATGTGGGTGTACTAAATGTTTATCTTTCATACAGAGGACTTACAGGCTACTGCAGGCCACTTCCGTCGTGGTGCTAATCAAGTGAGAAAGAGAATGTGGTGGAAGGATTTAAAGTGGAAGATTATCATTGCTGTCACTATTTTGGTTATCCTTGGTATCATTATTGGTAAATATCATTCCACCCCCTTGTGAACAGTATATTAACCCTTTTTATTATTTTATCAGGTTCGATTGTGGGAACACAGGTAAGAAAAAAAAAAAAAAATGGGGCTCAGATAACTAATTCGGAATTTATTTTAGACAAAGCACGATTCATCATCATCATCATCAACAGCAGCAGCAACAACAAGCGCATAAATTTCAAAAAAAATTTGCCCCTAATTTTAATTCCCTTATTAAAAAAAAAAAAAAAAGAAAAAAGAAAAAAAAAAAAAAAAAAAAAAAACCTAATCTACACTATAATTCTCCATTTTCACTCATTTGTCTTTCGATAGTTTCATGTCTGAAATTATAAGCATCTGCAATTACCTAGAATGAGAAACCAAATAAATAAATCCAGTGTATGCATCAGAACTGTCACACACAAATGTTTTTACCATTTCCATGTTCAAAAGAGGCAGTCGAAGTAACATGGTTCTAATTTCGGATTGTTCTAAATCCTCAAGCGCTTCCTTCACACACAATAAGATGGCTATTGAAAAAGTTAATGATATTAATCTATAGCAGGGTTTCATACTTACAAAGACAGACAAACGGATGAAATGCAAATGGATCCGTCATTGCAAAGTAAGAATCTATATATTCAGTGGATTAATTCAACTAATTCCTCCCTCACAACAATATATATCGTTACCCCAGAGACGCACAACGTTCTCAAATCGCATCTCCTTAGACAACAAGTTGTGTAACCAAGATGTTGACCATTCATTAATATCCACCTCTTCGTCGTCAAAGTAACTGCAACTGAAGGAGGGATAATGAGATGACAAGTATACTTTTAGTCTGTCCCCATTATAACTTACAGCTCCGGTAATCCACATCTAAACAGGGTCATAAACTGAGCCACTTGTTCCTTAAGACTGACATTTAGGAAATGTTCCTCCATGGCTTGCATTAATTTTTCAAAGCAAAAGTAAGCATCGCATTCGGTGTCAAGGACATGAATAAATGGTGCACACAAAGCAACAAGGCTAGAACTGTATTCGACATCACGGTTGGAGTTCAAGTAGGCTAGAATGAGGTTAACAAACACTTGAACGTTTTCTTTTCCTTCTACTTGAGGTACTCTGCGTTGATATCTGGATACTTCAGCACGAATTCGTTTAGCTATATCGCTATCTTCTTTATCCATTTGGTCATATTCTTCACTTCTGGCTTTATAAGAACTCAATTCTCTTGCTATAAATGAGGATTAGAATAGAGGGAAGGTAATATCAAGGCTGATGTCTTACAGCGATCGGCTTGTTGTACGCCCAATAAATATTTCCAGACGTCCTAGATAGAGTTGTGAGTTGAGACCACTTATTTTAATTGAAAATGGATACTTACACCACGTAATTGGTTGGGTATGCCGTGTCTAGCTAATATACGTAACCGTTCCAAGTCAACATATACTTCAGATTGTAGAATCTCTTGAAAGTCGTTTAAGTAAGATGTTTCTTCTTCATCATGATTCATACTTGCAGTGAAACTCAAGCCAAAAAAAGAAATTGTGTTATGTGAAGCGTGGGGGGGTAGGGGGGAGGTTGAAAAAGGAAAAGAGAGAGTTTTTTTTTTTTCCCCATGGGACAAGGGAGACGCAAAAAAAAAAAAAAAAAAAAAAAAAAAAAGAATCTCCTACTCAATATCCTATAATTGCACGTCATATATGATTGATACCACTTGGATTAGGACCTTCTAACTAAGGCTTGGTCTGTCGGAAATATATTTTTATTTGCTCTTCTATGGCCCTGAGAAAATAAGAGGGTTATGCAAAAGTGAGTGTGCACTGTTGCAGTGTGTAACCATGTATAATGCTTGTCTTCTTTTTTTAGACCAATGTCAAAAGAATTGCATAAACAAACGGGTGAATTAGCAGGAAAAACAATAGTCCATAACGATAAGAGTTTAATGTATTTACGGGACATGCATCCGTGACTTGCATAATCAGCGTATACATGTTTATATATCAATGTTGATCGTTCGTCTTATCTTTGACTCTATTTGGGTGCTTGGGGGGGGTCTCTTGAAAATTTCTACAGAAAAATTTCATGGGCAGAGAACTCAAAAATTTTTGATTGGTTTGACTTGACTATTGGAAATTTTAATGGTACATCACCATAGAGATTATCGAGCATGATCCAATCAAAATAAGCATAAATCACGATAAAAAGACCTACAAAGATGAATACCTGACCCCTTTTTTATTCGCTTTTCTCTTCAAGAAGACAAATATGGCTCTTATATTACATCAATTGCCGTTCGAAATCATTGAACTGGTATCTCAAAACACGAGCACTCACGATCTCTTGAATGTGATCCAGGTCTCTAAATCCTGGCATGCTTTCTTTCTCACTTTCCTCTATCGATCTGTAAACATACATACACCGGAGAAGCTACAACGTATATTGGCTGCTTCTATTCAAGGTGATTGGGGTCATCATGTTCGGTCACTCTCTTTGCTTCATGTGGGTCTATCACAAGAGGAGGTTCATAGTATGACCAAGGCATTTTCGGATATCGATACGCTTCATATCGATTGGAAAATATGGGGTAAATTAGATTGTCATTTTGATCCAGAGGCACCCATCTCGTTTATTCATCCTCCTAGAGGTCTACCACCAGTCATATATCAAGTATTTCAACACTATGGGTCTCATAACTTGAGGCATCTCTCAATGGATATGCTGGATCATAGCTCAACCGATGTCTGGTCTATCTTATCTCTCTGCCCTCGTCTCAAAAGCCTGATACTGCATAATTTAAATCATGAACATGTCATTACATTAGGTTACTTGGAAATCATTCATCAATTATGTCCGCAACTGGTATCTCTCACTATCAAATGCACTCGTTCAGATCCAAGCCCTGCTTTATTACCTCAGTTCAGTCAAAATGATGACCCCATTGTACTTCGACCTACTCTACTTGAATCTTTTTCACTGTCTTCTAAATCTGGATCTGCTAAATGGCCACTGTGGTTACCTTATTTCGCTATTAAATACCCACACCTGAAACATGTCCTGTTTAAGCACAGCGGACTAGGCAAGGAAGCATATTATGGATCCGAGTTACCTGAACGAGCCTATGCAATGTTTGTACACTGCTGTCGAAACTTGAAGACAATGCGATGGAACAAGATTCTAATGAACCAAGATGTTAAATTATTTTCTCAAGGACGATTGAATCTTACCCGAGTAGAAGGATATGAGAATTTCTGTATGCCTGGATCTTTGACAAACTCACCGTTAGTTCAACCCAATTTATCAAATATATTGACCTCATTGACGATTGGAAAACCACCTGCGGACACCAGTACAGGACAAGTAATACGTACATTAGGTCGATGCAAGAAATTATATCATTTAAAAATACAAGAATGTTCATCGGATGTAGCGTATGGAGTGGATGAAATTTTGTTGCATTGTGGTCAGTTGCTGAGTTTGTACATCAAGGACGCGCATGTGAATGTAAAAGATGTGCAACACGTGATCCCGACGCATCCGTTGAAGAGGTTGGTAATGAAACGGGCTTCGTTTACCCAAGATGTTTTCCATGTGATATCGAAACAGTGTCTGGTATTGGAGCATGTAGAAATAAGAGGTAGTTTTCAAACGGATCGACGAGACCAAGTGGTGCTGGATTTGAATCAACAGAAACTGAAGACGCTAAAGATTCAAGGACTCCGAACAAGACGCTATTATGCAGGATGTCGTATTCGGTTCTTCTCGATGAATACCAAGATGGAGAGTGGGTGGTATTATATGAGTGAATATGATGTTCGAAATCATCGTATGGGACGAAAGAAGTGTTTTCAAAAATATAAGGATATGGAGTATGCTACAAAGTTTGATCAGTTGGATAAAGAAGATGTAGAAGAATTGAAATCATTGGTGACAAAAGAGACACTAAAGGCATGGGATATTGAAGCAGCTAAAAGAAATTTGCCACATACAGCAAGTATTGATCAAAGTTGTTGGGAACCTGAAAATATTTATTACAGTGGGTTTGTGAACATTCATTGTCAATCTGTTGAAAAATTAATCATCAATCATAAATTAATGTAAATAAAAAAGGATCATTTATTTTCCTATTGGTGCTTTTTAATCGTGAATACAAAAACATATTTTGGTTCATCGGGTTTTTAAAAACGTTTGCTTTAAAGTGTCAGGCACAAGCAATAAGCTCTTTTCTTTTTTTTTTATATTTCTCATCGTATTAAAATGGTGCTTTATTTACCATTTGAAATCATTGAAAAAATCAATCAATACTTGGATACTACCGATAAATATCAACTGGTCTTGGTCAATCACGCCTTTTATAAAGTATTTGTCATTCTTCTTTATCGATCCATCACAGTTAAAACAAACAAACAATATAAGCAACTTATTCACGTACTTGAAGAAACATCCTTATTCAATCCTTTAGGGAAATACACGAAATCCCTTAAATTACTATTGTGCCAACTGGAACAAGAACAATTAGAAAGGACCCAACAGCTATGCCCGTTTATACAATCAATCCATGTTGATGGACGCATATGGCACCACCTTGGCTCCGACAAAATCACCAAGTATATTTCAGTCTATGGTTCAATTAAATTGTCTTGCCTTACATTAGACTTGTACCATATGGATACGGATTTAATAGCCATACTATGTTACACACCCAATTTACGAAATCTCACGATCATGGGAATTCGCCAACTTATTACAATCGACCTTATAGAATCCATTCATGCATCGTGTATCTATTTAAACCATGTATCCTTGGATGGTCATAAAGCTGAAGCCACAATGTCTGGTACTCGACGTCTATCCCCTTTGCATAATAATGTCAAGACATTTCAACTAAAATGTCAATTTGGTGCTGACAGGTATCAAGATTGGTTACCATATATCGGTACAACATATCCTAAACTTTTGGCATGTCATTTCCATCATGCAGGTAAAGGAAAAGACCTGATCGCCCCTTGTTCAACACAAGTGTATCGACAATTTATTCAAGATTGTCCTTTACTTCAACACGTTGGTTGGCATAACATCGAGCCTGATTTTCGATACTTTCAACAACTGGATCGAATCAAGAGTCAACAATTAAAGCAACTTGAAATCTATGATACCATAGCAGCACCTTGGTTATTAACAACTTGTTTGTTTGATAGCTCTCATTCGATTTTGGAAAATGTCCGTCAACTAACATTTGGAGCTGTGCCTCGTGGTATGACATCAGATGAATTGATGGCGTCGATTCATAAAGCGTGTCCACAGTTAGTTCATTTAAGTTTGGTAGAACCTAAATGTCATTTATCAAACCCGTTTCGAGTGGACACAATATTGAAACAGTGTCAACGATTACAAAACTTGGAATTAGATCATATTGTGCTACGAGTTTCATATAATCTAGAAGACAATGCAAATTTTCCATTAAAAAGGTTGACGATGAGACATTGTTCTTCGTTTGATGGTGTGTTTGATTACATGTCGCCAAGGTGTCCACAGTTGGAAGAAATATCGTTGTTTGCACATACACAAAAAGATCGACGATATAAAGTTCAGATTCATATGCCTCATCAAGAGTTTAAGAAGGTCCAATTTCATGGCCTACGAACAGAGTCGTATGATACGGAAAGACGGATACGGTTTTTTTCGGTACGAGAGAAACAAGTTCAGCATTGGCATGTGATGGATCGGTATGACATTGTGAATGGGATGGAGAGGGCCAATTATTTAAGAATGTTGGGAAATGTGGAAACTAGTGTTTTGGAATCGGTGTTGGAGAAACCTGCAGCTCATGCGAATTGGAATGATATTTATGGGGCTGGTTATGTGGATTTTGTATGTAAGTCTGTTGGGAAGTTGTATCTCAATAAAAAACTTGTTACTTGAATTCAATAAACTGGATTCTTTTTTGAAGATACGTTTTATATAACTACTTGGCATGAAGGAGACTCTTTTAATAGATCCACACGCAAATCAAGTGTATTTTTGACATGATTGCTATTTTCAAGCGTCGTTTTAATACCGTTACTTTTCAAGCAGAATTGTTTTTTATGAAAACAGGATTATGCCATTAAATGTACACCATTGATCATGACTAATCTCTTTTCGATGAATATCGTACCAAGTTTATGCTTACAACACCCCTTGAGTCTCGAAATTCACGCAAGAACGCCAAAGGAAGCTCAAGTAAAATCAATTCAATTAGGTCAATACCAGGATGCCGAAATTAGACTACTCTATCCAGGACGTGAAGAAACATGCAACTTGAAGTTTAAATAATCACTTTATTATGAGTTTCTTCGTCATATAATTGAATATATTTTATAAAACTGATTCTTAAAAATGTGATGTATTTGATATTTGATACTATCGATACCTAATTATAATCATCAAACTCATCTTATTGCGCCTCACATGTTACTAAAAAAACATGACATTATTAGAAAAGGAAGGGCATAATAGAAAAAGGTGGAATGTCAGAAATAAGTAGTAGGAATATGGATCATGTAATTACATCGCTGTATCCATCGCTTGCCTGCTTCACCTTTGATTTAAGTTCGAAATGTTATTATGTAAAAATAAAAACATTGGATGAATAATATTTTATGTGTAAACAGATGAGTAGACTACAGAGTAGAGTCGATGGTAATAGATACACCAGAGACAGGCATATAAGATTGATCCATTAGACAGTGACTATTGCTATAACCGGTAGAATGGGTACTGACAGTGTTATTGACAGCGGAATGAGAAAGGATGGTGCCATCATGACTGTGTAGATCTTTAAAAGCGTATGTCACTAGTTTGCCGCAGTGTGACTATGCACAAAGAAGTATCAGTCCTACTCTGAATGTGGAGATCTTTATTTTAAAGACAATACCCTTGTTAATGGACAGGAATCATTAACCTTATTTACAGAATCACGTAATAAAGTTACTCTTTGCATGGTTTTCGAAATAACATTTAGGCCCCGAATATGATAATAGATTCAAGCTTAGGCGCTTAAATGACCCTTGTTTCTTTCATACCTTTTTCAATCATATATATATCTAGCTAGAACTTTTTGTCATGATTGATTTATAGAAATTTATAAGACCTGACTATTTCTATATGAATATTGGACGGTTTTTACTCGCAAGAAATAAATGGCAATTCTATTTAAATTTTGGAATGCATACCAACCGTTCATCTGTATTTGTACTGCGCATTAGCCTTGGCTAATCCAAAAACCGTAGGACTTCCTATGCAAGATACGCGAAGGCAGGTTTTAACATTAATGGAGCCATGATTGTCGTATTTCTGCAACAAACATGGTATAGAATAACCTTCGATATGCAACAATTATAATATCCGCCTTAACAACTTTGACATTATAATATCCAAATATTAAGAGACGCACTGTATCAGAAATTAGATTATTGTTGGTTAGCTATTACGCAGTTTAATCGGTACCTTGAAAGAGGCAGCTAATGAGAAGCTTTCACCAAGTATTTTGACCAATCCGTAGGAAAATGTATTGATTTATCAGATGCATTTGATTCTAATTGCCATTTTTCCGAGATATAAACAAGCCACTTGTTAAACATCATTACATTCAAACTCACGATGTATTGATATAAATAACGTCCTCACTTTTGCGATGGCCTTCTCTCCATATTTTTAATAAAGGATTCATAGAGACCCATATCTTTAATTGCTTCCTTTTTCCTGTTTTTCCAGATTTTATATCTCAAATATCACAGTGGCATCAGAAGTGCTGAAAAATGATGATGATCAATTGCTTATTTTAGACACATGAGAAAATAATTAGCTGGGTCAAAATCGGAGTCACAACTGATTCATTCGAAAACATTTAAAAGGAATGTACACTATTTTCAGAAATTATTTGCGCACTCTCGGAAAAAAATTTTACGCATGAAAATTGTCGTATTTGAGTACGATTCATTTAAGAGTAAATAAATAAATCGTATAAAGTTATAATTTATAAAATAAAATGTCTTTGAATGTTGAGTAATAGCATACATATGTATACTACTACACAACTACCTCTACCTCGAGTACATACTTCTATATAAAAGGTGGCATGATTGGCTTAAATGGATATAGGGATAAAAGTTGCATATAGAATAATACACAACTGAGTTACTATACCTAAATTGGAAAACTAAAAACCCACTCCAATTAAATCAAGAATATAAAAAAGAGAAATCTAATAATGATAGTTCCCTCAATGGATTAGCTACCCATCGAGAGAATAGAACAGCTATCATTATCAATGGTTCATTTATTTATATATTGATACAAATTATACGACTGATAAGTGTATAATAGAAATAGTGCATAATCAAATGGATGCCTACTTTCTGCAACCAAACATACAAACATCGATAAGATGTTCTATATTTGGGATCATATCTTATTCATTCACAGATGGGTTAAAAGAACCCGTTGAATTAATAAGAGGTCAAACATTACAAATATGTTCTGCCGAAGCCAATTAACCATAATTCATGTTATGCCCCTTTTGACAGCTACCGTTACACATTATCTTACTGGTTCTTTCTACTCCGAAAAACACAATAAGAAGTGTTCCCGGATCCTTTGATCTAGGACAATGTTAATTGAAGTCAATTCTAACGAGTAGAATTCATTTAACAAAAGGCGGGAAACTGAGTATAGATTTATTCCAAAACCAGAAAGGTTGACTCACTAACTTCCAGGGGCAGTTGTTCAATATAAAAGGATTGATTATTTTATAGCAGCAGAGTTCTTTAGTTTATTTTTTACCTACAATAAAAAATACACATTTATCTCATTATTTTTACCTGGTGCTATTTTATCAAATACCACAAAAATATTAATTTTTTGCGCATGTTTAAAAAAAAAATTTGCGTACAAGCCCAAAAATAAACTACGCTTAAAAAAGTTATTTTTTTGCGTAGTAATAAATTAAAAATTTGCGCCCTTCTTGAAAAGCTTTTTGTCTAAAAATTAACAAATAATGAATAACTTTGTACACGAAGACGGTCAAGGAAATCTTTACAATGACGAAGGTTTAGAAGTTGCAGTTGTTGAAATGGAGGTTGATGAAGAGATGTTTCCACTTGAAGTAGCTTCACAGTTTGACAATTATATAGACCTGAAACCTCCTGAGAGAGAAATAAGGAAGCCTTCAGCACAATCGAAGCAATCTGCTGAAACTAAGGAGAAATCTAGCAGTTACCAACACTACAAGGATACAGAAAAATAGCAACTTATCGACTTGGTCATCAACAGAGGTATGAGTGCTCGAGCAGCAGCTATAAAACTCAATATTAAGCCACGAATTGCTCTGTCGTATTTGAGTACGATTCATTTAAGAATAAATAAATAAATCGTATAAATTATAAATTATAAAATAAAATATCTTTTAATGTTGAGTAATAGCATACATTCGTATACTACTACACAACTACCTCTACCACGAGTACATACTTCTATATAAAAGATGACATGATTGGCTTAACTGGATATAAGAATAAAAGTCGGATAAATAAAAATATTCAACTGAGTTCCTATGTCTCGATTGGAAAAGTAAACCGTTTCCAATCAAATCAAGAATATAAAAAAGAGAAATCTAATAATGATAGTTCCCTCTATGGATTAGCTACCCATCGAGAGAATAGAACAGCTATCATTATCAATGGTTCATTTATTTATATATTGATACAAATTATACGACTGTAAGTGTATAATAGAAATAGTGCATGAATAAAGGGATGCCTACTTTCTGCAACCAAACATACAAATATCGATAAGATGTTCTATATTTGGGGATCATATCTTATTCATTCACAGATGGGAAAAGAACCTGTAGAATCAACAAGAGATCAAACATTACAAATATGTTCTGCCGAAGCCAATTAAACAATGAATCATGTATGTCACTTTTGACAGCTACCGTTACACATTATCTTACTGGTCCTTTCGGCACAATAAGATGTGTTCCCGATTGCTCTGAATTGGGACGACGCTAATTGAAGTCAATTCTAACGAGTAGAATTCATTTAGCAAAAGGCGGGAAACTGAGTATAGATCTATTCCAAAACCAGAAAGGTTGACTCGATAACTTCCAGGGGCAGTTGTTCAATATAAAAAGGATTGATTATTTTATAGCAGCAGAGTTCTTTAGTTTATTTTTTACCTACAATAAAAAATACACATTTATCTCATTATTTTTACCTGGTGCTATTTTATCAAATACCACATGCTCAACTTTGGGTCAAAAAAGATAACGAAAACCCTAAAGTACATTTCGAGAGGGAGATAGGTAG
The DNA here is from genome assembly GCA_943193625.1 of Mucor piriformis. Taxonomy (NCBI): domain Eukaryota; kingdom Fungi; phylum Mucoromycota; class Mucoromycetes; order Mucorales; family Mucoraceae; genus Mucor; species Mucor piriformis. Next base: position 2,435,972 of record OW971871.1, on the reverse strand, counting down.
CGGTAGACCTGTTGGGAGACCAGCTAAATTGGGCCCCGAGCATGAGACGTTTTTGACGGAACTAGTAGATGAGCAGCCATCTTTAGTGTTGGATCAGATTATGGATAGCCTTACAAATCAATTTACAGGTCTTCAGATTTCAAAAACTGGCTTGTATACGTTCGTAACAAAAAATTGCAGGATCAGTCTTAAAAGAGCTCATTTTCACTCAGTCGAAAGAAATAGTCCTGAAAAAATCGAAAATAGATTCAACTGGGTGAGTAAGTGGAACGAAACTGATTTGGATTACATGAGTAACTGCGTCTTTATCGATGAAGCCGCATTTCACATTAACATGAAAAGATCTTTTGCATGGTCGCAGGTAGGCACTCGTGCGGTAGTCAAGGTTCCTAAAACAAGAGCACGAACAACGACCATCTTAGGAGCTATATCTCCTCATGGTGTTGTGAATATAACCGTAAGACTACCAAGAGCATTAGCGGCATCTAAGAAACGAAAAACCACTGGAAATGCCAATAAGTCAGCAAAACCAACAACGGGAACGGTAACGGGTCATTATTTTAACTTTTTGAGCAGTACCATGGATATTATGGATACACATGAGCAATTTAAGGGAAATTACTTGATTATGGATAATGCACCAATTCATACAAATACCGAGATCCAGAAGTATGTTGAAAGCAGAGGTTATGGTTGTGTATATCTACCACCATACTCACCAGAACTTAATCCCATTGAACAATTCTGGTCGGTCTGCAAAAGTAAGCTTAAGAGAGTACCTCTTTTAGATGAAGAGACGTTATCTACAAGAATCGGCGATGCATGTAACCAGATTTTGTTTAGCGATTTAAGAGGGTTCTGTCAATATTCTATGTCTAAGTTCGATGACTGCATTCAACGAAAACCGATTTAAAAATAAACATGAAAATTTACGTATTTTACGCATTCTCAAGTTACGCAATTAATTAAATTTATTATACGAAGTTTTTTTTTTTTTTTTGCGCAATTTTTTTTTTTAAACATGCGCAAAATTATGATGATTTTATGCGCAAAATTTTTTCCCAGGAGTGCGCAAAAAATTACTGAAAATAGTGTAAGCAAAAACTTTTTTTTGAAAAAAGTGGGCGTTTTGTGTTTGTGCAACGAGTTGATAAGGTATGGCCTTGAGAGTTTTTGCGTCATGTTCAGCAAGACCAGGAGCAACTTTGGTAAAAGTTTCAGAGAATTTGAAAAAGTAGATGTCTCCAGATGGTGAAATGTCTGAATGACTAACTTTTGACAAAAAATGTAATGACTTGATGACGGTGTGTCGTATAACTTTGCGTTTTGTATTTTTTTGATGCTTCAGATATTCTGCAATTTTCAAAAAAAAAAGGTTTTCGGAGTTTGAAATCAACAAAAAGTTAAGCTTGAGTGAAAGAAAGACGGGGTTGTAGCTCAGGTTAAGAAATATTATTTTATTAGATAAGTGTAGATGCGGAGCATCTATACTCGAAAATTGATGGGCGCTAAATGTAGCATAGCCTATGTGGTGATCTAGCTAGGCTACACTCATATCATTGTCAATAGAAACATATCAACATCTATACATCATTCATGATTTAGTAATCATACCAAAAAGAAATAGTTAGTACTATTAGATATTATATCATTAGTATTTCGTTAGCACGAGAATACCGTTGTATAAGGAAACTAAGTCATTGAGTACACGTGCATTAGTGAAGCAACAAGCAATATTGGTATCTATATTTGGTAACGAAGAACAACTTTCAATAATATCAAAATGATAACTCAGCAGACAAGTCTTTTATATAAATACTAGAGGTTTTTATTTCATAATAAAGGACAATCTTATAAACAGTCTCAAACTACTCTATAACTGTCTTTATAATTTTACATTTACCTTGATACACAACAGCCTATTTTCAAAGATCAGGGAAGAGAGGCATAAACTAAAAAAATTCTAAGACCACAAAAGAATAAAAAGAGAAGAGGAAATGTTGAGGTCAGCAGGATTACCGGAGTACAATTTGATCTGGAGGGACAACCAACGGATGGGGACTTTGATATTTACTTACCACCGTGGAGCCGCACCTAGAAAACAAAGAGCACCCTTTCAACCTGAGCGGATAAACCAAGAAGAACCAGGGGACGGATCCTCAGGGATGTTCTTGAGCGGGTGACATAGAGTATCGATGATCCAGAGAAGAGATAAAAGTGAGGACCAGTAGCAAGGAGGACCTTCTTGGGAATCAACTGGTAGGCATGATATTGCATGATCAATGCGATTAACGCCAGGAGGAGAAACAGGCAAATCATCGACTAGGGAACGATCCACAGCTCGGCAACAAAGAAAGTGGTCACGAGACAAAAACACACCACCCTGAGCACAGGGACATTCCTGACGAGCCATTGAAGTAAACCGGCCTAAGCGCCACCGAACTAGACGACTACGTGTAGTAGTACTCATGGGCAGGTACAGGATCGGATCCGGCTTAGTTGTACTGGGTCGACATGCACGCAGAAGAACTTGTTTACCTTGACCAGCGAGGACGACACGCTGTTCATCACAATAGTCTTGCCAGTACTTGTCACAGAATTTCTTGACTTGACCATCAGTGGTAGGGAGAACAGGTGGAAGAGATAGGTACAACTTATTTTGCTTAAGACCTTTTTCGAGACGGCAATATCGAAGTGAATCACGCAGGATAACCACGAGAGAATCATTGGAAAGATACCTTGAGCGAAGAGCATACCGAGTAACCAGAGAGTTATACCGGTGAACCATACCAGGAATACAAGTAATGTGCTTGGCAGCAGCGGTGTTTTTACTACCAATAAACATGCTGACCAACTTATTCTGTATGTCTTCTAGAGCCTTGATCGTAGTACCAGACAAGTTGCAAATGGCTAGGCCATACTCAAGCCTAGGCCGAATAAAAGTCTTGTAAAGGCGGGAACACAGGAGCAGTGAGAAACCATTACGATGAACACCGACCGAAGTAAGTAAAGCCATGGTCTTGACTGCACCAGCAGATCGATGTTTCAATATGCTTGGACCAGAGATACCCTTTTTTGCAATGGGCACACCAAGATACACAAACTCATCAACGCGAGGAAGACTTTCACCATAGAGAGTAAACTCAAAGTTGGGTGTAGCAGACGATGACCTGGACGGAGCATTTAGTACGGCACACTTTTTGGGGTTCCACCGATACCCAAGAGCAAAAGAGTGTTCACCAGCTATATCAAGCATATGTTGTACTTCATGTCTGTTACCAAAGATAGCAACGTCATCAGCAAAGAGTAAAGAATTCAAAGCGATTCGGTCACTTATACCCGGTACAGATACAACAGCCGAGGACGGAGAGGCAGCTTGGCGAAGGCAACTTGGCAACGAGTTAATGTATATAGAATACAAAAGTGGACTTAACACCGAGCCTTGTAGTAGACCAGTCGAGATACCAAAAGGAGCAGATTGGTGGTTTCCAATGAGCACAGAGACTTCAACATCATCGAACATATTGACAAGTAGACCAAGCAAAGCTCGAGGCAAAGTGGGGGAGTTTTGAAGTGCAGTCCACACCACTCGCCGGTCAACAGTATCGTATGCTGATTTGATGTCTAGAAACGCAACCGAAGGATAGTGATGGTGTGTCAAAAAGTAGTCATGCATCAGATCATGGAGACAGAGGGCTTGGTCCAGAGGGCTTCTTTGTTCACGAAAGCCACCCTGCGCAACATCCAGAGTAGGAGCAGACTCAGAGAGGGTGTAGGACAGTACCTTCTCAAACAGCTTGCGAATCACCGAGGTCAAAGATATCGGGCGATAATTGGCTGGGTCAGCAGGGTTATCCTTCTTAAAAATGGGGAACACCGTAGCTTGACGCCATAACATAGGAGTGTAAGACCATTGCCAGCAAAGCTGAAAAAACACCGACAACATTGAAACAACATCACGTCCAAGAGCTTTGATCATCTCCGCTTTAATATGGTCAGGGCCAGGGGCTTTACGTCGAGGTAACTGTTGCACAAAGAAGCTAATGTTATCCTCACCAAAAAATGACAACTCCGGAAGAGGATGAGGCAGATCATGCGGCAGTTGAGATATATCAGCAGGTCTAGCAGATAACACCGGTAACGAAGCACCATCATTGACGCCAGGTGATTTGCCATGACCGAGGCAGCTGTGGCTGGACCATCAACATGTGAGTACGAGGGAGACGAGGCATTACGACGTTTGATGTTTTTAATAGCCGAGGTAGCTTTCGAAAAATTCGATTCCAGGGAGGCACAGAAGTTTTTCCAAGAGCGACGCTTAGCAGCTTGAACAGCACGCCGAAACTGTTTTGACTCTATCTTATAGCGGTTCCACCATAGCAGTTTTTCAGCACTAATAGAGGTACGCCAACGACTATAACACCGGTCACGAGCAACAGCAAGTTCTTGTAGCTCTGCAGTCCAATACTTTTTCCAAAAATCTGGTCGGGGGGACTTAGCACCAACAGCAATATCCAGAGAAGTATAAATCGAGTCATTGATCTTAGCATTTAAAGCATCAATATCTGGCCGAGTATCGGGAGGGAATTCCACAAGATCAGTAACAAAATCAAGAGTTGATAAAATTAAAGACTTAAATGTGGAACGATATTTCCAGAGAGCACCAGGATGACCAAGTCGCGACAGATTCCAAAGCCTACGCTCAGAGACACGCACACCTGCACCAACACCACCTGCACCAGCACCAACACCAGAACCAGCACCAGAACCACCAGCACCAGAAACAACAGCACCAGAATCACCAGCACCAGAGACATCGACACCAGAAACACCAGCACCAGGAACACCAGCACCAGAAACACCAGCACCAGAAACACCAACACCAGAAACACCAGCACCAGATACGCCAGTACCAGCACAAGCACCAGAGACCCCAAGTCCAAAGTTTACCAACGAAGTGGGTAGTTCAAAGGCAAGAGTCATGAGTCGATGATCAGAGCACAACGAAAGATCGGATTGGACTTCAATAGATGCATTGATCAGCGATGATGGGTTCATATTGGTCAGAAACAGATCAATAACACTACTAGTAGAAGAACCTTCACGCATACCATGGTATGTGGCAATACCAAAAGAGAGGGAGGCATTGAGAACATGCAGGCGGTGAGCATCCAACCAAGGTTGAAGACAATTGCCCCGAGAGTTGACATTGTAGTCACCAAGAAAAGCACCCATACGAGCATTCAGGTCTCCACAGATAATTGTATCTGCTGATAGCGGCAATGATTCAAAGATAGCAAGCACTTGTTCATTTTGCAGAGAAGGAGGAAGATAGAGACAATGGACACGGATAGAACCAATCTTGAGAGAAAGAGTGTGACCATTGGGAGAAGGAAGTTGTATAACAGGAAAAGGAGTGGCAGGGTTGACTAAAGCAGCAATACCGTTACATCCACGGCCATTGCCATTACTGACTTTGGTACCGTAGATATGATATTGTGCCCAGTCAGTAGGAATCAACATGGGAGGAGTAAGCCATGTTTCGGTTATGAAGAAGATGTGGGAGTCGAGAACGTGTGATAGGGAGTCTTGGATAGTTGTATCACGCAGTCCATTTGCATTCCAAAGACTAATGACAAATGACTGTTCTGGTTTTTTAAGGGTCGACATCCTAAGATGATGGATCAGAGTCGTCTTTAGAATCACCTTCTTCTTCCTCAGTACCACTACCGTCATCACCTACAACGGAGTCCATTTCTTCATCAGAGTCACGAGAGCCTTTCTTCCAGCCACCTGCACCAGCACCAACCAAAGGAGAAGACATGACCTCTTGGACATCTTGCGCATCAATCCAGCCTTCCTCAACAAAAGATCTACCAACCGCACCTACATGATAAGATTGTCTTCTATGAAGATACTGAAGAGCATTGACACATCGAATATGGTGAAGTTTGAAGGCCTTATCAGCACGACCTTGTTCAGAATACGACTGGTATCGGGGGTCTCCTAAGTGAGCAGGGTCTAGTACATCGAAACTATCCAGGGTCTTTGCACCGACGGCGGTCATAGTTGCAGTGAATTCATTGACATATTGTAAGTGTAGAAGGACACCAATGACTCCAGAGGCAGGGAAAATCAGGTCCATGACACGGCTTGTGTCAACACCAACCTTTCGAAGACGAGCTCGAACTTCAGAACGAGTGATCTTGCGGGATCTGGGTATGTACACGTACTTGAAGCCACGTGGTCCAGAAGAAGGTTCCATGAAGGCACGAGCAGCGGCGGCTTTGGTCTTGGCACTAGGGCCAGCATTAGATCTATTCTTGGGGAGTCGGAGCATACCAGGTCCATGTTGGGAAACAACTTGGGCTAAGGTCTTGCGACCTTCAGCGATAGGATTCTTATTTGCCGGGACTTTACTAGAAGGCACTGCGGCCCATTTGCTATCCAAAGCGGAGAGACCGCGAACAACGTCAACATCCATTCCGTCAGACTCAACCACAGCACTATGTGAGGCAGCACGTAGTGCTACAATAGTCTCTTGAGCGACACGAAGTTCTTCTTGTACCATTTGGAGGTTAGATTTCAATTGCAGGTTTTCTTCTTGCAAGAGCTCGAGCTGCGTAACACGACTGCTTTGACTTGCAACATTAGACGCGAGTAATTTAACTTGCTTCTGGAGAAGGACCGCCCATGCTGGTGTCAAAATACCAGTATTAGGAGTTGAGTCATGTTGCTCAAAGTTCAGATTCAGGCCTGTGGTGGGGTCAAATGTACATTCGACATCATTGGTCGGCGGGACGTCGCTAAACTTTTCAGAAGCTTGTACACCATGATGAGCTTGTAGAGCAGAGAGAGAGGATTTAGAATCACCCGGAAAAACCTTTTTCCACTTAGTAGAAACTGGAGCAGCTGGGGTTTTGGAGATGACAGTGCTGCGCTGTGGTCGACTAAGATTTGTAGTGCCCGTAGTCACCGCAGGCGGGTGGGTAGAAATTTTTTTTGCTGTAGTGTCCTTAGCCATTTCAGAGAAAAAAGATATAGGCACAACTATGTTTTTGGAAAAAGTGGGCGTTTCTTGAATACGACGCGAGTTTTGAAGATATCGCTTTCGGATTTTTTGCGTTATGCTAAGTTTTATAAGGAGTACCTTCGGTAAAAGTTTGACGGTGTTTCAAAAAGTTTGTGTTCCCAGATTTCGAGATTACTGAAAAATTAATTTTTTCTAAAACGCGAATAACTTGAGATTGAGATGTTGTACAACTTCGAATTAAATATATTTTTGTTGCCAGAGAAATTCCCCAACTTTCAAAAAAAAAGATTTTCGGAGTTTAAAAGAAAGTAAAAATTAAGCTTGAGTGAAAGAAAGACGGGGGTTGTAGCTCAGGTTAAGAAATATTATTTTATTATAATAGTATAGATGCGAAGCATCTATACCGAAAAAAGATGGGCGCTCTATAGAGCATAGCCTTATTTTCACAGATCAGAAGGGATAAAGTAAACTAAAAACAATCTATGATGATCAGCATAAGAGAGAAAAAAGGAGAAGACAGAGTGAGGACCAACAGATTTACTCGGAAGCCAATTTGATCTGGAGGGTCTACCAACGGATGGGAACTTTGATAATTACTTACCACCGTGGCACCGCTCCTAGAAGACAAAGAGGAAACTTTTCAATCTGAGCGTAGATACCAAGAAGGACCAGGGGATGGATCTTCAGGGATATTTTTTGCTGGGTGACACAAAGTGTCAATGAACCAAAGCAAGGTAAGAAGAGCAGGCCAATAGTCTGGTGGACCATTTTGGTAGTTGGTTGGGAGGCTGGTAAGAGCAAAGTCAATCCGGTTGGTGTTGGATGGCGGACGTGGTAGCTGATCTACTAGGCCAGGTTCAATGGCTCGACAAGAAAGAAAGTGATCACGAGATAGTAAGACACCTCCGTCGGCACAAGGGCACTCTTGACGACTCATATTGGTAAAACGACCTAGGCGCCATCGCACTAAACGACTACGTGAGTTAGTAGTCATCGGTAGGTACAGGATTGGGTCAGGTTTTGTAGTACTGGCTGGGCATGCGCGGAGAAGAACTTGTTGATTGCTTTGGGCCAGTCGGATACGCTGCGAGTCACAGTACTGTTGCCAGTATTGGTCACAATGTTTTTTAAGTGCACCATCTGTGTTAGGTAGCGGAGTAGGCAGAGACAGGTACAAGACATTCTTCTTAAGACCTTCTTGGAGGCGGCAATATCTTAGTGAAGTTTGTAGCAGCACCACCAGAGAGTCATCCGGAAGATATTGGCTACGTAGAGCATACCGAGTAACAAGAGTATTAAACCGGTGGACCATACCAGGAATGCACGTAATATGTTTAGCTACGGTAGTGCGGGCGCTACCAATAAACATACTAACCAACTTGTTTTGAACTTTTTCTAGAGCATCGATGTTAGCACCACTGAGTCGTGATATAGCAAGACCGTACTCCAATTTGGGACGGATAAAAGTCTTGTAAAGTCGCGCACAGAGCAGAAGAGAGAAACCGTTGCGATGGACGCCAATAGAGGTAAGCAAAGCCATCGACTTGATTGCACCAGCTGACCGTGTCTCCAAGATGCGTGGACCGGAAAGACCCTTTTTCACGAACGGAACACCAAGATATGAAAACTCACTCACTCGAGGTAGAACTTCGCCGTATAGAGTAAACTCAAAACCGGGAGTGGTGGATGACGTGGGCGATGGGGCATTAAGGACAGCACACTTCTTTGGGTTCCAGCGATATCCTAAATCAAACGAGTGGGCAGCAGCAAGATCTAGCATTCGTTGCACTTGAAGACGATCACCAAAGATAGCCACATCATCGGCAAAAAGAAGCGAGTTAAGAGCAACAGGTGTAGATGTACCCGGGAGGGTCACTTTAGTACATTGAGTTGTAATAGCAGCATCTCGGAGAACACCGGGGAGAGAGTTGATATACACAGAGTATAACAATGGACTCAGCACCGAGCCTTGGAGGAGACCAGTCGAGATACCAAACGAAGGTGACACGTGGTTACCAACTAATACTGACACTTGTACATCGTCAAAGAGGTTCATCAGCAGACCAAGAAGAGCACGAGGAAGAGAGACCGACGCCTGTAGAGCATTCCAGACAACCAGACGATCGACAGTGTCGTAGGCCGACTTGATATCCAAAAATGCTACTGATGGATAGTGCCTATGCTTGAGGAAGAAGTCATGCATGAGATCATGAAGACACAGTGCTTGATCGAGTGGACTTCGTTGCTCACGAAAACCACCCTGGGCCACGTCAATGGGAGGGGCAGACTCAGACAGGGTAAAGCTCACCACTTTTTCAAATAGCTTACGCACTACCGAAGTCAAGGATATTGGCCGGTAGTTGGCCGGGTCACTAGCATCACCTTTCTTGTGTATCGGAAACACCGTAGCTTGACGCCAGATAGCTGGTGTATACGACCACTGCCAACAGAGCTTAAACAAGGCCGATAGAACCGGTACCAGAACACCACCGAGAGGCTTGAGCATTTCGGCTTTGATATGGTCTGGGCCAGGAGCCTTGCACCGAGGTAATTGCAACACATAGAACCTGATGTTGTCTTCTGAAAACAATGAAGACTCAGGAAGAGCATGAGGCAGACCATCCGGTGACGGAGTAACAATAGCTGGGCGATCAGATGGACTGGGCAAGGAGGAACCATTAAAGATAGATGCCAGATGAGTGGCCATAACATTGGCAGCAGTAGCAGGGCCATCCACATGGGAAAATGAAGCCGAGGTCACATTACGACGTTGAATCTTCTTTATAGCCGACGTAGCCTTTGAGAAGTCCGATTCAAGAGAGGTACAGAATTTTTTCCAAGACACACGCTTTGCTTTTTGAACGGCGTTGCGAAAGTCTTTTGAGGCTTGCTTCTGCTGATCCCACCAGTACAGCTTGTCCATACCTGACGAACAGCGCCACTTGCTATACTTGGTGTCACGAATCAGAGCCAGATCTTGTAGCTCTTGTGTCCAGTACTTCTTCCAAAAGGCAGGCCTACATTTCTTGGTGTCAACCACGGTATCAAGAGCACTGTACAAGCAGTTGTTCAGACTACTATTTAGTGCATCAATATCCGGACGAGTAGCAGGAGGAGCAGTAACCAAATCCGAGATAGTCTTAAGAAGTGGAGTAACCAGAGACCTAAACTTGGCACGATACAAACCACCGCACCCAGGTTGGCCAAGACGAGACAAGTTCCATAACCGGCGTACACCAACTCCAGGGTCACCAGTCGAATCACCGGAATCACTCCCAGCCGAGTTATCCAGTTCAAATGACAGTGTGAGCAACCGATGATCGGAACCAAGCGAGAGATCAGACTCAACCTTGATACCAGCATTAGACATCAAAGTCGGATCTATGTTGGTGATGAACAAATCGATGACACTACTGGTCAGTTCATGCTGATTTGACATACCATTCCAGGTAGGAACACCAAAGGCCAGAGACTGGTTTAAAACCCGGAGCTGATACTCTTCCAACCAAGGCAGCAGACTAGTACCACGAGCATTGGTGTTGCCATCTCCAATGAAGCTACCCATTCGAGCATTTAGATCACCACAGATTATAGTATCTGGACCAAGCGGGATAGTATGCAGAACCTCAAGTACATAGGCATTACTTAGTCTTGGTGGGAGGTAGAGACAATGGACACGTAGATTTGCAATCTTAAATGAAAGTGTGTGACCATTGGGAGAAGGAAGTTGCATGACAGGATAAGGACAGGAAGGATTAAGGATAGCAGCAATACCATTGCAACCACGATTATTGCCACCAGAAACTTTTGAACCGTACAGATGGAATTGCTTCCAATCAGTAGGAATTTGTTGAGTACCATAAAGCCATGTTTCGGTGATGAAGAAGAGATGAGATTCGAGGACGTGTGAGAGGGGGTCTTGGATTGTTTTATCCCCTAGGCCATTTGCATTCCAAAGACTAATGACAAATGGCTGGGATGTAGGAGCAAGGGTCGCCATCCTAAGATGACGATCCAGAGACGGCAGCAGCAGCACTTTTCCCTTCAGCAGCACCTTCAGCTTTATCAGATTCACCAGAGTCACCATCACCCTCGGCACCGGAATTATCATCTTGTTCAGCATCAGAGCCGTAGTCTGAACCCATCTCCTCGTCAGATCCACCACCAGAGTAACCAGCGACACCAGACAGGACCCTCTTAACGTCAGACGCATCGACCCAGCCAGACTCTTCAAACGACCTACCGACTGCAACGACCTGGTGTGGTCTTGTACGGCGAAGAAAGAGAAGAGCATTCATGCATCTATGATGCTGAAGTTCAAAAGCCTTGTCAACACGACCTTGCTCGGAATATGAACTGTACTGGGGGTCACCTATGTGAACAGGATCCAGCACATCAAAATCCGTCAAGACCTTGGCGCCAACAGCTTTCATGGTAGCGGTGAACACTTCTTCGTACTGAACATGAATCAACACACCTATGACTCCTGATGCAGGGAAGATCAAGTCAATAACACGACTCGTTTCGATACCCACCTTTCGAAGACGAGAACGGACTTCAGACCGGGTAAGCTTTTGTGCTCTTGGGATAAACATGTACTTGAACCCCTTGGGTCCAGTGTTTGGTTCCATAAAAGCTCGGGCAGCAGCATTTTTGACCTTGGCACTAGCTTGAGGTGCACGCATGCGTTTCTTGGGCAGTTTCAAGGTCGAAGACCCTTGAGCAGCAGCAATTTGTGCGAGAGTTTTTTTAGGACTTTCTGCGACCAAACTCTGTTTAGATGGAACGTGATTGCTTGGCACAGAGGCCCACTTACTATCAAGCGAAGAGAGGCCACGAACTACGTCGACATCCATTTCTTCAAGTACTGGGTCATTAGAAGCCCCACCAGCAGACCTAGTAGCAGTAGCACGGAGCTCTTGGATCAAGGCATTAGCCTCAGTCAATGCGCTTGTAAGAGATTCAGCCTGAGCCTTCAGTTTTGCATTTTCCTCCAAAAGTAGTTCCATTTGAGTTAGTCGCGACTTGTATGAATCTAACTCCGTAACACAAGACTTAACTTGCTTCTGAAGAAGAACAGCCCAAGCTGGTGTTAGAATACCGGTACTAAAAGTTGAGTCATGTTTCTTAAAGTTCAGATTTAGATCGGTTGCAGGGTCAAATGGAGATTCACCATCATGAGGCGGTGTAACGTTGCTAAACTCTTCACAAGCTTGTACACCATAATGAGCTTGTAGAGCGGAGAGAGAGGATTCAGAATCATCTAGAAAAGCCTTTTTCCGCTTAGTAGAAACTGAAGCGGCGGGAGTTTTGGAGATAGCTGTACTTCGTTGAGGGCGAGAAACATTTGTAGTGCCCGTAGTCACCACAGGCGGGAGGGTGGAAATTTTTTTAGTTGTGGTGTCCTTAGCCATTTAGAAAAAAAAAAGATATAGGCACAACTATGTTTTTTCAAAAAGTGGGCGTTTCTTGAATACGACGCGAGTTTTGGAGATATCGCTTTCGAATTTTTTGCGTTATGTTAAGTTTTATAAGGAGTACCTTTGGTAAAAGTTTGACGGTGTTTCAAAAAGTTTGTGTTTGCAGATTTCGAGATTACTGAAAAATTAATTTTTTCTAAAACGCGAATAACTTGAGATTGAGATGTCGTACAGCTTCGAATTGAAAATATTTTTGTTGCCAAAGAAATTCCCCAACTTTCAAAAAAAAATATTTTCGGAGTTTAAAAGCAAGTAAAAGTTAAGCTTGAGTGAAAGAAAGACGGCGGTTGTAGCTCAGGTTAAGAAATATTATTTTATTAGATAAGTGTAGATGCGTAGCATCTATACTCGAAAATTGATGGGCGCTAAATGTAGCATAGCCTATTTTCAAAGATCAGGGAAGAGAGGCATAAACTAAAAAAATTCTAAGATCACAAAAGAATAAAAAGAGAAGAGGAAATGTTGAGGTCAGCAGGATTACCGGAGTACAATTTGATCTGGAGGGACAACCAACGGATGGGGACTTTGATATTTACTTACCACCGTGGAGCCGCACCTAGAAAACAAAGAGCACCCTTTCAACCTGAGCGGATAAACCAAGAAGAACCAGGGGACGGATCCTCAGGGATGTTCTTGAGCGGGTGACATAGAGTATCGATGATCCAGAGAAGAGATAAAAGTGAGGACCAGTAGCAAGGAGGACCTTCTTGGGAATCAACTGGTAGGCATGATATTGCATGATCAATGCGATTAACGCCAGGAGGAGAAACAGGCAAATCATCGACTAGGGAACGATCCACAGCTCGGCAACAAAGAAAGTGGTCACGAGACACAAACACACCACCCTGAGCACAGGGACATTCCTGACGAGCCATTGAAGTAAACCGGCCTAAGCGCCACCGAACTAGACGACTACGTGTAGTAGTACTCATGGGCAGGTACAGGATCGGATCCGGCTTAGTTGTACTGGGTCGACATGCACGCAGAAGAACTTGTTTACCTTGACCAGCGAGGACGACACGCTGTTCATCACAATAGTCTTGCCAGTACTTGTCACAGAATTTCTTGACTTGACCATCAGTGGTAGGGAGAACAGGCGGAAGAGATAGGTACAACTTATTTTGCTTAAGACCTTTTTCGAGACGGCAATATCGAAGTGAATCACGCAGGATAACCACGAGAGAATCATTGGGAAGATATCTTGAGCGAAGAGCATACCGAGTAACCAGAGAGTTATACCGGTGAACCATACCAGGAATACAAGTAATGTGCTTGGCAGCAGCGGTGTTTTTACTACCAATAAACATGCTGACCAACTTATTCTGTATGTCTTCTAGAGCCTTGATCGTAGTACCAGACAAGTTGCAAATGGCTAGGCCATACTCAAGCTTAGGCCGAATAAAAGTCTTGTAAAGGCGGGAACACAGGAGCAGTGAGAAACCATTACGATGAACACCGACCGAAGTAAGTAAAGCCATGGTCTTGACTGCACCAGCAGATCGATGTTTCAATATGCTTGGACCAGAGATACCCTTTTTTGCAATGGGCACACCAAGATACACAAACTCATCAACGCGAGGAAGACTTTCACCATAGAGAGTAAACTCAAAATTGGGTGTAGCAGACGATGACCTGGACGGAGCATTTAGTACGGCACACTTTTTGGGGTTCCACCGATACCCAAGAGCAAAAGAGTGTTCACCAGCTATATCAAGCATATGTTGTACTTCATGTCTGTTACCAAAGATAGCAACGTCATCAGCAAAGAGTAAAGAATTCAAAGCGATTCGGTCACTTATACCCGGTACAGATACAACAGCCGAGGACGGAGAGGCAGCTTGGCGAAGGCAACTTGGCAACGAGTTAATGTATATAGAATACAAAAGTGGACTTAACACCGAGCCTTGTAGTAGACCAGTCGAGATACCAAAAGGAGCAGATTGATGGTTTCCAATGAGCACAGAGACTTCAACATCATCGAACATATTGACAAGTAGACCAAGCAAAGCTCGAGGCAAAGTGGGGGAGTTTTGAAGTGCAGTCCACACCACTCGCCGGTCAACAGTATCGTATGCTGATTTGATGTCTAGAAACGCAACCGAAGGATAGTGATGGTGTGTCAAAAAGTAGTCATGCATCAGATCATGGAGACAGAGGGCTTGGTCCAGAGGGCTTCTTTGTTCACGAAAGCCACCCTGCGCAACATCCAGAGTAGGAGCAGACTCAGAGAGGGTGTAGGACAGTACCTTCTCAAACAGCTTGCGAATCACCGAGGTCAAAGATATCGGGCGATAATTGGCTGGGTCAGCAGGGTTATCCTTCTTAAAAATGGGGAACACCGTAGCTTGACGCCGGGGTTGTAGCTCAGATTAAGAATTGGGTTTTTATTAATAGAAATTAATGATGAACGTAATGGGCCATCCATAGATATTTTGCCTTGTTCAAGGAGATCCAAGCTAACCAAAACTAAACTAATTAAATTATGTGTGTTTTTGGGCGAAGCCCGAAAACACAGAGGGTTGGAAAATAAGAAGAGTAGGAAAAAGATCAACAGGAAAGAGAGGAGAGAGTAAAGGAGAGTATAATTGGGGAGATATAAGAAGGTAGTGGAGAGATCTGCACTGAGGATTCCTCGCAGTCAGTCCGAGCCTACACAAAATAACAAACACACCAACCAGGGACAAAAAATCAAAAAGAAAAAATAGGAGCACGGAGCAGGAGAGAGAGAGGCTAAACCATAGAGATAAAAGATGACAGAAAAGAGAGACAGAGACTAGCAGGTAATTGCAAATAAAAAATAACAGAAATTAATCTGACATTGCAATATCACCAGGAGGAGGAGCAGAAAGCAGCATAGCCGTTTCAGCGTCATGATGAAGGAGAAAGCCAAGATAACGCAAGCGTTGGTTCTTGACTTCTTGATCTTCAGCAGAGGACGGTCTGGTAGGGGGAGCAGGAGCGGTAGCACGGGCGGCCATTTCTTCAGCCAAGATGGCATCGAATTGCACCTGATTAATACGTTCATAGTATAAAAAGGAGCGAGCAACAGAGAGACGAGCAGAGCGGCGAACAAAAGAGAGAGAACGAATACACCGGAGATTTTGTATTTCACGAGCTTTCTGGCACCGCAAGTCCAGAGAGAGAGAAGCGAATTTGGGATCTTTGAGTTGATCAGGGTCCAAGGGGTCATAGCTGGTGAGTGGCGCGGTACCACGTCCTTTCATGTGCATGGCACTGGTAAATTCGACAATAAAATCAGTGTGCACAAGAAAAGAAATAACCTTAGAGTCGGGATACTGGATATCGAGAATCCGGGAAACATTCACGCCACAGGCCTGAAGAGTGCGCCTCAATTCTTTGAGGGGTCGGCGGACAGAGGTTCCGTAGTACAAGAATTGGTACTCAGAGGGTGTACCAGCTTTAGGCCCAAAAAGTCTACCTACGGTGGCGGTGGCACGACGAAGAGAGGGCAATGGAGTCTTTTTTACCTTCTTGGGCTTGGTCTTAGGAGCAGAGGCAGCAGCACCAGCATAACTTACAATTGCTGGGCTAGAAGAGGCAGGGGGAGCGGACTTGGTGTTACCCTTTTGGAGGGCCAAAAGAGAAGCAACTTGTTTTTCCAGGTCATGGCGGAGAGATTCCGACTTACGCAGGGCAGCCTTGAGCTCGAAGATCTCGTCGTGAGCAACTTCGAGGCGACTCAGACGCTCATTCATTTGGCTGAGGTAGTCTTGAGTAGAAAGTGACATTCTTTTGTGAATTGAATGGAATTCAGATGGAGGACTGGTAGAGAGGGGTCGCTTGAGACTTGTTCCAGAAGATTCGGAGAGTTCAACTTGGTCAAGTTGGCTAGTTGGGGTGCACACAGACGAATTAATAAAATTAATTTTTGTGGTGTCGGTAGCCATTGCAGGTTAAAGAGATATAAGCAAAAACTTTTTTTTGAAAAAAGTGGGCGTTTTGTGTTTGTGCAACGAGTTGATGAGGTATAGCCTTGAGAGTTTTTGCGTTATGTTCAGCAAGACCAGGAGCAACTTTGGTGAAAGTTTCAGAGAATTTGAAAAAGTAGATGTCTCCAGATGGTGAAATGTCTGAATGACTAATTTTTGACAAAAAATGTAATAACTTGATGACGGTGTGTCGTATAACTTTGCGTTTTGTATTTTTTTGATGCTTCAGATATTCTGCAATTTTCAAAAAAAAAGATTTTCGGAGTTTGAAATCAACAAAAAGTTAAGCTTGAGTGAAAGAAAGACGGGGTTGTAGCTCAAATGGTAGAGCGCTCGCTTAGCATGTGAGAGGCACTGGGATCGACGCCCAGCTACTCCATTTTTTTTTTTTTTTATTTTTTATTTTTTATTTTTTATTTTTTATTTTTTATTTTTTATTTCTATTATTTCTTTTTTTTACCAACGTTGTTGAAGGTTAACGTTTTGGGGAAAGTTACCTGTAGTTTCTAAAATTTGGCCAATATTGTTAATATTATCTTGCAATCTCTAAAATTCTTGAATATCTAAACTGCGAGGGTTCTCCTGAAATGCTCTAATTGTACCTAGTAAATCAATGAAATCGATATTGTTTATCAACCGAGGATGCGAGTCGTTTGGACCGGAAGGTAGCTCATCTAATTGTACTATATAATTTGTAGCTATATTCAAATAATATTAATAACTGACTACTGCTACTATTGTCTTTGTTTGAATAAACTTACGTTCAAAAAGAAGGGTTCTTCTATGGAGTTGTGGTGATCTAGCTAGGGTACACTCATATTATTGTCAATAAGAACATATCAACATCTTTACATCATTCAAGATTTAGTAATCATACCAAAAAGAAATAGTTAGTACTATTAGATATTATATCATTAGTATTTCGTTAGCACAAGAATACCGTTGTATAAGGAAACTAAGTCATTGAGTACACGTGCATTAGTGAAGCAGGTGCATTAGTGAAGCAGCAAGCAGTATTGGTATCTATATTTTGTAACAAAGAACAACTTTCAATTATATCAAAGTGATAACTCAGCAGACAAGTCTTTTATCTAAATACCAGAGGTTTTTATTTCATAATAAAGGACAGTCTTATAAACAGTCTCAAACTACTCTATAACTGTCTTTATAATTTTACATTTACCTTGATACACAACATTTTTTAGTTTGAATTCGTATCCTATAACATGTCTGCTCAACAATCTTCTTCTGCCTCTCCTGTCTCTCGCGAACAGCAAGCCCTTGTTCAAAATGGTCAAATCCTTCTCTTGTTGAATGGTGATCCTGTCTTGGATTCTGACAACGAGATGTCCAATGCTGGTGATGAAGATGTTTCTCGTTCCTCTGTTGTTGGTGACAACAACTCTGATGTTAATGTTAATATCAATGTGGAACTTACCGCTAGTATTTTGTTGGAATCTGCCAAGGAAGACCTTGACAGAAAGAAAAACAAGTACTACGTCTCTCTTGGTAACTACTTGACCTTGTCGAAGGTTGATCCCTCTGCCGATGCCACCAAGGCTGCTTCTTTGGTGTATAAACAAGACCAAGACTTGTTTAAGGAAGCTGAAGAGCCCCTTAAGGTGCTCAAGGCGTCTAACACTCCTGCTGTTGCTCCTTCGGACAAGAAAAGTATGTTGGTGCCTGGTAATCTTCCGTTCTTGCAGTTGAAGTCTGATCCTCACCAGGAGAAGGCTAATCGTGAAGTGTTTGACTCTGTCTACGACTTCTGCCAAGACTTTACCACGGTGCTCGAAGCTCATGCGTTGTCGCTTGATGCTTAGTGGGAACGTTTGCTTCCAATGTTTTTGAACAAAGAGGAAAGATCCTGGTTCGAAGACAAGCTCAAAGGAAAGTCCTTGGGTTGAAAAGTAGCTAAAAGTGCTTTGCTTGACCATTATGACACACCATTCAGAAAGTTCTTGAACATGGGTCGTGTTTGGTCAATGAAGCAAGGTGCTAATGAGTCAGCACGTTCTTTTGGCGCGAAGTTTCAGAAATTTCGTCGTCAAGCCACTTTGGAAGATGGTGTCCAATGGTTCTTTGCTTTTGGTGGAATTTACGTCCGGAAGTCCGTAAAGCGTGTGTGATTCCTCTCCCTGCCAATTATGGTACGAAGATGCCTTCAAAGATTGAGGATATCATCTCGTTAGTGAATGCCACCACTGTCGATTCTTCCTCGTTGTTGTTGAACCCTGGTGAGACCAGTTCGATCTCCGAGTGGAAATCATTTGCTGCTGGCAATGGTGCCTCCTCTTCTTCCTCTTTTTCTGGTAACAAGGGAAAGAAAAGAGCTTTTTCTTCTGGTGATGCTGGCAAGAAACATAAGAAAGCTTGGGACTTTAAGTCAGCCTTGAAGGATAATGTTTGCTTCTCGTGCAAGTCTCCTTGGGAAAAGGGTCACTCCTGTGCTGAAAGGGAAAGACATGCTTTGGTAAAGGTGTCAAGAATGGCTCTTCGTTCCTCTGGTGGTGAGGGTAGTACTTTTCCTGGTCGTGGGGAAGCCTCCTCTTCTTCGTCGTCGGAAGACGACAACACTAGTGCTTTGGCCCAGATGGCTTTAGATTGTAAGTACAACTATAAAAAAATGGTTATTAAAAAAGATTTTAAGAACATGAGCACTAATATTACCTTTCCTATTCTTGCAAATAATTCGATTAGAACCATCTCTCTGTTGGATTGTGGTGCCACCTTTAGTTCTGTGGATAAGAATTTCTGTTTGAAGAATAGTTTACCTATTAGTTATGTAACACACGTTAATAAAAAATTTGTAAACAAAAGCAATGTCCATGAATATTTTATTCGCTTGGCTGATAGCAATACTTACATTAAGAGAATTGGTACTTGTTGTCGTATTTACTCCTTATAAATCGAATATAATTACTACTTAATTTGTCACTTCAGTTATAATACATACACATTATATATTATAACTCCTACTTTAGCGAATATCATTCCTATTGTTCGACACAGTTCCAGCACGGCTCATTAACTATACCGAGATCAAACCCCATGCTCTATTCCGGTTGGTTGAGCAGCTGCCGTATCTTCTAGATCCAAATAATTTATCCAGTAATCCAATCAACGATTGCAATCATAGAATGGATAAACGATGAGTCGCTAGTAGATTCTGGATATGAATCACACACACATATTATACAAATAATATGTCAAGTTTCATATGTAACTGATTTATGAATCTAGTTCCTTCTATTCCCAGATTTCGGGAATAGTAAATTCGATCTACGCAGAAAGAATCTTTGAAGTAATAATTGAATATAAAAGGACCTTTATTTTTATCATGACAAACTCTCCACTTAAAATAAAGGAAAAAAGAGTCTCATTTCTTACTTGTTTTTTTTATTCATATTTATTTCCTTTTATACCACAATTATCACACTTGTATCATCAGTGTAACTTGTAATAGTAAGACTATTAAACGTGAGTTTGAAGTCATGAACTTGACTAATAGTAATGAATATGATTTTAGTATCGGTATTGATTGTGGTGATCTAGCTAGGCTACACTCATATTATTGTCAATAGGAACATATCAACATCTATACATCATTCATGATTTAGTAATCATACCAAAAAGAAATAGTTAGTACTATTAGATATTATATCATTAGTATTTCGTTAGCACGAGAATACCGTTGTATAAGGAAACTAAGTCATTGAGTACACGTGCATTAGTGAAGCAACAAGCAATATTGGTATCTATATTTGGTAACGAAGAACAACTTTCAATAATATCAAAGTGATAACTCAGCAGACAAGTCTTTTATATAAATACTAGAGGTTTTTATTTCATAATAAAGGACAATCTTATAAACAGTCTCAAACTACTCTATAACTGTCTTTATAATTTTACATTTACCTTGATACACAACATTGATTATACGTTTTCTTTGGGTATTGGTATTTATGATTTACCTTTAACATATGATGATGAAGATTCAAGTGAAGAACGACGTGAAGCTGATCGACGCTTTAACAATAAGAGTTATCTTCTTGAATCCATCGAAAGAGAAAATGAGCTTAAAGAAAATAATCCAGCTGTTGGTCCCAAACAGTTTGAGGAAGCTATGGATTATATTCAAAAGTTTGTTAAGAACAATCAAGCTATTCCTAAAGGTTCGTTTTGTACCATACCTGAAAGTGTCGTTTGTTTGTATACTCCAGAAAATGCTACAGCATTCAGAAGCCCTTATCCTATTCCTTTCAAGATGCAAGGTGTAGTGGATGAACAGGTAAAAGAATGGCTTGAAAACGGCATTATTGAAAGAGCTCCTGCAAATACGGAATGGAATACCCCTTTAACTGTAGTCAAGAAGACAAATGGTAAAGGCGAGGTGACTGGTTATCGTGTATGTCATGACCCAAGACTAGTCAACACTCTCTTGAAGACAATTGATCGTATGCCTCTGCCTGTCATTGGTGAATTGTTTGAGGATTTGAAGGGTGCGAATATTTATTCTACTCTTGACTTGAAGTCTGCATTCAACTCTTTGCGTTTGAACCCAAAGGATGCACATAAACTCAGTTTCACATGGCGTGGTGTACAGTATAAGCCTATTGGTACAGTGTTTGGTATCAAACATGTTAGTTCACAGTTTCAAAGGACTATGAGTATAGCTTTGGAAGGATTACCTTTTGTAAGGTTCTTTGTGGATGACATCGTTTGTGCAAGTAAGACATTTGAGGAACACAAGGTACACTTGAAGCAAGTGATTGAAGATTAACAAGGGTCAATTTGAAGTTGAATCCAAAGAAGTGCCATTTCTTTCAGAAAGAAATTTATTTGCTTGGTTTTCACATTTCACCTAAAGGTATTACCTTGGACCGTAGAAAGCTTGTTAATGTGTTGGAATTTCCTCAGCCAAAAACGGGTAATGATATCCAAAGTTATTGTGGTTTGATCAATTATTTTAGGACTTTGATTCCCAATGTATCATCCATTATGTCGCCATTAGATTCATTAAGAAATGAAAAGTCGATTACACCTTTATGGACTGATAAACATCAAACCGCATTCAATAACTTGAAAAAAGCACTTTTGAGTGATCTGGTGTTGTCATATCCAGATATGAATTCTCGTTTTTGTATTAGTTGTGATGCGTCTCTAACTGGGATTGGTGCAGTGTTGTATCAAGTGAGGGATGCTAAGACTAAATATATTTCTTTCGTGGCTAAGAGCTTATCCAAAAGTGAAAGGAAATATTCAGCTACAAAAAGAAAATTACTAGCGTTAGTATTTGCACTCAAACGTTTTCACAAGTATATCTATGGATCCTCCTTTACCTTGTATACGGATCACAAGGCATTGACGTATCTGCATACCCAACGTGTCGCTAATCTGATGATGATTGCATGGATGGACACAATTTTACAGTATGACTTTAAGATCGTTCATTTACCTGGTGTCGCGAATGTCTTGCCAGATGCGTTGTCGCGTTTGTCGGAAGAGACTGAACCATTGTTAAATAAACTGGGTGGGGATAATGAGGTCAAGCCCATTATGAGGAATAGTGCTGTCACTAAAGAACCTCTTCCTGATGTCTTGAGTGGTGAATACTTTACTCCTCCTACAGAGAATCAAAGGAATAAGTTATTAGTTGAAGAACATTTGAAAGGTCACTTTGGTATAGAAGCTATATTACATGCCTTAAAGAGAAAAGGTATTTACTGGACCAACTTGAAGAGTCAAGCAAATGATCTTATACAATCGTGTATACAATGTCAGCGTCACAACATCACAAGAAAGGGTTACAATCCTTTACAACCTATTACTGCCACACCTCCTGGGGATAGTTGGGGTATCGACTTAGCTGGTCCATTTACAATGTCAACTAATGGTAATGAATACTTGTTAGTAATGATTGACATTGCAAGTAAGTTCTATGTGCTGCGTGCTATACCTGATAAGAGCATGGCTGTGGTATTTGATAAAATAGCACCAGGTAAAAATAATGAGATAAATGTGTATTTTTTATTGTAGGTAAAAAATAAACTAAAGAACTCTGCTGCTATAAAATAATCAATCCTTTTTATATTGAACAACTGCCCCTGGAAGTTATCGAGTCAACCTTTCTGGTTTTGGAATAGATCTATACTCAGTTTCCCGCCTTTTGCTAAATGAATTCTACTCGTTAGAATTGACTTCAATTAGCGTCGTCCCAATTCAGAGCAATCGGGAACACATCTTATTGTGCCGAAAGGACCAGTAAGATAATGTGTAAAGGTAGCTGTCAAAAGTGACATACATGATTCATTGTTTAATTGGCTTCGGCAGAACATATTTGTAATGTTTGATCTCTTGTTGATTCTACAGGTTCTTTTCCCATCTGTGAATGAATAAGATATGATCCCCAAATATAGAACATCTTATCGATATTTGTATGTTTGGTTGCAGAAAGTAGGCATCCCTTTATTCATGCACTATTTCTATTATACACTTACAGTCGTATAATTTGTATCAATATATAAATAAATGAACCATTGATAATGATAGCTGTTCTATTCTCTCGATGGGTAGCTAATCCATAGAGGGAACTATCATTATTAGATTTCTCTTTTTTATATTCTTGATTTGATTGGAAACGGTTTTACTTTTCCAATCGAGACATAGGAACTCAGTTGAATATTTTTATTTATCCGACTTTTATTCTTATATCCAGTTAAGCCAATCATGTCATCTTTTATATAGAAGTATGTACTCGTGGTAGAGGTAGTTGTGTAGTAGTATACGAATGTATGCTATTACTCAACATTAAAAGATATTTTATTTTATAATTTATAATTTATACGATTTATTTATTTGTTCTTAAATGAATCGTACTCAAATACGACAATGGCTACTGTTGCATTACAAGTGTTAGACATAATTGGTACCTGGGGTCCAATGCGTAAGCTTCAGTCGGATTGTGGTCGTGAGTTTGTGAATAGCTTGATGACAAGCATTAAAGAAAACGTTGGTTTTGAACACGCGTTGATTTCACAGTACCATCCTAGAGCTAATGGTGCAAGTGAAAGAGCTGTACAGTCTGCAGTGAACACCATTAAAAAACAAATTGTCGGTAACGTTGCTGACTGGGATCTGAAGGTGCCTTCTGCTCAATTGTTTTTGAATAGCAAGTATAATGCTAGGACTAAGAGTACCCCATTTTCGTTAATGTTTGGTAGGAATCCAAATGACTTTGTTGACTTTGGTAAAGAAAAAGACAATGCAACTGCCGAAAAGATTCGTGAAGACTTGAAAGGGAAAATAAAAAGAATGACTGAAATTGTTTACCCTGCAGTGTATGAGAACGTTAAGCACGTCACTGAAAAGCAGAAAAAGAGTTTTGATACAAGTCAAAAAATGATAGACCTTAAGCCTGGATCTACAGTGATGATTTTAGTGACAGAAAAGCAGAATAAATTAGACCCAAAGTACAAGGGATTTTATACTGTTGTCAGAAAAACTGCTGCTAATACATATGTCTTGAAGAATGAAAAGGGTTTTCTAGAGCCAAGAAATTATCCCCCTTCTTTACTAAAGAAAGTCTCTGATAAGATACCAGAGCATAAAGATGAGTTCTTTGAAGTTGAAGCTATTATTGGTCATAAGAGAGATGACAATAATAAATACATGTATAGATGCAAATGGTTTGACTATGACGAATCTTATGATTCTTGGGAGCCAGAGGATAATTTTACAGATCCTAAGTTTATTAAAGAATACTGGCAAAGAGTTGGTGAAGTACCAGAAAGTGTCAAAGAGATCAATAAAGCCAATAAAAGATTATTGAAGAGTATGAATATTGCAACTCCACAAAATTCAGGTACCAAAAGAAAAAGAATCACAAGGTCAGTTTCTCAGAACAAGAAGCAAAGTAGATTTTAAATTAAGTTATTTAAGAACAATGTGCTGCTTGTTTGCTTTTAAGAAATAATGATGAGCATTATTTCAATGTATAAGTATACATCAACTAAGAAAAGGAAAAGCTGATTTTATAAAAAAAAAAAAAAAAAAAAAAAAAAAAGTACTTGAACGGTATTTAGTTAATACCTGGGTGGGGATAATGTGGTGATCTAGCTAGGCTACACTCATATTATTGTCAATAGGAACATATCAATATCTATACATCATTCATGATTTAGTAATCATACCAAAAAGAAATAGTTAGTACTATTAAATATTATATCATTAGTATTTCGTTAACACGAGAATACCGTTGTATAAGAAAACTAAGTCATTGAGTACACGTGCATTAGTGAAGCAACAAGCAGTATTGGTATCTATATTTGGTAACGAAGAACAACTTTCAATTATATCAAAGTGATAACTCAGCAGACAAGTTTTTTATATAAATACTACAGGTTTTTATTTCATAATAAAGGACAATCTTATAAACAGTCTCAAACTACTCTATAACTGTCTTTATAATTTTACATTTACCTTGATACACAACATTTTCTTATTCAAAAGATGTAACTCTATAACCACTTTTTTGTCTATCATCACCAAGATCTGAGGCTTCAAATATTCTGGTAGCAAAAATTGTTTCATGGACACTTTCTGAACTCATCTCTCGTACCCTTAGTCTTTTTTCCTCGGGACTCATACGACAAATATTGAGATATATTCTATTGATATTTTGGATGTAATCAGGTAATATGTCGTTCACTAAAATATAAACCAAACGACCAACACGTCTATTTCTTTTTCTATTCAAATAGGTTGTTCTCAGTTGGTTATGCCAGCTTTCAACATAGTTATTTGTTTTCATATTGGTGAAAATTTGTGGCTGAAAAGCTGATGACTACCGCGTAAACGCATCATTGTCAAGATACTTCTTTTTGAAATATTTCATGAATTCAGGGTACATTTGGTAATCCAAAATGAACGAACGAAGCATGTTGATGAATGTAGGTTTGTTTTTTTCCCACATTAGTTTCTTCAGGACGGTTGTGGTATTTGATAAAATATTACAAGGTGAAGATAATGAGATAAATGTATATTTTTTATTGTAGGTAGAAAATAAACTAAAGAACTCTGCTGCTATAAAATAATCAATCCCTTTATACTGAACAACTGCCCCTGGAAGTTAGTGAGTCAACCCTTCTGGTTTTGGAATAAATCTATACTCAGTTTTCCGCCTTTTATTAAATGAATTCTACTTGTTAGAATTGACTTCAATTAACATTGTCCTAGATCAAAAGATCCGGGAACACTTCTTATTGTGTCTTTCGGAGTAGAAAAAACCAGTAAGATAATGTCTAATGGTAGCTGTCAAAAGGGCACATGAATTATGGTTAATTGGCTTCGGCAGAACATATTTGTGATGTTTGACCTCTTATAGATTCAACGGGTATTTTTCCCATCTGTGAATGAATAAGATATGACCCCAAAGATACAACATCTAATCGATGTTTGTATGTTTGGCTGCGGAAAGTAGGCATCCATTTATTTATACACTTACAGTCGTATAATTGGTATCAATATATAAATAAATGAACTATTGATAATGATAGCTGTTCTATTCTCTCGATGGGTAGCTAATCCATAGAGGGAACTATCATTATTAGATTTCTCTTTTTTATATTCTTGATTTGATTGGAAACGGTTTTACTTTTCCAATCGAGACATAGGAACTCAGTTGAATATTTTTATTTATCCGACTTTTATTCTTATATCCAGTTAAGCCAATCATGTCATCTTTTATATAGAAGTATGTAGTCGTGGTAGAGGTAGTTGTGTAGTAGTATACGAATGTATGCTATTACTCAACATTAAAAGATATTTTATTTTATAATTTATAATTTATACGATTTATTTATTTATTCTTAAATGAATCTTACTCAAATACGACATGATCTTCTCTCTCTTACTTTCCGTCTGCTCTGTGACATTTGTGATACACTTTGAATACGGATAGATGTGAAGTTGGGCATTTTTTTAAATAAAAGTTTAATAAAACAGTAAGTCTTTTTTGTTTCCAAAGTCTTTCAACTATTTTTTTTTTTTTCGCAGTCCTTTTGGTTTCGTCATCTTTAAATTTTTTTTGGAGACCGCTTAGAAGTCTGTGATATAAGCGCGTGCCTTTTTTTCTGGTCAACGTCACACTTTTGATGATTTTGGGTCGGAAACTAGAATCAAGCGTGTATCAAGAATTGCCCAAAAAAACAAACAAACATTAAAAAAAAAAACCAAACAAACAAAAAAAAACCAAAAAAAACATTGCAAACAAAAACAAACAAAAAAAAAAAAAAAAAAAAAAAAAAGGAATGAAACAATTAAAATGTCAAATCAAGGAGCTTGTTTTTGATATATTATTTATTTATTCTTAAATTACTCGTACTCTAATGTCGTGAGACATATAGTAATTAATCGAAGATAAAATATTAAGTTAGGAAAGCAACTCCGCTATGAAAGAAACAAAAAAAAAAAAAAAAAATTGGAGTAGCTGGGCGTCGATCCCAGTGCCTCTCACATGCTAAGCGAGCGCTCTACCATTTGAGCTACAACCCCGTCTTTCTTTCACTCAAGCTTAACTTTTTGTTGATTTCAAACTCCGAAAATCTTTTTTTTTGAAAATTGCAGAATATCTGAAGCATCAAAAAAATACAAAACGCAAAGTTATACGACACACCGTCATCAAGTTATTACATTTTTTGTCAAAAATTAGTCATTCAGACATTTCACCATCTGGAGACATCTACTTTTCAAATTCTCTGAAACTTTCACCAAAGTTGCTCCTGGTCTTGCTGAACATAACGCAAAAACTCTCAAGGCTATACCTCATCAACTCGTTGCACAAACACAAAACGCCCACTTTTTTCAAAAAAAAGTTTTTGCTTATATCTCTTTAACCTGTAATGGCTACCGACACCACAAAAATTAATTTTATTAATTCGACTGTGTGCACCCCAACTAGCCAACTTGACCAAGTTGAACTCTCCGAATCTTCTGGAACAAGTCTCAAGCGACCCCTCTCTACCAGTCCTCCATCTGAATTCCATTCAATTCACAAAAGAATGTCACTTTCTACTCAAGACTACCTCAGCCAAATGAATGAGCGTCTGAGTCGCCTCGAAGTTGCTCACGACGAGATCTTCGAGCTCAAGGCTGCCCTGCGTAAGTCGGAATCTCTCCGCCATGACCTGGAAAAACAAGTTGCTTCTCTTTTGGCCCTCCAAAAGGGTAACACCAAGTCCGCTCCCCCTGCCTCTTCTAGCCCAGCAATTGTAAGTTATGCTGGTGCTGCTGCCTCTGCTCCTAAGACCAAGCCCAAGAAGGTAAAAAAGACTCCATTGCCCTCTCTTCGTCGTGCCACCGCCACCGTAGGTAGACTTTTTGGGCCTAAAGCTGGTACACCCTCTGAGTACCAATTCTTGTACTACGGAACCTCTGTCCGCCGACCCCTCAAAGAATTGAGGCGCACTCTTCAGGCCTGTGGCGTGAATGTTTCCCGGATTCTCGATATCCAGTATCCCGACTCTAAGGTTATTTCTTTTCTTGTGCACACTGATTTTATTGTCGAATTTACCAGTGCCATGCACATGAAAGGACGTGGTACCGCGCCACTCACCAGCTATGACCCCTTGGACCCTGATCAACTCAAAGATCCCAAATTCGCTTCTCTCTCTCTGGACTTGCGGTGCCAGAAAGCTCGTGAAATACAAAATCTCCGGTGTATTCGTTCTCTCTCTTTTGTTCGCCGCTCTGCTCGTCTCTCTGTTGCTCGCTCCTTTTTATACTATGAACGTATTAATCAGGTGCAATTCGATGCCATCTTGGCTGAAGAAATGGCCGCCCGTGCTACCGCTCCTGCTCCCCCTACCAGACCGTCCTCTGCTGAAGATCAAGAAGTCAAGAACCAACGCTTGCGTTATCTTGGCTTTCTCCTTCATCATGACGCTGAAACGGCTATGCTGCTTTCTGCTCCTCCTCCTGGTGATATTGCAATGTCAGATTAATCTCTGTTATTTTTTATTTGCAATTACCTGCTAGTCTCTGTCTCTCTTTTCTGTCATCTCTTATCTCTATGGTTTAGCCTCTCTCTCTCCTGCTCCGTGCGCCTATTTTTTCTTTTTGATTTTTTGTCCCTGGTTGGTGTGTTTGTTATTTTGTGTAGGCTCGGACTGACTGCGAGGAATCCTCAGTGCAGATCTCTCCACTACCTTCTTATATCTCCCCAATTATACTCTCCTTTACTCTCTCCTCTCTTTCCTGTTGATCTTTTTCCTACTCTTCTTATTTTCCAACCCTCTGTGTTTTCGGGCTTCGCCCAAAAACACACATAATTTAATTAGTTTAGTTTTGGTTAGCTTGGATCTCCTTGAACAAGGCAAAATATCTATGGATGGCCCATTACGTTCATCATTAATTTCTATTAATAAAAACCCAATTCTTAACCTGAGCTACAACCCCCACCTTCTTCATCTGAGCTACAACCCCGGCCCACATTTATTTTCAAGAAATAATAAGCAAGACCAAACCCACCCAAACTAAGCATTAAACTTACAAGCAAGTCTTTCTGTTCAGTTTAGTCCAACTCCCAAAGTCCTCAGACAAAAACTCACCAAGTTCTGACGACTTTTGTTTTTCCACCATTTCGACATTTCGAGATTCATCTCTACATCTGTCAACATCTGTTCTTGCAACTCGGTTCATTTTTACTTCCAGAACCCGCTCGAATTACAGCTTTACATATTACTGTATTTCCAGCCTTCTCTCTTTAATTAACACGCCTCCAAAACCGTTATTATAAGGTTGTATTTATATATAACCTATAATGACAGTTACTAAAAAACTTTCCACTAGAAAGGGCACGGATATCATTCCCCCCGGTTCTACTGATGCCACTAAAACTACCACTCGTGGTCAGTTTAAGCAAACTACTGCTTCCCAAAAAGCTGCTGCTGATACGGCTGCTGCTTATGCTAAAGCTGAACGTTTAGCTAAGGGCGCCGCTCGCCAGCTTTTTGCCCAAGAAGGCGAAACTGTCACCCTCGTTGGTCAATCCAACCTCTCTGTCCCTTCTCGACCAACATCTTTGGATTCTCAAAGCCAAGAGATCCAAAATGGTCAGCCTCTTCCTTTTGTCGACACGTCGTCATTACCTGCCGTGACACCAAATTTACCTGGTGACACCACGTTCCTCTCCTCCCTCCCGGATTTTGCCCTGGACATGCAAAAGCAACTCCGTGAACAAGCTCGACGCTTTGATGAGTACGAAGCTCGTTTCTCAGCAATGGAGCAAATCTTGCAAGAAAACGTTGCTTTAAAAGCAAATGCCTCTGCTCTTGAAACTACCATTCGAGAACAAGCAGCAACCATCGCCGCCCTCAAAGCCCATATTAACTTGTCATCAAGTACCTCCTCTGATGATATGTTAATTGATGAACAAGACCGTCCCTCTTCCCAGAGTATCTGGGCTAAGGTACCCCCCACCACCGCTAAGGCCTCTGTTAAGCCTAACGCCAGCAAAAGTAAGCCTGTTTTATCTATGGCCCAGATTGTTGCGCTTAAAGCTAACAAGCCCCTCAAACCCAAGGCTCAGGCAAAAAAACTTACTGCTGAAGCCAAAGCTAATGCTGCGCGCCCTTTTATGGATCGTGATCCATCCGAACCTAGAGGCTTCCAATATGTATATATTGGTCGCTCTCGTAAAATTACTCGACCCGAAACTCGAAAGAGATTCAAGCTTGTTGGTGTTGATACAAGTCGTATCTTGGATATCACCTTCCCTGCCACTGGTGTTCTTGGTGTCCTTGTACACGTCTCATACGCCCCGATCTTCATCCAAACCATGACCTCTGTAGGTGCAGGTATAATTAAGGACTTTGACCCTTTAGATCCAAAGCACCTGGCTAACCCCATCTACACGTCATACTCAAATGACTCCCGTGCCTCTATAGCTTTTGACCTTAATGCCAATCGTTGTAAGCATGCTCTTCTGTACCTACACAACACCCGCCCACACCAAGTGAAATCAGTGGGTTACTCCATGGTTGACCTTGGCTACATCAGCGAAGAAGACCTCTTCGAAATTATTGCGGTGCCTCCTCAAAACCCCAGGTTACCTATCAATGAAGCTACTGCTAAATTGTTTAGTGTACCTGGTCAAGCTTTACAAATGGAAGAAGATACACCAAAGAAAGAAGACCCAACCGTCGAAAAAAAACAAGGTGATGAACCTGAACGTTCCGATGAGGACATTATTATAGACTCTGAAGAGGAGCTATAATATGTCGGCCCTTCCTTTTAATATATGCCTCTTTAATGCCAATGGCCTAAAAACCAGCGTCATTCAAGACCCTCTTTCCCATGCCCTACAATCAGATATGCTCCTTGTTACCGAAACCTGGTTAACCCCCACTATGATACTACCGACAAATTGGCCCCAATACCATTGTTATGGTCAAAAAGTCAAAAATGGAAATAATCGTGGAAAAGGTGGTATCACCGCTTTATTCAATCCTTTATGCCCATATACTGTCCTTCAACTTCCTTCTCCCAATGAACATACCCTCTCCTTAAAAGTCGGTGCTCTTCGTGTTCATTGTCTCTACTTACCACCCTCTATGCCTAATGACCAAGTCTTTTCGATCATCGAATCCATCCCTCTCCTTCCAAACACTATTATCTGTGGTGACTTTAATGCTCGTCTTGGTGATACTGTTGGTGATCATTGTACCAATTCTCGTGGAAATCGTCTCTTGTCCTGGACCTCTCGTAATGACCTGCATATTTTAAATGAATCTCTTGCTCATGGTGTTCCTACTTTTACTGGGTTTCGACTTGGTAAGGTTATAAGTAGCATCGTTGACTTGTTCATCACCAATATTGCACCGTCTGCACTCTTTAACTCTTCTCTGCAAATTGAATCTGACCTCTCGTTGAGCTCTGACCATCGTCTTATGCACCTATCATTTGACTTGGACCCATTGCCAGCTGATGTCCCCCTTCTCACTTCCGATCGACCGTTGGCACCACGTAGAGTATGGAATTTAAACAGGCTTAGCAAACCTGCGTATCTCCAAAAATACCGTGAGTCCATTAAAGAAAAGATTGCACCCTTAACCACCAAACATGAACACTGGGTTTCCTCTCCACCTCTGCTATGTTCATCACTTGATCTATTCAATGCTGATTTCAACGCATGTGTGTATGATTCTTTAGATGCTTCAGTTGGTAATACTCCAAAAAGACCCTCTTACTGGAAAAAGTACTGGACTACTGAATTGCAAGACGCTGCTCAATTACGTGACCGATGTTACCGACGCTGGCGAAGGTGCATTGGTATTGACAAAATCTACTGGTGGAATCAACACGATGAAGCTAACAAGGCATTCAGAAAAAAAATACAACAAGTAAAAAGAGCATCCTGGGCCGAATTCAAAAAATCGCTTGAAAAGAATTTTACAAAAGCCACTAAAACAATGTCACGAATGAAAAACAAGAACACACATTCAGACTCCTTCTCGCATACTGATGGACCATCCACAGCTGTTGATATCATGGCCACACATCTATCTTCAGTGTACAATGGTTCCACTCTCCCTGCCCCTCAAAATCGCCCCCCTCCCGTCCCTCTGTATGAAATATTACCCCACGACGTATCAACCTCTTCATTTTTGAATGTTGATTCTGTCAAATTCTTCATTGGACGCCTCCCAAGTCACAAAGCTCCTGGACCTGATCATATCAAAGCCGAAATGCTCAAACCAATCGCTGATATACTTGCTCCTTTCATCACTCTTTATTTTACAATATGTTACCAGTGGTCTTGTACCCCATCAATTTGGCGTCAAGCTACTGTGTTTCCTATTTATAAAAAAGGTGATCGCTCTGACCCTGCCAACTACAGACCTATTTCCCTTACATCAATTCTTCGTAAATTGTTTGAAATGGTGATAGCCTCTGAAGTTGAACAATATTCTCCTACCCTGGATTATGCACAAGGTGGATTTCGTGCACAACGTAGCCCTCTTGACCAAGCTTTATGTCTGCATGATCTTATGCATGACTATTTTCGCCGACATCGACATTACCCTTCTGTTGCTTTTCTTGACATCAAGCAAGCCTATGATACGGTGGATCGACGTGTTGTGTGGAACATTTTAGCTTCTACTTCTTCTTTTCCGGTACCTCTGCTCAACCTGCTCATCCATATGTTTGATGATGTTTCTATCTCTGTGTTGCTGGCCAACCATAGATCAGACTCATTTAATCCACATACTGGTTTGTTGCAAGGCTCTGTGCTTAGCCCGCATTTATACTCTCTGTATATTAATTCTCTTCCTGGTGTATTGCGTACCGCTGCCAAAGACAATCCTGCCACCATTATTGGTCCTGGTGATACCTCACCTACAGTCATTAATTCTTTGCTCTTCGCCGATGATGTTGCCATTTTTGGAACCAAAGAGGAAGTCACAGCTATGCTCAAGCTCGCTGATGATCACTCTATCAAACTTGGCTTCAGATGGTCACCATCCAAATGTGCCATCTTAAACGCTCCTTCACCCACATCATCCTCTTCACCAAACTTCCAGTATACACTTTACAACGAACCCATCCCCACTGTTACCTCTTTTACGTACCTTGGTATGGAATTTCGAAGTAGTGGTTTATATACACCTGGTATTGTTGAATCTCGAACCGCAAAAGCCAAAAATACCATGGCACTTTTCAATCACTGTGGCCTTAACCGTAATGGTTTCTCTCTCCTTCTCTCTGCTCGGCTTTACAAGACATTTATAAGACCTAAATTTGAATATGGTTTGGCTATTTCAACTTTCAGTACTACTGAAATGCGACAACTAGACAAACTACAAACGGATTTAGTTCAAATGTTCTTGAACAGCACCCACACCACCGTCGCCAAACATATCACATGTATTCCAAGTATGCTTCACCGCTACAATACTCTGGTTACAAAATATGTGATACGATCACAAACCCTCCCGGATGATTCTCTAGTCCTTCTTTTAAAAGAATCACTTCCACAAACAAGACTTGGAGATTATCTCGAGCACAATGCTCTCTATCTCTCTCTCCCTGAACCTCTACCAAATACCAACCATCTTCTTCGCCAACACTTTAATCAATACTGGCAAGATTTTTGTGACCAATACCTCGATACCACTCCTTTCAACAAAGCTGTCCTTCTCCGTGCCTGTAGGCGTAACACCTCTTCTCCTGACCCAATATTATATCTTCCAATGAACAATATTGCTCGAAGTCGATTAGTACGATGGCGTCTAGGTCGTTTCACTGCCATGGCAAGAACGGAATGCCCTTGTACAGACTCGGGAAAACTTATGTCTCGTGATCATTTCCTTACTTGTAGGGCTATTGATCCGGATTTAATTTCTTCTCTTCCTGTCTCTCCTCCCGGTGTAAACCGAATCGATTTTGCTCTGTCCTCTCTCCCCACCAAGACAAAATCTGACCCACCCTACTTCTGGTCGACACTGTTGTCCTTGCTTTGGATAATTGACACATTGTGTCACCCACTCAAAAACATCCCTGAAGACCCACATCCGGGTTCTTCTTGGTATAACTACCCTTGCTGAACAGGTTTTGGTTGTCTTTTGTTGCGTCGTCACGGTGGTAAGTAATTATCAAAGTTCCCATCCGTTGATCGTTCCCTCAAATCAATTCAAGACCTTACTAAGCTCGTGCTACTCTACTCCAACCTTTACCATTTTTTTATTCAACTTTCATGCAAAAGTTAGTTACACCGAATATTTTTTTATGCAACATTTTTTCCTACCGGTACTCTGAAAATCGACATATATTCATGAATAGTCCACTTATTTTCATTATTTTTTGATATTCGGAAAGCTGACGCTTTCCTCTATTATATTGTTAAATAAAAACTACCTTCTTCACCTGAGCTACAACCCCTGGCCCTCCAAAAGGGTAACACCAAGTCCGCTCCCCCTGCCTCTTCTAGCCCAGCAATTGTAAGTTATGCTGGTGCTGCTGCCTCTGCTCCTAAGACCAAGCCCAAGAAGGTAAAAAAGACTCCATTGCCCTCTCTTCGTCGTGCCACCGCCACCGTAGGTAGACTTTTTGGGCCTAAAGCTGGTACACCCTCTGAGTACCAATTCTTGTACTACGGAACCTCTGTCCGCCGACCCCTCAAAGAATTGAGGCGCACTCTTCAGGCCTGTGGCGTGAATGTTTCCCGGATTCTCGATATCCAGTATCCCGACTCTAAGGTTATTTCTTTTCTTGTGCACACTGATTTTATTGTCGAATTTACCAGTGCCATGCACATGAAAGGACGTGGTACCGCGCCACTCACCAGCTATGACCCCTTGGACCCTGATCAACTCAAAGATCCCAAATTCGCTTCTCTCTCTCTGGACTTGCGGTGCCAGAAAGCTCGTGAAATACAAAATCTCCGGTGTATTCGTTCTCTCTCTTTTGTTCGCCGCTCTGCTCGTCTCTCTGTTGCTCGCTCCTTTTTATACTATGAACGTATTAATCAGGTGCAATTCGATGCCATCTTGGCTGAAGAAATGGCCGCCCGTGCTACCGCTCCTGCTCCCCCTACCAGACCGTCCTCTGCTGAAGATCAAGAAGTCAAGAACCAACGCTTGCGTTATCTTGGCTTTCTCCTTCATCATGACGCTGAAACGGCTATGCTGCTTTCTGCTCCTCCTCCTGGTGATATTGCAATGTCAGATTAATTTCTGTTATTTTTTATTTGCAATTACCTGCTAGTCTCTGTCTCTCTTTTCTGTCATCTCTTATCTCTATGGTCTAGCCTCTCTCTCTCTCTCCTGCTCCGTGCTCCTATTTTTTCTTTTTGATTTTTGGTCCCTGGTTGGTGTGTTTGTTATTTTGTGTAGGCTCGGACTGACTGCGAGGAATCCTCAGTGCAGATCTCTCCACTACCTTCTTATATCTCCCCAATTATACTCTCCTTTACTCTCTCCTCTCTTTCCTGTTGATCTTTTTCCTACTCTTCTTATTTTCCAACCCTCTGTGTTTTCGGGCTTCGCCCAAAAACACACATAATTTAATTAGTTTAGTTTTGGTTAGCTTGGATCTCCTTGAACAAGGCAAAATATCTATGGATGGCCCATTACGTTCATCATTAATTTCTATTAATAAAAACCCAATTCTTAACCTGAGCTACAACCCCCACTTTCTCAAAAAACATAGTTGTGCCTATATCTTTTTTTTGTGAAATGGCTAAGGACACCACAAGTCAAAAAAAATCCACTCACCCGCCTGCTGTGGCTGCAAGCGCTACAACTCTCAGTAGGCCCCAGCGTAGCACCGCCATTACTAAACCATCTGCCGCATCAACTTCTACTAAGTGGAAAAAAATTTTTCAAGAAGATTCCGAATCCTCTCCTTCCGGACTACAAGCTCCGAGTAGTGTACAAGGTTGTGAAGAGTTAAGCAACGTTACACCGAGACATGATGCTGAATGTACCCTGGACCCTTCCACCGACCCTAATCTGAACTTGGAGATACCTGTCTCGACTCCCGGTATCAATATTCTGCCCCCTGCCTGGGCTGTACTTCTCCAGAAGCAAGTTAAATCTTGTGTAACTGAACTGGATACCTACAAGTTGCGTTTGACACAGATGGAGCACCTTCTGGAAGAAAATGCTAAACTGAAGGCACAAGCAGACTCCCTTAGCAAAGCATTGATGGAGGCCAATGCATTGATCCAGCAACTTCGTGCTTCTTCGACTACTGGTGGTGCTACTGTTGATAGTGTTGCTGTTGAACCTGTATCTGAAGAGATGGATGTCGACGTTGCTCGTGGCCTCTCCTCGCGTGACAGCAAGTGGGCCTCTGTGCCAAGTATTCACGTCCCTTCGAAGCAAAATTTGGTGGCTGAACGTCCCAAAAAGACCCTTGCCCAAATTGTTGCCGCTCAAGGGTCTTCAACATTGAAACTGACAAAGAAACCAACGAAGGCTCCTCGTACTAGTGCTAAGACAAAGAATGCTGCTGCCCGTGCATTCATGGAACCAAGCTCTGGACCCCAAGGTTTCAAGTATATGTTTATCCCTCGGTCACGTAAGATCACGCGTTCCGAAGTCCGCTCTCGATTGCGAAAGGTGGGTGTCGAAACGAGTCGGATCCTGGATTTGATCTTCCCTGCCTCCGGTGTTATCGGTGTCTTAATCCATGCTCAGTATGAAGAAGCCTTCTCTACCACAATGAAAGCTGTTGGTGCTAAAATTTTGGATGAGTTTGACGTGCTGGACCCAGCTCACCTCGGTGACCCCCAGTACCTCTCCTACTCAGAACAAGGTCGTGCCACAAAGGCTCAAGAACTTCACTACAACCGGTGCATGAATGCGCTTGAGTTCCTACACCGTACCAAGTCTCACCAGGTGGGTGCAGTTGGTCGATCCTTTGTCGAGTATGGTTGGATTGAGCCCGTTGATGTGAGCAGCATCATGTCTTCCTCAGTGTCTGGTGGTGCTGGTGGTGCTTTTGGTGGTGCTTCTGGTGGTGCTTCTGGTGGTGCTTTTGGTGGTGCTTCTGGTGGTTCTTCTGGTGGTGCTTCTGGTGGTGCTTCTGGTGGTGCTTCTGGTGGTGCTTCTGATGGCGCTTGGTTTTCTGGTGATGCTCGTGGTGCGAAGAGAGCTGCTGCTTCATACCGTTCTGACGAAGAAATGGCGTCTAACACTGGATCAGACTCTGGTGACAGTGACGTGGACCTTGAAGATGCTGAACGTAGCAAAGATGGTGACGGTAACGGCGCTGATTCCACTCGCGGTTCTGGTTCGTCATCTTAATATGTCGGCCCTAGAACAACCATCCCAGCCTTTTGTAATTAGTCTTTGGAATGCAAATGGCCTACGGGATACTACTATCCAAGACTCCCTCTCACACGCTCTCGCCTCCCATCTTTTCTTCATAACCGAAACCTGGGTAACCAAAACCCAGTCCATACCAACCGATTGGAAGCAATTTCACCTCTTCGGTACCAAGGTACCTAATTGTAACAATCGTGGTCGTAATGGAATATGCGCTCTTTTAAATCCATTATGTCCCTATCCAGTCCTTCAACTTCCTTCTCCCAATGGCCACACCCTATCCTTCAAGATTGGTGAATTACGTGTCCATTGTTTATATCTTCCTCCATCGCTCTCGAATGAATATGTCCTGGATGTGTTTGAATCAATTCCACTCGGTTCAAACACTATCATTTGTGGTGATATCAATGCTCGGATGGGTGATTTTTTAGGTGATTACAATACCAACTCTCGTGGTAACTGTCTTCGGCCTTGGTTGGAATCTCATCTACTCACAGTCCTTAATGCTTCACTTGCTTTTGGTGTCCCTACCTGGAACGGTGTCTCTCCAAACCAGACTGAGACTAGCAGTGTCATTGATCTGTTCCTGACGAACATGGACCCCTTGTCGATGGTCAACGCCAGTATTAAGGTAGAGTCCAACTTGTCACTGAGCTCGGATCATCGTTTGCTTACACTATCGTTTGAACATGTACCTTTCCAAGGTGGTTCCTCTTCTGCTGCGGATATCTCTGGTATTTGTCAACGGCGCCTATGGAACTTATCGCGGTTAAAGTTCCCAAACAAGGGTGAGATCTACAGGTCTTCGTTTCGCTCACGAGTCGCTCCTCTCCTGCAGTCTATGACGGATTTGGTGGATAATCCCCCTCCAATATGCCCAGATATTGATGCGCTCAACAATACACTGTGCCAGGATATATACTGTGCTCTTGATACTGCGGTTGGGGATAAGCCAGACCCTCCGAGTTTCTGGAAGAAGTATTGGACGCCCGCCCTGGAAGAACTTGCTCGAGTCAGAGATACCCGATACGGCCGTTGGCGTTGCTCCGTTGGCGTGGACAAAATATACTGGTGGAATGAACACAAGCTTGCTTGTAAAAATTTCCGTCGGGCTGTTCAAGCGGCCAAGCGTGCTTCATGGAAGAACTTCTGTTCGTCGATCGAGACCAACTTTGGTAAGGCTACTAGTTCAATGAAGCGTATTCTTCGGCGAACCGATACTTCAGCCACCTTTGCTCATGTGGATGGTCCTGGTGCTGCTGCTAATGTGATGGCCACCCATTTGGCATCCATTTATAACGGCTCGTCCCTTCCAGCTGACTCTCTGCGTCCCAGTACTGTAAATCCAGCATCGGATGGTCTGCCGCACGTGCTTCCCGAGTCTGCAACGTTTTCTGAAGACAACATCAAGTACTATGTGCAGCAATTACCTCGGTGCAAAGCCCCCGGTCCAGACCATATTAAAGCTGAAATGCTTTATCCTCTTGGTAGTGTCCTCGTCCCGGTCTTATCGGCTTTGTTCAAATTATGCTGGCAGTGGTCCTATACTCCTTTGGTATGGCGTCAAGCTACGGTGTTTCCAATCTTTAAGAAAGGTGATGCTAGTGACCCAGCCAATTACCGGCCTATATCTTTGACCTCTGTACTCCGCAAACTGTTTGAAAAAGTTATCTGCTACCATCTCAGCGAGTCTGCTCCAATGCTGGATGTTGCTCAGGGTGGCTTTCGCGAACAACGAAGTCCATTGGATCAAGCACTGTGTCTTCATGACCTCATGCATGCCTACTTTCTGGAACATCGCCATTACCCTGCTGTAGCTTTCCTAGATATCAAGTCTGCATATGACACAGTCGATCGACGTGTGGTGTGGAATTCTTTACAAACATGTCCTGATCTGCCCCGTGCCCTGCTTGGTGTTCTAATGAACTTATTTGACGAGGTCCAGGTATCGGTCTTGGTGGGTAATCATACTTCTGCTTCTTTTGGTATCTCCACTGGTCTTCTTCAGGGTTCGGTGCTGAGTCCGTTATTATACTCGATATATATTAACACCCTTCCTGGTATACTTCGACAAGCGTCTACACCTACTACCTCTGCTGTTACGGTTCCTGGTATTTCTGGCCCTGTTGCTCTTAACTCATTGTTGTTTGCTGATGATGTCGCCATTTTTGGTAACCGTCACTCTGTCCAACAAATGTTAGATCTCGCTGCTGAGCATTCCTTTGCTCTTGGCTACCGCTGGAACCCGAAAAAGTGTGCTGTGGTCAATGCTCCCTCTCCAACGTCTTCTACAACGCCTGGGTTTGAGTTTACACTCTACGGTGAAGCGCTTCCTCGGTTGGAGGAATTTATGTACCTCGGTGTCCCCATTGGAAAAAAGGGTCTCTCTGGTTCTAGTATCTTGAAACATCGGTCTGCTGGTGCCATCAAGACAATGGCCTTGTTAACCTCCGTTGGTGTACATCGGAATGGATTCTCTCTTCTTCTCTGTGCCCGTCTCTACAAGACGTTTATTCGTCCAAAATTAGAGTACGGCTTGGCTATCAGCAGGTTATCTGGTCCCGATATCAAAGCTCTGGAAAAGGTCCAAAACCAGCTCGTTGGTATGTTCATTGGTAGCACCCATACTACTGTGGCTAAGCACATGACTTGCATCCCCGGTATGGTGCATCGCTTTAACACCTTGGTGACTAGGTATGCCCTCCGCTCCCAGTACTTGCCTGATGATTCCCTTGTGGTCCTTTTACGTGATTCCCTTCCGTACTGTCGACTGGAGACTGGTCTTAAAAATAACTCCTTGTACCTGTCCTTGCCATCGCCCGCTCCTACAAGTGATTCCCAGCTCAAAATGCACTGTGATAGTCACTGGCAAAGGTACTGTGATGCCCAACGGATCACATTAGCCTCTGCAGGTAAGCAAGTTCTCCTCCGAGCATGTCGGCCATGTACCACAAAAGCTGACCCTGTCCTGTACTTACCAATGGCTAATACTTCTCGAAGCCGGTTAACACGGTGGCGCCTTGGTCGATTTACGGGTACGCAGCGACAACCTTGCCCATGTGCTGACGGTGGTGTTCTTATTTCAAGAAACCACTTCCTTACTTGTCGAGCTATCGAACCTTCTCTTGTGGATTCTCTTCCTCGGTGCCCACCCAATGTCAATCGAATTGACTATGCTATCTCTTGCTTGCCAACAACATCTCAGGATTGTCCACCTAGCTACTGGCCTGCTCTGCTAACCCTGCTATGGTACATTGACACACTGTGTCACCCAACAAAAAACATTCCCGAAGATCCATCTCCTGGTTCTTCATGGTTCGTCCTCTCAGGTTGAAAAGGTGCAGCTTTGTCTTTTAGGGTGCGGCTCCACGGTAGTAAGTGTTTATCAAAGTTCCTATCCGTTGGTTAACCCCCCAAATCGAAGTTGCCCCTAAGTACACCTGATGGTCTCTGCTCTTATCCTCTCCATTTTAAATTCTCCGATGTGTCCTTAGAATATTTTTAGTTACTCTCCTCCTTTTGATCTTTGAAAATAAGGCTATGCTACATTTAGCGCCCATCCATTTTCGGAATAGATGCTTCGCATCTATTCTATTCTAATAAAAACCAAATTCTTAACCTGAGCTACAACCCCCACCCTTCTTTCGTATAAATTTATAAATTAATTAATTTTTCGTGTAACGCCCACATTTATTTTCAAGAAATAATAAGCAAGACCAAACCCACCCAAACTAAGCATTAAACTTACAAGCAAGTCTTTCTGTTCAGTTTAGTCCAACTCCCAAAGTCCTCAGACAAAAACTC
Organism: Mucor piriformis; assembly: GCA_943193625.1. Taxonomy (NCBI): domain Eukaryota; kingdom Fungi; phylum Mucoromycota; class Mucoromycetes; order Mucorales; family Mucoraceae; genus Mucor; species Mucor piriformis. Next base: position 2,394,874 of record OW971871.1, on the reverse strand, counting down.
ACCAAGTTCTGACGACTTTTGTTTTTCCACCATTTCGACATTTCGAGATTCATCTCTACATCTGTCAACATCTGTTCTTGCAACTCGGTTCATTTTTACTTCCAGAACCCGCTCGAATTACAGCTTTACATATTACTGTATTTCCAGCCTTCTCTCTTTAATTAACACGCCTCCAAAACCGTTATTATAAGGTTGTATTTATATATAACCTATAATGACAGTTACTAAAAAACTTTCCACTAGAAAGGGCACGGATATCATTCCCCCCGGTTCTACTAATGCCACTAAAACTACCACTCGTGGTCAGTTTAAGCAAACTACTGCTTCCCAAAAAGCTGCTGCTGATACGGCTGCTGCTTATGCTAAAGCTGAACGTTTAGCTAAGGGCGCCGCTCGCCAGCTTTTTGCCCAAGAAGGCGAAACTGTCACCCTCGTTGGTCAATCCAACCTCTCTGTCCCTTCTCGACCAACATCTTTGGATTCTCAAAGCCAAGAGATCCAAAATGGTCAGCCTCTTCCTTTTGTCGACACGTCGTCATTACCTGCCGTGACACCAAATTTACCTGGTGACACCACGTTCCTCTCCTCCCTCCCGGATTTTGCCCTGGACATGCAAAAGCAACTCCGTGAACAAGCTCGACGCTTTGATGAGTACGAAGCTCGTTTCTCAGCAATGGAGCAAATCTTGCAAGAAAACGTTGCTTTAAAAGCAAATGCCTCTGCTCTTGAAACTACCATTCGAGAACAAGCAGCAACCATCGCCGCCCTCAAAGCCCATATTAACTTGTCATCAAGTACCTCCTCTGATGATATGTTAATTGATGAACAAGACCGTCCCTCTTCCCAGAGTATCTGGGCTAAGGTACCCCCCACCACCGCTAAGGCCTCTGTTAAGCCTAACGCCAGCAAAAGTAAGCCTGTTTTATCTATGGCCCAGATTGTTGCGCTTAAAGCTAACAAGCCCCTCAAACCCAAGGCTCAGGCAAAAAAACTTACTGCTGAAGCCAAAGCTAATGCTGCGCGCCCTTTTATGGATCGTGATCCATCCGAACCTAGAGGCTTCCAATATGTATATATTGGTCGCTCTCGTAAAATTACTCGACCCGAAACTCGAAAGAGATTCAAGCTTGTTGGTGTTGATACAAGTCGTATCTTGGATATCACCTTCCCTGCCACTGGTGTTCTTGGTGTCCTTGTACACGTCTCATACGCCCCGATCTTCATCCAAACCATGACCTCTGTAGGTGCAGGTATAATTAAGGACTTTGACCCTTTAGATCCAAAGCACCTGGCTAACCCCATCTACACGTCATACTCAAATGACTCCCGTGCCTCTATAGCTTTTGACCTTAATGCCAATCGTTGTAAGCATGCTCTTCTGTACCTACACAACACCCGCCCACACCAAGTGAAATCAGTGGGTTACTCCATGGTTGACCTTGGCTACATCAGCGAAGAAGACCTCTTCGAAATTATTGCGGTGCCTCCTCAAAACCCCAGGTTACCTATCAATGAAGCTACTGCTAAATTGTTTAGTGTACCTGGTCAAGCTTTACAAATGGAAGAAGATACACCAAAGAAAGAAGACCCAACCGTCGAAAAAAAACAAGGTGATGAACCTGAACGTTCCGATGAGGACATTATTATAGACTCTGAAGAGGAGCTATAATATGTCGGCCCTTCCTTTTAATATATGCCTCTTTAATGCCAATGGCCTAAAAACCAGCGTCATTCAAGACCCTCTTTCCCATGCCCTACAATCAGATATGCTCCTTGTTACCGAAACCTGGTTAACCCCCACTATGATACTACCGACAAATTGGCCCCAATACCATTGTTATGGTCAAAAAGTCAAAAATGGAAATAATCGTGGAAAAGGTGGTATCACCGCTTTATTCAATCCTTTATGCCCATATACTGTCCTTCAACTTCCTTCTCCCAATGAACATACCCTCTCCTTAAAAGTCGGTGCTCTTCGTGTTCATTGTCTCTACTTACCACCCTCTATGCCTAATGACCAAGTCTTTTCGATCATCGAATCCATCCCTCTCCTTCCAAACACTATTATCTGTGGTGACTTTAATGCTCGTCTTGGTGATACTGTTGGTGATCATTGTACCAATTCTCGTGGAAATCGTCTCTTGTCCTGGACCTCTCGTAATGACCTGCATATTTTAAATGAATCTCTTGCTCATGGTGTTCCTACTTTTACTGGGTTTCGACTTGGTAAGGTTATAAGTAGCATCGTTGACTTGTTCATCACCAATATTGCACCGTCTGCACTCTTTAACTCTTCTCTGCAAATTGAATCTGACCTCTCGTTGAGCTCTGACCATCGTCTTATGCACCTATCATTTGACTTGGACCCATTGCCAGCTGATGTCCCCCTTCTCACTTCCGATCGACCGTTGGCACCACGTAGAGTATGGAATTTAAACAGGCTTAGCAAACCTGCGTATCTCCAAAAATACCGTGAGTCCATTAAAGAAAAGATTGCACCCTTAACCACCAAACATGAACACTGGGTTTCCTCTCCACCTCTGCTATGTTCATCACTTGATCTATTCAATGCTGATTTCAACGCATGTGTGTATGATTCTTTAGATGCTTCAGTTGGTAATACTCCAAAAAGACCCTCTTACTGGAAAAAGTACTGGACTACTGAATTGCAAGACGCTGCTCAATTACGTGACCGATGTTACCGACGCTGGCGAAGGTGCATTGGTATTGACAAAATCTACTGGTGGAATCAACACGATGAAGCTAACAAGGCATTCAGAAAAAAAATACAACAAGTAAAAAGAGCATCCTGGGCCGAATTCAAAAAATCGCTTGAAAAGAATTTTACAAAAGCCACTAAAACAATGTCACGAATGAAAAACAAGAACACACATTCAGACTCCTTCTCGCATACTGATGGACCATCCACAGCTGTTGATATCATGGCCACACATCTATCTTCAGTGTACAATGGTTCCACTCTCCCTGCCCCTCAAAATCGCCCCCCTCCCGTCCCTCTGTATGAAATATTACCCCACGACGTATCAACCTCTTCATTTTTGAATGTTGATTCTGTCAAATTCTTCATTGGACGCCTCCCAAGTCACAAAGCTCCTGGACCTGATCATATCAAAGCCGAAATGCTCAAACCAATCGCTGATATACTTGCTCCTTTCATCACTCTTTATTTTACAATATGTTACCAGTGGTCTTGTACCCCATCAATTTGGCGTCAAGCTACTGTGTTTCCTATTTATAAAAAAGGTGATCGCTCTGACCCTGCCAACTACAGACCTATTTCCCTTACATCAATTCTTCGTAAATTGTTTGAAATGGTGATAGCCTCTGAAGTTGAACAATATTCTCCTACCCTGGATTATGCACAAGGTGGATTTCGTGCACAACGTAGCCCTCTTGACCAAGCTTTATGTCTGCATGATCTTATGCATGACTATTTTCGCCGACATCGACATTACCCTTCTGTTGCTTTTCTTGACATCAAGCAAGCCTATGATACGGTGGATCGACGTGTTGTGTGGAACATTTTAGCTTCTACTTCTTCTTTTCCGGTACCTCTGCTCAACCTGCTCATCCATATGTTTGATGATGTTTCTATCTCTGTGTTGCTGGCCAACCATAGATCAGACTCATTTAATCCACATACTGGTTTGTTGCAAGGCTCTGTGCTTAGCCCGCATTTATACTCTCTGTATATTAATTCTCTTCCTGGTGTATTGCGTACCGCTGCCAAAGACAATCCTGCCACCATTATTGGTCCTGGTGATACCTCACCTACAGTCATTAATTCTTTGCTCTTCGCCGATGATGTTGCCATTTTTGGAACCAAAGAGGAAGTCACAGCTATGCTCAAGCTCGCTGATGATCACTCTATCAAACTTGGCTTCAGATGGTCACCATCCAAATGTGCCATCTTAAACGCTCCTTCACCCACATCATCCTCTTCACCAAACTTCCAGTATACACTTTACAACGAACCCATCCCCACTGTTACCTCTTTTACGTACCTTGGTATGGAATTTCGAAGTAGTGGTTTATATACACCTGGTATTGTTGAATCTCGAACCGCAAAAGCCAAAAATACCATGGCACTTTTCAATCACTGTGGCCTTAACCGTAATGGTTTCTCTCTCCTTCTCTCTGCTCGGCTTTACAAGACATTTATAAGACCTAAATTTGAATATGGTTTGGCTATTTCAACTTTCAGTACTACTGAAATGCGACAACTAGACAAACTACAAACGGATTTAGTTCAAATGTTCTTGAACAGCACCCACACCACCGTCGCCAAACATATCACATGTATTCCAAGTATGCTTCACCGCTACAATACTCTGGTTACAAAATATGTGATACGATCACAAACCCTCCCGGATGATTCTCTAGTCCTTCTTTTAAAAGAATCACTTCCACAAACAAGACTTGGAGATTATCTCGAGCACAATGCTCTCTATCTCTCTCTCCCTGAACCTCTACCAAATACCAACCATCTTCTTCGCCAACACTTTAATCAATACTGGCAAGATTTTTGTGACCAATACCTCGATACCACTCCTTTCAACAAAGCTGTCCTTCTCCGTGCCTGTAGGCGTAACACCTCTTCTCCTGACCCAATATTATATCTTCCAATGAACAATATTGCTCGAAGTCGATTAGTACGATGGCGTCTAGGTCGTTTCACTGCCATGGCAAGAACGGAATGCCCTTGTACAGACTCGGGAAAACTTATGTCTCGTGATCATTTCCTTACTTGTAGGGCTATTGATCCGGATTTAATTTCTTCTCTTCCTGTCTCTCCTCCCGGTGTAAACCGAATCGATTTTGCTCTGTCCTCTCTCCCCACCAAGACAAAATCTGACCCACCCTACTTCTGGTCGACACTGTTGTCCTTGCTTTGGATAATTGACACATTGTGTCACCCACTCAAAAACATCCCTGAAGACCCACATCCGGGTTCTTCTTGGTATAACTACCCTTGCTGAACAGGTTTTGGTTGTCTTTTGTTGCGTCGTCACGGTGGTAAGTAATTATCAAAGTTCCCATCCGTTGATCGTTCCCTCAAATCAATTCAAGACCTTACTAAGCTCGTGCTACTCTACTCCAACCTTTACCATTTTTTTATTCAACTTTCATGCAAAAGTTAGTTACACCGAATATTTTTTTATGCAACATTTTTTCCTACCGGTACTCTGAAAATCGACATATATTCATGAATAGTCCACTTATTTTCATTATTTTTTGATATTCGGAAAGCTGACGCTTTCCTCTATTATATTGTTAAATAAAAACCACCTTCTTCACCTGAGCTACAACCCCCACCCTTCTTTCGTATAAATTTATAAATTAATTAATTTTTCGTGTAACGCCCACATTTATTTTCAAGAAATAATAAGCAAGACCAAACCCACCCAAACTAAGCATTAAACTTACAAGCAAGTCTTTCTGTTCAGTTTAGTCCAACTCCCAAAGTTCTCAGACAAAAACTCACCAAGTTCTGACGACTTTTGTTTTTCCACCATTTCGACATTTCGAGATTCATCTCTACATCTGTCAACATCTGCTCTTGCAACTCGGTTCTTTTTTACTTCCAGAACCTGCTCGAATTACAGCCCCACCTATACCTGTAACTCTAGCCGCTTTACTTAATTAACACGTCTACTGTAACGACACTATAAGGTTGTATTTATAAATATAACCTATAATGTCAGTTACTAAATCTTCTAAAGCAAAGGCCACGCCTATTACCGCCCCCGGTACTACCGACCTTATGAAACCCATTACCCGAGGTAATAGAGGTTTTAAGGCAGCACCTACTGACCCTCAAGCTATCCTTGAACATAAAAGGAAGCTTGCTGAGGCCACATTCAAGAAAATCACTGGTTCTCCTGAATCATCCACCACCACGGCCACTACTTTCAACCTTACCCCCACCAACATTGCCCTCGCTGCTACCCAAGCATTTGAGATCCCCAATGGTCAACAGGGTATTGCCACTATTGATTCTTCCTTGCCAATCGTTACACCTAACGAAATTGGTACGACATTGTTTTCCTCTCTGCCCGAGTTTGCCCTGGATATGCAGAAGCAACTCCGCGATCAAGCTCGACGCTTCGACGAATACGAAGCCCGTTTCTCTGCGATGGAACAAATCATCAAAGAAAACGCTTTGTTAAAAGCCAATGCCACCGCTCTCGAAACTACTATTCGTGAGCAAGCAGCCACTATTGCTGCCCTGAAAGCACAGCTTTCCACATCTCCTCGTGGTAACACTGAGGTTATGATCCTTGATGATGATGAACGCCCTTCATCCCAAAGTATTTGGGCCAAAGCCCCCGCCACCTCTGCCTCCACCACCACTACCACCAGATCCACCAATGCCATGGCCTCTACCATGCCAAAGGCCTCCAAAAGTAAGCCTAGTTTAACTATGGCCCAAACTGTTGCGCTTCAAGCTGGTAAGCCCCTCAAACCCAAGGCCAAAGCAAAAAAATTAACTGCTGAAGCCAAAGCTAATGCTGCGCGCCCCTTTTTGGATCGTGATCCTAACGAACCTACAGGCTTCCAATATGTATATATTGGTCGCTCTCGTAAGATCACACGACCTGAAACTCGCAAGAGATTCAAGCTCGTTGGTATCGATACTAGCCGTATCCTGGACATCACCTTTCCTGCGACTGGTGTTCTCGGTGTTCTTGTCCACGCCACCTATGCCCCAATCTTCACCAAGATTATGACCTCTGTAGGTGCTGGTATGGTTAAGGACTTTGATCCTTTGGATCCAAAGCACCTGGCCAACCCCATTTACATGTCATACTCTGACCAATCCCGTGCTGATGTAGCGTTTGAGCTTAATGCCAATCGTTGCAAATATGCACTTCAGTACCTTCACAACAAGCGACCCCATCAAGTCAAACCTGTTGGATACTCTATGATTGACATGGGGTACATCTCCAAGGAAGAACTTTTTGACATTACCTCTGAGCCCCCACAAAATCCAAAGTTGCCGATAAACGAAGCTACGGCCAAATTATTCAATGCGCTCCCTGGTCCAGCTCAAGTAACAGTCCCCACTGATGAAACACCTATCAAAGAGACAACACCAAAGTCCAACAAGGAAAAAAGTGGCAACGTTGACGGTGTAGTAGAAAGTGACGACGATATGATTTGCTCTGAAGAAGAGTTTTAATTATGTCGACCCTTCCTTTCAAAATCAGTCTCTTGAATGCTAATGGCCTCAAAGCCAATCTCATTCAAGATCCTCTCTCCCATGCCCTCTCCTCCGATATGCTTTTAATTACTGAAACCTGGCTCACTGCCTCTATGCTACTACCAACTGATTGGCCCCAATATCATTGTTATGGTCAAAAAGTTAAAAACTGCCACAATCGTGGTCAAGGTGGTATAACCGCTTTATTCAATCCTTTATGCAACTATACTATCCTTCAACTCCCTTCCCCCAATGAACATACCCTCTCTTTAAAAGTCGGTGCTCTTCGTGTTCATTGTTTATACTTACCGCCCTCTATGCCAAACGATCAAGTCTTTGACATTTTGAATTCCATTCCTCTCCTTCCCAACACTATCATCTGTGGTGATCTTAACGCTCGTCTCGGTGAATTTGTTGGTGACAACAATTGGAACTCTCGTGGTCGTCGTCTTCTTTCCTGGTCTTCAGACAACCAAATGCGTATTCTTAATGAGACACTTGCTCACGGTGTTGCTACCTTCGCCGGGTTTCGACACGGTGTTGTCGCTAGTAGCATCGTTGACCTGTTTATCACGAATATTGCCCCCTCTTCTCTCCTTTCCGCCTCTCTGCAAGTTGAATCTGACCTCTCTCTGAGCTCTGACCATCGTCTTATGCATCTCTCATTCGACCTTGTGCCTTTGCCCGATGACGTCCCCCTTCTTCGTTCCGATCGACCGTTAGCTCCGCGTAGAGTATGGAACTTAAACAGGCTTAGCAAACCTGCTTACCTTCAGAAATACCGTGAGTCTATTAAAGAAAAGATTGCACCTCTCAAAGTCCAACTTGAAAACTGGGTTTCCTCTCCACCTCTGCTTTGTCCATCTCTTGATTTATTCATTGAGTCATTCAATGCATGTGTGTATGATTCTCTAGATGTCTCGGTTGGCAACACGCCCCCTCGTCCTGCTTATTGGCACAAGTACTGGACTACTGAATTACAAGACGCTGCACAATTACGTGACCGATGTTATCGACGCTGGCGAAGAAGCATTGGGATCGACAAAGTTTACTGGTGGAATCAACATGATGAAGCCAACAAAGCTTTTAGAAAAAAAGTGCAAAAAATAAAAAGGGAATCCTGGTCTGAATTCAAGAAAAGTTTGGAAAAAAACTTTCCTAAAGCCACCAAAACAATTTCAAGAATCAAAGCCCGAAACACCCAGTCCGCCTCTTTCTCGCATACTGATGGGCCTTTAAAAGCTGTTGATATAATGTCCACTCATTTATCCTCAGTGTATAATGGTTCCACTCTCCCTGCTCCATCTCTCCGTTCTCCTCCTGTCCTTATAAACGAATTTCTTCCTCACGACATATCATCCTCTTCATTTTTGAATGTTGATTCTGTCCTTTTTTTTATAAGTCGACTTCCATCCAACAAAGCTCCTGGCCCAGATCACATCAAAGCCGAAATGATCAAGCCCATTGCTGACATCCTCGCTCCTTTTCTTACCTTGTATTTTACACTTTGCTACCAGTGGTCCTCTACACCATCAATTTGGCGTGAGGCCACTGTGTTTCCAATTTTTAAAAAAGGTGATCGTACTGATCCAGCAAATTACAGGCCTATCTCCCTGACGTCCATTTTACGTAAATTGTTCGAAATGGTTTTAGCTCCTGCTGTTGAAGATTTTTCCCCTCGTTTGGACCACGCCCAAGGTGGGTTCCGTGCCCAACGTAGCCCTCTCGATCAAGCCCTTTGTCTGCATGATCTTATGCACGACTATTATGACAAACATCACCACTATCCCTCTGTCGCTTTTCTTGATATCAAACAAGCATACGACACTGTGGATCGACGTGTTGTTTGGAATATCCTGGCCTCTGCTCTTTCCTTTCCCGTTTCTTTGCTCAACCTGCTCATCCATATGTTCGATGATGTTTCTATTTCTGTATTGCTGGCCAATCATAAATCAGATCCATTCACTCCTCATACTGGTTTGTTGCAAGGCTCTGTGCTTAGTCCTCACTTATACTCTTTGTATATCGACTCTCTTCCTGGTGTATTGCGTCAAGCTGCCATATCAACCACCCCCACTGTCCTTTCTCCTGGTGACTCAACTCCCACAAGTATCAATTCTCTTCTCTTTGCCGATGATGTTGCCATCTTTGGTACAAAAGAAGAAGTTGTACATATGCTCCAACTTGCTGGTGATCATTCATTGAAACTTGGTTACAGATGGTCTCCATCCAAATGTGCCATTTTAAACGCCCCTTCTCCTACTTCCTCTTCTACTCCGAATTTTGCCTATACTCTTTACAACCAACCAATACCAACTGTCCAACAGTTTACGTATTTGGGTATGGAGTTTAACAAAAAAGGTTTATCCGCCTCTCTCTGCCTTGCCGCAAGAAAACCAAAAGCGATCAAAACCATGGCTCTCCTTAATTCAATTGGTCTAAATCGTAATGGTTTTTCTCTTCTTCTTTCCTCTCGCCTCTACACCACCTTCATTCGACCTAAGATTGAGTACGGATTGGCTATTTCCCGTTTTACAGCCAGTGAAATGGGTAAATTAGACACCGTACAAAATAAATTAGTGTCAATGTTTTTGGGTAGTAAACATACAACCGTTGCTAAACACATCACTTGTCTCCCTGGTATGCTTCACCGCTACAATACCTTGGTAACTAAATACGTGCTACGCTCACAATACCTCCCGGATGACTCCTTGGTTCTTCTTTTAAAAGGCTCTCTCCATCAAACAAGACTTACTTCTCACCTCGAAAGTAACGCTCTCTTCCGTTCCCTTCCTGATCCCCTCCCTGGTACAACACATCTTCTTCGCCAACATTTTAACCAATATTGGCAAGATTATTGTGACAATCAAAGGGTGATCCAAGCTCGATCTGGTACCCATGTTTTTCTCCGTGCTAGTAGGCCTATTACGTTTTCTCCTGACCCCATCCTCTACTTACCTATGAACAATATTGCTCGTAGTCGTTTAGTACGTTGGCGGTTAGGTAGATTTACAGCCATGGCTAGATCTGAATGCCCCTGTGCCGATTCTGGTGCAATGATGACTCGTGATCATTTCTTGACTTGTCGAGCTATTGATCCGAATCTCATTTCTTCCCTTCCTTCTCCTCCTCCCGGTGTAAACCGTATTGATTTTGCATTGAACAATCTTCCCACCCAAGCAAAATCAAACCCTCCTTTCTTTTGGCCGACTCTCTTAACCGTGCTATGGTTAATTGACACGTTGTGTCACCCACTAAAAAACATTCCAGAAGATCCCCACCCAGGGACTTCTTGGTTCAATTACCCTTGCTGAACAAGATGTTGGTTGTCTTTTGTCTGCGTCTCCTCGGTGGTAAGTGATTATCAAAGTTCCCATCCGTAGGTTGTACCAGCAAATCAATTCAAGTCTTTACTAAGCTCGCGCCACCCTACACCACCTTTTCCCTTTTTATATTTTAAGTTTGTAACACCAAATATTTTTTTTCATGCAAATTATCCACCCCGTACTCCGAAAATTGACATATATCTATGGATAGTCCACTTATTTTCATTATTTTTTGATATTCGGAAAGCTGACGCTTTCCTCTATCATATTATTAAATAAAAACCACCTTCTTCATCTGAGCTACAACCCCTCGGGTAGAGGAGTTTATGTACCTTGGTGTCCCCATTGGAAAAAAGGGTCTGTCTGGGCCTAGTATCTTGAAACATCGGTCTGCTGGTGCCATCAAGACTATGGCTTTATTAACTTCCGTTGGTGTACATCGGAATGGTTTCTCTCTTCTTCTCTGTGCCCGTCTCTACAAAACGTTTATTCGTCCAAAGTTAGAGTACGGCTTGGCTATCAGCAGGTTGTCTGGCCCCGATATCAAAGCTCTGGAAAAGGTCCAAAACCAGCTCGTGGGTATGTTTATTGGTAGCACTCATACCACTGTGGCTAAGCACATGACCTGTATCCCCGGTATGGTTCACCGATTTAACACCTTGGTGACTAGGTATGCCCTCCGCTCGCAGTACTTACCTGATGACGCTCTTGTAGTTCTTTTACGGGATTCCCTTCCGTACTGTCGACTGGAGACCGGCCTTAAAAACAACCCTCTGTATCTGTCCTTGCCATCGCCCGCTCCTTCAAGTGATGCACAGCTAAAGATCCACTGTGATAACCACTGGCAAAGGTACTGTGATGCCCAACGGATCACATTAGCCTCTGCAGGTAAGCAAGTTCTTCTCCGAGCATGTCGGCCATGTACCACAAAAGCTGACCCGGTCCTGTACTTACCAATGGCTAATACTTCTCGAAGTCGTTTAACACGGTGGCGCCTTGGTAGATTTACAGGTATGCAGCGACAACCTTGCCCATGTGCTGACGGTGGTGTTCTTATCTCAAGAAACCACTTCCTTACTTGTCGCGCTATCGAACCTTCTCTTGTAGATTCTCTCCCTAGGTCCCCACCCAATGTTAATCGAATTGATCATGCCATCTCTTGCTTGCCAACAACATCTCAGGATGGTCCACCTAGCTACTGGCCTGCTCTTCTAACCCTGCTATGGTACATTGACACGCTGTGTCACCCAACAAAAAACATTCCTGAGGATCCATCTCCTGGTTCTTCATGGTTCGCCCTCTCAGGTTGAAAAGGTTCAGCTTTGTCTTTTAGGGTGCGGCTCCACGGTAGTAAGTGTTTATCAAAGTTCCTATCCGTTGGTTGACCCCCCAAATCGAAGTTGCCCCCAAGTAAATCTGATGGTCTCTGCTCTTATCCTCACCATTTTAAATTCTCCGATGTCTCCTTAGAATATTTTTAGTCTACTCTTCTCCTATTGATCTTTGAAAATAAGGCTATGCTACATTTAGCGCCCATCCATTTTCGGAATAGATGCTTTGCATCTATTCTATTCTAATAAAAACCAAATTCTTAACCTGAGCTACAACCCCGTCTTTCTTTCACTCAAGCTTAATTTTTACTTTCTTTTAAACTCCGAAAATCTTTTTTTTTGAAAGTTGGGGAATTTCTCTGGCAACAAAAATATATTTAATTCGAAGTTGTACAACATCTCAATCTCAAGTTATTCGCGTTTTAGAAAAAATTAATTTTTCAGTAATCTCGAAATCTGGGAACACAAACTTTTTGAAACACCGTCAAACTTTTACCGAAGGTACTCCTTATAAAACTTAGCATAACGCAAAAAATCCGAAAGCGATATCTTCAAAACTCGCGTCGTATTCAAGAAACGCCCACTTTTTCCAAAAACATAGTTGTGCCTATATCTTTTTTCTCTGAAATGGCTAAGGACACTACAGCAAAAAAAATTTCTACCCACCCGCCTGCGGTGACTACGGGCACTACAAATCTTAGTCGACCACAGCGCAGCACTGTCATCTCCAAAACCCCCGCTGCTCCAGTTTCTACTAAGTGGAAAAAGGTTTTTCCGGGTGATTCTAAATCCTCTCTCTCTGCTCTACAAGCTCATCATGGTGTACAAGCTTCTGAAAAGTTTAGCGACGTCCCGCCGACCAATGATGTCGAATGTACATTTGACCCCACCACAGGCCTGAATCTGAACTTTGAGCAACATGACTCAACTCCTAATACTGGTATTTTGACACCAGCATGGGCGGTCCTTCTCCAGAAGCAAGTTAAATTACTCGCGTCTAATGTTGCAAGTCAAAGCAGTCGTGTTACGCAGCTCGAGCTCTTGCAAGAAGAAAACCTGCAATTGAAATCTAACCTCCAAATGGTACAAGAAGAACTTCGTGTCGCTCAAGAGACTATTGTAGCACTACGTGCTGCCTCACATAGTGCTGTGGTTGAGTCTGACGGAATGGATGTTGACGTTGTTCGCGGTCTCTCCGCTTTGGATAGCAAATGGGCCGCAGTGCCTTCTAGTAAAGTCCCGGCAAATAAGAATCCTATCGCTGAAGGTCGCAAGACCTTAGCCCAAGTTGTTTCCCAACATGGACCTGGTATGCTCCGACTCCCCAAGAATAGATCTAATGCTGGCCCTAGTGCCAAGACCAAAGCCGCCGCTGCTCGTGCCTTCATGGAACCTTCTTCTGGACCACGTGGCTTCAAGTACGTGTACATACCCAGATCCCGCAAGATCACTCGTTCTGAAGTTCGAGCTCGTCTTCGAAAGGTTGGTGTTGACACAAGCCGTGTCATGGACCTGATTTTCCCTGCCTCTGGAGTCATTGGTGTCCTTCTACACTTACAATATGTCAATGAATTCACTGCAACTATGACCGCCGTCGGTGCAAAGACCCTGGATAGTTTCGATGTACTAGACCCTGCTCACTTAGGAGACCCCCGATACCAGTCGTATTCTGAACAAGGTCGTGCTGATAAGGCCTTCAAACTTCACCATATTCGATGTGTCAATGCTCTTCAGTATCTTCATAGAAGACAATCTTATCATGTAGGTGCGGTTGGTAGATCTTTTGTTGAGGAAGGCTGGATTGATGCGCAAGATGTCCAAGAGGTCATGTCTTCTCCTTTGGTTGGTGCTGGTGCAGGTGGCTGGAAGAAAGGCTCTCGTGACTCTGATGAAGAAATGGACTCCGTTGTAGGTGATGACGGTAGTGGTACTGAGGAAGAAGAAGGTGATTCTAAAGACGACTCTGATCCATCATCTTAGGATGTCGACCCTTAAAAAACCAGAACAGTCATTTGTCATTAGTCTTTGGAATGCAAATGGACTGCGTGATACAACTATCCAAGACTCCCTATCACACGTTCTCGACTCCCACATCTTCTTCATAACCGAAACATGGCTTACTCCTCCCATGTTGATTCCTACTGACTGGGCACAATATCATATCTACGGTACCAAAGTCAGTAATGGCAATGGCCGTGGATGTAACGGTATTGCTGCTTTAGTCAACCCTGCCACTCCTTTTCCTGTTATACAACTTCCTTCTCCCAATGGTCACACTCTTTCTCTCAAGATTGGTTCTATCCGTGTCCATTGTCTCTATCTTCCTCCTTCTCTGCAAAATGAACAAGTGCTTGCTATCTTTGAATCATTGCCGCTATCAGCAGATACAATTATCTGTGGAGACCTGAATGCTCGTATGGGTGCTTTTCTTGGTGACTACAATGTCAACTCTCGGGGCAATTGTCTTCAACCTTGGTTGGATGCTCACCGCCTGCATGTTCTCAATGCCTCCCTCTCTTTTGGTATTGCCACATACCATGGTATGCGTGAAGGTTCTTCTACTAGTAGTGTTATTGATCCGTTTCTGACCAATATGAACCCATCATCGCTGATCAATGCATCTATTGAAGCCCAATCCGATCTTTCGTTGTGCTCTGATCATCGACTCATGACTCTTGCCTTTGAACTACCCACTTCGTTGGTAAACTTTGGACTTGGGGTCTCTGGTGCTTGTGCTGGTACTGGCGTATCTGGTGCTGGTGTTTCTGGTGTTGGTGTTTCTGGTGCTGGTGTTTCTGGTGCTGGTGTTCCTGGTGCTGGTGTTTCTGGTGTCGATGTCTCTGGTGCTGGTGATTCTGGTGCTGTTGTTTCTGGTGCTGGTGGTTCTGGTGCTGGTTCTGGTGTTGGTGCTGGTGCAGGTGGTGTTGGTGCAGGTGTGCGTGTCTCTGAGCGTAGGCTTTGGAATCTGTCGCGACTTGGTCATCCTGGTGCTCTCTGGAAATATCGTTCCACATTTAAGTCTTTAATTTTATCAACTCTTGATTTTGTTACTGATCTTGTGGAATTCCCTCCCGATACTCAGCCAGATATTGATGCTTTAAATGCTAAGATCAATGACTCGATTTATACTTCTCTGGATATTGCTGTTGGTGCTAAGTCCCCCCGACCAGATTTTTGGAAAAAATATTGGACTGCAGAGCTACAAGAACTTGCTGTTGCTCGTGACCGGTGTTATAGTCGTTGGCGTACCTCTATTAGTGCTGAAAAACTGCTATGGTGGAACCGCTATAAGATAGAGTCAAAACAGTTTCGGCGTGCTGTTCAAGCTGCTAAGCGTCGCTCTTGGAAAAACTTCTGTGCCTCCCTGGAATCGAATTTTTCGAAAGCTACCTCGGCTATTAAAAACATCAAACGTCGTAATGCCTCGTCTCCCTCGTACTCACATGTTGATGGTCCAGCCACAGCTGCCTCGGTCATGGCAAATCACCTGGCGTCAATCTATGATGGTGCTTCGTTACCGGTGTTATCTGCTAGACCTGCTGATATATCTCAACTGCCGCATGATCTGCCTCATCCTCTTCCGGAGTTGTCATTTTTTGGTGAGGATAACATTAGCTTCTTTGTGCAACAGTTACCTCGACGTAAAGCCCCTGGCCCTGACCATATTAAAGCGGAGATGATCAAAGCTCTTGGACGTGATGTTGTTTCAATGTTGTCGGTGTTTTTTCAGCTTTGCTGGCAATGGTCTTACACTCCTATGTTATGGCGTCAAGCTACGGTGTTCCCCATTTTTAAGAAGGATAACCCTGCTGACCCAGCCAATTATCGCCCGATATCTTTGACCTCGGTGATTCGCAAGCTGTTTGAGAAGGTACTGTCCTACACCCTCTCTGAGTCTGCTCCTACTCTGGATGTTGCGCAGGGTGGCTTTCGTGAACAAAGAAGCCCTCTGGACCAAGCCCTCTGTCTCCATGATCTGATGCATGACTACTTTTTGACACACCATCACTATCCTTCGGTTGCGTTTCTAGACATCAAATCAGCATACGATACTGTTGACCGGCGAGTGGTGTGGACTGCACTTCAAAACTCCCCCACTTTGCCTCGAGCTTTGCTTGGTCTACTTGTCAATATGTTCGATGATGTTGAAGTCTCTGTGCTCATTGGAAACCATCAATCTGCTCCTTTTGGTATCTCGACTGGTCTACTACAAGGCTCGGTGTTAAGTCCACTTTTGTATTCTATATACATTAACTCGTTGCCAAGTTGCCTTCGCCAAGCTGCCTCTCCGTCCTCGGCTGTTGTATCTGTACCGGGTATAAGTGACCGAATCGCTTTGAATTCTTTACTCTTTGCTGATGACGTTGCTATCTTTGGTAACAGACATGAAGTACAACATATGCTTGATATAGCTGGTGAACACTCTTTTGCTCTTGGGTATCGGTGGAACCCCAAAAAGTGTGCCGTACTAAATGCTCCGTCCAGGTCATCGTCTGCTACACCCAATTTTGAGTTTACTCTCTATGGTGAAAGTCTTCCTCGCGTTGATGAGTTTGTGTATCTTGGTGTGCCCATTGCAAAAAAGGGTATCTCTGGTCCAAGCATATTGAAACATCGATCTGCTGGTGCAGTCAAGACCATGGCTTTACTTACTTCGGTCGGTGTTCATCGTAATGGTTTCTCACTGCTCCTGTGTTCCCGCCTTTACAAGACTTTTATTCGGCCTAAGCTTGAGTATGGCCTAGCCATTTGCAACTTGTCTGGTACTACGATCAAGGCTCTAGAAGACATACAGAATAAGTTGGTCAGCATGTTTATTGGTAGTAAAAACACCGCTGCTGCCAAGCACATTACTTGTATTCCTGGTATGGTTCACCGGTATAACTCTCTGGTTACTCGGTATGCTCTTCGCTCAAGATATCTTCCCAATGATTCTCTCGTGGTTATCCTGCGTGATTCACTTCGATATTGCCGTCTCGAAAAAGGTCTTAAGCAAAATAAGTTGTACCTATCTCTTCCGCCTGTTCTCCCTACCACTGATGGTCAAGTCAAGAAATTCTGTGACAAGTACTGGCAAGACTATTGTGATGAACAGCGTGTCGTCCTCGCTGGTCAAGGTAAACAAGTTCTTCTGCGTGCATGTCGACCCAGTACAACTAAGCCGGATCCGATCCTGTACCTGCCCATGAGTACTACTACACGTAGTCGTCTAGTTCGGTGGCGCTTAGGCCGGTTTACTTCAATGGCTCGTCAGGAATGTCCCTGTGCTCAGGGTGGTGTGTTTGTGTCTCGTGACCACTTTCTTTGTTGCCGAGCTGTGGATCGTTCCCTAGTCGATGATTTGCCTGTTTCTCCTCCTGGCGTTAATCGCATTGATCATGCAATATCATGCCTACCAGTTGATTCCCAAGAAGGTCCTCCTTGCTACTGGTCCTCACTTTTATCTCTTCTCTGGATCATCGATACTCTATGTCACCCGCTCAAGAACATCCCTGAGGATCCGTCCCCTGGTTCTTCTTGGTTTATCCGCTCAGGTTGAAAGGGTGCTCTTTGTTTTCTAGGTGCGGCTCCACGGTGGTAAGTAAATATCAAAGTCCCCATCCGTTGGTTGTCCCTCCAGATCAAATTGTACTCCGGTAATCCTGCTGACCTCAACATTTCCTCTTCTCTTTTTATTCTTTTGTGATCTTAGAATTTTTTTAGTTTATGCCTCTCTTCCCTGATCTTTGAAAATAGGCTATGCTACATTTAGCGCCCATCAATTTTCGAGTATAGATGCTCCGCATCTACACTTATCTAATAAAATAATATTTCTTAACCTGAGCTACAACCCCAAGCTTAACTTTTACTTGCTTTTCAACTCCGAAAATCTTTTTTTTTTGAAAGTTGGGGAATTTCTTTGGCAACAAAAATATTTTCAATTCGAAGCTGTACGACATCTCAATCTCAAGTTATTCGCGTTTTAGAAAAAATTAATTTTTCAGTAATCTCGAAATCTGCAAACACTAATTTTTTGAAACACCGTCAAACTTTTACCAAAGGTACTCCTTATAAAACTTAACATAACGCAAAAAATTTGAAAGCGATATCTCCAAAACTCGCGTCGTATTCAAGAAACGCCCACTTTTTGAAAAAACATAGTTGTGCCTATATCTTTTTTTTTTCTAAATGGCTAAGGACACCACAACTAAAAAAATTTCCACCCTCCCGCCTGCGGTGACTACGGGCACTACAAATGTTTCTCGCCCTCAACGAAGTACAGCTATCTCCAAAACTCCCGCCGCTTCAGTTTCTACTAAGCGGAAAAAGGCTTTTCTAGATGATTCTGAATCCTCTCTCTCCGCTCTACAAGCTCATTATGGTGTACAAGCTTGTGAAGAGTTTAGCAACGTTACACCGCCTCATGATGGTGAATCTCCATTTGACCCTGCAACCGATCTAAATCTGAACTTTAAGAAACATGACTCAACTTTTAGTACCGGTATTCTAACACCAGCTTGGGCTGTTCTTCTTCAGAAGCAAGTTAAGTCTTGTGTTACGGAGTTAGATTCATACAAGTCGCGACTAACTCAAATGGAACTACTTTTGGAGGAAAATGCAAAACTGAAGGCTCAGGCTGAATCTCTTACAAGCGCATTGACTGAGGCTAATGCCTTGATCCAAGAGCTCCGTGCTACTGCTACTAGGTCTGCTGGTGGGGTTTCTAATGACCCAGTACTTGAAGAAATGGATGTCGACGTAGTTCGTGGCCTCTCTTCGCTTGATAGTAAGTGGGCCTCTGTGCCAAGCAATCACGTTCCATCTAAACAGAGTTTGGTCGCAGAAAGTCCTAAAAAAACTCTCGCACAAATTGCTGCTGCTCAAGGGTCTTCGACCTTGAAACTGCCCAAGAAACGCATGCGTGCACCTCAAGCTAGTGCCAAGGTCAAAACTGCTGCTGCCCGAGCTTTTATGGAACCAAACACTGGACCCAAGGGGTTCAAGTACATGTTTATCCCAAGAGCACAAAAGCTTACCCGGTCTGAAGTCCGTTCTCGTCTTCGAAAGGTGGGTATCGAAACGAGTCGTGTTATTGACTTGATCTTCCCTGCATCAGGAGTCATAGGTGTGTTGATTCATGTTCAGTACGAAGAAGTGTTCACCGCTACCATGAAAGCTGTTGGCGCCAAGGTCTTGACGGATTTTGATGTGCTGGATCCTGTTCACATAGGTGACCCCCAGTACAGTTCATATTCGGAGCAAGGTCGTGTTGACAAGGCTTTTGAACTTCAGCATCATAGATGCATGAATGCTCTTCTCTTTCTTCGCCGTACAAGACCACACCAGGTCGTTGCAGTCGGTAGGTCGTTTGAAGAGTCTGGCTGGGTCGATGCGTCTGACGTTAAGAGGGTCCTGTCTGGTGTCGCTGGTTACTCTGGTGGTGGATCTGACGAGGAGATGGGTTCAGACTACGGCTCTGATGCTGAACAAGATGATAATTCCGGTGCCGAGGGTGATGGTGACTCTGGTGAATCTGATAAAGCTGAAGGTGCTGCTGAAGGGAAAAGTACTGCTGCTGCCGTCTCTGGATTGTCATCTTAGGATGGCGACCCTTGCTCCTACATCCCAGCCATTTGTCATTAGTCTTTGGAATGCAAATGGCCTAGGGGATAAAACAATCCAAGACCCCCTCTCACACGTCCTCAAATCTCATCTCTTCTTCATCACCGAAACATGGCTTTATGGTACTCAACAAATTCCTACTGATTGGGAGCAATTCCATCTGTACGGTTCAAAAGTTTCTGGTGGCAATAATCGTGGTTGCAATGGTATTGCTGCTATCCTTAATCCTTCCTGTCCTTATCCTGTCATGCAACTTCCTTCTCCCAATGGTCACACACTTTCATTTAAGATTGCAAATCTACGTGTCCATTGTCTCTACCTCCCACCAAGACTAAGTAATGCCTATGTACTTGAGGTTCTGCATACTATCCCGCTTGGTCCAGATACTATAATCTGTGGTGATCTAAATGCTCGAATGGGTAGCTTCATTGGAGATGGCAACACCAATGCTCGTGGTACTAGTCTGCTGCCTTGGTTGGAAGAGTATCAGCTCCGGGTTTTAAACCAGTCTCTGGCCTTTGGTGTTCCTACCTGGAATGGTATGTCAAATCAGCATGAACTGACCAGTAGTGTCATCGATTTGTTCATCACCAACATAGATCCGACTTTGATGTCTAATGCTGGTATCAAGGTTGAGTCTGATCTCTCGCTTGGTTCCGATCATCGGTTGCTCACACTGTCATTTGAACTGGATAACTCGGCTGGGAGTGATTCCGGTGATTCGACTGGTGACCCTGGAGTTGGTGTACGCCGGTTATGGAACTTGTCTCGTCTTGGCCAACCTGGGTGCGGTGGTTTGTATCGTGCCAAGTTTAGGTCTCTGGTTACTCCACTTCTTAAGACTATCTGATGTATACCAGCTATTGTGATCAATACTAACATACATCATACATTGGTTTGCTTATCGAACATTATCAATTTGACATGTTTCTCATTTCGTGACATAAAAGTAATATCTGTTCTTTAATTATCTGTTTAGCCGATTTGTCACTACTCTCTGTTTAAATTGTAAACTCTACAGAACCTGATTTGATCTGTCTCAAAGCACTGTTAGTGAATTATATATTCTTATATCTTTCCCGCAGTACATGCTTCCCAATTGGACATCGATCTTATCAAGTATATGACTCAGTAGATACTCGGTAGAATTCATGAACCGATGTCTCTTATATAAAGGCCCCAATTTTAATCTTAAATAAAAAACAATCATATAAGTGTCTGGTACTTTCTAGTCTCTCTTTATTATTATTATTTTAGTTGTATTTGTCTCACGGATACATCACTATCTCGGATTTGGTTACTGCTCCTCCTGCTACTCGTCCGGATATTGATGCACTAAATAGTAGTCTGAACAACTGCTTGTACAGTGCGCTTGATACCGTGGTTGACACCAAGAAATGTAGGCCTGCCTTTTGGAAGAAGTACTGGACACAAGAGCTACAAGATCTGGCTCTGATTCGTGACACCAAGTATAGTAAGTGGCGCTGTTCGTCAGGTATGGACAAGCTGTACTGGTGGGATCAGCAGAAACAAGCCTCAAAAGACTTTCGCAACGCCGTTCAAAAAGCAAAGCGTGTGGTGATCTAGCTAGGCTACACTCATATTATTGTCAATAGAAACATATCAACATCTATACATCATTCATGATTTAGTAATCATACCAAAAAGAAATAGTTAGTACTATTAGATATTATATCATTAGTATTTCGTTAGCACGAGAATACCGTTGTATAAGGAAACTAAGTCATTGAGTACACGTGCATTAGTGAAGCAACAAGCAATATTGGTATCTATATTTGGTAACGAAGAACAACTTTCAATAATATCAAAGTGATAACTCAGCAGACAAGTCTTTTATATAAATACTAGAGGTTTTTATTTCATAATAAAGGACAATCTTATAAACAGTCTCAAACTACTCTATTACTGTCTTTATAATTTTTACATTACCTTGATACACAACAAAGCGTGTGTCTTGGAAAAAATTCTGTACCTCTCTTGAATCGGACTTCTCAAAGGCTACGTCGGCTATAAAGAAGATTCAACGTCGTAATGTGACCTCAGCTTCATTTTCCCATGTGGATGGCCCTGCTACTGCTGCCAATGTTATGGCCACTCATCTGGCATCTATCTTTAATGGTTCCTCCTTGCCCAGTCCATCTGATCGCCCAGCTATTGTTACTCCGTCACCGGATGGTCTGCCTCATGCTCTTCCTGAGTCTTCATTGTTTTCAGAAGACAACATCAGGTGCTATGTGTTGCAATTATCTCGGTGAAAGGCTCCTGGCCCAGACCATATCAAAGCCGAAATGCTCAAGCCTCTCGGTGGTGTTCTGGTACCGGTTCTATCGGCCTTGTTTAAGCTCTGTTGGCAGTGGTCGTATACACCAGCTATCTGGCGTCAAGCTACGGTGTTTCCGATACACAAGAAAGGTGATGCTAGTGACCCGGCCAACTACCGGCCAATATCCTTGACTTCGGTAGTGCGTAAGCTATTTGAAAAAGTGGTGAGCTTTACCCTGTCTGAGTCTGCCCCTCCCATTGACGTGGCCCATGGTGGTTTTCGTGAGCGACGAAGTCCACTCGATTAAGCTCTGTGTCTTCATGATCTCATGCATGACTTCTTCCTCAAGCATAGGCACTATCCATCAGTAGCATTTTTGGATATCAAGTCGGCCTACGACACTGTCGATCGTCTGGTTGTCTGGAATGCTCTACAGGCGTCGGTCTCTCTTCCTCGTGCTCTTCTTGGTCTGCTGATGAACCTCTTTGACGATGTACAAGTGTCAGTATTAGTTGGTAACCACGTGTCACCTTCGTTTGGTATCTCGACTGGTCTCCTCCAAGGCTCGGTGCTGAGTCCATTGTTATACTCTGTGTATATCAACTCTCTCCCCGGTGTTCTCCGAGATGCTGCTATTACAACTCAATGTACTAAAGTGACCCTCCCGGGTACATCTACACCTGTTGCTCTTAACTCGCTTCTTTTTGCCGATGATGTGGCTATCTTTGGTGATCGTCTTCAAGTGCAACGAATGCTAGATCTTGCTGCTGCCCACTCGTTTGATTTAGGATATCGCTGGAACCCAAAGAAGTGTGCTGTCCTTAATGCCCCATCGCCCACGTCATCCACCACTCCCGGGTTTGAGTTTACTCTATACGGCGAAGTTCTACCTCGAGTGAGTGAGTTTTCATATCTTGGTGTTCCGTTCGTGAAAAAGGGTCTTTCCGGTCCACGCATCTTGGAGACACGGTCAGCTGGTGCAATCAAGTCGATGGCTTTGCTTACCTCTATTGGCGTCCATCGCAACGGTTTCTCTCTTCTGCTCTGTGCGCGACTTTACAAGACTTTTATCCGTCCCAAATTGGAGTACGGTCTTGCTATATCACGACTCAGTGGTGCTAACATCGATGCTCTAGAAAAAGTTCAGAACAAGTTGGTTAGTATGTTTATTGGTAGCGCCCGCACTACCGTAGCTAAACATATTACGTGCATTCCTGGTATGGTCCACCGGTTTAATACTCTTGTTACTCGGTATGCTCTACGTAGCCAATATCTTCCGGATGACTCTCTGGTGGTGCTGCTACAAACTTCACTAAGATATTGCCGCCTCCAAGAAGGTCTTAAGAAGAATGTCTTGTACCTGTCTCTGCCTACTCCGCTACCTAACACAGATGGTGCACTTAAAAAACATTGTGACCAATACTGGCAACAGTACTGTGACTCGCAGCGTATCCGACTGGCCCAAAGCAATCAACAAGTTCTTCTCCGCGCATGCCCAGCCAGTACTACAAAACCTGACCCAATCCTGTACCTACCGATGAATACTAACTCACGTAGTCGTTTAGTGCGATGGCGCCTAGGTCGTTTTACCAATATGAGTCGTCAAGAGTGCCCTTGTGCCGACGGAGGTGTCTTACTATCTCGTGATCACTTTCTTTCTTGTCGAGCCATTGAACCTGGCCTAGTAGATCAGCTACCACGTCCGCCATCCAACACCAACCGGATTGACTTTGCTCTTACCAGCCTCCCAACCAACTACCAAAATGGTCCACCAGACTATTGGCCTGCTCTTCTTACCTTGCTTTGGTTCATTGACACTTTGTGTCACCCAGCAAAAAATATCCCTGAAGATCCATCCCCTGGTCCTTCTTGGTATCTACGCTCAGATTGAAAAGTTTCCTCTTTGTCTTCTAGGAGCGGTGCCACGGTGGTAAGTAATTATCAAAGTTCCCATCCGTTGGTAGACCCTCCAGATCAAATTTGCTTCCGAGTAAATCTGTTGGTCCTCACTCTGTCTTCTCCTTTTTTCTCTCTTATGCTGATCATCATAGATTGTTTTTAGTTTACTTTATCCCTTCTGATCTGTGAAAATAAGGCTATGCTCTATAGAGCGCCCATCTTTTTTCGGTATAGATGCTTCGCATCTATACTATTATAATAAAATAATATTTCTTAACCTGAGCTACAACCCCACCCTTCTTTCGTATAAATTTATAAATTAATTAATTTTTCGTGTAACGCCCACATTTATTTTCAAGAAATAATAAGCAAGACCAAACCCACCCAAACTAAGCATTAAACTTACAAGCAAGTCTTTCTGTTCAGTTTAGTCCAACTCCCAAAGTCCTCAGACAAAAACTCACCAAGTTCTGACGACTTTTGTTTTTCCACCATTTCGACATTTCGAGATTCATCTCTACATCTGTCAACATCTGCTCTTGCAACTCGGTTCTTTTTTACTTCCAGAACCTGCTCGAATTACAGCCCCACCTATACCTGTAACTCTAGCCGCTTTACTTAATTAACACGTCTACTGTAACGACGCTATAAGGTTGTATTTATAAATATAACCTATAATGTCAGTTACTAAATCTTCTAAAGCAAAGGCCACGCCTATTACCGCCCCCGGTACTACCGACCTTATGGAACCCATTACCCGAGGTAATAGAGGTTTTAAGGCAGCACCTACTGACCCTCAAGCTATCCTTGAACATAAAAGGAAGCTTGCTGAGGCCACATTCAAGAAAATCACTGGTTCTCCTGAATCATCCACCACCACGGCCACTACTTTCAACCTTACCCCCACCAACATTGCCCTCGCTGCTACCCAAGCATTTGAGATCCCCAATGGTCAACAGGGTATTGCCACTATTGATTCTTCCTTGCCAATCGTTACACCTAACGAAATTGGTACGACATTGTTTTCCTCTCTGCCCGAGTTTGCCCTGGATATGCAGAAGCAACTCCGCGATCAAGCTCGACGCTTCGACAAATACAAAGCCCGTTTCTCTGCGATGGAACAAATCATCAAAGAAAACGCTTTGTTAAAAGCCAATGCCACCGCTCTCGAAACTACTATTCGTGAGCAAGCAGCCACTATTGCTGCCCTGAAAGCACAGCTTTCCACATCTCCTCGTGGTAACACTGAGGTTATGATCCTTGATGATGATGAACGCCCTTCATCCCAAAGTATTTGGGCCAAAGCCCCTGCCACCTCTGCCTCCACCACCACTACCACCAGATCCACCAATGCCATGGCCTCTACCATGCCAAAGGCCTCCAAAAGTAAGCCTAGTTTAACTATGGCCCAAACTGTTGCGCTTCAAGCTGGTAAGCCCCTCAAACCCAAGGCACAAGCAAAAAAATTAACTGCTGAAGCCAAAGCTAATGCTGCGCGCCCCTTTTTGGATCGTGATCCTAACGAACCTACAGGCTTCCAATATGTATATATTGGTCGCTCTCGTAAGATCACACGACCTGAAACTCGCAAGAGATTCAAGCTCGTGGGTATCGATACTAGCCGTATCCTGGACATCACCTTTCCTGCGACTGGTGTTCTCGGTGTTCTTGTCTACGCCACCTATGCCCCAGTCTTCACCAAGATTATGACCTCTGTAGGTGCTGGTATGGTTAAGGACTTTGATCCTTTGGATCCAAAGCACCTGGCCAACCCCATTTACATGTCATACTCTGACCAATCCCGTGCTGATGTAGCGTTTGAGCTTAATGCCAATCGTTGCAAATATGCACTTCAGTACCTTCACAACAAGCGACCCCACCAAGTCAAACCTGTTGCATACTCTATGATTGACATGGGGTACATCTCCAAGAAGAACTTTTTGACATTACCTCTGAGCCCCCACAAAATCCAAAGTTGCCGATAAACGAAGCTACGGCCAAATTATTCAATGCGTTCCCTGGTCCAGCTCAAGTAACAGTCCCCACTGAAGAAACACCGATCAAAGAGACAACACCAAAGTCCAACAAGGAAAAAAGTGACAACGTCGACGGTGTAGTAGAAAGTGACGACGATATGATTTGCTCTGAAGAAGAATTTTAATTATGTCGACCCTCCCTTTCAAAATCAGTCTCTTGAATGCTAATGGCCTCAAAGCCAATCTCATTCAAGATCCTCTCTCCCATGCCCTCTCCTCCGATATGCTTTTAATTACTGAAACCTGGCTCACTGCCTCTATGCTACTACCAACTGATTGGCCCCAATATCATTGTTATGGTCAAAAAGTTAGAAATTGCCACAATCGTGGTCAAGGTGGTATAACCGCTTTATTCAATCCTTTATGCAACTATACTATCCTTCAACTCCCTTCCCCCAATGAACATACCCTCTCTTTAAAAGTCGGTGCTCTTCGTGTTCATTGTTTATACTTACCGCCCTCTATGCCAAACGATCAAGTCTTTGACATTTTGAATTCCATTCCTCTCCTTCCCAACACTATCATCTGTGATGATCTTAACGCTCGTCTCGGTGAATTTGTTGGTGACAACAATTGGAACTCTCGTGGTCGTCGTCTTCTTTCCTGGTCTTCAGACAACCAAATGCGTATTCTTAATGAGACACTTGCTCACGGTGTTGCTACCTTCGCCGGGTTTCGACACGGTGTTGTCGCTAGTAGCATCGTTGACCTGTTTATCACGAATATTGCCCCCTCTTCTCTCCTTTCCGCCTCTCTGCAAGTTGAATCTGACCTCTCTCTGAG
This sequence comes from Mucor piriformis, assembly GCA_943193625.1. Lineage (NCBI taxonomy): Eukaryota > Fungi > Mucoromycota > Mucoromycetes > Mucorales > Mucoraceae > Mucor > Mucor piriformis. The sequence goes on along the minus strand of OW971871.1, from coordinate 2,368,388 downwards.
CTCTGACCATCGTCTTATGCATCTCTCATTCGACCTTGTGCCTTTGCCCGATGACGTCCCCCTTCTTCATTCCGATCGACCGTTAGCTCCGCGTAGAGTATGGAACTTAAACAGGCTTAGCAAACCTGCTTACCTTCAGAAATACCGTGAGTCTATTAAAGAAAAAATTGCACCTCTCAAAGTCCAACTCGAAAACTGGGTTTCCTCTCCACCTCTGCTTTGTCCATCTCTTGATTTATTTAATGAGTCATTCAATGCATGTGTGTATGATTCTCTAGATGCCTCGGTTGGCAACACGCCCCCTCGTCCTGCTTATTGGCACAAGTACTGGACTACTGAATTACAAGACGCTGCACAATTACGTGACCAATGTTATCGACGCTGGCGAAGAAGCATTGGGATCGACAAAGTTTACTGGTGGAATCAACATGATGAAGCCAACAAAGCTTTTAGAAAAAAAGTGCAAAAAATAAAAAGGGAATCCTGGTCTGAATTCAAGAAAAGTTTGGAAAAAAACTTTCCTAAAGCCACCAAAACAATTTCAAGAATCAAAGCCCGAAACACCCAGTCCGCCTCTTTCTCGCATACTGATGGGCCTTTAAAAGCTGTTGATACAATGTCCACTCATTTATCCTCAGGGTATAATGGTTCCACTCTCCCTGCTCCGTCTCTCCGTCCTCCTCCTGTCCTTATAAACGAATTTCTTCCTCACGACATATCATCCTCTTCATTTTTGAATGTTGATTCTGTCCTTTTTTTTATAAGTCGACTTCCATCCAACAAAGCTCCTGGCCCAGATCACATCAAAGCCGAAATGATCAAGCCCATTGCTGACATCCTCGCTCCTTTTCTTACCTTGTATTGTACACTTTGCTACCAGTGGTCCTCTACACCATCAATTTGGCGTGAGGCCACTGTGTTTCCAATTTTTAAAAAAGGTGATCGTACTGATCCAGCAAATTACAGGCCTATCTCCCTGACGTCCATTTTACGTAAATTGTTCGAAATGGTTTTAGCTCCTGCTGTTGAAGATTTTTCCCCTCGTTTGGACCACGCCCAAGGTGGGTTCTGTGCCCAACGTAGCCCTCTCGATCAAGCCCTTTGTCTGCATGATCTTATGCACGACTATTATGACAAATATCACCACTATCCCTCTGTCGCTTTTCTTGATATCAAACAAGCATACGACACTGTGGATCGACGTGTTGTTTGGAATATCCTGGCCTCTGCTCTTTCCTTTGCTCAACCTGCTCATCCATATGTTCGATGATGTTTCCATTTCTGTATTGCTGGCCAATCATAAATCAGATCCATTCACTCCTCATACTGGTTTGTTGCAAGGCTCTGTGCTTAGTCCTCACTTATACTCTTTGTATATCGACTCTCTTCCTGGTGTATTGCGTCAAGCTGCCATATCAACCACCCCCACTGTCCTTTCTCCTGGTGACTCAACTCCCACAAGTATCAATTCTCTTCTCTTTGCCGATGATGTTGCCATCTTTGGTACAAAAGAAGAAGTTGTACATATGCTCCAACTTGCTGGTGATCATTCATTGAAACTTGGTTACAGATGGTCTCCATCCAAATGTGCCATTTCAAACGCCCCTTCTCCTACTTCCTCTTCTACTCCGAATTTTGCTTATACTCTTTACAACCAACCAATACCAACTGTCCAACAGTTTACGTATTTGGGTATGGAGTTTAACAAAAAAGGTTTATCCGCCTCTCTCTGCCTTGCCGCAAGAAAACCAAAAGCGATCAAAACCATGGCTCTCCTTAATTCAATTGGTCTAAATCGTAATGGTTTTTCTCTTCTTCTTTCCTCTCGCCTCTACACCACCTTAATTCGACCTAAGATTGAGTACGGATTGGCTGTTTCCCGTTTTACAGCCAGTGAAATGGGTAAATTAGACACCGTACAAAATAAATTAGTGTCAATGTTTTTGGGTAGTAAACATACAACCGTTGCTAAACACATCACTTGTCTCCCTGGTATGCTTCACCGCTACAATACCTTGGTTACTAAATACGTGCTACGCTCACAATACCTCCCGGATGACTCCTTGGTTCTTATCTTAAAAGGCTCTCTCCATCAAACAAGACTTACTTCTCACCTCGAAAGTAACGCTCTCTTCCGTTCCCTTTCTGATCCCCTCCCTGGTACAACACATCTTCTTCGCCAACATTTTAACCAATATTGGCAAGATTATTGTGACAATCAAAGGGTGATCCAAGCTCGATCTGGTACCCATGTTCTTCTCCGTGCTAGTAGGCCTATTACGTTTTCTCCTGACCCCATCCTCTACTTATCTATGAACAATATTGCTCGTAGTCATTTAGTACGTTGGCGGTTAGGTAGATTTACAGCCATGGCTAGAGCTGAATGCCCCTGTGCCGATTCTGGTGCAATGATGACTCGTGATCATTTCTTGGCTTGTCGAGCTATTGATCCGAATCTCATTTCTTCCCTTCCTTCTCCTCCTCCCGGTGTAAACCGTATTGATTTTGCAGTGAACAATCTTCCCACCCAAGCAAAATCAAATTCTCCTTTCTTTTGGCCGACTCTCTTAACCGTGCTATGGTTAATTGACACGTTGTGTCACCCACTAAAAAACATTCCAGAAGATCCCCACCCAGGGACTTCTTGGTTCAATTACCCTTGCTGAACAAGATGTTGGTTGTCTTTTGTCTGCGTCTCCTCGGTGGTAAGTGATTATCAAAGTTCCCATCCGTAGGTTGTACCACCAAATCAATTCAAGTCTCTACTAAGCTCGCGCCACCCTACCCCACCTTTTCCCTTTTTATATTTTAAGTTTGTAACACCAAATATTTTTTTTCATGCAAATTATCCACCCCGTACTCCGAAATTGACATATATCTATGGATAGTCAACTTATTTTCATTATTTCTTAATATTCGGAAAGCTGACGCTTTCCTCTATCATATTATTAAATAAAAACCACCTTTTTTATCTGAGCTACAACCCCGTACATGCTGACTTAGCCTAGTGGTTAATGTGCTGACTTCCCTCGCAGAGGGCCAGCACTGCAGATTGTTGTGTATCAAGGTAAAGTAAAAATTATAAAGACAGTAATAGAGTAGTTTGAGACTGTTTATAAGATTGTCCTTTATTATGAAATAAAAACCTCTAGTATTTATATAAAAGACTTGTCTGCTGAGTTATCACTTTGATATTATTGAAAGTTGTTCTTCGTTACCAAAAATAGATACCAATATTGCTTGTTGCTTCACTAATGCACGTGTACTCAATGACTTAGTTTCCTTATACAACGGTATTCTCGTGCTAACGAAATACTAATGATATAATATCTAATAGTACTAACTATTTCTTTTTGGTATGATTACTAAATCATGAATGATGTATAGATGTTGATATGTTTCTATTGACAATAATATGAGTGTAGCCTAGCTAGATCACCACATCGGCAACTTTGGATTTTGTGGGGGCTCAGAGGTAATGTCAAAAAGTTCTTCCTTGGAGATGTACCCCATATCAATCATAGAGTATCCAACAGGTTTGACTTGGTGGGGTCGCTTGTTGTGAAGGTACTGAAGTGCATATTTGCAACGATTGGAATTAAGCTCAAACGCTACATCAGCACGGGATTGGTCAGAGTATGACATGTAAATGGGGTTGGCCAGGTGCTTTGGATCCAAAGGATCAAAGTCCTTAACCATACCAGCACCTACAGAGGTCATAATCTTAGTGAAGATTGGGGCATAGGTGGCGTGGACAAGAACACCGAGAACACCAGTCGCAGGAAAGGTGATGTCCAGGATACGGCTAGTATCGATACCAACGAGTTTCAGGTCGTGTGATCTTACGAGAGCGACCAATATATACATATTGGAAGCCTGTAGGTTCGTTAGGATTACGATCCAAAAAGGGGCGCGCAGCATTAGCTTTGGCTTCAGCAGTTAATTTTTTTGCTTGGACCTTGGGTTTGAGGGGCTTACCAGCTTGAAGCGCAACAGTTTGGGCCATAGTTAAACTAGGCTTACTTTTGGAGGCCTTTGGCATGGTAGAGGCCATGGCATCGGTGGATCTGGTGGTAGTGGTAGTGGAGGCAGAGGTGGCGGGGGCTTTGTCCCAGATACTTTGGGATGAAGGGCGTTCGTCATCATCAAGGATCATAACCTCAGTGTTACCACGAGGAGATGTGGAAAGCTGTGCTTTCAGGGCAGCAATAGTGGCTGCTTGCTCACGAATAGTAGTTTCGAGAGCGGTGGCATTAACTTTTAACAAAGCGTTTTCTTTGATGATTTGTTCCATCGCAGAGAAACGGGCTTCGTATTCGTCGAAGCGTTGAGCTTGATCGCGGAGTTGCTTCTGCATATCCAGGGCAAACTCGGGCAGAGAGGAAAACAATGTCGTACCAATTTCGTTAGGTGTAACGATTGGCAAGGAAGAATCAATAGTGGCAATACCCTGTTGACCATTGGGGATCTCAAATGCTTGGGTAGCAGCGAGGGCAATGTTGGTGGGGGTAAGGTTGAAAGTAGTGGCCGTGGTGGTGGATGATTCAGGAGAACCAGTGATTTTCTTGAATGTGGCCTCAGCAAGCTTCCTTTTATGTTCAAGGATAGCTTGAGGGTCAGTAGGTGCTGCCTTAAAACCTCTATTACCTCGGGTAATGGGTTCCATAAGGTCGGTAGTACCGGGGGCGGTAATAGGCGTGGCCTTTGCTTTAGAAGATTTAGTAACTGACATTATAGGTTATATTTATAAATACAACCTTATAGCGTCGTTACAGTAGACGTGTTAATTAAGTAAAGCGGCTAGAGTTACAGGTATAGGTGGGGCTGTAATTCGAGCAGGTTCTGGAAGTAAAAAAGAACCGAGTTGCAAGAGCAGATGTTGACAGATGTAGAGATGAATCTCGAAATGTCGAAATGGTGGAAAAACAAAAGTCGTCAGAACTTGGTGAGTTTTTGTCTGAGGACTTTGGGAGTTGGACTAAACTGAACAGAAAGACTTGCTTGTAAGTGTAATGTTTAGTTTGGGTGGGTTTGGTCTTGCTTATTATTTCTTGAAAATAAATGTGGGCGTTACACGAAAAATTAATTAATTTATAAATTTATACGAAAGAAGGGTGGGGGTTGTAGCTCAGGTAAAGAAGGTGGTTTTTATTTAATGATATGATAGAGGAAAACGTCAACTTTCCGAATATTAAAAAATAATGAAAATAAGTGGACTATTCATGAATATATGTCGATTTTCAGAGTACGGGTAGGAAAAAATGTTGCATAAAAAATATTCGGTGTAACTAACTTTTGCATGAAAGTTGAATAAAAAAAGTGTAAAGGTTGGAGTAGAGTAGCACGAGCTTAGTAAGGTCTTGAATTGATTTGAGGGAACGATCAACGGATGGGAACTTTGATAATTACTTACCACCGTGACGACGCAACAAAAGAAAACCAAAACCTGTTCAGCAAGGGAGAGACAGGAAGAGAAGAAATTAAATCCGGATCAATAGCCCTACAAGTAAGGAAATGATCACGAGACATAAGTTTTCCCGAGTCTGTACAAGGGCATTCCGTTCTTGCCATAGCAGTGAAACGACCTAGACGCCATCGTACTAATCGACTTCGAGCAATATTGTTCATTGGAAGATATAATATTGGGTCAGGAGAAGAGGTGTTACGCCTACAGGCACGGAGAAGGACAGCTTTGTTGGAAGGAGTGGTATCGAGGTATTGGTCACAAAAATTTTGCCAGTATTGATTAAAGTGTTGGCGAAGAAGATGGTTGGTATTTGGTAGAGGTTCAGGGAGAGAGAGATAGAGAGCATTGTGCTCGAGATAGTTTCCAAGTCTTGTTTGTGGAAGTGATTCTTTTAGGGCAATTCTTGATACACGCTCGATTTACACGCTCGATTTTATTTTCCGACCCAAAATCATCAAAAAGTGAAAAAGTGTGACGTATACAAGTTTATATACAGGACGTCGACGTAACACTTTTTTAATAAAGCGTGTATTTCAAAAATGGGGGGAGAGTTGGGTTACTATTAAACAAGCGCTGAGAAATGTAAAAACATATTCCCCTACTTAGTAAATAAACATTCTAGAACGCATTGTCTATTCATATACACAAAGGCAGACGTATCAGATGTGTTTAAAAAGGGTCATGATATCAAAAAGATCAAAAATAAATAGTTCGTTGTAATAAGTTTCCCTATAATAACATATCCATATCTATACAGTGTTCAAGTCATGCACGATTAAGTAATTATGCCAAAATGTATAGTTAGCACTATATATATACTATCTCATTAAGTACTACGTTAGTATAAAAATACCAATTATCGCAACACCATGTCATTATTATACAGAGCTAAACTAAAGAAAGTGTTTAATTCAGTGATAAAAGATTATTAAAGGTCAAGAACTAAAGTAGTCAGAAAGAATCAAGGATGATTTATATAAGTATAAAGAAAGGCAAATAAATGAGGAAAGAAAGTAATCAAAAAGTGAATAAAAGTGAGATTTATAAAAAGGTGAAAAGGTTAAGACCAAAAAGATAAAATTAAACAGCATAAGGTACGAAAAACCTCAAATGTTGGTACTGTCAGTTGATTGTTTAAAATGATTGTTTAGTAAAGTACAGAGTAGTCTTCTTTGCAAATATTAGGATACATTCGCAACAATCGACTGTGATCCATATTAAGCGCTGGCTTAACAAACTTCTTCATACGACCCGTAGGTGTTCGACAAAATTTGACATAGTAAAAATGATTCATCGACAAAAGGAGCGTTATTGGTTTATCAATGTTTGCCAAATCCATGTGAACAAGGGGAAAAAAACTTGCGCCTCATGATTCTCCCTAATTTCTCCTGTCTTCAACACGTTGCTTACATAGCTGTAAAGGAGTACAGGCCGTTTATATGTGTCAGCCACCACTTGTGGACAGCTAAATGTGCTGAACCACAGGTGATGATCCTCTTCTAAAAGGCAGGGTGACTTCGTCGAGTTGAGCCTTCTAATCATCTTTGATCTTTCCAATTCAATGACTTCTTCATCGGCTGCTGGCTTATACAAAGTATCACAATATGTCAAGTATGTCTCAAGCATATCTCGTTTGAAATTGATCCATTTTGTTTGATCATCATAAACGTCAAAGCTTACAGCCCGAAAGCCGCAATTACCATCGGCACCCACGCTGTAAATTGCGTCAACTGCATTTACTGGATTGATGAACAACCACTTGAATTGAACATCTTTTTTTACGTTGCGATACGTAACAATTCTAACAAATATTAGTTGTTATTTTTATAAAAAGAAAACGGTATGTAACTTTTTTGTCATTTTACCTGTCGTAAGGTGACGATACTTTTTCAACTTTAGCAAGCTTGTTTTCGAAAGGATCCTTATTTTTTGCAGCAACAGCTTCACTTCCTACAAAAAGTGTCAATTTGATTTTTTTGATGCCAGCTTGTCTTTCTTCAATTTCCAATAACTTTCTTTTTTCCCGGAACTCCCCCTCTTCTTTTTCCTTCTTCTCTTTTTTTTTTATTTCTTTTTTTTGGTGCTCGTCAAAGTTTTCTTTGGCAATTTTGAGTCGCTCAGTGCTGCTTTTAATACCGCGTTTTGATTTACGACCTTTCCTATTGGTATTGGTAGACGGGGGTCGCAACTCGTTCATTTTGATGAATGGTGCATCAATGTCCAACGTGGCAGTTTCTAAAACCTTGATAGCATCGGAAATCTCTTGTTGCGTGGCAAAGCTTGATATTTTAGTGAAGATACCACGTAAAATTTTCTCTGCACGAAGCAATAGCCTTCCTTTTTTATTGCTTGACTCGCATGTTACGCCTGTATTTTTACAAAAGTTCAATCCAACTTTATGGGATATATTTCACTTTTTGTTTTTGAGTTTACCTTTACTTGGCAGAGGCTCATTTGTATCATCATTATTATCCAGGCTATGTTCATCCTCACTTACATCAATTAAATCTTCAGCACCGTCTTGATTTTTCTTTTCAGCCTTATTTTCATCTAATTTAAGTTGAATAATTTTATTATGATCATGAGAAAATTCACACACTGCTACTTATCCTGGCTGTCAATTTTACCGTCCTCGTCTACAATTACTTAGTATCACATGCTATCACTTGTTTGAATTATGTTACCTTCGCTGTCAACATTAATAGCTGCAGGAGTCACTTTATCATCCTCAATAGCAGTATTCGTTGCGTAGTGCTTAACTTCAAGTACATCTATATTTAAATACGAAGCCGTCAGTTACTTATCTATAGACGTCTCTCTTTAAACAATCTTTAAAAAACAGTTGCTGTAATCCTTTATAAAAGATCATCATACTTCAAAACGTAATTACAACCAGAAAATAATTACCAAATACAATTAAGCAACGTAATAAAAAGGGTATTATACTGATTTCAAGTAATCATAGGTGATGAAAATGACTTTTGTTTTATTTATTGTTTACTGTTATAGCAACACGAATACATCCACATTTACCCCCCCTTTATCCCTCTGACACATTTTTAGAAGACACCGATTTCATCGTTGTTGTTTACACTTCCAGTTGAATGAATCCCACCAAATTCGTCTTCCGCTTCATCAAAATCTAATCGCAAGACATAATTAATTACGTTGGGTCGCAGACATCTCTATCTCTGATAGGCATACTTTCATCATGCTCAAATCTCCAACGTTTGTGAACAATCGACAATGGTAACACGTCGGGATAAACACTAATAATGCAGGGACAAGGAAGAAGGTATCTGACACGATCCCAGCAATCGCAATTTTTCCCTTTGGTAACAAAGTCGTGTTGCAAAGAAGCGACAACGTTTTCCCTAATCTTATCCATAGCAAAACGCACTACTTTAAAATGAAGCTTTACAAACCTTTTTTCTCTATCTTCGTTAAACGACAAGGAGTCAATGCTAATTCTTTCGATCCCCAATCTCTGGTAACGGTCTCCTCTCTAAATATAGAGCCACGGCGTTTTTTTTAGTTTCATAAACTTTTCTGGCTTCCTCAATAGTTATATTATACCTTTTGTTCGTAGTAGGCGTGCATGCGTTTAGCAGTAAGTGTAAGTCTTGATGCTGACTGACTTCCCAAGCCCTCTTTAAGCCAGAGTGGAAACTTTCAGCTCTGCCCGAAGTTCTGTTACCCATGTGAGCATGCTTGTTTGCATGCAAACCAACCCAGTGCTTCACTTCATCATCTTGTAATAAACTGATAAAATAGAATTTTTAGAATTTGTCGATAATCTTCGATTGTCAATAGAAATTGTCTTGTCTTACACGTCTTTCAAGTAATCCAACGCAACTTTACCGTCTTCCTTGAAATAACCTTCAGTGCTGATAATTTGCTCAAAGTTAGAAATAGCATCAGCATATGATTTTTCAGTCGAGCTTGTCATGACTGACTTGAATTCCACCTCGGCTTCAGCAAGACGCAGATAGTATTCTACCGATCCAACGTTACCAATCGCAAGTTTGGTCGACATAGTGTTCCATAAGTGCCACGAACAAAGCAAATGTTGACTTTCAGGAAAAACATGATCAATTGCATTACGAAGAGCTTATTCGTTGTCCGTGATAATTACAGAAGGTAAGCGGAAGTTTGTTTCGACTGGCCAAACAGCTTCCCTCAATTCCTCCAAAATCCAGGTGTACGTTTGCTCCGTTTCGTTATTTACAAATGCTCCAGCAATGGCGAAAGTTTGCAATCTATTGCCTCCCTTAACCGAAGAAGCATTGCTTGTTCCGACGATATTGACCAAGGATAATTTATGTGCGTTGGTCTTATATGTCGCATCAATGGTTATTGCTTCAGGCCAACATCTTGCTTCCATTATAGCCTTTTCGTGGATGAAAAACACGCCCTTTACTTCTTGGTTATCCTTAACCTGGATACGGACAACATATCCAATGCTTTCCAATTCCGAAATAAGAGAATACATCTCTTTCCCACCCTCATCTTTCAAAAACAAAGACTGAATATTTTGGATGTCCTTTCTAATGATATTATTGACGTTCAAAGCCCTCAAAGTCTAACAAAATACAAGTGTTATATAAGTGTTAGAAAAAACATTGAAAAACGGCTCATCGAATAATTCAATATTTACATCCATGACGCTAGTGACGGGATCTTTATGCCCACTTGACAAAAGAGAGTAAATTCGATCCATAATTTCAGGTCCTTGTTTACGGTGAATTGCATAAGTCGTGACGTCTTGGGAGATTGGATGATTATGAATCATGTTGCTTTTGGTGACGGCCAGCCCAAAGACGTTGATTATAGCCGGACAAAGGAACTTTTGAGTGCTTTTTTTGTAAACACTTTTTTCTTCAGAAACAACTGATACTTTATCGGTGAGATTGACTGTACCAACAACGTCTTCATCGTTGCCAGATTTTCCAATTACGCGCTTAAAACCTCCGTGTTTACAGATGTAATAATACTGTCCCTTTCCTGGGTGGGAACTGGCAATGGAGAATACAACGTTTTATATTTTACCAAAGGTAAGAATAGCGTTTTGAAGTTCAGCTCTCGATTTATATTGTTTGCCTACAGCAAACGTAGTGTTGAATTCAGCATGCATGCTATCTCGAACACTTCTTGTTTGAGAAAACGTAATAAGTAGTTATATTTTGATAAATAAGAAAAAGGGGTTTGATACATTCATTTCCGGCGCCTACTTTAATAGTAACCCAACCCACCCCCCATTTTTTGAATTACACGCTTTATTAAAAAAGTGCTACGTCGACGTCCTGTATATAAACTTGTATACGTCACACTTTTTCACTTTTTTCTCGTCTACATCACCCTTTTTGATGATTTTGGGTCGGAAAATAAAATCGAGCGTGTAAATCGAGCGTGTATCAAGAATTGCCCTTCTTTTAAAAGAAGGACTAAAGAATCATCCGGGAGGGTTTGTGATCGTATCACATATTTTGTAACCAGAGTATTGTAGCGGTGAAGCATACTTGGAATACATGTGATATGTTTGGCGACGGTGGTGTGGGTGCTGTTCAAGAACATTTGAACTAAATCCGTTTGTAGTTTGTCTAGTTGTCTCATTTCAGTAGTACTGAAAGTTGAAATAGCCAAACCATATTCAAATTTAGGTTTTATAAATGTCTTGTAAAGCCAAGCAGAGAGAAGGAGAGAGAAACCATTACGGTTAAGGCCACAGTGATTGAAAAGTGCCATGGTATTTTTGGCTTTTGCGGTTCGAGATTCAACAATGCCAGGTGTATATAAACCACTACTTCGAAATTCCATACCAAGGTACGTAAAAGAGGTAACAGTGGGGATGGGTTCGTTGTAAAGTGTATACTGGAAGTTTGGTGAAGAGGATGATGTGGGTGAAGGAGCGTTTAAGATGGCACATTTGGATGGTGACCATCTGAAGCCAAGTTTGATAGAGTGATCATCAGCGAGCTTGAGCATAGCTGTGACTTCCTCTTTGGTTCCAAAAATGGCAACATCATCGGCGAAGAGCAAAGAATTAATGACTGTAGGTGAGGTATCACCAGGACCAATAATGGTGGCAGGATTGTCTTTGGCAGCGGTACGCAATACACCAGGAAGAGAATTAATATACAGAGAGTATAAATGCGGGCTAAGCACAGAGCCTTGCAACAAACCAGTATGTGGATTAAATGAGTCTGATCTATGGTTGGCCAGCAACACAGAGATAGAAACATCATCAAACATATGATGAGCAAGTTGAGCAGAGGTACCGGAAAAGAAGAAGTAGAAGCTAAAATGTTCCACACAACACGTCGATCCACCGTATCATAGGCTTGCTTGATGTCAAGAAAAGCAACAGAAGGGTAATGTCGATGTCGGCGAAAATAGTCATGCATAAGATCATGCAGACATAAAGCTTGGTCAAGAGGGCTACGTTGTGCACGAAATCCACCTTGTGCATAATCCAGGGTAGGAGAATATTGTTCAACTTCAGACGCTATCACCATTTCAAACAATTTACGAAGAATTGATGTAAGGGAAATAGGTCTGTAGTTGGCAGGGTCAGAGCGATCACCTTTTTTATAAATAGGAAACACAGTAGCTTGACGCCAAATTGATGGGGTACAAGACCACTGGTAACATATTGTAAAATAAAGAGTGATGAAAGGAGCAAGTATATCAGCGATTGGTTTGAGCATTTCGGCTTTGATATGATCAGGTCCAGGAGCTTTGTGACTTGGGAGGCGTCCAATGAAGAATTTGACAGAATCAACATTCAAAAATGAAGAGGTTGATACGTCGTGGGGCAATATTTCATACAGAGGGACGGCAGGGGGGCGATTTTGAGGGGCAGGGAGAGTGGAACCATTGTACACTGAAGATAGATGTGTGGCCATGATATCAACAGCTGTGGATGGTCCATCAGTATGCGAGAAGGAGTCTGAATGTGTGTTCTTGTTTTTCATTCGTGACATTGTTTTAGTGGCTTTTGTAAAATTCTTTTCAAGCGATTTTTTGAATTCGGCCCAGGATGCTCTTTTTACTTGTTGTATTTTTTTTCTGAATGCCTTGTTAGCTTCATCGTGTTGATTCCACCAGTAGATTTTGTCAATACCAATGCACCTTCGCCAGCGTCGGTAACATCGGTCGCGTAATTGAGCAGCATCTTGCAATTCAGTAGTCCAGTACTTTTTCCAGTAAGAGGGTCTTTTTGGAGTATTACCAACTGAAGCATCTAAAGAATCATACACACATGCGTTGAAATCAGCATTGAATAGATCAAGTGATGGACATAGCAGAGGTGAAGAGGAAACCCAGTGTTCAAGTTTGGTGGTTAAGGGTGCAATCTTTTCTTTAATGGACTCACGGTATTTTTGGAGTACGCAGGTTTGCTAAGCCTGTTTAAATTCCATACTCTACGTGGTGCCAACGGTCGATCGGAAGTGAGAAGGGGGACATCAGCTGGCAATGGGTCCAAGTCAAATGATAGGTGCATAAGACGATGGTCAGAGCTCAACGAGAGGTCAGATTCAATTTGCAGAGAAGAGTTAAAGAGTGCAGACGGTGCAATATTGGTGATGAACAAGTCAACGATGCTACTTATAACCTTACCAAGTCGAAACCCAGTAAAAGTAGGAACACCATGACCAAGAGATTCATTTAAAATACGCAGGTCATTACGAGAGGTCCAGGACAAGAGACGATTACCACGAGAATTGGTACAATGATCACCAACAGTATCACCAAGACGAGCATTAAAGTGACCACAGATAATAGTGTTTGGAAGGAGAGGGATGGATTCGATGATCGAAAAGACTTGATCATTAGGCATAGAGGGTGGTAAGTAGAGACAATGAACACGAAGAGCACCGACTTTTAAGGAGAGGGTATGTTCATTGGGAGAAGGAAGTTGAAGGACAGTATATGGGCATAAAGGATTGAATAAAGCGGTGATACCACCTTTTCCACGATTATTTCCATTTTTGACTTTTTGACCATAACAATGGTATTGGGGCCAATTTGTCGGTAGTATCATAGTGGGGGTTAACCAGGTTTCGGTAACAAGGAGCATATCTGATTGTAGGGCATGGGAAAGAGGGTCTTGAATGACGTTGGTTTTTAGGCCATTGGCATTAAAGAGGCATATATTAAAAGGAAGGGCCGACATATTATAGCTCCTCTTCAGAGTCTATAATAATGTCCTCATCGGAACGTTCAGGTTCATCACCTTGTTTTTTTTCGACGGTTGGGTCTTCTTTCTTTGGTGTATCTTCTTCCATTTGTAAAGCTTGACCAGGTACACTAAACAATTTAGCAGTAGCTTCATTGATAGGTAACCTGGGGTTTTGAGGAGGCACCGCAATAATTTCGAAGAGGTCTTCTTCGCTGATGTAGCCAAGGTCAACCATGGAGTAACCCACTGATTTCACTTGGTGTGAGCGGGTGTTGTGTAGGTACAGAAGAGCATGCTTACAACGATTGGCATTAAGGTCAAAAGCTATTGAGGCACGGGAGTCATTTGAGTATGACGTGTAGATGGGGTTAGCCAGGTGCTTTGGATCTAAAGGATCAAAGTCCTTAATTATACCTGCACCTACAGAGGTCATGGTTTGGATGAAGATCGGGGCGTATGAGACGTGTACAAGGACACCAAGGACACCAGTGGCAGGGAAGGTGATATCCAAGATACGACTTGTATCAACACCAACAAGCTTGAATCTCTTTCGAGTTTTGGGTCGAGTAATTTTACGAGAGCGACCAATATATACATATTGGAAGCCTCTAGGTTCGGATGGATCACGATCCATAAAAGGGCGCGCAGCATTAGCTTTGGCTTCAGCAGTAAGTTTTTTTGCCTGAGCCTTGGGTTGAGGGGCTTGTTAGCTTTAAGCGCAACAATTTGGGCCATAGATAAAACAGGCTTACTTTTGCTGGCGTTAGGCTTAACAGAGGCCTTAGCGGTGGTGGGTCGAGTGGTTGTGGTGGGGGGTACCTTAGCCCAGATACTCTGGGAAGAGGGGCTGTCTTGTTCATCAATTAACATATCATCAGAGGAGGTACTTGATGACAAGTTAATATGGGCTTTGAGGGCGGCGATGGTTGCTGCTTGTTCTCGAATGGTAGTTTCAAGAGCAGAGGCATTTGCTTTTAAAGCAACGTTTTCTTGCAAGATTTGCTCCATTGCTGAGAAACGAGCTTCGTACTCATCAAAGCGTCGAGCTTGTTCACGGAGTTGCTTTTGCATGTCCATGGCAAAATCCGGGAGGGAGGAGAGGAACGTGGTGTCACCAGGTAAATTTGGTGTCACGGCAGGTAATGACGACGTGTCGACAAAAGGAAGAGGCTGACCATTTTGGATCTCTTGGCTTTGAGAATCCAAAGATGTTGGTCGAGAAGGGACAGGGAGGTTGGATTGACCAACGAGGGTGACAGTTTCGCCTTCTTGGGCAAAAAGCTGGCGAGCGGCGCCCTTAGCTAAACGTTCAGCTTTAGCATAAGCAGCAGCCGTATCAGCAGCAGCTTTTTGGGAAGCAGTAGTTTGCTTAAACTGACCACGAGTGGTAGTTTTAGTGGCATCAGTAGAACCGGGGGGAATGATATCCGTGCCCTTTCTAGTGGAAAGTTTTTTAGTAACTGTCATTATAGGTTATATATAAATACAACCTTATAATAACGGTTTTGGAGGCGTGTTAATTAAAGAGAGAAGGCTGGAAATACAGTAATATGTAAAGCTGTAATTCGAGCGGGTTCTGGAAGTAAAAATGAACCGAGTTGCAAGAACAGATGTTGACAGATGTAGAGATGAATCTCGAAATGTCGAAATGGTGGAAAAACAAAAGTCGGGGGTTGTAGCTCAGGTAAAGAAGTAGGGGTTGTAGCTCAGGTTAAGAATTTGGTTTTTATTAGAATAGAATAGATGCTTCGCATCTATTCCGAAAATGGATGGGCGCTAAATGTAGCATAGCCTTATTTTCAAAGAACAATAGGAGAAGAGTAGACTAAAAATATTCTAAGGAGACATCGGAGAATTTAAAATGGTGAGGATAAGAGCAGAGACCATCAGATTTACTTGGGGGCAACTTCGATTTGGGGGGTCAACCAACGAATAGGAACTTTGATAAACACTTACTACCGTGGAGCCGCACCCTAAAAGACAAAGCGGAACCTTTTCAACCTGAGAGGGCGAACCATGAAGAACCAGGAGATGGATCCTCAGGAATGTTTTTTGTTGGGTGACACAGCGTGTCAATGTACCATAGCAGGGTTAGCAGAGCAGGCCAGTAGCTAGGTGGACCATTCTGAGATGTTGTTGGCAAGCAAGAGATGGCATGATCAATTCGATTAACATTGGGTGGGGACCTAGGGAGAGAATCTACAAGAGAAGGTTCGATAGCGCGACAATTAAGGAAGTGGTTTCTTGAGATAAGAACACCACCGTCAGCACATGGTCAAGGTTGTCGCTGAATACCCGTAAATCGACCAAGGCGCCACCGTGTTAACCGGCTTCGAGAAGTATTAGCCATTGGTAAGTACAGGACAGGGTCAGCTTTTGTGGTACATGGCCGACATGCTCGGAGGAGAACTTGCTTACCTGCAGAGGCTAATGTGATCCGTTGGGCGTCACAGTACCTTTGCCAGTGACTATCACAGTGCATTTTGAGCTGGGCATCACTTGTAGGAGCGGGCGATGGCAAGGACAGGTACAAGGAGTTATTTTTAAGACCAGTCTCCAGTCGACAGTACGGAAGGTGATGTATACCAGCTATTGTGATCAATACTAACATACATCATACATTGGTTTGCTTATCGAACATTATCAATTTGACATGTTTCTCATTTCGTGACATAAAATTAATATCTGTTCTTTAATTATCTGTTTAGCCGATTTGTCACTACTCTCTGTTTAAATTGTAAACTCTACAGAACCTGATTTGATCTGTCTCAAAGCACTGTTACTGAATTATATATTCTTATATCTTTCCCGCAGTACATGCTTCCCAATTGGACATCGATCTTATCAAGTATATGACTCAGTAGATACTCGGTAGAATTCATGAACCGATGTCTCTTATATAAAGGCCCCAATTTTAATCTTCAATAAAAAACAATCATATAAGTGTCTGGTACTTTCTAGTCTCTCTTTATTATTATTTTAGTTGTATTTGTCTTACGGATACATCAGAAGGGAATCACGTAAAAGGACCACAAGGGAATCATCAGGCAAGTACTGGGAGCACTGCAGATAAAATTTGGTGAAAAAAGTCGGTAAATTAGTGGTAAACGAGCGGTATATGAAGCAAATTGGGAAATTGACGATACACGGTAAACGGGTCAGTATACTCCGCGTTTACTGATACAGTAAACGAGTAGGTAAACTCTCCTTTTACTGCTATTTTACCAATGCTGGTATATTCGTCGTGTGCTGATACAGTAAATTAGCAGTGAATGGCCCATGATCTGATTCGGTACATGAGCATATACCTCTGCTTTTAGTGCATGCCATTGGTTTATTACTTTAGTATATTACTTTTTAACTGGTTGCTTTTTTATTAGCAATGCTATTAATCAGCATATTACTGGTTAAAGAAGACACATAATATGGCTTTAAATCAATTTTTTATTGGTTCAGAAACTAATGATAGTAGGACTACTTCCTATACTACTTTTACAAAAATACGTTTCACTTACCTCTAGTATAGCCACATGAATCCTGGGAGCATACCATTACATAGACGTCTTGTAAGCAGCGTATAGTAGAAAAAATAACTTGATAAGACCAAATGTAAAACCTGATTGTTCATAATAAGAGTTAGTTCAAAGAAAATTAAATTGAAGAATAAATAATTACCACTCTGATATACGACAGTGTTTTCATTAAAGCACAACCAGATTAAACTTTGGGGGAGTACCAACAATTCATCATGCCAGTAGACAACATGCAATAGAGCAGTTCTGAGCCTACGCATAACCAGTTAGTATAAATGAAGACAAAAAAAAGATATAAAAATTATTACCTGAACATAATACGTGGCAACAATACAAGATATGTATAGGACTGTAACATAGTGTGGAGGCGGGAGGGCCGTCATTATTATCTATAGGTTTACAGACGTTAGTACTGAATGATTACTAAAACCTTTCATGCGTTACCTTTTATTACAGAGAGCTTGTTTGACTTGGGCAACACACACATGCACACACAAAAACACGATAATTGCACTGTTCCGACACCAAAGCTCTAGTCAGCCCCTACATCATGTTATATTAGTTTGAATTCATATAATCAAGAAGTTTGTCATTACCTGACGTTGTGGTTTTTTTTTGACGCAGCTATAACAAAGATGTCCACAGTAAAAGTTAACTATAAGCAGTAGCAATCAGGCAGAGCAATATTTGACTACGACTAAAGATAAAAATATGCAGTGAGATCTCAAAGAAGCAAAGACTTGAGATATTTACATATACCAACGACCTAGTTGTGCTAAAGACTTGTCTTTTTCCAAAGGTGAACCAAGATGAAGTTGCTTATTACAGTAATCAAAGTGACAAGTTGAAAGATAACAGCTGTCCAAAGTTTAGGAGGACCTAATTTAGATTTTGAATCAACTTGGCACAGAAGACAAAAATATTTCTTTAGCCTACCACGTGTACAAAACAATTTGTGTGGATATCACATAAAAAGGGACCCGTTATTTCGCTGATCAATGAAATACAGATTCAAGGAATAATTGACAGATACTTTACCAATGAATAACTAGATGAGGAGAAACGCCATTCTAAATAACTGAAATCATGAATTAGTCTGGTCAAAATAAAGTTTTGATGGCAGCATGAGAAGACCTTGTCTTTCTTTGAACTTGTACAGTAGACTTAAAGGGAAATGCAGACGTGATTGTAGGTGTACCAGTTTAGATGCTTGTGCCATTCAGTACTGACGTAAACTGAGGGAATTGTATAGAAGGAAAAAGAATTTTTCTGTCGAGCACACTGGCTTTCAATAAAGGTGTTTTCCAAGCCACAGGGTATTATTACTCTCTTTTCCTTTTACCCCTTACAATATGAGAAACAACTTGTTACACGTTAGAACAACCAACAGTCCCCGTCGCCAACCATACCCTAACCAGGAAGACAGAGAGGTTCCCGTTACCCGCCGTGAGTTTGAAGAGCAGAATGCCAGGCTTCGTTCTCTTGAATTGCAATTGCTTGAACAATCTGCTTCACCAATTAGTTCTAGCCGAAGAGCGACTGCGGCAAAAAACAAGAACCTTAACGTAAGTGTTTTGTTTTCTATGTACAACAGAAAAGAAATTAACGCACAGTAAAGGCCCTCTTGAAAGAATTGACCGAGATTCCGACCAACAGGTTCAACTTTGATCTTGCAGGTTTGCATAATGAGGGAAACGAAGCTGTTTACCAGTCCATTCTGGCTCAGGCTCAGGACACGCAGTACTTGAAAACCCATTTGCTTGACCGGTATGGCCATTTTCTTCCTGGAAAGCTTAGTTGGTTTAACAAGTGTCTTAGTACCCGGTATACTACCATGAAAAAGAGACACGACAAGTCGAAAAAGCCTTTGCAGGAAAGAGACACTGAAGCTCGTGCTTACCGTTACAAGTCTAGAATAACAAGAGTTAGTTTATTCTTGTAAGAAAAAAAAAATTACTGACCAAACACTGCTTTAGAAAATTATCAATAGACTTGAAACCTGGAACGAGTTTGGACAGGTTATTTCTGAAGCTAATCCGTCGGTCCAGGATGGATTTTTGTTCATCGATGAAGAATGCTGTTCTGCTGAGGAGGACGGAGATTACAGAGAGAATAGTAATCAAAGTAAGACTATTCTCGTCAAAAGGCCTAGCTGGAGAAGCTCCAAGGTATGTTATGATGGACCTATATAAATCAAATTAATTATGTAATGTGTAGTTGAACGATTTCTTCTTGAAACTTGACAAGCTTCGCCTTGACCAAAACCCCAATGCGGGCGTGTGTACTAAGGAGAGGGTCTACGAGACGGTGGAAGTAGAGCCCAAGCCTTCCCAACGACGACTCTTGCCTGCTTGGGGTTTCAATTAAACTACCTGTTTTTTTTTTTTTTTTTTTTTTTTGGAAAATTACAAAACAAAGCAAAAAAGTTAAATATAATTTATTGAATATTGACATAGTTACCGTTTACAAACTTATTCCACTATGCGTCTAGGTAAATCAATAATGATATTACAATTGCTGAGTCTTTCAACATATATACCAATTGGAGAATATATGCAGTGCACGGGAAGAATATCCATAAAGGAACGATTGGTAAAACTATTCGAACAAGAATGGGAATTAATGGTATCAAATGTTGTGACGTAGCAATTGTGATCCAGAAATTTATACCAGCGAACATAGGCAAAGGTAAAAGTTACTATCTGCAATTTGTTGTTGGTATCCATGATAGGCAATGATTGTCGAAAAAAAAACTGAATTTGAGCAGGGCGAAGCACATGGTTTGTAGAATCAATTTCCTTAACATCTCAATAAAAGGCACGTATGTAACTACCTCTGGCTGAGGTAGCTTCACGAGAACTGTACCTTTGACCAAGAATGTTAATTGACTTGAATTTCACTACCTTTGCACTAACCTTGACGTTTCTATTATGCTCTAACATAAAATTGTCGTCATCGTACATCACACATTCCACTTGAGCATCTTTGCCAAAGATATATGGATCAATATCGTCACTAGAATCGAAATATTCCTGGTAATAACAAAGTAATTGATCGTATTCCACAATGTTAAAAGCCTATTTCCGTGACAATTCCGAGTCTCGGAAGTGTAACGGTCATTTTCAAAAAAAAGTTTATACGTGCAAGCACTTCTGGGAAAGAATCAAAAGCCAATCATATTAACGGAAAGAAAAATTTGGGGGCAATCTTGCTTGGACAAGTGACTAATACAGCAATTTGTAAATTTAAAGGCTTAATCTGTAAATAAAAATGTGATTGCATACCATGATACCACAAAAATAGATGTATGTGACACTTAAAAAAGTGCTACGGACAGGAAAAATCCAGCAGTGAGTGAATCTTTTTATTTAAACATAACAAGTTTATCAATAATTATCATTCAATATTTAATTGATACTATATTTTTTACATTTGATAGAACGGCACTCCATCTTTTTTTTAGTAGCTTCCTCTGTTACTTAAAGGTGGTTTTTTGTCCTGTGAAAACGGCGTATATTAAAGCAGCCTCTGATACCTAATATGGGTGGCAGGCCATACTCCCCGACTGTCAGTTGCCCAAGTATTCTTCAGAGATCTATTAAAATATACTGTCTTCATTTTCATAGAAGCAGCTAAGAACACTTTTGCTCTCTTCACTGACATCTTTTATTCCTTTTTTGTTTAGAAGCAATTGATGAATTAGTGGTGGTGCTAGTAGTCATTTGAGACAAGTTTATCTCGTTTGGCAATGCATAGGATAGGAACACATGAAAAGTGCAAATAGAGAAAGATTATAAAATCAAGAACTGTTTTGTAAAGATAATATAAATAATGACTTTGTGCATACAAATACAGTCTTTTTTCGCCATAATATGATGTTTTGTAGAGTCGTTTATATATGCATGTTGAAAGTGTTTATGGACAAAAGAAATACGAGAAAAGAAAAAGGTGTCGTGAAATGATTTTTGATGCATCGTTACGAGTCTTTTTGTTCTTTTTGCATGTTGTGTAGCCCGTTTTTTTCCAATATGCAGAACCTGCTCTGCAATTCAAATTGTGCTAAAGAAACTTTTCTCTTATAAGTGAATAGTAATTTCGAATAATGCTATCATAGGGACTAGTTTCACTCAATAAACACATTCTGGTTTTCTCTAAAACGATTGATGGTAGATTTTTATGGCAATTAACCAAAAGTCTTAACGTCAGCTCAATATGACCCACATACACAGTCAATTTGTGCTTGGAAAGCATACACATATCTCCACTTATTTAACAATTAGTCAAAAACAATGTGTTATTCAAAGATCAGGTAGAAATCCTACACAATACTAGCAGTCCTACACCTTCATTGTATCCACTTTAAATCCAAAAGATTGTATCAATTTCTATACTTTATCCTCATTTGACTTTACACGTTTAGTCGGTGTCGTTAATGGATCTGAGATACTGTATTACCATCCAAACAATACGCTGACAAATTTGGAGGAAATGAAATTAACGGTACTCGATCCATCACATTCTAAGCTACCCAAATCTTACAATACCCTTTCTTTTATTTAACAACCTCTACAGGCAATTCTTTTTTCAACCATCCCACTGCATCCACTAGCCCTTTCCTTCCTACATTCATTAATGGTAAGGCAAAAGTACCCAAAAAAGTTTAAATCTTATATTCATTACAAAAGCCATTTGGCAAATTCAATAAAAGGTGCGTATATACAATTGGTTTTTACAAGGAACCATTTATTAGAATTTACTGCTTACTATTACGGCGAGATCCAAAACTTCTTTCAATACATCATTATAATCAGCGATAATGACACACCCATGCATTCGCTTTGTACGATGGTTTATCTCAGCCAAACCTGGTTTAAGTTAAGGTTCATTCAATCCTACCAGTTCACAGAGTTCACATTATCTTAAAGCATTTAAAGCAAAAGTAATCCAAGAATCCGCGACGGCTGCATTATTATTGTTCCTCAAGACAAAAAAAAAAAAATACGTGTGTTAACAAGCTAATATTTTTATTTGTCATGCATTCGGGAATTTTGCCCAATCAGGGGCTTGTGAAAGATACTTATCCTTCACCTTGGCGTCTTTTCGCCTGCCGTTTCCTTTTGTTTCTCTTTCTTTACTACCACTTCTAGTTTTTTGGAACTACCATTGGGTTAATTCCGGAGGAAGAGGGGTTATTATCTTGTGCATGGTAAAAGAGTAAATGTGGCAGGAATAAAAGTTCACGCTTTTTTTGAAGTATAACATATTTTTTTTCTGTCACTGCATCAACCTATAGTTTTATTTAAAGTACTTGACAAAAACAAGGTCTGCTGTTATATGCACAACATGTTTTGGTTTTAGTGTTACTTAAGATCTTTACAGAAGAAAGGTGCTTGACAACTTTCGGTAGTATGTACGTATTTTGGAATGCATACAACTTCTTGATAAAAAGAACTTGGTCTCGATTTACTATTTAAATAAATGCATTAATATGATGTATACCCAGATGAAAAAAATATATAAAAAGGACGAAAAAGACTCGCTGCTTTGCAAATATTTCTTTTTTCTTTTTGATCATCACTTTTCAAAAGAGTAAGCTATATATTTTATCCCTTTTACCCATACCTAATGTTATATTCTTTTTCTTAGTCTTCTAAAACAAAATGAATCTTTATTAACAAGTATCTGGTGGCTTTATTCTTTGGGTTCTTGGTAGCGTTAGTTTTCTTTGGTCTCAAATATAAATGCTTCCACTTTAATTCTTTCTGGTTTTACATACTCCGATGTTACCTGGATTCAAATACTTCCCTGTTTAACTATCTTGTGGCTCAAAAGCTTCCTTGTTCAATTGTCGTTTGGTCCGAATATTTTCATGTCCAATTCTTCTTGGTCTTCAACACTTGCGTAACTAAACATGAGGAAGGGTCTGTATAACTAAGAAAAAAAGCTTGTAATCAATAATAACTAACGTCTTTTGTTGAATTCTAGGCTGCTCTACTGAATCTTAAATAATGTCGAGATACATACAATCACTCATTCGACAGAATATACAATATCAGAAAATAAAAACCTTTTCCCTTAATAATTATATACAATAAAAATAAAAATACATTTTTATCCAAAACCCATTTAATTCCATATAAGTTTCTTTGACGGTGTGTGCACTAGTAAAAGCGCCTTTTTTAACAAGGTTTTGGTACGGAAGCATGAACCTATCGATACCGGACATATACTGTCAACGGTTGCTACGATATCCTATGCGCAGTGGAATCGGTTGTTTGGCCGAAGTGTGCATAATAAGAATTCTAAAGTGTAATCCATTTTTGATGCATGGTTTAATAATAGTAATAAAAAAGCAGACTGCATTATGCGTAGAATTGTTTTAAGATAGCCACATACGACTTTTTTGGGTTGATATTGAAACCCATCGCACCCCCAAATTGAATTAAAACTAAGTAATACCGAGTCTTGGAATTGTCATGGAATTGAACCACCCGAGACTTTCACGATTTTTCAGAAACGTACCGGAAATGAAACGGAATTAAATCATCCGACATCAATTCCGTGACACTTCCGTACACAAAAAGACGCACATTTACAGCTGTGTTCATCCGATGTTAGAGCACTGTAAGCCTTGTTGAATTTCATAGACTTGACGGTGCTACATGGAAGTTGTTCAAACCCATAAGCATGCGTGTAACCACCGTTACCATTACTGTTACCAGCCAAATCGATGAACCCAAACAAATCAAAATCAGCATCATTTGCATTTTTTATCTCTTCAGACAAAAAAGCATTTTCGTAAGCCTTCTTCTTGCCATGAATATCTTCACCCAAAAAAATAGATTTCAGATTATCAAAAGACACATGGGGACCTAAATCCGGAATTGTTGACGAAGCAAAATAATCTTGACGGTGTACACTTTCCACAAATTTGTTGACAACAGTTCTTTCAATGGATTTGTTGTTTGTGTTGACACCTTTCAAATCAGCATTGTACCGTTCATAATTAAAAGCATGGTGTGAATGAAAGCTTCCAAAGTCAAGCATTTGTTCCAATAAATGTACATGATAGTGCATATTACTGTATAAACTAGATTTACCATACAAAATTTCAAACCCTTTACAAAAATCAACGATTTTGGCGTGACAGAGGCGAATATCAGAAATTTTAACGTTTGGCATACTCATGACCTGCATTGCACTGACAAAGAGCATCCAATTTTCGTACTGAGCATTTGTTAGACGGCTTTTTAAAAGCAAAGGTGACAGAAAAAGAGAATACACACGATATTCGTCGGCCTTGAAATATGCAAATCCATCACCAATGCAAATTTTTCTAGCAATAGAAGCGGTGTCGTATCCAAATGGCATGATCAAATTTCTAGCAATTGCTGCCATTTCCTTCAAATCCTTTTTCACAATGAGGCCCATTTTCAGAAAGACATGTTGCACTATTCTTTTGCAAGTACCAAGCCAGACGTTATGCATGGGATCGTACACAACAAAACGAACAATATCAAAATAGGGGAGTTCATGAAAGACACTCCACCTCGTACCATTTTGTCTCACCAGTTCTTGGCGTTGACTTTCGTTATAAGCCAATTTCCATTGATTGGCATACGCCAAATTTGATGCCATCGTACGCTTTTTCCAATTGCCATCCCATCCACCAGAAAAATCACGTTTCATTGGATCTTCTTCAAGAGAAGGAAACGGATGATCACATTTTCGGCAAGCAAACAAAGAATTATGAGCGCTAAACCCAAAGGTCTTTGCTGCTGCAGGTAGATCCAAAGTACCAAGAATCAGCGCACCACGGACAATCACTTCACCGGCGGTAGTCATCATAGCCACACCTTCAGCCATCAATATCTTGAGTTCTTCAACTAAAGGTCGCATATAATTATTAATTTGCTGCAGGTGAGCTTCTCCATGTCCAGGCATAGCAGCAATAAATATCGTATGACATTTTTTGTTTCTAACTCTTCTATCAAGATTCAAGATAGTCAAATAGATAGCACCTACCGAGAATACACTATTAGCATAAGGTTGGTACCAGTCTGCATTTAAAGAAAAAACGAGATTGGTATCCGATTCCTCAACAAAAGGCTTTTCAGCAGCAGGGTCTAATCTAAATGACTTCCATACATCACCGTCCGTCACATCAAACATGAACCCATCTTTTTGTAATTTTCGGGTTTTCCAAGAAGTGAGTTTTTCAACAAACCCTTCGCGACCAAAAAACTGCCTCAACGTAGTAATAAGAGAGTTATAAATGTACGTACGCTTTGGATTTAACTTGCCCGTTTTACTTTTGTCGTACAATTCGTTTCCACATCGATCTAATGGGCGTTTTGTGGCACTTGAAAATTTTGTAATAGAACTACAGCGTTGATGTCTTTCTCGTTCCTGTTGTGTCAATGGCATATGGTAAATTGCATGGCAACTACTGCAGCTGAGGTACTCCTTGATTCCTTGATAAAATTTGTCTTGGTACTTCATTCTGGAAGTGAACGTCTTCATTTGCTTGGGAAAACGAAACTTCAAGTCCAAAAATTCCAAGACAATGTTCAAGTACAACATGACTACTTCGGCACCTTGCGTAGTGATATACTTGCCATACAAAGTCATGAGCAACAAAACAAAAATATATGCCACCGGCTCAGAGGGAAACAACGACCGGTCATTGGAAGCTACAAAGAAAATATCATTAGCACACAGGTGCTGTTGTAAACAAAAAATAAAGGTAGTACCTTGCTCTTCGGTAGTTTCCTCTTCGTCCTCTTCGACATTAACCTCTTCATCCTCACAATTGACCTTTGAAGATTCAGATTCTACTTGAGTTTGGTACTCAGTGTAAAAATCGTCTAGTCGTAAAAAAAAAGGTTTTAAATTAGTCAACGCTAAAACTAAACAAAAATAGTTTGAAGGTTCTGTTTACCTTCGTAAGTCTCTAAGTCAGGTTCATTTAATAGACTTTGGGTCCATGTTGTCGATTCCGCAATGTTGTTGTAAAGTGGAATTTCTTTTGAATTCAAACAAGTAAAAAAAAAGGTAGAGTGAGTTTTAACAATAAAGTAACGTTGTGCTATTTCTCAAGCATACCTTGACATGGCAGACCTTGAATCAAAGTGTGCTTTTTTCTGAGGACAATTGCTTCAGGGTCAATTGCTTCATGTCTCTTACGAGTCTTCAAGGTGACAAAGCTGTATTCAGCAGGAAGTCCACCAGCACAATAACTTTTACAAAAGCAAGGTACTTTTGTAATTTTCGTCATTGGTAAAAAATAACTCGGTTGAAAAAGGCAAAGAAACCAAATAAAATAAAAAATCTCTCAAGTGCATTGTTTGGAACTCAGGGCCTGATCTCAATACTGCTAATAATAACTAGTTATTCACTGTTGAAAACACTTCATCCTCTTCGAGGTATTATAGAGTAAAGTTATTTGTCACAATTGGCTACTATAGTGTACTTCACTTTTTTAACCATTTTTTGTAAAACGAAAATAGTATTCTGTACACAAACTGTACACACTAAAAAAATTTTCAGCCGTAAATAAAACACCGCTTTGTTAGACACTTCCAGACGCTGAAATTTGAAAAAACTTTGAACGTAAATAACTCAATGAGTTTTACAGATATAAACACACTGTCAATAATGTCATACTCCACAAAGTTGGCACTATCAGCAAAAATAAAAAAAATTCAATTTTTACAAATTTTAACGATTTTAAAAAAAGACATCGGTAAACGCGTCGTTTACCGTTCGTTTACCGTATCGGTAAACGGGCTAAAAGTAGCTTTATCTGCAGTGGAGCGGAGCGCATACCTAGTCACCAAGGTGTTAAAGCGATGCACCATACCGGGGATGCGGGGTTGTAGCTCAGATGAAGAAGGTGGTTTTTATTTAATAATATGATAGAGAAAAGCGTCAGCTTTCCGAATATCAAAAAATAATAAAAATAAGTGGACTATCCATAGATATATGTCAATTTTCGGAGTACGGGGTGGATAATTTGCATGAAAAAAAATATTTGGTGTTACAAACTTAAAATATAAAAAGGGAAAAGGTGGGGTAGGGTGGCGCGAGCTTAGTAAAGACTTGAATTGATTTGCTGGTACAACCTACGGATGGGAACTTTGATAACCACTTACCACCGAGGAGACGCAGACAAAAGACAACCAACATCTTGTTCAGCAAGGGTAATTGAACCAAGAAGTCCCTGGGTGGGGATCTTCTGGAATGTTTTTTAGTGGGTGACACAACGTGTCAATTAACCATAGCACGGTTAAGAGAGTCGGCCAAAAGAAAGGAGGGTTTGATTTTGCTTGGGTGGGAAGATTGTTCAATGCAAAATCAATACGGTTTACACCGGGAGGAGGAGAAGGAAGGGAAGAAATGAGATTCGGATCAATAGCTCGACAAGTCAAGAAATGATCACGAGTCATCATTGCACCAGAATCGGCACAGGAGCATTCAGCTCTAGCCATGGCTGTAAATCTACCTAACCGCCAACGTACTAAACGACTACGAGCAATATTGTTCATAGGTAAGTAGAGGATGGGGTCAGGAGAAAACGTAATAGGCCTACTAGCACGGAGAAGAACATGGGTACCAGATCGAGCTTGGATCACCCTTTGATTGTCACAATAATCTTGCCAATATTGGTTAAAATGTTGGCGAAGAAGATGTGTTGTACCAGGGAGGGGATCAGGAAGGGAACGGAAGAGAGCGTTACTTTCGAGGTGAGAAGTAAGTCTTGTTTGATGGAGAGAGCCTTTTAAAAGTGTCGTATTTGAGTACGATTCATTTAAGAGTAAATAAATAAATCGTATAAAGTTATAATTTATAAAATAAAATGTCTTTGAATGTTGAGTAATAGCATACATATGTATACTACTACACAACTACCTCTACCTCGAGTACATACTTCTATATAAAAGGTGGCATGATTGGCTTAAATGGATATAGGGATAAAAGTTGCATATAGAATAATACACAACTGAGTTACTATACCTAAATTGGAAAACTAAAAACCCACTCCAATTAAATCAAGAATATAAAAAAGAGAAATCTAATAATGATAGTTCCCTCAATGGATTAGCTACCCATCGAGAGAATAGAACAGCTATCATTATCAATGGTTCATTTATTTATATATTGATACAAATTATACGACTGATAAGTGTATAATAGAAATAGTGCATAATCAAATGGATGCCTACTTTCTGCAACCAAACATACAAACATCGATAAGATGTTCTATATTTGGGATCATATCTTATTCATTCACAGATGGGTTAAAAGAACCCGTTGAATCAATAAGAGGTCAAACATTACAAATATGTTCTGCCGAAGCCAATTAACCATAATTCATGTTATGCCCCTTTTGACAGCTACCGTTACACATTATCTTACTGGTTCTTTCTACTCCGAAAAACACAATAAGAAGTGTTCCCGGATCCTTTGATCTAGGACAATGTTAATTGAAGTCAATTCTAACGAGTAGAATTCATTTAACAAAAGGCGGGAAACTGAGTATAGATTTATTCCAAAACCAGAAAGGTTGACTCACTAACTTCCAGGGGCAGTTGTTCAATATAAAAGGATTGATTATTTTATAGCAGCAGAGTTCTTTAGTTTATTTTTTACCTACAATAAAAAATACACATTTATCTCATTATTTTTACCTGGTGCTATTTTATCAAATACCACAAAAAGAAGAACCAAGGAGTCATCCGGGAGGTATTGTGAGCATAGCACGTATTTAGTAACCAAGGTATTGTAGCGGTGAAGCATACCAGGGAGACAAGTGATGTGTTTAGCAACGGTTGTATGTTTACTACCCAAAAACATTGACACTAATTTATTTTTTACGGTGTCTAATTTACCCATTTCACTGGCTGTAAAACGGGAAATAGCCAATCCGTACTCAATCTTAGGTCGAATGAAGGTGGTGTACACAATGTTAAAAGTTTATTTCCGTGACAATTCCGAGTCTCGGAAGTGTAACGGTTATTTTCAAAAAAAGTTTATACGTGCAAGCACTTTTGGGAAAAAATCAAAAGCCAATCATTTTAAAGGAAAGAAAAATATGGGGGGTAATCTTGCTTGGACAAGTGACGAATACAGCAATTTGTCAATTTAAAGGCTTAATCTGTAAATAAAAATGTGATTGCACATACATAATACCACAAAAATAGACGTATGTGACGCTTAAAAAAGTGCCATGGACAGGAAAAAATCCAACAGTGAGTGGATCTTTTTATTTAAAAATAGCAAGTTTATCAATAATTGTCATTTAATATTTGATTGATACTATATTCTTTACATGTAATATAACCGCAATCCATTTTTTTTTGAACAGCATCATCTGCTCTTTAAAATAAATTCTTTGTTCTGTGAGAGCAGCGTACATTAAAGCCTGATATGGGTGGCAGATCATATTCTTCGGCTTTCTATTGTGCAGGTTTTTTTTCAAGAGGGATCCATTCCAATACGCCATCTTCATTTTCATAGTAACAGTAAAGAACGCCAGTACTCTCTTCACAAGCATCCCTTTTTCTTTTTTGTCGAGAAACAGTTAATGCACTGGTGGCAGTAATAGTCATTTGAGGTAATTTTAAAATTAATCCGTTTTGGAAATTTATATTTATAGAAATACATCAAAAGTGAAATCAAAGCAAGATTAAAAAATTCAAGAGCAGTTTTATGAAGATAATATAAATAATGACTTTGTGCATATAGACTCAGTAATTTTTTGTCATTATATGATGTTGTGTAGAGTAATGTATATGTGCATGTTGAGATTTTATGTACAAAAGAAACACGAGAAAAAAAAACAGTGTTATGGAATGATGTCTTTTTTTTTTGCGAGTCTTTTAGTCTTTTTTTTTTCTTTCGCATGTGGTGTAACCTGGTTTTTTTTTTAATATGCACAAACAAAAGCTCTACAAGACAAACCTGTTCAAAGAAGATTACTTTTAGAAGTGAATCTATAATAAAATAATGCATTATAATTTCGGGCATCGCTGTCATATTGGTATTTCTTACAGTCAATAAGGCAATGTCATGCAGTTTTATAGACTTAACTCAATTTTCATAACATCATGCGAATCTGGACGAACTAATTATTTAGGAAATTGTTTCTATTAACAATATAACTATAAGACATGATAATTTGATCCATCATTCTTTTAAATTTCTTTATGTCTTCTAACCCGAGAAAAAGATTGAAGGTGTGCAACTGTAAAGTCTGTAATGGTAAATTAGTACCGCAAAGTACTGCTTCACGACATAAAAGTAATCAAGAGTATGAGGAATCATGTCAGAAAACATTTGCAGCTACTAGTGATGCCAGTCATCGATACGAAGGTTTATACATATTTGTGGGCAGCCATAATGATTAAAGTTAACTAAATCTTTTGTTTATATCTACAGAAGAGATGATAGATGCTAGTTTAGAATTTTCTCGTTTGGAGTTTTCCGCAATCGAGGCAGAATTTGCTCATGTTGCCGACAGTTTTTACCAAAGTGTCCCACACAATGATGATCAATCTTCAGGTACCCAAAAAAAGTTTGCGTTTCTAAACGTTATGTTGAAAGTAACCATTTTTTTTTTTTTTTTTTTTTTTTTTTTTTGCCAGATGATGAATGGGATTACGAAGAAGGCCATATCAATGAACACTTTGATGATATGCTTGATACCTCTGAGACAGTTTTGGAAGTTGATTGGACAACAGAAGTTTTGACAATGATGAATGATTTGGATGATCACGGCGAAAAATTTATAATCAAAAATGGTATGATGATGCATCTGAGTTTGTAAATGTATGCATGTGTTCTTATATTACAATATTACAGCGCAGCCAGATATTGAATCAAATCAGATGCCACAAGGACCAACTTACTTGTTTATTTGTTTTTTTGTTTTATTATTCCAACTGGAGTTTTTGACATTTGCAGCCACTCACAAGTTACTTGATCTATTCCGTGTGCTCTTCACCGAACTCACTTTTCCTCAATCTTTGCCTACCATCAAAAATCAAACTGGTTTCATTTCTCTTACAAAAGATGTAGTTATTTACGCAACATGTCCTAAATGCTACTCAGTTTATATGTATGCTGCAAACAATACGTTATGCCAACCTGGACCACCACAGCTCTGCACATTTGTCAACACAATGAAAAAGAAAGAATGTCTTACCCCTCTTTTTAAAAATGGGTCAGATGTTCCTTTAAAAAAATTTGTTTATCATTGTCTGATCAGCTCGATCCAGAAGTTGTTCTTAAGGGAAGGCTTTGAAGAAAAGTGTGAAGAATGGAGAAATTATAAAGAAGCTGTTGATCCAAATGACATGATGTATCATTGCTCACAAGGGAAGATGTGGAGAAGTATCCGTTCCTCATCTGGAGAACCATTTGTGAATGATGAAAGAAGTTTATGTCTGACATTAAATGCAGGTAAGAATATTTAGAGGCGACCCAGTAACAAAGTACCAACTTACATTTTATTTTTCTCAAGATGGGTTCCAGCCATTTGAAAACACTTCCGCTTCTTGCGTAGCTTTTTACCTTCAAGTGAACAATCTGCCTGTCGAGGAGAGAATAAAAAAAGAAAATACCATCTTGCTTTGCTTGGTCGAAGGTCCCGGTGAACCAAACACATGCCAGACACAGCGATTGCTAACTGTATTAACTGATCAATTAAAGTCGTTATATTTTGGCATCCAAATGTCTACTTACAACTCTGGAAAATATGGTCAAGACCATGGTGCCACTGTTAAAGCTTGTCTATACCAGATCTTATGTGACATACCAATGCAAAGAAAGTTGAGTGCTTTTACGGGGTTTTCGTCTACTAGATCATGCTTCCGATGCGATAGGTCTTTTAAGGTATTTCCGGATACATCCAATTTAGATTATTCTGGTTTTGAAGCCACCGATTATCCTCCAAATTCAAACAAGAGGTTAAACAACATCCAATCCCAAAAATGGTTACATGCCCATAACAATGCTGAAAGACGACGCCAGGACAGATCCCATGGAATGAGATTTAGTATCTTAAGAAGCTTGGCATATGTCGATCTCGTTAAGATTACTAGCCAAGATTATCTCCATTGCATTTGGCTAGGTCTTGCAAAATCTATCATGTCCAAATATGAAGAATTTGGATTTTTTAAATTGCAGCACTATTTAAGGTATGACTGATCAATGTGATTCATATTTATGTCATTTACTTACGCCATTAAAATGTTTATAGTATGGCAGTACTTGCTTCAAGCATTATAACCCCTGACGGCTATAATTCAATTCTTGCAAAGATTGAAGGAGGCTTTTCTTACATGAAGGGTAGTGAATACGAAATTTGGACATTGCATTATTCAGAGTATGTATTGAAATATATGATTGTTCCAGACAGACTTGTCAACGGGTTCCATAAAAATCACTATGAAAACTGGCTTCAATTTGTTCAAGCCTGTAGAATAATTGTCCAGCCCTCCATCAATATGATACAAGCATCCGAAGCTCGGGAACTCTTTCGGTCCTTTTGCAAAAACTACGCCTCACTCTTTGGCCCTGAAGCAATTAAACCCAATTTCCACTATTGCTTACACTTATACGACAACATTGAACAGTATGGCAGCTCTTTTAATACATCGTGTTTTTCTCTGGAGCGAATGAATGGAATTTTAAAACAGTCAACCAAAAATTGTAACATCAGCTCAATTCAATCCACATACATGACCAATTTCTTGGAAAGCATACACATATCTTCACTCATTAAACAATTAGGCAAAAACAATATGTTGTCAAACGATCAGCTAAGAATCCTCCACAGTACCAACAGTGTCACGCATTCACTATACCCACAACCGAACCCCAATGATCGCATTGCTTTCTACAATCTATCCTCTTATGACTTTACACAGTCAGACGGCGTTGTTACTGGATCTGAAAAACTGTATCACCATCCAAACAGTATGCCAACAGATTTTGATAGTATAAAATCAACGGAACTAGATCCTTCACACCTTATGCTACTTATTGAATATTACACCTTATGCTACCCAAATCTTACATTCACTCCTTTCTTTCATTTAACAACTTCTACACACAATTCGTTGTCCAATTATGCCACTAGCTCAACTGGCACTTTCTTTCCTACATTTGTTGATGGTAAAGCAAAAGTATCTAAGAAGTTCCAATCCGACATTCTTTACAAAAGCCGCTTAGCAAAATCAATGAAAGGTGCGTATATTCAAGCATTTTTCAAAGGAAACCATTTATTAGAATCTGTTGCTTGTTATTACGGAGAGATCCAATACTTCTTTCAACACAACATCAAGATCAGTGGTAATGACATACCCCACACATTTGCTTTTGTACGTTGGTTTATCTCTGCCAACCCTAGTAATGTTAATTTAGAAAACGAAACAATGGAAATATGCCGAGGTTATGAAGAGATTAATGTTCACTCAATCTTACCAGTCCATAGAATTCACAATGTAGTTACAGTAGCTTGCAGCATTGATAACAAAAGCAATCCAAGAGTTCACGATGGCTGTATTGTTATCATTCCACAAGAAAAAAAGATATATGTTTAAATAAAAAAGGAAGGGAACTATAACTATGGGCTGATATTTTTATTTATTTAAATACCGGGGCCTTTTGCCCAATCAGGAGCTTGCGCAAGATATTTATCCTTTACGTCAGCGTCCTTGCGTCTGCCGTTTCCCTTCGTCTCTCTTTCTTTTCTTGCATTCTTTCTCAACAAAATGTCGAATTCATCAAACTTCCTGAACACTTGATTTCCCTGCAAATTTTTGGTATTATTATAAATGCCATTAAACATATGCAATAGTCTTACCTTGTATGATCTCCAAGTGGGATTCATAACCATCAAGTGCCCAGGTTTTGCTTCCAAGCCAAGTTCCGAATCAGTGCTCTCTTCATCACTTTGGAGCTGCTCAATCAAGAGCTTTCCAACATCATCGCCATACAACCCTTTAATTTGTTGCCCGTACTCTTCGTTAGCCAAAATGCTCTTTCGGTGTTTGCATTTCTATCATGTTTGTAAGTTAAAATTTCTCAAAATTGATGCATAAAAATTAACTTACAGTAGCTCTTCTGGCTTTTCTCAAGCTTTTCTTGTCGCTTAATCTTCTTTGAGCGGGGGTCATTCTTTGGTTGTCGCAACGTCGGCGAAAAACATTTCTTATCTTTTGTTGTAAAGTGGTGTAAGGAATCGAGTCCGTCCAAGTTTTATTTGTCACGGAGGTAATCTGCACACCAACAAAGTCAATAATATTGTTGTTAATTATGCAATTTTCATCCGCGTTAAATCGTTTGGATAGATCCCATTTTAAACCACCTATCTCTTGGTTGTTAATTGATGTGCGAATCCAAGTCTGGAGTAAAACAATAAAAGTAAGTTCTTTGCTTAATATTTTTTTAAAAATAAAGCTTCACATACCGCCAAATCGTTGTAATAAGGACCACCAGGAGTGAAAGGGATCATGTTTTCATCAACGGATGGAAGTTCAAGCGAAGCAGAGGGTACATGAGCTCCAGATGAAGAAAGTAATGTCATAATCGCATCGAGTTTTTCCTCGATCTTGGTAAGTCTTTGCTCTACCTGGACATTAGAGGCTTTACATTGATTGATGTCGCTCTTTAGGCTGGCCAGATTGTTTTTTACACCTGAAATCTGAAGGCATTTTATGAAGCAAGCAATGGTGGTTGAATCATTGTTGTTGCTTGATTGTGATATACTGGCCGGTGCGTTTAGAGTTAAAGGTTCAAGTGTCAGTTCCTCAGTAACAGACGAAAATGAGCTACTACGATTTCTAGTGTTTCTAACTGGAATTTGGTGCATTCTGGAAGACGCGTTAGTGACTTTGGGCATGGTAAGAGAGATTAATGTGGTTTAAAGAAAAATATGAGTTTTTTTTTGGTATATATATGGGGTTTTTTTTATTACTGCATGTATAGTTTTGTTTGAAGTACTTGACACAAACGAAGTCTGCTGTTATATGCACAACTTATTTTGGTTTTTGTGTCACTTCGGATCTTTACAGAAGAAAGGTACTTATGCAACTTTCGGTAATATGTATGTATTTTGGGATGCATATCAACTAGATAAAAAGAACATGTTTTCGATTTACTATTTCAATAAATGGCATTTCACTTGCATTAATATGATGTAAAAAAATAAAATAGTCAGATGAAAAAAACACATAAAAAGGATGAAAAATAATCGCTGCTTTGCAAATATCTCTTTTTCTTTTTGATCATCACTTTTCAAAATAGTAAGTTATATATCTTATCCCTTTTACGCATATCTAATGTTATCTTCTTTTTCTTAGGGTCATTACTTTTCAAAATAGTAAGTTATATTTCTTATCCCTTTTACACATATCTAATGTTATCTTCTTTTTCTTAGGGTCATCTAAAACAAAAATGAATCTTTATTAGCAAGTATCTGGTCGCTTTATTCTTCGAGTTCTTGGTAGCGTTAGTTTTCTTTGGTCTCAAGTATAAATGCTTCCATTTTATTCTTTCTGGTTTCATATACTTCAATCCTACCTGGATTCAAACACTTCCCTGTTTAATTGTCTTGTGGCTCAAAGGCTTCCTTGTTCAATTGTCATTTGGTCCGAATAGTTTCATGTGCAATTCTTCTTGGTCTTCAACACTTGCGTGGCTAAATATGAGGTAGGGTCTGAATAACTAAGAAAAAAACTTATCATCAATAACAACTAAAATCTTTTGCTAAATTCTAGGCTGCTCTTCTGAATCTTTAAGAAACAAGGCATTGGCACAGTTTATGGATCTTAAACAATGTCAGGATAAAAACAATCACTCATCTGACAGTATATATAATATCAGAAATAAAAAAACCTTTTCCCTCAATAATTATATACAATAAAAATAAAAAATACATATGTATCCAAAACCCATTTAATTCCATATAAGTTTCACTGACGGTTTGTGCACTAATAAAAGGGCCTTTTTTAACAAGGTTTTGATACGGAAGCATGAACCTATTAATAACGGACATATACCACCAATGGTTGCTACGATATCCTATGCGCAGTGGAATCGATTGTTTGGCCGAAGTGTGCATAATAAAAGAATTCTAAAGTGTAATCTATTTTTGATGCACCTGATGTATCCGTAAGACAAATACAACTAAAATAATAATAATAAAGAGAGACTAGAAAGTACCAGACACTTATATGATTGTTTTTTATTTAAGATTAAAATTGGGGCCTTTATATAAGAGACATCGGTTCATGAATTCTACCGAGTATCTACTGAGTCATATACTTGATAAGATCGATGTCCAATTGGGAAGCATGTACTGCGGGAAAGATATAAGAATATATAATTCAGTAACAGTGCTTTGAGACAGATCAAATCAGGTTCTGTAGAGTTTACAATTTAAACAGAGAGTAGTGACAAATCGGCTAAACAGATAATTAAAGAACAGATATTAATTTTATGTCACGAAATGAGAAACATGTCAAATTGATAATGTTCGATAAGCAAACCAATGTATGATGTATGTTAGTATTGATCACAATAGCTGGTATACATCAGCACCGCATAAAGCACAGCATTTAAAAGTGACGCATGGTTTAATAATATTAATAAAAAAAGCAGACTGCATAATGCATAGAGTTGTTTTAAGATAGCCACATACGACTTTTTTGGGTTGATATTGAAACCCATCCCACCCCCAAATTAAATTCAAACCAAGTAATTCCGAGTCTTGGAATTGTCATGGAATTGAACCACCCGAGACTTTTACGATTTTTCAGAAACGTACCGGAAATGAAACGGAATTGAATCATCCGACATCAATTCCGTGACACTTCCGTACACAAAAAGACGCACATTTACAGCTGTGGTAGAGGCGAGAGGAAAGAAGAAGAGAAAAACCATTACGATTTAGACCAATTGAATTAAGGAGAGCCATGGTTCTGATCGCTTTTGGTTTTCTTGCGGCAAGGCAGAGAGAGGCGGATAAACCTTTTTTGTTAAACTCCATACCCAAATACGTAAACTGTTGGACAGTTGGTATTGGTTGGTTGTAAAGAGTATAAGCAAAATTCGGAGTAGAAGAGGAAGTAGGAGAAGGGGCGTTTAAAATGGCACATTTGGATGGAGACCATCTGTAACCAAGTTTCAATGAGTGATCACCAGCAAGTTGGAGCATATGTACAACTTCTTCTTTTGTACCAAAGATGGCAACATCATCGGCAAAGAGAAGAGAATGATACTTGTGGGAGTTGAGTCACCAGGAGAAAGGACAGTGGGGGTGGTTGATATGGCAGCTTGACGCAATACACCAGGAAGAGAGTCGATATACAAAGAGTATAAGTGAGGACTAAGCACAGAGCCTTGCAACAAACCAGTATGAGGAGTGAATGGATCTGATTTATGATTGGCCAGCAATACAGAAATAGAAACATCATCGAACATATGGATGAGCAGGTTGAGCAAAGAAATGGGAAAGGAAAGAGCAGAGGCCAGGATATTCCAAACAACACGTCGATCCACAGTGTCGTATGCTTATTTGATATCAAGAAAAGCGACAGAGGGATAGTGGTGATGTTTGTCATAATAGTCGTGCATAACATCATGCAGACAAAGGGCTTGATCGAGAGGGCTACGTTGGGCACGGAACCCACCTTGGGCGTGGTCCAAACGAGGGGAAAAATCTTCAACAGCAGGAGCTATAACCATTTGGAACAATTTACGTAAAATGGACGTCAGGGAGATAGGCCTGTAATTTGCTGGATCAGTACGATCACCTTTTTTAAAAATTGGAAACACAGTGGCCTCACGCCAAATTGATGGTGTAGAGGACCACTGGTAGCAAAGTGTAAAATACAAGGTAAAAAAAGGAGCGAGGATGTCAGCAATGGGCTTGATCATTTCGGCTTTGATGTGATCTGGGCCAGGAGCTTTGTTGGATGGAAGTCGACTTATAAAGAAAAGGACAGAATCAACATTCAAAAATGAAGAGGATGATATGTCGTGAGGAAGAAATTCGTTTATAAGGACAGGAGGAGGACGGAGAGATGGAGCAGGGAGAGTGGAACCATTATACACTGAGGATAAATGAGTGGACATTATATCAACAGCTTTTAAAGGCCCATCAGTATGCGAGAAAGAGGCGGACTGGGTGTTTCGGGCTTTGATTCGTGAAATTGTTTTGGTGGCTTTAGAAAAGTTTTTTTCCAAACTTTTCTTGAATTCAGACCAGGATTCCCTTTTTATTTTTTGCACTTTTTTTCTAAAAGCTTTGTTGGCTTCATCATGTTGATTCCACCAGTAAACTTTGTCGATCCCAATGCTTCTTCGCCAGCGTCGATTGTTGTGTATCAAGGTAATGTAAAAATTATAAAGACAGTAATAGAGTAGTTTGAGACTGTTTATAAGATTGTCCTTTATTATGAAATAAAAACCTCTAGTATTTATATAAAAGACTTGTCTGCTGAGTTATCACTTTGATATTATTGAAAGTTGTTCTTCGTTACCAAATATAGATACCAATATTGCTTGTTGCTTCACTAATGCACGTGTACTCAATGACTTAGTTTCCTTATACAACGGTATTCTCGTGCTAACGAAATACTAATGATATAATATCTAATAGTACTAACTATTTCTTTTTGGTATGATTACTAAATCATGAATGATGTATAGATGTTGATATGTTTCTATTGACAATAATATGAGTGTAGCCTAGCTAGATCACCACATCGATAACATCGGTCACGTAATTGTGCAGCGTCTTGTAATTCAGTAGTCCAGTACTTGTGCCAATAAGCAGGACGAGGGGGCGTGTTGCCAACCGAGGCATCTAGAGAATTATACACACATGCATTGAATGACTCATTGAATAAATCAAGAGATGGACAAAGCAGAGGTGGAGAGGAAACCCAGTTTTCGAGTTGGACTTTGAGAGGTGCAATCTTTTCTTTAATAGACTCACGGTATTTCTGAAGGTAAGCAGGTTTGCTAAGCCTGTTTAAGTTCCATACTCTACGCGGAGCTAACGGTCGATCGGAATGAAGAAGGGGGACGTCATCGGGCAAAGGCACAAGGTCGAATGAGAGATGCATAAGACGATGGTCAGAGCTCAGAGAGAGGTCAGATTCAACTTGCAGAGAGGCGGAAAGGAGAGAAGAGGGGGCAATATTCGTGATAAACAGGTCAACGATGCTACTAGCGACAACACCGTGTCGAAATCCGGCGAAGGTAGCAACACCGTGAGCAAGTGTCTCATTAAGAATACGCATTTGGTTGTCTGAAGACCAGGAAAGAAGACGACGACCACGAGAGTTCCAATTGTTGTCACCAACAAATTCACCGAGACGAGCGTGTCGTATTTGAGTACGATTCATTTAAGAACAAATAAATAAATCGTATAAATTATAAATTATAAAATAAAATATCTTTTAATGTTGAGTAATAGCATACATTCGTATACTACTACACAACTACCTCTACCACGAGTACATACTTCTATATAAAAGATGACATGATTGGCTTAACTGGATATAAGAATAAAAGTCGGATAAATAAAAATATTCAACTGAGTTCCTATGTCTCGATTGGAAAAGTAAAACCGTTTCCAATCAAATCAAGAATATAAAAAAGAGAAATCTAATAATGATAGTTCCCTCTATGGATTAGCTACCCATCGAGAGAATAGAATAGCTATCATTATCAATGGTTCATTTATTTATATATTGATACAAATTATACGACTGTAAGTGTATAATAGAAATAGTGCATGAATAAAGGGATGCCTACTTTCTGCAACCAAACATACAAATATCGATAAGATGTTCTATATTTGGGGATCATATCTTATTCATTCACAGATGGGAAAAGAACCTGTAGAATCAACAAGAGATCAAACATTACAAATATGTTCTGCCGAAGCCAATTAAACAATGAATCATGTATGTCACTTTTGACAGCTACCGTTACACATTATCTTACTGGTCCTTTCGGCACAATAAGATGTGTTCCCGATTGCTCTGAATTGGGACGACGCTAATTGAAGTCAATTCTAACGAGTAGAATTCATTTAGCAAAAGGCGGGAAACTGAGTATAGATCTATTCCAAAACCAGAAAGGTTGACTCGATAACTTCCAGGGGCAGTTGTTCAATATAAAAAGGATTGATTATTTTATAGCAGCAGAGTTCTTTAGTTTATTTTTTACCTACAATAAAAAATACACATTTATCTCATTATTTTTACCTGGTGCTATTTTATCAAATACCACAGAGCGTTAAGATCACCACAGATGATAGTGTTTGGAAGGAGAGGAATGGAATTCAAAATGTCAAAGACTTGATCGTTTGGCATAGAGGGCGGTAAGTATAAACAATGAACACGAAGAGCACCGACTTTTAAAGAGAGGGTATGTTCATTGGGGGAAGGGAGTTGAAGGATAGTATAGTTGCATAAAGGATTGAATAAAGCGGTTATACCACCTTGACCACGATTGTGGCAATTTTTAACTTTTTGACCATAACAATGATATTGGGGCCAATCAGTTGGTAGTAGCATAGAGGCAGTGAGCCAGGTTTCAGTAATTAAAAGCATATCGGAGGAGAGGGCATGGGAGAGAGGATCTTGAATGAGATTGGCTTTGAGGCCATTAGCATTCAAGAGACTGATTTTGAAAGGAAGGGTCGACATAATTAAAACTCTTCTTCAGAGCAAATCATATCGTCGTCACTTTCTACTACACCGTCGACGTTGTCACTTTTTTCCTTGTTGGACTTTGGTGTTGTCTCTTTGATAGGTGTTTCTTCAGTGGGGACTGTTACTTGAGCTGGACCAGGGAGCGCATTGAATAATTTGGCCGTAGCTTCGTTTATCGGCAACTTTGGATTTTGTGGGGGCTCAGAGGTAATGTCAAAAAGTTCTTCCTTGGAGATGTACCCCATGTCAATCATAGAGTATCCAACAGGTTTGGCTTGGTGGGGTCGCTTGTTGTGAAGGTACTGAAGTGCATATTTGCAACGATTGGCATTAAGCTCAAACGCTACATCAGCACGGGATTGGTCAGAGTATGACATGTAAATGGGGTTGGCCAGGTGCTTTGGATCCAAAGGATCAAAGTCCTTAACCATACCAGCACCTACAGAGGTCATAATCTTGGTGAAGATTGGGGCATAGGTGGCGTGGACAAGAACACCGAGAACACCAGTCGCAGGAAAGGTGATGTCCAGGATACGGCTAGTATCGATACCAACGAGCTTGAATCTCTTGCGAGTTTCAGGTCGTGTGATCTTACGAGAGCGACCAATATATACATATTGGAAGCCTGTAGGTTCGTTAGGATCACGATCCAAAAAGGGGCGCGCAGCATTAGCTTTGGCTTCAGCAGTTAATTTTTTTGCTTGGGCCTTGGGTTTGAGGGGCTTACCAGCTTGAAGCGCAACAGTTTGGGCCATAGTTAAACTAGTCTTACTTTTGGAGGCCTTTGGCATGGTAGAGGCCATGGCATTGGTGGATCTGGTGGTAGTGGTGGTGGAGGCAGAGGTGGCGGGGGCTTTGGCCCAAATACTTTGGGATGAAGGGCGTTCATCATCATCAAGGATCATAACCTCAGTGTTACCACGAGGAGATGTGGAAAGCTGTGCTTTCAGGGCAGCAATAGTGGCTGCTTGCTCACGAATAGTAGTTTCGAGAGCGGTGGCATTGGCTTTTAACAAAGCGTTTTCTTTGATGATTTGTTCCATCGCAGAGAAACGGGCTTCGTATTCGTCGAAGCGTCGAGCTTGATCGCGGAGTTGCTTCTGCATATCCAGGGCAAACTCGGGTAGAGAGGAAAACAATGTCGTACCAATTTCGTTAGGTGTAACGATTGGCAAGGAAGAATCAATAGTGGCAATACCCTGTTGACCATTGGGGATCTCAAATGCTTGGGTAGCAGCGAGGGCAATGTTGGTGGGGGTAAGGTTGAAAGTAGTGGCCGTGGTGGTGGATGATTCAGGAGAACCAGTGATTTTCTTGAATGTGGCCTCAGCAAGCTTCCTTTTATGTTCAAGGATAGCTTGAGGGTCAGTAGGTGCTGCCTTAAAACCTCTATTACCTCGGGTAATGGGTTTCATAAGGTCGGTAGTACCGGGGGCGGTAATAGGCGTGGCCTTTGCTTTAGAAGATTTAGTAACTGACATTATAGGTTATATTTATAAATACAACCTTATAGCGTCGTTACAGTAGACGTGTTAATTAAGTAAAGCGGCTAGAGTTACAGGTATAGGTGGGGCTGTAATTCCAGCAGGTTCTGGAAGTAAAAAAGAACCGAGTTGCAAGAGCAGATGTTGACAGATGTAGAGATGAATCTCGAAATGTCGAAATGGTGGAAAAACAAAAGTCGTCAGAACTTGGTGAGTTTTTGTCTCAGGACTTTGGGAGTTGGACTAAACTGAACAGAAAGACTTGCTTGTAAGTTTAATGCTTAGTTTGGGTGGGTTTGGTCTTGCTTATTATTTCTTGAAAATAAATGTGGGCGTTACACGAAAAATTAATTAATTTATAAATTTATACGAAAGAAGGGTGGGGGTTGTAGCTCAGGTTAAGAATTGGGTTTTTATTAATAGAAATTAATGATGAACGTAATGGGCCATCCATAGATATTTTGCCTTGTTCAAGGAGATCCAAGCTAACCAAAACTAAACTAATTAAATTATGTGTGTTTTTGGGCGAAGCCCGAAAACACAGAGGGTTGGAAAATAAGAAGAGTAGGAAAAAGATCAACAGGAAAGAGAGGAGAGAGTAAAGGAGAGTATAATTGGGGAGATATAAGAAGGTAGTGGAGAGATCTGCACTGAGGATTCCTCGCAGTCAGTCCGAGCCTACACAAAATAACAAACACACCAACCAGGGACAAAAAATCAAAAAGAAAAAATAGGAGCACGGAGCAGGAGAGAGAGAGAGGCTAGACCATAGAGATAAGAGATGACAGAAAAGAGAGACAGAGACTAGCAGGTAATTGCAAATAAAAAATAACAGAAATTAATCTGACATTGCAATATCACCAGGAGGAGGAGCAGAAAGCAGCATAGCTGTTTCAGCGTCATGATGAAGGAGAAAGCCAAGATAACGCAAGCGTTGGTTCTTGACTTCTTGATCTTCAGCAGAGGACGGTCTGGTAGGGGGAGCAGGAGCGGTAGCACGGGCGGCCATTTCTTCAGCCAAGATGGCATCGAATTGCACCTGATTAATACGTTCATAGTATAAAAAGGAGCGAGCAACAGAGAGACGAGCAGAGCGGCGAACAAAAGAGAGAGAACGAATACACCGGAGATTTTGTATTTCACGAGCTTTCTGGCACCGCAAGTCCAGAGAGAGAGAAGCGAATTTGGGATCTTTGAGTTGATCAGGGTCCAAGGGGTCATAGCTGGTGAGTGGCGCGGTACCACGTCCTTTCATGTGCATGGCACTGGTAAATTCGACAATAAAATCAGTGTGCACAAGAAAAGAAATAACCTTAGAGTCGGGATACTGGATATCGAGAATCCGGGAAACATTCACGCCACAGGCCTGAAGAGTGCGCCTCAATTCTTTGAGGGGTCGGCGGACAGAGGTTCCGTAGTACAAGAATTGGTACTCAGAGGGTGTACCAGCTTTAGGCCCAAAAAGTCTACCTACGGTGGCGGTGGCACGACGAAGAGAGGGCAATGGGGTCTTTTTTACCTTCTTGGGCTTGGTCTTAGGAGCAGAGGCAGCAGCACCAGCATAACTTACAATTGCTGGGCTAGAAGAGGCAGGGGGAGCGGACTTGGTGTTACCCTTTTGGAGGGCCAAAAGAGAAGCAACTTGTTTTTCCAGGTCATGGCGGAGAGATTCCGACTTACGCAGGGCAGCCTTGAGCTCGAAGATCTCGTCGTGAGCAACTTCGAGGCGACTCAGACGCTCATTCATTTGGCTGAGGTAGTCTTGAGTAGAGAGTGACATTCTTTTGTGAATTGAATGGAATTCAGATGGAGGACTGGTAGAGAGGGGTCGCTTGAGACTTGTTCCAGAAGATTCGGAGAGTTCAACTTGGTCAAGTTGGCTAGTTGGGGTGCACACAGACGAATTAATAAAATTAATTTTTGTGGTGTCGGTAGCCATTACAGGTTAAAGAGATAT
The DNA here is from genome assembly GCA_943193625.1 of Mucor piriformis. NCBI lineage: Eukaryota > Fungi > Mucoromycota > Mucoromycetes > Mucorales > Mucoraceae > Mucor > Mucor piriformis. Next base: position 2,324,027 of record OW971871.1, on the reverse strand, counting down.
AAGCAAAAACTTTTTTTTGAAAAAAGTGGGCGTTTTGTGTTTGTGCAACGAGTTGATAAGGTATGGCCTTGAGAGTTTTTGCGTTATGTTCAGCAAGACCAGGAGCAACTTTGGTAAAAGTTTCAGAGAATTTGAAAAAGTAGATGTCTCCAGATGGTGAAATGTCTGAATGACTAACTTTTGACAAAAAATGTAATAACTTGATGACGGTGTGTCGTATAACTTTGTGTTTTGTATTTTTTTGATGCTTCAGATATTCTGCAATTTTCAAAAAAAAAGATTTTCGGAGTTTGCAATCAACAAAAAGTTAAGCTTGAGTGAAAGAAAGGGGGTTGTAGCTCAGGTTAAGAAATATTATTTTATTATAATAGTATAGATGCGAAGCATCTATACCGAAAAAAGATGGGCGCTCTATAGAGCATAGCCTTATTTTCACAGATCAGAAGGGATAAAGTAAACTAAAAACAATCTATGATGATCAGCATAAGAGAGAAAAAAGGAGAAGACAGAGTGAGGACCAACAGATTTACTCGGAAGCCAATTTGATCTGGAGGGTCTACCAACGGATGGGAACTTTGATAATTACTTACCACCGTGGCACCGCTCCTAGAAGACAAAGAGGAAACTTTTCAATCTGAGCGTAGATACCAAGAAGGACCAGGGGATGGATCTTCAGGGATATTTTTTGCTGGGTGACACAAAGTGTCAATGAACCAAAGCAAGGTAAGAAGAGCAGGCCAATAGTCTGGTGGACCATTTTGGTAGTTGGTTGGGAGGCTGGTAAGAGCAAAGTCAATCCGGTTGGTGTTGGATGGCGGACGTGGTAGCTGATCTACTAGGCCAGGTTCAATGGCTCGACAAGAAAGAAAGTGATCACGAGATAGTAAGACACCTCCGTCGGCACAAGGGCACTCTTGACGACTCATATTGGTAAAACGACCTAGGCGCCATCGCACTAAACGACTACGTGAGTTAGTAGTCATCGGTAGGTACAGGATTGGGTCAGGTTTTGTAGTACTGGCTGGGCATGCGCGGAGAAGAACTTGTTGATTGCTTTGGGCCAGTCGGATACGCTGCGAGTCACAGTACTGTTGCCAGTATTGGTCACAATGTTTTTTAAGTGCACCATCTGTGTTAGGTAGCGGAGTAGGCAGAGACAGGTACAAGACATTCTTCTTAAGACCTTCTTGGAGGCGGCAATATCTTAGTGAAGTTTGTAGCAGCACCACCAGAGAGTCATCCGGAAGATATTGGCTACGTAGAGCATACCGAGTAACAAGAGTATTAAACCGGTGGACCATACCAGGAATGCACGTAATATGTTTAGCTACGGTAGTGCGGGCGCTACCAATAAACATACTAACCAACTTGTTTTGAACTTTTTCTAGAGCATCGATGTTAGCACCACTGAGTCGTGATATAGCAAGACCGTACTCCAATTTGGGACGGATAAAAGTCTTGTAAAGTCGCGCACAGAGCAGAAGAGAGAAACCGTTGCGATGGACGCCAATAGAGGTAAGCAAAGCCATCGACTTGATTGCACCAGCTGACCGTGTCTCCAAGATGCGTGGACCGGAAAGACCCTTTTTCACGAACGGAACACCAAGATATGAAAACTCACTCACTCGAGGTAGAACTTCGCCGTATAGAGTAAACTCAAAACCGGGAGTGGTGGATGACGTGGGCGATGGGGCATTAAGGACAGCACACTTCTTTGGGTTCCAGCGATATCCTAAATCAAACGAGTGGGCAGCAGCAAGATCTAGCATTCGTTGCACTTGAAGACGATCACCAAAGATAGCCACATCATCGGCAAAAAGAAGCGAGTTAAGAGCAACAGGTGTAGATGTACCCGGGAGGGTCACTTTAGTACATTGAGTTGTAATAGCAGCATCTCGGAGAACACCGGGGAGAGAGTTGATATACACAGAGTATAACAATGGACTCAGCACCGAGCCTTGGAGGAGACCAGTCGAGATACCAAACGAAGGTGACACGTGGTTACCAACTAATACTGACACTTGTACATCGTCAAAGAGGTTCATCAGCAGACCAAGAAGAGCACGAGGAAGAGAGACCGACGCCTGTAGAGCATTCCAGACAACCAGACGATCGACAGTGTCGTAGGCCGACTTGATATCCAAAAATGCTACTGATGGATAGTGCCTATGCTTGAGGAAGAAGTCATGCATGAGATCATGAAGACACAGTGCTTGATCGAGTGGACTTCGTTGCTCACGAAAACCACCCTGGGCCACGTCAATGGGAGGGGCAGACTCAGACAGGGTAAAGCTCACCACTTTTTCAAATAGCTTACGCACTACCGAAGTCAAGGATATTGGCCGGTAGTTGGCCGGGTCACTAGCATCACCTTTCTTGTGTATCGGAAACACCGTAGCTTGACGCCAGATAGCTGGTGTATACGACCACTGCCAACAGAGCTTAAACAAGGCCGATAGAACCGGTACCAGAACACCACCGAGAGGCTTGAGCATTTCGGCTTTGATATGGTCTGGGCCAGGAGCCTTGCACCGAGGTAATTGCAACACATAGAACCTGATGTTGTCTTCTGAAAACAATGAAGACTCAGGAAGAGCATGAGGCAGACCATCCGGTGACGGAGTAACAATAGCTGGGCGATCAGATGGACTGGGCAAGGAGGAACCATTAAAGATAGATGCCAGATGAGTGGCCATAACATTGGCAGCAGTAGCAGGGCCATCCACATGGGAAAATGAAGCCGAGGTCACATTACGACGTTGAATCTTCTTTATAGCCGACGTAGCCTTTGAGAAGTCCGATTCAAGAGAGGTACAGAATTTTTTCCAAGACACACGCTTTGCTTTTTGAACGGCGTTGCGAAAGTCTTTTGAGGCTTGCTTCTGCTGATCCCACCAGTACAGCTTGTCCATACCTGACGAACAGCGCCACTTACTATACTTGGTGTCACGAATCAGAGCCAGATCTTGTAGCTCTTGTGTCCAGTACTTCTTCCAAAAGGCAGGCCTACATTTCTTGGTGTCAACCACGGTATCAAGAGCACTGTACAAGCAGTTGTTCAGACTACTATTTAGTGCATCAATATCCGGACGAGTAGCAGGAGGAGCAGTAACCAAATCCGAGATAGTCTTAAGAAGTGGAGTAACCAGAGACCTAAACTTGGCACGATACAAACCACCGCACCCAGGTTGGCCAAGACGAGACAAGTTCCATAACCGGCGTACACCAACTCCAGGGTCACCAGTCGAATCACCGGAATCACTCCCAGCCGAGTTATCCAGTTCAAATGACAGTGTGAGCAACCGATGATCGGAACCAAGCGAGAGATCAGACTCAACCTTGATACCAGCATTAGACATCAAAGTCGGATCTATGTTGGTGATGAACAAATCGATGACACTACTGGTCAGTTCATGCTGATTTGACATACCATTCCAGGTAGGAACACCAAAGGCCAGAGACTGGTTTAAAACCCGGAGCTGATACTCTTCCAACCAAGGCAGCAGACTAGTACCACGAGCATTGGTGTTGCCATCTCCAATGAAGCTACCCATTCGAGCATTTAGATCACCACAGATTATAGTATCTGGACCAAGCGGGATAGTATGCAGAACCTCAAGTACATAGGCATTACTTAGTCTTGGTGGGAGGTAGAGACAATGGACACGTAGATTTGCAATCTTAAATGAAAGTGTGTGACCATTGGGAGAAGGAAGTTGCATGACAGGATAAGGACAGGAAGGATTAAGGATAGCAGCAATACCATTGCAACCACGATTATTGCCACCAGAAACTTTTGAACCGTACAGATGGAATTGCTTCCAATCAGTAGGAATTTGTTGAGTACCATAAAGCCATGTTTCGGTGATGAAGAAGAGATGAGATTCGAGGACGTGTGAGAGGGGGTCTTGGATTGTTTTATCCCCTAGGCCATTTGCATTCCAAAGACTAATGACAAATGGCTGGGATGTAGGAGCAAGGGTCGCCATCCTAAGATGACGATCCAGAGACGGCAGCAGCAGCACTTTTCCCTTCAGCAGCACCTTCAGCTTTATCAGATTCACCAGAGTCACCATCACCCTCGGCACCGGAATTATCATCTTGTTCAGCATCAGAGCCGTAGTCTGAACCCATCTCCTCGTCAGATCCACCACCAGAGTAACCAGCGACACCAGACAGGACCCTCTTAACGTCAGACGCATCGACCCAGCCAGACTCTTCAAACGACCTACCGACTGCAACGACCTGGTGTGGTCTTGTACGGCGAAGAAAGAGAAGAGCATTCATGCATCTATGATGCTGAAGTTCAAAAGCCTTGTCAACACGACCTTGCTCGGAATATGAACTGTACTGGGGGTCACCTATGTGAACAGGATCCAGCACATCAAAATCCGTCAAGACCTTGGCGCCAACAGCTTTTATGGTAGCGGTGAACACTTCTTCGTACTGAACATGAATCAACACACCTATGACTCCTGATGCAGGGAAGATCAAGTCAATAACACGACTCGTTTCGATACCCACCTTTCGAAGACGAGAACGGACTTCAGACCGGGTAAGCTTTTGTGCTCTTGGGATAAACATGTACTTGAACCCCTTGGGTCCAGTGTTTGGTTCCATAAAAGCTCGGGCAGCAGCATTTTTGACCTTGGCACTAGCTTGAGGTGCACGCATGCGTTTCTTGGGCAGTTTCAAGGTCGAAGACCCTTGAGCAGCAGCAATTTGTGCGAGAGTTTTTTTAGGACTTTCTGCGACCAAACTCTGTTTAGATGGAACGTGATTGCTTGGCACAGAGGCCCACTTACTATCAAGCGAAGAGAGGCCACGAACTACGTCGACATCCATTTCTTCAAGTACTGGGTCATTAGAAGCCCCACCAGCAGACCTAGTAGCAGTAGCACGGAGCTCTTGGATCAAGGCATTAGCCTCAGTCAATGCGCTTGTAAGAGATTCAGCCTGAGCCTTCAGTTTTGCATTTTCCTCCAAAAGTAGTTCCATTTGAGTTAGTCGCGACTTGTATGAATCTAACTCCGTAACACAAGACTTAACTTGCTTCTGAAGAAGAACAGCCCAAGCTGGTGTTAGAATACCGGTACTAAAAGTTGAGTCATGTTTCTTAAAGTTCAGATTTAGATCGGTTGCAGGGTCAAATGGAGATTCACCATCATGAGGCGGTGTAACGTTGCTAAACTCTTCACAAGCTTGTACACCATAATGAGCTTGTAGAGCGGAGAGAGAGGATTCAGAATCATCTAGAAAAGCCTTTTTCCGCTTAGTAGAAACTGAAGCGGCGGGAGTTTTGGAGATAGCTGTACTTCGTTGAGGGCGAGAAACATTTGTAGTGCCCGTAGTCACCACAGGCGGGAGGGTGGAAATTTTTTTAGTTGTGGTGTCCTTAGCCATTTAGAAAAAAAAAAGATATAGGCACAACTATGTTTTTTCAAAAAGTGGGCGTTTCTTGAATACGACGCGAGTTTTGGAGATATCGCTTTCGAATTTTTTGCGTTATGTTAAGTTTTATAAGGAGTACCTTTGGTAAAAGTTTGACGGTGTTTCAAAACGTTTGTGTTTGCAGATTTCGAGATTACTGAAAAATTAATTTTTTCTAAAACGCGAATAACTTGAGATTGAGATGTCGTACAGCTTCGAATTGAAAATATTTTTGTTGCCAAAGAAATTCCCCAACTTTCAAAAAAAAATATTTTCGGAGTTTAAAAGCAAGTAAAAGTTAAGCTTGGGGTTGTAGCTCAGGTTAAGAAATATTATTTTATTAGATAAGTGTAGATGCGGAGCATCTATACTCGAAAATTGATGGGCGCTAAATGTAGCATAGCCTATTTTCAAAGATCAGGGAAGAGAGGCATAAACTAAAAAAATTCTAAGATCACAAAAGAATAAAAAGAGAAGAGGAAATGTTGAGGTCAGCAGGATTACCGGAGTACAATTTGATCTGGAGGGACAACCAACGGATGGGGACTTTGATATTTACTTACCACCGTGGAGCCGCACCTAGAAAACAAAGAGCACCCTTTCAACCTGAGCGGATAAACCAAGAAGAACCAGGGGACGGATCCTCAGGGATGTTCTTGAGCGGGTGACATAGAGTATCGATGATCCAGAGAAGAGATAAAAGTGAGGACCAGTAGCAAGGAGGACCTTCTTGGGAATCAACTGGTAGGCATGATATTGCATGATCAATGCGATTAACGCCAGGAGGAGAAACAGGCAAATCATCGACTAGGGAACGATCCACAGCTCGGCAACAAAGAAAGTGGTCACGAGACACAAACACACCACCCTGAGCACAGGGACATTCCTGACGAGCCATTGAAGTAAACCGGCCTAAGCGCCACCGAACTAGACGACTACGTGTAGTAGTACTCATGGGCAGGTACAGGATCGGATCCGGCTTAGTTGTACTGGGTCGACATGCACGCAGAAGAACTTGTTTACCTTGACCAGCGAGGACGACACGCTGTTCATCACAATAGTCTTGCCAGTACTTGTCACAGAATTTCTTGACTTGACCATCAGTGGTAGGGAGAACAGGCGGAAGAGATAGGTACAACTTATTTTGCTTAAGACCTTTTTCGAGACGGCAATATCGAAGTGAATCACGCAGGATAACCACGAGAGAATCATTGGGAAGATATCTTGAGCGAAGAGCATACCGAGTAACCAGAGAGTTATACCGGTGAACCATACCAGGAATACAAGTAATGTGCTTGGCAGCAGCGGTGTTTTTACTACCAATAAACATGCTGACCAACTTATTCTGTATGTCTTCTAGAGCCTTGATCGTAGTACCAGACAAGTTGCAAATGGCTAGGCCATACTCAAGCTTAGGCCGAATAAAAGTCTTGTAAAGGCGGGAACACAGGAGCAGTGAGAAACCATTACGATGAACACCGACCGAAGTAAGTAAAGCCATGGTCTTGACTGCACCAGCAGATCGATGTTTCAATATGCTTGGACCAGAGATACCCTTTTTTGCAATGGGCACACCAAGATACACAAACTCATCAACGCGAGGAAGACTTTCACCATAGAGAGTAAACTCAAAATTGGGTGTAGCAGACGATGACCTGGACGGAGCATTTAGTACGGCACACTTTTTGGGGTTCCACCGATACCCAAGAGCAAAAGAGTGTTCACCAGCTATATCAAGCATATGTTGTACTTCATGTCTGTTACCAAAGATAGCAACGTCATCAGCAAAGAGTAAAGAATTCAAAGCGATTCGGTCACTTATACCCGGTACAGATACAACAGCCGAGGACGGAGAGGCAGCTTGGCGAAGGCAACTTGGCAACGAGTTAATGTATATAGAATACAAAAGTGGACTTAACACCGAGCCTTGTAGTAGACCAGTCGAGATACCAAAAGGAGCAGATTGATGGTTTCCAATGAGCACAGAGACTTCAACATCATCGAACATATTGACAAGTAGACCAAGCAAAGCTCGAGGCAAAGTGGGGGAGTTTTGAAGTGCAGTCCACACCACTCGCCGGTCAACAGTATCGTATGCTGATTTGATGTCTAGAAACGCAACCGAAGGATAGTGATGGTGTGTCAAAAAGTAGTCATGCATCAGATCATGGAGACAGAGGGCTTGGTCCAGAGGGCTTCTTTGTTCACGAAAGCCACCCTGCGCAACATCCAGAGTAGGAGCAGACTCAGAGAGGGTGTAGGACAGTACCTTCTCAAACAGCTTGCGAATCACCGAGGTCAAAGATATCGGGCGATAATTGGCTGGGTCAGCAGGGTTATCCTTCTTAAAAATGGGGAACACCGTAGCTTGACGCCATAACATAGGAGTGTAAGACCATTGCCAGCAAAGCTGAAAAAACACCGACAACATTGAAACAACATCACGTCCAAGAGCTTTGATCATCTCCGCTTTAATATGGTCAGGGCCAGGGGCTTTACGTCGAGGTAACTGTTTCACAAAGAAGCTAATGTTATCCTCACCAAAAAATGACAACTCCGGAAGAGGATGAGGCAGATCATGCGGCAGTTGAGATATATCAGCAGGTCTAGCAGATAACACCGGTAACGAAGCACCATCATAGATTGACGCCAGGTGATTTGCCATGACCGAGGCAGCTGTGGCTGGACCATCAACATGTGAGTACGAGGGAGACGAGGCATTACGACGTTTGATGTTTTTAATAGCCGAGGTAGCTTTCGAAAAATTCGATTCCAGGGAGGCACAGAAGTTTTTCCAAGAGCGACGCTTAGCAGCTTGAACAGCACGCCGAAACTGTTTTGACTCTATCTTATAGCGGTTCCACCATAGCAGTTTTTCAGCACTAATAGAGGTACGCCAACGACTATAACACCGGTCACGAGCAACAGCAAGTTCTTGTAGCTCTGCAGTCCAATATTTTTTCCAAAAATCTGGTCGGGGGGACTTAGCACCAACAGCAATATCCAGAGAAGTATAAATCGAGTCATTGATCTTAGCATTTAAAGCATCAATATCTGGCCGAGTATCGGGAGGGAATTCCACAAGATCAGTAACAAAATCAAGAGTTGATAAAATTAAAGACTTAAATGTGGAACGATATTTCCAGAGAGCACCAGGATGACCAAGTCGCGACAGATTCCAAAGCCTACGCTCAGAGACACGCACACCTGCACCAACACCACCTGCACCAGCACCAACACCAGAACCAGCACCAGAACCACCAGCACCAGAAACAACAGCACCAGAATCACCAGCACCAGAGACATCGACACCAGAAACACCAGCACCAGGAACACCAGCACCAGAAACACCAGCACCAGAAACACCAACACCAGAAACACCAGCACCAGATACGCCAGTACCAGCACAAGCACCAGAGACCCCAAGTCCAAAGTTTACCAACGAAGTGGGTAGTTCAAAGGCAAGAGTCATGAGTCGATGATCAGAGCACAACGAAAGATCGGATTGGGCTTCAATAGATGCATTGATCAGCGATGATGGGTTCATATTGGTCAGAAACAGATCAATAACACTACTAGTAGAAGAACCTTCACGCATACCATGGTATGTGGCAATACCAAAAGAGAGGGAGGCATTGAGAACATGCAGGCGGTGAGCATCCAACCAAGGTTGAAGACAATTGCCCCGAGAGTTGACATTGTAGTCACCAAGAAAAGCACCCATACGAGCATTCAGGTCTCCACAGATAATTGTATCTGCTGATAGCGGCAATGATTCAAAGATAGCAAGCACTTGTTCATTTTGCAGAGAAGGAGGAAGATAGAGACAATGGACACGGATAGAACCAATCTTGAGAGAAAGAGTGTGACCATTGGGAGAAGGAAGTTGTATAACAGGAAAAGGAGTGGCAGGGTTGACTAAAGCAGCAATACCGTTACATCCACGGCCATTGCCATTACTGACTTTGGTACCGTAGATATGATATTGTGCCCAGTCAGTAGGAATCAACATGGGAGGAGTAAGCCATGTTTCGGTTATGAAGAAGATGTGGGAGTCGAGAACGTGTGATAGGGAGTCTTGGATAGTTGTATCACGCAGTCCATTTGCATTCCAAAGACTAATGACAAATGACTGTTCTGGTTTTTTAAGGGTCGACATCCTAAGATGATGGATCAGAGTCGTCTTTAGAATCACCTTCTTCTTCCTCAGTACCACTACCGTCATCACCTACAACGGAGTCCATTTCTTCATCAGAGTCACGAGAGCCTTTCTTCCAGCCACCTGCACCAGCACCAACCAAAGGAGAAGACATGACCTCTTGGACATCTTGCGCATCAATCCAGCCTTCCTCAACAAAAGATCTACCAACCGCACCTACATGATAAGATTGTCTTCTATGAAGATACTGAAGAGCATTGACACATCGAATATGGTGAAGTTTGAAGGCCTTATCAGCACGACCTTGTTCAGAATACGACTGGTATCGGGGGTCTCCTAAGTGAGCAGGGTCTAGTACATCGAAACTATCCAGGGTCTTTGCACCGACGGCGGTCATAGTTGCAGTGAATTCATTGACATATTGTAAGTGTAGAAGGACACCAATGACTCCAGAGGCAGGGAAAATCAGGTCCATGACACGGCTTGTGTCAACACCAACCTTTCGAAGACGAGCTCGAACTTCAGAACGAGTGATCTTGCGGGATCTGGGTATGTACACGTACTTGAAGCCACGTGGTCCAGAAGAAGGTTCCATGAAGGCACGAGCAGCGGCGGCTTTGGTCTTGGCACTAGGGCCAGCATTAGATCTATTCTTGGGGAGTCGGAGCATACCAGGTCCATGTTGGGAAACAACTTGGGCTAAGGTCTTGCGACCTTCAGCGATAGGATTCTTATTTGCCGGGACTTTACTAGAAGGCACTGCGGCCCATTTGCTATCCAAAGCGGAGAGACCGCGAACAACGTCAACATCCATTCCGTCAGACTCAACCACAGCACTATGTGAGGCAGCACGTAGTGCTACAATAGTCTCTTGAGCGACACGAAGTTCTTCTTGTACCATTTGGAGGTTAGATTTCAATTGCAGGTTTTCTTCTTGCAAGAGCTCGAGCTGCGTAACACGACTGCTTTGACTTGCAACATTAGACGCGAGTAATTTAACTTGCTTCTGGAGAAGGACCGCCCATGCTGGTGTCAAAATACCAGTATTAGGAGTTGAGTCATGTTGCTCAAAGTTCAGATTCAGGCCTGTGGTGGGGTCAAATGTACATTCGACATCATTGGTCGGCGGGACGTCGCTAAACTTTTCAGAAGCTTGTACACCATGATGAGCTTGTAGAGCAGAGAGAGAGGATTCAGAATCACCCGGAAAAACCTTTTTCCACTTAGTAGAAACTGGAGCAGCGGGGGTTTTGGAGATGACAGTGCTGCGCTGTGGTCGACTAAGATTTGTAGTGCCCGTAGTCACCGCAGGCGGGTGGGTAGAAATTTTTTTTGCTGTAGTGTCCTTAGCCATTTCAGAGAAAAAAGATATAGGCACAACTATGTTTTTGGAAAAAGTGGGCGTTTCTTGAATACGACGCGAGTTTTGAAGATATCGCTTTCGGATTTTTTGCGTTATGCTAAGTTTTATAAGGAGTACCTTCGGTAAAAGTTTGACGGTGTTTCAAAAAGTTTGTGTTCCCAGATTTCGAGATTACTGAAAAATTAATTTTTTCTAAAACGCGAATAACTTGAGATTGAGATGTTGTACAACTTCGAATTAAATATATTTTTGTTGCCAGAGAAATTCCCCAACTTTCAAAAAAAAAGATTTTCGGAGTTTAAAAGAAAGTAAAAATTAAGCTTGGGTGAAAGAAAGACGGGGTTGTAGCTCAGATTAAGAATTGGGTTTTTATTAATATAAATTAATGATGAACGTAATGGGCCATCCATAGATATTTTGCCTTGTTCAAGGAGATCCAAGCTAACCAAAACTAAACTAATTAAATTATGTGTGTTTTTGGGCGAAGCCCGAAAACACAGAGGGTTGGAAAATAAGAAGAGTAGGAAAAAGATCAACAGGAAAGAGAGGAGAGAGGAAAGGAGAGTATAATTGGGGAGATATAAGAAGGTAGTGGAGAGATCTGCACTGAGGATTCCTCGCAGTCAGTCCGAGCCTACACAAAATAACAAACACACCAACCAGGGACCAAAAATCAAAAAGAAAAAATAGGAGCACGGAGCAGGAGAGAGAGAGAGGCTAGACCATAGAGATAAGAGATGACAGAAAAGAGAGACAGAGACTAGCAGGTAATTGCAAATAAAAAATAACAGAAAGTAATCTGACATTGCAATATCACCAGGAGGAGGAGCAGAAAGCAGCATAGCCGTTTCAGCGTCATGATGAAGGAGAAAGCCAAGATAACGCAAGCGTTGGTTCTTGACTTCTTGATCTTCAGCAGAGGACGGTCTGGTAGGGGGAGCAGGAGCGGTAGCACGGGCGGCCATTTCTTCAGCCAAGATGGCATCGAATTGCACCTGATTAATACGTTCATAGTATAAAAAGGAGCGAGCAACAGAGAGACGAGCAGAGCGGCGAACAAAAGAGAGAGAACGAATACACCGGAGATTTTGTATTTCACGAGCTTTCTGGCACCGCAAGTCCAGAGAGAGAGAAGCGAATTTGGGATCTTTGAGTTGATCAGGGTCCAAGGGGTCATAGCTGGTGAGTGGCGCGGTACCACGTCCTTTCATGTGCATGGCACTGGTAAATTCGACAATAAAATCAGTGTGCACAAGAAAAGAAATAACCTTAGAGTCGGGATACTGGATATCGAGAATCCGGGAAACATTCACGCCACAGGCCTGAAGAGTGCGCCTCAATTCTTTGAGGGGTCGGCGGACAGAGGTTCCGTAGTACAAGAATTGGTACTCAGAGGGTGTACCAGCTTTAGGCCCAAAAAGTCTACCTACGGTGGCGGTGGCACGACGAAGAGAGGGCAATGGAGTCTTTTTTACCTTCTTGGGCTTGGTCTTAGGAGCAGAGGCAGCAGCACCAGCATAACTTACAATTGCTGGGCTAGAAGAGGCAGGGGGAGCGGACTTGGTGTTACCCTTTTGGAGGGCCAAAAGAGAAGCAACTTGTTTTTCCAGGTCATGGCGGAGAGATTCCGACTTACGCAGGGCAGCCTTGAGCTCGAAGATCTCGTCGTGAGCAACTTCGAGGCGACTCAGACGCTCATTCATTTGGCTGAGGTAGTCTTGAGTAGAGAGTGACATTCTTTTGTGAATTGAATGGAATTCAGATGGAGGACTGGTAGAGAGGGGTCGCTTGAGACTTGTTCCAGAAGATTCGGAGAGTTCAACTTGGTCAAGTTGGCTAGTTGGGGTGCACACAGACGAATTAATAAAATTAATTTTTGTGGTGTCGGTAGCCATTACAGGTTAAAGAGATATAAGCAAAAACTTTTTTTTGAAAAAAGTGGGCGTTTTGTGTTTGTGCAACGAGTTGATAAGGTATGGCCTTGAGAGTTTTTGCGTTATGTTCAGCAAGACCAGGAGCAACTTTGGTAAAAGTTTCAGAGAATTTGAAAAAGTAGATGTCTCCAGATGGTGAAATGTCTGAATGACTAACTTTTGACAAAAAATGTAATAACTTGATGACGGTGTGTCGTATAACTTTGTGTTTTGTATTTTTTTGATGCTTCAGATATTCTGCAATTTTCAAAAAAAAAGATTTTCGGAGTTTGCAATCAACAAAAAGTTAAGCTTGAGTGAAAGAAAGACGGGGTTGTAGCTCAGGTGAAGAAGGTGGTTTTTATTTAACAATATAATAGAGGAAAGCGTCAGCTTTCCGAATATCAAAAAATAATGAAAATAAGTGGACTATTCATGAATATATGTCGATTTTCAGAGTACCGGTAGGAAAAAATGTTGCATAAAAAAATATTCGGTGTAACTAACTTTTGCATGAAAGTTGAATAAAAAAATGGTAAAGGTTGGAGTAGAGTAGCACGAGCTTAGTAAGGTCTTGAATTGATTTGAGGGAACGATCAACGGATGGGAACTTTGATAATTACTTACCACCGTGACGACGCAACAAAAGACAACCAAAACCTGTTCAGCAAGGGTAGTTATACCAAGAAGAACCCGGATGTGGGTCTTCAGGGATGTTTTTGAGTGGGTGACACAATGTGTCAATTATCCAAAGCAAGGACAACAGTGTCGACCAGAAGTAGGGTGGGTCAGATTTTGTCTTGGTGGGGAGAGAGGACAGAGCAAAATCGATTCGGTTTACACCGGGAGGAGAGACAGGAAGAGAAGAAATTAAATCCGGATCAATAGCCCTACAAGTAAGGAAATGATCACGAGACATAAGTTTTCCCGAGTCTGTACAAGGGCATTCCGTTCTTGCCATGGCAGTGAAACGACCTAGACGCCATCGTACTAATCGACTTCGAGCAATATTGTTCATTGGAAGATATAATATTGGGTCAGGAGAAGAGGTGTTACGCCTACAGGCACGGAGAAGGACAGCTTTGTTGAAAGGAGTGGTATCGAGGTATTGGTCACAAAAATCTTGCCAGTATTGATTAAAGTGTTGGCGAAGAAGATGGTTGGTATTTGGTAGAGGTTCAGGGAGAGAGAGATAGAGAGCATTGTGCTCGAGATAATCTCCAAGTCTTGTTTGTGGAAGTGATTCTTTTAAAAGAAGGACTAGAGAATCATCCGGGAGGGTTTGTGATCGTATCACATATTTTGTAACCAGAGTATTGTAGCGGTGAAGCATACTTGGAATACATGTGATATGTTTGGCGACGGTGGTGTGGGTGCTGTTCAAGAACATTTGAACTAAATCCGTTTGTAGTTTGTCTAGTTGTCGCATTTCAGTAGTACTGAAAGTTGAAATAGCCAAACCATATTCAAATTTAGGTCTTATAAATGTCTTGTAAAGCCGAGCAGAGAGAAGGAGAGAGAAACCATTACGGTTAAGGCCACAGTGATTGAAAAGTGCCATGGTATTTTTGGCTTTTGCGGTTCGAGATTCAACAATACCAGGTGTATATAAACCACTACTTCGAAATTCCATACCAAGGTACGTAAAAGAGGTAACAGTGGGGATGGGTTCGTTGTAAAGTGTATACTGGAAGTTTGGTGAAGAGGATGATGTGGGTGAAGGAGCGTTTAAGATGGCACATTTGGATGGTGACCATCTGAAGCCAAGTTTGATAGAGTGATCATCAGCGAGCTTGAGCATAGCTGTGACTTCCTCTTTGGTTCCAAAAATGGCAACATCATCGGCGAAGAGCAAAGAATTAATGACTGTAGGTGAGGTATCACCAGGACCAATAATGGTGGCAGGATTGTCTTTGGCAGCGGTACGCAATACACCAGGAAGAGAATTAATATACAGAGAGTATAAATGCGGGCTAAGCACAGAGCCTTGCAACAAACCAGTATGTGGATTAAATGAGTCTGATCTATGGTTGGCCAGCAACACAGAGATAGAAACATCATCAAACATATGGATGAGCAGGTTGAGCAGAGGTACCGGAAAAGAAGAAGTAGAAGCTAAAATGTTCCACACAACACGTCGATCCACCGTATCATAGGCTTGCTTGATGTCAAGAAAAGCAACAGAAGGGTAATGTCGATGTCGGCGAAAATAGTCATGCATAAGATCATGCAGACATAAAGCTTGGTCAAGAGGGCTACGTTGTGCACGAAATCCACCTTGTGCATAATCCAGGGTAGGAGAATATTGTTCAACTTCAGAGGCTATCACCATTTCAAACAATTTACGAAGAATTGATGTAAGGGAAATAGGTCTGTAGTTGGCAGGGTCAGAGCGATCACCTTTTTTATAAATAGGAAACACAGTAGCTTGACGCCAAATTGATGGGGTACAAGACCACTGGTAACATATTGTAAAATAAAGAGTGATGAAAGGAGCAAGTATATTGATGTATACCAGCTATTGTGATCAATACTAACATACATCATACATTGGTTTGCTTATCGAACATTATCAATTTGACATGTTTCTCATTTCGTGACATAAAATTAATATCTGTTCTTTAATTATCTGTTTAGCCGATTTGTCACTACTCTCTGTTTAAATTGTAAACTCTACAGAACCTGATTTGATCTGTCTCAAAGCACTGTTACTGAATTATATATTCTTATATCTTTCCCGCAGTACATGCTTCCCAATTGGACATCGATCTTATCAAGTATATGACTCAGTAGATACTCGGTAGAATTCATGAACCGATGTCTCTTATATAAAGGCCCCAATTTTAATCTTAAATAAAAAACAATCATATAAGTGTCTGGTACTTTCTAGTCTCTCTTTATTATTATTATTTTAGTTGTATTTGTCTTACGGATACATCAATTTTTTTTTACCAATTCAACTTATTCAAACTTACCTCATCGTTACTATGCCTGCCTCTGCTTCTTCTGCCATGTCTGAATATATGGGTGACTCTCTTTCCAACCTTGGTTCTACTCCTGCTGCTACCCCTGTTGACCCATTCATTGAGTCAACTCAAAACAGCATCAACATTCTCAAGGCTGAACTCGGTACGATGACTGCTACTGCTCTTCGCTTTCCTGAAGGTGAGGAAAGACTCAAGCTTCTCGAAGCTTGTAAGGTGAAAGGTGATCTTTTGCGTGTCCTCTTGGCTACCATCGTGGATGCTGATAAGGTTGCTTCTCTCGGTTCCTCTTCTGGTCCCCGAACTGTCAAACAGTCGAACGTTGTCCCTCCCAACTTACCCTTGTTCCAATGGGAAGGTCACTGCTTTAACTCCAAGGCTCCCATTTTTGTTGATGTTACTGCCTGTCTTCAAAAATTTGAGGACGTTATGTTTTCACATAACCTCGACTATGACACCAACTTCAAGCGTTTGGTCCCTGCTTGCCTCTCTACTTCCCAACGAACTTGGTATGAACAATACTTAGCTTCGCTTGGTGAAACTCGTTTGACTTCGGTAACATGGGTTATGTTCAAGTTGGCAATCACAGACCATTACGGTTTAACTGTCGACGAAGATCGTTCCTCTGCTGCTGTCGCTCTCATCGACATTGAGATGGCTAAAAACGAGTCGATTGATTCTTTCATCGATCGTTTCAACAACTTGCGTCGCCGTGCGGTTGACCAATGTCCTCCTGCCTCTGTTCTGATTAACAAGTTTTTGGGTGCTCTTCCAGCTAATCTTCATGACAAGGTTACTGTGTCCAAGGCTACTTTGGAAAAATCTCGCAAGACTAATGTTGAAGTCATTATCAACTTGGTCAAGGATCTTTCTAAGGAACTGTCCAAGAACAAGAGCAAGCGTGGATTTGCTGAGCAAGATTTGTCTGACAACGTTGGATCTAAACGTTCCAAATGGGCTTCTTCTTCTTCTGCTGCTGCTGGTTCCCCTGGTACTAGTACTTCTCGTTCTGGCTCGTCTTCGTCTTCTGGGTCAAGCAAGAAGCCATCTGGTACTGGTTCTTGGTGCTCTTTCCACAAGGTTAACACACACAACACTGTGAACTGTCGTGTTGTTTCTTCTGCTACTGCTGCGTTGAACTCTGCTTCTGGTCCTTCGTCTGCTTCGTCTGCTAGTTCTTCTCAGAACACTAACAGCAACAAGCCCTCGTCGTGCTTTAAGTGTGGTGTTTCACCTTGGACTCCTCGACATCAGTGCAATACTGCACGTCGTAATGCACCTGGTTCGGATATCAACAGTGCTTCTCAGTACTTGGGTGCTATGCATCTCAATGACGGTGACTCTTCGTCTACCACCCCACTTCCTAACGAAGTTAACAATTCCACACAATCATCAGCCGATGATATCACAATGGAAGACGTCGATTCGAGTGTCCAAGCCATGGTCGCCCAGCAATCTCAACTTTGTACGTATAATCAATATTCACAATTGCCTTCTCATAAGTCTAACTCCATTCTTATTCCGGTAATTTTAGAAAACACTAAAACATTTGCTGTTGTCGATACAGGCGCATCATTCTCGATCGTCTCTCCCGATTTTGTTAAATCCCTTGGTTCTTCTGTTGTTGTCTTTCCTTCTTCTGGAAGTATTCAGCTTGGCCATAAACAATCTCATCAACAACGCACTGGTCACTGTTTTTTAGATATTTTTTATAATAAAATCAAATTTAAATTCAAATTTGAAATCTTCGACTTCTTTTCAGATGTTAAAAACGTGCCTCTTTTATTTGGACTTGATATTTTGCCTAAATTAAACATTGGTATAACTGGATTAGTTTCTTCTTGGTTTGATTATACAGGACCTGCTTTACCTTCTCCTATTAATCCTGAAGAAATTAAACCTAATGAGAGCCCTTTTGGTTCCCATTCTGAACGTCAGATGATGCTATCCAAGTTAAAGCCATTATTAAACTGTAATGCTCAAATTGACTTGAAAAACACTTACTGTAATTTGCCCGATTCAATAGTTCGTTTAGACACTATTCCTGGTAAAGAAGCATATCGTAAGCAGTATCCTCAACCGGAAGCATATCGTACCGCCGTTCTTGCACAAATTGATACGTGGCAAAAGGAAGGAGTCATTGAACTCGCCGAATGTCATACAGGTTTTAATTCTCCTCTCCTCTGTGTTAGTAAGAAAGATGAACATGGTGTTTATACTTTCAAAAAGCCAAGAGTTGTAGCTGATGTCCGACTCCTTAATTCAATTCTTCTCAGTACTGATAAATTTCAATTTCCAATGATTTCGGACATTCATCAAAAGATTGGCCCGTCTCCCATCATTTCCTCAATTGATATCCATTCGTGCTTCACTAGCTTCCTTGTTCTTCCTGAACATCGTCATAAGCTTGCTTTTACTTGTCCCTATACTGGTTCTCAATGGATGTTTCGCAAAGTTTGTTTTGGCATTTCCTTCATGGGTAATTTCACCCAACGTGTGCTTTCAAATTTGTTTCGTGATCTTCCTTATGTTTCAGTATACGTCGATGATATTCAGATTGCAACCCGTCCACCTCTTTCTTATCATACAGAGTGTGTCGCAGAAGTCCTTCGACGTCTAACCAAAGCCAATCTCCAAATTTCACCTGAAAAATTGGTTCTTGCTCAAAAAAGCATACACATTTTAGGATGGTCTATTGTTAATGGTAAATTAATTCCGGATCCTCGTAAAGTGTCGAATGTACATACTTGGCCTGTTCCTTCTACTGGTAAACAGCTAATGAGTTACCTCGGCTTTATGAATTACTTTCGCAACAGCATTCCTTTATACGCCATGCTTTCTGCTCCTCTTGATAGTATTCGTAATTACAAGTCGCTTGACAAAGTATGGACTCCACAGCACACTGAGGCATTTAATAATTTAAAACTTGCTCTTGCGTCTGCTCCTGTCATTTCGCCTCCAGACTTTAGTTGTCGTCTTCACGTCGCTACTGATGCAAGTCTTACTGGAATCGGTGGAATCATTTATTACATAAAGAATGATACCGTACATTATGTTGCTATGGCTAGTCGCAAGTTGTCTTCTTCTGAACAGAATTATAGTACTACTAAACGCGAACTACTTGCAGTGGTGTTCATCTTTAACAAGTTTCACAAATGGTTGTTTGGGATTCAGTTTACTCTGCACACTGATCATAAAAGTCTTATTTTTTTGAATCATCAGTCTATTCCAAATATGCTAATGCTGAACTGGTATGAAGTTATCTTCTCTTATTCCTTTGACGTCGTTCATATTCCTGGATGTCTCAATGTTATTCCTGATGCTCTAAGCCGACTGTTCTCTGATGATGATGAGTCCAGTCTGGAGGGGGATAAATGTAATAACATCGCGAATAAATACAAAACGAAAAAATATTGTAAACAAAAGAAAGTTGATAATGTCTCTAAAGCGGTCACACCTCGCGTTACGCCCAATAGATTTCAAAAGAAAAACATTCACACTGTTGACTCTTTTAATCATTTATCTTTCTCTTCTTTTCCTGTTGCTCTTAAAAAGCAATCTGTCACTACCAACGAGTATTATAATAACAATGCTTACGTACGTCCACCACTTAGTACACCAAACGCTCCACTTGTTAATCGTGCATTACAATTAGCTGAGTACATGACACCTCCCAATAAAGAACGTGTTCCCATTATCATGAAAGCACATCTTTTAGGTCATTTTGGTATCAACGCTATAGAAAAGACTATTCATAATGATTACAATTTTCATTGGACAAATATGAGACAAGATATCCAAAAAGTTATAAACGATTGTGTTGCATGTCAAGCTCATGGAATTTATAAGGTCGGTTACCACCCTCCTCGTAGTGTACTTCCTGATGGCGTGTTTGACCACATCTGTATGGATCTTGGGGATTTTAACACAACCTCATCTTCCGGAAACAACTTTATCCTTGTCGTCGTAGACTACTTCTCTCGATTTACAATCTTACGTGCATTACCTGACAAGCACAGCCATACTATTGCTAAAGAGCTATTAAGCATCTTTTGTCTTTTTGGATTCCCAAAAATCATTAACAGCGATCAAGGCAGCGAATTTGTAAACGAGATAGTAACCAACTTAATTGAAATGAGTGGCATTGATAGACGTCTTTCGCTTCCTTACACCCCTACTTCCAACCCTGTTGCTGAGAAGTTTGTTGGTACAACGAAACGTACTATTATCAAGACTTTAACTGCTAATGGTGCTGCGCCTACTGATTGGGATTTATATTTAGATCCATGCCAATACGCAATCAATGCACAGTACGCACGTTTGCATAAGTCACGTCCTTTTTCAGTTATGTACAATAGACAGCCTAACGGATTCCAAGATTATACAAACTTAAGACCATCACTAAGTTTAGAACATTCGGATTCCAGAGCAATCGATGATAAATTAAAGTTTGTCAAAGAAACGGTTATTCCGGCTCTCGCTAAACGGATTAATGAAACGCAATCCAATGACCATGAAAGATTTATCAATACGCATAAAATTGTAAATGAGAAGTATCCTATCAATTCTAGAGTCATGATCACAAATGTAAACCGCACTTCTAAAATGACAGAACGTTGGCTCGGTCCTTATATTATTACAGGGTACACAGCACACGGTAGCTACATTTTAAACGACTTAACAGGAACTCCATTACCACGTCACTTGCCTACTCAACAGATCCGATTAATACAATCCGGAAATAAGCGCAATCCTGGTGACTTTAAAAATGAACATTATGAAGTTCAAGCTATTGTTAATCATCGAGGTACACCCGGTAACTATGAATACTATGTTCATTGGGTCGGTTATGACGATCAAGAAAAGGACAACACTTGGCAATCTACAAATACGTTTGATTCCATGAAACCTATTCAAGAGTATTGGTCACGTTATAATAAAGCCACCTCAGGAACTTCGGAACACAATCTGTCATCACAGTTTAAAAGGCCACGTAAAATACCGACTGCTAAATACTACAGCAGATCAAAGGCTCAACGTTCTGTTCCATCCACAAGATCCAAAGTTAAACACTCTTAGCTTTACATCAGTAATTAAAAAGGTCTTTTCCTTATTTGTTTTTCCTAAAAGGTTTTTAAAGGTTTTTATCGACATACTTCAATTACTACGATCTTCCATTATAACACTGAAAAGATATACACGTTCTAATTCGTTTGTCATCACGGCATTCAAGAAAGTAGTTCCTCATCTGGAGGAGGGCAATGATGTATACCAGCTATTGTGATCAATACTAACATACATCATACATTGGTTTGCTTATCGAACATTATCAATTTGACATGTTTCTCATTTCGTGACATAAAATTAATATCTGTTCTTTAATTATCTGTTTAGCCGATTTGTCACTACTCTCTGTTTAAATTGTAAACTCTACAGAACCTGATTTGATCTGTCTCAAAGCACTGTTACTGAATTATATATTCTTATATCTTTCCCGCAGTACATGCTTCCCAATTGGACATCGATCTTATCAAGTATATGACTCAGTAGATACTCGGTAGAATTCATGAACCGATGTCTCTTATATAAAGGCCCCAATTTTAATCTTAAATAAAAAACAATCATATAAGTGTCTGGTACTTTCTAGTCTCTCTTTATTATTATTATTTTAGTTGTATTTGTCTTACGGATACATCATATATCAGCGATTGGTTTGAGCATTTCGGCTTTGATATGATCAGGTCCAGGAGCTTTGTGACTTGGGAGGCGTCCAATGAAGAATTTGACAGAATCAACATTCAAAAATGAAGAGGTTGATACGTCGTGGGGTAATATTTCATACAGAGGGACGGGAGGGGGGCGATTTTGAGGGGCAGGGAGAGTGGAACCATTGTATACGGGGTTGTAGCTCAGGTTAAGAAATATTATTTTATTATAATAGTATAGATGCGAAGCATCTATACCGAAAAAAGATGGGCGCTCTATAGAGCATAGCCTTATTTTCACAGATCAGAAGGGATAAAGTAAACTAAAAACAATCTATGATGATCAGCATAAGAGAGAAAAAAGGAGAAGACAGAGTGAGGACCAACAGATTTACTCGGAAGCCAATTTGATCTGGAGGGTCTACCAACGGATGGGAACTTTGATAATTACTTACCACCGTGGCACCGCTCCTAGAAGACAAAGAGGAAACTTTTCAATCTGAGCGTAGATACCAAGAAGGACCAGGGGATGGATCTTCAGGGATATTTTTTGCTGGGTGACACAAAGTGTCAATGAACCAAAGCAAGGTAAGAAGAGCAGGCCAATAGTCTGGTGGACCATTTTGGTAGTTGGTTGGGAGGCTGGTAAGAGCAAAGTCAATCCGGTTGGTGTTGGATGGCGGACGTGGTAGCTGATCTACTAGGCCAGGTTCAATGGCTCGACAAGAAAGAAAGTGATCACGAGATAGTAAGACACCTCCGTCGGCACAAGGGCACTCTTGACGACTCATATTGGTAAAACGACCTAGGCGCCATCGCACTAAACGACTACGTGAGTTAGTAGTCATCGGTAGGTACAGGATTGGGTCAGGTTTTGTAGTACTGGCTGGGCATGCGCGGAGAAGAACTTGTTGATTGCTTTGGGCCAGTCGGATACGCTGCGAGTCACAGTACTGTTGCCAGTATTGGTCACAATGTTTTTTAAGTGCACCATCTGTGTTAGGTAGCGGAGTAGGCAGAGACAGGTACAAGACATTCTTCTTAAGACCTTCTTGGAGGCGGCAATATCTTAGTGAAGTTTGTAGCAGCACCACCAGAGAGTCATCCGGAAGATATTGGCTACGTAGAGCATACCGAGTAACAAGAGTATTAAACCGGTGGACCATACCAGGAATGCACGTAATATGTTTAGCTACGGTAGTGCGGGCGCTACCAATAAACATACTAACCAACTTGTTCTGAACTTTTTCTAGAGCATCGATGTTAGCACCACTAAGTCGTGATATAGCAAGACCGTACTCCAATTTGGGACGGATAAAAGTCTTGTAAAGTCGCGCACAGAGCAGAAGAGAGAAACCGTTGCGATGGACGCCAATAGAGGTAAGCAAAGCCATCGACTTGATTGCACCAGCTGACCGTGTCTCCAAGATGCGTGGACCGGAAAGACCCTTTTTCACGAACGGAACACCAAGATATGAAAACTCACTCACTCGAGGTAGAACTTCGCCGTATAGAGTAAACTCAAAACCGGGAGTGGTGGATGACGTGGGCGATGGGGCATTAAGGACAGCACACTTCTTTGGGTTCCAGCGATATCCTAAATCAAACGAGTGGGCAGCAGCAAGATCTAGCATTCGTTGCACTTGAAGACGATCACCAAAGATAGCCACATCATCGGCAAAAAGAAGCGAGTTAAGAGCAACAGGTGTAGATGTACCCGGGAGGGTCACTTTAGTACATTGAGTTGTAATAGCAGCATCTCGGAGAACACCGGGGAGAGAGTTGATATACACAGAGTATAACAATGGACTCAGCACCGAGCCTTGGAGGAGACCAGTCGAGATACCAAACGAAGGTGACACGTGGTTACCAACTAATACTGACACTTGTACATCGTCAAAGAGGTTCATCAGCAGACCAAGAAGAGCACGAGGAAGAGAGACCGACGCCTGTAGAGCATTCCAGACAACCAGACGATCGACAGTGTCGTAGGCCGACTTGATATCCAAAAATGCTACTGATGGATAGTGCCTATGCTTGAGGAAGAAGTCATGCATGAGATCATGAAGACACAGTGCTTGATCGAGTGGACTTCGTTGCTCACGAAAACCACCCTGGGCCACGTCAATGGGAGGGGCAGACTCAGACAGGGTAAAGCTCACCACTTTTTCAAATAGCTTACGCACTACCGAAGTCAAGGATATTGGCCGGTAGTTGGCCGGGTCACTAGCATCACCTTTCTTGTGTATCGGAAACACCGTAGCTTGACGCCAGATAGCTGGTGTATACGACCACTGCCAACAGAGCTTAAACAAGGCCGATAGAACCGGTACCAGAACACCACCGAGAGGCTTGAGCATTTCGGCTTTGATATGGTCTGGGCCAGGAGCCTTGCACCGAGGTAATTGCAACACATAGAACCTGATGTTGTCTTCTGAAAACAATGAAGACTCAGGAAGAGCATGAGGCAGACCATCCGGTGACGGAGTAACAATAGCTGGGCGATCAGATGGACTGGGCAAGGAGGAACCATTAAAGATAGATGCCAGATGAGTGGCCATAACATTGGCAGCAGTAGCAGGGCCATCCACATGGGAAAATGAAGCCGAGGTCACATTACGACGTTGAATCTTCTTTATAGCCGACGTAGCCTTTGAGAAGTCCGATTCAAGAGAGGTACAGAATTTTTTCCAAGACACACGCTTTGCTTTTTGAACGGCGTTGCGAAAGTCTTTTGAGGCTTGCTTCTGCTGATCCCACCAGTACAGCTTGTCCATACCTGACGAACAGCGCCACTTACTATACTTGGTGTCACGAATCAGAGCCAGATCTTGTAGCTCTTGTGTCCAGTACTTCTTCCAAAAGGCAGGCCTACATTTCTTGGTGTCAACCACGGTATCAAGAGCACTGTACAAGCAGTTGTTCAGACTACTATTTAGTGCATCAATATCCGGACGAGTAGCAGGAGGAGCAGTAACCAAATCCGAGATAGTCTTAAGAAGTGGAGTAACCAGAGACCTAAACTTGGCACGATACAAACCACCGCACCCAGGTTGGCCAAGACGAGACAAGTTCCATAACCGGCGTACACCAACTCCAGGGTCACCAGTCGAATCACCGGAATCACTCCCAGCCGAGTTATCCAGTTCAAATGACAGTGTGAGCAACCGATGATCGGAACCAAGCGAGAGATCAGACTCAACCTTGATACCAGCATTAGACATCAAAGTCGGATCTATGTTGGTGATGAACAAATCGATGACACTACTGGTCAGTTCATGCTGATTTGACATACCATTCCAGGTAGGAACACCAAAGGCCAGAGACTGGTTTAAAACCCGGAGCTGATACTCTTCCAACCAAGGCAGCAGACTAGTACCACGAGCATTGGTGTTGCCATCTCCAATGAAGCTACCCATTCGAGCATTTAGATCACCACAGATTATAGTATCTGGACCAAGCGGGATAGTATGCAGAACCTCAAGTACATAGGCATTACTTAGTCTTGGTGGGAGGTAGAGACAATGGACACGTAGATTTGCAATCTTAAATGAAAGTGTGTGACCATTGGGAGAAGGAAGTTGCATGACAGGATAAGGACAGGAAGGATTAAGGATAGCAGCAATACCATTGCAACCACGATTATTGCCACCAGAAACTTTTGAACCGTACAGATGGAATTGCTTCCAATCAGTAGGAATTTGTTGAGTACCATAAAGCCATGTTTCGGTGATGAAGAAGAGATGAGATTCGAGGACGTGTGAGAGGGGGTCTTGGATTGTTTTATCCCCTAGGCCATTTGCATTCCAAAGACTAATGACAAATGGCTGGGATGTAGGAGCAAGGGTCGCCATCCTAAGATGACGATCCAGAGACGGCAGCAGCAGCACTTTTCCCTTCAGCAGCACCTTCAGCTTTATCAGATTCACCAGAGTCACCATCACCCTCGGCACCGGAATTATCATCTTGTTCAGCATCAGAGCCGTAGTCTGAACCCATCTCCTCGTCAGATCCACCACCAGAGTAACCAGCGACACCAGACAGGACCCTCTTAACGTCAGACGCATCGACCCAGCCAGACTCTTCAAACGACCTACCGACTGCAACGACCTGGTGTGGTCTTGTACGGCGAAGAAAGAGAAGAGCATTCATGCATCTATGATGCTGAAGTTCAAAAGCCTTGTCAACACGACCTTGCTCGGAATATGAACTGTACTGGGGGTCACCTATGTGAACAGGATCCAGCACATCAAAATCCGTCAAGACCTTGGCGCCAACAGCTTTCATGGTAGCGGTGAACACTTCTTCGTACTGAACATGAATCAACACACCTATGACTCCTGATGCAGGGAAGATCAAGTCAATAACACGACTCGTTTCGATACCCACCTTTCGAAGACGAGAACGGACTTCAGACCGGGTAAGCTTTTGTGCTCTTGGGATAAACATGTACTTGAACCCCTTGGGTCCAGTGTTTGGTTCCATAAAAGCTCGGGCAGCAGCATTTTTGACCTTGGCACTAGCTTGAGGTGCACGCATGCGTTTCTTGGGCAGTTTCAAGGTCGAAGACCCTTGAGCAGCAGCAATTTGTGCGAGAGTTTTTTTAGGACTTTCTGCGACCAAACTCTGTTTAGATGGAACGTGATTGCTTGGCACAGAGGCCCACTTACTATCAAGCGAAGAGAGGCCACGAACTACGTCGACATCCATTTCTTCAAGTACTGGGTCATTAGAAGCCCCACCAGCAGACCTAGTAGCAGTAGCACGGAGCTCTTGGATCAAGGCATTAGCCTCAGTCAATGCGCTTGTAAGAGATTCAGCCTGAGCCTTCAGTTTTGCATTTTCCTCCAAAAGTAGTTCCATTTGAGTTAGTCGCGACTTGTATGAATCTAACTCCGTAACACAAGACTTAACTTGCTTCTGAAGAAGAACAGCCCAAGCTGGTGTTAGAATACCGGTACTAAAAGTTGAGTCATGTTTCTTAAAGTTCAGATTTAGATCGGTTGCAGGGTCAAATGGAGATTCACCATCATGAGGCGGTGTAACGTTGCTAAACTCTTCACAAGCTTGTACACCATAATGAGCTTGTAGAGCGGAGAGAGAGGATTCAGAATCATCTAGAAAAGCCTTTTTCCGCTTAGTAGAAACTGAAGCGGCGGGAGTTTTGGAGATAGCTGTACTTCGTTGAGGGCGAGAAACATTTGTAGTGCCCGTAGTCACCACAGGCGGGAGGGTGGAAATTTTTTTAGTTGTGGTGTCCTTAGCCATTTAGAAAAAAAAAAGATATAGGCACAACTATGTTTTTTCAAAAAGTGGGCGTTTCTTGAATACGACGCGAGTTTTGGAGATATCGCTTTCGAATTTTTTGCGTTATGTTAAGTTTTATAAGGAGTACCTTTGGTAAAAGTTTGACGGTGTTTCAAAACGTTTGTGTTTGCAGATTTCGAGATTACTGAAAAATTAATTTTTTCTAAAACGCGAATAACTTGAGATTGAGATGTCGTACAGCTTCGAATTGAAAATATTTTTGTTGCCAAAGAAATTCCCCAACTTTCAAAAAAAAATATTTTCGGAGTTTAAAAGCAAGTAAAAGTTAAGCTTGAGTGAAAGAAAGACGGGGTTGTAGCTCAGGTGAAGAAGGTGGTTTTTATTTAACAATATAATAGAGGAAAGCGTCAGCTTTCCGAATATCAAAAAATAATGAAAATAAGTGGACTATTCATGAATATATGTCGATTTTCAGAGTACCGGTAGGAAAAAATGTTGCATAAAAAAATATTCGGTGTAACTAACTTTTGCATGAAAGTTGAATAAAAAAATGGTAAAGGTTGGAGTAGAGTAGCACGAGCTTAGTAAGGTCTTGAATTGATTTGAGGGAACGATCAACGGATGGGAACTTTGATAATTACTTACCACCGTGACGACGCAACAAAAGACAACCAAAACCTGTTCAGCAAGGGTAGTTATACCAAGAAGAACCCGGATGTGGGTCTTCAGGGATGTTTTTGAGTGGGTGACACAATGTGTCAATTATCCAAAGCAAGGACAACAGTGTCGACCAGAAGTAGGGTGGGTCAGATTTTGTCTTGGTGGGGAGAGAGGACAGAGCAAAATCGATTCGGTTTACACCGGGAGGAGAGACAGGAAGAGAAGAAATTAAATCCGGATCAATAGCCCTACAAGTAAGGAAATGATCACGAGACATAAGTTTTCCCGAGTCTGTACAAGGGCATTCCGTTCTTGCCATGGCAGTGAAACGACCTAGACGCCATCGTACTAATCGACTTCGAGCAATATTGTTCATTGGAAGATATAATATTGGGTCAGGAGAAGAGGTGTTACGCCTACAGGCACGGAGAAGGACAGCTTTGTTGAAAGGAGTGGTATCGAGGTATTGGTCACAAAAATCTTGCCAGTATTGATTAAAGTGTTGGCGAAGAAGATGGTTGGTATTTGGTAGAGGTTCAGGGAGAGAGAGATAGAGAGCATTGTGCTCGAGATAATCTCCAAGTCTTGTTTGTGGAAGTGATTCTTTTAAAAGAAGGACTAGAGAATCATCCGGGAGGGTTTGTGATCGTATCACATATTTTGTAACCAGAGTATTGTAGCGGTGAAGCATACTTGGAATACATGTGATATGTTTGGCGACGGTGGTGTGGGTGCTGTTCAAGAACATTTGAACTAAATCCGTTTGTAGTTTGTCTAGTTGTCGCATTTCAGTAGTACTGAAAGTTGAAATAGCCAAACCATATTCAAATTTAGGTCTTATAAATGTCTTGTAAAGCCGAGCAGAGAGAAGGAGAGAGAAACCATTACGGTTAAGGCCACAGTGATTGAAAAGTGCCATGGTATTTTTGGCTTTTGCGGTTCGAGATTCAACAATACCAGGTGTATATAAACCACTACTTCGAAATTCCATACCAAGGTACGTAAAAGAGGTAACAGTGGGGATGGGTTCGTTGTAAAGTGTATACTGGAAGTTTGGTGAAGAGGATGATGTGGGTGAAGGAGCGTTTAAGATGGCACATTTGGATGGTGACCATCTGAAGCCAAGTTTGATAGAGTGATCATCAGCGAGCTTGAGCATAGCTGTGACTTCCTCTTTGGTTCCAAAAATGGCAACATCATCGGCGAAGAGCAAAGAATTAATGACTGTAGGTGAGGTATCACCAGGACCAATAATGGTGGCAGGATTGTCTTTGGCAGCGGTACGCAATACACCAGGAAGAGAATTAATATACAGAGAGTATAAATGCGGGCTAAGCACAGAGCCTTGCAACAAACCAGTATGTGGATTAAATGAGTCTGATCTATGGTTGGCCAGCAACACAGAGATAGAAACATCATCAAACATATGGATGAGCAGGTTGAGCAGAGGTACCGGAAAAGAAGAAGTAGAAGCTAAAATGTTCCACACAACACGTCGATCCACCGTATCATAGGCTTGCTTGATGTCAAGAAAAGCAACAGAAGGGTAATGTCGATGTCGGCGAAAATAGTCATGCATAAGATCATGCAGACATAAAGCTTGGTCAAGAGGGCTACGTTGTGCACGAAATCCACCTTGTGCATAATCCAGGGTAGGAGAATATTGTTCAACTTCAGAGGCTATCACCATTTCAAACAATTTACGAAGAATTGATGTAAGGGAAATAGGTCTGTAGTTGGCAGGGTCAGAGCGATCACCTTTTTTATAAATAGGAAACACAGTAGCTTGACGCCAAATTGATGGGGTACAAGACCACTGGTAACATATTGTAAAATAAAGAGTGATGAAAGGAGCAAGTATATCAGCGATTGGTTTGAGCATTTCGGCTTTGATATGATCAGGTCCAGGAGCTTTGTGACTTGGGAGGCGTCCAATGAAGAATTTGACAGAATCAACATTCAAAAATGAAGAGGTTGATACGTCGTGGGGTAATATTTCATACAGAGGGACGGGAGGGGGGCGATTTTGAGGGGCAGGGAGAGTGGAACCATTGTATACTGAAGATAGATGTGTGGCCATGATATCAACAGCTGTGGATGGTCCATCAGTATGCGAGAAGGAGTCTGAATGTGTGTTCTTGTTTTTCATTCGTGACATTGTTTTAGTGGCTTTTGTAAAATTCTTTTCAAGCGATTTTTTGAATTCGGCCCAGGATGCTCTTTTTACTTGTTGTATTTTTTTTCTGAATGCCTTGTTAGCTTCATCGTGTTGATTCCACCAGTAGATTTTGTCAATACCAATGCACCTTCGCCAGCGTCGGTAACATCGGTCACGTAATTGAGCAGCGTCTTGCAATTCAGTAGTCCAGTACTTTTTCCAGTAAGAGGGTCTTTTTGGAGTATTACCAACTGAAGCATCTAAAGAATCATACACACATGCGTTGAAATCAGCATTGAATAGATCAAGTGATGGACATAGCAGAGGTGGAGAGGAAACCCAGTGTTCAAGTTTGGTGGTTAAGGGTGCAATCTTTTCTTTAATGGACTCACGGTATTTTTGGAGATACGCAGGTTTGCTAAGCCTGTTTAAATTCCATACTCTACGTGGTGCCAACGGTCGATCGGAAGTGAGAAGGGGGACATCAGCTGGCAATGGGTCCAAGTCAAATGATAGGTGCATAAGACGATGGTCAGAGCTCAACGAGAGGTCAGATTCAATTTGCAGAGAAGAGTTAAAGAGTGCAGACGGTGCAATATTGGTGATGAACAAGTCAACGATGCTACTTATAACCTTACCAAGTCGAAACCCAGTAAAAGTAGGAACACCATGAGCAAGAGATTCATTTAAAATATGCAGGTCATTACGAGAGGTCCAGGACAAGAGACGATTTCCACGAGAATTGGTACAATGATCACCAACAGTATCACCAAGACGAGCATTAAAGTCACCACAGATAATAGTGTTTGGAAGGAGAGGGATGGATTCGATGATCGAAAAGACTTGGTCATTAGGCATAGAGGGTGGTAAGTAGAGACAATGAACACGAAGAGCACCGACTTTTAAGGAGAGGGTATGTTCATTGGGAGAAGGAAGTTGAAGGACAGTATATGGGCATAAAGGATTGAATAAAGCGGTGATACCACCTTTTCCACGATTATTTCCATTTTTGACTTTTTGACCATAACAATGGTATTGGGGCCAATTTGTCGGTAGTATCATAGTGGGGGTTAACCAGGTTTCGGTAACAAGGAGCATATCTGATTGTAGGGCATGGGAAAGAGGGTCTTGAATGACGCTGGTTTTTAGGCCATTGGCATTAAAGAGGCATATATTAAAAGGAAGGGCCGACATATTATAGCTCCTCTTCAGAGTCTATAATAATGTCCTCATCGGAACGTTCAGGTTCATCACCTTGTTTTTTTTCGACGGTTGGGTCTTCTTTCTTTGGTGTATCTTCTTCCATTTGTAAAGCTTGACCAGGTACACTAAACAATTTAGCAGTAGCTTCATTGATAGGTAACCTGGGGTTTTGAGGAGGCACCGCAATAATTTCGAAGAGGTCTTCTTCGCTGATGTAGCCAAGGTCAACCATGGAGTAACCCACTGATTTCACTTGGTGTGGGCGGGTGTTGTGTAGGTACAGAAGAGCATGCTTACAACGATTGGCATTAAGGTCAAAAGCTATAGAGGCACGGGAGTCATTTGAGTATGACGTGTAGATGGGGTTAGCCAGGTGCTTTGGATCTAAAGGGTCAAAGTCCTTAATTATACCTGCACCTACAGAGGTCATGGTTTGGATGAAGATCGGGGCGTATGAGACGTGTACAAGGACACCAAGAACACCAGTGGCAGGGAAGGTGATATCCAAGATACGACTTGTATCAACACCAACAAGCTTGAATCTCTTTCGAGTTTCGGGTCGAGTAATTTTACGAGAGCGACCAATATATACATATTGGAAGCCTCTAGGTTCGGATGGATCACGATCCATAAAAGGGCGCGCAGCATTAGCTTTGGCTTCAGCAGTAAGTTTTTTTGCCTGAGCCTTGGGTTTGAGGGGCTTGTTAGCTTTAAGCGCAACAATCTGGGCCATAGATAAAACAGGCTTACTTTTGCTGGCGTTAGGCTTAACAGAGGCCTTAGCGGTGGTGGGGGGTACCTTAGCCCAGATACTCTGGGAAGAGGGACGGTCTTGTTCATCAATTAACATATCATCAGAGGAGGTACTTGATGACAAGTTAATATGGGCTTTGAGGGCGGCGATGGTTGCTGCTTGTTCTCGAATGGTAGTTTCAAGAGCAGAGGCATTTGCTTTTAAAGCAACGTTTTCTTGCAAGATTTGCTCCATTGCTGAGAAACGAGCTTCGTACTCATCAAAGCGTCGAGCTTGTTCACGGAGTTGCTTTTGCATGTCCAGGGCAAAATCCGGGAGGGAGGAGAGGAACGTGGTGTCACCAGGTAAATTTGGTGTCACGGCAGGTAATGACGACGTGTCGACAAAAGGAAGAGGCTGACCATTTTGGATCTCTTGGCTTTGAGAATCCAAAGATGTTGGTCGAGAAGGGACAGAGAGGTTGGATTGACCAACGAGGGTGACAGTTTCGCCTTCTTGGGCAAAAAGCTGGCGAGCGGCGCCCTTAGCTAAACGTTCAGCTTTAGCATAAGCAGCAGCCGTATCAGCAGCAGCTTTTTGGGAAGCAGTAGTTTGCTTAAACTGACCACGAGTGGTAGTTTTAGTGGCATCAGTAGAACCGGGGGGAATGATATCCGTGCCCTTTCTAGTGGAAAGTTTTTTAGTAACTGTCATTATAGGTTATATATAAATACAACCTTATAATAACGGTTTTGGAGGCGTGTTAATTAAAGAGAGAAGGCTGGAAATACAGTAATATGTAAAGCTGTAATTCGAGCGGGTTCTGGAAGTAAAAATGAACCGAGTTGCAAGAACAGATGTTGACAGATGTAGAGATGAATCTCGAAATGTCGAAATGGTGGAAAAAACAAAAGTCGTCAGAACTTGGTGAGTTTTTGTCTGAGGACTTTGGGAGTTGGACTAAACTGAACAGAAAGACTTGCTTGTAAGTTTAATGCTTAGTTTGGGTGGGTTTGGTCTTGCTTATTATTTCTTGAAAATAAATGTGGGCGTTACACGAAAAATTAATTAATTTATAAATTTATACGAAAGAAGGGTGGGGTTGTAGCTCAGGTTAAGAAATATTATTTTATTATAATAGTATAGATGCGAAGCATCTATACCGAAAAAAGATGGGCGCTCTATAGAGCATAGCCTTATTTTCACAGATCAGAAGGGATAAAGTAAACTAAAAACAATCTATGATGATCAGCATAAGAGAGAAAAAAGGAGAAGACAGAGTGAGGACCAACAGATTTACTCGGAAGCCAATTTGATCTGGAGGGTCTACCAACGGATGGGAACTTTGATAATTACTTACCACCGTGGCACCGCTCCTAGAAGACAAAGAGGAAACTTTTCAATCTGAGCGTAGATACCAAGAAGGACCAGGGGATGGATCTTCAGGGATATTTTTTGCTGGGTGACACAAAGTGTCAATGAACCAAAGCAAGGTAAGAAGAGCAGGCCAATAGTCTGGTGGACCATTTTGGTAGTTGGTTGGGAGGCTGGTAAGAGCAAAGTCAATCCGGTTGGTGTTGGATGGCGGACGTGGTAGCTGATCTACTAGGCCAGGTTCAATGGCTCGACAAGAAAGAAAGTGATCACGAGATAGTAAGACACCTCCGTCGGCACAAGGGCACTCTTGACGACTCATATTGGTAAAACGACCTAGGCGCCATCGCACTAAACGACTACGTGAGTTAGTAGTCATCGGTAGGTACAGGATTGGGTCAGGTTTTGTAGTACTGGCTGGGCATGCGCGGAGAAGAACTTGTTGATTGCTTTGGGCCAGTCGGATACGCTGCGAGTCACAGTACTGTTGCCAGTATTGGTCACAATGTTTTTTAAGTGCACCATCTGTGTTAGGTAGCGGAGTAGGCAGAGACAGGTACAAGACATTCTTCTTAAGACCTTCTTGGAGGCGGCAATATCTTAGTGAAGTTTGTAGCAGCACCACCAGAGAGTCATCCGGAAGATATTGGCTACGTAGAGCATACCGAGTAACAAGAGTATTAAACCGGTGGACCATACCAGGAATGCACGTAATATGTTTAGCTACGGTAGTGCGGGCGCTACCAATAAACATACTAACCAACTTGTTCTGAACTTTTTCTAGAGCATCGATGTTAGCACCACTAAGTCGTGATATAGCAAGACCGTACTCCAATTTGGGACGGATAAAAGTCTTGTAAAGTCGCGCACAGAGCAGAAGAGAGAAACCGTTGCGATGGACGCCAATAGAGGTAAGCAAAGCCATCGACTTGATTGCACCAGCTGACCGTGTCTCCAAGATGCGTGGACCGGAAAGACCCTTTTTCACGAACGGAACACCAAGATATGAAAACTCACTCACTCGAGGTAGAACTTCGCCGTATAGAGTAAACTCAAAACCGGGAGTGGTGGATGACGTGGGCGATGGGGCATTAAGGACAGCACACTTCTTTGGGTTCCAGCGATATCCTAAATCAAACGAGTGGGCAGCAGCAAGATCTAGCATTCGTTGCACTTGAAGACGATCACCAAAGATAGCCACATCATCGGCAAAAAGAAGCGAGTTAAGAGCAACAGGTGTAGATGTACCCGGGAGGGTCACTTTAGTACATTGAGTTGTAATAGCAGCATCTCGGAGAACACCGGGGAGAGAGTTGATATACACAGAGTATAACAATGGACTCAGCACCGAGCCTTGGAGGAGACCAGTCGAGATACCAAACGAAGGTGACACGTGGTTACCAACTAATACTGACACTTGTACATCGTCAAAGAGGTTCATCAGCAGACCAAGAAGAGCACGAGGAAGAGAGACCGACGCCTGTAGAGCATTCCAGACAACCAGACGATCGACAGTGTCGTAGGCCGACTTGATATCCAAAAATGCTACTGATGGATAGTGCCTATGCTTGAGGAAGAAGTCATGCATGAGATCATGAAGACACAGTGCTTGATCGAGTGGACTTCGTTGCTCACGAAAACCACCCTGGGCCACGTCAATGGGAGGGGCAGACTCAGACAGGGTAAAGCTCACCACTTTTTCAAATAGCTTACGCACTACCGAAGTCAAGGATATTGGCCGGTAGTTGGCCGGGTCACTAGCATCACCTTTCTTGTGTATCGGAAACACCGTAGCTTGACGCCAGATAGCTGGTGTATACGACCACTGCCAACAGAGCTTAAACAAGGCCGATAGAACCGGTACCAGAACACCACCGAGAGGCTTGAGCATTTCGGCTTTGATATGGTCTGGGCCAGGAGCCTTGCACCGAGGTAATTGCAACACATAGAACCTGATGTTGTCTTCTGAAAACAATGAAGACTCAGGAAGAGCATGAGGCAGACCATCCGGTGACGGAGTAACAATAGCTGGGCGATCAGATGGACTGGGCAAGGAGGAACCATTAAAGATAGATGCCAGATGAGTGGCCATAACATTGGCAGCAGTAGCAGGGCCATCCACATGGGAAAATGAAGCCGAGGTCACATTACGACGTTGAATCTTCTTTATAGCCGACGTAGCCTTTGAGAAGTCCGATTCAAGAGAGGTACAGAATTTTTTCCAAGACACACGCTTTGCTTTTTGAACGGCGTTGCGAAAGTCTTTTGAGGCTTGCTTCTGCTGATCCCACCAGTACAGCTTGTCCATACCTGACGAACAGCGCCACTTACTATACTTGGTGTCACGAATCAGAGCCAGATCTTGTAGCTCTTGTGTCCAGTACTTCTTCCAAAAGGCAGGCCTACATTTCTTGGTGTCAACCACGGTATCAAGAGCACTGTACAAGCAGTTGTTCAGACTACTATTTAGTGCATCAATATCCGGACGAGTAGCAGGAGGAGCAGTAACCAAATCCGAGATAGTCTTAAGAAGTGGAGTAACCAGAGACCTAAACTTGGCACGATACAAACCACCGCACCCAGGTTGGCCAAGACGAGACAAGTTCCATAACCGGCGTACACCAACTCCAGGGTCACCAGTCGAATCACCGGAATCACTCCCAGCCGAGTTATCCAGTTCAAATGACAGTGTGAGCAACCGATGATCGGAACCAAGCGAGAGATCAGACTCAACCTTGATACCAGCATTAGACATCAAAGTCGGATCTATGTTGGTGATGAACAAATCGATGACACTACTGGTCAGTTCATGCTGATTTGACATACCATTCCAGGTAGGAACACCAAAGGCCAGAGACTGGTTTAAAACCCGGAGCTGATACTCTTCCAACCAAGGCAGCAGACTAGTACCACGAGCATTGGTGTTGCCATCTCCAATGAAGCTACCCATTCGAGCATTTAGATCACCACAGATTATAGTATCTGGACCAAGCGGGATAGTATGCAGAACCTCAAGTACATAGGCATTACTTAGTCTTGGTGGGAGGTAGAGACAATGGACACGTAGATTTGCAATCTTAAATGAAAGTGTGTGACCATTGGGAGAAGGAAGTTGCATGACAGGATAAGGACAGGAAGGATTAAGGATAGCAGCAATACCATTGCAACCACGATTATTGCCACCAGAAACTTTTGAACCGTACAGATGGAATTGCTTCCAATCAGTAGGAATTTGTTGAGTACCATAAAGCCATGTTTCGGTGATGAAGAAGAGATGAGATTCGAGGACGTGTGAGAGGGGGTCTTGGATTGTTTTATCCCCTAGGCCATTTGCATTCCAAAGACTAATGACAAATGGCTGGGATGTAGGAGCAAGGGTCGCCATCCTAAGATGACGATCCAGAGACGGCAGCAGCAGCACTTTTCCCTTCAGCAGCACCTTCAGCTTTATCAGATTCACCAGAGTCACCATCACCCTCGGCACCGGAATTATCATCTTGTTCAGCATCAGAGCCGTAGTCTGAACCCATCTCCTCGTCAGATCCACCACCAGAGTAACCAGCGACACCAGACAGGACCCTCTTAACGTCAGACGCATCGACCCAGCCAGACTCTTCAAACGACCTACCGACTGCAACGACCTGGTGTGGTCTTGTACGGCGAAGAAAGAGAAGAGCATTCATGCATCTATGATGCTGAAGTTCAAAAGCCTTGTCAACACGACCTTGCTCGGAATATGAACTGTACTGGGGGTCACCTATGTGAACAGGATCCAGCACATCAAAATCCGTCAAGACCTTGGCGCCAACAGCTTTCATGGTAGCGGTGAACACTTCTTCGTACTGAACATGAATCAACACACCTATGACTCCTGATGCAGGGAAGATCAAGTCAATAACACGACTCGTTTCGATACCCACCTTTCGAAGACGAGAACGGACTTCAGACCGGGTAAGCTTTTGTGCTCTTGGGATAAACATGTACTTGAACCCCTTGGGTCCAGTGTTTGGTTCCATAAAAGCTCGGGCAGCAGCATTTTTGACCTTGGCACTAGCTTGAGGTGCACGCATGCGTTTCTTGGGCAGTTTCAAGGTCGAAGACCCTTGAGCAGCAGCAATTTGTGCGAGAGTTTTTTTAGGACTTTCTGCGACCAAACTCTGTTTAGATGGAACGTGATTGCTTGGCACAGAGGCCCACTTACTATCAAGCGAAGAGAGGCCACGAACTACGTCGACATCCATTTCTTCAAGTACTGGGTCATTAGAAGCCCCACCAGCAGACCTAGTAGCAGTAGCACGGAGCTCTTGGATCAAGGCATTAGCCTCAGTCAATGCGCTTGTAAGAGATTCAGCCTGAGCCTTCAGTTTTGCATTTTCCTCCAAAAGTAGTTCCATTTGAGTTAGTCGCGACTTGTATGAATCTAACTCCGTAACACAAGACTTAACTTGCTTCTGAAGAAGAACAGCCCAAGCTGGTGTTAGAATACCGGTACTAAAAGTTGAGTCATGTTTCTTAAAGTTCAGATTTAGATCGGTTGCAGGGTCAAATGGAGATTCACCATCATGAGGCGGTGTAACGTTGCTAAACTCTTCACAAGCTTGTACACCATAATGAGCTTGTAGAGCGGAGAGAGAGGATTCAGAATCATCTAGAAAAGCCTTTTTCCGCTTAGTAGAAACTGAAGCGGCGGGAGTTTTGGAGATAGCTGTACTTCGTTGAGGGCGAGAAACATTTGTAGTGCCCGTAGTCACCACAGGCGGGAGGGTGGAAATTTTTTTAGTTGTGGTGTCCTTAGCCATTTAGAAAAAAAAAAGATATAGGCACAACTATGTTTTTTCAAAAAGTGGGCGTTTCTTGAATACGACGCGAGTTTTGGAGATATCGCTTTCGAATTTTTTGCGTTATGTTAAGTTTTATAAGGAGTACCTTTGGTAAAAGTTTGACGGTGTTTCAAAACGTTTGTGTTTGCAGATTTCGAGATTACTGAAAAATTAATTTTTTCTAAAACGCGAATAACTTGAGATTGAGATGTCGTACAGCTTCGAATTGAAAATATTTTTGTTGCCAAAGAAATTCCCCAACTTTCAAAAAAAAATATTTTCGGAGTTTAAAAGCAAGTAAAAGTTAAGCTTGAGTGAAAGAAAGACGGGGTTGTAGCTCAGGTTAAGAAATATTATTTTATTAGATAAGTGTAGATGCGGAGCATCTATACTCGAAAATTGATGGGCGCTAAATGTAGCATAGCCTATTTTCAAAGATCAGGGAAGAGAGGCATAAACTAAAAAAATTCTAAGATCACAAAAGAATAAAAAGAGAAGAGGAAATGTTGAGGTCAGCAGGATTACCGGAGTACAATTTGATCTGGAGGGACAACCAACGGATGGGGACTTTGATATTTACTTACCACCGTGGAGCCGCACCTAGAAAACAAAGAGCACCCTTTCAACCTGAGCGGATAAACCAAGAAGAACCAGGGGACGGATCCTCAGGGATGTTCTTGAGCGGGTGACATAGAGTATCGATGATCCAGAGAAGAGATAAAAGTGAGGACCAGTAGCAAGGAGGACCTTCTTGGGAATCAACTGGTAGGCATGATATTGCATGATCAATGCGATTAACGCCAGGAGGAGAAACAGGCAAATCATCGACTAG
This sequence comes from Mucor piriformis, assembly GCA_943193625.1. Lineage (NCBI taxonomy): Eukaryota > Fungi > Mucoromycota > Mucoromycetes > Mucorales > Mucoraceae > Mucor > Mucor piriformis. The sequence continues at coordinate 2,285,425 of OW971871.1, read as the reverse complement.
GGAACGATCCACAGCTCGGCAACAAAGAAAGTGGTCACGAGACACAAACACACCACCCTGAGCACAGGGACATTCCTGACGAGCCATTGAAGTAAACCGGCCTAAGCGCCACCGAACTAGACGACTACGTGTAGTAGTACTCATGGGCAGGTACAGGATCGGATCCGGCTTAGTTGTACTGGGTCGACATGCACGCAGAAGAACTTGTTTACCTTGACCAGCGAGGACGACACGCTGTTCATCACAATAGTCTTGCCAGTACTTGTCACAGAATTTCTTGACTTGACCATCAGTGGTAGGGAGAACAGGCGGAAGAGATAGGTACAACTTATTTTGCTTAAGACCTTTTTCGAGACGGCAATATCGAAGTGAATCACGCAGGATAACCACGAGAGAATCATTGGGAAGATATCTTGAGCGAAGAGCATACCGAGTAACCAGAGAGTTATACCGGTGAACCATACCAGGAATACAAGTAATGTGCTTGGCAGCAGCGGTGTTTTTACTACCAATAAACATGCTGACCAACTTATTCTGTATGTCTTCTAGAGCCTTGATCGTAGTACCAGACAAGTTGCAAATGGCTAGGCCATACTCAAGCTTAGGCCGAATAAAAGTCTTGTAAAGGCGGGAACACAGGAGCAGTGAGAAACCATTACGATGAACACCGACCGAAGTAAGTAAAGCCATGGTCTTGACTGCACCAGCAGATCGATGTTTCAATATGCTTGGACCAGAGATACCCTTTTTTGCAATGGGCACACCAAGATACACAAACTCATCAACGCGAGGAAGACTTTCACCATAGAGAGTAAACTCAAAATTGGGTGTAGCAGACGATGACCTGGACGGAGCATTTAGTACGGCACACTTTTTGGGGTTCCACCGATACCCAAGAGCAAAAGAGTGTTCACCAGCTATATCAAGCATATGTTGTACTTCATGTCTGTTACCAAAGATAGCAACGTCATCAGCAAAGAGTAAAGAATTCAAAGCGATTCGGTCACTTATACCCGGTACAGATACAACAGCCGAGGACGGAGAGGCAGCTTGGCGAAGGCAACTTGGCAACGAGTTAATGTATATAGAATACAAAAGTGGACTTAACACCGAGCCTTGTAGTAGACCAGTCGAGATACCAAAAGGAGCAGATTGATGGTTTCCAATGAGCACAGAGACTTCAACATCATCGAACATATTGACAAGTAGACCAAGCAAAGCTCGAGGCAAAGTGGGGGAGTTTTGAAGTGCAGTCCACACCACTCGCCGGTCAACAGTATCGTATGCTGATTTGATGTCTAGAAACGCAACCGAAGGATAGTGATGGTGTGTCAAAAAGTAGTCATGCATCAGATCATGGAGACAGAGGGCTTGGTCCAGAGGGCTTCTTTGTTCACGAAAGCCACCCTGCGCAACATCCAGAGTAGGAGCAGACTCAGAGAGGGTGTAGGACAGTACCTTCTCAAACAGCTTGCGAATCACCGAGGTCAAAGATATCGGGCGATAATTGGCTGGGTCAGCAGGGTTATCCTTCTTAAAAATGGGGAACACCGTAGCTTGACGCCATAACATAGGAGTGTAAGACCATTGCCAGCAAAGCTGAAAAAACACCGACAACATTGAAACAACATCACGTCCAAGAGCTTTGATCATCTCCGCTTTAATATGGTCAGGGCCAGGGGCTTTACGTCGAGGTAACTGTTTCACAAAGAAGCTAATGTTATCCTCACCAAAAAATGACAACTCCGGAAGAGGATGAGGCAGATCATGCGGCAGTTGAGATATATCAGCAGGTCTAGCAGATAACACCGGTAACGAAGCACCATCATAGATTGACGCCAGGTGATTTGCCATGACCGAGGCAGCTGTGGCTGGACCATCAACATGTGAGTACGAGGGAGACGAGGCATTACGACGTTTGATGTTTTTAATAGCCGAGGTAGCTTTCGAAAAATTCGATTCCAGGGAGGCACAGAAGTTTTTCCAAGAGCGACGCTTAGCAGCTTGAACAGCACGCCGAAACTGTTTTGACTCTATCTTATAGCGGTTCCACCATAGCAGTTTTTCAGCACTAATAGAGGTACGCCAACGACTATAACACCGGTCACGAGCAACAGCAAGTTCTTGTAGCTCTGCAGTCCAATATTTTTTCCAAAAATCTGGTCGGGGGGACTTAGCACCAACAGCAATATCCAGAGAAGTATAAATCGAGTCATTGATCTTAGCATTTAAAGCATCAATATCTGGCCGAGTATCGGGAGGGAATTCCACAAGATCAGTAACAAAATCAAGAGTTGATAAAATTAAAGACTTAAATGTGGAACGATATTTCCAGAGAGCACCAGGATGACCAAGTCGCGACAGATTCCAAAGCCTACGCTCAGAGACACGCACACCTGCACCAACACCACCTGCACCAGCACCAACACCAGAACCAGCACCAGAACCACCAGCACCAGAAACAACAGCACCAGAATCACCAGCACCAGAGACATCGACACCAGAAACACCAGCACCAGGAACACCAGCACCAGAAACACCAGCACCAGAAACACCAACACCAGAAACACCAGCACCAGATACGCCAGTACCAGCACAAGCACCAGAGACCCCAAGTCCAAAGTTTACCAACGAAGTGGGTAGTTCAAAGGCAAGAGTCATGAGTCGATGATCAGAGCACAACGAAAGATCGGATTGGGCTTCAATAGATGCATTGATCAGCGATGATGGGTTCATATTGGTCAGAAACAGATCAATAACACTACTAGTAGAAGAACCTTCACGCATACCATGGTATGTGGCAATACCAAAAGAGAGGGAGGCATTGAGAACATGCAGGCGGTGAGCATCCAACCAAGGTTGAAGACAATTGCCCCGAGAGTTGACATTGTAGTCACCAAGAAAAGCACCCATACGAGCATTCAGGTCTCCACAGATAATTGTATCTGCTGATAGCGGCAATGATTCAAAGATAGCAAGCACTTGTTCATTTTGCAGAGAAGGAGGAAGATAGAGACAATGGACACGGATAGAACCAATCTTGAGAGAAAGAGTGTGACCATTGGGAGAAGGAAGTTGTATAACAGGAAAAGGAGTGGCAGGGTTGACTAAAGCAGCAATACCGTTACATCCACGGCCATTGCCATTACTGACTTTGGTACCGTAGATATGATATTGTGCCCAGTCAGTAGGAATCAACATGGGAGGAGTAAGCCATGTTTCGGTTATGAAGAAGATGTGGGAGTCGAGAACGTGTGATAGGGAGTCTTGGATAGTTGTATCACGCAGTCCATTTGCATTCCAAAGACTAATGACAAATGACTGTTCTGGTTTTTTAAGGGTCGACATCCTAAGATGATGGATCAGAGTCGTCTTTAGAATCACCTTCTTCTTCCTCAGTACCACTACCGTCATCACCTACAACGGAGTCCATTTCTTCATCAGAGTCACGAGAGCCTTTCTTCCAGCCACCTGCACCAGCACCAACCAAAGGAGAAGACATGACCTCTTGGACATCTTGCGCATCAATCCAGCCTTCCTCAACAAAAGATCTACCAACCGCACCTACATGATAAGATTGTCTTCTATGAAGATACTGAAGAGCATTGACACATCGAATATGGTGAAGTTTGAAGGCCTTATCAGCACGACCTTGTTCAGAATACGACTGGTATCGGGGGTCTCCTAAGTGAGCAGGGTCTAGTACATCGAAACTATCCAGGGTCTTTGCACCGACGGCGGTCATAGTTGCAGTGAATTCATTGACATATTGTAAGTGTAGAAGGACACCAATGACTCCAGAGGCAGGGAAAATCAGGTCCATGACACGGCTTGTGTCAACACCAACCTTTCGAAGACGAGCTCGAACTTCAGAACGAGTGATCTTGCGGGATCTGGGTATGTACACGTACTTGAAGCCACGTGGTCCAGAAGAAGGTTCCATGAAGGCACGAGCAGCGGCGGCTTTGGTCTTGGCACTAGGGCCAGCATTAGATCTATTCTTGGGGAGTCGGAGCATACCAGGTCCATGTTGGGAAACAACTTGGGCTAAGGTCTTGCGACCTTCAGCGATAGGATTCTTATTTGCCGGGACTTTACTAGAAGGCACTGCGGCCCATTTGCTATCCAAAGCGGAGAGACCGCGAACAACGTCAACATCCATTCCGTCAGACTCAACCACAGCACTATGTGAGGCAGCACGTAGTGCTACAATAGTCTCTTGAGCGACACGAAGTTCTTCTTGTACCATTTGGAGGTTAGATTTCAATTGCAGGTTTTCTTCTTGCAAGAGCTCGAGCTGCGTAACACGACTGCTTTGACTTGCAACATTAGACGCGAGTAATTTAACTTGCTTCTGGAGAAGGACCGCCCATGCTGGTGTCAAAATACCAGTATTAGGAGTTGAGTCATGTTGCTCAAAGTTCAGATTCAGGCCTGTGGTGGGGTCAAATGTACATTCGACATCATTGGTCGGCGGGACGTCGCTAAACTTTTCAGAAGCTTGTACACCATGATGAGCTTGTAGAGCAGAGAGAGAGGATTCAGAATCACCCGGAAAAACCTTTTTCCACTTAGTAGAAACTGGAGCAGCGGGGGTTTTGGAGATGACAGTGCTGCGCTGTGGTCGACTAAGATTTGTAGTGCCCGTAGTCACCGCAGGCGGGTGGGTAGAAATTTTTTTTGCTGTAGTGTCCTTAGCCATTTCAGAGAAAAAAGATATAGGCACAACTATGTTTTTGGAAAAAGTGGGCGTTTCTTGAATACGACGCGAGTTTTGAAGATATCGCTTTCGGATTTTTTGCGTTATGCTAAGTTTTATAAGGAGTACCTTCGGTAAAAGTTTGACGGTGTTTCAAAAAGTTTGTGTTCCCAGATTTCGAGATTACTGAAAAATTAATTTTTTCTAAAACGCGAATAACTTGAGATTGAGATGTTGTACAACTTCGAATTAAATATATTTTTGTTGCCAGAGAAATTCCCCAACTTTCAAAAAAAAAGATTTTCGGAGTTTAAAAGAAAGTAAAAATTAAGCTTGGGTGAAAGAAAGACGGGGTTGTAGCTCAAATGGTAGAGCGCTCGCTTAGCATGTGAGAGGCACTGGGATCGACGCCCAGCTACTCCAGATTTTTTTTTTTTCATTTTTGAAATGATTTGGTAATAGTAGAATACAAGTAAGACAAAGGTAGAAAACTTTGAGACTGCTTGTAGCTGTTTAATAAGAGTATAAAGTACAGTAGCCGCTCGATTTAAGGCCGCAAAAAAAAAAAAAAAAAAAAAAAAAAAAAAAATGAGAAAATTGTGGCGCTGTTTTGAATAAAGGTCTGTTTAACAGTCACATGGATGAAAGGGCAGGCGGGAACAGTTCATTCTATTGCTTCTCTTTCTTTCCATTATATATTAATCCTTTAAATATTTCAAATATATAATGGCCAACACTACCGAAAAAAGATATCAGAATTCGCCTCACACTCGAACAGCAAGCGGCTATCTGTGATAAACACAACGTGGACTAAACATGAATCAAAAAGAACTAGGCGTTTGGGCTAAAACTAGTTTTAGTCTCAGGGATGTTCTTAGTAGAAAGACTATCTTGATGTATACCAGTTATTGTGATCAATACTAACATACATCATACATTGGTTTGCTTATCGAACATTATCAATTTGACATGTTTCTCATTTCGTGACATAAAAATTAATATCTGTTCTTTAATTATCTGTTTAGCCGATTTGTCACTACTCTCTGTTTAAATTGTAAACTCTACAGAACCTGATTTGATCTGTCTCAAAGCACTGTTACTGAATTATATATTCTTATATTTTTCCCGCAGTACATGCTTCCCAATTGGACATCGATCTTATCAAGTATAAGACTCAGTAGATACTCGGTAGAATTCATGAACCGATGTCTCTTATATAAAGGCCCCAATTTTAATCTTAAATAAAAAACAATCTTATAAGTGTCTGGTACTTTCTAGTCTCTCTTTATTATTATTATTTTAGTTGTATTTGTCTTACGGATACATCATATCTCCAACATTAGATCTGATAATATTTACAAAGCCATGGTTGACAATTCTGCTGATACAAAAGGAAAAAGCGTAAAAGTGTCAAGATTCGCTAACCTGGACAATGACATTGCTGTATTCATCAATGATATGAATTCTCGTAGCCAGCCTGTGAACCGCGATAGTATCAGGGTATATGCAAAGTTCATCGCATGCAATAAGTACGGTATGAGTGAACTCCCTGAAAAGGAGAGATTGACATTGTGGTATTTGATAAAATATTACAAGGTAAAAATAATGAGATAAATGTATATTTTTTATTGTAGGTAAAAAATAAACTAAAGAACTCTGCTGCTATAAAATAATCAATCCTTTTCCATGGAACAACTGCCCCTGGAAGTTAGTGAGTCAACCTTTCTGGTTTTGGAATAAATCTATACTCAGTTTCCCGCCTTTTGTTAAATAAATTCTACTCGTTAGAATTGACTTCAATTAACATTGTCCTAGATCAAAGGATCCGGGAACACTTCTTATTGTGTCTTTCGGAGTAGAAAGAACCAGTAAGGTAATGTGTAACGGTAGCTGTCAAAAGGGGAATAACATGAATAATGGTTAATTGGCTTCGGCAGAACATATTTGTAATGTTTGACCTCTTATTGATTCAACAGGTTCTTTTCTCCCATCTGTGAATGAATAAGATATGATCCCAAATATAGAACATCTTATCGATGTTTGCATGTTTGGTTGCAGAAAGTAGGCATCCATTTGATTATGCACTATTTCTATTATACACTTATCAGTCGTATAATTTGTATCAATATATAAATAAATGAATCATTGATAAATGATAGCTGTTCTATTCTCTCGATGGGTAGCTAATCCATAGGGAGAACTATCATTATTAGATTTCTCTTTTTTATATTCTTGATTTAATTGGAGTGGGTTTTTAGTTTTCCAATTTAGGTATAGTAACTCAGTTGTGTATTATTCTATATGCAACTTTTATCCCTATATCCATTTAAGCCAATCATGCCACCTTTTATATAGAAGTATGTACTCGAGGTAGAGGTAGTTGTGTAGTAGTATACATATGTATGCTATTTCTCAACATTCAAAGATATTTTATTTTATAATTTATAATTTTATACGATATTTATTTATTCTTAAATGAATCGTACTCAAATACGACAAAATAAAAGACATTGGCCTTTATATACAAATATCAGGTACGGTTAAACTATAATTGATCTCCCGAAGATATGTGAAACCTGTCAAGTATATTCATGTGGATCACAATCAATTGAGGTATTGTTGTGTATCAAGGTAATGTAAAAATTATAAGACAGTAATAGAGTAGTTTGAGACTGTTTATAAGATTGTCCTTTATTATGAAATAAAAACCTCTAGTATTTATATAAAAGACTTGTCTGCTGAGTTATCACTTTGATATTATTGAAAGTTGTTCTTCGTTACCAAATATAGATACCAATATTGCTTGTTGCTTCACTAATGCACGTGTACTCAATGACTTAGTTTCCTTATACAACGGTATTCTCGTGCTAACGAAATACTAATGATATAATATCTAATAGTACTAACTATTTTTTTTTGGTATGATTACTAAATCATGAATGATGTATAGATGTTGATATGTTTATATTGACAATAATATGAGTGTAGCCTAGCTAGATCACCACAGGTATCTTGAAATAAAGGGACCTTCTGGAAGATACGTTCTAGCAAAACTAATTATTATTGGATTGTATTATCCGGGATATTTGCCATTGGTTATCGATGTCGTAAATGATGAGGATCAAATCTAGCGAGCATCTTGTGGTGAAATACACACATAACAATATAAAATATAATTAATATTGGCTCACAGCCAATAATACAAAACACATAAACTTGCATATCAATACCATACAACCAATAAGAAATTCAATATCATAAAAGATAAGGACATCACTGTATAAATATCCTTATCCCTCTATCCATTAGTCATAACTGTGGAGAAATCTAGGATTTAACACAGAAAAATAAAAGATAAAAAAACAGGAATAATAAGATTAATAGTGCTTGTGCGGTTTTATTCTTATTATTTTAGTTTTAAAACTGAATGCCTTTCTAATCCATGTTAGAAGACAGGGTACTTATAGTTATTTGAAGCTGTGGTTGAAACGGTTAATATAATTAGGATGGGAAGTTCACGGAAGGTTGTTTAGATGTGCCATTGGCTTGTGTATTCCTATAGCCGGTGGTTCTTCAATAATTAAGCGTCAAGTGCCTATTGGCTTCCTTGATTACCTAATCCGAGAATCGTTCTATTGTTCTGTCATTATTAAAGGGACGATTCTTTCTTAGAAATATTCTAGTTTATTCTGAGTTGTAATGTCTTAACTCAGAACATATAATTATTTGATACCTTGTATGTGTATTGATTGTTTAATATGTGATTCGATCCATAGGATCGGTGGTATTTTTATATGTGTATAGTGCTATTTTAGTACAACTCCTACTTTAGCGAATATCACTCCTATTATTCGACACAGTTCCAGCACGGCTCATTAACTATACCGAGATCAAACCCCATGCTCTATCCCGGTTGGTTGAGCAGCTGCCGTATCTTCTAGATCCAAATAAATTCATCCAGTAATCCAATCAACGATTGCAATCATAGAATGGATAAACGATGAGTCACTAGTAGATTCTGGATATGAATCACAGACACATATTATATAAATAATATGTCAAGTTTCATATGTAACTGATTTATGAATCTAATTCCTTCTATTCCCAGATTTCGGGAATAGTAAATTCGATCAACGCAGAAAAAATCTTTGAAGTAATAATTGAATATAAAAGGACCTCTATTTTTATCATGACAAACTCTCCAACTTAAAATAAAGGAACAAAGAGTCTCATTTCTTACTTGTTTTTTTTATTCATATTTATTTCCCTTTTATACTACAATTATCACAACTGGGACAGGAAAATACTGTTAGAACTGAGGTATCTCCTTTTTATTATAAAAATTCGATAAGAGACTACTACAGAAAACTATGGGGGTATTTATACTAATTTATGAGATGGATCTTAAGATGACAGATCTCACGGTTAATGGAATATTATGTAAAATGATAAACGTGATATCAACCCACAGACTATACGGTGTGGTTTTATTATCCAATTATATTGACGAATAACATCACGTACCACAATGTTAAAAGCCTATTTCCGTGACAATTCCGAGTCTCGGAAGTGTAACAATCATTTTCAAAAAAAAGTTTATACGTGCAAGCACTTCTGGGAAAGAATCAAAAGCCAATCATATTAACGGAAAGAAAAATTTGGGGGCAATCTTGCTTGGACAAGTGACTAATACAGCAATTTGTAAATTTAAAGGCTTAATCTGTAAATAAAAATGTGATTGCATACCATGATACCACAAAAATAGATGTATGTGACACTTAAAAAAGTGCTACGGACAGGAAAAATCCAGCAGTGAGTGAATCTTTTTATTTAAACATAACAAGTTTATCAATAATTATCATTCAATATTTAATTGATACTATATTTTTTACATTTGATAGAACGGCACTCCATCTTTTTTTTAGTAGCTTCCTCTGTTACTTAAAGGTGGTTTTTTGTCCTGTGAAAACGGCGTATATTAAAGCAGCCTCTGATACCTAATATGGGTGGCAGGCCATACTCCCCGACTGTCAGTTGCCCAAGTATTCTTCAGAGATCTATTAAAATATACTGTCTTCATTTTCATAGAAGCAGCTAAGAACACTTTTGCTCTCTTCACTGACATCTTTTATTCCTTTTTTGTTGAGAAGCAATTGATGAATTAGTGGTAGTGCTAGTAGTCATTTGAGACAAGTTTATCTCGTTTGGCAATGCATAGGATAGGAACACATGAAAAGTGCAAATAGAGAAAGATTATAAAATCAAGAACTGTTTTGTAAAGATAATATAAATAATGACTTTGTGCATACAAATACAGACTTTTTTCGCCATAATATGATGTTTTGTAGAGTCGTTTATATATGCATGTTGAAAGTGTTTATGTACAAAAGAAATACGAGAAAAGAAAAAGGTGTCGTGAAATGATTTTTGATGCATCGTTACGAGTCTTTTTGTTCTTTTTGCATGTTGTGTAGCCCGTTTTTTTCCAATATGCAGAACCTGCTCTGCAATTCAAATTGTGCTAAAGAAACTTTTCTCTTATAAGTGAATAGTAATTTCGAATAATGCTATCATAGGGACTAGTTTCACTCAATAAACACATTCTGGTTTTCTCTAAAACGATTGATGGTAGATTTTTATGGCAATTAACCAAAAGTCTTAACGTCAGCTCAATATGACCCACATACACAGTCAATTTTGTGCTTGGAAAGCATACACATATCTCCACTTATTTAACAATTAGTCAAAAACAATGTGTTATTCAAAGATCAGGTAGAAATCCTACACAATACTAGCAGTCCTACACCTTCATTGTATCCACTTTAAATCCAAAAGATTGTATCAATTTCTATACTTTATCCTCATTTGACTTTACACGTTTAGTCGGTGTCGTTAATGGATCTGAGATACTGTATTACCATCCAAACAATACGCTGACAAATTTGGAGGAAATGAAATTAACGGTACTCGATCCATCACATTCTAAGCTACCCAAATCTTACAATACCCTTTCTTTTATTTAACAACCTCTACAGGCAATTCTTTTTTCAACCATCCCACTGCATCCACTAGCCCTTTCCTTCCTACATTCATTAATGGTAAGGCAAAAGTACCCAAAAAAGTTTAAATGTTATATTCATTACAAAAGCCATTTGGCAAATTCAATAAAAGGTGCGTATATACAATTGGTTTTTACAGGGAACCATTTATTAGAATTTACTGCTTACTATTACGGCGAGATCCAAAACTTCTTTCAATACATCATTATAATCAGCGATAATGACACACCCATGCATTCGCTTTGTACGATGGTTTATCTCAGCCAAACCTGGTTTAAGTTAAGGTTCATTCAATCCTACCAGTTCACAGAGTTCACATTATCTTAAAGCATTTAAAGCAAAAGTAATCCAAGAATCCGCGACGGCTGCATTATTATTGTTCCTCAAGACAAAAAAAAAAAAATACGTGTGTTAACAAGCTAATATTTTTATTTGTCATGCATTCGGGAATTTTGCCCAATCAGGGGCTTGTGAAAGATACTTATCCTTCACCTTGGCGTCTTTTCGCCTGCCGTTTCCTTTTGTTTCTCTTTCTTTACTACCACTTCTAGTTTTTTGGAACTACCATTGGGTTAATTCCGGAGGAAGAGGGGTTATTATCTTGTGCATGGTAAAAGAGTAAATGTGGCAGGAATAAAAGGTAACGCTTTTTTTGAAGTATAACATATTTTTTTTCTGTCACTGCATCAACCTATAGTTTTATTTAAAGTACTTGACAAAAACAAGGTCTGCTGTTATATGCACAACATGTTTTGGTTTTAGTGTTACTTAAGATCTTTACAGAAGAAAGGTGCTTGACAACTTTCGGTAGTATGTACGTATTTTGGAATGCATACAACTTCTTGATAAAAAGAACTTGGTCTCGATTTACTATTTAAATAAATGCATTAATATGATGTATACCCAGATGAAAAAAATATATAAAAAGGACGAAAAAGACTCGCTGCTTTGAAAATTTTTCTTTTTTCTTTTTGATCATCACTTTTCAAAAGAGTAAGCTATATATTTTATCCCTTTTACCCATACCTAATGTTATATTCTTTTTCTTAGTCTTCTAAAACAAAATGAATCTTTATTATCAAGTATCTGGTGGCTTTATTCTTTGGGTTCTTGGTAGCGTTAGTTTTCTTTGGTCTCAAATATAAATGCTTCCACTTTAATTCTTTCTGGTTTTACATACTCCGATGTTACCTGGATTCAAATACTTCCCTGTTTAACTATCTTGTGGCTCAAAAGCTTCCTTGTTCAATTGTCGTTTGGTCCGAATATTTTCATGTCCAATTCTTCTTGGTCTTCAACACTTGCGTAACTAAACATGAGGAAGGGTCTGTATAACTAAGAAAAAAAGCTTGTAATCAATAATAACTAACGTCTTTTGTTGAATTCTAGGCTGCTCTACTGAATCTTAAATAATGTCGAGATACATACAATCACTCATTCGACAGAATATACAATATCAGAAAATAAAAACCTTTTCCCTTAATAATTATATACAATAAAAATAAAAATACATTTTTATCCAAAACCCATTTAATTCCATATAAGTTTCTTTGACGGTGTGTGCACTAGTAAAAGCGCCTTTTTTAACAAGGTTTTGGTACGGAAGCATGAACCTATCGATAACGGACATATACTGTCAACGGTTGCTACGATATCCTATGCGCAGTGGAATCGGTTGTTTGGCCGAAGTGTGCATAATAAGAATTCTAAAGTGTAATCCATTTTTGATGCATGGTTTAATAATAGTAATAAAAAAGCAGACTGCATTATGCGTAGAATTGTTTTAAGATAGCCACATACGACTTTTTTGGGTTGATATTGAAACCCATCGCACCCCCAAATTGAATTAAAACTAAGTAATACCGAGTCTTGGAATTGTCATGGAATTGAACCACCCGAGACTTTCACGATTTTTCAGAAACGTACCGGAAATGAAACGGAATTGAATCATCCGACATCAATTCCGTGACACTTCCGTACACAAAAAGACGCACATTTACAGCTGTGTACTAGTACAATGCAAAATGGGATTAAATGAATCTCAGTCGCGTAATTAAATTAAGAAAGATTTTGTATCAAGATTATTCAATAACCGATAACCTTGTACGTGTAAAACTATTGAGTGGGGTTAACATATACCGTGCTCCACAAGTGGTTACACCACATGCACAGTATGCAACAAGATAGAAGATGACAAGTGGGAATATGTAGAATAGCATGATATGTCATTACGACTTTACTTTCTGTTTGAAAATGCAATAGTTCAGTATGAACAAATCTATAATATCCTCAACATACCTAACTTGAATTAATGCATTCGTAAGTACCTCCAGATACCGCATAAAATTGAAACATAATTAACCTTTTTTTTAAAACCAAAAAAAACCCCCCCCCACTTTAATTGTTTCAACAAATACCTTTCTTTTCTTCGGGACTGTGTCGATCATAATACCCTTGACATCAGCATCTTCACAGTTACCACCCATTACATTTGCCATGTTAAAGACATAATCAGACGTGCTGGCACTCTGAGGTCAATTAGTTGTCGTAGCTTAGAGAGAGAGATCGGTAAAAATTAAACAGGTATACTACATAACATTCATACTTACATATTTATTGCCTAGGTCGCTTTAAAAATTTGATGAAGTCGCGTTCCTCGCCAGGCACCAATTGCTCCAATGTTTGTGTTTTGGTATCTAGAAAGAAAGTGATTCAGCGTTTATACCCAGATTGGAAAGAGTTTAATGCTGTTGATCAGTTGGAAGAGATTTCCAATTTTTCTTTGTCCCAGCAAATTCTCGCCCCCTTCACCAATATCACCCACCACACTGCACCCATCGGAACAAGTCAAGATTACCAATACGGTAAAAGAACGTATATCATCAACACCAAATTAATATATACCCTTTCAAGAGACGCCAGTCAAGACTATACCCTCTATGCACGACATAAAAATTCATCTTTGACTACTCTCTTGAAAACTGATATTCTGTTCTTTATCGGTCTTTCTTGTACTCCCAATCTTTTATACCCATCATACCCTTCTCTTCTCACCCTACTCCAAGAATATCTCATCAGAATTCTCGGTCACCACCACTATGTCATCCTACCCCAAAAAATCATTTTCTTTCAGCATGCTGATCTTCATATCCAGGAAATTATTCCCAACCATGAAAATGGTTTGAAATTCGATGCTGGTCATCAATCATACCCTATTCACAGTAAGCTATCATCAGTCAACAAGAAAAACGGCGAATAAAAAGTGTGGTGATCTAGCTAGGCTACACTCATATTATTGTCAATAAAAACATATCAACATCTATACATCATTCATGATTTAGTAATCATACCAAAAAAAAATAGTTAGTACTATTAGATATTATATCATTAGTATTTCGTTAGCACGAGAATACCGTTGTATAAGGAAACTAAGTCATTGAGTACACGTGCATTAGTGAAGCAACAAGCAATATTGGTATCTATATTTGGTAACGAAGAACAACTTTCAATAATATCAAAGTGATAACTCAGCAGACAAGTCTTTTATATAAATACTAGAGGTTTTTATTTCATAATAAAGGACAATCTTATAAACAGTCTCAAACTACTCTATTACTGTCTTTATAATTTTACATTTACCTTGATACACAACAAAAAATATGCCCCTATTACTCTCCCCCCCCCCATTAACCTGAATTCAATCCCATCAAACAATGTTGGGCTATAATAAAAGGAAAGGTTAAAAGAAACTTAAGAGACTTATCAAAAATAAAAAATAAAGAACTGATGAAACCCCTACCCCCCAATGGAATCGAATTTCTAATATTTTGAATAAAAGAGTAACGGACAACTGTCGGTAATAATTGTCATGCTGTAGTATTGCTTAATAATTTGATTTGATAACTTTATTTTTTTCGTTTAGAAATTTGAACTCTTTGGAGATTTTGTGTTCTCATTTGCTTGCACTGCGGTTTATCCTTATCTTGACCTAAATTAGACGCAGGATTTTTTTTATTAAGTTCAGAACCTGGACTGAGGTATTTTTTTGTACAAACACGTATTATCTATCAAAGTGATTCAATCACACCTTTTTTGCTCAACCTTCCACTTGTTCTATTTAATATTTTCTCTTCGCTATTTCATTCTCCCTTCTTTTCCCTATTCTCTTATCGACATTTATATTTCATGCGCAAGAAAAGGCAAAGACTTATTTTCAATCCAGACCAGCCTGGATATCATAGAATTCCACAGTGGAAATATAAGCGTCCTCGTGGAGAATCAGTGGACGCCGAGTTTTCAACTGCACCAGCCAAAAGAAGAAAGATGGATGAAGCTACAGAGCAAAAATTGATGAGCTGTTTGCAAAACACATTGAAGTATAAACTCAAGTATGAAATTAGACAAGCTCTCAAAGGAAAGAAAGAATCTCCCAATTAAAATTAGACATCACAGCAAGAAAGACGCTTCCTAGAGGAACCTTTACTGCTGCCGAACAAGATGCTGGAGTGAAATATTCAGAATTGGATAAATTGATGAAGAGAAAAAAGGTGAAACCAATTAACCATTACCAAGAATTTATTCAACGAGAATTTGATGAAATGGCTTCTGAAGTTCGACAAGAGATACCTGCAACAGACAAAGAGTTGAAAGATGATGACGATGCTATTTCCATTAACTCAAAAGGAACACAAGATTCTCTAGGATCAGAGAGCATCAAAACCGACGACGACATTGGCGAAGATGACGACAATGAGAGTCAAATGCGAACTATATCACACCCTTTTTTCTTGCTCTTGCGATCGGATTTACCAAAGATATCAAGCAAACTCTTTTGAATACTTTGGAAGACACTCTATGTACTTCCTCTGATTATATTATTGCATACAGTATTCAAGTATTGAAAATTATTATGCTCTTTAAAAGTAATACATTTGAACAAAAACCTGACTCCTCCATAGTCTTCTCTCCTAAAGTAGGCTGTTTGGTACGCACAGTTTTTCCTAAAGATTTCCCCATCTCAGAAAATATCATCAATTTTCCACCTACATTGGATCCAGCCCTCTTTAACAATTCAAGCATTAAAAAGGATTTCGGTGACTTATTCAACAGTTCTCAGCTCTAATTCCTGCACAGTGACTATTTTGGTTCTGAAAGCTCAAGAATAAAAGGTTCATTTCCGTGCCGAGATGTACTCAAATGCGCATTCACTTCTCAACAGAAAAGAAAAGAAACAAGCGAACCCTATGTCATGAAATTGACATTATCAAGATATATGTGTACTAAAATAGCACTATATACATATAAAATACCACCGATCCTATGGATCGAAGCACATATTAAACAATCAATACACATATAAGGTATCAAATAATTATATGTTCTGAGTTAAGACATTACAGCTCAGAATAAACTAGAATATTTCTAAGAAAGAATCGTCCCTTTAATAATGACAGAACAATAGAACGATTCTCGGATTAGGTAATCAAGGAAGCCAATAGGCACTTGACGCTTAATTATTGAAGAACCACCGGCTATAGGAATACACAAGCCAATGGCACATCTAAACAACCTTCCGTGAACTTCCCATCCTAATTATATTAACCGTTTCAACCACAGCTTCAAATAACTATAAGTACCCTGTCTTCTAACATGGATTAGAAAGGCATTCAGTTTTAAAACTAAAATAATAAGAATAAAACCGCACAAGCACTATTAATCTTATTATTCCTGTTTTTTTATCTTTTATTTTTCTGTGTTAAATCCTAGATTTCTCCACAATATGGTCAACTTCAAGAATATGTGGTCAAATACCAAACGCTATTATCGTTTACTTAACAATGTATTGATAGTTCTCCTACGAATTCACTTGGCACCTGAGCGTGAAAGATTGAAAAGAGATTATATGAATAAAAAGAAGGCCGAAAAACAGGGTTAAGTAGTAGACACTTATCTGCAAAGCAATATATCTGGTGGGAAAATCATTGGAAAAGTTCATACAATGAGCGCAGGAGATTGTTTAAAAATGAAAAGTCCGAGCTTCAAGGGTATAAACTGAAGGCAGAAAACTCAATCGACGAGTTGGAGAAACTTAAATGGACAAATAAAGTACTAAAGTGTAATGCAAGATTGAAAACGTACGCCACAGCTTTGAACAAGGAGGTATTTATTTTTAGCATGCAAATGTAAATTTTTGTTAATAAAAATCAAATTAGAGAGAAAACACAAAACAGAGAGCTACAAAAACTCGGTATGACTCCTTAGTTGGCTCGCTTGTAGAAGCCGTAGTTGAACTAGATACCGTAGCTGATACAAACCCCGCGGTAGCTCAAGAGATACTTGAAAACGAAGATGACTCTTTTGAGGTTTCAACAGACTCGACAAGAAGACGTCTCAATGTATTAAAGGCAATACTACGAAGTTCGATATATGATACAAAGGAGTCGAAGGCCAATTTAATCAAAGAACAGTTACAGACGTTGCTTCCGGATATAACTGATCAAGAAATTGCGGCAATTAGTATCATCTACAACTTTTTGTTACCTTAAATCCCTGAAAAGTCAAAGGTTTGGAACGTTGCTCACCAACTGCCGTTTTTTTTTATGTCCAATGATCTTTTGAGAATTCCAGGATATGCCAAATTTTGTGTTTCGATAGCGCCATTGCCCAACTTGAATTCTCTTGCTGCTCTCAAAATTGATGCTCCATCATTGTTCTCACTGTTTAGTATATCCCAATCTGGGAGAAACATGGACATATTCGATCTCGACAACACAGTAATATTCAATCGACAGAGCTCCATCAAATCAAAGGATGGTGTATTTAGTTCATTTTTTGACATTCAAAAGTTGTATGCACTGTGTTCAAGCCATGGATTGGATTTTGCCCAAAGCATGTATCTTATTCCAGGAATAAAAATACTGCGCATTAATGGGTATGCAAAGACAACTTCGCCAGCAAATTCCGTATTGACCACCAAAGATAAAGGTTAAGGGAAGGCCGTCTCTCATAAAACAAGTGGCACTACAGAACCAGTCTCCCGTAAAAAGATTGACAACACAAAGCAGGACTCTGACAAGATTGCCACACTTCAAGTCTCAATTAACAAGATACAAAAAGATCTGAAAGACTTAAACCAAAGAAAGTCGATATTTTTGATCAACAATCGTATCAGACTTCTGAAGACAGAATGGACTAAAAAAAAGCGGTACAGATGTATTTTCAACAGACAAAAGGACACAGAACAAGACTCTTTGCGATCAAGTCAACCAACTGAAGTTTACTAAAGGTGAAATCAATACTGGTATCAGCTCAAAAAAGCAAGAACTTCAAAATGCACGAAGAGATCTCTATGAAGCCCGTTCAACAAATACCAAAGATAAAGAAGACTTAAAAATTAGATACAGATTCACCCATGAACACTACAAACGTATTGGACAAGTAGAGGAGTTCCAAGTACATGAGGATCTTTTGAATTCCGGGAATTTGGTATTTTCGGGGACTGACAATGACCTGGTGTCTATGACAGAATCGGTTGAAATATCTTTAGATCGGTTTCTGTTCCATATACAGCTATATAATAGATTTTCTGCTCTTAGTGAACGTAAGATCAATATATTTTTTATGTTTATGAAGTGTACTAACCCTTTCTCGAAGAATCCTCTTCTTCCTTGACCCAAGAACTAGATGCGAAATCTTCCTTTTTCACGCTTCCCAAGTCATTCAAAGTTTATGCAAGAGAAGTCCAATATGGCACGGGCACCCTATCAAGAAAAACTTCAAAAAGATAAAAAGCAAACGGACCTCAACATAACTGCAATTGAAAACAACATGCGGGAGAACTCAATTCAGCAAGCTACTACTTTTGAGGACTTGGAGCATCGTTACAAGGAGCAAATTAGAAATCGAAACAATTTTCGACGCTTTTATTATTCAAAGAATTACTCAAATCAACAGTATACTTATGAATTACAGAAAACAAAGTACATTGATAGACTACGCTCGTGAGAAAGAGAATTCTTGAAACAAGATGGAAAAAATTGCATGATCATGTTTGTTGGAGATCGTGGAGAGGGTATTGGGTCACGAATCAAGGGTTTTTTGAAATATGGAGGAAAATGGAAGCCAAAAATTCATAGTAGATATTGATCAGTATGCTTAGCGAACGAGCACAACACTTCCCAAACCTGCATGTTTTGCTACAACAAGCTACTTCACCCAAGTAAAATAATGACGTAAAAAGATGGCTCAAGGTTTTTAAAAAATGTTAACGGATCATTTCATTGCGTAAATCCTCTTTGCCCTTTTCGTCGCAAGCAAGATCAACGCAGGCTCGAGATCGACTCAGTGCTTTAGCAATTGGTGTTTTCGGCCTGCCTACATTGATTTTTGGAGAGACTCTTCCACAATTCAATCACAAGCTCAGCGGATATAATGCTGACAAATTCGAAACAAATGCTGCCAATTTTCTGAACACGAAACAAGGTCAAGCCCAAGTACGTTGTGCATAATACTTTTGGTAAGTTTTGTTTTCCTTTTTGAGAACAGTTCTAAATTTATATCTTACACTTAATATACCGTTACAGTATAATCAACTTGTCATTCCCATATTTGGAGAGAAAATAAAGACATTTCATTGGAGGATTAAAAAATGAGTTACGATACATAACGTTAAAATGAAAATGGGTGGGGGGGGGACATTCATACCCATTTCTTTTTTTTAACTCCATGAACATTCTAGTCTACAATGATCTCGGTGCTTCACCCAATTCTGTCAAACATACTATCGACACTTTAAAAGCCCTGCTAGGTCATGCCTACGACATCATACCCATCGATCGTACCGTACTTCAATCAGAACCATGGGAAACAGGTTGTGTCATGTTAGTCATGCCAGGTGGTCGAGATCTACCCTATTGTCAAGCCCTCAACGGGTCCCCTAACGCACGTATTCGATCCTATGTTGAAAACGGAGGTAGATATTTAGGCCTTTGTGCAGGTGCTTATTATGGCTCTCAACAAATCGAGTTTGAAAAAGACAACCCCATGATGGAAATCATTCAGTCTCGTGAATTGGCTTTTTATCCAGGTACTTCAAGGGGAACCACGTATCCTGGATTTATTTACAATAGTGAAACGGGTGCGAGATCTGTTACTGTGATTCTGGATCAAGACTTTCAAAAGGACCTTCCAGAGGAGATTCAAATGTATTATAATGGTGGTGGTTATTTTGTCGAACCTGAAAAGTATGAAAATGTCACCGTACTTGGTCGGTATAAAGAACCGAGCAAGTTATGTCTCGAAGTACAATGTCCTGCCGCTGTAGTTCATTGTCAAGTCAAGAAGGGACATGCTATTTTAATTGGAACACATCCAGAATACGACATTTCATCACAGGATCTTTTATTAACCGACGAAAATGTCAGCCCTACACTAAAGACAATCATCAATAATCTGATACTCTCTGAAAAGGATAGAAAGTTGTTTATGAGAGCTATCTTTGCTCGCATTGGATTGAATGTGTTGCCGATCCAAAGCGATCATACGGTTCAAGAAAATACCGTACCAGATGTCACACCGTTATACTTTGCTGGTTTGACAAAGGAATGGGTCCAGAAACCCGTTTCACACTTGTTACGTATTTCTGATCCCATCACACATCTGCTGAATGACAAGCATGATATTTTTCATATATCTGCTATGGGTGAGCCAGAAAGTGAACAAGCAC
This sequence comes from Mucor piriformis, assembly GCA_943193625.1. NCBI lineage: Eukaryota > Fungi > Mucoromycota > Mucoromycetes > Mucorales > Mucoraceae > Mucor > Mucor piriformis. The sequence continues at coordinate 2,264,943 of OW971871.1, read as the reverse complement.
ACTTATTAAACCTATGCCGATTAAAGCAAAACGAACCCCCTTTGATCCACCTAAACTATCAAAGAACCATGGATACTAATACAAAATCTATATACCCGCCTCACTCCAGCACATCTTATTTCAACATGGAAGACTATTTTCAACACTTGGTTCAAAAACGTAGTTTAGAATGGGGAGGAGGAGCTTGGTTAAAGTTTGGAAGTGGTATATTATATGCTCAAGTTATAAGCAGTACACAATCCCTGATGGACAAGTAAGTGATGTTCCCTTCATAGTAGTTGTTAAAATATTAAAGTGTTTTTTTTTGTTTTAGAAATTTTAAATTCTCCCAGGCTTTACCAACGGGATTTGTAGCGGTAGCAAGTCACCAAATTGCAGGTAGAGGAAGAGGTAGAAATGCATGGGTGTCTCAATCAGGAGCACTTCAATTTAGTTTACTACTGAGGCATCCACTCAAGTTACGACATGCATCGGTTGTATTTATACAGTATATCATTGCATTAGCTGTAGTGCAAAGTATTAGAGAAAGACCTGGTTATGAAAACGTTCCGTTGAGATTAAAGTGGCCCAATGATATCTATGCAGAAACAGAGGATGGGTTAAATAAAGTAGGTGGGTTACTGATTAATTCTACCTTTGTAGATGCTGAATTTGTTCTTGTCATTGGTAAGAGCGCCAAAAAAAAAAAAAAAAAAAAAAAAAAAATTAAAAAAAAAATGGGTATATCCATTAGGTTGTGGTATTAATTTATCGAATTCTGAACCCACGGTATCCATCAACGATGTAATTCAAGCTACTCTTCCGTCTTTACGTCGATTATCACCTGAAGACGTTTTAGCAGGAATTCTTGTCAAATTTGAAATGTATTATAATGAATTTTGTGAAAAGGGGATGGGTCCTTGGTTCTTGACTAAATATTATGAACGTTGGTTACATAGGTAAGATGAATAACATAAGGGGTTTCTTTGTAACTAAAAATTATTTGGACAGTAATGCGGTAGTGACTTTAACGACGCACAATAACGAAAGTGTCAAGATTATAGGCATTACATCGGACTTTGGTATGCTTAAAGTAGAAAGTTTAGATCGTCGAGATAAATCATATGGCCTTTTGCCTGATGGAAATAGTTTTGACATGTTGAAGGGGCTTTTAGTGCAAAAGAAATAAAAACTTCTTTTCCCTTTGTAAGGGGTAGTGTTATTATGAAGTCGATCCTCCATGTAAAACAAACCCAGGGTGTATAAAAACCTGTATATAAGAGTATCGCCTGCATGAATATTCAATAATACAAACCCTTGGATGTTAATGATGTATGCACATCAGTGTTGAATATGCAAGTAGTGTATACAAAGAAGTTTAAAAAAGCCAATGCGAACCTCACAAGTCATGTCTATTTTTACCTAGCGTGTAAAAAACAATACACAAGAAAACAAATTGTTTAAACAACAATGTCGTAAAAAGAAGGAATGTTACCATGAAACCAAGGATCCCTTATTATTTACACCACACCATCCTGTATTTTGTGATACGATGTTTCACATACCTATGTTGTGATTCCATGAAAGCGCAGCAGTAGTTACTCTATTGCGCCTCAGATCCAGTTTATTGGTGGAGATAAATATAGTAACATGAAGGCGTACAAATGTCCCAATCGATTATGCACAGGAGATATATATGAATGAACAAAGGAGATGGGTCGAGAACGTCTGACTTTTTTTTTTTTTTTTATTTCAGCCCTGCTTTTTTAATATATGGATTACTGTTTGTTATGGTATGCATTTACCTAGTGTCACCCAAACAAGAATGGACTCATAACAAAATAGGGCTATTTAATGTCGCAATGTAGTAATACTACATGCTTACCTGTTTATGTATATCTTTTTCATGAAGCAAGTGAATGTCTAACTATAATAAGGGGGACAGTAAGCATTGCAAGGCTCTTAAAATAGACGGGTCATTTTGAATGTGCACACAGATTTTACAGTCAGCACCCTCTGGTGTCACACAAGACATTCAGAATTCATGCAAAAAAAAAAAAAAAAAAAAAAAAAAAGAGAGAGAGAGAGAAACGCGCAAAAACGCGTGATGGGATGCGTGATTTATTTATTAAAGAATGACATGAACAACTTCTACGGGTACAAGGTCTGATTTTCTAGGTCTCTTATTCAACTTTGTAGATTGGCGACCAAAGAGTCTTTTCGCACCTTGTTTCATCGTCGTCAACTCTTCTTCACTACTATCATCATGTTCAATTACAATAGCGTTATAATCTTCTTCCATATACTCTTCTCCTTCTGAATCATCCAAGAGTTCAATTACGGATCGTTTCAACAAGGAAGGAAACCAATGGTATTCTACATCTGATTCCGAACTTAAATCCACCACTGATTCATCGTCAGAATCTAGAAGCGAGGAAATATCAAATGGTGTAAGTTTGTCTTCGTCTGTGATTTCATATCGACTACTGGTCTTCAACAAGGGTAACTTGGACGCTTCGGACTCACTGATTTCACGCACAATAAGTGTAGATGAGTCGTTTGAGGAAGTTCGGGTTGTCGTAGTCGTAATCCCTCCATGGGTTGTAGTTGTCTTTTGATAAGAAGAATAATGATAGCTCATTTTTAAGGTGGAAAAAAAAAAAAGAAAAAAAAAGATTTTCTTTGCATGGGACAAGTGAAAGAAAAAAGAGAAAATAGTCCGGAACCGGAACTTGACGTCATGCGGCCATTGTGTGGTAGTAGTAAAAAGCTTCAATTTTTTTTTTTTTTTGATCCAAGGAGTGAATCTACTGCATAATAAAAGGGGCTAGAGTATAATACAGTCTATTCAAATAAAGTGAATTATACATCTGCATTGAGTTTAAAGCGGCATGTTTAAGAATGATAGTTCATACAAGCTTACATTAGCCCGAGAGAGACCATTCCAATTAAACACGGTACCGTTAAGCATTTAGGAATTGTGTGTAGACAACAGCATGTCGGAAACATTCAGGATGTATATTGAGGACACACTAATTCTCCTTGTTGGTGTTGATCCCAATAGAGCTGCATTGTTTGTTAATTTTTTTCTTTTTGACCCTCGTTGTCCAAAAAGACTAGACTATACTTGATTGTGCGACACTGTAACACGGATCTACGGATTCAATATACTCTTTTCTCAAAATGGATCGCCCTCCATGAAAAGGGAAATAGAAATAGTTTATTATTGATAGGGATAAATGAAAAAAAAAAAAAAGAAGAAGGGTTTCCCTTTTTTTTTTTTTTTTTTGTTTATAAAAAAGAATCAGATTAGGAAAAAAAAGTATATTAAGAACTAAAGTGTATATGTAAGAGAGAGAGAGAGAGAGACGCACACACACACACACACACATATAAATTAGGGTATGCGGGTTTATAAATAATATAATTAATTGATTCGGCCAATTGGCAAAGTAAAGTAGGACGATTCCTTTGTCAATAGACCCGACAGCGCATTATACCAGGCAATGAAGGCAGTAATTATGCCAAGAGCACCTCCTGCTACTTGACAAGTAATCGATTCATTGATCTTACCGGCTGTCAACATGATGAAGGTAAGAAACAAGAAGAAAAACAGCGAAATAAGTCCCACATTGGATCGATGAGAAGCAATCAACATTATACCCGTAAAGATGGTCCAACCCAAAAGGTAGTAGCCAAGAGATCTGTCCAAGAGAGCGGCATCGCCTTTATAACTGGCAGTGATGTTGGCGCCAGGGATGAAAATCAAACCAAAAGATAACCAGAATCCGCCATAGGAAGAGAAGGCGGTAGCACCAAATGTGTTACCTGTCTTGAACTCCCACATACCGGCCAAAAGCTGTATTATATAAATAGAAATTAGTAAAAGGAAGCGCTATGATGGTGTATGTATAGATGTACCTGAACAAGACCACCGTAGAAGAAGGCAAGACCAGTAACAACACCGTGAGGACTAGTAGCAGGTAAGCCAGCACCAGCATTGTGAAGCGACAATACAAAGGTGGTCAAGGCGAAACCACAGAGACCCAAGGGACCAGGATTAGCAATAGTAGGAGAAGCTACAATAGGAGGAGGAGAAGAGCTATGAGTGACTTGGTACTTGGATTCAACATCTTGGTGTTCAGACATGCTTAAAAAAAAGGGATACTTTAGAAGTAAAGAAAAAAAAAGAAAATGTGGGGAATGGGGGAAAAGGGAATATTTATAGTAAAAATGAAAATGTAGACAAGTGAGAGGAGAATCAAATGCTATAGCTATTATTCATTCATAGTAGGGAGTTGCCCGCAAAACTTTATATTTTTGTACAATGTGGGAATTTTTTTGGATGATATTCTCTCCTACCTTCCTCTCCTGTATTTCCCAATTCGCCGTGACAACAAGCCTGCTCATCTGATTGGACCAGCATACCTGGACGGAGGCACTACCAAAAGTAGATGTCCTCCCGACCTATTTGGGCGGATTCCAAGATCTATCCACTGTAAACACCAGTTATGTTGCGTGAGAATTACTATTTAGTACGCGCATGGGAAACACAATTATAAAAAATGGGTTATTGCTAGACCTAGAAAACGTCAGTTCACCTAATCCCGCGGCCACATTCCCTTGTCTGGTTTAAAATGGCTTATTATATGCCTTTTTTTTTTCCAGATAGTTTTTGACAATAGTTTTTTTTGGCTAATTTAAAGGTCCAGTACGACCTTAAAATCTCGGGGTTGGTGTTACATGGACTGATGTTGTTGACGCAAGTGTGGGTAAATCCCCACACTTTTTCTGGTAGAATTGTGTCATGGAACAAGCAAATGGGACGATAAAATTGTATGTAACAGGTGTCACATTTTCCCAATGTGAGTGTTCATCGGCGGAGAAAGAACAAAAACTAGTTCCAGCGTTACACAGTATTTCCCCACATTTTTTACATGAAAAAACTCCATTTTTTTTTATTAACTAAAAAAGAAAAAAAGGGTACCAGCTACCAACCCATGCCACCTTGAAATTCCATACAAGCTAAACCTTCTTTATAAATATCATAGTTTTGTAAAGCCCATTCTCCTTCCTTATTCATCAATATTTGTTCGCCACGTTCGATTTTACTCATGTCCACATGTGTATTATCATTCATGGCTTCCTTATTCGACTCCCAAATATTTGCATGCTCTTGATGGCAAGTAAAGCCTGGCCTCACATAGACTATAGGAATCTTTTTAATCCAAGCCGCAGTGCAAATGAATTCAATATCCATCCTATCAAGGAGACAAGTTAATAAGGGGGCCGATTATTATATATACAAGGGTGATCCTTTACCATGCAACGCCTCCTGCTTCTCTATACCCTCTAGGAATTTTCCAAGTGTCACGATGCGCCATTGTAAAATCTCCAGCTTGATCTGCCACTTGTAAAATATTCATCGTTGTGTTTCTATCCTTGATGTCTGGGTTGTTTCGGCTAGTCACAATCATGGGAGGAGGCAACTTGTAGTTTCCCCAGTCTTGGCTTCCAAGTGCACAACTATCGTAGATCACTTGGTCGCTAGGAAAAGCGTCTAATTTCACAATGGAAGGAGGAAGATTGGTATGGCTATAGACAATGATTAGTACATGGTGTTACATGGATCTGTGTTAGACCTTACATATTATGGTGGTCCTGATGTTGCACATAGATCACTCCCTTTTTAAACACGCGTGACATGATTGCATTGTGGAAGTTGTGGGACCAAATATCATCTAGTGAAACAGTTTTAACTGGCTTTGTTTTCTCGTTCTCATTTTTTTTTTTTTTTTTTGTACCTTGGTTTGTGCATACCACAAATTCACCTCGAGCAAATCGAATACCGATATTTTTACCTTCGAATTCATGAAGAGGTGATTTACCTCGGTTTTGAATAATGGCATGAAGTGAAGGAGGTACCGTGATAATTCTATAACTTAAATATTTTGAGCTCCTAAATCTCTGTATACACAATCATCTTTAGTTCTTTTTTTGTTGTCAATTTCCCTTCTTTTATCAGCACTTACAAAAGCATCAATCACCCTTCTACGGTGATCAGGTGGATTCCATTCTACAATTAATAACTCGATCTTTTCCTTGGTCTTTTCTGCTAAAATATAAGCTGAATCGATAAAATTCTGAAGACGGTGTTGTTGGCCCCTACACTATTTAAGTTTCAAAAAGGTCTTGATTTTTGTTTATTGTTATTCTTACCCAGCATAATTATCTACTCGAGTCACAATCACAATGGAAAGATACTCGGAAGGTCTGTGTCCCGGGGAAAGACAGCTTTCCCATTCTTCTTTTGTCATGGTCATAGATTCTACCATGGCTGTGTTTTCAATCATGATGGATGCTTCAGGATGATTGCCGACATTTAACCCGTATCGTTTACTGGATAGTTTGAATATAAAAAACAAGGATACGAATGTAAACACTAGTACAACAGGTAGTAATGCTTTTTTATTACTCGATGCTAAAAACTTCATTTTAAAAAAAAGAATTAGACGAAAGAAAAAAGAAGCACCCTAAAAATAAATAAAAAAAGGCACTAATTCGGAAAAGAAACTGAGGTTGAATTAAAGATTGTGATGTAAATATAGTAAACTGTATGTTTAAGGCCTTTTATCTTCACAATGGCATTGTTAACAGGTACGTCTTTATTTTGTAAGAGAAGAAAAAAGGAAGAAAGATGTGCCTTTGAGAAACAAACAAATGCTCTTTCGCAGTAGTAGTCTCTTCTCTGTTCTAAATAAAAGATTCTTTGTGCTACAGTGCTGCTAAATGAGTACCACACATCTGAACACTTTTGCTTACCTTCTTGATGCTGGCTCTTAATTGTTTATACAAGCTAAAATAATGAATACCACACATCTGGACACTTTTGCTGACCTTCTTGATGCTGGCTCTTATTGATTATATACGCTAAAGTAGTACCACCCTTTCTTTCGTGCTTTTTGATCTTTTATTAGATACCATCTTTAACTTGGTATCTATGATGTGGGTCTTGCTATGCCACTGTATATAAGCCATGCATGGTGAGTTGGTGGTTCCATGAAGTTTAAAGTACAGTATACGCTGATCTCTTTCCATCGAGCATCAAAAAGCTATTAATAGATTCTTGTCAAACACTAAAACGGATACACTTGAAACGCTTTAAAAAATGGTTGTCCATGGTTACTGAAAACTCAATAATACACGATCGATTTTTTTTAAATTAGCAACACATTTAAAACTGTGCGAATACATGATCCAATGATGCATAGCAGTACTTGTTACATCAAAGAGGACGTACATTTTATTTACCGTCGTACTTGCCATCATGTGTTTTTTACATGTATAAACAATGTCACTCCCAACGTTATCGTCAAGAGATTAAGCACAACTGCATTTTCAATAGCGTCAATTAAAGCATGTAGGTTTCTGTATTTTTTGTTCTAAAACATTCTACAAGTCCACTGACCTTTACGCATAAAAGTACGAGCTATACCTGTACTGCGAAACCAAAAAAAAAAAACTTTAACCTTTTTCTTTACCAAAAATAGTGGGCACGTACATTGAAACTCCTAAGCGTTTTCTTGCACCGTGTAACCCATCTCGTTCTATCGTCCTCAACTTGAAAAAGTATCATGCCCCCCTCCCCCCGGGACTGCAGACGAAGGGGATCCGGATTTTTTTTCTCACTCTATAGGGGGCTGTTTACAACACGGATGATCTTTGTTACTTGGCATATCCACGCTTTTGTGTGACGGCACGTAAAAAAACGGCGACACACACTTAAAACAGTGTGTGTGTGTGAGCGCATTACGTACTTTAACCTTTTTTTTTTTTCTCCAATGTCTAGCTATTTCAGTAAGTTGTTTCTGCATAAAAAGGGGACTTCTAATCCAAATACTACTGTAAACATAGACGAACTCGGCATTGACACTTCCAATGACAAGAAAAAAACTTTTGATGTAGATCTCGATGCGTTTATGAATCCTGCGTCAGGTTCTCTGTATGGACAAGGTAGCGATACCAACCGTCATGTTCAACAACTGATACAAACCGCCAAGTAAGTCTTCTTTATTAACAAACACAAAAAAAAAAAAACTGCTTTTTTAGCTAATGAGTTTGGTAGTTTCTTTGGTCAATTTCGACACCAAATGCAAACAGGAGGTGATGCTGAACAAGAAGAGTTTTTAGACAATCTTGTTTCCCAATTATTGGAAGAGTCTCAGAGTAATACAAAAGGACCACCACCTGCATCAAAGCGATTCATGGATCAGTTACCGGTAGTTCAAGCCAATGCATTGGACAAGTAATAGAGCTTTTTTTTTTTTTTTTTTTTTTCGGCATGATAAGAAATTAATCATTTATTTTAGTGATGAAAGCTGTATTATTTGTAAAGATAATCTTAAAATTAGCGAGAGTACTGTCACACGAATGCCATGGTAAAGTTATTTTTTTTGGTTTTTGCAAAGTGTTTCATCCCGTCTAACTAAACCCAAAAAAAAAAAGTGGACATCTCTTTGACCGTGAATGTCTGGTTCCTTGGTTAGAGTTGCATCATACATGCCCCATGTGTCGTTTTGAGGTAGAGACAGAAAAGGCTGTAGAGGATGAAGAAGAAGAAGAACAGCGTGGCTGGATGTACGGTTGAGGATATAGTTTAGTAGTCTTGTTTGTTTATTTGATTACATACTATTAAATTTTGGGGACTTTTTTTAATTTATTCCCTTTTGATTTCCCTCGCAAGGATTACTGCTTTATTTTTTATAGGATAGAATGTAGTAACCATATGGCTCATGTTATGTACTCGTTTGTGAATCACGACGTATTCTTGTCCGCTAAAGGAAGAAGAAGGGGAGGCAGTAAAATGTTCAAATATTTATAAAAAGCAAACATAAATCAGGGGTTAAAAACGGAATCAAATGCCGAAAAAAGATTTAATTTATCCCCCCTCTCTCTTCAAAAGGAATCAGTTTAACTGTATACATACACACTGCACAATTGACGCGTGCGTGTTAATTTGTTCTAAAGTAGTGTATACACATGTAGATTTGGGAATGCGGATTGTTTCCGCTTCTCTATTATTTAAAAGGAATGAAAAAAAAAAAAAAAAAAAAAAAAAAAAAAAGTACAGTGTAATGATATACAAAAAAAAGTAACAGGCACAAAACAGCACTTACTTTTTTTATACAAATTGAAATACATTTAGTCACAATACACATAAACACATAAGCACAGCGTACATAAATAACGTAGTAATGAAGAAGAACTATATTGTAAATCAGACGGTGTGTGTGTGGTGCTACTCCACTCTCTTTTTTTAATAACCACACCCCCCTTTCGCATTTTCCCGCCCAAAACCCACCCCCCAATTCTTCTTTTTTACTTTCCAAGGTTATGTTTATAAAGAAGCAGCATGAAAAAAAAAATGGAAAAAGGCCGTATTTATATATATATCTATTTACACAGATGATTAATTTATGGATAGATGAAAAAAAGTTGCTGTATTTTTTTTTTTTTTTTGTTTTATTTGTTATTATTTGTTATTATTACATATATATTTCCTCCCCCTCTCACTTTCCCTCTTTTTCGCCTTCTCTTTAACTCGCCATTTTTTTTTTCTAATTTTTTTTTTTTTTCACCTTTTTACTACTCCTTTGTAATAAAAGTATAACATTCAAAACTCTATTTATTTGTCACACAATACATCATATATAAAAAAATGTTACCAGATGAAGACCAAGTATCAAGAATATTCGCTTGTCCTCAATGTCCTAAAAGTAATAGCGCATTTTCTTTTTTATTATTTTATTTTAACTTTTTTTTTTTTTTTTTTTTTTTTTCTATATTTTTTTCAGTATTTGCCACCCGTTCAAATTTGTAAGTAAACCATATGAAAAAAAATATAAAAGTAACCCCTTGACTAACAAAACCATAAAGAAAACGCCACATGGAAAATCCTAATATCCACAATATACCCTACGTCAGAAGCCGTGATCAAAAGCGATGGAAAGGTCACTCTAAAAAAGTGGTTTCCAAAGAAGAGACTACAGAAAGGTAAAAAAGAAAAAAAATCAATTTACCACTTATTGCAATCGCATTGACGGTTATCTGATAAATTTCAGCAACAATGATAGGATGAGAAAATGGCGCGCAGAAAATAGAGAAAAAAATAGACAGAATGATCTAAGATGTCGTGTGTATCGTTTAGCGCGTCAAAAATACGGCGAAAATGACTCCAGTGAAAAACAAGGCTTCGTCAGAGAAGAGATCGCTAGAAGACTAGGTCGTCGTATGATGATGGAAAGAAGAGAAGCCAATGGTTGGACACCACCCATGAGAATGCGAAATGGTATAAGAATGATGAGTCCAGTTCATTTCACCAGCCCTCCTTCCTCTCCTCTTTTATCTACTGCTTTACTTTCGCCTCTGTTAAACGATCTGGTCGAACTGCCCTTTTACAGTGTCCCTCAGCAAAAGATAGAATTGCCTTCTATTGATAAATTCACTAGAACAAACTCTTGGTCTTCCTCTCCTCCAGACTTCACTTCTACCACATCGTCTCCTGTGCTGCCACATCTCTCTCCTACTTTACAACAGCGTCGTACTAGCAGTAGTAGCATTAGCAGTGTCTGTAGTATCAGCAGTCAAAAAAACATCGTCATTAAAAAAGAAAGACGTCGATCTTCATCCTCTTCGTCTGTCACCATGTCTAATTCTCTATCCGTGAACACGACACCTATCCCCACATGCTCATCTTCATTACCTACACCGATTACACCCACACTACTAGAACAAGCAGGGGGGGATACTGAAGACTCATTTTGTGTGTTACCATCGATGCATACTTTTCTATCCTATGCACCATCAGCTGCTGTCGATAGAGTACAACAACAACAACAACAAAAGTCTTGCTGCATACCTACGATTACTACAAAAGGCGGAATTAAATATGTCGACTCCAACAAAATACTAGATGAATTTGTCGGCGTTGTTCTAAATTACGTAGATAATGCAACAGTGGCACAATAAATATTTACCCTTCTTCGCACTGGGCAATTTCTCTTTTTTAAAAATAAAAAAAATTATAATTGCATGATTATGTCTGACGAAAAAAATCCTTGTTGCACAGTCCCTTCCCCCCCCCCTTTTTCTCTCTTCCGTAGTGTCACACGCATGAAAGTTTTTTTTGTAGGCCAAATCATTTTTAACGCAGACATTGACACTTTTTTACATGTGAAAAAGTGACTCGAGACAAAAAATAACGTATCACTCATGTGACCCCTCCCCCATCGCTATGAAAAAAAAAAAAAAAAAAAAAAAAAAAACTGGACTTCCCTCCCTACATACAACCTTTACTCTTTCATTGTCCGTCGTCCCGCACATACACACTACACATTTTTTTTTTTTTTTTCTATCTCTCTGACAAATAACCTCTTCTCTTTATACATTAACGTTTTAATTGAACTTTAGAAACACTCAATGAAAATTACAAGAGCTCCTTCTAGAAAACTAGCTCCGTTGGTAGATAAATAAAGATTCATTTTTATACGTAGAGTTAATTGACGCCCCCCATTCTTGATTTAGCCTTTAGGTTTAGCAACGTTGGTAGAGCATGTAGTCAATGATGAGCAAGATCAAATAAAGAACTGGGCCAATCTCGAAGCCTGGAATTTCCCCAGAAGTGACTTATTTCAATTTATAGCTGTCCTCAACCGATTTGACGCTATACTAGAATCCACATGTCAACACTACCAACTCTCAGATAAAACCATTCAAAAGAACCCTTTTGACGCAGAAACAAAGCAAACTTTATTGACTATTTTATCTCTATCCAAGTTATTATTTGAAAACTGTACAAACCGAAATCTATACAATTCATATGAGGTAACCTTAATTCATTCGAGTTTACACACGAGTCTCTCATCTTTTTTTACATTGAAAGCATTTAAACAATTTACTCAACACAACCGACATTGATATCCTCGAAGCTGTTCTAAAACTCATGCTTAAACCAGCTCAACGCGTCAACAACCCAAAGGCTGTCCAATCCAGCTTTTTAGCCCCTCAAGATAAAGTCACTGAATTAGCTCGAGGTGGTAACATCACCGATCTTATCAACCATCTTCCCAACAAGGACGAATCCAAAAAAATACACATGTCCTTTTATCGTACAGGAGACACCGATGAAGGTTTACAACGGGTCGATATCATTGCTGATCAATCCATGTCCGATTCTGACCTCTTTTGGAAAATTGTACAAGAACATCGAATTCCCGTTGATAATCATTTCGAATTATTGAATAGAATAAGAATTGCAAATCATTCAAAAGAACCCAACGTTAGAAAACAGTTGCTCATTATTAGATTCATTTCGATCGTCATTATGGGTATGATAATCGAAATCAGAGATTTAGTCATCATTTGCCCCTAACCAATTTATATTACCTAGCTCATACCATGTCAGAAACCATTGCTCAAAATCGTGTATTTTTATATGAACCTCATTTAGTTCCTCAAATAGCTCAATTAGTCAGCTACGATCATCATATCCCTATAGTAAGTAGTACTTATTGAATCTGTCACTATTTATTTAATTGTTGTCCATTAGGATATTCAAACTTATGCATTATACGCATTGGACGGCATTGCAAGACATCGAACCAAAGTCACTGAAGTCTTATCTGCCTTTAACGCTTCTGCAAATCATGGTATATTACTTCATATCCTACGCCAATTTAGTCAACGCACAACAGGTAAAAAAAAAAAAAAAAAAAAAAAAAAAAAAAAAAAGACAATAAAAGAAATACACTTTTCCCTTACCATTTCTCCCCCCCCCCCTCTTTAGTCTATACTGTGGATTTTATTGACGCTTTATTCAATCTACTTTCATTTTTGTTTCAAACGCAAGCAGGTGGACAAATGCTCATGTCTGCTGGCATCATGTCCACTCTCATTCAAATCATGGATACAGATACCAACACCCCAACCCATATTAAAGTCTTGATCAAAGTCATTGGTTTACTCGACACCATCATGAATAACGTCAACACCTCTTTTTCTTCCTTTTGTTCCGCAAACGGTCTCAACTCATTACTTGAAGTCATCCAAACTCAAGTTTCCACATGCATACAACATCAAGACATCGATCATTACGATTCCCTCACTCTTGTTAAAAACTCTCTACGATTCTTGATCCGTATGATGGAATCTAGTGACACCGCTGATGGATTACGTAACCTAATTGAATCCAGTATCCCTCACACCATTAAAAAAGTCATGGAACATCACGCTTTGTTTGGTCCAAGCGTTTTTTCTCTTGTAGTCAACGTAGCCACCACATTTATTCATAACGAACCTACTTCCCTATCCGTCTTGCAAGAAATCAAATTACCTCAGACGTTTTTAAAGACCTTTGTTAAATATGATCAACCTAATTGTGAAGTACTGATGGCTGCTGTACATGCTTTTGGTGCTATTTGTTTAAATTCGGCAGGTTTAGACATGTTTGCAGAAGCAAGACCTTTACCTCATTTTTTTCAATTAATGACAGCTCCTAGTTTTGTAACAAACCCTGCTGAAGTAGGTGGTGTCACAGTCTTGGGTACTACCATGGATGAATTAATTCGTCATCATCCGAAACTTAAAGGCGAAGTATTTGTTTGTGCAAACCAGTTATTGTTACGTGTCATCGAGGTAGGTAACTCCACTGATGGAAAACCGTTGGATAATAGTCATCAACTTGTGCATGAACGACAAAGCAAGGATCTTTCAAATGAACGAGCTGAATGTCTTTTATTAGGTCATGTGGATTTGGTTTCTAGAGTATGTGTGTTACAAAAAAGGGATGGATGTCTTGTATCTAACGTTTTATGGAGTGTAGTTTTTAGAGGGATTTTTACGTAATGCGGATAATATCAAGGAGTTTGTAAATTATGGTGGTCCGGAATTACTCTTGAGTTATTATGCTTTACCTATGCTCCCATTCAATTTTTCCGTATCCAATGCATTTGATTCATTAAGCTTTGTATTCAGAGTCATTTCAGATGTCTCGCCTATGCCGTTTGCACATTTGATTACAAGAAAAGTATATGAAGCTTCTCGATTTATCTTTTCCGATGACTTGGATCATACCAAGAGTTCGGTCTATCCATTCATCAATGTTGATGGTACGTGTGTATACCCCTACCAATACAAAAAAAAAAAAATACTCATATTCATTGTTTAGGGACCGATAAAGAGTTATTGGAAAAAGGAAATACCTTGTTTAGAAAATGTAGCATTTTGTTTGGTTATATCGGTTTACTTTCTACCGTATTTGCCAATGCCATTTTAACAAATAGTAAAAATGCCATCAAGCTTGTAGAATGGGCTGTAGAAACCAACGAAGAGTGGGGAAATCTTATCATCTTACTTGGTAGTATCCATCGGTAAAAAAAAAGCTTTTTTTTCTTACTGTACTATGTATACTAATTAGAATTTATAGAACCATGGTGTGGCAGAATATTCTATTGAGAGAATCAGTACCGAAATCATGGTATACTACCAACAATACCATTGATGAATCCGTCGACTTGAAAGATCCTCAGGTCATTAACGTTAGACGATTTAAAATACTCTTGAGCGAAATCCCTCCTGCTTTAATGCCCGTCTTACAAGGCATTATCAAAGTTTCCGTCAACCGTCGACCTACCAGTACTTCCCACCTCAGTCTTTTTAAACGCTCTGAACGCGTCGCTGAAAACATTGCTGAAATCTTTCGTGATAATTTAGCTTATATGCGTCTGGATGACCCTGTTTGTAAATACGATTATTATGCTTCCATGTTTTCCATGATTTCCATGTTGTTACTCGATGATCGCTCTCGTACCGCTTTAGAAACTCCTATCGCCGTAGCTTTTGAAAGAATCGGGAACGTCGATTTATTAGCGGATACCTTGCTTTCTGAATTCTGGAAAGCTGCGGAATCTCAGATTGAAAAGGATCAGCAGTGTGAAGATGGAACTGATTTACAACGCATGAATACCTGTATAGAACTCTTATTGGCTATATTGCATCATTTAGGTTCGTCGAAATTGTTTCATAATTCACCTCATACCACCATCTTGACTACCTTGGATCCAGATGATAACTTTGGTAATACCTCGCTTTTAAACCCACATCATTGGATGGCCCGTATGCAGTACAAACTTTCAGGTCTTTACTTGTACTTGGAAAGCCCTTACTTGCACAAATTCTCAAGACATGTATTACACTCGTTGCTTCGTTGCATCACTCAAAACATGAAGGCGGAAGGTGAACGACCTCGTCACGGGCTCAAACCTCTTCGTGGCAGTAAAGAAGACGATCCCGAGTACCAAACCAATCGATCTGTTTTAGTAGATATGGGCTTTGATGCTGATTTAGTAGACATTACATTATCTCGATTTGATGGAAATGGTATTTGTGCGCTTGATAATTTGTTTAGTCGTCGTTTAGTAGAACACCCCGTTGGTAGTGGTCCACCTACTTTGGACATCACTCCGGAACTTCAATGCTCTAATCCTTTAACAGAACAAGAATTCGCAGCGGGTGTTCGTATTCTTGTCAATATGTGGTATGATCAAACGTTAGCTACAGAAGCGTTACGAGAAAATAATAATCTTGCTCAAGCTGCTTTATCATTATCTCGATATGAACCTACAGCTATTCGTACACCTTCCCTCACCGAATTCTCTAACACAGTAGCTGCTTCTGTTGCCGAAAATGATGATGATGAATACGAGGACATTGAAACTGGAGATGAGGAAGAAGAAGAAAACTTGGAACATGAAGAAGATTTGGATCAAGCCGAAGCAGATAGATTTTGTAACATTCAACCTACATCCAAGAAAGCTGCTACAGAAATCTTGCATCGTCTGGATGCTGTACGAGAAACGATGCGAAGCAAGATCCCTCAAATTCTGGCTCGTCTTGTAGATGAACGTAGTGACATTGATTTTGAAGTACGGGATCTCATGGTCGTCTTATGTTGTGGCGATTCTAACAAGTTATCCGAAAATACAAAACAATCCATCCGTTTGTTCTTTGGAGAGAACCATAATACCGACACTGATAAACGTGCCATGTTTGAATCTTCCATTAACAAGATCCGTATCTTTGCTCTTATGTTACGTGAACCTGCTATGCAAGATGTCATGTCTCTTTTGATCACCACCATGTCAGAATTCATGGATTGGTTTGATTTCTTGGATTTAATTGTCACCTATCCGGATTTACCAGATCCTAAATGGTTAACCACCTTATTTTTAATCTTGGAGGCAGGCTTGGCTCAAGCTGATGAACCCAAGGAAGAGCCTTTACCAGACTTGCATACATCGTCACAAGACAAACCTGCTCCTGTCACCGTGACAGCTGCAAATCGAACCACCTTGATGAACTATTGTATCACCTTGCTCAAGATGGAAAGTCTATCTCAAGATAATCTTATTTCCACATTACGTATTCTTGTTCGTCTTACCAAACATCATGACGCGGCAGCACAATTTGTAACATTAGGTGGTCTTGATCCTTTATTCAAACGACCCAGTAAAAGCTTTGAGGTCATCAAAATCCAACAAGCTTATATCATTATGATTTTACGTCATATTATTGAAGATAAATCTGTCTTGATGAACTGTATGCGAGAATGGCTTTCGTTTTGGTTTACTGCTCCTCCATCGCGATACTTGGATGTAGCCACTTATATCCGTAACAATAACAGTATCGCCTTACGTGATCCCGATACATTTGTAGACGTCAGTAGTCAAATATGTCGTCTATCCAATTTTAAATCGGGAAATATCAAGAATATTCGATACATTGGTCTTCAACAAGTACAAGTCGAAAATACTGGCGATCCTTATTCACCTATTGCCATTCATTTCTTATTGAATCAACTTGTATTCACGTTGGCAGAAAAGGATGAATCCAATATCAAAATTGGTTATACGGGGTTTATACTGCAATGTCTTTTAGAGTTAATCTCCTCTTACCCTATGTGTAAACATGATATTGTTGTCTTCAATAATCAGGTTTTGGATACTACGTCAGAATCAGGTCTTTCAAATCATGCTCGTATTCGACAATCTATCTTGTTTACGCTGGTCAACACATTGTTACCCTTCAATGCTATCAATCCAACCACTGATCAAGAACGTAAACGACAAGGTATATCCATGTGTGTTGCATCTTTATTAGTAGCCATGTGTTATGATACCACACACGTCAGCACAACCAGTATCAAAGAAGATCATACACCTGAAGAAGCTTTAACAGAAATCAGAAAACATGTCTTGGATGTCGTCTATCGATCTTTTAAAGATGCACTTCAATCAGGTACATCTTCCACAAGTGCCAAATACGTTAGATACTTTGCACTGGCTGAACTATGTCATCGTATCTTAAACGCTCGACCTCCATCCATCAGTCCTGCTGCCGCTGCTGCACAAAGTAACACAAAAGAAGATACTGTTCTTGTCGTAGCCAAATTAATGCTGGAAAAGAAATTCGTACCTGTTTTGATCTCCGTCATAAGTGATGTCGATGTCAATTACCCTCATGCCAAAATGATTTTGAACTCCATTTTACGACCTTTAGAACAATTGACCAAATTAGCTATTCGCATTGATCGATCCTCACCGGAGGAAGAAAAAAAGACGCAGGATAAAAAAGAGGACGATGAACATGATATTTATTTACCCATGGATACTGACGAAGATAATGATGCGGCGGAAGAAGAAGTTTCCGATTTGTATAGAAATTCATCGTTAGCCATGTATGATGGTACAGTATTAGAAGAAGAGTCCAGTGAAGAATCATCGGATGATGATATTGAAATGGCTAGGTAAATGTGTACATATTTTTTTTTTTGCATCTTTATTAAAGTAGTCTTCTAGTCCTGGTGAGGAATTGGATGGAGATGAGGATGATGATCATCATTCAAATTCCGATGGCTTTGAAACTGTTGATGGTTCAGAGACTGAAGAAGTAGGTGAGGATCAAGAAATGGATGAATTAATGAGAAATCATAGATTCCATCATTCAGATACAGAAGAAGAAAATGTAAGCCTCAACTTTTAAACTTGGTATGTTTACTTACAACTTTTTTAGGACAATAGCAGTGATGATGGTAGTTCAGATAGTGACAGTTCTAGTGAATCAGGCGCATCTTATGAATCTAGTTCTTATGAATCCGACAATGAATCACTTAATTCAGATCGTAGTGATTCCGTCCACTCCGATGACAGTAGAGAAATGGCTTGGCATTTAGAAGATATCAATGACGAATCTGGTTACATGTCTCGTAACCCACATGAAGACGGACATACCAGTCGTCATCATCACGGCTCCAGACAAATTATGCAGGCTGAAATCATGGTAAGGAAATATTTTTTTTTTTAATATATCCATTTATACGTGTTTGCATTTCTTGGGGGGAGGCTAAATAAAAACAATTATCGTAGACGGATTCCGATGAGGATGGTATGGACGTGGATCAATCAGATTTAGACGAAGATGCTGATTCGGATGATCTTGATCAAGATGAAATGGAAGACGTTGAACGTAACTGTAAGTAACAGAATCAAGTATATCAAAAACCCCCCTTAATTTTTTTTTTTTCCAAATACAGTGGAACTTTTCGCTCGTGGAAATCCTTTAAGAGATGGTGGTCATATGATCAACCCTACCATTCGAGGCTCATTAAACACGGCTACTGGTATCAGTAGTGGTGTAGGAAGATCCGTGGATAGAGACAACATCATTTTACATCCTCTTTTAAGAAATGCCGCCAACCCAAATGCCACTGCATCCGCAGATGGATCTTTTACCCCTGAGACTGCCATTTTATCAGGTACAAATAGTAACCATTTACAAGCCTATGAAGATATTATCGGTGGAAGTGCAGTTCGTATACTTGAAACCCTTTTAACTCAACAACATCAAAGAAATCATCCTTCTCCTGCTGCTACTACTACTGCTGATGTACCTGCTGCATCAACAACTGTGCCTGAGGTGGAGGACAATGCCTCCAACCAAGAAAACAAAGATACATTAAATTTGCTTCAAGAATTCCAGTCTATGCAATCGGCTGATCGTTGGATACAAGAAGTTCAAATGGTTTACATTTCATCCGTTGCATCTGCTAAAGCTGCAAAGTTAACAAACACTTTGATCGCTCGATTAGTGAAAATTGCAAAAGAAGAAGAGCAACAGAGTATCGACAACCCTACCTCTGAAGAAATTAGAACTGAAAATGTATCAATGGAGGTAGATGAAAATGTATCCGGAGGTGATAGTGATGATGGGTCTAGTGAAGAAGGTGAAGTCATCTTGAGACTCGATGACGTGGAAGAGGAACATACAGATGAAGAAGAAGAAGAAGAACGTGTGGTCGTCATGATCAATGGAGAAGAAGTAGATATTACAGGAACTGGTATCGATGCTGAATTTTTGGAAGCACTTCCTGATGATCTTCGTGCTGAAGTACTTAGTCAACAAATGGCTGAACGTCGTGCATCTATTCAAAGCATTGAAGATGATACTATCAGCCCTGAGTTTTTGGCTGCTTTACCTCCGGATATTCGAAACGAAGTCATTCGACATGAAACAAGTGAACGTAATCGACGTGAAGCGAGACAACAATCGACTGGACCACCAACCGAAATAGAAACTGGAGGTCGTAACCTACCTATTGCAGTGAATGTAACTGAACTTAATGGTATTCAAATGCATCCTAACTTGAGTCTTGCTCATCCATTTGATTTCCAATCTACTAATGCACCTACGAGAGATAATAATGCCACCACTTGGAGAATGGGAAGAACCTCAGATATTCAATTTGGTTCTAGTGTCAGTAACACTAATTCTAGAAAAGCCATGCTTCATCGTGACGCGATTCGAATCGTAGATAGAATTCAATTAGCTACTCTTGCTCGTCTTTTGTTCGTACCTCAATCTATTTCCAAGGCACTTCTTAACCGATTATTACTCAATTTATGTGAAAACAGTAAAACTCGTGGCGATCTTTTATCCTTATTGATTTGTATCCTTCAAGATGGAAGCTCTGATTTAGCTTCAGTAGATCGTAGCTTTACTCAAATGTCCATGTTATCCGCTAACAAATCACAAACCACCACTGAAGAAGTCAATACAGAGAAAATGGATTTAGTAGATCAAGTGAAATCGGATGAAAATGCACCCAACTTGATTACGCAACGATGCCTTGAAATTTTGTATTATGTCGTTACTTGGAATGATAGATCTTTAGCCTACTTCTTGACAGAAAATGAAAGTTTCGGTCAATTAAAACGTCACCAAATAATCAACCGCAAGTCAAAGAACAAGACGACTGCAAAATATCCCATCTTGATTCTTATTGGACTTTTAGATCGACCTTCGTTCTTGAACAATACTGCATTGATGGGCCAATTAATGAACTTATTGTCAACCATGTGTCGTCCCTTCCCAAGTCTCGTCAAAAAATACAAGGAAAAAATGGAGAGTATGAAGACCAAAGAAGACGCTGAAACTGAAGTGAATGAGAAACAACATCATCACGCACCTAAACCTCCTTCCATCCCTGACCAATACCTCGAAAAAATCGTGGATGTACTTTCTATGGGTGAATGCTCAAGTTATACTTTCCAATATACCCTTAGCGTTCTATCCCATTTATCTGCTTTGGATGGTGCTTTGGATACAATTATTGAAGGATTGGTGTCAACCGCAAACGCATCCGGTCAACAAATCATCATTGATCTTGAACAATTATTAACTATTTTGGAAAAGTATAAACCAGGTACAGAATTAGAAGGATCTGCTTTAGCTCAATTCTCCGCTGCTACATCTCATCAAACCAAATTGTTACGTGTCTTGAAAGCGATGGATTATCTGTACACTCGTAAGCGTAATGTATCGACTAATGTTAACCGACCAGAAGAGAATGAGAAATTAGTTTTGGAAATCTACAACAAGTTGGACTTCTTACCCTTGTGGAAGATGCTTGGTTCTTGTTTAACAGTTATTCAAGAACGAGAGGATTTAATCAACGTGGCTACAGTTCTGCTTCCCTTGGTTGAATCATTTATGGCTGTTTCCAAATACTCTGCTAATAAGGGTTATACCGTTACTGTGACCAAGAACGAAAACAAGACTCCTCCTACTGAAGACTTTTTCTTTGAATTTACTGAAGAACACAAAAAGATTTTAAACATCATGGTTCGCAATAACCCTTCTTTAATGAGTGGTTCTTTCTCTCTCTTGGTACATAACCCAAAGATTCTCGAATTCGATAACAAGCGTAGCTACTTTAATCAACAACTTCATAAACGCACTGAGCCTCGTGAACATCATCCTCCTCTTCAATTAAATGTACGACGTGCTCATGTATTTGAAGATACCTATAGACAGCTTCAAGGTCGTACTGGTAAAGAAATCAAATATGGTAAACTCAATGTTCAGTTCCATAACGAAGAAGGTGTGGATGCTGGTGGCGTCGCTCGTGAATGGTTCTCTGTTTTGGCAAGACAAATGTTTGATCCTAATTATGCGCTTTTCATTACATCGGCAGCAGATAAATTAACTTATCAGCCTAACCGCCTCTCCGTTGTCAATCCTGATCATCTTAGTTACTTTAAATGCGTCGGTCGTATCATTGGTAAAGCAATTCATGATGGTCGATTACTAGATGCATACTTTACTCGTTCTTTCTATAAACTCATGTTGGGACGTTCTGTTGATTACCGTGATGTAGAAGCTGTGGATCCTGCCTATTACAAGAGTTTAGTCTGGATGTTGGATAACGACATTACAGATATTATCGATCTGACATTTAGTGTGGAAAATGACGACTTTGGTACTAACGACGTTATTGATCTTAAACCCAACGGACGCAATATTCAAGTGACAGAAGCCAACAAACATGAATATGTGACACTCATTACCGAACAAAAATTGGTTTTGGCGATTAAAGAACAAGTGAATGCATTTTTGGAAGGATTCCATGATATTATTCCAGCACAATTGATCCAGATCTTTAACGAACAAGAATTAGAGTTACTGATTTCTGGTTTACCCGATATTGATATTGATGAATGGAAAGCTAATACTGTTTATGAAGGTTATACCCTTTCTTCACCTCAAATACAATGGTTTTGGCGTGCTGTCCGATCCTTTGATCAAGAAGAAAGAGCGAAATTGCTTCAGTTTGCCACAGGAACATCCAAGGTTCCTTTGGAAGGTTTCTCGGAATTACAAGGCTCAAATGGTGTACAAAAGTTTCAAATACACAAGGAGTTTGGTGATGTGAATCGTTTACCTTCTGCTCATACTTGGTAAGAATCGGTCAATAATCATAATTTTGGATTGAAAATTAATCTTTTATCATAGCTTTAATCAAATTGATTTACCACAATATTTGAGCTACGAGGATCTTCGTTCGAATCTGTTCAAGGCTATCAGTGAATGTTCGACTGGTTTTGCATTCCAATAGATAATTTTCTCTTTCCCTCAAAATAACTTTAAAAAAATTATTACCAGAAGTTCTTACTGAAGGAAGCTCATTCTTGTTGATGAGTTAGTAAAAAATTGAGACATGGTCCAACATTTTAGTTTTAATACATGCCATATTTTCATTTTAGTATCATTGCACGATTATTATAAATGTTCCTGCAGCAGTAACAATGATTACT
Source organism: Mucor piriformis (assembly GCA_943193625.1). Classification (NCBI taxonomy): domain Eukaryota; kingdom Fungi; phylum Mucoromycota; class Mucoromycetes; order Mucorales; family Mucoraceae; genus Mucor; species Mucor piriformis. The sequence goes on along the minus strand of OW971871.1, from coordinate 2,242,258 downwards.
TCTCTCATTGAATACAATGAAAAATGATGCGAAAATAATGTTCCGTATCGCACAATGCAACCTTATTGTTAAGCTCACAAAAAGCGCCACTTGGTAATATTTGGCATCAGATGGATACAAATATAAACTTTTTTATTGTGTGAGAAACGTTATATAGAGCTATAATATAATTAGGATAAAGGGTGTGTGTACAAAGAAAGAGTATATAAATATGTATAGAATTAAAATTACAAGCGATGGGGGAGGGAAGGGGGGAGGGGGAACTGCGAAATAATAAAGCCTAGGTCACAAAGTACAACTGCTTCGACTTTGTAACTGGTGATAATTTTGGGCTTTTCTCATCGGATGAAGAAGCGCAAGAGGCCGAAGATGACGAGGTCCACGAGGAGTCATCGTTTTCATATGAATACGTCGTGGATAACATGACATCGCTCAAAGTATTACAAGTTGATTTTCGAGAAAGATACCTAAGCGCCTTCTTGGTCACAGTGCGGCATCCAATTAGATTCAAGTACGTTAAATATCGACTATGAATAGAAAGCATCAGTGCCGTTTTGTCATCCACACATGGCCAATAGGATAAATTCAGGTGTTCCAGGTTTTTCAGATTTAAGGCGATCAATTCGACAGTGTGGTTTGATACTAATTCGCTTGCCCTTTTCTTTGCCATGAGTGAATGATAATGTTGGGCTGATGTATCTGTAAGTGCGAGCGGTACATTCAATCGATGCATCAATTCTATCAGTTCATTCAAGGGGTTGCTTTCATCCATCATGCTTGATCTTTGTAGAAAATCTTCCATATCCTCCTCCATCGTCATATCCTCTTGTTCGTGATGAAAACGAGCTCTTTCCCGTCTGTTATGCGATAATCTGTTGCGTAATTCACGTAGCGAGCTCTTCTTTTTCATTGAGACATTTAACCTGTTGATATTAGGGCAATGCGTTACCAGGTGTTCCAAATCCGAATGTCGGATGGCTTTTGTACATTTAATATCCAACCATTCAAGCCTGGGGCCGCATACACCAGCAATCGCGTGGATGGTGGATCCAGTCACATGGCTACAATCACTCAGGTTTATACGTCGGATGGTATTTCCGGATGCTGTCACGAGCCCAATTATTCCATTATCAGAAATCAGGTTACAACCACCCAAATGCAATGTTTCCAGACGGTGACAGGTGTTTTCCAGGTGTGATAATCCAATATCGGTGATTTTTCGGCAATTTTGTAAAATGAGTACCTTAATTGATGAATATCCGGCAAGGCACCGAAGGCCTTCGTCTGTAATGAGTTGGCAATCAGACAAATTCAGGTTTGTCAGCTGAGGGCAGAAACGAACAATATGCCGAATTGTACAGTCAGTAACGTCAAATGCCAGACTTTGAAGATCAAGGGATTTTACAGCATGTCCATAGCGTGATAGGTGTAAAGGGAAGTGGGACATCTGACGGTGAGTCACCTTGTTACTGATATTGAGACCAAGTGAAGGTATGCATCTAAGGATTCGGTAGTTTGGTTGCAGCGATCTCCACAATATTGGTGTCAATAATTCATTCCAATGTTTTGTTACTGTAGAACAATGATATAGGTCGGGTTGATTCAGACTTTCGAAAATGAGGATGAGTATTTCGTTTGGAATCTGTTTGAATGGGCTGATGTGATCTTTCACTACCTGTCGACGTAATTGTGTATACTGATTTGGCTGTCTTGCTACTCTCTTTGGCTTTGTACGACGCCTTTCCAGTATTAATTCCTCTGCTGTGATACCCTTACTTTTCTTTGCAACAAAGATGACTGCATTGATGGTTGCCGTGATATGAATATAGATGTGTATTAACAAGTCGATCCAGCCGAACAATAACGAAACTATTTTATTCATTTTTTTGTATTTTTGGAAGAAAGAGAGACGAACAAAGAAGAAAAAGGGAAAAAAGAGAAGAGGGGTAAAATAGTTGTATTTACGTTTCACTAAAAAGTGAGTTTACCCCAAAAAATAATGAGTTTCCCTCATTTTTTTTCCTTTGACATGCAGTTATTGTTACCGGAAGTGTGTGTTCCGAGTGGTAACAATCAATGTAACACAATAACAATAATAGTATACAAACACATTCAAAAAAGATAATCATACACACAATTATTACATTGATTGTATAAATATGTATGTATACAAAAAATTCTTCTACATCATTGCAATAGTAATGGCACCAATAACGACGTAGTAGCAGTAGTGTATTTATATATTTGTTATTTATAATCTTGTGTGTACTTCACCTATAAAACAATCTCACAGTTTGAAACATGAAAATAATCAAAACTGGCTGTTTCGAAAATAATCAAGTCTATACATCATCCAATTATTTATCTTCATCATATTAAAAAAAAATTCCTATTATATACATATATCAAATGGCATGTACACCATACTATGTTTACGCATTTGCAAAAAAAATAATATATATAGGTTTTTTTTAAATACTATTTTAAATCGGAATCAGCCTCTTTTGACCCCGTTGTTTAAACTCCATCCCACTTCATTCTTTTATTTGTAAACACAGTAGATACTCACGCTATCCAGTTTGAAGTCTCCAGTCAATGTCCATTCCAAACCATCTTTCTTCACAATTGCTACAATTGAAAAGCGATGAAGAATTTCAAGACATAATGAAAGACCAAGACGAATGGTAATACATGCCCTGACTCGTACGCTATTTGAAATATTGCTTTAACAAAAAACAAAAAAAAAAAAAAACAAAAAAAAAAGCTTAGAAATATACAAAGATACGCAACAAAAATTAGAAGCTTTCAACAAATATAGTAAAGCTCGTTATCAGGAGGTATACAGACATTTTGAACTTCACACGAAATTACTGAAAGAAGTTAAAGGGGATTTGGACGGCGTGTTTATTAAATTAAGGAAAATCAAAAACCAATTAGCCTTGAAATATCCAAACGAGATGGAAAAAGTATTACAAAAATATCCACCCCCTCAAGTAGAAGACGATTAAAGAAATAAATGTTTGTTTAGTATTATGATTCTATGACCAAGTTGCTAACAGAAGAATGTTTGATTCTAATCCATTCTTTTAACCCAATAAGCTGGTCGATCTTATTCTTTGTACCTTGTTCAAAAGCGCTTCTAAAATCAGCCATGGATTGAGATGTGAGGATTCCAGCGGTTTGTGACTTGAGCGAGTAGTCCCATTGAATGGAGCTTTCGATAAGATTAATAATTGAATCGATTCTTGCATTTAACAAGTCTGGCGTGGTCAAATGTTCATTGATATCTTTGATTGTAGTTTGATATAAATTGAGCAAGTAAGGTGTTGATCTGACTTTGTCCCATAAATAAGAATTGACAGGTTGCCCTTCACTCATTTCCAAAGGTTTGCCGGTAAGAAATCGCATTTGATCAGCTTCAACTCCGTTACCAAATGTGTAATCAAAATCAACGGGTAAAATGAGATATCGATTATAAGCAGAATGATGATGAAGGATATAATTATTTCCCGCTACATGAAATTGTTAACTTTCTTTTTTTATATGTTGATGAACGTATTTTACTTACCATATTGATGTGCATCCCAGTTTCCTGTTAACCATTCGACAGATAATTGACGAATATAGCTTGTTATATCTATATGCTTGTTCCAGAGTTCAACCGCTCTATGATCATTGGGTACAGTATCTGGATCGTATTCTCTAATAAATCTCGTGAAGCTGATTAAATCACTTACAGCTGAAGGGTTTCCTTCAGGTGATTCCTTTTTGATTTCATAAGTCTCACTTTCATAAGATGAAGGGTCTTCGCCAAGATAATTCAAGTTTGCTGTTGTTGAACCCTCAGCTGCATCTGCTTTAATAACTGCACCAATACGACTTTGTCTATCGCCACCATAAATTGTTTCTCTGATAAATCTGTTTGAAAAAAATATTTGTCAGTATTCTATTTTCGTTATTTTAGACATTCCTATTACGATGTAGATGCTGGGTCATCAACCATCAAAAATAATCCAATTGGTTTATTGTTTATGTACAGCCTACTAAATGTTAGTTTTTGTATATGATGCGCTATTCAAAATATACCTAGCATAGCCTCCTCTGGCTGCAACAACACCTGTCGATCTCAAGACATCGTTGTATAACTTTTCACGAATCATTGTTGGGTCTGTAGATTCTGGTCTCAGCTTCAATTGCCAACGTCTATATAAACCATCTGGGTATGCTTTGCTTGAAATCTTTACTTTGTAAGGAATCTTGGACCACTGACGACTTGAGTGTCCACTCACTTTGAATTTTACATCTTTAAACTCTTGAATAGAATTGTAGCTATATTGTCAAAGTAGATTATTAAATAATATCGATATCAATAGAGGAAAAAGGGCTTACTTTATGTACGTCAATGTGGCACGTAAATTAACCTTTTTATCCATCTTTTTGGCATGCATTTGTTCAACCTCGTCGGGAGGAGCAGAGATATGAATAGTGGCAATTGTTCCATCCTCATATAAATTACTAGCTGCGGGATCATTCATTCCGCCGACATGGGAATTGTTGCTTTTTTCAAACGCGTACAATTGAGGAAGTTTATGCATGTCTTCGATCTTATGCCAATGCTGTCCATAGACATCATTGAAGGTTTTTTCCTCTGTTAAATATTCAGGTGGCCTTTGAAATTCTTCTGTTTGAATTATACTTTTATCGATTGCTTTGGCAACAGTATACTGGTATGATGTTTGACTTTTCGGGGCTAATCCGGTGTACATCATAGGAACACTGCTACTTTGCTGAAGAGGAAAATAATTTCCATCCACCAAAACGGCCATGGCTTGATCTGCTGTCAAAAATTGTACACTAAGTACGTTATAGGTAATTAAATCATTGCCTAAGACTATCCTAGTACAGTATGCCAAAAGACACAACAAGTACAGTGGCTTCGAGACCATTCTTATATGCTAATTTGGTGCTAGAAAATAAGAAAAAAAGAGATAGTGATCATTTTAAAATTTTATTAAATAGTAAGTTATTAGATGTTGATATGCCGAAAAATGTACAAAGAGTAAAATCTATATGTTTAGGAGAAATTGGTATTTAAACCGTAAAGCTACATTAAACAAACTTTCATGAAGAATGTTTCAGTCGTCGTCGCTGCCCTTTTTGACATACGTTTGGCAAGAAACTTGCGTAAGGTCATGGGTTTTAACATTGATTGCTGTAAGCGAGCCACCGTATACACAACCAGTGTCTAAACCAAATGTCGTATTTTTCAAGTTTAATCCTCGACTGGAATCATGGCCATAATAAATCAGGGTGTTGTCCAGGCTCAACATTTTTTGATTGGCGTTCCAAACTGTGGCCCATTGCACTCCAACTCCGCTTTCAATACTCGTTGCGTTGTTTTTATCAATATCACGCATATTCATAACCATATATGGAACTTGAGCTTCCAACGTGCGAATGTTGGGATCTAATCCACCATGCACAATAACAGTGTTATTCAAAAAGGGGATATGAAGCATCACAGGACAACTTGTGAGGTAATCATAATCTGATTGAGTGAAATTGCTGCATTGTAAAATAGTCAATAACCAAAATCTTGAATATTACATTTAAACTTACAAAGCAACAGCAGCATGGTAGTTTTTGAACTTGATTGGATCTGGAACATCACCTTCAGGCATGGTAGCATCAACTGGGTACATTGCGTTCCTTCCCTTTTCATTTTCAAAAGTCTTTAAACGAACAACCTTGTCATCGTGGTTACCACGTACACATAAAGCACCAAGTTCTTTAGCGCGTCTAATAACGCCAACACTATCAGGGCCCTTGGAAGTTAAATCACCAGCCAAGATAATCTGGTCTTTGGTGGGGTCGAAGTTAAGCTTTGTAACAATATCATTGAACTCGTTCAAACAGCCGTGGATATCACCAATGACAAAAATTCTTTCTTTTTGTTGCAGCGATGTATCATTATTAGTGATGATGGTTTGCATATTCGAGTAGGGCGAAATAACAAGCTGATTGCTATCAGTACTACTCGTTTGGTTTTTGTTCTTGTTGGTAACAACAACTGCCACGACAACGACCACGATCACAACAATAAGTGCTGTTACTGCCATAGCGATATAGCGCCACATTCTTTTTTGTTTGAGAGTTCGATTGTTCTTGGGTACAGCGTCAATGTATTCGAAGCTGCTTACATCATCTCTACGGAAATGGGCCATTCTGGATATAAAAAATAAAAATAATTTAAAAGTGAGAAAAAGGAAGCTCAAGAAGAAAAACCTGATATTTTTCGTTATTAAATACCAAAAAAGGACTGCCCTTCCAACGCTTCCCGAGGCATATAGCCAATAGCGTATCTTTGTACAAATAGTGTTATACTGGGGTCCTGTAGTCAAGTCCATTGAACCTTACCGAGTTCTTTTCTAAGTGAACACACATAATTGTGTTCATGTTACTATATTAGGATAATGCGACAGCAAAATCATTAACATTGCATTGCATCTTAGAATATAGTTTTCATCAAAATGATTATTTTGCAAGTGTTATTTTGTCTTATTAATCTGAATTTTTAAGACTGGATCCTGGGTCACACTTACTTTCTGAATGGCTATGTCTAAACTTTTACAAACAACAAAGAAGCATGTCAGCGGAAAAATAGTAGTCCGACCCAATTAAACTTTTTTAATTATTTATCCAAAAAAAAAATAACGACGTCTGCCAAAAACGACAAGTATAGTCTATTTGTAAATATCTGATCCGAGAACTGTACATGTATCAATCTATGACGTAAAACATAGAGTAAAGAAAAGCCGAAGCTGAACACCGAAGAAGCGATAAAGACTGTTTTACATGCATGTCATTAGGTGTCAATTGACAGTGTGAGTCAAACCGTTTCAGTGATCCATATATGCACTACAACTGTCAATAAAATATGACTGGGGGTGATATAGACTTTATTAATACATACTATCAAACTATAGCGCTATGGTATAATTTGGGTTATGAACTTAGAATATACATGTCCTACACTACAACGCATTGGTTTATTTGTGTTGTTCTTATTGTTGTGTTGGTATTTCTTACTGTTTGATAAGATGATGTTTATATAAATGGTTTACGATATGCTGGAAGGGAAAAAAAAACTGTAGTTATTGTTTTTGTCTAGGATATAGCATTGCTGTTGTCATTTTGAATAGCCATAGAATTGGTTTGGAATGCAGGAGAGCCTACTAAGGTTGTCGATAATAAAGCCTCATTGCTTCTGAAGGATCTAGGATGTGCTTGTTGTGAAGCATGATTGTCATTGGTTTCTATAGTTTGCGGCCGGGAAGTGCCTTCGTCATTATTGACACATTGTACGGGAGGTGTAGCAGGTGAACCTAAACGGGCTTCCAAAGCCATGTTCGGTTCTTCACATGCATCATCACTTTGTTTAGAATGATTACTACTTAATCGTAAAGAGCTCTCTGCCGTTACGTCCAACCGACTGTTCACCTCTTGATTCTCCTCCTCATCCTCATTCAATTCGGGTACAGTATCGATAGGTGATATTATTTGTTGATTTGATGGGTTGATTTGCTGTTTCTCTTTTGCAATACTGATGGCTTCCAAAACTTCATCCACTTCGACGGCTACACTAGCTTCCAAATCAAAATAATTTCGACAAAGCGGACATGAAAACCCTGGGTAATTCTGGAATACAATGGGACGAAGGCATTTGAAATGGAAAATGTGGGAACAAGGAGCGATAAATAAAGCTTGGAAAGGAGCGATTGCATAAAGACAGATACAGCATTCTTGAATATCGGTTCGTGCCATTTCTGTAATGTTATGACGACTCATCAAATCCGATAACGGCAGTTGCTTTGGCGAGTCGGGAGAAGTTATGTCAGCTGAGTGTTCATGAACTTTGGTAGGTTCTCTGTAAAGCGAAAGATCTGCTACTGGCGGAACAACTGCATCAGGTGAAGGAAGTGTAACGTTATTGATAGGTGACCCAATTAAATGGCTACGTAATTGTTGAAATGCAGTTCTTGCAAATGGATTGTTGGGATTTTGAATTTGACGATTGATCTCTACACGTATTCTAACTGCTCTGTAAATTGATTCTACTCCACCCTGGTAGTCCACACCTAATTGAATTGTATCACTGTCTTTCATCTCATAGGGCTCACTAACATGACTTGGTGGACTAAGTCTACAGCGATTTAAAAACGTACCGCTAGATGATCCAATATCACGAATAAAAATCTTTGAGATAAACATTAGGATCAAATGTTCAATAATGCATTTTTTTTTTTTTTTACCTTTCCATGCTCGGTCCAAATTTCAGCATGATTACGACTTACAACTTTACTTTTAAATGACAATCTTTCGGAAACAATGTTTCTATCTGAAAACCGGCCAATGCGATATACGAGTCCTGGTTCAAGCTCTCTATCAACTATATCAAACACAAAACTACGATTCGACAGACCGACGTTAGGGACTAGTCTAATTCGAGGATGAGTGATGATGGCTTCAGTGTCACAGGTTGGATGAGAAACGGATTCTTCGGTCGTGTTAACTTCGACAGCAGATAATGAGGTGGTATCAGTAGCTGGTAATACAATTGGTGAAGTGGGTGACGAATTGGATAGGCGACGATGAGCACGTCGAAGACTGGCGAAACCTCGAGATATTAAAGGAGGTGCTGAACCAACTGAAGCAGATAAACTTCTATTACGAGGCATGTTGGAGGTATTTGTATTGGAGTTATTTGGGGATATGTTAGTTGCTACTATAGGATACATGAACATTGAAAGTATCCAACAACTATAATTTCATGAAAAAAAAAAATGAGGAAAAAAAATGGAATAGACCGAAAACAACATTTATAGCAAGCTAAATAACAGTCACTGTTTCACACCCCAATTATTAGTAATGTTTTCGAACCTTGGCTAAGGACGCTAAGAATTAGCCCGGACAGTCTATGTTGGGAGATGACACGTTTTTCTGCTCAATTTTGTACTGAATGCTGCTTATTACCTAAAAGCACAATCTTACCGCTGTGGTCTATAATCTCTAATTCTTGACAGCTAGTAAACATTACTTTCTTTATTAAAGCGAAAAAGGGTGCTTCAACGCTCTAGGGTTATGTTATACAACTGACTTTGCTTTCAGGTAAGAGTGTTCCCGACTTTCCTTATATGGACCATGCATGGCGTCTGCTATTGGAAGCTGGGAAAATCTCTTAAACAATTTATCCCCTTTTTACGACTGTTGCCATAAATGCATGATGGAAACATGTTGCAGTGTTTACATTTACGTTGGTAAACCTATATCCGCTCCCTTTTGGCGAAAACAAATGTTAGCTTCCCCTTTAAAAAACTTGCTAAACGTTGTGGGTGTCTATTTACAGTGTTTACCCGGAACCGTTTCTTTCATCAGCATGGAATATATATGGTTATCATTTGTAAAGGAGGTTTTTCCCTTGATAAAACACCATGGTCAAAAATTTATAAATAGATTCTGACGTATTGGCGGTGTAAAATTCTTTTTTACTGTGCGTACCAAATGAGTAATCAATCAATTCATTCAAAAAAACAGTTTAATAAAAAACTTGTCCATGTCATTTAATCTGATATATTTTAGAGGGCTTTTACAATGCATATAGAAATGAAGCGGCTCAATCTTAGGAAACAAATGGGTAAAAACTTCCGTTTTATCAAAGATGGAACTATCAAACGAGTAGTAATGTTTACACCGAAAGCGGCCAGTTAATTTCTAGTGTTACAACAGAAGGTAGAATTTGGCTCTTGTCTTTTGAATAATAAACCAATTTGACTGAGCAAGTAGTAATAATAGCGTGGTCACTATTCTGTTCAATGATATTAAAAACGGATTACTGGGTCGTACAAGGTATCACCTTTGTCTAAAAATTGGAATGTGAAAAAACGGAAATCGTAAAATTTAAGAAGCATTTCAACATTCCTTTACAACGAAAATATTCATTGTTGCAGTTCATTAGAATACCGGATTGTGGATACTTGTCTGGTGTGAAATCCCCCTTCACAACTCTCTCTTTGGACGGTATCAAGTGACTATACCCTGTGGCTAACGACACTATTTCATTAGAGCCAGGTGTTTCGACTTAATTTGACGTGTTGGATTCAGTATAGTGTAAGTAATACAAAGAAACAGATAGTATTCGATTTTAGAAATGTAGGAAATGAACGTGTTTTATTGTTTAATAATTTAAAACTAGAAGGGTATTGCTTTAGTAGGAACACAATAAAGGGTAGTTTTATGAGCCGTAGGTCAATGGTCTTTCCAGGATCTCACGTACAACAGAAGAAGCACCCTCTGTAGGTGTCCTAATTGTAAGGCGATACATCTACACATAAAATCATGAGTCAGTTTTTACAAGATCCTTTGATTTGTTTTAGTACTTACATTCTGTTCCATGTTGGGTTCCAGCCGTAATAAGATACCAATCTTTCCACTTTGCTTTCCTGAATCCATAATACCTGCACCTACAAAATTATTAGGGTTGGGATCAACGCCAATCAATAATCCAATGCCGAATCCTTGCAATATAGAAGCAGCCGTTGAAAGTTGAATAGGTACTTGACTTGTGAAAATCACTTGGTTTTCACGAGGTGGTCCGCCTATTTGGTTCCAACGTTTGAAAAAGTTGGTACCATCCATGGTTGTAATGGGTTCCTGGAATTTCGTTAAAACGATAGGAAGCTTCAAATGAAGCACTTGTGTTTCAGGGCCAACTGTGTAAGCGACAAACACTTCAGGCGAGCTGGAAAATACATCCAGACACTCTGCTGTAATAAGTCGTTGCACTTGTTCCCCAGCTGAGAGCACGTTGCTATCTGCAGGGGTAAGGTTAACGGTAAGGCCTTCAAGAGGTGTGACGATCACATTAACACCCGACATAGTGTATGGCGTCTTGTTTGTCAAGTACAAAGCAAGGCGACCTTGATTGGCATGATATTCGGATTTGACAGAGACTTGCATTTGGGAATCCTCAAATAAGACACCTTCCTTGTTATATAATAGGAGATTGTAGCCGAGCTCGTAACCAGAGGTTAGAGGTGTGTTGGTGGGAATATTTAATAATTGCAAAGGTGGAGCAGGATTGGTGTCTAAAGAGAGGTCATTAAAGTTGAGTAAATCAGGCTCATCGGATTGTTGAATATATGACGAGGTAAGCGGCATAGTATTAGAGCGTGTTGGCATATGTGATGGAGCCATAGGAGATCCAGCAGCAGCAGAAGCTGCGTGAACGTTATCAACAGAACTGGACCGAACAGAAACCATACGCTTCAAACTATCTTGACGTTCCATATTAGCTTCACGTCCACCGATCACCCAAACACGTTTATCTTCGGTGTCTCCTTGTTTCTGGTTGAGTTTAAGTAATAATGTAGATTCTCTTTCAGGAAATGGTGGCATTTCCTCACACACTGTTTGAAGCATGTCATCAGTTGGCATGGTTGAAATAGAAAAGTATTCACACGCACGTTGTTGCAGTTCGGCATCTAAAACATACCTGTACTGGTTCAGCACAGGTAAAATCTGTCCCTTAATTTCAGGAAAGAGGTTCACAAATTTGACATAGGTAGTCATCAATAAAGCTCTAGTTTGAAGTGAACAAAGATTAAATTTAGCATGAACAGCGTTAAACTGTTCAATAGGACTACAGCCGTTGATATTGGCAATCAAATGACCAAATTCACCAAGGATGTATCCACCCACTTTGACCATGGTTTCATTGTATTGAGGCGAGCCCAAATAGTTTAAGACGGTTTTAGCAGCATACTCTTGTAACTCCTCATTGTTGGTGACAATCTGAACAACACGGAACCAAACTTCTTCTCCGACTTGTTCACCAGCAGTGGAGATCAATTGAAGAATAATATCAACGTACCAAGAGTAACTGGAAGCGAATTTCTCTGCTAAAATAGCGATTTTTAAAACCATTTCTTCTCTCATTGCATAATCTGCCACTTGAAGATATCTCAACAACTCGGATACAACAATCTTGGCATTGGATGTATCGCACATGGAATATAATAAATCTAAACCACGTCTTCTCACACTAATATCTTTATCGCGGAGTGATAACAGGATGGTTTCTTGATGCTTCTTTATGGGCTCCAATGAATCCACACAGGCAGCTAAATGTGCCATTGTTTCTAAACCGAGATATCTAACATTGGTTTCCTTACTGGAGATAAAACGGCCTAAAAGTGATGCAGCCTGGGCACAGATCGTTGAATTGCTATCGAGATGAATGGCGAGATTAATGGCTTCAAATAAAACGGCATTTTGGGCGTTACTGTGTTGAACATTTTTGGGTGCATCTTGGGAGTTGGTAATGATAATCTGTAAAAGCTCACTGATGTCAGAGCGTAATTTAACATCATCTAACAATATAAATATATGAGCATGATTAATAATCCTAATTTAATTCATATAGCTTACCAGGAGGAGGATAATATTGAAGAAGACGAAGACACTTGACTTGTAACCATGGAGTAGGCACCTTATAGTATATATAGTCCATGCTATAATCTCTTTCAATCAGAATCTACAAGCAGCGTTAATATTCGCTTCTCAATTCATAAAAAAAAACTCCAGCTTACCCTCTTCAAACGATTGACAGCCCTTTCATAACATCCACTATACTCTACAGGGAAGCTTTGAGCTAAGGCAAGAATCAATGTAGTAACACTAAGTGCGACACCCTAAATGATATGTTTTAGTGTTGTGTATTAAAAAAAATGTACGTGGATACTTACCAAGTCATATTCATCCATCAAAGAAATGATTCGTTCTGCCCAGTCTGTGACAGGAATAACATCTGGGTGTTTACGGAATAGACGTAATAAGGTCAATGCAGCCTTCTTTTTTACAAAACTCTTTGATGTTCTATTGCATTAAAGGGGTTAATTGAAGACTTATTTTTTTTACTTCAGCGAAGTGGATTATTTACGGAGAAATTAATAAACGATGAACATCGACAGCAAGACTTTCAGCCATTTCCCGACCACCGATATTTGCAATGGCGTGTAGTGCCAAACAATTATTAATCTCGTTCATATCATCCAAATCCTTCTTTGTTGAGTTAACAACAAGTCGTACAAGGTCACTATTTTCATGAAATAATAATGTAACTGCCAAATAACCCTAATTAAAAATAAAAATTCAGTAATGGGTTATCCATGATATAAATTTATCAGCTTTACAATCTGCTTTTCGCTATACTTTTGACTGGAAATAAGGTTAACGGCTTCCAAGTGACCAAAATCGATATCCCAACCGAGAATATACATGTATAATAATTTGCAGACGTATTTTTTTTTCTGGTATCCATTCAAGTTACCCTCTAATATAAAAAAAACGAGTTAATCAGGAATCCATAATAATAATGTCGAGTCTTTTTTTTTCACCTTTGAATTTTGAACGGATGTTTGCCATTTCCTTATTAATTCGTTTTTCTTCTAATTCACGAACACGGCCTAGTTGTTTACTGTTAGTAGTATTCTGTGAATAAAGGGACATGCTTTCATACATTTTCGAATATCGGCTACGAAATAAGACATAAATTAGTGACGAAGCTTTTTATTGTATCCATGTAGACTAATTACCAATAAATACCGTTAGCCCACGCATAGCACTCATGATGGAGATGATGAAACTAAGTAAAAAGCAATATTGAAGAAAATACCCAATTATCCTTTTACACTCAGACAACATGATTTTTGGTCCTGTTGGCAAAGGGTGCACTCCGATCACTAACTTTATTGCCCTCAATTTTTTGACTTGGCGTCCTGATTCAAGACTGGAGAACTAATAATCACTGAAATGCATACCTAATTAGCGATGAGAATTAAATGATAAGAGATGTTAACCCTGATTCGGATATGTCTAAAAAATTACCCCCAGATACCTTCTAAAACGATTTGAAAAGGCATTCAGTTTTCAAATCAAAAGAATAAAAGCCAGAAAGCAATATAAACCATATTCCTCAATTAATTGTACTCCAATTAATCTTAATTCTTTTGGTTTTTATTGTTCTGTGTCAACTCCGGCCAATTGACACTTTTCACACAGCAGGTAACGTATGAGTGCGCTAGCTTTACATAATACAGGCTAAAACAAACACGAACTTTTGCTTCTTAAAACAGATTGTATATGAAGTTTTTTTTTTTAAAAGAAAAAACGTTATTGAAGTGAACAAAAAGACAATGAAACATCGGACTAATACAAAACTAGTAAGTAAATCATTAAATTACTCATATAATAGTCTATAGGATTATTATATACATGTAGTGATAAGATGCCCGAGACCAATTAAGCTTTGCCTGTATTAGTCGAAGGCTTTTAACCGAGTTTCTATATACATTGTCTATCTTTGACACTTTACCTTTATAGATCACCTCACAAGATAGTGATGAGTTTTATCTATTAACTAAATGCTGTAAGACCAAGTCCCCCAAAGCTTTATGAGCCAAAAAAAAAAATGACAGACACTTTGATGGCAAATATTTTCAATAATTTTAAATGCTGCTACACCTACAAAATATAACCTTGATGTAAAAACCCGCTAGCTAGATAGAGTTGTTGGTTAGGTTCTTCATAAAATGCTTTTTTTTCATCCACAATGCAGTCGGTCCTTATAAGCTTTAACGCAGATATATGAAGGGCCTATGCTGTATAAATTCAAGTGTGTAAAGAACAGATGATCGTGCTAACAAAAGAAAAGCCAAGTGGGGTGCAATGTGGTAATGATCTTTGTTTGAATGTGTGTTCGATTTTGTGGCAAGCTGTTAAAGTACCAGAAAATGCTAGCTTTATTCATTTGGTCCAGCTAATTTTTTCTCAAATCGGATCAGGATGTTAAGAAATCGACATCCTTTTCAACGTAACCAACAGGTTGTTTAAGGCGTTCACAACCCACCACCAAACTGATATTATATATGCATTCAACAAGTGTCAAATCCTTCTGTCCTAGACACATTAAACAATTCTACTAATATGGACTCGATTTGCCCACAACTCAACTTCCAATCTTTTAAAAACAATACAGTTCTCAGAAATACGACACCTTGTCCTCTGCCTAGTGAAACCAAAAGTTATCGCTTGGCTGTCATTGAAGCTTCTTATTTTAACCTCAATGCCTCTAGCACCATCAACTAGAAAATGTGATCAAAATTTTGGAAACTCTACGTTGAATGCAATGCTGTTTACCGCCTCATACATCACAAGATACCTCATATGAGAATCATACACCAGGTGTTTCCTGAAATGTATCTAAATTATAATGCCCTGTCTGTCTAACTGTATTTTTTTTGTTCTGTAAAATCAATCTTTTGGTCTCGGCTTATTTATGAATTCCTCTGGCTCACTTCCTACACTGTCATAAACATTCAATCCTGTATCCGACTTCTAAGCTTCACTACCATCAAAAGAGACACCTGATACTCTGCCATTAATACTGGTCTTATCATTTATATTGGTCTAGATGAACCCTGGAAAGAACATTGGCGCTTCATTTTTGATACTGAGCCCAATGTTCCCGAAACTTTCCTCAAACACACAATCTCATCCGTTAAGCCTCGCCGAACAGCGACTTTCAAATATTATTTAACTTAAATCTTTATCCTTTTCCACCTTTTAATCAACTCATGTTAATTTTTAATAGCACAGTACACATACCCTAATTGTTGAGCATCTCTTTTTGTTCTAACTTCTAATTTTATACTCAAATACGTGGGATTTAAATAAAAGTTGATAAGGTAAAGCCGTTTCATATTAACATCCCTTTAAAATAGTTGATACATAAAAAGACACAAAATTTTATTTTGCATCTTTTGGTACTATTTTTATGCTCTGTTTATATGTAAGACTTATACTTGCAAATTGATACCCACAGTTGATTAAATGATTTTGAACTTTTTTTACGCTTGGAAGGAGGCTGGGAAACGTAATTTTGCTATGTCATACGAGCGATTTAAAACAGTAGTGCGACGCTAAAATATGTTAAATCAATTTTCCTACTCGTTCCTAATAAAAACGTCAAGAGTTTATAATTCTATCGGATTTACTAAAGTAACCGCACCTATAGCCAAAGGGGCTTTTACTACGAAGGATATGATTAATTACCTTAGTAAATAAAGCTAGCAGTTACCATACTCGCACCGCACAAGCGAAGTGCAGCGGAATTTTATTTAAACAAAATATACAAGAGGGGATGTAAAGTAAAGATACTTTAAATGGGATTTTGAATACGGAGTCTGGTTGTTGCAATCAAGTTACTCTTCTTCAGACATTGTCTCTGCCAGTGTTGTTGCTGCACTTGTACGACTTCAGGCAGTCTTCTCAACATATCACCATTTAACTGAGTTCCGTTTGTGATCGCCAACTTGCTACGACGTTCTTTACGGTTACGAGGTTCAATAACTTCGCCAGTCTCTCCTTCCGTGATGGATAAAGGATCAGCTTCCTCCTCTTGCGATGGCCTTCTCACCTTTTGTTTGTAATATCTCATGAAGCGACGATGCCCTAATCTCTCACCAGAAGCTAAAACAAGCTCATCCTCTACATTTGAGACGGTGTCGACTGTGGCAGCTTCGAAATCTTGTTCTGACATGGTTCCGAAGTTATAAAATCGTAATAAATCCTCTGGGTTTTCTGATTCATCGTATGCCATTTTACAATGTCCTTTATCCAACTATTGAAATTCAAATTAATTCATATTTCTTTATTTTTTTAGTTTGTGAGCTTCTTACCATGTGCTTACGAACAGCATTTTGAGTTTTCCATTCCTTACCACGATCATTACAGTAAAGACAGATACAATCTTGAATTTTCTCAGCCAAGTAAACGACGAGTCCAGGAGCATCTTCCAGATACTCAACGTCAGGTAAAAAGAAACCGTGAGTCAAGGTCATGTGTTTTAAATTGGATTCGAAATCAGAATGATCGATGTTACAGAATAAGCAACGATCTTGACTTAAATGTAAATGATCGACAGCAGAGATGACAGACTCGGTATCAGTCAAGTCTTCTTCGGTATCTGAGAACAATGTAACTTCTTTGCTGTGAGCTACGATAGGAGACGCAAGTGGCTCCTGTTTCGCATTGAATTCCAGATCCTTGTGTTTTTTGGATATAAGATGGTTGGAGAAGGCATTTTCAGAGAAATATGATTTTCTATCATGGGTATTTATTAGTATGTAAGTCACAAATGGTTAGCTGTATACTTCTTACCTGCAAATGGTACATTCGTATACAAGACCTTGTCTCTCTTCTTCTTCCTTTCCCTTGGCTTGTTGAGCTGTTGATCGACGTTAATACATTGTTTATCGCTCTGTAGTTTCTACTTGCCTAAAACCTTTTGTGCAAAGACCTCTGCTGTAAATGGGGGAAGATTCATGATTTTTCTCTTCAAGTTATACTTGTGCCAACTAAACAACGATTAGCAAACAGTGGTTTTGAAACCAACACTATTTTCTTACTCGGTACGATAATGAGCACGTTGACGATCAGTAGAGGGGAAAGCCACTTGACAAGCAAGACAGGTAAATAAGTTGTTACGAGGCTTTAAAGGATTGGTGTGTTGTGCTTGATGAATGTGTTCAGACTGCAAATTAGACATGATGTTTGATATGAGTTGAAAAAAAGAGAAAGAAATTCAGTTTTATAGGAAAGCTTTTCGGTCTGGGTTCAAAAGCATTTACTGCGGTGTTGTGGCTGCGGTGGTTAACTGCGGCTAGAAAAGGGATGATTTAATAAAGCTATACAGTGCTTACGGCAGGTTTACAATAGCAGCCTTTTCTAGTTGATTCGCGTACTATTTTTTATTAGCTTCTAAACAGATTCTTTGTTCCAACACTTGAAAAAGACATTAACAGAGTGATGAAAACAGTTTCTAAGAGTCTTATTGGACACTCTGTTACATGCCTCATAAATCCTTGTGTCAAGGTCTCAACTACTACTGAACCTACGCAGTGAAAAGTTGTTTTTCACAACTGACCAAAACTGCTCAATTTTATTTAATTCAGGAGAGTAAGGAGGAAGATAAATGCACATATATCCTCTACTGGTAATCAGAAAATCAATCGCACCGTTTATATGTATGGGGGTATTGCTCATGACAAAGTAAACCCGTTTTAAGTCTGGAAATTCATTTAACAGATCTGTCGTATTTGAGTAAGACTCAACTAAGAATAAAGAAATAAATCGTATTAATTATAAATTATAAAATAAATATCTTTGAATGTTGAGTAATAGCATACATTTGTATACTACTACACAACTACTTCTACCTCGATTACATATTTTTATATAAAAGGTGGCATGATTGGCTTAAATGAATATAGGAATAAAAGTTGCACATAATATAATACACAACTGAGTAACTATACCTAAATTGGAAAATTAAAAACACATTCCAATTAAATTAAGAATATAAAAAAGAGAAATCCAATAATGATTGTTCCACAATGTTAAAAATTTATTTCCATGACAATTCCGAGTCTCGGAAGTGTAATGGCCATTTTCAAAAAAAAGTTTCTATGTGATTGCATACCATGATACCATAAAAAAAGATATATGTGACACTTAAAAAAGTGCTACGGACAGGAAAAATCCCGCAGTGAGTGAATCTTTTTATTTAAACGTAGCAAGTATATCAGTAATTATCATTCAATATTTGATTGATACTATATTTTTTTACATGTGATAGAACGGTACTCCATCTTTTTTTTAGTACCGTCCTCTGTTACTTGAAGGTGATTGTTAGTCCTGTAAAAACGACGTATATTAAAGCAGCCTCTGATACCTAATATGGGTGGCAGTTCATACTCCCTGACTGTCAATTGCCCAAGTATTCTTCAGAGATCTATTCAAATACACTGTCTTCATTTTCATAGTAGCAGCTAAGAACGCTGTTGCTCGCTTCACTGACATCTTTTATTCCTTTTTTGTTAAGAAATAATTGATGAATTAGTTACGGTGCTAGTAGTCAATTGAGACAAGTTTATCTTTTTTGGCAATGTATAGTATAGGAACACATGAAAAGTGCAAACAGAGGAAGATTATAAAATTCAAGAACTGTTTTGTAAAGATAATATAAATAATGACTTTGTGCATACAAATACAGTCTTTTTTTTCGCCATAGTATGATGTTGTGTAAAGTCGTTTATATGTGCATGTTGAAAGTGTTCATGTACAAAAGAAATACGAGAAAAAGAAACGGTGTCGAAATGATTTTTGAAGCATCGTTACAAGTCTTTTTGTTCTTTTTGCATGTGTGTAACCTGGTTTTTTCCAATATGCAGAACCTGCTCTGCAATACAAATCGGGCTAAAGAAATTTTTTTTTTAAAGTGAATAGTAATTTCAAATAATGCTATCGTATAGGGATTAGTTTCACTCAATAAACACATTTTAGTTTTCTCTAAAACGATCGATGGTAGATTTTTATAGCAATTAAGCAAAATTCTTAACGTCAGCTCAATATAGCCCACATACATAGTCAATTTGTGCTTAGAAAGCATACACATAACTCCACTCATTTAACACTTGGTCAAAAACAATGTGTTATCCAAGGATCAGGTAAAAATCCTTCACAATACTAGCAGTCCTACACCTTCATTGTATCCACCTTGAATCTAAAAGATCGTATCGATTTCTATACTTTATCCTAATTTGACTTTACACGTTTAGTCGGTGTCGTTAGTGGATTTGAGATACAGTATTACCATCCAAACGATACGCTGAAAAATCTGGAGGAAATGAAATTAACGGCACTCGATCCATCACATCTTAAGCTACCCAAATCTTACATTACTCCTTTCTTTTATTTAACAACCTCTACAGGCAATTCTTTGTTCTACCATCCCACTGCATCCACTAGCCCTTTCCTTCTTACATTCGTTAATGGTAAGGCAAAAGTACCCAAAAAGTTTAAATCTGATATTCATTACAAAAGCCGTTTAGCAAAATCAATGAAAGGTGCGTATATACAATTGGTTTTTACAGGGAGCCATTTATTAGAATTTACTGCTTACTAATAAGGCGAGATCCAATACTTCTTTCAATCCATCAATATAATCAGCGGTAATGACACACCCATGCATTCGTTTTTGTACGATGGTTTATCTCAGCCAAACCTGGTAAAGTTACGGTTCATTCAATCCTACCAGTTCACAGAGTTCACATTTGCTTAAAGCATTTAAAGCAAAAGTAATCCAAGAATCCGCGACGGCTGCATTTTTATTGTTCCTCAAGACAAAAAAAAAATATGTGTGTTAAGCTTCAAAATGGGCTAATAGTTTTATTTGTCATGCATTCGGGAATTTTGCCCAATCGGGGGCTTGTGAAAGATACTTATCCTTCACCTTGGCGTCTTTTCTTTTTCTTTACCAGTTCTGGTTTTTTGAACTACCATTAGGTTAATTCCGGAGTAAGATAGGATCATTAATTTTGTGCATGGTAAAAGAGTAAATGTGGCAGGAATAAAAGTTCACGCTTTTTTTTAAGTATAACATATTTTTTTCTGTCACTGCATCAACCCATAATTTTATTTAGAGTACTTGACAAAAACTAGGTCTGCTGTTATATGCACAACTTGTTTTGGTTTTAGTGTTACGTAAGATCTTTACAGAAGAAAGGTGCTTGACAACTTTCGGTAATATGTACGTATTTTGGAATGCATACAACTTCTTGATAAAAAGAACTTGTTCTCGATCTACTATTTAAATAAATGCATTAATATGATGTATACCTAGATGAAATATATATATAAAAGGACGAAAAAGACTCGCTGCTTTGCAAATATTTCTTTTTTCTTTTCGATCATCACTTTTTAAAAGAGTAAGCTATATATTTTATCCCTGTTACCCATACCTAATGTTATATTCTTTTTCTTAGGGTCTTCAAAACAAAAATGAATCTTTTTTAACAAGTATCTGGTCACATAATTCTTCGGGTTCTTGGTAGCGTTAGTTTTCTTTGGTCTTAAATATAAATGCTTCCACTTTAATTCTTTTTGATTCATATACTTCAATCTTACCTGGATTCAAATACTTCCCTGTTTAACTGTCTTGTGGATCAAAAAGCTTTCTTGTTCAATTGTCGTTTGGTCCGAATAATTTCATGTTCAATTCTTTTTGGTCTTCGACACTTGCGTGACTAAACATGAGGAGGGGTCTGGATAACCAAGAAAAAAACTTGTAATCAATAATAACTAACGTGTTTAATTAAATTCCAGGCTGCTCACTGAATCTTTAAGAAACAAGACATTGGCAAAGCTCATGGATCTTAAACAATGTCAACATAAAAACAATCACTCATTTGACAGTATATATCATATCAGAAATAAAAAAACTCCCTCAATAATTGTATACTGTCGTATTTACTCCTTATAAATCGAATATCATTGCTACTCAACTTGTCACTTCAGTTATAATACATATACATTATATATTATAACTTCTGCTTTAGCGAATATCATTCCTATTGTTTGACACAGTACCAGCTCGGATCATTAAATCTACCGAGATCCGATCCCATGATCTATCTCGGCTGGTTGAGCAGCTGCCGTATCTTGTAGATATAAATAAATTTATTCAGTAATCCAATCAAAGATTGTAATAATAGAATGGATAAACGATGAGTCGCTAGAAAGTTTCGGATATGGATCACAGGCACACATTATACCAATAATATGTTAAGGTTCATGTGTAGCTGATGTATAAATCTAATTTCTTCTATTCTCAGGTTTCTGGAATAGTAAATTCGATGTACGAAGTAATAATTGACCTCTATTTTTATCATGACAAACTCTCAAACTTAAAATAAGGGAACAAAGAGTCCCATTTCTTGACTGTTTTTTCATTCATTTCTGTTTCCCTTTTATACTACAGTTATCACAAAGAGGATTTATTTCGGCATGAAACTTATATCCCTTCCAAAGAATCTTCCCTGTAATTGCAGGTAAGCAAAGTAATATAAAAAAAAAGGGCCAAACCAGCGAACACACTCAAAAGTGCTGCGGTTAAAAGCGATAGTTTATAGGATTGGAGATCCACGGTAGAAAGACTTGGTGACTCACCGAGCATGCAGACCGAATCATTTCTTGAATGTCTGTCTTAGCACAGACTACCCTTTTAAGCCACGTATATATCAATGCAACATTAATAGTCAAAGCGCTATTTGCCTGTATTCTGAAAAACGATTGGTCACCTATAAGGACGTTTCCAAGTTATTATTGTCGATTTGAGTTTTATTAGCAAATGTTAATCAACGGAGCTCTTTTTTTAAAAAAGCACAAAGATATTGTTAGATAATTACTCACGCATAAATTAGATGGTCCATTGGTAGGTTCTAGTGCACAGCAGTATGCAAATCATAGAGAGGAACATGATTACATGGCACGCGAATAGATCAAAAAGTAAGTGACTCTTTGGCCATAGGCGTGGTTGCTTTTACTCAATTCGGATCTAATCATAAATTTTTGACGTTTTTAAAACTGTGGGTCTAAAATAGGAAAATATAAAAGAATGAAAAAGTCGATGGTATTTTACACTTTGATTTTTTTTTGAGAATAGGGGTTGCAAATTTGCACAAAAGACTTCTGTCATTAAGAATTCTTATATATGCAAATCCTAAAGCTAATAAACTATATTTATTCTTCAGACGAAATCCTTGTTAATAATGATATCTTCAGAATGCAATTAATATGTTTAGAAGCGGTTATAAAATATATCCTTCTGTCGAAAGAAGACACCGATACTACCAGGATGTTACGTGATCGACTACATGATATTATTTCTCAAGAATCAAAAGTGATCTTTGTTATTACTAACATCATAGGACTTTATATATCTGAAAAGACACTTTATTTTATGATTGTTTACTGATTTCCTCTTGTTATGATGGCTATAAAAGATTCAAGAGAAAAGTGTTAAACATTAGATTCTAAGAATTAATGGACTTTCATTATACACTGTTTGTCCAAATCCTCTTGCCGCTTGATGATTGTGAAGTTGTAAAAGAAGCGTTTTAGATATCATTTCATCCACTGGTAAATGCTCTTGGCTAGTTTTGATAACTGTTTGAAAGGCCTGTACTACCACAACACCAACAATTCCATATCTATTGAGATTCACCACGGTAAATTAAAATCAAAACCATAATTTCTTTATATATTTCTCCTCGTACTTGCGTATGATCATTTTCGAAACATACGATAAAATATACTAAAACTACGAGATTTATTTGCTTATAAAAATGTTGCAGAAATATATATGATTCATGATTACTTGTTCCAAAAAAAGTCTTGCTGCAAACTTTTTATCAAGCATCATTTTAATGTTTGTAATTGCCTCTTTTAGGTTAACATCGATTTTTTCCCCTCATGCATTTAACTTTATAGATAAAAATAAAGCACACAAACATTACGGTTCCCAATGTTTGGGATCCCAAGGCTGATTTGGTTTATGTCACGCCAAAGACAACACTATGTTTGGAAAAACAATTACACTCGGTGTTTGATGGGCCGAGTTGAAAAAGTCTGTGTGCCACTATTCTAGAAGCGAAAATAAAAAAATTTGTACTATGAATTGAAGCTCCCAGAGTAAGCAGAAACAGGAGAAATAAATGCGGATTGTCGAGGGGCAAAATAAAAAAAGGCTACTTTTCTTCTCATACAAGTAAAGCGGTGGTTATAATCGTTTTTATGTTCCCATTTGTTTGTATGCTAGCGAGAATGGTTGGTCTAACGCTGAAACAATTGAGCAAAATAGACCATATTATACTAGATATTTAATCAGTGATGCCTCTTTTGAAACACTCTTCTGTATTAAACCTAAAACCCTAAAATAAACGCAGAACACCTGAAAAGCGTTCGGAAAGAAAATACAGTAATGAAATATATCTAATTCGGGCATTTTCACAAGACACGAATAAGAAATAAGGGGAAAACCGGTGACAATAAAAATAGTGCTCTTGTGAGTACCTCCATTCAAACTGTGCATGGATGACGTAGTTGCAATATGGTTCAAGCCTTTACGGTGTCACATTATCGGATAAACAACAAAAAACGATAGATCATACAAATGACGTACCAAGATCTCAGTGAGAAGGTATTAAAAAGGAACACAAACAAGGCAAATATGACCATAAACAAGTGCATTAATCCTGGTCACTGGAATAGAGGTGATAGTGGCGTGTGTGGGCTGTTGTGTACGGACTTTAAAGTTGCTCCATATTTAAATGTTGTTTTTGCATTTTGTAATTAATTTTTTTTTTGTTCTTCAAGATATTTTTTAAAACAGAAATGACGTCCAATACATTAGCTATGCTCGAAACCGCCAGTGAGTGCTCTATATCCGGATTATTTCAGGAACTTTTAAACAAGGGAATCAAAAGCACACCGCAACATGAACCATTAAAGATTGGCGATAGCGAAGGTAGTGATTTTAAGCGATTGCTTCATAAAAAGGACAAGAGTGAGACCAGGAAGTACCACCAAGATTCACCAGACTTTAAACCAGTAATCTATTTAAACAATAACTCTACCAACCAATCGTTGAAGTTTGGTAATACGCTTTATAGTTTTTTATTTCAGCATGAAGACAGATACTTTAATAACGACCGGGATGATTTAAGTAAAGATATATTTCCGGTTGGCCAACAACAGGCACAATAACTAAAGAATGTTCTACATTAATTAAATATTGTATATTTTTTTCTGAATAAAACCTGTAATTATCAAAAAAAAAAAAAAAAAAAAAAAATCTTAATATTGTGGTGTAAACCACGGTCGAAACACCGGTATGGTAGCAACCGGTATAATTGACGTATTCTTAGCTATAAACAAATTGTCATGGATTTTCAAAACGCGTTCATGCATCCATTAGCTCGCTGTATGGCGCGGAGTATTAACGGCGTAACACAGACAGAAGAAGGCGAACATTCTCAATGTTACAGCATCAGTTTCAAGTTTATTAGATAAAAAAACCTGTTTTAATAGTGTAATGCCGAATGATCGATTTATATTAGATCCCCCATGTGAAATCATACAAAACATGTTAAAAATAAGACTAATACTCCCTTTTGATATTTATTAAAAATAGGTGCATGCATTTTTTTATTTTTTTTATTTAATGTTCAATAGCTTTTTGTGGAGTGAATGCACCTGCTACAAGACACAAATTACGATTTGTAAATTGAATATCGTAAATAGGTGTTTGTTTAGTGGGGAATACAGCAAGTTGCTCACGGCTAAAGATGCAATGAATACATTAAATATCAATCAAGAACGATATACGTGTACTTACCTTTCAAGAACACTTTTACGCTTTCTATCTTCGTCTATTTTAAATCGTTTGGGCGCATTTATATCATCCATGTAAGTAGATGTGGCTGAGGTTTGGTCGGTGTTTACATCCCACACACGCACGGTACTATCGGCACCACCTGACACCAATACGTTATTATCCGCACTAAAGCTAAGCGAGTAGATGAACCCTGTGTGACCTGTCATTTTCTTGATTCGCTTGCCAGACCCTAAATCCCACAACATGATAGATTTATCCTCTCCCGCAGACGCCATGACACGGCCATTAGGAGACACTGCGACGGTTTTAATAGACCCAGTATGACCTGCAAACACACGCACACATGCCCCTGTTTGCACATCCCATAAACGCGATGTACGATCACTTGAGCCAGTCACCAGATATTTTGAATTAGGGTGGAATTTGACAGTCTATTGAAAAAAAAGGTTAGGGAAAATTTAAAGGTAAACTATAACAAACATACGTCGACATCGGATAAATGGCCCGCAAAAATTCTTAATGGATTGATATGATCACAACTCCAGATACGTGCAGTACGATCATGAGAAGCTGTAGCGAAATAAAACCCAAAAGGACCAAAGTCCACATCCCATACAGGGCTGTTGTGTCCCTTATATACAACCAAATTCGAAAATGTTTGTGTACTCCATAATCTTGCAGTCTTGTCTTCTGAGCAAGACACCAAGTACTTGTTATCGTGACTAAAGCTTAAACCATACACAGGTCCCGAATGTCCCACCAGTCTCTTATACTCTGTACCGTGTCTTTCTCTCTGACGATTTAGATCGTTGTCTACAAGCACCGTTAGTTATTAGCCGTGTTTTACTATTTAAAAAAGAAAGGGAACCTACAATCATTGACATGAGCAGGGTTGATTGTGTTCCGAAGTGATTTTAACTTCTCCCCCTTTAAACTCCATATTTTGATAAATGACTCTGAAAACCCACCTGCGATTAGAGTTGCATCCTTTGAAGTGGTGACACAGTTGAGACTATTTTAAAGTTAGCCAGTGTCTATAATTAGGAAAATAGAGACGCTACCTGTCATGTGTATTGTGGAATGTGTAGCAACATATACTGGGTAACGAGCCATCGTTTAAAGGCATACGATGATTCAAGTTATTCAAGGATTCGATTTCAGCCGAAATATCCGTTCCCCGACTATTTTAATCATGATTGGTAAAATTGAAATAAACAAGCAAAGGGCAAACTTACTATGGGGGCAGAGGTATATCGCCAAAGGCAGGGCCATCAGCCGTGTTTTCCTGAACAACTTTCTTAAAGGTTTCAAGTAAAGGGGATTGATCGTTTACGGTTGTAAGTTCGGTGTCGTCTTTTTTACTCGACTCCAACTCTTTAATCGCCTGTTCCACTTCATCCTTGAACGCTTGGTCTAATTGAATTAGACCCAGTTGTACACTTTGTTTATTAAACTCTTCGATTTGTTGTGTTTGATGTCCTGTAATTCCAACATCATCCATCTCCAATCCGCCTGCGGATTTTAATAACTTCCCATGAACCACTACGTATCATTTTAGTTTTTTTCCTTCCTCCGTTCAATACAACAAATAGTTTTTACCTTGTATATTCAGATACTGATTTACGATTCTTAACAATGACATGAATTTGTTGTCTTGCAAATAATTAATGATTAATTCGAAAGGTACACTTGACATACGCAAGTTATACTTGTTGTTTCGGTACATTTGTGCTAATTCGTTTTCGCGAATATGCTGAGGTTCGGTGACTGTTTGAAGTGTGTTCAGGTCGGGCGTGTGTAATTCAACATGGTCCAGTCTATAAACGTCCATAAACTGCTTTGCTATTTTGAATATTAGGAAAAAAAGATATATGTCTCCCTAGGTGTGATTGCTGATTTTTACCTTTCTCAGGTATATTCTTTCCGACTAAATCAAGATATGAATGAACAAATATAGGAAACAAGACAGACCGTAACTCGGGCTATAAACAAAACATAAGAATAATACTTGAGACAAGAAAGACTGTTTACCTTGTACCAATCTAACGAATTTTCAATCCATTGTCGTAAACTTTTGTAGCTGACATGATATGAATCGGGATCGCCAGAAGTGGTCTCTCCGATTGTTCTTTTCTCGGAATCGGCTGTTGCTTCAGCCATCGTATTTGTCAAGGATACGTCTGAATGTTCTGCAGTCGTGGAATCCTTTTTGTTTGCACCTTCGCCTACATCCTCAAGGGAGACAGCATCACCCTTTGATTCGCGTGCAAATATGGCTTCTGTTGCTTTATATCCCTTCTTTTGAAGATACGACGCGACCATTTTGTCAATATCGGCTGGTGAAGGTGAAGCTCCAGCTGCTGGCTGTGCTTGATCTGTCAATCCTTGGGTGTTATTTGGTGGTGTAGACATGATTCTCTCGATTAATTAAAAACCACCCGTTACTAAGAAAGGGCACAGCTAATGGTTACCAAAAAAAAAAAAAAAAAAAAAAATCAGCTACAAAAAGATGACGTCGAAACATTGGGCGGAGTAGGTTTTTTTTTTTTTTTTTTTTTTTTTCTCGCTGATCTATCATCAGTGTGCTGGCTAACACTGTGAATCTTTCTCTTTTTTAACGAAATGGTGAGTGACCCAATACAATGAAACTTTGGAAACGAGGGAAAAAGAGATATATATGGATGGATGAATGATATGGATGGATGAATTGGATGATCAAATTTATTTTTTTGCTGGACACTACATTTAAAAAAAAAAACTAAATCTCGAATGGACATAATGACAACATATATATCCCTGATTCCTCTCTGTTTCTATTAAGCCAGTAAAGCCCTGTTGCTAACCTATATAATAGCCTACCAGACTTCACCATAACAGAAAGAAGCGTGGACACGTCTCAGCCGGTCACGGTCGTGTCGGTAAGCACAGAAAGCATCCTGGTGGTCGTGGTCTTGCTGGTGGTCAACATCATCATCGTATCAATATGGATAAGTACCATCCTGGTTACTTCGGTAAGGTCGGTATGCGTCAATTCCATTTGAAGAACAACGTCAACTGGCGTCCTATTGTCAACCTTGACAAGATCTGGACTCTTGCCGGTGAGGGTGTTCGTGAACAATACAAGAACACCGAGAAGGTTCCCATTATCGATACCCTCCAAAAGGTAAAATATTATTTACCAGTGCGTTGATGTGTGTAATCTCAAACTAACGTTTTTCTTAATAATAGGGTTACGGTAAGGTTCTTGCTAAGGGTACCATCTCTCAACCCGTCATTGTCCGTGCTCGTTTCGTCTCTGCTCTCGCTGAGAAGAAGATCAAGGCTGCCGGTGGTGTTGTTGAGCTCATTGCTTAAATTTTCATAATAAATTAAACCTCAATTTTGATGAAAAACTATTTTATATTTATTTTTTTAAAAACTTGCAAATGGGCAACTTGTATGTATCTAAAACCCAATATTTTTGTCGGACACCATCCCAGACACCCTGTTCTGCCCAGGTTGAAATAGGCATCTCAATGTATTCTGTGCTTAAACCAATCTCACGTAAATCAATTTCTGAAATTGTGCAATAGATATCTTGGAAGAATTGATTGGTAGCACCGAGACCATTGAACCAAGTGTAAACACCGTTTAAGTGAAGCATATCAGGTACGCATTCATGGAAAGCCTTTAAATCGTCATAGAATTCACCATATGTATCAAAGAAGACACCGTCGAATTTAATGTCTAATGTAGGCACCATATCTTGCCAGCGACCAAACAAGATTTTAACACCTTCTTTCTTATCCCAGCCCAATTCTAACATATGAGCGTAGACATCAGGATGTGCTTCAATGATGTAATGGTTCTTGGGCTTATACTTCTGTAATTCGGAATCAATCAGACCTAAACCAAAGCCAACGTTGATAACGTTCAAACCTTCTTTAGGACACATCACTTTAGCGTGTTCAACCATCAAGGGACCTTCCCAACCCATCATAACAGCATCGTCATTTTCGTCCATCAACTTGTTATCATCGTAATGCAATTTTTGCTTGAGATATGCGTCGTTGGCAATAGCATTGACGTCCTCGTCATCATCACCGAAGGCCTTTTTAATAGCTCTGATCAAAAGCTCGGTACGGACGCCTTCATCGACAAGACGTTCATATACTTCTTTATGGTTATTATTCAATGCAAGTTCACCGGCAGTCACTTCATTCTTATCGGTCAAGTTGTAAGGATGCTTTTCGGACAGAAGCCAATTGATGATATCCATATGACCGTGTTCGGCAGCGTGGTGAAGAGGGGTACGACCAAAATCGTCACCATTGAAGCAAAGATCGGCGTCCTGATCTAATAGTGCTTTGGCTTTTTCCTATACAAGAGTTTTAGATGTGGGTCGTGCGGCTACAAAGTATTTAACTTTACAAGATCGTTTGCAATAACAGCTGCGATGAGTTCATGACCTAATTTTAAATCTTGCTCGGTATATTCGTCGGTTTCCTCCTCTTCTTCTTGGACAATGTCCTCAACTTGCTCGAGCTTTTGCTTTTTGGCTTCTTGTTCTTGTACGTAGTCCATCTGTTTTGTTTAAAGATAAAAATTTTTGGGTAGTTTACATATGTGTTGCCTAGTGACAGGAAAAAAAGTCACGGAGGACGGCCCGAAAGATATGAACGTCTTTCGGCACCGAGAAAGTGGGGAATCTCGTGGGGAGCTATTTACAGGACATGTGCACAAGGAGGGACCTTGAATTCGCTTAGAATTTCGTACTGTGCAAAGAAAAGGTAGGAGGAACAGACGGTCCAGTATCTCCTATAGCTGAGTCGATTTGCTTCTATTTAAAAAGGGATATACGGGCCTAATAGGTATTGTATCGGACCTGATGGTTCCTGATATGTCTCTATGTATACATATATATTTACCATATAAATGTAATACAAACATATTTGTGCGCACGAGATGATATATTTGTAAATTTAATTCATTTTCTCGGTTAGTTTGATAATGAGAGTATTTAATACTTTTTAGCCTGTCTGGTTTTTATTGTTTGTTTTATAAAAAAAGAAGGATGGAAAAAAAGAAAATAATTGTAACCCCTATGTATTTATATCTGATCCTTTTAAAATAGATATGGTTAGCAGTAAAGTACTGGTTACAATCAACAACGGTGTGATACGCATGGACTGTTTGTTAGTTTCACCAGGCCTGTCAGTTTGGCTTACACGAGGTGGACACAAGCACGTTCGTTCAACGCTTTGGTTATAGCCGAGTGCGAAAAGGAGAGATAGATAGCAAACAGGGCTTGATCTATAATATAAAAGGAGTATCATTCGATCGGCTTAATTTGGCTGCTGGTATTTATGGCAATACATTATGCAAGCTGGCTCGTGTGTCGATCTTTTTTAGGGTTTTTGTTTATGTATTATCGGCTAGGTTATTCTCTTCGGGATAAGTCTTCCTGAGAAAGAGTGCCCAGATATATATACGTGTATATATATACATATATAAAAAGAGGGAGCGGATTTAAAAAAAGAACACACATTAAGGAGGTGCCTTGTTGTATATGTGTGTGGACTTCTAATTATTAAAATATAACGTGCAAGAAAATATAAAAACACCTTTTCTTCTTCTTTATAAACCACAACTAAAACAATGACAGAATCAGATATCGACAATCTATACACACAACTTGAGGCAACCATGTTAAAAGTAAAATCAAATAACGCATTAAAACGAAGCATGAGTAGTTTAAGTAGTAACAGTACTATTAGTAGCAGCAGCAGTAGCAGTAGTAGCATTATCAACGAGGACCTGGATCTTGTCTATTCAACCAATATAAACTGCTCTTGCCAATATTGGCTTGTCTCTAGAGATTCTGAACATTGTGGACTTTGTGACCAAGTCATTCCGACCATAAAACAGCAACACGAAGAAAATATTTCATTCCAAGAACAAGGTGCAGCGCTGAATAAACAGCTTACAAAAAAACAAGCTTTGTATAACCTCTATGTGAAAGACATTCAAATTCTGCGACAACAACATGATAAACGTCAAGAATCATTAGTGAATATGACCAATAGAATCGATTCTTTAAATGGGGATATTGAAATTGTCCAATTAAAACACAAGGATGAAATCGCCCATACAATTGCTATTGAGCAGTCTAAAAAATTAGTGGAAATTGAACTCCATGATTTAACTCAGAAACTATTTGAAGAAGCAAACAGCATGGTGCTAGTTGAAAAGAAGGAGAAGGTAGCGATTCAGTTACAGCATGATAAAGTCAATGATCAATTAAAAGGAGTAGAATCTCAATTAACAAGCGTACAAGCAGAACTCAAGGAACTTCGTAAAGATATGACCAATCAAGACTCGAATTCACAGCAATTAAACCCCCAATCCTTCTCTGCATTTATATCCACGCATGAAAATTACCTGTTGCGTGCACAATTAGACATGTCCACATTATTGTTGGACCAATCACAACCGATCGAAATCAATCAAGAATACAACCAGCAAGTGCTAGATGATGCGATGGTAACTGAATTCCAACAGTTTAACGCATCGATAAAGACCACCAGTCTCTCTAAATTATATACCTTGTCCTTCATGAAATCCTGCTTAAAATTCGACATCGAACCCTGCCTGCGGTTTGGGCCCAATCCCAAAATAAGCAGTAAAAAAATCTTGGATGCCATACTGGTCAAAACATGTCTAGTCGAGGCTTGTCCTCCGGGGTTTTTACAAGCGCCGATAAAAGCTGATAGCATCAAGGTAAAAACCCGTTTGTGGGATCGATTTTCATCGTCGTCGCAAGACACTCCTGGATGTCAAGCGTGTGGAAGAACATTAGATGAAGCTGAATGCTGGCGATTTCGGATATCTTACTTTGATGAATGGTCTTGCATTGACAAATACTGCCATGATCGCATCATTTCTGTTATTGAATTCTATGTGTTTTTAAGGAGATTGAAAGCTGGAACAGATAAGGACTCAAACAAGTTTAAACTATATGAAGAATGTTCAAGACTTCGACTGCAAATGTTTTTAAGCAGGTAAAAGTCGAATTAGTACGAGTGTCATAGCAGTTATTAATGCTCTCTTTGCAAATAGAATGGGCGCGTTACCCACCTTGCCTGGTCTTGATCCAAGGAGTCCCACGGGCGTTTTGTAAAATTAAAATAGCTTTATTTTTCTGTGATTTAACATTGTATCGCATCCCAGCCTATCTTTGACCTAAAAAGTGACGGTAGCACAAAGGGTTTAGGATAATTAGAAAACTACATGTATTTTGATTCAAGATATAATAACAAAAATAATGTTTTTTTTTATTTCCTGTTTCTGTGTAACAAAAGAACACTTTTGATGATTGATGATTGAAACGAGACGGATTTAACCCATGTTAGGTCTGTTGGCAATTACTTTGTATAGACTGTGCTTAAAATACTATCTTTTTCCGCGATATTTTTAACACCGGAAAAGATCAGCTATTGTTTATAATTGTACAGGAAGCTTGAAGGTATATGTACCATTAACCATATCACTCTGTAAAATCAAGTGTGTTGGATATTTCTGCACATATAGACAATGCAACAGCTTTGCATAATATATAATTCAGGATATAGATAGCAAAAAGCTTTAATTTGAAATAACAGTAAAATGTTATACCTCTCTTAATACAAACTAGTTTTGATTTACCACTTTGATTTACTACACAGGAAGTATTTATCTCTTTCACTTCTTTTGCAAATATGTATCTGCTATTCATTATGCTTACGAATATTCGTACAAAGCAGAGCAGTGTTATTATAGTCAAGAAAGCTACAGTTCGATGGAAGTTTGCAATGATCTGAAATTTGACCAATACAATTATCCGTTGCTAAATAGAATTTTCAAATCCTCCCGAATTTTTGTAGCGCCTTCTTTTAAGCAATTGGTTATTTGTACAAATTATTTGCAATGTTTATTTCTCACACTGCCTTGCGAGTGTGGATATACACAAATAATGGAATAAGTAGAATTTCCCACCCTTCGTCAAGCGGATGCCCTTTTTTTTTTTTTTATTAAAAATTTTTTTTAAACCCTAAATCTTAACCAATAAAATGGACCTGTCAAAAAGGTAATTTTTATGGAGTTCCAATGTTAAATTTTTTTTTCGGTTTGGAGTATATAACACGGCCTTAGAACGCATAGGATTAATCTTTTTTCTCTTTTTTCTTCTTCTTTCTACTACATTAATAAAAATAAAACAAGGCCTTAACCATAAACCCTTTTGGTTTAAATCATGTCTACTCATAACAATCAACCTAGTGGTGTCCCTGCTGAAGACAACTTGATGCATCGTACTCATACCAACCTGACTGATACCCTCGACTTCCATTCCGATGTCAAGACGCCTGTCAACGAAAAGTGTACCACTACGGCTATTGACATTCCATCAACGCTTGATGAGAAGGATGAGATCTCTTCAGACTGCCATGAACCTGAACATGTCAAGAAAGTTTCCAAGCTTGGCTTGTTCTATCGAAGACATCTTCCTTGGTTCCAGTAAGTCTTTTCTTCTAATCTCTTTCGGGTTAGTATTTACTTTCTTCTTCTAGTGCTGCTGAGGTTCTCATTGCTACAGGCTTTATTGCCGCTGCTTTTGCTCTTCAGGTGCCTAAAGGCTACAGCCAAGAAAACCTCATCTTGGGCCTTGTATATGGTTTCTTCATGTGCTACAGGTTCTTTGACTATGTCCCTTCCCAGTATGTCTCTGATACTTGGATGACCTGTGTTCGCTTCGTCGGTGCGCCCATCATGCGTCTTCCCAAGTACATTCGCTCCATTTGTTATGGTGTTTTCGTGCTTGCTGTGATTGTCTGTACTATCTTTAGTTTGCCAGAGAATGCCCATTCCACTCGTGTCCAACGTCTGATTGCCTTGGTGGGTGTTTTTATCTTCATGCTTGTTCTCTACATCACATCTGTAAACCGTAAAGCTATCAATTGGAATACCATTTTCAGTGGCATCTTGCTCCAGTTCTTACTTGCCCTCTTCGTTTTCCGTAGTACTGTTGGTAACGATATCTTCAATTGGGCTTCTAACTTTGCACAAGGATATCTTTCCAAGGCCCATTATGGTACCGCCTTTGTTTTCGGTGACGTTGTTGCTGATTCCGGTATTTTCGCAGTCTCTGTATTCCCTACACTCGTGTTCTTTGCTGCTACAGTGCAGATTTTGTATTACTATGGTGCACTTCAATGGCTTTTGCAAAAATGTGCGGTATTTTTCGTTGCGCTGTTACAAGTATCTGGTGCCGAATCTGTTGTTGCAGTTGCCTCGCCTTTCTTGGGTCAAGGAGAGAACGCCTTACTCATTAAGCCCTTTTTGCCCTACTTGACTAACTCCGAAATGCACCAAGTCTTGTGCTCCGGCTTTGCAACTATTTCCGGTTCCGTGCTTTACGGTTATATTGCTATGGGTGTTGACGGCCAAGCACTTTTGACCTCTTGTATCATGTCTATTCCTTGTGCTATCGCCGTTTCTAAAATGCGTATTCCCGAGGAGGATATTCCCGTTACTGCTCATGAGATTCGAGTTCCTCCTAGCGACGAAAAGCCCGCTAATGTTCTCCACGCCGCTGGTTTCGGCGCTGCTACTGGTATCAACATTGCTCTATCGATGATTGCCAATTTGATTTCCTTGCTTGCCCTTCTCTATGCAGTCAATGCGTTTTTGACATGGTTGGGTAACTTTATTTATATTCAGGATTTAACCCTGCAGCTTGTTACTGGTTATTTGTTTGTACCCGTAAGTTTTTTTTTTAAAGTAGCGAAGTTTATTTGCTGACATTTTAATTATTTATAGGTTGCTTGGCTAATGGGCGTTGATAACTCAGATCTTGTGGTTGTAGGTCGATTGTTAGCTACCAAAATCTGGGCTAATGAATTCGTTGCATATCAGCAATTGTCCGACACTTTTGTCAAGGTTATCAGTCACCGTTCTTACATTATCACTACCTATGCCCTTTGTGGTTTTGCTAATTTGGGTAGTGTTGGTATGCAAATCGGTGTATTGAGTACCTTGGCTCCCAAGAGAAGTGGTGATATTGCTCGATTAGCCGTTTCTGCCATGATTTGTGGTGCTTTCAGTACTTGGATTTCAGCTGCCATTGCTGGTATGCTTCTTTAATCTATTGCGTTCCCTCCTCCTTTTTACCTTGTACATATAAATCGCTTTTCTTAAAAAAAATTATCTAGTACTACATCCGTTGAGAATAAAAATAAATAAACTGGTGTTAATCTTATCTCGTAATTACCTTGTATGGAGTGAACGATACTCTGCTCTGATCACATACTGCCTTTTATGTGTTTGATTGTCAAGATCGAGTTGCAACAAAACTTTAATCACCGTTTTGGTAAGATGCTATCGGATAACAAAACTCCGCAAGGACCCTTCGCCGATTTATCCTCGGATGCATGGATTTCAGAATAAGAGTTCTGGCTTCATGGTAGAAGGAGATGTGGGGTTCGAATAGGGTTAGTCATGTGCTCGTGTAACCAGGAGAAGAAGATGAAGGCAATTTTAATTTACAGTGCCCACGGCGCTGTTTTAACAACTTCGTGGCTCTGTTTAATAAACCTCTTCCTCCTATGCACTTAAAAGATGGTGAGCTCGGCAAGCGGATTAAAGATAGAGGATGCAAGTGTGTTTACCTTCCTTCATATTCTCCTGAACTTAACCCAATGGAGCAGTTCTGGGCTGTTTATCCATTTTGGATCAACCGCTGGGAATGCTCTAAAACAGCCGATGCAAAAAGAATTAAGTGAGCAAGTGTAAACCAGGATTTAAAATAAAAAACGCCAGAAACATAAGATCCCTAATAATTACTTTTGACTTTAATACACTGTGGTCGCCCAAACAGGTTAACAAGGCACTCACAAGTAAGCGAGATAACGTGTCCGTTGCTCTTATTAAAGTCAGTGATGCAGAAACCACGAAAAAGCTGCACGCAAATGATAAAGAAATGAGGCGCTTTGATACATATAGTAATAATAATACGCGTTACTGTCACTAAAATAGGTGTTGGAAGCAGGAGGATAACTCAACTCTATAAATGAGGATCATGGCCATTTAAGCGAAAGTGATGCTGTCACTGACGAAAGCTTGGTATACGCTGTCAATGACAACCAAGATAAATTTACAAGCACGATATCATGAGATGAAGGGATTCCTGACTATTTGAAGCAATTCAGATTAGTGCAAAAATATCAATGCAGGCACCTCCTAAGCGGTATATAACATATTTTATTTCATTTAAAGGCATTTAAAAATGCAAAAACAGTTGGTTTATTTGTTAATGCAGATTTGTGTCAAATTTTGTAAGTAAAGAATTTTGTTTTGATATATTATATCTATTGATGCCTCTGCTTTAGATCTTTATATCATATTATACTGTTGAAGAAAGGCCGGTCTTATCACGAAATAAAGATGTATGCCTTATATAAGCAGATGTTGGAGTTCCACAAGTACGATGCAAAGATTAAAAAAAAATTAATACTATAACGGAAGTATTCAGGGTAAATAAGCTTAAATTTTGACATGAAACTATGACGTTATATCATACACTCTTTTTTTAGGGTGTTGGTGATGTTCCTAACAGAAACGAAATAAAGATCAAATTATTTGAAATATATGAAGAACCCGAAAAAGAAGACCGATGTTTTGGTTAATTTGTGCGTAGTATACAAGCGATACAAGGAAAATTTATGATATTAGGCTCCATAAACTAATCCAATTCTTCATTTTAGATTAAACAAATTACCTAATGAAGAAATTATTGTTTATGTCACAACTTTGTTGACCCTATACTCGGTCCAGCATTGCATAAGCCCTGGTGCAGTATTTCCGAAAACATTGGCCAGTTTTTCGAAAACGAATTGGTCAGCTCTTTAAAAACCAGTTAGGCGCTTATTTTAAAGAGATGAGTTGGTCGAAGTCGGAATACTGATTTTGTTCATTGAAGTGGTAGAAAAAGATTTGCTCTGTTAGAAAGGCCGCTTACTTTTGCAGTCTTCAAATCTCTTACGGAGTGCCGAATGAAACTCCGAGGGAGCAGCTTCACAGCCTTCAATGATCCTTGAATATGGCAACAGACTAAAACTGTTCAATAGGATTCAACTCCGGAGAATAAGGAGGAAGATAAACAGGAGCATAGACTATCTTAATGATCGAAGGATCAGTGACGGAAGTTACACGGATAGGAGCATTGTCCATGACAACGTAAAACCCTTTTCATTGTGTCGCTGATAAATTGCAAGTAGTGATAACCTGTAGTTCCGAACGGACAGCTTATCTCCTGGTGCTTTACGGTCAGTTTCAACAACTGCTTTTCTTCTACTTACATTTCCAGGCTCCCTCATAGCTACTTTTACAATACCAAAAGGATATATGGTACCCAACACAGTGTGTGATATAGCTTTTATCGAAGGGGTTTAACAGTAGCAGGCTTTCCTCGTGGAGACCAAGCTCTTCCACCAGACATGTTGATGTCAAATCCTGACTCGTCTAGAAATACACAGTTTTTAAGTTAGTTCATTTCCTTTTGAGTCCATTATTCTATCCAGAGAGCACGTCTTTCAAACTGGACAGCGCTATTTCTCGCAACAAGTTGACGAGAGACTCTTTCATCTGAATGTTGCATTACTCATTCATGGACTCAGCAACTCTAGATTTCTTAATACCAAGCCCTTCAAAGCTCTTTGTTAAATCATCAACAGCGTCTACAACAATTGCTCTTAAATTCTAGTCAAAGAAGTTAGTTACATACTCCTTGTGGCGGTCATCCAACTTGGCGGCTAACCGATTCAGATCAACATTCTGTTTTATACGATTTTGTTGCATAAGTTGATGTTAGGCAATAATGTAGAGGCTCTCGGCTATCGTGCTATTTCTGTTAGTATTCAATTAAATGCTGAAACAAATAAGAGCGACTACTTTATCCTCATACGCATCACCCATTTTTCAGTATTCTGAATAAGCCTACCAGTAGTATAAACTATATTACAGGAATAGACTAGTGTTTTTTTTGGCTCGTTTTGCTCTAAACAGCTTCCAGAGACTTGGATTTCTAAACTCGAATTATAAATAGTCCTAATCGCACCGAATTTAAACAGCGTTTGTAAAAGATTTGGGTGGGTAATCTTGGATATAGTGTTCTATGGTACGGTGAGTTACTTGACAAGAATAACATGTTTGCTTCAACTCAGAAGCCAAAGTCGAATTAATTGTATAAGTTACAGGGTTATACCATCGCGTCGGCCTGATTAATCAGGTGCAGGTGAGATATTTTGTATTTATGCAACAACCGAAAGCGATAACTAACGGTAACAAAGATGGCGTCTCGCTACAAAACGTAGCATTTATTGGGAGTTGCAATATATTGTTTCAAATATGTGACTATATTACAATGATTTGCTGGTGATGCTGATACAAAATGTACAATTTTGTTAACGTGGCATTATATGCATATCGTATGCGGAAACTATCTAATGTCTGTGGTGAAGAAGATTGGTATATTTAAGAATCCATAACATGCAGCTTAAGAAATGATACTTCTTTTTTTTTTATAATTCTGTTGAAATAGCTGCCTAGACTAATATTATGTATGCATTAACAAAATTCAAAAAAAAAATTTTACTTACGAGTCATTTTAGGTTTATCTACACAATGAAAAATAAGAATGCTTATGTAATTGGATCATAGAAGAGTCGGGCGCCGGGAGTGGAAAATGTATTATTGAGATCGCTTTGCTCAACATTAAAATGTCTACTACTTCTAATTTGAATCAGTTCAAGTTCTCAGGTATGATATACTACTGCAACACATAATTAACTCAGTGTCTTTAATAAAGTGTTCCAGTAGGTGATGCATTTGATTCTCTTCGAACAGTACGCGTACCTGCGAAAGATGGCGAGAGTGGCGAAGACATTCAATTACAATATTCTCATCAAAAAGTAATCGGTAATGGTTCTTTTGGTGTTGTCTACCAGGTGAAACTATCACAGGATGGTGAAGATGCAGCAATCAAGAAAGTATTGCAAGATAAAAGATTCAAGGTATTGTCTTTTTTTTTTCACTTGTTCGATGGTGGATTAACATTACGATTAGAATCGAGAATTAGAGATTATGAGGCTGATGAGCCACCCCAATGTATGTGGTTTGAAAGCTTATTTTTATTCTCAAGGCGACGGAGGGAAGGTGAGTTTGCACAAGTAGTATTAAACAATCAGCAAAACTTATCAAAAGTACTTTTCTTTTCTTTTCTTCTTCTCCCAATTCTTCGCTGACTTGGTTTACTATTATGCTCCCAAAACGATTCAAGAAAGATGATGTTTATCTTAATTTAGTTATGGAATATGTACCAGAAACAGTGTATCGTGTATCTAGACATTATACTAAGATCAAGCAAGCAGTGCCAATGTTGATTGTCAAGCTATACATGTACCAGCTATTTCGTTCACTAGCCTATTCCCACGCATTAGGTATTTGCCATCGGGATATCAAGCCTCAAAATCTGCTCGTACATCCTATATCTGGTGTGTTGAAACTTTGTGATTTCGGTAGTGCAAAAATATTAGTAGAGGGATGTATGAATGTTGCTTATATTTGCTCTCGTTACTACAGAGCACCCGAATTGATTTTTGGCGCTAGTTTGTATACATCAAGTATAGATATATGGTCTGCTGGATGCGTTATGGGCGAGCTATTATTAGGACAGCCATTATTCCCCGGTGAAAGTGGTATAGATCAGCTAGTCGAGATTATTAAAGTACTTGGTACACCATCAAAGGATCAAATACTGACCATGAATCCCAACTATACAGACCACAAATTTCCTTCCATTAAACCTCATCCGCTATCCAAAGTATTCAGATCAAGAACACCGCCAGAGGCCATTGATCTATTATCCCATATATTGCAATATGATCCCAAAGCAAGACCAACTGCAAGTGAAGCTTTAGTACACCCGTTTTTTGATGAGCTTCGTAATCCAGAAACAAAGATGGCTACTGGAAGAGAATTACCCGAATTATTTAATTTCACTCGAGAAGGTAAGTGATAAAAGATACATTTTAAATAAACAAAAGACTTAATTTTTATTTTGGAAATAACAGAATTGTCCATCAGACCTGATCTGATACATAAATTAGTGCCTGTTCATTGTAATGAGAATTTGCAATCAGTTGGTGTTGACATAAATAATTTCACTCCTATCCCAATTGAGGAATTACGTCTACCTTCTTTGGGTTAATAATGTATAATTTTTTTTATTAAACATTACTGTTTCCACTTTTCTTTTCTTGACGTAATCTCCTCTGTTCCCTTTTTGCTGTCAGTTCAGCTTCCAATTTGGCTAGTGTTTTTGCTTGAATCTGTGAGCCCTGCCCAATTCTGATATGACCATTGGTTGATTTAAGAATAGATTTTACTGGCTTGGTTCGTAACAGTGATATTGGGTCAAGCTGTGGTAGTTCATTTACTTTCTCTGTTTCCTTGGGTTTCTTGGGTTTTTTCGGCTTATTTGGCTTATTTGGCTTATTTGGCTTATTTGACTTATTCACTTTTCCAGTTTTAGGAGCAGATTTAGGGGCAGATTTAGGAGCAGTTTTAGGAGCAGTTTTAGGAGCAGTTTTAGGTGCAATTTTAGGTGGAAATGCATTGTTGTAAGCCTTTTCAAAAGGGTTGGGTAAAATTGTCTCATCCAAATCCATTGGTTCTTCTGTTAAACTACTAGTACCTTTTATTCCATTCGCAGAGATTGAATATTCTTGTGCCATATTGTTCTCAGAGGTTGAAAGTTCCTGCGTCATCCCGACATTGTCAGTTGTTGGGACGACTTCACGTATTATGTTCACAGTTTCTACTATGGTCTCTGGTATATTGGTATCCGTGTGTGTGTTAGTTGTTTGAATGTCACCATCTTGGTTTGTTCTTGATCCCCAGTTTACCATAGTATCTGTGGTCGCCCGTAATACCTCACGCAGCATATCCATAGTGCTACTGATTATATGTTTAGTATCGATTGACTGTGTTGTATTGGTTGGCTGTATATCATCCTTTGATTGTGTTGTATCTATTGACTGCATACCATCCATTGCTTGTGCAGTATTGATTGGCTGTGAGGTTTCAATTGGTTGTGTAATAGCAGTTGGCTGTATATTTATTGCCTGCGTATTTTCTGTTAGCTGGGAATTCTCTACATACTGTAAATTGTCCATTGGCTGGATGGTATCCGTCTTTAAAGCATCGTTTATTAGAGCGTTTTTCTTCTCCCGTTTCCTGAGCGCTGTCCTTGCCTTTTTTCTACTTTTCTTGTTGTGTGCCTTTGCAAGTACAAATAGTTCTTCTGGACTTTGCCCTGATTCATTCAGTTGATCTTCTAGTGTGCTTTTTAGACCAGGATTGATATTTATGCCATTGACAAAATGGTTCATATGTGTATCAGCAGTCGGTTTGGGCACAATACCCCAATCAAAGGCGTAATCGAATGGAAAGTAACGCATAAATTGGCAAACATTTGCCTGGTTTCGTACCAGAGACAAATACTGTATAGCTTTGAGTAGGTCACATTCGCCTTCAGGTTCAAGGCTTACATGATTGAATGTTCTCATTAAAATCAAGTTGTAAGGCTGTGCTGATAATTTGGATGGCGTGTCGTCCAATACCAGCGTGTTTTTTGCATTGAATTGAGGGTAAGTGTTCCATACTTTATCTAGGTTTTTTACTGCCTCGACATTACTGTAAAAGTCTTGTTGTGAGAGTCCAAGATGTCCTCTGTGCCAAATAATGGAGGGTACATGTGGTGCAAACATAGTACACATCGACTGGACCGAGATCTCTCGTGCAGAACTCCAAACCATGACCGTAAAATTTTGGAAGATGTAGTCAAAAAAAGTTACGGCATGGGGGCGTGTATAAAACGTCTTTGGTGTTGTTCTTGTTCGTGAACATAACGTACCATTTAGATCAAGAATGAGTAATTGGTTTTGTGGAATCGCTGTCGCTGTAGAGTTTTTTTCGGATAAGTCATAGTACTCCCGTTTTATAAGAGCACTACCGTTAACACCGTGTTCATTATTCCACGACATTGTGTTGTGGTCAAAAGTAAGGACGAATGGAGAGGAGGGGGAATTTAATGGAGGTGTCAGGTGGCTTAGCCGTGGAGGTTAATCTCATCCACTTGATAACGCATGAACTTTACCAGGCACGGTTCTCCATAAAGCCAAGCTATTTTTCTCAATTAGTTAGCTCCATCCTATTAGAATTAT
This sequence comes from Mucor piriformis, assembly GCA_943193625.1. Taxonomy (NCBI): domain Eukaryota; kingdom Fungi; phylum Mucoromycota; class Mucoromycetes; order Mucorales; family Mucoraceae; genus Mucor; species Mucor piriformis. Next base: position 2,199,607 of record OW971871.1, on the reverse strand, counting down.
TAATTTTTTACTATTTAGTAAATTGACCCCCATCCAGAAGTCTACCCTTTTGTAAGTATCGTCAATGCAACTTATCAGTTGGTTTGAGTGTGATAAAATTAAACGTTATATCTATGTAGTACGAGGTTGTCGACCAAAGCATGGAAGTGCTATATGGCTGATATGTTGTATATAAAATAAAAAATGTTGTCAATTCTGTTTCTCCTGCTCCTCTCTTATCTGTACAGCCAAGTCGATTTACTCGGGACCCTCTTCACCACGGATGAATTGGACAGACTGGCGTCTTACATATCCCAACTTCCGCTCTATTATCTTGCCTGGTGGTATTCTCACATTTTTAGCGTACTGCCAAATAGTCAAAGTTGTATTGATTGTATACAGATATGAATGATGAGAAATAAATTATGATTGATACATCTCAGGCTGCCACATTGTTCAGAAAGACCTTGACTACCCAACATGCCAACGACAGGATTATTAGCATCTATCAATCTCAGTCACTGAAAATACAAACTTCTGAAGTTATCCTATCTTTTTTTTACATATGTGAAGACAGAGTTAGCTTTTAATTTTACTGTGATACTATTTTAAAGGAAATAAGATATTACAATTATGAAAATTCACAAGCGGGTTTGCGCTTTTTCCTATCAAAAACGACATGAAACATGTAGAGATTCTAACTTTATCAAGAATGAGTAAGAGAGCTACACTATTGTGATCAGGATTGATGGTATTATGAATCAAGTCATTATGTGTTTGAGGGAATATATATAGGTATGAGCCTATATGCAGTCTTTTATATTTGCACTAATGTCTTACAATATTTAGGATACGTGAGAACTATGATGAATGGTACATTTATGATAATTTAAATAAGTTTTTTATTACATATATTGTGAGTTGTAATGAATGTGAGATACATAGATATATATGTACACTAAGCTAAAGTTGAACTAATAAATTTCAACGCATCATCAAGCTCGTTTTCATTGCTGACAAGTTTTGAGTGTGCTACATAGAGATCGGGACGAATGATAAGCAGAACACTTGGTGGGTTTTCACTAGCAAAGTAAGCATTAAGTAATGGGAACAATCCAACACGGTTTGTAACAGAGATTGATAGGTCTACTCTTTCCTCGCTTAAAAATGATTCTTCTGCAATATATTCCTCTTCTTTTGACACATATTTAGGATATTTACCCATCATATGACAATGACAAGCAGATTGAATAACAAGACGGCGCATAGGATAAGGTCTAGTACTTGTCCAAAACTTCTCAATCAAATCATTGTTGGATATTTGTCTCGGAAGACAGGTAGCAACCAATACAGCAGTGTAGGTCTCATTACCTATCAAAACCTCACGAAGACTGTTGCGCTGAATGACTCGGTGCGGTCTTTTGGATTTAGGAAGGAGGCTTCTTCTTAAATTGCCAGTGTCGGGTAAGAATTGACCTGGTACAATAAGACCCTTATCAAATGTACCCAAGATATCAGATGTAGAATCAATAGTAATATACATCTAAAGTACGTGATAATTCAGTAAGTACAATTCTAATATGACGATTCCATTTTTTTACTACCTGCATCAAATTGTTAAAAACAAAATATCTCAATTGAGGCAATGCAAGTGCTGTGGTTAACACCAGTGTACGAACACTACCAACAAAATCACTGCCAGATAAACCTGTTTTTGTTGTATTACTAGTCATCTCAATTGTCTTTCTGGCTTGTGGCTCTCTCTGAAAAAAAAATTAATATCTCGTTTGTTTGACTTATAAAGTATTATGTAATATACCTCATTACTGTATGAATTAAGTAATTTCTCGGGATCAAAAGCGTGGTTTCTTAATACTTCGGACATCTTCCAAGCAAGATTATCAGCTAAACTTTCAGGTCAGTGGCACATCAACGTTAATATTTGTTTGTACATACCATCCTGCAATCCCATATTCATTCCTTGACCTCCTACAGGAGAGTGACAATGAGCAGAATCTGTATATATTCTATTAGGTTAAATCTACTAGTATAATATGATACGACATACCTCCTATCAGGAATGCTCTGTTTTTTCTAAACCCGTTGGCTATTCTTTCATTGATTTTAAAATAAGCCGACCAGACAATATCACTGGCTTCAAATTTGAGTGGATAAGTCAGCTTATCGATCCAGGACTGGAGGAACTCGAGTGTAGGTGGTTTTTCTTGAGCCTGATCAACTAATCCATGAGTGGGACTGTTCCGATTTGTATCACTACGCTGGTAAGCTTCTAAATTACCAAAGACTCGGAAATGATGACTGTCATCGTCTGTTTCCTTAAGTGGTACTAAACGGATGAGACCCATAACATCTATGAAAAGTAGTTAAATGCAATTCAGATGTTGTAAAAAGAAAATAATCTTACTTGATCCTGACATGAAAACATTCGTTTTATCCATCATATTCTTGATATTATCGCCTTTTACAGTTAAATCTGCTACAAAGCATTTGGTTTTCACAGAGATACCATCATATGTCCAGTTCGGGTTATCCTTTCTGACTCTTGAATGGCTCCCATCAGCACCAATAATGTAAGTAGATTCTATATATTGTTCTTCCTTGGTATGAATATTACGAACGATAGAGGTAACACAATCATCATTTTGAGTGTAAGATACAAGTTCAGTATTCCAATTGACTCTACAGTTTGTATCTTCATTTAACCTGTTGTTAAATATCTTTTCAGTAGTTCCTTGCATGAGGATAGTTATATGCGAGAAAGGTGTATCGGCGTCAGCTTCTATTTGAGCTCTCTAAGTAAAACAAAGTATCAGCAAAAAAAAAAAAAAAAAAAAAAAAAAAAAGTTAAAGATTCACATTACAACAACACCATTTCTAAATATTCTCACACCACTAGCAATGAAAGCTTCTGAAAGAACCTCAGCAGCTAAACCTCTTGCTTCTAAGATCTCCATAGTACGTGCAGTTATGAGAATCGCTCTGCTTTGATCAGTTGGTCCTGACTTGGGATCGACACAGTACACAGAATGACCACGACTAGCCATTTGGTAAGCAAAAAATAAACCTACCGGTCCTGCACCGCTTACGAGAATATCCACTTTGATATTTGACATGTTTTTAAAAGTATAATGTCCATCATTTGAAAAAAAACAATGTATTTATGCAAACTGATCCACGGATAAACCAATACCGAAATCGGAGCTGTTTATGAGTCAAATTTAAAGCGCATCGATTTAACGCACCCAATTTAACGTGCCGGTATAGCGCACACCGGTCCAGCGCACCCAACCTATTCTTTTTTAAGCAAGCAGTTCATGCATCATGTGCTATCATAATCCCTAAAAGCGCAGCATCTAATCATACATACAATAATCTAAACATATACCATATTATTGTAATTTTTATTGATTGTTTTTTTCTAAAGTTTATATATTGTGAATTTATATTACAGGGTTTGTTATACTATTTGCAGATAGTGTATGTAGAAACACGGTTTAACGACCACGACCTCTTCCGCCACCTCTTCCGCCACCTCTACCACCACGACTAGATCCTCCTCCGCGAGAGCTTCCACCACGGGAGCTTCCGCCACCACGAGAGCTACTACCACCACGAGAACTTCCACCACGGCCGCGAGAGCTACCACCACGTCCACCGGAAGAAGGACGGTTAGATTTCTCCTTTCTCTTTTCGAGAGCAACACGATCTTTACGGATTTGACTGGCATCCTTCAATTCACTCTTGGTGTTGGAACGGTCACCGAAACGTTTCTTACCCATGCCATCCTTATCAACAATGGATTCGGTCTCATTCATCTTTCTCTTCTTCATCTTTTTATCATAATCATAGGCGAGAGGATCCACACGCTTAGCCTCTTCTTCCTTATTATGACGGAAACGTTTTTGAGCCATGCTACCAGCATTATCCAACTCACGTTCACCAGCACGGGGAAGAGTAATATGCTTCTTCTTAGCCCATTCATCAAAACGACCACTCTTGTAAGAAGCAGAGATCAACGCACCACTTTCAGTACGAATCAACTTTTTGTTGTCGGAACCAATACCGCTACCACGGATAAACTTTCTCTTTTTAGAATCCCAACGAAGCATGTTTTGACTCTTCTTGATAGCATCATTATCATCACCAGTTAAATCCAATTGAGCCTTACTGGCTTGCTCCATGAAACTACCTTCGTTATTCATAGAATAACCACGTTCGGTATTAGCATCCTTTTGAGTATAAGAAATATAGAACTCTTCATCACGATAACTCTTCTTCTTGTCTTCCTTAGAGGCTGGTATATTGAATGCCTGAGCTAATTCTTCCTCTTCGACGTCACCACCTAAACTTTCGACAAGTTTCTTTTCATCACGAATATCAAGAGGTTTATCCAAAACGGCTGATTCAGCTTGAACCTTTGATTTGTGAGCAGTAATGATCTTATCAACAACACCACGACGACCACGCATCATGACAGTGGCAGGAGTAAGTTTACGTGTACCACGGATACCGAATTCAAAAATGGTTTCAGCAGGTCTGAAACCGGAGATGGCTTCAATCAAACTAGCACGTTGAAGCTCAGAAGCACTTTGGTTTTCTTCATTGATCAAAAGAGGATGAAGGTTGCTGTAAGCTTTCTTCTTCATGACTTCCTTGGCACGACCATAACTCTCGGCAGCAGCACGAGGCTTGGTACGGTTATACAGCTTGTAAGCGTTCAAGGCGGTTCTGTAAATACCGTCTAAACTAGCATCCTTGGAAATCTTATCAGCAGCCCAGGCTTGATCATCAATCAAAGCTTCTTTAGGCATAGAACCAATCACTAAATCAGAAGTGTAGTCGTATTCTTCCTTCTCTCCAGCAAGAATAAGAGGTCGGGTTAAGAAAAGTTGAAGATCAACCAAGTAAGGCAATTCCTCAGAGGTGACGAAAGAATAAGCCCAACCACGACGACCGGCACGAGCAGCACGACCAACACGATGGACAAATACCTTAGAGGAACCACAGAAATCGTAATTGATGACGTTTTCCAAAATGGGAATATCGATACCACGAGCAGCAACATCAGTTACCACCATAATGTTAGTAACACCATTTCTGAATCTATTAATCTGAATATTACGAGCAGTTTGATCGAGAGAACCATAAACATAAGAAACTTGGTATCCAGCAATATCCAAAAGAGTAGCTAAATATTCGACATGATGCTTGGTAGCAGCAAACAAAATGGTTTGTTTATCGGCTTCGGTACCACTCTGTTCCTTCTTGTCCTTCTTCTTCTTGTACTTTCTAACATCGCTTTGATCCTCATTCTGTGTCTTTTTAGGCAATTTTATAACATTTTTGAGCAAGTACAAAAGAGCACCTTCTTTTTCGTTATCCTTGACAGCGAAAAATGCCATTTCAAGATCACGAGAAATCTTGGTATCCACATCCAAACGGATCAAAGTAGGTTCTTGCAAACCGGCTTTAGCGAAATCAACAAGCATCTTGGGTAAAGTAGCAGAGAACAACAAGGTTTGACGACTAGGAGGAAGACGAGAAAGAATTTCGTGTAATTGAACAGCGAAACCCATTTCGAACAAACGATCAGCTTCATCAAAAACAACATATTCAATTGTACGAAGATCAAGATTCATTTCGACGGAAACATGCAATAAACGACCAGGTGTTGCAATCAAAATATCGGGGTTAGATGCAATCATCTCAAACTGTTCATCTAAACTATCACCACCAACAATGCAACCACTGCGAAGATCGGTGTATTTCATCAATTCCTTACAGACCTTTTGTGTTTGAAGGGCCAATTCACGAGAGGGCGACAAAATCAATCCACGAGCACCAGTTTTGGCAGAATGTGCTTTGAGTTTTTCCAACATTGGGATCAAAAATGCGGCGGTCTTACCAGAACCAGTACGAGCCATACCGACTACATCGTCGCCTTGTAAAATAAGAGGAATACACTTACGTTGAACTGGTGTAGGGACTTTGAAACCCTTGTGAATAATAGCCTTGAATACATTGTTACTTAAACCTTTAAAAATAATTAGTGCCTTGATTTCATTTCATTTTATTTTTGACGTTTAGATGCTTACCCATAGATTGAAAACCACCCGATTTCTTATTTTTACGGTTAGCAGCAAGAGTTTCGGAAGCAATAAACTTCTCATCACCCTCATCATCACTATCGTTCATGGTAATAGGCTTTTGCTTTTTAACAGATGCAGCAGTTGCAGCGACAGCGATGGCAGCAGGCTTCTTTGCCTTAAATTTGCCAAACATGTCTAATTCAAGATCGGAATCGTCGTCCGAATCGTCACTAAAATCACCACTATTTTTACCAGCGGTAGGTACAATTTCAAAATCGGAATCTTCTTCCTCTTCATTGTTGGAAGGCTTCTTTTTATCCTTGTTGTATTTTTTACGTTGAAATTCTTGCTTCTTCAACTTGGATTTAGAAAGCTCCTTTTTAGGTGCCTCTTCCTCTTTATTTTTAGTTGTGAACTTTGATGCATTCTTTTTGTTGAATGCTGGCTTCTTTGCCAATGGCTTTTTTGCAACCATTTTTTTATATTTAAACAGTTATGGAACGATTGGAATGAAATTAATCGAGATCTGGAGTAAAAAAATTAAGAATAAAAGCAGTGAAAAATGGGTGGCTGAGCCGAACCTAATTTGCATTACGGGCACTCAATTGGATAAAAAGGAGCTCATTTATGCTTGAAATAAAGGCCTCTGGCAATGGTTCAAAAGAAACTCCCAGGGCTCATGACAAATTTTAAGAGTGATTAAAAAATTCTGTAATATTGTTCATTTGGTAGATCATAAAATACAGTAAATAGAAGCGCGTATTTTTTTTAGGATACGTTTTTTTTAGACAGTAGATAACCATTACCCGTCTCCTTTGTAGCCAAAGCCCAAAAATTATCACATGTCACTGCATACATACGAAACAAAATACTAACACTTTTTAATGAGCTTCCAAGTTTATTTTTCTGAGAGGTGGAACTAATAATACCTCTCTGGGAGAGAGGAAGTTTAAGTGCATTGACCTGATTTATATCATTCAAATCGATTGACATAACTTTGCAGACATCATACCAAGTTTCTCCCCTGTACTTAAATTGCTATTAGTGTTTTCTATTGAGATAAGACTGTCACGGCTGTAGCTTACAACGGAAGAAGGACCTTAGTGTATATGATATGTTGTCGATGACGTAGCTGACGCGAGATCCTGATCAAGCTTCAAAGACACGAAAGAGGTATTTGTACAGTGCTCAAATATTTGAGATCTTATTTTCTTACCTCTTTTAATAAAACATCTACTCTGTTTATTACAGGTGAAGGTGTGTTTTTGTCAGCCTTAACACTTGTTAGAGAATGCTAGTACGCTGAAAGTAACGAGCGTTTTGATAAAGTGTCTTACTTGTCTTGAAAGTGAGATTCAGAGTCACTAAAGCACCAAGTTTTAATAGGGGCCCGACTGAATTAAAGCAAGTATTTTTTTTTTCATGAAAATGGCGATTATCTTCACAATTGACAGAATTTAGAGTATAATTATTATATCTCCTTGATGTACATCCCGAGTCTTTATGTTATATCGCTATCTGAACCACATTGGGATCTCGTGGATGGATCAAAATTTAGTATAATTTCAGTAACACAGTGCAACCTATCTGTGGCAATATCGTACTACCATCGCTGTTTTGTTCGGTAACCCGGGTTCTTTTATTGTTCTCTTCAGCTCACCATTTCATGCTAGTTTTAAACATATTGATTCAGCCATCTGAAAAGGAGATATAAAGGAGAAAAGAAGTATCTTGAAAGCAAAATAAAAAAAGGAGATTTTGTCATTTTAAAATAAACTTATCGCCATAGATACGAGAAACTTGGTCTCAATGGCGCATCAGATAAATGAATAGAAATCAACCACGAGAAAAAAAAAATAGATTATTGATAGGGGCATATTATATGGAGAAGATTCTTTGTTTCTTTTGTTTTTCAGGGCAATATGATCTCATTTAGTGGTTGTTGATGAGATATAGAAGACATATTGATAGACAGAAAAAAAAAAGTGGAAAATCCCTTGCTGCTATTATGCAAATACTCATTGTATAATACATCTGTATGGTCGAAAGAAGAGGGGTAATCGATATGGGGCAGACAAAATACCAAAAACCAAAAATATTTTCTATATAATAGCCTCCCCTTCTTTTTTATGCCAATTGAAAGTATTTAAAACATGTGTATACGTCGAATATTCACTGAAAATTACGAAGCTTTTTTTCACTCGTTCATTGCAAGTGGACTAATAATATGTACTTATGCAGGATACATTCAATTACTACTTTTCTCTTTTAATTGCAACATATATAATTTCAGATCGAATATGTATTATATATTCTCATCATTTATTTAGTTAAGTTGTTAAAAAGTCATTTTAATAAATCAAATTATATTTCTGTAGTGTGTGTGTGTTTTTTAAGGTCAAACTGCACAAATGTTATTTAAACTACGATAAACGATGCAGGGTGCTAATGTGAGTTTATGAATGTGAGTGGGTTGTGTGTGTGTGTGTAAAAAAATCAACTAGTGAAAATCATCCATCATAAATTGGGCTCTTTTTTTGTCCATGTTTTCTTTTATTACGTTCAATTGTTTTGAGAACTTTTTCTTTTAAAGGGCTGAATTCAATAGATTTTATCTTTAATATGGTATACATCAAATGTCAATGATTCATTATATATTTGGCACAGGCCTGGAAGCAATCAGATGACTAGATATAAGTATGTGTGTTACGGTATAAATTTAGTATGGAACACAAACCTACAATAAGTTTGTGTTTCCCTCTAAAATGCTGTGTTACAATTAACATTTTGCCCCTCTTTTTTTATAATAACCTTTTTTTCCTTCTTTCCTCTTTTTCCTTTTTTTTATTTATTTTTATTATATAGAGTAAAAAGAATGGACGGACCAGCATGTACAGGGTGTGACAACATCATCGAAGAAGGTTCAGTTATTGCCTTTGGAGAGTCTTTGTTTCATTTAAAATGGTAAATTCTATTTTTTTTTTGTTTACTACAATAGAAACAATGATTACTAACAAACATGGAAAAAAAAAGCTTTATATGTGCAAAATGTGCAGAACCTGTTGATTGTGAATCGAATCTATTATTATTGACGAATGGCAGACCCGTCTGTGAAAGTTGTTCTTATTGTTGCAATGCTTGTAAACAAGTGATTCGTGATGAGGCCATCATGACAGGTAAAGACAGTGTGTAATATTTATGATATGATTATTTATGAAAAATAGGCGATGAGGCATACCATGCAGATTGTTTTCAATGTGTATCATGCAAAAAGAAAATCGACGATTTAGTATTTACCCAAACAAGCAAGGTATAAATAATTTTCACATATGAAATTTAAATTTTAATGTTACCTTAAACAAATAATAGGGTATTCATTGTACACCGTGTCATGAGAGACGTAGGGCTGAGAAACAAAAGAGACGAGAAGAAAGAGGAAGAAGACAGCAACAGAAACAGGCAATAAATAACGCAAAGGAGCTAGCTTCTATCCCATCACCTGTGAACACAATGGCCTCTCCTTCTCAGGTATACATAAATATTCTATCGAAAGGGGCTACTATTAACATCATCTGTAGACTGCTCGTCAACCGCGGATTAATCACAGCGGGATCCAGCCAGCTTCCTTAAACACAGCCAATCGTCATACTAGTCGTTTATTCGATCCACAACTCGTAGCTGATTACATACAGACCCAACCTCCCACACGAAGTTCATTAGATAATCGTGCGACAGACCCACCTACTCCATCACGCTCTCGTAGTAATTCAGTTGAGATACTTCCCAAAATGCGATTAGCTGATACCAAGTTGACTCCTTCAAGATCCGAAGTCGTGACTTCATCAAAAACCTCACCTAGTTCGCCTCCTTTATCCATTGGTAGTCACTTTCCACACACGCCTATCAATAAGAGCGTTACTTCTTCTTCGTTTTCTTCATTGACAAAGTCGACTTCGACAACCACACTTGATTTTTCTTTAAATCCAGAACTTCCAACACTCAATCTTTCTTTTTTCGATAATGATTCAACTGATCTCGTTAATCTTACAAAAAAATTGGGTGCTAACATCGCCATGGATATCTATGGAAATTCGGACGACAAAAATAAAGCGGTGGCCGTACCTGTCATAGTGAAAACCACTGAGAATATTACTCGCGCTTCACAACTTTTAGAGTCATCTTTATTGAGTGAAGTAGTCTATTTCCCTCAACCCCCGCCACCCCAACATGCTGATATCAATGAACAATTACGTAATGAACTCGATATGACACAAAACAAATTGATTTCAATGGAAGCAAGCTATAATAAAATCAAAGACGCTAGTAGGAAAGCATTGGAAGAATTTACGAGAGCAAAAGAAGAGTTTGCAAAGGAAGTGACTTTACGTCAACAGCAAGAATATACAATTCTCCAATTAAGACATCAGCTAAGTATTGCTTATCAATCCAAACAAATGACAAGGCCAGAATTATCTGTGATAACAAAGGAAGAAATCGAAAGGGTTGCTAGAGTTCGCGTTGAGCTCGACAAAACTTGTAATGAATTAAAAGGGTATCGTAATATGTTGGTCAAGGATATTGATTCCCTTGCTAGACAAAAACAAGCAGGACTTGAATCGTAAGTAATATTGAAACCCCCAATATGATATAGAACTCACCAGTTTAATATAGAAAGCCTTTACTGTTTCTTGACGAACAACAAAAGGCATTGGTATCCGAAATTAAATCTTTGGCAGCGGATCGAGATCAAGCACGTATAGATACTAAAAGCCTAGAAGACATGAGAGATGATGTGCTTCATGAAATGGTCATGTTAAATACAAAAAATGCAGAGTTGACAGAAATGAATAACGATCTTTCTCGACGAGTGACTGAGAGAGAAAGAGAAGCTGCTGCTGTGATGGCCGGTACATCATTTTTATATTCACCCTCGCCAAGCCTTTCTTCTGAATTACATTCCCCTACGTATATGCAAAGAAAATCTTCTGAAGCTAGTATTGTTCGCAGCATTGCACAAACAGCATTATTACATCACCAGCATCAACAACACCCACAACCACCGAAAATATTTAAATTGAAAAAGAAGAATAATATGTTTGCGAAATTAAGTGGGAAATCAAACAAGGTGGATTCGGGTAATATCTATGGTAACGCAGGTGCCAATAGCTCTCTTAGTTTATCCATGGCCAACAGTGATAATTACATAGAATATCGACAAAAAAACAACTCTTCATCTTCCAACAAGCAATCTCAAGAAAATACCCAGCATGGATCACATACCTTCTTACCGACTTCTTTCTTAAGACCAATTAAGTGTGATGCTTGTGGCGAAAAGATGTGGGGCCTTTCTGAATTACGTTGTCAAGGTTGTATGTATGCTACTCATGCCCGTTGTTTAAGTCATGTACCTCAATTATGCTATGCTGGAACTACAGCTAGCTTTGAAAATTTACCCTGTGAATCAGAACACCGCTCTCTATTCGGAACTGATCTTTCAGAACAAGCACACTATGAAGACAGATCTATCCCATTGATTATTGAGCAATGTATCAACGCTGTTGAAAACCGTGGTATGGATTATGAAGGTATTTACCGTAAATCAGGAGGTGCAGCACAAATGAGATTGATTCACCAATCATTTGATATGGGAGATCCTATCGATCTGGATGATGATGATTCAATTAACGATATATGCGCTATTACAAGTGTGCTGAAACAATATCTTCGAGAGTTACCTAACCCAGTATTACCGTTCAATCTCTACTCCAAGTTCATTGATGCCGTTTGTAAATAAGATCTATTTGCGTATTTATTTTATTGTTTAACTTATTGTTTATTTTTAGCTGTCAATGTTGGACAAGAAAAAATCGACAAATTTTTTGAGTTATTATCACAATTACCAAAGGTCAATTACGACACACTTCGGTTATTAATCAAACATTTAAATAAGTAAGTTACACTAATCGATAATTCATGGGTTTACTTACACATTAATTATAGTGTCCAAAAACGTCACACAGAAAACTTAATGACGACAAAGAATCTAGCTATGGTATTTGGTCCTACTTTAATGCGTGATGTAGAGGCAAGTCGTGATTTGGTTGATATGAGCTTTAAAAATGCAGTCATTGAATTTTTGATCATTCAAGTTCATGATCTTTTACCTTAAAACATTTACTGCTATTACACCCCTTCAATTACCCCACCTCACTATTTTTATTTATACCTTATTTACTGCTTACCCTTTTTTTTTTTTTAATTTAATATAAACTTTAATTTCGTATACAAAAGTGTAAAAATAAAATTCCTAAGAGGGAATTACACAATTAAATAAAAAAAATCTTGGCTACATGTCATGTTGTACACCTCAGAGCTGTTATTAACTTGACCGAAACAATGTTCTGTATCAAAACTTCTATTACGACAGTGTAGTTTTATCTTTTCCATATATGTTGTACAGGCTGTATATTGCCAAGCTACTGCTCTGCCAGTGGGGATTTTGTGGCTCCGCGAAACATAAGAGGTAAATTAATTATAGTAGTCAATTAATAACTCAATTTTGAGTTGACAGCATCTGGTCTTTATTTTTGCTAATTGGATATTAATAATCTTACAGCATTTAAAATGATATTATTAACAACTATATATATTATGATCTCCAAACAATAGTTCAACTGATTTCAGCAATGGGTAATATGAGGTAAGCTAGTAGGTTTGTATCTGCGGAACACCGGTTAAACAAAGAAATAGCTCAAGTAGTAATGTTGTTACAAAAATGTTCCTCATCCATGTTAACTGTCCTCCGGTGATAAAAAATCTATCAAGAAGGTAACACCGTTTGATAGAAACTATCAATTAACCTTATACTTTGACATGATCTTGCATGCAGTACAAAATCTTATATTTGAGAATAAAACCACTTGTGATGTTATGCTGTAATCACGACTGCTTCCTTCTTGGAGGCTTTCTGTTTGTAATAAACAAAATTTTACTACCGTAATTGAATAGCATGATGCTTCGTACCTCACCAAATTATGTCAGCTGCCTTACTAGTGACAAAAAAGGGCGCAAACAGCATGCAAACACAGGGTGCTATTACACATTATGCTTGACAAGGTATCATTCAAATTGATTTATAGCAGACTTTTTTTAAAGCTAGAGATTATTTCAGAAAGAAGTAAACCATAAATTAAAGTTATTTAACAACTAATTTACTTTATCATGACCAACATTTTGACAGAAGGAATTAGTCAAGAGTGAGAATGGACTTGATGGAGTTTTAATTTGTTAAAAGAAAAACTTTTTCTCTATTTCCTATTCTTTTTCCTTGTCAAAGTCATCTTGCAACTATGGAAGCGCAAACCGCTAACAAAAATCACAGATCCCGAAAGAATAATAGCATTGCCAGCAAACCAGTCGAGTCAGAGTCAGAAGATGAAGGCGAACTTTGTTACATTTGTACTGAACCAATGGAAACTTTTGCTGTAGCTGAATGTGGTCATCGGACTTGTCATCGATGTACTCTTCGCTTAAGAGCCTTGTACGAAACACGTAACTGTGCTTATTGTAAAGTAAGTTTTGATTTTTCTTAATTCCCATTTTTGGCAATTAAATTCATACAAACCTCATAGACAGAACAGAAAATTGTGATCTTTACAAAGGAAGCTGAGAAACCGTTTGATAAATTTTCTGTGAATGATACTCCCTTCAGTGACAAGAAATTGGGCATTCGATTTGAGAAACAAGAAATGTATAAGGAAGCAATGAGTATGCTGGAATTCAATTGTCCTCAAAAGGAGTGTACGGAGTCCTTTAAGAATTGGGGTGAATTAAAGCAACATACCAGAAAAGTACATAGTTTGAACATCTGGTAAGTACGTTATCATAATACTGATACAACCCTTTAATATGTCATTTTCTAGTGATTTATGCTCTCGCCATAAAAAAGTTTTTCCTTACGAACAGTCATTGTATACTTCGCCTCAGCTTACAAAGCATCACCGAGAAGGTGATAAAGATTTCAACAAGAATGACGAGACTGGGTTCAACGGCCATCCAGAGTGTGCATTTTGTAAGAGTCGTTTTTTTGGAGATGATGAATTATTTGTTCATTGTCGTGACTCCCATGAACAGTGCTTCATTTGTGTTAGAAATGGTAACAGACAAGAATATTATGCCAACTATGAAAGCTTAGAAGAGCATTTCAGGTCTGATCATTCAATGTGCCTTTATCCTACATGTCTTGAAAAAAAATTCGTTGTATTTGACTCTCCAATTGATTTGAAAGCACACGAAGTCAAAGAACATGGCGAATCAGTATCTGGTATGCAAAGATCCATGCAAACTGATGCTCGAAGATTGGATTTGAATTTCCAATACGACTCTTACCGCAACAACCAACCACAAAGAGGTGGTGGTAGCAGCAGCTCTAACAATAACAATAATACAAAGAAAAATAATAATGGAAAAAAGAAGGATGAAAGCGTAAGAACTAACAAATCACCTGTTGCAAGCGGATCGTCCACCCCTGTTCCTTCCAGCACTGATTTTCCAAGCATGAATTCTGTAAAGCAAGAAGTACCTTCTGTACCTCGTTCTATTCCTGGCGCTAGTACTAAAAAGGGTAAAGGAAAAGCATTGCAAAAACCTGTTGGGTTTGGTACACTTTCATCTGCACCTTCTACTTCAACTTCTACTGGCAGTAGTGTGGGACCTACCCCTACCAAGCCTGCAGATGTTGTAGCAAGTCATGCATCTTTCTTGTCTAAAGTTGCAGATATTCTCAAGACCAAAGATAGTGTGGCTCAGTTCAGATCACTTACCGGTGCTTATAGAAACAGCACACTTAGTGGAGAAGATTATGTTAATCAAATTGTCAAGTTAACTAATAACTCTGTTGAAAACTCAAGCAAGATTTTCAAAGGAGTTGAGGATTTATTAGACATCGAGGAAAAGAAATGGGAGTTGATTCGTGTCTGGAGAAATAAGCAAACCACTGTAAGTGAACAAACAAATCATGTTTTATCAATAACTAATGTATAACTAATGTATACGTCCAGATGAGTCATTTTCCGGCTTTGGATGTTCGGAAAAAGCCTACTCCACCAAAAGCGTCTCGCGTCCTAGTTATCAAAGGGCCCAAGCAGACAAATAGGGTCGTGGGTGCTAGCAGTGGCAACAACAAAACAAAGAATGTATGGGATAAAGTTGCAACCGCAGCAACTGTTGCCACTACATCAAATAGTAGATCTTCCAGCGCTGCATCATCACCTCAGTCATCCAGACCTAGTTCACCCAGTAACACATTCCGTACACCAACTAAAACGCCTTGGAGTGGGTCATCCAATACCACTAGCACTAATACAACCGGAAAAGAGTTTCCTAATTTAAAACCTACTAAAGCCTTCCCTTCTTTACCTGCCACAACACCTAAACATCAAATGATCTTGAATATGCGTAGAACAGCATCAGGACAACAAGTCAATAATGCATGGGGTGGAGCTAGCAGTGAAGAGGGAAGGGATTCTAATACAGAAGATTCTTCTTCATCCAATACTGATAAAAAGAAAAAAGGAAGAAAGAATAAGGTCTTATTTAGAGTTGGCTTATAATACCATAATAAATTATCACTATTTTTTTTACACACGCACACCACAGATACACAAACAGGCCCTTTATAGCGGAACAAAAGAAAATTTTTTTGAGCTTGTTCTTTTCTATTATCAGTAACAATGGCACCTTCACCTGCAATACCACATAACAATGAGAGTAAAATGAAACTGTATGAAATGTTTTCACAGAAACAGCTGACACCACCACCCAATTTGACACATCCAGCTGTTTCAAATGGAGCAGCAAACACACCTTCAAGTAGGGACCTAAATTGTAGAGAATTGTAATGTACAAATAATTTGACCTTTTTTCTCAAACCAATAGATCTATTTAATTTTCATAATGGGTTTCAATCAAACGATTTATTTTCAACCAAAGTAGAACAAATGTTGATTGAATTAGATCGACTTTTAAAACAATCGGGCAATTTGCCTTTCTCTTTATTGCCCCCCCATCATGATATTATTCTCGTAATGCGACAGATACCTTTGTTGATTAACCAAAGTGCGCAGCCTACCCTGTTGAGATCTGTTGTTGAAAAAGTCGTATTCCAATTATACCAGTCAACCACTGGTTTATCTATTGAAGTCTATTGTCGTTTTCTTCAAACTTTGATCGAATTATCACCTAGTATATCAAAAGAGACTTTGAGTTGGATTCTTTATTCAGAAGATGCGGTAAGACAGCTACCCCCATATACGGCCATATAAACTCATTAGCATATCTAGAGGAAATATAATGTATGGACTATCACTTCTCTTGTGAAATTCGGTTTAATACCTCTCGAAGAATACGATATTCAATTAGCAAAGCAATTAAATAAGGAACACCCTGATCCTTACTTGATCGAATTCACTATAGGATTATTACAAAATTGTTTACTGACTATACACCCTATAACATCGCTTGAAGATCATGTATTAGTAATCAATGCCCTGAAAAGATCACAAACACCAAAGTAATGTATCAGATAAGACGTCGGTCTTATTAGCGCTAATTTTTTTTCATATCCTAGAGCTGAGGAATTAATACAAGACTTAAAAAACAGTACGATTCAAGCGTACAAAAATTGTGATTCTTACAGCGATTATTTTACCTTAAGACTCTTGCTAGCAGAATGGACCCGTGTTTGTAGACATAGCATGACTAGTACTGCCTTATATACTCAATTTGCAGAAAGAGTAAGTGCGTGTCTACGTATCTGATGTTAAGGTTATACTAAAACTTTTGATTATAGATCCTCCAAACTACAACATGTGATACAGAAAGATTGTGTTTCTTTTTTAGACTTTGCACTGAGACCTGCATTGACTTGTATCAACCTTCTCGACCTCAGTCAATAGATGCGTATACAAAGTTAGTAGGATATATGATTCGCATCCAAGACAATTACACTTCTAAAATTACTATGGCAACTCATGTCCTTTCAGTGGCTGTTTTGGTGCTGGCTCATCAACATAAAACTTTAAATACACAGTTCAACCAAAAGCCGTTTTTAAAGCTTTTCAGTTCTTTGTTTATCGAATTAAACCAATCCACAAGCAATGACAAGGATACCAATACTAGTTTTATAACGGTTTATAGGTAATCACTTTATCTTCGCCTATGCTAAAATTTATACTAATGAATATATAGCGATACTTTGTATACCCTTGAGCCTCAGCATTTCTCTGGATTTGCATTTTCTTGGCTACAATTATTTTCTCATCGACTTTATTTGCCGTTATTATTATCACAAGAAAATCAACACAATGGCTGGACCATCTGTTTTAAACTCATGTCAGCTCACCTTTCTTTTTTAAAGACACTATTACAGCAAAAATCCCAACTGCAACGTCGATCATTAGGACCTTCAGAAAAGGCTTTTTATCAAGGCACATTACGATTCCTGGTAGTAATGTTGCATGATTATCCAGAATTTCTTTGTGAACATTACTTGTCATTTATTCAGCTATTGCCGCCGGATTGTATTCAATTACGAAATGTTATATTGAGCTCCTTTCCTAGAGATATGATATTGCCTGATCCGTTTACAACAACATTAGGTTACATGGCCACTACTTCTCACTCACCTCGATTATTTATTGATGAAGATGCATATTATTCATTGGAAGACGATCACAAAGATGTTTTTCAGTTGAAAGACCTAGACGACTATTTAACCTCTGGAAAATCAACTTTATCGGTCACAAATGGCGCCATTAGTTACATTGTTGATAGTAAGAATGGTTATGACCCGGAAAAAATCCATCAATTGGTATTTTATGTTGGAACAAAAGCAAAATTAGCCACAACAAAATCATTATCAGAAAATCCGGCCATCCAAATATATAAACATTTGCTCTTGTATTTTCCTACCAGCCATGAACGATATTTATTGATTAATTCGATTGTTGATCATTTGCGTTATCCAAATAGCCATACCTATTTTTTTAGTATGGCTCTTTTGCATTTGTTTGCTACTCAGACCGAGGCGATCAAAGAGTTAATCACCAGGTAAAAATATAAACTTAAATTGATAATGGCCTTTATTGACGTTGTATCTAGGGTTCTGTTAGAAAGATTAATAGTGAACAGACCTCATCCTTGGGGCTTGTTAACAACATTTATTCAGTTAATCAAAGAACCTCATTTCAGTGATCATGAGTTCATCAAATGTTCCATGAACCATTCTCCAGATATTAAGCGACTCTTTAAAAACGTATTAAAGTAAGTATTTCACCATAGTGTGCCCTGATTTTTTTTTATTTATGCAGCTTTGATCATAGGTCTACGCAACAATTATCTTAAAAACGCTTACCAAATATGTATTAGAACCAAATAAAAAAAGCTTCTTTATTTATTTATTAGCCTTCTTTTAACAGTAAAGAGACGGAACCCTCTTCTAGTATATACATCCCTATTGGGATCATCCATGATATCAGTAAATTCAAACTTCTTTTTGGCCATTTGAAAGAATCTTTTATCGGCATTTCTTCTCTTACGATACATCAAGTAAATGATAGCGTTCTTATTTGTAGTTAAAGCAAAAAATGTTTCGATTAAGGGTATAAACGCTTCCTCCATATAGATGCAATCGGATGCTAATATGACTTCTGCCTCCAAAAATGCTTGGTCGATTTCTTCTCCCCTACAATAAAATTGTGAGTATGTTTAACATGCCACGGCTCAAGATTCTTACCAATTTAAAATCTCAGCTTTGACAAGATGACTGAGGTTATTTAACTTTACGTTTTCTTGCATCAAATTCATCATGGCTCTGAAAGAACAGGTAAAAATGTTTAGGGGGGGCTGTTCCTTTGTTAAAATTATTTTACAAATTATTACAATTGATCTGTAACAACAAGTTGTTTAAGGTCAGGACAAATCTTTGCTACGGCTAAACCAACTAAACCCGTTCCAGCACCTATTTCAACAATCGTCTTGTCTTTAAAAAGTGCCCCTTGACTTTGTTCATTCTTCCAGACAAAGTAATTCACAATGATCTCGGCACATTCCCAGATTTTGCCACCACAACCTCCACTGAGATCTTGTGACAAAAAAATCGGCTCGTTTAAACCTTCAAAATTGACAGTACCAATATGTGCTACAACTTCTTGTTCTCTCTGAATGAAATCTCCATATTCGGCAAGGTCTGTATCTTCGTCCATGCAAGTCATATTAAGTAAAAAGGGAGAGAAAAATTGTTTGTCTCGCCCACTTGGTCTGTTGACGTATGCTTATATCTAAAGACATCAAAAGACAAAGCAGTCCTTAAAAGACGGAATGTGAATACTAGCCCGATTATCGATTATAGTGTTCTGTTCTACCACCCTATGCACCGTTGATAGGACGTATATACGCATCCAAAATATCTAATTGGCAGATCCAAATGCCCTTCACAAGTCTATTACATGTACTTGAATGACGCAGCCTAGGTTCTTAAAAAGACTACTCCTGTTCTAAAAGTTTTTCACTTACTGTGGTTACGTAAGCAAGGATAAATACACATCTTAGAGTTAACCATTCAAACCTGGGACACTTTTTTTACTAATATTATTTTCGTCGGTGTGGTCATTATGATCATATACGTTTTATTTTTTTATGGCAATTTCGTGAATGTTTTTGTGCGAAGGGGGGTTCCTTTTTTTTGACATTTCGTTTTGGAAGGGAGCTTCACAACTCCAGAAGGCATAAGCGGGAATGCATAATACTACATAAACAAAAGAGTGGGTATACGGGGATATAAAAGGAGCGTAATAGAGTGCGTTTGGAAGAACGTCATAATGAAAATTAAGATTTCATCTTCTATATGTGTTGAATCCGTAGTCCGATCAAATTCAATAGGGATCGGGTAAACATATCATATCAAGGGAACATAGGCATGCGCGAATTAAATTGTTTGAAAAGAGGCTGGCTTGGTTACCGGAAAACAGAACAGGCATTTTCTAATGATAGACTTTAATGACATACACGTTTGTGATTGGCATGTGGAACTTTCGGGTGTTGGTGGTGGTGTTGGACGAGGAGGTCTAGGATTTTGAGGGCGAGGTTTTCTAAAGCTCAGCTTGGTATCTACGAAACATGGAAGGTTGCAGTGCATTTTGCTACAAATCGAGGATCGTTAAATTGGGGTGCATGTATATTACATGTGAAAATAGAGCTACCTGTTGTGACGATAAGTGAGTTTAACAAATTTGTAACTTTGTGAATTCAAGATATTCAGATACTAATAAATTTAAATTATGCTGATCGTTTGATGTTGTCTGTGTACAGAAGTGATCAACAAAGGGTTTTTTAGTAGCTAAAATGAAACAGAATAAAAACAATGATATCAAACAAAGTAAAAAAATGTTGATCATACAAGAAAAAGAAGGGCCCTGGGAAATCGAAATAAATATTTTCTTATAAAAGAAGACGGAAAGAATTATTATAGGAGTCGAGTACAATTGAGATGATAGCTGTATGGAAGCTGTATATTATAATCCGAAATATACTATACGACGATTTATAAAACACTATGTGAAGGCATTTAATTTTTTATTCTCCATGCCGTTCAGCTAGCACAATCCCCAAATTGTTAATATAAGGAGTATAGATATGGTGACCAATTACCTTTTTACGTATTTCAATTCAAGATTATCGCAGTAATAATAGAAAAACCCTGATTAAAATAACGTTACAGGGGAACGATTCAATATGTCTAATACTCATCATTCGGGAAAAAAACGTGAGCTATAATGAACTTGGTGCATATAGTTTAAGGAATCATTGTGCGAAATTGTAAAGATTTGCTCCTAAAACAGAATTTGCAAGCAATGTGAAGAGAATTCTATATTCTTGTGAGGTAAGCCACATGGTATCTCCAGAATAGCTGGGACATGCAATGGATACCTAGGACCCTCCCTTACTGCCCTGGCAATTGTTTATTGCCTTATAAGGCTTAAAACCGAAAAAAAAAAGTTTAGTAACTAAGCCATCGGATAAACTATGAATGCTAACACACGCTAACCAGGAGAGAGGAACTTAAAACTTGGTATTTGATTGTTTCTACTGCTCTTCTCGTTTTTTATGCGTACCTTTTTTTCAAGGAGCTTAATATAATATGAACCTTTTATTCTTCCCATATTTTTTCTTTCGCAAAGTACAAAATAAAAAGGAGTAGTATTTTTTAATGGCGCATTCTTCTTCCACTTTATTTTCTATACAAAGAACTGCATGCTCTTAAATAATATTAAAATATACGTGGCCCAGACTACATTTACAGCTTTAATGTCACGCATTTTCATTCGAAAGTCATTCTGAGAAGAAATAAGTTTTAATTTATAGTGAATTAATATCATGAAAAAGGGTATATCATCATTCTATATATTAATTTTGTTATTGTTGTAGAAGTGTGCCGTTATTCACCATATCCCTTTCGATTGCTTCAATTGCATCAGGAACCTTTCTAAACAGATTAACATGACCTACCACATCAAGCAAACCAGATTTTCTAAAAAGAACCATTGGTCCTTCTCTAAGTCTCACAAAATAAACCTTTACATTTCTAGCATGATAAGCCTCCACGATTTCATAAAGAATCTGCACAGCACTTCATGTAAAAAAAAACCAACCATTAGTCTATATAAATGTCGCGCTGTTGTGGTAACTTGTTACCTTGCATCAATTTTTGGCATATTGTCTACATCAAAGATCATATACGACAATTTTCCAAGACGCGGGTCTTCAGAAGGATGAATAGACATGTCACCAAATTGTTCAAGTCTACGCAATCTATCTTTCAGTTGCCCTTTTGTTAAGTAAAATATATATGAGTAATCATCTTTTAAACACGATTCTTTTTTTATCTGATCGTACCTGTATTTGCAAAAAAGAGGGGTTCATCGATTCTAACGATTAGAACATCTTCAAGGTGTTCCACCACGTTAGGGTCATCTTGGATGGGTCTGAATTTATTGCTAGTACCCTTAACACGACCCTATTATACGTAGTTTAATAAAGATGATGTCGCCCCTATTATTGTTCTTACCATGATGGATATACGGGGATAACTCGTTTCTTTGATAGTTAGGAGAAGTGATAAGGTCACAGCAAGAAGTGTACCAAATTCAAGAGATACCATGACTGTAGCAAGGAAGGTAACAGAGAGTAGGCCGAGATCACGCCAAGCACCGATTTTAAAAATGAAGTGAAGATCTTCAGGTAATTCTCCTAATAAAGATAGCACAGCAACAAAGATGATGGCGGACAAAACAGCCTTAGGCAGGTAATAGAAGTATGGTAACAAAAAGAAGATGGCGAGGAGAGCAACCACACCAGCGATAAGACAAGCCATTTGGGTACGTGCTCCAGCCTTATCATTAATTTTACTTCGAGCAACCTAAAAGGGGGGTTTATTAGTATAATTGTCAAGAATAATGTTTATTGACAAGGGCCATCTATTACATACCGAACCAAATGCAGGAATACCTTGAAAGAGCCCACTTACAATGTTGGCAACACCTAAAGCAACTAATTCGCGATTGGCGCTTACTGAATAATTATGTCTGCTAGAATAAGTCTTTGCAATCACAACTGATTCAACAAAACCAATGATGGAAATCATTGCGGCGGTAATTAACATATCTTTCATATGTTTACTTTCAGGAAATGAAGGAATTGAAGGCAATGGAATACCTTTACTGTTGATTTTTCCCAAGATTGCTAACCCCTTATTCTCCCAATCAAAGAAGTAAGTAAGGAGGGATGAAATAATAACGACCAAAAGAACTTCAGGAAGCAATTGAAACCATTTAAATTTTGCCAATTTTGACTTGGTGACACGAGCCATTACAAGAAATGCCACAGAAACTGCAGATACCGATGTGGTTAAAACGTGGGAATATCGGATGTTTTTTAAAAGGAAAATTAGCCTAGCAACGGAACTAGATGCCTCTGTAAGACCACTCTCTTCACCAAGTTTCACAAGCCCTAATAAAATGATTCCTTGCTGTAATGCAACAACAAGACCAACACCTGAAATGAACCCACGCAACAGGGCTCTACTCATTAAGCTATCCAAGAAACCCAAGCGGAAAATACCCAACAAAAAGGTAAATATACCCACAAACACCGTCATTAAACATGCCCAAGCTAAAGGATCAACATGATCCCCATCCTCACTATTAAGTTGAGCAATAGAAGAGCCCACCAACAAAGACAGTGTGGCTTCAGGTCCAACAGACATTTGTCTAGACAAGAAACAATTAGATCATATGACACAAACATAAACAATAGACTGTTTACCTTGACATGCCAAAAATGGCGTAGGTGATTGCAGGAAAAGCAATGGAATACAAACCATGGATAGCCTCAAGCTTACATAGGGCGGTAGCATAAGACAGACCTTGTGGAATCAATAAACAAGACAAAGTGATACCAGCAATCAGATCACCCCAGAAGAGATGAGCGGAATAGAGAGGAAGCCACTGCAAGATAGGAAGATAATACTTTGATCGAACTTTAAACGTGCTCCATGTATCTTTCGGTGAATTGTCATTGATTTGAGCCGAAGGCACTAGAAGGCAATAGGATTAGTATCTAGGAGGAGTCACATTCAGTTTGAGAAACATACAAGGAGAGGCAGTCATGTATCTGGGAACATTTGGATGGTCCAGGCCCAATAGTAATGCCTGAGACTCGTTAACAATGATATCGGGTGGCAATAAATCGTCATTGTCACTGTCTTCGAGATGAATGGTGGAATGTCCACCTATAACGCAACGTTAACTTGCTGTTGTTAACCGTGTTAATAAACTTACTGTAGCTGTTGGATGGGCTCCTTTCCTTGGTGCCCATTTTCTTAATTTGGTTGACGGAAAGAAAAGATAACTATTTAATGAAACAAAAACCCCCATCTCTTCTTATAGCAGCAAGTTCTATTTAAGGTTATTTTTTGTTTTGTCGATGACGACATTTTGAAAGCCGATAAATGAGTTGTCCAAGTAAGCCTGTGTGTGTAATGTAGTCATTTCCCCTTTTATAACTCTAAATACATAAAAATGGATCTTTTTTTACAGCCAGAAGATATTTCGTCACCACCGTCCACACCACCTTATAGACCACTCCAAAGACAGAGATCGTCCTATATTGTCAACTCAGGAGGAAACAATGATTCCATCTTGGATAAAGTTCGTTTAGATTACATGAGTAAAGTGAAAAGCACTTTTCAACATCTGACTTTTCAGCAAAGACACTTGTTTCTGACAGAGATATTGGGATGCTGTGATAATCAATTGCTACAATACATATATACATTTATTACACCGAAACTAAAAATCGATTTCCTAAAGGAATTACCTATCGAACTATCACTTTATGTCTTGTCGTTTATTGACGACCCACGTACCTTGGCAAGAGCCTCTCATGTATCCAGCCATTGGAACGCTCTACTGAAAGATGAAGGGGCCTGGAAGGCTTTGTGTTTAAAGCATCATTATAGACATCATATCAATGCAAGCAGATACCATCATCGGCATGCAATTTCTTACCGCGATTTCTTTCGCCGCGAGTATAATATCGACACCGCTTGGAATCAGGGCGGTAAAATAACAATGTGTGATAATCACATCGGTGATGGTTTAGCCACTTCTTTGCAGATGGATAGCACTTTTATTGTTATTGGTTGTGACAATAATCACATTGAAGTATTTGATTCTAAGACCGGCAAATATATTCGTTCATTGTTAGGACACGAAGGTGGTGTATGGGCAATTCAATTTATAAAAAAGGAGAATAATCAGCATATTCTAGTCACTGGAGGCTGTGATAGGTACATATATATAATTAACAACAAACAAATCCGACTAAATAACATTAAATAGAGTGGCCAGAGTCTGGAACCTTACAACGGGGGAGTTGCTTTTTGTCTTAAGAGGCCATGTATCTACTATTCGCTGTCTTAAAGTACGTGATAATAAAATTGCTGTTACAGGATCAAGAGATACAACCTTGCGAATCTGGAATATAGAAACAGGCGAGTTAAGGCATGTATGTAACGGACATCAAAGTAGTGTAAGGTGCTTAGATATTTCTGGCAATAAATTTGCTTCCGGCTCATACGATACAACTGCAAGGCTTTGGGATATTGATACAGGTGAATGTCTTCACGAATTCATTGGCCATCATTCACAGATATATGCTATTGCTTATAACGGTAATAAAGTCGTCACCGGTTCACTCGACTCAAATATCAGAGTTTGGTGTCCTCGAACAGGTGACTGCTTAGCAACATTACAAGGACATACTTCTCTTGTAGGTCATTTGCAACTGTCGAACGATGTACTTGTTAGTGGTGGATCGGATGGCTGTCTTCGGGTTTGGGATATGGAAACATATGAATGTAAGCATAGAATCTCTGCTCATGATAACTCCGTAACTTGTATCCAATGTGATGATAAGCGTATTTTGAGTGGTGGTTCTGATGGTAAAGTTAAACTATGGGATATAGAAACAGGTACACTTATCCGATCATTCACTGGAGCTGCTCGCACTGTATGGAAGATTCAGTTAAATGATACCAAAGCTGTAGTTATTTTGCAAAGAGATCAAGTTCTAGAAACTAACAATACTGTATCACATCATACAGTCATAGAATTACATGATTTTGATGTAATAGATTCCTTTTAAATACTGTATATATCACAATATTCCCCCCCATAAACCCTATTGCTGGTTTGATCCTCACAGCATACATATATTCTCATTTTTCTCCTCTTCACAATATTAATCCTAATAAAAAATAAATAAATCAACATTTCTTTTACTTTATTAAGTTTTAATAAGAGTAATATATCCATTCTGTGGTCGAACTGGTATTGCTATTTAATGATTTCTTTGCTTTTCCAAATACCAAATACTAAAGAAAATCGAGATAAGAGGTGAGTAAAAATAAATAAAAACACAGGGGTGTTTTTCTTACCTGTTGGTGGCGAATCCTGCTGGTGCAACGGGGGAATCCTATTATTTGAAATGTCAGTTGTTTTCTTCTCATTTTCAAAGTTGCAAGTTATTCATTTACAGATTGTCCTCTGACTGATCCAGTTAAACGTCTATCACGCTCCATCATTTGATTCTCCCAAAGGTCAAGACCGTATCTTGCGGGCTATACATTGAACATGGGTTTTAGTAAGGAAATTTCTTTACTGCATGAAAAAAACAGGCAGGTAATTACCTTTTTATCGTTGGAGTAATATTTGGTGATGTTTAAACCAGTTGCGGTGACAACGTACATGCCACCAATAATTGCAAAAGGAAGCAACGACTCAAAAGGTACAGGCTATGATAAAATTTGATATTAATGTCACGCAAATTGTAATGCCGTTTATCTATGTTACCATATTTATGGGGCGGGAAGAGTGGGGGTGGTGTTAGATATACAATTCAAGGAAAAAAGGCGGGGTAAAAAAACACAACAGTTTTGTTAAGGCGGCTTTTTTTTTTGGGCTTACTGGTGGGCAATACCCATCAAATTCAGCGTCTTGATGACGTCTGACTACCCTTTAAACATCCGACCAAAAAAACTGAGATTGCTAGTTTCCTTCTTTTTGCTATTTTGTATCTGTTGTGCCTAAGACAAGTTATATCATGCCCTTGGAGTTACCCATATTAAAGCTATTAGCTAATAAGACGATTGTTCTTGCTTCGGCTTCGCCAAGAAGACGCGAAATTTTAGAATCGATGGTATATTGGATACGTATGTGTGATACATACCTTGTACTAACGTGGATCTTTTACAAAAAGGGCTTGAAATTTTTAGTTATAACTACTTTAGAGCCTGATGAAAACGATCCAACGGCATACAAGACCAGAGCTGATTATGTAGCGGATACAGCTTATATGAAAGCAAAGGAAGTATTTGGTCGCTGTGAGGTAACAAGGATGTGCATATTTTATCATATCACTGCATCAATATTTACCCTTTATACAGGAAGATCCTTTACTTCCCAATGTCGATATTGTCATTGGAGCAGATACTATTGTAGTAAAAGATGAGCATGTTCTTGAAAAGCCCAGAGATAAAAACCATGCTTTATCTATGCTCAGACAGTTAAGCGGACAAACTCACTATGTGCTCACAGGAGTGCAGATTATATACAAGACTAAAGAAGGAAAGGTCGAAAAGTGTCAGTTTGTAGAGAAAACAGATGTTAGGTTTTCTGAACTTGATGCTGAAACAATGGATGCTTGTAAGTTGTAACATTTTTTTTGTACGACTCGACATGTAACGCTTCCATAGACGTTGATTCAGGAGAGCCTTTTGATAAGGCGGGTGGTTACGGTATTCAAGGCGATGCTTCCTTATTTGTAGAATCAATCCAAGGCGACTATTGGAATGTAGTAAGTAGCACTGTGTTGTATAATACGTTAAAAATACTGAACACATCTGATAGGTTGGTTTACCTAAGAATCACCTTTTTAAAGAATTAGTAAAAATAGTCTGTGTTTAAACACACAGATTTGGCACAACCACTTTTTTTCGATATTTTTATCTTTTTGTGTATCATCATCCTTTTTTCTTTTTCTTTTCCCTTTTTTTCCATTTTTTTTTCTCTCTTTCTCTTTCTCTTACTCTTTCTCTTACTTCTTTTTCGTTTCTCGCCTTATTTCTTTTTTCGGTTTGTTTTATTTGTTATTTTATTATTGCTTTTGTTCATGAACTTTCGAAAAGTTTTTCAATTTTAAAACGTAAGTATTATCTGCGAATTAAAACCTGATTTATAACTTGTTTGGTCTAAACAGCTTTTGTTATTTCACTGATATAGACAGATATAGTTTCTTGTTTAATTACATATATTGCGAATAATTAAAATACCTGTTAATAAGCATAAATATACATTTTACCGAAAACAAATTTTTTTCAGGGCATTATATTAAAACCGAAAACCAACACTCACAAGAAAAAAGGGCAAAAAAAAAAGAGAGCATATGATGGAAAACAGTAACTATACATCAGCAAATGCTAATAATGACAGCGAGAATGCCTCGTTTGTGGCCATGACAACAGTGAATCAAATGATGCAACCCGTGGCACTGTATTCGACTGAAATTCCCTTTGTAAGTTAATTGCATACATCATTATATTAAAGTTAAAATAAATAATTATGGTCAATAATTAGTCCACACCAGCCATGATGAATGATTATTACAATAATATTAACATAAATAACAACACAAACAACAACAACTACATACATTATGCAAACCAGCAACCTCATATTACCACTACACCTGTTGTTAAAAGTCACAACCCATCTTCAGCGATGTACTCTCCCCCATTGAATGGCTATCCACAACAAACAAATTATTTACCTATGCTGGATACAACAACAACAAATATCATGAATAATTTTAGTTCAATGGATATCGATGATTATTTCAACTCAACAACAATGGACAATATGTTTCCAAACACCATTTACTCACCTTCTGCTAATTCGGTTACTACCAATTCCTCAGTTATGATGATGTCTCCTGCTTCGCCATCACATATGCTCAGTCCAACCCAACCAATGGTACCAATACAATATCATAAATATAATATATAGTAATATTAAAAAAATCCAAAAAAAAAAAAAAAATTTGTATTTTTAGGATACTTTTGTCACACCTACTGCTACGCCTTACCACCACCTTTTAGCAAATGATAATATAGTTGACAATAATATTTATGCTGAAGCACCGATAGTACCAACAAACATCGGTATGAGCCATCATTACAGTCCACATAATATGATGTACAATGGCGGTATAAATGACGACATGATGATTCATCATCACCATCACCAACAGCAGCAGCAGCAGCAGCAGCAGCAACAACAATATTTTGATAGAAAAGGAAGACGTCCAATGCCTAGAAGACATACAGTGTCAACACCATATGCAACGAATATTATTGTAAACAAAGGGAAAGAACCTATGATCGAGAACAAGTCTGAGCTTAATGTCTCACAACAGCCAACAATCACAAAATCTCGCAAATCCTCTTTGAAAGCTAAACGACACCGTTCTTTAGGAAAACTAGATATATTTTCTACTAACTCTTCATCGTCGCCACCTCCAATCCCTGACTTGGCCTCGTTTGAGCCTCTCTCTGCAAAACTTGAATTATGGACGCACGAACAATTGTTGGAAAGAGTGATGGAACTGGAAAAGGAAAAAGAAGAATCAGTAACACAAAATACTATAGCCAAAATAAAAAAAGAAGGTAATTAATAAACCCCAAAATAAGACATACACACACAAGGCAATATATTTTTTTTTATATGTGTACGCTGCTTATTATAACATCTTCTCATTTACTCTCTTCTCTTGCACTTTAGTGATACAAGATGAAAGCGGTGTAACAAACCTTCCTGCTACTGTGGCTTCCACGACAATGTTTCAAACAAATAAAGCTAGATCTGCTTCACATACGGACACAGAGATGGAGGAAGACGATGAAGAAGAGGAAGATCCACAATCTTGTAAGTGGGACAATTGCACAATAGAGCTGAATTCGCTAGATGACTTGATAAATCACGTCAAAACGGATCACATTGGTAGTGGGAAGGTTTGTAAAAAAAAGTTCGTGTCACAAGGAAACTAAATGTAAAAAAAAAATCAAATAGGCAAACTACTATTGCTGCTGGAAAGACTGTGCTCGTAAACAAAAACCATTTACAAAGAGGCACAAAATGCATAACCATCTTCGTACTCATACAGGCGAAAGACCATTTGTTTGCTTAGAGCCAGGTAATGAAGTAATAAACAATGTGAATCGTAAGAATACTGACATATTATTAGATTGCGGTAAAAAATTTTCCAGACCTGATTCCTTAACAACGCATGCCAAGATTCATTCAAATATTAGACCATATCTGTGTAATAATATAGACTGTGGTAAAGCCTATTATCATCTTCGATCGTTACGCAAGCATGAAAGAAGTCATCAGTTAAAAGATGATAATATATCACCTCCATTACCACCACCACCACTTCCCGTTGTGATGTCGAATGTCGCACACACAGCAACACATTTACATCCTGATGACCTCGACGTAGGACAAGGAGAAGAAGTTTATTCGGATTGGGGGTTATCAGCTCAAGCTGCACTTTTTAATATTATGGATAAAGAAAATTCGTCATTCATGTAGATACCCTTCCTTTTCATGAATTACTTATTTAATGTATATGACATTATAGCTACAAAAAAATAACAAAATCTTTCAATAATAGAAACTTATTGATTTCAACAAAGCACCTCTTTTTCTGCTCGAATTTGTCTTCATGGATTAATGAGGAAATACAACAACAAATAATAAAAATGCAGTATTATACTTCATACAAATATAAGCCATCTTACAATACTCCCCCTTTTTTTGTCTTTACACAAGGCGTCTTGAATAGGTTAATTCGATTTGCTATTGTTTATCCGCACAAGCCTATTTTTATAAAGATTTCCTACATGCAGACAACAAAATTTATCATGCAATTTCTTGCAGCCAGAAGGTAGTACAGTGAAATAAGCTTTTTCTTTATATATTTAGTTTTCCGGACATTGGTAACACTATTCTCGGAAAAGAACCGATTACACAAACATGTCACGTAAACCTTAGAGAGAGTGCTTAGATATAAACAAAAAAAACAGCAAGATTTGATATATCGGGTAGTAATAGAAGAACATGTGTAAGGGCTCATGATCATAACCGGAATGAACTCGTCTTTTTTCCATATTAGATCTAATGACTTCCTTCTCTCTTATTCTTTTATTTACAAGTATAGAAGACTCTTTTTTAATTAAAAAACCTTAATTCTGAGCTTCCCCCCTGAAAAACTAGTATTCTTTTCCACCAGCATAATTCTAATGAATTTTTAACTTCAGATGTCTGTACAACGCTTACTTAGATTATTTAACGACGGTTCAATGGCTCGTTTACAGCGAAGTGGATATATATAGAATAGTTGCCATGTGAATTAAGGTTTTCATCGAGCTTTCAAACCTACCGCACAACATCAACGTCATTGTTTATAATCATGATTTGGAATTTTAGATTGGTCATATCACATCGCATTATAAAGTATTTCACAAGTTTAAATTATTCCTTGTTTCCTTATTTGCAGTGCGGAGGCTTAGTTTTTTTATCAGTCCTCCCGTCACTGCAAAAAGCACAATATCATTTTAAGGCCACAACAGCAAGAAGTAAGCGTGCTGCTATAATTGACAGATATAGTAAATAAATCTCTTGGTTTCTTAATCGGGACCAAGTTTAGGTTTTATCGATCCACAGAAATAATAGAAAAGATGTATTTACTCTTAAGTTATTTGTATATAATTCATTTGCTACCAACGTAATTACAAGAGTAGTTGTGCTTCACCATTTCAAGTTACTATAGCTACAATAAGGGCAGAAAAGGTAAAATGTATTGACAATAAAACCAAATGTCAGGTTGTGTCCTAACTAACAAAGCTTCTGATTATTTATAACTGGAAAATACATCAGTTAACACCGCTTAATGCCACATGAAAGAAGAAGCATGTTTGTATTAATAAGTAGAGATTTAGTAGTTCGGGAGTATGCATGATTGAAGTTATGTTTTTGTGTTCTTGGATAAAAAAAAATTATATTGGGGGGGGGTATATATGAGGTCTTTATAATACTGAATCAGTGACACTCATTTATTGAGAAGAGTATTGATTTAAACACATTGAAGTTATATATTTCCGCGTAATACTTTAATTCCACATCACAAAAAGTCTTGTGTTGTACCTGCACATTCATTATTCTATGTCATTTATCTGTATATATTATTTACATAGAAAATGCTCATATGTATTGGATTTAAACAGGCGACAGGTTTGTCTATGACTTCTAACTCGAATTGTTGCTAATATATAGGCTGGTCTTTATAGGCCTAAATATTTACTAGCGCTATATCGTTGCTACTAAGTCATTAGTTAAGTTTATATTATCATTAACACAGTTATACAACTTTGTTATACCTAGTCGGTCAATCTGAATTAGTACTTACATATGTTGTGCCTAGCTACTTGCAGTGTACTTGCTTCTTGAGCTTGTAGTTTGTGCAAAATGCAGTTATCTATTCGGATTATGCATATCTTGCATAATGAAATAAGTGGTGCTTACCAAAACTATGAGGACTGACATGGTGTGGTAGCATTAGCTTTATTAATATTAGAACAAACTAAAACTATATTTCATTATACTACTTGGGGTTCCAGAATATTTGTTGTACATAATCTTTAAATTTATGGATAGATGTGGCTAAATGGCTGTATTATTTTACACAGTCAGTATAATGCTAAATTATTTATTTAAGATTATAGGTATTGCCAAATTAATTAGTTTGAATATAGGATTAGAATGAATATTTAAGCACCATCAGGTTTTTGTAAACCCGTATCATGGTTTACATTATATGAGGAAATTTCATCGATAGCGTCTGGGCGCTGAGCTATTGTGTTATGATTTGGTAATACTGGGCTAGTGGAATTCGTGATAGTACTACCCTCAGTAAATGTTGTTGATTCATCAGCCAGACGAGGAGAATATGTAAAGTGACTACTAGATCTATACTTGCTCACAGGATTTGTAGCTACTTCTACGTATTTCTTGTCAATTTCATCCCAATTAACTTCCATGACAGGCTCTTCAAGATGGTCATTTTGCTGAATTTCTGATTCCACAAAATCTTGCTGCTTCTTTCCATTCTTCTTCTTCTTTATTATGTACAAGAAAATAGCAACAATAGCAATTATACCCTAATATACCTTCAAGTTAAATGAAATTTTTATACTTTATTTTTGTTCCACTTACAGCTGCACTGGCTCCAACTGCAATACCGACAGTTGCACCTGTGCTTAATTTGGTATTTTCTTGCTTTATATTTGAGGTTGAAGCTGATGGGAATGCAATTGCGTTAGGATCAACGTACTTTTCTATTAAAGTGGTGTTGGAAGGATTCGTTACGTTTAACATAACTAACGAGAGGGTTGGTTCATTGGCAGAATCTTTGCCGAAAACAATAAATATGGTTTCTTTATTAACAGAAACAGCTAAATAAAGCAGTTCAGAATGAATTAGATGTACTGAAAATTGTATTATGAAAGACTTATATCATTACCTGAATGTTGAGTTCGAACTAATGCAGTATTAGTTGTTGTGAAACTCTGCTGTTTCCACTGATATGTATCAAGATTTAAAATAAAGCAATAATCAAGAAGAGCTAGTTATTAAGAATTGCTATTACTATATGTATCAGCGTAATTTACAATTATTTAAATTACCTCGATGGTTGTTGAAAGAGCCTTCTCCCCCATATAACAAGACATCCCTTTGATTGGGTCCCACTATAGTAGGTTTACGACACAGTGGTCAGCTTTAAGCATCGAAACTTTGAAGAAATTAAGACCATACCTAAATTAGTTGAATGCCCAGTTCTTGGGCTCGGGCTATTTCCAAAAAATGCTTGCACTCCCCATTCGCCCTTTGTTAAATCAAATATGAGCGAGCTAGCAAAAGTAAATTCTTCATAGATAAATGTGACGGGGTTTAAACGACTTCCACCAAAAAAGAAAATACGGTTACTTTTGGCATCAAAAATCGACGTCTGATAAGCGGAGAAATAAATTGGTTTGTTAATTTGTATAGGAAATGTTGACCAAGGCTATGAGTATAATATGGTTAGTATAAAGCTATGTAAAGCATAGACAGAAAAGCATACGTTTGATAGGTTCCCGATATCAAAAAAAGTTAGACTGGTATAACCGATATATCTCAATTTATTATCCTCGTGAGCTGTAATATTTATGCCTGGGTAAAACCAGTTATTATCGTAATCACTGTTACAAGTCGATGTTAATAAAAATTCTTCAATTGATGTATAGATATTTTTACGTCTCAATTCCACCAAAAAACCCCACCCCTAGATTAGGAACATAGACTGAAGACGCTTGACAGCTAAATTCAATGTTTAGAAGCCTATCCACTTTTTTGAGATAATTACCCACATCTGTCTGTTTCCAAAAGGCACTTCCACATAATTTGCATAGGCATTCCAAGAATTTGTATCTGCGCTATAGGCAATTGTCTGAGAGGTTAATCTGGTAGAAGCCGTATTCCAACCACCACTTAGCAAAAGAGTTTTCCCATCTGGAAGTAGCATAACTTGGGGTAGATCTCTAGAATTTAAGTCTACCCCATTCGTGTTTGTAGTAACAGTTACCCACCTGTCCTTCATTTCATCTGCTGTGCTCCCGCTGTTATTAAAGATGTCAAGCATAACCATGCTAACGTCCGAAACTGTTCCATCGGCAGTTGTCAATCCTCCGTAACAGTATACTTTGTTAGACAAGAGCCCGCATGCTAATAAATCGCAATAAACAATAATCTTTTAATATAAATTTAAATAATCGCTAACTTCATCTTACAGGAATCATATCTAGCTTGTACAACTTGTGCTGCTGCTTGATTTGCAGCTGTCAAAATCAAAAAAGTAGCTGTAATGGAAGGTCTCATAAGAATCAATAATAAGAATATGAAATCAAGATTATGTTTCTCCTTTTTTTCGTGGGGTATTTATAGCAATCAAAATAATTAGAAGTGTAACGTGTGCACAAAGCTTACACAGAATACCATACAAAGAAAATTATTAGAAAAAACGGAGGGTGTTGACCTAAAGTGAAGCATGGATTGATCTATCCAACTTAACATATACTGATATAAACCTCGTCAACTCACTTCTGTGACAGAATTACTTAATAAGGTTTACAAAAAAGGTGTGTACAGTAAACAATAGGTCGATACACCAATTAATCTTGTAATAGCTTAGCCACCTCTCTTCAATCCCGGGAAAAAGTCTGAAATATGTTGTGCCACCCAAGACCATGAGATAAAAATGAAAGGGCTTTTTTTATATCTATCTCGATTAAATAAATGACAGTTACTTTACTTTAGCTTTATAATTTGTCTAATTATTATTATAATGCATTCAAATGAGAGTCCCATTGTGAATTCTTCTGTGTAAATAAACACTCATAATGCTTCGTGGAACCTGTAACACCATACCGACATGATGATTCATAAATGTCTGTTTTGATCAAGTCCAGCAATATCATTACAATGGCTTTGAAAATTTTAACGCAGGAGAATATGTTCCTGGTTCTTCTAATCCTTAACAGAAAAAAAATCTTAAAATAATCAGAAGGTGTATTCCAAGTTCAAGATGACCTATTAGTGAAGGCCCCATCATTTTAACAGATTATATTTGATGTGTAACCCGAACTACAAATGATTATTTTTAAAGTTTCACAATCATTGTCATTGCTCCATGTTATAGCGAGACGTTCATATTCAGGCTACAACTATTTTACACAGGAAGCATTAAAAGTAGAGAGGTAATTAGTTTATAATAGCAACATCGAAGATCATCACGAGATTAATTATAGCTTAGACTAATACAATTTTGATTGTTGAAATGAGGAAAGGTATTGTAGAATAATAGGAGGCGAGTTGAAAAAAATATCGCCAAGTATACGCTTTAGGCTCATGTATTAAAAGTAATAATTACATGCATACTACCGTAAGGTTGGATCACTATAGCTTGTGATTTTGATTTAGATGCTATTACTTGGAAAGATAATTTTTATAGTCCTCATAATTAGCCAAGATATGACATTTCAATCTTTTACGTCTATTTCCTCTCTAACGGGACATGTCGCTCATACGCAATCATAAGACATGTTATTGTTATTCTCTCCGTAACTATGCGTAGCACTAAATTCTACATTATAGACTGTTATTCATAACATTCTCAACTTGTTAAGCATAGCACAAGAAGCCACCTTATTCGACATTCAATATAAATACATACCACTTCTTTCACATCTTAAAACCTAGTTAACTTTAACATCAAATAAATCTGACAAGAATTATAATTGATCCTAATATTTTTTATTACTTTTTTCTGCAAAACTATCTATTTTAAGTCTACTTTTGCTACAAGCATCATAAATAATGTAATTACATTTTTTTAGTTACATTTCTTTATAAAAAAAATACTTATAAAAATTAAGAGAGAGAATCCAGTATATAATACATAGTAATTTACGTTTATGTTGCTCAATTCGTAGTCTTTATAAGTCATAATTCCAAAAGGGCGACTTCTGAAATATAATATTAACTAAAATTTGAAAAAGTGGTTTTTTAATATTGGATAATAGGTTCGCCTTTTAAACACATTTATCAGATGGTAATTTACATGCTCAAAAATAATGGTGGAAAAACTGAATTTACAGGCTTTCTAATTATCTTTGTAGCCAAATTATTGGTAGTTGCAAAAAAATAAAATAAAGAGCTATGTTTGACTTTATTCTTGGCTAAAAATTCTGGGGGGGGGGGTGAGATAGACACGTTTGTTACACTCTAGCACATTTCCTTGAGTACAGTATATGAATAAGAGCGTTATCCATCACCAACAAAATCTCCTCAATTTCTTCCCAAAGTCTTTCCGAGTAAAATGCATAGAAACCCGTAAAAGAATGCTCTCTAAGGAATAACGCCTGGAATAATACTCTAATTCGTAATGCTTGTGATTCTAGCTGGAGGGATTTTTTTTTTGCGATTCCTAAAATATAAACTAGGGATAGAACCAGCAGCGCAGCGAATTGGCATAACTATAGCGCATTTAGGGCGAAGCGAACAGGTCAGCTACTACTATATATATATATAAAAAAATGTACCAATTTATAATTATAAAATTGTGTAGTAATTTGCTTGTAGTTTTTCCCAGTTTACGAAGCGCTCTTCAGCGGGAAGTACATATTGTTTAATTAGATACTATCTCACTGAATTAATGAGGCTGATCGTAATCAGATGTAAAGCGACCTTAATTGCAATAGCGGCTTTCATTATGTCTGCATATGCTGGATCAAGTTGTATTAAGTATGGGAACCCTCAATCAAGCATTTTTTTCTATCAAAGAAGAAGCTTTTTAAGTTCGTCCATTCTTGACCGGATTTCCACGTCAAGGAAGCTGACTGTAACCAGAAGACAAAGCGACCGTAATTGCAAAGTCTCCTTCCGGACTATTAAAAATCAAATAGCAAGGAACAAACGGGGCATACATAACAGATGATGCAGTAGATTTAGGAAAAGGTGTGATATTAACAGTAGCTGAACTGACTAAAAAAACGTTAATGGCATCATCAGAAATCGATGTCTAATGACATACGTAGCTACTGGTACTTATAGCAACTACTGGGTATTTTATTTGTCGTAAAAAAAGAGCACATGCAAAAGTAGAAGAAGAAATAAAAGATAACAACAACCTTATATTCATGGCAATGCCTAATCTAGTGCAACTGTATAATTGATTACTAGTAGAAGAGGAAAATTGGATCCATGTTAATACGAAGTACTACAAAACGAATGCTACTAGAAACCCTATGAACCCATGCAGTGCAATGATATCTTCACGTTCTTATTTTATGAAGAATGACAGAGTCCTCTTATGATCCTAAAAGTTAAACTGCAATCTAAATGAAAGATAAAACCACATTGTCACATCTTTCATCATATTTCATGTGCAAAAGCCATACAAAAATAAAATTACGCAATAAATTACAACAATTGGATATATAGATTTTTAGTCAATATTAATGTGGTAGTATGGTAAATTTAATATTATATGCCTGAGAGTATATAAATGCCTTTGTATTTTACCACGTTCCAGTTAAAGCACGTTCTAATGTGTCTCTTGCAACTCCTTTTTTAGGTTCACGAAATTTACGATGTGATTCCATTGGGACACCAGGCGTAGAATTTATAAGTTTATAAAGATACGAATAATTGTCATCGTCGCCCAATTCTTCTGGCTCGCCAACTAAAGCATCTTGCGTATAAACCGAACCTTTGACATTTGATGCTATGGTTTTTGAATGCTCTAAAAGACTCATGGTAGCAGATGGCAATTGGTTTAACTTTTGAGTTGGTGTTGTATAGTAAGAATCACTATCAGCAGCCGTAGTGTTATGTCGCCTTGACATTGTGGGGGGTGATAATTCTAGATGCCGTCCTTGTTGTTCTAGCTGCCATTCTTCCTGCTGGTGTTTAAATGATTCAATCTCATGTATCACCGCGTTCTTTAATTCGGCATCATCATTCATTCTTTCAAAGTCATATTGATTAGGCAAACAGGAAGGAGGTACAAGGGATTCTTCGACAGGGTCTGTAAATGTTTGAATAAACGAACTTCTCAATGCTTCTCTTACATCCAGCCTTTTCATCGGGTTTAATTGAAGTAATCCTTTTAACATAACTATACCTTCGGGTGGGCAAGAAGGAAATAGAGCGTAAAAATCAACCGGTTCTGTAGGAGGGGGTAAGCCATCTGTTGTACAAAGACTTTGGATGTGCATAAGAACAGATTCAGATGGGTCCCAAAATGATACATCTCTTGGTAGTCCTAAAACTCCAAGTATTTTATGCAATTGATCAATATGGTCTCTACCTTGAAAAAGAACCTTTCTTTCTAAAATTTCAGCAAAGATACAACCCACGGACCAGACGTCAACTTGACGAAAAATGTATTAGACTTTTTATACAATAATAAAAGTTACACGTAACTTACTTGCTTTACTATAGTTTTGGGTGCTTATCATCACTTCAGGTGCACGATACCATCTGGTGGTGACATATTCTGTAAGATAACAAGAACTGTCACTTTGATCAAATACCCTGGCCATACCCAAGTCGCAGATTCGAAGATCACAATCTTTATTTACCAGAATATTTGCTAGACGGAGTTATATTTTCTGTTCTTTATTTTACATTTGAATTTTGTTTTTTTACCAGGTTTCAAGTCGCGGTGAATGACATTAGCATCGTGAATGTACTTCAGACCAGAAAGTAGCTGGTAGAGAAACCACTGACAGTGTACTGTATCTAAAGGCTGCTGTGAGTGTATTACATCATGTAAACTTGCGTCCATACAGCCAAATATCAAATAAATCTCGCTTGAGCCATGAATCATATCCATATCGAATAATTGAATGACACGTGGATGGTTATTAAATAAACGGAGCAGTTTCATCTCTCTTAAGCATCGTTTTGTTATTAATCTTTTATCAAACACGCGATATACTTTTTTGATTGCACAATATTGTTGATGCTGTAAATCAAAAGCAGAGCACACCGTGCCGTACGAGCCAGAGCCCACTTTCCGAATAATCCGATATCTAGCATTAACCGTAAATGTTTCACTGTTATTATCCTTTGATATAGGCACAGTGACAAAATTGACATACGCCATTATCTAAAATAGCAAGTATGGAATTAAAAAGGGAGAAGAAACTAAAAAGAAAAAGATACTTGTTTATTTTTTGCCAAGCCACGGTTGTCTTTCCGGTCGTCTTCTTGTTTGGCCATGTCACATTTGTGCCACTGTTTGAGGCGGGTTTAAAGCCATCTTAAAAAGGAACACCGTGGCGCATTACTCAATTTGTATATGTTGCTGCCTCTTCACCTATCAAAAATTCATTTGGTTTTCGTCTCGATAATTTAAAGGTCTCACTTTCTCTAAAGATTTCATGAAAGGGCTTCGATTGTTGTGGGATAATTAAAACATAAAGCTGTCTTGGATTTGTCAGCATCCAATAAGTTAAGGTTTCATGAGCTTTACAAAATATTACTTATTTCGGCAGCTCTCCGAAGCTAATAAATAGCCTGAGCGTAATAAATTGTAACGTTTTAAGACTCATTCCCTGTACAGAGTCAAGTATTTTTAACAGCATTAGATCCTGCTACCAAAAAGTTAAGCCGGGTGTAATGTTGTGATAATCTATGTCTGAATGTGTGCTTAATTTAATCGTATGCTGTTAGAGTTACAAATCCACAAGCTATTTATATTTTGGCCCAGCTAATCTATTTTTTTTTCACCACAAAGTAAAGCCGTTCAACATTGACATCCTTATACGATAGCTGATAATTAAAGAGGCATAAAATTTTATTTTACATCTTTGAAAGCAACTGAATTTCAGTTTTTACCCCAAACGTTACACATCTTTATAATCAACCAATTATAAAACTTATGTCATTTGATGAGGCATTTAATTCGACTTGTAGATATCTTGCGAAAATGGCAAGGGTACACCTTACCGTTTTGATGATTTTCAGGCCCAATTTCACCTTTAAGTTTCGAAAACTGACAGTTATGTGATCCCATATTGTTATTTTGGTAATTTACAACGTTTTTTTTTTATTGGAAAGAGGCTGGGAAACGCCATTTTGCTATGTCGTACGAGCGATTTATTATCCTCATTTTGCTTCTAAAGGACTTGAATAAAAACAGAGCTGCGGCTCCATACAAAAAAAAAAGGGGTGTGCAAAAAGTATGTCATCGCACTTCTATATTAAGATGAACCGGCTTTACATACTTAATTTATCAGACCTAATGACATTGAGTTTGGTATGAAGTAAAAAAATACAACAATAAGTCTCTTACAAAAATAAATATTTGCTTCTATATTTATAACAGCATAGGAAGGTTATTTGAGTCACTAAAAAACATATTGTTTTCCGTTTAGGTGTTAAATTGCTTTAGATAGTTTAAGGCACTAAAGGAATACTTCATGCATTTCCGCATGTCAAATCCTTGATAGACTCTCTCTATATAAGGTTTTAGGGTTTTAAAGAAATTCGCCCATCTTATATAGAGCATACTTTAGGTAGGGAGTGATTTGTTTCATACATCAATACACAGAAGTATATCAACTGTCTTGAAAAAGTCTCAACTAGATAAATTTTTGAAGCGAAAAAATATCCGGGGATTAGAAGCGCTCATGATATGTACCAAAACGAATTTCATAAAAGCAAAGGAAAGAAGAAAACACTAAGTCTCATAAAGAGAGCCAAGCCATCAAGAATTACTCGTGTCTGAAATTGAAACTTTGAAAAACGGTGCAGAAGTAGGATGAAAAATTAGTTGCTGAGCAATAAGAACCTTCCTCCTCTTAAGATATACAGCACTCGAATCATGAC
This sequence comes from Mucor piriformis, assembly GCA_943193625.1. NCBI lineage: Eukaryota > Fungi > Mucoromycota > Mucoromycetes > Mucorales > Mucoraceae > Mucor > Mucor piriformis. The sequence goes on along the minus strand of OW971871.1, from coordinate 2,158,350 downwards.
ATACCATCAACGTCAAAAGTCAGACGAACTTCTTTATGCATCTGAAAAAGAAATTCATGAAAAGTATAAACAAGGCAAATCATTGTCCGGCAAAGAACTTAAGGTCATGAAATGTGGTATGTCTTGTATACTTGCTTTTTCGGAGGCCAAAGATGATATAACTAGATATTTATTTGGACTGGAAGTCTGTTCGAGAATGGTCGATAAGTTTAAGAAGCTCAGTTGAAAGGTGTCCCTAAATCAGAAAAGTCGCTACAAGAAAAATGGGAAGCCATCACCATTTTAGTCATGTCAGAAAATAAGTACTTAAAAAATAACATGTACTTGACTTCTTTATATTTTGCCGACTCCAATCAATTTATTTCGGATCCATTGAAACACACCAAGGTTTCAAAAATAGATTCGCGTACCAAATTTGGCTTCCTCTGTCGAAGAAATTGTATCATATCAATAACGATCTGATTGGAATAAAGGTCGGCAGTATTGGTCTGTCTGGCTCCACCTACTCGAAATCTGATCTATATCCAAATCATAACAACATTGTAGGCTTAAAAGGCAACATTTGTGTATACCAATACCTGCCAAAATAAAGTTGAGCACGATGTATCAAAACTGTTAAGAAAAGGAACACATACGCGACCCACTTTACAAAGTGTTATAATAGATCCAAAGGAATTTATCTCGTGGATGCTTCAACGTTCTGGTTCGAATTGATCCTTTTATAAGTCGCATTATACAAAACACAGCGAGTATCACATCAGTATACCTCAGTTTACAGTAACGCTTTTAGATTCAACTAACTGACTCTTCTCTGTCGTTGAAAAGCTCTTCATGTTTAGAAGTTCGGTTATAAAAAGACTTGCCAAATAATATAACGGGTTCTCCAGAATTTCGTCTTCCTTCCACCTTCTCCATATTTTGACCCTTCAAGATAAGATGAAAGTACATCGATCGCTTCGGGTATACTCCCAACGGTAACGAGAATTTTAAGAGTGAATCAGGTGGTAGTTCATACTATGATATTTTTTTTTTTTTTTTTGGAAATTCCGTATAACATTTAATACGCTGATAAATGATATTGAAGCCCATAACTGTCATGTTAAAGAAGGTGGAGTTTACAAAGTCAAAAAACGTAGCAGTTATATTTTCCTAAAACTGGCTTTAAATACTTAATGACCGGAGTTGTTTGTAGTCATATTAGCCCAGCTAAATCGACAAGCCCAAGCAATGAGGATAAGTCACGTAGTAATTAAACCAATAAAATGAATTATAAGATTTGTACTAATATATGCTAAAGGTAGCAATTAGTAATAACAGCACCAAACTACAATAGAAGACATGACTAATTCAGGGCAGTAACAAAGTAACCTATTCAGTACTTCTGTGGTAGTTTATAAATCCGAAGAAATGTGGCTGCAGCAGGTATTGTCGGGAAAGACCTAAACCGGAAAGGGAAGAGCGGCTTTTACGGTGCATCTACTCTCATTTGGAAATGTTTGTCCACTAAGTTTCGGAGAAACTTTTTGAGTAGTGAACTTGTTTCGAGTCGTCCACATTGTCTTGACATTTGTTATTAACTACCGTAACAACGGCAGTCATGCCAAGAAATGTACTCCAAAAAATAAACCAAAATTTGACTTCAAGTGTACCTTTACCTATTGACAGATAGTACATGCTATTTTCTTTTATTCGCGACGTGAGATACAGTTAATTTTATGAGTTTCTTGTGTATCCATCAGCTAAATCACGGTCACATTTAGAATAAGGTTATACTGTGTATTACCGTTAACGGACCTGTTTCCGTCATCATCATAAAAGTCGCCAAACAATGTTCCTTTCTTTCCCTTTTTTTTTTGTACACCAAAAATAGTTTGAAAATGGCTGAAAATCTTCCCTGGGATAATGAAAAACCTTTGAGTATCTCTCAACTCTTAAAGCAGGTAATAATGACATCCAACCCTGCGTCATTTTTATATTAAACCGCGATTTTACCAGTCCATGAGATCCGTGGACACTCTTGTTTCCAGTAATACTTTGCTCGACAAAATGTCTGTACATCTTAATGGGTTATTACGTACTCAGGAGCCTCAAGTAGACAAAGCGGTCCAACTATTAGACAATATGTTCTTGCATGCTTCAAAGGCTATGGAAAGTGATAGCGATAAACAGGTCTTGTCAGTTTTAAAATGTCAAGTCTCTAGTTTTATTGGTGTTACATTGGGCGTTAAACCCTTTTTGGATCAACACGAACAACAGCAAAAAGAAGAAGACTCTGACTCCGATGATGAAGAGAACAAACTTTCTTGGTTCTCTGCTCAAGAAAAGGAATCTAGTCATCATGATCTTTGGGCTGAAAAAAAGAAATATCACGAAGAAAACAACACTGACATTTATGCTCCTGAACATGCTGAACATGAAAGACTTAGACAGTTAGAGGAAGAGCATTATGGTCAAAATGCAGGAAGTGGTGAGGACGAGGATGATGATGAAGAGAAGGAAGGCTCTTCAGAAAGTGAGTACGAGGAAGTCGTTGAAAGAGTAGCTGTCAAGTCTCGTGAAATTGGCGGCGCTGGTGGATTTGAAGTAGTACGTCGCAAGCAGAAAAAGAAGAAGACTACCATTACTACAAACTTTACTTACAATCACAGCACCAACAGTTATGACAACAATCAGGCACAAAATAATGACAACTATAACAACAGTAACTACCGTAAACAGCCTCCCCGTCAACGTACTCGCATTACTGAATTTAGACCTACGATGTTAGAAAGATTACCTTCTGAGCAAACCTTTTGTATGCCTGTGTTTTTCCCTTCTGAAGATAGTTATAGTGTAGGATATGAAATTTTTAATCTTGCCTAACAAAAACTAACCTGATTTTTTAGGTTTTCCATTCTGCATTGGCAACTGCCAAAGAAACTTTATTCGTTTGTGTATTCTCATTGACAGACAATGACACTGCTGATGTTTTGATCGATGCACATAAGCGTGGGGTTGATGTCAAAATTATTACAGATAACGATCAAATGGACACGCGCAAGGGTGCTGATGTTCTTCGATTAAATGAGCAGTTTGGTATTCCCTTCAAGAAAGACAATAGTGACCAATTCATGCACAATAAGTTTGCCGTCATTGATAACAAGACTGTTATTACTGGTAGTTTTAACTGGTCTGCTGGGTAAGTCAATCCTTTATTATAATCCTAAACTTTATTAAATCTGTTTATTAGTGCACGTTTCAAAAACCGTGAGAATATCATTGTGACCAACATTCCTTCGGTTGTCCATTCTTACGCTCGAGAATTTGAGACGTTGTGGAACTATTTTTAAATAATAAAAAAATAAATTATTGTCTCACAATGACGGTACATTTACTCTGTATCTATCACTTATTTTATAGCGGTATCTTGTATGATGCATATTTTCAAAAGGTGGCGACAGGCATAAATAACGTTTTTATGATGATACTCACTTCTGTTTTTATAATGCGGGAGCTTGTGTAGAGGATAAGATTGAACATCCAGAACACTATTTTATTATTAGTTTTGTCTAATTCGACTGATATTGCATTGAGTTCAAACAGTATAGTCAACACGGAGAAAAAGAAGATTCCGCCAGCTTCCATTTACGGCCTAAGGTCTCAACCGATAATACACTTCTGCAATTATCTAGAAGCCGTAGGTTTCTTTTTAGTGAGAGTGTTCTCAAGTTTATTAATGAATATAATTTGAAGCATTTGATCACTTCAGCTAGTGACACTGCATCATCTAATAAACACTCGACATTTTTAGTCTTCATATTGAGGTCAATCTCATAGGGAAATCTCGTCATAAACCAAATGAACAATAATTCGATTTCTGGATCTACTATATACTTCATCTAGGGTATTTTCATTAAATCGTAGATAACTATTTTGCGAGATTTAGAGGCATTATAACTTTTAGATAGTTATATGCAGCTTTGTATACGGTTATACCCAACCCTATGATATGTGGTTGTTAACGTTCCACTGTCAACTATCTTTTGACTTGAAAATTTTGCACCTTTTCTCAATGTGATGTTAGTATCCGTAGCATTTTTCAATTTTAGTCATGTATAAACTCTAATAATATGCTGATTACGTAAAAAAATAAAACTTGACCTTCTTTGGCTACATTGATTTAATCAGTTATTACTTTGAAAAGTATTGATGCAATGAATAAAGCTGTTCGACTATTGCTTAGAGGAGACTTTATAATGGAGCAAAACATCAGGAGGCCACACACTTGTAATGGTTATCCATAAAATCAAAGATAGAAAAGTATAGTGACCAATTTGCATAATAAGTAAATTTGTTAGTATATGTGATAACTCACAGAAGCCTACATTGATTCCTATGTATTTGTTTTACATACGCATATGACAAATGTTAAGATCACTATCTAGGGATAAAAAAGTATTGATACAAACATCATACATATTAACAGATAGTGCAGGTATTTCGTATATCAGTACTTTTCCCAAATTAGTTATATCATTTTACCCTGTATCTTGTACAGAAACACGCTTCTCGAAAGAAATTGAATATGTTAGTAAAAGATAAATGTGAAAGTTAACTTGTTGAGTCTATGCTTTATGCCTGACTCTTCACTAACGTGTAATACTTTCAATCCAACTATCACAAGTCAAAGCAGAATTTATCTTTTTAAATATATTTTGCCTTTTTTGACACATTTGAACGAGATTCTGTCATAACATTGAACCAATTGGTCATCCGTTTAACTTGAAAAAAATGACTTTGTTTTAATTAAAAAGTAACTAGGTCCAAAGCTCACGGCGTAATCATGATTGTAAATCAAGAAACACTTGCACTGATGTGTGGCTAATGCTCCTACTAATTTATTATGTTACAAACCTAACAAGAAGCATTTATACATCACGTATTTTTTTAGCTAAAATCTGGTGTGATCTTCTACTTAATATTAAAATATCGTCATAAGATTAGAAGGAGATGTGGAGTGGTAAGTTTTTTTGTATCCGTACCATTTTTATGAAACGTATGAGTAAAAGGTCATTAATCTATTATACAAACAAATATCAAGTTCTTTATTTATATATGAATGTGCTTGACCAACTGATATAAATAAACTTGAGTGCACTTCTTGACAGAAGTAAGTATTCCGAACAATGAATAAATACTCCCCGCTTCTTATCTTGAAGCAAACAAAAGGGAAGCAGAGAAACGATTTTTTCGACGGTTAAACACTCTCGGGACTCTACCTTTTGTGGGATATCTGGGCACGGCGGTTAAATAACTACCGGAAATAAACGTCCAAATCGTCATTTGTGCTAGCTCTAATTGAGTGTACCACAGAAAGGCGGTCATGTGCACTATTCCTATTGTAGTAATTTTTTTCCAAAAATCGAGGATAATAAGGTTAACAATGGTGAGTATAAACTTCTTGTGGCGTCAGTCAGGTGTGGTTGTTGTCTGCATGTATAAACAATTGAGCTCATTTTCCTGAAGTTACTTGTGTATCCTTCAATATAAAAAAACGTTTTCTCAGTAATGATGATATGGGTTCGAGCCTTTTTTGGCTCATTGCCGGAATCGTTTACATAAACTGTTGCAAGACCGTCCGTGCCTAGGATTATTCTTGTGTTCATCAGCAGACTATTTTAGTGTATTTATATAATACATAATTCGCCTCCTTTCTTTCTTACCTTTTGCACTTTCTCCTTTCACCATGACCCCTCATCCACTCAGCATTAGTCCCAAAAGACATTTTATCCTTAAACCTGCTATTCCAACCAAGCAGCATTGCTTAAAGGTGAAGCATTTACTCGATTGCAAACAACAGTCTTCGGTCATTTACATTAAGGGCAAAGGCGAAAGCACAAGAGACAATACAGACGTCGATATGGAGTTTAGACAGGAGAGCTACTTTTTTTATTTAACAGGTAATTTTAGGAGCTTCAATTGATATTTAAACTAAATTTACATATGTAGGTGTTGATGAACCTGGATTCCATGTGATAATTCATTTACAAAAGGAGCGAGTCTATTTGATCACCCCTAACGTACCTGAAAATGATATCTTCTGGAAAGGCCCCAATTACAACACTAAAGAACTTTTAGAAAAATATGATGTCGATGAGATTGTTAATGAGGCAGATCTGCCAAGATTACTTAGCTTGCTTTCACCTCAAATGACCCACGTTCTCGACGAACAGCAAGGTGCCAACCTATTGAAAAAATCGCCCATGCTAATACCCAACTCAATTAACACAGAGCTTCTTCTACCGGCAATGAACGAAGCAAGACTTATCAAATTCTCTTGGGAAATCGACATTATGCGTCAAGTCACGTATGGCTCTTCTCAAGCACATATCGCGCTTATCCAACAATTTCAATTAGGAATGACAGAGACGCATTTAGCTGCTTTATTTCGCTGGACTTGTGCATTACAGCAGATTTACAAACAAGCGTATCTGCCTATAGTGGCGTCTGGTCCTAGAGCTGCTACATTGCATTATACAAAGAATAATCAAATCATCCCCAGTAACATGCATACATTGGTCCTAGTGGATGCCGGTGGCGAAAAGCTATGCTATGCCAGTGACATCACCCGAACATTTCCTGTCCATGGTACTTTCTCCCAAGAATCGAAAACTATTTATAAAATTGTATTGAAAATGCAAGAGGTAAAAAAAGCACCTCATAATTTACCGAGATTATAAAAATAACCCCTGGATTTTTAGGCCGTACTATCCAAATTAAGACCAGGTGTGCTATGGTCAGATATGCAGCAATTGGCAATGAAAGTACTGACCATAGAGCTTGTCAATATTGGTATTCTAAAATGCAACGATCAAGATCAATTAGAAGATTTAATTCAAATGGGGGTCCCTAGTGCCTTCTACTATCATGGTAAAGTAGATTTTAGATCCGATTGGTATCACGAGACTAACATATATCTAGGTCTGGGTCATTCGGTTGGACTAGACATTCATGATGTTGGAGGGTAAAAAATATGCTTTATTTTCCGAGAAGTTTCATCATACTTACAAATCACCCTTAATAGTCGAAACATTAAATCGGATGAGGAAGACACGTTCGAGTTTTTATCAAATAGACCTTTAGAGAAAAATATGGTTCTGACCGTTGAACCTGGTCTTTATTTTAACGACGAGATGCTTGATATCTGGATCCAGTACCCCGGTTATGAGCAATACTTTGATCTCGATACATTAGATAGATACCGTATTGTTGGTGGTGTGAGAATAGAAGATACAATTGTTATCACCGACGACGGTTATGAAAATCTTACAAAAGTACCAAAGCAAATTCATGAAATTGAAGCTTTAATGAAAAAAGCCAATTAGCTCTCATTGTAAACTTGCCGCTCTCTTACATTAATTTATTTACACCCATTAGCATATATTATCGCATTAATACTCATTACAGACCTTCAAAAAATTTAATATCTAATACAGTGCGTTCTTAATTATTTTATTTTTATTTTTTTATTTTTTGTAAAACCGACCTACAAATAGGCGTGGCCGAAAATAATTAATGCTATATGGTGATCCGGTGTTGCTCTATTACTCAAATTATGTTTGACATTGATAAATTATTAACATATCACTACATTTGTACGAGCTAGTTCAGTGACTATCTCTTCTGATACAGCTTTGTGGTCTTTATAAAAAGTTGTCAATTAATACAATCATATATCAACCCCGACGAAATTAAATTCGTGTTGATTATGCAATAATGTTATATTTCTTTCCTTATTTTCACCACAATAAACTACGTTGTCTAACATATTAACTCACTATAACCATGACGAGAACAATCACAGCCTATAGAATGGCTAGTTGGATCATTAAAACCTTTGGTTATGATTAAAATGTTAATGTTTAAGTACGAACGTCACCAATGTTGTTCGGATTCATGCAAGTATTGAGAAACCACTATTTTAAAAGAATAACTGTATAAATTATAAAGCAAATATTTCACTAATAGAAAAGAAGTAACTAATCATATGTTCACCACCCGTACTTGTTAGGGTTTAACCATGGAACCAATTACATTGCTCTCTGACACGAACTTTTAAAAAACTTTTGGCTGATCCTTTCTGGTTGATCTTATTTGGTAGATCATTTTTATATTGTCCCTCATTTTTTATATCTTTTTTTAATTGTATCAAAAAATCAATAAAATAATAATTATTTTTCCCTTGAGTTACACTTTGGTAATTAAATCTGTTGTGGTGGTTCGTTTTTACATTGAAAAAGGCAGTTTTAATTTAAAACAACAACCCCTCAAGCATAATAAAACAAACAAAAAGGCTTATCTAAGGAGTATTTATAATTTGTCACTGAAAACATCTTTGCTTAAACTGATCTAACCCCTCAGTTAATACACCCCCATCTTTTGTGCTCTGCCGTTCAACTATAAGATCTAACCAAACGCAACGGATTGTGTCAACTGACAGCTTCTCGGCTGATCAAGCTATATGACCTTCATCTGTTTATAATATATGCAAGACATTTAAAGTTCAACATAATCAATATTTTAGATTATTAAGCTTATTTAGAAATATTCGACTTAGCACAATCTATTTGACCGGCAATCAAGCTAACCTGAGCAACAGCCAAACATTCCAGCCTTTAACGAATTCCTGCATTAATTCTGGGTCGAGCGCAACAATAGTACCGAAAAAGCTAAAGGAGCAATGCACAACATTTTTCAAGATGCCAAGACGCACAGTTGACCAACTGGAATTTAACAAAACCAATAAAATTCCGAAAAAAAAAAGCACGCTACTGTAGTATTATCTAGAAAAAGAAAAACAGCACAAACAGAATGCTTAAACTCATGCCTCGCCACAAATATTTAGGTGTTGAATTAATCGAGACTTCCAATGCGGATATAACACTATTAAATCAACAAGCATGCCTTCGTCAAGCCAACATTGGGCGAAAAATTCTTTATACATTAAGGTTTTTTCTCGTATGAAACAATACTTGCCCTAGGTGCATAGATGCTGCATCTGTTAATAAAAAGAAATATTGACATGGGAACTCATGTTCCAGACTATAAAAAAAAACTATGTACTGTGATTTTGCATAATCATTTGATGTTAATGACAGATTTTGCGATGATCATTAGATTATACACTAAGGAATTGTTTTTTAAACCTTTGTTTTGCTATCTGCATGTTGACTTATTTAGTGGTAATCCCGCGACCGACATTGTATTAGCCTATTCAAGTACAAAGAACTACACGTATTTTATATGCTAAATGTTTATTTTTAGATGTTTGTATAATTATATATGTACAAATGTTGTAATGATGTATTATATGCAAGTGTCGGTGATATTATTGTATATATTCATAATATAAAAAAGGGAGTGTGTATGATGCTGAGATAATAAAAAAGGAGATAAATAATAATAGATGATATACCATACAAAGAAATAGAATGGTGGAGGGCCATATTTTTAAGCATGGCCAACAGCGGCGCTCAAAGAAACAGAGTGATGATGGTAAAGAGGTGTAGGATTGAATGTAGATTGCTGAGAATCGGATATAGCATACAAGAAGGCATCCAATTGAGTAGCTGCAGCTTGGATAGAAAGTGTACTATCAGCAGCAGATGCACTTACAGCCGAAGTACGTCTATGATGACGAAGAAGGCTATGAGCAGAAGAAGCCAGTGTGGCTCTAGATGGGTAACGTTCTAATAGAGAAGGATCACGATCTAATGCCAAGTAGATGGTAGATCCAAGACCATCGACAGTGACAGCATCTAAGTTACCTCCCCAATGGCTAGCTAATGCCTTTGCAGATCTCCAACCACCTAAAGACTCCCATTCAATTCCAGAATAGTTGTTGTTATCAATTGTTGTGGCACCAGTCTGAGAAAGAACAGAGCCGCATGTGGGAATACCAATCGCATCGCGAGGAATTCCGGGCAACATGTCTGTTTCCAAGAGAGGAGCAGAAGCATCTAATCTGAAACCAATGCTAGTTGGACCGCCAAAAATTCGAAGTGATAAGGGACGAGACTTGTTCTGGAATTGATTCTGGAACCATGTAGAAGAGCGCTTGATATCTTCATCATGAACAGATTGCGCCTTTAAAGACAAGAGTGATGATTCATAAAGCACACGATGCAAAATGCTTGGGATATAAACAAATTCGTTATCTGTATTTAATTTGTTTTTGATTGTATCCTTTTTAATTTCGATGGTTGGAATGATAGTGTCACTGCCGAGAGCGTTTGAGAAGGCTTTTCTAGCATCATCTACTGCTTGATGTGCAATTTCTTCTGTACAGACATTTTGGGCGTGATTTGGTGTCTCTGTGTTCCAAGAAAGGTGTTGATCTACAGTAAAGTTAATTATAAAGAATGCCAAGACAATAAGGGGGGGGGGTTCAAGGAGATTTTTTGTTTTTGTACTTACCAAGTAAAAGATGAATACCAAACCCAATTGTATTAATATTTTCCATTAAAGTAGCAGAAGTAGAGGTTGGGGTTGATAAAAGAGCATATCTCAATCGAATCAAGTTTGTTGCTTGACTTTGACGTAAACGAGACAAGACGGTTGAAAAAGCTTTTGGCGAAGTCACCATCAAGGAAGGATGTAAAAGGGTGCAGATATCACGAAGATAGCTATGTGATACATTCCGAATAATTGGGGATTGAAGCGAATCATGAGATAAAGTGGACAATAATCTTAAAATATGTGTGTATCGGACTGGCAATTCAGTAGAAAGAAATTGAGCTGATGTAGCTGCAGGTTGTTGACTAAATAAAATAAACAATAAATGTAAACAAGATTGCTTATTATGTCAATTATGTTTGTGTTACCTTGCTGTTGTTGGCTTAAGATGAGATAGCTATGCTGATGCGTAAGAATATGAATCTTTTACTAAGAATCGAATAAATAATTACCGAAATACGAGTCTCGTGTGTGGACCACAACCCAGCCAAGAGACGGCGGGGTAAAACATTGATAATTTGTGATTGAAGCATTTTAGTAAAATTAAAAAAGAAATAAAATAAAAGTGAAAAAGCTTGGATTAGTTCCTTTATATACTTTATGGTTTCTTTGGTTTCCATTAGAAACAGGCCCCTTGCATTGCAGCATATATATCCTCCCCACCCCCTTCTTTTTCTTTTTCAGGCACACTCCCTCTCTTGGTCCAAACACCCCCCAAAAAAGTGTATATTAATCTCATAGCCAACTATGTGCTATGCAATGTCATTTTATCTTTCTTTTCTTTCTCTCCGGTAAAAATTACGTACAGTATTTTGACAACTTGCATCCCATCTAGAAAGCCAAATGCGCGTCGCCACCATCATTATTTCCGTATAAATATTAAATTTGCAGACGTACAAAATGATACGCCTTAGGAGAATGTGATGGAAGGGGAGTGTTCATCTACAATACCACATCATATGGCTAGCAAGATTTGTTTCAGCTGCTAGTAAAAATAGTTTGCCATCAAAAATGGGGGATCATGTCACACAGCATAAAACGTAATTTTATATTGTTTTATATGGCAATCAAGTCAAGTATGATAGTTTATTATAAAATGATGTCCATTAAACCCCCCATATCCGTCATGCAGCTATCCCTCATTGAAATTACGCAAGAACCAAGGCGGTTCTTTATGAAATATATATCTTCTTGGCGTTTTCCGAGAAATCCATTATGGACCCTCTCTTACCCCCAGAAAAAAATGTAATTGATCGCCACTTTTCTTTTTTCGAATATTAAATTGTTTAGATAGTAGAAATTTATTTTTTATTTATAAGTCACGAAAAAAAAAGAGACATGTTGTTATTAATAGATGTGTAGGGTTTATACAAGGGAAAATAAATTGTCCTGATTTCATATACTGTTTGTTGTATGCATAATAATAATAAAAAGAAAATGAAATATGAAAAAGAGTTATATAAGGAAAAAAAACGAAGGTGTATTTGGTTGTAGTGTTATAAGGTTTTAGTTCATGGAGAAGTTATGATGGTAAACAGGCTGATGTTGCATGGCTGTACTTTTCATCAATGCTGCATTGTATTGAGGACAGTCTTTATGGGCCACCAACAAAGTCTTCATGTCCAATATTTGTTTGCGAAGTGACTCTGTCTCCATTTGAAGTTGATCATTGTCATTGGCTAAATACTCAACACGTGTTTGCAGGTTAGAAAGCCATTGCTTCTTTCTTTGGCGACACTTTAAAGCAGCTATATGTAGAGTATGAGTTTCATTGTTATCCATCTTTGTATTTTAAAAATATTTGTACCGATTCTGTTTCTTTCCAAAAAGTTCTTTCTCTTTTCTTCATCTTCGGGTAATTTTACGGTACGCGCTCTCTTCTTTGTTGAGCCCTTAGGTGGTTTGTTACTGACGAACTGTGCTTGGTATTGTTGTCCACTTGTAGTGTGTCTCTTTGGTCGCTGTTGCTCAAATTCGAACTAAATGGCCATGAGTATGCTTATTACACGGCATACGTTGATGTACTTACATTTGCTGTGTTCATATTAAAAGCGTCGTCACTACTATCTTCGCTGGTTGCTTGATGGTCCGATACTGAAAAAGCATCTGTTATTTCCATGTTAATCACAAGGTCCCGATATAGTAATTTTAATAAAACTAACCATTGTTTACAGAATTATACGAGTAAGAAGATGTATCAGATACCCATACATCTATTATGCCTTCTTGGGCAATCTTTTTATTGTAATCATTTGGTTTGGTAGAAGCAGTTGAAAAGCTTTGTTCGAAAGGGTTTGTTTCTTGTGCTATTTTTTTTCTCGAGATCAATATACAGAAAAGCATAAAAATTACACCAGTTATCTACCTTGGTTTACTGCTGTCGCATTCATCTTTTATATATATATATAAACCAAAGAAAATAGAAAAAAAAAGAAAGAGCGAAGAAAAGAGAAGAGACAAGGAAGAAAATAGATTTTATTTATTATTCCACTTTCATATACGGATTACATCATAGAATTGCCTTTTGCATACAGCACAGTTACACCAAAAGCGTTGATATTTTTTTTTGTAGTCCCTGAAAAAAAAATTATTATAAAATATGACGAAACTCGTGAAACTATTAAGTTGCTTTACCGAATCCCTGGGTTCCCCTTGTAGCACTCAAATCGCTTTTTATTTTCAGCCCGCTAGTGCAAATCATTCGCTTTGATGGTTCTTATTTGCCCCAACGTTACATAGCCCTGCTGCAAGGAACATTTATATCGATCGAACAGTCCTTCTTGGCTGTACAAGGTGCATTTTCGCACTAATTTTTTACCAATGAATGGCGATTTATATTATTTGAATAAGCGTTGTAAGATCATGTGGCTTTTTGTAACGACGCTTTTGTAACATGATGTTGTTGAGTAACATTTTCATTGCAGCGATTTTTTTTTCAAACAGAAAGTGAAACGTATGGAAGGGAGTCTCTTTATAACCCTTTTATAGTTGAAACAGTCATTATCAATATCATCGTCAAAGACCATGGTTATATTGGAATAAGAAACGCTGTAGGAAGGGACGGTTTCATATATAAATACCGCTTCGTTTTTAATTAAAAAAGAGTTCCTTCTTTCTCTTCTCACCAATGTCTGACGAAAATAAGGCCACTGCACCGGTTCATATAAGAGTGCCTCTTAATACGCATCCTTCTCATCTGAATACTCCGGGTACGAGGTATGGTACGGTGGAAGACAGCGTGGGCAGTTACTATTACAGTGCAGCAGGTAATTCCATCAACAGTACTCCGGTAGGCTCACCCTCTTCCCTGCGTGGACAGCTTGAATCCTTTGCTGGATCTTACTCACGAACGTCGGCTCTCTACATGGCTGAAAATCTTAGCATTAGCAACAGGTTAGGGTCTTCTAACCCACCTACACGCCATGGTGAGGACGATGTAGAGTCCATCCATCATGATGATACAACAGTCAAATCAAAATTAATACCAATAGACTATACCTTAACTCAGACCATTTCGCAACAAAACTCTGCAGGTTATAATTTATTCCCCAGTTTGTCAAGACATACAACCGTTGCTTCCGTGATCTCGCAGCAGTTTAATAGCTCTCAGCAACAGCATGATCCTCATTATACTGCAAGCCCTGTACGATCGACTTTTATGCAGTCCATTTTCAATTCCATTAATGTCTTGGTTGGTATCGGTGTATTAGCCTTGCCTCTAGGCTTCCGTTGTGCTGGTTGGTTCTTCGGGTCACTCATCTTTTTATTTTGTACCTTTGCTACAAACTTTACTGCCAAATTAATTGCCAAATGTCTGGATTTTTATCCAAATTCAACTACTTATGGTGACATGGGTGCTGCTGCCTTTGGAGATCGTGGTCGGACATTTGTTAGCACCATCTTCGTAGTGGAACTTATGACGATAGGGTAAGAGTACATTAGTTGCCGCTGTAGTATGTATCAGTTCTTTAATGCTTACTTTTTTTTTAGTGTTGCCATGGTTGTCTTATTAGGTGATGGTATCGAGTCCTTGTTTCCAAACGTCGATATGTTCTCTATTCGTGTGGGTTCATTTATTGTATTGACACCCATGTTGTTCTTACCTATCCGTAAATTGGCGTACACAAGTTTGATCGGTATCATCAGTTGTGCTTGTCTTGTAACGATTGTTATTTATGATGGTGTTTCAAAAAAGACCAAACCTGGAAGTTTGATAGAACCTATGGTTTGTTTTTATAACGTAAACACTGGGAAGAAGGGTGAAGGGCTTATATTGTTTTAATAGGAAACTGAAATCTTTCCTTCTGTACTGTACAATGTGCCGCTTAGTTTTGGGTTGATGATGGCAGGTTTTGCGGGTCATGCTGTGTTCCCTGCAATATATCGAGATATGGAAGACCCAAAAAGATATGAACGCATGGTTGATTTAACTTATATTATCACAGTGGGTGTTTATATCACAATGGCTATTGCAGGATATACCATGTTTGGCTTAGAGACAATGCAGGAGGTAAGCTAAAATATGACATCTGTGTGTTTAATTGTTTTCTTAACTCCTGAATGTAGATTACACAAAACTTGGCTACCACACCGGGTTATTCAAAAGGGATAAACCGTCTTGCTATCTGGTTAATTGTTCTGACTCCGCTTGCAAAATATGGTTTGATGATGAACCCTGTGAGTGTCACCTGGGAATTATGGATCACAAGTTATGCCAATGTCGAGCTATGGTGTAAATATCATGGCTGGCGAAGATCGTTCTTGGCTGCTTTTGGCCGTATTTTAGCTAGTGCTATTGTGATTTTGGTAGCTACTGTTTTCCCAGGCTTTGATCGCGTCATGGTATGTCAATCAGTTTGTTCTTGTACATGCTAAAAAAATGATCTCACACATCTCCCCCTTATGTAGTCCTTATTAGGTGCACTGTTTAGTTTTGGTATTTCCGCGATTTTCCCTCTTGTTTGTTATCTCAGATTGTTTCATGATGACTTAAGTGTAAAGGACAAGGTTTTAATTTACAGCATATTG
Source organism: Mucor piriformis (assembly GCA_943193625.1). NCBI lineage: Eukaryota > Fungi > Mucoromycota > Mucoromycetes > Mucorales > Mucoraceae > Mucor > Mucor piriformis. Next base: position 2,142,828 of record OW971871.1, on the reverse strand, counting down.
TCCGTGTCGTTTGTCATGGCTACAATGGGCACCGTATGGAGCTTCCTGCCTAAAAATCTTTAGTAGTAGTTGATTCATTTATTTAAGCAATTGTGGTAGAAAAAGAAAATACAAAACATTATATTATTAAAGAAATATAAAAAGGAAAAAAAAATGATATAATAAAAATTAAAAACAAGTAAAAAAGTTAGAAAAGTGATAATAAACAGGTGTGTGAGGAGATAATAATACTGATGAGGGTACGTGTAAGTGTAAGAATAAAGTTGAATAATAATAATAAAAAAGTGTGTTTAGACTTCGCCTTCTTGTTCTTCATCCACATCATGTTGATAGTCTTTCTTCTGTTTCAGGTATTCTTCTTCCTCCTTTGTTTTAACAGCCCTTACTAAATGCCCATCGTCCTGCGTTTTGGCTGGCAAAGAAGATGATTTATTTACATTTAAACTTTCCATATTATTAGATAACACATCCTCATCTTGTTCGGTTGCGCTTTCAAAATCGCCAAATTCATCGTCGTCGTCGCTCTCTTTTTTACTATCACCAACTACCTTATAAGAGGCTCTTCTATAGGCTGCTCTTCTTTCTATCTCATCGGCACCAGCTAAATGATCAAATTCCTCTCCATCATAATCCTCATCATTGACAGTGTGGCTAGGAATACGACGGAGTGTTGTAGGTTGTGCGAATTTCGAGAAGTTTCTGGTCCAATCGGGTGTGACATTATTATCCTAACGTGTGTGTAAGTATCCTTTGTCAAGCCTATTCACAAAAAAAAAAAAAAAAAAAAAAAAAAAAAAAAAAAAAAAAACTTACATCTTCATCATTACTACCATAATCATCCTCTTCTTCACCATGTTCGTTATCTGGGCTGTCATTTTTATCAGCCATAGTAAAGCTTCCTCCGCTATAATTATAGTCTCTGTTGAAATCATCTCTGCCTGTAATCCAATGATCGTTTTCATCTTCATCTTCATCGTCAAATGTGCCTTCCTCACCACGTTGAGCCAAAAATCGAGAGTATTGACTAGCAGCTACACCTTCTAAAGCGTCATCATCATCCTCTTCATCACTTTGTGGCATATCCATTTCGTCGTTAGGACGTAATCCACCCAAAGGTAATTGATCTCTGTCTTTGGTCTCCTTCAACTCCCCGTTACAATAAGAGTTCCAACCATCCAAATCAACATCGTCTTTGATAGCCAAAACAATTGTTTCTGGATAGCCTTCAAACAATTTCATGATTTCGTCTGAAATAAAAGTCAAGTGGCCCATATAACCAGCACGCATTCCTTTGGGCTTGGCACTGCAATGTGTGGAAAAGATTAATGCGCGTAAAAAGACGATTGTTATTTTTACTCCTTACCATTCTAAATCGTTTGTCTTTTGTGCAAGCACAATCTTGTCTGTTAATTTACCGTCCTTCAAAATGGAAATAGCAAGACCACGATTTAAACCAACATCCATACGTCCATTAAATACCTGATGAAGCATATCATAAATAACGTAATGCAAAAAGTTGTTCCAAGGGAACGAAAAGAATAAATCCTACATGTGGATGGTCAGTCTTTTTGAGATAAAAATGTCTCCTTAATGTTCTATACTTACAACACAAATTGGCATTGCCTTATTATTAACAAACTTTGACTTGAGATAGTCACCGACAGAGAGTTCTGTAGGTTCCTTGTCCTTTTTCTCTTCTTCTTCCATGACTAATTCGGCTTCTTCAGCCATTGTCATCAAAAAGTTGTTCAAGTTCGACATGTTAGAGCAGTGCAAAAGCTCGGCAAAAAGCTCACAGATCTTCAATCTTTCAAACCCAAGAGGTTCCAATTCCCCCAAGGTTGTACGAATAGGGCCGTTCACGGATCTAGGCTTTAATAGCAAGTTTGTAAATTCGGCAACGTGATCACCCATGACCTTCAACATGTCTGCTAATGACACTGACGCATTTCTATTCGCCTGTTGCTGGTACTCATATAAACCTGCACCTGATGGATCACTTTCAAGATCGCTATTGTTATGTCGAATAATATCGATAATAATAGAAACGCCATTGATCAATGTAGAGGTTGCATTAGGTGCATCAGGATCAAGCATAAATTTAGCCAACTTTTGCATGGTAGATTCACTGTGGCGGGGGAAAGAGTGTTAATGGCACATTTGATAAGACGAAACGAGTTTACCTTTTCAAATCAATAATCAGCTCATTGATACCAATGCTGGGGGATTCAGGTAAACTGGTCTGAGACATGCGGATGATTTCACAAATACACTGTTGAGCAATTGAATGCTCCTATAAATGATGGTCAGTATCGCAAAGAAAAGGGGACAAGTTTGCTTACCTCACTATCGAGATAAGGATCTAGTCTTTCCACCAAATTCTCAAGTAAGCCATGATCACTTAACCACTATGCAGCAAGTTTAGAATATCGCAAATCACATTAAATATAAATTACCTTGACAACACCTTTCCCTTCAGGCAGCTCTTCCATACGCACCAGGGTTAATAATAAGTCCATGATGGCTGAAGTTTGTAGGTGAGATAAGATTTTGTTTAGGTTTTCAGCATCGGATTGAATAAATGTCATCATCTATTGATGTATTAGCTAAGCCCATTAATAAATTACCCGATTAAATAATTTACCTCGATAGGATATTTTGAGAGCAAAACTCCAATCGTCTTACAAAAGTAAGATGCTTGCAACGAGTCTAATCCAATCTCTTGCTTCTTCTCTTCTACACTATCAGATGCACGTCTTTTGGGGTACGCTGGTCGATCCAAGTATGACCAAAATTGTACTAAAAGTTCTTCCTTGTGCTCAATAACAATAGCGTCAATAATTGGTTGAATCTCACAAGCAATGATTTCACTTGCAAGAAAAGGATACCTAGTGTGGTTTTTGTCGTCAGTTTAATACCGTATTTTTTGTTGTTATTGTTGTGGTCGTTATCACAGAAAAAAAAACTTACTTGAATCGTTTTGTTTCATCTAAATCTGTTGCTGTAATGTAGTTTAACAAGGACTTTACGTTATCAGGCTTGCTTAAACTATTCATAAACCGTGTTAAAATACCCCACACGCGTGTATTTATTCATCTTACAATTCAACAAGTTTTTGGTTTAAAGACTTTGCTTCTTGAAGTAGGTCTTCTTCTTCCATAACCTCTTCAAGCGTTACATCTTCTCTATCCAAAAGAGTGTCTAAAGTCGAGTTATTAAATCCAAATCGCCAAAACATTGTGTGTGAGTGTGTGTGTGTGTGTAAAATTAAAAAAAAAAAAAAAAAAAAAAAAAAAAAAGACGGGGTTTTTTGTGCTTTTTTTCGAGTCCCTTTGTTTTCGTAAAGAAAAAGGAAAAATAAATACAATGAGTGAGCAGTTTAAATCTCCTTCGCCGCACCTCCTGATTTCCCAGAAAATTGATGACATCAACAATTAAAAATTAACGTCAAAAGTAATGCGGCGTCTAATAAAGCATTCTAAGTTTCCTCTTGGTCTTGACAGTTGTTTAAGCCTTAAATCTAGATCAAACCGTTGTGTCATGTACCTCCAGATAATGCTAAAAGCAGTGTTGACATCCCGGTTCCAGTGCTAATAAAGCAAGTCTACCTGCATTCCAAAACATTTCCGTTGTTACCCACTGGACACTGAGTGCACAGATACGATTGTACGATGTGAGCATTAATGAGTTAAAATCTGGTCAAAGCATAAAAGGCAGACAGGATTTTCATTTTGGACTTTTTCTATAATCATTAGGCCGTTTTAAAAAAGCTTTTAATAATACTTTCTTGGATAGGGTTGACGGACTGCCCAGACTACTTGGATCGAAGCAGTAAAACTTTCAATTTAGCTAATTTTGAACAAGTGAGACCACTCTGCAGCAAAGAAAAAAGCTGTTTCTCCTTGAGTGTGTCCAAAGCATTAAAGCCAAAAAAGACGGTAAAATTGTATATGCCACTGTTATAATTCAGTTTGCGGTCTATCAAAATAGCTCATTATTATCTTCGATATGTTACACCAACCGATTCAATTCTCTTTTTTGTCATTCAAAAAAGCTCGTTCTTTATCTTTTTATATAATATAATTGAAACCATCCTAACGGAAACATTCTATTATATTCGTGACCTTGTAGCGTAAACTTCTATAACAAGAACCATATCTACGTTATACAATCACAATAAAACTCTCGACTTCTTTTTATAATATATAATCGAAACCATCCTCACGGAACCATTCTGTTATATACGTGATCTTGTAGTGTAACTATCTGCTATAAACATACCTACTTCAATTAGTCACAATAAAGACAATCCACATATTATTGTATATTATAAGAAACCACCTGTCACAAGAACCATTCTATAATATTCAAGACTTTGAACTGTAAACATCCGTGAAAAGAACCATTCTATAATATGTAAAATTTTGAACTGTAAACATCTGTAAAAAGAACCATACGTACTCCGAATCGTTTTTATAATATTTATCTACATGTCTATAAGTGTCTGATCACTTAATCCTGTCTTTTTAATAATAATACTTGTCATGTATTATTTTATTTTCATTTATATCATCTAAATAACTCATTAAACTAAGGCTAATAATCTTAACTACTGATCTGATACTCACTATAACTCTATCAATCATCACCTCTTAATAAACTTTACGGAACCCCCCACCTCCCATTTTTTTATCAGATTGTATCTCATCATAAGTGTATTGAATACTACACTCATCTGATGTGAAAGAAGCTCAATCTCACTTGATTTATAGACGATCGAATTTTACTAGGAGGATAAATTTCTTTGCATTTGATGGTCTGATTTAAATATCTAACACACATTTTGACATCGGATAACCTTGTTCAATTACAAGTTCAAGACCTTCTACTTCTACTATCATAAAGTGTATGCAATCAGCGGTTTCACATGACTTAAAATGTAACACAAAGTAGGAAGTGTTGCTCTTGCTTTGTATAGGCTCCATTATTTAATTACATTATAGACAAAATCATAAATTTCATTTTAATTTCATCACGTTTGTTTATGCCAATTCATATCCACAAAATCATTTTCACCGAAAGATCTTTTTGACATAATGATATATCACTGCCATACATACTTAAAAGTATATTTATGATGCCTTTGGTATTATAGATGTGCGTATAAAAAGTATTGGTTTACGCCAAATTATTACATTATACTGATATTATCTTGATTTGAATTAATAAAATCAACTCTCCTTTTATGAACATGTTACTGGCATATGAACGATATGTCTAATTTCTTTAGTATAATGTGTCTAATTATATGATTGAATTAAGTATACCTCAGAGAAAAATAAACAAGGAATGAAACTCTCATACCTCTTGTCTTCAATAATACTAGTCTTCCTAAACCTCAGCATGGCATAGTCTGTATCAATCTACAAAAATGCTCTATTATGGTCCTCTTAAAATGAATTTACGTTATAGTATCAAGATATCTCTTCTAAATCTCTATTATACTTGAACCTGAGTCATCCCTATGACTCTACTACACTTGTTCTCGTGGCTTCTCTATAACTCTACTATAACATGTAGACTCATGGCTTCTCTCTAACCCTACTACAACACTTGTGACTCATGAATTCTCTCTCTCTCTCTCTCTCTCTCTCTCTAATAGCTGGTGTACGAGAGGTATTAACGTTTTATCCGCTTGGTGTATGTACAAAAATATCTAATTCACATGTTTGATGATAAAGATAAATTGGTATAGTTTAACATGATGGTTGTCGATTGGTATGTAGAATTACTTTGAGATAATAGATCCTGTTGTCCCTGTTTAAAAGCAGCTGTTCGTCCTCTTCAAGTCACACTTTGACGTACGATAGGATGACAATGCATCCCAGATTATCAAACACGAGTTTCTAAACAATATCTGATTTAGGTTCTGTGCAGTAAAGCTTTATTTCCAATCCATACATAAGCAAGTCTCCAAAAGCTTTTCATAACATGTGTGAAGCTCTAAAGAAGAGCAAAAGGCACTTCTATGGCCAATATTTTTGATAATCCCAAATATAATGTCGTTAAAAAAAAAAGATGGCGAGAGCTTGCTGTTAATCAAGTTCTTTATAAAAATGCTTCTTAAAATTACATTCAAAAATGTATTCTGTTTCAGCAAGTATAAAATGAAGCGATTATTGGTAAATGGCCTCTACTGCAAAATTCATGATGTTTCCATACCCATGTGGCTTAACAGCATTATGTCCTGTAAGTCAAGTAGGGCGCAATGTTGTGATGATCTTCATTGGAATAGGTGCTCAATGAAGTAGAAAAAAAAACCCCCCGAAGGTATTACTGCAATCGAACAATAGAGCAATTCTATCCCAACAGGTTTTCTGTAACTGTATTGCCCATTAGTCTTGGCTAATCAAAAAGCAGTAGAACTTCCTATGCACGATACGCGAAGGCAGGTTTTAACATCAATAGAGCTGTGGTTGTCGTATTTCTGCAATAAATATCCTATAGAATAACCTCTGATACGCAACAATTGCAAAATTCGAGTAAACGACTCTCATATTATAATATTCAAATTCCAAATACGGATTGTATTGGAAATTAGATTATTGTTGTTTGTCTATCACTCAGTTTAATTTGAACATTAAACGATGCAGCGAATCAATAGAAATATATATTCATATCTATAACTCTATATGTAAATAATAAAACTCGAAAAGTCCAATAAAATATTGAATAATGTATGTGTGGATGGGAGGAGGCTGTATGGATATATATCATTATGAGAAATGTATCCACTCAAAACAATACCTATATACAGATACATGCGTTCTCACTCGAATATAAAACTTTGCACATATCTACAAGTCAATATAATCACATCGCCGCTCGGCGCCCATAGTTAAAACCACACTTCGGGCTGTTTACATCTATCCTTAATAAGATTGGCCCTCCGTCCGAATTATTCTCTTTCTCTTCTTTGTTATGCGTCAAAGGCACAAGGACCTCAATTTCGATTATTTCAGCTGTGAAACCCCTAGCAGACAAAACAATTCCAGTCCAACCATGGGATCTCAAACTAATCAAGAAGCAAATGACAGAAACGCGGTAAAGTAAAAGTTGTGGTAAGTATATCGGTGTACTGAAGATTTTTTTTTGTTCGCAGCAATCCGACGTTTCCAATGCTAGACATTTACTCAATCTTTTTTCAATGGTAACCGAACTACAACGCGAAGTAATTGAGCTGAGAAGGGAAAACCGAGCTTTGGCAGCAGGTGTTTCAAACAACTTCCAGTCTTTAAGACAGGATAACCACGGATTAGCTAATTTAATTGTCAAGTCACAAACGGAGCTTCGTTCCTTGGTAGATGCAATCAAAGCAAATCCAGCACAAAAGCTGTCACCTGAACTGACACCTGAAATGACACCTGAAGAAACATTTACAGAGAGGTATCAACAACCCATGCCCAAACCTATAAATAAATCTCAAAAGAACATATATCCTGCGTCAGCAAATCGGTAAGAAGAATGCAGATGTTGTAATTACATTGTGACATAGCTCTATCTATTGTAGTGAATTAATTGCCCTTGGTGTGACCAAGACTTCTTCTTCAAAATATCCTCCAAGAAGTCTTCGCTCTTCTCGAGAGAAGGAGCCCGAGAGCATAGCTATTTCATCTATCAACGGTGCAAACGATGATAATCCGATTTCTGATAATCTATCTCAGCGGTATAATATTCAGGAGGTATCCCTAAAGAGACCCAACGATGAACAAACTCAGAAGTGTGATTCAAATAAGAGAACTCAGCGTAAGAAGTAATCATTATATTTATTACATGGCACAATTTTACAATGGCGAATGCATACCAAGCTGGGTTTTTTTTTTAAAACAAAAAGTCGATTAGTAAAATATTGTAAATAAATATTGCTTTAAAATAATAATACCTTTGTACTAAATTCAAGTTTGGATCTCTTTTGGAACCTTGTGAATTCTTTGTTATCGTGCATCTTTACCAATTCCTGCACGGGTATCAACACAATGGGCCAGGCGAATCCCAAAAAGTAGACGAACCAAGGGATCTTTGAAAACTCAAAAGGCCCGTGTGCTAATGAGACAGCACAAAAGCAGAATTGTAAAATTACACTTAAAAAGAATGCACCGACCCAAACTCTATTTCTGAAAGGTACAAATTCGATGAGGGAACACGTTCTATGAAGGAAAGATGGGGATATGCATGCTTGAATGAAAATGTCAGTAATTGATCAAAACATTTGTTTGTCTGTCTATTCGCTTACCAAGGTACCAAACAAACGAGATCAACATAAAATTCTGTGCATATGTAACTGCCCATTGCTCTTCAGCCGTCCAATGATACCATCCTTTCAAACCAAATTTGCCAAAAGCGTCTGTAATATTGATATTTAGAGAATAGATGAGAGTCCTAATTAAAAAAAAGAGTAAGCAAAAAATCAACTTTTGTGATATATTTCATACGTACATTGCATAAATAGCGATACACATAAGAATCACCAAAATGAAACGCAGTATGAAATAGCACATGAATCTCCAAAAATCTGTCAGATGTTCAATATTCTTTCCAGGCATCAGTAACATAATTCCGTCTTCATGTGGGGTAAAAAGCATAGACATGGACAAGAGGGGTAAGATAATCCACAAAAGCCATAAGATTTGATAGCCAGCAAAAATAGGCGGAAGCAATAAACAAAAGCTTAAGAGTAACATGAGTGACATTGACATACAGCCAGCGGTATAGAACGAAAACCCCATTCTTACACAACCCAGTAATCTTCTTGCGTCGCGGATTAATTGAGTTACTGCATATAAACTTGTTTCATATTGCATAAATAATCCACAAGGCAAACTACATAATGACGCACCTACAGCAAGAGGTGGCTGACGATCGTTTGTTGAAAGACGCCCTTTACTTTGCGCACGAGTGTGCATTGGCTCCATCGCAATACTGACATCAGACTAGGTATGAGTAAAAAAATTAGAGAGACAAGAATAAATTCATAATTTATGATATTTACCAGTGCAAAAGATTCTGTATTTTTCGTATTTAAGGCATTACCAATACAGCAAACAACTTCGCCGTTTTCTTGAAATATACGAATCATCTCCTTCATTGCGCGTGGGGTACATTCAGCAAACAAAGAAACATGTAATGGGATGTCATCTACATCTTCGAGGTGAGGTCTAATCTCATCAATACCGCGTGGTAACTGAGCCTTGATGTCGTGTGTTTGAAGATATCCGTTTCCACAATTTTCATCGTCTGGGTTTGATAGTAAGATACAACTATTCCAATCCGTTTCTAAGCCAAGGCGTTCAGCAAATGCTTTGGACTCTCTTTCTGCTGTAGTGGAAAAATAAACGAATCGAATCCCAGCAAGGCCTAAATCCTCAATGAAATCAACAACATTTTGTTTAGGTTGATGACACATGGCTGTCATCCCAAGGAAAATTTGTCCTTTGACAACTTCTTTATAAAATGTTGCTTCCTCTTGTTCGTCAACAGGCTCATCCTCTTCAAATGAATAATCGCTAGACCCAGTTTCAGACGAAGAACTGCTGATGGATGTTGAGGTAGATACATGGGATTCACGTCGTTTTGGGTGCTCGATTTTAATAATTTCATTCATGGGCAGTTTTCCATTCGATTTCTTGGCGGATGTTCCAGAAGATGATCCGGTAGAATCACTGCTGTCAGAGCTATCAGAACTTGGTGGTTTATAAGGTAAAACAACAAATGCACATCCTGGATCTTCGTCATCATCATCCGATGGGTTTAAAAATGGGATACGACCATCATTCACTGTGTTGATAGGACGATAAGCATAAGCGATACATTGCATATCATGTACAAGTGCATTTTGAAAGAAGTCATTTATCTTTTTCTCCATCTGTTTCAATTGTATGAGCTATTCTGCCATTTTTTTTTCAATATCTTTCACTTACTGTTTCGCTCATGGTCTGTAAAGAGTTTCCGTCCCAGTAATCAGAGCATTTATCCATGACAAGTGAGGGATGGCCATCTGTAAGTAATTGATAACTCCCCGATGATCGTTCTTCGAAAACAGTGGAAAGCGCATTGGGCACTTCGAACTGATAGTATTTACTGTATTTAAATCGAGGAGTATTCAAGATTTCATGATAAGGAGCAAACGTATATATTTCAGCTCTCAGGGCAAATGATTGTAATGCTTCCTCTCTAAATCCAACACATTTACCTAACCTACAAAGACAAGCTAAGCAGGTCTGATGTTAGTATGATCATGGGCATTATCACCTTTTAGTATAATTACATTGTCTTGCAGGTGCGGTTTTGCCATAAACATGTAGCTTGGATCGTCTACGGTGATATTCGGATCTTTTGCGGCTTTGTATTACACCACAATTTGTGTTAAGCATGAAATTCAACCCAAGAGGTTTTAAGCATCTAGGAATCAAAAGTGTTAGTGACAGTTTTTGACATTGTGTCTTGACGGTATATAATCTCACGGTAAATATTGTTCCCAGTCTTGATCTTCAAACTTTAATCCAGAAGGTTCGTCTGAATCTTCTTCTACATCTAAATATGTAATGTCTTCTTCATTATTTGGGAACATCAATTGTTCAACAGTTGGAAAGGGCTGAAAAAAAAATGATCAGTACGCAAGCACACTATGTTAGGATAGTTTACTTACATTGGCAATCGTTCCTTCTCTATCCAAGCAGCAAATGACAGTTGTACTTCCAAGCGATTCCAATAAATTTGTGGATCTCGTCAGAGATAAACGATCCCACTTGGTTAGCAAGGATAAGAATCTGTCCCAAACAGCATCTACGAGAATGCTTGTTAGATTTGTTCTTTCTTAATGTTTATATTAGTGCATACTAGGACTTAATTCGAGATCTTTAGTAGGAGGAGGAGCTTCTGCATCAAATTCATCCACTTCATCATCATCCTCATATTCGGTTTTAGAAATCTGAAGAGCTTCGAACAAAATTAATAACTGTGCGTTACCAAAACTACGAGCGACAATCCACATGCTTGGTGTACAAAGAGGTAAAAGGGGAATAATTGCATAAATGGACATTGTAAATACTTCTTCGACAAGTTGATCCACAGGGAAATGATTAATAAGTGTACTTCGGAGACCATATCTCAAGAAATTCACTACCAGTCCTATACCCAAAACTATCCAAATGATATAACGATAAAATATGCGAATAATGACATGACTTTCATTATGCATGACTGTATTTGGTCGTTTTTGGTTCAATGCTCTACGCATATTCTTTTCCAATGGTGATTCTAATAAAAGAAACTGGTGTCGGCCTCGCGACCGCATGTACTCTTCCATCAATCCAGACGGTGGTGGGATACCAAAGAAAGATGGTTTAAATGATTGGTCCTTTGCAATATAATATTCCTTTGTATTTAATGGTGGTTCACTCTTACTTGAGCTATCGCTGCTACTGGATCCACGTCGTTTTTTCGAAGACCTATTTTCTTCTTCGTTGTCTGTATCGTCGTCTTTAGCAAGACCTTTCTTATGGATATATTTCATACGACCCGGAGCAATATCACCATATAGCATTTCTACAATATCCCCTTCTACTAACAGATTGACGGGAAAAATACGCACAACTCCATCACGCACGACTTTGGCGACAGACATGGAGGGTATAAAGGGTATTTTTGTATCCTGGACCATGTTCATGCCACTTCTTTCTAATGCTCCGACAATAGTTGCTGCTCTATCTGTCATTTCTCTGTATGCCAATACCTGCTCTCGATAGAATATATATGCATTCCATGCTGTAATTGCTAATAATAATAGAGCCTCTACTAATAGACCGGTAATACGAAATTGATAAGGTTGGCTTTTGAAGTATCCTGCAATGTAAAATGACAGTAGTCCTAAGCCTGATATTGCGCTGAGAAACATGGCAGGGTTGAATAATACCATTCGAAAATCTAACATCTAATTAGCCCAACAATATTGCTTGAATGTGTTGTATTCTTTTTACCAATTGTTTTATCGATTCGAATTCTTTCTTCATCTAATATATGATTAGCCAAATGCAGTAATTTCCTGTATTTAAGGTTAGATACTTTATTTTGATTATGCCGTGTTTTTTTTCGCAGTTTACCTCAATGCCTCGTCACTAGATAATCCATGATGTCTATTCGATTGCAGACTCTCTCTTCTACTCCAAGAATGTGATTGTAAATTAGTTTGTAATACACGCTGGGTTCGTTTATGTAGTCTTCGCGGAATGGATCTTCTTCTAAACCCTTCTCCGATCTCTTCCTCGTGTCTGCTGCGGTAATTTCTTTCATTGTGTCTCAACATGCGCTCACGATCACCTCTAGGCATTTCGTCTACTAAATCGTCATCCTCTTCAGTGTAAACTGTAACCATAGCTTTACTATCGGCTAAAAGGTCTTTTCGACTTGATCCGTTTCGATTTGCTGCTTTTTTATGGTGTTTGTGTCTACGTCTTCTTCCTTTATGTGTAGGCGATCCTGGTTTGTTTGAAACTTCTTCTTGTTCCAAATCATCGTCGCCGTCATTCTCTGCAGCTGATAAATCTGTTTCCTCAGGTTGAGAAGTGCCAGGTTCCATCAAATGAAGATGAGAAGGCTTTAATAATCGGCCACTATTAGAAACAGAATCAGCGTCTGATCCACGTCTACTAGCAGGAGTATAACAAAATGCATAATCACTTTCTGATTCATCGCCTAATTGACCAAGCCCATTCTTTTCTAAACGACGTGGGATAGAACCACCATGGTCGATGACGACCTGAGCAGATACGCTTGAGCCAGAGCTACTACTACTGCTGCTGCTATTATTAGAATCACTTCCGTCATCACCTTCGCTGGTTTTTTTATTACGATGATGCTTGGATTTTTTGGTCACGGGTGATTCCTCTTGGTTGTTCACGTCAAGTAAATAAAAAGTCGTGCCTTGTTCGTCCGTAACTGGCTCTGCTGGCAAGATATTTAAAGGTGTTTCTGAGCTGGCCGAGTCAATTGAATGATGGGAAGAACTAGATAGGGTACGTCGCATATCATTAGCCATAACAAATACAAAGGAAACGGAGAGTTACCCAAAGATGATTAAGCACTTTACAAATAAAATAAAAATAGAGTGACTGTCGTGTCCTAAAGAGGCAGGCCTCACCGTCATGTGAACTAGGAACGTACTACATATCATCCAACTTTCTGTTAGACCTTAATTTGCAATAGTTTAAAATTAAGTTTACAGCTTTTTGAGTAGTGCACAACTGTCGAGAGTCAACATTTTGCAAGCAAAACATATCATTTTTGTATGGCTTTGATAAAGGCCCGGTTGTATGAATTTATCCGTGCATTACGTAGCATTTAAGAAGAATGGCTGTTTGTAATGATAATAACCGTGGTATGTTCTTCCTATCTATGGTGCATATGCATAATCCGAAAAATTTAAGAGTAGCTAGCTGAAACGATGTCATCTTTAAAACCCGTGCTTACTACGATAAGGACTGAATTTGATAAAGCATGATATCTCAAAGTACCACGTTTACGTTCAAATTATGCCATTTCATCAGTTAAACTGGACATATGTTATAAACAATAAAACTTTATTAAAAAATACAAGATTAGAAACAAATGTGATTGGTGTCCTGTGATTTAGCGTCCAAATGCTTATCGAGATTAGTTAGTATCTTAGATTTAAATCCGATGTTTGACATGGTACAGTAATAAGATAATGTGTACATAGATTTATACGGCATGACATGCAATGTTGAATATGGATTTAACATTCGATTTCCACACGTTAAAAACCAATACAAGTTATTACTGTAAATATTTTTATATATATACGAGGTGGAGATATTTCTTTTTAAAAAATTTCTTTATCCAATATTTATAACCAAAGATGACTTCTATTCCTATCGGTGCTTACCTTCTCATTCGTCTCAAGCAGGTTGGTATCGACACTATATTTGGTGTTCCTGATGATTTTAATATGCCTTTACTGGATTTTATTGAAGACGATCCTAAGTTAACTTGGGCTAATAATACAAATGAGTTAAACGCTGCGTATGCTGCTGATGGATATGCTCGTATTCGTGGCATAGGTGCTTTAGTCACTACTTTTGGTGTTGGAGAACTTTCTGCTATTAATGGTGTTGCTGGTTCTTATTCTGAATTAGTGCCTGTAATTCATATCGTCGGTGCCCCACGTACTAATTCGCAAGCGGAAGGTAATATCCACCACACTCTTGGGAATGATGACTTTGATGTTTTTTACAAAATGAATGCTATGGTCACTGTCGCCTCTGCAAAACTGACGCTTGTAAATTCACTAACCGAGATTGACCGAGTTATTCAAACTGCTTTTATAAACAAGCGTCCTGGGTACATTAAAATTCCTTTCGATTTGATTAATGCACACATTGAAATACCATTAATACTCCCTCCTCTTCAACTGTTTCCTCCCAAGAATCCAGAGAAAATTCAGTCAGTTGTCATTAAGCAGATATTAAATGCGATTATTAAAGCTAAACACCCTATAGTCGTTGTTGATGGGACTGCTGTTCGCCATGGACTTATAGCTGAAGTGGATGCATTTGTCAAACGTTCTGGTTTTCTTACTCTTTCTTCTAGTATGGCAAAGGGTGCACTTGATGAATCTCTTCCTAACTATCGTGGTATTTACAGTGGTGATTTTACATATGAAGGTGTTAAAGCAGAGATCAAAGATACCGATCTTTTGATCGAAATTGGTCCCTTTAAATGTGATTTAAATACTGGAGGTTTCTCTTATGGGTTTGAAAATACCAAGACAATTACCTTGAATAGTTTCAGTACTATTATTTATCATGCTGAGTATACCGGTGTTGGCATGCATGAGCTTTTACCTCTTCTAACTGCCGCCTGTTATCTTCCTTTTAAACAATAATGGTTACCTCACAGAAAAGCTTATTCATGGTCGTGATCGCAAATATAATACTATTCAAATGTGGAATTACAGTAAAACATTGGAATACTTTGGTGGTAATTTACATTCCAACAAATTATACAAAAGTGTCCCTTCTTCAATTGGACTAGAAGCCAAGGTTACTAACCGTCAAGAATTTGAAGGTGCTATGGAGTTAGTCAACCAGCATCCTAATAAGATTCATTTTCTGGAAGTTTTTATGCCTGATTTTGACACCCCTTACGAGCTCTCTAGGTTCTGTGCTGTATCTGAAAGTCGATAAAATTTTCAATACATCACGTTTCCTTTCTAATAAAGCGTTTTGAAAAAATTACTTTTATGAAAATGACTATTTTTATAATCATTGTGTGGTTTTCAATTCATTTTATACACAAACGGGAAAGCTGATAAATTTAAAAAGTGGTTTTGCTTAATTTACCTGAGTACACTACAGTTTCCTTGTTTTTTTTTCAAACAAATCATAATGCATCAAAATCTATGCGTTCGTTTTATAGATCACTTGATGAGACTTACGAAACATGTCGTCAATTTTTGTTTTTTTAAAAGAAAGTAGATGAACCTTACAAAAAACGGATGACACGTTAAGTATTTCACCTAGATGCAACTGTCCCGAATCTTCTCCTGCAGCCAATAAGATACAATCGCTTTTCTGACAGATTATCAGGGCAATTCCTGGAACTAAATAAGTGGTGAATTGATTCTCATCCATTTTTTTTATAAATGGATGGCCTTTATGAAAGTATTTTTCAAAAAAAAACCTTGAAACACAGCCAAACCCTTGTAAATTAACATAATTTTTGGTTTATTCTCATCTGTTTCTTTTTGAAATGGATGAGAGCCTAGATGTTTAATGTGGACTTTCACACAATTTTGCTGATGAAGTTAACATAATTACACCGCCTCTATATCATTTTCTCTGCTTCCTTCCAAACTGCTTGAAACTGCCATCTTGTCAGTTAGTAGAACATACACTTGACATTATCGATGAATAACATGGCACAAAAACCGCCGTATAGCTTGAATTGGATAATAAAGAAACGGTATACTGAACAACAAGCTTAAACCAATGCAAGCCTTGAAGTCCCACATGGTAGTTATGGCGTCGGCGGTATTTCATTGGCCAGTTTAAATATCTCGTGTGTAGCAACCAATATTTTAGTTGTTCTTACCATTTTTTTCTCTATAAAAATGAACATAAACTCCTTATCCGATTTCAAAATTCCCGATGTTTGGGAAGTCAAGGTAGATTTGATTTACTTTAAACAACGAGACCTAACAATATTGTATACCGTAAACAGGATGCCATCAACAAAATGTAAGTGAATATTTGAATATTTCTGGGCTCCTCTAATAAATCTCGTATGAATAGGAAAAGTGTTGTTTTAAACTATACAGAGATGGAAGCCAAAGTCCATGAGGCTACTAACAATGACCCTTGGGGTGCTTCTAGTACGCTTATGCAAGAACTTGCTCAAGGCACTTATAGCTAGTATGTTTCTTTTTAAAAATAGCCCACATACGCAAAATATTTACCTTTGTCACACACACACTACTAGCCAACATTTTAATGAAATCATGCCAACTGTTTATAGAAGATTTACAGAGAAGGAGTCCAAACAATGGAGACAGATTTACAAGGTAAACAAACAATGGCAATTTTTTATGCTACTATTTGAACTTACAAATTATAGGCGTTGGTGCTTTTGGAATACCTAATCAAAAATGGTTCTGAGCGCGTTGTTGATGACGCTCGCTCTCATGTGTCCATGATTAAGGTTATGCGCAACTTTTACTATATTGATGACAAAGGAAAAGATGAAGGATTAAATGGTATGTAAATACGTATTTTTGAAGTAGACGGAATAGCTAATTTATACAACAGTGCGTAACAGAGCAAAAGAAATTGTTGAATTATTGAGTAGCACAGAGAAGATCAGAACAGAACGTAAATTGGCAAAGAAGAATCGTAACAAGTACATTGGTGTTGGTTCAGATAGTGGACCCAGTAGCAGATCGCTTGGATTTGCTTCTACCGCGACTGGAGGATCCAAATACGTAGGTTTTGGAAGTGGATCGTTGGGAGGCGGAGGTGGAGGTGGACTAAGTTTTAATGGGGATGCTATGAGCTACGGTGAAGCCGGATATCCTAAACAGAGCAATAAATACGATCAAGACGACGATGGTCTTTATCACAGTGATAACGAATCTCCAAAGACAAAAGAAGATCTTTTCGGTTCCGAGGATGAGGATGATTTTGGCTCCAGTAACAAGAAATCAACAAATGATGATGACTGGGGAGACTTTACTTGTGGTGGGGTAGTCGAGGAGACTAAACCAAATATTTCCATAGATGATGACTTTGCTGATTTCCAGCACGCAGTAAAAAATGAGGCTACTGTTTCTACAGCGAACAAAAGTCAAGACTTGTTCGATCTTTTGGGGGACGATACTTCTCCATCTCAGCAATTTGGTGGGTTCACCTCTCAGCCTATTACACCCTTGGCAAATCATCAGCAACAGCAGCAACAGCAGCGACAACAACAACAGCCTGTGGTGGAGGCTAAGCCTACTATTGAACCCATTGCACCTACAGGCATGTGGGCCCAAGCATCCAATTTCGTTTCCCTAGATTCCTTGGGTAAAACGTCCAGTGGAAATGGTCCTACCACTGGACCTTCGATGAACTCTCTAAAGTCCAGCAGTGTACAAACAGGTTGGAATAACTGGGCTAGTAGTAACCAACAGGCACCACCACCAAAAGCAGCTAATAAGATTTCTGCTTTTGATGACCTTTTGTTGTAATTCCCTATCTCTTGTATTTTTTTTTATAATATATTTTCGTGTTACACCATGTGAACAGTCAAAGCAACAAAATTAAAGCTGACTGTGTTTGTGCCCGGAAAAAAATAGCTTATCATACACTGCCCACATATACCTGGTATTTTCAGCGTAAAGCCTAATGTGACCTACATATGCGTTGTTTTAAAACCAACATAAATAGACGTTCCGTTTTCTCTTCTTAGTACTCTTCTTTATGTCTACTACTCTTTATTATGGTACACTTGTACACTCTGTCTCTCTTACTGAGATGGAGATTGTTTTAAACGGAGTCTTGATTGTTAACGAGAAAGGTGTCATTGTTCACGTCGAAAAGCAAGTAGAAGATGTCGAAGCCTTTTTGGCAACATCAGTTTACAAAGATTCCAAGGTTCGTAACTTTTCTTCCCGAATGCAATGATGACCGAGGAATTTTAACAGTGATTTTCTTTAGGTACATGTTTTAGGAGCCGAACAGTTCCTCGTGCCTGGTTTTGTAGATACACATGCCGTAAGTTTTTTTAAAGGGGTGAGAGTTGTGTCACGCCTTGTCTAATGCAGATACTTCTGAATAGCATGCGCCTCAATATATGTTTACTGGTTCAGGTATGGATCTCCAACTTCTTGAATGGCTCGATAAAAACGTATTTCCATGTGAGTCCGCCTTCAAGAGCGTAGAGCACGCGGGAAAGGCATATACAAAGGTAATCGAACGTTTTCTTTTAAATGGTACTACCACATGCAGTTGGTTTGCTACAATACATCTTGGTGGTTGTAAGAAGTTGGTGGATATCATCCAGGATTTGGGTCAACGTGCCTATGTTGGTAAAGTCAACATGGATCAAAATGCACCCGATTATTACATTGAAGCCACTGAATCCAGTTTGAACGACACACGTACATTTATTGAATATGTCCAAGAAAAGAAATCGAACTTAATTACACCTGTGATTACACCTCGTTTTGCTATTACATGTTCTACACCACTTATGAACGGCTTAAGTCAGTTGGCTAACGAATACAATGTTCCTATCCAAACCCATTTGTGTGAAAATCATGACGAAATCGACTTTACCTGTTCTCTTTTTAAGGAATCCAAGGATTATACTAGTGTATATGATGATCACAATCTCTTAAACGAACGTTCTTATATGGCTCATTGTGTACACATGACAGATGCCGAAATCGACATGTTGGCGGAAAGAAAGACGGGTATTGCTCATTGTGCAAATTCCAATTTCTCGTTGCATAGTGGTGTATGTGATGTGAGACGCTTTTTGGATAAGGGTGTCAAGGTTGGCTTAGGCACTGATGTTGCAGGTGGATTTTCTCCCTCCATGTTAGATGCTGTTCGCTCTACTTTCTTTGCTTCCAAGACAGTAAAGATATTACATCGTGATGGACCTTTAAAGGATAAAGATTATGCACCTTTAACACCCTCAGAATTACTTTATTTGGCTACACTGGGTGGGGCTCAAGTATTAGGATTACAAGAACAAATTGGTAACTTTGAAAAGAACAAGGCGTTTGATGCACTCTGGGTTGATTTAGAGCATGGATCTGTAGATTTAATGGGCGGTGAGAGTATGTATCAAAAAATTGAAAAGTTTCTTTTTAATGGAAGTGATCAAAACTTGAAGCATGTGTATGTTCAAGGTAGACGTGTTTCTGGTAAAAGTACACAATAAGAGTGACGCTGAAAGGGCGTTTATTATATATAATAAAATTATGTTTTTGATTTTTTGAAAAACGGGTAGAGATGAGTTTATATCAATATATGGTACTACGAGTATGTAAGGCAGTAGATGCATGCTTTTAAACGTGACAAGATCTACCATTGTATCTTGTGTTCCATGTTGTATTTGTCATATTTTTCTTGACATAATAGTTATGCTTGATCTGTTCCTGTATAGATAATATGACACGACAAATTAAAGCAAATCATTGTTCTTTACCGTCAGCACGCATGCCTTCTCGATATTTTTAAAATCAAAATTACCAAAAGGGGAACAATAGCTAAGACGGATATAACCAAATATAATTCTTTGAAATGAAGACAGCCTACTACATGTAAACATATTTAATACTAACCGACTTTGATAACCGCAATTTGACAAGATATCCAAGATTAGTGCGCTTGATTCTTATAGTCTTCAGTTGTAAGAACGTATCGAGTGACACGAGCAGAAGTGCATAGCTACTTGCAAACCAAGATACTGCTATAATTTAAACAAAACAGAGTAGCCGTTTCTACAGACATTGCCCGATTTCCTGTTACGTTCCAGTTGGGATTAGATACAGTCAGTTTCACGATAAGTTAGACGTTAGTGCCAGAGTAAATGATGATTATGCGTACGCATTCCCTAAGCAGCCAGTGTAAGCAGTGTTCTGGGCGTTGCTTTGATTTAATACATTGGATAAGCCACAGACTTTAAGCCAATCAGACAGTGCGGTTACTAAATTTTTTTTCTTCTCAGAAAGCAGTGCTATCAGAGGAACAAGCATGCAAAATTTTTTTTCTCCCTCTTTCGTTTCTCTACGTAAATTTCATCGTAAGTTTCGATTTCCAACACAAAATAGATATACTTTTCAGCAATGATAGAAATATTATTACGACAATGGCAATCTATTGAAAGCAAACGAGAAAAATCCGGAATTGACGAATTGCTATTTTATAGAATATGAGTGCCGATTTGGTCTGGGCTATTATCAAGAACAACAACTCTTTCCTTGTTAAGCGTCAAAACGTTCAGTTCTCTTCTGAACCCGCTAACTTGAAGAACGTTAACTCTTTCAAGTACTCTGGTCTTGCCAACTTCAAGGTAATTATATATAGATGACAAGCAGTGAGAAAAAATTTTCTTACTAACAAATATGTTACTCGATAGACTGTTGCCATCCTCCCCGCTGCCCGTGGTGTCCGTGTCACTTTGCGTAAGGCTAACAAGGAGCAATCCCCCAAGAAGTCTGCTAACACTGTTGTCATTGCCAAGTCTGGCCGTAAGACCTCCAAGTCTATTGCTAACTTGATTGCCCGTGGTAACAAGTACAGACCCGATCTCCGTGCTGTAAGTTGATATGTGGATGGGTTTATAAGTATATTTTATTGACTCTTTTTATAACCTATAGGCTGCCGTTGCTCGTGCCTCTGCTATCCTCGCTACTCAAGCTCCTAAGAAGACCTTGAAGTTGCGTGAAGCTAAGGGTCCCCGTGCTCAAAAGAACTAAATTTTTTTCTCTTGACTTGACTTCTTTTATATTAAATAACATGGTCAAATAAATGGATTCTGTTTATTATGTATCTACATCTTTTTTTTTTTTGATTAATGGTTGACAGGAAATTGTGGCTTGGCGGTAATTTACTTTTTTTTTTATTTGCCCCCGACCACCTGTCAAAGTAAACTAATTCCTGCGTCTGGCTCGACTCAATGCATTTAATACATCTAATAGAGATGCAAACGCGTTAGTCATGGGACCATATGTGTATGATTTGACCTTTAATTTGCGATGAAGGACCACAAAGTAGCATACCACTATCCTTACTGTGCAGTATGTTCCTCAATAAAAAGTAAGCTAATATATGTTCAAATCTAAACATTGATTTAGCCCCGTTGTCGGTGCCATCATTAGCTCATATAAAGCACAGAACATGTTAAAGTTTGGAGCTACTACTTAACCTTTATTAAAAGTTTGTGATGTGTGTGTGCCTTCACAATAGTAGATGTCGACTTGATGATACATCAGGACTCTTTGGACTTGGATACATTTGAATAGCGTTGTTGTTCTTTCAGGCATGTCTTTTTCGTTGCTTTCTTCTTGTCTCTTTAAGGCCACTCCAGACTTGGAGATACTTTTATAGACTTGGATTGCCCTACTTCAAATTGTCCAATGATTCCAATCTTCCAATCGATGCATCTTCTTTGTAGATATCAGTTATCTACATGTCAAGACATCTGCTTACCAATAGCTTCGTACGGAACGCGGTGGATCTATCACATATCAAGTCAGTAAGCAATCACTCCGTATAAACCAAGCTCAACTATACCCTTTTCAGCGTGATTTCCAAGTAGTCATTCATCTATTCTATTTTGCGTGATCTGTAAAAAATAAATGCGTAAAAAACACATGGAGCATTCGAAGGATACAAAGCATATTACTGGTTACATCAAGAAGCACACATTGTAGTACGAATGCGTATAAAGTTTCTGGGACGACCGGAAATGGCAGGTGTAAACATATGACTTCGATTAGCCAGATAAGTAACTGATTAAAAGCCGGTGAGGACGAACGATGTGGTGTGGTGAAGACAGGCTTGTAAAATAATAAGAAAGTAGTTCGCATGTAGGTTTACGCAAACATTTATATTATATATACTGATAGCCCAATGGTGGGGCCGCATGTTATGCCACCGTAGATAAGCGCACCTGAATAAATCCAAGAACCCTAGATAAAAGAAGGGTTTGATTATGTAAGGGAATGTTGTATGTGTCTAAATGATCTCGAAATTTCGAATTGTATTAACTTCAATCTAAAATATGCCAGTTTTAATGATGTTGCCATTATGCCGCTTCGGTTATGCAAGTATGATGTAACCGCCACTCTGCCATCATTATGTATAACAGGCTAGTGTCGCAATTATAACGAATTGACGTAAGTTGCTGGTAACCCGCGGGGCAAAGTCAATCTAGATTGCTTCTCGAAGTTTGATGATAGGAAATTTTCTCTTTGTTCGGCACATGTTTGGTCAAATATATTCATTTATGCAAGTAGGAGGCCTCTTTTTTTTTTTTTTTTTTTTTTTTTTTTTTTGCAAAGAGGAGCAAGAACATACGTGATGTGTTTTTTTTTATGCCGTTATGTGAATAGAGTTGATTATCATATTAATCTCATGTATTTTTTTTTTACCCGTTTCCTTCCCACTTGTGAAACGAAAAGTGTCCCATCAGGTTTTGGACCGTGCGGATTGACGAGGTAAGAGATGGGAATGGTGTAACTGCAGATGCCTTAGATTATGGGATAAAAATAACATCAATTGATGTCTAGGTGCTATATTAAATTGTATTGATTATATTCAAGGTTCAATATACAACCCTATCTCCTTGTTTTAATCGGGATTTGATCAACCCGGGATTTTAAAATGGATACTTCCTTATTTTTGCGGACTTTTTTTTTTTGTTTATTTTTTAGTTTTGCAACATATAAAAGGGAGCTCTCGTTTCTAAAACTAGATTATTATCTCTTTTTCACTTTATATACAAAATGTCCTTTGCTAGAAAACCCTCTGCCGTCGGTAACGAACGTCACCATCCCCATACCCTCTCTACCCTTGTAAGTATTACGCGTTGATACCGCTTTATTATCTCCTAACGTGACTATGTAGGATTTCCAAGGTGCTAGCTCTGCTGCTGCTGCCAAAGCCATGAAGTCCGAGTTAGCCAAGCTGGGTTCTCAGATCCAAAACGAGGAAGAACGCAAGGTAAATTTTCATTGTTGTATATTTTCCGCGATATTTTCCTCTAAACAAATACAAAACAGTACTTTTCTCAAGAAATGGATGGTTTCTATATGCTCTTTACTCGTTACTTGGATGAAAAGACCAAGGGAAAGAAGTTGTAAGTTGATATTTTGTTGGGGGGATTCAAGGGAAATTTTTATTTATCCTATTTGTTATTTAGGGAATGGGAAAAGATCCAAACTCCTTCTTCTGAACAAATTATTCATTATTCTACTATGCCTGAAGTCACCGCCACTGCTGATCTCGAAAAGCTGGCTGTTCTCAAGTTAAATGGTGGTTTAGGTACTACCATGGGTTGCGTTGGTCCCAAGTCTGCCATCGAAGTACGTGACGGTATGACCTTTTTGGATTTAAGTGTTCGTCAAATCGAAGTAAGTTATGAAACAACCTTCTTTTGGTTTTGGCTTTTCATGCTAACCTAATTCTAAAATAGTACTTGAACAAAAAGAACGACGTCAGCGTTCCTTTTATTCTCATGAACTCTTTCAACACTGATGACGACACCAAGCGTATTGTTCAGAAATATGCTACTCATAACGTTGATATCATCACTTTCAACCAAAGTCGTCATCCTCGTATTAACAAGGAATCCATGTTGCCTGTTCCTCGTTCTCCCGCATCTCCTATTGAGCAATGGTAAGTGATATGTGTTTGTGTAACATGGCACGATACACTAAGCCTTTCTCTGTTAGGTATCCTCCTGGTCATGGTGATTTGTATGAATCCATTTACAACTCAGGTCTTCTTGACCAACTTTTGGCTCAAGGCAAAGAATACCTCTTTGTATCCAATGTTGACAATTTGGGTGCTACTGTTGATCTCAACATTCTTCACCACATGGTTGAGACTGAAGCTGAGTTCCTTATGGAAGTTACTGACAAGACAAAGGCTGATATTAAGGGTGGTACCCTTGTTGATGATGATGGACATATCAGATTATTAGAAATTGCTCAGGTACCTGATGAGCATGTTGAAGATTTTAAATCTGTCAAGAAGTTCAAGATTTTCAACACTAATAACTTGTGGATCAATTTGAAGGCAATTAAGCGTGTTATGGATGAAGAGGCTATGGATCTTGAAATCATTGTTAATAACAAAACCACAGCTCAAGGTGAAAAGGTGATTCAATTGGAAACAGCTGTTGGTGCTGCTATTAAGCATTTCAAGAACGCTCACGGTGTTAACGTACCCCGTACTCGTTTCTTGCCTGTAAAGTCCACCTCTGATCTTTTCCTTGTTACATCCAACTTGTATTCCCTTGTTCATGGTCGTCTTATTGTCAACCCCGACAGAATGTTCAGTAACGTACCTCTTGTCAAGTTGGGTGACCACTTCAAGAAGGTCAATGATTTCTTGACCCGTTTCAAGACCATTCCCAAGATTTTAGAACTTGATCATTTAACTGTTACTGGTGATGTCTGTTTCGGTTCCAAGGTCGAACTCCGTGGTACAGTTATTATTGTTGCTAACCATGGTGAACATATCGATATTCCTTCTGGTACTGTCTTGGAGAACAAGGTTGTTACTGGTTGTTTACGTATCCTTGACCATTAATTCTTTCTCTCTCTCTCTCTCTCTCATTATTACTATTATTCCCTCTCTGCATTCAATTGTTTCCAAATAAAATAAAACCATTTTATATATGTAAATTTATTTTATTAATCCATACTTCTTTGAATCTTACCAAGCAAAACATCCATTTGTGATGCCATCTTGGGTTGTCCCTTTTTGGTCTTTGCCAACATTTTTGTACGTTCCTCATTTCTACCTTTATAATATTCAACTCTGGCTTTCTTTGCTTCCTTGAATGACTTTTGACGCTCCTCTTTTTCTTGTTGAGTATCTAATTTACGTTTTTCACGTTCTTGTAACTGTGTCTTGAAAGGGTTAGGCTTTGGTAATCTAGTCATTGCTTCTAATCGCTTTTGTCTTTTATTCAAACGTTGTGTATCTTCATCTTCATCTTCATCCTCTTCCTCTTCTTCCGATGAGGACTCTTCGTCTAAATCAAATTCTTGTTCCTCATCTTCTGTAACTTCCTTTTCAAGCTCGACTACATTACCGTTTTTATCAATAGTACGCTCTGGTGTACCAAAGATCTAGATTGAAATTCAGTAACAGCTCAATTAAAAGTGTTCCACCATGCATTACCTCCTTGACATAATCAGGTGTATCTTCACCAGCCTCTGCGTCCTTGTTCAAAGTTTTATAATATTGACTTTTGACAGTTGCTTTGTGGATGAGCTCATACTTTCTCTTTTGTTCTATGTAATAAATTCAGTAAAATTGATGGTATATCCTGCTTGTTCAGACTTACGCTTTCTTTGTAAAGGAGTCAATGGTTTTCTGGGCTTCTTTGGTTGGGATTTAGGAGGCATATTGAAAAGTGTATTAAAGAGTTAAAAGAAAAAAATTATTGGAAAAAAGCCAGTCAGTTTATTGTAATTCATGCACTGTACAAGCCACATTATTCACGTCTGTCAAAACCACTTTCTACAGACATTAATTCCATGTCTGCAAAATCGGTAGCCATGCTTTTTGCATCATATGTTTGATAAATGACATAGATGATACATGATGATATAAACGAGGAGGCAACAAAGATGATGTCTGACCAATGCTGAAAAAAGACAAATTCTGCAGAATGTAAAGAGGAAGAAATCAGGTATCTTTTGAAGAGTTAGATTAAGACAGCATTCTATACTTGAAAATGTACCTGTATTCTGCAGGTAAACTCATTTGCATCATTAATACCGAGCTGAGGAAATACATTCCCATCATATGTGCAGCAAATAAAAGTACATTGCTTGTCGAAAAAGTCACTTTGTGCATAAACACTCGAAGCAATCGTGTCAATAGTTTTAGAAATCCGCGCACAGAACCAAACACGATAATTCCTGCAAACCAGAAACTAAGTTGTTGAGACCAAAACACTGGATCGATTTTGAAATCAAGATTGTTTCCCTCTAGATGGCTCATCATGATCGATAGCATCTTTGTGATTGGATCAGATGAGCCTGTGCGTTGAAACATCACATTAAAAGTAGTCTTTTTCATCACGTTTAGTTTGGTTTTTTTAATCTAATCGTGACACAACCTACCACTATTAGTTTATAGACACAGTAACCTGCAAAAACCAAATCAACAATCTTCCAAATCTTTCCTTTCCACGTCTGCGAAAATCTACTTTTTGCTCGGCCTCGTTCAAGTTCATCTAAATCAGACTTCATATTCACTGCCAGCCCTTCTAATTGCTCGATTTCTGTTTGCAAAAGAACGGTTTCTAAAATGTCAGGTTAGGAATCAAGCTAGGCTCAACTATGTTTCCCTTTTTTACGTACCGCCGTCTTCAGATCCGCCTAGAATGGATGTTATTTTACCAAGCAATGAGGCTGATTTGGGCTTTTCCTTTTTATCTGAGGATTCCTCCTGTTTAATCATTCTTTCTAATAAAACTTTTTTTTCCTGAATGATGGCATCTGTTTGTTTATATGCACGTTCTGCAACAGCGTAATCTTGTTCGCTGACTTTTCGCTTTAATGAGGACCATGTATTATAAGGTGTATTGACCACACCAAACCCGGATAGGATGGAGATCAATGTGACACCTATAATACTGACTCTTACAATACCAAGTTCAATCCAGGAAGTTGAATGCGCTATAAAGAGCCTATTAATATCACCGGAAATTGCATTCTAAAACGTAAAACAAACCCAAAGTTGAGTATTGCTCGATTTGGCTAAAGAGATAGAGGTATACTATCCATATTACCGTGGTTATGTACATGGATGGTTTCATTCTCCAGCCTAACACTTTGTTATAAAAAAAATTCACGCTTATGTCAAAATGTTATGGTTACTGACCTTGAGTGGTATGTAGAAATGCATAAAGTTGAAACCAAGGTATAATAATTATGACCAAAAGAAGCAAAATGTCAAGGTTGAATTTCCAGTAGTGGGATCTCGCGCTAAAGAAAAAGAATTAGATATCGGCTCGTACTGACAGGAATGACGTTCTCTTTACGTGTTTGAAAGTAGATGCACAATTTCACCAAATACCAATAAAAATAACGTACACGAGCTACTTAATGTCAATGAAAATAAAAGGTGTGGTATGTGCAGAGGATTATTGAACTCGAGTAATTTAGGCGGTTTGTAGTCTTGGAATATTAGTTTGGCTACTCTTGTCGATCCCAATGTCAATAGAAGTATTTGAATGGTAATGAATATAATATTATCTGCAGCCGCCATTTTTCTT
The DNA here is from genome assembly GCA_943193625.1 of Mucor piriformis. Lineage (NCBI taxonomy): Eukaryota > Fungi > Mucoromycota > Mucoromycetes > Mucorales > Mucoraceae > Mucor > Mucor piriformis. Next base: position 2,115,240 of record OW971871.1, on the reverse strand, counting down.
TGCCTTTGCAGAAGAAATGAGTTTTTCGCCCGTCTTATCATCTGTCTTTGGCGGGTTCCAACATTCTTGTCCGGTGACCAAAATAAATCATCGTCTATAACCATCTACAATTATAAATATGCTACTAAAAACCAATTAACCGATATGCATGCTGAACAACTCCCAGAGAGTATTAGGTATATACATAAAAGAAAGCTACAGGAATCAGGATTGAAATATGTTACAGTACTACACCAAACTAGTTTGGAGTCAAAAAGAAAAATTAATATGATAACGCAACAGTAGCCTTTTTCTCAAAAAGCTGGCGCACAGGTGGTTTAATGTATATACCACACATTAGAAGCTTCTTAGCCCATAAATGGTTCTGTCTGCCTAATTTTTTTTTTTCAGCCCGTTCTAAATACTAACTTTATCTCCTGCACATGCTAAAAAATATGTTAACAACAACTAATATTTTTATTGATGGTAGTAAATAAATACAAGAATTATTCATTAAAAAGAGCAAGTGGATTATTTTTAGACACCATATTTCTTGTGATTCGTCTATGATCATTGACCTTGTCAACAAAAAAATTGAAATTGACTTGTATTTCCTTGGTCGTATTTAATAAGATCTCGATTTGTTCTTTGATACAATTACGATCGAAATCTCCAGAAGAGTTCATTTTTAGAATATTGACTTTACTTGTAATAAAATCACCAAGCTCTTTTAATCTTTAGCTTATGAGGAAACTGCCTTTTGAGAATTTCCAAAGATGAGTATTAATATGATTAGATTTTTGGTTACTGGATTTCCGAAAGGTGTAAATCAGACACAACACCGTGGCTATGGTGTTCCCAGATCCAATCAAAACTCTTTGTTCAAGTTTTATTAGGGCTATTGATAACCCGTATATGTAATAGTAAGATACAGTACACTAAGACGGATAGCGGCAAAACTAAATTATGGTCTTCGTGGTGTAGCAGACGATATATTTCGAGTCATTTTTCTGTCTGATAAAATGTTTATGTAGCTCTGCCACACCTTGAACAATGTCATTGCTGAGGTTTTTAAATGACTCGAAGGCTTCTGTAAGTCTTGATATAAAACGGTTTATCTCAAGAATAACTTGATTATAAAACCCTTCATTCGCCTTCGCATCATGTATAGTTCTCCAGCCTTTATACACAAAAAGGTTCCATTGGTTCCACTGTTGTAATTGCTCAGGGTTAAGAGCGATAGTTAGCGTTTTACGACATGTAATTATCAGGTCCCACAAACAATGTACATCATGCATTAGTTTTAATATTATTTCCTTCGAAATTTTCTCAAGTTGGTGCAATAAAAGCTTTGTCATTTCTTTATTCATCTTTCTGTTGTCACTCATTGGCATTTTTAGTCAGTGGGAACAGCCAAAATTAAAAATGCTTCGAGTACTTATATAGATGAAAAATCTTAATAAAACACAACCTTGTTTATTATAATAACCTGTTTGACTTGGCCAAGAATGACAACCTTCTTTTTTAGTTGTCTGCATTAATATTACGAAAAGCAAAACCACCAAACAAAAGATGATCAATTTTGCTTGGTCTTTTATGTTTTCAAGGCTTAAGATCAATTCTTCGGTAGTTGCGATTAGACCGTTTGACATGATTTGAACTCGTATAGCATAATCTTCCTTCGCTTGCTTAATTTTTTTACGTTTTTATAATTTTAGAAAATCTGGGTGGAGGATGTTCTAAGCATTTAGCAATAAAAGCGCTCTGAGAAAAAACACCCCAAACTCCATGACCGAGGCCCTGACCCCGGATCTCTTCTTGTATATATGCCTGGTACGTATCGATACCTTGTTTAGTAGTATAAATGGCTGTTGCAGCACTTTTTCTTTGATTATTTTGAGCAGCAGTAATACTAATTTTCAATATGGTATTCATTTTAACTTAAGTTTTTTGAAGACTTTAGGATTGAATTTTCCAATAGCTTTTGCGATTTGCAATTCTTGTAGAATGACCTTCAGTAAAACGGTGATTTTATTGATTCCTTTATAAAAGCTTTTAAGGAGTTGATGAAACATTATTTGGGTATTTATGGCTAGTAATATGTGCTCTTTACTTACAGAATCCCATAATTGACTAACTTCTGTAACTGTGTTCATAAACGATGTTAAAGTGTATTCTAATATCATTTTGTTGATGAGAAAAAGGGATGAAATAAGAAACAACCAATTATATCCATATATATGTCGTTTATGACAATAGTTTGTCACTAAGTATTAGTTTAGACGGATACCTGATATGAAAATCAAGAATTAGACAAGCTTAATTAATCAGTAGATGTCAGGTTTTAAAATGATTGTTAAATTCGTTTATTTATGGATAAGACAAACAAATAGTACATTGCTACTTTCTAGAGCAGAACAATCGCATGTATCAACTTGTGCAGCGAGTAAAGCGCACTTATTTTGATACAGCAAGAATTGACACTGCGCGAGCTTTATATCGGATGTACTTTTTATCGTTCTGTATCCATTAGCCGAGAAAAATATCATTCGAATCGAAAGAATTCCGTGATCCACGATGTGATATTTTTTCTTTTTTGGTCCTTTTGCCGAACCAACCACGTAAATTAACGTCGAATTGACCCACATGTAACAATTCAGCATAAAAAGGTATCAAAAGGCCCTATTTAAGGGTTTTCATTGGGCGCTTGTCCAGTCACCCTTCTGGAAAATCTTGAACCTTTTTTTTTTTTACAGTTTTTTTCTTCTTCCTTGAAAAATGTCTTTACAAAACAAAGGTGGGCCCAAGAAATTCAGTTTTGGTTTCCCTTCCAAGAAAGTCAGCACCGAACCAGTAAAAAGAAAAGCTACTGAAACGTTGGTGGAAGAAGCAGCTAAAAAAGCTCGATCCGTTGCCGCCTTTGACGATGAAGATGAGCTTTTAGCCAGTGCTGGCATTGGTAAGTTCTACCTTGGCATGCCACTTCTCATCTAACGAACCTAAAAAAAAATAACAGCAAAAGAAGTATTACAGAAAAACGAAAAAGTGGAAGAGGATCTAGAAGATCCCTTGGACGCTTTTATGGCAGATATTAGCGAGAAGGCCAAAAGTGCAAAAGCTGAACCCAAAGTAAAAATATGCAATTTTTCATTGTATGTTGCTTTTATGATTTAACTCCTAGATAAATAGATACGTAGAGATGATATTGAGGAAGAAGATGACCTTGAGAGTTATGTCCGACACATGAAGGAAAAGGGTGTGAGTGTGGGTACTTCAAATCAACCCATGCCTGAAAGAGACGAGGTATAAATAACCAAAACCCCGTGTTCGATGTCACTTTTCCTAACTTGTGCTTAGAATGCAAATTCAGATGACGAAGTATACGCTACTGCTGCAGCTGTAGATGCCCGCCTTGACCAAGGATACGACTCAGATAACGAAATCAACGCTGCTGCACCCGTCAAGAAAGAAATTGAACCTTTAGCTCGTGTGGATCACGATGCCATCAGTTACCCAGAGATCGAAAAGAACTTTTATGAAGAACACGAGGAAATCGCAGCACTAGAGGATGAAAAAGTAGAGGCTATCAGAAAAGAGCTTGGTTTGCATGTTACGGGTCATAGTATCGCCAAACCATGTCTGTCCTTTGCGCATTTTGGATTTGATGAGGATTTATTGAGCGGCATTATAAAAGCGGGCTATAGTGAACCCTCAGCTATCCAAAGACAGGCTATTCCTATTGCTTTAGAAGGTCGTGATATTATTGGCATTGCAAAGACTGGGTCTGGTAAAACGGCTGCTTTTGTCTTGCCAATGTTGGTGCATATCATGGATCAAGAAGAATTGGTGAAAGGCGATGGGCCTATCGGTTTAGTCTTGGCCCCTACGCGTGAATTGGCTGTACAGATTTATCAAGAAACAAGAAAGTTTGCTAAAGCTTATGGCCTCAAGTAATAATCGCATTCATTATTGTGCAACAAAGAACGAAAAAGAAAACTTATTTCTATATAGGGTTGCTGCCGTCTATGGTGGGGCTTCAAAACTAGAACAATTTAAAGACCTGCGTAGTGGTACTGTCGAAATACTTGTTGCGACACCTGGCCGTCTTATTGATATGATCAAGATGAAGGCTACCAATTTAAGACGTGTCAGCTACCTTGTACTTGATGAAGCAGACCGCATGTTTGACCTTGGCTTTGGTTAGTTCGAACACACTTTGGATACAATGTATATTAACATGTGTTTCGTGATAGAGCCTCAAGTTAGATCGATTTGTGATAACATTCGACCAGATAGACAAAGTATGTTTAAAATAGTTTACTAACTACAGTACCATGACGATGCTTACATGATCTCCTCTTTAAAGCTTTGCTTTTCAGTGCAACGTTTCAAAAGCGTATAGAATTTTTGGCACGTAGTGTCACAACTGATCCAATCCGTGTCAATGTTGGAACCACAGGACAAGCCAATGAAGATATCACACAGATTGTTCAAGTTTTTGATGAAGAGGAAATGAAATGGGACTGGCTTATTAGAAGACTAGCTGGGTTCTGCTCAGGTAAAGAGGGGAGGGAAACTCAAGTATAGAGTAGGCAGTTGTTTAACCTAGTTTTTTTCTAGAGGGCAGTGTTATTATTTTTGTTGGCAGAAAAGATGCGGTTGATTTATTATCGTCTAATTTATTAAAGTCCCAGTTTGATTGTATTGCTTTGCATGGTGATTTACAACAGTTTGAACGAGAAAAGGTGCTTCGCGATTTTAAAGCCAACAAAGTCAAAGTGCTTGTATCGACGGATGTTGCAGCTAGAGGACTGGATATTAAAAGTGTCAAGAACGTCATTAATTTCGACGTTGCTCGTGATATTGATTCTCATACGCATCGTGTAGGTCGTACAGGGCGTGCAGGAGAAAAGGGTACAGCATATACATTAATCACGCAAAAAGAAGATAGGTTTGCTGGAGAACTTGTAAAACATTTAGAAACATCCGGTCAAGTCGTGCCACCGGACCTATTAAGCTTGGCCATGAAAAACTCCCGATTTAAAGATGCCAGAACGAATAGAAGAGGCCGAGGAGGACGTGGAAGAGGCGGAAGAGGCGGTGGGGGCAGAGGTCGAGACAGAGGTGGAAAAGAAGGGGCAAATGCTAACCGAGAGCCTATCAACTTCCAAAGAGCCTCACAACAACAAAAACCCAGTCGATGGCAATAATAAAAAACGTGCTAGCGAAATCTATAATTAAACAAAAGCTATATATGTGCTTCCCCTTTTTGTTGGGATTTTTTATTTTTATTTTTGGTAAAAGGCTGGACTTGAACCCATTTTGTCTTGTTCTTCTTTTCAATTCACTCGTAAAAAGAAAGATGCCAAATGATGATTCTTTGACTCTACAAAAGACAAGGCCAGACTCTGGCCCTCCCCCTCCTCCTTATACTGATGAATACCCTGCTCGACTTCCCAACAATCTTGTCTTGAGCAGATTAGCAGAAGATTCAATACAACAAATAAACCCAGTAAGTTTTGCTGCAGTCTGTCACTTTTTTTTTCTTCTGTGTTTTTAATATATGGTTAGCCTTCCAATGTATCGTCACTTCAACTTCGAATGATTGCGTCCAGTTCTGACAATTGGCAATCGACACCCTATGAATGTTGCTGTGTGCTCGAAGACCGCTTTCTGTTGCTAGGCTACCACGACGGGATACAATTGGTGGATTTAAATAGCGTGGACTCTAAGCCCAAAACCATTATTTGGATCAGGGCAAGAGTGATGACAGTGATTGAGTCATGTAGGGTCGTATTAATCTTAACAGGTAGATATAAGCAAGTACGATGTTATTCGTATGATGGGTTGTTGAGATTGATTTATGCTGTGCTTCCAATGAATTGGGATACCAGAAAGGATACAGCACATGATGTGCCCACATTGAAATGCTTGGAGAAGGTCGCCTCGTTATCTGGCAAAGTACGCGACGGATATGAAGATCCTCTTCCATCCACTCCATGTTCTACAAACAAGACGCCATCTACAAACCATGTCACTTTAGTGGACCAGCTGACAATGTCAGGTCTGACAAAGCCCTATTATGTTGTGAACAGTGTGACCTTACAAAACCTTTACTACAAGCTGCCCGAGTCTAAAGATGCATTGGCTATCCAAACCTACCAAACAAGCGTCTATGTGTTTGCTGCCATTCGACACCGTGATAAAATAGTACTATGGCAAAGAAAGCGTGATCATCCATTAAGACCATTTTATCGTTTGAAAGTGTTTTGGATACCTGCCGAATCAAAGTGTATTTCTTTTGCTGACGACAGAAGTACTTTACGACATATTTTGGTAGTATTTTCCAATGAAGCCACGATCATCGAGTTAAGCAATAGTAAAGTGAAAACAGTGCCAATCGATCCTATTCTTGAAAGAATCTATCAAACCACTTGGGTGAGAGAACAGTATGAACATCAACTTGCCTCCCCTCGTTCACCCAATTCTCCTATACCCACATCGAACTCCATGTCTACCTCATTATTTGTTAGATATCAAACTGAACAAAACGACCAATCCAATACATATCCAACACTGCCGGCCAGTCTTTCTGTACCTCCTATCCAATGGACGTCCCTTATTCAGTTACCTTTTTATCCTGATACGCTTCCTGCTACAACTCTTACGACTGAATACTCCATCCCACCTTCCTACTCCACTGTTATCACTTCCTTGCCATCATCCGCCCCACCCGACCCAGTGGCTTTACCTTCTGCTGCCGCTCCCCAGTTATTTTTCGCAACACTTTTAAAGCAAAGTTACATCATTGATTTAACAGGATCTTTATTCTCGACACAAGTGTATAAATGGTCTGAAGTGCCCACCCATATAGAATTCATACAATTAGACAGCAATGTTAATGATTGGTGTGTGGTGGGTTTTGGACAAGAAACGATAGAGATTATCCATATCAAGACGGCACAAACAGTACAACGCGTAATGCACGGTGTGCCTGTCAAATTTTTAGGAAGATGGGATGAATACTTACCTAGAGAAGGTAAAAAAAATAAGGCTGTCTTCAAAGCCTTGTTCTGGAGCTGTGCTGCTAATGAAAGAATCCATGTATACATGTTGAAAGCGGATGATGTATTAGCAACATTACCACAGCCATAATAAATTATATTTTGATTTATTTAAGAATAAACTTTACAAGTTGTTTTTCTGCTGTTGCTTCCATCGCCAATGACTAGATAGGATTTGAACAAAGTTTTCGGGAGAAAATGCAATATATTCAAGTGTAGTGACCTTGCCGTCTCTTTGCAATTTGCGTAAATGAAGCACGATACCTCTAGCTGCAGGTAAATGAAGTGACTGAGGGTACTCTTTATACAATTCTTCAACTATTTCCATCGGTGTCCAACTTTCTTTGGTGCCGTTTGATAGTAGTTCAATAACCTGGTTTTCTCTCTCTATACGATGGTGAATGTACTCTGTAATCTTTCCAACTCCATTTTCTATTAAAGGACCATGGCCAGGATAAAGCTGTTTAGGCTTAAACGTGATTAATTTCGAAAGACCTTCAATGTATTCTGATAGATCTTCAAATACGGCGGTTCCTTGTCCAAGAACACAATCGGCTGTAAAAATACTTTGCTCTTCATCTAGCCAAAATGTACAGTGATCTTTTGTATGACCTGGAGTATAGATGACCTTTAAAGTAACATCTTGGGCCTTAAAGACCTGATTGTCCACCAAGTCATTGACTGAGATATTCTTTGGAAACAAATCTAAATGATCAATATGGCACCCAGAAGGAAGAGGAAACTTGTGCACTTGAATTTTTTGGTGTGGGTTTAGGCTAGACGAAGTTAAAATATCATTTAATCCACCCCAATGATCTCCATGCCCGTGACTGATGATAATATCAGATATATATGCCTCAGGATGCGTATCCTTTATAGAAGTCTCCAACAGTTCTAAATAATCGGCTTTACCCTCTCCACAATCTAACAAAATTTTCTGTGCGCCTGCTCCTAAAAGATACGTATTTGTTCCTGGGTATTTTACAAAAAAAAGTTAAAGCTCGTTTCATTCGTCTGTGCCTGAATTTACCTTGGAGAGTGAACTTCCCCGGATTCAGACCAAGAACTCTCCATACTCTGGGAGACAATTGAGAGAATTTAGGGATTACTGCAAGAGTTTCAGTCATTGAAGAAAACAAAATGGGTGGGAAAAGTTATTTGTAATTTTACGTTTTTATTTGCATAAAATCTAGACGCACTACAACTTTTTGACCATGACATTATCGGTATCTTCTTGTTCTCCTACTTTGAAAATATGAGATCCAACCGTTTGAAATCCTTGACTTTCATAAAATTTGATAGCATTAGGGTTGAATTCCCACACACCAAGCCACATTGTATTCTTATTGAGTTCCTTGGCTTTTTGAAGACAAGCATTAAGGAGAGTTTTGCCGATACCTTGACCTGCATAGGCTTTATCGACATAAATGCGTTGTAATTCAATAGCTTCCTTGTCCCCAACAAAATCATAAACATCCTTGTTCTCTCTTAATTGAGAAAATCCTACAGGAACATCCTTGTCGAACGCCATAAATGTGTGCATACTAGCATCATTTAACTCTCTTTGCTGGTGGTTTAAAGTGTATGCGTCGTTCAAAAAGGCTTCAATGTTGGCAGGTTTGTTATCTGCAGCAAATGTGTCTGCGAATATTCTTCTACCCAAGTCTGAAAGAACTTGAGCATGGCTGGCATCAATGACTCTCACGTTAATATTTGGCATATTTAAAGAAAAAAGTTACGCAGCAGATCCACCATTTTATAGTCAGTCCCTTCCGAGGTCAATAATTTTACGTAATGAATTTATTTGATTGGATCTCGTCATTCATCTGAACGTGTAAAATCCTATTCCCGCACCGAGATCAATATTGCTATCTTGCGCAATCTACAAACAGTGGAAATGTCTCTGCAATCTCATATTCAATAGCTCCTCTATACAATCTAAAAAAAGTATAGGTAAGGAAAATGTTACAACGCCTATTGTGCAAATAGGCCAAAACGCAATGGAATATTCTGGATCTTTCGACTCTGTACTTACTCTTTTCGGTACCGGGGTACCAATTCCAGAGTCAATAAGAAAACCCTTGTTACTATGAAGCTGATCCTAAGAGGTGAGCAACTCGCGTTAATGAGGATAATAAAAAATTGAAGTAATGCAGTGTTTTTTTTAACAAAAGCTTAAATTACTGTTGCCTTGAGAGAAGGTGAGGATGAAGATGGTATATTTGATATTTTTTAGCGCTTTTAATACTAGCAAAAAATATCCTGACACTTCTGCTCTGCTTTCACCCTCTCGCTCTTCTTCTACTAGTGTCGATACTCAGTGATCTATTAGTTGTCGTATTCGCAGTTTTCATGGTCGTGGTCGCCCTCGTAGTTGAAATACAACTGCTCGTATACGGGGTCGCAGTATTCGTGTTGTAATAGATGCTTAAATAAATTTTGATATATTTCTATTCGCCAAGCCTGAATTTATCATCTTTCCTTTATTCTCTTCAGTGTAATGAGCTATGCTCGATTATATATACAACTTAAATAAATAGAAGATACAATGTGAGTTGTTTACCAGTGACTGTTTATTCTGTCATACCCTAAGATTTATTTCGTAGTCCTTTTGCTTTTACAATAGGGAAAAGTTTATGGCTCGACACAGCATTCAATTTATATTAGAAAAGTATTCCAGCGTCTTCAGTGTCGTTCGATGTTATTGGAAGACAAAGTGAAGCAATAATTTGATGCAGCCTTCCGTGTCTTTTTTAGATTCAAAAGTAATTAAAGAGAAACCTGGTGTACAATTTCAAATGCTACTTGCCATTTCAAAAACAGTTGTATTTGGTGCTGACGACAAGCATTATTTACTTAAAAACTGTCTGCCCTGAATACTTCGTTGCGTTTAAAAACGACATTAGACAATATAACTATGGATGTGTTGGCAAGGAGCGATCGGTTTTAGTCAGGTTGTTTGGAAGTTGAAAAATAATCGCGTGTTGTTAAAACGATAGGGTCGTTTATAATTTGGCCCAGTTATTTTTTTTTTTTGTCTCAAATCGGATCAGGGTGTCAAAAAATCGACATTCATATTTTTTTTTTCACCAGGTAAAGCCGTTCAATATTAAAATTCTTCGAGCATAGTACATAATTAAGCGAGCGTAAAATGGTATTCCGCATCTTTTGGTGCTGTTTTTAGGCTATGTCAATATGCTAAATATACACTTGCTCTTAAGAGTAACTGATTTTCAGTTTTACCACAGATGTCATGCATTTTTCTTAGTTAATCAACCATCTACAGAACTTGTATCATTTGATGCGGCACTTAATTCTGCTTATAAACACCATAGTAAAATATTAACAGTTTTATGATCCTGCATAATTATTTAAGTGTTTTTGAACATTTTTTTGGCTTGAAAGGGGGTTCCAAAACTTCATTTTACCATATCGCAAGAGCGATCTAAAATATGTATGCGGCGCTAAAATTTGCCTCATTAATTTTTTTTTTTAGAAATCACAGGTGCTTCAAGCTTAATGAATTGTTCTTCGAGGCATAAAAAAACTACATATTAGCTTAACCGCTACGTCCTACCGGATGGCAAATTAAGCAGCGCAAGTTACCCACGTATAATCCCTTAATTTGCATAAAAATAAAAGAGTGAATCTACAACAAAAAAAACGAGATATTTTTTATTAAATAGACGTAGCAACAATTTAAGCTCTGGAAGCTTCGAAGATAGCCTTGGCATCGGCAATCTTGGCAGCCTTTTGCTTGTTGTTAAGAGCAGTAAGACGACGGTAAGGTCTGGCGGGCTTACCCTTCTTCTCAGCGAGTTGAGCAGCGGGGTTAGCACGGATAGCCTCATGAGCTTCAGTGTACATATCTTCAACCTTATCGGAAGTAATACCAGCCTTGATGAAGGTGGCGAATTGCTTCTTGTAACGCTCCTCATCTTCTTCTTCGAGGTATTCCATGTACTCGGCAACGTGAACACCGTAGATGTAGTTACGGAGAAGTTCATCATCGTTGGTCTTGGTCTCCAAATCGAAACCGGGGAAACGGTTACCGTTGTGGGGAACAAAGATACCACCATCAGAGGCACCCTTCATGGCACCAAAGACACGAGCACCAGTGGAGGTACGGGCAAGACCGACATCGAGGAAAGCCTTGAAAGGACGGGGAGCATCCTCAGCGGCTTCAATCAATTGGACAGTACCATCGGGCTCAGCGAAACCTTCGTACTTATCAGCAAGACCGAGCTTGGCAAGAGTACGACGGGCAAGGAGGAGACCAGTAGCATAAGCAGAGGCCCAGTTGGTCAAACCACCCTTGACACCGTAACGGGGAAGTTCGTGAGCATAGGCGGCAGAGAGAACGAAATCACCTTGGAGCTTGGCATAGATGATTTGACAAACGATATCCTTGTTGGTGAAACGAACGACCAATCTGTACTTGGGAGAGTTGTACTTGTTCTTGGCTTGAACGACAAGTCTCTTACGAGCATAGTAATCGGTCTTACCCTCTATAAATTAACACACGGTTAGTTTCAAAGATCTATACATGTAGCGTTGCTATGCAAGAAACAAAGTAGAGTATGTCAAATTTATCTGCAGTCGAAATCGATTGTGAATCCACTTGCTCTCATTGCTCTAGATAGTATTGAAGGAAATCAACTGTACCTCTTCTTCTACGATACTTGACTTGGTAACGCTTGAAGTAAGCCTTGTTCTTTTGTTGCTTGACGAAAGGCTAAATTGAGAAAGTAAAATTAGCATTCAATCATTTTCGCCATTTCAATAAAAAAAATCCGATGCGTGTATCCGTCTATAAATCCATCCATCCATCCATAGAATATGGGTAGCACAATAGCAGTATATATGGACACAATATATCGAGGAGCAGCAATGTCTACATACCATTGTTCGACGTTGCTATGTAAAGGAAGGATTTCATAATTTGCAAACTTCTGTCGACGATATAATCAAATGAAACTCCTACTAGTTGCCTTATTTGGGGACACATAAAAGCAGTCTCTGTAGTGCGCATTATATGAAAACATTTCCGTGAGGCCCCCTCTATTTTTTTCCATGTCAAGCATGGTCGAAAGTAATGAACCGCCTGCGAGGTTAAAGCGATGGGAATTTCGGAAGAAAAAGAAACTTGAAAAGCGAAAGAAAAGAAGACAATTAAATGCGGAAAAACATAATGTCATACCCGTTGTTTCAACACCTTTAGAAACAGAACTGACCTTGGAAAAGCAAAAATATGAACAACAAAAAGCGCTATGGGAAGAGCGTGAAGAAAAGTACAAAATGCTTGAATTCGCGAAAAAAGCGGCTAGAGAAAAGCAAGAGAAAGCAAAAGCTTTATCACAGGTATAAAATAAAGTCATAAATTAAAAACAAAGTGAAGACTGACTTGACGTAAAAAAAACAAAGAAACGATGGCATGATACGTTATTAAATTTACCGCTAATGCCACCAAGCTTTTCCGCGGATAAAAGAGTATAAATTCAGAAAAAAGAATATGGGAATCCGTTTTTAACTCTTTTTTTTTTTTTTTTTTTTTTTTTTTTCCCCAATAGTCTACGCTAAAAACATTTGTTCAGTCTGACCAAGAACCCGTAATTGTTCCCAGAAAGACTTACCGGGAGCGTTTCTTAGAAAAGAAACTAGCAATACACAAGAAATGATGGAGACATCTTATCCTTTTTTTTTAACATGTACATAATCTCTTTCTATATTCCTTACATAAACATACTCATTTTAGGTATACAATTTTCTATCTTATTTTATTTACGATGAGAGTCTGTATTAATTGTGAAAGTTTAAACACAACCTATTTTATCCCCACATTTTATTGTCTATCTGGTTATTTGTGTAACTGTAATCGGTTACATCTGTAAATACTAAATCAAACTCGATTGAAGCTAAAAATAATAGCACAGCGCTTTGACTAAATGTTTAAAAATTAGAATATACCTTTTCCACATTGAATTTATCACTACCTTTTATTCCTTCGAAATTTATCACTCTAATCCCAAAATAATATATGATTGCTTTAGTACAGAGTCACATAAAAACGTCAAAAAAAATGGCACAACGATATCCCTTTTGTTTTACAAAAGCCGCTTTTCCCATACCGTTTTTTGATACTTATTTTTATATGTTGATCTCCGAATCTGCCCGTGGATACCTTATTTACGACTACCTTTGTGAAGAGATACACAAGGCACAATAACAGTACATTGGGAGGGAATTAAAAAAAAGCGGTATAAAGAGGGCTTATTTTCTCTTTTTTTTTTTCTTTTTTCTACACCCCTTGTTCCTATTTATATACATTTTTTTTTCCGGTCAAAAAAATATATTAATGAGTCAATCTAGTAACGGTGTATTTTCTGTATTTAAGCAAGATATAAGTAATATCAGCAGACATGCTCCTTCCTATTGTCGCTGGACCGAAGCAGAGGATAAATTGCTATTGGAAGCGGTCGCTCTGTATGGATCTCATAAATGGTCCCTTATTGCTAGTCATGTTCCTGATCGTACGCCTGTTCAATGTTCAACAAGATGGTTAGGTGCATTAAAGTAGGTTGTTTTCTTGTATATAAAAAAGAATAAAAGTATGTGCTTACCAGAGAAAAAATTACCATTAGTACCCATGTACAAAAAGGTCGCTGGTCTAAAGAAGAAGACGATATTTTAACAGCTTCTGTTAAAACCTATTTAAACAAAAACCCAAAGAACCAACAAGAAAGCATGTCATGGAGTAAAATAGCACAAATGATCCCTAATCGCACTGGTATACAATGCCAAGCACGTTGGACAGAAGCATTAGATCCATCTGTCCGAAAGGGTCGTTGGAAGAAAGATGAAGATGAAAAGCTCCAAGCTGCGGTCAAGAAGTTTGGCTGTTGCTGGATTCGTGTAGCCGAGTCAATTCCGGGAAGAACTCAACGGCAGTCGAGAACAAGGTGGAAGCAAATTCAATCCAAGGTTCATAAAGTTAAAACTTGTAAGGAAAAGAAGAAGAAGCAAAAAAAACTCAAGGGTCATGATGATGTAGGACACAAGTCTTCTTTTTCTCAGAAACAAGCCATAGAAACTTTATCCGCCGCGCCAATACGATTAGCAGTTCCATACCAAACGCCATATATCATAATAACACAAAATGCAATAAACTCGATTACAATTCCGCACTATATTTCATCTCCCCTGGCATCTCCCACTTCAACGCTTTTATCTTTTAAAGAAGACGATGATCATTTTTGTAATTCTCCAGTTTTGTCCTCTTCTTGTGGAGATACCATTCAGCAAAAAACTCCTACTTCTCCTTTGACTGCAATTGACGCTACACGGATTTTGGATGATTTGGATCTCTCATACTCTTCCTTCATTCACAACAATGACACAATACCTCCTACTTTCTCTAATAATATTATGAAAAGACATAATTTTAGATCAGCTTATCGTGATGGTTCTTTTTGTCATCAGATCCCTACGGCTTCAAAAGGTTTTTTCGCCATGAATCAATCACGCACATAAGCACATAAAGTTTTTCTTTTTCTTTCAAGTTATTATAAAAAAACCCACATGATGTACAGATAGACTGTTTTTACAACTGTATATAAAATTTGTTACAAACAATGTACTGAGTAACGGTTAGTGTAACAAAATATGTATTTGTTGGGGGAAAAGAGGACATCATTTGTATATGTGAGTTTCAGTTATTACTTTTTGGAAATCACATGTAATATGTGTTTCTTTACATTGGTCACTCAACTTTATGTCACAGTCGGATATATAGAATTTGTTCATGTAACAATGACATTTTCTGTAAAAAAGTCAAACCTTTTTTCCTCTTCTGTATACTAGAATCTTTCTCTGCGCTGTTACGGGGAAGAGATACATTCAAGATGTCGGCTCTTTTCAAGGGCTCTTTTTTTTTTTTTGTTAAGTTGATGTTTATATAAAGACCTTTGGATACGATAAGCCATAAAAAAAAATTGTAATTGATCCCTAATGTATTTTTAATATCTTTCTGACATTTTGAATCGAAAATGTAACTTTGCATGATCACTTGCCCGATTTCATTTTTTTTGCTTTGAAATTTGTGTAGCAAGTGAGTTTATAGTTTAAAATTATCGCCGTATTTAGGTACACAATAGTGGATGAGTAACTATGAAACATACTGAGAACAATTCTTTACAAGGTATACTAATACTTTATTTTGAACACTTAGATACATTTATCTTGAAGTTTTTTTTCTTTGTAAAAAAAAATCCGAGATCGATTGTTCAATCAAGAATTTAAGGGCCTCAAATAACATGCAAACAATCAAGGTTAACCAAAGTATCCTTAGATGCCCAATATACTCTGTTGATAGCGGTATAATGTTGGTCAAGTTTTTTTTTTTTTTTTTTTTTTCTGAACGTGTTTTTTTTCAGAAAAAAATTAGTCGCGTCTATGGTTACGTTTTCATATACATATATCCTTTTTTTTTAAAAAAAAAGGGGGTAGCGATACACTCTGACACTTTTTTTAAACACTTTAATTTAACAAAATTGATGCCAACTGGGAAATATAATCCTCTCTCTGTATAAATGCCAACTGTGGAATTTATCGAAATTCACGAGAATTTCCAATGAGAAATTAAGCGCGTATATGTAACATGAAATCCGTTGATATTAAGGCAATATGCATTTAAACACCTATCATACTTGTGAACCATATCAAAAATATGTTATTAGTGTATGTAGATGTTCAGCAGCGGCAATATATCGCACCTTTTTAAGAAAGTTTGTGATAAGAGTGCTTTACGTAATCAATATTTTAAGACCCCGACTATAAGCTGTGTAATAGCCGCACCCTGCCAGCTTTTACAGAAATGCTAAGCCAGATTCTAGAACAACAAACAATTCTACACTCACCTATTGTGACTTGTACTAAATAAAAATATAAGTCACAATTAATAAACATTTAGTCTTTAGATCGATCTTACAGTAAATGCCTGCACTCCGCTAAATTTACAAAGGAATGCTGAGTCGAAACCGGGAACACATAAACTAAAAAACCCGTTTTCAATCAAACAACAAACGATTAAGTTTCTCAGTAATTGTGGGGTTAATGATTTACAAAACTTATTCAGGTCTCTGGATGATCGGCCGCCTGTCTATTACACCATACGTTATTAAGGGTGAGAGACACTTGTGCTTCCTATCTTTTCCACTTGACCAAGGGCCAATTGCATAATCAAGTAGTAATTGGACAAATCGGACACTCTCCGTAAAGAAAATATTGTTTGTAATTCTGAGCTTCAAAATCTATATTTGTGATGTTCCCTAAAAGTGATACAGTGTGTCAATATACAAACTCTAGTCATGTGTTACAAAAAAACTGCAGGACCGCTTTGTAAAATGGTCTCATATTTTTTTCTTTTCAAATAAAAAAAACTGTATTTGGACCAAAAGGATCGAAGTACATGCATTTGCCAAGTCCGACTTTTTCTCTAGAAAAATAAAAAACCATCGATCTATTTTTTTTCATTATTATTATTTCTCGTGAGACCATTAAGGACAACCCTCGTGAACATACATTTGATGTAATGTATATGCAAACGCATTGAGACCTTGAAGAACCTAGGGATCTCGATACAAGCTAAAAAGGGTAATGAATAGCACCAAATATAGAAATACTAAAGAAATTTATGAGATAAAACCCGAGGAATTCATCTGGTTCGATCAGAATATCTTTCTTTTTTTTAGCCCGATTTTTAATTTTAATGTGGCTGCATAGTAATTTATTAATAAAGAAGGTCATAGGTGGGCATAGAGTAGAAAAACATATAATTAGAGAGAGTATAGTTAGATGCATGATGATGACATTAAAGGCGATCTTTAGTTGTTTACTAAAGAGATCACCACTGCCATCCGTTCACGTAAGGAGTCAGTACGTAACACCGCCATTTTTTCTTCAAACGTCAATGGCAAAATATTGGCGGCCCACCATACAATCGCAGTTCGATCTGTCTGTTGCAGATACCATTCATACTGCATCATCCATGCTGTATTTCGCGTATCTAAAACATACCGTGAAATTACTGGGCAAAATTGTGCATGATATAGCTCGTCTAAGCTACCAGTGTCGTGACGTATAGGCAGTTTAGCTTGTTGTTTTTTGAATGTCGGTGTAGGCGGAGGAGAAAGCGACTTTTTGAAATCCATAGCCCATGTTTTACGATACACTGAACCAGGACAACTAGCTGTAACAGTGGGTTGATGACTAGGTGCTGAGCTTGATAATCGCATAGAACAAGGTCTCGGTCTGGCTATTTTACGTGTAGGTGTTGACTGAGTGGTAATGACATTAGCTGTCTTATGATGCAAGTTCAATATTGATCTATCGTGTACTAGGTCATCTAACCGTGTTACCTCGCCAGTATAGCATCCGTCTTCATCCAATCGTAGATGATTCACCCGGAGTCGGAATAACCCGCTAGCTTGCACAACCGAATGACGAAGGTCTTCAACGTGTTCTACCCCGTCAATCTGTAGCATCATCCCATGTTCATAGAAATCGTGACTCGAGCTAGAAAACATACAAATAGCATAGTGCTTCTGACGTGAGTTTTTTGTCATACGTTTCAATAAAGAGAGTCTATCCTGCGTAATATGAATTAAGCAATGCTGGGTCGGGAAAGCAACTGCAGAAGTCACCTGAATGATTGGGATATGCTGTTGCTGTTCTTCATATAAACAGTTGTTAAGAAAGTCCATCCAGTCAGACACAAGCTGGTTGACTTTTCCTATACGTAATAGCTCTGTTCTGCAGTAAGGACATGATCTCGTAGGCATATCAATCATAGTGCGAATGAGACATTCTTTACAAAAAGTATGCCCACACTGTGTAGTGATGGGCTCTATCAGGGTTGATAGGCAAATGGAACAATCAAAAAGATCTGCATAATTTTGAGATGATTTAGATTGAGCCAAGATATTTTCTAACAATGTAGTGGGTCTATAAATCTCGTTTGTATGTATTCGTAAGCATGAGAATGAAAGGCATTGGGATGACGTAGAAGGCAGGCATTGACGGCATAAGGTAAATCCACAAGTGAGTGTAATTGGTTCCAAAAAAGGTTTGTTGCATTTCTGGCAATGGGTCAATGAATGTAATTTATTGGATGATGGTGATGTAAAGGCATGCTTTAATGCATGCGAAGATTTGTATTGATAAATGACTGCTCTACCGACATTTTGGATCTTATTGTTTTCTAGGTCTAAATAATGTAAGTTAGCGGGGTATATCACTTATAGAAACAATAGAGATTTACATAAAGACTGGGAGGTCATATCCCTAGAAAATCCTTCGGATAGCATATTTAAATAGAATTAAATGGAAAAAAGAAGGGAAGAAAAAATGCAGAAAGAAAACATTATAATAAAAAGGATGTGTTATATATGAGATTTATTCTAACTCCCTTTTTTTCGATCGATTGTTTTAAGTAAACATTTTTTTTTTTTTTTTTTTTTTTTTTTTGCCACTGTGCGCCTGTGACATATTTTTTTATTTTTATTTTAATATATGTCGAGTCAAACAAAATAATTTCGATCGATCTACACCTATTTTGTAGAATCCAAATAATTCAGCAGGCCCATCACCTGTACCTGTTTACCGGTATAAACGGGATGTAATTGCCTCTCAATGTAACTTGTGAATGTACTATGCGGTGTGCCCAGGAAAGTATGCCCATGAGCGGATATCATAGCATCTACCATTGGAATAAGGTACGATTCCAACTTGACCCGTTCTTCCACCACCTGTAATTTCTTGATATCGTCCAACTCATTCATAAAGTCAGAAAGGATAAATGTACAAGGGAACACCTTAAAGATCTTGCGCAAAAGCGGGTGGTTTCTGGGATCCGGTGCATCTGTTGCTATGTAGACCACAGTACTTCTAAACCGGTTTGTGACGTCATCGCCTTGTTGACATTTCAAACGACTGGCAATGTCTGGTTCAGCATCAAGAATGTGTTTGTTGTTACCTTGACCGATGGGTTTGGTATAATTGACAGAGTTATCTACAGGATGGAAGCTTCTTAATTTTATTTCATATTCGGTTGATTCTGTTCTATCTGCATTGTGCTGTTCAACACCGCCTTCGTAGTCCTCTACTTGTTCAACGGATAAATCAGTGAACTGGTCTACGAGTTGATGAAAGATATCGTCTACCAAGATGGAAGCACGTAACTTGAAGATACCGTCACCGACACGTACATGCATACCAACAAATTTATTAGGCCCACCTAACTGACTGACGATCCTTTCTGCTGCACCAGACAAGACGGGGTTACGGAATATCATGCTCCGTCTGATATTTCTTAATATTTGAGCGTGAGCTTCAGTTTCAGCCAAGATACGATAGGAGCCAAACATGGAGCCAAAATGCAATACACGATGATCAATCTGTTCCAATGTGGTTAAATCTATTTTGTAGTTGAATCGGTCCAAGGGCAAATCACTTGATCGATCGTCATGGATTTGGTACTCGTAAGGTGACATGTCTTTGAAAAAATAAATGTCGTTTTCTGTCAATCTGAAGGACTTGTATAACCATTGGTAATCCAATCCTGGTCTGAATACCACCGGTACTTGTGTTGCGATTTCCGTCATGTTGTAAAAGAAAGTCCAAGGCACGTTTGTCCAACGAAAGTTGTTGAGACATTCGCTTGGCAAAGGCATTTCTCTGGCATCGAGATCAATGCAATGGTCTAGGCCGTTCTTTGTTTGAAACATTAATCTCTCGTGCAGTTTTTCATATCTTAACCACGGCATAGCAGGACTGGCAAGATAGACGGGAGGTACCAAAAGGGTTCTATTTAAATAAGCTGCAAGCAGTAATGCATTTTCTAACTCGATTCTTTGATTATGAAATCCAGAGTGGGGTAAATAAGAAAGAAATCTTTCAGCCTTGATATCGGGCTCATGGAATTCAAAAGGTGTAGGGAATTGTACAGGAATTGGTTGTTTCTTTGCTAGTAAAGTCAACCTGTCGTTGTTTATTGAGTATTGAAAGTAGGTAATAAAACAGACGATAATAGTAATGAACACTAAGCCCACCACTGTGCTATCTTTTCTTTTCATTCTAGTACGTTTAAAAAAAAAAAAGAAGGAGAAAGAAATACATAAAAAAAAATGTGAAGACTATTTATATCAAGTGGAGTTACACAGGTCTATAAAAAGTGTCGATTATCTTATACTATCCAAGAGTGATGACTACAACTCTATGAATCCTGATAATAATCATTTTAATATTCCCTAGCAAAAAGAAGACTAAACTTCTTTTTCTTTTTATGACAGCAGTAATTTACCATCAGTAAAAAGCAACGGGGGGGACAACAACAACAGCCAAGAAATGTCGTAATGTCAAGATTAACAACATGTCTATTGAGACTGATTTTTCCGTTTCTATTATTATTAAAAAACGTGTTATTGGGCCATAGAAAAGGGGAAAAGTAATTAAAAAATTAATTCTTTTTTTTTTATCTATTCTTTAAAGTAAGCAGTCCTAGCTTGGCCCCTCCTTTTAAACCTTTTTTTCTCCTTTCTTTTTTTCACACACACGACATGGACCAAACAAGATCATCATCGCCTAGCAACCTTTTGAACGACTTGGAGGATTTGGCGCCCTTGGAATATGAATATAAACAACTAAAGCGTAAAATGAAAGAAATGACTGAGGTATCTATCCTTGAATATATGACACCATAAACAAAGATAAAGATAATAAATATACAAAATTAGATGAATATCGGCTTGAATAAAGACTATTTTTATGCAAAAAAGAAAATTCGTACGCTAACCTTTGAAAGAAAGTAAGCAACACCTTTGCATACTCTCATTCTTATATACTCATTGTCCTACAAGTCTTTTATTGGACAATATAGGTCGACTGGAAAATTTACGTGCATCAGATGATAGCGATAGTGATTTATACAGCGATTTATCAGACACGGACGATGACCTAGATATCTCCACATTTTCAAATTCCATCCTTACAAAATCCAAAATATTAAAACGATTGGCTGTAAAGCCTGAAATCATCATTCCTTCTGCCGCTCCCAAACGAACAAAACTAACTCGCATGTCCATCAAGACGCGTCGTGTCCAGCCCATCGACCGAGACGTACATGGAAACCCAAAACTGCCACAACAGATTGGCGTCTTGACCGTTTTGAATCTAGGTACCATCGTCACGGATAGACCTACTTTTCATAATGAAAGATACATCTTTCCAGTGGGTTACACCGTGAGCAGGTAAGCGTATTTCATTGCTGCCATTAAAAATAAACGCTAACAGTTAAAACAGAACGTACCCTAGCATGATTGATCCCCATAGTAACACTGTAATTACGTCTACGATCATCGATGGTGGTGATGCACCTCGTTTTCATGTGGTTGCAGCTGACATGCCTCATGAACCCATCATTGCCAACTCTGCCACGGGTGCATGGACGGTCGTCGTACGCAGATCCAATGAAATACGCCATCGCGATCACTCAAACTCAGCCAGTGGTCCTGACTACTATGGCTTCAAACACCCTACCATTGCCAACCTCATCCAAGACTTATCAGGTGCTAGAGACCTGAAACAGTACGTGTGGCAGACTTTTGAAGAGATGGAACCACGTGCTGCCAAAGGTGTTATGGCCGCTGCTGAAAAAAAGCGTGGTAATTTGGAACAAATGGGTAGCGCAAACAGGAAATTGCCAGAAGAAGACGAGGACGAGGAAGATTTGGCTCCTACTAGCGATCTTGAACATTAAATAATGCCAATTTTTTTTTTCTTGTACATACATACACATAATATATATCATTTAGCTCCATCTTCGTATGCATATAATAAATAATTAGCTTATAAAGTGATCTCTTTTTATTGTTTGCTGATGATGATGAAAAATAGGAAGCACTCTTTTATAATATGATAGCGACACCCAATGATTTTTAGATGTACAGTGTTGCTGCAGCATTGGAGGTTTTGATTTCAATCTCAATATTTGATTTATTACCCAAGTTCTTGCAAATACCTTGCTTCTTTGACGAATCGTTGGTATCATAGTGTAATGAAGATTGCTCTGTCGATTTAGCTACCACGTTAGCAGATCCCGTACTGTTAGACTTGACGCTAAAGTAGCCGGAAAAATTACTAGGTACATAGACATTAACAGGTGCATTAGACGACTCGATACGAATGACAGCAGCTCCACTTGCAATATCCAGCACATGGATATCAATGGGTGCATTAGATGTCTTTACAATCAACTCAGTACCGACCGATACATTTCCCAAATTAATAGGTGCGTTCTTTGTCTTGAGGCTGATACGAGGTGCTTGAATAAAGCTACTGATTTGAAGTGGTGCGTTGCTTACTTGTACATCGACGTAATTTGCAATAATTGACTCTCCTTGAACTGAGAATACACCATTACTGGCTTTGACACAAATGGTGTTACTGGCTAGAATTTGGCCTTCAACAATGATACTGCCGTTGGAATTTTCTAATAGAATGTTTTCGGTAGCAGAAAGCGAGCCGTGAACTGACAAAGGGCCATTCGTTGTCTTCAAGTAGCAAGAGCTGCCGGACCAGCTTTCGGCAAGGTCAAGTGGAGTGTTTGATTTGATAATTTCTAACTCGCTATCATAATCTGATGTTGTGTTTCTTTGACCACTATTATTATCACTTTTACTGACACTGCTCCCGCTTGAACTGCTTAGACTAGCACTACTTCTGTTTGATCCATGCTGAGGTATATATTGTTGATAAGGTGCATGAGTGGATGAAGAAGAGCTTGCTTCATCGTTACCTCTTCTCGACCCTCTACTTAATTCTCTTTGTTCATGTCTCGATTCCCGATGTTGCTGTCTACAGCTATGACGCTCTTCTTTACGCTCTTTACGTTCCTCTCGACGTTCTTCTCTTTTGTTTAAAAAACCGCCTACGATATCCAAAGCTGTTTTAGAAGCTTGTGATGCGATTGAGGAAGCTGATCTGGCAACATTTGCTTTGGCATCCGCAGTTGAAGAGGTGGGAGGTATGGCGCCTAAAGCAATATTAGCTGCATTGCCTACGATAGTTTCTGCTATATGAAGTAAGTTACCAATAGGGCCGTGGTTTGAGTCGTAGCTGATATTGTGTAATAAAGGGTTTCTTTTTTTAGCTGGAGGTTCTTCGGCCAAGAAACCAGGCTGTTCTTGGATGCTGTGATAATCGGGAGGTGCAGAAGCGGAGGACGTCTCTGAGTAAGGTGGTGGTGGTGCGTCACTAAAGACTTGAATTAGTTTTTTTTTTTTTTTGTTAGCATGTTGTAAAAAAAAAGTAAGTTTACATTGGGTGTTTTGCCTTTTCTCCTAAGAATACATGGTTAGAATGCGATTTTTTTAACGCATGTGGTTAGAAATTACCCGTCATTTTGATCGTTCTTATTGTTTGATTTGTTGAATGAAGGAAAAGAGTTTGTTATGTTTACAAATCCTTGGCGCATGATGCTTTTAGCTTGACCAGTAGGATGTGAGGCTGAGCTGGGCTGTTTGTCCAATCATATTGTTGTCAACAACACAGGGTGCCATTATATAAACGCTGGTTGAGAAAAGTTGTCCATCACATTATAAACCTTAGGACGTATACTGGGGGGGGGGTGATTGTATTGATCATGGGTTCTTTAGTCAAGAGCAAATGTATCAGGGACTATAAAAAGTATCCTACTTGCGACATACGAATGTGAACACATATTTACGTGTATCTGATGTTCTGATAAAGCAATAGTTCTACTTGAGACTGTGAACATATATCAATGTTAATAGCATTTTTGATGACGATGGAAATAAAAAGCTTACCTATTATATAAGGGACGTGGTGAAAAAGAGGTCATTTTGTTCCACAGTATAATATTGAGCCATTTGTGCGCTTTCGGTGAGCAATTAAGCTGTTATTTTGTGAAATAAATTATAATAAATTACAATATTCGAGGCGCATAAGTGGATACACAAAAACAAAGGAAGAAGGGAGAGGAGTGAAATCTCATGATGATAATTAATCTGTATGACATAGAAACATGTATCCCGAGATGAGCAAACCAAAATCTATAAATATGAAGGCTCCCCGTGTGTTGCATTACATTATTTGATATCGAAAATGCAGAACGTAAGGTATACGAGCGACTTGGTCTTATATGTACAGTTATCACGCTATATCAATACCGGATATAGCATCGACCCAATTTGTACGCGAAAATATTGTACCTGACTTTTTCATTTTATCCAAACTCCACACATACATCGATATTTGATATAGATGCAAGTATACTGAATATACCTTTTTGTTGATCTTATTTATATATCCAGGTAAACGCAAAAAGATATAAATAATCATCCCATTGGCAATAATAAAATAAAACATTTTGAAAAAAACTAATTTATAACGTGAATTATTCAACTCCACTTCCAAACCGCGCAAAAAAAAAAGATATAGCCATGGTGCCAAGGGTCGGGAGATAGTTTTTATATTAAACCAAAAAGATTGGATAAAGATGGTGACACTTCTCTTTATTATAGGTTTAAAAATACTTGTTATGGAATAAATAAACAGCATTGACAACCTATCTCAGTCATAGTAATAGTGTAAATATAGAACTTGTGTAGCTTATCCTCTCCCCCCCTCCCTTTTTGCAGCCGAGAGGGGGACTATTAATAATTTTCTGTTTTTTTCATTGTTTGACACTTTTATCTTATGTACACAAACTAAAACACATTCTTAATTACGCATAATAGTAAATGATTTTCATTCTGTTTAGTAAATAGAAATTACGGTTATCCAAAAAAAGTGGAGTTTTGTTTTTTTTTTTTTTTACACGTGTAGAGTTTCAAAAGTGAATTAAGGTATAAAAAACACTTGTTCTTATCGTTCTTCTTTCTTTTTTTATTTACTATTACACACTCCTTTTACCCAATCCTTAAAAAATGAAGTTTTCTGCTCTCTCCATTGCTGCTTTAGCTACCGCCGCTACCTCCGTCTCTGCCGCCAACTACACTGTATGTTTCATCACTTCATTATCTTTTTATGCTCTATCACTAACACTATCCTTCTACCCTTTAGCTTTCTGAGCCTTGGTCTACTACCATCTGGACCGGTGGTGAAAACGGTACCGTTGCATGGACCTCTGTTGGTGACGATGCTGCTACCAAGAAGTGTGAAATCCATTTGTTGACTGGTAGCGCCACCACTGCTACGTAAGTACACATCATTGTTCAAACCCCTTCGAAATTTGTCATTAAACTCTTTTATTATCTAGTTTTGTTAGAAACCTTACCGATAACGGTAACTTGGTTCCTTGTAACTTCACCAGAGCCAACGTAAGATAAACTTTATTTTTCCGATTGCCTCGATTATTATTCTAATTTCAAACCTATATAGCTTCACCCTCTTCCTGATTACGTCTCTGGTGATTACTTCATCCGTCTCGGTGAGAACGGTGGTGACACTGCTTACTACGCCTACTCTGGTTACTTCAAGTATATTGGTAACGGTACCGCTACTTACGAAGGTGCTACTCCCGCTGCTGCTGCTGTTGTTTCCTCCGCTCCCGTTGCTGCTGCCACTCCCGCTGCCGGCGTCTAAAGTGGTTGTTTAACGCAAGTTAAAGGAATAGAAAAAGTCCCCATCATTTCATTTGTCTCACCCCCCCCCTTATTCCAATCATTTTTTTTGTACACCATACTTTTTATAAATCATCTTTTTTTTACAAGCGGGATCTTTTTCTGTTTATTTCATTTCCGATGTAGCGAATTTTTTAGAGTCTTTAAGTGAAGTACGTTCCAGCTCCTTGGTAATATGTGCCATATGTCTCGATTTGATGATCTCTTCATCCGTCCAACCCGTAAAAGCATCGGGAGTAGAAACATCCGAATCACTACCATCGCTATCAAACGAATCAAGACTAGAGATACTAGCGTCATCTTCATTATAACTTGCGCGTCGGCTCGTTCCTCGTTGACGTCCACGATGAGGATCGTCGTCATAGAACATACCAAACACTTCATCTTGGCCTGCATCGGAAGATGTTGCGGATGACGATGAAGACTTCTTTGTGCTGTTGGGATGAGGATGAGGTGAATGGGTATCGTTGCGAGAGAGTGGAGCAAGTACATTTCGGGGCGAGCTAGCTAAACCGGGTAAATGTTGACTACTGCTGCTTCGAGAGGATGATTTCGATCTAGTGTGTGACTCAACTACTGCGAATGACTTTTGACGCTCTCGTTTGTTCCAGTGAAGACAGTTTTGAAGTGAGTTGAACCAGTCGGTAGCTTGGTCTTCTTTGCATACGGTAGGGAAGGGGAATCGAGAGGCTGTTACCTTAATATGATCTCCCTCTATACGCATGTGAAAAAAAAAATGTTAGTAAAAAGACAACAGATGTGTTGGATTTGCGTATTTACGTTGGATTTCTACACGCCCACGACCATCAAAACTGACCCAGGCTGTGTTCCTGGAATTAAAGGGTACGCAGATACGTAACTCCATCGAGTCAGGAACTAGAGTAGGACGAAATGAAAGCGTATGAGGACAAATTGGTGTGATTAAAATAGCATGGATATCAGGATGTGTTAATGATCCACCGGCAGAAAGCTATACGAAAACGAAATTTTAGTCATATTTTTTTTTCAAATTGGTTCAATCTGACTTACGGAATAAGCGGTACTTCCAGTGGGTGTTGAAATGGCTAACCCATCTGCTTGAACCGTGGTTAAATGTTTATCGTCACCAAACAATTCTAACAGTGACACATAAGGACTAGGCCCACGATCCACTACCAGATCATTAATGACATGATATTTTTCTACGGGAATTGTTGTAAAGCAGGGCACTTGACGTTCCTCTCCCGAAGGAGGTGAAGTTTCAGCGTCAGCCCAGACCTCATCTTCCTCGATATCATCACCATCGACTTCACCGAATTTCTTTTGTTTTCCATCCGCGGCTTCTTGTTGTTGACGCTTTTTCAGCTCCTGACACCAACCACCGACAGATAGCTTTCCTGTGACAGGGTCACGCACAACGTTTCTTAATTGAACTGCTTTCGCTTCTTCCGGAGATTTGCAATCTGGATGAGGAACACGACGATATACGGTACATGTTAAGCGACCACGAAGATTGATACGTACGCCACGTTCAATGGCGTTATGCAAGTATTGTTTGTATCTACCGAAATCAAATGGTGTCAAGAAACCAAGCGAGCCTAAATGAAATGGAATGACAGGAGGGATATAGTTCTGGAATAACCAAGACGAAAATAAAACTGTTCCATCACCGCCGAGCTTTTTTTTTTTTTTGTAAAGCAGATTAATGATGGGTAAGCGGTGTAAAAATGAGAATAATTACGACACTTACGGTAATGATAAAATCAAATGATTTAGGGTTTAATGCACATATCTCTGGAGTCCAAAACTTGAGTTTTTCAAATGTCAATGGGTGTCTTTTTGAAATTTTGGGAAGGTTGAAACGCTGTGATTCTTTGAGCTTTTCATCGACATAACTAAGTGTATGAATAATGGATTAATTTCTGTTTTCTATGGAAGTTTTGCCCGTCATTTACACTGTAATCCCGCTGTCGGACTCATACCGAGGCGTTTCAATCAAAAACAAGGCCATTTCGCGTGTCATGCTGATTAACGAGCAATCGCCAGGTTTTGTTATGATCATGACTGATTTCGCATGGTCCCATTTTATTCTTGTTTTACCTACATGGACCGGTTGTGTTAGTATAACCTTGCGCCTCATTTACATTTCTAACTTTTACCCATTTTTTTGGCCACTTCTCTCACAGCTTCTGCAGTATCTGCAAGATACGAGGTGTGTTGTGATCGAGGAATGGTAACATTATTATGTTTCTTTGAAGGCGATGTATTCTTTGCCAATGTAGTTAAAGCGTCTGTTAATACAGAACAAGATATATTATTTGCCATTGAGACTGTTTTGTTTGAACAAAAGACAAGAAATGAGGCCCAGCTATTTAAAAAAAAGTCTTTGTGTGAAACCCATGATTACATTTGAACAATTAGCCGTCCCCTCTAGATAAGCTGCTACTGGCTTGTTGCTCAAATTCGAAAGTACACGTAATGCACTTTGCCTTGTTTGAAAGTGTTTGTGTAACTCGCGGTTGTATTTATGCATATCCTAGCACAGAGACTGTTATAGATGAAGAAAGTCCATTAGTAATTGGATATATCATTTGAGCTTTTATTCAATCGGTGTGTTACTTGTATGTTAAATTAAAATATGCATTGAACATAACAGCAAAAATTAGTCACAAATTAATTTCGTTTATATGTGGCCTGACTCCAAAGTGGTTATGATCAACGAGGTATCAAAAAAGGATATTTATACATTTGGGCAATCTCCTTGGATGCTATTTATAAAAGTTTTTTATTCTAAACCAACCCCAGAATACATTCTTGGTATGTAAACCTCGACCAGTATTTGACAACAGTCCCTGATGTTACATAAGCAACCAAAAATGTGCTCGCCTTAGAAAATGGTAGCACATTGAAGGCACGAAAGAAAGATGTTCATAAATTAGAAGTGCAAATATGATACGACTTTGCTGCTTTTATAGCTTTAAAAGGTCACAATATCGGCCTTTAGACGATGAAACAAGCTACAGTATGCTATTGTGCGTCACACGGAAAAAAACCCGTTCGCGGATGCAATGTTGGAGTGGATCTGGATTTGACTACTTCTTTTGTGACATTTCTGAGCATTTATCTCCGCCTAAATACCTTATTCTGAGAGTGTTCCTTTACTCGGTTTATCGCAAATTTCCATTACTTTCTGGTTGTAAGGGCGGCGATTGAAGTGAGGACAAGAAAATGATCTTTCTACAGTTTATGACCTGGTTTACTGCGAAATTGTTTTATGAAAAACCTGTTTGATCAGGCTAGCGCGGTCAGTATCAAAGGCTTTCTAAAAAAACGTGGAATTTGAGTTGCAAGACGTTTCTCGACTTGGATGTCAAATTTTACATGTTTTAACTTGCAGACCAATATGTACACATATTTCAGCGACCCCTTGAGATAATTGTCTATGAATAGGAAATCCATTGCGACTTTTTTTTTTCAAAACATATACGGCTGATGGAATGCTACTGTCGCACACGAAAACATGTTGATCAACCGACATCTTCGTGAAACCAAAACAGCATCTGTTCACAGTTTAAGCGGGTGAATTTCTACGTTTCAGATAGAATTGAAAGAGCCTTATGGGGGGCACTATCAATGGGGGTTTTTTTATTGCATTATTCTATTCTAAAAAGCAGTACGAAACATTTCCTCTAATTGTGGATGGGGTTTTCTTGTATGGGTTTTTTTCTTATTAAAATGGTTTATATACAAAAAAAAATGAAGGGGAATAGTATATCAAAAATGAGAAATGTCGATAGATTATTGGTTAATGTTGCTACCGTTACCGACACCTTTGACGCATTCTTGGATCTGTAAACGCTCTTGTTCGCGGATAGGACCAACGCGTCGCAAAATTGTTTGTAAATGAGCAACATAAGTTTCAACATGCTCAACATCAGGAATGACGCCTGCTGGAACAGGTACATTTAAGGCGCTCAAAACTTCAGAAACAGCTCTCTTAAACTCTGTTAGTCTTCTGTTCTCCTCCTTGATTCTAATCAACTCCTCTTTCTCGCCATTCATTGCTTTCCAATCCATTGGCTTTCTTTGTCTAATTCAAAATAAAGAAAAAGATGTGAATAAATGAAAAGCGGACTGCGTTTTAGTATTACCCTGTATTTCGGATTTCATTTTCGAAAAACGAGGTAGTTGGAATAGCATTAGGTGTGGTTGGTTGAGGATGCTGAAGCGTTGTGCTACTTGACGGCGTAGTCCAGCGCTGAATCTGTATCCTGGTTGGTTAGCACTATTATATAAATAAACAATTTTAAAATTACCTCATCAATTGATTTAATTAGGCCAGGGCCATTTGAGTATCGCTTTGTAATGGTTGGGGGTGTACTTCCTGGTCTACTGCTCACAATGATGTTATTAGAGTTGTTGTTACTAGTAAGGTGTGTCCTGTTTGGCAACTTTTGTTTTGGTGTAACAACAGCAGATTGTGTAATTCCAGGTGGGGGTGTAGCTGTGTGAGGTCTTCTATCATCCGACAATGAAGGTCTTGACTCCAAGGCCGATTTCTTTCTTTTCGCTTCAAGTCTTTCCTTATAACTAAGTGTGGTGTTGATAGGAGAGCTACTTGTGGGGTTGTGTGATGACTTATTACCAAAGATATTCATCTTTGGTTTCGCTGAAGATGTGCCCATATCATCATCATCATCTGAGCTTTGTTGATCTTCTGGGAATAAGGATTGCGGGGAAGCGCGTCTTTTTGTGGGGATTGCGGGCGTTGTTAAAGGCGATTTTGCTTTACCGATCACCAAAGCTTTCTTCCTAATTATATTTCGCCTTTCATCGTCCGACTCTTCTTCTTCCTCTTCCTCTTCTTCTTCTAATTCATCTTCGGATTCTTCTGAATCTTCGTCTTCGTCTTCGGAATCTTCTTCATCTTCGTCTTCTGAATCGTTTTGGCGAAGACGACGCTTGCTCTTGGAAGCTTTTTTGCGATAGCGAACTGTTAAATGATCGCTACATTTTGCAGAAAAATTAGGTGGGACAGAAGAAGCAGGAGGGATCAAACTGTTATTAATACCACACGTGGCATGAAAGCGGCTATACGAGCGAGAAAAAAAACAAACACGTTAGTGGCTCATAATATAAAAAACCAAATTAATAAACTTACACGTTGCAATTAGGTTCTTCGCAACTAACACATAAACCCTTTTTCTGGTCACAGTAGTGACAAGTCTATGAATGGAGTATACATTAGAATTTTCATTCAAACAATCAAGTGTATAAATAGATCTTGCCTCTTTGTCTAACAAAGATTTTATAACCACGTATGGTTCAATTTCTTTCTTCATATTCTTGTTCCACATGGCACATACTACATGCATATATTCACCGGCGATGGTGGTTTTCTTCACAGCTCCTGTCTGAATAGGACAGCAAATAATTGTCTATGGCATTTTGCATGAGTAACTCAGAGAAGCCAATATGTGTGTCGCATAACTTACTGTCGCCTTTTTTCTTTTCTTGTTTTCGCATCTTTGACAATACCAATCATCCTCAGGTACCTCTTGTACGTTGTAACATACTGGAGTGAATAAAAAAAGATGAATCAGTAAATCACATATGACATGACGAAGCGAAACATTAGAAAATGAAATTTACTCTTATGTACTGGCAAATTACAACCTTTGCCATCGCAAAAAATTATAGGATTTTTGGTAGTTGATTTGTCTCCTTCACAAATATTACATGCGTCCTGCTAATATTAAAAAGAAAAATGTTAAATAAGCTTTCAAATAGATAGTCATGCTTTTACTTCGTCGGCGGCCATTATTTATTCCTGAGGAATTAAAGAAAGGGCGATTAATTACAAGAATATCGATTTTTATTTTTTTTTGCATGATCAATATTACCTCCTATGTGTGTGTGTATGTGTGTGTTATACTGTAGTAAAAGGGTCTAAATTTTTAAGAGTGACCGTAAAAATGAGTATTATTATTTTTGTTTATCCTCCTTTTTTTCAGAAGTGATGAAATGCGTATCAATTTAAACGCAAGCGCAAGCGAAAAAAAAAAGAGAGAGAAAATCTGTATTTTTACCCTTAAACTATATAAATTGAAAATTTAAATATTTTCAATATAAAAAAGGTACGAAATGAAGAAAGAAAAAATTAAAGAGGTGGCGTTTCCCGTTTTTTTTCTTGAATGTTTTTTTTCATTTTTTTTTAAAGTAGCGCCTTCAGTCACAAGTGACGTAGAAATTCGTTATGAGCCTGGCATAAAAAATTTGGCATTGATAGTTTACACACAAGGAATTGGCAATAACCTGTTCCATTGCAATAAATAATCGTATCACAAAATGGACGTGCTTTTCGTGCCCAGGAATCGTGGTTTCGGATCTGGTAGCACCGCATGCTTAGACTGCATAATCAGAAGTAACTTATTTTGTAATCACCCCAATATCAGTACGGTCAAGCATACGATCTTACAAATGGCCTGATCAAAAGCAGTAACCTGTGTCCGCAGTAACAGCGCTTTTTTTTTTTGAAGTACTAGATTCCCCACCTGTAGTGGACGAACGTTTTTCCAAGTCAGTTACTGATTTTTCCTAAAGTAGTTACTAACTTTTCCAAAAAGATTAAAATAACAGTTTTTTCATGGGAAATACAGCGAGCACAAAAGTCTAATCCTGACACGACAGTTATTTAATATTACTTCGGTAATAAAGTCTGTCAATTTGGGTGTTAAAAAATTACTTTGAATCTATAGGATTTCTTTTGACATATGTCTATACTTTCAAACCAGATTTTTTAAATGGTTTTGAAAATGGGACAGTAAAGAGGTAAATGAATTCATCCTCTACCATCTGCTCTCAATGCGCTCTCTAAGAGTAAGGGCCTGCTTCGTTTTAGGCCTCCTTTTATTTGTGACTTGGCCGCAGAAAAATATCTGTACTTTCATAGGCGGATGTTAATTAATTCCTGCAACAATTGAGTCAACCAATACTTGATATGTATATTGCATAGTAAGAGCGGCAAGCCTTTTGATAAATTGCTTACACAACCTTCGCATGTATTAATATAGCATTATAGTCGAGAAAATATTTTCTCTCTACAAAGAACTGTTAGCGACCAAAAAGCTATTAAGTTAATTTGATCTTATTGATTTATAGGGCACAGTCGTTAAAAAATGTAAAAGACACAGATAGCAAGTTATTTTCAGGAACAAACTACACGCTTTTCTCGGTAGAAAAGAATCACGTCTTACACGTACGTGGAACCTAAGAAGCTACAAAATGGTCAGATATAGTGGCCCTCTCTTATAAAAGCTGCACTGGCTCGAACTTCTCCACTATCTCAAAAGGATAGAGCAATCCCGGCTCTCTGGGCTTCGAATCAGTATATCTGAATGTAATACATTGTGGGCCCTCCGACGAACCGTTGGTCTTTACCACAAATTAACAAAAACATATATCATGTGGCTGTGGCACTACTTTCCGAAATTCAAAAATACTAGCATCCTTACGGATATACTCGAGTTAAACAACATCACTCACCCATCATACACCGCCTACCATACCAATATATCCAACCTAAGCAACCAATTGCTGTTAAATCTTCTGAACACTGGCGGAGGTTCCTAAATCAAGTAATTTCAATACGTAATGTTCTGTATAAAGTTAATCTTGATCTCTTTAACTCGCCAATGTGTCCTCTCTGCCAATAAGACTATAAAACTTACCAGCACTTTGTGATTAGCTTCTCTTACAAATCCAATCTCTGGATTTATGGCATCAATCAATTAGATATAGGAGACATGTACATAACCCAACAGGAAATATGGAATGCTCTGACTTTTAACATCCCATAATATCTTGTGTTGACCCCGTCTCATGATACAGATAAATTAGCGGCTATTAGAATCATTATCTCAGCCGTACGGTCTACTGTAATAGCTGAAGCTATTGTATACAAGGCCATCACCAGGCTACTATCTACTACCGATCTTTTTTAGTTAAACTAACCCTTTCTTGTGTAAACAGGTCTCTTTGTGAAGATATTTTTTATATCTCCCCTTTTATGAAATAAAGCGTACTATTACACAAAAAAAAATTGACCATATAGGACCAATTGACCTTATTTATAAATTACTTTACGAAGCTTAATAAAATAAGGGCATTCTATTAAAACAATTTTCTGACATACTTGTTGAAGACATTCAAGAATATATTGACTCGTAAGACAAGGATTGAAAAATTGAACTCAACTTTTACAACTACGCAGACGCTCAAAAACATCCAATCTATCAATGGGTTCGATACAAAATATGTCTGTGGAAGCATCATTTATGCCACAATAACCTTTAGATCCTTAATCACCACTTTGAACTGATTTCCTTTACGAAGTTTAGCGGGCTATCTGATAGAATTTTCAAGTAAGAAAAGGCCATTGCTAGGATTGGCGTTACTGTTGCGTTGGGGAGGAATCGAGATCGAGGTTTAAAAGCCATCGATCAGAGGTGTAAAAAAATTAAGAGCAAAGCGGGTACAAGTGATGTGATCCCTGTTGAAGACAAATGTTCTGGTATTAGATTTAGGAAGCTTTTTGCTAAAACGTTGTGAGGTAGCTTCCTATTTTGGTCAAGTTCAACCCAACCAAGATTGTTAATCTTCTCACAGTTAGATTCTTGACGATGGGTAAAATGATTTACCTTTTTATACTAATACTGTTTAAAACATTATTTAGAATACATAGATTATTGTTTTGATTTCATAATTATGGTTTTTCCCATAGGAAATACTATATCAAAAGTGACAAAGACTACAAAGCTTGAGTTCCTGCCTTCTGATGTTAATGCTCCCAATTTTCTTCCGCTTCTTGAAGCTACCTAGGCAGACAGAGAGTTCAAGCGTCGTGCTGTGGTATCCTCAAAAAAATAGAAAAAGAAAGACTGTTAAACTTGCAATCATTGATGTATCCCACCTCTTCGCCAATCAAGCATGGACCCGACTAAGGTATTAGTTGAAGTTAATTCTCATGTTCAATTATTGGTTCTTATTCCTTACTTTTTTTTTAGTTATATGGCAGCAGAATGGTCTTTCCAACAACTTAGATCAGCGGGATCTATCATCATAATATAAACTGTATGTTTATACAAATACTGATGTGCAAGCAAAAATGTATTTTTCATAATATAACATTTTCAAAGTGGCGTAGGAGTCTTTCTTTATGACCCTCGGTACTCGCAAGTAGCAGATCCTCGGCTGCGACCCTATTAAAAATCAGTCGATGAGAAGGCTGTACTTCCATCGCTAAAGAATGGGTGAGTAGCATAGCTACTACGAGGTTTAATCAGTCTTCTTCACCTATAAAGTATATTTTACTCTCACACTTTCCCTTTCTTTGTCCCCTCTCTTTTTTGTCTTCAACCTTGAAGTATCTTAAGATAAAACTCTCTTTATTGATCTTTCCCTAGGAGATTTTGATTATAGTTTGTTCGCTCATCTAGGGCTTTCGTAAATAAAACTTGAAGTATTTGATTATCTTTTTCAAGAGATGGAAATAATACTTTCTTCTTTTTGCATTCGTTTAGTTCTTTCTCTTTACAGGACATTGAATAAATTACAGATGACCATGATAGTGCTTGAGTTTCTTGATGGACAGCTTCTTTATAAACCTTGTTTTCTGCTTTCTGGCTTCAGTTTTCCTTTGCTTTACTGCATCTAAATAAACTTTTTTGATCAATTCTTAATATATAATACCGGAAAAGTACCTAATGTACAACAACGAAGCATTTAATACTATAGGAAAATGACGTATTTGCTCAAAAAAGACGTAAAAATTTTTTTTTTGTAAGTTACCACGGTTTCTTGGTAGTGTTTCCACCAACGCATAGAATTACGAGGATATATTCCAAGATCCTTTACACTCAGTGTTATCCTTCCTCTTTCCAGAGGACCCTCGATCATTCGGTCGATAAATATCTCTCTGATTTGGTTATTGTAGTCTTTGTAGACGTTAGTCTACTGGCTTGAGTACTTCTACAGCCCTTCTTGTCGTATCTTTTGTTGTAGTTTCTTTCTCTACTAGTTTGAGACTCGAGTGGGACGTCTGGCTCGTTATGGTTTCGAGTACTACGTTTAGATCACTGGGTTCAGTCAACACATCTTCCATCTGATTGAGAGCTTTCTCTTTATCTCTTTATCTCTTTCTCCCTCGTCTCTCCATCTTTTCTTGTTGTGGGCCAATTTGATTTGACCCAAAAAGACTAGCAAACGGCCAATCATTTTCTATTTTTAGATGACCGACATTTATCCCTCCGAAATCGTCAGAACGGACAAATTTTACCAGCCGCACTGTAAATGGTTTATTACGTGTGTTTTTGTAGTTTAGTCAAATGCCTTTCAATTGTTATTCAGACACCCAGGCGAGTCATCCTGGTATTTCGCGTCTATACAGATGTTGCTGTTTAGGGAAGTATTAAGTAAAGTTCAAGTTATTTAAAGTCAATTGCGACGAGGAAAGCAAGTACTTTGCAGCAGAAAACTATCTTCGCACCCATGGTTTAAAGATGATCTGGTCATGCATAATCAGGGCTAGTATACTTCTATTTTAAGAGTAATATTCAGGTTTTATATGAGTAATTTGTTTAATAACATGATCTGAATGGACAACAAATGAAAAAATAGAAAATCTGGTCCGTGTTTATTTTTATAAAAATTAAGTTCTATTTGCGGAAAAAAAACAGGACGTCCGTGTTGCATGAAAAAAAAATCTACATTCCAGTGGTGAAAGACATCGTACTTGGTATGAATAAGCCTATATATCAACACAAGTTCATTGGAAGGTGTATTTAGAGCACTGTTTGAGAAAAGAACTGGAAACAATACATTTTTATAAACACACGAAAAGATCAAGACTGAGACATAACATAACGATTTCATTAGAAAAAGCGACGTTTTATTGTCCAGCTTTATTTACGGTGACACCAGATTTGGAATATTTGTAATCTCACAGCTCTGAATAAATGCACAAAAACTCTGTTTATAAAAAGTGATTGAATATCATGACGGGATTATTTAACAGGTGTGGGAGAGGGTGAAAGAAAAAAAGAGGGAGGGGGTGTTTCCCTAATATATTTGTCCTGTAATAGGAATTAGGTAGTCATTCATTGTATCATCCTCTTCATCGTCATTGTGCCTGACATGGTTTGTTGATAATCTGGTGAAAAACAATGGGCCATCATCAGAACAAACACTTGTATCTACAGTTAATTTTGGTTTTTTCTTTTTATCTTTGCTTATCGCTGGTGAATAATGCTCTTGTTCGGTATCTGGACTACTTGCTTCAGAGTCGCACGGTGATGAAGGTATTTCTAGTGACAGTGTTGGACCTTTGGGTATATTGGGATTGATTCGATATTGAATCGGAGGAGAGCAGAGTGAACCGCGGTCATACTCGAACTGTGAATACGTATCGATAATGATTGGGTGCTTTACATCAAAAGTGACTTTCTTTGTTGTTCTTTTTCTTTTGTTTGACAGTAGTGCTGACTTATTTGGTAGACACAGCTGTGTTATGGATGCCATTTTCTTTACTATTATTTTCTGTACAATGAATAAAGAGAAGAAAAGGGGAAAAAAAGTTACTTACTTGAGTTATATTTATACTCTTTTATTCTAAACCCAATTCAATTGTTATAAATATAGCATCACTCTATTTACACCTTATAATAGCCACCTGACATATATTTTTAAACCTGATCTAGACCTTTTTCTTTTCATTTTTTTTTTTTTGGCATTGACGTTTTTTTTGATTAAAGTTTTGTTTTTTGTTCCATCAATATAAAACTATGACTAGAAAAATCTTAAATTTGCTTTATTTTACGTCATGGTAAGTTCACCGCAGATATGTTGAATCACATACTGTCTAATTACAAAATGCGCTTAATAAATCGCTCAATTGATCGTATATATGTTTATTTATATTCTACTTAACATCTTTTAAAGGTAAAATGTGTAACACTGGTTTTGGCTAGCCAATATTGTTAAAATACTATCAGTATAGTTGATTAATAGATTATGATTTTTTACATCATTGTATTGCCTATTACAGCTATCTTGACTCCCTTTTATGGATCAGTGTTATTTCCCGGATTGCAGGGTTGTGGTTTTGAGTTGCTCCAGAGCAGGTGTTGCATTTTTGGCCATTAAAAAAAAACAAGATTGTGCTAATCCATAAACAAAATCTGAGGTGAGCTTTCATATAAAATCGTTATTAATTGATCAATCTGATGATTTTTTAGCCATGAATCTAAATGGAGTTTTAATAGAGATGAGATTGCTACCTGGAGTAGATATCATAATTTTACTGCAATAGCAGCTGTCAGGAATCAATGCTCTCGTTATAACTTATGCAGAGCACATTGGGGGCTTTCTTCAATAATAGGCAATATGAATCTCTTGGCAATGCATTTTAAGTTATAAATAGAAATTTTTTAATACTCTTAGTTTGCATAAATACAATAAAAACGTTTTCTAACAAGAAAACCAGAGCACTGTTTAATGTATAAGTCGAAATAAACAAACTGGCAGAAATTCCAGGTAAAAAACCACAAACGTACCACAAAATATATAAGAATAGGAAAAATAAATGCCTTCTATCAGAATTGAACTGATGACCTTCTGCTTACTAGGCAGACGCTCTGCCAACTGAGCCAAGAAGGCTTATTGATATAAACGGTGCATAGTTTAATAATATGGTGTTTTTTAACCTTATAAAAACACGTGATATTCACGTGGAAGCTATGTAATTGGTTTAAGGAAGTTTATTCGGTCTTTGAGGTGATTATTGATGAAATTATAAATGTGATTTGATCTACAATCAAATTTTTCTAATAAATTGGTGTTAGACTTCAAATCACAGGTATCATAAATGAACAGTTCATTTGAAAACATGAATGTATCCACAGCGACTTTTTTGATTTCGGGATAATCTTTCAACAATTCTTGAACGTGATGGGATCGACTGGAAAGTCCAGCAAAATCTAATACCACAAGACAAATTGAATGTTTGGATGCGTTTAAATATTTAATGAAATCTAAAATTGCATATTTGTAGATGAAGCAGGCTTTAATACGCATATGATAAGAGGACGAGCTTGGTCTAAAGTAGGAGAGCCAGCGAACGTTACTGTTCACAAACAAAGAGGTGCTAACATTAGTTTTGTTGGATGCATCGCATATTTTGGAACGGTCAACTTTTCTAAGGTTGAACTTTTAACGAAGGCTGATGCAGAAAAGCTTGAACAAGAGTATGCGAACTTTGCTACTAAAAAAAGAGAAGCAAAAGACCCTAAGAAAAAAAAAGCCTTTAAAAAAGGGAACCACGGCATATCATATTGTCAAGTTTATGGAAACAATAATGGACACAATTGATAGGCACGGCAAAAAAGGATTTTTTATAGTAATGGATAAATGCAGAATTCACCATTCTGCATTTGTTGTTGATGCTATCAATAAGAGAGGATATAAACTTTGTTCATGCCTTACTCTCCTTTTTTAAACCCGATCGAAGAATGTTGGTCAAAATTAAAGAGTAATATCAAGAGAAACCCACTTGATAAAGCAGATACTTTGACATCTCGTCTTCCTGCAGCCTGTGGAGCTGTTACTATTAAAGGCTGCCAAGGTTGTGTTAGACATGCTAAGACCCTCCGGGGACAGGTGCATTAACAAAGAGCTAGGCTTAAGGTAAATGATATCACTATATATTATTTTGTCTTATGTATTTCATCCAAAATAAAAATTCAATTTGTACCAAAACTTTACTTCCAAAAAAAAAAATTAATTCCAAATTTATTTTGGAGATTTTTGGCAGTGTATTCCATTTTAGCAATGCTACTGGCTAAATTTGACTTGCCACACTAGTCCTAGCAGTATTATTGGCTTATTACACTATTTCAACGATTCCATTGGCTGAATGTGGTCCCACTATAAGCGTACCGTCCATCGCCTTGCAATGTCACGTGACGTACCGGACTAACCCGGTATCCGGCTTGGACATTGACGTAGATATTCCGGTTAAGGCCGAGCTCAGGCAAAGGATAATCACGTCAATAGGAAAAGATCAAGGTTGGATAATACCATTTTACTGTAAATATTATAACACCACCTCGGGTTCATAGTTCATGTGGTATTTAATAAAATAGAACAATAGCGTACTGACAATCTTTGTTCATAAAAAAATAAAGCAGTTTTTTTAACTCCGTTTTGATAAAAGCAACACAAAGACCGTTGTTAAAGTGATTCGTTTATAAGAGTAAATTTAATACAACAAATAACACATAAAAAGGCTTATTTATTAGTTCCATCAATATTAATTTATAGATCGATGATTTGTCATCTAATATGGCAGCTATTCCCCTGATCAGTTGAAATATGTTGAAGCCAAACTTCTTCCACTGGTGGACAAAGGATTTCAACTACATTTTAATCGAGGTCTATCTTTTCGAGGTCGAGCGACGATTGCAAACACCTTGGTTCTTTCCTAAATACGGTACTGTATGCGCCTACTTGAACCTAGCCCTGGTTTTTTTCCAGCGCCTTGATAGTAACATAGGTACTTTTATGAATTATTCCAAAAAAATTGGCAGGTTCTCAGTTTAACATTTTAAACAACGCCTTGTGGATGGTGATCTAGGAATCATCGATCTTGTTGCTCAACAACGCGCACTTCAACTACGCTGGATGGTGCCTTTACTCCGAAAACGCCAGTACTCCAACTCCAACTCTTTACAGATTGCTGTGTCTTGGCTTCGGTATATGATCCCATGTCATAATTAATCTGCTCTCCAAAGACAAATACTAGATGGAACAGAAGGGTCTCTCTCGATTTACCGACACCCTAATTTGATCCCATTCCCTCCACAGCTTCGTAGTCAAACTGTGTATGGATCTTATCGATACTTGCCAATTAGGTCTATCATTGCTGCTATTGATCAATTGCCTGATCCACGGAATGATCCTTCCTTTTCTCTACAGCCAGTCGTTATTTTAGAACTGCCAATTAACGACATTTGGTTTCCAATACCAACCACTACGGCTTATAATAAAATTCAAGTTGAATATATCTATTATTTTGATGATTACCATCATAAGATAACGTTGATACCCAGAGGACAGTTTCACATTCTTGGCTCTCGGTTTAACTAATGCGTGTTGAATAATACCGCATGTCTATTTCCGTTTTTCCGTAAGGTCTTGATACCCACCCTACATTCGAGAGACACCATTGATAGTTAATTAATAGCTCATTTTTTCAATCGGAATTGACCACGAAATTTTGCTAGTCCATTTCGTTTAGATATGGTGCTGCGCAAATTAGTGTAGGTTACCGTAAGTAGAATACCAGGTCGTGTTTGAAAAATATTCTGGAACTCCAAGACAAACCTTCGTGCAAAAACCTCGGGTATAAAATTCTCCATAGCAAAATCAACACCGTTGCCAACATGCATTGTGACTTACCAGACAATGTACCCTCACCGTTGTGTCCCCTCTGTTCGTCAACGTTCACTATCCCGAACATATGTTTATGACCTGTCAACAGGACTGGCAAATATGGAAAAAATCTTTTACCTACTTGTATCCGCAAATACCAACTCTATATCTTCTGAAACCATTTGAGGTCCTTCACAGCATCTATACTTTCAGCTTTCCAACTAACCAGTTTTTTAATCTACAAACCAATCCAGTATTTCTATTTGCATCAATTCTGGAAGCCATTTGGAAACACTACTGGAATACTATCATTGATGATATCCCTTTCATCCCAGACGATGTCATGTGCACGGCCATAAGTATCACCAAAAAATATATATGGCTCAGACCCATCTGTAAATTATATGGTTTTAGCTCCACATCCATCCCTTTTCTCACTGCACACCGCTCGTTAGACGTGTGACTTCAACAAAATCTTCCATTAATAAAATTTAAAAGAAAATAAAATATGTATATATTTATATATATATGGCAGCTATTAAACTTGATCTTGTTTAGCTAAGCTTTATCTACACTACATAGGTCGATGCAGCCATCTGATGACGAAAAACTTACTATATTATCTTTTACACACCAATGAGTGGTAGCGGTGTAGCTCATATTCATAAGCGGCAGTCTCATGGTCGATACTTGATGCAGGCATATCGAGTCATTTTTTTTAATAGACGTTGTAGACTAATGATAAATAAGGCAAGCTGAAAGCTGAATAGACGTAACCATATTAAACATAGCTAAAAAAAAAATAACTACGATCTTCACGCTGAGACCAAACTTTATTGAACTCTATTGATGTGCACTGTTTTTGACAGCAGGCATAAACACTTGAGTACAAGTGTTTTTGATATTATTTGTCTTTGTATGAAGGTATGCTAAATTGTGTGCACATGTGGCGAAGATAAGCAGTTTGACTGAAGCTTTTTCTTTTTGATCTCCTACATACGCACCACAAGCATAAAAAGTTTATTTACTTTTTTGTTTTCTTCTCTTGGCTTCTTTATAACGAAATAAAACATAACAATAGATATTTCAATGACAGAAGAATATCGATTACCAGACGATTGTAAGTTGCTTTTATGAATAACTGACTTGAAAGAGTAACACGTACCCCCTTCCCCTTTTTTGTTTTAACACAGATCTACCCATGGCCGACGAGTTCTTACCCTTTACGACAGAAACGACGATCGGCACATTCCAGCACACTTGGGATATCGAAAACTGGTCTACGATTACCAAAGATACTCAAGTAACAGGACCTACCTTTCAAACAGGCGATTGCACCTGGTACGTTGATTCGATGACATTCAAAAATAAAATATTGACATTTCCCTGTAGGAATCTATTATTATATCCAAATGGCAACAATGCTCCAGATCAAGTGTCACTGTATATTGAAAATGCTGAAGCGAAGAAGGAAACAGCGGTGAACGATATATGTGCACAAGTGATGCTATGTATCGTACACCCAGAAGATCCCACGAAGTTTATAAGACAAGGTAGGAAGCACACTTACCAAACAATTATTAGAGCTATTGACACTTTTTCAGCTTTTCAGCACAGATTCAGTAAATACGAACCAGACCGAGGATACACACAGTATTTGGACTTGAAATCACTGACGACAGGCAATGAGAAATATGGGCCATTTGTCACTGACGATGCATTAAAAATCATGGCTATCATCCGTCTTGTCGAGGATCCCACA
Organism: Mucor piriformis; assembly: GCA_943193625.1. Lineage (NCBI taxonomy): Eukaryota > Fungi > Mucoromycota > Mucoromycetes > Mucorales > Mucoraceae > Mucor > Mucor piriformis. The sequence continues at coordinate 2,072,272 of OW971871.1, read as the reverse complement.
GGTGTGTTATGGCATAATTTCATAAAGTAAGTCGATCATCAGCAACGATTATAATTACTTATTTATATTTAGCTACAACTCCAAGGAAGTAACAGGATATGTTGGACTGTACAATCAGGGCGCTACATGCTACATGAATTCGTTATTCCAATCACTTTTCTTTACGAATTTCTATCGAAAGGCAGTATATCAGATACCCACAGAAAATGACGACCCAAACAACAGCCTTGTGCTAGCACTACAGAGATTGTTTTATAACCTTCAGTTCTCAAACAACGCGGTTTGTAAGATCTTTTAAATAATTGCCGACAAAAGATTAACGCAACATTTAGCTACCATAGAGCTAACAACATCTTTTGGATGGAATTCAATTGACTCTTTTATGCAGCATGATGTGCAAGAATTCAACAGGTTGTTGCAAGATAATATCGAAAAAAAAATGAGAGGCACTCCCGCCAATGATTCGATCAAGCAACTGTTTGTGGGCAGGATGAAGAGCTACATAAAATGTTTAGATGTAGATTATGAATCTTCAAGATCTGAGGATTTCTATGGTAAGAAATAGAGACAGTATAAGGTTTTTTGACAGCTAATATCGGGCCTTAGATATTCAATTAAATGTGAAGGGATGTAAAAGCTTGCAGGATTCGTTCAGCACGTATGTGTCTGAAGAAACTTTGGAGGGAGATAATAAATATATGGCTTTAGGGCATGGATTACAAGATGCCAAAAAGGGAGTTATTTTCGAGACTTTTCCGCCTGTACTTCATCTACAATTAAAGCGATTTGAATATGACATGGCCAAGGACAGTATGGTCAAGGTAATGATTTAACGAGATATAAAAAAAAAAGGCTAAATCTGCTTATAGATAAACGACCGCCATGAATTCCCTGCTGAAATTGATTTAGAACCCTTTTTATCTGATTCTGCAGATAGATCCGAGTCCTATAAATATGCATTACACGGGTAAGATTAGTTTTTTTATTTATTTAATTGGTATGCATCAAGATAATCAACGTATTTGCCATAGTGTGTTGGTTCATACAGGTGATCTAAGCGGTGGACACTATTTTGCATTTGTTAAACCTACCAAAGAAGACAACTGGTAAGTTTACACTTTTTTTTTTTTTTTTTTTTTGTATAATTCCGTAACATTATTGCCAGGTTTAAATTTGATGATGACCGTGTAACCCCAGCATCTGTAAGTCAAGTATTTGAAGAGAATTTCGGTGGAGAGACCATGTTTACACACCCAAGTTGCAGATCTATGAAACGATTCACAAATGCATACATGTTGGTTTATATTCGAGAATCTTGCCAAGATCAAGTATTGGAAGATGTGACACAAAAAGACATACCGACTCATTTAGGTAAAGTTGCTTAATGTACTGGAAATTCAACTTAATTTTTTTATCCAAATAGTGGAGCGAATCCGACAAGAGCAACTTGCAATAGAATTAATCCAAACGCAACGTGCAGAACGACACTTGTACACCCAAGTATATATTGCGAGTGATGCGAGCTTCTTATCAAACACTGGATCTAGATTTATTCCGTTTGACGAAAACGAGCCTGTACCGACACATCCTGTTGTACAAACAATAAATGCGCTCAAAACACAAACATTGAGGCAAATGTTAGAACAGTATGCAGAGGAGTGTGGTGCAAAGCCGGAGTATTTTAGATTATGGAATCTTGCAAACAGAAAAAATGGCAACGTGCAACTTGATTGCTTATTCGCGGATGCAGACCTTGATCTTTGTAAGCGATGATAACTCGTAAATTTTTTTTTCTAAATCTTTTTTTATTTATGTAGCTATAGCAGAAGTGTGTGAGCAAAACCTCGGTTATCCCTTCTTGAGAGTCTATGTCGAAACTGCTAGTAATCAAGTACCGTTATTTCCTTTACCCCAATCAAATGCGATATTGGTATTTATCAAGTTATTTGATCCTATAACCCAGACATTAAGGTACATTGTTTATATTTAAAACTTCTTCCTTTTTCCTTTACTAATTTTTTTTTCTCTTTTAGGGGTGTTGGAAGATTATACGTGTCAAGGCATGAAAAGATATCGTCTATTATAAATAGTTTAAATTTAATGGTTGGATTTCAAGAAGGAACTATCTTGGATGTGTATGAAGTAATTTAGTTACAAACCTTAATCGTATGACAAGCACTGATTTTTTTCTACAAAGGAAGTCGATGTTCGAAGGGTTCATAAATTAGATATGAACGCGACATTTGATACATACAGAATAGGACACGGAGACATTTTAGCTTTCCAAGCAGCACTAACACCAGAAAGGTAAAGCACGATTAATGGTTTTGGGTTAAACTAAAACATTTTTATAGAATCAATGATTTTCATGCCCGGTCTATGTATTCCAATGTTTCACACTATATGGATTACTTATTCAATCGTATCACAATTCTATTTGCATCAAAGAGCGAGCCATTTGAAGAGTTTCCACTTGTTGTGCGCCGTGACATGTTCTACGATGACTTAACAGCCTGTATTGCGGAAACTGTGAGATGTGACCCAGATTATTTGTTATTAATCTCACCAGATTGTTATGGTAATCCAAAAAAAGCAATCAGAAGAGTAAGGGACATGACACTATCTGATATATTGGCGCTTCTTCCTCAACAAAAGGATATGGATGACAATCGGGTTACACCCAGACTGTATTACGAACACCTTCCTATAAGTCTGTCGGAATATGAATCTAAGAAGCTGATCAAACTTAATTTTTGCTATCCAACGCTAAATCAGTTTCAGGTGCAAGAGTTTTTTATGCCAAAGCTTGCTAGAATTTCAGATATCTATTCTGCGATGCATAACACCAAGACGGTGCGCATATTTCAGGTGGCTGATAATAAACTTGTTAAAGTTTTTACAGGCACAGACATTGTTCCTGACGACGAATCAGATTTGTTTGCAGAAATTATACCAAAAGAAGAATTGGAGGTTGGTGAGCAAGATTTTTACGTTTCAGTTTATCATTACCAAAAGGAATTGAAGCAGACACATTCTGTCCCCTTCAAATTCTTGGTAATAAAGGTAAAGTATCACAGGCCAAAAGTTTAAATAAAGGTCTGCTGATAATCTCGTATATATTAATAGGACGAAATATTTCAAGAGACCAGACATAGATTACATCAAAGATGTGGTTTAAATGATCAAGATTGGGATAAAGTAAAGATCAATATCGTGACAAAGTTTAATACAACAACTTTGAAAGAAGGTAAGCATATTTTTCCCTTTTTATTGTGCACGGCCCATTAAAATGTAACCTCTCCCACGCTACGTAGATGATTACAGGCTTAGCGACCACCATTTTAAATCCGAGGAAGCTCTTGGCTTAGATCATATAGATCCTTATGGAAGATACAATGCATCTGTTATGGATAGAGGACTTTATATCAAAGACTGAAATAACAGGGTCATACAATAAAAGGTTGCTTTCATATTTTGCTATTTACTAACCTAACGATCAAATCTTTTCAAAGTATACACAAGATGTTATACACACAAGCCTTTATATGGCTCAATGTATAATATTAGTGTTTCCTTCTTTTTCTTCTTCTTTTTTCTATTTTACTTTCTTTCCCGTTTCTTTCCCATTTCTCTCATTTCTAAAATGATGCTTTTCAAGATTGTAGTTCTTGGCGATGGCGGTGTCGGAAAGGTAAAACAAAGATTTACATACGCCCTGGTCGGTGCGCTAAGGCCTTTTCATTATTTACGTTGTAGACAGCATTAACTATCCAGGTATATAACAATAAAACAAACCTATTTGATCCGACTTTTAATCCATTACTACTCAAATGGTAGCTTTGCCTGAATCATTTTGTTGGTAACGTAAACATGTAAACATTTAAATGCTGACTTTGGATAACCTTATTTATTTTAGAGGTACAGATAAAATACAGAAAATAAAAGCAGTACAGCATAATCAAACCATTTTATAGACATACGACCCTACAATCGAAGATTCATATCGTAAGCAGGTAGTTATTGATGACAATACGTGCGTATTAGAAGTGTTGGATACAGCAGGACAAGGTAATGAAAAAAAAAAAGGTGTTACCAAAAAAAAAAAAAAAAAAATATTAATAGTACACAAAAAAAAAAAAATTATTTGTAGAGGAATACACAGCTTTACGTGATCAGTGGATTAGAGATGGCGAAGGTTTCTTAATCGTTTACGCCATCACATCTCGTTCAACATACGATCGGGTCAATAGATTCCGAGATCAAATATTTCGAGTCAAAGACGTCGACAAGGTCCCTCTTATTCTTGTCGGCAACAAAAGCGATAAAGTTACAGACAGAGAAGTTTCAAGAGAGGAAGGCGCCACAAAAGCGAGAGCTTTAAGTTGCGATTTTGTTGAGACTTCAGCAAAGACGTGCGTTAACGTTGAAAGATCATTTTACTCTGTTGTTCGGCTTATAAGACAAGCACGCGAGGGATTCAAAGAAGGTGGCACAGATAAAAGAAAAAACACCAAGAAAGACAAGTGTAATATACTTTAATCTACCCCCTAACATCTTCTCCCTTCCATTTACGGCATAATAAAAACTCAAACCGAAAATAAATGTATAAAAAACCTCACTTCCAATTATTATGTTGCGTTTTTATCTCTATTTCATATCATGACAAAACAATCTTCTTTCCTACAAGTTTTGGGCGCTGGTTATGGCCGCACCGGAACACTGAGTCTTCGAAATGCTCTCAACATCTTGGGGTAATTAAAACTACATATTCTTTTAAATCTTGTACTAATATGCAGTAGTTATAAGACCCATCATATGCAAGACACTATCCTTGACCCAACACAGGACCCACAAATTTTCGAAGACGCATACAAGAACCCTGATTCCGAGGTTGATTGGGAAACCGCTTTTCATGGCTACAATGCTGCGGTTGATTGGCCCGCTGTTGCTTTTTTTGATCAAATATACGCGCTCAATGCAGACGCCAAGGTCATTCTTACTATTCGAGATGCTGAATCCTGGTTCAAATCTGTCTCCAGTACTATCCATGAGTGGCCCAACGTGGACGACTCTTGGCCTCAAAATATTGTAAAGGCTCGTAAAATGGCTCGTGTTGTTGTTCGTGATGGCGAACTAGGTGGTCCCGATACCGAAAAGAGAAAGCCTGAATTAATCCAAAAATTCAATAAGCATATTGAACATATAAAGTCCATTGTCAAGCCCGAGAATTTATTGATCTTTGATCTTGGAAAACATGGCTGGGAAGAGCTGTGTCAATTCTTAAGTAAAGAAGTACCTCTTAATGTAGACTATCCACACAGTAATAAGGGTAAAGACTTTCCTAAAATGTTGCTTGAGATCAAGGAACTTTCAATCGGCCTTGCTTAGTCTAAATTTCTTGAATATGAATAAATATCATGAATTGTATAAATCCTTGCAGATATCGAAACTGTTTCAATGCTCTCGTGTTTGTATAAATACATCCCGAACATATGCCTGAGTGCTGTGTGTAAAGTATGATATGCAATTAGCTATTAAATTAACTCATTTTGGTGTGAGTGTAGTAGCTGTTTTGGTTCAGAGAATGATTGAGACATAAATTAAAAAAAAGTCTATATAATGCATTCTTTTAGTCCCACCCGATTGGTTATACATTGAAATTGATAGATACCCGGAAGAATGATTCGGTCTTGCGTATACACCAAACACAAGCCTATTTGGTGAGATGAATGGTGTTCAGGCAGACAGTTATGCTTGATACGGAGATAACCACAAACTCTCGGTGTACCTATTTGCAACATAGCTATTAATTTGACCAAAATACTGTTCAGATTTCAATGATACAGTCGTTGATATGATAACACGACTAATATTCTGGCATGGCTGGTTAGCATATAGCTCTTATTTTCAACAGTTGATTTAAACCAGTAAATAGATCTAACATAGTTGTATATATGTTTATTAGACCAAGCTCAGTACTTGAAATGAACTATCAAACTTTGTATTTTTTTTACAATTCATAGATATAGCTTTCCTCTTTTCTGTTATTTTTACATTTATAAAACTTACAATGCCGTTTCAGTTGTGTTTTGAACACTGTTTTTGTAAAGATAAAATATAATTTATGTCAACTGGTAACAACAATGTCTTTATAAATGTTGAAATTCAGAGGCGCTGAATTACCACTATATATATCTGCAATGAAGTAAAAGCGCATACATTCGGCTTTTTAGCCCATTTTTTTGTTTGTTTAGTTGCCACTTGTATGTTAGTTCAATAAGAATTGTTTGAAAACAGAACCCGAATAATAGCATATCAAACCAAGACATTCAAAGAGGCGCTAGGCTGATGTTTCTTGCAGAATTACTGATAGGCTCATTAACCTAATAAGTTACTTCATTGCTTAAAATATTTTAAAATGGAGATATATAATAGAAATCCTTAAATGTTTAGTAGTTAGGATATATAGTAGCTAGAACCATGATTTCTTTTAAGAAGTTCTGCCGTCAATTGATTAATTATACATGGCTAATTGACAAAAATTGATAGCCCTGCTTATATCAGTTAAGGTTTTGACAGATTTTTCGTGTATCAGAAGTTAGTACTGAGTGTCTCTGCTGTTTTGTCTGTTTAAAAATAAGAGTATAACCGTTTAAATTTAGCGTAAACACGACAATGCATTGTAAAAAAAAAAGGTTATGATTGCGATTAACTTGCCTATCTACACACTTTTGATAATCAACAAAGACAAAACGTAAATAAAGGAGACATATATTGTGACATATTTACAAATAATGAGAAATGCCAAAATGCATATCTAGTCTCTCTCGTGAGTATTATCCAGACGCGTATGTATTGTTCCAGCCCTAAAATTAAGAAATACCAACATTGCGACGCATATTGTTGATTATACGGATATAAGAATAAGTAATAACATGATCTAAAGCAATATTCTATAAAAGAGAGAGAGAGAGAGAGACTAATTCAAGGGACTGATAAGGTTCACATAGTGGCTTATTACTATTTTGACAGCGATAGTTAATGATAGGAATCATGTTTATACAGCAGTTTGTTTTCAACAGTTTTGGGGCAGGAGCTTCAATGTTAATAAGATAAGACTACCCTTTCCTACTTTTCTATAAAAATACAATCTCGTAATTGCGTAATAGAAATAGACAAGGGTGTTCCTTTTATGGTAGTAATATAATATTTAATCATCATGCGGTTTGTTTTGTTAGTTGATATTCTTCTCGTTTTGCATGATAATATTGAGCATTCAACTGTTTCTAATAATAGAAAAAAAAACCCCCATCACCTTGTGCAACTACATTTAGCTAAATAAAGGTCTGACATCAACTTCAATAAAAGACAATGGTCCACTCTCAATCCATCGTTTAAAGCAATGTTGTCTGAAGCAGGTCGTATCTGGTATCCCTCATTGTGCTCTTAAAATATATATCTGAGGTTCCTAATTGGCCCAAGAATATGCCAGTATCCAAAACCGGGATTTCCACAGTCATGATTTCTTTTTACCCCAAGATGCATCTTGCAAGTACAGTGGCAAGAATTATTACTTTTACAATAGTGAGCTATCATTTCCAATTTGGCTGCGTCGTCTGATGACAAGGCAATTGTCATTTTTTTTTCAAGTCAATTGTTAACATGCGTGACAATTAGCAATAATAGAATACAGCGGGCATTTACCATACTTTATGATAGGTATTATATGACGTTCTTTGTACCTGAAAAAAATATCCCTTCCATTGTTCCTCCTTTCAGTTATCTGCTCAGTCTAGTCAGTCTAGTGAGACTATGCAGTAGACCGTTTACTCATCGGTATGAAAACCTACCTTACTGGAGGCAAACATGTTTGTCTTGCTTTTTGGCTTAAGTCAAATAACCGCCCCCCCCCCTTTTATGCTTTCAAAAAACCTGGCCATCGTGCTCTTGCAGATCTTGACGCCAGAAATCTGCAAATATCCAAACCAAAGTACAAGTGTTTCTGTCAACAGATCTCTAAGGTTTTTTTTTTTTTTTTTTTTTTTTTCTCAAAATAATGTCTACAAGTTGGTGTTGATTCTTGTATTTTTTTTAGCAATGGCGATCATAATGACCAATTGGTCATTAGCGAGTCTTGCATGTGCTGTAGGTACAGGTTTGTCATTGCAAAAATATGAATGTAACAGACAATCAAGAGTTTTTTTTTTTTTTAGATTGTAGTAACTCTGAAAGGAGCATATTCAAGGTCGAATAACCTTTGGGTATTACAATTGTTCACGTCAACTCTAAATTTTGAAAAAGCGAACTGGGTTGTGCGTGGAAAACGTTGATACAGATCCAAGATACATTGCATAATAACTAAACCAACATAGAATCCTTTCGATCTGTTTTTTTTAACAAGTGCATGCGGGGACCCCTTATTGTCCCTGTGATCGCCTATTATTATTATATGTATTATTTTTTCGTTGAAAGCTATTTTTGTCAAAGACACTATTCAGAGTGAAAAAAAAAAGGTGTTGGCCGTGTCAATTTTAAAATTCGTATTTCTGGGATATTACAAGATGTTTAAAAATATATAAAGTTGCTTTTCCCTCTTCTTTCTCCCTCTTTTTTTTTTTTTTTCTTGCTCTCTCTTTTTGTATCTCTTTCTTTTTTTATTTCAATTCTTGTTTTTAATCATGTTGGAATTTGATAGAGATAGAACGCCCGCTATTTCAATTACAGACCAACGTAGAAAGTCATCCCCTGAATGCTTTTTTCCTTTCAGATCAACTGCCACTGCATCACCTTCCAGTTTTTTACTACAAGTAGTGTATCGACTCCTATTTTAGTGCGTTTTTTTAATGATTTTTATAATTACTCCCTAACTAAATTTTTTTTTAATTTACAGAAGCAAAAAGATGACAATAAAGATCAAGATACATCAAATTGGATTCGATCGAGAAAGCAGTCATTTAAAGAAGTGTTTAATAGCAATAAGCATCCCTTGGTAAAAAAAAAAAAAAAAAAATTCATGTATCTAAAAATGCTAACACCAATGCTACCCTAAATCAGCACAACAACAAAACTGTATTAAATACATCCCCTCCTTCTCCTCCAATCACTCCTTTCGATAATAATAACAATATTACAAATACACGCTTTCTCCGTTCTTATTCAGAAACACGGCACTCGCCACCTTTTTCTTCCGTTTCTTCCTCCAATTCATCATCCTATTTCTCTTCCTCCTCTTACGCCAATTCTATTACATTACCTGCTCCTCCTATATTAACCGGATCCACCTCTTCTAGTATAAAAAAGAAAAAGAAGAGATTGTTACTAAGGGCCTCTATTACCGGCAACTCTTCTGACCAATTATTCAATACCCCCACACCCATAAAAAGTTTAGACAAACGGATGTTGATGGTCACCTCATCAGCGGCCGATACTCCTAATCGAAGTAATGCTACTTCCGATATCGAGTTAGCCACCGAAATTGGCCAGGGCCTATTAAGCGAAGTAAGACGGATGCAGAGTATTCTTCAAGAGAGACAAGATACTTTAATTACATTAGAATCTGAAAGAGTTGATAATCAACAGAGAATTGATGATTTATTAAAACAGTTGCGATATAAAAACGAGACAGAGGAAAAATTAAAAGAAGATATTTGGAATCTGGAACTGACTAAACAGGATTTATCTCACCAAATTCGCCAGCTATCGCAAAGTATTGCTAGAACTCAAATGGAACAAGTAAGGCGTGAAAGACAATCTAGCCTTGTGAGTCAAGAGCTAGAATTATTAAAAGCATCGCAACTAAATTGGCAAGAAATGATGAACAACACACAGATCGAATACGAATCCACTTTATCCACTTTGAATACACAACTGGCAAATCTTAAAAAGGAAAAAGACGTCATTGCATTACAGCTAGAGAAGCTTTCTAAAGCACAAAGAGATGCAAAACAAGAAGAAGAGCAAGACGAGAGCAAACTTAGAAAGATATCAGAGCAAGAAATTAAATCACTTCAAGTATCTTTGGGACAAGCTCATTCGATTATGGAAAGCTTACAATTAGATCTCGAAAAGGAAAAGCAAAAGAAAAGCGAGGTGGATGCGTTATTAAGGGAGTCTCAGGAAACTATCGAGTCTATGCAAAAGAAATCATCTGCATCCAATAAATGGTGTCAAGATATACCCGTTCAAAGCAGTGTAACCGTTTTGGTACCTACTTCCGAAAGTGAACTATCATCTCTAGAACAGGAAATTGAGTCTGCAGAAACTCGCATTCTAACTGAACAATTCGGGTCGGTTATCGTGAAGGGTTCAGGAACAAATACAGCAACACCAATCCAATTACCAAAGACTAAAGAAACACACCAGCATCAAAATATTTTACCTATGCCTCCTTCCTTACCCAACGAATTTGAAAAGGTCTTGCCTTTTGTCATGCATACAATGATTGGCGAGTGGCTTTTGAAATACACAAGAAATAAAATGGGTAATGGTATATCCAACAAGTGCCACCAAAGATTCTTTTGGCTTCATCCTTATACAAGAACACTGTACTGGAGTCAACAGGAGCCTGGTGTCAAAGGTGGAGAGTACAAGGCTAAAAGCAGTAAGAAAGAAAAACACACAATGTCCTTGATTATGGGAACAATAACTTAAGCACTCCCCTTCTTTAGTATCCATTGATTCATTTTTTGTTGATCAACAACAATTCGAGGATAGAGTTCAACCCGTGATAGTGATAAAATCCTCTGTTCGTGATATTAGATTACAATGCATCAATAAAGACTCACATGAGAAGTGGGTACAGGTATGTTATTTCACTGCGACGAAGAGGAAATTGTAGCATTAACATGACTTCTGTATAGTCCTTGAACGATTTATTAAAAGAAGAAAACCCTACTGCTGTTCCACAACCAAGAAACAATAAAACATTAAATGCAAAAAATAAGAGATTGTCGTTACTATTAGAAACTGCACCTCCATCTACCATTCGACAAAAGAAGAAATGGAGAATGTCTGAAGCAAACTTGGATTTTTCATCATCACCAGAACAAACATCAATTAGAAAGTTCGGATCTTTAAGGCTTTCACATAAATAATTAGTGTATTTTTTTTTTTTTTTTTTTTTTTTTGTATTCTAACATGTATAAAACTCAACATTTGTGGTGACACAAAAACGTGTATACAAAAAAAAAAAGGTGCTGCATGACGTAGGATTACAATAAAGCGGTTTTAATATATATAATTTTAATAAAATATGATTAGATGTAACAATTGATACAAGGGAGGAGGGAGAAATAAATTAGTAGGTATATAATTTGTAATAGTGATATAAAAGAAATACATTTTTTTTTGGTAAAAAAAGTACAAGAAGAAATAAAAAAAGTATTATACAGGGAAAAAACGTGTTTTCATTAACGGCGTAACCATAGCTGTGTTTCCACATTTGAATGGTCGGAGAAAATAGACGGTTCCACAGAGTATTTACTCGTGGCGGAGGAGGATGATTTTTGAAGCAAGGTGCCATTGGTAGGTGTAGTGCATAAGAACGAGTCTTCTGAAGAAAGCGAGGTAGAGATCGATGCGCATGTATTTGATTTCTTTGTGATGATGCTGATCGGCAAAGTATTTTCACTGCTCACAGGCTCTTCAACAAGTCGTGCATTTCTAACCCAGTATCTGCGTCGTGTGAGCACGCGTAAGCCAGAAGACTTGGTACTCCAGGCCGTCCAGTCCCAGCTACCATACTCCCATCCATCTTTATCCACGTTATGGTTTTCATCCATTTGCCAATCTTGCGAAACCCATTCCCAACTGATCTTGGTCACCTTAAAAGTCTTTTTATCCAGCCTGGTTGTCGGTGGAGGCAAGTGGAATGATGCAATGGATGGTACTTTGGATAAATATTCATCAGACCTTGAAAAAAAAAACAGAGTTTAGTGTTTGGTTCATGTGACATTTTGCGAAATATAATAAATTACCATTCTGGTCTCTCATTTGGTAGTAATAAAGCGGTCCAACCACTATGTAACCACCAGCGCTGATGTTCAATCACGACAAACCGATAAAATCTATCATAATGATTGGAAGTGATTGAAGCTTGTAATTTTTTTTCGGTCGTTGCCTTTCTGTGGGGTTTGATGATAGAATAGGCCCTGTGATATGAATATCGAATGACTTTAAATAGAGGACTGTTCCAAGTTAAAAACAAGCAGCCAATAAGCCAAATGATTTTGTCTGCACCTAGCACCGTCAACAATGCGATCCAGACAACATACAATAAAATGAAGACCGATAGCTGATAATAATAGTTTTGGTTTAATACAAATAAAGATCGACGACGACACCATTGTCGAAATCGGTCTTTTGATTCTGAGCCTGGTAATATCAATGATAGTTCTAATTGGATCTCCTTTAATTCGTCTGTCAATTTTTCAAAAGAGTTGATCGTGCTTTCTTTGTCTTTTGGTTGTTGCCCATCAATCACGCTATGGTAGAGTATCAGAATCATCCAAATCGGTATCGAATAAGAAACAATTAATGTATGAAACCAGAAAAATGTCCATATTAAAGTTAATGTGATAGATTGATGCGTATAGTCTTTCTTCCATCTAAGCACTCGTAGTAATCGTATAACATGTTGTATTGTTGGTTCTAGCGTATATACAATATCGGGATAGTGATTTAACATTGAATCATGTTCGCTTTTGACACTCATGAAAAAAAAAAAAAAAAAAAAAAAGAGAAAAGAAGGCAGATGATAGAAAAAAAAAATGATTAAAAAGTTTATATGTGCTTTTGGGGCGGAGAAATGATTGTCACATAAGTGTGCTTGCACTTAAAATTCAGCCAAATTGTTTCCCAAACCAGTAAAAATAAAGTTGTCTTTCAGGACAGAGACCCCGAATAGGTTGATCAAGCCCGATCCTATGTAAGAGCTGGCTTTTGACGAAGGGGGTTGTTTTTTTTTCAGAAAAGGAGAGTAGGGAGAAGCAAAAAAAAAAAAAAAAAAGCCTATAGAGCCTTCACCACGTAACATGAGTGGTGCATTCATTGCATTTGTCCGTATAGAACCGGTTTTTCGATAGATATACAGCGCTCGATATTATCTCAGCTGCTTGCATGTAATGTTGCTTCTTAACCCTAAAAACTATATTTGTTGTTTGCTTCTGATGTACGATTTAATCATTATTTGTTATTGATCATGTATAGAGTTCTGAAGTTGTATTATAGAATGATGTTTTTTTATTCTCAATTACAAAAAAACGACATGTTTCATTGGTTGTTACAAGTGTTGGGGGACATTTATCAGCGGCAAAGATAGCAGCAAAAAAAAAAAAAAAATCTAGATCGACAAGACCATTTTACTGCTGGATCTACAACATCAAGTTAAAAACTTCTTGGGTAACACCAGTTCATTTCCTGCACACCAACCGCGGGACTAATCCTCTTTTATCGCAGTGTCCTTGGGACATGTCGTTCCTTGAGTGACCCTATATATTTTAAATCCCTTAAGAGTCTCCCGAACACAGGCATTTTTCCCTATTTACAAGGCTAGTATCAATCGTTTAGGCTTTATTTGATGAAGCGCAACCACCTGTCATTACAAGTATCAGGTGTTCTCTTGTCAAGTATATAAACTACATCATACCGAGCCAGATCATCTTTCTTTTGCATGCTGCCTGCTTTGTTGAATGTTTTATCGAGAACGTAATAATGCCTTCACTGCCCGTTTTTTTTAGCAGAGCATAGTTATTATGACTAATATCTATTAACTTTGGAGAATTTAAAAACCATTTGTACGACCTGCTATTATTTTTTGGAAATAAGTCAATTCATAATAATGCTGTATATCCAACGGCTAATAACAGTACTCACATATCCACATAATCAAATTAATTGTCCAACTCGTATAGATATAGAAAAGTTGTATCCCAAGTTTTTACTATTTGACGCATCACTTATAGTTAAAAAATAAAGTCTCTTCTCTTTTGCTAGCTAACGTATCCTCTCCTCTTGACCAAGAAGGCAACAAAATGTACAACATGCAAGATTTGTACCTAGTAATGCACCAATCACTTGATGTCTGTACAACAAAATTTATTATTCAAGTGACTCTAGGAAAAAACCTAGCAGCATCAAAACTTGTATATATGCAACAAGCCGAGCAACTGAACACAACATCAAACGAAAATTGACAAGCGCCCAAATTTTAAGAAATAAGCTTGTATCAAGATATAGGCTACTCGAAGTCGTTTCATTAACACAAGCCATGATTTAAATTTGTAGAAAACACGGCCTCCTTTATCTCGCTTACTCGTTCTAGTGCTTCTGTAAGCATCGTAAAATATATCATGACCTTGTTACGAATATGTGGCTGAGAGAAGAAAGATCGTCCAATTACAGACAGTGAAGATATCTAGTTGGTTAATAGAATAAACGACTTGATTTTTGAAGCGTAAAAAAGATTGTTATTTGAATGTCTTTCCATTAAATGCTAGTCTAGATTGTTTGATAAAGGTTAAAAAAGATGGCCAATACCATATCGATACATGTATTTCTGTGCCTAGTGGGTAGTAACAAGGTCAATAATAAGCAGTTAAAAGCATGTTTTTATCGATGTACATGATTCAGGTTAAAATCAAGAAATACTTTATAGAGACCCATTTTTGTTTATGAGACATATAAAATATGTAACCTGTCAGACACTTTTATTCTTTACACAGAAAAAACACTCGGGTAATATAAATGTGGTTTCTGCCGATAAATTTCTGCAATATATACAGATTATTTAATTAAACAAATTGGGCGTTCAGGGCATGCTTAGGAATTAAAATAACCCAATGTCAAAATAATAACAGTCCTTAACATTACTAATCAAATTGTTTTCTATGAAAACAAAGCGTGCCAGGTCGAGAATTTTTTATACAATAGGCATAAATATAATTTTTATGAATTGCAACTATTTATATATAGTGCATATCGATAATCAAAGCCTGAGTACAAACAATCTATCATTGCATCTCTTGACAAATTCTGCTGATAACATCATGACCTGAGTTGCCGGAAGAAGAAGTCTATTTTGCTGCCTTCATGGGGTGAGAGTATCATGTATAATTTTCTCAAGGGAAAAGAGAGATAGGGGTGCCTGTACCTGGTACGGGTGTCATTTAAACTATTTCCAGTTACAATATTATCTGTTTTCCACTGCATGAGATCATGTGCCTAATAATGCAGTACACATGGGCTTTATTCATATAATTGTGGGTATAAATTATGATATTAAAAAGTGTGTATATTTGGGGTAAAGTTTCTAACAACATCCTCCTCCTCCCTTGGGCTCTTCAGCGGGTTGAGTGACAGTAATTTTTTCTCCTGCTGTTGGTCTTATAACATCGTTTGATGATTCCAAGGCCTTGTTAGAAACAATGCGATAAATTTCTAATATATGAACCATGTGAGCCGATGTAACCTAGTTTATCAGACAATGTGATTTTTTTTTACCTGTCAAGATTCTTTGAAAGGCGAGTTCAACGTTGCTTGAATCCAAGGCAGATGTTTCAATGAAAGAAAGACCATTATCAGCTAGAATAATCGAAGCAGAAGTAAGGGGTGTGAGAGTATGTGCTGATAAAATGGGGGGGGGGAGTTAATCAGGGGTTTATTATTTACCTGCAAATTGCTTTGCTTCCTCAGTAGGAACTGCACGCAGATGTCGCAAATCACTCTTATTTCCAACCAACATCACTACTATGTTAGAGTCAGCATGATCGCGAAGCTCTTTTAACCAACGCATCACATTCTCATAAGTCACATATTTAGCAATATCGTATACTAGCAATGCACCAACAGCACCTCTATAATAGCTAATAAATATGATTAGTGTATGCGAGGAGATTGGGTAATGTGAGTGTACTTACGCACTGGTAATGGCACGATATCTTTCTTGACCAGCTACAATGGAAAAAAGTTTTTTTTAAGCTTCCCCGGAGATTGTATCGGAAAGAACAATGGACTTACCTGTGTCCCAAATTTGAGCCTTCACTGTTTTATTGTCAACTTGTACACTACGAGTAGCAAACTCAACGCCAATGGTGCTTTTGGAATCCAAGTTGAATTCATTTCGAGTGAATCTAGACAAGAGATTGGTCTTTCCTACACCAGAGTCACCAATAAGGACAACTAAGACACACCCAACTGTGAATACAAGCAACAAAAGAAACGGGTTTATTACTTTCTTTACCTTTGAAAAGATAGTCGTATTCATCGTCTCTGCTCATTTTTTTTTACAGAATTAGATATTGCAAAGAAGGAAACCGAGAAAGAAAGAAAGAAAGAAAAAAAGTTCAGTAACGGACAGCCGTAAAGAGGCCTCTTATTTTTACGTCACACTCGACATTTAAAAACCGTCTTGTACAACACCAAGCTTAAACTGAGAAAATGGTGTCATCCAAAGGGGATGCAAAAAAGATGATACATGAAGCGTTTTACTTAACACCTTAAAAAATTTAGGGAATTGTATTTGATAATGACAGAAATTAGAACATTGGTTCGAGAGAATGTACGCGACGGTGAAGAAGCCGATGCCGCGGATTTAGACGAAACTCTCTGGGAATGGAAGTAACCAGAGTACTTAACACCGGCGAACGCATGCCCAAACTCACTCAATTTCGAGACTATATTTTGGAGTGGAAAGACGAAAAGTTTACCAGGATCTGTCGAATGGATAAGATTCGGTTCCAAAAGCTTGTTGGTCTTATCGAAAACAATCCCGTTTTCTATACCAACAGTCATTTCCCTCAAAGGGAAGTTTATATTCAACTTGCTGTAACTTTGAAAAGACTTAGTCACGATGGAAGCGCCAACAGTGTTGAACATTTAGCAACGTACTTTGCTATTTCGAAATGCTCTGTAACTAACTACATCCGTCGCTGCACACATGCCATCCAAGTGGAACTTAGGCGATATTTGGAATGGCCAACGAAAGAAGAGCGCGTTTATCAAGCTGAGGCAATTCGAAAGCGCCACTATTTTACGAATTGTATTGGGTTTATTGACGGCACTTACTTCACTCTCAGTCAAAGACCTACTGTCGATGGTGACAATTACTTCAATCGAAAAAGTCGCCATACTTTAAATTGTCAAATCATCTGTGATAATCGAAAAGTGATTTTCGATAAGCAGGTTGGAAAACCTGGGTCAGTAGCAGATGCTAGTTGTATTTTCAACTCCACATATATAAGAAATGTGAGTCAAGCGTATTTCTCTACCGAAGGTCCTAATCACGAGTATCTTCTAGGTGATTCCGGATATCCTCTTCACCCTTATATCCTAACACCATACAGGAGATCTCAAGATGTTAACTCTATCGACAATTTGATTTTAATCTTTTGCATTCATCTGTGAGAGTCGCTGCCGAGAATATTATTGTTATATTGAAGGGTAGGCGGAGATTTTTGAAGAACATCCCAATGTAGTTGAACTCAGAGAAAGAGATCGAAAACATTGACGACTCGATCGTGGTGTGTGCAATTTTACACAGTTTTTTAATAATCGAAAACGATGAAGCAACACTGACAGATATTCCTGAAGATGCCACTGTTTGCCAATCAAGAACGGAAGTAAACACTTTTCCAGACCTTTTCAGAAGCAGTATCGAAGGAAACAGATGGTTATACGATTGTATAGAATCAGTAAAGGATGTTCTTCTTGCAGAACATATGGAACATAAGAATTAAAACCTTTTATTTTACGTTCATTAATTTTGCTGTCATCAGTACTCAATCGTTTTAATAACATAAAACATATATCCAGTAAAAAATGTAGGCACGCTTTACAACAAAAAAAAAAAAAAACTAATCAGAATAATGATCAAGGTAATTTCCTGATCATCTAGATCGTCGTAATCGTTATCGTCGTCATCACCAAAAAAAGTATCATTACCATGAAAGGTATCATCATCTAAGAAAGTATTATCACCATCATCGTTTTGATCGACCTCAGCAAACAATATATCTTGGCATTGTCTCCATTTTCGGGCACCTTCAACACAAGATGAGGTGTTGAAAATGTTATGCCTCATTCCCTTCACAAAGGCATTCAAAATCCCAACCTTATACACTTTCTTTGCAGTATTTGCCAGCATTATATCTCGATTCTGTTGTGCAAGGCGATACTCTGCAATAAAACCCTTATTAACCTCTAGTTTTTTGATGGGTCCAAAGGATTTACACGAGGACGAGTGGATGAATTCGCATCGATATTTGACCTATCATCACGGCCACCACGTCCTCCACGAGCACTACAAGCATGGCTACGACCTCGACCACGCGAACGAGAACGAGAATTATCATTGCCGCGACTAGTAGGTGTAAACGTCGAGGAAGCAGGGACAGAAAAAGGAAGAGGAGGAGAGGAAAGAGACGAAGAAAGAAAAGGAGAAGAAGGAAGAGGACGAGTAAAGGAAGGAATTGGTAATTGATTACCGGAAACACGATCAGAAACTGGAATTTGTGATGAAGCCTGTTCAAAAGCGTTATCAGATTCAGTAGATCCGATGGAGCTGTTGTCGTTGTCACTTTGCATTTTTGTAGTAAGTTTGAGTTAATCAGAGAGAAAAAGAAGGTACGTCATACTCGTTAATCACTGATATCCTTTTACGTTTATTTTTTTTTAAAATGTTAATAAAATTCACACACTCTTGTCATCAAGCATTACACAAAAGGCCGATTTAGGGTCCTTCAGCTATGATATTCAGTTCCTTAAATTTTTAGGGAACGATTTTCAGTTTCTTTAATTTTTAGAATCAAGAAGTCGAGGTTTGGGACCCACGGTCCGATCTTTATAAATTGTCTGCTAAATTACTGCTTAAAGATAAGCTCACCTTCCAGGAGGACGCACTTTTAACGTAAGTGCAGAAAATACTTGATGATATTTTAATGAATCCACGCGTGTATATAGACTCAATTTATCTGGAATATACAATTATTTCCATCCGTTTACGACAGTCATGTACACAACACATCTCAACAAACCAGTCCCTTCAAGACATACAAGCATATCAAATAAAGAATTGAACCCATATTTGACGACCATTCTATCAAAAATAATATCAAATAATGATATTAATAAAATATTCGCTACAATCCAAGAAGAAAAAGTAAAACTCAGTAAGGCAAGGCAAAGACACAGTGATTTGTACGTTATGCTATCAATTATAGAGAAAGTGTAAGTGCTACGGTAAAATGATGGCGATTTAATAATAAATTTAAATATACTAGTATGGAAGACACAGAGTACTGAAGCAGTGAACAAAGCGAGCAAGAAATCACTTTTTATCGAAGGTTTGCAAGCTTATTAGATGCATTATTTAACGATTGTGATAGAAAAGTGGCTGAGTAAGTAGACTTATGTAAAAGGGAAGAAAAAACAGGTCATCTAACTGCATTTAACTTTTCTCTTAGTGGTGAAACTAGTTGTATGAGTTCGAGAAAGCAAATAGAAGCTAACAAGCGGCTGTTCAACACTGATGATATTTCTCCCTCATATCCCAGGAATATCGATCTTGTACTTAAACATGATGAGAAAAGAAACATCGAATTGTAGTCAAATGAATGGAAACAAGCAAAGGTTACTAAAGAGATAAAGGTCAAACAACAATCCAAGAACCTCCGGGGTTATGCCTCTATCATCCAACATGCACCCAGACATCATCATCACTCCCTTAGAAACACCAGAGATAGATGGAAGAGTAATTGCTGCTAGAATTTCCCACTCTCAACAATACTTTATGCCATTTTTTGCTCTTACCTTATATGCTCCAGCCACCGATAATCAAGCGAAACAAACATTTTATAACAAAGTGGCTATCTTTCCTTTATTTCCCCAATCCGATATTACTGATTGTCTATTAATCTTGGGTGACTTTAATTACTCTTATCAACGTCCACAGTAAATGAGATATATTTCAGAGGAGTGGCTTACAATAGTTTAAAGATCTTTTACAGATTGCCTCACCCTGCCTTTTCGAAATCCTACACCCACTTTCCAACGGGGTAATATTAACTCGACCATTCACTACATCTACACTGCTACCGCATCAAGTTCACAGAACTCCAATCCTTCGACAACATGTCTATCCCAACTTGGTCAGACCACCATTTATTAAGCATTGATTATGGTTTAGGTACCCGACCAACTGGACGGGGCTTATGGCGTTTTAATCCACTTCTTTTAAAGCGAACATAATTTCAGGAAACCTTAAAGGACAAGCTAATTGACCTACATCCTGTACTATCTTCCCATGGAACCGTTCAGAATCAACAGGAACAAGTTAAAAATATCACCACAAAAATTTCCAAGAAATTTAGTAGCAAATATGTCGCATGGCGGCATAAAAGACTGAAAATACTACACAGCGACAGGAACAGTTTACTCAGAGATAGCCCATCCGTGGAAGAACGCGCCTTACTACTGCCAGCAATTCAGAACGAAATCATCCAACTTCAAAATGACTTGGTTACAACCTGTCAACTGCGATCCGGATTACGATGGCGAGAAGCAGGGGAAGTATCGGCGGGATATCTTCAAAAGACTTTTGCGACAAAAGCAAAATCTAGACATATTGATAGGTTTACACATTCCTCTACACCAATCTTTACACATCTGAAGAAATAGACAAGAGCAAAATGCGACAATTAGTGAATACAATAACCGCGGAACAGCAATTGACAACATCACAATCTCAAATGCTATACGCCATAATTAAATTCTCTACAATTTTGGAACAAGCTACACGATCACCGAACCCCAGCAGTCCCGGACCTGATGGATTAGGATACGATATTATATTCCAGAATATCACACCCTCATCACATCAGTATACAACGACGCCCTTCTAACAGGTGTCTTCCCGCCCTCATGGCACGATTCTGTTATGTGTCTATTACCAGAAAAAGGCGATTTATCTTTATTGCAGAACTGGCGACCAATCTCACTCACGAACTGCGACGCAAAAATTTTCACACGTATCATCAATCCCAGGATGGTCATTGTGGCCAACCAACTTATTAACCTATACCAAACAGGATTTTTACCTAATCGCTTTATTGGGGACAATGGTATCAATTTATAGTCAATTATAGATTTCGTTAAATCCGATCCTTCCAAATCTCAACCCGTTGCCCTATTACTTGACTTCATGAAGGAATACGATTGTGTCAACAGTCATTACTTGCAAACAGTTCTCCAAAAATTTGGCATCCCGGAATATCTCGTCAATAGTATCCACAGTTTCTTTTCCCAGACGCAAATTAGGGTCATCATCAACGGTTATCTTTCAGCACCTATATCACAGAGTCGTGGTCTTCGACAAGGTGATCCTCTCTCTCTGGTCTTGTTCAATTTAGCTTTGGAACCACTGCTATAATCTATTTTACAAAATTCTCTGCTCCTTGGAATTGAATCATCTATTAGAAATAATACTGAAATAAACGATACTTCATCTATCATTTCCAACGTTAAGACACTAGCCTATGCAGACGACGTTCTTGTAACTCTAAACACTCCATCCGAGTTTGATTGACTTATGGAACATTTAGACACATATGGACTAGCTTCTAACGGTAAACTCAACGTTAATAAAACTCAAGGACTCTCCCTCAGTGGTAGGCCGCTTGATCAGTCATGGAGGCATCTGTTTACACTCCACGACTTCACAGACGTATATGACCAACAATCGACGATTCCGTTGTCATATCTAGGATGCCCCATTATTCTTGCTCCAGACCAGTCAAAATTCGTCGAACATCAACTGCTAGCATTGATAGATCGCTGATTCAACAGGATGCTCCATTCAACATAAGTCCTACAAAGCCCTCCACGTCAAAGATGTATCTCAATATGCAATAAGGTCTCAAAGTTTGATCTTTGGGCCGCCCAACGATGTAACTTGACAACATCCACTACTACAAAAACGATTCCAACAGGCGGTTACCACATACCAGATATACTTATTTCCTTTCTTGGCTATAAATCTAGGACCTTCATCAACAACACGTCCACTAGGAGAAATCGTGTTAACAATTGTTCCCAATACTTTCCGGTCCGTTTACCACGTCCACCGACAATATTCTCGGACATACCGACTCGAGCAATTATACAACACTCTACTGCCATACCCTTCGGTTGATCGCAACTCTAAACAAATTTGGAAAAAGTTTTGGAAAACCAAACTGAACTTTCGAGTTAAAAATATTTGGTACCGGTTGTTACACAACAAAATCAAAACCAAGATGGTCACGCACAGGATTATGCCAGATCTTGTTCCATCTCCATGTTGTCCCCTTTGCCCGAATGATTCGCTTCAATACCCTTAACATATGTTTGTAGAATGCCCATTTGTCTGGCCTGCTTGGACCACTAGCTTCCGATATCTGTTTCCAAGACAACCAAATCTCCAAACCATCACACCAACTCAGGTACTCCGTAGTTTATACACATATCAATTACTAACTTTTCATTTCCATCTACTGGCGGCCTTCCTGTTTGGAGCCGTGTTAGAAAGTATCTGGTTTCATTACTGAAAATTCATTTTCGATGAGGTGCCTTTTGTCTCAGACCATGTGGTCTGCACCTCCATTACAATATTTAAAACAAACATTAACCAAAAAGATCTCTAAATACAACAAGACTAACTAACTATCCAGCCTTAGACAGTTTCTTCCCTTTTTTTTAGTCAATTTTGGAACGACTGTACTGGATTTATTTGCCGTACTGTTTCAAAATGAGATCCATGAACAAAATCTTGTATAGCAATGTGATTGGCTCGGGTCCCAAAATCCCATTTTTTTTTTTTATGAAAAAAAAAAAAAAAAAAAAAGAATTTTTTAATAAATACCCCGTCTACATTTTTTTTGTAGTTGTTTCCCCTTTAACATAAAAAGAAACAAATCTACTAAAATGTATAATCTGATCCAATCTAACGATTACGTTATCATCAATACCACCTTAGCTGTCGTCGCAGGCCTTGCAATTCTGTACTTTTTCGTGTTTGGTAAAAAGAGATCTACTTTTTTTTTGACACATTCCAGAAATATACTAACTTGACCCTTCTTACAGCTAAAGGAAAGAGTCAACAGATACAAGCAAAAAGCAGGGATATCAAGCCCAAAAATGGTGAGTTCTTAATAGCCATAAAAGAAAGAAAGAAAAAAAACTAAACACGTAATTTTTCCAAAAGCAGCTGTTGTTTCTACTGATAAAATCAAGCATGGAAAAGATCAAACCACTATTCCAAAAAAAACGGATGCTTCCCCTATCAAGGTAACCTAAAAAAAAAATTATGAAGCCATGCTTTTTTTTTTTTTTTTTTTTTTTGAAACAATTTTTTTGTTTTTGCTAACCCACCTGATCTTTTAGGTCGCACAAGCTTCTCTCGCACGCTATGAAGAGACTGTAGCCTTGTCTACTTTGGTTGCTCACAATTTTATTCAATCATCGCCCTTGTCTGTTAAGCCAAAGCCCAGATCTTTCTTGGATGACATCGTTGCTGATAAACCAATTGACAATTTAACAAAGCCTCTCAGCAAAATCATCGCTCCTGCCGCTGCCGCTGTCGCTGCCATCATCACCACTCAAACCCAAGTCTCCGACTCATTGCCCGCCCCTGGTAATCCCGTTGATCTTAAATCTACGACTGTTAGTGTCCCTGAAGTTATTGCTAAGCAACCAAACCCTTTCCTCGCTGCATATAGCGCCACAGAATCTACCACCGCTGCTGATGCCAAACACTATATCTTGGCTTTACCCAAGCAACCCAAGCCTTTCCTTGCTGTCTATCACACCACTGAATCGATCATTGCTGTTGAAGCCCAGCAATATATCTCTGCTTTGCCTAAACAACCCAAGCCTTTCCTCGCTGTTTATAATGGTACTGAAGCTACCATCGCCTTAGAAGCTCAGTACCATGTCTCTTCTTTAGCTAAGCAACCCAAGCCTTTTCTTGCTGCTTATAATAATACCGAAGCTATCGCTGCTGCCCAATCCCAACAATATATTTCTGCTTTACCCAAGCAGCCTAAGCCTTTCCTCGCTGCATATAACAATACAGAATCAAGCACTGCTGTCGAAGCTCAGCGATATATCTCTGCTTTGCCCAAGCAACCCAAGCCTTTCCTTGCTGTCTACAACAACACTGAATCAATCGTCGCTATTGAAGCACAGCACTATATCTCTGCTTTACCCAAGCAACCCAAGCCTTTTATTGCTACTTACAATCATACTGAATCTACAACTGCTGCTGAAGCACAACTTTATATCGCCTCTTTGCCTAAACAACCCAAACCCTTCCTCTCTGTTTATAACAGCACTGAATCCAGTATTGCAGTTGAAGCTCAGCAATACATCCGTGCCTTGCCCAAGCAACCTAAGCCTTTCCTCGCTGTTTTCAACAATACTGAATCCAGCACAGCCGCTGAATCCCAGCAATATATCTCTGCTTTACCCAAGCAACTCAAGCCATTCCTTGCTGTTTTCAACAGCACTGAATCGACAACCGCGATTGAATCTCAACAATATATCGCCTCTTTGCCCAAGCAATCTAAGCCTTTCCTCGCGGCTTATAACCATACTGAATCTACCGTTGCTTCTGAAGCTCAACATTATATTTCATCCTTACCCAAGGAACCCAAGCCTTTCCTCGCCGTTTACAACATCACTGAAGCCATTACAGCAATTGAAGCTCAACATTATATCTCAACTTTAGCCAAGACAGCTAAAGAATTCCTTGCGAGTTACAGCAACACAGAGGCAAGTGTTGCACACGAAGCACACGATTATATTAGCAATTTACCCAAGTTAAAGCGTGTGGAAACGGAAAATAGTGTACACATTCAATCAAAATTAGCATTATTAGAAGCAACTACGGCATTCCAATTATTAAGCCACCAAAACCATATTCAACAACAACAAAGCGATGCATCTGATTCTGACGTGGAGGTGGAGATCGAGGAATCACCTATTACCACACCATCTACTAGCACATCATCGTTACATTCCGAGACAAGTAAGTTTGCTGCGATTGCTGCGAAATCAGCAGCAGCTACAGTGGCAGCTGCAGCAATTGCATCGCAAAACCAAGTGTTTGATAACCTCAATTATAACTCGACATGGAACAAGATTTTAAATCAAGGTATTTTGACAGGCGAGCCTACCAAGGTGGAGGATTTGGGGAATGAGAAGAGAGAGTGGACTAGAGAGGAAAAGATTTGCAAACAGACGCAATCCCATATGCCTAAGATGAAGAATCGATGTGATTATTGGCCCAATTGTACCAATAAGCATTGTAAATTCTCTCATCCTACCGCACCATGCAGGTAAACAATTTATTAGTGTATGTTTGTAAATATGTGTTTATTCATTATTCTGTTTAGGGTTGGTGATGGTTGTTTGTTTGGAAAGAGATGTTCGTTCATTCACCCCGAGGATTATAACGAGGCACCAAAAAGACGTAGTACTGGTCCTTTAAGCCGTAAAAGCTCATACCGTCAAAAAGAATAAATAGTTTTAGTAATAATAAAAAAGAAATAATGTACAGTCAGTACGGTGGTTTTTGTCAGTTCGCAAATAACATTTGGCGGTTACAAAAAAAGTAACTGTCTGTTGGTTGAAACATTAGTAGAAAAATAAAATTTTATTTGTCGGTTGGTGCCGAAGCAATTGCCGTTTCAAGTTAGAGTATATTGTTATTTACATTCTTGTTCCTGTATTATACATACTAATCTTGGTAAGTTACCTTTGGGAATTGTTGTGGAGAAATCAAGGGTTCTCACAGAAAAAAATAAACAAAATAAAACTGCCAAATCTGATTATAATCCTTTTGGGGAAGATTTATTCTGGTAAAAAAATTTACTTTTCTATACTTCAATTACAATGCCTTTATATATATGTTTGCTATTCTAATTCAGTATATTACATCTGTCTCACTATGTATAATCTTATTATTCATCAACAACATATTCATTTAGTTATATAGTTGATATCTATTGTCTTTACGTTGGCTTTTCACAATCGTATATTAATATTATGTAGCCTCACCTTATTATTAACAGGTGGGTCAATATATTTGCAAGGCTAAATTATTTACAATATTTTGACTTCACTACATGACTCTCCACTTGTTGCAAACGTATTGGAACAACAGGTCCAAAGTAAACATACAAAACTCCTTTATAAATTCATGCATTGAGCTATTGATTTATTTTGATTTGATTCTCCGGCACCCTGACTCGGAAACCTTTTGGACACGTCCGTATCTCATAATTACCTTCAATCAATAGACCGTAAATAATCTTGTCTTCAATAAAATGCATGCGATCTAATTAATCTTTCATCATATTCGCCAATTTCACGAAATCTGGATTTTGGACATCAGTTGTTGTATTCAAACTTTGAATATGACTTAAATATGTCTTTGTATTCGCTTGTCTTGTCTCTTTCGTCAACCCACATAGTTGCGTATAAAGCACTACAAGTAGTAAATAATGACTATTAGCTAACTGTTGTTACTGTTGTTGCGGGCACAAATATTTACAGTTCTTCTATGTGTGTTAGGCTCTTGATAGTATTTGATATTTTGTCAATGCAAATATTGCCGTAGTTGTGGGAGCTTCCTGAGGTATTATCTTCGTTAACATACCACTAGTCAAAAAGAAGTAATAGCTATGTCCAACACTAATATTTCTGCTGCATGAGATATACATTGTTTTTTGAATTGTCAATTAGTACTTTAGGTTCACCTTCATGAACTTTCATGGAGGTGCTTTTTTCACCTTCATAAACTTTCATGAAGGTGCTTTTCACCACCTTCCAAGTAATCTAAGCACTTTATATTTTGAGCCTGCGGATAACTTTGTGAGAACGACAAATACACGTTGCACTTCAGAAAATAGCATGCTTACAGGTAGAGTTACATCTTCTCCTGAACTGCTATCCGTATCGCTAGTGGTATCTACGACTTTTCTTTTTTTTTTGTCTTCTCGTGTTCGAATAGTTAACGTTCAGTAGTATTTGATTTTGAAAAACAACTATACTTACTACTGCTGCTCTTAATAGTGGCGCTGGCACCGGCACTAGAACAAGCAAAATTTTGATATACCGGTAGCCGACGCCTAATGGTATGACCAGGACCTGCAGGTCCACCCGCCGAGTCTGGGGAGAGTTTAGATGACACCTCACTACCGGGACATTTAGCCTGGGAACTTCTTGATCTCGGTTTCGATTCGTTGAGGTGTAAGAGACATTGGGCTGCCACGTCCGGCGACACCACTACTTGCCATCAGTAGAAGATGGAGAAAGGGGGGGGGGAACTCACTTTGATTCGGGGTAAAGTGAACGAACCGTGGATGCGATTCTCTTCCGGGACTTAGTGCTAAGAGAGAAAAAAACATTTTTGATATTGTTGTTCTGTTGATTAATGTCTCCACTATACGTGAAACCATCTATAGAGCCTTTTACTGTATTTATCATTTGCTATTTGATCAGTTTAGTACACGTTTGTTGCAAGTACAGGAGAGGAAAGACTAAATACTGCGGAGGAAAAGGACCTTACTGGCTTGCTTTGTTGTCGGTTGTCTTCCAGTCCTTTATTTTGTCTGTCATATAACGGAATCTGTGACTAATGGAACCTGTAAGTATGAGCTTGTTTGTTTTTTGAGTTTTTTTTTTGAGAACTATTACATTGAATTTCTTCAAAAAAGACTTCAATATTTTTGATGCTTTGTCATTTAATAAATCACTCTGGATCAATTCGTTTAATTCAGATCTTAGTGTGGACTGAGCATTGAGATTATTATCGCATTTCTCTTTATAACGAGAGTACAGTTGATCAAGCTAGGCTATACTCGTATTACTGTCAATAAGAACATATCAAATCTATACATCATTCATGATTTATTAATCATACCAAAAAAGAGATAGTTAGTACTATAAGATATTATATCATTAGTATTTCGTTAGCACAAGAATACCGTTGTATGAGGAAACTAAGTCATTGACAAGCAATATTGGTATTTATATTTGGTAACGAAGAACAACTTTTAAGAACATTAAAGTGATAAATCAGCAGACGAGTCTTTTATATAAATACTAGAGGCTTTTATTTCCACTACTGTCTTTATAATTTTTATATTTACCTTGATACAACACCGGAGAACCAAATCAAAATTGAAATCAATAGCTCAATGCATAAATTTTATGAAAAAATTTTGTATGTTTACTTTGGACCTGTTGTTCCACTACGTTTGCAACAGGTGGAGGGTCATGTAGTGAAGTCAAAATATTGTAAATAGTTTAGTCTTGCAAATATATTGACCCACCTGTTAATAATAAGGTGAGGCTACATAATATTAATATACGATTGTGAAAAGCCAACGTAAAGACAATAGATATCAACTGTATAACTAAATGAATATGTTGTTGATGAATAATAAGATTATACATAGTGAGACAGATGTGACTCTGCTGGACAGATGTAATATACTGAATTAGAATAGCAAACATATATATAAAGGTATTGTAATTATAGTATAGAAAAGTAACTTCTTTTAACTGAATAATTCTATTATAATCAGATTTGGCAGTTTTATTTTTCAGTGAGAATCCTTAGTCTCTCTGCAAAGATTTCCAAGGGTAACTTACCAGGATTAGCATGGATAATACAGCAAATAATCTACTCTAAATTGAAACGACAATTGCTTCAGTAACCGCCATATATTATTTTGCGAACTGACAAAATCCACCGTACTGACTATTAATTTTAAATTTTCTGGATTGTGTACACGTGCATGGTTTTATAAGCGCACGGACTTGTTACCTTTAAATAAAAAAAAACTGATGATTTATCATGTCTGCTGTTTATTTGTAATTGTTACAAAGTTGTTCAATCATCAGTCCATCTTTTACAGATTATCTTTTGTCCATCAGTTTATCCGCTCTCACACGACCAATATACGAAAACAAACAATGGGCCATGTATCCCGACCATTCACAGGTGCTGCATATGAAAGTCTAATTATAAGTTTTATTTTGATATCTACAATTCAACAGGCTTTGGTGGAAGATCTCTACCCGCCTTGGCCCACTCTTTAAGAATCTCACCAGGTTGACCCAAGATTTCAATAGCTCGCGTACGACGAGTATGCTCATGATCACAACGCACACCCTTCTTACCAATGACCACCCGTTTGGAAGTAGCGTCCATATCCTTCTCTCCCTGCTTCATAAACACACGAACACCGTCTACCATAACAGCTCCAGAAGGTTCAAAATGCTCTGTTCCTGTTTCGATAAACTCGTGCACAGTATCATAACATTGGATACGAGCACATGTGTTTAAGAACTGACCGGCACAAGCAGGACAGCATAACATCAGGATATTACAAGATGCATGCGAACAATTTTGATATCTGTTACTTGGGGTTCCACATAAATGACACTCACCAATCACTTCATCTGTAATTTTCTCGCCCATACGAGCATCGAACGTAAAATTCTTTCCACGGAAAAGCGATTCCTTATCTTCTTGTTCAGATACCCATCTTCCATAAGAAGTAATACCACCCTCGACTAAATGCACGGTATTGAACTTGGATGCGGATTGAAGAATTGCACCTGCTTTGGTACAACGAATACCACCCGTACAATACATAAAAATCTCTTGATCACGAGGCAAATTCTCACAGATCTCGTTCATGGCGTCAATACTGTCCTTGTAAGTGTCAGCGTCGGGACAGATGGCCCCATCAAAGTAACCAATCTTACTCTCGTAATGGTTACGCATATCGATTAAGATAGGCTTTTGACCGTTTTGTTGCTCGTACGTACTTAATCGTTCATGCCATTCCGCTGGTGATAAGTGAGAAGGTTCATTGGCCAAGTCATAGGTAGTTGAATCCAAACCATCCACAATAAGCTGTCAATGAAAATTTTAACGTACGATTTTTTTTTAAAAAAAAGGTGAATTCTATACCTGTTTACGAATACGAACATGCAATGCACGGAAAGATCGCTTACCATGTTCAGTACCGATATTTAATTCCATCAAATTTCCATCGAACATGAGGTTTAATACGTTGGTACGATACGCTTGTAATTTTTCTAGACATTCCTCAGGACAAGCGATTTGTGCATTGACACCTTCAGCTGAAATATAGATTCTACCTACAATTCCCAGTTCCCCAAGATCCGTTAATAATTGGGTACGAAACGCTTCTAATTCAGGTTTGGTAAACTTGTGAAACTTGTAAAAAGCAAGTGTCTTGTAAGTACTCGAGTCATAGTTTTCGATTTTCGAAAGTTGTTGAAGTCCTCGTTCAACAGGTTTGGTGGTGGAAAAAGCTTGTGTCGTCGTCATGGGAATAAACGGTTTAATAAATATACGTGAATGTACGTTGGGTCTGATCAAGGTTGCACTGCGTCTTGTTTGAACTAATAAACGTCGAAACATGACCAAAAAAAAAAGGATCCCCCTGCTTTTTTTTTTCCTCATTGAGCCTCATTTTAGAACCCCCCCCCCTTTATATCACCGCATGAAAGAAAATAATAGTCACGCTTCAAATCAGCTCTTGGATGCTGCTAAATGAAACTTGCTTGAAAAAGCATACAGTATGCCCTGTACGCATGTTCCACGGTGGTATTGGGAAATAAAACCTGGCTTTCTAAAGCAATGCAGTTACACAGAGCCATATCGACCAAAATAAAAAATACTAATAATGACATGTACATATTAAAATGAAGAAATACCATACTACTACTACTAGTTATGACTTGTAGAGATTTATAAGGAAAAAGAAGAGGGTTAATATCAACGATGGTGACATTAATTAACGATTGATTATTAAATCATAGAGTTATTGGAAGTCATGGAAAACTCAGACTTTCTGCAAATCTCTAGATATCCGGGTTTCTACGTTCATGCTCTTCCTTTAAAACCCCGGCACACCTCCGTAAGCATAATGCGTGCATAATTTTGGATAATACAAGTGTTTAAAGTGCATGTTGGGTATACCTAATTCTAAAAAAAAAGGATTAACATAGTAGAAGGAAATGTAATCATTCTGAATACTCTGTTTTTGTGCCCTAAACTGAAAGCTCTTCACTTTAAAATGGGATCTTTTGTTGGCTACCGCAGTTTGGCAGTACTTTTCTTACAGTTGGTTAATGCTGCAGATATAGAGTATGCAGTCGTTGCTTTCCTCAAGATGAGCAAAGCATCGCTGTCGTGATTTCGGGTTAAGCCTAGCGTTTACCCCCTTCTGCTGAGCATCCTAATCTCTTCAAAGGTACTGCTCCTTCTAGCGAGCAGTACACTTATTCATTAACAGGAGGCACAGGTGTTGTAATCGAAGCTTTTCGTACTCAAGCACAAGGCATCTCTACTACCGGTAATAAACTCTTCAACAGACCCCAAACTGTTTTCAACATACCGTCTCTTCCACAAGCCTATCATTCTATTTACTACCGTAAGGACTATTAATTAACTTGTTGCCCCCCCCCCTATAAACTAGCTTGAATTATAGCCCTTATGAGTAACGTGAATCGCTCCGATAATATTGCCACCCTTATTATGAACACCGATGCTACAGGTCTTTCTGAAATCTTGACTAATCCTTTTGGTGATTTTGAGTATACAAAAGTCCCCATACACAGGTACTACTTACAAGGGAAACGCCATGACTCCTGGGCTTGATGGAAATCTTGTCTATACCGACAACTTGCCTAACGACACTATTCACAGATTTGCAGATGAAGTCAACCGAAACAAGATCCTCAACAAGACAACGGAAAAAGACCCCCTTTCATCTGCGAACTTGATTTAATTGATCCCACTACTGCTATTGACGAAGCTAGCAAGGGAAACATCGAAAAACTAGTTCATCCTCAACATAGCATGATCCATTTACTTGGGGTTACGTTCTTAGGACGGTTATTGGGCACCAAGCAAGTAATTATTACTTGACACAAGAGTTCGAATACATGGACTTTTATTATTTGCGATTTTGACGGAAACGTTTGGTAGATAATTCACCCATGTTGGGTCCCTGTATGAGTCAAAGCACATTCTAATAACTATGAAAAAGAACATATCAAGGATAAAAAAAACCGATATGAGACATGATAGCAGCTGGAGAATCTAGTCGTAATAACAAAGCTATGAGGTCTGTTACATTTGTTTATTTGTAGTATAA
Source organism: Mucor piriformis (assembly GCA_943193625.1). Classification (NCBI taxonomy): domain Eukaryota; kingdom Fungi; phylum Mucoromycota; class Mucoromycetes; order Mucorales; family Mucoraceae; genus Mucor; species Mucor piriformis. The sequence goes on along the minus strand of OW971871.1, from coordinate 2,040,035 downwards.
TGAACTATTGTAGTGTAAAAGCAAAGGGGGGGGTATGTGGGGGCTATTAAAGGGGGGAGGGGTGAAGGTGGTATAAATCATATATGTGTATAAAAATAAAAAAGCATTTATAAATCTGTTTTATATGGTTTTTTGTTTGTTTGCTTTTTTTTTTTCACTGCAAAAATAAATAAAGGTAATGACCTTTTGTTAAAAGAAGTACGATTAGGAAGATATGCGCCCATTATAATACACGTTCTGTTTTTTTTTATAAGAAAATGGCAATTTTAAATTGTACTGTCAGAAGATGATTGAAACTTCTTTTTCAGTGGCCCAACTCTTGATGGTTTATCATTTGTTTTATCCACGGAAAATTCAAAGAATGCGTTTGCCATGTTTTCCTTTTTCTTTTCTCTTCTCTTTTTACAAAAAATAAATAATCCTATTGCTGATATGACAGCAACCGCTCCAATCACTACCACAATTATAATAATGATTTTAGTAGGCATTTGTTGATGTGTCTCCATAGCACTATTATTGTAGCCTGTATTTGTATTGCCATTATTATTGTTGTAAGGGATGTTGTTGTAAGGTACATTGTTATTATTATTCGTATTGTAAGGGACAACAGTGCCGACCAAGGAATTTCCATTACCAGCGGCAGCATTTCCCGCACTATTACCTGCACTGTTTCCATTTGCATTATTGGTTCCAATGACAGTTCCCACAGTAGGTACAGGAATTACATTGCCATTACTGCCAATCAATTGACCATTGGTATTGGTGCCGACAACAACAGGTAAAATGTTTCCGTTAGGGTTATTGACAATAGGATATCCATTTGCATTTGTTCCTACTACTACAGGAGGATAGTTGACACCGACAGGATAATTGTTGTTATTGTTGTTACTATTGCTGTTGACGTTGCCGTTGCTATTGCTGTTGCTATTGCTATTGCTATTGCTATTGGTGTTGCTGTTGCTGTTGTAGTTAGCATTGCTACCGTCATTACCATTATTTTGATTCACATTATTTGAGGGTGTAGAGCCATGTTTCCATGTAGCTGTGGAATAATCCTCAGTACTCGTTTCTCGCTTAATTAAGACCATGGATAATAAAAAAAAGAAAATAATAAAAGAAGGGAAGGGAAAAAAAAAAGGTTGATACACCTTTTGCATGGTTTTTTTCACCTTCTTATTCTTGAAAAGATTGAGTAGTAGCCAGGAGTCTTTGCAGTCTAGCATGCAAGGTAATGCTCTAACTCCTCAAAACAAATGATTCCCCTTTAGAACTTTGGGAGAATAAGTCATCTTTTTTCGCCCCTTTTGTTACTTCTGTATAATGATAAAAAAAACATATTTTTCTTTTTCAATAAAAACTGGGAATATGCCTTGGTAAGCTATGAAGAAATAAATTCGATTGTTCTTTTTGCTTTTTGCTCCCTAAAGGAGGTTGGGAACCTCGTTAGAGTAACAATATGTATAAGAAAAAATATTCTAAAATTCGCATTATAAGCCTTTCTCTTTTTTATAATGCAATTTATGCAAATTAACTCCCTACTTTATAGATAATTATAACAACAGTGTTTCTTTCTATGGATCATCAAAATGATCGGGTATGATTTTCGTTCTTTATGTGTTTGTCGTCTGTGTTTTCTCAAATAGATACAAAGAAATAAACAGATCATCGTAAAAGAAAAAAGAGAAAAGGGCTGTTTAATAGAAACAAATGCAGGTTCATATCGATAGTCTTTTTATAGTTACACGAATATACCCGAGAATTCGGACCTGCCTACCCTGAAACTATGATATTTGTCACCGATCTCTGATATGATGCAACACATGGTTTGAAAGGCGCATTACCAAACCCAAATTGTCTCATAGTGAGCAGTAACAGGGTAACACAACACCCTCCCACGGGTAAAAGTTCATATACTATCCAGCCAATGAACTACCATGATAAGATCGGTAAACCTTAAATGTTCAAACATGGTAACTTTAACGTTAGAAGGGTCACTCATAAAAGGTCGCCGTTTAAAGAAGGGCTCATAAAATATTGTGAAATGACGCCACTCCGCTTTTTATATTGCAAGCCAATGAAAAGCTCGTTTTTTTTCTCACGAGTTTTATCATTCAGCAAAAAAAGATAAACAGGGACCAACTATAAAATAGAAAAAAAAAAAAAAAAGCATAAATATGCTGTGTCAGGATGATGTAAAATAAAAAATTAAACTAGATAACGCAATACCCTATGTCAAATTGCGAAATAGTCGAATAATAGCTAGAATGAAAAAAACTAACAATTTTTTTTTGCATAGTTTTCATTCGAGAATGATGGCGTGCTTTCACAAAAAGAGGTATATTTATGTGGTGATTGGCTACACGAAACATTTTTTTCTTTTTCTATCCGCGCTTTCTTTCTTCTATTTAAGAAACAAAAGAAAAAAAAAAAAAAAAACCCTACAAAACTTTAATTATGGACAAAAAGTTTGATCCAGATCAGGAATCAAGCAGATATGTTCTGGGAGAATCTGTAGGTACTTCAGTACATGAAATTGATCCCGTGGAAGATTCGCCCATTGAAGAAGTTCGATCCGCTGTGCCACCTACCGATGATCCTACCTTACCCACCGCTACTTTCCGTGCTTGGTTCTGGGGTATCATCTTCTCTTGCTGTATTTCATTTTCCAACCAGGTAAGCATTTTATCATTTTATTTTATCTTGTATCTAACATTCGTGAAAACAGTTTTTCTGGTTCCGTGCCAATCCTTTAACCATCAAAGTCATTGTGGTACAATTGCTCGCCTTCCCTGCAGGAAGACTCACTGAAAAGATCCTTCCTAGCTGGACTGTCCCCTTGGGCCGTTTCAGTTTCAATCTGAATCCTGGGCGTTTCAATGTCAAGGAACACGTCTTAATCACCGTTATGGCCAATGCTGCTGCCACATCCTTTGACGCTATTGATATCATTGTCGTGCAAAAAATCTATTATGATCAAGATTGGGGATTCGGTGGAGGTATCCTCTTGGTTTTAACCACCAGTCTTTTAGGTTTTGGTTTCGCTGGTATCTTGCGTCGTTTCCTCGTACGTCCTGCTCAAATGGTCTGGCCCATTAACCTTGTTAATGCCACCCTTTTCCACACTTTACACAAGGAGACGCCCAAAGACATTCTTGATGCTGAAGCCACTACACCCGGTTTAAGTTTATCCCGTAACAAGTTCTTCTTGATCGCCTTCACCTGTTCTTTTGTCTGGTATTTCTTTCCTGGTTATATCATCCCTGTCTTGACCTCGATTTCTTGGATCTGTTGGATCAAGAAGGACTCTGTGCTGGTTTCTCAGATCGGATCCGGTATTAATGGGCTTGGTATTGGTAGTTTTACCTTGGATTGGAGTCAACTTGCTGCTTGGTACCCTAGTCCTCTTGCTATCCCCTGGGTGGTTCAGGCCAACATGTTTGCTGGGTTTGTCTTCTTTATTTGGATCCTCGTACCCATTTTTTATTATACTGATACCTGGGAAAGCAAGAAGTTTCCATTCTACAACACCAACCAGTATGATATCTATGGCGCTAAATTCGATCGTGATCGCGTGCTTACACCTGGCAAATATTTGGATGAAGAGGCCTATGCTAATTACTCTCCTATTCGTATCACGAGTTTCTTTGCCATCTGTTACGGTCAAGGTTTAGCTGCTTTAGGCGCAATCATCACACACACCATCTTGTATAACGGTAAGGATATTTGGAATCGTATTAAGAATGCTCGTCAGTCTGGAGATGATATCCATGCTAGATTGATGGATCACTATCAAGAAGTACCTGATTATTGGTATTTTGTCTTGTTCCTTGTCGCACTTGGTATGAGTTTTGCTACTGTGGTTGTATATCCTTCTGATATGCCTTGGTGGGCGTTGATCATTGCTGTTGTGCTTGCCTTTGTCTGGCTCTTACCTATTGGTATAATCACTGCTATTACCTCTCAGTCTCCTACCATCTCCATGATCACTGAATGGGTGTATGGTGTGATCCGACCCGGCCATCCTATTGGTAACATGATCTTCAAGACCTACGGTTATATCACAGTTCGTCAAGCACTTTTATTTGCACAGGATTTGAAGCTTGGTCATTACATGAAGATTCCTCCTCGTCACATGTTCTCGTTCCAAGTTGTCGGTACTATTATTGCTTCATTTGTTTCGCTGGGTACTACCAATTACTTGATGAACTCGATCCCCGAAGTATGCACGCGTGCTGCGTACCCATGGACATGTCCTAATGCTGGTCTGTTTGGCGCCTCCTCTGTGATCTGGGGACTGATTGGTCCTAGTAAGTTCCTTGCCAGTTCCTCGTTATACGCAGCGCTTCCGTACTTTATGTTGGCTGGTTTCTTATTACCTATTCCCGTGTTTATTTTAAGCAAGAAATATCCCAAGTCATGGATTCGTCATATCAGTATTCCTGTGTTTATGTTGGGACCTTCACCTTATCCACCTGCTCCTACTAACGTGGCACCCTGCTGGGCCTTTATTGGTTTTATTTTCAATTATGTGATCAAACGTCGCGCCAACGCGTGGTGGAGAAAATACAATTATGTGTTATCTGCAGCGCTTGATTCTGGCGTGGCTATTTGTGCCATTGTGATCTTCTTTGCGTTCCAAAATTCAGAGATCCATTTCCCTACTTGGTGGGGTAATAACCCTAATTCCATAGATCAATGTCCTCTAGCCACCGCAAACTGGACTGGCGTAGATGTGTACGCTTAATTATACCCCCATCATATATCTTCATTTAAAAATAAATGATTGTTTATTTGTTTGAAACACTTTATTTTTGCTGTACATGTAAACCACGTGAATTATCGGGATTAAGGTACGGTGATAGATAATCAGTATTTAGGATTAAAAAAAAAGGCCTTTTAATAGAAATATTACGAGCATGTCAGTCAGTTTGTTTTGAAATAGCGAATGACACGTTTTTTTTTATTTAATAAATAATAGAGAGAAATATATGCTGTGATGTGTAGGGGAGGTGGTATATGTACAAGGAAAGAGACAATGATTTAACTAATTTTTTTTTTCTTTATGCGTTTGATAATTAGACCATGCTTAACAGCTCAAGTTCAAGCGAGTCTTGATGCTCTTCCACAAATCGATCCATTTCCGTGATGTTCACATATAAATCAAACTAAAAAGAGACACGTTAGTCATAGGGAAAAAGGAATGCTACATATGGATTATTTACCTTGAGAACGCCCAAGAAACTACGCTCCATTTCATTCAATTCTCTGGCTGTGTAAAGCGGAGCTACAATTCTATAGATCGACAATGCATGAGAAGAATAATCTTCAATGTATTTGGTAGCGACAATCATGGCAGCCAGGAACAACTTGTAGGGTGTGTCATATTCACCTTGGGACTGTTCAGGTAAGTTTTTCTTGAGACGCTGAAGGTATATTAAGCCAATGACAAGCACGGTGGGTGTAAGGCGACATTTTTGATAGACCAGTTTGATGAATTTTGGTAATTCAGGTAAGAGCATGTGTTGATAGTATCTGCGCTCTTTTGAACATTGAACGAGGTCGTCAATGTTGGAGACCATGTATGAAAGTAAAGGCTCAGGACTTGATCTAAATGTCAAGGTAGGAGAAGCAGTTTCTGTGACCATCATCATTTTGTGTGAGAGTGTATTATTAAAAGAGTAGAAGTGGTAGATGTAGTAGTAGTAGTAATAAGATACAATGAATGTAAAAAAAAAAAAAAAAAAGGGAGATCCAGGTCCTCTTTATATACTCGGTTGACGAAGGAAAAAAGGCACTTGGAACAAACAAACACTAGGGGAAATGCTCCAGATTAGGGTATATTTTTCCTATTTGTCGCTTTGAAACATTTCTCTCAGATGATTCATTTATTGATAATCCCCTTCACCGGCAATTATGCCGCTAAATCATGGCCGGGAATGATGAGATGATCGAAATGAATTCTCTTTTTCTTGGGAGGTTTCTTTATTCTATATGGAAACAAGACCGGTTATGAATGGCATCAGCAACAATTCTTTTTTTAATTTTTGTTTTGTTTGTGCATCTCATGATTCCCTTTCTGATTTATTTATTATTCAAATGTCTTGCAGAATAATATGCATGCTAAAAACTTTATTATTCGGAAGAGATTGTTTCACTAAAACCCTTTAATCGTTTGAGGTTAAACAGGCTTGCAGCCGCCGCCGCGAAAAAAAATAAATAAATGGCGGATATTAAAAAAAACCCAAAAAAAAAAAAAAAAATCACGGCAAAAGATGATGAATTCATCATCCTTCTCCTTTATTTTTCTCTTGGCAGATACAATTCCATTTTTAAAAAATGACACTGGAGAAGCAATTAGCAGAAACTTTAATCAAGCGACGTCAAATATCGAAAATGCGTAGATTAGTTATAAACCCAACTAATGCAATAGACTTTTCCTCAAATGATTTCCTAGGTCTTTCTCATAGTATCAATTTTAGAAATAGATATTTAGCAGAATTGAATACCATGACCTCTATCTTGGGCTCCACAGGCTCCAGACTGCTAGACGGTAACTCGACTTACTGTGAGCAACTCGAACACCGTATCGCCACTTTCCACCACGGCGAAACCGCCCTGATCTTTAACTCGGGTTTCGACGCTAATGTCGGTATTTTCAGTACTTTACCTCAACGTGGCGATGTCATTCTATATGACGAATTAATCCACGCTAGTGTCCATGAGGGCATGCGCATGTCTCGATGCGCTAAACTCATCTCTTTCCTTCATTCCGATCTTCAGGACTTTGAACGCATTCTTGTGTCCGTCATGAACAAGTTCCCAGGCAAGAATATTTTTGTGGCTGTAGAAACCGTGTATTCGATGGATGGGGATGTCGCTCCTTTAAAAGAAATGGTTGGGATCTTGAGGAAATACTGGCCCCAACGAGAGAATGGATATGTCATTGTGGATGAGGTAATAAGAAGTAAGAAGTGTCGAAGAAATTGGAGTTGCAACTGATAATGTTAGGCTCACGGTACAGGGGTCTTTGGGGAGCATGGACGTGGCGTGGTAGCCCAATTAGGCCTGGAAGCGGAAATATTTGCTCGTCTTCATACTTTTGGAAAGGCCTTGGCGAGTAACGGAGGTAATTTAAAATACACCTCCCATTGTGTCATCTCTTTTTTTAATTATGATGTTTCATCAGCTGCTGTGCTTGGCTCACACATACTTCGAAATTATCTGGTCAATTATGCAAGACCATTGATTTACTCTACGTTCATGTCTTTTAGTTCTTTGGCCTCTATCAAATGTGCTTATGATATTCTCGAGAATGGTGAAACCGTGCCTGTAAAAAACCACAGCTTATCAATCTATACACGATGACTAACATCTTTTGATAGATTCAAACTCATGTCCATGCACTTACTCAGCGGTTCAGAGACACGATTCAGTTACCTCTGGGTACACTCCTGCCTTCCTCAAGTCCAATCCAGGGTATCGTGCTAAACGGCAATGCACCTGTCAGAGCATTAGCCAGCTATCTTAACGACAAGGGCTTTATTGTAAAACCCATCTGTTCACCCACCGTACCCATCGGTCAAGAACGAGTGCGTATTTGTCTTCACGGCCATAACACTATAGACCAAGTAGACGCACTTGTACAAGAAATACATCGTTTCTTTTCAATTGGCTCTACTATGATGGAAGCCAAACTTTAATTCAGTAGTCACGTACACGTATAAACCGCAAGAGCAGGCCTTGTCTATTTACCTATCTTTTAAAAAATTATGCAATCTTCGTATTTAACGGTGATTGCACCTCTTTATAATATCTTTTCATCGTCGCAAATAGAGTCTTTATTATATGCCTTTTTACCGATCCGATTAGAGAGTTACAAAACTGGGATTTATGCCATTGATACGTTTGTTGTGACGGCCTCAGTGACCCTGATACTTGTATTTTTAAAACTCATTGTCAAGTCTGTAGACATGCTCAGGCCAAGACATGTGAACAGGTCGAATGAAATCTCGGTGCTTGTTGAGCCTACACATCATGATGACTACCATTCAAGTAAAGCAATGTAGACATACATTTTTTTTTTTAAAAAAAAAAAAAAACTTACAATTCGGGTAGCACCAAATATTTATCATCAGGCACTCTCTCGTTTAATATCAATTCATGCACAGGGGAATGAGAAGGGGGTTTTCAAGCTAAAGCCAAATACAGAAGTGGATCATGAGGATACAGAGCCACCCGCCTTTCATCTGGTGCCCCAGCCTGACCAAGGTAAAATAAATATATAGACACATAAAACTGATTAATAATGACGTTAAAAAACAGCACACACAATCCAGCATGAAGGAAACAGCTACACAATCACGTTTCAGAGCAACGATAAAGCTGTTACTGCGACAGAGGTACTACCAGGAAGCGATTTCTCCAAGCCTGGCATCCGTTCATCCACGTCAAACGAACCTTATATTTGTGTATCACTCCTCTCCACAAACAAACAAACTGTATCGACGCTATCAAACTTTCTCGAGTCTATCACGCGCGATTATATGAACTCCCTTAAGAAGAAGAGTCGATCACGTTATGAATATGCAGCGTCTGGAAAATGGGTGCGTCTTTGCTCCCTATACGAGCTCCAAGGTCTAGATACCGTGGCACTATGTCCCGAGAATGAAACGTTAATCAGACAGGATCTATCAAGTTTTACAAGAAACAAGGCGTTTTACAAACGAGTCGGGTTTCCGTATAAGCGAGGTATTGGGTTATTTGGGCCTCCCGGTACAGGTAAAACAAGCTTGGTGTTTGCAATGGCGTCCGAATTAAAGCGGGATCTTTATTTTATGAACTTGAGTTACATTGATTCCGACTCTGAGTTGTTTAGTGCGTTTTCCAACGTACCAGCCAACTCGATTGTAGTGTTTGAGGATGTGGATACCATGTCCAATGCACTTTTGCCACGAGGAGAAGCTGTAGTGGAGGTAGAGAATAAGTTTAATCTAGGTACGTTCTTGTCGATATTGGATGGACATACTTTGGAGGAAGGGATTATATTTATCATGACGACAAACCATCCTGAGCGGTTAGATCCCGCCATCATTCGACCAGGTAAATATAAACAATAAAAAAGAGGGGATCAACAAGTAAAATTAACAACAATGATGCAGGTCGAGTGGATGTTCACCTCCAGCTCACGTATGCTACATTTTACCAAATGCGGAGCATCTATCGTATGGTCACGGACGATACAACCACTTTAGACGATATCTATCCTGATCTGGAAACGGAAATCACTGAACATGTCATACCACCTAGTGAGATTATGCAAATCATGGTTTTATGTAGAAATAATACTAGTGAAATACGGAACAAGTTATTGCGATTGGCTAGTAAATATTAGGCATAGTAGTGCTTCATTTGATCATCCAATACATCCTCAAGCCTAATATATTGAATTGTTTAGGATAAACAAGGTAAATATATACTATTTAGGTTCTTTTTACTTTTGAGTGTGTTTGTCTTCTGTGTTGATAAAAGAAGTTTCTTCTTTCAAACTGTATGGAGTGAGGCGGGGGTAAATATTTACAAACGGGTTTATTCTTTTCTTTCTATTTTACCTATGACAACACTTTAGGTGTTCTTTATCATAGAATTCGCTTGTTATCTGTAGCAGCTTTTCTAGCTTGGGTTGGGCTGCAGTTTATTAGTATGCACAGTACATCATGGGCCATGCACATACTACCTTGCTGTACATCCACATGATGACGGTGCAAGGTGGCTAAGAGCCGACCAAGACGCTCATGATGATGATGAATATTCTCTTTGATTTTAAGGCTTAGGTAGAAAATGTTAATAGAATATATAAACAAAGTAATCACGACATCACCACATTTCTGCAGACTCTTTTCTATAGACTTCAATTGCATGTGCATTTGCTTCTACTGTATGTTTGAGCGATACTTTGGATATGGCATCTTTTTTTTTTAAACCTCAGTTAACTCGTCCTTCTACTTTGACTTCTATTTTTACCTTGATTCTGTTGGTCAATTGGATCCATTGTGGAAGCAGAAGAAAGAATTTTTTTATTAGCCAATTTTTTTTTTTTTTTTTTTTTTTTTTCAAAAACCAAAATAGTTCATGAGTGATAATGACAACACTCTAATATATACCCCCATGACGATAACAAGGACCTTGTCAAGACCTCCTTCTTATATACACAGCGATTCAGTAGCTTTAGACACAGATCAAGCACATTTAGACATCTTACATGAGTTGGGTGAGTACTACCATCGACGAGATCAACGCAACAATTACTTGAACAGACTATTGTTCTGTAGCACGGAGAGTGTAAGGTATGCAGATGCATGTCAGTCGTGTCTTATTGGTCAGTTTCAGGGCGTCTTGATGGCCTTCTGGATCACGGTCCTGATATGCTTGGGTGCATTGTCTGTGTTTGTACCGCATTTGCCTCAGGGTGCACAAGCATTGTGGATCCCTTTAGCTCTCTACATGATCCTGGCCTTCTTCATCTTCAAGTATCGACACAAGCAATCCGTGCGCATTGATCAATTAGAACGTCAAGTCTTGGCTGAGCGTACGAAGCGAAGACTGAACCATTTGCCTGCCGGTCATTTCTTTGAGATCAAATATGATGTAAAAGAGCATACGCATCCATATCGCACCTTGTTAAAACCACCACCTATATACACGCACTGAAAAATTATTATTGTTCGTCGTCATCATAATAAACAAATAAATTTCTTTTTTTCTCTTTTTCTTTTGCTTTACCCTTCCCCTTTCATCTAATGTTTAAGAGTCCACAAGCTACGACCTACAGTCGTATTGAACAACATGATGAGGAAGAAGACACACCACAAGAACTGTTACAACATCATGCCAATTCAGTGCTGGTAGCCAACCATCACGGCCAATGTAACGTCGTACCTCTTTTATCTCAAACCTTTCCTATCAATACCCAATCCCCACCTCATTCTCCACGAGCTTCATTTTCCGCCACCAACTTCCCTGATGCTACGCGTCGATTCTTTCAAACAAAGCTACCCATCGTCTTTCGCAAGGACATGGCTTCCACCGCTTCATTTGCTTCTTTACCAGCTGTCATTATAGCTGATCTCCAAAACGGCAATATACCAGAAACTAACGATAGCGAGACTTTGCAGCTTGGCGACCATGGTTGGGCTATTGTTCATCGGAGAAGGTTTCGTGGTAAACATGGTATTGGTGAAACGAGACACCCTGCCAATATCAAATCGCCTGCCAATAATACCATCCTAGATGAGGAAATAGATCCTTCCGATCAAGTCACATGCTCTGTCTTTGTCAAGTGGGAGCCAGAAGAACAACTTAAGTATACGATGACCATTTCGCCACTGTATGAGTCCAACCATAAACCAGATACAACGGAAGAGAGGGTAATTAATAATCACATCCCGCTCCCGTAGTTGTGTTGACCCTTCCTTTTTACATTTAGGTATTCACAGACCCTATCCCCGAAACAGAGGAGAGGTTTAACGAGATTGTACAAGATGTACGTACAGCTATCGACAATAACATGCAGCCCACACGTATCAGTCAAGGTTCTAGTGGATCCTATTTCTGTCGCAACAGTTCCGGCAAGATTGTAGGTGTCTTCAAACCCAAGAATGAAGAGCCTTACGGTCGATTGAACCCAAAATGGACTAAATGGATTCATCGTCATTTATTTCCTTGTTTCTTTGGTCGTTCATGTTTGATTCCCAACTTGGGTTATTTATCAGAGGCTGCAGCTTCGCTTATTGATCGTAGACTGGGTACAATGGCTGTGCCGTATACAGACGTCATCCACCTGTCATCTCCTTCGTTTCACTACGATTATTTAGATAGAAGGTCCCAAAACGGTTTACCTCCCAAAATCGGTAGTTTTCAATGCTTCTTAACAGACTATAAAGATGCTACAGTCTTTTTTCGTGATCACCCTTTTCAAGCTTCTTCATCTGATGAGTTTGATGACCATCCAACTCAACGAAATTCTGTATGGGGTGGTTGCTTAGGCGGTCATGAAGAACTGTACAACTTTGAAGAAGGTGAGCATCGTTACCCTCCCAACAAAAAGACCTCAGATACAAAGCAACAGTTTAAATGGAACTTTGAGTTACAAAACCAGTTCAGAAGAGAGTTTGAGCAGTTGGTGATTTTAGATTATCTTATCCGTAACACAGGTAATAGGTCTGCGACAAAAAATAAATATTGATCCCCCTTCCCCCGCTCCCCCTCATAAAACTGATTCTAACTAGATCGTGGCCTGGACAATTGGATGGTCAAGTATTGTCCTCAACACACAGATGAGTCGAGTAGTTTGAACGAACGAGCGCATATTCATGTCGCAGCTATTGATAACGGCTTAGCCTTCCCTTATAAACATCCAGATCAATGGCGGTCATACCCTTATGGTTGGATGGCCATGCCTGACGCGCTTGTCAATCGTCCTTTCACCGAAGCCACACGTAAGCAGTTTTTACAGGTTCTATCTGACCCACTTTGGTGGCGAGAAACCGTACGAGAGATGCGTTCTTTGTTTGAAATGGATGACGATTTTGATGAAAAGATGTTTCAAAAACAAATGGCCGTCCTCAAGGGACAAGGGTACAATATTTTGCGTACACTAAAGGATCCTTCAGCGGGTCCTGTGGATCTCGTTGCCATGCAACGTGTTGTGATTAACCAAGAAGAAATATTGATCGAGTACGATCAAAAGAAATTGGTTAGTCGGAATCTACATTCACCACAAGAATCGAGTGCGACGACATTGGCTTTGGATATCTCGGATGCGTTACCCAAGACAAGACGGTTACGCACACAGAGGTCTACTTCGTTTGATGTCATCTCAACTATCAGTTCTCCGTTCAATGACGATGACGAAGAAGAGGAATTAGATCAACGTGCATTACAGCTCAAGAAATTACAGAAACAACAAAAGCAGCAGAGACGTTGGCAAGACAAGATTAAGAACGGGCTTTCTATGGATTTAGGAGGCCGAGGATTATTTGGGCAGAAAAAAAAGACGAAAAAGACGTCCAACAGGTACCGTGCTTTTGACAGCGATGGTGATTTATCTGATGAAGAAGAAGAAGAGGAAGAAGAGGAGCCTAAATTAAAGCGTGTTACCGTGATCATTGAAACTATCCAGGTTGTAAAAAGTAGAACGTATTTTACATGCTGTTAGACTACCACTACTACTATTACTCTTTTTTTCTTTCTCTTATATTTAATATTTATTGTGATTCAAATACAATTGACTTTTCAAGTTCCTTTTGTCGTTGCCATTCAATGAGAAGCTCGTATTTTTGTCGCTTGGAGGCTTCCACGTATTGAAGTACCTCGAGTAGTCTTTCTCTTGCTTTCTTCATATTTGGCTAAACACATGGACTATTAATTATGTGTCGCTATATGTATGTGTTTAAGGTTACCTGAAATATATGTACACCGTACATTGTGGTAACAATGAGTTCATCCAAGCCATCTCGGTTTAGATCCAGATGCGTCATGCGGTAAATGGGATATGCAAACTGTCTACGCCATAATACGGTATAAACCTGTGTACCCGCCACTAAAAGCCCTTATGCATCAGCATGAAACTATTCCCAAATTAGCCATGTACATATTTTTATACCTTGTTTATAAATCAAGACTTGTCTTCCATAAGTACCAATCAAGATCTCCTTTTCTCCATCCCAGTCTACATCCATTACATGTGAGCACAGGACACTATCGAAGTTGCCCGATAATGGTAGAGTTTTGCTGCTGGATAAACCATCAGTTTGGATAGACCTGTAAACGATGGCTTGTTCAATAGCACAGGTCACTACTAAATGGAGTTCATCATCGGGATGGGTAGAGGTTTTTGGTTGAAATAATAAGACGGAGGTGATAGGACTGAATATTCTGATTGCATGAGATTTAATTTCTTCACCGTCTAAATATGATGTCAAATTAAAATGAAGGAAAGGAAGGGATGGAAAACTTACGTTTATTATAAAATGCAAGAAACAATTCTCCATTTTGACCGCCTGCACAAATCACTCTTTTACCATTGGGTTGATCAAACAAATGCATGAATAAGATCCTGGGGATTTGGTTATATGAATATTGATGCCGTTTTTCATAAAAAAAAGAAAAAATGCGCTTACTTTGTGCGATGGTTTGAAATACCTCCCATCAATGGAAAGAAACTGGATGATGGCAATTCAATAAATCGGTTGGTTTCAGAACTCTAATATAAGAAGGTAAATTAAAATGATGGTGTGATTATTTCTTGCATTTTAAAAGAAACTTCTTTACTTGTACGTATAAATGGATGATGCCATCCATGGAAGTCAACAAAAATGCGGTTTGTAGCCTGTCCTCGTGATGAATTCTATTTTGACAACATTAAATTTTCATGCAAAAAATATTCCCCTTCTTCTAAAACTTTACTGGACGTGTGATATTTGCATAGGAGCTGCCATCAATGGAATAATCTGACTCGTGTCGCCAATTGCAAATAAAGCTTGTTCTAAAAATGGTTTGGTATTGGTGTGATTACCATAGATGCGCAAACTGTAAGATATTTCGTCACTTTCTTCATCCACTTTCTAGTATGATTCGAGTTGGTTAGCCATAACCATTAGTTTCATGCTTGGGGTGTTACCTCTGCTACGGCTAAGGCAACCATCAACTTTATCTTGTCGTCATTCTCTTCTACAGCATCAATAGCGATCACTTCGGATTTATTCGCTTCTAAACCTAAAGCAATGCAAAGACAGTTCCAGTATCCATCACGAGATATGAATGCCGTTAGTTCTGAAGAAGAAGCTGCAATGAAATGTCGAACTGGCTTTGACAGCGCTACTCAAGACACATTAGTTTTCCAAATTCTGCCATTTTTCTAACTGGGGGGGTTACGTTGGGTATATTCAGGTACAGAAACTTCTGGTAATTTCTCAAATCGGGTGGAAGGAAATTCATCCGGTCTGTCAATGTAAGTTAACAATCTCGAATCAAGCGTAACAAGACCATATATGTTCCTAACAAATGTGAGGAGGTTATTTAGTTTGGGTGTGCGCGATAGTCTTGTAGAACCTACGTTCTTTCATATCCATAACGGGCATAATGAGTTTCTCGAAAGAGCGGATCGTCGTCCGTTAATGCAAGATCGCTGAAAGACATTTGTTAAAAGGAAATAAAGCAATTACCTCAAGCTGGCTTTAAACAGATCAAGCTTTTTTTTTTTCAGCATCATACAAAGTTTTTGTGTTGCCCTCTCTTTTTGTTTATTTTCATACAGGTATTGGGCGAATAAAAACCCTAATCGATTGATACTCACTATATTATAGCCATGTCGCGTTCATCTATCCGAGTGCTGCTATCGTGTGTTTTACTTGCACTTGCCTTAGCAGTTGCACAAGCAACAGAAGAGGTATACATCTAACAAAAAGTCGATGAACACTACGAGTAAATCTGACGCTTTTCGTAGACGAAATTATCCATCTATCATCAAAAAGATGGCGATTACATTAAACGAGGAGAAATTGTTGGACTTCCTGGTGTACCTCACTATGTACCTACCGATAACGAGGTTGTAGACTTCACCGCTAAAGATCAGTTGTATCAAATCAAGGTGAGAGATGAACGTACCGGCAACATTATTTTATCATCCGTCAGAATGGTAAGTCCCTTCTACGAGGCCATTGTAGTTTTTATTAACAAGTGAAAAAAAGTGTCAGATGGTAGGAAGCGACTGGCATGACGAGTTTACTTTACATTTAGATGAAGACAACCAATTTTATTATCTTTCTTATTACCCAGAGTCTAATTACTGTGTATCTGAGGTAAGATTTAAGACGAAAGAGAGGCGTGTAGGTTTTTAAACAAATATGTACACGTAGTCTGCTATTACAACAAAGCCTTTCAATACAACTGTCAATGTTGTTACTCCTGTATCTGGTCCTAAGTAAGATGGTGTACTCGCAGTCTCATTGTTTTAAAACTAAAATGATAATAATTGAAATAGACCTTTGCTCGGTAACTTTGCTTCTAAACAACCCCCACCCAAGACTAACAAGGCAAAGGCTGCTATCAATGATCAAATCCCTGATACAAAGGAAATTGAAGAAAAGACCTTTTTCCAAAAGTACTGGTACATGATTCTCGGTGCTGGTTTCTTGTTCATGAGTATGGCTGCTGGTGAACCTCCTGGACCTCCTGGTACAGCACCTGCCTCTGCTGGTTCTGCCAGAAACTAATTTTTATCATAATAAAGTAATCAATTGAAGAAAAAGAAGAAGGGATGGGTGGCTGTACAAATGTTTTTTTTAAAAGTCAAATTTCTTGGTCTTAATATCCATCAAATCACCCAATTCATCTTCAGAATCTTCATCTTCAGACTCTTCATCACTGAAATCCAAATTAACGACTTTACGAGGAACGAGCTTTGGTGGCTCTCCTTCTTTACCCTTTCCTTTATCTCTGTTTGGTGGGTTTGTATGGATGGTATTTTGGGCCTTTTCAATTGTATGCTGTCCTGCTTTGACGGGTGCGGGTGATGATGGCTCTGGTTCAATCTTAGGTGCTGAATCCTGTACCTGTTTTGTCTCTCGTGAAGCTTCCTTTCTGATTAGCCCTTGCAAGGACAATGTTTCCGTTTTTACCGAAGAAAATCCTTCATTCTTTATCACTGCTGTTTTTCTTGTAGTTTTTTGGACTTTCTCAGACCTTTCTTCCTCGGTCGCATCGTCATCTTCTCTGGCTCGCTTCTTATAATAATCTATTTGACCTACTAATTCAGCAATCTTTTCTTTCTTGGTATTGAGTATTTTGGCAAAGTTGGAGAACATGGTAAAGCGATACTCGATGGATCCAGTCTTCAAGGTGTCGAGTGTAGACTTTAAATCGTCATTGTGCTTCTTCATGTCATCATATCGCTCTGTTAATGCCTCTTGCGTTTCCTATAATTGGATTAGATGAGTACATATACATGATTTCCCTTTTCTTCATGTGCAAGTTACGTTTGATTTTATGGAAGCTGCTGCACAGTGTTTAAACCATGATATAAGCATATCCTTGTTTTTCTCAGTAGGCATCTTTTCCATAATGAAAGTTCCTGCTACGCCATAGATAATATCAAAATAATGTACCCGTAATTTCATCTATCACAAGACAGTAAGCGTATATCTCCCGTTTATTTGTTTTGCTGTTACCTCAAGTTGACCACTGTCTTTCTTTACATAGGCCCATTGAATTTCATGCTTCTTGATCCATTTAGATCCTCGTAAGCTAAGAGCAAGTACCTTGTTTCGAGTGTTTTGAATCAAGCAATTGCTTGGTGGAAACTTTTGAATCAACATGTCCCGAGTAACTAGTTTTTTTTATGAAGTGGTGAATAAAAGTTGTATGGGAGGGATTAGTTTTTACTTGAAAGTTGCCAATAATGGTCAAAGTCTGTCACGGTAATTAGACAATATGATTCATTCTCTGCATTCTCTGTGTCCAAGTCAATTGTCTTGTTAAACCATTCACATTGAACGTAAAGAACAACAGAGTCTTTAACGTCGTCGTCAATAGCTTCGTAGAAATGATACAGGTTCGACATAAGTGAATACAAAATAAAGAAAATATTGTTGTTGTCAGCCAGTTGTTTGCTTCATAAAAAAAGCCCTTCATGCTGAGCGTGTTTATCTTAGCAGTCCTTAATCACAAGAGTTACTATGCACAATTTATTTATTGAAGCATTGAAAATATCATCACAGGACGTCAAAGTTGTAAAAATACAATCGACTACTGCCCCACTACTATTAGTTGAACCAATTACGATACACCCCTCTTCGTAGCTCTCTCTTTCTCAATCCTCTAGATTTAACTTGTGCTTCGACTTCTTGATTTTATAATGTTTGCACACGACCATATAAAAGAGTACCTCTTTTATGAAATTTCTAAAATTTAAAATAGTTTTGAAAAGAGCAATAAGGTGGGAATTCTTTATCATGCCGCCGTGTAAAAAAAACACCAATTGTAAAACAATGCTTTCAATCAAATATAGGATAATCCTTTTTATTTGTAAATCTAAAGAAACTGATCGTTTTTTTACAAACAGGTCATTTTAAATGTTCAGTTATTGAAGTACATATCATGGCTAAATCAAGAAGAAAGATTACTCAAGGCAAAAAAATCAGAGCTGCTTAACTGGAGAAAACCGCAATTGTTGCTTTTTAAAGCTAAGAAAGTCGAGTGCCTTGAAACAGTTGACATGCCTCGTTTCGAAGTAGTTCAGAAAAATACTGAGGTTTCGCCCATTCTTTAGGGCAACACAACCAAAGAGACCGACCACCAAAAGCTTAAGCGTAAACCCACATATGAAAGAGAAACGCTTAGCAGAAAAAAAGTCTACTTTGACAGAGCAGCTCACTTCACTGCTACTGAAGAGGTAACACCACTCGATATGAATCTGATTTGGAAAAATCGGTCAATTCATGTGTCAAGTCCCGCGAATATCTTGGCCTAACACACGACAAACTCTTTATTATGGGTATTATTATTCAAGGTTTGTTAAATTATTATATATGTGTATTTGTATATGTAGTTAAAATACCATACTATAATAGGGCAAAGAATAAAAAGCTTGTTTATGCCTTATTCGATTGACATTTGTTTGTACCTTATTCGATTGACATTTGTTTGTACCTTTTCGACAAACCAGCTTGTTCCAAAGCAAACTCTTAACGGTGCCATCTTGCCTATGATTAATGTTTTAGAAAATTATCCGGTAAGTCTACTTAATTCATTTCATTTTAAGCTGCAGTAATCTTTCTTCAAATCGTAAAATATTATTAATGCAGTTTTGGAAAGATTATAAGATTCCATAAATATTAAATACGTCACCAAGACTGGTTCGACACAGCCGATCATTTTTTACATCAGATAATACCAACGCTTTATATTCATAGATGCTAGTCTAGGTTCTAGTCAACCTTGATAATTTTTTGCCTCACTGTATTCTTTGGATAAATCGGTTGGAAATTTGATTTAAAAGGATCAATGACGTTTATTTAGAATGAATACAATACATTTGTTCTAGTCTTAACCACTTTGAAAGCTGCTGTTGACTCGAATTTATGGACGTAATTGTGGTAATTGGCCTTTCTAGTATCAACCCACGATTATAATCTTCAAAAATTCAAGCATACTCTGTTGGCGATGGCTTCCCTCTTGTGCTTTCTTCTCCCCAAAACCAGAAGACCAAAATCAAGCTTACTTAATCCCTCCTTTCTTATTTACATTATCAGCTGTTGTGCTCTCATAAGTCTCACTCCGATATGACGATATAGGCTTCATCCCGCGACATGATGATGTCGGTGGATTGCAATCAGCAATCGTATGTTTGGATGATAGTCCAGGCCTTCAAATATATATTGTGTAATTATTAATGGGCATTTTTTACAATCTACTTTGGAGGTATGCTAATTTTACTGCAAACAAAGTGTTGTAGCCTTGAAAACGCCCGGTTTTGCAACCTTCCCTAAAACAATTCTCTCATATAAACTCAATACCATTTTTTTGCATATAAAGATTTTATGATACTGTGCATCTTGGGCTTCCAAAAGAATTTTTGTTTTTTTAAGCGTAACTCCCAGTACTTCCCTTACGTTGATATGACCTTTTCATCAAGAAGTACAAAACCTGAGATTGCCGATCTTGATATTCATCATTTCATGCAATCGCACTATCACCTGATCCGATACACGACTAACTCAACTTTAAAAAGTTTACCGTCAACAGTGCATAATATTACCCTTGGATAGATATTTAGGCATTGATTCAATGTGTTGATTGTAATTTCATGAAGTTTATCCACCATGTTTTTTTTGAGCCGTCTTAGGGACCACAGGTGTGTACCTAGGGTACCCGTAGATCGGGTATCCTGCCATCCCTATGTACACAACTGGTCCCTAAGAAAAACACTTTTCAAATCAAAAGATGAGTCTTTTTATTATTCTTATTCTTAAATAAAATGAACACCAAAGTTGATCTTTTCAAACTCATACACCTTTACCACCTATTGCAGAAAGGTTTTTTTTAGGGACGACAGGTGTGTCCATAAGGTATCTCATCATCCCTATGTACACACCGGTGGTCCCTAAGACGGCTCATTCAAAAACACAGATAACAGAAGCTAAAGACTTAGAAATTTTACAATAGTTTTATAACAATACAAATTATCGAACCATGCGTTTCGCGTTATTAACAAACTGGATGACCTTTTTTAGATGAAAACGAAAGATTTTATTGGATAGATAAATATTTGATGTGCAAACAGATCAATAGACTAGAGAGAAGAGTCGGCGGTGACAGATGAACGAGAGATAGGCAGATGAGATCGATCTATTAGACGGTGATTACTACTATAACAACTGTTGATTCTTAAAAAAAAAGCACCCCATTCGCAGGGTTATTTCCCAATCGCAGGAATCGTACTACATGCATAACTACAGACTTGTTAGCCTCCATCTAGCACAGCCTTAACTCCCACTAGTGGAACATATATATCGTATTGAATACGCACAGACTACCACTTAAGGATCTTTACCTGGTCGACGGATGTCGCCTCCAAAAACTGGAACATATCATAGAAAATGTGCTGCAGCACAATATATAGACCCAACAGTTGTTATAGTTTACCGTACACCAGCTATAAGAGAGAGATAGAGAAGCCATGAGTACCAAGTGTTGTGCTAGGGTCAGAGAGAAGCAATGAGAAAAGGTGTAGCTGAGTTATAGAGGTCACGAAAACAAGTGTAGCAGAGTCATAGGGACTCCGCGAGATCAAGTATAGTAGAGATTTAGAAGAAATCTGTTGATACCACAGCGTAAATTTATTTCAAGAGGACCATGATAAAGTATTTTTGTCGATTGATACCGACCACAGCATGTTGAGTTTTAGACAAAGTAGTATTATTGAAGAGACGATATTGCGAAGAAGAATTGAGAGGAAAAAGATGCATTTTTCTTTGAAATAGATGCATAAGAGTTCCCATGCTTTGTTTATTTTTCATACTTGGTTTTTTATTAAAGTCATGTTTCTTGACACAATTATACAGCCGTTAACTGAAACGAAAAACTTATGTAAAGTAATACAAATAGACAACTTTTTACGCTTTTTCTAATGATGTTACTTACAAAACTACCGCAAGATTGTGACATAACGTATATCTTATGAAAAAAGTTGGTACTACGATACAATTCCTGTCGTATTTAATGGCACTACGACAGTTGGCATGTCGTAAGAATGATACTATACGACATTATGCAAGTCGTAGTTAATAACCAGCACTACGACACTATGCATGTCGTAGTTAATGACCAACACTACGATATTGTACATGTCGTAGTTGATTGTTGCGTTTGCCATTTTTTTTAATATATATTTATTTACATTTATGAAAGTTGTTTTTAAACAAAAAAATAGTAGCTTTCGAATGACATAAAATGTGTATAAAAGTAGTAATAAAAACCTACCTTTTCAATTTCTGGAATTAGTTTTTACAGCAAATTAAAGTCATGTTTCTTGACACAATTATACAGCCATCAACTGAAAAAAAAACTTATGTAAAGTAATACAAAAGGACAACTTTTTTACGCTTATTCTAATAATGCTACTTACAAAACTACCGCGTGGTTGTAGCATAACGTATATCTTATGAAAACAGTTGGTGCTAGATACAATTCCTGTCGTATTTGATTGGCGCAGCCTAGGACGTACTGCGACCCTATATATTTCATAATCTATTTCTCTTTTTTTTTCTTTTCAATCCACCTCTTTGCAAATGTCTCGTCGTAGAAAAAGAGAAAATCCAACACCAACTGTTTGCGAATGTTGTAACAAAACCTATGCGTCACCTTTTGCTGTCAAACAGCACTTGACTTCATTAAAAAGAAGAAGACTGCAGTCCTCTAGTACTGATAACTCTTCCTTGTCGGCTGATGGTGGTGGTGGTGGCGGTGATGGTTCTATTACGCCTTTTACTTCGTCTGGTGACACTGCTGCTGGTGATGTTGGTGGTGGTAGTGGTTCCGGAACGCCTTCTACTTTGTCTGGTGCCGGTGGTGGTGATAGTGGTAATAGTGGCGATAGGAGTGATGATGGTGATGGTAGTGATGGTAGTGATGGTAGTGATGGTAGTGATGGTAGTGATGGTAGTGATGGTAGTGATGGTAGTGATGGTAGTGATGGTAGTGATGGTAGTGATGGTAGTGATGGTAGTGATGGTGATGATGGTGATGATGGTGATGATGGTGGTGATGGTGGTGATGGTAGTGATGGTGGTAATGGTGGTGATTTTATAGCACCATACAAAAATTTGACGGCAAGACCCGCCGTCGATATCAGCGTTTTGTTGTGGATGTTAACAACCTTTCCTCTTCGTTTGGTGCTTCTCGTTCTCTGTTGTTTGAGGAATTTAACGTCGATTTAAAAAAGATGCCAGTTGAGATCGACTTTCTGGAACGACCCACACTCTGCTATCTTTTCTGCGACTTTGTTTTGAAAAACAAAACATTACCAACAGAATTCTCGCACCTTGCGCAACCATCCGATCTCACTTATTACTACGGTCTTTCTGTCTTTTTGGGCACGAAACAACTCTCGAACACCGTTTTCCAGTTCTCCCCCGTAGAAGCTAGTAGTTTTATGTACTACTACACCTCCTCTCCTAAGCGTATGCGTCCGGCTCTAGTTTCTTGTGCGTTTTTAAATTCATTCTTTCTGCCTGCACCCTCCATCGAAAGCAGACCCGGCCTTTTCCAATTGGAACACGTTTTTCGCCTTTTCCGCGTTGGCGGTACCAACAAGCAGAGCATGGAGCAGGTGCGAGAGGAGGAGGGCGAGGAGATGGGTAATCTCTTTGGGTCCTCGGATGAGGAATGATGATTTTTTTTTAATACATTTTCTTTGCTTTTTCTTTTTTTAAAAACGACGTAGAATCATCACGCATCCACTTATTGAATTCGACACAATGTGTGTTGTACTCACTAAATAATTAATATAAACACCTTAGTCAAACTTATCTACCCTCCCTCTAACTTTTGTGGGGTCCAGAACACTGTTGTTAGTATGCTTCCGCATCAATGTAACCCACAAACAAAAATGAAACATGTATACAATCATACAATATTCTAGTAAAAGATCACACAAGAGTTGCTAATTTAAGCGTTAATGCTCATGGTTTGTTCCATCAGGGTTTACTATACTAATGTAGTGCTTATTATAGGAACTGAATTGGCTTTTTATATGCTAGACCAGGCAGATACGAAAAAAAAAAAAAAAAAAAAAAAAAAAACTTAGATCGTTTCTTGGGCCTGCTGGATTGAATGACGCCTATGTTAGGCGCTCACCATCTTTATTCACCTCTGTCATCTTGAAGTTTACCGAGTACATCTTTTAAAGAACCTAATAACTTTCTATAAGACAATAACAAGATGTATGTGAGCCGAGAAGCCACCATTGTGAAAGAATTTATTCAGACACTATGCACGATGTGCGCCGGTCAAGTCTAAAGTGCTTTCACGTTCCAAATGGACAAGTCCTTTGTCCCGAATGAGGAAACTTTTTTTTTTTTTTTACTCATCTGTGGCAAAATAACCCAGGCATAACATTATACATATAATTCAGTATTTTTTTATCGGCTTTCTAGCTCGTGGACACAGAGACCCCCATCGGCCATTTTTTCAGAGGCTCTTTTTTTTTTTTTTTTTTCTCCCCCAGCACCCTCAGCAATCACGAAAGCGACTACTACAAAATAATGAAAATCCATCTAATCAGTCTATTATACCATTTAATTACCTCATGAAATGAGTAGATCTGGTTCTAACTTTATCGTTAATTGGTACAAAATTTTATTTACAATTTTATATTCCTTGCAGCAATCTGCTAAACAAACGCCTGGTGGTATTATTGTTAGTGTATAATACAAAATAGTGGGAAATGAAAGTATGTTACCGAAATTCGAACGTTTGTCAGAAAAACGTCCCCAAGGTATTCTGAAAGTTCTTGTTTTACTAAAGGTATCTTGCAGGAGCCAATTTTTGTCATTTTTGTCATGTCTTTAATGCTGGACATGCAGTAAAAAGACATGATGGCCTCTGTCAAAAATAGGATGAGTATTATGAACTAAAGTTTGCTTATACTGTTAACGTACCAAAATATGCCATACCAAGACAGCAATATCTTGGCTTGTTATTAATTGCGGTTTTCATAAAACCTGTAAGCTTTTGCATATCTAAATGCTTTAGTCTTAATTTGTTTTCGGTGGGATTTTTTAACTCAATGACATAAAGCGTTTGTAAGTTAAGTCTAATACCCCCATCAGCCTTTTTTTCGGTGACTCTGTTTTTTTTTCCTAAATAGCACCTTCAACAATCACACGAAAGTAATTACTACGAAAGAAAGTCAATTTCTTATACCGAGCATAATTCATACATATATGTATATTCCATTACCCTTCAATAAAACAGAGCGGTTTGGGATTTTGAGTCTCAACAAAATCCAACAACGTTTCGTTGATAGTTATTTGTTGCAACGGTTCAATGATGTTTTTTTCGAATGTTGACTCATCCAAGTTCTTGATATCATGATCTTGACGAAAAATAAAGTCAACACTACACATGAGGAGCATGCTAGCTTAGTGGTTATATTGTTACAAATATATTATGTCTTACAAGATCTTCAAAAACTTGGTGACCAAAGAGCATTCATTCAACAGCTTGACATAATGGATAGGATCCTTCTATTCAAGGAGTGAATACATTGTTCAAGAGATATAGTTTTTAAGGATATTATTACACTTTCACAAAAACCTTGAATTATTTTTAATTTCGTCTTTAAAATCATTGCCGTTATTTGAAGCATTCAGGTCCTCAACAAAAAAAAAAAAAATCTTTTGAAAGCACTAAAAAGCACTCCGGTTAGTTTGCGTATATCTAAATTAATTGATCGATCATACATGTCCAATTTAAGCTCTCTGTTTGACTTTTTCATTTTTTTTTGTTTCTCCTTTTGTTCCTTGAATAAAGTGTGGTCGTTGGGTTTGATTTCCCAGAACTATTGACATTTTTTAAAAACAGTTATACCTTAGAGTATCGTGTTGCTTACCTCATTGGGATTTGCCACTAAACCAGAAATAGAAGTAATCGAACTTGCGTTGCGTTTGAATTTCTTATATAATATGATTGTTAGAGACAATTATTACAGTATTTGAACTTTACCACTAACTTTTTTTTGAACTGCTTTTTCAAGTAGATAGTTTTATAATTAATGTGTAGGCTATATTCAACACAAATTATATGTACATCTCGATGCACAAGATACGAATGACTATAGACAATAAAATTGCTTTGTTGCTGAATCTAGAGTCTTCTTCTTTTTGTAACTCTAAAAATGTATCACCAAAAAGTAGTGCACATTCAGTGTAAAACGTCAGTAAATCAGGATTGTCGTTTTTGTTTTTGAAAAAGATTCCAGCTAATGAATTATTAATATGTAGTTTTTATGCTTATTTTTAAGCAACTTCTTACCTATTGCGACTGCGGAAAAATTTGATGGTATTCGGGCATAGTTTAAAAGTAAAAGGAGATAATAAAGTAAGTGGTTTTTTAGGGACCACAGGTGTGTACATAGGGATGGAGGGATACCCCGATCCATGGGTACCCTAGGTACACACCTGTGGTCCGTAAGAAAACACCTGTGGTCCATAAGAAAAACATTTTTTTTGTATAAATTTTATTTTGATATTGGATTCTTATGAAAGTCTCGCGTCCGAAGAGTGGTGTGAAGTGGTAAAGAGAGGGGTATGAGCTATCTATAGTTTGGAAGGGGTAAGTTAATCATGATACACAGAGTGAGATGTTAAAGGGTTCTTCTGGGATAACTCAGTGACCGATAAAAGCAAAGAAAAAGGTGTTGAATTCAGATTGGTCTACATAGGTCTTAAAAATTCTGATAACGGTGCTATCCACTATGTTTTATTTTCACTTAATAAACAACTTCTAGTGCTTACGGTAATAAAAAAATAAGGCCATTCTTGATACATGGTAGATTAACACAGCAAATTTTAAAAGATGCCAAAAGCAATACGTACGCCAATTCAATAGACAGATAAGCAAGTTCACTAGGCACTGTACAGCCCGTTAAAGTATTCACATTGGCAGTCAAATGACTGACGCCCAACACTAGGTGTTTGAATACATGGGATTGTATAAAGCATCAATAACGTTTATTATTAATTTACCCACGCAAAAATTGAATGAGAAAAATAAATGTACCCCCGTTAATATAAATACAGCTTAAGGTTTACGTATACCGGTGTTATTTCCCGGTTTAACATTTTTTATTTGAGGATGTGACACAGCACCCGAGATCAATCTAGGCCTGTGTACACGAATATAGAGAAGCCTTTGCACGTGTTAACAAGTCTAGTTACAAATTTAATGCAATACGTTTATTGCGTAGAGCTCTGTGAATTACGCAATAAAAATAAAATAACCATAATGATATTTTTATAACATTTTCAAGGTACACAATGTTAATGCCTTTGATATAAATTCTATTTTTGGGATAAAGCCTAAAATTGGACCTTATAAATATAGCCCTTGATACATATACGTATAAAATTTGGTCTTTTTTTAAAGATACTGACGATTATTAATGAAGCACTAGAAGATCAACAATATCCTTTTACGTATATTATTATTACAAAAATATGCAATCCCAGAGTGGCCCATACGTAACCCCACCACTGTAATTGCAAAAAAAAATCTTATGATCACAGTATAACTATATTGTAAGGCTAACGGAGAGAAAGAAACAGTCTCAATGCTAAGGATGAAGGTACCAACATGGATACGTTTTGATTTTTAATTTCACGATTCATGTGAACTCATCTTCGATCAATCTATGATCATGTAAGTAGCAAAGTAAAACAGCCCGATATGCATGATATTTAACTCATCGAAACTCAAAACTATGTATACAACTCACTTATAAATAATTACTGTGTAAGTGAAATACATGTTACTCTAGTCAGTGTCCTTTTTAGTATCCCCCAAGTTTAAAAATATATTGGGTCCCTTTTGTATTTGTGTGTCCTTCAAAATTCAAATATAAGTAGAGCCGAGAACTCACTCTTCAAAAAAATTATTACCATCATCTTTATAACTTAAATAAAACCTCCAAAATGAGATCTTCGCTTTTAATCATGCTTCTCGCTGCTGTGTCTCAAATCAATGCAGCTGCCACTCCTTATTCTGCTAGCAAATGTACTCTTACCTCCAGTAAAGGCGCAGGTCAAGGCGATGGATACAAGGGCGATTGTTGTGTTGACCAAAGTGATTGTATAGACGATTGTGTAATGGGTGCCTGTATTGGCCCTGTTAACACAAAAACTGTTACTGGTACCAAGACTAGTACCACCGCTGCTACTCCTACTGTTGTTCCTGGTAAATGTACACCTGGTTCTTTTGGTCTTGGTAAAGGTGATGGTTTTAAGGGCGATTGCTGTAACGATCAATCCGATTGCCAAGATGACTGTGTCAATGGTAGCTGTAATGGTCCCGTTAACACCAAGACTACAATTGTTTCTCCCACTACTACTGCTTCTCCCACAGCTACTGTTGGTCCTGCTACTTGTACTCCTGGATCTTCTGGCCTCGGTAAAGGTGATGGTTATAAAGGTGCTTGTTGTAAAAACGAAGCTGATTGTCAAGACGATTGTGTAAAAGGTGTTTGTAACGGTCCCATCAACACCAAGACTACAACTGTCGCTACTACTACCACTGCTACTGCTACTCCCACTGTTGCTCCTGGTACCTGTACTCCTGGCTCTTCTGGGCTCGGTAAAGGTGATGGCTATAAAGGCGCTTGTTGTAAAAACGAAGCTGATTGTCAAGACGATTGTGTAAAAGGTGTTTGTAATGGACCCGTTAATACGAAGACCACTGCTGCTCCTACTGCCACTACTACTGCTAGTGCCTGTAAGTCAGGCTTCTTTGGTAAGAACAATGGCGGAGGTGGTGACAATGCCTGTTGCAAGACCTCTAACGATTGCCAAGAAAGCTGCCTCGAAGGCCGCTGTGGCCTCGCATAAACATTCATCTCCTTCAAATTATACGCTATGTGATTTTACTGTAATACAATAAACTTTACATGATATTTGCAACATAAAATAATCCAGATATAAGTTTTATGTATGGTTTCATATTTAGTATATGGTATCTCAAAAGATATGGTATGTATTCACGCACCGTGTAGCAATGAGAAAAGAAAAAAGGATGACTGAGAATCTTTTACCAAAGAGACAAATGGGGTTGTGATTTTTAATTAATTATTTTGGTTAAAAAAAAAACGTGCTGTGTTATTTTCTCACACATTCTCAATGGTAATTGCAGCATCTCTTGTAAGGATAGGTTGTATAAAGTGCTTAGTTTTTTCAAAATCAATCATTTTTGTTACACATTCCACAAGACTGGAGCCAGTAATGTCAGGACCACCTGTATCATACATTTGTGCTGAGTACACTTTCTCGCTTGTGTTCAAGAAGACTGTTCGAAATGAAACGTTTTTCGCACCTGCCAAATCAAAAGCATATGATCCGACCATGTAAAAATTCTAAAAATACGATTAAAATTTTGGTATACGTCACTGACTCTATAGCGTACCTCAATACGTTGTGTCTTGTGAACGGCCATTCTCATCAACTCGGAATATACTTTTGGATGCGGTTTAGATATACGCAAATTATCGCAACATAGAGTGTTATTGCTCGTATATTTAGTTAGCTGTGTACGATTTAACAACGCCTCTGTTTCTGTAGATCCACCAACAGATAGAACCCAGATATCCCATTTTTCTAGTATTAACATATCTAATATTTGTATGGCCTCTGTATTTGGTTCAATTGCATCAAAAGACATCATGATAGCCTGTATTTGTACGTCAGTAGCTGTGATTTCAAAATCGTCACTGAAACACAACAATGCACGTGTCAAGGTCACTTTCAAAACTTTTAACAATGAACAGTATCTGCCTGCTTGAGAGGTAGCAATATAGTCACGTAAAGCAATATTATACCAGAAAGTGAAAAACTGTCTGGCTAGTCGTGGTGTCATTTCAAATTCTTGCTGTTGACCAAAGGTCTCTTCAATCGTGTCAATGATCTTTTCAAATGTACACAATGTACCTTTAACATTTCAAAGGTTGTTAATATTTAAAACAATTTAAGAGGCGTGCTTTTAAAAGAACATACCATATAAATCAAAAGCAACAAACGGCATTTGAGAGTTTGTCTAGAGAAAGAGAGTGAAATGTATGAAATCCGTTTCCCCACGTTTGCACTGCTTCACATTGCGTTTAAATATTTTACCGGACCACTGACAATATTAGATTATGCGTTAAAGACAACGGGCTTTATTTACATGATTATTCTATAGTGCTCATAAGATAAGGGTGATATACAATGACGTACATATAATATATATATATATATATATTCAGTCTGCTCTGTGCTTGAGCTTGCGTCGATTGAATACATAGAATTGAAGAAAGATCTAAAACGATCATATAAGTATGCGTAATTGCGTGCTACAAATAAATACTTGCCATGATGTCAAAGATAACAGTGCCCAAACTCCCAACAATCCAAGACAAGTTTACAATGATATATCTTCTTTCTGTGGATTTTAAGAATATAGACTATAGGTCCTGTTAGTTGAGAAATTTTCTATTTGTGTTGCTTGCTTTTACCGATGCAAAGAATAGGTTTCCAAAAACGGCATAAGTAAACATGCCAGAGCTAAGACCTTCTGTGCTTTGCTGACGCCAATTCTTGATTAACTGTGGAACTCTACTACCTACGTATAGGAAAGCGCTTGACCAACCCAAGATTTGTGGCACAAGTCTAATATTATTTTCATTTTCGTCTTTTCTAACAACTATATATGCGTAGAAAAATGCTACAGAAACTGTTGTTAATACACAGAATCCAATGAGATTGATCCACATTGGCTTCATCTTTTGCTTAACAGGTACACCTTCATTTTCTAATAACTCATTTTCCTCATCTGATGCTTCTTCTGATGATTCCAATGCACTCGGTCTTCTTTGCTTGATAGTTTTTATTGTTGTTAAAGCGACAGCTTCATTTTCATCAGAGCGTAATTCTGTGACACATTGTTTATAGTAAATGACTTGCCATATCAGACAAATGTCAGCAACTGTGTACCACAAGGCCAATAGAAACTAGAGGATTTTTCCCACAATGAATAACAATGCCTCTTTTTTTTGTGTACGTCAATATTACCATGGTAAACATGAGTCTTTCCATAATAATTGCTGCTAAATTGAATATATCGCCCGCAAGCCAAATAAACAAGAATGAGAGCGAGAGTCCGTCGCCATTCTTTCGCTTGTAGTTTTCTTGTAATTGTCTAAATGCAAAAGAATCAAATTAGGGTCGAGATGCTTTTTATTTGTTTAAAAATAGGTTTACGGTATAAAAACAATAAGCCAAAATAAAATAGAAATATAGCCAGCTATAATTGAGCTATCAGCAAAAGTCCAATTCATTTTAGACGAATAGCTGTCAAAAAAGCGTTTTATTTTTCCCACACAACAGAAGCCCAGCCAAAAAAAAAAATTATTTAATGTATGGAACAATGATTTGCCGAGTTTCATCATCTTCTTCGTCTTCTACCAACGTTGTGTCTTTTTGCATCGTAGCTGCAATTTGTCTTAAAAATACAGCCTTGTTCATGCATCTTTTTACCAATAGCAGCTAAATTTCTAGCATCGTCTAAGCCTGAATGCTCCCTTCCTTGAAACTCCATTTTTAATTGAGACAGCATATTGTTGATATTTTTGTTTTCTTTCTGGTGGTAGAACTCTCTAAATAATTTACGAATATTGACCCAAGGTATATCAAAGTAAGCAGGCCTAGGTTTTAGTTTACTGTGTTTGCACTGCTTTGTAATAAAATCACGAATATCGAAAGGTCCATCTGTTACGAATGCAGCTGAAGAGGATTGGAATAGCTCATATTTAGATAGGAAATCTTGAAAGTTGTTCAACACCTCAACAAAAGTTGGACTTTCATCTATGGTGGATTGTGTGATACCTGTCAAATTTGTACAGAATTCAGATAGGGTTGGATTGATTGTGGGTTTGACATAGGATCTAAATTCATCAATCTGCATAGAGTATTAATACGGGATACACGGACACGCAAATGTAGTACTTGCAATATTAAATGTCTTGCCGTCCACGAGAATCACGGGAAATTCGATAATTTCATTTGCATATGTAAACCCTCCTCCTTCAATGCAAGTTGCTTCCACGTCAAAAAACAAGTAATAATCAAAGGGTTGTACACTGTCAATAGGGTTAGCTTCCCCCTGTCATTCACAACAGGATCTCTTATTTACTTTTTTTCTTCTTCCACTTTTACTTCTTCGGGCGTTGGTTTAATAACCGTCTCTTTTTGTTTCTTTATTGCCTTTCGTAAACGTTGTTTTAATTCGGGTTTATGACCCTTTGTACATAGACCTAATTCTTCTAATGCGATTCTTAATCCTTCCACGGTTGTCACTGCTGGTTTCTCCATTTGGTTTAATGTTAAAAAGCGTAAAATTTAATTACCTAGAAGGGTTTTAGTACTCCGTCTTTTTGCCAAACAAAAGCAGTTTATTTGAGCTTCCTCTCATTCTCCCCTTAATCATGGAGTAAAACAGAACAGAACACTTAAAAAGATGCCACTAATAAACCCTAATAATAATAACACCATCTACGATGGAGGAGCTGCACTAGATAGGACTTTTACAATAAACGAATCAGACTCGGATTCTCTGTTCAGTACAGGTTCACATCATTTTGGGCAAGATGACGACGATGAAGAACAAGCAAACCAGACACTCTTAACACAACATGCCAATCGGTCTTCCACTTCCGTATTCTCTTTTGAAACTATACCCATGATTCCGCTTTCTCAAACTCAGGCGAGAGGTCCGGAATTACAAAAAAAAGTTTCGTTTTGGAACGGCTTAGGCTTAGTGGTCGGTATGATGATTGGCAGTGGATTGTTTAGTTCTCCAGGTTAGATTAAGGTAGAGGAAGAGAGAGAAAGGGTTATTGATCCGGTTATAAATTAGGACCTGTACTAGAGGCATCAGGGGCATATGGTACTGCTTTGGTGGTCTGGCTCTTGTCAGGTCTATTAGCTTTGTCGGGCGCTTTATGTTATGCTGAGTTAGGCACCATGTTACCCATGAATGGTGGCGAGGCTGTTTATTTAGGCAGAGCGTTCGGTAGTTTGGTATCATTTATATTTGAATTTGTCACTATTGTCGTTCAAAAGGTATAATCTTGAAAATCGAATGCATTCTCGACACTAACCTGTGAATAGCCTGGTAGTTTAGCGATTATATGTATAGTGTTTGGTGATTATGTCTCCCGTATTGCATACCACACTTATTTTTTCAACGTACCTCACAATTCAGATGCTTCGGTTGAATTAGCAGATTCAGTCATTCCGAAATTCCTGCCAAAATTATTGGCTGTCGTTTGTTTGTTTATATTAACATTAATTAATGCATTGTCCGTCAGAGCTGGTATTCGAGTTCAGGATGTCTTAACGGTTGTCAAGGTATTAACAGCTATTGTTATTTCTGTTGTTGGTGTTGTGGTCTTATCGAATAAGGGTCTTGTTGTCGGTGACAGTTTTCAAGGTGAACCATTTGTTGGGTTTAGTTCAATCAGTTTTGGTCAGTTTGCCGTGGCTTTTTATTCGGGCCTTTGGGCTTATGATGGCTGGAACAATTTAAATTACGTGTCGGGTGAAATGAAGGATCCTCATAGAGATTTACCACGCGTCATCATATTTGGCATCCCTCTTGTCATCTTATCTTACATGCTTTCCAACGTGGCTTATTTGGCTGCACTTCGCCCTGAAGTTGTAATGCATACAAACACTATTTCAATGGACTTTGGAAAGAAAATATTTGGTCCTGCAGGTGGAATTATATTCGCCGTCTGTGTGGCACTGAGTTGCTTTGGTGTAAGTACATATTAGTTATTGCTAAATCAAGTAGTCTGAACGTTTGCTTTCTTAATTTAGTCTGCCAATGCAAGTGTGTTTACAGGAGCTCGTATTATCTACGTATCAGCGAAACAGGGACATATCCCTAGCTTCTTTGGAAAACTTGATCAAACACGCCAAACGCCTATTTTAGCACTGATATTACAAGCTAGTCTGACCACCATCATGATCATGATTGGAAGTTTCAGAATGCTTGTGAATTTCTACTCACTATGTGCATGGATGTAAGTATATTTCACTTTATTTACATCTAATGATGGACTGACACACTGGGTAGATTTTACTTTTTAGCGGTTCTTTCTTTAATCATATTTAGATATACTGAGCCTGATTTGAAGAGACCTTATCGGGTTTGGTTATCGACACCAATTTTGTTTTGTATGGTAGCACTATTTTTATGCACGACTCCGTTTATCGAAGCTCCTGTTGAAAGTCTGATTGCACTAAGTTTCGTATTACTTGCAATTCCTATTTGGTTTGGGTACGTCAAATACAGAGAAGCCCTTAGTAAAGGGTGGGATCGTAAGTGTTTTCATTCGTATTTTAGGAGGCACACTATTCTGACATTTTATAGATCTAACAAGTCGGTTCAGAAAAAAACAAGGTTATCAGGGTATGGAAATGACCGAAACAGACTAAAATCCTTTATATACACATACAATACATATAGACTCATTTTTACGATAATAATAACATTTTTTGTTTTTTTTCAATGCAAAAATTAAGTTTTGTGGGTTATATACTCCTTGATCTCAAGGGGACAACCTCTGCCAATAAAAACAACGGGATGATCACTTTCTATTGAAAAAGTTGTTCAATACACAAGAAAGGGAGATGTGAGGCAAAAAATGCTTAAATAGAACAATGGTTATAATAGGAAAATTTATAGTTATTTTTTTCTTTCTTTCTTTCTTTTTCACTTAATTTGAATGAGTTACCAAGACTACTATCAAAAATTATCATTGCCACCAGTGCCACCCAGAAGCGTGATTGCGCAAAAATATAAACAACAGGAACTGGAGGATCAAATATGCACACTGATTGATGAAATCGATTGCAAAAGCCTTCAAGAACGATTAAAAACCGCTATGGATAAACTCGTCTTGTTTTGGAGAAATAAGCATGATAGTCTGCTAGATTCACTGGAAAATCTAGAGCAATCAAAAAAGCAACTTGAACATCGACTGAGTACACAAACACAGCATATGGATAAATCCAATCGAGAAGCACAGACTTACAAGGCCCGCTATGAAAACTATTCGCAACAACAACGAGCTTCTACCAGAAGATCTAGTTGTAAATCAGGCAATAGCTGTGTAACCTCTTCTTCAGCGAGATCCTCTTCTTGTTCCTCATCTTTTATTCGAAGCACCTTTGTGGATGAGAGCACCGAACCTCAATTTTATGACGCACTCAGTGATAATGAATTTGATCTGTATTCGGTTATGTCCGATCCTGATCCTTGTACACAGCCAAACTCCCCTTATATGACTCCCCTAATGTCGCCCCTATCCATAAAATCTCGAAATGAGGATAATGAAAGTGTACCTTCACCCACCCGAGTCGTCGAAGAAAAGCCCATTCTGAAATATGCTTGTGGTGATGGTTTTTGGAATACAATCGCACGAGGAAAGACTAACAAATCCGAGGTAGATTTGTTGATCAGGTACCTAACTTAGCTAATTCATTTTTAAATATTAAAACTAATTTAAGAAAGCAATTACATTCGGCGTGGTGGTAACCCGAATATTGCCAAAAACTCAGAAACTGTCAAGGATGTAAAAGAGGGTTATGGTC
Organism: Mucor piriformis; assembly: GCA_943193625.1. Classification (NCBI taxonomy): domain Eukaryota; kingdom Fungi; phylum Mucoromycota; class Mucoromycetes; order Mucorales; family Mucoraceae; genus Mucor; species Mucor piriformis. The sequence continues at coordinate 2,005,080 of OW971871.1, read as the reverse complement.
TCATCCATGCAATTATTGCAGTAAAAAATACTTCTGCGTTACAGCAGCTCTTGGCTGCAGGGGCCCACATCAATGTCTACCCACTGGCCTTTAAAGTACAAGATAATCTGACTCCTATTATGTTGGCAGCTAAATTAGATTACATAAACGGTGTAAAACTATTATTTGAAAAGGGTGGAATTGCTTTATTAAGCCAGAGTAGAGGACCCTATGGTGAAAACATACTGCATGCTGCTGTCCAAAGTGGGTCTGACGACATGGTCAGTTACATATTGGGATTATCACAGACAGAATTACTCGAAAAGGCAGACAACAATGGTATAATAAATAAAAACTAACTTAACAAACAATGACTAATTTTCACTAGGTGCCACACCACTTCATTATGCTTGTATCACTGGGAAAACTCGTATTATCACACAGTTTATTCGAGATTGGCAATGTAGACCAGACCCAAGAGATAATAAAGGAGAAACACCACTTCATTATGCTATCCGTAATCGAAAATTAAAAGTGGTGGTTCGACTAGTTGGAGATTTAGGTGTTTATCCAAACCCTTACATATTCAAACAGGTCCCTACTCCACTCGACCTTGCAAAATCAGGAGGATTAAAATCCGTTGCTGAATATTTGAAAAGCGTAGGAGCTAAAACCACAAAAGAAATGGAAAAAAGTACAAATACCGTCCATAGCAGTAACAGCAGTACATTTAGCGGCAATAGTAGTACGAGCGGTGATAGTCTGACCATTGGTCCTTCTACTGCTGTTGTTGGTGTAAGAAGATACTTACATACAAAAACTTCTCAAATATTACGAAACACCTTTGACCTGTAAGCTTATAAAATACATAACACTACTTTGTAATACTCGTCCTCCATGCTTCCTTTCTTTTTATTGTATTTACATTGTTCTGGGACCTTGAAGAATATCTTTAAGATTACCTTGGGCATCAGATGCTTGACGCTCCCAATACTTTTGTGTCTTTTCTAATTGTTTAATATCTTCATCAGCTTGTACAACTGAATCAACATACTGTTTCTTCAAGGTACTTAAAGGACTTTGAATAAACCTAATGAGACGTGTCAGTCGACCCTCGAAACCCCCCTTTCACGACAAAATAACTTACATCTTTCCAATAGGCTTATAAGTCTTTGTGCTGTCATCTAAGCCATCTAATTCACGTCTAGTCAACTCGGCCATTTTACGCTCGCGTTGCTTTCCTTGGATTTGTGCCTTGACTGTGTTTGTTTGCTGTTGACTATGGATGAACTTGGCTTGTAATTCAACAAAGACCTACATTGTTTGATTAATCAGCAGCAGTACTTTGTACACGTGTACACAAATTACCTTGCGAATGGTATCATCTGAGAGAGAAGACATTGGAACGATTTATAGAGATGATTTATAAAAGAAAGATTCTAGCGAGATCCACAAACATCTATTTGACAAATAAAAAAATATGACTGCGGGGTTGCTTTTTTTATTAAATCATCTCGAAAAGGAAACAAGTTCCTAGTTTTCTTCTTTTCTTTCTTCTTATTCTTACTACGCAACCCTAATCAACCATGGAGTTTCCCGATCTTGGAAAGAAATGTACTGCAGTCGCCTGCAATGTTAATGGTAAACTTTTTTTTTTTAAACATAAACTGGACCTGAGCTAATACAATTTTAGATTTCTTACCTTACACCTGTGTGAACTGCAAAAGGATCTTTTGGTAACAATAGCATTGAACTCCTCTAGGCGTTTTTACTAATTATCATCATAGTCAGGATCATTTCAAATTACAAGCCCATCACTGCCCAAGTTTACAAGACCCCAACATGGATATTCGGTAAATTTTATGTACAAATACTTTAGAAACAACTTGGAAGAACTAATTGTAAATTCTAGTGTACCTATTTGTCCCATCTGCGACAAGCCTGTACCAGTGAAACGAGGTGATGATCCCAATATCAGAGTAAGTTTCTTTGAAGCATATGTTCAATATGCAACTATTAACATTCAATTGTTTAGATGAATCAACATATTCAAAGTAATTGTTCGGACTTGCAACCCAAAATTGATAACACATGTCGTAAAAAGGGTTGTACAACAAAAATGCTGGTACCAATGCATTGTCCTGAATGCGGCCTATCCTTTTGTGTCAAGCATCGGTTGGAAATCGATCATCAATGTCAAGGCAAACCTACTTCAAAAAAGACTACGCAAACACAGGGGCCTTCAAGGGCAGACATGGAGAGGTAAAATTAGGTCAAAATAAAGCAAAAAGGTCAGTCTTGACTCACTGGTATACATAGAAAAAGAAAGGAAAGATTGGATGTGAAGCAGGAAATTGCTCGGCTCCAAGCAATGGCAAAACAAGGGGTAAGCATTATAGATGACGTGGATATCAGTTACTCATCGCTTATTTTAGAAAATTACTGATGCTGAGCAGATTCAATTAGCAAAGCTTTTATCCTTAAAAGAGGATAAAGCGGGAAAATGCATTGTTTGCTAATCCGCCGTGCCCCCCACCTTTAGAGTGTACATGTCAAATATTTGACATACACATTATATATCACTCCGTTTTTTATTCTTACTATAATTACATATGCTCTAATAACTTTACAAATACTGTCTTTTGGTCAGCGCAACTCTGTGATTTTTACCAGAGCGACCTAAACAAAGATATACAACATATAATAAAGATTAGTATGTACATTTGAAGTGCAATCATATCAGCATGGATTTATAATGCTGCTGATCAGTATTTCGTACCGAGTTTCTTGCCGATACATGCTGTTGATTCATACCAGAGGTCTTATCCTTGTAGCCATAAGTACATAGAAGTAGCGTTATGTCTAAAAGTAAATGATAGTAGAATGTTACCAAATAGACCTAGCTTACATGGCACTTGAGCAAATTTTCTTTGTAGAAGACGTAGAGGAACTAGCTCATATTAATTAAATGAACGATTATCAATTCTTTGTTTCCGAAAATACGCGTAACACTATAGCTTAGAATGTAGCAGCTTTTTAAATGTAAGACAATTATCACTATAAGTAGTAATATCATCTAATGCATGGACTAGGTTATTTTCCCCCCTTTACTCTCCTTTTTAATTATTTTCTATACAGTTTATTAATGTTATTTACCAAATAACTTTTCCCCATTTTTGAGGACCGACTGACCATATTCCCGAATTTTCATCTAGTAACTTTACAAATACATTAACCCAGGCCTCCCGTTTACTCTGTGGCGATTCTGTTATTTTGGATTTGGGTAGACTTAGTAATCCAGTGTATGTAAAATAAGAATTACGAACGTTGGCGATATAAATAGTAGGAGGTTGTAATAAAGCGGACTTAGGTAGTATGTGAGTACGCATTCCGTATATTGTTGTTTTTTTAGCTTACTTGATTACCGTTAGCACTCAGTGCTTGAGATGGCTCCGCAAATATCATACTCACTCCCAGTCTATCATCGAAATGTTGCATTTTTTCCTTTGTCACGAAACATACAATAATTGCCTTTTTAATCCTTTTCTCCAGTTCTATTTACGAAATTAATGAAAATATTCCCGTCTTATCCCTTTAATTTCTTACTTTTTTCATGTTGATTGACCTTGACAAGTCCTTCAAACTTGATAACAAGGTCCTCGTTTGTTTGAAGTGTAACTGGTTTCTGTTCGCTTAACATGGGTTCAGTAGTTAGCTGAATCGATATATTTTTGCGATTCTCAAAGAACGATTTTGGCAATATTAAAGGTTCTGCCATGATCGTTTTCAAAATATGTCTCATATTTGCGCTACATATCTATACAGTAATTAGTATGCCGTGTATTTTTCATCTTTTTTTTTACACTTTTACCGAATAGCGATCCGCTTGATCCAGATGATCCAAATCGTCCCATCCTGTAACTGTTCTCACAAACCCTTTACATAAATCGAGCATGTACGTAGATTGGTCATAATTTAGAAGCTTGGGTGGTGAGATATATTGGCTATTAATCAATGGAATCAATGATGGATCGATGCAAAAAAATAATTGACTGGACCCAAAAAAGGTACGAGCAGCATGTTCGCATATTAAAGCACAGATCTTATAACTTTCAATCACTTCCAACATCTCTTTCTCAATACCAAACTGTGCCTGTGCAATAAAATCGTATCTAAATGCAATCTTACGAAACATTACAGAGCAATCTTCCATTAATTTTGCCTGTTTTTTCAAATTGGAGTGATCAAGGACTGATATCGTATGTTGAATAGCAGCCAGCATTTCCATGCGAAGCTGTATATACCATGATTGATTGGTTCTAGGCTTTTCTAACGATTGCAGTGCTTTAAGTTGTGTCAAGGATTTGATAAACTTATTGGAAACAGATGGCGTGTATCCGCTATTGTTGATAGTTTGATCTTTGGATAAAGTCCATTCTGCATGTGCAAGTGAAGATAAAGAACTTAGCCAGTAGAAGCAAGCTTCTGTATCTACTTTTTTACACAATCCGTTCATAGTGGTATACATCAGTTCGTACCATCCACATGATCCAGCTTCCATGCCGATTAAATAAACATTCCATCCGTTATTCAAGTAGCTTTTCTTCTCATCGTCCCATTGCCCAAATTGATTTAAAAGTGATATAAGCACTGTTGTCAGTTCATGGCTACTTTTGGTGGTCCGTAATAAGAGACGTATCAAATTTACCTAATAGACCTAAATAAGTTATAAACAAAAAGCATATGAGTTGATATCTACTTACATATACAGTCGGTCTTTTCTCTCTCTTTTGTAACTCTTTCAGTGCTTCGTCAGGAAACCATGTGGATAATTGCGTGCATTTTCTCGATATAGAAGACAGATAAGGTAGCAACACAGCCGCAATTTCATCTACGCATCGATAAAGTCAGTACGACTGGCATCAAATTGATCCCCGCTGCTTACCATCGGCATTAGCTAATAACTTATAAGCGTCTCTAAAAGATGAATCGCAATCCCATTCCTCTAAAAGTAAACAAAAATTTGATTTGATTTTCAGCAGTTCTTTTAACTGTAAATTATGGTTAGATATGTATTCTCTTTCTCAATTATCTTGCTTACTCTATACTTGTTCGCTTGCTTCAAGTTTTTGTCTTGGTTGATCAATACCAAATCAACTTTTGTAATCTGCTCTGCTACTCTATAACCCAACTCCTTCATCTTCGGGAGTATTTCAATATCAACATCCATCGCATCATCATTCCTTCTTATAGTTAAAGTAACGCGTAAGACGGTATATAATAATTTCGCACAAGCGATTAAAAGTGCGTATTGTTTGGTTTGCACAGCACGGATCATGATTTTCTCACATTCGTATATCGACATGGTAAACTCTTCTAATATAGGTGAACTAGATGTAATAGTCTGCACAATGAGTTTTTGGTGGGTATCAATTAAGCTTTGCGCGCACTTGAACGCTCTTTGTTGTGTTCTGATATCTCCCTTTGATATAATTACTTGCAATAAGCGAACAATATGTGTTTCATCAAACATGATGTCGTTCTTTCCGAGAATAAATAAATCGTACAAGACGTTATACCGAACATCTTCTCTTGTATCGTGTAATGCATAATTTAATAGTCGATCTATCTAGTGGGAAAAAATGTTGATAAAAGCACAATGTATAAAAATATGTCTCTTATACCTGTTCTTTTCGGTCAATGACAGCTTCGCTTAGCAACAAGGTGAGTGTTCTTAATGTGACGATTACAAGTTTGCTATCCGTGTTCATATCATTCAAAAGATTCAGACACGCCAATTTCGCCTACACAAAACATAAGTTTCGTTTCTTTGGATTGTTATTGATATTGCTTACCTGTCTTGCCATGCCAATATCTTGATGCATATGACGGAATATTTTGACTAACCTCAATTTGATGTCAAATGGCGTATCTGCTTCTAATTTTACATAGAAATATATTAGACGATCAAAACCCTTTGTAGGTACTTTGGCTCTTACTCTCGATTTTGTCTGCTACTTTGGAAAATATGACTGAAGGAAATCTATTTGATCTTGCACAGATTTGATCTCCTGCCCAGATAGCTGCTTCGAGCTCAATTCTATCAGTCGCCAGCTCTAGTCGTTGGATAATACTAATATACATTAATTGTATAGCTCGTTTATTGTTCATAGATTCTTACCCAAATTGGACATCGAGTTTTTCTGCGATAATCATTGACATACAACCGAGAACACTGTGAAAGGTCAGATATCAAAAAGTTCGCGACAACTGTATATACCTACCGCAAGGTGATGGAACGAGCGATAGTGTCATTACTACCGAGAATGGGTAAGATACGTCTCACGGTCTCTTCTACATTAATCACTTTGGCTAAATGAAGATCTGAGGCTTCCTTGAATACTTTATATACATAATATTTGACATTGTTGTTGCTATTGTAAGGGAGTCAATTAACAGCACAATACGTGTTAAAATTTCTTTGCTTACTATGTTCGAAACCAATCAGCTAATTTCAAAATGGCAGCATTTATGACAACAGGGTAAGGGTATTGTTCAAAGATATGAATGAAACCGGTAAGTGCTTGGATTTGTGAACCTTGAATGTTTAAAGCTGCTGAGCGTGATTTTTTGTTAAACTTGGCTTCTAGTTCCAAAAGCGCTTTATGACCCCCGGTTTGATCTCGAGCTGCTGAGGTGTTGAACTCTTCCATGGTTGCTAAAAGAGTAAAAAAGATCGCGACGTTCTCAAAAAGAAGTTGCGTTGGAGCGTTTTAAACAGCCGCGCTTACCCAAGATCAAACTCAATGTGAAAGATTAAAGTCAGTTAGTGTTATACAGTGTTTATACAGTGTTTCAGTCTAAAATGAGAGACGATCGCAGACAAGTGAACAGAATAAATTAGACTGAAGGACTTTTTTTTGTAGGCACATGTCAAAATATCTTTTATGAAACATTGATTTAAATAAAAGAAATGATGTCAATTCTTTTTTTTCTTAATGGAACCGCCTCTGAAAATCATAGCAGTTAAAAGCTCAGTCACTGGTATTGGGTGGAATCCACAGTATGTTCCGCTAATTAGGAAACATTTAGCCACTGTCAATACTATTGTAACGCATATGTTTGCCTTTTGAAGTACATCATTCTAGAATTGGAAAATGATCCTGGCTTTGCCCTTGAGGATTTTGCCAATGTTGACTTTTACAGAGAAGTCTCCCTAACACTTCAAATTTATAAGCCAAATAGACAAACAAAGTCTACAAAGTCAAACTTATTATTTTAACATAGTTGATATAAGCCAATCAACTTAACGTATGCACATCAAATAGCCTCGTATGAGTAACAAAAATGAGTACAGCGTACCTGAATGGAATCTCTTTACAGTTCGGGAACAAGCTACATATGTTCTTAAACATACTTTTGAAAAATAATGAACGAATAGAGACATCACAAGCTAAAATGAAGAAGAAAGGGAAATCAGAAAAAGAAGTGATAGATGCAGTAAAGGCTATTGTTGATCAATCTATTGAATAAAAATGATGATTTCTTCTTAAAAAATCGATGGCCTACCAAATGAATTTCTATCTTCCTATGATGTCGATATGATTTGTAACTTCTTAAGCGCTTATCTTAAAGATTATCAGTTTATCAAGGACTCTATCTACTATTACTGTAAAGCAAACACCCTGAGGCATTTAAAAGCCTATTATAAACTTTCAAGTATGTGTGAAATCTTTCAAGGCAAATCTTTCAACTGCTTTCCGTTGAGATGAACATTCATATCGTCCTATATGACAATCGATACTCTTATTTTAAACACCCAAATTTTGAAGAATCCTGTTACCAGTCATTTGGACAAAGAAGTAGTATGGGTAACTGTCCTTGATTTTACAAAAAAAAAGCAACGAATCCATGAGATGAAAGAAATACAATGAAGTTTAGAGGCATGTTATTTATTGATGGTGTTGGTGTGTCTATATTAAAGCAAAACCTTGACACAAAGAAAGGTAGTAGTAGTGGATCTAACAGAAAAATAAAGGAGGTTGAAGAGGAATTCCAGTATATTTACAAGTTGGAAGAAGAAGAGCTATTGTTTAATGTTGAGATGTATGTGTTGATTGATCCTGGTCGTCGCGACGTCCTCTAATGTCATAAGAAATTTTTGGTATTGTGAAAAATAGATACATTTTAATGTATGTGCATAGATTAGCAGCTTTACACTTTTAAAAATTATTTATGTGTATCATCATCAGCTAAAGTACCTTTATCATTTTCTACCAAATTTACCCAGCTTTCAGGTAAGTATTTTAATCCTATTTGAATGCGATATTATTTTTTTGATTTCTAAACAATTTTTAGCAAGAATGATGATCTGGTCAATGTTATGGTATTAATTCGATTACTACTATAAAAGCAAGAGCATGATATGAAACAAACATTCAGTTATTGATTGTTCAGCATAGAAAACCATGCATATATTATTACATTGGTATATACTTGTATATTGCAGAGTAGTCTACCTATAAATAAACAATCGTCATTTTCTTAATTCAAACCATCTAGTTATTTAAAGGCTCTTTATTATTGTTGCATAACAGGCTTCAGTAAATAAACTGTGTAACTACTTTGTAAACAGACTGAAGATCAAACAAAGTAGAGGTGGACCTGCCTATCAAAGCAGTTTTACTTCTGTACAACTCTCTTCAGAAACACAATGACCCGTCTTTTAACCTAATAAAACTATCAATATGTATTTCATATCTGTTGGCAGATTGGAAGTGGAAATAAGGAGTGTATCGTTACACAGGCTAAGGAAGCGCATTTTTTAACCTGGGTAAATGAATGCATCTTGACACTCCCTAATTTACTTTTTTAGACGAAAAGGAGAAGTGTTGCATAAAAACAAGTGTTATTAAATTGTATCATATACCATCAGAGATACGCACAAACATTACACGTTAGTATCATAAAAAAACAAACGACAACGATCACATAAAATTTTCCCCTTTTTCTTTTTCTCTCTTTCTTTTTTTTTTTCTTTTTATTCTAAAAAAAAAAGCATAAAGGGAATATATGTAAATGAAAGAAGAAGGAATTGTTAAGGATACGAAAAAAATATTAAAGCAAATTGATTCGATTGTTATCAAAAGAAATCAAAGCGTAAAAAAGAGTTAAAATCAAGAAGGAGCGAAAAAAGACACTTATCTTTCCATTAATAGTTGGAGATTTGCTTATGGCGGACACTGGAATCGACATTAGAAATCATGTATATTTTTATACCAAAACTGACTCTTAAACAACAACAACAACAACAACAAAGCCTATTTCATGATCACCTGGTCACTATTATTAATGCTTCTACATTGTTATCCTCTGTCATCAGAGCCATTCTTTCGAAATTTAAAAATGAAGAGACAACAACAGAAACTTTATTAGTAGCAAATCATCTTTTAGAGTTGGTCGAAAGAATGAGACATCAATCTTTAGACAAAAAGAGCTTTAAAGTAAAATAATAATAATAAAAAGGGATAAACAAAGCACTAATTTGTTATAGTTACTTATCGTAACACATTTGTATCAACTTATGAACTCGATGCTGTTCTCTTTTTTGAATCAGCAAAAAAAACCTTCGGCAATATTGACACCTCCTTCCACCCCAAATAAAGTAAAAAGTGAGATCATAAAAATGCAGAGACATTCGTAAAAATTCTAACTATTTATTTGTGTGTAGGTGAGACATATTTACTGCCATCTTTTCTTTATCAAGGAGGAACTCGTGCAAAAAAAAGGTAACCATAAAAAACAGGGATAATACTTGACATTCCTATTATTGATACTTTTCTCCTTTTTACATTCTTTTTCTTCTTCTTTTATAATGTACACATTAAAAAATAATAATAGCGAAAAAATTAAAAGTAGCCATAACGATACAGGTAACAAAGAAATAGAAGACACAGTACATAAAACTTTAACACACATACATCATAGTCGGCAAAAGATTTATTCGCAGCATATCTTCCCTGAAAAAAAGTCACCATCATAACGTTTTGGACTCAAATGGTCAATCTAGACTAAAAATCGATGAACAAAGAGTCATAGAAGGAGAATCAATAAAAAAAACAAAAAACAGCTTGAGGTACTTCTTTGGTGGTAATAAACGCCAGCCAAAAGATATATTTGAAAATAGTAACGAGGTACCAAGACATTTAAATATTCATTGTGCATTCATTTAAACAACTGTATAGTTAGATAATACCAATAAAAGAGCCTCTGTTCAAACATTGATATCTCCATTTGCAAGAAATATAAGTGTCCGTACAACAAATGATTTTGAAAGCTCTGATTCCGCTTGCTTCACTACAACTTCAGATATTACCGATACCATGGTTACAACTTCTATTCAGAGAGAATATGCCGAACCAGTATTTATAAAAGAGCAAACATTTTATTTGAAGCATAACAGATCAGAGAATGACTTGCGACTACTTACATCCATGTTAAAACCGCGGGGCCCAAAGGAATTAAAAAGATGTCCATCACAGCTATCATTAGCGAACAAACTGTATAACATCAATTCTAGTGAAGACGAGGATGACGAGATATTAAAAAAGGTTAAAGAAAAAGGGAAGGAAGGCTCTATACTCCATGTGTCTGAAAATGGCGAAGATGTATTGGTTATGGAAATGGTACAATCAAATAAATTACAGGTATTAGCGGGTACTTTGGAAAGATTATTTATGAAATTAGCCGACGAAAGTTGTCAAGATCTAGACTATGTAGACACATATATCTTGAGTCATCTATTTTTCACCGATTCTTTCGAGTTACTAGAAAACCTAATGGCCAGATTTCATTTGGAGGCATTACCCGGGGAAGCAAACTACTTTAAAAAGTGGCAACGATGTATTCAAGTCAAGTAAAGTCTCATTTAAAAGAAACAGTTATCCCTTTGATTAATATTTATTAGAGTATTAAACGTTATTTCTCGTTGGATTAAATTACAGTTTCAAGACTTCACACTAAATCCAATATTAATTACACGTTTAGAAGCATTTCTAAGCGGCGATGTCAATCGTGCTGGTTTCACGGTTGAAGCAGATATGATCAAAGAAGCTTTAAAAAGACAAGTATGTATGGCTATGCCAATATTTAGTTAGTTGCTGACATTTTAAATTACAGAATGTTCAATGTTCCAAGTCAAGGCATTCGTTCATTGTTCAAACGTCACAATCACTTGTGTCATTTGGTAACAGTAGTACAACAACGAGCAATCCCATTGTGAGACGACCTTCTGTTACACCAAGTTTTCTATCTTTTGTATCATACTCAACGCCACCCGACTCGCCACTTTACTCACCAGATGTATTCCTGTCTCTCAATTCTAAAGATATTGCAAGATATTTAACATTGGCTGATTTTTACATATTAAAATGCATTACAGCGCAAGATTACCTAACAATCTACTACCCCAAAAACATGAAGAAGAAAAGCAAGGACCTTATAAAATTAGACTACGTAGGCATGATGACCGAACGAGCAAATAAGCTAAGCAAATGGGTAGTTGAAGAAATCACTGTACATAAAGTAAATAGCAAACAAAGAAGAATGACCATAAGAAAAATGATTGAAATAGCAAAGGTAATTCAATAAAACTCCGCTGGCAATATAAAGACTAAACATTAAATAGCTTTGCTTGAACTGGAACAATTTCCATACCAGCATGGTGCTCACGATGGGTTTAACACAATTGCAAGAGTTTAGAGATAATACGTGGCAACAGGTGTCTCTGCTACCTAACAGAGACATTATGACATTGAAGCAGCTGATAAAGTATCTAAACGTGTGTAACAATATGAGCTATTATCGACAAGCGTTTAAAAAGGCATCAAAAGCACCCTGTATACCATTTTTTCCGATCGTCCTCAAGGATTTAACGTTTTTGATGGACGGTAATGCAACAATTAACACCAGTGGATTAGTTAATTTTACAAAGTTTCGAATGCTGGTACAATCTATCCATAATGTGCTGAATTATACCATTGAAAATTATTATTTTGCCTCTGAGCTGGAATATTTCCCATTCTTTCCAAACCAAACCATGGTTCAGCAGCCGCAAAGCGGTTTAGATATGGTAGCAGCTACTTTGGAAACACAAATAAAAAATTGTTGCATTGAAAATCCTTGTGATTAATAAACGTTTGATTATTTGTCTTTTTTTCATTGTCTATTTTTTTATTCTTTTGTTGAACTAATGAGATGTCAGGTTTAGACAATAGTTCCTGGAACTAGGGCATTTCAAAGAGGAATGTAAGCCTTAAAATGACAAACAGCATTGACAAGCATCGATTACATTAGGCTTACTGCGGTCTTTGCGATACCGTCCAATCTAACGAGTGGTTAAAGATAGGTTTATTTAGTTAATAAATCAGGCATAATAAACCTTTTTAAATTTAAAATGGGATATCAACCTTCTTTTTATCTTCTCCATCTTAAAATTACACCAAAAAAGGTATGTTGGGCCTACTTTATAATAAATAATTGTTACCTATTGACTTTACATGTGATAAATCCGCGTCGTTTTAAACAAAAGTAATGGTTAGCTTTTAGTGAGAAAAACCATCTAGACATAGCTGATCAATATTTTATCAGCCTAAGAAATGGCCGTGTAAAACCAGTAACTGACAATGATACAGCACCACCAGTTACTTCAATTCGTAGCCAAATGAAAGTAATTTAAATCGAAAATGACTTCTTGAACCTACAAAAACTCCTCAAACCTGTTATGAATATCTACTGAGCAAAGTTTTAGTAATTTTGTTCGTTACTCTTCTGTTAACCCAAATTTTATCAAGAGTACTCAAGGTGCAAAAATAGGTGAAGCTTCTCGTGAAGTGGCCAAGCAATTTTGGCATGACACCAATGTTGCATATCCACTACACAAAAAAAATAGTATGATAAACATTGCCGTAAACTATATGAATGGCGTAAATGGATACGTTCCAACCGCCGGTAATGTTGTGTATAATACAACGTTTTCAGTTCTTGAAAGTAGTAGCCGCGCCATTCGAAAAAGAATAGCAGCAACAGCTATAGCGACATTATCATTATAATCACCATCATCAATACAAGTAAACCCTGAGAAAATTATTGTATACAATACCTCTGAGGACTATTTACTTATGATTGCACATAAGAAATTACTTAAATGGGATGTCTTACTGGGTGATGCAGAGATGAGGATTATTTACAGCTACATTTCCAAATACTCCGACAGCAATTATTTTCGAACGAATGGAAGAAAGAGACCGCATCCATTGAATTGGCCATCGAACAACAAACCAAGAATGTCAGAGCCAATGAAACCATTCTCAATCTATTACGCTCACTTATGAACAAGCATGGTCAATTTGTCTTTTATATGTATTGGTACGAAAATGATGGATACATGTCAGCCATTGAATGTAAAGATAATTACTACCTTGCAAAGAATTGGTGTAGTTTATCCATCCCCCAGACTTTAAAAGCAATCAGTTTACTGAAGGGCACCATCCAGCATCTGTTTTCTATGAAGTATTATTATATGACAATGTACAAGGCTGTAACAATAGCCATCAATGAAGATAAAAGAAAAGCCGGAATAGGTTACCTTGTAGGTGTCTCCCACTGTGCCTTCGCTTGGCCCCCGTAGGACTGACCTTAGGTTCATCGAAACCGATTCCCCTCTGCTTTAACTTTGCAGCCTGTTCCCCGTATCACATTCAAAATGTCGGCTAAGCGAACAAAGAGACCTAAAGCCTGATCCGACTTGATGACAATTGAGGTTTTTTTTTCACTTCGCCCTTTATGATGATGAACTATTGTTTTTATTATTATTATCAACTAGCTGTTTGAATAAAGTTCTAAAAGTATTTGCTTCCTCAAAGAAATGTATTACAAAAAGTGGCCTTCGATTAAATGTAGTATAGGTTAAACATAAAAAAACTTTTAAATCCAGCTCGACTTTGGATCCAACAAGAGTATCCTAGCACATAAAAAGTGCTGAGGTAAAAGAAAAGCTTTGTCTAAGTAAGATAGAGGATCCACCAACTATTGATCACCTTCACGTCAATTTTGATTTGAGGTCACTTTTTAAACAGTATGGTCTCATTTTAAAAGAAGCTGTTGATCGAAAAACGGGACAAATGATTAAAAGGATGATACAATAAAGCATGTTTAATATCATGGTAGGACTTACTCTTTAAAAAAACGACCATGTACATTAGAAAAAGGGAAAAATAGAATAGAAAGAATAGAATAGGACACACTACTGACTTTTCTGACATGGCTTACTCTTCACAGTAGTCTTTTAGAGACTAAACTAAAGATTACTTAGTCGTTTCTAAGTATAAGAACCAATAAATTATGATGAATATGTTCATGCTAAACAGGCTCAAGATAATATAAACGCACATGATGTAACACTGCCTTTTATGACATGGCTAACTCTACACAGTAATCATGTTATTCATAAGAAGAAAAAAAGGTTTTTGATTCTCCAGATGTCGCGCGTCATATCTGTTATATATTTGTTGAGTATAAGCCAATACTATACATTGTTACAGCCAATAGTATAATGGCTTATCATTACACAGAATAGGACAATTCTTATAATATACTTGAGTTTTGCTTTTACCTAAGATTGTTTCCACCTTTTAATTGATCCTCATTGTATTCCTTCTCTTAGTATCCACTATACTCTTATTTAATTCTTCATACTATCGTTGCAGACAAATCATTATCTTATTACTAAGTAAATCATTATGCTGTTATCATTTAAGTGTTTCCTGTTCGCTTTATTCTCTTCCATTGTATTTTATCCATTTTTATTTAAAAGTATACATCTTCGATAGCCAATCTGAAGTTTTACTGCCAATCAGCCTTAATCCAATAAATAAATAATAACGATATAGTCTGGTGCTCACTAAAAATTGTTTATCATAACAATCGTACTTTAAATCTACCCAAACCCTAATAGCGGTATAACAACATTTAACCTCTTACCTTTAAAGTATTTGTCTTTATTGTCAATTGCTTCCATTTTTATTAGCGAATCTTTGTTCTTCTTGATAATAATATTTTTGAGCATAATGCATTTTAAGATGTTCTTTGAGGAAAAGAAATTAATTTTGCAACGTTTTGATTTAAAAGCGAAGAAAATGCATCAATTACAAGTAATGTAATGATGTCTAAAAAATTCGAGTTTCTTATTGTTGTTGATAAACGAGATATTTTTAAAAAGGTCTGAATATTACCTTCACTTTGTCCAAATTCCATTTTTATTTCGTAAGCTAAATATCTGAAAATTACTCCATGTTACCACTTTTAACAAATAATACTCACGTAGATAAATAGTTTTTCATTTATTCCTTTTCTTTTTTTAATAGAAAATGTCTATTTTTTACTGTATACAACTCTGCAGTTTAAGCAAACATGGAATATTGTGCACTGTTTCAATAAACTATAAAAGATATGCCAAAGTGACTCTCTTAATGGGGAAGGAGCGGACTATGTTCCAAATATAGAGTGATACATGGTGACTCTAATATGATGCCGTAAAGATCAACGCAACTACAAAATAAAGATCCTTTTTTTTTAAAAAAAAATCTGTATACGCCTCTCAAGAAGCCACGTATGTGATATGCGATAGGTCCGACCTTTATTCCTTGCCCTGAACCGTGTGACACACTTTTCACCATTTTGAAAGCGCGAAGATACATAAATTGAAAAACGTGTGCTCCCTATTAATAACTTGTTTTTCTTTCTCATCTAAAAAAAAATGGAAACAGCAGTGGAATCGAGTACAAAGGAACTTGGTTTGTATATTGCCTATGGAGCGATTATTACCATGGCAGTTGTACCTATTTACGCAGGTTCACTTGCTTCCATCGGTGGTATGAAGCGACCTGCCAACGCGCCCAAGGCTAAAAAGAGCAACTCGCCGTTGGAAGATTCCGAAGATGAAGATGAGTCTGTTTCTGAAAGCCTTTCTTCTGGTGATGCTTACATGTTTCCCGTGATTGGTTCTTGTGTCTTGTTTTCCATGTACCTTGCCTTTAAGTTTTTAGACAAAAAGTATATCAACTATGTCCTGACCAGTTACTTTTCTGTCATGGGCTGTGCAGCAGTCACCAAGACCTTCTTAATGGTCTTCAAGAAGATTACACCTGTCAAATGTCTCAAGAACGTTGCCAAGTACAAGTTGACTATTTCCAAAAGATCCAAGAGTAAGTTTTTTTTAGTGATATGCATGACGGTGAATCTGTTACTAATTTTTTTTGTCTACATTTAGATGTCTCTCGCATCAGCTTTACTGTAGTTCATGGGTTCTTAATTGTAGCCTCTCTTGTATTGACAGCCTATTATAGCTACACTAAAAACTGGATCGCATCCAACATCTTTGGTCTTTCCTTTTCCATCAACGCTATTCAACTTTTATCTCTTGATTCTTTCAAGACCGGTATGATATTATTAAGTGGATTATTCTTTTACGATATCTTTTGGGTATTCTATACACCTGTCATGGTTTCTGTTGCCACCAACTTTGACGCACCTATCAAGCTTTTATGGCCTCGCGATATTGTTGAATTCCTCTTCACTCAAGCTGAGAATAACCGTTTCACTATGTTGGGTTTAGGAGATATTGTAATTCCTGGTATCTTTGTCGCCTTGTGTCTTCGTTATGATCGCCATATGTCTTGGAAGCGTAACCCTGTTGGTCAATTCAGATCCCTCGATTTCTCAAAGCCTTACTTCACTTCTGCTATGATTGCATATGTACTTGGGTTAGGAACTACTATGGTTGTCATGCATTTCTTCAAGGCTGCTCAACCTGCTTTGCTCTATCTCTCACCCGCCTGTATTCTCTCTGCTTTAATCACTGCTGCTGTCCGTAGCGAGATCAAGGAACTCTTCGAGTATACCACAGAAGAAGACAAGGAGGAGGAGGAGAAGGACGAAAAGAAGAAGAGTAAGATAGCTTCTAAGGCTATTGAAGAAATCACACTTGAAGAAGAGAAGGAAGAAGAAACTCTTGAAGAGCTTGAGTTAGAGGAAATTGAGTTGGAAGAAGAGGAGGAGGAAGACGTTTCTGAGACTAATAGTAAGAAGAACTCCAGCAAAAAGAGAAAAGGAAAGAAATAAAGTTCATAATAAAAAGAGAAATTTCATGTTTGCATTTTTAATATGTGTATGTGTATTTTTTTTAATAATAGAGTCTAAAGAGGGAAGGAAGAAAAGCGAGATGGTATCATTAAGAGAGAATGTATATAGATATAAGAGAAAAAGTAGATGGCAATTATTTACGCACGAGTTGATAGATATTTACACCGGTTTCTTTAAAGATATTCGAAAATCCACCACCGACGATCCAACCTTCATTCGTTATTGTTTTGTTATCTGCTCCAATTGACAAGATATTGATATCGAATTTCTCTGCACAGATATTAAAGAAGCTTTGTTCATCCTCTCTACTCAAGCCTCTTCGTTTATAACCCAGAAAAATATCGATACTTTCTGCTGCAGCACTACTTAACCAATCTAACGTCTCCACTAGCTTTGAAAAGGAAGAAGGTTCGTAGAGCACATCGGATGCAATGATGATATCAATAGGGCCTTTTGCTAATAGTTTCTGGACATCTTTGTAGTTACCCCATGCCAATGCTTGTATCTCTGTGTAGTCACCTAAACGATTTGAGGCGCGATTTTGATAAATTAGGTCGAGTGCATGTGGTAGATCTGTCATTGTTATTTGAGGCAAATATTCCTTGTTTTCCTTGTATATCTGTTGATACAATTTAGCCATTAACAAGCCAACACAACCAGTTCTGCCAAAGAGAAAGAGGATTAGATAAAAGGAAAAGGGAACGATCGATGCGCATTATATACCCTGCGCTTAGATCCAGTATTCTACGATCTTTATAGCGTGTAGGATCCGACTTGATCTTGTCTGAAAACATCTGGGACAAGACCAAAGCCGAGTCCCACATTTTTCCAGGCGTACCTAATTCCCAATTCTCCTTGATGACTAAAAAGGTGTGATCCTTTACACAGCAAGCATGGAAGATGTCTTGCGAAACCGGCTTGCTGTCACACCATTCATTATTGGCGATAGTCTGCTGCTTTTCAATTGAAATAGGACCAATGACAAGTGGAAATGCCTGGATGATTTGCTGAGGTTTACAAGTGGGGAAGATTTGAATATAGTAGTTTTGGTCAAAGAGAACCCCTTCATCGACGACAGTGATCATATATTCGAAGTCGCCTTCTGTATCGTGATGAAACCCAGCAATATCAGAGTTGCTGTTGAACTCCCAGGCATCGTGCTGTAAAGGACGACAGAATATTTGATACTCTGTGCAAGTAACAAACTGACCGTTTCTTTCCACGAGTAGATGGCAGTCGATTTCTAGCCAACAATTCACTTTTTGTATATGGTTCAAGGTTAATCCAAGTTCATTCACAAGTTTCAGATCAATACGGTTCCATTGGTTAAAAGTCGTTTCAGTCGAATAAGGCCGCGATAAAAGTATTCGGTACAAGGTGGAGTATCTCTGTAAAGTGCTATAATAATCCTCCACTACGTCATTGCCTACACTGCTGGGCAATGTTCTTTGGCAGGTCTTCATTTAGCTGTCAATGTAAAAAAATAAGAAAAGAACAAAAAGAATTTATTTCATTGTGGACAGGTGTTATGTCCTATCATTTTTTAAACCACCCAATTTGGGCTGTCCTTTGTAATTTATACAGAACCCGAACAGAACCCAGACAAAAAACCCCTCAGTGGATAAAAATAGTATGACATAAACTAAATCGGACTCTTAAATTTTCGAGGAAACAGTTTGTTCTTTGTGAGTTCTGTTCGAAGTTTTTTATCGTCTGCATTCTCATTCATCGTCTGCATTCTCAAAATGTCTTTTCCTACTCTTCCAGACGTCTTACGGACCGGCAAGACTTAATGTGTAAAGCAGTGACGCGAAACCCAAATTTATCAACATTATAACAAAGGCATTGAGCATTACAGAAAATGACTACTTAGTTGCTGAAAGTGAGTGGGCCATTGGGACTAGATCCGGCTTGGTTTTGGCACCAAAGTATGCGTCCTCTAGTCTTACCCCAATTATCGTAGAATTCCAGCACCGTGTAGACAAGAAATTAATGAAACGTGCTATCACATACTGTATTCAAGCATCTGATAGATATGGTATGGATCCCATCTTGGTTGTTGTTGGCATTAATTGTCTGTCACTTGATGTCACGCAATTGGCGAATCAAAGCCGTGTGCAAGGCTGTTATTCCTTTCCGTGCGACGTGGGCATCTGAATGCTTCATTCTATGTCATTCAATTATTGATGAATGTACCCTTACGGAACCATTGAATCCCCTCATAGCTCTAGGCCTATTTTTGATGAAAGGCACAGCATCAATCATTGATATGCCATGGAATGACGACGAAACGATCAAACTCTTGTACAGTATAGCAGTCGAACATTATGAAGGCGTTTCTGGAAATACATTGTGGTGTTTTAGGATTGAAAATAATAATAAAATAAAAACAAGTATAAGTACTTTGAGACTGCTTATAAATGTTTATCGAGTTAAAAAGTTATCCTTTTAAAAGATGTTTTTAGAGGGGTATTTACATTAGATGTCAAATCAAGGGGCTTGTTTTGATATATTAGTTGATAACAATAACAATAACAAATATCTAATATGGATAATTGTGTTACCGTGATAAATATGCTATTTATGAGGTGTGATTATAAAGTTTGGTCGTTTTGTCGTCATTCCATGGCATATCAATGATTGATGCTGTGCCTTTCATCAAAAATAGGCCTAGAGCTATGAGGGGATTCAATGGTTCCGTAAGGGTACATTCATCAATAATTGAATGACATAGAATGAAGCATTCAGATGCCCACGTCGCACGGAAAGGAATAACAGCCTTGCACACGGCTTTGATTCGCCAATTGCGTGACATCAAGTGACAGACAATTAATGCCAACAACAACCAAGATGGGATCCATACCATATCTATCAGATGCTTGAATACAGTATGTGATAGCACGTTTCATTAATTTCTTGTCTACACGGTGCTGGAATTCTACGATAATTGGGGTAAGACTAGAGGACGCATACTTTGGTGCCAAAACCAAGCCGGATCTAGTCCCAATGGCCCACTCACTTTCAGCAACTAAGTAGTCATTTTCTGTAATGCTCAATGCCTTTGTTATAATGTTGATAAATTTGGGTTTCGCGTCACTGCTTTACACATTAAGTCTTGCCGGTCCGTAAGACGTCTGGAAGAGTAGGAAAAGACATTTTGAGAATGCAGACGATAAAAAACTTCGAACAGAGCCCACAAAGAACCCACAAAGAACCCAGACAGAACCCATACATATCGGCATATCCTTGAACGTACAAACAAAAACATATTTTACCATTTTAAGCCGTCTTTTACATGTCCATGCTCAGAACAGAGACACTGTATGTCATTGCAAAACTTTCCTTGAGGTTATCTCTGAAGAACTAAACCAATAAAAGTCGGTATCAAGACGCTAATATCCTGTTTGTTTTTCTTAGAGACCACAGGTGTTTTTCTTAGGTACCACAGGTGTTTTTCCTTGGGACCGGCCTGCTTGATTTAACGCACCTGAATGTCCTCAAGTTGTTGAAGATGCTTACAACAAGCCGGTTTGCATATATAGCGATCCTTCTTAAAAATCATTGCTGGATTAGCCTGCGGTAAGTCTGAGATTTACAAAAAAAGAAAAAGAAAAAGATGAAGATATATTTACATATATTTATGTCAGTCTCGTTTATCATGTGCTGATTACCTGGATTATTGATTTATGTCTTTACTTTGTAAGCTTTACATAATCCTATACCACACAGCTGTTGATTTGATAACTATTCAGCCCTCTTCTGATGAGGAATAAATTAATTAATTTCACTTTTTATAATTATACTAAATGCCA
This sequence comes from Mucor piriformis, assembly GCA_943193625.1. NCBI lineage: Eukaryota > Fungi > Mucoromycota > Mucoromycetes > Mucorales > Mucoraceae > Mucor > Mucor piriformis. The sequence continues at coordinate 1,984,090 of OW971871.1, read as the reverse complement.
TAGGCGTGTTCAATATCTCCCACATGTTTTTTTTAGTGACCACAGATGTGTGCATAGGGACAACAGGGCTGCCCGATCCATGGGTACCCTAGGTGCACACCTGTGGTGCCAAAGAAAAAACACCTGTGGTCCCTAAGAAGACTCTATCTTGTTCCCCATATACCAGTAGAAGACTCTAGTTATATTGATGGTAAGAGTTATATTACATAATTAAGAACAAAAATAGCCTTGAAGACAACAATTTTTACACACATGTCTCCAAAAATGTCTACTTCTCAAAGTTACTAGTTTTAGAGATTGTGATAGGTTTAAGTGCATTTTTAAGCGATCAAGAAAAAGGTGTAAACAATTTGCGTTACTTCAAGAAAGACAGAAAGCCTTCTTTAAAAGGGGTTAAACGCTTATTGATTAAGTTTCTCTGTTATTGAAGCAATGATTAAATAAGCGAAAATGTGTCTTTTGCTTGCTTTGTATCTATAATGGAGTTCGATATATAATGTTACAAGCAAATTAGATGTCCCTGGAAGCATTAAAATTATTTGTAGAATGCTAACGTGCCTCCAGTTTTAAATAGCGAAAATTTTAGACAATTTTTAATAGCCTAAGACTTTTCCGAAATAAAATCCAATCGGATAACATTAATATATAACCTGTAATAAACAGAGGTATCCGATCAGATTTATAACTGTGTTAAGAAAAAAAAAAGTCTTAGGACTTCAAAGATGGTCGGTTTTTTAAAAAATTAAGGGCAGGGCCATATGTGGGCCCTATCATTTGAAACACTACCAATATTACGTCTAAGTACACTATCTATTTTAAATACCGCTTCACTACATAGTAGCCAATAGAATCACTCTAAAATGAACTTAAGCATTACACCAACTTTTAAAACATGCACTCTGCGTTACACTGTTCTGTAGTTATGTTTTTGAGAGCCTAAGACTTTTTAAATAAACGTTTTACGCCAGGAGCAACTAGGAATACTAAATATTCAAACCAATTACCGTATTTGTATCCGAGTTGAATTTTACATCTATAGGTAAAAAAATATTCAAGAACTTCGAAAGTAAGATTGGAGGCTTGCTGACTGAAAAATAAAATAAAAATAAAAATGAAACATCTCAATGAGTTGTCTAACATGAATGAGCACTGTGAAATGCAATTCTTGCTTTGGAATTCTTATTTGAAACAAAAAAAAATTTCGCTATTCAAAACTGGAGGCACGTTACTTTTTTTCTTATTGGCTCCTCGAGAAGAAAAGATATTTTAATAGTGACAGGGCGACAGCTACTAACTAAGTTCAACACTCTTTAATTTGGTGAAAAAATGATTGTTCCAGGAGCATTTTGGTCTTTTCGTAAATCTATCATTAAAGATCTCATTCGAGAAACGTCTCGGGTAGCTTTTGCCTTTATCAAATTAATCTCTGAAACGACAACTGTCCAAACATTATTAGACGTTTCTTGTTTGTTAATCAAGTTCTTGTCTTTCTTGTCCCTATAGATACAAGTTAAATGCCCCCCCCCTTATTGTCTGCATATTCTTTCATCCTACCTGTTCTCTTCAACGGCACGCTGCTTTCGGGCATTATACTCTTCGTAGAATCGATCAATATCCTGTCTGGCTTGATTGATTATTTCGGCCTTTTTTTCTGTTACTCGTCGGTCTCTCTCTGCAATCATCTTGACCTGATTTTCTCGCCATTGTCTAATGAATATAAACTTGTATTAGATCTGGTGACATAATACGACACATAGTCATACCTAACAACATCTGGTTCATCATCCAGCATCATAGCCCTACAAAAGGCCTATGGATACACTATTAATAGTGCTTGTAAGACCCATGGTCCTGTTATTTTATACCTGAAAAGATTCTAAATGTTCGGCCTTTGGAAAACTGAATTCAAATGAAGAAATAGGACGATTATCGAAGCTTTTTATTGAGAACAAATCTGTGTCTTGTCCAAAACGTTTTTTTCTCGAACAAAGAAGTCTGTCATAGGGTCATTGTTGAAATCTCCATATTCAGACATTATGAAAATAAATGATCAGTGTTGAATGTACAAAGGAAGAAAAGAGCCATTTTATTATTATTTGTAGGAACACCAAAAGAGTAGGACATATTACCTTGTGATTATCCAAGAGAAGTGTCACGCTTTTGAAAAATACCTGCTGGGAATCCTTAGCAATACAGTATCCCAAATACTTGGCATTGGTAAGATATGGACTAAAGATAGCGGTACCTTTTCATTCTTCTCATTCAGAATAAAAATTTCCTTATTCTCTGTAATTTCACAATTAATCGTACGATCTCCTAGATCAATAAAGCTCTTATGTGTCTTGGCAGAAGCGTGTTTATCAGACATCTTTTGGGCCATGGATTTTGCATTGGTTATAAATTGATCAAAGGTTAATTTCTCGGTAAAATATTTTTCCCATGCTTTTAGGTAATCCATTACAGTTATGGCGATGAAGATGCAAACAGTCATAAAGTACAGTTTGTAGCGCTTGTAGTAGTAAAACACGCCCTTGAAATAAGGTAAATGACCTTGGTGAAGAATTGTATCGTAGATGGGTCGTAATTGTGTGGATCGTAACATGAAGGCTACTTTGTTGGTGATTTCAAATTTTTCAGCTGGTTCGGTGGAGGTCTCTGGGCTAGTAGCTATGTTAATGGTTGATTGCTTTTAAGAATAAGAAATATAACTCACTGTAATTTCAGTACAAGTTGACGATGGGCTTTACTGATCTCTGCAGTAGTTGCTGTAGGCTATATAAAAGTTCAGTCATTATTCACAGGGTTAAAGATAAAGTATTCATACTTGAACACCCAACCAAGCATAAAAATTTGTGTTGTTCTTTTGGAATTCTTGTGACAGTTCAAACATTTCCAAGTGATCGTATCTCCAATGCCAAGTCTTGTACAACTGTGGTAAAACAACAGCCAAAACAGCCACCAGACCTACTAAACTCCAAACACTTTTTGTATTCAACATTAAAAAAAAAAGAGGCCGGTGAAAGAGGATTTTGTTCGGCTTTAAAATTTGCATACATACTTGCCCTGCTTGAAAATGAGAAACGAGCGGAGATTCCCGGTTTATCCTTTCTTTCTCTGTCTCTCTCTCTTATTTTTACCCGTTTCCCTGTTTCTTTTTTTTTTTATTTTATATAATGTCGAAAGCTTGGGAAGTACAACTTGGTCCACAAGAAGCACAAGCGTATAAACAATTATTCCATGCAGCTAGTAAGACACAACCCAATATTGTCACGGGCCAGGAAGCAGTTCAGTTCTTTGCAAAGTCAGGACTTGACAATACTCTTCTATCAGAAGTAAATACTGTGTTGAATATGTATATAAAGGAAAGTACTCATTTCTTTACATGATAGATTTGGGAGACAGCAGACGAGAAAAATTTCGGCTATTTGACCCAAGACACGTTTGCTATTGCGCTCAAATTAATCGCATGTGCTCAAAACGGTATCCAACCCATTCGCCCATTGCTATCCACAGGTAACGAACAAAAAAAAAAAAAAAAAAAAAAAAGAGAAAATGTTTCACAAGGGGTTCACCTCTAATCGAGTTTATTGCAGTTACACCGTTACCGAAGATACATGGTATCCAGGTGACCACATCATCCATTACAGCTGCCGAGAAAGCAAAGTATGCAGCCATCTATAAAGCACAGAAGCCAACAGCCAATGGAATTACCGCTGATACTGCTCGACAATTATTCGCAAAGTCGAGATTACCTCAAGACCAATTGACTCAGATTTGGAGTCTAGCAGATATCCGAAAAAATGGTTATTTGGATGAACCAGAGTTTATAATTGCCATGCATTACATTGCTAAACTTATGGATAAATCCATATCCACTTTACCTTCCATATTACCTCCAGATATCTATCAATCCGTTTCATTACCTTTACAATCATCCACAATAACAAGAGCGAAAAAAATAGACACAATCGGTACCATGGCATTTTCATCTGCTCCTGCATCCACTCCATGGGACGTCACTGCAGATGAAAAGTCGAGATACGACACCTTCTTTTCAAAACTCGATAAACAACATAAGGGACACATTGGCGGTCCAGAAGCTGTAGAGTTCTTCAAGAACTCTAAGTTACCTGAATCTGACTTAGCAAAGATTTGGGATTTGGCTGATATCAGACAAACTGGTACTTTATCTAAAGACGAGTTTGCAGTAGCAATGCATTTAATTAATACCAGATTGACAGGAGGTCAATTACCTCACCTCTTGCCCAAATCTTTGGTACCGCCTCCCGCACTTGTACTACCCCCATTCAGCCCTCCTCCTGTACAAAGAGGTTTTACTACTAATGCTCCAGGTAACAAGGGCACACAATGCATACATAGGAGAAAAGAAAAAATCAAATAGAAAACTCATTTCGTTTTCTACATATAGATGTGGATTTAATAGGCGATTTTGGAAACGATCAAGTCATTGAAGAAACAAACAGTATCAACCTTTTACAAAACAAAATATCCACCACCAAACAATCCACTGCTGATATTCAGTCACAAAAGTCCCAATTAGAACAATCCTTGCACGTTCTTCAAACCAAAAAGAAGGACTTACAAAAACAAGTGGATGGTTTAAAATCTCAAGGAGTGACTGGCTCGTCTCAATTACAACTACTTCAGACAACCATCAAAACTGAACAACCAGAGTGGAAACAAGCTAAATACGATTTAGAATCAGCTGAGATTGAATTAAAGGCCACGCAGGAAAGCGTAGCTAATGTCAAAGTTGAATTAAAAAAGAATCAGACAGAGAATGAAAAGTTGCGTAGAAGTGTTCATAATATTCAGATGGAGTCAATGCGTTTGACAAAGATGCTGGATGATTTGCATACAGAGCATATGAGACGTCAGGAAGCAGCAGAGGCTAGAAAGAGAGCGGAAGAAGCGAGATTAGCTGAGGAGGTTCGTCAAGCTGAAGAAGCACGTAAAGTTGAAGAGAAGAGACTTGCTGAAGAAGCACGTAAGGCTGAAGTGGAGAGACTTGCTGAAGAAGCTCGTAAGGCTGAAGAGGAGAGACTTGCCGAAGAAGCTCGTAAGGCTGAAGAGGAGAGACTTGCCGAAGAAGCTCGTAAGGCTGAAGAGGAGAGAATCGCTGAAGAAGCTCGTAAGGCTGAAGAGGAGAGAATCGCTGAAGAAGCTCGTAAGGCTGAAGAGGAGAGAATCGCTGAAGAAGCTCGTAAGGCTGAAGAGGAGAGACTTGCCGAAGATGCTCGTAAGGCTGAAGAAGCTCGTAGGGCTGAAGTGGAAAGACTTGCTGAAGAGGCTCGTAAGGTTGAAGAGGAAAAACTTGCTGAAGAACAAAGAATCACCGAAGAAGCTCGTCAAGCAGAAGAAACCAGAATAACTGAAGAGGCTCGCAAAGCTGAAGAACAACGTGTTATAGTAGAGGAAGCACGTAAAGTTGAAGAAACTAGACTAGCAGAAGAGGCCCGTCAAGAAGCTAGACTAGCAGAAGAAGCTCGTCAAGAAGCTAGAATAGCCGAAAAAGCTCGCCAAGAAGAATCTAGACTTGCCGAAGAAGCTCGTCAAGCTGAAGATGTTAGACTTGCTGAAGAGAAAAAATTCGCTGAAGAAACTCGTCAAGCAGAAGAAGCCAGACTTTTGGAAGCTCAAAAAACTGATGAAGCAAGACTCGCCCGTGAAGCTCAAAAAGCTGAAGAGGCTCATAAGGCTGAAGAAGCAAAGCTCTTTCAAGAACTTCAAAAAGCCGAAGAAGCTCACAAGGCCGAAGAAACAAGGCTTTCACAAGAAGCTTTCAAGCTTGAAGAATCTCATAAGGTCGAAGAGACTACACTTTTAAATGATTTAAAAAGAGCTGAAAAAGATGCTAGAATTGAAGAAGAACGTCTCAGTTTGAAACAAGTCGGTCTTGCTGAAGATGCACACAAAGCCGAAAAATTACATTTAGCAGAACAGGCACGTTTTGTTGAAGAAGCTCATGTTGCTGAAAAGGCACGTCTTGCTGAGCAAGATCGTATTGCTGAAAAGGCACGTCTTGCTGAGCAAGATCGTATTGCTGAACAAACTCGTCTTGCTGAGGAAGCTCGTACCGCTAAACTGGCCAATACTCAAAGGGAAAGGGAAGTAAAGGAGCGTTTGGCTGTTATTGCTGCTGCTAGTGTTGCTGCCGAAAAGGCCGAATCTGATCGTAAAGAACAACAGAAACAAGAGGAGACGGCTAGAAAACTTCAAGAGGATCAACGACTTCGCTTAGAGCGAGAAGCTGAAGATATAAGACGTAGAAAAGAACAAGAAAAAAAGCTCGAGCAAGAAGAGAAAATTAAGCAAGAAGAGAGAATTAAGCAAGAAGAGAGAATTAAGCAAGAAGAGAGAATTAAGCAAGAAGAGAGAATTAAGCAAGAAGAGAGAATTAAGCAAGAAGAGAGAATTAAGCAAGAAGAGAGAATTAAGCAAGAAGAGAGAATTAAGCAAGAAGAGAGAATTAAGCAAGAAGAGAGGATTAAGCAAGAAGAGAGGATTAAGCAAGAACAGAAACTCAAGCAAGAAGAGGATGCACAAATCGATGCAGAGTTCAAGTTTAGAAAAGAGGAACAAGAAAGATTGACCTTGCAAAAGCAAGAAGACGAGCGAGCCGCGGCATCTCAAAAAGGGGAAGTAGCTCTTGTGAAAAAGACACATCAATTAGAGAAAAAAGAGGTAATATTTAAAAAAAGCGATTATGTATATATTAACATTTTCGCTAATTAATGAACTCTGTTATTTGATTGTGTTTATGCTATATAGGAGACAGAGGACAAGGGGGAAACTGAGATTCGTAATCTAACAGTTAGTGATAATAAAACCGAAGACAGCGAGTCAGTCGAAGACTTTTTTGATGCTGTGGATTCAGGCAAAAGCAGTGAAGAAAATGAGTTTGTCATGATTGACCATCCTCAAGGAGATAAAGTGGCCAAAGAAGACCCCTTTTTGACAGGAAAAGACATTGTCGCGGATATGGTACAACCAGTTTCAACAAACAACAACGACGCAAAGCTGTCGCCCTTCGATGCTGTATTCGGCGTGGAGAATCAGGAAGAAGAACCTGTTATGGTTAGCTCGTTTACGGACGATTCTGAACGCAGTAATAGTACGAATAGCAGTACGCATCGTGTTTCGACAAAGAAACCTCCTGCCCCACCACCACAACAACAACAAAAAACCCGAACCAAGCTTACCCCTTCTGTCGTTCATCCTAATGAATTTGATGCTATTTTTGGCTCGCATAATGAAATAGCGAATGTTTCGGAAACCAACAACAACACGAGTCAAGTTACACCATATGCAAAGACAGTGCCTTCCGATCAAACTCTGAACAAAAAAGTATTTCAAAAGGGTGAGCAAGGAGGTAGAGGAGTGAAAGAAGACCAAAGTTCTTCAAAGAAAGGAGACAAGAAGAAGAAGAAAAATATCGTCTCTTGGGCCAAGAGCTTTGGTGGGTTTGACTTCTCGGCAGAAGACGACAAAAAGAAGAAGAAGAAGGACAAGAAGAAGGCCAAAGAATTAGTCGTTGAACCAAAGAAGAAAAAAGAGGATACTCCAACTATTAACAGTAGTGAAATTACTCCATCACAACCTCCTGCACCAATTAATAATACTTCTGTTCCTGCTTTTGATCTGGATACTATTCAAGGCAGTCATATTGCCGAGTTGGTTAATATGGGTTTTGAACCTGCCGCTGCTTTGGAGGCTCTAGACCGTTACGATCAAGATCTTGTCAAGGCAACAAATTTTTTGCTGGATCAATTTAATTAGTTAAACTTATTTTTAATATCATAATCTTCTATATTTTTGAAACAATATATGGTTTTTTTCCCATTGCATTTGTTTGTATGACGAGTAAGGGGGTTGTATGCTTTTTGACAAAATATTTACACATGCTTACTAAAGGTCCAAGCGCTCATAGCATGGACATAAAGGCAAAAAGAGAAAAAAAAAGGCACGTTATCAAAAAAGAAGGATAAGGAGCTACTACTATCTACAGTGTTGCCATAAAAACAAGTAAAAACAACAACAACAAATCTTAAATTTGGTTTCTCCCTATTCTCCCTTTTTTTCAATATAAAAAAAATCAAATCATATTTTTTCTCTTCTCTTCTCTCTCTCTCTCTCTCTCTCTCTTTCTCCCTCTCTCTCTCTCTCTTCTTTTCTTTAGAAACTACTATAAAAATCCTCATCACTATGGATTCGAATATATCGCAACAAGCGTATACATCAATGATGAAATTCACAATTGATGGTCGGCCTTTTTTAAAGGTAAACACAATAATAATAAAAAAAGTTTAAACAATGAAATACTAATAAAGTAGGTATTCATATTAGGACATTCATGATTTGTTTGCTGCACTGATTGTCCAAATCCCGCTTGACACGCACAGATACTTATTCCGAAATTATTACAATACATTTTCTTCTGAAGATGCTATCCAAGCATTGGGTAATTTACGCTTCTCACACACTGTTCGTATACCCGATCCAAATGACTCGTCTCGCCAACAAAGAACAACTACCACTACAACCTTCAATATGGCCAGAGAAATGGCCAAATCTCTCTGTCAACAATTTCAAAATTGTAGGCTAATGGAAAATGCTGTTGACCCACAAAATCGCACATTTCGTGATAAAGGCATTTGGCACTTGACACCAAAGGGTCTATGCGTACTGCAAGACTTTTGTGTTCGAACTGAGGTCAATGTATCAACACTAAGAAAACATTTCAGTCATATGGAAGCCATCCATCTTGTTCGCTTAGAACGCAATTCAGATGATGATCAGCTCTTGTTAAACAGAGCCTGTATATCCGTTATTTTCCGAGTCATGATGACTTGCTTACCTTTAGACGGTGAACTATCAAACACGGGCAACGCAAGCTCCGTATCGGTCTCTACAAGAAACACACCACCTTCCTCTACCTCCTCTTCTGTATCATCTGCTTCTTCCTCTTCAACACCATCACTTAGTGCTCCCTTTGCAATGTCGTCAGCTGTCTCAAGTGGTGACTCCAGAGTTCATTTACTAGGTAACTATCTCCTGACTCTATCTAAATCTACCCGACAAAGTAAAACTGTCAAAACAATGCGAACAGTCTTTTCTTCACAAATGTGCTGTGATTGGCTACTGGAGTACAATACTGTCTCCTGTCGTGAGGAAGCCGAAATAATTGCACAAGAATTTATTAAATATAACTGGATCGAACATCAAGATTCGAAGCATATTAATTCACCCATGAAGGCATCTAAAGTCATTATGTTTATTGTGACAGATAAAGGAAAGCTAATTGTATCTGAACCCATAAAACAACAAGTCCCACAACAACCACAGCCTGCTTTAATTGCTTCTTCATCCACGCTTACTAGATCGAGAAGCAACACAATTGCAACCATTACCGAGGAAGAAAAGACGACACTGAAAGAAATACTTTCTCAAGACCCTGAGTCTTTACTGATCACGACAACACAGACAACAGACGATGATACGAGTTCTATAACCGAAGCAACAGACGAAATGTCTATTTCTCGTCCACCCAGTATTGCAGTTGAACAACATGATCCAAAAGAAAGTAACTCGGCAAGACTCAAGATTATCCTCGAAAGTCCTAAACTTCGATCACCATTTAAGGACTTTTTAAGAGCCAACTTCTGTGAAGAAAATCTCGACTTTTGGATCGATTATAACACGCTGAGAAGAAAATGCCGTAACCAGAGCCCAGCATTACCTTCTCAGAATCAAAAGGATTTATTAGAGGACGCATATGATATCTGGTCTACTTATTTAGCACCTGGTTCATCGTGCGAGTTAAACGTAGAGCACTCACTCTGTCAAGAGATGGCACGTATAGTCAACTCGGTGGTAACGATTATTCCATCTGCGTACCCTGGTCAAAGCAAGCCTACGATTTTAATCACTGCTTCCTCAGTCTCACAAAGTTTAAGAATGATGCTTAAATTGTTTGATAGAGTCAATGAACATATCTGTCGTCTCATGGCTTCGGATTCTGTACCCAAATTTGTAAAAACCGAAAAATACCGTAAAATTATTGATCAAATCGAACGAAGTGAACGTAAGAAGCAACGTGAATTAAACGAAGTCAGCGATTCTTTAAGAAGGATGGAATCCAGAGAGGAATTAGAAGTTTAATTTTTTTTTTACAGTTAAATAAAAAAATGTTTGAAACTCCCTTTTCATTTAAACCCTTGTTCATTCCAAATATAAAATGACTCCATTAACACAATACTATGCAAAGATTTTCGGTGTTGGTTTAGCCATTGGTGGAGCTATGGAAGTTTTATTAATCAAGAGTAATTACTGTAAGTCTTTTTCTTGTCATTAGTAAAATATTCTCATTTGACACATGTATCTATTAGATCAAATGCTCGCTGCTTCCGAAGCCAAGCAAAACTTGAAAGATCTCACACAGGAACAAGAAGACTTGGAACGTTATAACCGCATGAAAGCTGCTGCTGCTACTGCTACTACTGCTTCTTCTTCCTCTTAAATCACTCGTGTTTTTCTATTACCCGCCCCTTTTTTTTTGCAGAAACCTGTAAGGAGTTGTTTGCATAACAATAAAAAGAAAGAAACACATCTCCTTCTTATTTAATTAGAGAACAGCTTCGGGCAAAGTACAAATTTGGAATTCGATAACCTTTCTCTCACCCAATGTATGAATGTTTAATAGGGAGACATCTTTTTTTTTCATGCATTACCTGTCAAAAACTAGGAAAAAAGAACGATATGCACCTCTGGGATAAGCCTAGTTACATTTTTGCGCCTATTAACACTCCGCGTGGTCATTGGACAATGAAGGCTCAAAGCAATCATGGTATATAGAGGACTTCTTGACGCAGTGATCAGTGTTTTCCCAAGTTACACTTTTCTTCTGAAGCAAATGGTGCTGTTAGTTATATGTGACAAAGCATCGCAGAGCCTTTTTCTTGGTGAAGTCCTTATTCAAAGACGTGGAACTTTCTTTTTAGTAAGGATCCCAACCTACAAATATGGGCAGAACTAATATTATTGTAATTGAAACTGATGGTCCCAAGCTGTTGTCGTTGATCCATTTACTACAACTGAAGATGATATGGCTGATGTATTAATTCATACCCCTGTGACGCCAATTCGCTGAGCCCTTATCATGCTTATTTTTGCTGCCGTAAACCTTGTAAAAGAGAGAGCATCTGTACTTTATTATCTTAAAACCATAATCAGACTCTTGTTGCTGTAAAACAATTCGGCTGGGGGGGGAGGATTTACTAATGACCGCTAGTTCAGATTCAGCAATGCATATTCGATCATGTTCGTGATGATATCAGCCGATACCTATATCATGTGTCAGATTAAGTCCTTTTTTAATTAACTTTGGTCGTTTGTCAAATACGTGATAAACGAAAAGAAAAAAAGACAGTTCTAGCCTTTGCCACATAGTAAATATATAACCAAAACCTGTCATGTTATGCAAAACTAAGTAAGCCTCTGGTGCCACTTCTTGTAAGTTGTGGTCTTGTGACATTGCCTCCCCCCCCCGCCCTTAAAATAGAAGAAGCTTCCCCGATTAAATTCTATTATTAGTCCATAAGCGGATCAATTTCTTATTATAGTTAATTGCTTCCCATAAAAAAAGAAAGGGGGGCCAGGCTTCGATCAGTAAGGTTAGAAGATTGCTGCTCTACATCGTACGAAATGCAAGAAAGTCTCTGGCACGGACCTTGGGCCAGTAACATGTCAAAAAAAGTGCTTGTTCATGCACCTTGGATAAAGTTAAAAAAAGATGGCTATTTTTTCATTATGTTGTTAAATAAATACAGGTTTTAATTTATGTAATAAGGTCTCGGCATTTTGTATTATGTAATAAGGTCTCGGCATTTTGTATTATGTTCTATTAGATAGATGTTTTATTTCAAGATAATTTACTGTCTAGCCTAAAAGACCTTTCAAGTCAGCATATTGGTAATAAGGTTTATTACTATCAGAGGAAATGCTGACAAAGAGAATAATCTTTCCTTTGAGTCAAGAATGTAAGTAGATTCTCACGTAACAGAGGTCTCGCCGCCATAGAATAAGATGGCAGACCATAATATTAAACCAAATCAACACAACAAGGGTTGCAATGCCTCTTAAGTCGTACTGTTGTAGAACTTTCTACTCCTTTGTGTGCCTTTGTCATAAAGTTTCCCGTGTTTCATTTATATCTATTTTAGAAGGAGGGACAAGACGTATAAATGTTGCTCTGCATTGCATGGATTTATTTTTAATTCCGTATTTCAGCCTGGAAAAATCATAGATGCTGTACTTGCCTCCCATAGAAAAAGAGGGGAGAGGTTTTTATTTTCTTTATGCTGACAATGTGTAAAAAGATCTTCTTAATAGGCACGAAAAAATAAGGTGGGTATGATGGGTATCCCTTCTTAACCTTTAAAGTTCAATTTCCAATCTTCGCATGATAAAACGTCATTTTTATTTATGCAGAGTGGAATGTCTCAACAAATGATATAAGTCCTAAAGGTGGTTGGTTATTAAAATGTGTAACATATCTGGGGTAAAAACTAAAAATCAGTGGCCAACCTTTTTTTTTACACAGCCAACATACCTTTGAGTCTGTACATTTATGTGGATCACAATCTATTAAGGTATCTTGAAATACAGGGACCTTCTGTAATATTAATTCTAGCAAACTGATATTATCAGATTGTAGTATCCGGGATATATGGCATTGGTTATTGATGTCGTAGATGATGAGGATCAAATCTAGCGAGCATCCAATAGCATGAAAATACAACCAACAAATGATAAATCAATAGTTATAAAAGTTATTGAAGGATTGAATAAATTGCCAGCAAACAGTTATATGAGGATACAAACTCAATTGCAACATAAACGGAGTTGTCCCAAACAACGTGTTGGACCAGTAGCGTCAGACTGTCCAACAAGACTGTCCCACATGAAATGTTGGACAGGTGGGACTTCTTTTTCAACAGAGCTTATTTTTACCTTGTCTTTCAGGCTATTCTAAAGATCTTGTTACCATCGTGGAAGTTGATACATGCGAATCCACATTGCATTGTAAAGGCTGTTGCGTAACTGATACTTTATCAAGTTTTCTGCCTCGAAACAAGCATCTGATCCAGCTAAAAAATCGCCTCTTTCATTTTACAATCAAACAAATTGTGGACCCAACCTTTCTTGACACTATGACGTATTAGAACAGATAATCTTTGGCTTACTAAAGCATAAATTCATGTCAAGAAGATCAACCAGTAAAAAACTTTTCTTAAACATGCGTGTTACAACAACTCAACGCCTAGTCCGCAACTATATCGTGCACACAAGAAATTGGCTATCGGCAGATCCAAACAACCACTTAGTACAGAAAATAGTGATGATTTCTATGGATTCAGGTAAAATGAAGCTGGATGTCAATTTATAGCAGATAGATGTGAAATTCAATGCAAAATTTTTTGAACAAGTCAGTGTTCAGATACGATGTGGCATCGTCAGGTAAAGCCTACACTCGCCAACACCTCCCGTGTACGCTGCTTTATGCGGAGTGCTTCACCTATCATCAAAGGTCTGATCAATATGGTAGCTTCTAATATCATGTGCCACCTATTGATGACTGTAAGATAGTATTTCCCGTGTGTTTAAAATGAAAGGTTAAGTTAGGTACATTTGTAGTTGACAAAAGCACGATGAAAGGGAGGTTTGGCATGTATCGACATATATTCACCTATATTTTACCTATAAAAAGATATGGATTGATACAAGCAAGTGTAGTAATGCAAGGCCAATTGATTTGGTTCAGGGCGCCTATTAGTTTTATAATTCGTTATGCAATTGAGGTTTGTGGTTATAGTTTATGCTGCACTGCACACCATTTTGTATAAAAGGCATAATATGGCGTAGTAATGTAAGGGATGCATTAGTAGTGGAATCTGATAGAAAGTATGGTTTTTCTTACACTCGTTATGGACAAATAAAATCATATCTTATTCATGTGCGTTTAAATATCCTTTTTTGTCTTTGTAAATGTGAATGAGCAGCATACAATTTTAAAGGGAAGTTACCACACACGATCAAAAGAAAACGCCCTTGTACGACTCTCTGCAACCCACGTCCCTTTGTTGACAGTAGAGCTAAAAAAAATATAAGGGAAGAGCCCCGCTGTTCTATTTCTTTTCTTTTTTATCCTTTTTCTCTTCTTTCTCTAGAAATGCAAGGTTGATGATATTTATTTTCTCTCTTCATTTAAAATAAGTACAATGCTCTCTAAGCAGTAGTTCTAATGCCTCGGGATTTGATGATAGTTTCAGGCTGGATAATACATCGACAACTGATTTAAAATGGGAAAGCGTCTGATGATCTGCATGTACTTTCAGAAGAGGGTAAACTGGATTAACTTGACATTATTTGACGATGGCTCTCTTTGAATAATATTACATCTTGTGTTCTTATAGCTTCCGCAAAATTTGTGAGCGGTATATTATTATTCTGATGACGGTAGTTAATATCGTGGCCCTAGGATGGTTTCAATATGATAATTCAAATAGATTAGCTATCATATGGCCTAAATTATGACAGCTAAAGTAGTAATTGTTTTATATACTTACTGGAGAAATAATGATTATCTTTAGTTCTCTTTGGTTGAGTATTATGATCGAAAAATAAATTTCTTATGCTTAGTGGTATTAAGTGACTTACTAACCAGTTGATGCTGATTATCTCACCTGGATAATACAAAATAACTCTTGGGAGATACTATCTGATATCAATAAATAATTATAGCAGAAGGGGTAATAGTATATATAATAAACTTACATCACTTTTAAACATTTATTTTCACTTTCTTAACCTTTGATTAAATTTTTGGGGGCCATGAGTTGTTACAAAAATATATTCATAACATATATATTCGGGAATCCAGATCCCAATAATAGGGATGCATATATGTACAAAGAACCATATAGGACGGTCTTTTACATCATACAAATGAGTACCTAGTTTAAACTGTAGCATCCTTCTCTTTTCAGTAGGTATTTTTGGAATGTAGAAGTTTTTTGACTCTGATGGTGTATTCACGTATAAAGAAGTCATCATTACAGGGCAAATATTAAAAAATTGGATTTGAATTTGATCATGTGCATATAAAACAAGGTTTGTTTGTTTATTTTATTATTATCAAAATAACTCATTAAGCTACAGGATGAGATAAACAATAACCAATTGACAAGTAACAGCTAATGGCACATAACTATTTTCTTTCAGCAATAAAATGCTCATTGCTAAAGCCTTCTCTGACTTATATCATCAGATACTGCAAAACCAATTTTATTAATTCTTGCCAGCTACAACATATATAAAACAATTTGGTAATGAGGACGAGTAAGGTCTTTTTTGACTTTACTATTAATGTGTTACTTTTTAGTCCCGTTTGAATTCTAAAAGGCGTTTCTCATGATTTATGAATTCTCCTGCAGATTATCGTAACCAGTGCATTTGATGGTTGCACATTTTTTTATTTCGTGGAAATTGGACGATTTTTAGGCGCCCCTTCTCCCATAGTGTTAGCTGTCATAAGCAAAGTAGCGCTGTATTTAGAAGTACACCTAAAATAAGAATACAGAAGTAAGACGTACCAAAAAGCTAATTTTAATTTATCATAAGTAAATTTAATTTATCCAGACAATGACTGGAGTTATAAATTCAAGAGACATAGACTCTAAAAATTAGGTCTTGTCAAATAGAAACGGTATAAAACAATGTTTGATTAACTAACGCGCCAATAAAGAGTTCAGTAGAAGTAGCACCATTCAAATAAGATGTTTGTTATCCACTTTGCTACACTTTGCTGCACTGCGTGATTATAATGCGAAAACGCTATTAATCAAAAAATCGTATAGTAGGATTTTTGTATTCCATTGCGTGTTTTGGTTTTTGTAATAAAAACCATTGTCGAAGAAAGGACTACTAAATCTGCATCAATCTCACTTTTGTTGGAAATGAATATTTTTATAATAGATCAATCAAAAGAAAAGATTCTATCTTAAATTATCTACATACAAAAGTGCTTCAATATCGGCAGCAATAAGCTGTACATCAGTAGCAGAATCATGATGTCGAACAACCTCTCCTTTACAATTGATCAAGAATTTTTCGAAGTTCCACTCCATGGGTCTAATGTCAGTAACACCAGGTTCAACTTCTTTTAACCACTTGTAAACAAGATCCTCATTTTCTCTGTTGACGTCAAGCTTAGCAGCCATAGGGAACTTCTATAACAACAAACCATGATTACAATAATATTTGAAAATCTCTTCTAAGCCTGTATATTGCTTATTAAAGCTACGATTAGAAGCAACATTGCAAAGAGAAAGGTCTGTCCTTTTAGTCCAGATAGAGCGTATTTCTTGTGTTTAATATTTGCTATAGAAAATTCATACAAGGTTCAAATAGCCAACTACTTACAGAGATGAAACACAAGGGTAGGATTTATCGAGAAGCTATTTCTATTTTGTTCCTGTAATGAAATTAAATTTCATCATTTCTGTAATAATTAATCAGATTAATAACTAGCTTCATACATGTGATAGTTCTGAACACTAAGAAGACAGACCCGTTAAATAATAATACCATGAATCAATGTTTAATTGAACTAAATCACCAGAAAGATAGCTAATTTCCTGTATATCTCCGCACTCAAATAGCTTTGATGTGACAGATTTGACATCTCGTTTATATACATGTTTAATCATGCAATGTGATAGATTTATATATTAAGATTTCATCCTGTTTTATGTTTCAAAATAGGCTTTTAAAAAAGAATAATTTGCGTAAAAAAATAAACAGTGGGGAGAATACAATTATAAGTCTTGCGATTTTTTGTATCAAAAATAGAATTTAGGTTGATTGATTTAATAGAAGTGCTAAGATTGAGGTGGTATTTAAAGACATTTGATGATGATATGGCTTGGAGACATAACTGTTCCGATCCATCGTTGTTTAATAAGATGAACCATTCATTCGTACAATTGATATCGTAAGATAGTTGAGGTTGATGGTCCCTGAGGATCCTTTTAGATTATTGGTCCGAAATAAAGAAATTTCTGTCAAGAGGATTTATGCTCCGGGATTTTACCCGTGAAACAGACCTCTCATTGTATTGTATTAATTTATTATGTGATTTAGCACATTGTATGTGAAGTTTAAAAAATCCTTACGTTTAACCAAGTGAAGCCAGAATCTGGCCAAAAATGTTAAAATTTTGAGTATGGACTCTTAGCTTTGATATGATCGTATTACATTATATTTATTTTTATACTTTGCTAAAGATTAAGCAACACCAATTGTTTTACATAAATAATTTCTCTGGAAAAGGTTTTGGACATCTTTTTCAAATTGGTAGATACTTGGAGAAGGTAATGTTAGAAAACATTTCCTAGACGATCAACCAAGAACTTCTCAAAATTCCACTTAATGCGCTTCTCGCCTAAAATCCCAGGGGAAAATGATCTTGAAAGTTGCATCACATGTTTTAGTAACGCTTTCTTCTGTCCCAGGCTCTTGATTACCAAATTGATTGCAAGGGACACCAATAATTACTAAACCTTTAGGACCATGCTTTTTGTAAATAGTCTCTAGACTAGAGTATTGTGGTGATACACATACTATCTTTATAGCGACACCTCATAAATAGCAGGATTACATATCTCATAATCACTTTAACACAAATATCCGCATTTGATATTTGTTCTTGACTCTCTCTAAAATGATAGATCAAAACAAGCCCTTTGATTTGACATTTTATTAAAAATACCCCTATAAAAACATCGTTTAAAAGGACAACTTTTCAACTCTTAATAAACATTTATAAGCAGTCTCAAATTACTTATACTTGTTTTTATTTCAATTTTTTATTCAATTCTAAAACACCTCAAGTATTCCGAGGTGTGAATACATTAAGAGACAATATTGACGAAAAGGACAACTTTTATCTTAAGTCCTAATAGAGCAAAGTCTTCACGTTCGATGTTTTTTATGGTAAAATTATACAAATTTGTCATAATACTGAAAAAAATGCAGGAGTAAAATTTGTACAAGAGAAAAAAAGTTTTATATTATTATAAGTTCTATTAATAAAGTCGTTATTAATCACTTTTGCAACAATTACACAGTTGGGTAGTGGGTAGCATCGCACATGTGAGGATTTTGGCCGCTAGAAAGATTATAAATTGTTAATTAAAATAAACCTGTACAGATATTTATATAACTTACCACCATAGCGGCTGTAATACTTCTGCATTGATACCACGCTTTAATAACCTGTAACGCCAATCAAATATTCTTGGCATAGCAGCGCCAATATCTCGTTTATTTTTATTTTCGTCATATCTTCCAGACCACATTACTTCGGCTGCTGCTGAAGTTCTTGGCCTATTATATGTATTAGGTAATGACATACTATAGTTTACTTGATACTGCTTACCAAAGACGAGCATCTAATGTCGTCTCATCAGTTTGCTCAGACCATAATGCAACCTCTCCGCCTAAAACATTTTCAGCTTCTGTTTCTGTCAGATTAAAAGTCATGTCATAACTGTAAACCCTTTGCCAAGATTTAAACGGGCTTTTGATTAAAATGGTTAGTAAATGATTTTACAGATTTCCAGTGTCAATAATTTACCTGCACCAATCACCTCCTGATCCTCCCCAGTTTTGGGGCCGGTAATTGTCTTCAGCACTATTATTTGCTAGTGCTGCTTCAAGGTCTTTAGGTACATCCGGAGCTACTTGTTCATCGTAGCTAGTATCGTTTCCGCTACAAAAAAATTAGGTTTACTTAAAATTAAAAGGAGCAATATCCTTACTTCCAGCCACCGTGACCACAATCAAGATACCAAAAGTTGTAATTGGATGCAATGACCTTATATCCTTTCTTTACAGCTAATTGTACAGGATTTATCCAGACTTGCATAACCACGTCTTTTGAAATTGGTAGATGAACATTGGTGACAGGATCTATAAATTTGTCAGCAAAAATTTCGTCTATCATTTGATTAAGCATGCTGCTTTACCTTCCCAAAGAATAGCTTTTTTGTTGGATTTATGGATCATATTTAATTCCTTTTCTAAGAACATGTCCAGTAGATCAACTCCTGTAGCATTATGCTTCTTCATGTAATTTCTAACATCTTCATCTTGGTTCCAACAATTATAAACAGGTTCATCACCTCCTCCGTGAAACCAATCATCTGAGAACAAGTTACTTACTTCTGTAATGACCTTGTCAACAATTTCGTATGTTTTGTTATGGATTGGATTCAGTTGACCAGTACCAGGCTCTGCTGCCAGTCTCTTACTCCAGTCGTTAGATTCATCAAGATAGTGGGTACCTGTGCATGTTCTAAAAATAGAGATGAATTATGGGCTGCATGTTAATCAGGAGAGTTGATCTTACGTAATATCTTTGTGAGACAAGGCCCAAGACCCAGTGTGTGCAGGCTATAAAGTTTTAGTATGACCCAGAAAAAAAAGGGTTTGAATTTTATAAACAAATTAATTACCATATCAATTTCAGGTATAACTCGTACACCACGTTTATATGCATAATCAATGACTTGTCTTACGTCTCTTTTTGTGTAAACCAAACGTTTTTGATGTAACTTGTATGCCCCCTGATTAGCGAGTTCAGGTACGCTTTGCAGCTTAAGTGGGAAGCTGTGAGAATCAGTAATATGCCAATGAAATACCTAAAACAAAACCTTTTATCAATGCATGTAGACAGAAATCACATTGGTGTATACTTGCATTCATTTTATTGTATGCCATAGCATCGATGGTTCGAAGAATGTCCTTTAGAGGGTAAAAATTTCTCGATGTGTCTATTGAAATAATATTTAGTGCTAAATAGTTTGTATTAAAATTTGTTATTACCCAGCATTAGACCACGATGTGAATACTTTGGTGAATCTTCAATTCTGATAGGTGCGTTTGGTATAAACAAGTCTTCAAATCCGTAATTACCATCATCATAATCCTCATCATTTTCAAAGTATATGATCTCTCCCTCCTCATTTCGTTCTGGACGAGCTTGAACCAATTGAGAGAATGTTTCAAGTCCGCGGATTGTACCCCACACAGTCTCTGATTTCAAAGTTGCTACGTGACCGTTCAATGGAATATCTAAAATATAGGATTCGTCTACTCCGTAGTCTAATTTTTGATCTTCGTCTTCAATAGTTATTTCTAATACGCCTAATGTACGACGGGAAATAGGGTTTGTTTTGTTAGTCGGTGTTAATGGAACCTGGACCTAAGTAAATAATGAAATATATAAGCAAAAACAATAACATTGCTATATTTGGGACGTTTTTACTGGTGTCCATCTTTCTTGGGTAATAATTTCTGTGTATCGATGAACTGCCTCTTGGAGGTATGCAACCTCTGGAGCCTCGATATGGAATGTAGTCTAAAAAAGACAAACGGCTGTTAAATTACAAGATAAAAAATTATATGCTGTACAAACATCAAGATTTAATTCGACTCGACCCTGTTTGAATGATTGCGGTACAGGCCATAAGTAGGTAGCCCAAACAATGGAAGGAAAGATTACTGCGATTGCTGAAGTTAAGGCCAGTGATTTCATGTAACGGACAGTGAAGAAAAAGGAGAGGAAAATATAATATTTTAATGTGTTATAAACGTATCGATTTAGAATAAAAGAAAATAAATGTGACGACGAATATACATGCATTATTGATTTGCGCCTAGCGTATTTTGTATATGACCTTTCTCGTGGTAACAAAGCTTAAAATAATAAAACAGAATGTGAGCTAAAAGCACATTTCTGTGTCGAATATTGAAAACAAATCGAAAATAAACCATAATTGATGACACAAGCATCCAAAATATATATGCAGGTTATGTTTAAAATGTGTTATTATTTAGTTTATAGAATATAAAAGTACATTGATGGGAGTGTTATATATAGGTATATAGAATGATATAAACAACAACATTTTCGAATAAAATGAATAGTTCTTTTTATTGATGATGCAGACGAGTATCAATCTGTCAAAGTGATTTTAGTAACAAGCACGGGTTATACTCTGTACTAACTTGGCCAAAGCGCTAGTTTATCCGTGAATAGAATGATCTTCATACACAAGTTTAAGGGGGGGGGGGATAAATAAACGAGTGTAGCAGTAACGAGACGAAGCAATGTTATGATTAAGCCCAAAAGCAGAAAACCGTGTAGAATACAGCGTAGTTATCACTGAAGTGTTATTTCCAAAAGCAAATGATTTTTTCAAATTTTCACCTTTTACATGGACGACGACTGATAAATCCGGAATAAAAAACATGCATTATAATGATATCTTAGCACATGACAATTAAATTTGACGTTATAAAGCCAGCGAACAATATACACAATTAATATGATAACGGGAAGGTGTGTTCGTTTTATTTTGTAACCTTACGTTACGTCTTTTTTTTTTATATATCCTGTATAAATTTTTTGACCACCTGAAGATATAAACAATGCATGATCTTGATAAATAACATCTTTCTATACAATGCATGATCTTGATAAATAACATCTTTCTTGACCACCCCATGGCATGTGTATCTTTCTTTTGCTGTCCTTAAAATCTGAAGTGACTAGCCTTAATTGACACTGCCTTCCGGCCCCATTAATAAAAGCGTATACAAAATCCTATAACGAGTGTTTACTTCTTAGAGACTTCACATGTGATATTCCATGTCATTTCTAACAATAGGTAACGCAAATAAGGCATAAACAAGCTCTCTACAGCCATATGATCATAAACCGGTTTCATCTATAAATAATAACTGATAAATCAGGCATAATACACCTTTAAAAAAATAAAAATTGGAAATTGGGTATTGACCTTCTTTCCCATCTTAATAAAACAAAAGGTTACGTACTGAATACATGTGATAGATCCACGTCGTTCAAACAAGTGTAATTGTTATCTGTTGGTAACGAAAACCGTCTACACATAGCTGACCTATGTTTTATCAACCTACATCATGCCTTTTGGTTTCTTTTTAAGAATTGGCTATGTAAATCGACAGTGTATAAAAATAATGACGTATCAATGTCTATGGGTTTCGCTCTGGTTTTGCTTTGGCTTTATTTAACTTATTTTTTACAGATGACTCTCTCCATTCTACTAGCTTTACTACGTCCAGGAACTGGCTTGATGTCAAAGATTATAGCGCGTCATCCTAAAGTCATAAACATCATTACAAAAGCCTTGAACAACTCGCAAGATGAGTAAATTGTGGCAGAAAGCGAGTGGGACGATGGAACGCGATCGGACTAGGTTTTAGAACCACAAAGTCAAAATTATTCACCAATAATCATTGAATTTCAACACAAAGTAGATGACTTATTTTTCAAAAGGGCAGTCAACAACTGTCTTAGAGCATATGAAAGATACAAAAAAGAGCCCATTTTTTTGTTGGCATGCATTGAAACTTTGTCCGATGGTATCTATGACGAAACAAAACTAGGCCGTGTTCCGGGTTATGTAATTTACCGTTCAAGAGGTTGGGCTTCACAGTGTTTTATTTTGTGTCAGTCAGGTCTCAGCAACTGTAGTATCGATGTACCTTTAGAGCCATTTGTTGCATTTGGGTTGTTCCTGGCTCAACAAGCCCGCCCAATAATAAGCGCTCCTACGATAAAATTATTGTATAACTTGGCAACGAACATTATGAAAGTATCACTGGTAACCAACTAAACTTAGTCCAAATGTGCGATTATCAAACTAGTGAATATGAAAAACTCCTAGAATTGATAAATAATAAAATGCCAGCTTCGTTGTTGATTCAAATCGTTAAGATCGCTCAGTCAAGAACCCGCAATTTAAAAAGAAAGTATGTAGAAATTCATGAGACAGATACCGATATTTCAGAAGCAACAACAGCCGCAATAAAAGCAGAATCTTCATCTCAAAAAATACAATCCCCTTCTTCCTTATATTATGAACGAGGCAAGCAGTTCGTAGAGCAGTTGGAACAAGCAAGAAAAGAGAAAGGCCTGACAATATCCTATGAGAATGACCAACCAAAGCGAAACCAAAGCAAAACCAAAGCGAACATTGATACGTCTTCATTTTAACTATCAATGTAAAAATAAATGGAGATTTTTTTTTCGGAGAGTGTGCCATACAATTTGAAAATCAGTTTGCGATGTAAAATACGATTGAACATGCAACAGAATTGCGGAACTCCAAAACATGAAACATCAGTTATATTTTCATTTCAGCTAGCGCAACGTATAGTTGTGTATCTACGATTTATAAACAAAGACATGTAATTTTTTATTAGCTTCCCAAAAGAAAAAGATCGGAGATTGGTATCAAAGGAGGGATCATGATTAAAAGACATAGGATGAGTACTACTCATATGGCGTAACACGCAGACTATTCATTTTATTTGGATATGTATATATATTGTACTAATTTACAGTATGAAGTCTATGTATGGTATCAGTGATTTCATCGATTCTGTTCGTTTCATTATTATGGTAATATAATCGACGGGTGTGGTGGTCTCTTCCTGAGTGAACTGTTGTTCTAAAGTAGTCACGTAAAGTGTGCACATTGGGACCACTAAATACACAAAAAGCTCTTTGATAATCCGCATTGTATTCCTTTGGAGGAGGTCTACAAAAGCGTTGGAATTCCTGATGTTGAAAAGCAGGTACGAATGATAGGCTGAGATGGGTTAATCGTCTACAATGGATGACAAGGACTGAGATAGCTTGTGCAGTCAGTTGCTCGCAATAAGATAAATGAATCCGTTCCAAAGATACGCTTGTTCGAGAGTTTCTTGTCAAGGCCATGATAGCCCGATTAGTGATACGATTGCATTTGACTAGACCGATTCGTTTCAATTTAGGCAATGCTGCTAATGCAATGACAGTGTCATCGCCCAAGTTGTGACACGCAGCCAAGTCAATATATCGAATTCTAGTACATTTTGATGCGAGATGGATGATAGATTCGTCAGTTATAAGTCGACAAGATCCAAGATGAATATAATGCAAATATCTTCCCAGACGAGCTAAATGTTCAACCCCTTTATCGGTAATGTTGACACACTTGTTGAATATTAAATTCCGGATTTTGGGAGCAGCTTGGGTGATACAGTCAATTGTGTTGTCAGTAATCATCACGACGTTTGTTAAATCCAAAATTCTGAGTTGATCATAATAGATTTCCTTTCCCATAGGAATGATTGCCAGTGGAGATTTTGTGAAAGCAAAGTCATTGATTGATTGGCACTGATTTACTTTTAGTTCACGTAATTCTCTGCATTTTGAAAATATTTGTAACAAGGAATAGTTTGTGATTGAACAATTAACGACATCAATTTCTAGCAGTGTTGGACAGTAGGTTGTTAAAGCCGTGATCGAAGCATCTGTTAGTTTCTTCCAATTGGAAAGCCTAATCTAAAATAAAAAAGGTGTTGTCAATATTTTTTTTACTCCTTATTTAACTCCTTATTAGCTGCTCCTTACTCTTTTTAAATCTCTACAATTTTCAGCTAACTGAACGATACTTTCATCAGTGATGGCGGTACATTCTTCTTTGATAGGAGGGTTCATTGATAGATTTAGACCTTGCAGTCTTTTACATGTCTTTGCAATCATGAATATTGTTTCGTCCGTAATGTTTTTGATTTCAGACAAATCCATCGACAACAGATATTGACCTACGTCTTTACTTAAGAAATTGATAATACCTCTGTCCGTAATATAAGAACAACCTGTGAGAGTCACACGATCTAATTGTTTGCATACAGATAATGTTTCTAATGCTTCATCACTAATAAAATCTGATACGGCTGATAGATTAATACGTCGCACAAGTGGAGCATAAGCTATATATGTTGTCGACTCTGCTAGTAATAATGTTTTCTGAAATTTGATCCATATTTGTGGTTTTAATAAAAGTGGTTTGTGCCACAGTAATTGTAAAGCACAATAACTCCAAATTTTACATGTAAGCGAGCAGTTTAATAAATCTTGGGAAGAGCTATCTGTGAATTCTAGTATGTTTTGTAATATTTGGACGAGTAATTCTGAAGGTAAAGCAGAGATTGGCATAATGTGAAAAAGAGATGAAGAAAAAAAAAAGAAAGGAGAGATGAAGAAATTTTAATTGGTATTTTTAATACTTTCTTTGTGCTACAATCTTGTTTAAAACGGCCTGTACAGAAAAAGTGCTTTCATTTAACTCTAAAGTGTCTTGGATATTGAATATTCCTTGTCGCGTTCTTTTCAGCTCTGTCATGTGTCCGCATGTTCCCATCGATACAGCGATATCATGTACCAGACTTCTCATATAAGTACCTCCGCCGCATACAACTCGCATTTCTAATACATTTTTATTATAATTTATGACTTGCAATTCCTCAATATAAACACTTCTAGCCTTAATCGGTTCCGGTAGTTTAATATTCTTTCTGGCATAATCGTACAATCGTTTCCCTTGTATCTTGAGCGCAGAATATCTACAAAATTACCATATTAGGATTGCTGAAAAACATAAAAAAGATAAATGGGCCTTACATGGGTGGCACTTGTGTAATGTTTCCTCTGAAAGAAGGTAATGTTTTCATCACCAATTCTCGTGTTAGATGGTCGGTACTTTCTACTTTAACCACTGTGCCTGTTGCATCATATGTATCTGTGGCTTCTCCGAATTTGGCTGTGACCAAATATTCTTTCGTGCCCTTCAGGTAATTCTCCAGCTCTTTACACCCTTTGCCAACCCCAAGCACCAGCACTCCTTCCGCCATCGGATCTAATGTGCCTCCATGTCCGATCTTGACTCGTTGCTTTCTCTTTATCGGCTCGGCTTCTTTCCATAACTCGTTTGATAAACCGTATTGAATAAAGTCTGTTGCTTTCCTAGACGACCATCCCTTTGGTTTATACACAGAAAACACCCCATTAATAGCATGAACAAGTGTCGACGTTGACATTAGATTATTTAAAAGACACTCATTGATATTTTTTTTTTCATCCTCGCCTCGTTTGACTTGAGTTACCGACTTTCCTTTTTGAGCCACAGCAATCTGTGAAGACTGGGCATTTCCTTTTTCTGTCTTTTGACTTACACATGTTCATCCTCTCGCCAAGAAGACCTAAGAGACTTGTATGTATATTACCAGTTACTTTGAATCTATTATCGTAGCATGTATACTCTGCTAAAATCAGAATAAGAAACCGTTTACTATAAGCTTATATAATAAATCATTGATACGCTGCATAGTGCGAATACTTGTGGCCTTATTTGCTTGATGTGATATACCAAGGGTTTTTCTTTGTTATTCTTTTATTTTGAATAAAAGCAGGAAACACATGTCTAAAATAATTACAATAGACCTAAGATTCAAAGCGAGTTTCCACGGTTTCTCCTCTTTGATCAAGTCTCTATCTCCTCGTCATTATCACGACACCAAAAGGACGCCTTGGATGTTTTTTTGTACATATCTGCTTTGCTCGGCAGAATCGCGACCTTTATTCTGTTTTATAAGATAAGTTGGTTAAAAACATAGCATTATTTCAAAACCAATCATCATCTCATTACCTTTTTTTGCAAGTGTTTTTGTGAAAGAGGTAAGAATATATTTTTAAAATACCTACGTTTGTGAAGGTGTGTTCACCATATGGCTTCTAGTACAGTTTTAGATACATGTAATTATATCTATGAATAAATCATAAGAGTTAAATTACTTTATTATTTTGAAGTTGTAAATTACCCAATCTTGATAAATTCAAGAACAAGTTTTTTTTTTTTTTTGTATCGGCCCAAAGATATAAAATCGTTAATACAGAATCGCATAATTAGGTAATTTTACTTTTGTTATTGTCTTCAGAAGCTCGTAGTCAGTCCAATCTTCCAAAAGCCTACAAATGAAAGTATTAGTATAAAGATGATATATGGCGGAATCATTCGATTTTGTTGGCTACTTTACCTTCTTGATATTTTTGGCAAGAAGACTTGCTGGATTATGAAGAACCCCCCGTCAAATTTTGGGGTTCTTCTTAATTACTTGTGAATTTTCCATAACCGATTTTCTGTTATCCATAGTATAACTGTACACCTTGTTTTTTTTTGTTTTGTTTCTTCTTAGTTGAAGAAACAATTTATTCCCATTATAATAAACAGCCTACCAAAGCAGCAATATTTTTTTATCAAACAGTGCAACAGTTTGAATATGTAAATAAAAGAAACGACCAAAGATAGTATTGACATTACTTACGCAGTAGTTCTTAGTCGATTATTTACTATTTGTCAAAGGTACAATTTTAAACCAGAAGTGCTATTGGTATCCTATTGGGCAAAAGGCCGCCTTCCTATCCAGCTCCTTCTATAAGATAGTCAATAAAACTAAACCACGCATGTGAACCAGTGGTAGCGCTTAAGATCAGAGCCCCTGGTAGCTTCCAACCAAGGATTTATTTGCACCTCTGAACAAAAACCAAAATATTCATCTCTTTTTAAATCCAGATGAGTCGACTATTAATGACTATTTTATCAATAAACCCGAGATAGCTGTTTTAACTAGAGAATTTCTATAATTAATCCTGATTTATCACAGATTATGTCGATCATTGCGGTCATAAACGTTGAATTAGCATTGATTGTATCACTAATACCGTCAGATAATAAAGGAGGGGTGGAACAGGGAGCAAAAGACTTGAGTTTCATAGATTGGAAGACCTATATTGTTTTACTAACATAGCCCAAGCTTGGTTTGTAAATTATAATAGCTCAAGAAACATACACTAATTAACGAAGGTCGAGACCCTTTTACGGAATAAAAAAAGGGGGGGAGGGGCAAAGATAAAAAAAAACGCGTCAAAGTATAATGTGATAGACGCCATTGTACTAATTGACTACTTCAATGAGCTATACATCATGTTCCATTTGTTTCGTAATGACAAGACATTCGATAAAAGCAGAAGAGAGAGAAAGAGGAAAACAACTCTGTTATGACTGTGCATTTTTATTATTAGATGTAATTTAATTTTTGGTGGACGAAGTTCTTCGTTCTACTTGTGACACGGAGGTTCCTTCTGACAGCAACTGCCTTGTGAGTAAATCTTTGCCTACTTGATTTCGAGATTTATCCAAATCGCTTGTCGACATCACTTGGCGAAACGTATCGGCGATCATCATTGCATCTGGGGTACTTAAAATAGAACTCTGCATCTTGTTGTTACTCTGATTGTCTTGTTGTTGATAAGGATTGTTATTAGTAGCACTACTGTTCTTGGCTTTTTTCATCTTCTGCATATTCTTCCAAGCCCAAATAAAAACACATATTGCTATAATCACAACTGTACATGCAACTATGATTATCGCCAATATCCATTCATGCTTGAGTTTTTCCTGGGTGATAATAATAGGCTTCATCACCGTCTCTATCTTACACCGGTTAAATATCCATACATAAAAACAGCGGTGAATGAAAATACTTACGAATCACATTGAATTGTGTATTGGGCTCGAAATTGCTCAATTCGTCCATACTGGGTAGATTAATGATGTCTGCTGGAAATGGGTAGTTATGTGGCAATACAAATCCATATACTGTCCATGTAAGATTGGATGATCCAGTCGTTAAAGCTTTAGGAAACCAATCATCCGTGACTTGCACTGTTAATGTGTTACCCGTTAAATCAAACCAGGATTTTATTGTTCTCTCCGTGCCATTTTGTCCTGCTATCGTCAATATGTATAAATCACTCTACATATATTGAATTATAGTTTGTATATATGACTAACAGCATTTTTTATTCAATAAATACCTTACACTACTATTTACAACAGACGATGAACTATGAAAGAAGCAATTAACTTAAATAGTAGTAGTAAATTAAAAAAAAATTGGGTCTCCTTTCATACTTTTTATTCCAGGTAAAGTTGTAATAATTGTAATGATACCATGTTTCATTCTGCCGTGGGGAACAAAGGCTCCATGGAGCATTATTACAAACTAGCGAGAGTCTTATGTTAAACATTAAAATAAAGTCAATTTTTGTTACCATTACCTTCTAGTAAGGAGTAAACACATTGTACAAGACAAATGAAGGTAGAAAGATACGAGAAATAATGCATTTGTGGAATGAAAGAGCAAAAAAAGGAACATAATTATCAACGTCTTAGCAGAAAGAAAGAAAAAAAAAGGGGGGTGAGGGCAACAGCAGGAGTTGCAACTTAAACCATTGCATAATTGTACACAGAGGACGAAAAAACATTTCTACACATTTTGAGGTCCATTTACTCACAAGAATCCCTTCTCTTTTCTAACCTGCGCGTTCATCACCGTTGGAAAAAAAAAGTGATTGCAATTGCAAGAGAAGACCCTTCAGAATCATGAATGCAAGGCACTTGCAAAAGAAAAAAGCTGCGTTTGAAACGTTTGCACATAAACGTTTTTTACATGATGCAGCAATGAACACAATGTAATTCAGCGTACGTAAATAAGCCCAACCGTTTGAAAAAAAAAAAAGGAACAAATATACAGAGGGCCAAGATATTAACGAAGAACCACCACGTGAATGAACATATCAAGGGAATTAGCAAGTAACGATTACTAACTCTGCTTCTAGACCTAGTGCAATTACAGCCCAATGTCGTGCTTTTTAACTGATATGGACCATGATGCATCAATTTGGATGCATTATGAGAACATGACATAAACCTTGGCTGGATACTATGTCGACTCAAAACCTGGTATAGAAGATGGTTTTATGCGGGCAGCAATTTTTTACCCAGGTACAGAATAAAGGAGGTTATTAAATCATTGCATGCAAATGAGTAAGATCAAGTTGACCTTAAAATATTTGTTACTCTCAATGGCAAAAGTGTACGTGTTTGTTTAGTGTTACTAGTAAGACTAAGTTCCAAGCTATATAAAATTGCCTTTGTTTGGAAAGCTTGGATATCTCGTCTGCTTGTATATCTCTGTGGAAAGGTTAGACGCAATTCAAACTCGATTTAGCCTTCATTGTTGAAAACCCCAGGCAATAATTATCAAAATAAGGTCTTATAGTGAGCATATTCAAACTGAAACAAAAACGCTTTATGAACGAAACTTTCTTTTGTTAAAAAGGGGGGGGGGGGAACCCAGTGAAGAGCAGTTAATTGCACTACCAGGGCAAAATGAACGTTGGATTCTGAAACACACCCTTCTCATTTGCATGACTTTTTTCAAACTATCCAACGATTTGCCACTAACTAAAAATTCTATTTTTGTAACCATGTCGTGTGCGACATGAGCAAATACGTCTGTGGCATTTAGTCTTCGTTTCACTGACTCCCAAGGTATATTAAAAAAAATACATTGTATTATGGTAAAAAGTATAAATGATTTGGTAAAGGGGAGGTGTAAATAACTCTAATCCTCTGATTCAGACTTATGTTGAATTTGGGTGGATTCTTTAATAGCCATTAACTGCTTTGCACGGAAAGTTTCGTAATGAATCATGGCAGTGGTTTCAATCAAGTCTTGTAAATGAGTTCTAGTCAAGAAATTACGAAGATGGATGAATTCACAATGGTTAGGATCTTCCACGTTGATAGCTCCCCATCTTGTCTTTCTACCACGAACTGCCTTTCCATCAATCACGACATTTCTTTCAGATCCGACAATGGCAAAAGGGACAAGTTCAAAGATGCTTTCGTTTAAAGCCTTTTCTTGTTCCTCGTCTTCTTCACTTTCATAAGGGTATAATCGGATATTGTGAAAGACAAGCTCAGCCTTGATCTATTGGGGAAAATGTGGGTGAGCTTGATGGTTACCTAGGGCATGTGTATATTTACTCTTTGCTTGAAAGCATCACGTTCTTCGGAGGTGAGTGAATCTGATTTAGCAATGACAGGTACGACATTGACGACTTCAGAAAGCTTCTTGAGCACAACAATATCAATGGGCTTGAGACTACAGAGAAAGATATATGAGTACGCATCATGGAAGAGAATAAAGAGATATGACTTACGAATGACCTGAGGGAGTGATAAAGAAAAGACAACAATGGATACGAGTATCCACAATATAACGTTCACGTCTTGCGGTTAATTCTTTACGAAGATAGGCAGAATGTTGATCTTTAATATACTTGATAATAGGTTCCCAACTAGAAGACGATATTATTGTTAAATTAAGCTACCCCCTCCCCTCGATTTTTTTTATTTTATAGTATATTTACCAGTTGTCATTATTGACTTGATCGCCATAACCAGGAGTATCGACAATGTTCAATCTTAAACGCACGCCGTTTTCCTCGATAGCTGTCAATTTAGGTTAGAGCAAACGCTTTTTATCTATCGATAGCCCAACTTACTGTGTGCAACTGCTTCGATTTCGGTGGTTTGACGTGTGGTTTCTGAGGCTTCTAAACGGCCCTTGCTGTCGATCAAGTGGGAAGCAAAGATGGTGTTGACAAGAGTAGATTTACCGAGACCTGATTGACCGACAACCATGACGTTGAATTGGAAACCCTTTTTCAACAACTTTTTCTCGATCTGCTGGGTGATGGTGTCGAAACCGACATAACTGTTCAAGAGAGTCTAGCAGATGATGAGAATATGATGAGGAAGACGATTTAAAGTTTTACCTGCGAACTAAGGTTCAAGTTTTGCTCGGAAGTGGGGGTTGACATTGTCGAAGCAGACATATTAATAACAATAACAAAAAGATGGTAATAATAAATAAAAAAACCAAAATAATATTATTTGAACAGAGGGGGGTGATACAAAATAAGATCCACTCCACGTGGGTGGGGATGGGATTATAATCTCCAGACACCTGTGTTTATACCATAACGAGTTATGAGGAAAAAGAATCCCTCAAAAGTGTCTGTGTCAAGAAATACTGAGCGAGAAAACTGCTAAAGTCACCCCTTCTCATGGGCTGGTCGGAAGGACGATTCCGTTTATAAACGATTTCGGCGATGACATTTAATTTTATCATGAGAAAAAAAACAAGGGGAAGAATACGCCCAATAAGTTATATATCCTTTTCTATTTATTAAGGTTTTGGTTCATCCTCTCATCGTGAACCCCTTCTTATAACACACACACACACACACACACAACCCTGGACTTCTCATTGTACGCCAATCCATCTCCTTTTGTACATACATAATAAACTTTTTTTTTTCGCTGGAAAAAGGACACGATATATTAAATATGACACGGCCTTTTTTTTTAGTCTGCTACTAAATCCCCTGTTCGCCCTGATAATGGGTTGAAACAGATATTACATTTCTCGCTCTAATATACGCCCAATTAATCAATGTAAGAAACAGCAAGAAAGAAAGGGGAGAAGAGGACTACTGAAAAGGTTAATTCTTCTGTTTATAAGAGACCCTTTTATGTACGCATGTTGCAAACCAAAATAGATAGAGAAGGGGGATATTAGGAGACTTCTCTCTATTATTGAACGCCCAAACATTATTGAATAATAATAATAATATCCCCTTGTCGCGCGCTGTATAGGCCACTACTAGTTTTTTTTAGGAGATGTCAATCGATTCGATCCAATTCGATAATCATTGCCGTCATATCCCAAAAGAGGAGTGACTTCAGGGGGTTAAGACATTTATCAGTGGCGATGATTTGTATTGGAACTATTGGAATTAAAATAAACATCATTATGGCGAAGCAAAAAGTTATGTGTGTACTACAGGTCCTGTGCGTGCGTTTATGTGAATAGGAAAGTCCGATTTTTTTTTTTTTTACCAATGCGCTGCTACTAAGAATAGTAGTACCAATGACAAGGAGGATTACATTTTGTGCACGGTGATGGGGAAGTCGGGACAGATCTGTCCAGAGCGTCTCTCTGTTTATTCGGTTGATTAGGACAGTGTGTCTGGATTCGGAGTTCATCAGTCACCACGCAACGAACATGTGAAACATGGGAACACGATCGATGACAACTAACGAGAGTGGGGAGTAGATCTTCCATCAACTTGCACCTCTCCTATCCGCTGCCTGACTCGCTCGCTGGCTCGCTCTGTGCAAGGAGTAAAATAGCACACAAACTTTCTGTTGTGCTATCCTAGGGGGTGAGGAGCCTAATATTGGAATATAAAAGAGAAAAAAAAAACTTGTCTTCTATAAATAATTAACTTTCTTCTTTTTTTTTTTTTTTTTTTTTTTTATCATATTACCTTGACAACTAAAAAAAGCTTCTGTTTTTTCAACTCAACCTACCCACCTTATACAACTTAAATTTTAATATGGAGATCTTGGAACTTGTTCATCAAGAAACTGCACCTAGTTTAGAAAGACCTTTCGAATGCACATTCGATGAATGCAAAAAGACCTTTGGTAATAACAACTAGCATAAAAAAAGACTATCTCGTTACTGAACTTTTCTTTTCTATTTATAGGTAGACGCTCTGACTTGGTTCGACATTCTCGTATTCATACTAACGAAAGGTAAAAAAAAAAAAAAAAACTGTCAAAAAATTGTCAAACACTTAACATTTTAGTATAGACCGTTTAATTGTCGAGAACAAAGTTGTGGCAAAAGCTTTATTCAGGTAAAATAGATAAAAAGGGAAAAGCCTAGTTGGATCTCAAATTAACCATAATTTTTTTTTTAAAATAGCGATCAGCTTTAACTGTACATATGCGAACCCATTCTGGAGAAAGACCGCATGTTTGTGAGTTCCCTCTTTGCAACAAGAGTTTCAGTGACAGCAGTTCTCTTGCTAGACATAGAAGAACCCATACTGGAAAAAGACCTTATCGATGCCCCTTTGATAACTGCTCAAAGAGTTTCGTACGTAAAACCATCCTTACCAAGCATATGAAAGGTGATCATGTAACCAATGGTAGAAGACCTTCCGTACAATGGCAACCATTTATAGAAGAAAGACGTAAAGTTATGCTTGAACAACAACAACAACAACAACAACAACAACAACAACAGAAGCAGCAGCAGCAGCAGCAGCAACAACAACAACAACAACAACAACAACAAACTTGTGCTTGCACAGAGTGTTATACTAATGCTTCTCCACCCTATTGGTCACCCAACACACCTGGATTATCTGGTTATGAAGATGACTCGTCCAGCACTAGCGGTCCATCTTCTCCATCCAGCGTATCTTGGCCTTACAGTGTCGCTATACCCTACCAATACGGACAACCACCACCATGGACCTCTGCTGCTGTCTATGACCGTGACCATGTTGTTCTGCCCAGCTTATCGAACCTATTAGTTCCTAGCAAACAATTATGGTCTTCTTTAACAACAACGACAAGAAGAGATAGTGGCGTTTCGTTGTTTAATTCATAAACTTCCCATATGCACTCTCTTTTTTTTTATTCCCCCAATCCCAATCGATACCAACAACCCAAAAAGCTCCAACAAAAATCAAAAAAAACCCAAAAAAAAAAAGCAAGCCCCAAAAAGAAAAAACCCACTTTATGATCATCTTCTATTCTAAATAGAAGCGCAGCCTTCTCCTGTATGTTAAAAAAAAACTATGATTTATATGAACTTTATGCCCCTCCTCCCTCCCCCCCTCTCTCCCCTTTCTTTTCCATCCCCCCTTGCTATATCAAATAATAATGCCCCTATTTTAATAAAATACATTGCATAAATGTTTCATCTTTATACTATTCGTGTTGTAATTGTGCCTGAATTGATTTCACTTCCTGTTCAATCAACAATGGCAAGTCGCCATTGGACAAGTCTTTCTTTGACTGTTCCAAAATCAGCTTAATTTCAGCATCTAGTAATATTAAAATATTAAATTAAATGTATAGTACCCATGATAGATCTTACTTGCCTTTTTCTTTAACCAGCGCTTCATGCTGTTGCACCAAGAGCTCCAATGAAATCTGCTGTTTTTCCACAATTTCTTCATCTTGTATCGGCCTTTTTTGTTGTGCCTTTAACCTGTCTAATTCATGCTGCACCGATTGCATTTGATCTTTCCATGCTGCTGCATTTTGAAACCGACCAGTATCGATGGCTAATTGTTTGTGTCGTTGCCAGCTTGTTAATCTATGTTCCAATTCCGTAATGGATTCATCTATTTCAATGCTTTGTTGTTGCTGTCCAAACACTGTCGCTTGCATATCTTGGAGCTGGTTGCGCAAATCTTGCACTGATTCCCGAGATCTATATTATATCATACCCGTTAGTCATCGCCAATGCAGTATAAAGATTGTTTTTAAAAAAAAAACTTGCGCTTGTATTTCACTTTGATGCTGAGTTATAGTTTGATCTCGCTTTTCAATCAATTCAATAAATCGTAATAATGCATCTAACGTGTCCCCTTGCTGACTGAGTTCCAAGGCCTCTGTCATCTGCTCATTGATTGCCTGAAGTTCGTTCAGACCACCGTCCTTGTCGAGACAATGTTTACTCATATCTGCATCAATTGCCGTCTCTTGTTCATCCAGTATATGCTACAGTAGTAAACAATATAAATAACATAGCATGACAGGGGGAAAGTAATTTGTTTGTTACCTCTTTCTCGGCAATGTCGTTTCTTTTGGAGTCAAGGAGCTGATACTCTTGCTCATGTTCTAGGGTTTCTTGAGAGAAGGGCAATAATTTTTCATGCATAACAGAGTCAATCTCGGTCATGCTATTTACCAGCGATGCTTTTTTAGATTGAAGCATATTTAATTTTAGTTTCAGATTATCGATGTCAGTCTACCAAGAAGCTTTTTTTATTAGAAAAAAAGTGTATATATCATCCCCCCCCCCTTTCATGTGAAAATGTACGTACTTGAACTAACTGCGCTTCCTTGGTCAAATCTTTCTTTTGAAGATCTAGTTGGAACGTAGCATCTTGTTTTCTTTCGACCAAGTCTTGATTTGACTGCTCCCAAAGGCCCAACTCAAAAGCCACTTCACTCTTCTCCGTCTCAATGGCTATTCTCCCCGTTTCTATTTCCTGTAAGCGTTTCTGATGCATACGTTCATTATCCGTGACGAACTTCATGTACTGTAAATGACGCTCCTGTTTTACTTTCTCACAACAATCGGATACATGGGTTGCAGCTTCCGACTCTCTTGCCATGATCTCATGCAGCTCTCTCCATGCACCATGTATCTGCGTCTGCAACGCATGACTCGAGCTTAATTCATATAAACTCTTCGTCATCTTGTCTTGTGCGTTTTTTAAATTCTCTAGCGTCAAAAAATCTTCTTCCATTAACGCCTTTTCTTGCTCCCTTTTCATGTCACTGATACGTGATTTTAACGTCTGCATTTGCTGCATGGTTTGTATGTGTCGCTTGTAGAGACGTTGTATGGTTTGTAATGTGTTGCTTTTTTCCGCTTGCACTCGGCGTAAAGTCGAGGTAGCAGAGATTAATTTCATTTCGTCATTGGGTCGGATCTTATATACATGTGCTGCTTTAGATAGTTTAGATGAGGCCTTGTATGATACCGAGGATCGAGATAGTGTTGTTGGTGATGACGCTGGCAATGAAATTAATTTTTCATGCAAAAAAAAAATGTATGCAAAAAACTTACAAGCACTTAGAAATGCAAACGCTGATTTTTGCTCAAAATGGTTTTCAGGTTTCTCGGCACTACTAGCCATAGCGAAATCGTCAATCATGGAGAAATAAGATGTTTCTTTCTTGATTTTCGGAGGCTTGGGTTGATTCACAAACGTGTCTAATTGTGAATCGTACAAGTCTTCGATGAGTAAAGAAGAAAGTCCAGATGAAAAACTTTCATGACTGTTCGTCTTGTTCATAAAGTCAAATGCAGACATGGAGTGAATTTAACAAAAAAACTAAGAAATGGAAAGGGAGTTTCAATTCGTCCTGTTTGCTCTTTTTTTAAAAAAAATTCGGATTTACCACAGGCAATCGACTATCTTGGATAACACACGTCTTTCAATTTCATGTATTACTTCTATATGTCTGTGTTGGTGTTTTCTAGTCTGTTGCACACACTCACTTTTAATAACATGCTTGCAATTATGGGTGCACGATGACTTTCGTTTGAGCTACTATCACTACTATCGTGCTGATGAACACACTATCATGCTGATTAATACTTTTTTCCACATGTGATTAATTAATGTATACAACTTATAAACTGCGTATTTAACAGATCTGCTTTCCAATAGTCCTCCTTACAAGGAGGATGTTTCAAAATACAATAATTATGTACTTAACCTGCAAATGCACCAATTAAAAAAGCTTGGAGTATATATTAAACCCCGTGAGCACTGTATGTTGAGATGGCTCTAATCTGGATTAGGCGTATGGGTAGCACTACCTCCCTTGGGCAAATAAATAAACAAAAGCCTCCATTTGTCAAAGCGTGAAAAAAAGGGGGGAGACTTTAAGTGTAACAATAGCACCAGATAGATAAATTTAGATTGTGGACTAATCGCCTATAGAGTGTGGACCGACAACTTGTACTTCTTAAGAGCGCTCTGGCTATGGGGTGTGTCCAATCAAAAAGTGCTAAAAGTAGAGAATTCTATTGAGTCTTGACCCAGGCACCATATTGACGGTAGCAAAGTTTACAACCCCAAGACCTGGGATCACTCCCTTATGTCACTATTTCCAAAAAAAAATCCCTATTTCACTAGACAACAAATATATACCGGCTATCCAGAAGGTTTTAAATGCTCGAATCATGGATGTATCTGGTGTAATAAATAATTAATAGCAATTGAGATTTATGCCCTGAATAAATCATCGCTGATAACGATTTGAGCACATGTCTTATACTGGGAGAAAACCCAGACCTACGTAGACCGAAGGCAATACCAGTGTGGGGACTTTGCTTAAATAAGTCCGAAGACTTTCGATCGAGTTTCTCTATATTAGCTCACTCTTATACTTGAACACTATGGGTCCCCCTTAATGGTTATAGTATGCAAGACGCCAAATTTATTTGAAGTACGAGTTTAGAAGACCAAGTTTTTAAATGTTTCACTGGTAAAATGGGTGAGGATAAATAAAAAAAACCCCGTTACTTCTTCATGACGAGCCACTTCAATAATTTAAAATGCTTCTTGCCATTACACCCGCGATTGTATTTAGTTCTGCCGAGTTTTGAAGTAGAGACTTGCAACTAGCCTATACGGGATAAGTTGTAACGATTTAAGACTCATTCCTTGTACAGAGCCAACTGTTTTAACAACAATAGATCGTGATACCGAAAAGCAAGTTAAGTAAGGTGCAATGTTGTAATGATCTTTGTTTCAATTCAGTGGCTGTTGTAATAAAGAATAATGTCAGCTATTTAAATTTTGGCCCAGCTAATTTTTTTTCATTCAAATCGGATCAGGATGGCAAAAAATTGGCATCCTCTTTTTTTATCGCAAGGTAAAGTTGTTCAGTATTGACATTTTCTAAAGATAGTGCATAATTAAAAAGACTTAAAAATTTTATTCTGCATCTTTCAGTATAGTTTTGAGGTGATTTTTGTATGCGAAACATGTACTTGCTTTAAGAGTAACTGATCTGTGGTTTTTATCATAGATGTCATACATTTTCTTCATCAAACATCTTTAAAATTCGCATCATTCGATAGATCATTAAATTCTGCATGAACACAGCTTAAGAATATCTTTGAGAAAAATAACGTTTTATTAAGCAGTTTTTCCAAATTACTGATTTTTGCGAAAACGCAAAGGGGTACACCTTACGGTTTTGACCTTTGTTTTTAAGTTTCGTGAATTGACAGTTTTATAATCGGAAAACAAAGTATGCCACGTTAAAATATGCCCTCATTGACGAAGTTTTTTCGGAGAAACGATATTTATGATTACTGGCTTGTGTATTTCATGTAGCTTTTGTTATTTTTGCTCGAAGCAAACTCAAAATTTGACATTACATAGATGTTTCATATTAAATACTATTTCCATAAATTATTAGTGCGGTATTTTGGTAGAGATAAAAAAAAAGATAAAAAAAAGAGAGTACTTTGAGACTGTTAGTATGTTTTGTTAGAAATTAAAGTTGATTATATTTTTTTGCTTCTCTCGTGCATACAGTACAACAAATTACGGCGTCCAGTATTTATAAAGGCGCACTTGTCGGTGGTGTCCTAAAGATCTTTTGTTGACAATGTGTGTATGTATTGTAAAGCCTCGTCATCTTGTATGCGTACACCCCTAGTGCCTTCTTTGGATGATTCTTTATTCTGTTTGAGAACCGAAACTCCTATATCATCATTCTGAATCAGGCCTCGAAACTACATTGACTTTGATTGGCCTTGATCCTTCAGAGCTTTGCATGATACATTGACTACTTTGGCCCAAGTGAGTTTTCTGTCTAAATTGGATCACTGACTGGACAGTATAATAGGGTTGCTTAGGATCATAGTATTAATAGTTATATAACAAGGTATATAAGTTCTTCTCAAGGGAAAATACATGAACGACTTGTTTCCTGCTTGTTCGCACAAGTTTGCCATCTTGTAGTATGCCTTTAAATGGTTGAGGGGCTCTGCCTTGCAATTTTGGTAAATACTTCCCTTCTTATATTTATAATCATTGCTGTAGGTGTCAATAGCTGTTGAATAAGAGAGACTTTTTCATCGTCCAAAATGTTCGTGGCTAAGTTTTGGATGTTGCCAGAAGCAAGTGAGAGCTTCAGACGTTTACAAGGCCCCGTAATTTCACTGTAAATAATTCTAATTACCTTTCTTTAATCTGATATTCCTTAAGTAATTCTTGCGTTCTACTTTCGATCCTCTCTTTTTGACCTGTGAGTTGGTTGATGAACATACGAAATCTACTCCCAAATTGTACCACAATGGCATTTTTGTACGCAGTATCAATTTTGGCACATTCGTACGCCGCGATTTGCTGTGAATTCTTCAATTCTACAGGAACGTAACTACTTTACTTGTAGTACTCTTCCACATATTTTACAATCAATAGTCTAAACTCTTTTGTTTTCGAGCTCTTTGGAGAAGCGGATCTGCTTTGTTGTACAAGTGCTGTAAACACCTATATGTGTAAAAATCCTTTTTAAGCATATTTTTGAAGGTCAAAAGATTTATCTTTCTGCAATCCACTAATAGAAATGAACTTTGTCAACGCAAAAGTGTGAATGACAATTGTATTAGTAGTTTACACGAGGCCTCTAAGCCTTGTTATATATTCCGGCTTCCACTGAAGCCCCGAAACAGAGGTTTTGACCGCTATTACTTTTAAAGGATTCACTTTTATGTTAAAAAAAAATTGTGTAATAAAGAGGTAAAAAGGTGATTAACAACATTTTTAATAAAAAAAATCGTAATTGTGACACTGTGGTTCCGTTAGATCCAATAAGCTGAACCTGAAAATAGATAAAAAGGTGCAAGTGCGTACAATGTCGTAATTTTGATACTCTATCGCCTATGCTTTAATTGAGGTTCAATAATCATACAAGTTCAGATCTTTATCTGATATCTTGTAATACTAATTACCAAATAAACATTTGGTCTTACTAACTTTCTTTGCTGCTCTTATGCCCTTGTCAAATCAGCCTAGCTTTGCCTTGTAAGTATAAAGACACCCTCCTCGTACCTAGTAACACTGGGCCAATTCCTGACAGTCATCGTACGTCGAGTGAGAATTTTCTGACGGGTTGTAGCGAATATAGTCCATAATACAGATTGAGTTTTTAAAGTGAAAGGTATAAAAAAGAATGAAAATCGTCTCAAAGAAATTTGCAGTCGTCTATATTTGCTGGACGAGTTCGTTTAAAATTACTTTATGTCAACTATGCACTTGGTTTAAATCCCAGACGTCTGCCGGACAGTTGCCGGACAGCTCATTTGTTATTATAACTGGTGTCTCCTACACATCAGATAGACCTTTTCCTTTATTTTGTAACAATTATAAACACATATATCAAACATGGGTGGTAAATATAACAAATCAACAATCCATCCATTTTAAAAAAAGAAAATAAGAATGAAATACAATCGATACTAACAACCAAAAAAAAAAAAGCTTATAAATATCTTGAAGAGCTTTCCAGAAAGAAACAATCCGATGTTTCTCGTTTCTTACTTCGTGTAAGATGTTGGGAATTCAGGTACACAGAATCCTCTGATTCTATTTAGGCTTGAATACGCCTTCTTGATTCGCTCAAGAAGAGTTTAATAAATTCATCCGATGAATGTTTGTACTTTGAAAAACTCATGCAGGAAAACTCTCTTTTTTGGTTTTTTTTTTAATTTGTAGACAATTAAGCGTCATCCATCGTGCTTCTCGTCCTTCTCGTCCCGATAAGGCTCGTCGTTTAGGTTACAAGGCCAAGCAAGGTTTCGTCATCTACCGTATCCGTGTCCGTCGTGGTGGTCGTAAGAGACCTGTTCACAAGGGTGCCACCTTCGGTAAGCCTGTCAACGAGGGTGTTAACCAACTCAAGTATCAACGTTCTCTCCGTTCTACTGCCGAAGAACGTATTGGTCGCAAGTGTGCCAACCTCCGTGTCTTAAACTCTTACTGGGTTAATCAAGATGCCACCTACAAGTACTTTGAAGTCATCCTTGTCGATCCCTCTCACAAGGCTATCCGTCGTGATGCCCATATCAACTGGATCGCTAACCCCGTTCACAAGCGTCGTGAAGCTCGTGGTCTTACTGCTATCGGTCGTAAATCTCGTGGTCACGGTAAGGGTCATCGTTTCAACAACACCAAGGGTTCTGGTCGTCGTGCTACTTGGAAGCGTCGTAACACTCTTTCTCTCCGTCGTTACCGCTAAATCTCTCATAATCATACCAATCTACATTAATAAAAGAATCCCCCTCATCATTTTTTCTTTGTTTGATACAATAATGATTAATTTTCTATCAGTTCTTTTTTTTTATTTTTGCTCTTTTTCTTCTATGGTACGTAATAACGTCTTGATGCGGTATTCGGCTTTGTCGTTAGCGATTTGTAACCTCTTGATTTCTTGCTTTAAATCTTCGTTGTTATCAACTACTGCATCAGCCTGAGGAGCTTCATCTAAAAAAAAACGTCAATGGTCATGATGAAGCAATGCTTTGTTTTTCTCAATGATATACCAGTTGTGTGAACAATTCTCTTCAACTGTTCGATTTGTACTTGAAGTGCCTTGATAGCAACATCAACAGGTGTAGTGCTTAAAAAATGATCTTGTTCTGACATTTGGGTGGTTTAAAGCAATGGGAGACAGAAAGGGTTGAAGGACTCTTATTTTGTCTGACATCGGGCAAATCCTCGGATAAAGCTTTAAGGCCATTTTTTTTTTTTTATTCTTCATTCTCTAAAATGAATTTTTACAGAGCTATTATAAAACCTCAAGATAAAGGTAAACGAATCCCAAGGAAATTGTAATACATATTGCTCTGATACGGGCTGGATATAATAAGCTCCCTGACGACAAAAAATTCGACGGTAAATTGATCTTCTGCCACAACCCAGCTTCACAAATGTATATTCATGGGC
The DNA here is from genome assembly GCA_943193625.1 of Mucor piriformis. Taxonomy (NCBI): domain Eukaryota; kingdom Fungi; phylum Mucoromycota; class Mucoromycetes; order Mucorales; family Mucoraceae; genus Mucor; species Mucor piriformis. The sequence goes on along the minus strand of OW971871.1, from coordinate 1,941,588 downwards.
ATTTGTATTTAGTTGTTTTAAAGCAAATGAAAATACTTTTAAATTCTTGAATCTTTCCAAGTTAAGACAAAATTTCCTTTGACCTTCACCATAATAACTTCCTGAACAGTCCATACATTCAATATTAGGCGAGTAGTGGTATAATCGATCAAAGGTATTGGGAGAAAGGAAGAAAGCATTAATGTACATGCTTGTTTCCGATAAATCTAAGCTTGCATATTTAAGAAGTATATGGACTCTTTCAAGGTTCCAAAATCTTTTTGCATAATAAATGACATCGGAAGGAAAATCCTCTTTACCTGTATAAAACCTGATGGATTTCACTATGTCTTGATCATCAACAAATAAAAAAGGGGTATCATCGTTAATATGATATGTAAAACTCATGCGCTGATAATCGCGAACTTGAATAATATCCTCCATCCCATCACCACTTTCACTTTTGCGAAAAGTAGCTTCGAATCGAGAATCTCGATCTCCTTTCAAGATCGTTAAAAAGTTGTAAAATGCTTGGGTTTGTGATTTTGAAATATTTTGTAAATTAGCTTCTTGCTTCCTCTTGATTGTTAAATTCTTGAATTTTCGAAGTGATCCAGCGAATGAGTCAAAATTATAGAACCACCAGTATATATTTTCATTAATGATCAGCGTCAAAGACTGTAAACGATAATTGGATCGAATATAGTCTAGGTAAGCAGTTGCATCTGATGATAGACCTAACGTCAACCGTACCAAGTGCATATTGTTTGTAATTCCAAGTTGTTGTTTTGCACGCAAAGGAACCGGGCTATGAACATCGTAGTCAAGGTCCGTAAGGTGCTGACAGCAGAGCAAAATGTCAAATAAAGTAATATCAGATGTCTTAGAGGTATTTTTCACTTTTAAATGAGTCAAACGGTTAAACTGGGGTAGAAAGTAAAGAATACTATGGACTTCATTCTTGATCTGATAGTTACATGCATACACTTCAAGTCTTCTTATAGAGTAACGAAGATTGTAACAAGCTGTAAAGTAGACAAGTTGGATTTGATTATAGGTTGGTATAGGTACAATCTCTTCAATGTATCGCAAGGAAGTCTTGCCTACATATTTGGCTATTTCCCTCAAGTAATTTGCATAGTGACGACTTGAGATCATATTAAGCTTCTTTAAATAAGGAAGTCGCGATAACAAAGTTAAAAAGTCTTGCGAACTAAGTCCATCTTGGTGATTCCTATGCGGTTCAGACAAGACTAACTCGATGGTCAATTGAGCATGTTTAAAAGGCTGATCAAAACGATGGTGTTCTTCACTGACAACCACCTTCTGGAAATAGACCTGGACCGTTGTTTGATACCAATGGTTACAGACAAGCATGACAATACGAAGGTCATCTCTGCCTAGGAAACTAAATATTTGTTGTAAGATCTCTTGTGGAATCTTTCTAATCAACATGGCTAAATGAAAAGGAGAAAGGTAGGGGGGTAAAATGGGATCGTGGCGTATTTCTATTATAGCAGCTGTCGCGTAAACAAAAACAAACCCGTTTGGGTGATATAAATTCACATCCATGGTTCTGCCTTTTTATATTGTTCTTCAAATCTTGTCATTGTGCAATAAAAGTATAGCATTTCACCAAGTGCTGCTGTATGATATTACAGAGACTGATTATGCTGGTGATGGTCTTCTCTTTTTCGGTAATATTTATAAACCACTGCAAGTGTGTGCATTTGCTTGAATATTGTTATTGTCTTACTACGAACGCTACTCTACATAATAATGGAAGCATGAAAATGATGGAAATGCAAGTTATGGACGAAACTATTTTTGGATAACATTTACCTTATATATATTCATGATAAATAAGGAATCGTTACAATAAGACAACACACCATTTTTTTCGGTAAGCACTTTCTACGCGATTAGTTTTTATGAATTTATTTTTTCAACATGATAAATCGCCTGACGATTTGCTTAAACAAAATTTAACTTAATTTATATATAAACAGGAACTAGAATACGGTCGCTTGTATATGGCAAGAGAATTAAGTGTTACGATTTGTCTTATTTTTTAGCTGCTGCTGTAATGTAAGCATTGTTTGGAGTAACCTTGTTTGGAGTAACTTTTGTAGCCATAAATCAGCAAAAAAACGCGGGTTTAAATTTAAGGACGCGATTCCCAATAATTTTGGGGCCGCGTTTTCCTTTTCTTTTGGTTCCTTCAATTTACAATGAGAGATTTTGTACTGACAGACGAGCTTTTAAAGATTCAAGGAAATATATCAGATTACTATATTTCAAACGAGATCGACATTACGGACAAAAGTGATCATGACTTGGCTAGATTCCTCAATGGTAATAAGGAAAACCGTTTTTGCCTCGAAAATTACTAACACCGTTTAAACAGAAATTGCTGACAACATTCAAGTATCCTGTGAAAACATTGGTGATCCTATTGTTTTTGACAAGATTCGCAGTTTTTTAAAGTAACAAGAAATAAACATTGCTCTTAGCAGCGTTTTATTTAACTGTATTTAAATATAGATTTTTCACCAACGTTCAACCTCGTATTCTTTCACGATTATTCGACATCATTTTATCAGGTAAACCCCATAGCTCAAATTCCCTAATGGAATATTAAACTGGCTCCGTATTTTTGTAGCTTTTCGTGTGGAAATTAAATCAACAAAGGATGATTTGGATCAAAATGAAAAGGAGACTTTCAACAGTCATCGAAATTATTTAGAACTCTATAGTTATTTGATCCATTGGTTTTTATTACTCGTTGAAGATAACACAACAACATCCAAAATGGTGGTGCGAAAATCAAAAAACTCCACTACCGATTTAAAAACATTTGACTGGAGTACACAAAAATTAAAGGCGTTTGACTTGAGTAGTTGGTTACTGGATTCAAAGTTATCGAAAATATGGACATTGACTCCGGATCGTGTTCAATTCGTCACTTTGTTTACGAAGCCTGCTTATCAGTTGTTTGAAAATCCTACTCATGCTAAATCGAGTCAAATAAAGGAACGTATCTTTCGTATCTTGAGTTTATGCATCAAAAATTATGATCATTTATTTGGTAAATTTTGGAAATAATGATATTCCAATCAATTACTAAACATAATATTAGTTGCTCAAACCACCATCATGCAAAACCTTCAATACTGGGAACACTCTGCAGAACCCATGGCCGAACTTTTAGTATACATGGTCGAGAAAGAAAACTATAATCAACTAGCCGACGAAATCTTGCGAGAAATCAGTAACCGTGAATTTAAGGATACCACTTCGAAAGAAGTAAAAGATTCTCCAAATCCAAAAACTTTTGCTATCTTTTTACAAAAGCTTGCTGATGTATCACCAAAGACCATTCTCAAAAACTTGGGTGTGTTGATTAACCAATTGGATAGTGATGTAAGTATTTTGGTTATTGTGAGTAAAAATCGGTAGATTAATTGGCTTATAGTCATATGTTATGAGAACCGCCATTATTGATATATTGGGTAACATGATTATCGAACTATCTCACACAAGTCAGGATAATCCAAACCAAGTGGATCAAATTAATGATTTCTTTGATATCTTGGAGCAGCGCATGCTGGATCCCACTGCTTATGTAAGACAGAAAGTGCTTCAAGTATATCTTCGTTTGTTTCAGTAAAGTACTTTGACTGTTGCCCCCGCATTAGAAGAAACTAATCTCTCTTGTAGATTAAAAGCCAAGTTTCCAAAGAGAAGACATGCTGCTACTGTACTTTCTGTCCGACATTTACAAGACAAAAGTAGTATTGTTAGAAAATACGCTATTCGTGTCTTGACTACCTTAATATCAACACATCCTTACAGTATGTACGGTGGTGAACTCAATTTAGAGGATTGGAGTTCTAGACTAGTTACTTTGCGAACCGAGATTGAGGTAAATAAAATAGATTGTATACGCTATGTTATTAACTAAACCATTGTAGAATGTCTCTTCAGGGCAAGATCCCCAAACCTTTATTCTTACACAAAAACCTGTCGAAGAACCTGAAAAAGACCAAGATACGGAAATGGAAGAGGTAGACGCAAATGAGGGACATGATCCTGTAGAATCTTCAGAAGCAAATAAAGAGAATCAGCCCGAGAATCCGGTAGAACAACCTGCTACTATTACCACAGTATCGCCTGAAAAATTACAACAGTTGGTACTTATGCGTACATTCCATGTGGATGCAGTTCGATTTATAGAACAGATTCATATTGCCATTCCGATCATTACTCAACTTTTATCATCAAAGTCCAAAGCTGAAGTTTTAGAATCTATGGACTTCTTAGTCATTGGATACAATTATAAGGTTAAACTCGCATCTGTAAGTTTGATCCATTAGCAGAAAACAATAACATAAAAAAAACTTACACATGACATATAGGACGGTATTAAAAAAATGCTTCATTTGATTTGGACTAAAGATACAAGTGACGAAGGCAAAGGTATCAAGATGAAGCTATTATCTTGTTACGAAAACCTTTACTTGAGCGTCGACAGCAAGGCTTCGAAGAAAGAAAATGTTGCACGTATCGCGAAAAACTTGATTGAATTGACGTATAATACAAACTTGGCAGAATTAACATCTTTGGAACAAGTTATTAGTACATTAATGACAGAAAATAAGGTTGCCTATGACGTGATTGATAAACTGTGGTCTGTTTATGGATTCACAAAAGGCAGGATTCAAAAATCTCAAAGAAGAGGTGCTATTATTATTTTGGGCATGTTGGCTAAAGCAAAGACAAAGATTGTGTCTGAGCAGATAGATACCATGTTAAAGATTGGTTTAGGACCTTTGGGTAAAACAGATCAAAGTCTTTCCAAGTACACTTGTGTAGCATTACAGCGATTAGAAGGCATCAAGACAAAAGAAAAAGGTCGAGGAGTGCAAGAAGGTATTCGTTTCCCTATACAGCACCCTATTTTTTCAAGATTAAAGGATGTCATTGAAAATACAACTGCAAGTACAGAATGGTTTAGTCTGGCTGAACAGGCCATCAATACCATCTATAAGCTCTGCGAAAATCCCGAAGTCTTGTGTGAGACCATGATCCGAAATAAGACAATCAAGGTTTTTGGTATGCAGTACAAAGAGCCTGCGAATGACCTGGATTCACCCAATAATGCTATGGCCCTGGATTATGACCTGACACAGCAAGCATTGCCATTTCCACAACATGTAATTCATCAAAGCTCAAGCGAACTCTCCCAGTTGCTATTTTTAGTTGGACATATCGCATTAAAGCAAATCGTTCATCTTGAAATCATTGAATCTGCTTGGAAACGTAAAAAGGCACAAAAAGAAACTGAAAATAAGGAAGAAAATGGCAAGACTGAGGTAGAGGATGAATTAGAGCAAGTAGGTGGAACCGCAGAAGACGATATTGGTGATGCAATGATCAGAATCCGAGAAAGAGAAATATTGTTTGGCCCTAATTCGTTACTTGGAAGATTCGGTCCCTTATTATCTGAAGTATGTGCACGTAATAAGGTGTATACAGTAAGTTTTTTTTGAGAGGGAAAAACAAATCATGCATGTATTTATTTTCTATTTATAGGATCGTACATTACAAATCACTGCAACACTTGCATTAGCCAAGTTTATGTGTGTTAGCTCTGATTTCTGTGAAAAGAATCTTCAGTTATTATTTACAATCTTAGAGAAATCAAAAGACGCGACCATCCGTAGTAATATTGTGATTGCATTAGGTGACATGGCTGTTTGTTTTAATACCTTGATTGATGATAACATCACTTTTTTGTACAACCGATTATCAGACACGGATACACTTGTAAAGAAGAACACTGTCATGGTGTTGACCCATTTGATCTTGAATGGTATGGTAAAAGTCAAGGGCCAAATCAGTGAAATGGCCAAATGTTTAGAAGATACCGACCAACGTATTGTGGATCTTGCCAAATTATTCTTCACAGAATTAGCTAGCAAGGACAATGCGATCTACAACAATTTACCAGATATTATCAGTAATTTGACAAGCACTCAGCCAGAAAGATTAGAAGAGGAAGCATTCAAGCGAATCATGAAATTTATCTTCTCGTTTGATTTTACGGAAAAGGAAAAACAAGCAGAGAACATTGTGGATAAGTTATGTCAACGTTTCTTGACTGCGCAGGATGAAAGAAATTGGCGCGATATTGCCTATTGTCTCTCTCTTTTACCTTTTAAAACTGAAAAGACCTTTAAAAAGCTATTAGAGGGCTGGCCTTCTTATCAAGACAAGATTCATGAAGATGCTGTGCATAAAAGTTTCTTGGAAATCATTTCAAAGGTATGCTAAAATTTTCTTGTGCATCAAAAAAAATTCTCAATGCTTTTATTAGGGTCGATTCCAGAAAACTCAAAAACCTGAATTGAAAGCACTTATCGATGAGTTTGAGCAAAAGGTAGAGAAACAAAGAGGAGGACCTGAAGTTGTTGAAAAACCTGAAAAGCCTACCAAAAAAGGTATTTATATATGCTCAAAGGGGATCAGGGGAAATAAGAGTATTGACAACTTTTTATTTATAGTGGGTAGAGTTGCTAAGACAGAAAGAAAGGCCAAGCAATCGGCTCCGGTGACAACAACAAAAAGAGAATTAAGAAAGAGAAAGAGAATCATTCAAGAATCTGAAGAAGAGGAATCTGAAGAGGAAGAAGAATATGAAGAAGACGACGGCGAAAGTGAAGCTGTAGTAGAACAAGTCGAGGATGATGACGACGAGTCAGAAGAAGAAATAATTGCGCCTAGAAGAAGAATCCGATCTAGTCAAGAACAAAAGAAGAGCAAGGAGGAGGACGAGGAGGAAGAAGACGATGACTAAATTGATAAAATAAAAACAGAAAGAAACAAATATATTTGATGCAGTCTGAAGCTAAACAAAAAAAAATCATAAAAATCTATACCCATCAATTGCCTTACAGCTTAATCTATCTTCATCCCTCACATGCTCTTAAAAGTTTCCGAGCCTTTACTCTTTGTATTTATTTCTGGTTCTGCGATTTCTTCTTTTCTCCTTTTTTCTTTTTATTTTTTTTTTTGTTCTCTCTTTTCTTCTTTCTTTCCATTCTTTCCCTCTCTTTTTTTTTTTATTTATTTGTTTCAAAGAGTTTAATTGAATGTTACGTGACTCAAGATCAGATGGAGCAGTAAATAGAAAATAAAAGAAGTAGTAGATATAAAATAGTAAATTAAAAATATAGGTCAAACCGAGACTGGGCAATATATTTGAAGACAGATATAGAAAGATTGAAATTTTGGGAAAAGGGAATTTTGGCGAAGTATTTTTAGCCGAACATATTGCCACCCAAAAGAAGGTGAAATTGATGTCAACTTTTTTTTTTTTTTTTTTTTTTTACTAACAAACAAAATAGGTGGCTATCAAAGTAGTTGATACCAGACTCTTTAAGAATGATGATCAAAGAAGACATGCAGAAAACGAAAAAGAGATTTGCAAACTATTCCAAAAAAAGTACAGACATCAAAATATCGTCAATGTCATGGAAGTGAGTGTACATGATCAATCTATTTACTTTGTATTGGAATACGTTGAGGGTGGAGAATTATATCAACGGATCAAAAGTCAGGGTAGAATTAGCGAGCCACAAGCAAAGAAATGGTTCAAGGAATTAATTGAAGCAGTCGCATATATTCACAAGGTAAAATACATAGATATCATGTAGATTTATGCTAACATGTACAAAACAGCATAGTATTGTCCATCGTGACTTAAAGCCTGAAAATGGTAAATTGTTTCGCGTTTGTGTTGCACAACAACGCTAATTTTTCTTTTTGGAAATAGTCTTGGTGGATAAAATAGGTAAAATCAGATTGTGTGATTTTGGATTTGGCAAGGTCTTTGACGCCAGTAGATTACTTGATACATATTGCGGTAGTCCATTCTATGCTGCACCAGAAATGGTCACTGCCACGCCTTATCGTGGCCCTCCTGTTGACATGTGGAGTTGCGGTGTCATTTTATATGCAATGCTAACAGGTCAACTACCATTTCACTGTGATACAATGCCTGAATTATTTAAAAAAATCAGCCTAGCTCACTACGCTGAGCCAAATACATTATCTAACGAAGCTTTGCATTTAATAAAAGCACTATTATGTAGAAATCCCAAGCGAAGAATAACTGCAGAAAATGCATTAAAGCACCCTTGGTTAGTTAATGATTTACCCTGCAACAATTTAAAGAAGATGATGAAGATCCCTTCAACCAACACATTTAGAAAATCGGCCATCAAAACTAATTCATTAAACATATCCAGTACGTTACCCTCTCCAGTAATTTCTGTGGGTGATGAGGAGTTAGCCTCCTACAGTACCCCAGATCGTCAAAAGCAGTCTTCTAAAGCTACTGCAAAATTCATCTTGCATGGACTTAGCAAGAAATCTCAAGTTGCCCCTTCAAGAGAAAAGACCAAAGACTCGTCAAAGAAAGGAAGTAGAGTATTTCTTATTACTGCTGAACGCATTAAGAGATTCTTTTCAAATACTTTCTTTCATAGAAGATTAACGACTACTTGAGCTAATCCATATTCCTATTTAATTTAATAATATTTCCCCTTTCCCTCTTTCTTATTTACTTGGTATATATATAATAAAAAATATTAACGCAGTTGCTAAACAATTGTTTCATTAAATTTGATAGGTCTTGATTTGGATTTACAAAAAAAAATCTCTCCGCTTTGGCCTGATTGACAAAGAGACAAAAAGTGATATTTCACCAACCAAAAAAACTTCCGATTCATTTAACGTATCCCATGTAAACTTGCACAAGAACAGGTATGGTTACGACCTGCCCTTCGATTTAACATGTTTTGCTTGAAAAGTATTAGGAATGATTTTTTTTTCTTACTCTCGGGACTTATGAAAGCTGTAGTTCGATAGTTGAAATATAAAACAAATCTGGGTTTCGGGCAAATATAATTCAACGACCTGGTGCCCTAGATAAAAAAAAAATCCTGAAAGGAACCCTTTTTTTATAGGCTTTTCTTTTTTTTTTTTTTGTTCTTTTCTTATTCTCCTTTCTCCCCCCTTTTTTTTTTTTTTTTCTTACTTTATTGTCTTTGGAAGGGGTACAACATACAGAAAAAAAAACCCTAATTACAATCATTTCTAATATGCACAGCACGAATAACAACATGAGCACGGTTGATTTGCAGAATCACAATCATCTCTATGATCGTAGTAACCATCATATGGGCCACCATAGTACGTTGATGATGATGTCTATGAAGTCTGAAGACGACGATATGGATTTCCAGGATAACAAGTCCGAGACTTCTTCTCGAAGTGGTAGTGGTAGTAAATCAAAGGTCTTTCAATGCACAGGTTACGGTGAATGTAGTATGGTTTTTACGAGAAGTGAACATTTGGCTCGTCATATGAGGTAAGGGAAATCCACATCTGCTAAACTAAACTAAATTTCCTGACTTTTTTTTTTGTCCTCCAGAAAGCATACTGGAGAGGTATGACTTACAAAAAAAGTAGCTGCATAATCAAATACTAAACCTTAAATTTTTTTAAACAGAAACCATTTAAATGCGTTGTCCCGGGTTGCGAACGAATGTTTAGCAGATTTGATAATATGATGCAGCACACGCAAACTCACAATAAGGCTCGAGGAGGGCCCAGACGTCCTAAGCCAAAAACGAAAAGAGGAGGTAAGAAATCTTGCGGATCTTCTCGCCGTGCTAGTTCGTCTGATGATTATGATGAGTATGGACCACTGCCTTCCCCCCCTCCTTCTCGTCGAAGTTCATCTGCTGTCGATATGATGACCAAAGAGCATCAAATTATATTACCTAATCCCAAATATGTTGAACTAGACGAAGAAGACTTGAGTGATGATGAAGCACACAATCAACAAATCATCTCATTTCATGAAAAAAACGCTCGTTATCCCGACTCACCAGCTTCTTCAGACTCTTCCTCATACGATTATTTCTTGTCTAGTCAACCTATTCGTCGAAGAAGGTCTGCACCGCGTATTCATTATCAACCTTATCCATATAATTTGCCTGACCACCACCAGGAAATAATCCCGGTTCTACCTCGTCGTAATTCTGCTTTATCTCAATTAGCCACATATCTTGTAAATAACCCAGACCAATCTCCTGAAAGCTATCTTGAGCGTCCTGCTTCGCCACCACCAATGACAATGACTCGTCGCTTGTCCATGCAGGACTTATCAAACCCGATCGAAGCATTAGACCAAGTTGGCAATCACATTGACCATGAAGAAGGCGTCGACTTGACTGAAGATGAATATCAAGCCATTCAAGGATTTGGTCAATTCTACCGATCTGCCATTACTTGTAATAAGTAGAGACCCCCCTCTCTCTCTCTCTTTTTGTACAGTGAAAACCGTAAATATATTGTCAGTTAGCGAAAATGAAATTGATTTGTCAACAAATAAAAATTAATCAACGTTCGAACACATTTAAAATACCCTATTTTTTTAAAATATCTAAAGGGACAGCGATTTCTGTCATTTGTCTGTATTGCATATTATTACTACATCATTAAAATGGATTAACCCAATATTGTAACTCTGAACAGTGATATTACTAAGACCAAAGACAATGAGCCAAAGGGAGTTAGTAAAGTCGAAGATAAAAAAGATCGCGTCAGCAGTAGTAGCAAAGAGGATCGATCTGATAATAAAGACACCATGAACATTCGGTGTGGAGCTTTTTTCTACAACTAAATATGACCTTTGCACATGCTCAGATTTGCACCTCAGGCTGCTTAAACATGACAAACGTCTCATTAACGCCTTGAAAAGTGACCCCGGGCCTTTTTCTAGTTAAGACCTCTAGATGTGGACTATTAACACAATGAAAAGAATAGTTAACTTTGATAGTTCATAACGTGGCCCTGTCATTACCATAACACTAACAAGCAGTTGGAGGTAATGTTGGACTAACCGGTGATGATCGGTCTGAAATCCACTCTGATACTGTTGGTACGTATACTACTACCGCCGCTATCACCAACCAAGAAGAACTTAAACTTTCAACCAGAGCCAGATCTTCTGGTTCGGGAGAAAGCTTGTTAATGATCAAATGACAACTGAACAGATTTATATACAATATTCTGGAGTTTTCTTGAACATATCACCCTGTAAAGGTAGTTTGGAAAATATGTCTGTTTCTGTAGACAATGTGCTAATCTACATGTGTGGTATTAAAAAGTGATAAAGACGTGTGCCCTATGAAATTGTGCTACATCACACTTTTTGGGATTTTTAGGAATTGCCTGGCTTTCTTTTTATCAACAACTTAAAATAACCTAACTAACAGAACATATCCCATTCAACTCTCCATTATAACCGATCATAGATATGGTTGATATGCTCAAATTCTCGATAGAGTAAGTCTTTGATGAGTATTGTTGGAATTCGGTGGAGAATACCCCGTCTTTTGCCAGTGTAATGTTGGCCGGGAATTGACAGGACAGATCTACAATTTATCCAAAGAAGTATTGTTTGTGGAAGTAGATTAAGTATCTTTAAGGTGTCCTTCCAAAAAAAAATCACTATCAGATCATACCTATCCAATACGGCTATTACTAAGTGATATTTTTCGATGCAAGGCCACACACCGGCCAAAAACGCATTATTTAAATATCGTAAAATAAGGCGGCTATCGATGAAATCTAAATGTTAATTGGTATCAGATAGGCACAGCATTTTTTTTTACCATGTCATCCGATATGTTCAAGTTAGCAAAATGATGTGGAGAATATTTCCATCAGCATCAATTCTACCGAGATTACGAAAGAACACATTCTCGGAATTCAAATTACTATGTAGACCGCGCAAGAAATAATGCATTGGTTTTTTCAAATCAAACAATGCGAAAATAAGATTTACAAGACAACCAATATAAAACAGGGAAGACTCTGCCAAATGCTCTCAAGATACTCCATAGATAACCCCCCCCCCCTCCTGGTAAGTGCTACTTCTCATTTCATTGGTGAAAAATAATCATGGCTTATAGATGTCTTTGTAAGGCCAACTTGTGTGCTTTTTGCTAAAGGAGACCTTATATAAATGGTCATCTTTCTGTAACAAATGAAAGAAGAAGCCATAATAAGGCTCAACATTTGACTAATACACATTGATAGATTGCCTCTAATCCGCTAAATCTGCGAGATAGTTAAAAATGTAAATCATGTTTACAGTAAACAAATAACCGGTTTCTAAAAGACTGAAGAAACGACAAATTAGTCTATCAGGACTACTACTCAAAAATGGAAAAAATGTAGTACACCCTCCACATACATTGCTATACAAACTTACGTGAGAATTGCTTATCAGTACGCGATGTGCCATTGTAACTGCTCCTAAATGGAAACTCCCTTTCTCCTCTTTTTATATTATGGTTCACCCGCTACTATTGGCTTAAAAAGCAATAAAAGTTAAAAAGAATGAAGAAGGTTTCACCTGCTGAACATCCACAACATGCTTTGTTGGGCGAATAATGTGTCAGCCCTTAAACTATCTAGTTACCATGAGCCTATTCAACAACAGTAGTCCGAGAATATCGCAGCGATTCGCTTGCACTAAGAATTACAGCGCGATGATGAAGAGCCCCTTACGGTGAAGTGGATATCTTAAAGGTTCTAAAAAAAAGTAATTAGAGCCATCGACTTTTCGTAGTAGGTATGGGTCAAAAAAATTAATTTACCCAACAGGTATTATGCCGGTAACCTCCTCATAATTCCACGATAAAATGCGTCAAGGTTCTTGGACTTCGAAATATACAACTATTGACTCTTTTTGTCTTAATAAAGCCAAAAGAGTATATGGGATTATTAAACCTATCTTGCATAAAAAAATGAAAAAACTCGGTCTTGTTTATAAATAGCTTGAAACATACTGCAATGACGTCAATTGCATTGTTCAGTCGTGAAATTTACTCCATCTGTGATACAGTTCCTGTCATTCAAGTAAACTTTATATGTAACACATGTGAACAAATCAACCCCATATACACAAAGTTTTAGGAAATACAAAAAACAGCGTCAACCTTTTTATTTTATGATTAAATTCGAATTGTTGAAGGTGTTCAATTCTTCGTTCAAAACTGATTTATATAATAGGATTGAATTTAGTTCTCATCCTCAACAACCTCAGTGTTAAGACCTAGTGAAATTGAAAAAAAAGTTAGTATAAGGTTATACATAAAAGCAGCTTTAATTTTTACCCTTGAAGTCAACACAGGGGACGAAGGTGACATAAGAGTAAAGCTTCTCCTTGGCATCCTCATCATCATTACGTCTACGAGAAATACGGACACGGATACGATGGTTGGTATGCTTAACACCACGAGACCAGACGGCCTTGTTAAGAGAGGGATCAAGACGGACATCCTTGGTACCCATGGCAAGGGTAGCGAAAGCCTTGACAGACTTGATGGCATGAGGAGCACGCTTTCTCAAAGAGCGACCAAAGACATGCTTGTGCATGTGGATGGTGTACTCACGAGTAACGACATCAGCGAGGGTGGAACGCTTTTGGGTGGTCTTTTGATCCTTGGCCATTCTAATGATTGAATGAGCTGATTAATATTTTTTTTTCGATAGAATTTTCGATTAGATCCATTTCCATCCATCCCTATGTTGTTGTTTCTAATCTAATGGATGGATGGTGTTTGGAGTTTTTTTATTTTTCATAGTGGGTATACTTACTTGTGAGTGATTTAAAAAGAGGGAGATTCTTTCCGTTGCCAATGCTCAATTTGAGTATATAGACAAGCCTACAGTGCAAGAGTGGCAAATTGTCGGGGACCCAAACAATGGTCACAGATCCGGTCCGAACCGGGGGGTTTGCTCGCGCCAAACAGGCAGTAATTTGCAAAAGGTTATTGTTGCGTCTGATGGTGGGTAATATATGCACTGTTATATAAGAGGGTGTATTCCGATTTTAAAATGCGTAGACAACAATGATAGCGCTTTTGTCATAAAACGAATATCCAACATTGACCTTTTTTGTGTGACAGGCGTGTATACTAAACTTGGGTGTCAATTGGGGATATATGCATTTACCCTAACTGGTATGATTGGCTATGAACGATTCACGCTACCGTGGCGTAATTACCAACAGAGAACCGAAAATGTTCCATCTTTGTGGGTGAAAAAGTACTCCTATTTGAAAAAAAAAACGTCTAAACTATAGCTGTTTTAAGATTAGGGGCCCTTGATACACGAGGGTTCATCCCCGAATATTATTTTTTATACGATTTCTTTGTTCAATTACTAATGATAAAATGATCATGATGATATAACTACTGCTAATAGATGATTCCAGTGTGTAATTTCTTAATACTGAGTATTTAGATGTACATTTTTATTATTTAATTTTTTTTAATTTTATGCAACTGTCAAAATTAGGAAAAACAAGTCATTTATGCATAGGATGCACACACATACAATTAGTAGAATAATGAAAATATGTGAAAAGAGAATTACTAAAAAAACAGTCGTTTCAATGAAATAAGAAAGTATCGGCACATTCTGAAGCCAACAATATAATTTGTTTAAATATTATTTGGTTTGGAATACAGTAATTGATTACTTGTTCGATGAAAAATAGAAAAAATATTCCTCATTCTTGGTATGCCTGATTTTGGATATATTGCAAAAAAAAATAAAAAAGGAGAGTTTTTTATTGCTTTTTTTTCACTTACATGTATACATATTACTGCTCCTTTGTAGCAATGAATATATATAAAATAAAGAAAAAATAAAAAAGTAGTCTAGGCCGATCATAGGTAAATATTAGTGTGTGTTGCAGATCTACACATAACTGTATAAAATAACATTTTCTTATTGATAGATTTCTCTTTCTTTTTTCTTTTTTTATTTGGATGAAATAAACACAATGGAATCTACTAATATTTTATCAACATCAACCAAGTTACCTAGCATTTTAATGATGAACTCTTATTATGATCAAGTTGTTGTATCTCCCCCATTAACGCCTGCTGTATCACCTTCCACCATGCTGATGGATTCAGGCAATACTACCGACAATTTGTACAACAACAATAATTATGCTTATTCAACCTATAGCAGTATGAATTCTCCAATATCAAGTCATGACCAATCAACGACCACTGCGCACAAACATATTTGTCACTTTAACTTTTGTGGTTGGAGTTTCAAACGTTATGAACATTTAAAAAGACACATGTTGGTTCATACAGGCGAAAGACCTCATACGTGTGGGTATCCTGGCTGTGGTAAAAGTTTCAGTAGATCTGATAATTTTCATGCTCATTATCGTACACACACAAAAAAGAAAACCTGTGCAACCAAAAGGAAAAATGCTGCAGTAACAACCGTACCCGCGGCTGTCACAAATCATGTGACTGAGTCAATCAATCAACAACGTCCTCATAACTTTTTGACCTCTATTGCTACGACAGCTGCTGTTGTTGCCGTGTCACAGCAACAGTTGCAACAAAATCAACAAGTTTTCTATAATAGTCATTTATATGATGGAAGATCTGCCGAGGTAACACATTATAAAGTTAGTGCAGGCATAGCAACGTGCTAATTAGTTTCCCGTTCAGATGAATAATTACTATAGAAACTCTTTCCAGCATGATAATAATAATACTTCACCGGTATTGAATTTCAACTTGTTAAGTCCTACTTCTACACCATCCACACCGCCAAGTAATCTATCATTACTAAATCATGAATCTACCTTCTTTTCTTCAAATTATGCTCCTCCCTATATGTCATCGTACCCTATATACCAACCTATGCCCAATTTATCAAAAATGACTAGTAGCACCAAGTCTAAAAAGTGTTTAACAACAGCCTCTGTGACGACAACAACAACAGCAACAAAATCCCATGCGTGTCCCGTTTCTCAGTGTCTAAGAAGATTTAAACGCCTAGAACATCTTAAACGCCATATGCGTATTCATACATTAGAGCGACCATTTCGTTGTTCATACCCAGGCTGCCAGAAGAACTTTTCCCGATCGGATAACCTGTCCCAGCATATCAAGACGCATCAAAAGCATCAGGGAAAACGAAATTAGTTATTTTTGTATCCCCATTTTTTTCTAATCTTCTGTTGGCTCCCCAATTTGACACTGTTGGGGGGTTAAGCGGCATAACCACCTAAACCAGTTTTTTAACCTCGGCGGCAGGCCTTTTATGGAAACTAATAAAATAGTCACACTTGAACTTAAACCCCTCCCCCCTTTATCTTTGACATTTTTTTCCATTTTTCTTTTCAACTTTTTTTTTCTTACTCCAAAAACTGAAAATAACATGTCTGCTAAACCCATTAGAGAGTATGATGGTAAGCTTTTATTAGCCTATCATCTCTTGCGCGCACCCATCGTTGGTCAAGAAGATAACGCCTCGCTTTTCTCCCCTGCTGCTACCAAGTTGGCCCACATTAACGTTGATACAGCTCTTTTGGACAACCGTGCTGCTTTTGATGCCGCTTTAAAGCAACAACTTGATAACCTCGAGATTACTCATCCTTGGTTGTTGACTGACAAGTTGGTTGCTAAGCCTGATCAATTGATCAAGCGTAGAGGAAAGTATGGACTCTTAACCCTTAACAAGGACTGGGCTGATGCTCGTAAGTGGATCGAAGAGCGTGCAGGAAAAGAAATCAAGGTAAGCCAATAATAAAAAAAAATTAGATGGGATTACTATATTTGGTGCAGAAAAACTGATTCTTTTTTTAAAAAAAGATTGAAAGAACGACTGGTGTTATCAAGACCTTCTTGGTTGAACCCTTTGCTCCTCACCCTGATAATACTGAGTACTATATCTGTATCAACTCTGTCCGTGAAGGTGACTACATCCTCTTCACTCACGAAGGTGGTATCGAGGTCGGTGATGTTGATGCAAAGGCATTAAAGTTGTTGATTCCCGTTACCGGTGAGTTCCCTTCTTCTCAAACTATCAAGGAAACACTCTTAAAGGATGTTCCTGAATTCAAGCGTGATGTCTTGGTTGACTTCATTCGTCGTCTCTATGCCGTCTATGTTGATCTCCACTTTACCTATCTCGAAATCAACCCTTTGGTTGTCACTGACCCTGTCGAAGGCCAAACCCCTCAAGTTATGTATCTCGATTTAGCTGCCAAGATTGATCAAACTGCCGAGTTTGAAGCTGGTCCTAAGTGGGCTATTGCCAGAGCTCCTCAAAACATCGGTCTCATTCCTACTGCTTCCGATGCACAAAACGTCGACCAAGGTCCTCCCATGGATTTCCCCGCTCCTTTCGGTCGTGAATTAACACGTGAAGAAGCCTACATCCAAGAATTAGATGGAAAGACCGGTGCTTCCCTTAAATTGACTGTCTTGAACAAGGATGGTCGTATCTGGACCATGGTTGCAGGTGGTGGTGCCTCTGTTGTCTACTCTGATGCTATCGCCGCTCTTGGCCATGCTGATGAACTTGCCAACTATGGTGAATACTCGGGTGCTCCTACTGAGACCCAAACCTACGAATATGCAAAGACCATCTTGGATTTGATGACTCGCGGTGACGCCAACCCTCAAGGTAAGCTCTTGTTTATCGGTGGTGGTATTGCCAACTTCACAAATGTTGCTACTACTTTCAAGGGTATTATTCGTGCCTTGACCGAGTTCAAGCAAGCCTTGATTAACCACAAAGTCAAGATCTTTATCCGTCGTGGTGGTCCCAACTACCAAGAAGGTCTTCGTGCCATGCGTCAATTAGGTGAAACCCTCGGTGTTCAAATTCATGTTTTTGGTCCCGAAACCCACATTACTGAAATTGTCCCTTTGGCTCTTGAAGGTAAGGCTACCACTCTTCAAACTGGTGCCGCTACCTCTTCTGGTAACTTGTTCCAAGATCAGATTTTCGGTTCTGAAACTCCTTCCGGTGCCAACACTCCCAAGCTCGTCATTGCTGAAGATAACGAAACTCCCAGCAACCCTAACGAACGTATGACTTATTTTGAACAAGGTCAAGAAGAATCTGCTGAATGGTATCGTCCTTTCACCTCCAAGACCCGTGCCTTTGTTTACGGTATGCAGCCCCGTGCTGTTCAAGGTATGCTTGATTTTGATTTCATGTGTAAGCGTACTACTCCTTCTGTCGCCGCCATGGTTTATCCCTTTGGTGGATCTCACGTTCAAAAGTTCTATTGGGGTACAAAGGAAACCTTAATCCCTGTTTTTACTTCATTGAAGGAAGCCGTTGAGAAGTTCCCCGAGGTTGATGTTATTGTCAACTTTGCTTCTTGTCGTTCCGTTTTTGATTCTACTCGTGAGATCTTTACTTTCTCTGAACAAATTAAGACTGTTGCCATTATTGCTGAAGGTGTACCTGAACGTCGTGCTCGTCAATTGTTGCACGAAGCTGAGGCTCGTCATGTCCTTGTTATTGGTCCTGCTACTGTCGGTGGTATCAAGCCTGGATGTTTCAAGATTGGTAACACTGGTGGTATGATGGATAACATTGTCTCCTCCAAGTTGTACCGTGCTGGTTCAGTTGGTTATGTCTCCAAGTCTGGTGGTATGTCCAACGAGTTGAACAACATTGTCTCTCGTGCTACTGATGGTGTCTATGAAGGTGTCGCTATTGGTGGTGATCGTTACCCCGGTTCTACTTTCATTGACCATTTATTGCGTTATGAAGAAGATCCCAACTGTAAGATGCTTGTTCTTTTGGGTGAAGTTGGTGGTATCGAGGAATACCGTGTTATTGAAGCCGTTCAAAACGGTACCATCAAGAAGCCTATTGTTGCTTGGTGTATCGGTACTTGTGCAAAGATGTTCACTACCGATGTTCAATTTGGTCATGCTGGTTCCATGGCTAACTCTGACTTGGAAACTGCTGACGCTAAGAACAATGCTATGCGTGCTGCTGGTATTGTTGTTCCCGAGACCTTTGAGCAAATGCCTTTGGCTCTTGCTGATACTTACACCAAACTTGTCAAGGAAGGTGTTATCCAACCTAGAGCTGAGCCTGAGATTCCCAAGATCCCTATTGATTACTCCTGGGCTCAAGAGCTTGGTTTGGTTCGTAAGCCTGCCAGTTTCGTTTCTACCATTGTCGATGATAGAGGTCAAGAGTTGTTATATGCTGGTATGAGAATCACTGACGTCTTCAAGGATGATGTTGGAATCGGTGGTGTTCTTTCTCTCTTGTGGTTCAAGCGTAGACTTCCTGATTATGCTTGTAAGTTCATTGAGATGGTTTTGATGTTGACTGCTGATCATGGACCTGCCGTCTCTGGTGCTATGAACACCATTATCACTACTCGTGCTGGTAAGGATTTGGTTTCATCTCTTGTTTCTGGTCTTTTGACCATTGGTGAAAGATTCGGTGGTGCTTTAGATGGTGCTGCTGGTAACTTTACTAAAGCCTATGATAGTGGCTTAACACCTCGTGAATTTGTCACATCTATGCGTAAGGCCAACAAGTTGATTCCTGGTATTGGTCACAAGATTAAGTCTCGTACCAACCCTGATATGCGTGTTGAGTTAGTTAAGGAGTATGTCAAGAAGAACTTCCCTCAAACACCTATCCTTGATTATGCACTCAAGGTTGAAGAGATCACCACCAGTAAGAAGGATAACTTGATTTTGAACGTTGATGGTTGTATTGCTGTTTCATTTGTTGATCTTTTGCGTGGATCTGGTGCATTTACTGAAGACGAAGCCGAAGAATACATGCGTATCGGTACCTTAAATGGTCTCTTTGTCCTTGGTCGTTCTCTCGGTTTCATCGGTCATCATTTGGATCAAAAGAGATTGAAGCAAGGTCTTTACAGACATCCTTGGGATGATATTTCTTATCTTTTGCCTTCTTTGGATCCCGAAACTTTAGATCCTCGTCGTGTCAATGCTCGTGTTAATGTTCAACCCAAGAAATAAGTCCAAACCTCCACCCTTTTATCATAAAAAAATTGTAAAAATTACCACACTACATTATTCATTATCTTTTTTGTTTTTTTAAAAAAATAAAGTATTCTTTAATCAGAAAATAGAAAACAATGACGGAACTTTTAAATAAGTAGGGAGCAAGCTACAGGATTTTACTCTAATTTGGTAAGGTTAGAAATTTTTTGGAGTACGACTTAATTAAAAAGTTTGTTTAGCTATTTTAGATGACAGAATACCAAAATCGTTGTTTAAGAATACAGTAAGGAATATCATTGCTTTGCAGTTGTTGGGAGCGAAGTGTAATGTAATTGTTTACAAAGAGCTTCGCGCGGAATACGTTCTCCCTTATATCTCTGCTAATAGAAATGATTGCTGGCTTCAGGCGGTTTATATATTTTTGATAGACACAATTATCTAGAGGCAGTTTTCTAGTGAAAGCTTGAAATCCCTGGCCAAGATTTTCTTTGAATATGACTTGCTTGGTAGCGGTGTAAGCTTCACGACTTGGTGATCTTGCTGATCTATGGCCAGTTTTGTGACCTTTTATGCATACATCTTGGCTGCCTTCATTGCTAGAAGAAGCTTTAAACTTTTCTGCATGTCTTTTATCGGCTTTCACGCCATCACTTTGTTTACGTTTCTTGCTGGACGTCCCAACTTTGATATAATGACATTAGAAAAAAACAACGTAAAAGGGTGTAGTACACTTTTAAAACATGAACACATACCATCATTTATAAAGTTTGCATATAAAATAGGCTTTTGTAAAGTGGCCAGTTTCTTTGCAGCCTTTACATACACTAGTACCATAAGCAGAGCCAACTCCTTTAAGATTGTTTAATAAAAACATGATGCAATATTTCCTGGGTATAACAGCAATATTTATACTTTCTTCTAATAGCCTTTTTTCTTTTACTAACCGAATCTTATTCAGAATTATTGCTTTATACATAGAGATTTTTAAATAAACTTAGAAACTTTATAACAGACTATTGCGATAGAAAAAAAACAAAGAGAAAGAGAAGGAGAGAAAAATATTAACTGGTTTATCACACATAATACGTATAGATTTAACTCTGACACAACAGATAATTTACTTTTAGCAAAACAAAGACAAAAAGTGTTCTACAAAACACTACTAATTTAACAATTAAAAGAAGGCAACTTTCTGCATTTGATAGTGTCCAGATTCTCGGCATGTAATGCAGCAAATAATTGTTCCTTCTTGTATCAAGACTTTTACGAGACGAAGTCAACAAAAGACGTCTAGTGGCGGCAAGAACCAAAGTGGCAGTAAACGGGCGATCGTTGAAGATAAAACTCCATTGGGCACGCCAAATACGGTTTTATCTTAGTCAAAGGTAACAACCAACAAACTTGGAGCAACCCTTGTTGAAAAACTAGATCTAGAATACCAAGACCACTATGTTGTCGAGGAAAACACATAACCGTCATGCTGACTTTCGGAAACATGCGGTAGGTTAAAAATTTGCTCACTATGGATGTAATCTTAGCAAAGAAGAATACCGGTACTGATATAAATCGTAGAACATGCCATAGTTTAGGAGTTAATAATAGTTACACGACCACGAATAGAAAGAGAGCGTCCAGAATGTGGATGACAGAAGTACGGATTTCAGTAGATTGTACTATTCTTTATATGGCATTATAATATTTACGCGTAGTAAGACGATATATTACGCACAGACTCTAACGGTCCTGAAGATAACCAGTGTGGTGATGCGTAATTTATGAGTATATTTTATATGATTCTCCATTCTTATTTGAAGTGATAATTATTTATTATTATAATCTATGATATCCTTAACAAGGACAATGAGATACAGATGTTTGGCTTTAAACAAATCTCACACATTCAATGGTTATCACTGTGGCTATGTGAAGCACTTTTCCCTGCTAAACTTACATATAGATCAGGCAACTTGATTTGGGGTATTTTTGCAAACTCAAAGACGCTGTGCCTCGTGTCAAGATAAGTTTAGCTCAGCTTTATGCTTTTCTCAATCCAATTGAAGAGTGCTGGTTAAATAATAAAGAGCAACAGCAAGAGAGACCCACTTAATAGGGCAGACACATTGACATCTCGCCTTCCGGATTTTCAATCAGCTACTTGATGATTGTCAAGGTTGAGTTAAGTATGCTGAAAGATGACAGACAAAGAATTAAGCTCAAGATAAACGATATCGCTACATCGTTTGTATTTCTAGTAGTAGCTTGTCCCAAATAAAAAAACCCCGTTTTGTCCTAAAAGTTAATTTCATTTGTGGCAAAAAAAAAAAAGAGTTAATCGTCTTAAATCGCATTTTAAATCGTCCCAAAAAAATTCTCAATCGTACCAATTTAGAGTAAAATACTGTATTATCTTTCTTAAAATTTATAAACAGCGCACTAAAATAAAGAGATAATGATTTGTGCTTTTTTATTTCATTTTTCATTAGCTCTTTCTCTTATAAAATGGATGAAGATTACCAAGGCGGTTTTGACTTGATTTCAGCAGATATCGAAAAAAGTTACGTTCGACAAAATTTACCTATTCGGCGTCAAAGTCTCATTGTGTTGCACGATCAACTGAATGCATCTAATGAACCAAAACTACATTCAGAGTTTGTTGTATCGACTGATAAACCAGTGTGTATCAAACTGTCCAACATCAAAACATTAAACCATGTTGCGCCCAGCCCAGCTCCCTCTTCGCCCGAGAAAGCCGCGCCCAAACTAATTGGACTTTTGAGCCCAAGCAAATCAGAATCATCAAAGAAAGAATCTTGGAACGATATGTCGCAGCCATTATCAAAGTTAAAAAGTGTATTTTCTCGGTTACATCAAAACGAAACTATATTGACAACATCCAAACGCAATACAAGCCATTGTAGCCATGACCTGAAGAAAAAGAAAAAGTCTTCAGGAAAGAATCATGCAGCAGGCATAATTTACACTGCATTATTATCACATGTATCCAAAGGTTTTTTGAAAAAGATTCAATTATCAACAATTAACGAATACCATGACGTGTTTAGCGGAACCATGGCTGTGGTAAGTGATGGGATAACAAACATATGTAACACAATTAACTGTATTTCCCAAAGAATTGCATCCTGGACATTTTAAATACGAATGATAGAAACTTGGCTTTACTTGTGGGCAGAGCCTTAGAAAACCAAGATTTCTTTCACCATGTCGATTACAAGCATAAATTAAGAGACGCAGAAACAGAATTGTACCAATTTCAATTCATTCATCATGACGACAGTAATTTCTACGACACTTCTCAGCTTTCAAGTGGTGGTAATAAGTCATCTTCCAAAAAGAGTAGTAATAAACGAAATGGTAACACAAATATAAGCATATTTACGCTGAAAATTAATTATAATTAAACTAGTGCCATCGGCTTTCAAAACATTGCCCATAAATGGCATCTTTTCTGTTTTGACCGATTGTTATTCGCCAACATGCACAAGAAAAAGCCCGTGTTATAGCATCAGCTGTCCTAGGATGAAAGAAAAAAAGAGTCTTCAGCGTCCGCTTAGTTCTTACTTTGTTAGAACTGAACAAGAGGTACCCACTCTCGATTCCCTTACAAACAAACAAAAAATATGCAGCTTTCTTTTTTTTTACTAATTACCTGGTAACAGAGATCACTATGGAGGCACTCGGTGCCTCTAAATGTTGTCTTGGGAGCAAATAATGTGGAGCAAAAACGCCAAGAATGTATCTATGAGCTCATCTATACTGAACAAGACTTCACTAAAGACATGCACTATGTCCAAGACGTAATATGAAGGTTGATATAATGCAAAATAGCATCGAGTCTAAAAATATCTTTTTAGTTTTGGATAGAACCTATTCGATCCAGTGATATAATCCCAGTAGAAAGAAGAAACGACTTCATAACAGATGTGTTTTGGAACTTGAAGGACATCGAAAGAATTAGTTCAGCACTATCAAAAGACTTGACAAGTAGACAAGATAAACATACGATTATACCCAAAATTGGAGATATACTTTTATCTCATGTGAAGGATTTCCAGCCATTTGTTATTTACGGGGAACACCAAACTATTGGAAAACATGAGTACGAACAAGAGAAAAAGCGAAATACCAAATTCTTACAGTTTGCAGAAAAACTCGAGAGACAACCAGAATCACGCCGATTAGAATTGAATGGCTACTTGACGAAACCTACTTTAAGATTAGGCCGGTATAACCTGTTATTGAACACAATACATCAATTAACGCCAACTGATCATCAAGATTATCTTGATCTGCCAAAAGTCATTGATGCGATTACCGAGTTTATGGTTCTACTGAATAAAAAGGTGGGATTATCAGACAACGTATTTCACCTTGAACAAATAGCATCAAAAATTCTACCAATCAAAGGACTAGTGGTACATAACCTATATGCAATCACTAATTACCACATTATTAACAGCTTATTCCCCCCCCTCCCCCTCCGTAGAATTTGGATCTGTTGGATCCAAGACGGCAACTTGTTATGCGTGGAAAAATGAAACGTCTAAATGATCAGGCTTGGGATATACAAGTGTTCTTATTTGATCACTACCTCGTCATCTGTAAAATAAAATACCAAGATGGGTTAGAGTATTATAAAGTATATCAAAAGGTATGCCATGTCTTGGGGTGCTTTTGCATAATATTAAAAAAAATTGCCTCATTTTAGCCCATTCCATCTGAAACACTACATGTATCTATACCAAACTCAGGTTAGTTTGATGCAATGATCACAGACAAAAAAAAACCTTAATACTTAGTTTTAACCATTTTCAAAAACAGACATTATTCCCTCACCCATATCCGCCAAATCAAACATTTACAACAAAATAGCATCATCACCTACTCCAATTATAGGTTTCCCCATCACTTTTAACCATTTGGATGAATCAGTCACCTTGTTTACTCCAAATGAATCCACGAGGAAAATATGGTTCGATAAAATAAATGAGTTGGATAATTAAAAAGAATTTATTGAAAATTAAGGGTATATGCACTATATGTGTGTGTTTATATATGTGTGTATGGGTATGTAGTCCGAATAGAATCAATCTTTCGAACCATCATTATGAAGAATGGTTTGTGTGAGGGCAATGATCTTCATGAGAGAACTGTGTGATATCAACACCACATTTTGGGCAAAAACTATAACAACTGTGGCTTTGTGCACCAGTAAAGGAACTGGTATGATAGTAAGACTCTGTAGCGCTGTCCATGATTTTGTCATTTTTGACATGGTTGTATTGATTAGTGCGGTTAATATTGGCTGTTTCCATTGTTAGATATAAGTAAGATAAAAGAGGACGGGAAAACAAAGGTGTCCTATTTATATGTAATTAAACTTATTTGTTGTGAAGCATTTCCACACGGGGCGGAAACAGGGAACCCTTTTTTTAATAATTTTACACGTTTCAGTTCAAATGAAAACATCACACTTTCCTTTTCTCCTGCACAATAAATAAATATGCGATTTACATCAATCGACTGTTGTCACTCCCTGTAAAAATATTATACATTACACGCATAAACATTTTTCCTACAGCTCAACATTCATATCAAGACACATATTGTGATACATGCAAGGAGTGCATGATGTTACCCGTACAAGGTCTGTATTTGCCAAAAAAAAGACATGAAGAAAAACAGCTCATGGGTCTACTCAAACTTCTCTGGCCCCCCTCTTTTCTCCTTCCGTGTGATGCGCTATAATATAGCCCGAACGAACCAACTTGAAAATCCCGGGTTTTAGGGGATAGACCGTGGTGTATTTATAAACTAGGAGTGATACATATAAAAAAAAATTAGGGGTTTATTTAAACAGAAGCTTGAACAGCAGGTTCAACGAAATCCTTGGAGGCCTTGGCACCAGTATCATCACCGGCAGCGTTGGCACCACCGTGAAGAGCAAGAAGAGCAGAGACATCGAACTTGGGAGCCTTGAGGATCTTGACCTTACGGGTGTAGGTGTTTTGAAGAGGATAAATACCTTGACAGGCCTTTTCAATACGGACAGCAATAGCATCTTGAGCCGATTGAGAGGCAGAAGAAGTGACCTTGGCAACAAGTTCCTTAAGATCACAAGCAACAGCTTCTTCGGTCATAATCTCGAACATCTTCTTACGGATTTGACGGATTTGACCAGCTTGAGCATAGGTGGTCTTCTTGATTTGGTTACGACGACGAGAAGTGAAAGAGACAGCGAAAAGACGAACAAGATAACCATCGGTAGTCTTGACATCAACGAAAGCCTCAATCAAAGATTGCCACTTCTTGACCATGGAACGGAGCTTATCGGTGGTCATATCCATACGGTAAAAGTTGGTAAGACAGTTCTTACCTTGGATTTCATCAACCTTCAATTGGATCTTACGGAAAGAACGAGACTCATCCTTGGATAAATCACCGAGAGACATCTCAACAACACGACCGAGGAGAGAGTCGTTAGCGTTACGGAGACCTTGAGTACGGTTGACAAGAGTCTTACCGACTTGACGGACATCGAACATGGAAGGGGCCTTGATATCATACCAATCCTTACGGGTGAAAGGGTCGACACTAAAATTTTCAAGAGTTTGTTTAATTACGCGTATTCAATTGTTTGTGTGTCGATAATAGTGGGGTAGAGAGAGATTGGTTGCGCGTAAAATACATCCTTATGCGTCATTCGAGATTTAACTAACTGATCCAAATCATCTATACTAGATCTAGCGGTTTCATCGTCAAGGCATTTCGATTCAAGCTAAATTCACGTCGTTATTTCGAAGGGTGTTCCTTTGTTTAAAATATATCGTTCAGGTGCGCGGTGTAATGTGGTTTACAAAAATCTCTCTCTTTTATTTCCAAAATTATCAAAGTGTGTTTCCAAGAAAAAAAAAAATAGCAACTTACACCTTCTTCTTCAAACCCTTCTTTCCTTTACTAAGACGCCTATGATAATGGACTTGGATTAGCAAATGAATCTACATGTCGTCAATTCAAAAATAACTTACTTGTTCTTGCCAACAGCTGTAACAGTGAACAAGTAGAACGATGCAAGGGTTAGATGGATGGATGGATGGATGGATGGATGGGTTATGATTTACGTTACCCATGATGCACTATGGATTAAAAAGAAAGTTTTCGGTATTTCGACCTCATTTGGGGATACACATTTGAACGCTCTTTTCGGGGATTTACTCGATTGTTGTAGCTCTTGAACATGCATTATATTGGTCACGGGGTTTAAACCACATGCATATTCGTAAAAACAGCATAAAAGAGATCCCTCTTTAATTAAGAAACTTTGGAGCTTTTCTCCCATAAAGATTTAATTGATTTAAGCCCCTAGAAGAGTGATCCGCTTACAAAGGAGACAAGTTTATATTTGCGATATTTTTCGAAAGCGTGGTAATAAAGGTTGTATACAGGTTTGCGGCATGACTTTGTACGACAAACTATAGACGTTTGAACATAAACACATGTCTGTCTATTTCATTTTGCTTTGTTTATGACTCTATCTGATTATTTATTATTTGAGTATCACATACACGCTAAAAAAATTAATAGTGATTATGCCTATAAAGTAAAAATATCTTATTCTAGTTGAATGATGTTTACATATGGGTTAATAAATGCAGACTATGTCAGTCGTGTCTGGCAATTGTATCATTATAACATTAAATTTTTATAGTCGTAGAAGATCAAATTTTGACTAATTATTTACTGTCACTTAAGTAAAGAGATAAATATTATTCATTGCTCTGCACAAATAATTAGTACCCACATTAATCATTAATATTGCTATATCTTTTTTCCCCTTCAGCTTCACTTACGGTATGCTCACATCGTTTAGTTTTTGAGGACTTTTTCTAGTTAAACGGAAATTAGTGAATTGTTTGCACTCGGATATCATGTTGACATTGCTGACAATCCATTAATCATCGTTGATATTTCTTATATCTTGGCCATCAATTGTTTCTTCATCACACTCTTGGACTATACAATATTAGCCTTGTTTGAGAGAGTGATGGTTGATTAAAATATCTGACGTAGGATCTCTTCTTGTAATTTATTCTTTGCTATAGTCTTTTTCAGATGATAATAATTCTTTCGTACGTTTGTTTGGTACGCTAGGGTAAACTCGTGTTAAGCATTGTTACATGCCAGTTAAAGTAGAATAAAAAAAAAAGGTAAATCTAAGACAAATTTTCTCATTGAGTGAGCACCAGACTGTTACAACAGTCAAGTGAATGTACAAGATATGAGTTGTCATCGCGTAACCTGTTAATGCAAAATTAAAACACCCCCCTATCAGCGACACGTGATCTTCACGTGAAAATCACGTGATGTAAAAAATTTATTAGTATAATTAAAATGCAATTTACAAAGTTTTTAAGCGTTGTCACTATGTCCGAGTGGTTAAGGAGTGTGACTTGAAATCACATACGTTTACGTGCGCAGGTTCAAACCCTGCTGGTGACGACATATTTTTTACATTATTGTTGCGCCGGAGTTTATATTTAGCGGGTCGTACAATTGGATTTGAAACATTAGCATGAATAATGTCGCGTTTTGGTCACACAATATTTGAATTAAGATAAGATGTAATAATTCATAATTATCTTTCATCTCCTGTAATAATACTTTTATATATCCTAAATAAACCTCAACAGATTCACGACAATAAATATGGGGTTACGAAGAGATTCCAAAAAAGTTAATTGTACTGGTTAGTCATAGAATAACTCGTATATATTTAACTATGTAAGAGTAGGAAGTTACCTTTGAAATACTTCGTACAAACAGCAATTTTTTTTTTTTATTATATGTCTTAACCTAGCCCCTTTTTATTTGATGAATTGAATTGGAAAAGTGAGGAAGAAGATTTAGTGCGTAAACCTAATTAGTTACTCAAGAATCTTATAAACCAAAAACTCCTGACATACACAAGTTTTTAAACCAGTTTAATGTATATATGTATCAACATCTATGTTCTACTACAAAAGCTTTTTTTTTTTTTGTCACATTATTCTGTAATTATAGAAACTATATCTGATTGGCTGCAGATGCATTCACTTTTAATTTCATGCAAAAAGCAGGAATTTCTTTTAATGAGGAAGAGTAAAAGAGTTCATTTACGGCACTGTCACAACTTCAGTTATGCAATCAGTCCACTCCGTCCTTACTATTTAACCCCGACCCTGACTTGAAAAAAAAAGGTATATCATCCTATAGTGTGATGAAGAGTTTGAATATTTGCTTTCAGAGGTAAACTCTGTTGAGAGCCGCAGTTCCGTTTTTATTTTAAGTCGCTATAGGTTCTTAACATCATTTATGTGTGACTTAAGCCACTAGATAGAATATAAATAGAGAAACAGTTCCTGTAGTTATATTTATTCATTACGTATAGTCTCAAAGAACTTGTAAGAAACTAATGGTGGTAAGTATAAACAAAGGTAAATATATGTCATTTTATGATACATACTGGTGGGTTAATTTTATGTGCAAATAGAACTGTTAAAGTTTGTTTAAAAAAAGAATGCCTCCTTTTCCGCATTTGTAACTGAGAACTCGTTTGAAATTGCCCAATTGTCAACAAATAATTATTTCGGACGAACAGAGATAGAGATTTACAATACATGGAAGCAAAAATATCTATCAGTAAATCCCGGTATTAATGATCCTGTCATTTGAAATTAATCATTACGTGTGGTTAAATATTCATAAAACCGTAAACTACATGAATCTTTAAATAGATACGTTCCACCCGCTAATAATATTGTCGAAAATAAAATACTTTCAGTTCTTGTAAGTTATACTTGCGCCCTTCACGAAATAATAATACCAACACCACCATCTGCAACATCGATACAAGAAGTAAAGCCTAAGAAAATTATTGTGTAAAATACCTCTGAGAATGATTTACTTACGATTGCACATAAGAAGCTACTTAAATGGGATGCCGTACTGAGTGATGCAGAAGTCGAGACTATTTACAGTTACTCCGACAGCAATAATTATTGGAATATCATTATTCAATATGCTACTAAATCAGGCCGCTACTAAAAACGAGCTTCATTTGGCAAAGCTCGGGTTTTCAAGAATCTTTGGTTTGATGATATTCAAAGTTGGTAAAAGAAGAGATTTATGCTGAAATAGACAAAGTCACGAAAATCGAAGGTTTAAACGCCTTTTTGGTCGATATTTGTGATTACCTTGACATCATTGACACCATCTGTCATATTATCCATTAAATCAGTAAAGTCTTGGTGGAATACAGAAGTATGCAATCTAACATGTCATGTTATCATTGGTCTTGCAAGTGATTCTCAATGTAGATGACTGGGGTAAAAATGACAAGAAGTCTGAAGAGACTTTTTACCAACGATTTGCAAGTTTATCAGACGATTTATTTCGGGGAACAAGAATTCAGATCTGTGATAGGGAACATGTAATCAAGTCATTAGCTGATAAAAGTAACTTAAACGAACGTCTGTTTGGTGATGATGACTCAGCATCTATTAGTGCTGCGTGTCGTTTGTTATCTGATCGAAAGATTGCTATGCTGATAAAATGTGGGGAAAATTCAATGGAAGATTATTCCAAAGAATGGCAAAAAGAGACCTAGGCCTGATCCCACTGATGACGATTGAGGTTCTTTTTTTTTTTTTTTCTCACTTTACTCATTATGATGATTTTATTCTAGTATTGATTGAAAGTTCCAAAGGTATTTGCTTTCCTTAAAGAAATTTACCATGAAAAGTGGTCTTTGATTAAATATAGTATAGGACCAACAACTCTTCAATCCAGCTCGACTTTGGATCCGACAAGAGCGCCCCAGCAAATAAAAAATATTGAGGTAACAGAAAAGT
The DNA here is from genome assembly GCA_943193625.1 of Mucor piriformis. NCBI lineage: Eukaryota > Fungi > Mucoromycota > Mucoromycetes > Mucorales > Mucoraceae > Mucor > Mucor piriformis. The sequence continues at coordinate 1,910,777 of OW971871.1, read as the reverse complement.
TAAGCAAGATAGATAGTACATTACAATTCTTATGCGATAAACATTATTTTGATCTTCTACACGTAAGCCTAGTTTATAGATTATCTTTTATAGGGTTATTTATGACTTGCAATTGTGCTTATTATACGCAACAATCAACCTCTCTGCTGTAGTTTTTCTTTTGCTCATCCTTTGTCTGGCAGCTTGATCAAAAAATCTTTTATCAAGTAAAGTTTAGTCAAGACAGTTAGTCTGATGTCCAGCTTTAGAATGATTAGCACAACGGTTATCAATTTTTAGGCTCTTGTAAATGCCTAATAACCCAGTAACATGATTTTTTCTAAAAAAATAAATAAAAGACTACCAGTCCAAATTACCTCTTTCAACAACAGGTCTCTTGTTTATGTCGCAATGGATGAAACTATCGCACTCTTCAGTTGTTGACATGAAACCTTGGTGACTTTAGTTGTAATCTGACCTGATTAATTACTTTGTTTTAGACTTGAGGGATAAAATCTTCCGTGGATTAAAAGTGATTAATTAGGCAATCCTGCGGGTTGTTTCGTGACTGCGATTTTAACCGTATCCGTCACCTGTCATAGTTTGCAGCAGTTGCACAAGAGTAAAGTATATGCCATAAGAATATGTGCGTATGGTAACATAGTATAATTAGGCTGCAGGGATATTATTGATTCAATTGAAAGTTTTCTTGTTTTAAAGTCACGTTTGAAAATGATTACGAGGGTGTGTGTATTCTTGAGGGAATGCTCAGTATTCTTCTTGGGCTTGTCAAAACATGGGGATTTTTTTTTAGACCGAAGATAAGGCATGTTACCCAAACCAGCTGATGGTAATAACTGATACCCAAAATGCAATATCGTTCAACTCTAATTGCATTGTACAGAAGTAATTGCTCTAATAATTGAGGTCCCTTGATTTTAGGTCACGATGTTTTAAATTTAGTGTTTTTATTGTAAGCCAAATTATAACGAAGAACCTTTTCATGTTAAAAACGTATTTTACACCTTGTACATTAACGGGTAACCATTCACAAATATATATATATATATAAAACAATAGGCAATTACTAATTCTCATCGGAAAAATCCAATCCAGGGCCTGGAACGTGGTTTTGTTTTAAGGTTATACTTTTTCGATAGCCCACTCGGTCAGTGTGTCAACGTCTCTACGCGTGGATACCGCGTGTTAAAATAATGGTCAAAAAATAAAAACAAACTTTCACTTCATGTGACAAAAGTAAAGTTCTACCGACCCAGCCTTGTTCTCACTTGTCATTGGTCGGGGCGTACACAGTTGCGGATTTCCAACAAGCAAATAACGTGTATATTCATTATCGCACGGGGATACTTTGCTCGTTCTAGATATTGATAATTTTTTATTGTTTTATTTTTGTAGCAAGAGTGGACCCTGTTTGACAGACTCATACACCCCTCACGGACCTGTCAAGTCTTTGGCGCACGCAATAGTAGGTTTTGAAACGACGTCATTTTTTTTTTATTAATCGCGCAGTTCGCGTCTGTAGTGTGTAAAAAACCGCGTCCCGACATATTTTTTTTTTTTTGATTTTCTTACTTTTTTTTATCAACATGGACTACGGAAGCTCGAACTCAGGATCTGGATTTATGAATGCTTCTTTCGATGGTTCTAACAAGAGTGCCACTGGTTATACCAGAGTAAGTAAACGCTTTGGAGAGACGATTATTCTTATTCAACAAAAACTGTAGAAACCAATGGGAGAACAAACCTTGAGACCCTTGACTGTAAAGCAAATCAAGAATTGCGATATACCTCAAGACGATACTTACAGAATTGATAATGCCAATGTGACTCAGGTACCTGATTATAATAATAGTAGAAAATGGTCTTTATTTTTTAACATGTATATGCAAAAAAAAAGATCACGTTTGTAGGTGTTATTCGTTCTGTCCAAGAATTAGCCACCAACTATGTTTACACTATTGAAGACGGAACAGGAGCTATTGATGTCAGAAAATGGGTTGAACAAAACGAGACTCCTCAAGAATCCGAAGCACGTCGAGCATTATTGTAAGGTATAAAAAAAAGGGTTGATGGGTTACCGTGCTAACGATAAATATAGGCCTGACACTTATGTGCGTGTCAATGGAAGAATCAATAGTTTCAGTAACCGTGTTTCAGTTGTTGGTCATTCCATTCGTCCTATTACCGACTTTAACGAGATAACATACCATCTTCTTGATACCATTCATACACATTTGACCTTTGCCAAGCCTAGTGCTGTAAGTATTAATATATCAAGCGGCAAGAAATTGTTTAGTGACTGATTCTGTGTGTTGTAGTCTTCTGCTATGGATATTGACAATGCTGGATCAAAGAGCGTGAATAGCGAAGTCAGTGACTTTATTCAAAAGTATGATCCCAACAGTCAAGGTTGTACTGTCGATCAAATTATCTACAGATTCAAGGACATGTATAGCGAAAAAGATATCAGAGGTGCAGTTGAGTATCTCGAGAACGAAGGACAATGCTATACAACTGATAATCATGAGCATATCAAATCATGCTACCCTTAAAAAATAAATAAAGAATAGGAGACTTTTTTTTTTTCTTTTTTTACCTTTTCCCACTTTTTCACTTAATTTTACTTGATCAAGATGCCTAAACTTGAAAAGATGAGTTCGGAAGAACATGTCAACATCAGTAAAAAGATGTTTTATGGTGGGCTTGCGTTCTTGCCGCTGTTATGGCTTGTCAATTTTCTATACTTTTTCAAGACGAGTCGACAAGCCAATGCACCCAAGGCTTTAAAGAAATGTAACTGATGAAGAACGTGTCTTTAATTTCTAAATGAGTATACTAAACTGTTTCTTTTGTAGACATTTATCTGTCATTAGGAGGCTGTACGGTCTGGTTTATTATATTGACGACCTGGTACGGTCTATTTGTGAACAAGCGAAGTGCCTGGGGACAGACAGCCGATCGTATTACGGTGGTTATACCCAAAGGGCTATAATTGGTTACTCCCCAAAGATGAATATGTTTCCATTTGGTGGTACAGGCCGCCGTCCGTTCGATGTCTAAACAACCCACATATATATATATATTGCAGCCATTTTTCTTTCTTCTCTTTTCTTTTCTTTTTTTTTTTTTTTTTTATATATTTTTCATATATTAATTCCCCAAATGTCACATAATATTTGCTACTTTTGCGGATCAAGTAAGCAATCATGATAATCCCAATTGTGTGTATGTGCCTAACTAACCAAAAAAAAATTATTTATTGTAGCTAAGCATAAAGCCAGTGATTGTGTAAATACAATGAAATATGCCTATTTAACAAACCGACTCAATGTTCTTTTACTTTCATGTAGCCTCAGTATGTGAACGATCAGCTCGAGGATTTACAAGATGATTCTACCCTTTCGATAATAAGGAGGTCATTCCCACAAGAACTCGAAATTTTATTGTTTCATCACCATGATGATGATGATGATGATACTCTCTGTAACACAATAACACCAATATCAAACATTTCTTAATTTCTTTTATTATACACTGTCACTGTGAAAATTAAATGCCCGTTATTAGAAAATAAAATTCACGTTGCAAAATTAAATGTCTTTGATTGAGGAGAAATGTCATAAAAATTTAAATCAAATTGACCTTCAAAAATCATGTTTGTTTTAAGCTATCAAACGAGCTCAGCAGGTGCAAAGGTTGACCTAGATATTTTGCTGTTTCAAATGAATAAAGATCTACTATTAAATATAGAAACGAAGACTGCATCATGAAAAAAAAAAGGGCCTAATTGTAAGAAAGTTTAAAAATGACCTTACCCTTCTCTTCAACCTGTACACTCTTACCGATAAGCTTTTTTACTTTGTATTTCCAGTGTGTCCTTACAGAAGATTGTCAACCGCAGTATATTTTCATGCCGCTAGGTCCAATCACTCTTTTTTAAGTTTGACTTCAACGAAACCGACTGAACAATCAATCTCCCTTTGCTTTATTTTGTTATCAATGTCTGGAACTTGCTTATTTAGCCTGATTTAGTGGGAAAAGAGGTACAGTACGTTGCTGATCGTCCCGAACGGGTGATGCTATTTGCAACTGTAATGAAAAGTGAAATGTTAGTCAAGTGTATATCATTAGATTCATTTGACAACTCACCAGTCACCACCGCTGCAACGTATAACGGATATAGGGTATTTTTTGCCTTGCCGCTACATTGCAAAGGGTAATAGGTAGCTTTAGATCTGCCTATTAGGTCCAAATTAAATGAGTCTTTTATGCAAACAGGCAACCCTACTCCCGAAAAAAAGAAAAGGCATTGAAGAAACTTTTTTAAATGTAAAGAAGAAATGTCTGTTTTTTTTTTTTTTTATTCTTGTTCTTACAATCGGATCTAATTTCAACTTTATTCAAAAAGCTAAAACAACCCAAAAACCATTTTAAAATAGCTAAACAGCTGCGCTTGGTACAACATAAGCCGCAAAGTCTTTTTCGGTAACCGGAATAGGCTCATCGGCACTAGCAATGTTACATTGATGGAACACGCGAGAATCTGTATCTCGTAATGAACCCACAACGGAATGAAGCACACCTCTGTTATGGAAAATCACAAAATCGCCGTCCTTCCATTCATGAGCAAACACGTTCTCGGGACTGATAGAAGGTCGTTGAATCTTGTACAGAATATCGCGCACCTTTTCCAAGTCGCCCACTGGCTTACCATCGATAATCAAATCTTGCACTGCAGAAGGATGCACCTGGAGATGAATCTTGCCTGTCACGGGGTTCTTCCATAGCTATAAAAGGAAACGTTAAAATTTTACTGTCTTTTTTGTTGCACACATAAACAAAAGCGTACCATGGGGTATGTCTTAATATGGTCAGGTTCAATAGGAGGTAATTCTTCTGGAGTTAATTCTTTGCCTTCAGAAACCATGCCTAAACCAGTGCTGCGGGATTTGGCTTTAGATATCCATAAATAAGGGTGTGGGGCATATTGAACTTGGGTTTTAAAAGCGAGCTCTTTCAATTCCTGAGGTAGAATCTCAAATGCTCTTTGTCCAGAAATAACTATAGACTAAATTAGTATCTTTGTATGGTTAAACAAAAAAAAAAAACAAATGGGGTCTTACATGCGGTGGTGCCTAACTGAACATCCAATTTATCATCAGTACCATCACAATAAAGCACAGTCTCACGTCGAGGTTCCTAAAATGGGATTTATTTAGTAAACGGAGAAAGGCACACGAACAAGTTACTTACAGGGTTTTTAATACCAAACAAAGTAGTGACCTTGGGAGGGTTTAATTTATAAAGAGCTGCATCCATATGCCAACGATAGAATCTTGTGAGACCCGAATCCCGTTCTTCTTGGGATAAAGAGGTTTGATGAAACACAGTGTGACTAGGATGGGTTAATTTACGCTCCTCAATACCATAGTGGTTTTTTACTACTCCGTGGCCCAACAACTGCACTTGAGGCACGGAAGGTAAAGGAGAGATATCACGCGCAATGACAGACTCAGTAGAGCGATGCATCGAGCCATGACCATAAAGATCAATATTTTGAGGATCAAAACGTTTAGTCAACTCATATTGGGTTTCGGGCTTGACATGGCCTTGGTTTCGAACAACAACTACTTGGTGTGTGTACACGGCTTCAAAAAGTCTTTCAAAGTCATGAGCTATAAGTTGTTTTTTTAACTATTATTCGGTTTAAACATGGGGTGGCATTACTTACGGGTGATGGTCTCAAGATCGAGATCGTTGATGATAGCGCCGAAGTCAACGCCGGATTGTTCTTTGGTGGGGATAACAGGTTCAATAGTAAAAGTCATATTTAATGTGGTGTAATAAAATAAGAAAAAAAGAAGAAAAAAAAAAAAAGGGAAATTCATGCCTTTTTATTTCGTTGGGCGGAGGGTATCAGTAATTATGTTGCCAATCACATCTCAATTATACCCAGGCTTGCCATGAATATACCGTGTGTTTGTGTCATTGCTGCATTAGCTGTACTGCTTTTATGTGTGGGTGTGGGAACAGGTATGCGGGTGCTTATGCCAAGATCAAACCAAAAGAGAAAGTCACTTTTTTTTTTTTTTTTTTGGGTGGGTGGCACACATTAGGGCGGGGCATAAAGGACGGTTTTATTGCTATCAAGAAAAAGATAAGGTCTTTGGGCAATAGATAAGTATATGTGTAACCATCTTCTTTTTGAAAAATAGTGGTGATCTCTTCTTTCCTACGATGGTAGATTTTCCCACATTATTATACATGAAACTAGGGCGCAATATACCAGGTATAAGACGCTTGAGAAGAAGATGAGTCTTTTGTCTTGTCTGATTACGTAAGCCGTAAAAAAGGAGTATTCACATGCAATAGGATTCATTGAACAATGGCCCGATGTTAACCGGCTGTTTGGTAAAACATGGTACTAATGAATAATAAATATCTAACAAATCGTCTTGTTTAGGGTGCAACTTTTTCTTATCATCCTGATAAGGGAATCTGTTTTACAGTAATGATAATAGACGAGCACCAGGTTTCTTGATCACTAGAGGCACCCTTCATAGTTATCTTGATCATACCATTATTCATTTAAATACCCTTGAGTAACTTGATTCAAGTTTATTGAGGTGCACCACATAAAGATGGTCAGCTGATCACGGAATCTATTTATCCTTATTTAAATACAAGATCGATGTGCTAATACAAAAGAAACAGTGCAACTTGGGTTGCTCGCAAAGAAAGAGCCACTGTCATGTTTGATAGAAAAAAAAAAAAAAAAAGACGACGCTTTAATACTTTGGGAATGAACGGGACATTTCACTTGTTCGACATTCCCACATGCTCCCATTGCACATTGACTTGTTCAAGACCGAAAAGAAATAATAAGATTATTGTAGGAGAGCGACTACGTGGTGAGATTGGACCCACGGTTAGTTTAGCTGAACCCAGGCCTATTTTAGTTGCGTTCACGGTCATTGCTAGAAAACCTTGGCCCGAGCTTCTGGAATAGTGCTATTTTGGCTACTTGTATAGATACAGCTTGAAGTCGCACGGTTGTTACTTTTTATTTTTACTTTTTGTGCAAGAACTTTGTGATACAAATAATAGACTTGACATATACATAAGCACACCGTTCTTTACACTCCATCATGGTTTTTCTGTAATCACAGAAAACATATAGATACGCAATCACAGACCAACCAAAGCCCATAATCGAAAAGAAGTAGTTTCAATCCGATTAAAGATAAGGCCAAAAATGGGGGTGGCAAAACCTTAAGGCAATAGATAAGTACGCGTGTAACCTTTTTCTTTTGGTGATCTCTTCTTTCCTCTTTTTGATATTGTGGGAAAATGTACCATCACGTCAATAATGCATTAAAACAGGGCTTAATATACCAGGTATAAGAAGGTTGAGAAGAAGGTGCATTTTAAATCTTGTCTGATTACGTAACTTTTTAAAAAAGGAGTGTGCACATGAAATCACTTGCAAAAAAAAAAAAAAAAAAAAAAAAAAAAAAAAGTGGACAATGGCATTTTTTTTTAAAATAAAGTACGTTTTATGTTGTAATACGGTAATGTAATGAATAATGATATTTTAGCAAATCGCATGAATCAAGGCAAATTGTCTTAATTAAGGCACAAGTGCTTATCTTCCTGATAAGGGAAGCTGGGAAATTTTTTTTTATAAAGTTTTAGAGCAAAAAAAGAGAGATCGTCTAAAAGGAGACAATAACGATAGACAAAAAAAAAAAAAAAAAAAAAAAAAGCGTACATATATAAAAAAAAAATATAAGATAAAAAAGGGTCTAGAAACGTCTCGTGATGAATAAATAATACAAATAATTTTTTTTGTTTACCTTTTTATATATATACAGCGAATATGTAAAATGTCCACATTCCTATCACAAGTAAAAGGTAACCAAAAAATCACATGTGAAATTTATAAAGGTGGAAATGCAGAAAAAAAAACGGATAGCTTATCCAAGTAAAGTGAATTAAAACTCTATCTGAGTCAACACTGAATGGGGCCAAAAAAGGGCTCCTCCTTGACCTGTGGTGATCTGTCCGTTCACCTCCGTTATCACATTATTTAATCCACGCCTCACATTGATATTACTTTAAAATGTTATATATATAAATAAAATGCTTATGCTAAAACCGGGGAGTTTTTTTTTATGCTTGCTTGCTTTTATTTCTTTTCTCAAGGATCGATACATTTATGTTGTGCATATTTCTTTTCTCCTAATCCCTACTCTTGCAAAAATAGAGAGTGATTTTCATTATTGGGAGTAAAAGAATTGTAAGTTCATCGATCACAAAAAAAAAAAAAGGGTCCAAGTTTATCTCCAAGGTTACACAAGCTTACTCGTCATTAGACACAGCCATTTCACCATTCAATTCCAAATGTATATAAATATCAAATCTCCATTTCTTTTTCCGTTCAACTTTTTTCTTTTTTTCCTCTTTTTTTTTTATAAATCATCATCTCTCTATCTCTCTCTCTCTTAATAAGAATGCAACAATCGTATTCAACTTCTTCCGTTTACTTGTATGAACAGCCTCAACAAATGCGTTGGGAGGATGACATGTATTTAGGCTCTATGCCATCAAAGAACACGGTGAACAACACACAAGACTATTCAATGGTCCAACCAGCACCACTTTTACTAACTTCGTTACCGTTGAACTATTCAATGCCTGATTACAGCAACCCTTTACTATTTGATCCAAGCACCTTCATGTTTAAAGATCCTTATCTTTTTAACACCAATGATTTATTATTTACAAACAACAACAACAATGCTGTGTCACCACCACCTTCATCAAACTCGTCCAAATATTGCAGCAGTATTAATGAGGAGGAAGAGCGTGTTGTCTATCATCCTCTCTCACCGCTACTATGTGAAGAGCCTGAGGAACTTACACCTTTGGCCCACAGTGACGAAGATGGTGATTGGCAACAAGAGAAGAAGCGAGGTCGAAAGAGAAAGACAAACGGTGTAAAGAAGCGAAGTACGTATAACCCATTTCCCAACAAGACAGATCATCACTCTACAAGATGTACCAATTGTCGCACAACCAATACACCTTTATGGCGAAGAAATCCTCAGGGTCAACCCCTCTGCAATGCTTGTGGTTTGTTCTTAAAACTACACGGAACAGTCAGACCTCTTAGTCTAAAAACGGATATTATCAAGAAGCGTAATAGGTCTGGATCTCAAAAAGACTCTTCTTCAGATGACAAGTTGGTTAGACGTAAACGTCGTCAACCCTCCAAAAAGCAAGACACAGACTCTATCTCTTCCTCTTCATCCATAAACCTAGAAGATGAGCTGGATTATTCTTCAAGGATTAAGCAAGAAGATGACTTTTCGCTAGATAAGTTATTCTCTCTTTCTACTCATACTTATGCTTATGATCCACAACACAATTTCTTTTTATAAAAAAAAAAAAAAAAAAAAAAAGAACCTCCCATTCTTTCCTTCTTTTCCCCTAACCTTTCCTTATTGTACATCTTTCCCTTAATTATATATACATATTTATTACCGTGTAATTAGTCGTTATACTATGCTTTTTTTTTTCTTTTTCTTTCTATATCTCTCTCTCTTCAACTAATCTCATTATATCCCAATAAAAAAACAAAACAAAAAAACAAACAACAAATATTCATCCCTTTTTTTCTTCTCCTTTTTAAGAGTAACTCCTTTATGGGAAATCGCAGAAAATGGAAGCTGGTTTCGTACCGGAGTTTTCTTTGCATACCGTTCCTGACGGACACTCTTTCATTACATACTGGCCAAAGACACATTGAGCAAAGCCAGTAGCTGTGCATATAAATAAGCCTTCAGAATCACACGCTGTCGGGTAACCCGCGGGTGCCACATGTACGCTGGTAGATAGCGGGATCGTGCTTGTACCACTCTGGGTATCAGTGCTTTTATCGAGCGTGATTTTATCGATGCCACTTCTATCAGTGCTGCTGCTTGTATCAGTGATACTTTTTGTACCTGTATCAGTGCTGCTGATGCTCGCGATATCCACGCTGGTCTCTGTGATTCCCGTAGATGCATCACTTGTGACACAGCTTTTTATTGTACTTGTAAAAACACTAAGTAGACAAAATCAATTTGTAAGAATGAATGGAGTTGCAATTTTTTTTTTTTTTTTTTTACCTCTCCGTTAGCACTCCTGGTATAGCCGTATGAGGAACATGTGTGGTATACACCATTTCACTGGCCGAGCACGACACCGCTGATGATAGATGCAGTGTGGAAGTAACAGTTGAGATGACTGTGACAAGCGTGGGTGTAGGTATAGCCACCGTGGTACCTTCAGGAGACAATTCAATAGTTACAGGAGCCAATTCGATCGAAGGTTGATCACTGTTTTGGATGTTAGTAAAAAAGGAACCAGGAAATGAAATCTATACTTGCCCTTTAATCAGGCGAGTGATACCTTGTGCATAATGGGGTAATACATCTTGCGTATTACCATATGCTTGCGAAACATCCCATACCATGATACCCCCAAACGATGCCATCGACTGGAGTGGTTGGATCGTATTGACAAGTTGGGTATATGGAACATAGCCTCGGTTTGCAGCACTGGGGCTACCTGGAATTCCAACAAAAAGGCGTACATTTTTGTTGACAGATCTAGTGTTGGCCCATGTATCCCATTCGTTATAATTGAAAGCTGCAGTATTGACTACATTACAATACTATTTTTATATTAAACTTTTTTTTTTTTTTTTTCTAGGGCACCCATATAATAAAACTTACATTATTGTAAAATTGAATCCTAAAAGAAAAGGGGGGATATAACTTAGTTTTTTGCATGGTTTGAATGGCTGGGAATTACATACATGACAAAATCGATCCAGGCGTCGTTTAATGTATCTCCTACAAAATAGTCTGGAAAAGGGCATTGAGGTGCAGCAGCAATGTAGTATGTCTTTGATGGATCAGTTTCTGATATACATAATGTGTTGGTAAATACGATATTATAAACAATGAGTACAGCGGGCATACCGTAATTTCTGCGCATCTTATTGACAAAAGCAGTGTAACCTGCTTTCTCGCCATTCTCAATATCCAGATCGAAGCCATCGATGGAAGCATCACCAAATGGACGAGAAACGCCTTTTCCACCCGCAAACGTGTTCCAAAGCTCATCCGCCAGATCCTCTCCTTCTTTGATGGAGCTAATACCATACGCAGGTGTTGCGCCTCCCATCGACAAAATAATCTTTTTCTGTTTGCCTTGACAATACTTGATTTCTATTTCCAGAGTAAATAATCATGCAAAAAAAAAAAAAAAAAAAAAAAAAAAAAAGGTACAAATATTTACCTGCTTCCATTTGTGGACAATCCAATAATTGCGTACCTGGTATATACAAAAAGAAAGCGTTAAACGATTTCACAAAAGGAGAAACAGCGAGTAAAAACATTTATTACCAGGGATCAGTCCCTTACAATCTTGACTGCGGTTTGCTAAATCGTACGCGGTAGATCTTCCTTGACCTATTTATGTATAGATTGGAAATTTCTTTATTAGCGTTTATTTCCGGTACCCTTTTTTTTTGCAATTACCGAACTGATGCAGAAATGAGACAACAATGATATCTGAATCTTCATAGTCGCAGTAATAAGATAAGGGCTATGTTTTTAACTAAGTTAACGATTGAGAATTGATACTTGCTGCTGTTGCTGCTTGTACCTTTTGCCATAATTCATTCGATCCTGATGCGCCTGCTGAATTTTGTCCCCTGAATTCATGTTAGTTTTCATGTCAATTCATGTTCGATCATGTACACAAACCAGTAATAAATAACATTGGTGTTGGACGTGGCGTTAAAGATACATTCAACTCGAACAAGCAATAGAGCAATGGCTAGCACAATATACATTTTTTTACTTTTCTCTAAATATGAAAAAAGGAAATATGGCTACGATCAAACATATTTATAAAGGTTTGACGGAAAATGTATCCGATCATTCTCAATGAAAATATGTGGTTTTCGCTATGTACAGAGTTTATTATTTATAGTTTTTTTTTTATTTATTTGATTAAAAAAAAAAAAAGACTAAAAAATTTAGGCGGAAGCCTCAGCAGCCTTACGGGGAGCACGAGGACCACGGTTTTCGCGGTTACGGGGAGTGAAAGCGGCAACGGGAGCAGTGACCTTGACACCGGGGAGGTTCTCAAAGTTGATAGCCTTAAGAAGAGCCTAAAATAGATTCATAAAAAAGCGTTAGGTTCATGTGTAAAAGTAAAAAGATCTTGACACCTTCAAAAAAAAAAAAAAAGTTTTTTTTTTCTGAAACAAAATGGCCATCGAAAGATACATTTCACTTCGGACACACGAACTTTTTAAAAGGTTTCCTTTCTTTTTTTCCCATAGTTACTTGAAAGTGACTTTCATTGATTTTATATATCCCACCGCTTGAAATAATAGTAACGGTTTTGCCAATTGAGCCACACAGTAAAATAAAAAAAACCAATGCTTCAGCACCTTTTTTTTTCAAAAAGACACAAAGTAAACGGTAGGGAAAAAGAAAAAAAGAAGAACCAAGCAAAAAATCCGAGCGATTTTAAAGGTGCAACAAAAATAAAAAGAGTTCTTACCTCAGTCTCGGGGTCAACTTCAATGTTGGAGGTATCCAAAGCAGAGAACTCGGGAACGAAGTTATCACGACGCTCACGTTCTTCTTCTTGCAACTTGAAAGAAATACCACGGACGGGACCACGAGAAATACGCTTCATCAAATGGGTGGTGAAACCGGCAATCTTGTTACGGAGACGCTTGGAGTGAATGATGGTGACTTCATCAAGGATCTTCTTGTTGACTTGGAAATCGAGAGTAAGACGAGGGTAGTACTTCTCGATAACAACACGGGATGCCTTCTTGACAGTCTTAGTTCTAACGCGACCCTACAATTGAAGTAAAAGTTAGTACATCCATCCATCTATCAATCCATCCATCCATCCATCCATCCATCTAGGATGCAGATGTTTTATTTAAAAACTTACCATTTTTAATGATATGTAATTTTAAGAGGAGGAAGTAGATACTTTCCGTGGGCTTGTGCTTATTTATACTATTTTTTTTTTTCTTTCGTATCCCAAACAGTATAAGCCACCCATAGTAGAAATTTTTTTTTTGTATGATTTCATTGGCTTATCGTTCCTGATCTTGACAGCTAAAAAAAAGCCTCCCAATGCCGTATTCTGCTAGCCTTCTCATCTGATCTGTCTGTGTACAGCCTACCTCTTTTTTCTTTAATGTACAGGGCCTCCTGTGCCCAATTGTCACTTTTTAAGATCAGCTCGCGCCTTTTATATTTCATTGTAGACCCCCCAAAAATATTTAATAGGATTGAACTCGGGAGGTAAAGGCTTCTATATCGTCTCTTTAAAACCATATTGTCAATTTCAGCAGCAGTGTGTATTCGGGGCATTGTTTATAACAGTGTGAAGTTCCTTTCTTTCGGAGGTACTGATTCATGAAATTCATTTTGCAGGAATAACATGTATTGGTCGGTGACAGTACCTTTTGACGCTGGCTTTTTGGGCTGTGGTTGCTTTTCTCTTGTGGGATCCATCGACCTTGATCTTCAAGTTGGGTAACCTAATTTCGATCTTCACTACCTCCATGACAGAGATTGCCCTTAGCATGGTGTGAAATACTGCACGAGTCAATGGTGTGCTAACAATTGTTGGAATGCCTTTTGCTTTTAAAGGTCTCTTGCTGATATCGAATGCAGACACAATTGCCTAGATATAATATCTGTCTGAGACCATTTTTCGACCCACCCTTTTCCTCTTCAGAGTTTCTACTCACATGATGACTGAGTGATCCAGTTGCATTGTTTTGCTATGAAAGTGCCTACTTGAGACAATTTTTTAATTCGAAGCCCTCAAACGCTGCGATAAGACTATGAACGGCATCATTTCTTGTTGCTCATCGAAAAGATCAATCAACAAACGCATATGCTCTTTCCTGCAGTTGAATTTCAGCACGTTTGACTTTGTAAGCTTGCCTTATATGTCCCCATCATCTCTGGCTCATTGTCCATTTTCTTTACCCACCCCTAAGCTGTTCTTGTATTGATTTCCGCATAAGAAATGCGCCTTCTGTTTATCGGAGTACACGTTGTAACTACGCATATCTTGAGCGGACAATAATGCTGCAATAAAACATGAAGTTTTTGTACCTTTAGAAACAGCATGGTTGAAAATGTCCAAAAATTTAAATTTGGAAAAAATGTCTGGATATACAAGGGACTATATAAAATCCAGGAAGTTTACCAAGTGTCATATCGAATCTTCTTTAATAATTTTGTTTAATAATAATTCGATGTTTCAGTATTGTGGTTCCTGTTTCGGTGTTACCTTTTTCGTTTGACAGAAATTTGCATACTTGTATGGGCTCTTACATAATTTAGAATTTGACCATTCGTTGGATTTAATTTGAGAATTTACACTTGAAGATTAAAAATGATAAATCTGGTTTGCATCAGGTGCGATGTTTCACCGAGTCTTTCCTCTCTATTATATCTTGTTGGGGAGAGTAGTACATTATTCAATCCCGAAGTATGATAAATGCAGTCATTATCGCTATACCGTTTTTGTAACATTAAACACCTTGGGAATTAAACCTCTCAAGACATTAATAACTTCGTATATATTTATCACACGGTGAGAAAGAAACCCTGGGGTGTCTTTAGTGATCAAAAAGACTGGTGCTGCCATATAATTATCCACGGACAGCACCCTTCTCGAAATCTTTTTCAATAAATAATGCTTCAAGAGGATATCGACAGTGTATTTAAAAAATACGTGAAAGAATATCAAGGTAGAGAGACTTGCTCAGATTGCGAAAAATAGTGTTTTCTCTAAAGCCTAAACTAGACATCAATGGTACACATGTCCATGTCTATGAAAAGCCACCGACGGCATTAGACTTTTTGAGAACCTCGATTCATCCCAATAGACCTGCCATTGTCCAAGGTTAAAATCTCTACTATAGAACAGGACGACTTTATTGACGGAATTTGTAGGTGGATTTAAGCATTGGCCAGCACATGCGTTATGGACCAATGATTACTTGAGGTCGAAAATGGGCGAAACTACTGTGACAGTTGCCGGCATGTGTTTTTATTTCCACATACTTGTTATAATAAATAGGCTAAATTTCTATATGTATTAGCTACACCAAACGGGTAAACATCCTAACAGAAAAAAAAAATGATGCGATTATTCCAGCTAATCTGGCGTTCTAGTTATGCCGATGCAGTAACATATGATCCCGTAACAGATAGAGAATATTTTACGATGCCTCATGAGGAGCACATGACATTAAATTCATTTATAGATCTCATTGAAGGCAAGACAGTATCTGATAACGCCAATTACATTTCATTACAGAATGGTAGTTTACCCACTGAGTATGGAGCTATTCAAGAGGATGTGGATCAAGACATTGAGTGGTGTAGCGAAGCGTTGGGTAAAAAACCTGATGCGGTGAATTTCTGGTTTGGGGATGATAAAAGTGCTACCTCACTACACAAGGACCCATATGAAAATTGCTATGTGGTTGTGCGTGGACAAAAGACCTTTATCTTGTACCCACCTTCAGAATACTATTGTATGCATGGTATACCTTTCTTTATAGATATACAACCACTATCACCAACTGACGTCCTTTTTCTTTCAAGAATCTGTTTATCAAAATGCCATCTATGAACCGAATTCATCTACTCATAAGCTCGAATTAAAACCTTTGGATTCAACCACACCGTGGATTCCAGTCAATCCACTCTATCCGGATTTCACCAAATTTCCTCGATTTGTCCACGCCTGTCCTATTACCGTCACGGTTAATGAAGGAGAAATGCTGTATTTACCAGGTAAGCGTGTTTCTTTCAATTGTTTACAGTTTTTAAAGTACAAATAAATTTAGCTTTATGGTTCCACCAAGTAATGCAACGTGGTGACGAAGGTGTGATTGCGATTAATTATTGGTATGATATGGACTACAGCAATACCTTATATCCCACTATGGCCTTATATAGAAGATTAATAACGGGTGTCATGGAAGGAAATCGTGATTTATTAGAACAAGAAGATGACAGCGAATAAATATTAAAAGTCCAAAACACAATCGATCCAAGGTTCAGGTCCATGAACAACTTCACTGACTCCGATATTTTTAAATCCAACACTTTCATAAAGTCCTAAAAGATTAGGTCGACTCATGATGGCAATACGTTTATACTTGTCTCCTTGTTGCTTGTTAACTTGCTTGAGTTGCTCAATCCAACTTGTCATGAGTTTGGTGGCGATGCCTTGTTTACGGTAATCGGGTGAGACACACACACTGTGTAAGCAAATGGTTTTGCCATGGGGCTCATGCACACTCATGGACTCATCTGTAACAAGATCTGCAGTTGTCAAAGTACTACAGAGAAATCCTACCACCTTGTGTGTCTCACTGTCACGAGCAACCGTAAATAATTCAGGTCCAGATACAGACGCGTACCCAATACGACGCTCCAATTGTTCTCTGGACGCCGCTTCATCAGGGTGGTATGAGATTTGTTCATATTCGTTGACAATATCCAAATCGGCGAGTGTGGCAGGAGTGTATATAAGTTCCATTTTTGAAAGTGTGGGGAAAAAAAAAGAAAGTGTGTGTTTTTTTTTCTGGGTTCTGAAGATAATCTATTTTTTTAACAGTCAGCCTGTCAAAAATTAGTTTGAAGAACAGCCCTCAAACTCAGTTTCAAGTGATCGTCGTCTTTGTGAATACTCTAAAAGGTGGTGAATTGACAAAGAAAATCATACAAAAGAATCTGTGTTCAAAAAAATTTAGCTATAAAATATATCATTTTTCTAAAAACATGATTGGGTTTTTCATCGTGCAAATTATGGGCTTTGGCATTCGCATGTATGTAATTGTGTCAGTCAAATTATTCCTCCCTTGTCACAAAACAGTGCAATCATTAAAGTCAGATACTCTTGCCGTCTATATTTTTAGCCTTCAAAGTGCTTCCTTCTCGGTTGATTTGAATCAAGTTCATGGGCCCAAGCATTAAATAACCTTAAAAACTAGTGCTTAATATCATGGCTTCGGAAATTAGTGATGAAAAGGAAGAAAGAAAACTGTTATTGGCAATAGCAACAATGAATGATAAAAGAAGATTCAAAGTTCTGCATAAAGCAAATTACATGCGTTTTTATTGCCGCAATGTGATCTACTACGCCTGCTTTCTCGGATTGTCTTGAAACAAACCCGCCCTTTATAAAAGTTTATTCATTCTTTATGAAATATTTAGTTTCTATACATCATTGTGAATGCTCTTACAATAATGCCTCTCTCTTTGTGTATTTGAATATGGTACAAATAAAACAACACTATGGCTTGTCTTGATATACCTAAGAAACATACGTAAACAAAGCAAGATAATAAGCAGATTGATTCATAGATTGAGAAAATAAAAAGTTTAAGCAAATCGATACCGTGATCACTGAATAGAATGAAATATGGCCGGATCAGGGACTCTGATTTCATTTGAAGTAACAAAGTTTATGTGTTTTTAAACACAAACGTTCTTTCTTGAAAGGTGAATACAACTGTCTCCACAAGAAACCCAAAATAATGTTTTGATTTTCATTAAACAAAGGACCTCGTCCCAAAACAACTTTACTATTTCTTATTTAGAGCAGGTCCAAAAAACAATGGGTTGTATTATATGTACATCTTTTTTGAAACAAACACAAATTACTATAAATATACGCCATTTGCTTGGCTTTTCTTTTATTTATCACTTTCTTTTCCCCCCCCCACACACACACAAAATGACAAGACCCACCAAAAGAAAAACATCAAAAAGCCATAAAGCCGATGGTGTCAAAAGGTTGAAACAGAAAGATACTGCTGTTCGTCCCCTTCTCAAAGAAACTTCGGGTAGAATGTTTATAGTTCGTAGTTCAAGTAAAATCCAACTTAAATATACATCGAGAAATGTGAGTAATGTACCAGGACCTATCAGTAATTGCATTAGTTCAATTAAGAATCTCACCCCGGCTAAAAATAACAAACAAGATAAAAGTGACAACAAAGAAGATGAAATCAAGAACGAAAATACTTGCGAGACAAAAGAGACTCAAAATGAATGCCGTGCAATTTTACAAGATTACTTTCATGATACGTTGGAACAACACAGAGCTGATATGCACGCACTAATCGAGAAACAGAGGGTTCAGGTCGAAACTCAATTGGAGCAAGTAAAGCGGATTATCGATGATATCGTTCATGAATACACATTTGCGCAAACCCAAGATATTGTACCCATTAAAGATCCCCAAGTTTAGAAAATCGTGATCTTAATAGAGGCGCTTCAAAAGCTAATGACGATTATATAATGCTGTAAATAAAATCAATATCAACTTCAACGTTTGTCCGAATAGCTAAGCTTAGATGATCCAGAACTAGAACAATATATTTGTTTTACTTAATATGATTGTGCGTTACAGTTTTAATATAATCAATATGGTTTTCTTTAACATGGAGAGATTTAACATTTGCCTCTCTTTCTACCGTGGCATTTAATAAGAGACTCAGAAGTGAATAAATATTGACAAGAACGTGTAATTCAATTTAAATCAATAGTAGCAAAAATAAGAAACAAAGAAATCCTGAGAAATGTTGAGGCGGAACAATTAAAATATCATTTTTCTATTATGTCAAGATGTCCATTGTTCTTTGTTAAAAGATATAGTCACATTATTAGAGTATCTTATCTCACACATAATACCTTTTATTGTTCGCAATATTGTTATTTATTGCCTGAACAAACTTCACCTAAATCCAACTCCTCGCATAAATCCGCCAATATCAAGGCTTAAGGAGATCTTTGTAATGATTTCCTCCAGGCCGCTAAATTGTAGGGAGGAAAACATAATTTTTTATTGGTTATCCAGACAATGTTGATAAAATACATTTTGTTGATTTGGTGTGCTTCGACATTCTCGTCATGAATGTACTACAAGAAACGTTTTTTTTTAGACAAAACAATATGTCTATGTAAATAGCTTTTCCCGAAGATGTAACGATCATTTTTTCTAAGAAAAAAAAAATGGAATATATGATCAAAAGCCAATACTATTCTTACGTTAACTCTCTATTCTAACATATAAGAAGTCATGAATATACCTCGGCCGTATACTTACAAGTTTTTAATTGAAAAAAATAAGTAGTTGTTCGCCTTACCACAAATTTTCTGCAGCGGTTAATTTATAATGGTATGAATAGGCAATTGATAGATGAGGTCGTGATCGGTAACTGAGTAGTTCGGCTGTCAGAGTCTAAATTTTGTCAGGTCACTATAATATCGTTGTAAATGTAATACCTTTTTGTCCTGTTAGTTGCACATGTTGTCGCCATACGTAATGACATATTTTATGGTCTTACATATCACGTCGGCTCATGTATATTTATAAACCTGGGTAATAGACCGTACATATCATGTATATGTATGCAGTTACTGCATATACATGTCATTCTTCCCTGCTTTTAACACCTATTTTAAACACTTTATATAAATCATTGAAAACCCACATTCGCCATGGTGTTGCTAAATTACAGTGAATAGTTTTACCCTAGTCTTTTTAACAATCGATCAAGTACATAATTAACAATACAACTAAGGACCACCCTTCTGTTCTACCGAATTAGACTGCCTTAAGCGGGAAAAAAGGAATGGATTGCGAACTACTATTTATTGGATAACATTATCGAAGAGAGGGTCTATTTGTTAGCTTATTATTTCTGAGGGTATTAAAACTAGTTTGAAATTATACCATGTGCATGACAAGAAAAGCACACATCACAGCTAAATCATCACTTTTGAAAAGTTGTAAATCGACCTTTCACTAAAAACAACGAATAATATAAATGATATCAGGCAATGAGAATAATTGTTACACGACTACAAAATTAAAATTATTCGTCTTCTTTATACATTTGCATAATTTGAATAAAATTCAAGGTACCGAGATGTATATAAATTTGACTTTGTTTATTTTCCCTCTTTATTTAGTCTAGGTTATTCTCCAACATAATGCAGTTAATAAAACTCTCTATTCTCTCTCTTTTTGGTTTGGTTTCAGCTGCACCCACCACAGGCTCCACTGTTGTCAAAATTGTTAACAATTGCAGAAAGACCATCCAATTAGGTCAGCTAAGTAATGAACAACAGCCCCCGTTACCTATACCTATTAGATCAGGTAAAAGTAAATCTTATACGTTCCATGGAACTTGGTCCGGCCGTTTCTGGGCTCGTCAAGATTGTACAGGGTCTGAATGTCAAATTGCTGGTGCAGCTTTCCCTGCTTCTTTAGCTGAATTTACATTTCGTGCAGCAGGTGGGAATGATTTTTACGACCTTTCATTTGTCGATGGCTATAATTTACCTGTATCTATCACACCGGTCAATCCAACAGAAGACGGGACTTCTAAATACTGGTGTGGTGCACCTACATGTGATATTGCACCGGTGTGTCCTCCCGAATTGCAGTTGAGAGAAAATGGTGTGTATATTGGGTGTCAATCCGCCTGTTCCAAGTTTGGAAACCCAGAGTACTGTTGTGCGGGAGCGTTTGGAACCCCTGATAAGTGTCCGATGAATAGGTATGCTCGTGTAATAAAGAATGCCTGTCCGGATGCATATAGCTTTGCTTATGATGACCAGGAAAGTCTTTACCAGTGTAGTGCGCCAGCATATATAGTGACATGGTGTCCCAATTAATTCTTGTTTTCTGCAAATAAATAAATTTTGATATGATTACTCCAATCAAACCCAATCAAACCCAATCTCACTAAACACATTTCTTTTAGCTTGACAAATAGCTAAAAACATACAGCATGCTTTCGATCGCTTGTGTTACATATGAAAATGTCACTTTTGGACTCTGGCTCAAGCCCCCAAATTGTGCTAGACATATGTATTAAGGGACTTTTGCTTCGTGGTGAATGCCCTTTTTTAAAATTTGGATCCAGCCAACCCTCTTTAAAAGGACAACTATTTACAAGAAAGTTAAAGTTCTCATGCGCATCCACTGAGGTTTTCCGGGAGTGTTGCCGTAGCAGCACAAAATCAGCTTGATGGTAATACCAGAGTATTGTTGGCGTATACAAGTACAAAACCAATCAGGCACCTATTGTATAAAAGACAGAAGAGAGTCAAATGCATTATCAAAAAATTATGAACGAGCGTAAAACCATAATTCATCTATTATCTTGAGAAAGAGAGCTTCGCTTCCACTTATTAGTATTATGACGTTTGCTATGACGCGAGTAAGCTCTCAGGTTTCTTGTGACACCTTTGATCCCCAACAGACTCCGAGGGACCCAATAAAAACAAAAATACCAGCTATTTTGACTGACCTTATCTCTTTTTTGCTTTCTGGGGAAAATGAGTGAAACTATCATGGCAACTACGCCATCCGCCGAATTAAATCTCCATCAGATCGAAAAACCAGTGTCTAAAGTCATAACGAGAACCGGATCTTCCTCTTTTGAAAAGGTAGTTTCTGCATGCACAGGTGCAATCATCACCATGTCTTTTAGTAAGTTCATCGATCGTCTATTTTTTTTTTTTTTTGAAACAGCTAACCATACTGTAGTGAATCCATTGGACGTTGTCAAAACCAGACTTCAAGAAACTTCAAATAATGGTACAAGACAATATACAGGCACTATTGTAAGAACCTTTAGATATTTAGTAACCTATCTCACCGCTAAAACTTTTTTTTGACTAGGATGGACTTTCAAAAATCTTTAAAAATGAAGGTGTGTTTGCTTTATGGAGAGGATTATTACCTGGATTAGTCATGGCACTGCCTTCTACTGCGATTTATTTTGTCGGTTATGATTATATTAGAGATCAAGCGAGATCGTCACACTATGCAAATACCGCTTTAGATACCTATTCACCATTATGGGCTGGTGGATTAGCAAGAAGTAAGATACTAATATATATGGCCATGATAAGACGACATTAACCTTCTTTTTTTTTCACCTAGCAATGTCGGCATTAGTTGTGTCACCCCTTGAGCTGTTTAGAACTCGTATGCAATCAGCTGAAGGAATTAATGGATTTTCAGGTAAAATTGTGAAAATGCCTGGATTAGAGAAAATAGTGTATTAAGACAGAACAACTAGATGTTTGGAAGGGTGTATCGAGGATGGTTCAAAAGGAGGGATCCCGGGCCTTATGGCGTGGATTACTCCCCACCATGTTGAGAGATGTACCATTTTCTGGCATATATTGGATGGGATATGAAAAAATCAAGCATAATTTAGAACAACGACAAGATTTGACTCATTTCCAAACTTCATTTATAGCGGGTGCTTCATCTGGCATGGTAAGTCTCGATAATTGGATAGGTAACAACATGCTAAAGAGTGTTCTAGATTGCAGCTATCATTACAACTCCCTTTGATGTGGTAAAGACACGTCGTCAAGTCAGTTCTGATGCAGAAGGTAAATTCCCAAATGCATCTTTTTTAGCAGTGAATTGACAGATATGTATATGTAAATAGAGGCTCGTGTAGGACGTATATTAAAGAACATCATGGTACGAGACGGTGCATCAGGATTCTTCCGTGGTGTGATTCCTAGAGCTGTCAAAGTGGCTCCTGCCTGTGCCATCATGATTTCGAGTTACGAAATGGGTAAACTCTTTTTCGCAAACCGTAAAAATAGAATGGAAGACGTACAAAAGATATAGAATTTATACCCTTCCGCCCCTTACTTTTTAATATGATTTCCTTTTTATTATTTAACAGTCGCTCTTTAATCTTTTTTACTTTTTTTGCTCTTTTTTGCCTTCTTTGCTGGTACGGGTGCCTCGTCCTCAGATGAATCACTAACCTCCTCTTCCAACTGTCTCTTTTTCTCTTGTCTCTCGGCTTCGACAGTTTCGTGATCTTCCTTGATGGCTGCTTTGATAAATCTAGCTGCTGCTTCCTTATCCACTTTCATTGTAGCTATGCCGAGAAAAAAAACTTAATACTTGGTACCAAATCAAAAAAAAAGTAGCTGAAAATCTTACGTTTCTCTTCCTTGCCTTGAACTCGCTTCAACTTTTTGATATATGCTTGGACACGAACCTGTTACGACGATTAGATCTCGTACTTTTAATGATTTCTACATATTTTTTTTTTACCAATTCCTTCATGACATCGTGTTTAGTAGGATCAGATCCCTGCGTTCTTAAATAGACTATAGAAAAAAAGGTCAACACATTTATGAGTAATTCATGAGTATTGTACATACTGTAATACAAAGTATTTAAACTGTATGACAATAAGACCTCCAACTCGTATCGTTCGCTGATAGGCAATTTGGTATAAACGTCACTAAGAGGCTTTGAAAAAATGGGTTCCAAATGCTTTTTCACGGTATGCAAACGAGCTCTTAAAGCACGCACTGCTTTCTTTGGGATTTCGTGAGATACGGCTTCCATTATATACAAACAACGAAAAGACAAATTGCAAAGAAGTTTTTTTTTTTATTTATAAAAAAAGCGACAGAATGAACAGTCACTTACTTACTCAAGTGCTTAATCAAGTAACTGTTGATTCTACCCCAAGCAAGCTCACGTACATCTCTTTCAGCACTAATAGGCTCAATATCGCTTTCAACGAAGCCAAATTCTTTACGCTTGGCAACGTTCCACTCGTCATCGTTCAAGAAAGCATGGCCTTGGTTAGGGTAGCGGTGGAATTCAAGATCCTTTGCGCCCTTCAATTGAGCTTCCAATTTGTCAGCTATTGAAATCAGTGAGCGATAAGAATAATAGGCCTTTTATTTATGCATAGTTACCTGATGGAGGATCACTGAAGTCAACGACATTATCCTAGAAAAAAAAGTTAGTTAGTATCGGGATCATGGCCATGATTCTGACATCCATATACCTTGCCACCAAAGTGGGCTTGAATAGCTGTGTCTTTTATAATTGTAACATCAAATGAAGCGGGGGCAGTACCGTAGCAAGGGATAGCTGCTTGGATGGGCTTACCAATCTTGGTAGCATGAGCAGCCAACGCAAGTGTAAGACCACCGCCCATACAGAAACCAATAGCACCAATAGAGCTAGATTTACATGAATTAGACTTGGGGACGAAAGAAGATCCTATACCACTTACCTGTAACCTTGTTCTCTCAATTGTGTAACTAATAACTCCATTTCTCCAATGGCTACATCCCAGTCAAGATTGGTCATTAAATGACTAGCTTCCTAGATTATTATGAAGGTTTTTTTAGAGTTCATGAACATTCTACACTGAAGAAACTCTGAAAGACAAACCTCAGCCGTCAAACCGATCTTTCCTTTATAAACATCGGGTACAACAGTGTGAGCACCAGTTTTATCAGCAATGGTTTGAGCGTGATTTTTGATTGAATCATTGATACCCCACCATTCTTGAAAAACCTTAGTGGATGGTTAAAAAGTGTGTATAATAGCTCTATCTATCCATGGACTTACAATGATGGCAGCACCTTCCAACTTTTTGTCGGTTTTGGGCTCAAAGGTATAAGTAGTAAAAGGTAGGCTCATTTTTAGATAAAGATGTAAAGGGAAAACCAGAAAGACGCGAAGGGGAACGCTTGTCTATTAAATACCCCCTTTATACATAGGGTCACACTAACTATAATACACAGCCTCTTTTCTAGAATACTCCTTGGGGTTGTGTGTGTGTATAATTACTGGTTTATTTGCAGACACCTGTTTGTTTATTTATTTGTTACGGTATCAAGAAACTGGTTCTCTCTTTTGAATTCCTTAGTTCTATTTTTGCCCTTTTATAATTATCTACAGTAGAAGACATAGATCGCTTTCTTCCTGTGGATTGCTGCTTTTGATCAAAATATTTCACAGCAATCACTTGTTGCTCGACGTTTTCAATTTGTTTATTTTCATAAAGCGATTTGTTTCTCTGTATCAGATCATTGAAAAACCCATTGATAATGACTTTTCTTTTCTCCATGAGTGCATTTCTTTTGGGCACATTCTCCCTGATAAGCTGGCTAAAAAATGACGCGACTTTTTGTTTGATATGGTTCTTGTGTATATTTGGCGTAATCGATTTCCTTGATAATCTTCGCATTTCGGGATATTCGGTGGGACTCCTTTTGGTTGCGGCTGTCCAATCTGGTTCTGTGTGCACTATTTTATTTGAAAAAGATATGGTGCTTTCTCTAGCAAGTCTGTCAAAGACACTCTCGTCAGGTAATCGTATAGGTTTAGACTTGGTAGGCTTGTGAGCAAATGTCATGACACGTAATGCTCTACGTTTCCTAGGTGCTCCAAAAGACGCTGCCGAAATATTGCTTGTCTCTACATGGCATTTAGAAAAAAACTATTGCCTTATTCAACTATTATTGTTGTTTTCTCAACTTACTAAACCATGAGTCATTCGGTCGGTCTTGGTTAATTTTTCCTGTCAAGTCCCAATACTTTGGTGCCTCAAAACTCCATTTGGAATGATTGTCCATTGGAAAATAATGTATATTTTTTTGCGGGAAAAAAGAGTCAGTCGTGTAGCAGACGCGGCACGTGATAACAATTGAGCAAAAAAAAATAGGACCTCGTTTTTCAGTTCTCCCGGATCCCGAGTTTATTTAAGGACATTTGTCGTCCCCCAAAAGCATAAACGAGTGACTTGAAACTGAATGCTAATTTACTTTTTTTGGATATGGACACAGCCCTTTTTGTGATTCGGGGATCAGCTGCTGCTGGGGGACCACATTTTGATGTTTATTATTCATCCCACTTTCAGTCACTACTTTCCTTCTCTTTCATTTCTTTTTTTTTTTTTTTATCTTTCTATATAAACAACTATGGTAAAGCCTATAAGAGTAAAGAGATGTAAGCTCGTGGTAGTGGGTGATGGTGCGTGTGGTAAAACATGTCTTTTATATGTTGCAAGCCAATTTGGTTTCCCAGAAGTACATATTATAGTTAATAAATCATTTGAGCGTAGATTGACACTTTTTTTTTATTAGAAATATATTCCTACCGTCTTTCAAAGTTTTGTACAAGAGATTGAAGTGGATGGGGTACAAGTTGAACTTGCTTTATGGGATACTGCAGGTAAATACATAAATAACTTTTTTTTTGGCTCGGATTTTATATATTGATTGCCGCTTTGAATAATAGGTCAAGAGGATTATGATCGCGTTCGCCCCTTGTCATACCCTGACGCACATGTGATACTTTTATGCTTTGCAATAGATTCACCTGATTCTCTCGATAATGTCCAAGAAAAGGTAATACGTATACATAGATTATGGAATGCTTAATAAGCTGACAATCTGTTTAGTGGATTGAAGAATTAAATACCCATTGCTACGGCGTGCCGCTGATTTTAGTGGGTTGTAAAAAGGATTTAAGGGTCGATGCCAAAACTATTGACGAATTACAAAAGATTTCACAAAAACCTGTGTCTTACGAAGAAGGGCTTGCTGCGGGAGCAAACATCGGTGCCAGTAAATATTACGAATGCTCAGCAAAATTAAACGACGGGGTTCAAGAAGTATTTGAAGAGGCTGCGAGGTCTGCTTATATTTATAGAGACAAATTAATCCTTAAGCATAATAAAGGAAGATCAAAATGTTTATGTTTATAAGTAATAAAAACTTTTTTATATATCTTCAGGAATCACTTTATATGGATTCATAATACCATTGGGATCAATTGCTTTTTTAAGCGTCTTCATCAACTTGAGTTGCACATCAGACTTGGCACGATGCATATAATTGATTTTGGATATACCAACACCGTGTTCTGCAGTAATAGATCCTTTATGTCTCACTATAAAATATGAACGCTGAGCTCATAGACTAAAAAAAAACTCATTTCATCGTTCACTTACTTGTCCAATCAAACACAAATTCATCCATATCATCTTGTCCTTTATGGTCAAAACCATCTAAATTAGCCATGATGTGTAAGTTCTATATAAAGCGTGTTATATAACGTGAAACTAATCTACATAAAGTTGATACATACACCATCTCCAACATGACCAAATCCTAACAAGTTGGAATAAAGCTTTCCGGGACCCAATAAGTCTTTCTTTGTAAAATGGGCCTTAGCATCCTCCACCAATTTATAAAGAAGAGGTACTTCCATAGCCACATCATAAGTCATAGCTGTACCACTTTTAGTGATGGATTCAGGGATCTTTTCGCGCCAAGACCAAAGTGCATTTACCTGTTTAGCATCTTGCGCTATAACACCATCCACTGCAACTCTTTTTTCCAATAATCTACCTAAATAGTCATCTAATTTCTATACAAGGCAATTTGAATACTAAGTTTTCCATTGCCTAAAAAAAACACATATCACTTACTTCTTGATCATGTTCTTGTCTGCTGCCTTGCGTTTCAAGTAAAGCGTAGAAAGCATGCTTTCCTTCAATAGGATAATGTGTGTCCTGCATCATTTCCCTCTTTACAACACCGACAGAATCATAATCCCAAAATTCAAAAGCTTAGAATCAGGGCATTAATAAAATTACACATATACGATCAATACTTCACCTACCGGATAAAATCTCGGATAAATCCTCTTTGGCCATAACAAAGGCTTCTTGAACAGCCTCAAACGAGTCTAGTGCGACCATAGCTACATTCACAGCCTTAAAACACGTTAGGAACAGATTTCTCACCGATTTTTTTTTTTTTTTTCTTCTTCTTCTAGCTTTTACCTTGGGACGTCTGGGTGTTAATAGTGAAATACCCGTAATCAAACCAAGAGTGCCTTCTGAGCCAATGAACAATTGTTTCAAGTCGTAACCTGAATTGTCCTTTCGAAGTGTTGATAGATTTTCCAAAATCGTGCCATCGGGTAAAACCTAATAATTTTATTTAGCATATGCAGTCATAGCCAATCAAGGGTAAAAAAAAAAAAAAAAAATCTATTTACCACTTCTAATCCTAGGACATTACCATGAAGACTACCAAATTTGATCAACCTTAATCCACCAGCGTTTGTACTGACGTTGCCTCCAATTTGACAAGACCCTTTAGCCCCCAAATCTAAAGGAACCGTATACCCCTTGGGCTCTAAATATTGATCCAATCCCTCTAATACTACGCCGCAATCAACAACAGCTACTCCTGAAACTGCATCAAAGTGCCGGATCTTGTTCATTTTGGACGTGTTTACAATAATCTCATCAAACACTGGACTACATCCCCCACTTACACCAGTAGCACCTCCTTGTGGCACAACGGCTAATTTATTTTGATTACAGTATTTCAAAATTTGTGATACTTGATCTGTACAAGTAGGAAATAAGCACAAACTGTATAAAAAAAAGGTTTAGTAGAAAAAACTAAAGTCATTATTGAACCTTTAAACTGATATTGAACGCTTACGACGAGGATCCTCTGTAAAGGTTAAACCAATCAGTGTTATATGGCATCATACTAGAAGAAATGTCTTCTGGATTATCATCATGAATTATGTTTTGAGGTGCTAGAACACTTTTAAAAAAGGAGAGATCCTTTTCTTCGATCTATCAAAACCTGTTATTATGCAGCCCTTTTTTCTTCATTGAATTAATACCTTTGCAAAAGCAGGTTTGCGTTTGAACTCAGGATGCTTGACGCGTGTCAACGGTGTAAGTGTCTTGCTTAACGCGGATCTTGAACTATGTATCAACCTTTTTTGAAGCATGTTTGCGAAAAGGCAAAAGAATTAAGTTGATGGGAAAAAAAAGACCTTAAATATGACCAGATAAAGTTTAAATTGTGTGACTTCTTGTATGCCTTCTTGGTGACATTGAAATGGATACGGTTGGGTGACAGTTGATGTCACAGGCCAACATCCCCAATGAACACATTTACACGAAAGCAAGGTTTTTGTTCAAATCTCCAAATTA
Source organism: Mucor piriformis (assembly GCA_943193625.1). Lineage (NCBI taxonomy): Eukaryota > Fungi > Mucoromycota > Mucoromycetes > Mucorales > Mucoraceae > Mucor > Mucor piriformis. The sequence continues at coordinate 1,881,814 of OW971871.1, read as the reverse complement.
AGTTTTTATTTACAAGAAAAATGGGTGGGCAGCGATATGTTGTATTAAATTAAGTTATTCGTTTTGGGTTTGTTCTTCCTCTTTTGTCTCCTCTTGGGGTTCATCGTCGTACTTTGGTTTCTTATTATCAACAGCCATTGGGTCATCCTCTTCCTCCTCCTCAAGAGTACGCTTTTGACCTCTTGAAGCATCTTCCTCTATGGTTGTGTCATTCAATTCATCTTCGTCTTCTTCTTCCTCGCCATCATCCTTGGCTTTGGATTCATCCTTTTCCTTTTTCTTCTGTTTCTTTTCAATCATATTTTGTTGGTAAGCTGCATACCCTTCAATTAGTCGATTCTTCTCTTACGTATGTCTTAAAAGAAATTACCTGTCAAGGATTCTCTTAATTGAGGTGCCAAATGCTCCAACTCTACAATTTCTAAAGCTTTAAACACATCAGGTGCACTGATAGTTTTATGATTGGCTCCCTTAGCAACATCGTTTGCACTATTCGTATGGTCAATAATATATTCTAAAATCATGGAACTTTGGGACTCACACTGAGGATAAATAATTAATGAATACTGTAGCAGCTTTACTAACTGCCAACTTTGCGTCCTTTTGTAAAGCGGTACCAGGAGGAAGCTAAAAACAGAACCATTAATGACACTTCTTCTTTTAGACTGATAGACTTACAGCAGTCTTTAATACTCTTGTAACATTAGCCTTTGGTAATTCGTTATCCTCAATTGTGCTAGACATTATGTTAAGACGCGTAAACAGAAAAAAGTGAAGAAAAAAAAATTCTATTTATTAAAGGCGCGCTTTCGCAAAAGTCACGACAGCAATAGCAAAGAATGAACCCAACTATCACAATGCCTCTTGGCCTCTATTTTTTTATTTCCTCTAAGATATGTTATAATGATGACGTTGTTGGCTTTACTACATAAGACAACGATCGTCTGGAGATGAAAATGATCCTTACACTGTTAATAAGGCTTGTTTTCCCACTGAAGTTTGCTAACGAAAAAACAGCGACGTCTGCTCTCAATGGATAGAAATACCGGAGAGGTGAATGATGGTAACAAAAAAGTTGTTGTAAGGCAAAAAAAAGTTACTATTTTTCAATAATTCATGTTAATCATTTGTGTACTTATAAACAATTCTATGAAATAAGCTCTTAACATATTCAAGGGGTTAATTTTGATACGATTTAGCAATTTGCGTAAATATCTCCTTCAATTCGAGAGCATCAGTTCGTAATACTGGTGTGGTATTGTTTCCTTGTGCATATTATCCGTTGTTATTGTTCGTATTTGAAAACTATTACAAAGTAATCTGTGTTAATCATTATGACAAGTACAAAAGCGTTTGGTTGAGCAAGACACGGATTTGATTTATCCTCTGTCAAACAGTCTGGCTGTATTGTTTAACAGTAAAAAATTGAGTCGTTACAGCTTTTGTAAAATCTTATGATTTTTAGGCGGTAGTACATCATTTACAGCAGTAATAGACATATCCAACGAGAGTTTGAAGACAGATATATAAATAATCCACCAACAGTATCAAAACAGTGAGAGCTATTACAAATAATGTATGTTACAGTCATACATTAATGCCAGGTATATATATATGTTAAAAGTAAAAAGTGTTTTTTCAGAATATTGTAGCTGTAGTTGTAAATCACAAATACCCAATCAGAATCAAACCACGTAATATCACGTGACTTTTTTGAAAATTAATTTTGTACCTTATATAATTTTTTTACAAACTTTTTAAACATCAAATGGTTGCATAGTGTAATGGTTATCATATCGGTCTTTGAATCCGGTGATCCGAGTTCGATTCTCGGTGCGACCTTTTTTATTTTTTTCACGGTGTTTTTGATTTGTGGTGTCTAGTAAATATGTTGTTGATTGTACTTTATATGTGAGTGGTGTTAATTTACGTGAATGTATACAAAAAAAAAAAAAAAAAAAAAAAGTATTAATAAAATCACTTATCGCTCCTAGGATCGAAATAGAAAAAAATGTACGAAAAAATCATTAAGATTACACGGCAACAACGTTACGAAGCAATCAGAACACCAAACTCGTTATTTGGATCTGAGTATGCAAGAATTATTTGCTTCTGGGTCTTCCGAGTATATGAGCTATATCCATAGATGCTTTATGTATTTAATTATAAGAAATGCTCATCTTTCTTATAGACTTCAATTTTAATTGCAATCATTAAAGTAATTTAATCCTTTCAATAACAAAACATGCAAGCAGTTGATTTACATGAATGAGACAATAAAAACTAACCTAGGTATATTACTTCTCCAATTACAACATTGTCGGTTTGTGTGTATTCTATACGATAGATTAAAGACGGTTAAATTTGTATAGCTCAACAACGCCTGGTGTAATTCCATGAGATCGTATGAAGTGGCGATATAACAGATTGGGAATAGGTAAGTTATATAAGACCACACTTTTGCTTCGCGCCTTCAAAATAAAACGTACAAACTATGCCCTTAGGAGACTGGTTCAGTCCTACAATTTTCTCCTTCAGCCGTAGCTAATATAGATAGATATGCTCTTTGAGAATATACAATGCATGAGAAATTTCAACACATTTTTACTATGTTTCGACATATCACCGACCCCCTTTAAAATACAATTTTTTATATTATTACGGCTCATCGCCAAGATATAGTTTCGATTTTACTCATTACCAAAAAATCCTCTAAGTTATTATGTCGTAAAAGTTACGCAATATAAAAAATGCATTTCGTAATACGTATGTCTACATAAAAAGTAAAGCTATAATGATCGACCGAAAAGTTAATCGATGCTACCACTGCATGAAAGTTATCGCCTCTTTTGAAAGTCTAGACGAAAGAGCATATTACTGTTTTTAAGTTTGCCGATCAACAGAAGGGGAAAAATTAGGTTACTCTAGAGAAAAAAAAGCTATTATAAATAACTCTGTGTAAAAATGATCAGCATACAAAAAATATCAACAAACACCTCCTACTTGTGTTTGAAACTATCCCTGCTTTTTTTGTGGTAGAACTTCTTGAAGAAGAAGGGAATTTTGTTACTTCCACAAGATACATGTGAGAGCATCCATGTTTTTGTTACATGGGGCAATTATTCTTCAATGGTAACTATTGGATTCAGTACTCATATGGCAAAAAACCGTCTTATTCTACATTTATAAAGATACGGGAATCACATTATTGAATGAAGGTGAGACGCATGAGTTATGTTAACTTCCAATAATCAAACACAATCAATATATTCACTCTAGCTCTTTGATAATATATGCTTAAACCCCCTAATATTTAATGAGTAACCACTTCAGCAAGCATGAGTCTTGACGGGTTTTGATTCTCTATAAGTACGGACGTCTTTTTTGAGCAAAAAACCAAAAACCTGACCACTTCTTCTTTTTTTAAAAAAAAAACTACAATCAGTAAACCAATATGAAGTTCTTCTTATCTGTCGCCCTTGTTTGTTCCTTATTTGTTGGATCCAGTTTAGCAGTTGGATGCGAGCACCCAAGATATATGTCCGTCGGTAACACATGCCAAGAAGTAGCATGTAATTCTAACAATCAATGCTCTCAATTCAAATCCCAGTGTACAACGGGAAAAGGCTCGGCTATCTGTAGAACTACAGCCCGTATCTGTGGCTGTTCTGAGGAAAAAATTGGTGGATTTAATGAAGGTACCAGTAACTGTAACAAACAGAAAAACGGCGTCAGCAACTGTAAAAAAGGCCAAGTGTGCACTGGCGCTGGTTACTGTATCAAAAATCCTATTTGTAGCACTCGAGCTGAAACATGTAGTTCCACTAGAGGCTGTTGTTCTGAATTCTATTGTCATTCACGTCTAGCCACTCCCAAAACAACAGAATGTTACAGAGTAGCGTATCCCGGTGAAAAATGTGCTGTAGCACATGGTATCCCATGTGTAACAGGATCCAAGTGTCTTGCTACGAAGAAAGTCTGCTCAAATATTACCAAATAAAAGGCAAATTTTAATGAATTGTAAGAAGATATAATTGTGTTTTGTACATGTCGTATTACCCGTGGCACCAATAAATAATTTTATAATATCTTTTCTTATTTTGCGAATTATTTTCCATATGTCTTGAAATATTAAACTTATTAACAAAATAATATGGATGGATGTGATAATTTAACTATCATACTATAGCTGTTTGCATCATCACGAAATTTTTAGGCGCATTGTTAATATTTTTTAGAATATATCGGATCACCCGTGTTTTTGATGAATGATATATATGTTTCAGGAGTTACGGATTTCTTCAGAGCAAAGGAGTGTAGAGCTATTGAGTGTACCTTTTTATGAAAAAATTAAGGCGGTTCAAAAAAGCGTATAGCTCAGCTTTACCTAATGCTTCGAAAATTAATGTGCGATATAGCCATAATAGAAATTTATCAGATTCTCTATCATCAAGTCATTATCAGATGGTGCGATGGAAAAAAAAATGTCCATGTTTACTCTTGGACGCTTTCTGCTAATATAATAAAGTGGATATGGCTCGATGCTACTGTGCAGTTCACCGAGGCAGAAGTGTCAAGTGCTCATTTGTGTAGCTTTTACATCACCTGTAAGCTCTTAGACGGTTAATTTATATGACATATCAAGTACTTACAGAAAGTCAAAGAGAGTTTTAATTCTATTGTGAAATACATTTTGAATAGATGCAAGTATATCTTCTCTTGGTATAATGTATGTGGATAAAATCACTAACAGACACATACTCTAAGCAAGATTCTGCTTATTAACACCACCATAGGAATTGATTTTTGTTTGAATTTACCCAAAAGCAAAGTGTGGCTCTATACACACCGACCAACATACTTTGCCGAATGTCTTCATAGGAAGCATAGTTATTTTTCCCCGCATAATAAAATCACATTATTATGTAACTTGATTCTGGAAACATGTATATTAATTTGGGCCTTTTATGGTTAAAATCAATTTGGCAAAAAAGTATTCACTCCACTCATTTGTTTTGCTAGTCGGGAATTAGTCTAAGATGCGAGGCGCCCTTATACAGCTTTTAAAATGTTTATATAACGGAAAAAGTAATTTATTATAGACAGTAAGTGAGCCTGTATGAGGGTCGTTTGTCAATCTTTAAAAGTCAAAGCATATATTAATTTTTTTTCAGCATAGATATGGATCCTATGTTAAAAACGAGCTCAACCAACTAATTTTGCAAACTGCAGTCAATTGAGATGATGGGACGGTTGACTGTGCTAACTCACATGTGTCGAAAAATAAGCTACACTGAAAATTTGAGAGAGCGACATGTTTGCCAAGAGAAGGGCAAATGATAGGTCTTGGTAGTTTTTGTTTTACCAAGGATTAAGAAAGCCTTGTGTTTAAAACAATAGTGGGCGATCTTGAGGGATCAAGAAAAGGGTGACACAAGATGGCACGCCATGACGTGCATTGTTCATGACGTGCATTGATTCCACAAGCCTATGGGTTAATTCCCCGCCATAGTGTATTTATAACAGTGCTTGGCTTCCTTAATCTTTCTTTATCTCTTTTTATCCAAGAAAACTTATCTTTACAAACAATGTCTGAACACCAAATTAAACCCCTTGTTAGCATTGACACTAGCTCACCTAGAGCTCAAGAAATCTTGAGAGGAGGACAACATGACGAAACCGTAGCTCAACCACAAGCATCACCAGCACCACCAGCAGAAACTGAATTATCAGGCGACGTCAAGACTTTAAAGGACGCTTTTCCCGACTTGGACGTAGAAGTGATTGAAACAATTCTTGACAGCCAAGGAGGAAATTTGGATGGTGCTTTTGAGATTTTGCTTGGCATGTCTGATCCTAGTTACAAACCTACACCTGAGGAAGCAGAAGGGTTATCACAATTAAGACAAGATGAGGAGTACGCAAGACGTTTGGCTCGTGAAGGTGATGCTCATTATCCTCAAAGTAATCAAGAGCCTCAACAGCCTCTTTTTAATTTCCAAGGTATGTGAATAAAAGGGAATATATTTTTACTTGTTTAAAAACTATAACGCTATTTGTAGAAGAGTTACCCATTATCAAAGGAAAGGTTATTGAAGCAGGAACAGGTAAAATAAGGAATGTCCTCCCTTATCATTGTGTTTAACCGTGTCTATTCAGCCGCCAAGAACAAGATTATGAACTTGTACAATCAATTTATGGCAGCTGACCAGCCTTCTAGTTCCACCCAAAGCGGTGTATTAGAATCTCGTATGGGTAATTTAAGTCTTTCAAATAACCAAAGACCTGTTGCAACTCCTCAGAGTGCTTCCGTGGATTTATATGAATGGGATGGCAAAGGTAACTATTTTTTGTCGGGTTATTTTTATTTTATGCTGACCTTAGTTTTAAGATCAAGTCGGTCGTAAGCCATTACCATCTCCCAAAAAAGATTCAAATACCTCCACACCCACTGATCAATTGTTGTCGGATGAGGAATTTGCTAGACAATTGGCTAAACAAGATGCAGAGGCTGCTTCTGGTAAGTTTACTATTTATTAGGATAAAGGGGGCATGGATTGATTTTTTACCGTAGTTGCTCGTTTATCTACTCCTGCTAAAACACCTACCGTCACAACACCTGCTAAATCAACAGAAGAACAATCAGATTCGGATAACGGTGGAGGTAAAAAAAAAAAAAAAAAAAGATATATAAAAGGGTACGAATGTATTAACATATACTTGTTAGTGACCTTTTCAGCGTTAAGTGACGATTTATCTACTGCAAAGGAAGCCAAGGTGACCGGTTACACAGTGAACGATGAGGAGGATGATTTAGATGACCTTTTTGACAAACAAGAAGGTAAGCAGTACTTTTCTAGTCATTAAACGTAACAATGTCGTTAACCCTTAGTACTTAGATTCTACTGGCGATTTAAAGTTAAAAGAGGAAGAATTGAAAAAAGACAAGAAATAAGTGGTGTAGTGTACCTACTTTACCCGCTATACACTATTTCCCATCAAGATTGGCTTGTAAATTGTGAAATAAATGGCTTATAAAAAGATTAATGATTGGCATGAAATGGTCCACTCTCTTTTTCATTTTTTTTCTTTAGACCGGACAGCTACCATCTTCTAATTATTCTGCAGGTCAAATCTGTTCTTAAAGGGACCCTCTCTTTGTTGTATACACACCCTATGGCATATATAGGTGTAACACTCTAACATCTTGTTATAAGCTTATACATGAATCCCCAGTTTTAATTAGAAAGACAGAAAGTAACTACTAGCTTCTAGAAAAGCCCAATTATTTCTGTTCTTATTTCATTTATTAAGATGGGCGACAAACAGCCGTGTTTTTTTACTGCACCGGCTCCCTCAACGTGCAACTGTAGATGATCTCGAAACCCAAGTCTTATTGCTAAGAAGAATGCCATCTTATGGTTCAGCGGATGACAATATTATCTAGACAAAGGGAAGATGACTTTAATAATTCCTTTGATAACGTGGTTATTTTTCAATACAATAAACGCAATCTTTTATTTCATGTGAGAAGTGTATTGGAATACATAAGATACAATATCCTTGTGAGCCTCCGTTGCAAGAATTGGATCCGAGAGGCGAATAAGATCTTGATCATAGTGATTCCATCTAAATGTATATTCGGATTAGGTTCATGTATATTGCATGAAATAACCAAAACTTACGTGCTAGTATCGCCATAATTCATTACGTCTGCAGGCGAATGTTGTTTTCCTTTAATACAACGTTTACCTAAACAAAACATGTTAGTACACTGGGTGTGCGATTTTAAATTTGGGGCGAAGTTTACATTTGAAGGTATCATGTGTTTCACATTCACTCTTTGTATGAAGCAAAAACAATTGTCGCATATCAGCTACTGAGAAATGTCTTTCTGCTTCTGCCTCATCCACCACACAGTTAGACAGCGATTGTTTATGCGATTGTCTTTGAAAGATCTTTTCTTCTATAGTGCCAGATGAAATAAATCGATAGATGAAACCTTGGAATACAAAACAGTTAGGGGTTTTTTTTTAAAAAACTATAGTAGGTATAATCACTTTACAATCTTTCTTTTGTCCGTCTCTCCATACACGTGCCAAAGCCTGTTGATCCGCGGCTGGATTCCAATCTGTAATCAGGTTAGTTACATTTATTCATTATAAAGCTTGGAAGTAACTGTACCAGGATCGAATAAGACAAGACGATTAGCACCAATTAAATTCAGACCACAACCACCCGCTTTACTACTTAATAGAAATACAAATTCATCACGCTCGGGATCATTGAATTGGTCTACCAGTTTTTGTCTCTTGTTTGTATTCATTGTACCATCTAACCGAAGCACACCATATCTATAATAAAGTGTCAATCATTACACAAGATACAATCTAATTCCATTTTTTAACTTACTGGCTTTGTTTACAGAATTTTTCAAATACGTCTAGTGTTTGAGTATAGTTACTAATCAGCACAATTTTGTCCTTGGTCTCCTTTTTAATCTTTGCCAACATGCTATAATAACCTAGTCAGTAAAAAAAAAGCACGTAACAAACAAGGGAAATATTACCGTGCAAGCACCATGAACTTTCCAGAATAAGATGCATCTACTTTTTGGTTTGCTGAATAACCAACCGGTAAAACCTTTTCACAGCCCTCTAAATCAGTCGGTAAGTTTAAAAGGTTGGGGTGATTACATAATTTCTTTAAAATGGTGATTGCTTTTAATGGTTGACTGCCTTGACCCCGTAAAATCTTTTGAATCTCGGGCGATGTAAGAAACACGTCGTATAGAGAGCGTTGTAAAGGAGCCAATTTACAAAAGACGACGTGTTCAAACTTTACAGGCACTAAATAAAACCAATGAGCTTTTCTTTTTTTTTTTTTTAGAAAGGATAACATAGACTCACGGTATTTGGTAAGGATATCATTTGTTCTTCGAATAGTGAATTTAGACACGATTTTCCAGAACTCGGCTACTTTTTCATCACTAAGTTTTCTTTCCTCATCAGTAGCATCCGCATCACGACCACGAGCAATAGGTCTTTCATAATGTTTTCTGAATTCATGAATCGTACCAAGTAAACCAGGATTTGCAAAATCAAGTAAAGAATAGTATTCAATTAAGTCGTTCTGAGAAAATGAGTATTTTTTTTTGGCAGGTCAAGTTTTCACTTTTTGTTTATACGTTACCTGAATAGGTGTACCTGAAAGAATAACACGACGTGTCACGGTCAAACTATTTAGTTTTTCGAATAGTAATGAACCAGAGTTCTTTAATCGATGTCCTTCATCACATAACAAGAGACCAATGGGGGAGTTCTTCAGGTATGGGGTATAAACTCTCAAACTCTCGTATGAAATAATAAGAATCGGATTAATCATGCGACCTTGAGCAGCTCCCCATCTCTTCACCGCACTGACTTTATCCTTTGCTTTAGCATCACTAATGACAAGTGGCCGCACTCGATTATCGCCAAGCCATTTGACTAGTTGTCCCGTTAGTATTTAATATAGCTCATTCAGTTTAGCTTTTACCGATTTCATTGGCCCAGTTATTTATAAGACTGGAAGGGCATGTAATGATTGCTTTGTTAATGGTTGGTTTCCCAAGTTCGTTTGATTGTTGTAATAAAGTCCATAATAAGGTGAGACATTGCAACTACATAATTCAAGGTTTTAGTTTGCGACGGTTCTTTTTGATAAATCAACATACTTACAGTCTTTCCCAGACCCATTTCATCTGCCATAATACAACTGATATATAATGTATGGTTAATAAACCTGTTTTTCATTGACAACATTGATCTACGTTACCCCATTGCTTCAGGATGCACTTGACCTGTAGTACACTGATATAAGAACTTGACACCTTCAACTTGATGGGGACGTAGTACTCTAGTCAAGACAGGATCCACTACAACATGTACCATTTTCTTTTCTTCTTTCTTTAATCCGAGGATTTCAGCCAAAGACTTTCCTTTTGACTTTGGTTTATCTGTAGATATCTTGATTTCCTCCGGTTCAACATGGTCTCTATCTGGATCCCAAAGCACGATAGCGTCATCAGCTGTATGGTCGTAAAGTGCACGCGTCGTACCAGCTCGTCTTCTTATACCCAACGTCTTTCGTTCACCAAAGTTACTATCTGCTTCAGAAGCTTCTTTAATAGCGTTGGCCACAGCTGCTTTTTTTTTGGTTGCTGATGTATTTTCATTGTCCAAGGCGGGTTTGATTGTCATGGTAGGTACTTTGAACTTTTTACTGAGCGCAGACTTGACATCGTAAGTAGATTTCGGTCTGTTTAAAGGTGTGAATTTACCAATGGGGAAAGACTTGATCGAAATACTTCTCAATGCGGGTCTTGAGAGTGATGCCGGTTTTGATTTTTTGGTAACGGGTGCATCGTCGCTAAAGTCAGAATCGTCGTCGTCGTTGTCCTCAGTTATAAGTCTTTTCTTGGATTTGGCGGGCTGAAAATCCTCTTCATCTTCTTCGTCAGAAAACTCAAGTTTCTTTATGGGTCGAATAGGTTTACGTGTACTAGATCGTTTTATAGGCATGGAAAAAAGATACAAAAAAAAAAGAAAAAAAAAAAAAAAGCGTAGTCTGTTTTATCATTGATGGGTAATTTCGAAATTTAACATTTTGGGAATGTCTCCCCCCGCGTTTTTCAAGTTGACCGCGTGTGCGTGTTTTCGCGACCAAAAAACGGGGAATTAATTGTCCGAAAGGTAATGGCAGTTTCTTTTGGATTCTACTGATGTGCTGAACAGGCTAAATAATAAATGATTTTGTTTAATGGAAAAACCTATTTTTCAAAAGATAAGAAACATCATTTGAGTAAGAACACAGGGAAAACTACATCTTGATTTCTGCAGAGATATTCTGTAAAGTAATAATACATCTACATAGCGTTACCATAACATTCTACAGTTTTTTGACAAGCATGTCAACCCGGTCTGGGATAAAACCATCAACTATATAAGCACAGGTCTTTGAGTGTATTAAGACTAACCAGTGCGATAAAAATTTATATGTATCATCAGTTCCAGTAATCATGTTGTACTGAATCCATTTTAAACTTACGTGCATGATTATGTGATACGATATTCCATTTTGAGTTTACACGCCTTGAGCAAAGCCATATTAATGTATGATTTTTGACCTTTGGGGGTTATCCCAAGGGGTATTACATTCTTCACACTGATCTTAATACGTTTGATGTCGAGCTTTTCTTGAAAGTATGTTAGTAACTAACAATGCGAGCAAGCAGGTTTCTATTCAATTTTACCGCTTCCTTCAGCATAATTTCTTTTCGCAGTAGAAAATTAGTATGCTGCCCAGATGCAAGAATTGGTGCAGGGATGCAACAGCTGGGTAAGCCGGTTAATTGGCCGAAATAGATATCAAACTTTATTACCAGCTCGTAATGTTTCTTGAGAGAAAAGCAAAAGAAAGCCTTGAAATGATTTAGGTTCTCATGTAAAGAAACAAATGGTTATATTCCTTGACGAGGGAATCTTTCAGTTGCTGATGTAATGAATGAAGTATTGTGTTGGCTAATAGATGTTGACAAAGTACTTGGCCCCCATTGTTCCTATTTAAAACAATCAATAATGCACAAAGAATGTGTACAATAACCATCTTTTATAGCGTGTGTGCGATATTTTTTTTTGTGGCACGCATGGCCTGATTTGTCACCAATGTATCTATAAGCAGTCCCCTCTCTTTCGGGGAGTTGGGTGATGAACAGGCTAAAAGAACGAGATTCAATCTAAGTTTTTTTTTTTAGCAATTCAAAAACTTTGACGAAAAACAAGTAATAGCCAAGATAAAAAGTGGATCTACATCTTGAAATTAAAAACATGTATTTATGTTGTGACACAGAGTCTAAAGCTAAAAAAAGTAAAAATAAGGAACCGTCGCGTGTCACCTATGTGATCATGCTTGGGGTAGGGGGAGTGCTTTTTTTCGACAAAGGAATGTAATCATGAGCCTTGGAATACGCCATGAAAAGGACGTCTTCAATGTATGATGAATCACAGTAATAATGCAGCCCTTTTTTATATTCTTTTAGTCACGATAACACGTTTGTATGAAAATGGATCTGCGTGCATAAGATGTCATCATTGAGGCAAAACGTTCTTCTTTTATGACCATTGTCTTTTAGCATTCTCACATATATCTGACAGTTTTGTTTGTCTCTGTTTTCTTATTTACAGGCATGAAGAGTTTGTCTGGGAATTAAACTTTTTTATCGTCCCAGATAAAACTTTATGTTGGCTTAGAAAAAAGGATATTTGACCATTTATAAATATTTCGTCATGTCGTACGGAGACCATATGCAAATCAATGGTTTAAGCTGAGGTGTATGTATATTAATAGGGTTTGGCGAACAAGAAGGTGGGTTATCCGTGTTTGGTTCCCAGCACAAAGAAAAAAGTCACTTTAAAATACCTCCAATCATTCCATTTCTCTCTCTCTCTTTTCCTTTTTTTTTTATTTTTTGTTTGAAAAAGATAAAAAAAAAAAAAAATTAGAGTTAAATGAATTTGCAACAGTTTGGAAGTGGAATGAACGTCAAGGATGATGGCATGCTGACTCAACAGTCCATTCCTTCTCCTCCTTGCTCCATACCTGACCAACAAGCAACAGCTTTATATAACCCACAAATAATGGTGGGTATACCCAGCCCAAGTATTGGCTATAATGCATTGTTGATAGACACCGTATGTACCTTAAAACACGAAAAATATAGTCTTACTGAACACTTACATAGACACTAGAGGAACAACAGCATATCCTGAACAACAATATTCACAGCTGTTCTGGCGAATTCAATGGTAATGATGCAGCAGCTGCCGTAGCGGCTGCTGAACACCACATGATGGTCAATATGATTCAGCAACAACAACAAGAGATGACGTTTATTTACAAACACCCGACGGTTGATCCCAAGCAATTTGAGGACTTGTCAAGAGAGCAATTGATTGCTAGATTGGTTGCATTAGAAAAAGAAAACCACTGTATCACAGATGACGTCGATGATTCGGTGGACGAAAACGCAACCGAGGAAGACGAGCAAGAGCAGATTAGGACTTGTTTATGGACTGATTGCGGTCAAAAGTTTGATGTCTTGCAGAAATTAATCTCTCATATTACTGAGATACACGTGGGTGGTGGAAAGGTACAGGTAGTTATATTTTTAGTTGATCTCAATTAACCTTAAACCCCCTTAAAAAACGTAGGCAACCTACCGATGTGAATGGCAAAAATGTGCAAGAAGCAATAAACCGTTTACGAAAAGACACAAGATGTACAATCATTTACGCACACATACAGGCGAAAGACCGTTTGCCTGTCCAAAGCCAGGCAAGACACTATCTAACATGTATACATAAATGATGCTAACTTACAAACAGACTGCGAAAAGAAGTTTTCTCGTCCAGATTCACTCACAACGCATATCAAAACGCATTCAAATGTAAGACCGTTTGTTTGTGTATTTCCAGGCTGCGGAAAAGCATATTATCATTCTCGATCATTAAAAAAGCATGAAAAAAGCCATGAGCCATCTCCACCTCCACCTTCTTACGAGCAAGTCATGTCAGCAACAACGGGGCAGGTACCCGTCACCCCTCACTTTGCTGAGCCTTATTATTCACCTCAATTCAATCCAGTCACCTTCAATTATCCTCAATCATTCAATTCAAATTATGTCCAAACATTTATGGACCCAAACATGTAAAAATAGAAGGCATTTTGAAGGGCTGGTTTCCCTTTCTTGCAATGTTTCCTTTATATCAAAAAAAAAAAAAATGTATTATATGTATTCTTTCCTTCTTTTTTTTCTTTTTTTCTTTTTTTTACGCACAACATAAACCCCCCCCCCCCCGACTCTTTATCCGCAATAAAAACATTTCTTATAAATAGATTTCAGGTCCCCACTGGTCCTGCCTTTAACAGTATTTTCGGCTACATTTAAGAAGATTATAAATTCTTTTTATTTTTAGGAAGTCTTCAAAAAAAATGTGAGAGTTTCTTAGAGACTAAGTTTTCCGACGATCTCTTTTCTTTTGGATTAGACATCTTTTAAATAAAAATGGACTACGTTTACTATATTCCAAACGAAAATACAGTCGTTCCAACACAAAGGGCGGTTTTTTAAAAAGTGCGGCTAATAAATTTTCCCAAAAGGTAGTTTTGATTCCTCCAATGGGCTGTTTTATTCTTCTCAAAGGGCATTCCAAAAAGGTCAATATTTGAAAAATATCAACCTCAAGTTCCAAAGTATCCTTTTTTATTATTGATTAATCTGAAGTTTTATTATAAAACTAGGCGATTAAATAGGTTCACCGTTTAAACATTTTTTCAAACGTATTGATTGAGTGTTGAATGAATATTTTAAGGTAATGAGATAGAACTGCATTTGCAAGCTTCAGTAATTCAAGTGAACAAAGTGTCATTATCACTGAAAGTACTTTGCTTAACTTTGTTCTTAATCATGGACCAGAATTTTCCTATTGAATTGAACTCAGAGGAATAAGGAGGAATGTAAACACATTTATACCCTCTGTCTGTTATTAGTTTGTTGATCTGTTCAGCAGTATGAATAACACAGAAAAATAAAAGATAAAAAAACAGGGATAATAATATTAATAGTGCTTGTGCGGTTTATATTCTTATTATTTAGTTTTAAAACTGATTGTCTTCCTAATCTATATTAAAGACAGGGTATTTATAGTTTGATATAATCAGGAGTGGAAATTCACGGAATGTTCCTGGCTTGGAGACTTTCTGACGTATCCAATGATTGTGAAGTTATTTTTCTTGAGGTTCTTGACATATGCCTGGTACTTTGGCAGATGCTCCGTAATTGATAAAGCAATGCCATTCAAATATTCATTTTTTAATGTCCATAAGACTCGATATCGAACCTTCGAACCGTTTTGATCCTTCAATAATTTTCGTTCCTGTTCTTGGTTCATGTATAAAACTTTCTTTTTTATGTAAAGTGATTCGTTCCATGGAACAATCCGAGCATCATGCACTGTTTTAACAGTATTAATAATTAAAGTTGGCTAAATAACATTTAAACGTCATTCAAACTTACTAAAGTTAACATTTATCATTTCCTGAGTTTCTTGTGATAACATATCAGCTTCAGAGCTATATTTGCGAAAACCTTAAGGATTTGAATTGATTCTAACATGAGGAAGTAGCAATGGCTGAAGAGGGTCACCAGCTTGGCAAATTTCTAGATCCTCATAAAGAGCTACCTTTTCTAGGATCATTTTTACATTGTCTTCATTGTATTCCTTACAAAATAGAAGGCGCAATGTCCGTTTTCTTGTGATTGTAGATGTCATTTTGGCTAAAAAAAGAAAATGGGCCAGATGGACAAGTTTGACCAGTTGGACCATGTACTAAAATAGCACTATATACATATAAAATATACCATCGATACATATGATCGAATCACATATTAAACAAACAGTACACATATAAGGTATCAAAGAATTATATGTTCTGAGTCAAGACATTACAACTCAGAATAAACTAGAAGACAGAACAATAGAACGATTATCGGATTAGGTAATCAAGGAAAGCCAATAAGCACTTGACGCTTGATTATTGAAGAACCGTCAGCTATAGGAATACACAAGCCAATCGTACCTCTAAACACATTCTGTGAACTTCTACCCCTATTTATATTAACAGTTTCAATCACAGCTTTAAATAACTATAAATAGCCTGTCTTTTAACATGGATTAGAAAGATATTTAGTTTTAAAACTAAATAATAAGAATATAAACCGCACAAGCACTATTAATCTTATCATCCCTGTTTTTTATCTTTTATTCTCTGTGTTAAATCCTAGATTTCTCCACAAAATTTACCAAGAGTTCTAATT
This sequence comes from Mucor piriformis, assembly GCA_943193625.1. Taxonomy (NCBI): domain Eukaryota; kingdom Fungi; phylum Mucoromycota; class Mucoromycetes; order Mucorales; family Mucoraceae; genus Mucor; species Mucor piriformis. Next base: position 1,865,898 of record OW971871.1, on the reverse strand, counting down.
GCATTTCTATCTGTTTTTTACTCTTTTTTTTTTTACAAATCTATTCATCTATAAGCCTACCTTTGCTACAGTCTGATAATGGATAATGCGCTTATTCATACTGCTGAACAGATCAACAAACTAATAACAGACAGAGGGTATAAATGTGTTTACATTCCTCCTTATTCTTCTGAGTTCAATTCAATAGTAAAAATTCTGGTCCATGATTAAGAACAAAGTTAAGCAAAGTACTTCGGTGATAATGACACTTTGTTCGCTTGAATTACTAAAGCTTGCAATGCAGTTCTATCTCATTACCTCAGAGCATTCATTCAACACTCAATCAATACGTTCGAAAAATGCTTAAACGGTGAACCTATTTAATCGCCTAGTTTTATAATATAAACTTCAGATCAATCAATAATAAAAAAGAATACTTTGGGAACTTAAATAAAAAATGCCAATTGAAAATGTATTTCCCCGCTATTAATTTTAGAAATCTGCCAATTAAAGTTGACCTTTTTTGGAATAAAAAAAACCGCCCTTTGAGAAAAATAAAACTGCTCATTGGAGGAATCAAAACTGCCTTATGGGAAAATTTATTAGCCGCACTTTTATTAAAAAAACCGCCCTTTGGTGTTGGAATATAGTAAATGTAGTCCATTTTTATTTAAAAGATGTTTAATCCAAAAGAAGGAAATCGTCGGAAAACTTAACTTCTAAAAAAATCTCTGTTTATTCTAAACAAAAGGGGTTAGTTCTCAAATTTTCTTTGAAGACTACCCAAAAATAAAAAGAATTTATAATCTTCTCAAATGTAACTGAAAATACTGTATATAACCTGCAGCACTTTATAAACTCAGTTTTTAATTTCCTCTTTTTCTCACCGTCGATAATGGGATCGAATCATTCGTGCCGTCTTCACTTAATGCGTCTTCATCTGCGTCTACCCACTTCTTTAGTAACGATACCTGGAAGTTCCCGATAAAAAGCCTAAATTTCATTATGCCTTTAAGTTTTACGTTACTATAGAAACCCTTTTCTTACTTACTGGGAAACATGGTACATCAGTAACGGCAGTGAAAGAACGCCAACCACACCATAACTACTACTCGAATATAAAACATTGATCAATGGAATACCCATTGATACCGTCTTGGTAGCTCCACAGTACTAATGTCCTTATAAGTATCAAATGAATATTTTCACCAATCAAATCTCTTACCATAATCGCAACAGCATCCTTCTTGGAAAATCTCCATCGAGACACCCATGCAGGCTCGTCCATGTACTTGGTGGGCCACGGTAAACGGGCCACAAATAGACAAGTAGAACAACCAAACAAGTACATAAATATATCTACAAGGATAATGGCTACGATATCTACTCCCGTCATCTTCTTGAATGCATCACTGGCTACACCATCACAAAAGACAGACCAGACAAGACATAGTAGAGCCAAACTGTTGATGATGGGGAACTTGAGCTTAGCAGCCAAATACTTTATCCGTACTGGAAAAAGGTACCGGAGCACTTGTCCAAGGACAAGAGGTGCCAAGACTGTAGAGCCTAGTGTCTTGAGAACGCTGAGGTAATCAGGATTTCCTCGAACTGTACCCGGTTCAAAGACAATAGGATCGCTTTGAAAGGCTATTATTTATTGTTAGGTTTGTTTTGAGGAAGATCCTATCTGAGATTTTTACCTGTCATGAGAGCAGGAGAAATAAAGATACCAAGAACATTGCCTAATGCTGCATTAAATAACGCTTTTATAATCAAAAAAGGGTTAGGAAGATAAGCTTTTTTTTTGTCGTTGTTTGTTTACCTGCTCCATCATTTCCGTTTGCATTTCGAGTCATAATCGCATTGGATGAAACCGTTGTGCTTGTAGATAATGCAATCATCCAGCCCTTATATACCGTCATATCTAGATCTGCGTGCACAAGAATAAAGAAACGTACAATTCCGTACATGAGAAATGGAAGCAAGATGAAATTGATGAGTTGTACCACCAAATGTAATCGCCAACGCAAGATCGTCTTGAGCATGACGCTCACTTCTAAGCCGAGCCCTGATAATAAAAAAATGACAATCACTGCACCCCATTTCACAGTGTATTGCGCTTGAATATCGCCATCGGTTTTGCCTACTTGTGGGAAGGCCCAAGCAAGACCAATAACAATGGCCAAACCAAGCAGGAACCAATAACGGAGAAACACTGCATGTGCTTTTGTCTTGATCTGATGCCATCGCTTGGGCTTATTTTGGCGATACTGTTCTTGACTGGACAGATCGATCTCTTCCTGTTTCAAGTTCGAGATGGTTACTGTCTCTGTAGCAGACATTTTATAAAGAGATAATAAGAAGAAAAAGCTAAAAAAATAAAGTAAAAATGGATCATATTTATAATCTTTTGAGTCATATGCACAGGTTTCACAGAATAGTATCATCGCTTTTTGTGTTTACATGCGGGCAATCAAAAGATGTCCAGCCATGCAAAAACCCTATTCCGATCATTTTGCAACATTCTGTTTACGTCACGTTGAGGGAAAACCTGCGGTTGTGCAAACTTTAAACATTTTTTTTTTCTTCTTTATCTAAAAATAAAACATGTCCGGTTACGATCGCTCACCTACACGAAACTCTGATAAATACAGTCGCAAAGACCGAGGCTATGACCGTAGAGATAATAGACGTCAAGACGATTACAATAGAGACAGTCGATCAAGAAGAGATCGCGACGATCGCGACGATCGTCGTCGCGAATATACTAGAGCATCCGAACCTAAACAAGCCATTCTAGAAGAAGATGTGCCCATGGCTCCTCCACCTGTCAAAAAAAGAGTTCCTATTTCGATTGAAGAGTTAATTCAAAAGAAGGAACAAGAGAAAAAAGCAACCGAGAAGGTGACACTTGATTAATCCAACTGAGTCTACAAAACTAACACTCTTTCTATTAGCCTGTATTTTTAACAAAAGAACAACGTGCGAAATTAGCATTAGAAAAACGTCAATTGGAAGTAGAAGAGCAAAGACAGAAACAACAGGAAGAACGAAAAGCAAGAGAAAACTTCGATCATGCAGCAGAAGACGAGTATAGAAAGACACAAGATGCTCGCTCATCTCGCTATGATAGATCAGATCACCGTGATAGTAGACGGGATTATAATAAGCGGGACCGTAGAAGAGATATTGATGAAGCCGCTATGGCAGAGGAAGAGGATGCTGCTTTAACCGAAAAAGAAAAGCAAGCTATTCGAGTATGTATAAATCCTTTCCTGGGATGAATATACTAACACCCCACCACATAATAGGAACGTTATTTCGGCGGTGAGCGTAAAAAGAGAAAGATTCGTAGAATGAATGAACGTAAATTCGTATTTGATTGGGACGCTGGAGAAGATACTTCTTACGATTTTAATCCATTATATGCAAACAAACATAATGCTCAAATGTTTGGTCGTGGACATATGGCTGGTATCGATAGTAAAGAACAAAAGAAACACCAATCAGAATTTTACGATCGACTTTTACAAGAACGTAGAACCACTACTGAAGTCGACAGAGCAAGGTAACCTTTTTTTTTATTAGCCTGAATGACTTGCAACACATCTAATCCCTCCTTTTTTATTGTAGTGAATTGAACCAATTGTCAATTAATAAGGAAGCAAAGACTAAATTCGATGAACGTCATTGGTCCGAGAAGCCTTTAGATCAAATGAAGGAAAGAGATTGGCGTATCTTCAAGGAAGATTTCAATATCTCCACCAAGGGTGGTCAAATCCCTCACCCAATCCGTTCTTGGGCAGAATCTGGCTTACCTGAGAAAATGCTCAAAGTCATTGAACAAGTCGGTTATAAGGAACCTACACCTATTCAAAGACAAGCCATTCCTATCGGTATTCAAAACAGAGATATCATTGGTATTGCTGAAACAGGTTCTGGTAAAACTGCTTCTTTCGTTATTCCTTTGCTTACCTATATCTCGGACCTGCCTAAGATTACTCAAGATAATATGGCCGAAGGCCCTTACGCTTTAATCATGGCTCCTACTCGTGAATTGGCTCAACAAATTGAAGAAGAAACCATCAAATTTGCTACCCCTATGGGCTTTACTTGTGTTTCTATTGTGGGTGGTCACGCTATTGAAGAACAAGCTTATAATCTACGTAACGGTGCTGAGATTATTATTGCTACGCCAGGTCGTTTGAAGGATTGTTTGGACCGCAGAATCTTGGTATTAAACCAGTGTACCTATGTGGTCATGGATGAAGCAGATCGTATGATTGATATGGGTATGGAAGCCGATGTCAACTTCATCTTGGACGCTTTACCAGCTTCTAACATGAAGCCCGAGGATGAGAACAGTATGCCTATTGAACCTCCTGCGGGTTACAAGTACAGACAAACGACCATGTTCTCCGCCACAATGCCCACGGCTGTTGAACGTTTAGCACGCAAGTACTTGCGTAGAGAAGCTGTTGTTACCATTGGTATGGCAGGCCAAGCTGTAGAGTCCGTTGAACAACGTGTAGAAATGGTTAACGATGAAGCCAAGAAGACGTATGTTCATTCTTTCTTTTTTTTTTCTTTCTTCTAGTATTAACAGTTTTTTTTTCAACATAGTAACCGTCTTATTGAGATTCTTAATTCTGGCAAGTTTGCCCCTCCCATGATCATCTTTGTCAACCAAAGACGTGGTGTCGATACCTTATCCAAGACGCTTAACAGACTTGGTCATAACACGGTTACCCTTCATGGTGGTAAATCTCAGGAACAGAGGTCAGTATTCCTTTTCTTGTCCTCACCAAAGACTCATTTTTTTGTATACATAGAGAATTGGCCCTTGCTCAATTAAAAAATGGTACAGCGGGTGTATTGGTCGCTACAGATGTTGCAGGTCGTGGTATTGATGTCAAGAATGTATCTGTTGTCATCAATTATGATATGGCCAAGAATATTGAAGATTACACGCATCGTATTGGTCGTACAGGTCGTGCTGGTAATTCTGGTGTTGCTATTACCTTCTTATCCAACAAGGACGCTGATGTCATGTATGATCTCCGCCAAATGCTTGCTAAATCTTCACTTTCCAAGGTACCTCATGAACTGGCTAGTCATCCTGATGCACAAGGAAAGCCAGGTACTGTTAAAACCAAAAAGAAGCACGAAGAGACTCTTTTCCAATAGAAAATAAATAAATAACTATTTTATTATATATGAGGAGACTAAAAGAAAAAGAAAAAGAAAAAAAAAAAAAAAGAAAAAAAGAAAAAAAAATTATGTATCGCATTGATAGTCATCATCAAAGTTTGCAAATTGAAACCAGAGTCCGTCAGCGGTATGAACAGGACCTGGTGTAGTGACTTCGCGAGAATCACTAATAGAAGTAGGTGTAGCTACAGGCACAGGGGTTGTTTCAGACACAGGGATAGGGGTAGCTAAATCGCTCAAGAGAGGTGTAGTTTCCTCTTCCATGGCACTGCTCATAGTCAGATCGGAGAATAATAAGGATGGAGGTTGACTAAAGATACCGATATCGTTCATTGTCCAAGAAGAACTTGGTACATCATTTTCATAATCCTCTTCCAAGACATTCCATGGCTCGTTTGTTTTTTCTAATGTTGAAGAGAAACTGAAATCATCCCAGACATGTAACTGAGTTGAGCTAGGCACGCCTGCTTCAGAGCCATCGTCTCCATACTCCAAAGGAGCGTTAAATAACTCATCTTCTTCATCCTCTTTAGGCGTCTGAGAAAATAGTTCTTGTAGATGATGACTGATTTGATCTTGGGAGGATATACTTTGTTCCTCCCGATCACTTATTTGTGTATCAATCAAGGTCTGCAGCAAGTCTTTACCAATTTGCTCTTTACAGTTGGCACAATGAAATGAATCATCCAAGGCTTCTTCTGTAAGTCCTACACATTCTGAATGAAGCCATATCCGGCATTTGTCACATTGAACCATCGTGCCGTGTTCATCTGTATTCTGTGAACAGATACAGTTGATAACACTTTCATCTCCATTGGCTTTATCCTCTCCGTCTTTGCTGGAATTCTTACACCGTTGTAAATGATAAGCTAATCCATTTCGATTCTTGTATTTCTTATGACATGGCTCACATACATAAACAGAGGAACCTAATTTTAATTTAATATATGCAGAACAATATAAATAAGAATGCTTTTTTTTACCATCAGACAATGTTACGGGTGCAATATCGGCAGCAGCAGACTTCTTTTTGGATCGTTTGGCTTTAACATGTGGATTAGAACGAGGTACCTTTCTCTTCTTTTGTTTCACTGGAGCAGCAGAAGGTGTTGTGGCTACTGTCACAGCTGTGGGTGTTACGGGTGGCGGTGTAGTGATGTCTTCGGTAAAAGGCACCAAGATATCCAAAGGATTACAGTGAAGATTTCTTGCAAACAAATTCTTCCCGTTACCCACAACCGAAGCTACGGACCTGTTCTGTTTCCTTCCTGATAATTGGATAGGGCAAGGTAGCTTATACTTTGGTGTGACATATTCCTCTGCCAAGAAGGTAAACAATTCATTATCGCCGTCTAATTTGGCCATCATTTTGAACTTAGCTTGACAAAGTCTAACCTTTAAAAGATTACTGAGCGCCTTGATGTTGTCATAGCCTAGATCACCCAAAGAGGGTTGATCCTTGGGCCAAATGCCATGACAGGTTTGATAAAGTTGTGGAGGTGTATTCGAAGCATACTCCTGACTGGATTTACGTACTTTAGAGTTAAGCTGGCGTGAGCGTTTACGATCAGATGGTTTTATTAGTGATTGCTCATGGCCAGTTCTTTTACGACCTCGCATGGTTGACACCTTCTTTGGTTTTGCAGGTTCTGTGTTCTCTGGGCTTGGCGAATTGGATTCAATGTTACGTTGAATGTGATGAATAGCATAAAAACTGTCCTTGTAGTTCTGTGGGATGGAGTATCGTTTGGTGCCATGAGGGTCCATGGCGATGGGTCGGATATTTTGAGACTTTAGGTGAAGCAATTCATCGTTGGTTAATCTTTTTTCTTCAAACATTTCACTCCTATTTTCTATCGATGATAAGACGTTTCTAAACAGGACAAAAGAACAACCGTATTAATTTTTTCATTGATAGAAAATTGTGGATTATTTTAAAGAACAAATGATGCTTTACTTTGTTTGGGTCTTTTCAGTAGGTAGATATTCTAGCTTTGTGTCCATGACTTTATTTAAACTTTGCAAATGTTCCCTCTTTTATCTTTCAAGAAAAAAAAACAGTAGTAGAGGAGAAAGAGAGGGGATTATTAAACAGGGTGAATAAAAATATTTTTTTTATAATGGGATGTGCAGCCAATTAAATCACCTGTCACGTAAACTGTATCTTGTGTCTACGTGATCAACTGATCACGTATTAAGTTTAATTGCCTTTCAGATACGGAGAAAGCATTACATTTAAAAATCATTAGAGAAAGACCCATGCGTAGGACAGTGTTTAATGATTGTTAGGTTAGCTTCTCATGAACGGCGAGGGTCTCCTTTTTCCACATAGATTGTGCAATATTTAGCATATTCAAAGGGGGGCCTTCACATGCCTTTATCATATTGTTTGGCATATTTTACAAACAAGAAACATTATGCTATTTGATCCATTCAGAACTTCTGCTAGAACATTGAGTGGCATATCTGAAAAAGTCATGCACATGAAGTGTAATTGACTATTTATAATTTTTATTTCGTCTGATTACATGTCCAAAAAGATATGAAATAACACATGATATCTATCGCAACTCTACTTTAAATTGCTCTTGTACAACTGTACGGACCTTTTCTTGAATCTCATTGATCTCATCATTTGTAACATTTCTATACATGAAAAAAGTAAGATACAACCATCCATCCACCCTTATAATCTTTTACCTGTCCATGGATCTATAATTGATACGGTAACACAAACTACGCTTATTGGTTTTAGGATGTTTGAAATCATCAATCTACAGACATAAATATATAAATTTAGCCACCATGAAATGCGAATTTAATAAATCTCATACCAATTGAACATTCTCTACAATATCACCTGCTTCTCCACGAATCAATTCGCAGAAATCATTCTCATGCCATTCACCTTCTGGGAGCCAGAACGAGATATCCTTGATACAAGGAGGGAACTTTGAAAAGGGCACAAACTTGTTAATCTTTCCAGGCGTAAATTGATCAATGAAACGTTGATCTTCTGACCAGAATAAGCGGATATCAGGAATACCAAACAAGACCATCGCCAATCTTTCTAATCCCATACCGAAAGCCCAACCAATCTTGTTATCTAATCCAGCTCCGTTCATAATCTTTTGATTCACAACACCACAGCCCAACACTTCAAGCCATTCGCCCTTGTATAAAATCTCCACCTCCCAGCTAGGACTGGTGAAAGGGAAATAAGCATCAATCCAACGCACCTTTAAATCCTTTTCATCTGCAAACAAATTTCGAATCATGGTATTGATGCTATGTTTTAAATGAGCTGCAATCAAGTCAGAAGCCTCGGCTGAATGACATGCTTGTACAGGATTCTCGGGTTTAATCACAGTATCATCCACAAGCTCGATATTAGGCGTCTCTGTCTCTTGGATACGTTTCAGGTCTTTCGAAAGCTTGCTTAAATCGTTATCCAGGTAGAAAAATCCTTCAATTTGATGAAATACTGGATAATGCGATGAATCAATCTCGTCTCGACGATATACATCGCCACTGATCAAAAACTTGTTTTCACCAGATGCTAAACCTTGTAATTGATGGGCTGAAGTGTGGGCTCGAAGTACTGTGTCCTTATTAAAGTAATAATTATCGGATTTCGTACGACTAGGATGGTCGACTGGGATATGCAAGTCGTCAAAATTTTGTTTGGTCGTGACGACTGGGCTGAACTCATTAAAGGTTTTAAAGTCTGTAAAGTTGGATTCAATCAATTGACGAATGATAGAAATAGGGTTCTTGGGTTGTAAATGGAGTTGACGATTGACTTTGGAAAGAATGGCAGGTGTGACATTGGTCCATTCATCTTTGGGAAACTTCTTTCCATTGATGGTGGTCTCTTTACTACCAAGTTCAAAGGCTGTTCTAAAGAAAGTCAATAACCCGCATAATAGTAAGAAAGTACCCTTTACCTGGTGTAGTAGAATACCAAGTCTTTTTACATACGCTAAATACACCGCAACTTCCGGCTGTGCTATAACGACTGAGTGTCACTCTCTGCAAGCTATTAATGTTTTTAAGCATATCACACTTATTTTGACAGTTTTGAGGGTGAAATAAATAAAAAGCCAGGGCTGGCAGGGGGTTAGCGGACAATTGGAATTACAAAAAAAGGGGAGTTGCAGGAAGACAGTCCTTATATCCACCCCAATTGTAATGAAGTGTCTTCCTCGAATAGACGGATATGTATACATTTTATTACCATAACTTTGGTACTTATTTACAAGCCTGTTCTAACAGTTTGAGCAAATTGCAAAAGTTATGATCTCATCAACTTTGTCTACTTTAAAGCCAAACATAATTCAGCTCGTAGTCAATATTTCCTGCTTGCAAGAAAAGGTTGACATGACTACTGGATCTTCTGATTTGTTTGTTAAAATTTACCTTGCCTCTCATATCTCGCTAAAAAGTGGGACTTCTAGTAGGAGAGGCCTTTAAATTATGGTGCGGTATATACAGTATTATCACTTTAAATTCGGACAAATGAAAATTATTTTCGGAACAACTTAAAAAAAATCCAGACTAAAAAATAATATATTCAGAAAGATATAAAAGAGTGTTCAGAGAAGTGTAGAAAAAATTCAGAAGTATGATAATAGAAATTCAGACCGAAAGTTTCAACTAGTCTTGATTCTTTATTGAAGCATATATCTCATTGCGTTTCAGAGTGTCTTACCCTATTAACGCAATCTTCTCTGTTGGTAATCTCACAGGCTGTCTTAATTCTGGAGGTGTTAAAGTGTCTAAAGCGAAAAACAAATTTATTTTGATCTACGACCAGCACGCTTCTTAATTGGGCAAAAATAAAGCTTGTACTTTTGATTGCAATAGCCAGGTGTTGAGAATTATAGATTTTGTAAATGTTTCTGACGATATAAGAATCGAGCTTGTTCTGCCTGTCTAAGACATCGATGAAAGTTACAGTATGATACGCAGATACACCTTTTTTGGCTTTTCTTTTTTAATGTCATCGGTTTTAGCCTTTCGTTTTTTTTACTGGATAGTACAGAACAACAAGGCACACTTTGCAGCAAGGCAATATTATCAGAGCAATAGGCAGATCCACTACCACTGCTAATTTATTTGACTATTTATCATTCTTCGGCAAACAGCTTGGAATATACGGACTTCGAAGGATGGGAGTGCGCTAATAAACATTATATTATCCAATATCAGATCATGCTTAAGCCTAAAAGAAACCTAGCCTGGGTTTATAGAAAGGAAAGACACGGCTTAATCTAGTAAACGTATCATATTTAGACATATATGTAGCAACATGTCTGACAAAAGCCACAGCTAAAAGATCGGACGTCACGTCAATGATAGCAACCTAGACCTTAAAATCTTGATTCGTCTTTCTTTTTCTCTAGTTCTAGTTTTTCTATATATCAAGCAAATGAAAGGAAAGGGTAAAAAAACTGAAAAGACAGACACTGAGGGTAGAGTATACAGTTATTCTTATAAACTAGTCAAGTAATACTACTAACAACATGACAGAAAGCTTAATAGGAGCCACATCACGAATAGCAAAACGTTCTATGGAATATCTTGAGACCTTAACAAATAACTCAAGTGATGATGACTTTTAACCAGTCACTATACCTGTCATTAGAAAGAGGAGGAGTATGTCTGATTTTTACAGCATGTATTATAATAAATCACAGAAAGCCTTACGTAATAAAAATAGGTAATGAAAACCTGCATTCACAAAAAAAGCGCAGCAAGGGAAGAAGAAGGCGCAACATCAACAACCTCCGTGGAAATTATAGGTGAAAGTACAAGGAATGTGGAAGATAGGTCCTTTCAAGATGATATATATGATGTTGATTTTGATGACGACTTTTCTCCGCCCATAATACCCAATACTAGTGAAGCAAGCACATCATCCTCAATTCAAGATATATATACTACCAAACCTATTTATCTTTCTAAAACTAGCAATTTATCTGGTAATAGTCCATTGGCTCATAAAGAAAACTTAATATTAATGTTTTTGTAGGGTCTGGAACCATAACCAAACGGGTTATAACTATCAAAACCACTGTGAAAAACATATTCAGGCCTGCTTATATACCAGCTTTACATGATTTGGTAAATATAACCAACATGATTATCACAAATACTTTCGCTTTTATCAAGTTTATTTTCATAAATGAATTGGATTCAGACAACAATTTCGACCTGAAAAGTTATGTCAACAAAGGGTTCTTTGTCGAGGTGTTCCTTGCCCTGGTTGATAAACAGGTGCGCGATGGCACTTCCAGTGGAAAGTCCAGGCTCGGAGATTCTGTGAAGATTTATAGACAACTTATAGCAAATCACAAGAATGATTATTGTGTTTATGCCAAGTATACTCCTCCAAAACTTGTTAATTCTCAGCAAATTGCCCTCTATGAATGTACCAAAATTGAAACCGCGTATTTCAACAACATTAGAGCACATTATTCTAACAGGCTTAATATGATCTTGAATCATCTCTGTGGTAAAAAGGAGAAATCAGCTGTTCTTCAAAAAAAAAAAAATGGAAGCCGAAGGTCGTAGTAAAGAGATCATTAAAAACAAAATACGTGAAGAGATTTTTGTGCCATGCAATCTAATTAAGCTTGCTTTCGCTAAAAAGGAGATACCCGAGAGAAGTATATTAAGTGATCAAGCAAGAACAAGCCTTAAATCTCTGTTATCTATGTATGATGATGAATACAAATTTCAAAAAAATTCGATTTACTATGATGTACAAGCTCATCCTGAAAACCATTTCAAAGCTTTTTACAAACTTCAAGAGCTGTGTGAGTCTAAAAAACTGAAAGGGTTTAATTGTTTTCCTATCAGAACCACATTTATACCTTCTTACATGACATTGGATGCCAAGATAGCTAATTTCCATGTTTTGAAAAACAAAAAGGTCGTCAAAGACAAATATGAAACCTGGGGTCAAGTGGTTGACTTGAAGAAAAAAGCTTTTAAAAATCAAGGCGTTGACAAAGCGCTATGTTTTCAAGGTACAATAGAAACCGATGGGGTCGGTGTCTCTATTATTAAACAAAACACTTCTACAAATCGAAAAGGTTCCACTAGCAAACAATTACAAATCAACAATCGGGGATTAAGGATGATGACCTCGAAGCAACTCATATTGAAAAATTGTCTCAAAGTTATTTAAAGGAAACAACTGGTAGATGCGTTTTAATTGATCCTGGTTGCCGAGATCTAATGTATTGCATGAAAGAAACAAGTACTGTTGAAAAGAAGCAGATACTTATATTCTTCAAGAACAATAGATCACAACGTTTTAGACATTTTAAATCTTTAAGGAAACAAAATCATCCTCACATAGTTAAAGAGACCGAAGAAATCCTTTCTAATTGCGAATCGGGCTCGGTCAACGCGGAAAAGTTCATGGATTATATGAAAACTAGAGCGTCGGTAAAAGATACTCTTTACAACTATTATGCCAATGAGACAATGAAATCCCATGAAATATTTTATCCTGATTCCAACTTTGACTTTAGAGTCGATCGAAAATGTAATCTGTACTATGGGAATTTGTTTGTTGCAAGAATCCTCGGGTTTTTCCCCAAAAATGAGCAGTATTACTCAATAGACAATCAACCTGAAAATTCTCTACTATTTCTGACTTACTTGCAAATAATGATGGATCAAAAGCATATCGCAGAGAGATTAGACCAAGCAGAGAAAGTAAAATTACTGGGTCTGGCAAAAAAAATAGGCAGAGCACAACGTCAAAGCGATCATAAAAAAAGCATCAGTGCCGTTTTACAAAGATTGCAGCTATTACCATTTCGAAAATTGAAATTTTCTACCAAAGTCTTCTATGATCAAAACGACCTAAAATTAGTGCGAAGCTTGAAAAGAAAATTTGGTCGAGATGCTATTTTGATTTTAGGAGATTGGTCTGCTCCCAATGTCAAGTTTCAAGAGTCTACTCGAAACAAAGACCTGATAAGAATGCTGAAGAGAAACAGGTTTGTGGTTCATTTGATAAATGAGTTTAGAACGTCCTCTCATTGCCCAACCTGTGAAGAAAAGTTGGAAACTTTCAAAATTATTTCAAATCCTCGCAAATACAGACGCACAAATATGCCCACTGTTAAATGCCACGGCTTGTTGAGGTAAGTCAGAGAAAGAAAGAAAAAAAAGATTATTGATAACTACTAAAAAAAATTCTAGGTGCAAGAACATCTCGTGTATTCAGCCAGTTGAGGGTCATGGAGAAAAAAGAAGACTATGGAATTGCAACCTTGCAGCCGTATTAAATTTCTTAAAAATCTTACGTAGTTTAAGAAACTTCGGCAAACGCCCTGATACTTTCACTAAAACTTCCACCAAAGTTATCGCTTTGGCTCATTAATGCAGGTAATTTCCTTTCACTAATTTAATGTTTCAACGGACAACTAACCAAACATGTCTTATTGTAGGTACAGTAAATGTCTGAACATTGATTTTTGATTCGTCCGAAAAAAAAAGCTCAATAGTCTGAATTTTTTTTGCATCTGTCCGAAATTAATTCCAATTTGTCTGAATTCATAGTGTAAATACTGTATCTCGGCCCAAGTAAGAACATGATGCCAAACAAAGTATAAGGATATATTTTGAATAAATACCCTTTTTTTCTTCATTTAAATTTAATATCTCTAGATTCGACTGTATCGAACAGACTTATTTTGAGCGGTGTAAAACTATGATTGCAAGTTCAACAAACATCAATCGTAGTCTTCCTACATCAAGAGACACGGATGAAGAGTCACAAAAGAAGTAAAATATCAAAAACAAAGAACTTCTTGAAAGTGATATATAAAAGTATGATAAACACAAAGCAACTGTTTATCAATCGAGATGGACCCTTTCAACTTTTAACTACAATAATATTTGGTAACTATCCCCACCACCCATCGGCAAAAAAAAAAAAAGAATGGTTTCTTTTGGAAATGAGTCATGTTTTCTTATGTGAATGGCTGTTTAACACGAAAGCAGCCGTTTCGTACGTTTTATTTTATACCACAAAATACGTAAACGATCAATAAAGCTTCGGTTTGCTTTAGGTTGTGGTGTACTTGAGATGGTGATGGGGTTCTTTGTCCCACTGATGTATTTGGCTTTTTCAAAGTTTCTAATCATCCTAAACAGCAGGTCCATATGCTGATCAAATATGTATATGCTCTCGTCATCGTCACTAGAAGCATTTTTAATGGCTGTATACCAAAACATGGTATCATCAAGTTCGGTGGATGGTTCAACCAAATGATATATATCTTGAATATGCTGACCAGAGTATCCAAGTTTTGCCGCCAATATAAACCATTCAATGGCTATTTTATAATTTCTTTGTACACCGTCGTTGTATCTACACATCAGCCCTAGTGTGTACTGAGCTATACAGCTGTCAAACACTGAAGCTCTTCTGTAGTAATTATGGGCTTTTTGTGAGTCTCTTTCTACCCCTAAACCCAAGTATAAGATAGTTGCAGCAAACAAAAGGGATTGCTCATTGTCACCATAGTCATGTAAAGACTTTTCGAAACAAGCAAAAGCGTTTGCGAATCTACCCTTCTTAAACTGAGAAATACCTATTACAAAGTCTATATCTTCAGCAAAAGAGCTAATACTGCTAACACAGTCAATTTCTAAAAAAAAAAAATTAAATTGATTTTCATTTTCTTTTTTTTTTTTTTCACCTTCAAGGACTTTATTGTATTTCCATGACATTTTTTAATCTTTTTAGATCCAGAAGCAAAAATAAAAAGCAAGGAAGAAGCGGAAAATAAGATTTTGATTCATAGTACAAAAATGGTGCGATTGTTAATTGTCAAATAAAGGAACAAATGAACACTTGAGGTACCGAGGAGAAAAATACCTTAAATTTAAATATGTTGTCTTTGGCAGGTCTTCTCTTTCATAAAAGCATTTATTTTAATACAAGTGCACATTTTATTCTCGCATCAAATCAATCCAAAATTACTTCCAAAGATTCTGTTACTCATGTCAGCAAAAAAAAAGAAAAAAAAAAAAGTATTACCATAATTATAGAACATGAGAAATTTTATTTTCCCTTACAATGATACACGGCTACTGAGTAGCCTTTCATTAAACAGGATCTTTTGCATGTTTACTACAATACTACACCATTCGTGAAATTTTTTTTTTTTAAATTTATATTCATCTTGGGTGTAAAGTGCATTTTTATTTTTCTCAGACGATTTAAATATGTTTGAGGTAAATCAGACTATGTCAAACTTTATAGATGATGCAGCTGGTATATCGAAGTATTATCGGGTATCAGAGGTTTTATAAGAGATTAAGGGTCTGCCTTCTAAATTCCACCCCAACTGTTATTAGCATTAATTTACATGTAGTATTTTATCACTATATGCTAAAATGCTAATCTTCAATCTTGATTGATGGTTTTTGATATTTTCAATCAAGCCGAAACCAGTAGCAGTGGTTGTTTTTCGCATTCTCCATTCTATAAAACGAAGGGACTATTATCTTTGCGGACATATTCTTTTTGTTTAATTAATTTTAAATAGAATGACAAATACAGGAATATCAACTGAAAAAATTCCTGTTGGAAGACGCCATAGTGCGCGTAGAACGATTTTACCAAAAATGCCAGCTACTGACTATAACACAGCGAGACCATTTTTACCAACAATGGCACCTGTTGTCTACAGGGTAGGTATGCCATTTTTACCGATGATACCTGTCGCCCATAACACAAGTATACCATTTTTACCAAGAGCACATAGTGCATTTAGACCTATTTTACCAAAGGCACCTAGTCCACATCAAACCACTTTGATTCACTCAATGAAAATAGATAATCAAAGTGGTGACACATCTATGCAATCTATTGAGGTAATCATATACACTTCGGTTTTTTTTTCTGGTCTATGAAAGGAATTAATAAAAAATTCCCGTACAGACTTTAAACGAAGGCTCAAATGGACAACACCATAAAGAGTTATTTTCAACCGAAACCCCAGTAGATATCTTTAATACAAATACAAGTCAATTTGCGAGTACAAAACACCAAGTGGGATCGGGACAGAATATCACTATTATCACCGATAGATCTAGAGTCAATGACAACCAAAATGACGAAATCTTGGCGGACGAACAAACCATTTTGCCAGAGGAAGCTATCAATGGCGTTTTATATAATTATTTTGAAGAGGTTCAACAAAGACTTTCGGAAAAATACATGCCTGCTGAATACGACGCTGGTACTTTTTGGATCCGCCCCATGCGATCTTTTTTTGCGCTAATGAGAGGAAAACCAATGGAGTATTTATACCGTCCAGACATTTTTTTATGGATACCCCATTTACTTTTACATAACAAGATACACGACTTACATTGTCCAAAATGTAACTCACCCATTCAAATAAAAGGTTTTAATAAAAAACCACATGCTCGCCGGGTTGTTGATATTAAAAGGTTAGTTAGAATAAACGAATAGTGGTTTCTTTCTTCTTAAACTACATGAAATGTATTTAGACACTAAATAGATATTGTAATTAGGTGCTTCTATCTAATGACTGAAAGATATAGATGTCATAATATTCGGTGTGCAAGTACTTTCAATGGGTATGATTCTGGTATTATGCGTCAATTACCAGCAGAACTTCAAGCAGAATTCCCAGCTTACCTCACTCATAAAAAAGCCTTTTCGAAACAATTACGTGATTTACAGTGATCATATATTAAAATCCCCCAATAGAACCAAACAAATATCAAAAAGTTTTACTCGTGAACTTTACTCACCTTGATGCATGTTTGCAATGAAATGCAATACATACATAAATTCTGAAGGTAGCTATTTTTTAATTGGCATAAATCTATGAATACTGATACCATTATTCAAAGCAAAAGATGTAGGCAAGAGCAATGTTGAGTGGCAAATATTTCGTAGTTACCAATATTTCGGATTGATGTAATAAGCCTGGCTTAGAATATTTTTTTTGGTGGAATATGGCTAAAAGAGCTTTGACCGTAGTTTGTTCATTGCCCCCAAATGTACGATAAAAAATAAGAGGTGATACCCCCCTCCCACTCAGATAAAGATAAGGGACAAAAGAATCAGCCCTAAATAAGTTTGACCCTGAAATAGCCACTGTTATTATGCAACATGGCTTGGAACGAGAAAATAACAATGCATACCTACATTTTGAAACATTGCGATGTCAAAATTTGAGCGAAAATAACGAGAGAACCCACTTGCATCTCATAAACCAGTGATTCCGTTTATAAGGCATATTTTAGCATATACACTTTGTTTTCGATCGTACGTGTGGCTTATAAAATTGTCGTTTCCAAAAAAAAATTTTTTTTGGTTATAGTTTACGTATTCTTAAATATTCTTTAATATTCTTATAATCCTATTACTCCTACTTAACAAGCCTAGAATCTTCAGTATAAATACGAGGTTTATTTTTATATCAGTTAGTAAAGCTCAAACTCAATCACTTAATTACCCGCAAAAATCACAAATTTGATGGAGTCTACGTCTTTTAATTGAAGAACCCCTTTGAAAACGGAGTGGATTATAGTTATAACATGTATAAACTTACAGGTTTCATGAATGCAGCAGTCAATAATAAGCCGGATTATTGTTGTATAGGAATGGAGTGCTTCGGTATTGCAGTATTGTATGATCAATTATATTTAAAAAGACAATAAAAATAATCAAAGTAAAGATACCCTTTTATTATAGCGTTGAATGTGGTCTTATATATACTTTAACAAGGCTGTACCAAATCTTGATCTGATATCAATTGATATCACTAAATTTATCACCAATATGTATATCTCGTGTAGCATGACCAATTTGCTCATCCTTGAGACGTGTGGTTTATCCTTTGAGATCCAATCTTGACTGATATATTGTGTCGATGATTTAAGAGTCTTCTTAGGGACCACAGGTGTATACCTGGGGTACCGATGGATCGGGTAGCCCTACTGTCCCTATGCACACACATGTGGTCCCTAAAAACACCTTTGGTCACCAAAGAGAACATGTGGGATACATTGAACACGCCTATGGCCTTTAGTATAATTATAAAAAGTGAAATTAATTAATTTATTCCTCATCAGAAGAGGGCTGAATAGTTATCGAATCAACAGCTGTGTGGTATAGAATTATGTAAAGCTTACAAAGCAAAGACATAAATAAATAATATAAATAAATAAATAATCCAGGTAATCAGCACATGATAAACAAGACTGATTTAAATATAAATATATCTTCTTTTTCTTTTTTTTTTATTTCCTTTTTTTTTTATTTTCTTTTTTTGTAAATCTCAGATTTACCGCAGGCTGAGCCAGCAATAATTTGTAAGAAGGTCGCCATATATGCAAACCGGCTTGTTGTAAGCATCTACAACAACTTGAGGACATTTAGGTGCGTTAAACCAAGCAAAATGGTCCTGAAAAAAAACACCTGTGGTCCCTAAGAAAAACGATGATTCATATGCTTCTATACACTTGCAATACAACACTGCCAATGCCGGAAAAAGTAGAGCAAACGTGATTTGCGGTATACTACAATTCCATTTTACACAATAAAAAGACGTGATCTTGATACTGTATAAAACCGCATTCGAAGGAAAAGAAACAGCTCTAATTCTTGATACACGCCACACTTTTCAACTTGATATTTTTGGGTCTGGAAACATCATCGACACCAAAATCGCGTTTTGTCTAGTTTTAATTTTCAACCTCCTCCGTAGTTTAGTTCTAAAATCCTTTCTGATTTCAACCTTCTGTCACACTTTAACCAGCTACTTATATAATGAGGTATTTTCCGTATGTTCAGTTTTCGATTTTTTATAATTGGAATTGTTTAAACTAGTATTTCCTACTGTCCACAAATAAACTACCTTGACCCGGATTTTATTGTAATCAACTATTACATTGCCAATGTATTTAGTGGCTCTGACTGAATTCATGTTGAAGAGAATATTAAAGACTGTATCACTAAACTTATTAACGACGAGAATACTGATTCCGCATTACTTGAATTTTGTGACAATTTTTGAAAGGGAGATTATCGGGTATGTTCAGATACGTGTCGTAAGGATAAGAGCTAAATGTCATTTGACAGATAAACACAAAGAATTTTGGAGCATCAAAGCACTGATGGACGCCACTTTGGAGAATAGGCGCAGGATACAAGATGCCAATATCCAATCAAGCCGAAGAAGTTCATGATTAGCCTTAAGTGCAGTAAGTTTGGGAAGAAATGGATGGCCATAATAATCATTTAAAATAGCTAATGTATGCTTCTTTTAAACTAGGTCATTATCGATAAGAAATTTGTGTCAGCTAAACTAAAAAATGAAGCTTTCCAATCATTTCTAACAACATATACAATAAACTAGATGACGACAAAAAGAACACTGTATCGTAAGTAAAAGTGCAATGGTCATGAACTCATTTCTAATAACAAATTTCAGTAATGGTTTCTATTCTCTGTTGGATCTGTCAAGTGAACGTCGAGACACATATGCCCAAGGATTGTTATTTAGCTTATCGGAATTGATTCAGTTAAAGCAAAAGTACAAGTCTAATGTCAATGGAAAACGTTTGACTCAACTATCACGAAAGGCTCCAATTTTTTTTTGTTTGGCACTAAGTACCGTAAGACAATTGCATCCAGGGTTCGTTGACTTTGCCCCGAAGCAAAGTGAGTTTCCCCCATCCATCCTCTACTGATGGCAGGAGGTAGTGTCGCCGGACGTGGGAGCCCAACGTCCCTTACACCACAACGGATCGACACCGAGATCAAGAAGCTCCCGGGATAAATGTCCCGGTAGTGAGGTGGGAAATGCAGGTCCTGGCCATACCATTAGGCGTCGGATACCGGATTAAATGAAAAGGAGCGTTCCAACCCCGAAGGATTAGATGATTGCCCACGGCCACAGCACGCAGACCTATCCTATGCGGAAAAAACTCCAAGCTATCGAAACCGTAAGTGGGGAATTCTCATTTAATTAAAAAATAACAGGGTATCCAACTTAAAGCTGTGTTTTGACGCACCTATAGACAGCACAAGATGATGCTAAGAAAACCTATAAGAAAAGCCTGAAATACCAACGAGGTAGCTGTTTTTCACATGATGAACTACCTTGCAAAGTTTATTCCTATTTGTAAGTTATTGCTTTAACAAAATTTAACTCTGGCTAATAGACAATGACTATATAGGTTCGATAGCATTCACTACAGTCCAGATTGGCTTGAACTGGTAAACTCTGACTTGTCCGAGGATGATTAAGCTGTGAAGCCTTGGAGTTATATAATTGAAAATGTGTTTAGAGAAGACCAGCTTTCGATTAGATGGTATTTGGTTTATACTAACAAGACCAATCATATTCAAAAGCAACTGAATTCCGTTTCATTAATAGGGGTGAGACAGTTAGTTTACTGTGGTATTTGATTAAATAGTTTAAGGTAAAAATAATGAGATAAATGTGTATTTTTTATTGTAGGTAAAAAATAGACTAAATAACTCTGCTACTATAGAATAATCAATCCTTTTATATTGAACAACTGCCCCTGGAAGTTATTGAGGCAACCTTTCTGGTTTTGGAATATATCTATACTCAGTTTCCTGCCTTTCGTTAAATGAATTCTACTCGTTAAAATTGACTTCAATTAACGTCGTCCAAGATCAATGGATCCAGGAGCACTTCTTGTTGTATCTTTTGGAGTAGAAAGAACCAGTCAGATAACGTATAACGGTAGCTGTCAAAAGAGGCATACATGATTTATTGTTGATTGGCTTCGGCAGAACATGTTTGTAACGTGCAACGTCTTATCGATTCTGCGGGTTCTTTTCCCATCTGTGAGTGAATAAGATATGGTCCCAAATATATTCCATAGACGTAAAGAACATGACCAAGGACAACAACATAAGACGCAAAATCGGCGATAAGGTAAACTTTAGAATTAGAATGAAAAGATTCAACGTTGATCTGTTAAATGGCGAAGTTTCAAGCGGTACCAGCAGTTCTAAGTACTTTCATGACAATAGGAAGATACTCAGAGAAACGAAAAGCGTCGCCGATCAATTTTGCCATTCCCGATTCTCGGCTAATTCTAAAAAAATGAAGATCAAAGCTTGTTCGATTAAAATTGCTGGTACTGAAGGCGAAATTGTCGAAGTTTCCCTGGTTGATGAGGGCCTATACTTGAACAATCATCTTGGTTCTCTCCGTTTGCCAAGTGGTGTTGCGGAATTTGATGCAATTTGTACCATCATCTGTCGTTTACTTGAAGTCAGGGTATAGTTATTCTCTAACTCGACCTACGCATGCACTAGTATTAATATTTTTTTTTTAGAAATGTATGTTGTCCTTAGCTAGAGTATTTAGACATATTGAAAGAGAGAGACGCAAGTCAAATGGAACGCATATCAAGAAGAAGTTGAAGCGTTCTCCCCTTCACGGAGACGATTCAGATGATGATGCCAACAATAACGATATGGCAAGCTGGGTCTGTGGCTCTTGGTACAATCCCTCGACTATTGACTTCTCGTTTCGATGGAAAGCTACCCCCATTTCTTGTCTCCCCCCCTCCGTCATTATAGCCATGATTAGTTTTAGTAGCATGTAGTTTTTTATATTTTTACCTATCTTCAGGATACTATTATTCATAATAGTATCTCTTTATGCCATGTCGGGTTAATGATTAGGAAGGTGATACACATTATAAATACACTGTTGTTGATTATAGTTTATTATAATCAAATGATCAAGTATAAACCTCTTTTAAAACATTTAAGACAATACCCGTTAGTGCGACTTTCATGAAAAACCAAAAGTGTTGTCTTATCATTCACTAGTGAGTTTCGCAGGCATAATTTTTGATTATGTGTTGTCTAGTAAGATAGGACGGTATTTGGCCTAATGGGAAAGATTTCCAGCAGAGACATAAGGAAAGAGCTAAGCGCCAGTATATATTTGCTGCTTACAAAGATTTACAGGTTCTTTCTCAGGTTGGGTGTACTTGTCACTAATATTTGGCCGAGATGAATAAGCGTACTTTGACCTTAAATAAAAATACCAAGTCCCATCTTCAACCAACACTTGAGATGTTTAGCTTGTCTAATTAATGTGATATTAGATAATATAGAAAAGGCCATGAATCATGACCTACGGTTCAATTAACTAAGGTATCCAGAACTTCGAGGATCGTAACAAGGAAGATCATGTTTATGTAGCAGAATTTTCATAGATCGAAGAGTTTGATGTTCATCACGTCTTTACCTCACCGATATTTAGAATTCTTGAACATTGACTAGCGATTACTACAATGATTTTGTTGATATTAACTCGCCTGAATTATTTTGTACTGTTTCATGTCTATCTGGATAACATGGCAGTACCTTTGCTGTACAAAATTAGAACGTACCATAAATGATCAGTTCCAACTACATTAATCATATATAGAGAGCCCCAATTGCAATTGTACTGGTAAAAACTTTTTTTTCAGAAAACTGGGGTTGTTTCTCAAAGGCTGACTGCGAGCGTAGATGCTACCTTATGCAATCTGGTTAACTGACCTAGACCTAAACATTGAAAACATACTTAAAACGGGATCGACAAGAAACAATAAAGTGTATACAAGGTCGCCAAGATGCACATATTATAATGACTTCTACACTTTATCATTTTCCCATGGCTATTTACTTATTGTTTCAGTGATAGATAACAATAAAGTTTAAGATTACAATGACAGCTGAAGGCTGAATAATTAAAGATAAACTCATTGGGGTGTTTTTTTTAAAAAAAAAAGTAACTAATTCATGTGCAAGTACCGTAGCACGACTATACCACTATATCCTAATGTAGCTTCATCCAAACTATTTGAATGGGCTGAGAAACGAATATGTCATTGGGTGCATTTTTTCCTACTCCGGACAGATGTGTTTTAGAGACACATCTTTTGTAAACGAATCAATTGCTTGATAAAAACAGCAAGACGATTTCTGCTATTCAGGGTTAGCACATATCCGATAATTTTTATAACATCCTATACTTTTCCTTTCTCTACCGTCCTCTTTTTCCGTACTTGTGAAATGATGCATGCCTTTGGAAAAAGCATTGAATTTAAAATTGATGTTCACTCGAACGAAATTTTATTGTTAGGACACCCTGATGAGGCTGCCGGTAAAATGCTTCAGGGCTCTTTGATATTAAAATTAACCGAGGCTATTAAAGTTAAAGCTGTGAATTTATCATTTACTGGAAAAATGAAAGTATCCTGGTCAGAAGGTAAAGCAAATTTTCAGAAAAGAAAAAATTGTAGAATCTAATATATAACGATTAGGTGTTGGGCATCACCAGCATTACCATAAACAAGAGCGTACAATATTTTCTCATGTGTGGGAATTCGTCAAGCCTCCACCTCATTCCTTGCATTCCTCGAATCTTTTGAATGCAACACACAGTACACCCAAGAAGACCTCTACGTTGAGTGCCGGACTACACAAATGGGACTTTGAATTATTGATTCCTGGCAACTTACCACCGACTTTGGATTCAGAAATTGGCAGCGTCAGTTATAAACTCAAGGCAACCATCGAACGAACAGCGTTTGTCCAGAACTCCGTCAAAAAGAAGAGCATTCGAATCATACGCTGCATTTCACCTTCCGAATTCGAACTTGTGCAATCTTTAGAAATTCACAACACATGGGCTCAAAAGATGGTCTATGATATCAGCGTTCCATCAAAGTTATATTCGTTAATGATACCATACCCATATCGTTCAAAATTTTGCCCATCGCATCTCATCTACGAGTACATGCGATCATGGCTTCTATTGAAGAATATTGTACATACACTGCAAATGGACACACAAAAACAGACTCCCGGATCGTTCGTTTGGTAAGACTGGATAATCCATTCGCTGGAGCTGTATCTACCACTTCTTCGCTGCCAACTTGGAACAAAGTGTTGGATCTCTTGGTGCCTTCAAAGTCTCCCATTATCTTTGCTGATGCCGACAGTGAAATGATCCGTATACGACATCGGCTCAAGTTCGTCATTTCTCTTGTAAATGGCGACGGTCATATATCTGAACTTAGATGTGCTGTTCAAGTGAACATCATCGAGTCATTTGCCATCACCGAAGAACTGACAGCACTACCCGCTTATGATGAAATATGGAGATCCGTTCCTTATCATCCTCAAGTAGTAGAGACATTGAGAATCCGGTCTTCTATTTCTGGATCTGGTGCCGGTGAGCCCATCCTTGGCTCTCCACCACCACCAGCGCGCGAATTGCATGATTCAAGACAACCTGTTACCATCAGTGGATGGTCACGCTTTTTATACGTATCATCATCTACTACACCTGTTACAAACAATATAAACGAAGATGGTAGATCCTCATCTGAGACTACATCTGCTTCACAGCCTATGATTATTCCGGGCTCAAACACCAGTAGTCGACATCATTTTAGGCGTCCTTCAATGGAAGACGATACAGGCATTTCTACAAACAATAACCCACTATCTGAACACCAAAATTTATGGAATGGAATTGATTTGTTAAAGGTACCGTCTTACCGTAGTACCATAGATATAAACATTTTATCAGCATCATTGCCACCAGCATATGATACTCTCAGCATCATTACCACCAGCATATGATACTCTCAGCATCGTAACTCATTTTTTTCAATTTGTAAATAAATTTTTAAATCTGCCAATGAAATGTACTCAATTTTTCTCTAAAATTACTAAATATGGTTGGCTCGAGTTAATGAAACTGAGAAATGAGTGAATGGAACTGGTAATTATGCGGATATATTTTCGTATCATAAACTTCTGAGTTGACATTACGGACTTACTTGAAAAAAGCTATCTTTCACAAGAAACTTATTAAAATGCAACCCTTGCCCACCGAAAACGCTCTCTTCAAGAGGCTAAGTGCTTCCACTCTCAAATGGAATACCGAGAGAAGCAACCAAGATCACCATTGTGAATTATGACACGGCACTTCAGTGGCAGAAAACTTATGATAAAGACTCTGAGAGGAACGTCCCGACAAAAAAAGATCCCTAGCTTCAACCAACTCATTAGCCAGCTCAACAAACGGCCATTATGTTCAATTTCTAAACGATACCATGGATATTATGAATATCTTATTATCATGGACAACGCTCCACGCCAATTCATTTTCCTGGAATGATTGATCCTGTAATCATGAAGAAAAGTCATGCCCCAATTACTCTTCCGCCCCCCCAATTCACCTGAATTCAATCCCATCAAACAATGTTGGGCTATAATAAAAGGAAAGGTTAAAAGAAACTTAAGAGACTTATTAAAAATAAAAAACAAAGAACTGATGAAACCCCCCCCCCCCAATGAAATCGAATTTCTAATATTTTGAATAAAAGAGTAATGAACAACTGTCGATGATAATTGTCATGCTGTAGTATTGCTTAATAATTTGATTTGATAACTTTAGTTTTTTCGTTTAGAAACTTGAACTCTTTGGAGATTTTGTGTTCTCATTTGCTTGCACTGCGGTTTATCCTTATCTTGACCTGAATTGGACGCAGGATTTTTTTTTTATCAAGATCAGAACCTGGACTGAGGTATTTTTTTTGTACAAACACGTATTATCTATCAAAGTGATTCAATCACACCTTTTTTACTCAACCTTCCACCTGTTAAATTTAATATTTTCTCTTCGCTATTTTATTCTTCCTTCTTTTCTTTATTCTCATATCGATATTTATATTTAATGCGCAAGAAAAGGCAAAGACTTATTTTCAATCCAGACCAGCCTGGAGATCATAGAATTCCACAGTGGAAATATAAGCGTCCTCGTGGAGAATCAATAGACGCCGAGTCTTCAATTGCACCAGCCAAAAGAAGAAAAATGGATGAAGCTACAGAGTGAAAGTTGATGAGCTGTTTGCAAAACACATTGAAGTATAAACTCAAGTATGAAATTAGACAAGCTCTCAAAGGAAAGAAAGATATCTCGCAATTAAAATTAGACATCACAGCAAGAAAGACGCTTCCTAGAGGAACCTTTACTGCTGCCGAACAAGATGCTGGAGTGAAATATTCAGAATTGGATAAATTGATGAAGAGAAAAAAGGTGAAGCCAATTAATCATTACCAAGAATTTATTTAACGAGAATTTGATCACATGGCTACTGAAGTTTGAAAAGAGATACCTGCAACAGACAAAGAGTTGAAAGATGATGACGATGCTATTTCCATTAGCTCAAAAGGAACACAAGATTCTCCAGGATCAGAGAGCATCAAAACCGAAGACGACATTGGCGAAGAAGACGACGATGAGAGTCAAATGCGAACTATATCACATTCTTTTTTGTCGCTCTTGCGATCGGATTTACCAAAAGATATCAAGCAAACTTTTTTGAATACTTTGGAAGACACTCTACGTACTTCCTCTGACTACATTATTGCATACAATATTCAAGTATTGAAAATTGTTATGCTCTTTGAAAGTAATACATTTGAACAAAAACCTGACTCCTCCATAGTCTTCACTCCTAAAATAAGCTGTTTGGTACGCACAGTTTTTCCTAAAGATTTTCCCATCTCAGAAAATATTAACTTTCCACCTACATTGGATCCAGCCCTCTTTAACAATTCAAGCTTTAAAAAGATTTTGGTGACTTATTCAACAGTTCTCATCTCCAATTCCTGCACAGCGACTATTTTGGTTCTGGAAGCTCAAGAAGAAAAGGCTCATTTCCGTGCCGAGATGCACTCAAAGGCGCATTCACTTCTCAACAGAAAAGAGAAGAAACAAGGGAACCCTATGTCATGAAATTGGCATTATCAAGATATATGGTCAACTTCAAGAATATGTGGTCAAATACCAAACGCTATTATCGTTTATGTGGTGATCTAGCTAGGCTACACTCATATTATTGTCAATAAAAACATATCAACATCTATACATCATTCTTGATTTAGTAATCATACCAAAAAGAAATAGTTAGTACTATTAAATATTATATCATTAGTATTTCGTTAGCACGAGAATACCGTTGTATAAGGAAACTAAGTCATTGAGTACACGTGCATTAGTGAAGCAACAAGTAGTATTGGTATCTATATTTGGTAACGAAGAACAACTTTCAATTATAACAAAGTGATAACTCAGCAGACAAGTCTTTTATATAAATACTAGAGGTTTTTATTTCATAATAAAGGACAATCTTATAAACAGTCTCAAACTACTCTATAACTGTCTTTATAATTTTACATTTACCTTGATACACAACAGTTTACTTAACAATGTATTTATTGTTCTCTTACAAATTCACTTGGCACCTGAGCGTGAAAGATTGAAAAGAGATTATATGAATAAAAAGAAGGCCGAAAAACAGGGTCAAGTAGTAGACACTTATTTGCAAAGCAATATATCTGGTGGGAAAATCATTAGAAAAAGGTCATACAATCAGCGCAGGAGATTGTTCAAAAATGAAAAATCCGAGCTTCAAGGGTATAAGCCGAAGGCAGAAAACTCAATCGACGAGTTGGAGAAACTTAAATGGACAAATAAAGTACTAAAGTGTAATACAAGATTGGAAACGTACGTCACAGCTTTGAACAAGGAGCTATTTATTTTTAGCATGCAAATGTAAATTATTGTTGATAAAAATCAAATTAGAGAGAAAACACAAAACAGAGAGCTACAAAAACCCGATATGACCCCTTAGTTGGCTCGCTTGTAGAAGCCGTAGTTGAACTGGATACCGTAGCTGATACAAACCCCGCGGTAGCTCAAGAGATACTTGAAAACGAAGATGACTCTTTTGAGATTTCAACAGACTCGACAAGAAGACGTCTCAATGTATTAAAGGCAATACTACGAAATTCGATATATGATACAAAGGAGTTGAAGGCCAATTTAATCAAAGAACGATTACAGAAGTTGCTTCCGGATATAACTGATCAAGAAATTGCGGCAATTACTAACATCTACAACTTTTTGTTACCTTACATCCCTGAAAAGTCAAAGGTTTGGAACGTTGCTCACCAACTGCCGTTTTTTTTTATGTCCAATGATCTTTTGAGAATTGCAGGATATGCCAAATTTTGTGTTTCGATAGCGCCATTGCCCAACTTGAATTCTCTTGCTGCTCTCAAAATTGATGCTCCATCATTGTTCTCACTCTTTAGTATATCCCAATCTGGGAGAAACATGGACATATTCGATCTCGACAACACAGTAAAATTCAATCGACAGAGCTCCATCGAATCAAAAGATGGTGTATTTAGCTCATTTTTTAACATTCAAAAGTTGTATGCAATGTGTTCAGGCCATGGATTGGATTTTTCCCAAAGCATGTATCTTTTTCCAAAGATAAAAATACTGCGCATTAACGGGTATGCAAAGACAACGTCGCCAGAAAATTCCGTATTGACTACCAAAGATAAAGGTAAAGGGAAGGCCGTCTCTCATAAAACAAGTGGCACAACAGAACAAGTCTCTCGTAAAAAGATTGACAACACAAAGCAGGACTCTGACAGGATAGCCACACTTCAAGTCTCAATTAACAAGATACAAAAAGATCTGAAAGACTTAAACCAACGAAAGTCGATATTTTTGATCAACAATCGTATCAGACTGCTGAAGAAAGAATGGACTAAAAAAAGCGGTACAGATGTATTGTCAACAGACGAAAGGACACAGAACAAGACTCTTTTCGATCAAGTCACCCATGAACACTACAAAGGTATTGGACAAGTAGAGGAGTTCCAAGTACATGAGGATCTTTTGAATTCTGGGAATTTGGTATTTTCGGAGACTGACAATGGCCTGGTGTCCATGACAGAATCGGTTGGAATATCTTTAGATCGGTTTCGATTCCATATACAGCTATATAATAGATTTTCTGCTCTTAGTGAACGTAAGATCAATATATTTTTTATGTTTATGAAGTGTACTAACCCTTTCTCGAAGAAATCTCTTCTTCTTTGACTCAAGAACTAGATGCGAAATCTTCCTTTTTCACGCTTCCCACGTCATTCAAAGTTTATGCAAGAGAAGTCCAATATGGCACGGACGCCCTATCAAGAAAAAAGAAACTTGAAAAAGATAAAAAGCAAACGGACCTCGACATAACTGCAATTGAAAACAACATGCGGGAGAACTTAATTCAGCAAGCTACTACTTTTGAGGACTTGGAGCATCGTTACAAGGAGCAAATTAGAAATGAAACAATTTTCGACGCTTTTATTATTCAAAGAATCGCTCAAATCAACAGTATACGTATGAATTACAGAAAACAAAGTACAGTGATAGACTATGCTCGCGAGAAAAAGAATTTTTAAAACAAGATAGAAAAAATTGCATGATCATGTTTGTTGGAAATCGTGGAGAGGGTATTGGGTCACGAATCAAGGGTTTTTTTGAAATATGGAGGAAAATGAAAGCCAAGAATTCATAGCAGATATTGCTCAGTATGCGTAACGAACGAGCACAACACTTCCCAAACCTGCATGTTTTGCTACAACAAGCTACTTCACCCAAGTAAAATAATAACGAAAAAAGATGGCTCAAGGTTTTTAAAGAATGTTAACGGATCGTTTTATTGCGTAAATCCTCTTTGCCCTTTGTCGTCGCAAGCAAGATCGATGCAGGCCCGAGATCGACTCAGTGCTTTAGCAATTGGTGTTTCCGGCCTGTCTACATTGATTTTTGGAGAGACTCTTCCACAATTCAATCACAAGCTCAGCGGATATAATGCTGACAAATTCGAAGCAAATGCTGCCAATTTTCTGAACACGAAACAAGGTCAAGCCCATGTACGTTGTGCATAATACTTTTGGTAAGCTTTGTTTTCCTTTCTGAGAACAGTTCTAAATTTTTATCTAACACTTAATATACCGTTACAGTATTTCACCAAGGCAGTAATAGCCATCATTAATCATGTAATTTTTTTTAATATCAATACACTTATTACCAAATCCCAATTTTCATGCAAATTTGCCTCGCATTCTCTTTTGTTCTCGATAAAAAATACCACCGCTACACCAGACAACCTAGCTGTTTTTGCGGCCTTATACAATTTTACCCGAAGGTAATACAGAAATAGTATTTTCTAATCAGGGGAATATACCTTGTAGGTCTTTCCCTTTGGCTTGCTATCTTCTTCCTTTGCTCTTACGGATACTTCGTTCATAGTTTCATCCAGACTACCTCTAATCTCTCCTTTGTTCAGAAGGTTGAGCATCTTGATACTTTCGCAATGTCGTAAGAGTTTTTAAATGAAAAGGATCAATTTCTTCGGCCCATTTCATGGCATCATTGCCTTGTTCATCTAAAATATTTCCTTGTCCGTTTTCGTAAAAGTAAAATATCAATTTATTTATATTTTTCCCATATCCAAAAACTTGTTGAGGTGTTTTGTTGAATGACGGATCCAACCTTAGCAGTTATTTGCAGTAACATTTTTACAGCTTATTCAACTCTATCGGCAACTAATTCATTCTACATAATGGGCGTTTTGCGTATTTCTTACTTTTTTAGTATAAAGCTTGAATTTTATATAGAAGATTTTGTTAAAGTCACACGTCTAACGAGCGGTGTGCAGTGAGAAAAAGATGGATGTGGGGGTAAAACCCTATAATTTAAAGATGGGTCTGAGCCATATATGTATTGGCGATACGTATGGCCGTGCACACGGCATCGTCTGGGATGAAAGGAATATCATCAATGATAGTATTCCAGTAGTGTTTCCAAATGGCTTCCAGAATTGATGCAAATAAAAACACTGGGGTGGTTTGTAGGTTAAAAAGCTGGCTGGTTGGAAAGCTGAAAGTATAGATGCTGTGAAGGACCTCAGATGGTTTTAGAAGATATAGAGCTGGTATTTGTGGGTACGAGTAGGTAAAAGTTTTTTTCCATATTTGACAGACCCGTTGACAGGTTACAAACACATTTTCGGGATAGTGGACGTCTGACGAACAGAGGGGACACAACGGTGAGAGTACCTTGTCTGGCAAGTAACGATGCATGCTGGCAGCGGTGTTGATTTTGTTACGGAGAATTTGATACCAGACGTTTTTTACACGAAAATTTATCTTGGAGTTCCAGAATATTTATCAAACACGACCAGGTATTCGATTACAGTAGCCTTGAACATTGATTTACGAAGCACCATATCTAAACGAAATGGACGAGCAAAAGTTTGAGCGGGTGGTAGATTCCGGTTAAAAAAATGAGCTAGTAATTGACTATCAATGGTGCCTCTTGAATGGAGGGTGGGTATCAAGACCTTACGGAAGAACGGAAACAGACATGCGGTATTATTCAACACTCATTGATTAAATCGAGAGCCAAGAATGTGAAACCGTCCTCCGGGTATCTCGGTGTTGTTTGTTGTAAGACCCGCATAGTCGCAAGTGACCAAACAAACTTTATATCTGTTAGTGATGAAGTGTAGCATGTCTAATACAGAAGTTCTGTTAAATATACCTGAATTATTCCGTAATGCGGGTTATCAATATACCTTTTGAGTTGCCATGAATGTTCTTCAATTGATTTAAAATATGCATGTCACACTCCAGAAGAGAAGGGGGTTTTTGCATTATCCATTGGTGAGACGAATACATAGTTTGCCAAAGACCGTTCATATAAATTGTCTGTCATCGCTCGCAATAACTCCACTTGTGTTACTTGACTTTCGGTTTTGCACAGACTTCCGACAATAACCAACTATTGTGAACCATTTTTTCTTCATATCTAATATTGTTGATTAGTATTTTATAAGAGTGCTTGCTATAGTCTTGAATAAATGTGCTATTTAAACAAAATATATATGAATATTAAACCGGTTTTTTTTTTTTTTTTTTTTTTTTTTTTTTTTTTTTACCATGGTGTTTTTGTTTTAACACGTTCAACAAACGATTTCTTTTCTTTCCTTCAGTGCCACCTTTCAACATTTTCTCGAGCATTCGACTAGCAAAAAAGCTAAGCCAGCAGTTGTGCACCATAGTTGAGGATATTACAGATTTGTTCCAACTGAACTATTGAATTTCAAACAGGAAGTAAAGTCATAATGATAAATCATTCTATTCCACATACTCCCACTTGTCATCTTCTATCTTGTTGCATAATGTGCATGTGGATTAATCACTTGTCGAGCACAGTATAATTTTACTCCACTCAATAGTTTTACACGTACAAGGTCATTGGTTACTGATTAATCTTGATATGAAATCTTTCTTAATTTAATATACGCGGCTGAGATTCATTTATTCCCATTTTGCATTGCACTAGTACGTGATGTTATTCTTTGATATGATTAATGAATAGAACTACACCGTATAGTCTGTGGGTTGATATCACGTTTATCATTTTACCTAATATTTCATTAACAGTTAGATCTGACATCTAAAGATCCATCTCATAAATTAATATAAATACCCCCATAATTTTCTGTAGTAGTCTCTAAACGAATTTTTACAATAGAAGGAGATACCTCAGTTCTAACAGTATTTCCCTGTCTTAAGTTCCTTCTAATTTTATACATCCCAAATAGCCATGTATTGAACGAATTCTCAGTCTTAAATTCACTGGTGTACCTGTGTATTATTGTGAATATGGACTCTGTAGACAGTTCCTATTTTGAAAAACGATCATCATTAAAATTTTTTTCAGTAACTAGCTGAAATGAACTCTTTGGTTTGAGCCCTGATTTCTATTGCCGTTTTAATTAGTAGCGTTATAAATATTCATAACTAGAAAAATAATTAACAAATTTTGTAATGTCATCGTCTTCCTTATCATCAATATTATTCTCTCCTAGTTCCTTTGTGGTTGTATAGAAATGGTATTGTTGTAAATCTCCATAGATTGTTGCTTCACTCATTATGCAAGGATGCAATGCATTAGTGGCGAAGCACAGATCTACGTCTTCCATTCTTTCGATCTTTTTTATACATAGAGTTGCAACATCAGGACTTTATTTTACTAAAGAAAATACAACTTGCTTTTTCTTTGTGGACCATCCTTAAAATTAAGCGTGGTGCAAAACCCGCCGTTTGAAAAATATTTCAAAACCGCAGTTTGATGAGCGCTACTGTATTATGCTATTGGACTGTTTTAGTTAATTTGACTGTAAATATAAACCCCTAAAAACATTACTGTCGTCTGTACCTTCAGCTAAATTAATCTAGTTTAAAGACCTGGAAAGCTATAAAGTAGGGAAGTCTAAAATAATTATTGGCATGTAAGCTATCTGTGGCTCTCAGAAGTCTTACAGTCTCACCTTTGTATCCATAGTTAGACATACTATAACACCGGTACAGACATGGCAGTAAATTGATACGAATGATACACGGTGAAAGTAGTGACATCACTTATTTCACCTATCTCTTTTATTGGCAACGTTGTGCAACGTTTGGGAGAAGTAGTGGAGGAGGTAAGAGGACGTTGTTTGTTAACAAAGAACTCATAAAAGGCAGGCCACATTTGGGATTTTACGTATACAGGCACGAATTACCCGTGTGATGAATATACTTGACCTGGATTTAGATCTAAAAATATTATAGATAAAGTTTGGACTTGTGTTTAAGGGGTTACCCACGCTCACGAAATATACTCGCACAAAAATATCATAAAGTTCACACGATTACATTTAAAATCTGGGGAATTGATTCATGGGTTTTCCGAAACACGATCGATTAATATGAAAAGGACCAGCACAAGAACATCCGTTTCAAAAAAGAGTAGTAAAAAAATAGAGAAACCCTATAGGATTAACCTGTGTGTAAATTCTGCATTCTACAAAAGTAAAATAAATTCAAGGCTCATGCAAATCATTGTTATCTTTATCTTGCCCCGATAATCACCTTTTTTAGAGAAAAAAGATACTGAATATTGAAACGCAATTTAATTATATTTTTTTTAGGTCTGCAAGACGTACTTGTCTAGTTTGCAAGATATTCTTGATTAAACATGTTTTATAAAAAACTTTTGAAGATGCCATCGAAGTATTTTCGCCAATTCAAGTAATTTATGAACATATGAGCATGTGTTGGAAATAATAATAATCTCGGTAAAACAGTTTTGTTTTGAAATATGGTTTATCGGATGCGTAAACATTTAAAAGCTCAAGTTTCACCAAGTGAGAATATTAATATGATTGCACCACCTAAACGAAAAAGAAATGGATCAAAACGCTTGCAAATTGAAAATAGGGTCAATCTATCTCCATGATTAAGTTCAAATAAATTTGGCGATACACGTTCGGAGTCGCTAATTCATTCCCGAATCAGGTATTTGTACTTCCAGATTCCCAACCTTTGTACACTAGGTGGCAGAAAATTTAAAGAAGTGCAGTGGAAGAGATACGTTCAAAGGTTCTATACCCATTTTTTTTATTTTTTCATTTTTTTTTTTGTTCTTGCCATATTATCGAAAAAAAATAATAAATCCATTCATCCGTACAACATCAGCGGGGTATCAGTTGTAACTATTCATGTACTTTTGGACTGGACTCTGAGCAATGTGTGTTTGCTAACCTCAGACCAGCAAGTGAAAAAAGGACGTATAAAGGATAAGAGTGAACTAATCAGCACATGACGGATTACAATTTCCGGAGATCTATATAAATCGGCCTTGTTTCTTCTCTTGTTATTAATACTTTTTCTTTTCATTACATATTTTGTCTTCTTTACACATAAAAACTATGTCTATCGATACTCGTTCAGAAACATTTCCATTAATGAACAACTTATCTGTTAACTGCATTGATTTTACTATTGTAGAAAATCAATCGTTTCAGAAATCAACCACTGTCATGAACAATGAAAAAGATAACTCAACACTACAAAAAAGAGATTTTTGTAAGAAGCCCTGTTTGCAAAACCATATATTTGAGACATAGCTAATCATCTTGTTTTATCAACTATAGGTTACATGAACAGTAACGATGATTCAATTTCTGTCATGTCTCATGATGAGGATGATCAAAGTATTGGTACGTATTATATCGCAGTTTCATTTTTGTAAATGTTTGTCCAACGTTGATATTTTATTAGACAGCGGAAAAAAATTAGGTCGCAAATCAATTGTCGAAGAATACGATGTATGTATTTTCTAACTTGGAAGCTTATTGGGCACATTCTCTGACTATTTTTTTTCCCAAAGGAACCTGAGAATGAAGAAAATCAAATCAAACGCAAAGCACAGAATCGAGCCGCCCAAAGAGCTTTTAGAGAACGCAAAGAACATTATGTCAAAGAGCTCGAAAATAGAATCAGACAAGTTCAAGACAGTCATCTTCATGCCACAACACAATTATATCAAGAAAATCAGCAACTGAGATTTATTATCTATAGATTAGAATTAGAAATTAGTAACCTTAAAGGTACTACAACATTCGATCATCGTCCAGGAAACGAGTCTTGTTTATTATCCATTGGTCCACCACCAGATTTAAAGGCATTGCTACCTTCATCGCCTCCAAAAATTGCTTCTTTGTTACCTCTCCAAATTCGCCCAGCCTCGGTTGAGCATTGTACATTAAGAATCATCCCAAATTCCCCGGATAAGAAGAAGAAAAAAGTACATCATGAATCGACTTCTGAAAACATTCAAGATACAGCATCTAACAAGTCCAAAAAAGTTATTACAAAGAAGACCAGTCTACCCTCTACCAAAAGCAGCCCCCCTAATAGCACGTCCAGTCAACAGTTTACATTTGCAATCACTACACCTGCAACACTTCGCGCAAGTTCAAACAGCGAGTCGGCTCGTAAAAATGAGCAAATCCAGGCAGTGCAACTATATCCAAATCATAGTCATCCTGCCAATTACTTGTTGGAAAAGAATTACAAAACGAAAACTGATGTCACACCTGCATTATCTCCAACAAACTATAGCTCAAATGATAGTGTGATCAGTAGTTCATCTGATGAAGAAGAAAAAACCGCTGATAAAAAAACCCAAGAGTTCACTGATATTATGCTCCTTGACACAAGTGGTAACTTTGATTTCTCCGAATTCACGAGTGATACTATTTCATCGCCTACACTAACGCTCAACCAAATTTTAGCGAGTCCTTCTTGTCAGGATTGGGTAACCTTTTAAATTAATTGGTGAATAGCCAATGTACATATTTCGCCCCTCTCCCAGACTTTTTTTTTTCAATAAAGTTTGTAAATAGTTCCATTAGAAAATCGTTGGGGCACGTCCAAAATACCTAGATTGGTATTCATATTCGTGTGACATTCGTTAGGATAGTGTAAAATAGGCTGACCGGATTGGCTACCCAGGAGTTAAACTCTGCCTCTACTACAGGAACAAATAAAACTCCTTCATACCGTATGTGGTCCCTCCTGGGAATATTCCTCAACAAGCATGGCCATGAAAGAAAAGAAAAAATTGATATATTTCAATATTGTTTCATTACCACGCTACACTTGTAAATGACAGGGTGCTTATTCATATAATATACCATGCCGAAATGCCGGCTGGTACAACGTAGATTAGCTGTTATCACGGTTTTTTATCTATCTTCTTGTGTATTTGATAACTGATAAAACATTTTGGTAAACCCAATGTTTATTATTCTAACTTATATTTAGACATTATTTGACCGGAAAAAGACGTGCAACAAAGTATGCGCAAATTTTTAAGCAGAGCAGGTTCAAGCCGTTGAAAGAAAAATAAAAGTAGGAGTATGCCTCAATACTACTACTACAAAGTTCGTAGGCTCTATTCTGATGGTACAACTGTATGTAATATATATGATTGTACATTGATTTGCAGTCTGTTTAGAAAAAAGTATTTTGAATTTGATAATTGTCACTGTTTATTTTTCTGATACAATTTATAAACCTTAAGATTGTATTTTAAAATTTATGTCATCATAATCAGTACATTGACCATTTTTATACGATGAGCGATCCTTTTTCGCTTCTATTTAATCAAAATTATATAGCTTATTTTCTTTGTTTAGGTTTAATTGAGCATGACAACCATCAACAATATCAAGTGGTAAAGAATTCTACCGTTTAATCCAGCTTACAAAGGGAAATGACATAACGAAACTCAAGGACCCTTAAAAGCAGGGTCGTTACCTAAACACAATGCATATGTTTCTTCCCCTGTATTGTAATTACACTTTGATTTAACCCATCATTAATGTAAGCGGTTCCTTTCTTAGTGTGTTTAAAAGTCGCACGATTACTACCTTGTGTCGCTTTATCAATGTTGGATTCTCCTTTTTTTTAAAGATTCAATACACCATTGATCCAAGTGGTATTCCTGGGCAGTGTTTAATTATGTGGATCAGGTATGTTTAACGCTTCATCTAGCTTAGGGGCCGGTGAATCCATAAGTGTCAATGTCGGATTGATCGATTCAGCCAACGGTGCTCTGTATGGCTGCATTGCCATTGTCCGTTTCTTTGCAGGACCTTCACAAACACGGTGGGTGTAAAACACACATTGACTGTAAGCTTCAGTGAAAAGTATCATTACATCTACCGATACATACTGTTTATAGATTGGTTCGATTGGCTACGCAACCTATGCTGCTGCCATGTGGGTTTATGATCGTAAACAAGTTTCGTAGTAGCAGCCGGGGTTATTTTACAATGTTTAGCATCACTATTTTGGAGTGCTCGGGTAAATAAAGAGATCGTTTAAATAAGAAATAATATATCTAAAAACAACTTTTGAAGGGATCTATCATGATGTCTTGTTTGTTTGGAAAGAATGGTGTATGATTTATCTTGTTCCGGCTTTTTTTTAGCCTTCAACTGGTTTTATTCGTACCAGTTCCGTGTTAATGCGGCTTGCTTTGATCCTTCCGCTAGAGTATTAAACAATACCATGTATTGGGGTCTTTAAATCATTGGCTCGCTCTTGATTGGACTTTTGTTCCATTATCAAGGCATGTCACGTCGTAGTCGTGGTCTTGTGTCGCTTGTTGTCTTGTTCTTAATTGTGATGGGTGTCTGGGCTGGGGGATTCCATTTCAATGGTCAATCAATAATGATTATAATTACCCTATTGGCTGGAAGGATTCTGGTTTTGGTGACCCTTTTGGACTATACATGATGTACAGTTTCACAGATTCATTATATCAATCTTACCTTTATTGGTTCATGGGAGCCATATCTAATGATCCTTCTTTGCTTGCTCGTTATGCTGGTTTTAATAAAGCTACACAATCTGCTGGCGCTGCGATCTCTTTTGGTATTGATGCTGTAGATATACCTTTACGCTGGCAGTGTCTCATTTGCTGGATCTTGGTTTTTATCTCTTTCCCTTTAATTGCTACTGTTGCCGATAGCAGTTGGATCACTGAACCGCATTAAATAGATCAGCTCCATTGCAAACGAAAATGTACATGTCGAAAAATTACATTCATTTATAGCTAAGATTGTAGCAGGGCTTTCTTGTACTTATACCACACAATAAAACGATTTTTTTTACAACTCATAATTTTTTTATTATGATAAATAGTACAGATTAGGTAATTAATAGAAGTATGAACAAGATAAAAAAAAAGGGAGAGGGGGTATCTACAAGGTGTATGTATACAAAGTCTTATATTTGGTGCTGCGAAGGTCTATCCTTCATTAATAACTCGTAGATACCATTGCGGACAGCATCTTCATCATATTCGGAATAGTCATCTTCTTCAATTTCGACAGTAGTCACAGGATGATCCCTTGAATTTGTATGCGTGGGATCCATTCTGGGCGACATGTTATTGAGTGCATCAATTCTGCTGCTGTATGTGGAACGTGAATTCCACGTGTGAGTTGAAATATCGTCTTCTTCTTGCGGGTGACTTGATAATCGGTGTTTGAGCTTCCGAGAGGAAGAAGATTTTACACGTATCGAGTGATCGCTATTGTTACTCCTGTGACCAGAGCTAATTATACTCTCGGAACCGATACCTGTCTGATGATTTTTATTGTTGTTTTGGTTCGCATTTTTTAAATTATAGCCCATATGCTTTAAAATAGCAGCCAAATGCTTCATGATGTCCATGTACTGATCCTGGCTCATTGGCTCGTTACTGAATCGTGCTGTCTCGTATCCTTCTAAATAAAACAATCCCAATCGTTTATCAATTAATCCCTGTTGCATTAGAAATTCCATATATTGACGTACAGGAACATATAATGGACGAGCATACTCTGGATTAATGCTAATGGCCACATTTTCTAATTGGTAAACATGGTTAGATACTAGCTATATGTATACCATTTGATCATTTTACCAACAATAGCAGGAGTTCTGGCAATTGCCTGTTTAAAATCCAATCCTTCAAATAAAGGAGTGCCTAGAACGAATTAATGATATTAGAACGATTGTGAAAAAGGATCTTTATGATTATTTACCTGGCTTGGCCCAACCCACAGCTTGAATATCTTCTGGTCTAGGTTCTGCCATTCTCAATGCTTGTTTCGCTTGCTCGAATTCTTCCCGAATCTTTAAAAAGACTTTCTATTCGACAAGTGTTAATATGAAATTTTACATTGATTTAACAGTGTCAAATTTTTACTTTTGGCAAATCTTCTTTTTTTATAGGAATATATAGCTTAGGGATATCTTGTAGAGAGGTTCTTACAGTCAGCATGCGACTACATGAGAAGAGCAAGGAAGCAAGTGCCTATGTTACCTGGTTAGTTTATTGATTTTATCTTTACTCTATTGTCTGGCGTACCAATAAAACATAGCTACCACCGACAACAACCAAGTTACGAAAGTCAAACCTGCCATTGTTGGTTTTGTCGGTTAATGCTTGAATGATGACATCGGCAGCTGAAATAGCAACACAGACAGCAGTTAGGAATATCAAGAGAAACAGCGAGGCTGTGTAAAGGTAATGGGATACTCTCACAGACTTCATATTTATAGGTGAACAAAAAGAAGAAGAAAGAGATAAAAGTTTTCGTTTTATTTAAATATGCTGTACGATTCCCAAATGGGGATTCTTGTGACCGTAGTGAATACAAAAAAGACAGACTGGTTTGTTTTTTCCTCTTTTGTTTCATTGTTTATTCTTTTTGTTAAAAATGGACAATGCTGTGAATAATGTGGTCGCTAATCTCATAAGAGCGGCAGCTGGTTCCAGTGCAAAAACTGTGTCAGACCAAGATGTCGATAAATATGTTGCAGATTTAATTTTGAAAGAAGCAGAGGAGAAACGGAAAAAGTACAATCAAGTGGGTGTTCAAGCGTACCAGCCCAGTGGATTGTAAAGTAATATGTATAGTCAGACATTTGGATATTTTCACTCATTAATAACATAGACCCTCTAAACCAAAACCAAAACCAAATACTCGATTCTTATTAAACATGGTAAAGGCAACAGATAGTCATAACCAAGCTGTCATTAAAGCAAACGAAGACAATGTTGCGAAATTAAGAGAAGAGAGATTAGAACGAGAAAGAAAGGCTAAAGAAGAACAGAAAGCACGAGATTCAAGGCGTCGTCATAGACACGGTGATGATCGACGCTCTAGCCACAGGAGTAGTAGGGACGATAGAAGACGCAGCCATGGTGATAGGAGTAGTCGTGACCACAACCAGGACAGAAAGAGTAGACACCGTGAAAATAGTGCGAGTAGTGCGGAAAGTGTGGATAAGATACATATCGAAACATTGAAGCGTGGACCTACCAGATCACTGTCTCCCTCACCACCACCGCCAAAACAAGATGTGCATTTTAAAGGGAGAGGAAAAGTCCGTATCAATGTATCATCTATGGATAAGTACTTTTCAAAGGGATATGACCCTACCATGGACATTGATTCTGACAAAGAAGAGTATGTTTTTGGTACGGAAACAGATTCTTCTAAAAAGCGCAAGCATAAAAAGCATAACGAAAGTAAGAAGAAGAAGCATAAAAAGAGTACCAAAAAGAAGAAGCATTATACCTCGTCTTCTTCCTCATCATCAGAAGAAGACACAGTAGCACCACCAAAGCCTGTTAGAGCTTGGGACCTTGGTAAGGTGTAACGATAGAGAATAAAAACCGGAATTACCTGATAAATTACCCACACAACATTCTATTTATGAACATGGTTTTCAGTTCGTAAATTTTCTTTATTTGTTTGCATGCATAGTGTTTAATTTCTCAGTGTAAGTGGGGGCAAAAGTGCCCAGGTATCATTATCCACGAAATTCACGCAAGACACGCTATTGAGACAGGTCAGGTTTATAAACTAAGCTTCTACCATTGTATATCGTACCTCTACACATTTGTCAACGTGTACGTTTCTGATTGCTGTACTTTTAGCTTCCGTGGCTTCTTTTTCTGCTTCTTTCGATAGCCTATCCATAAAAATGATAAAGTCTAAATATATCTTTTACACTGCTCATTAGTCTAGCGTTTGCCTGAATTGACTTGTCCACTTACCAACAGGTCCACTTCTTCTTCCACATAGTCTACGTTAAATGCCTTCTTTATACTTTTTTGAAAGTTGGTGCGATTCATGTAGTGAAAAAAAAAAAAAAAAGGACAAAAGACTAGGAGAAATGTAACTGTGTCGATTTACCCAGTCACTATTTATTTTGGCTGGTATAAAATTGTAGAAACAAATGGACACCTCTCTTCCTCTCTCTCTCTCTCTCTCTCTCTTTATCTCAACCCGACATGAAATTATACAATACCAGTAAGCCTTGCCATCGAATTACCTTTCTTTCAAAGTCAAAATTACCCAAAAAGCCATGTAACAAAAAATTGACAAATTACTTGTCAAGCAATCAAAAAAAGGTAATTTCCTTCGTGTTTCCAATTAAAAATTACATCATTTCATGCTGTATTTTTTGCTAGTCTCGGTATTCACACCTTAAATCCTGTAAAATCCAAAACCAAATGGTTTTAAAGCAAGGACACTCGAGAGTAGAAAAGAAGCAAAAACAAAAGAAACAAGAAGAACACTTGAATAAGCTGCGGCAAGAAGCTTATGCGGACTTGCATGCCCAATTGCAACATTATAACGACGAATTCATTACTCGCATGCGGTATGAAGAGAGTCTACGCTCTGTGCCATCGACAGATTCCCTATGTAGTACAGGGACTGAGGAGTCTACTATGCAAGACCTGGCAGACTTATTCGCAGCCGGTACTGTTAAAGATTATAGTCAACTGATTGAGTGGGAGTCCTATACCGTAAGTAACTCATATTCAACACGACACACAGTTACTTATACTCTTGGTAGAACCCACCAAACTACTTTGAATTTGAAGGGGAATATGGCAATCTTTGGTAAAAGAAAAATATCCCGTCTATAATAGTCTTCTTCCTTTATTTTTTCATGTTACATATACTTCAAACGTCTTCCTTACATCTCTCGTACACATAAAAAAAAATTAACTCTTGTGGGAGATTAAATTGATTGGTTCCTTTTGTTGTATAAATCGCTTTGACCGCACGTTTATTTATATCTTTGAGATCTTATCGTGACTCCCGTGACAAAGCCACTAAATCACATCTCACTGTTTGATAATACACCTATCTCTTTCTACTAATGTTTCGAACTATGTAGAAATAGCTTCCGTACCTTTCATGCACATCTACGCCTGGATTATTAAACTGTTGCTTTGCATATTTACAAAGCCATCATTTCAATAAGCGTCCCACTACGGGAAGATGAAGCCATCCTGGGTTGATTTCAAAAAAAAATGGGTCGATCATACTTCAATTTAACTTGGTCTGTGCTTCCATCGCCGATTGGCGGGGTTTCTTGTGTAATCACAATTTTATAACATGGCAATGGGTTGACACTGTACTCCTTGGCCATCGCTTTTTTGTGTTTGGTTCAAACAAAACATG
Source organism: Mucor piriformis (assembly GCA_943193625.1). Classification (NCBI taxonomy): domain Eukaryota; kingdom Fungi; phylum Mucoromycota; class Mucoromycetes; order Mucorales; family Mucoraceae; genus Mucor; species Mucor piriformis. Next base: position 1,822,836 of record OW971871.1, on the reverse strand, counting down.
CGGCATCACATTGAAAGTGTCTTGGTAGCTGACTACAAATAAACTATTGTGACACAATCAACATTGTTTTCTTCTTTGTTTTGTTCAACTTTGCTCTCTTGTTACGGGTTTCTTCCGAAGCCCTCTTTTCAGACGTAGTGAGAGGATTGAATTCACAAATCCAATCTGAATGCAACTTCAGCGTCCCCAATTATTTCTTGATCTCTCCTTTTCTGCTATTAACAAATTCAAGTACTCTGTACCAGGCTTCATTATTCAATTCTTTGACCAAAACTATCGTAACGATCCAAAAAATCTTTTGTGCGTTTGGCGATACGTAGTATGCCTTCATGCTCGTTATTCGGTCGCTTTAGATGGCGTTTTTTTTTTTTTCAGCTTGGTTCAGATTAACTGCAATTTGAATGAGTTCTACACAGTAAAACCTGTAGCACACTCTTAATGTAACATGTGTTGTAACAATTGAAATAAAACCTTTGTTTTTTTGAAGTCGTAAGGGGGGCAGTGTGTATAGTTTAATTATTTACAAGAAGCATAGAGTAGGGTGGTGGTGGGGGAATATTAAGTTTTTTTTTGTCATATTTTTATGCCATATCAGTAGAAAGTGAGTTCATAAGATCCATCATAGCGCCTGTTAAAAAATTAGCTTATCATAGCAAATGTTCGGTTTCATGATAATTACCTATGCTTGGAGAACGATTATGTCGTGATGAAGGCGGAGATCCCATCAACTGTTCAAATAACGGGTGTGTAATTGGATCTAATTGTTGATGATGATGTTGGTAATCGGCTGTAGGCGACCCAAAATCAAACCCACTCGTTAAATGATGTGAATCAATAGGTTGTAGTGTTGGCATCCCAGCCGTCATTTGAGCAAACACATCATCTGTCCAAACAGTATCACTGCTTGTAGAAGCCGGTGTTTCATGGTGACGATTAAATACGCTAGACTCGTCCCATTCATCTTCTGCTATATTCAAACCGCCTCTGATATCAGGTAAACCTTTTAGTCTTCTCCAGGTATTTGTACGGTTGACATCGTAATTGATGGCTAGGTACCAGAATTCACTAAAGAATTCGGCGGGTAATTCCCAGCTTGCGCTCATGGTTGGATCCCCACCGTGGTACAAAGCGCCGTTCAATAACATTGCAAAGCAACGGTCATAATCCATCTGGTCTCTGAAAATAATCATTCTATCACGCATATGCGGGGTGGGGATTAAATCAATACGTGGATCATGGGGTATGGCTAATTGCAGAATGGTTGGCTGGAGTCTTACTGCGGATTTGCCAGCATTTGATATAGCAGACTGCACTCTTAATTGAAGTCGAATTCTCTGGATTGCACTAATACTGGATGGGTCTGGCCTGGTCTCTTTTGCCTCTTCTTCTTCAGGCTGCTCCTTCCGCTTCTTCTTGTTCTCGTTATGCTGCTTAACCCACTTTGTCATTGATTCGTCTTCCTCGTCTTCTCCATCTTCAATCTTGACATAGGGAGGCTCGGGTGATAATCCATCCGGTTCATCAATCAACATTTCTTCGTCTCTGTCAGCCTCCTCCTCTTCCTCTTCTTCTTCTTCTTCCTCTTCTTGCTGAATAGGTGATTCTTTATCATCGGGAGCGTTAGCAAAATGAGCAGCCATTGTTGGTTTTAAATTGATATTATTTCTTGTATAAGCATTGACGTAAGCTTCAATAGCATGGGGAGTGGTTTTTGCCATGTCGCTTAAAGCCTCTTCAGTCAAATAAGGCGAATGAGTCGGTATATGAATATTATGGTGCAAGCAAACGAATTGCAGAGTAAGCACCACGCCTTTCAAATACCAGTTTTCGGCGCGAAATGAATCCATTTTACCCTTGGTCTGATTCAATTCCTTGATGGCGCTATTTCTTTGTTCTCGTAATTGACGAATGGTTCCTTCCAAGTCCTTTAAATGTCTTTCCTTACGCTCCCTGAAGGCTCTTTGTGCAGCTCTATTTTGAGCCTTGCGTAATGCAGGTGAAGCTGGATTGGGCTTTCTGCCTGGCTTCTTTCTGATTTTAATTGGCATACCATTTTCATCGAATTGTTGCGCTGGTTGTTGTGGAGGAGGGTGTGATATAAGCGGGATATTACTTACATAGATAGCGCCCAACGAATTAGAATTGAAGTTGCCTCCCTCGTTATACTGTTGGCGCGGTGGTTGGTGTAGAAAGGGAGGAAATTCGGAATTAGTCCATGGTCCATTGCCATCACTTTGGTCCGAAGAAGGAGGCCGGGTCAAATAATCGTCCATATTAGGTTCACCAAAATGGTTCATAGCGAATTAAAAATAAGAAGGGTGCAAGGGAAGGGGGAGTAAAAATATGTATAAAAAAAAGAAGAAGGGGAAAAGAAGAGTGAAAAAGAAAACGAGTGTGAAAAAAAAGGTTCAGGGAGGACACGGGATTTGTGTAAAGCAAACGGAATTACACGTGAATTACATTATTATTTACATGCAAAACCGCCTGCCAATCAATGGGGTAAATTCGCTTTTGACATTATGTATTTTTTTTCCCATACTTTTTCCCTCGCTTCAAAGTCCGTTTAAACCACAGCTTATAAAAAGGAACCTGTTTTTCTTCGATTGAGTTTTGTCAGCCTCATACTTCAAACAAAATATTCCCCTCCTTTTCTGCTCAACGCTGAAACTGTTTGTTGTGACACATATGAATGAAGTCATCTAAATTCGATAGTCGTATAGCTTTGGAATAAATAGCCTTATATATTCGTTGCTGCACTTACCACAAAAAAAAAAATTATAACCAACAATGACACGGATGACTTTAAGCCATCCCGAAATAGTGTATTCTTTAAGCATCTTGTTGTCATGGTTACTGTAATATAGCACTTTTACATGGTACTTACTCCTATTTATTTAATAAAAGTTTCCAAAGGTTCAACCGCTAACTAATATTAAGGATGGTTTTGGAAGTAGGTCGCACAGACTCTTGTAATACAAGTGTCACACAATCTGCCTCATCTCCGGAGTAACTCTTTTTGCGGGGTAAATAAATGTAAATGTGCTTACTTGATTTTCGGACTTTAGCATAGTTTGATTTAACATTTGGGAAATAGCATCAGTCAGTATTTTTGAGCAACTGAATGGGCCTCATTTTTTTTTTTGCTATAATTTGAAACGTTTTGAAATGGCTGTGATAGGCCTTCTTCGCTTCTATTCCTATCCTAAAAACAAGCATTCTTCTGTCAATGCTTTGTCTGAACTATTTCGAAAAGATTACGCATCTAATAAGTGTTTGTGATCAACTACGCGTAAAAATCACCCGTAATCTGTTACTAATATATCAAAGTTAACCATCATTCGAGTACCAACTGTAATTAATAAATGCATAGGAACAATGATTGTTCCTATCTTTAGGCGGTACAAAAGTCAATTAACCGGCTACTTTAATTACACGCGCTTTAGCCTGTTATACACATGTATATACACACCCGTCAAAAACCAAGCCTGTCTAAAAAAAAGACGTCGCATAACATGTTTACAGTGATCTGCATAAGGTTACACGCGATTTATCAAGATATGTGTATGAAGTTATCATTGGCATAATTGTATATGAGGGGTAAAACTCAGATGCTTTCCACTCCCCCTTCTCATCTTGCGCAATGAGTTCAGCCCCTAAAATAACATCTTAGTCAGGTATGGAACAGGTTTTTTATTAAATATTTGAAAAAGATCCTTTTTTTTGACATAAGTGCAGTCCAAACCCAACACAGATAGCTATGTTGGACCCTCTCATTAGACGTGACGATCTGATAGAAGGTACCAATGATAGCTTTCTTATTTAGCCCCCTCACAGAATACAACCTTCTGATAGAGGGCCCCACTGATTTATGAGTCTTCCTATTTTTTTGGGCAAGCAGGCCCGACATACCAGCACAGCAGACACAACCTTCTGATGTAGAAGGCACCAAAGGATATATATTAGCTCCTACATATTTCCATAAGAAAAGTCGCTCCTCTCTGACCAGACACAAGGCTTAGTTTGGCTACTTTTTTTCACAAACGGATGTTCCGTCTGTTAGAAAAAGGATTCTTCCCCCGCCGCCCCTACTTATAAGCGTCAAACTGATGACGCGAAGGGGGATGAATGGCGTGTGTCTCCCCCTCTTGAATTCCTCTCCCGTCACAAAATCAAGTTTTATGCGAAAAAAAAAGGAGATTATTGTTTACATAAACAATCTAAGAATCCAATTTTTGGCATATGAGGGTGGTGTCCGCGGAAAGTTGGCTGTAATTTTGTTTCCTGGATATTTACTTTATCCTTTTTATTCTTCAATGAAACACAAAGGGAGGGTTTCTTATTCGAGATGCGGGAGACAAGAATTCAGTTTTGTTAAGAATCAACTTCCCCCTTTTTAAACACGCCCTTTGTGTGTGTGTGCTATGCTTATATTAGATAGAATTGACACTACTACGGTTTTTTATTATGTAAAAAAAACACTCGGGTTCCTTTTTAATTTTTTTTTTCTTTTTTAAAACGGCTGAACCATTTATACAATCCAAGCAGCAGTTGCAACCATCATGGTTACAAGTGTAACCATAGATACTACTTGGTGTGTACTAGCACTTGTCGGGGAATTAGGGTTAGATGAAGGTGAACCAGATGCGTGAGCGGTAGGAGCTGAAGGTCGGATTGTACTTGTTACCACAGTAGCAGATCCACCAGATAATGTGGTAGAATATGTAGATACATGCACTAGAATAGAATAAGTCTACAGAAAAAAAGTGTTTATACAATCTCCACACTTACCACTCTGAGATTGAGCTGAAGTAGGTGCAATCGATCCACTGCTTGTAGCTGCAGCATTAATTGTCGAGAAAGCTTCAGCATTTTGGGACAGGGGCGAAGCGGGCCTAAATAAAAAAAGATTAGAAAAAGACATGTGAAAAATAAAGCCAGCTAGTCTACCAATGTGATGAGATACAAGCTTTCTGGCAAGCATCACCACCATCTTTACAGTCAACAATACAAGTGTTTGCAGCTAAAACTGTGTGGGAAAATAGTTGGTAAGGGAAGTTTTCCTTTTTGGTAGGATTTAATATGTCATTTATTTATTACCACATTTGTCCATACACACTTGGTCTGAAGGACTACAGCTACAAGCTGCAGAACATGAAGCTACAAAGAGACAAAGACTAGCAAGAGCACAAGTAGTGAATTTCATTTTTAGGAAAGAAAAAAAAAGGGAAAAATAGAATAGTGTGTCTCAAGATAAATTCAGGACCTTTTTATACAAAGATTAATCAATGCACACAGACATCATTTAACAAGAAACCCCCTTTTTTTTCATACACATTACTAGCGATAGAAATACTATATACAGTAACGTTTCTATTACTTTTTTGTTACTTGCATGTGCAAAGTGTCAATCATACCTTTTTAACCTCCCAATTTTTTTTTTATTGTAGCGTCAAATAAGGTATTTATAATAACCGCTCTTGAATTTGTCTCTCCTTTCTTATTTTCCCTCCCCTTTTTTGTATTTTAATTTGACTCCAACATTCCTTGAAAAAAAAAATGTCTACTAGTCATATCGCCTTTGAACATTTTAACCCTGAAATCGAGCTTGGTAATTTAGATGAGAATGGGAATACTATCCGACCCCGTAAGAAGCCTGGCAGAAAACCAAACCCTCCTTCTGCCGCCCAAAGAAAAGCCCAAAACCGTGCTTCCCAACGCGCCTTTCGAGAACGAAAGCGATGTGAAATGCTTGACGCCGAACAACGTGTACAAAAATACATGCTTGCTCGAGACAATGCGGTTCGAGAAACGAAACGCCTACAACGTCGATTAGATGAACTACGCTATGAAACCAATTATCTCAAGGGATACGCTCTCACACTTAAAATGGCTTGTATCGCAAACAAGGTTCAAATACCTAAAATCTGGGATACAGGGGTCAAAGATGCCTACGGCGCAGATGAATTGACTTTCTCATTGACAAAACATGTTCCCCAACAACTGGAGTTTTTTCTGGACAAGGAATTAAATATCATTAGCCTGGCAGAAGATCAACAAGTGACAGAAGACGATGACAATTTACCCCCACCATCATCCGTCTTGAGCAGTAGTCCCGAACCTTCTTCCGATGATTCTGGTGATTTTGATATGAATCAAAACTTGGCTTCCATTGCTCCTCAGCTAGCAAGTCATTTAAAAAATTCGTTCTTTCAAAAGCTGTTGAATACTGATTTAGTGGGTGAGAATCATTTGAAAAGTCGTGTAACAGACGAAGATGTCCTTGACCCAAAGACTGGTTTACCACGCAGAACCACGGAATTTACTACTAACCGGTCTGGTGATTGTACAAAAGATAAAAAGAATTTCCCACCCATGACGCCTATCGATGCAATTAATCAAATGAGAGATATAAAGAACCTACCACAAGGTATGTGGACTTTGTTTACTCCAAGTAAGTATTGTGTGTGTGTTTATTATTGGTTACTTACACGGTTTATTTGTTATAATTAGCTGAATTACAAACAAGTATTCGACATGATACACGAATTGATGTCGTGCCAGGAGCTGCGTTACGAGATCACATGATCCTGTACCAAGACTTCTATGACGCCAATGAATTATTTGCTTATTTAGCGGAAAATTCTGTGTTTCTAGGGGGTGAAATAGGTAACCCAGACTCATGGTTTGTACCTCCTAGTTTTTTCAAGCGATATTGGTTTTTGTGCCCCAACCATAAACATGACCGCACAGACAATGTGGTAGAGAGCATGGCCAACCTTGGCCAAAGTATGATTCAGTTTATGACATCAAGAAAACAAATGTATATTGAACGTGACTTTCACTCTGAACACTTTCCAACGCCTACTACAGTGGAACAGGCAGTGCAAGATGTGGTGGATCAAGCTTTTTTACAAAAAAATGATCAACACTATTTAAACGCTATTTACAATACACCCACCATGGACGATATATTTTCAATAGAGGATAATGGTCATCAAGATATATTAGCAAGTAATTTGCCGCTAGGTAAAATGGGAATGTTATATATAAAAAAAATATCTAAAATTAACTTTGTATCTATCAGAGGAGTTGATAGCCATGATAGGCGCAAAGATGAACTAATGTATGCACATACACAAATATACCCTTTTTATTTTCATAATAAAATAATAATAATGCAGGCACCACTCAATGTTTATATGAATCATGTCGTGTGTGTGTGTGTGTGTAACTTTTTTTTTAGCTACTAATGCATTAATAAGTTAATTAACAATAATAAAAAAAAAATAAGATGACAGGTTTTAATTGGAATGGTTTATTTATAATATTAAGAAGATTTCGGGTTTAAAAAAGGGCATAAAGGACTGGGGGTAAATATCATAACATACAAACAATACATAAATATCATAAAGGAGATAGTAATTAGGGAAAAAAAAAAAAAAAAATAGGTTTTGGCGGTGGTTTGGGCATGGAGAAAGATTCTTGTGGCAAACAAGTTACCAGAGACCAGTTGAATAAGAGGTTCTTCTTTGGTCTAACTTGGTATAGTAAGGTGCAGCGGGTAAAGGTGGGGTAGTAGGTGAGGCCATAGAAGAAGCAGAAGATGTAGTTGGACTACTCATCATGGTCGTATTTCCAAAATAATAATCCACCATTGTATTCTGTTGTTGAGGTACAGTGCTCATTTGCGTAATAGCGGCTGCAGCTGCTTCAACCGTTTCAACTGGTATATCATCCCAAGACCATGTAGACCAATTTACCAAATTACGTACATCCACCTTACGTTTAGCAGCTTTCACAAACAACTCTGGTGGTCTGACTTTAGTATGACGAAGGTAATAGCTCTTACAGGTCTCACACCAATGACCATGGCCACACAAGTTACGGTACCATTGATGCGTTTCTTGTACACTACAATTAGCACAGTACTTTTGAGACCGTAACGAGTTCTCTTTAGGCGAATAAAAAACCATGGGTAAAGAATTGCCACACGATTTAGCTGCTGCATGTTCTTGATGTTGTTGTTGCTGAATACGAGGACCGGGTCGATTAGCAACAATCAGTCTCAAAGGACGAGGTTCGCCATGTTTTAATTGGTATCGGTAACAAGCGACACATAATCGACGTCTTGAAGCAGGCTTGGTGTTACAATTAAAGCACATTGGCTTAAATTTGGTGGGACGAGGACTATGCAACAATAAGAGCAAGGTGGAGTACATGGAAGGCTGTTGTTGCCCAAAAGGTTGAATCTCGTTGGTAAAGTAAGGTCTTGGTAGATTCAGGTAGTCTAAACCGGCCGAATCAAACAAGAAATTAGACAGTTCAATGGCGGATCTCATTTTGGCAGGATCAAAGCTATGGATGTTGAAACGAAACAAGGTGTTCAAGACATGATTTAATCTATAAATGTGGTCTTCTTTGGCCATGTTGGCATTCTCCAGAAACCGAACATCAGTTCTACCTGGAGTGCCACCATGTTGGGTATAGCGAAAGAGGTGGAGCAGCCAGGTGGGGAAAAAGATAAATTCGGGTGCAACAAGCTGGCTCTTTGAGTTCTCTGTGCGGAAGAAGACAGCAAGCAATCTCATTTGACGACACAATTCCATAGAACGTATGGGTCTTGAAGCTTTACTGGTACCAATATGGCATCGAAACGAGCCGTTCATGTGTCTGCCGATGACCTTGACATGTACTGGAATGATTTCATTGATAAAACTTGATATAGCGATGGGTGTCAAGACAGCATCAGTTAAAGTGTTACGCTCGCTGGAAGGTCTCATATTGAAGCCGGACTTCTTGAGGGCGGATTCCCACAAAGGCATCAGATCATCGTCATGCACGGGCGTCATATTGTCTGTGGAGCTGTTGAGATCCATGGTGGATTGAGGTATAAGTAATTCAGTTATATTCATGATGATTTTAAATACACATAAGCAAAAAAGAAAGAAGAAAATAATGATAAAAAAGAAAAGCCTATTTTTATAGTTGTCGTTTTCTTGTTATTGTTGATTTTCCCCCTCTTTTCCCCTAATATAATAAAAATACACATTGATTGTCTGTTGATGAGGACTTTTTCATTGTTATTTAATGCTCACGATATTCTCTTGGGATACTGTCATGACTCCCCCTCCCCCCTGCTTTTTCTATCTAATGCGTACGCTTTATTTATCTCTTCTGCCTGCGACCTACGTATAAAAACGAAACCTCGAGACTTGGTGTTACGCTTAACAGGTCTGTCACTTGCTGACTACCAGAAATAAATAAGCGACTCGGGGTTAATTACACTGGCAACCTTTTCTCATTGCTTCTGTTTATAATTTTTACTCCTTTTTAATTATCCAAAGAAGAAAAAAACGTGTCTTCCCATGTCTTAGTGTCAAACGCGTGTTTAAAACAATGGCGCGTTTTAATCCAACAGGTGAAAAAGATAATTCATTGTCCGTCTGCAAGAAGCTATTGGCAACTTTTTTTACTCTATTTTTTTTTTTTGTCGTCCCTTTATTTTCTTTTTTTCTGCTGTTTCTCTTTTCATCCCTATTTTTATCACTTTTCAACTGAAAGAAAAAAGGACGTCAACATGGATGGGCAAGAAGAAGACTTTTCTTCGTTATCGATTATAGATAGATTAAACCATAAAGTAAAAACAAAAAAACAGGCCCTCATGTTCAAACCCAATGTAGTAGATTAACCCTGAATGTTAGGTTTGGAAGGCACGTGTATCCGCCTGTGAAGACTTGACCAAGCTGCTTCACAAAACCACAGAAGATTCCGACTTTTACACCTATGAACCTTTTCTCAAGAAATTAGCTGTGGAAGCCAACGCAGTGGCTCAAGAAGCGGGTTTAGCTGCAATCATCGAATACGTCAGCAATGCACCTAACGCTTCCAGGTATAAATAAACAACAACAAATACCCTATTTTTTTAAAATTATTAAGAACCAAGCATAATTTAGCACTCGTGAGACTGTAATCACAGCTCTAGTCGAAAAGTGCCTCGGTGCAACCAAAGCAGGCACCAAACAAAAAGCAACCGACATCATTTTACTTTATGCAGAAATCGACACTCCCGACCCTGTTCTTGTAAGCTTACTCACACCCACTCATATACAGTCAGCTAGCTGTGTTTAATCTCTTTACAAATTTTAATCCAGGAATTTGTCATACCCGGAACTAACGCAAAACAACCTAAACTCGTTACTCAAACTGTCACCGTTCTCAAAGAATTAATTAGGCAATTCGGTGTAAAGAAAGTCAGCCCAAAGCCCATCTTAAAGATCATCCCAAAGTTGTTTGGACATGCCGACAAAAATGTACGTGCCGAAGTCGCTGCATTAACCATCGAATTATATCGTTGGATCGGTCAGCCCATGATGGCAAGTCTATCCACTTTAAAACCGGTACAGATCAAAGAGTTGGAAGAAGCATTTACCAAATTACCGCCTTCAAAACCAACTCCAGAACGTTTGATCCGATCTGAACAAGCAATAGAGGAAGAGGAAGAGGTTGCTGAAGAAATAGGTAAAAGAGAAAAATATGTTAAAAAGGAGGCGTTCTTTTTATACTAATTTAAATACAGAAGAAGAACAGGGTGAAGATGATATGGACGTGGAAGAAGCCGATTCCTTTGATTTCGCTGATCCTGTTGACATCACCGCTAAATTACCTTCCAATTTCTACGAATTACTCACTTCGAAAAAATGGCAGGAAAGAAGAGAAGCCTTGGACGCCTTGTTAGAAAAAGCAAAAACACCTAAAATTATGGACAAAGATTATACAGAGTTAATAGCCGCCCTTGCAAAAGTATGGATACCCTCAAACTATTTGAACCTCTACTAACATCCTTGTATCAAAAAAAAAAAAAATAGCGTCTAGCTGATGCCAATATGCTACTCGTAGGTGTCACTGCAAACTGTATCGAAACAATCGCCACTGGCCTAAGAATGGATTTCGGAAAATACAAGCCTGTCTTGGCTCCCATCTTGATCGAGAAATTAAAGGAAAGAAAACCTGCCATTCTTGAACAACTCGCCAATGGTTTAAACGCCGTTTTCGCCTCCGTACCGATGTCTGAACTCATTGAAGACATCACCACAGCATCTAAACACAAAAACCCTCAAGTTCGAGCAGAGACCTTCAAATTACTATCGCGTCAATTAAAAGAGGTAAGAGACATACCTGGAAAAGTGGAAATCAAGACATTTGCAGAGATGTTCAAGAAATTATTGGACGATGCGGATGCAAACGCTCGTGAAGCAGGTGCTGAAGGTTTAGGTACTTTGATGAAATTAATTGGCGAGAAACCCATGCTGGCATTCACCGACGGATTGGATGATATCAAAATGGGTAAGATTAAAGAAGCCTTTGAAAAAGCCACGGTCAAAGCCAAGGTTAAAAAAGCTGCTCCTCCTCCTCCTGTAAAGAAAGCACCTGTCAAAAAAGCCGCACCGAAACCCGCTGCACCTAAAGCCGCACCGAAAGCTGCCGCTCCAAAGGCTACACCGATGGAAGTAGACGACCCAGACGATTCCTTTGCAGCTCTCAGCCCACCTAAACGAAAACCACCAGCTCGTTTAGCTGGTGCTAGTAGTATGAAGAAACCCGCTCTTTCTTCTGCCAAACCCAAACCAGCACCTGCATCCTCTGGACCTAAAAAGAGCGCTAAATTACCTCCACCTAGCGGACCTGAAGAAATCAAATATAAATTTGCACAAGAAGATGCTGAAGCCCGTGCTACCGAATTCATCCCCGAAGCAATTCATGCGGACCTTCAACAAGCTCAGTGGAAACTTCGTTTAGCTGCTATGGAACTGCTCTGTACACACTTTGCACAAGAGGATGGTGCTAGTATCGAACCCGAGATTGTCATTCGAGCCTTTTCAAAGAAACCTGGATGGAAAGAGACCAATTTTCAAGTCATGAGTAAAATGTTTAACGCAATTCAAATTCTATCCGTTGAATGCCCTAAATTTAACAAGGCATGTGCAGCACTTTGTATACCCGTCATGGTTGAGAAATTAGGTGATATCAAGTTGAAGAAACCCGCCAGTGAATGCCTAGTAGCCATTGCCGAGAAGATTTCATTACAGTTTGTGCTCTCTCAGGCTTATCCGGTATTGAAAAAAGCAAAGTCTCCAAAAGTATTGGCGGATTCTTTACTTTGGATTCATAGTTGTTTGATGGATTTCGGTATTTCTGGTTTGCAAGTGCGTGACTTGATTGATTTGCTCAAGTTTGGTTTGACAAATACAAATGCATCCGTTAGAACAAGCGCTGTTACTGTCCTGGGTGCTCTTAGACAATATATCGGCCCTGGTAGGTGCATTATGGTATAACAATCCAGTCTCTTTTTTTTTATTAAACGTTTTATTTTATAGAGGTGAAATCATTTGTCGAGGATGTCAGTCCTGCATTATTAGCTACCATCGAGTCCGAGTTTGAAAAAGTTGCAAAGATGGACCCTCCTCAACCTACAAAGGGAGATGTGGATATGGTAAGCAAGGCACACCACCCGTCTTGTGACGTTATGTCTAACTTTTTTTTTTTTTTTTTTTTTCGAATATTAGTCTGGTGACGCTGATGAAGAAGGGGGTGCTAGTGCCAGTGCCGATGCCATGGAATCTCTTTTCCCGCGTGTAGATATATCTGGGCCCTTGAACAAAACCGTGACCGAGTGTAATGATGCCAACTGGAAAATACGTAAGCAAGGTCTGGACGCTGTCTTATCCATCATTGCCGGTGCCAACAACCGTATCAAGCCCTCTTTGGGTGTAGATTTCCCTGGCGTTCTGAAGCAACGATTAAACGACAGTAACAAGAACCTTCAGATCAATGCTGTCGAGATCACAGGTTTATTAGCGGTGGCCATGGGCAAACCCTTTGAAAAATACGTCAAAACTTTCACTGGACCTGTTATTGCTGTACTCTCTGATAATAAAGCCAATGTAAGGGGAGCAGGTGTCACTACGTTGGAAAGTATCAGAAAGACATGTACCATGGAATTGATGGTGCCGTCTTGTGGAACGGGTCTTGCGAATGAATCTCCCGCATTACGTAAAGAACTTTTGACTTGGTTCGGTACCGCCATCAAGGAAGAACCTGAGGCTACAAAGTATGATTATTCTGCCATGATCCTTCCCATGTTTTCCTGTCTACAAGATCGTAATGCAGATGTGCGTAAAGCTGCTCAAGCCAGTTTACCTGAACTCATTGCCGTGGCTGGCTATGATACAGTGGCAAGTAGAACGTCTGAACTCAAGGCGGCTCAACGGCAAACCGTCATGCCATTTGTAGAGGCAGCTAGAGGATCACCCGCTGCTTCTGCTGCACCTGCTGCTGCACAGAGAAAGGCGGCGGAGACAAAACAACGTCCCGAGGCTGTTGCAGAAGACAAACCCCCTAGTCGCATGAAGGCTCCTTTAAGAAAGAAAATAGGTATTCCTTCTCCTCGAGCACAAGCCATGTCACCTGCTGCAGCAGCTGAAGAAGCTACACCTCCTGTTATAACAAGCGATCCGCGAGCTAAACTTGTACGTGCCAAAAAAGAAAACAGATGGCAATTTGACTCTCCTCGCTCCGATGTCATTGATGGTTTAAAGGTCTTATTTGACGCAAATATGAGTTCTGAGGTCACAGCTCTCTTGTTTAGTAATAGTCAATATGCTGAACGTGATCGCTTAAATGGTCTTGGTATCTTGAATGATTGTATCAGCTCTCCCGAAGTCGCCGAAGCTAAATATAACATGGACTATGCCGATATGAAACAGCGTTTTGTTGCAAACGCAGATCTGGTCTTGAAATATCTCACTATCCGTTTCTTTGATACAAACACTAGTATGCTGATCAAATGTCTTGATATCACACAGAATTTGATTGCTGTATTAGACACAGAAGGATACAGTCTGTCTGAATACGAAGCATCTTCTTTCTTACCGTTTTTGATCAACAAGGTGGGAGATCCGAAAGAAACCATTCGAGGTAGAATTCGTGCGATTTTGAAATCTCTGTGTCGCATCTATCCTGCTAGTAAAGTTTTTAATTTTTTGTTGGAATCTGCAGCTGGATCTAAAAATGCAAAAGCACGTACTGAGTGTTTAGAGGAGATTGGCTCCTTGATCAAGACCAATGGTATCACCATCATGTTGCCTACTAAGGCATTACCTTTAATCGCCACACACATTGGAGATAAAGATGCAGGCGTCCGAAACGCCGCTTTAAACGGTATCGCACAAGCCTATATTCTTATTGGTGACTCCGTTATGAAATACGTGAGCCGGTTAGGTGAAAAAGAAAAAGGCATGCTGGAGGAAAGATTAAAACGTACCAAGCCGTCCGCTAGCGTTCTTGCTGCTGCAGAAAAGGAACGAGCAAAACAAGAAGCAGATGAAATGGAAATCGATGAATTACCTTCTGTTAGTAATTTGCCTCGTATAGGTGGCAAGTCCCAAATAGGAAAACCTCCTCGTACAAGCATGGTGGCTCCTCAACGCTCTATCCGTAATGTACAGAATATACCCGAGCCGGAGCCAATGGAAGATGTCATGGATGATTATGGTCATAAAGCGCCTGAACCTGTCTACCGTCAACAAGAATTAAGACAGGTGCGTTCACAACAATTTGGTTATCATCAACCTCCACAAGCACAACAAGCACCTTCCACACAACAACAACAGTTTGCAAGTCAAGAAGATATCGTCGATTATCTTATTGCCCAAATTACAAGCGGAGATCCACAACCTAGCATCGATGCGCTTAAGAATCTAGATAAATACTTATCACAAAGTCCTCTACTTGTATTACCTGATATTGAACGATTGATTAATGCGATTGCATTGCAAGTCAAGCTTGCTTATTCAAACATTGATCCACGTCAACCTTCTACAACAAGACTTTGTAAACATTTGGTCAATGCACTTGTACTTTTATTCTCAAATAAGGAACTGGCATGCGCTGTACCTCAAGATGCATTACACCACCTATTACAAGAACTCGCACATCGTTTATTAGATCAAAGCATGCTCTCATTAGAATCAGGTCCACAATTATCCAAGGCTTTAAATGTTGCCATGGTCAAAGTATTAGAAAACAGTTCTCGAAATGTTACATTCAGGTATAGAAGAGAAGAAAAAACACCATTGTTTTTATTCAAGTATTAACTCTTTATTTATAGTGCGCTTTTATCTATACTAGGCACCTGTTCAGCAGTGTTACGTCCTGGTGATCTTGCTACTGCCAAAAATACAAAGTATACAGAACTGATCATGAAGTGTCTTTGGAAGTTGGCTAAAAGTATTCAAGAAAACCTCCGAGCCAATGTTTTAAACGCAGATGAACTCTTGTACGATATCAACCGATTTTTTATCACCACACGTCCTTTAGAATGGAAACGAAGAGCCACGGAAAACGTTCCGTTAGGTGAAATGCCTCTTCGTACCGTCAAGACTTTGTTATTAGAACTTGTCAATGGTTTGGGAGACGATATCTTCCAACACTTGACGTTGATTGATGACCCACAAAGAAGTAGTGTCTATCCTTACCTCCACCATATGCTCGAAGCGTGTCGAAAAAAGGATAAACAACAACAGCAACAAAAGCAACCAATGTTAACGTCACAACCGATGCAACAAGTGGAAGATGGAAATCGCTATTTATCTCATTCACGAAACTCGTCACTTGGCAGACCTGCATCCGCTAACTCGATCAAACCACACACTACGATGATGAGAACACCTTCCATGGCATCATACCCTTCTACTGACGGAGAACAACATACAAATGCCACGGAAAGTATGTCGGCAAATCAAAGTCCTCGATTAAGCTCCCCGTCTCTCAACAACAATCAAATTCAACCGATGCAGATTGACGAGCCTACACAAGACACTATGAACGGACCAGTTATATTAACCGATTTCCAGCTGAACAATAAACTGACCACTATCTTTCAAAAGATTGGTACAAGGGATCAAACAAAGATGGTAAAAAAAAAAAGAAAAGAAATAGACGGCTAAACGAATTTTATTCTTGTCTAACCCTATTTAAACTTTATTCAGGGTATCATTGAACTTCATCAATTCCAAAAGTGCTATCCCCTTGCACAAACCAAGGTGAATACCTATTTAAGTCAGACGGGCAACTATTTTCAAAGTTATATCCGCCGGGGCTTGAGTAATTTGGCAGCTGAGGATAGTGAGTTAGCTGCTGTTGAAGCAGCATCTGCGGCGGCTGCAACGGCGGCTACAATGGTTACACCACCCAATGCCGACTACCAATCTTTCCCATCTACACCCATTCATACGACACCCATCCCAGAACAATATAACTATCAAGAAAGAACTTCTTTTGAATCTCCCCAACATGCTAGGCCTGATCTTAGATCGAGTATTCACGCAGGAGGTAAATATAATATTTAAAAAGACCCTTTGATTGTCTTCATGTAAACAAAGAAAACCTAAAATATCTTTCAAGATGATACAGCAGAAATGAAACTCAAGTTATTGCGATTACAACAAAAGTTCGGCTATAATAATAAGTCTGAGGTAAGAAGCAACCTTTGGGGATGAATATAAGGTTAGAGTTTACTGAGTTTACTTTTTTTCATAGATGGAGGACAATACATCGGGACCCGCAGGTCCTAGTACGTCAGACCATCAAAGACAAGATACTTCACCAAATTATTCAACATTCACACCTCGAAGACAAGCAGGAATGGCTGTAAGTAGAAAGGATATAGTAGAACGAATTGCAATTTTTTGTGTCCTAAATATAACTTTTAGGAATACCGTGAATCACCAGGAGAGTCCGATAGACAACAATCTGTCTCAGCGTTAAAGGAAAGGTTAGCTAAAATGAAGCAAGTGATTAATTCCGCCTCATCTTCATCCTAATTCCATTCCCTCTTGAAAAAATAAACAAAAAAAAACTCAAAAATTATTCAATACGTCAAAATTATGTGTTCTTTGTGCCCTATCTTTTTGTTTTATCGTATCACTTTAATGACATACATACGCAACTCGGGTTTAAAAAGGGAATTTAACTAAAAAATTATGCGGCGAATGGATTTCGAGAAAAAGAAAAACTGTAAAACATCACTTTTGTGTACAAAAAGAAACCCGTCATTTGTTGAACACCAAAAAAAAAGCTATCACTTTTATGGTTTAATCACTAAGTACACGAAATTTGATAATAAACAAAAGGGATTGTAATACGTCGGTGTTAGATCACCCCCAAAAGGGTGTGATTCCGAAGATCGCTTAAGAGAACTCCGCATTAATTCATATAAATATCGAGGGATCCAGCAACAGAATTTTTTTTTTTATTATTATTATTATCTCCTCTCAACCCAAATACATAATTAAAAAATGAAGTTCTCTCTTGCCGGATTAGCTGTTCTCGCCATTGGTGTTCAAACTGCCATTGCCTCTACCTGTAACTGTGCCGTTGGAGATACTACTTGTTTAAACAAGTGTGGTAAGTAAAAACAAGATTAACCATTGCTTTAATTTTTATTAAATTTCTTTTTTTTTTTATAGTTGTTGACACCAACAATTGTGTTGATGCCTGTAAGAGTGATATTACATGTTATCAAAATTGTTTAAACCACTGGCCCGGTGTTGATGGTACTACCACTACCGGTGGTGCTACCACCACTGAATCAGCTACCACTGCCGGTGGTGCTACCACCACTGAATCAGCTACCAGAGAAGCCACTGGTACTACCACCGATCGTTCCGCTTCCAGCACCCGTGCCGCGTCTACCGAAACCACTACCCGCGCCGTTACCGCCACTACCACTGGCACTGCTTCCAGCGCCGATACTACTAATATTGTCATTGGTACTGCGTCTTCCAGCAGCGATGTCACTGCTACTGTTTCTGAAACCTCTGCAGCTGTCACCTCTGACGCTTCTGGTGTTTCTCAAACTGCTAGCTCTGCTTCTGATGTTGTTTCCGCTGCATCTTCTGCTACCTCTGCATCAGTTGCTGCTTTCACTTCTGTCCAATCTACCTCAAGCCATGCTTCTTCTGCTACTTCTGCCACTTCTAACAGTGCTTCTGCCACTACTGCTACTGAAGCTAACAGCGCTGCTAATGTCATGCCTACTCTTGGTTTCACCGTCTTGTCTATTGCCCTTGTTATGCTTGGATTCCAATAATTTTGTTCACTAGAACAAAGAAATCAACAACAAAAAAAATGGCGTCTACAGTATAATAATTTCCATTTTTTTTTTACCATTTTTTTTTTACTTTTCTCACACACTCTACATAATTATGTAATATAACCTACATCTTATACACATTATAAATAAACTTACATCTTTTTTTAAAAACTAAAAATGAGTCATTTTTTTTCATAACCAAACGTTTCTGTGTTTGTATATTCTTTTGTTCTTTTTGCATGACATTTCTAAATTGGGATTTCTTTATTATCACACAGGTTAATAACGACCCCCGGTAAGCAATTAGTGTTTGAAAAAGAACACTTTGGCATATAACTTGGACTTTATTATATAGAACAAAGGCTAGCGTCTGTTTCTCAAATACAAACAGTATAAACCTAATTTTAAAATATCCAGGCAAGTACAACCTGTGCTTTTAAGGTAAAAAGAAGGGGGTCACTACAGTTGCTGCTGCTGCTTTCTTAAGCTCCTGTGCCACAACAGAACAAGAAACATTAACTTCTACAAACACGTTAAAGCTGGTGGTGACAACATAGAACAAAAACTGACAGTTACTCAGAGATATACCGTTTCACAGCTTTGTTGGCTGTATACTAATGATCGGTGCACCAGAAGCTTTACTTGTCAATTGTGTAGGTCCACGTGGTAAAAAGAAAGACCATAATTATCATGCAGATCAGAATCTCGTCACTTCTATACATGCACCTGCGAATAGATATAAGGTTGTTCTCGACTATATCCGTACAATTAAAAGTAAAGAGACTCACAATATATGTCGATACACTTCCAAATCTACCAACCTTGCACAATTTGGACCCTATTACACACTTATTATCATTGGATACGATGACCTTGAACGGCCAACGAGGTTTTATATCAACCGTTTTACCATTTCTTTTTATTATTTGCCAACCTTCAATATAACCGTGTGTCATAAAACATGCCACTTTAATTCTATAACATTGCGTATGCTCTTGATTCAAAGTTGTTATTCAAATTTTGCAGACTCGGTATTTATTTGTCTACAGTCTCACAAAAGAAAACGAGCGGAGTTTCAAAGAGTTGGTCAATTGAGAGTAGAAGCACCAATATTGAGCATCCCTTCTTCTTTATTTAGTCATCTCTCTTAAAAGTCAAAAACACAGATAGTATGCCACAGTCAGCAAATATAGACACATACTCTCAAGTGGAGCAAGGTCAAGGTCAATCTCAGGTACGACCTGCACCTACTACAACCTATGCAGACTTTGAATTCGAGGATTCAGAACACCATGAACCCTTGCTAGCTCACGAAAGCGATCAAGACTCGATGCTAGATGATGACATGGATCTGAAACAATACAAACTACCCTCTGAAGGTGGTACTATTTTCTCAAGCTTTGTAAGTTAAATAGGTAAAAACCATGGTTCTGTTTTAATATTAAACTTCCTAGTACTTTAGCTTAACATGGCAAACAGTATCATCGGAGCTGGAATCATTGGTTTACCGTTTGCATTTAAAGAAGCTGTAAGTCAATCATACTCGTGATAAAAAAAGACATCCAGTGTATAAACTTTTTGATTTTGTGTTAGGGTTTTTGGACAGGAGTAGTATTGTTAATTGCTTTAACAGTGATTGTAGGTAAGGAGAAAACATTTGATAGAAACCGCCCTAGTTTTGTTTTAATAGGAGGCTAAAAATGGGTTTTTATTATTAGATTGGACAGTAAGGTTATTAATGCATAACGGAAAGTTGGCAGGAAGATCCACTTATCAGGATTTAATGGAGTTTGCTTTTGGAAGGCCGGGATTAGTAGCTATTTCAATATTTCAGTTCGCTTTTGCTTTCGGCGGTATGTTTGAGCATTATAAAATCATAAACAATGGGGCTGATTTTGACTATAGGAATGTGTGCTTATTGTGTCATCATTGGTGAGTGCTTTTAAAATCCTTCAACTTTGATTTTGCCGTATATATCGTCAACTATTTTTCTTTCATTGATTAACAGATATATAGGCGATACTATTCCACACGTCATTCGATCCCTCTTTCCTAAAATCAGCCAAGTGCCTGTCATTTGGATCTTTGGTGACCGCAGGATGTGTATATCTTTCTTCACCATGTTTGTGTCATATCCTCTATCTTTATACCGAGATATATCAAAACTGGCTAAAACAAGTGCGTTAGCACTAGTGGCTATCATTGTCATCATTGTAAGTGTTGTCATTGAAGGACCACAACAATCCCAGGAAACTAGAGGGTCAGATGAGCTCATGTTTAATGTGATCAATGATGAAGTGTTTCAAGCAATTGCTGTCATTAGTTTTGGTAAATTAATTGTTTAAAATGTATAACATAGAGTGACTAATTTTCCATAACAGCCTTTGTATGCCATCATAACAGCTTCTTGATCTTCGGGTCTTTAAAGCAGCCGTCCCTGAATCGATTTGCCACTGTCACGCATTGGAGCATGGGTATCGCGTTTTTTACTTGTTTCGCACTTGCTTTATCTGGGTATCTGGTCTTTACTGATAAAACAGTTGGCAACATTTTGAATAACTTTCCTTCGGATAATGTGTTGATCAATGTTGCAAGATTAGCATTTGGTTTAAACATGTTTACCACTATCCCATTAGAAGCTTTTGTGTGTAGGGAGGTCCGTAGTAAACATAGTTTTTTTTTTCAATTATATTGACGATTTTTAAACTAGGTGATTGAAACTTTTTATTGGCCAGGCGCCAAATTCGATAAAACTCGACATCTATTGATCACAACGATTCTTATTTTAATCACACTCACAATTTCTTTACTGACATGTAACTTGGGTATTGTATTAGAGTTGACAGGTGGCTTCTCCGCCACAGTACTTGCGTTTGTACTCCCTCCAATGTGTTTTTTAAAATTGGCAACAGGATCTATATGGGAACGAGGTAAAATCCCTCATTGGCTTTGTATGATTTTTGGAACTATCATCATGGTTCTGAGTACTTTTTACAGTTTGCAAAAAATATTCATCCATGGCTCTGATAAAACCGCTGCTGCTGAAACTTGTAATTAGCGAATATATGCATCAAATAAACTTTGATATCCTGCCACATACTCAGAAAGAAGAGCTCGAAAGGGTGTTATTGATTCCTTGTTTTTCTAAAAACAAAGTATAGCATCTATCACAAAGAAAATTTCTATAATTGCTACATTTGTTGCATGAATAATAAATATGGCCTGGACAGCATAAGACCCTCCATCACTTTAAAGTTTATGCACTGTCTAGATAAATTAAAATTATCCTGAAAGAAAAAATTGTACACACACAGTATAATCAAATTAAAAATAGTTGAAGCATCCAACTGTACCGTAACACATACAAAATTTGATTGGTATATCGCAAAAGCGTAACCGGATTTAAAATCTGTGATACACCAACATGGTTTGTTGTAATTTATCACACATATCATATAATGTAACAGTATGCTGGTCCTGGTAAGTTTTTTAAATGAACCCTCATCATGCACGCACTTTTTTACAGTTTTTTGTTTCTTGTGTAAAAACCCGATAAATAAATCATGCATCTTAGATTCTAATAAACATAAATATAAAAAAAAAAATTCAGAGCCCTTCATAAGTATGTAGTCATATCGGATGTACTACTGTCATTGTGATACAATGTATCACTTTACCGCTTTGATGCAGTCATATGCTCTGTACATGATTATTAAACTTTTGGTTTTGGATTACTTGCATAATGTAATTAAAACATAAAAACAAATAAAAGAACATTACAAATAAACCAGTATGCTTTAAATATTATTTTTTTTCGTTAAATCAATATTGATGCGACCTGGAATGTTCTGCATAGATGGGTGAACTTGTAGATATTTATGATGTAATAAAGTACATCCGATAATAAAGGCAAGTGTTCTGGATACACGGGTCTTTCCATTCGGATGTATTAACTCTTTTGGTGTCTTACTAAATATCTAATTTTTTTTAGAAACCTGGTTAGAATCATATTACAGGAACCTAGTTGTGTAATACCAATGACATCTGTTATAAATTTTACACATTTGTATTGGTGAAGTCATAAAGACCGTGCCATGTAAGGATCGACACCCCACTTAAATATCACACTGAAAACAAGATCATATATATATAAAACGGCTTACTTTTTGCACACTGAGCATATACACCGGTGAGCTCTGATCTAACATTTATGTTAGCAATAAGCAAGCTAAATCTGACACAAAGGCGGTGAAATACTTGAAGTAACTTGAAACTAAAGTCTGAATTATCATCCCACTTCTTTTTTAGACTCTAGCCAACAACAAGATATCAGCAGGTCTCAACATTGGTTACGTCGTCGGTCAAATTTACGGGGGTCAGTATGAGGATAACAAAAATATTCCCCTTTTCGTTTTAAAACATTTTTTATCATCAAAAATGGTTGTTGCTGTCATTCAATCGTCTTCTCATTACAAGTACATTACTCCTTCTAAATTGGTTCGAGTGTGAGTAGAACATTACCCGCGCGTTGTAACCCAATAAACTGATTGTGCAACTTGTTTAGATCTCCTACTTTAGCTGTATGGGGTTTCGCCACGGCTGCTGCTTTAGCATTATTAGGTTCTGATATTCCTATTGTAAGAGCTGACGTTTTGGGTAGAATACCTTTTGCCGGTAAATATTTCCCCGTTCAAGTTGCGAAGGGTGAGGAAGAGGATTAAAACTAAATAAAACAGCTCGTTCAGTTTTGAATTAAATCAGTGTTGCACACAAGTGTAGCCGTCGATTTCTTCATCTTGTCTTGTTAGCACGCTTACCATCAACAGACGTTTGGACACTTCTTCATTATAGCGCGTATCATATTTTTTTACTTCTTTGTTGAAAGGGCAAAAGGTCAAATCAAAAAAAAAATTATTCTGTAAAATGATTATGAAGGGGTTTTTGCGTGTTGACATCTTTCTACAGCTGTTGTAGCATTTTTTATGGCCCATAATAAATAGTCTATTCATTGTATCTTCTAATTAAACAAGTAAATTTTAAGCCATATGTTTCCACTAACTATTACACTGCGTGATTGATTTTAGTAATTGAGGCTATTATTTACTATAGAGCTTTTATAAAACTGATAGCTTTGCAAGCGAGGTATAGATAACCACATGATAAATAGTTTATGAATATAATATCCAACTTCAAATTATAAAAGTTAACATGGAGTCAAAGCATCATACGTACATGACTATTGATTGGTATGTCACTTTGAATCCGAAAAAGATTATTGCATATCTTGATGGAGATGTTCATTTCTTTAGTTGTGACATGTTTATTGGAAAAAATCGCGTGTAACGGAAGCAAGGAGTTTAAACACGACCTTGAAATTATGACCTCTTCTACAGCAAGAACCAATCTTGCTTTTCCTTTTATACAAACTCTTTACACAAACTCTTTATGCAAAGGATGATGAGATTCATTGGTAATAAAGTATACGATAGCAGCACCAAATAAACACTGATACATGTAATTAAATCATGAATAGATATTGGTGCTAATATGACAGATCCTATGTTTAGGGGTCTGTATCGTGGAAAACAAGCACACACAGGTTCTTATCCAGAAAGACTGGAACCAAATTACTTTCTAATAAATTCATATAGACGATCTCCCCTTAATTTTACAGCGTGCTCGCGATGCAGGTGTTGAAAAAGTATTCATCACAGGTACAAATTTAGAAGATTCCAAGGAAGCGATCGAAGCTATTGAAAGTAACAATGACGGTAAAGACAGGCAACAGGAATACACATGGGAGAAAAACTAACATGTTTTTAGCGAAGGGATTTTTGTATTCAACAGTAGGCTGTCACCCAACCCGTTGCTCTGAATTTGAAGAGTATAAAAAAGGGCCTCAAGCGTATTATGACGAGTTACTAAAGCTCGCTACTTCTTCCAAAGTGGTGGTAGCGATCGGCGAATGTGGGCTAGATTACGACCGTTTACATTTCTGTCCAAAGGAAACACAGCAGAAATATTTTGAATTGCAATTTGATTTGGCAGAAAAAACAAAATTACCAATGTTTCTTCACAATCGTAATACAGGCGATGATTTTTACAATTTGGTTAAAGCCAACCGACACAAATTTAAGCATGGCGTTGTTCATTCGTTTACAGGAAGCTTAGAAGAAATGAAGAAACTGATTGAATTGGACTTACATATCGGTGTTAATGGATGCTCTCTCAAGACAGAAGAAAACTTACAAGTGGTAAAAGAAATTCCTCAAGATAGGCTCATGATCGAGACGGATGCGCCATGGTGTGATATTCGTCCTACTCATGCTTCTTTTGCTCACCTCAAAAATGTCACAGCAGAAGAAATGACATTGTATTCACCACCCAGTAAGAAGAAGGAAAAGTTTGAGATGGGATGTATGGTAAAGAGTAGAAATGAGCCATGTACTATGGGTCTTGTATTACATGTGGTTGCTTCCGTCAGAAACACAAGCCCATCAGAATTATCACAGATCATTTGGAACAATACTTGTCAAGTGTTTAATCCAGAAGAATAAAAAAAAAAACTGTTTTATTATAATATATTTAAAGATAAAGACCTTCAGGGGTTCCTTCACTCTTTCTATACAAGACCTTCTCTCTAGCCTTACGGAAATCTTCTGCAACAACCTTCATACGACGTTCACGCAATGCCATCAAACCTGATTCTGTACAAATAGCCTAGATATAGATTTGGATTAATATGAATGCTTTTAAAAAATGCATAAATTTTTAAATAATTTACCTTAATATCAGCACCCGATAAATCATCCTTTGACATGACAAACTCTTCTAAATCAACATCGTCAGATAATGTCATCCTTGAGGTATGAATGTTGAAAATTCTACGCTTAGTCTTGACATCAGGAAGAGGGAATTCAATCTTACGATCGATACGACCAGGACGAATCAATGCAGGATCTAAACTGTCAATTTTATTGGTAGCCATGATGACCTTAACATCGCCTCTTGAATCGAAACCGTCCAATTGATTCAATAATTCCAACATAGTACGCTGAATTTCACGCTCACCACCAGAAGTAGAGTCATAACGCTTTGTACCGATAGCATCAATTTCATCAATAAAGACAATAGAAGGAGCATTCTCTTCAGCAACACGGAATAATTCACGAACAAGCTTAGGACCATCACCCAAATATTTTTGAATTAATTCAGAACCAACAATACGTAAGAAAGTGGCACTTGTTTGATTGGCAACCGCCTTTGCTAAAAGAGTTTTACCGGTACCAGGGATACCATAAAGAATGACACCCTTTGGTGGTTTGATACCCATTTCCTCATAAAGTTCAGGGTGTGTAAGAGGTAACTCGACAGCTTCTTTGATTTCTTGCACTTGTTTTTCCAAACCACCGATATCAGCATAAGACTCAGTTGGAGCCTTTTCTAATTTCATTACACTCACCATGGGATCTGTATCGTCACCGAGAACACCAACAACAGACATTGTCTTATGGTGCAACAAAACACTACAACCAGGTTCCAACAGATCTTTATCAACAAAACTCATGACAGAAACATAATATTCTGGTCCTGTAGCTGAAGAAACAATAACGTGATCATCGTCAATAATTTCTTCTAATGAGCCAACTGTCATGGGTGAACCACGAAGGTCATCGACTCTAGTTCTTTCTTCTTGATCTCTTTCCTCTTGAGGCTTAAGTCTTTCTTGGTTCTGTACAAATTCCTCCTCGAGTAACAAGTAATCCTTGATACGCTCCATCTTAAGCATCTTGAGACGACAACGTGTAGTGGGGTAGACTAATGAGCATTATAAGTATATATGGTGAATGTCGTGTTTATTATATAGTCTTACCTTGAGGTAACTTGGCGGTTGTATCGGGTCCTCTCTTCTTCTTCTTACCAACACGAGTAGGTACAGGAGGCTCCCACTTCTTCTTCTTATCCTTTTCCTATTACACTATTAGCTTCCATGCACTTTTGCTTTATTATCCTTTGTTTTGTACCTTGTCTTTCTTATCGTTGCCTCTTGGCATACCGGATTGAGAATTACCCTATTAGACACACGTATGTTAGCGTAAGCTTTAGGATACAAAAGTCATAGTCAAGTGTACCATTTTTAAGTATGTTTTTTGCTTTAAAAAAAGGTAAAAAAGAAATGATTAGGGAGTTGTACATTAAAAAGCCTGCGCGTCCCACAGGAAATGTACGTCAGCGTCGTGACTGGTATACGATTTGAACTCACCAAACAGAAAGGGAAAGCTTTCATATTTTTTCACTCGAAACATTGAAAGCAAAATGTAAGCATTTCAACGCAACCTTCTTAAATTCTAATTCATTCAATAATAGGGTCAAAACACCAAAAAAGACCTACTTCGGTAAAAAGGTATGAATAGAAAACCTTTTTACAATTAGGATTCTTAAACCTGTAAATAGTATGCTGCAGCTGAAAGCGAAGAGGATTACGATGGACCTCTCAACTTGTTAACAACTAGAAAACCTTTCAAGAATCCCAAATATAAAACTGTGAAAAAGAACAAAAATTTGAAGCAAATTCTCACAATGGAAAGAGACCAACAACTCGCTCTAGATATCCCCACCTGTAAGAATATATCAATGTAGGAAATATCAATTATTAACCCTGACAATGTAGATGAAAATATTGAATGTGCACCCTCGATTTTACCTCAAAAGAAGTACTGTGATATTACTGGATTAGATGCCAAATATACAGATCCGAAGACAGGTTTACGATATCATAATGCAGAGATTTATCAATTTATTAGCACACTAGGTGTTCCCAATGTTCAAGCCTATTTAGCCAGTAGAAATGCAGCAGTTGTTCTTAAATAATATCCAAAAGAAAAAATCATCCATCCTTGTATCATCATTCCTCGTCGCTATCCTCCTAACAAAGAAATAAGAAATGTCCAGACGAGTATAATAAAAACATTTATTTTCAAATTTACTTTCTTTTACCCTACCAGTGCTTGGTCTATTAAAGATTTCATAGCACTGGCATATCATGGCATGCAGTTTCCACTTTCGGTTCTTCTTCACCATACTTCCAATGCCCAATGCCTCAATCATAACGTCTTAGCTCTTGTTACACATTGGTTTTTTTCCTTTTGTAAAAACCTGTTTTGGGGTTGTAGCAAAATACTTAGAAACAATAAAACCGATTAAAAGTTACTTATGGCCTTTTAGTGTAATTGAACTCAAGCTATCCATTGTTGTGACAATATTCAGTTAGGCTGCTCAGAAACTTTTCTTGGCCCCTATTGAAAGAGGGCAAGTAACCAGCGTTCTCATTCATCTTTGCTCAAGCTCTGGCAAAAGACAAGCCATGAATAAGAGGTATGGAGGATATCAGGTCTCTTTCTCATTCCCGAGAGCCGAAGATTTTTTCATAAAGGCCGGTATTAATACACGTTGCTCTGAGGTCTCTATTTCCCAAGAAGAACTCGATTGGTTTAACAAATTTCACGATAAAAACCACCAGAAAATCAAGCCTGCTCTAATGACGATAGCCTCCCTGTTATGCTATTTTCTCCCCAAAACCCAAAGACCATAACCAAAGAAAGCTGTTAGCTACTTCGATAGCCAACCACTTACCAAAGTCACCCATTCATTAAAACCACCCCAAACCAAACCCCTTTTTTTTTACTTATTCATACCAGCCCACAATAATGCTCAAATTCTCTTTCTTTTCTTACTCAAATTATTAGTTTTATTAGAAGGGTTACTGTCTGTTACTAAACCCTTCTTATACTTGCTTATAACTTGTATGACAATGTCGACTTTAATCTTGTAATAAAATAGTATTAGCTATATCCTGCAATTTGGTTTTGTCAACCAGACACTTGTTTGTCTATAAAGGAAGAAGCTTTTGTTCGCTTAACATGTCTCGCAAATATGTGATGAAAGTCCATATATTTAAACATATATTATGTATTTATTGAAAATTGCGTATTACAATCTCTTCTGGAGGTAGACACCGTTTTTAATGATATAGGTAATATTCGAATTGTCGTGTAAGTTTGGAAATATATGAAATAGGTTATACATAAGTAGCTAAATTGCTTCCTTCCTACACTTAAGCAGCAAGTCTATCAGTATAGCGAGCACCAAACGTAAGAAATTAGATCAAATTCTTGAATCAATTGAATACATGAAGCGTAATAAGACAGGATACAAATGTGATATGATCGCCAGAGAGGAAAAAACTTTCCACAAAGATATTATTGAGTATCTGACGTTTTTGCCTCATGGACACCAACTCACTGCGTCGCAATCTTCCACATAATGAATAAGTACATTCCGCTGGAGACCCGAAAAACCATTTTTTGCCCCGTAATAGAGTATCTTAGTGACGGACCCCCTCATCAATAATTAATGTACTCTGCTCTTGAACACACCCCGTCCATTCCATTGTTATCATGCTTCGATACAGCTTCGCGTGAACCCTTGGGTCCCCAGAGGCCTCCCTAAAATGACCTCCCACCACACCGTGGTGTGTTCTTGACCCACTCGTAACATCTGGTAATTACCCATAGGAGATTCGGTCAAATTTTATATCTGGGAAATAGGTAGTAGATACCTACAAACAGCAAGCCTCTTAAAAAAAAGCCCCCTCCCAAAACAATTTTGTTGCTGCGAACTGGCTCCCGAGTCATTAGCACATACACTTTGCAAATGCAAAAACCTAAAGCCACTACTACAGGCTTTCACATCCACAGTGACCACCCCATGGCAACTTAATTTTTCGAACATTTTACCTAGTTTTTTAAATACTTTAAATAAATTTAATTTCTGGAGATTGCATCTATTTTTGGTATAGGATTATGTACAGCTTACAAAGCAAAGACATAAGTTGATAATTAGAAGTAAGTTAAAAATCCAGGTAATAAGCACATGATACACAGGACTGTTAGAAATACATACATATATCTTAATTAATAAAGACATAAAAAAACTTTTATTTTTTTCCTTTAAATCTTTTGGAATAAAAGAGCCTGAGAAAAAACGTGATAAACTAAGCCAACCAAGTTTCAAAGTAGCATTGGGAGTATTTAACAAAGGTTATCATAACAGTAACATATTTTTTGATAAATTTAACCTGTTTTTGTGAATATCTAATGTTATGTAACAACGTTTTTAGAACTCGCCAGGAAATCTCGAGACAGAAATAAGGTTTGTATTACAATCAGTTTAAGGGTCTTACACCTTTTACCTAGTTTAAGAGCATTCGCGGTTGATCCAAAATGGATTAACCGCTGGAAATGCTCTTGATTTTTAGTTTAGGCCTATTTGTAGGCCTGAAAAATTTGATATTCCACAATATCAATCCAAACAGGTAACCGGTAAACGTACTATAATTAAATCAAGCCAAAAAGCCATAAGAGGGGCATGAAGAGCATAAAGAGCATAAAGCATAAAAGTTTTACGTGGACAGTTTTTGAAGTTGACAAGGAGATGTTCCCCCTGAGCGATATCGCTGAATATGGACTTGAGGCCTCCTGAAAAGACTCCCAAGGCTATCATAGTACGCAAGCAGGATGTCTCTGAGACCCCTAATACAGATAAGGTAGAACTATAGATCTTACAAGAGTGGAATAAGGAAACTGAATCTATGAAAAATGTGAAGGTGATGAGGATATTATACAATGATGTCCTTGTCCTTTATAATATTAAATTTCTTATTGGTTGTATGGTATTGATACGAAAGTTTATATGTTTTTTATTATTGGCTGTGAGCCAATATTATGTATAATTATTTTATATTGTTATGCGTGTATTTCACCACAAACCTTTGTTATATAGTGTTCTTTATAGAGAGGGCAGTGTAAGAATTGTGTTTCTCGAACATGATATGTATTATATAGAATCACATATTAAATAAAACTCTTTCTGTTCCCGTTGTACAAGACAAAATCTAAATACGCCAACCTTTTTAAGTAATATGCTTAATTATTAATTAAATTTGCTTTATTTCGACGATGAATAAAACCCACCCTGTATAATATTTTGTTTTTTATGTTATAGTATAGAGATTGGTGACAATTTTGCATAATATATTACTAGTTTGTTCAAATTATGGTAAAGGCATATTACTTTGTTAGCGTGGTGCTAAAAATTACGTCATTTAAGTCTTATGTATCAATTATGTATCGATACACCTGATTTCTAGTAATGTATCGTAATGCTTAAATTCCTCTTTTCACACATTGAAGCTTCCATACACCTGTGATATAACAGTCTTAGTTTTGTCTAAGTATTTTTTGGAAATTTTTACGTGTTATGCTTTTTTTTTTCTCACATTCATTAATGACAAATACTTTTCTTTTTTTTTTTGATTCTCTGCATTTCAACTTTCTCAATAAAAAGACCAGCCGATACTAGTAGGTAAAAATGCTGAATGTGCACCATCGATTTTACCACAAAAGAGGTACTGTGATATTACTGAATTGGGTGCTAAATGTACAGATCCAAAGACGATTTTATAATATCAATTTATTAGCACACTAGATGTACCCAATGTTCAAGCTTACTTAGCAGGTCGAAATGCAGAAGTTGTTGTTGAATAATATTGGAAAGAAAAATCATTAATCCATGTAGCATCATTCCTCCTCGTCGCTATCCTCCTAATTAAAGAATAGTAAATGTTACGGCGAGTATAATAAAAACATTTATTTTCAGACTTACCATCTCGTATCCTGCCAATGCTTGGTCTATCAAAGACCTCATATCATCGTTTCTACCAACAACGTAATCCCCTACAGTGGATTTTGCCTTGTTTTGTATGCTTAATAAAACGTTAATTTAAATGCATTCTGTAAAATAAGGCGCATATTACCGTGGATCAGCACCAGAATCTAAAAGGATATCAACCATACTAACAGCAACTTCAGGATCTTCTTCATATCTTACAGCTAAATGTAATGGTGTATCTCCTTGTTTATTTCGTAAATTTACATTAATTCCGGGAATATCTACCAAAATCTCTAAGCATGTCAAAGACCCAAATCGAGCACTAGAAAAAGAAATACTAGTTAGAATGCAGCTGAAAGAATTCGTGTATGAAAAATTACGAATAATGAAGTGCCATGTCACCCAAAGCATCGGTATGATTAATGTCGATATCTCCTTCTTTGAGAATATCTTCCAACATTTCGTCTTGATCATTTCTACATGCTGCTAAAATGAGATCGTCTGTTGGTCAAAAGCAAGGGGTAAATAAATTAAATTTAATAAACTTAGTATATGGTAATATTATGATTAGCTTTAATCTTACTGTCAGTTGTCCCTTGATCGTCAGACATTGTTTAATGTAGATTATAGAAGTAAAAGAAATCGCGAAATTCTATAAGCCCACACAACTGACTTGGAACCCTAAAGGAGGATCTCGACTTTTTTTTCTCCACAAAAGATTACTGTGTAATGTAGGACTAAATTTTTTGAAATATTACTTAAATGAAGCTCCTTATATTGCATGGTTAACTAGTATGTCAATAAGAATTCTTTCTTTTTTTAATATAACAACGCCTGAAAATATAGAGAGAAAGAATGAAAGTCAATGTACAATCAATATATATTCTTTTGTGTCTGTACGGTTCTCATTTTGTTTAGATTTCTTGTGCCTAAATTTGGGAGATTTCAAGGCTCAACTTGGGTAACTTGTCTATTAAAACCTTTTTTTCCCCTTCTAAAACTTTTTTAACATTCAATGCAACACGATTCTCGTCATCCTTATAAGACAGACCCTTACAGAGCAGTAAGAAAGCCTCCTAGCTCAGGTAAATAAATTGTCTTTTTCTTTGAAAAGAAGTCGCTCATTCTTTTTTTCAAGATGGTTGTTACGAATTACCAAGCTTAGGTTCAGAAAAAAACCACTCAAGGTCTGCTTCAGAGAGTAGCACAACTCGCTTATCGTTAACACCAAATATTGACACATATACTAGCGATTATTATCAACAAGACCCATATGCACCAAGACTGGAACATACGAAAAAGAAAAAGAAGGGGACTCAGCAACAACATGCAGTTAATGATAATCCCGAAAAAAGAACCAACTCATATTTACCATATTCTAATCATAAAAGAAATCCTTATGATCCGGCTGAACCTATTCATCTACAGGAAGAAGACAACTTACCAAGCTTTAGTTCACCAAATCTTGGCAATACAGGTCGTGGTCCAGTTGGATCCATTTTACAAGATAACATTGTTATGGACACAATCGATGATGATTATTACAACGATGGCATTAAGACTGAAAAAAGAAAGGATGAAATTATACCAACCATAAAAAAAAGTTGGTGGATCAGATTAGGTATCAGTGGTAAGAAACTCGTATTCACCATATTCGGGTTTCTGGGAATCACAATTCTGATTTGGTATTTTGTATGGCCAAGGACTCCGACATTAACATTTTTGGATGCTGGATTAAAGTCAGGTGGTATATATACTACAACCTCAATGGAAGCCGTTTGGACTGTAAATTTTACTGTTAATAATCACGATAATTGGATACCGACAAATATAAACAATTTCGCTGTGAATGTTTTGGATGGTTCCACAGGCGAAGTATTTGGCTCGGGAAATTCAAATCATGTAATGCTAACGCCAAGAACGATTGATCAAATTATTCCTGTTGATATCTATATCAATTTTACTAGACCAGCCAATAGTGAAACATTGAATAATCTGAGACTCTCTTGCATGTTCATCAATAGAGACCAAGGCTCTTCCAGTCCAAAGCAATCATTGGATATCGAGTTTAGCGTTGTGTATTATATTTCTGGCATATCATGGCATGTTGTTTCTACTTTTGGTCCTTCTTCGCCATACTTCCAATGTCCAATGCCTCAATCATAACATTCTAGCTCTTGTCACACTGATTTTTCCTCTTGTAAAAACTTGGGTTTAAAACATTAAAACCTATTAAAGTTATTTTTGACTCTTTTAGTGTCTAAATGAACTTAATCTATCTGTTGTTGTAATAATTTTGATTATGTTGCTCAGATATTCTTTATGGCTCCCTTATCTCAACACATTCGATAAAAAACCCGTGTCGTTTAAAATAATTACGCGTAATTAAAAACGACACACATTTATGTAATATATATTCAGAACTAAGTATGCAGTCTGGCATGGTAATTTGATCACCCCCAATTAAGAGAGCAATCATATTACATTGATTAGGCATGCATTTGTAAAGTCACAGATAATAATCATTGCGCTTACGCTCCATCTGATTATCAGTGCATGAAGCTATTTGCATTGGCAAAGAATATGTTTACAATTGTTAAAGATAAATCAATGAGTCTATTCAAGTTAATGAGCTTTAGTAAGACTAATGAAAAACAACAAAAACCCTGAAGCAAAGAAAAAAAAACGAGGTGCATGAATATTATATTCTTACAAAACTCAAAGGAAACGGCACAATAAAATACTTTTACGATTCGTTTCATTTTAAAGTATTTTTTTTTACGTAAATATAGTAAATCGCTTTTGAAATGGTCAAAGGGATCACACCAACAATTCCTACATACCACATCTTTTGGGAAACTATGCATAGCCCAAATAATTCTCCCATAAAAAAAAGAGAAGTTTAATTTATGATGACAGAGCAAATAACTTGTTAACCTTAAATAGTTTGGATCCAAAACAAAAAACTGAGGTAGAGAGTGTGAGTGAGTGAGTGAGTGAGTACTTTTATAGTCTTTCCTATTCAGAATTAGGCTATGCCGCCTTTTAGCATGTGTTTTAGGAAGACATTAAAAGGCTCTTTGGTCATTGGTGTGATTACTTTTTATAAATACAGATTAAATTATAAACTGGTGACGTTTCTATAACTATAGGATCTTAAGAAAATTGACACTTCACTATTATTACTATTACATAATTTGTAGCGCCTCACACTTGTTTTAAATCGCTCATACGACATAGAAAAATGAAGTTTCCCAGCTTCAAACACGCTTTCACTAGTAACGATGCTTTACCGAAAAAACGTTTCTACTCTGCGTTTCCTGATGATGGCCGTGCTTTTGACTGAGGGCTTGTTTACTGGTAGAGTAAACCATGATACAGGTAAATCATATTATACTCTCGTCATTGTTAACCTTTTGTCTAAAATTTCTTCTTTGTTTGATTGAAAAAATAAGCTAAATATCTGAACACTGTCTGAATAAAGTGTAACGCTGTTACAACGTAAGTCACCCCGCTTTTTTTAGGAGGCTGTTCCTACAAAAGCCATGAGTTTATTGTACCTTGATCTTTATATACTTTCAAATACATTAAGATATTACGAAGTAGGATTTGTTGTGTATAAATTTTTATTTATAGATATATAGCTATAGCACTAAGTGTTACCACACGGCAGGTTTTTTATTCAAGTTAAGTTTGGCAGTCTTTCCATTCCAGTCAATAGCGATCGATAGAGAATATTTAGTTCTATATTGTTTTTCCTCTCCTCTTACCAATTTTTTTGTTCCATTCTTCTGAGAGAGCGAGAAATAGATAGCACCTTTAGCATGAATCTCAATTATTTTCAATCGAGCATGACGAGATAGATTAAGTTCCAAGCACCCACTAGTGCATGATACCAGGTTAGCGTCGAATGTAAAGTGGGTCAATAATGGACATGAAGACAGTAAAAATCTCATGACTTGATCAGCATGATATATTTTGAATGTTTTGTTTTTGTAATCAAGGCCGATTTCTAAAATCTTTAGTTGGCACTTATTTACAGGTAATATCAGTACCTGTTGATGTGGGTCTATTAGAACCGAGTTTACATAGAGACACAAAAGTGTTGGTAATAGTTTCAGTATGTTGGCAAGTGCGGAATAATGTACGTTGCATGAAATGGCCAAATTTGTCAAGAACAATCCTTCAAAACGTTTAGGAACCAGTTCGTTAATCATCGTTTGTCTATCTGTCAGATCCATACTTGTAGCGTCGATATCCAAATATTTAAATTTTTTGCTTGTTCTGAATTTTGTATCTGGTACAATTGGGCTGATAGTTTTGTAAAGTCGTTAGTATATAGGTATACTTTCTATAACTTTTATTTGTTGCAGTTCATAACATCCATGACTGATTTTGTTATAGGGTATAAAAACGCATGATAAGATGTTACTTGTGACATTTTACTAATAATTTTGAGAATAGGCTGTTGAAAGCTAGGTATTTCTGGTAAATAACCGTTCTCCCATCCTTGTAATGATACGTTTTCCGTTTGATTATATTTACAGCTAATGTATGTCAGCCACTTAACCATCGTATTTTGCAGTACACCCATTACATTATGAGCCCCATTTCCTTTTACGTGAAGAAAAAAACTTATACTGATATCTTTGACAGATGTTGCTATGTCGTGCGATATTATTTTGACGTTGCTGTTTAATATTATCTTTCCATCCGCACTGACTATCATGCTATTGGTATCGCCACCTGAAATGGCAGTAGCATAAAGATGTATTTTTCGTAATTTTGGCGTACTATCATGTATAACCTCCATATCATTTAGATCCAATACCGAAAAACGCAAAGTAAAATCTTCAAGAGCAGGAGCTTGCTTTATGTGCTTGATTAGTGACTTTGTCATAGGTCGAATTTTCCGCAAGGTGGGCTCGTCAAAGAGAGCGCCCACTTAAAATAGTAAGAAGCTAACATCGAGATGGGTCAAATTGAGCACGAGTGTGGATTTGAGTAATCTCGAGGCGAGTGTCATTCTTTTTATTTATAGTGAGACTTTCAATTGATTTCCATTTATCCAAGTAAGGATTATAATCTCTTGAGAAATGCTCAAAAGCAAGATCGCATCTTTTGCGTTCTGTAGCCGATCGAAGCGGTTCACTCCAAACCAACATCTTTAGATTGGGGAATCGTCTTGGCATCAATAGAACTGAAATAAAATTTATTAGACATTCTTCAATAATGAGACTTTCAACATATCGACCAGAATTTCCTGTGTTTTCGAAAAGTTCGACTGCCTCGTTAAACTTGGTTGGACTTCTAAATTTAATCTGTTGGTATAAGATTCTACAGTGGCTGATAATTCTGCACCATTTTCTACAAACAAACAAACATTTTAACTTGCTATTCATGTCTAGGAGGGAAATAGTTGGTATGATGAGTTCTTCTGAAAAATCACGCATGATTGGTGGTGGATCAAAGGTGCAAAAAAAATATTAGAGATGAAAGCATTGTGTCGTCTATTAGATATGCAGTTTTGACAAAAAAAACTTACAATGAATAGATTGGCTCTTTTATTGACGAAGATATTCACAAAATATTACAATGGAACAATATGACCATCTTCTAAATTTAGAATATTTTTTACATGGCTGTTCCATACGTAAAATTAGCATTGTGTGTATGCTAATGCTATTAATAGAAAACCTGAACTTGAAATATAAAACACGATGGTTTTATTATGTAACTAGTAGATATATACACAAAGAAAACTGATATGCTTGCACAAGAAATTATATGTGTATGCAATGTCCAGAATGAAATATTAATAAGGAATACGAAAAGAAAATAACCAAAGAAACATTGAAGCCTGTTTATTCACATAATACTGAGGAACGAGGCATTTAGCCGTATGTCTAATTTTAAGTTGTTGCACTATTAGATAAAAAAAATAGCTGCACCTTTCCCCCGTTTTTTCTCCTATAGGGCTTTATTTAATTTGAAATTACAAGTAAGGCGTATGTTAATATTGATATTAATTTATTTATTCAAGTAAAACAACTAATATCATTAGTGATTAGTGCAAGAAGGCGCACCCAGGTAACACGAACCTAAACTGCTAGATCTACTATGCAAAAAGATCGATTGGACAATAAAATTTATGGTATTTTCTTACTCCAGGACAATGTTTGTAAATAAGGTTCTCAAGCCAATCTTTTACATAGTTTTTATATGAAGAAAGAGACTAAAACTGTTCATATTTAGGTAGAAAATTTTAGACGTAACGTTTGGAAGGGCACCAAAAGAAAGAGGCCAACATGCATACAGTAATTAAGCCACATGTTAACCAACGAATAGCAGTCTTTCCCTCCCAGATCGAATATTAAAGCTCCACCACACTGAGAAGTTCCTGGATTTACAAGTAACACGTTCAAATTAATAGTAGTTAATGATGGCGACGAAAAAAAACCAGGAATGCGTCTATTCGGATCTAACTTTCTTTTTGTTGATCTGGTTTGCGGGAAAGATTTTGTTATCTGATTTACGGTACAGTAATGCGCGGCACCAGATGTGGTACAGAAATGTGGTTGGTTCGCAAGAAGTACTTTAACGAAACTAGTTATGGAATCTTGATCCAAAAGACAATAAAAATTCTACTCTGTTCAAAGAGCCTGTGTTCTCATACCATACAATGATCCGATAGATAGATTGTGGGATCACTAGACTAACAATGTTATTTTTCACATTTGCTAGCACATATACAGCTATAGGACACATACAAGGTATGCCAAGAGTATTTATACTTTTTGCGATGATCCAAGAAAATTTCAGAGAAAGAGAGAGAGAGAGGAAAATTTATTGTGGATGTTGGGAAAAAAAAAGGGGGGGGGGCACCTCTTTAAAAATTTCTTTCTTTGTTTCTCTTGCTTCTTATTTTTTTTTTTTTTTGCAATTGATGAATTATCTTGTCATGGACAGAGCTTCTGAAGCAGCAGCTAACGATCTGGCTGAAGTCCGTAAACTCATTGAAGGAATGAATGCCCTTGTAAATAGTCAAATGCAGCAACAGCAACAACAGCTGCAACAGTGCGAATACCCTAATGCCATGCAACAACAAATACAACAACAGCAGCAGCAAGATGCCGCTGCTTTAATGGCCACTATCGCTGCAGTAGCTCAACAAAATAATCAAAATGCACAACAGTCTACTCCTACTCCTACTCCTACTAATAATACCATGCCTCCAGAGCAATCTCCTCGACCTACTTCCTTGACACCAACAGCCACAAATGATACAGATACAACAGCAACCACAACTTCAGTAAAAGCACCTGCCACAGCATCAGAAACCAATGCTACCCCTACACAACAAACAGAAAACCAAGTGTACAGGTAGGTTTTGGGCCGATTGAGACAATAAATTACTAAACGCTTCCTCACGGCTCAATAGCAATCCAGCCCCACAAGCTGGTGTTATCATTGAGGTCACTCATTTGACTTACAATCGTACATTATACTTTCAATTAACACGTAAGTCTCGCCAATCTATCTTCTTTCTTGGGACATCGCTAACAAAAAAAACCCCCTTGAACAGAGGATGCCACCATTGAGCCTATGATTGCTTGGTTACGTCTTTCCTTTGTAGATTCAGCCATTTCCGGAATGGTTCTCCAGTACAAAGGCTTTGATGGATTATGGAAGTGTTTATTAAATCGTAAGTTGGATGCTAATAAGAGTATAGGACGCTTTATTTACTAGGTTGATAGGCGATGATTCTTTAAGACGTATTTTAAAACAAAGTATGAAGGGAAATACAATGCTTCAAATGCGGGTTCCTCGCGAACAAGATTTATTAAGCGTAAAGTATTATAATCTTGGAGAAAATATAGTAATTAATTAAACCCTTTCCTTTTCTTTTGTAGTCTGGTTATACCGATCGTCGACTTTTAGCTTTAACAAAACCTGATAGTCATTAAGAATGTATTATACACTCAAGCTCATTAAATCATTTATCATACTTTTTTCTCCTATCCATGCGACAGTATATGTTTATACATTAGTTTTTATTTCAATGACATTTACTTGTCTCAATAATTATATTTACGTTAATTTATGCATTATTCAAATCAGGTAGGGCCTCATAAAGTCAATTCAACTTCTACACCACGAATAAATACTTTTTAGATCTCGAGATCATCGTTCAAGAATAAAATATCAGCATCACTACATTAAGGTTCCCCTGGTATCTTAAATACCTATAGTCTGTGCAGAATGTTGAGTAGCGGCTTCGATGGCTTCGACAATTGAACAACGAGTGAATTTACGGAAATTACGTGCACAGTGATCAATCGAGACCGTGCTTCCAGCTAACGTATCGGTGCACGACTGATACTACTTACCTCAACTTCACGACTGCCTAATAAATTAACACCCGACTTTTAATATGCACCTGCAAGCGCATCGGTTATCAGAACGCAGCCTCTTGTATGTGAATAATAAGCGATACGGACAGAGTTAGGATAAACATGAGCCCTGTCACAGATGATGCCGTAGGCTTGCTGGAATCAGGAGCAGTGGATGAAGGCGATTGATGTCTATCTGCTTGTCTTGGTTGAGGTAAATCACTAGCACCCAAGATACCTACCATCGCGTTAATGGAAAGATTGTATGTCATTATATGGGTAATACATTTGGCACCTGCTTTGACGCCAGCATCAGCTTAATAGATATTTGCTGTGAATGACCAATGGAAACAGTGATATTAAGCTTGACAAGTTCTGGTACGACATCAAGTATACCCTCAATTTCTGGGGCAACTGTCAAAATACGTACAGTCTCACTTTTAATCAATTTAGGGTCATAAGCCTTATCAAGTGTCACGATACCATTTTCTGCGTCCTGGATCATGGTCTGGTTATGAACACCTTTTCTTTTCGAGCGAAATAGGAGACCCGTTTCTCGCAAGACAGAAAAAGTCATATCTTTTTTTTATATCTCCCTCCATTTCTTTATATGTAAAGTATTGCCTCCCTCCATCTATTATAACTAAATAACTAGATTATTGCTTTTCATTTATTTCTGTTAGTAAATTTTGGCTATAATGTATACATGGTAAGTCACAGAATAAGTATTTGTTTTTATTCCAGTCCTTATTTGGTTATACTTTAAGGTACAGTAATCAAAAGTTACTATCACCAAAGGGATTATCTGTTACTGATCAATAATACGCCCAATGTAAATAACGCAACTTATTAAATTTTGATGGGTGTTATGTGCACAATGTAAAATTATGGAAGTTCTTATTATCCCTTATTGAATAAAATAATAGCAATACAGTCGTTCCAAAGGGCGGCTTTTTGTAAAAGGGCGGCCAATTTTTCTCAAAGTGCGGCTTTCATTTTCTCAATAGGCGGTTTTCAATTTCACGAAGGGCGGTGCTTTTTAGAAATTTGAGCCATCAATTAGTAGTGAACAACGCTTTTATTTATTAGGAGTTTATTTAAATAGGTTTTTCATTTAAACACTTTTCGAACACGTTAACAGAGTGCTGAACAAATGCATGTAGGTGATTGGGAGGGATAGAATTACAAGCTTCAGTAATTCTTGTAAACAAGTCTTCTTTATCCTCAAACCTACTGCGTTTGACTTATTCTTAACTATTGCCCAAAGCTGCTCAATTGGATTGAGCTCTGGGGAATAGGGAGGGAGATAAATAGACTTATATCCTCTTTTGGTTATTAGCTCATCTATTTCTTTAGCTGTGTGAATAGGCGCATTATCCATAACTATGCAATGGCCCTTCAACTCAGGAAAGCAGTCCATCTCATCCATGGTTTATCAAGAAATTTAGGATAATGCCCAGTAACAGTGCCTTTTGAAGGAGGTTTTTTTTTACTATCGGGTGCTTTTTTTTTGCCGTTACTGTGGCTGATCTTGATGCGCTTCGACCATTCCTCTTGTGGGTTTCGAAGTTCCATAGACACAACAAACCTAACAGAAATGTCACCTAATACCGTATGATTGTAGATGGGGTAGTTACAATAGCTGTTGTTCCTTTCTCAGACCAACCACCTGAAGGCCACATGTTCATATTAAAAGCAGATTCATCAACTAAAACGCAGTTTCGCAGGTAATTCATATCTGTCATAGTCCAGTGCTTAACCCAATCTAATCGAGCAGCAATTTTTGTAGTATCGTCTCTAGCGACTGGTCGAATAGTGACTCTTTTGAGATAAAGATTGCACTCAAACTTCAAGAAGTTATGAACAGTGCTCTTCTTTATGCTCAAGTCTGCAAGCAATGAGTGAGAGAATCTACTCCATCAATTCATCGCGCTTGCGGGTTGTCATCGTAAAAAAATATGAGGCGGGTTTTATGCTCTTGTCGTAGCTGAGGCTTCGGTCTATTGACTAGGTTTGTCTGCTTCTCCAGAATATTCTAGTCCTTATCTTCTTTAAGTTTTTTAGCCCACTTTTGAGACGTTCGTTGGGTGATACCGCCTGCTAAGCCATCAGATTTCGCAGCATTGAACAGTTTAACTCTATTCATATATACAAAAAGAAGCTTTTACTCGTTTGAATATTTGTAGTAGCTCTTCTTGATCTGCTGTTTGACTGTCTCTGACATTTCCTCCATTTTTGCATAATGTCATCCCAATCCATCACATCGTTCCCCAGCTCATCTACGACTTTTCCTTGTCCATCTTCATAATAAAACCGACTGCTCATTTTTTAGAAACAAAACCGTTCTTTGTGAAAATGAAAACCGCCTATTGAGAAAATAAAACCTACCGGCAACTGCGATTACCTGTACTGGATTTTGGACGGTATATTTTTGGCCCTATAACCATACCTAGTCAACAGCTGTATGCCCGTATATAACAGGCACTGATCTAGTAGGCAAACAAATTTGAATGACAAAAAGCCAAC
The DNA here is from genome assembly GCA_943193625.1 of Mucor piriformis. Classification (NCBI taxonomy): domain Eukaryota; kingdom Fungi; phylum Mucoromycota; class Mucoromycetes; order Mucorales; family Mucoraceae; genus Mucor; species Mucor piriformis. The sequence goes on along the minus strand of OW971871.1, from coordinate 1,781,037 downwards.
AATGAACAAGGTCCAAAAAACTTACGGTTTTCTGCAACTTGAAAAATTTGTTATTGTTCTTTTCACAATATATGCATTTTGTTTATTTTAAGACTAACGTTGCTTCATAAGCTTTTCGAAACAAAAGCAATTATTATATCGAATTTCCTCAACTAAGGTATATGATTGTAATTATTATATATAAAGATGGAACGGAATAAGTATATTTAGGAAAGTAGCATCGACTATAGCGGCTTGTCTAATGGTAACAAGAGAGAGTGAAAGAGACAGTGACGATATCTGACCCAGCCGTATTGTACATAATACAAAGCCAGCAACTAGAACGAGCCCAAGCACAGAGAGATCTTGGCGGTTGAATCATCGTCCCTGCTCTTCCTACCAAAGAGTTTGCAATCAGGAGGAAACAGTGTTAGTAAAAACTGTAACAATGCTATGTGTATATATCCATAATTGACCGTCGATGACTGTGGCTTTTGGTATTAAATAGATAAGCCGCTAAAGCCCAGCGTATTAGGCAGAACAGGTTCTAGTCCATGTCAATGTTAAAGTCTCTGAGGCAAGTAACATATGCTATAGCGGCTTGTCTAATGGTAACAAGAGAGAGTGAAAGAGACAGTGACGATATCTGACCCAGCCGTATTGTACATAATACAAAGCCAGCAACTAGAACGAGCCCAAGCACAGAGAGATCTTGGCGGTTGAATCATCGTCCCTGCTCTTCCTACCAAAGAGTTTGCAATCAGGAGGAAACAGTGTTAGTAAAAACTGTAACAATGCTATGTGTATATATTCATAACTGACCGTCGATGACTGTGGCTTTTGGTATTAAATAGATAAGCCGCTAAAGCCCAGCGTATTAGGCAGAACAGGTTCTAGTCCATGTCAATGTTAAAGTCTCTGAGGCAAGTAACATATGCTATAGCGGCTTGTCTAATGGTAACAAGAGAGAGTGAAAGAGACAGTGACGATATCTGACCCAGCCGTATTGTACATAATACAAAGCCAGCAACTAGAACGAGCCCAAGCACAGAGAGATCTTGGCGGTTGAATCATCGTCCCTGCTCTTCCTACCAAAGAGTTTGCAATCAGGAGGAAACAGTGTTAGTAAAAACTGTAACAATGCTATGTGTATATATTCATAACTGACCGTCGATGACTGTGGCTTTTGGTATTAAATAGATAAGCCGCTAAAGCCCAGCGTATTAGGCAGAACAGGTTCTAGTCCATGTCAATGTTAAAGTCTCTGAGGCAAGTAACATATGCTATAGCGGCTTGTCTAATGGTAACAAGAGAGAGAGAGAGAAAGAGACAGTGACGATATCTGACCCAGCCGTATTGTACATAATACAAAGCCAGCAACTAGAACGAGCCCAAGCACAGAGAGATCTTGGCGGTTGAATCATCGTCCCTGCTCTTCCTACCAAAGAGTTTGCAATCAGGAGGAAACAGTGTTAGTAAAAACTGTAACAATGCTATGTGTATATATCCATAATTGACCGTCGATGACTGTGGCTTTTGGTATTAAATAGATAAGCCGCTAAAGCCCAGCGTATTAGGCAGAACAGGTTCTAGTCCATGTCAATGTTAAAGTCTCTGAGGCAAGTAACATATGCTATAGCGGCTTGTCTAATGGTAACAAGAGAGAGTGAAAGAGACAGTGACGATATCTGACCCAGCCGTATTGTACATAATACAAAGCCAGCAACTAGAACGAGCCCAAGCACAGAGAGATCTTGGCGGTTGAATCATCGTCCCTGCTCTTCCTACCAAAGAGTTTGCAATCAGGAGGAAACAGTGTTAGTAAAAACTGTAACAATGCTATGTGTATATATTCATAACTGACCGTCGATGACTGTGGCTTTTGGTATTAAATAGATAAGCCGCTAAAGCCCAGCGTATTAGGCAGAACAGGTTCTAGTCCATGTCAATGTTAAAGTCTCTGAGGCAAGTAACATATGCTATAGCGGCTTGTCTAATGGTAACAAGAGAGAGTGAAAGAGACAGTGACGATATCTGACCCAGCCGTATTGTACATAATACAAAGCCAGCAACTAGAACGAGCCCAAGCACAGAGAGATCTTGGCGGTTGAATCATCGTCCCTGCTCTTCCTACCAAAGAGTTTGCAATCAGGAGGAAACAGTGTTAGTAAAAACTGTAACAATGCTATGTGTATATATTCATAACTGACCGTCGATGACTGTGGCTTTTGGTATTAAATAGATAAGCCGCTAAAGCCCAGCGTATTAGGCAGAACAGGTTCTAGTCCATGTCAATGTTAAAGTCTCTGAGGCAAGTAACATATGCTATAGCGGCTTGTCTAATGGTAACAAGAGAGAGAGAGAGAAAGAGACAGTGACGATATCTGACCCAGCCGTATTGTACATAATACAAAGCCAGCAACTAGAACGAGCCCAAGCACAGAGAGATCTTGGCGGTTGAATCATCGTCCCTGCTCTTCCTACCAAAGAGTTTGCAATCAGGAGGAAACAGTGTTAGTAAAAACTGTAACAATGCTATGTGTATATATCCATAATTGACCGTCGATGACTGTGGCTTTTGGTATTAAATAGATAAGCCGCTAAAGCCCAGCGTATTAGGCAGAACAGGTTCTAGTTCACGTCAAAGAGAGAAATCTTGGCACTAAGTCGTTGTACTTTGGAAAGTTAATTAGCACTAATATCCTCCTTTTCCAAGGTAGCATTTCATCACGGGAAACGTTACATTATCTAGAATAGTAGAAAAATAAATAAAAAATGGGTAATACTGCGTGCATCGTATTACTCATGAAAGGAATTCACCGACTATGGTGACGTCGACAGTAACAGTTTTAATGGTTTTTTACGCGTTCTCGAGTTTTTATGGTTGTTTATTAAAACTTGATTTGAGACAACTATGGCAGTAACTTGGTAAGTGCTATATTTTTGACTTGTAAATGGCTTAAACACATGCCCTAAGTACTATGATTGATCTAATTAGGGATTCGGAAAAATGGCTTGAAAACAATTATATTGGCGACAATGGTATTCCAGGGTTTTTCATCCAAGGAAATTATTTACCCAATCAACGGGATATTGCAGAAAATGAATATCGAGAAACCGTCCAACTACTTGGCTCAAGCGAAGTTAAAGAGTGTTCAGAATGGGCTATTAAAACAATAAACTCTGGCTATTTAGTAGGTTAATCCAACCAGGTGTCTTGTTCTATTTATTTATTTAGTAAAATGTAGGCACTTTCCACTACCACCTCAACAAACTTTTGGAATAATAATTTATTTCGAACTAATGTCATTCAAAGCCTGTTGGCCCCAGAAGCACCTAGGTTTGTTCTGTCACTTCCTTCAGATTTTGAATCACCCCAAACACTCAAGGCTTCAAGAAAGGCCAAACAAGACAACAACAATACCTCAAATTCAAGACTAAAGATCGATGTAAGGTGGCATAATCGCTGTGCTGCAGTAATAACCATATTCATCGATAGTCTATATGTAGATTGTTGAAACTGACAATATTACTCTTCCTGGGCTAGATGTTAGTCTAATGTCTTTTTTGAAGACAAACGCTGCAAACAAAGCCTATATGTACTACAACTATGATGGTGAATCTAAATATCGCATAACATCAGTTATGAACAATATTTTAGATCTAACAGACATCTCTGCAAATAAGAAAAGTTACTCACTAAATGGCGAGCAATTGGACTTTATCATGGCTGCCTTTCCTATCACACTTCCCGAGTATAACAACATTGGCGATGGCACAAGGTTTGAGGAATTACTAAATGAGGCTTACAGAAATTGGAGTCATGCTCTCAACAAGCTATACAGAATTCTGATCGAAACTAGCAGCCCTGAGAAGCTTGCGTTATACAAGATATGTATCCACCTGTAAGTTACTCGCTATAAAACATCGATCAAACCTATTGACTCTGAATTTACTTTGGCCTATATTTTTTGTAGCGTCGAACTTCAGGCAGAGAATGTCAATATATTTGAAAATGAGAAGAAGTTGTCAGAGGGAGACTTTATTATCAAGGTGTGGGGGCCAATCTTGGAAAAGCTGTTTGCAAGAACAAATGTATTCTTGCACTGGGGAGACACACTTTCTGTCACTAGCGATGATGATAGCACCAAACGACGAATGGACTTACGATTATTATGCAAAGCAGGCATCGACAACTATGACATTGGCGAGGGAGAATTTGGAAAAGATGCAATTAAGAGCAAGCTGTACTCTGATAAGCTGAAATTAATTGCAAATGGAAAAAAGCAGCTGAATTGTATTCTTGAAGAATATTCTGGTAATCCCAATGAGATCAAGCTTTGTTTTATTCAAGTTCTTGGTTTTGAGGCTGAACTCTTTCAATTATGGCTGGAAAGTGATGGCGTCTATGTTTTACAAAAAATCAATCAATTCTCAATTCCAACAATTTCTCGCAGAATTTCAAAAGACTTAAAACAGTTTGTGGATGGCTTGTCGATGTTGCGTGCACTTGTGTTGGAACTCACGTTCGTTTGTGCTGATAATCAAAAGCGCTTGGGAAAAATGAAAGCATTAACAAACGCACCACAACCCAATCAAAGAACTGTGTGGAACCGTCCTCTATGGTCCCCGCCACCACCACCACCTAAAGCTACATCAACAACCTCATCATAACAACTGTGATTATATCGGCAAATTTCATTCACCCACTTTGCATAAAAAAGTCTATTGTGTTTAAATAAACCACACCTGTCATATTCATGAATACCAGTTTCTTGTGAGCATTAATTTCTTGGTCAACCTCAAACAATAAAATAAAGTTCGCCGTTACAGTATACAACCCCATTAGAGCATCCCCAACAGTCCTGTTAAAAGTGATGAGATTTTGGCCCTTTAATTTCTTTTAAAGAAAGATGAGAGCTCCTCCATTGAACCAATTAATATTGTCCAATCCTCGAAATTTTCGGCAACAGAAAATCGTCTCAGCTCAGGGATCTCAAGTGGCTTTAAAATAGTCTCCTATCACTTCAATTTCGTCTCAATGTTATACTAATTTGTCTTGAGCCTGTTCCTAAAAAATATCACGATTTATCAACTTAATTCTTTTTTTTTTTTTTTTTTTTTTTTTTTGATATGGAACCGAAGTTCAGATTTATATATCAACATAATTTTCAAAAAAGCCGCCCTTTGAAATTGGAACGACTGTATCATTTACATTTTGTTTTTAGGAATACATAAATAGAGCAATACAAGGTTACATACCCAATAAACATTTATATAGTTTGTGGCTGGTTTGTTGTCTAACCTCAAAGTCATTTGAGCCTCTAAGTTTTAGCTCCGTTCAAAGGATCACCTGGAGCAATACTAAATATGTTCAAATTGATAAGTAAAACCTCGTCTTTTTTTCATCCTAGAATATTAAGTGAGTTCATCGTCATCGAGCTATGATTACCTTATCACAATATATATTGGTTACCTTGTGTGTTGCTCAATGAAACGAGGCCTGTGCGCTACAATTTGTTGCAGGAGGGTGAGCGAAGACCTTTATTAAACTCATAATAGATTGTTTTTTTCCCGAATCCAGAAACTGTGGAAACATTACCGGAGACTCAGATCTTGTTTTACCGACACGTAAGATCATCTATGGATGCAGACCAGTAGGGTTTTACTGGCCCAGAATTCCTTAGAGAAAACTGTGGTCAACAAACAATTCTCGATACACTTCCGAGATAAGAGTTTTTTTTTATTATTGATAAACAATAACATTCCTTTGAAGGGGGGAAAGCAAATCTATTACACAATTTTTGTTTGTTTTGAAAAATATTTGTTGCATCTGTATTTGAGTATCTATGTGATTTGAAACCTACTGAGAATGTGAAGAAGGGTTTAATAATGTTTTTCAAAGGTAAGTAGTTTATCAATGTTTAATAGAAGATAGAATAAACAATTTTTATTTATCACAAGAGTCATGGCTTTTGTAAACATTTGAGTTAATAATAATTATATGCAGCCCTTTATTCTATATTGTCAGTGACAACACAATGCTTTAATATCTATTTTTGGTTTTTTATTCACTTCTTTGTACATGTTTGCTCTCGTTAGGCCTTATTATGACGGGTTTGATAACCAAAGATGACGATGTTTCAGCAAGTTATAAATCATTGCTTCTTTGATAGACTCAAACGATCCATACTTTTATTAATCTGTGAGAGTATTTAAAGCAGCAGCCATTCCGAACATGGTATTGTTTACTGCTTTTACTTCGGAATTTGCGTGCTGAGCAACCCTTCAAACTTTGCTAAACTCGGTAGTTATGGAAGCACATTTTACCTCTTCTTGGGAAAGTTATAGTTTCTGTTGCAAAGCATTCTATATATATGCTTACAAACAGGACCTCTTTATCAATTTATTACTGAAGCGTGTTTTAACTCCAGATACCATATCCACTATAGCATTACAATATAAACAATATCAGGTATCGTGTAAAGCTTACATTTTTTCTAGTGTCAATTTGCATGCTCTGTTATCCACGGACCTTGAGGTCTCTCCTTTTTTTTTTTAAAACAACAAAGAATGGCTCTCCAACTAAATGTTTTTTTATAATAGATTTTATCATTAAGAAAATTAACGTCTGCCTTCGGATGATACCTGTTTCTTTTTCTTCCAATGTATTCCGTAAACATGATGTTAAATAGAAGAAAGAGTAAACAATCGTTGATAATCAGGAACTTGGTTTTCAGATTCAATAATCTAACTAAATACTGCGTGAAATGTGCTTCTGTTTGTTAAAAAATTAGGCAGTACATAGTATCGAACAATAAGGATGCACTTATTTTTTTTTTAAAAAAAAGGGTTGAAACAGTGCAAAGATTTTAGCTTGTATACAAAATTGCAATGGTTTATTAATATCTACACTCATCTCTCTCCGTGCAAATACCTAGAAAAAATCATCAAGTTTTATTGGTCGCCCCGTTATAAAACAACCCACCCATCGGTGTCGAGAGCCACATTAGGAGAGAGTAGTACAGAGAGGCTGGACAAGAATAAAGTTATGAGCTGATTTAATAAACAGTGATTTTGGAACTTTCTAATCACAGAAATGTCGTATTTAGAAACCGCAAAATTGATCTGTTGTATACATCAAGGTAGGTTAGAATTGCTTCGAACGAAGTAGTTTGGTGAAAATTGATATTTTTTTACAATGCGGTATCAGTCAGAAGTAACCATAACATGTCATCAATTTATGAAGCAAGACACTAATCTGATTGCTTTTATTTCTACTTATACGCCAAAAGAAATGACGATGTCCATCTGAATGCAGGGTTTCCCGACTAACTAGATGGGGAAGACGATGAAACCAAAAACGAGTACTCGTTTTATGAGCCCACCAGATCCTACCATTATGTAATCAGGAATAGTTGAAACGTTTGGCAGGGCCGAGAAAAGGTCATTTTGCATCATTTTTGTTGATCAGCGGGAAAAAGTAGTTGCTCTTATATTTTTAAAACACATTTATTATATAACATTCGCGCTTAAGGCTGGTTTCAGTTTTAATTTGACTAGTTTAAATACTTTCTCTTAATGACAGATGAGACACTTAAGCTGCTCTTTCTCCAACCATGTACGACAAATATAAATAAAAACAAAACAATGCTAAACTGATTGTTTACTGGGTTAATTACAATGAAAATATAATGAAAGGAAAATGAGTCAAAGGAATTATTTTTTTGGGGGGGTTTAAAAATACAACATAACAAGATACTTATAAATAGAAGAAGGGAACAATTTTTAAAAAAAAGAGGAAGTTGGAGAAGGTCATAATGATGAGAAAAAAGTGATCCTTTTTTTTTCTGTTTTCTTTTTCTTTTCCTTTTTGATGCATAGGATTATACTTATCATTATGTGTGCTTGTGTGTGTGTGTGTGTGTGTGTGTGTTTATAAAAAAAAGAAGAAAAGAAGGAAAATAATAATAAATGATACATGATAATTTGTAATTTATATATATAAAGACATTAGAGAGTATTGAAGAAGGCAGAAGGTTTTAAAATTGTAATACGACATGCGCCCTATTGTGTCACATCCACATGGTGGTTCTGTTGTTTGAAAAGACATTATTATAACATTGCATCGTTTCAATAGAGTTTTGTTGTTTCATCGTAAAATCTTTAACGTTTTGTCGGTAATAATTATGGCTGAAATCATTATTTCCAGTTAAACTTTCATCCCCACTACTGCTTCCACTCAAAGATGATGCCTCATCGTCATGTAGACTATTTCCTCTGATAATGTCGGGTGATCCTGTCATTTTCTCTCGTGGCTGTATGTCAGAATCATGAACAAATGTGCATCGAATACCATAGGGACATGATCCATCCATATGATACGCGCGGCAAATTTGTGTCTTGTACCTTGTATGTCTTGGAACTTTACGCAGTTCATCCAAACCATGAGCGTATCGACATTTCTTACCGTATCTATAGAATAGTTGTCAGTGAAAGAAAAAGCTACAAGTATATTTAAAAGAAAAAATGTACCTGCAGTGTCCTAATTCATTCCAGTTTCTGCAAGACTCAGTCTTGTACAGCACTACTTCTTTATGTTTCAACTTGCTTGAAGACTCACTAATATGTGCTAATATGATTTGTTGATGTTGATTATATTGTTGTTGTGGCACATACAAATGCTGTTGAATGACCCAAGCGGTAGGGTTACAATGGATGTTGTTGGAGTTATTGTACATTATAGACAGTATACAGAATAAGAAAGAAGAAGAGAGAGATGAAGAAGTAATAAAAAAAAAATAGTAAAGAAAAACTTGAATATAAATAACATTTATTTATTTTTACGCCAATTGGACTTAAAACCACAATCCTTTTTGAAATTTATTATGTGTTTCGGTCCTCGTAAAACGTATAAATCGAAAACTTTGTTATTGTTTTGTTTAGAGTTTTTTTTTAAAATAAGAAGGATCACACGTGTGAACCACGCGTTTATATATAAATAAGATTGACAGTTAACACCAAATGTGAATTAATCCATCAGATCCAGCTGACAACATATTTACATTTTCTGGATGATAATCTAATGCAGTTGCAACGCCTTCATGCGCATCCAATGTCGATACAATGTTGCCTTCCAGTATATCATAAATATAAATTTTACCGTCTTCCGATCCTGTAAGAGCGTACGCATCTGTATTTGATAGAATCGACTCAACTTTATATTCATTATGTTTGTGGCCTTTGAATCTATTTGTGAATGTAAAAAATGAATGTTAATAATAGCTCCAGTTATTATCTCAAAGACTTATTTTACTCATTTAGTAATCGACCGTTGCTTTTATCCATTAATCGCATCGTGCTATCCAAACTGCTCACCAAGATACAATTTCCATCTTTGGAGATTTTGGCTGATGTTATGGCAGGCCCGATATAGTCTTCTTTTAACTCCCCCATTCGTAAATCGTATGTGCGCAATTTTCCATCTGCACAACTACAAGTAGCTATTAATACTTTCCCTTCGCTTCTCTAATCTTTTACTCTACCCTGCTGCAATTTCTACACCTTTAACATCAATTGACATGACGCTATCCTTACAATCCTCAATCACCTGGATAGGCTGAAAGTTTGAAGATCTCAAGTCCCAAAGACGGATAGTCGCATCGAACGATCCACTGAGCAAAACAGTAGACTCTTCATTAAACGCTACTGAGTTTACTCTCTATTCCAAAATAATTCAGTTGTCATGCTCTAGTTTATACATTCGGATTTCCTTTACCTCCCAATGCGCGGTATATCGTCTTGTAATCTCACCCGAACTCACATCCCACAATAAGACTGTACGGTCAACACCTCCACTCGCAATCTTTCCATTATCCGATGAACTGTTGTTTGAAAAAAAAGCCAAAATTAAAATATAGGTTGTGGAAATGTAAATTTCTACTTACACAGCCACAGTAAGTACATCTCTACCGTGACCATTATACGATTGCAATAAAAGACCTGTGGTTGGATTCCATAATCGAATAGATCGATCGCGACCTGCTGAGACGCAGTATTGGCCTGATTTATTATAACTGACAGCGTTGATGGGTCCTTTATGCCCTTTTAAGGTGGATTCTATCTTCGTTGGGTATGGGGACATTAGAAAGTAATAGAGAAAAGTATAAAGGCTGAGTTTAGTGGAGAGAGAATCTTTTTTCGTGTTTACCTTTTTTTTTCCCCCCCCCCAAAAAGCATGAATAGACTTGGATTTGCAGATTTTCATTCCAAGCATTTTGGAGCCGATCAAAGGGCTTATTGGCAAGCAATGTTAAAACAGCAGCAGCAAGTAAGCTATTGTCAACAACATGACATAGATCAACGACAAGCATACGAATGGGATCAACACCAAGGCTACTACACCGATCAACAGCAAGAATACGACGCTAATCAACAGCAAGAGTATTATACAGGCCAGGAAGAACAGCACGAGACAGGCCAGCACGACGATACCGAAGTTCAGGACAGTCATGGCCATTTACACGTAGACGATGAATTTAGGCATGGAGAATTATCTAAGGAAGCAATCGAGATATTTCGCTTTTCCGAAGCGTATCGAAAAGAAAGAGCCGAAGAAAGGTTGAAAGAGGAAACGTTTGACGAGGAAGGCATGGATGATTGGCAATACGATGAATCTAGTGTGCTTATTAGTGGAGGATTAGAAGCGCCTGCCAGCAGTCTTGTGCTGACCAATAAAAAGCGGGACCGATCGACCAAGATCATGATCCAAGAAGAGCTACTGAACTCAGCTTATTTGCAATCTTGCACTGATGCAGTGCTTTGGCCTGTGCTTCCCTTCAAGATGTGATTCAAATCCCCGACGTTTCTTTTTTTTTTCTTAACCATATAAAAATATACCCGCCTCTTTTTTCTCTTTTCTACCTTTTTTTCTTGTATTTTTTTTGCACAAAAAGTAAATGAATAAAGCGGACCTATTTCCACCGCGTTATTCCAGTGATGGATTTGTCTGGTCGACCCCGTTTGTGATTGGGCCTAGTATTTTATTAGGAATAATTGTTTTATTTGGCTTGCCTCGTTACCTTCACAACCGGTTTCACGAAGCTAGCACTAACCCAAGACCGCTTTCAGCATTTTCAAAATTTATTGTGTTTTTAGCGCTTATCATCACCACCACATTTCTTATTGATGCTATAGTCATTGTTGCTCGGGCTATTGTCGAGGATCTTTGGACCTCTTCAGTCTTGGCTTACTATATCGGTGTATCTTGGTCCGCCTGGACTCTGAGTTTAGGTGCATTAGCGGATGAAACCCAGAAATTCTCGCAGTGGTACTGGGTACAGTATCTCTTTTGGATTATTGCTGTCCTGAACGAAACTTTTGTTGGTTGGTTATGGATGATGGGTGTGCTTAAACCTGTACCTGGTAAATATTTTCAAGGAGTGGTTTGTTTACTAATGGACACTTCACATAAGGGGGGAGATAGGGGAAACACTTTTTTTTACTGATACTTACTTGATAAAATAAGGTACTACGTTCTCTAGTTGGGATTATGTTTTACTAGGTGTATTTATCTCACGTTATGTCATCGAGGTTGCGATTCTTATTATGTCAATTGGTCACTTATTTAATAACCCTCCATCGGATGACGGAGAAAGATCAGCTCTTTTAGGTTCGACAACGACGACGAGTGCACCGCAGTATGGCACTAGAGAAACTCAGCTATACAAACCAGTAAAAGACCCCAGTCCTTTCAAAGGATTTGGTGAAAAGATGAAGAAACTTGCGCCTTTTCTTTGGCCACATCACAGCTACAAGCTTCAACTTTATGCTGTACTTTGTTTTATTTTCATGGGATTAGGATTTGCCGTCAACTTGTTGGCTCCTCAACAAATCGGTTACATTGTCGATAACCTTAAAGCGGGTGAATTTTCTTGGACGCCCATTATTGTCTATGTCGGGCTCAAGTTTCTTCAGGGACGGGTAAAGAAGTTTTTCTCTTTTATGGTTATTTAGAGCTTTTTACTGATCTTTTGCCTTTTTTGTAACACCTTTTTTTAGTCGGGACTTCTGCAAATTTTGCAAAATTGGCTTTGGATCCCAATAGGTCAATATACCACGCGAGAGATTTCTTTAAAAACATTCAGTCATCTCCACAGCCTATCACTGGGATTTCACATCAATCGTAAAACCGGTGAGGTATTACGTATTATGGATCGCGGCACAAACTCCGTCCTCAATCTCTTGAACCAAATCGTATTTCAAATTCTTCCTGTCTGGGTTAATATTGCTTTAATATCCGTGTACGCCACCTACATTTATGCTCCCTCGTTTGGTTTGATTGTCTTTATGACCATGATACTTTACATGTACGTCACCATCACTGTTACTGAATGGCGTACCAAATACAGAAGAAGAATGATCGAATTGGACAACTATGCTCGTACAAAGGCTGTAGATTCGCTTTTAAATTTCGAGACCGTCAAGTACTACAATGCAGAGAATTTTGAAATCAGTCGTTACAAGGATGCCATCTTGAACTACCAAGAGGCAGATTGGAAGAGTTCCGTATCTATGAATATTTTGAATTTGACTCAAAATGCCATCATTACCGGTGGTTTGCTCTCTGGTTGTTTGTTGTTTGCTTATGGGGTTTCCAAGGGCGAATTAACCGCTGGTAATTTTGTTGCATTCAACATGTATATGATGCAACTTTATACTCCTGTAAGCTTTATAGATATGAAAAATTTAAGCTTTTTTTTGTTTGTGTAATTCTTAGCATTGATTTATTTTAGTTACACTGGTTTGGTTCGTACTACAGAATGATACAAGTAGATTTCATTGATATGGAAAAGATGTTTGCATTGCTGGATGAGGTTGAAACAGTTCAAGATGCACCTGATGCTACGGAGATGATTGTATCTAAAGGACATGTTGTATTTGGTAACTATTTAGAGAGCATGCAAAGAAAAAGAAAAGAAAACTTAATTTGTTATATGTACAGATAATGTCACATTCTCGTACGATGGTCGACAAACCGCTTTAGATAGTATCTCGTTTACTATCCCTAAAGGAGCCACTGTTGCCCTTGTAGGTCCTTCAGGCGGAGGGTAAGAGCAATGATAAAAATCTGGATTAATTTTTTTTAACACTCTATAATTAGAAAATCTACTATTTTGAGGTTATTGTTCCGTTTCTATGACCCAAGCTCTGGTTCCATCAGCATTGATGACCAGAATATTCGTCAAGTCACACAGCTTTCACTTAGAAAGAATATTGGCGTAGTTCCTCAAGATACCGTCTTATTCAACGACTCCATCTTTTACAATATTCAATATGGTGATGTAAATGCGGATAAAAGCGATATTTATAGAGCTGCTAAGACGGCTATGATCCATGATAAAATTGAGTCTTTTCCTGATGGTTATGAGACTAAGGTCGGTGAGCGTGGTCTTCGTTTAAGTGGTGGTGAGAAAGTAAGATATAAAAGTGGTGTGTGATAAAAAAAAAGCGAGCTAAACATCCATTATAGCAACGTGTGGCTATTGCAAGAACTATTCTCAAGAACCCTCCTATTATTTTATTAGATGAAGCTACCAGTGCATTAGACACGTAAGTTTTGCTGAACATAAATAGACATTCTGTGTGTGTGTGTGTGTGTGTGGTAACTTATATTATTATAATAGAACTACTGAAAGACATATTCAACAAGCTTTGACTGATATGACCAAGGATCGTACCACTTTAGTTGTTGCTCATCGTTTATCCACCATAGTCAACGCCGATTTAATTTTAGTGTAAGTGTGTTTTTTTCGCAGTATACACAATGAAAGTAAAAAAAAATGGTATGCTAACGTATCGATTTTAGGATCAAGGATGGTAAGGTAGTCGAGTCAGGTAGCCACGAAGAGTTAATCAAGAAGGGCAGTGTTAGCGATGATGGTGTCTACTACGAAATGTGGCAAAAGCAGCTTCACAATGATAGCGAAACCCAAAGCGAGACAGTGATCGATGAAAGTGCTAGTACATCTGCTGCTGAAGATAAAAAGCCTGAACCTCTCGAGACACTTGTGCTTGACGAGGAAGAGGAAGAGGGAATAAAGAAAGAAGAGGATGCGGTAGACTCGCCTGTACAGGTAGAAACAATAGATTTAGAAGAAGAGATTATACCAGCAAATGAACTGACAGAGGAACCCATTGCGATGGAACCCAGTACTATATCGGACGATGGAAATAATACGAACAAGGCAACCACTAGTAGCAACTCTTCATCTGCTCCCAATAACTCGAGAAAGAACAAAAAGAAGAAGAAAAGTAGAAGTAAATCTAAATTTTAAATATTATGTGCGATTAATAAATAAAACACCGCTCCACCCTTCTTTTTTTTTTCAGCATGACGTTTTTTTTTTTAATTACACTATTACAGATAAAACGGGAGGTGAAAAAAAAAAGAAAGAAAAAAAGAAAGCAAAAAGAAAAGTAAAAAAAAACAAAAAAAAAGGATATTTACAATGATTACATAGAAAGTTAAAAGTAGTAGAGAAAAAAGGGGGTGAGGGGGCATGATATACAATTAGATCGAATGATGTTGAGTAATGATATTGTGTGTGTGTGTGTGTGTGTGTAAGAGTGTGTGTTAAAGGTTGAAGAATCTACATTTTTTTTTCAATCCCATCTTCTTCTATCCATTTCATCGTCTGATAAGGAACCTCTTCGTGATGAACTAGCTGATGGTCTATGGTAGTAAGGCGGTGGAGAAGGTCTCCTGCTTCCAGAATAATACCGCGGGCTTCTATAATAGGGTCCAACAGAAGGTGGTGGGTAGCGGTAGTACGATGCGCTATATGAACTGTAGTGAGGTGGTCGAGAATACCCAGGACGAACATATTCTCCATTACTAGAATACCTAGAGGACTCGCCATATAATTTATCTCGGCTACTGCTATAAGGTGATTCAGCTCGACGACGCGGGTAATAATAGCCGTCATCTTTCGATGCATGAGACGGTTTATCATTGCTGGGGCCATTTAAATGCTCGCTTCGGCTAGTAGTAGCTTTATCGCTTGGGATTAAATCATCCTCGCTTAATAATGCTCTTCTCTTTAGGGAAGGCGAAGTTGGGATATCTTCATTATAGTCCCAAACTCCACTATGGTCTTCCGGCGGTGGTTGAGGTTGTGATTCTGGCGTAGATAACATGGGCGGTAGTTGAGTCTGCTGCTGTACAAGTGATGCTGCGGATTTGGAGTGTTTACTAATGTCTTCCGATATCACACTAGAAGGACTATCCACTTTACCCTTGGAAGAAGTTTGATGCTTCCTCTTACGATTGATCTTTAACACCAAATCCGAACCATGTGCATCAATGAATTTTTCAATCTTAGATCGAACACTGCTATTCATGGCGTGTATTTTCCTTGAAGATTGAATCTCTCGGTCAACAATATGATGTGTGATCTTTCGCGCTAACTCCTTAAACAAATACTTGTCACCTTTCCATAGCGATTTTTGCTTAGAAGACAGATACTTGGTCACGATTTTACCCACTTCCTTTTTCAGTTCGGTTTCGTCCAGACTATTACTAACAACACCTGCGTCTCCTGAACCTCTTCTACTGGCAGAGGGTGTAATGATACGAGGTGAGTACTTATGGCTTCGACTGGCGACGGATATAGCAGGACTTTCACTGCGAGCAGACTCTAGTCGTTTCTTCTCGGCATCCTGAATGGTCTTCTCCACAAGATCCTCTAGATCGGATTGATTGACACCCTCGATTGAACTAACGCGTTCCTCTGGGAAATTCCATTGCGTTTTGCCAGTAATTCGGTGATAATAGTAAATGGTGCCATCTTCAGCGTACGCAGATTTCCAATTATTCGGTAACTTTGGCGTTGCAGTGATTGTGACAGAAGCGGAAGGAGAATCCACATTATTAGGCGGATCAAAGTAGGAGGTATTAGATGATTGCATATTGTTATTATTGTTGTAGTATTCGTTTAATTTGCTGCTTTTGTAGTCATTTTTGTAGGGAGAAGAATAGGATGAGTGGCCTCTGTCATATATGTCTGCTTCGGTATCCATGTTACTTGATCCCTCGACTGGGTATGTAGGATAGGATGGTGTGGATACGCGAGAAGGTCTTCCGAACCCAAAGTAGCCATTTTTCACACATGCATCGATCATGGCGCGAGGAGCGGTTGGAATGCTTGATCTAGGTGGGTATTCTGTCTTCCATTGAATCTCGTTAGCATCTACGTCCATTGAAAGATATTCGAAATAATCGTCATCTGGGTCAAAAAATTCTCGGCTGGAATCATAGCGTGGTGGTGTTATGATGTCTGCTGAAACCTCAGATAGATGATCTTCTTCGTTATGCACGTCATGGTCTGTCTTTTGTGAAGGCTCGGCAGGCTTAAAAAAGAGAAATAAGTTACAAAAGAAAATGTATAAAAACTACATACGTACGGTTCGCTTAGGAATTCGATAAACGCTTTTTAACTTGTCCCAGTCCTCCAACAATTCATTTGCCAAATCGCGGATTCCGCTGTTATCATGGTTGGTCAATCTTCCGACAATATCAAACATTTTACAGTCTTCTAACCCGTTCTTGTTGGCTAAAGGCAATTGCGACAATACATGGAGCACTTTAATCAAAATTTCTGGATCGTTTTTCCACTCGCTTAACCAGAATTTCAGCATTTTCAAACCATGCAAACGGACGAATTTTCGTAAAATATCTCTACCTTGTGTCGAGTTTTTATCAGTTAATTCTAGTCGTAATAAAAGTTTAATCACAAGATGTGATTTTCCAACAGAGTCCAACATTCGCTTTACAAAGGATTGCACTTCACGAGGGTCTTGTAATGGCTCTGAAGCACGACGACGATGCATTTTTCGTAGCATTTTCTTTTGTGTTAATGTCACGGCTTCGGCTGTGTCGGAATCGTCGTCAGTGTCGTCTTCCTCATCATCGTCGTCATCGTCATCGATATTTTCGTCCCTTGCTGCTGTTACTGCTGCAGAGGCCTTGGCTGCATCACCCTTTAAGGAGCCACCAATGTAGCCTTTGCAGGAAGCTTCACCACAGTAGCATTTCTGAGCTACAGCACTAATATGTCTCGGGTTAACCACACCGTGTCGTCCTTTACCATCTATTATAGTTACCCATAACGCTCAAACTTGTAATCAAATGTCAATTCCTGTCCGGCCTTGATAGGGCGACGAGTGAAGATACCAATACGCATGTTCTTACCTACAACCCACTTCTGCGTAACACTATTGGGATTGCAAGAATGGTTGATAAACCGAGCCAAGCAGCCTTTTTTAGTAGCATCAATGATCTATTAGGGAACACACATTCTTAGAAATTGCCTTCACATGTATGTAGTGTATGTACCTCGTCTGTTTTAAGGGTCATGAAATAGTAATGTTCTAATCCAGCAGCTTCGTATTCTTTGGTTCTTCTGATGAATTCGTGGTTTGGGATAACTTCGCCGATATATTCCATGATGAATGCATTCCTAATAAAGTTTGAGGGTTAGTTAAAAAAACCAAAAGATGAACTTAATGGGAGAGGGGGTATTTTACGTGGGCAAATCAGTTAATGCTCTCAAGCCAAAACCCTTTTTATCAGTTCTGATGACATCAACGCGTGCATATTCCCGTAATTGGAATCTTCTATTACGACAGTATCTTTCGCAAGGGCAATCATCGACCATACATTCCATAAACATCATTCTGTTGATACAATAGTTATCATCGCCACAAGCCGCATCGGGATTATCAATATCAGGACGATATTTACATTCACAAGGCATGGATTCTTCAGCAATAGATTTTCCCGTGGCGGATCCACAGTAAATATTTTCCACAATGTTTGAATAGGTCTCCATTGCGTCTGCTGTAGCCGAAGGTAACTGCGGTTCCTCTTCCTCTCCCTCTTCTTTCTCTTCATCCGACGGATCTGTTTCGTCTCCTTCCACGTCTCCATCTTGATGAAGAAAATCCATTTCTACATGACTAAGTGACAAATCCTGAAAAGCGTTTAAATCGTTACTAGAGTTCATTAATGAACCACCGTTGGTATCATAACTAGTGGCAGTGTCTGTTTCAGAAAAATCATGTAGATCAGTTTTAGATCACCATTGACTTGTTTTAGGAGAAAAAAAAAACTTGTCGTAATCATTAAATTACCTTGGTTATAACTTGATTGTCTATCGTCAAATCCAATTGATAATGTTCTCGAAGGTCTAATGAAACGAAATTAAAATTTGTTGCGTGAATGTAGGGGTGTGTGTGGGGGTTTTTCTCGATATTTTACACTAGCCTAATGTCAGCACTTTGCATGCTGGGTATTCCCGTTTTATCAAAGTTCTCTTGACGTGATATTTTTTATATCTCTATTCCTTGTATTTAAAAAGTAAATGCTGTACAATGGGTTAAAATGTACAGTTACAGAGAAAGTATAAGAGGTAGAAAAAAAAAGCGACTCCCAATACAAAGACTAAAATAAGCTAGAGCTTTACTTGGCCCAAAAAAAACTCTAAGCCACCGATTTCATTGGTTCATAGTCAGGAAAAAGTAACAATGAAAGCTTAATATTTCATTGTTCTCCATCAATATAAGCAGCGGTGGATATAACTCGCTAAATAGATCACTCATCTCTATATGATTATATATATACGTGAATGATAAAATATCAGCTCATTCACCAGATGAGAATGAGGACTGATAAAATGGCCGCCTTTATTACATAATATGCTTTTTCAAGTCTAAAGTATTCCCGTATTTGTGCTACGATAATACAAAACGAAAAAAGCATGCATGATTTCATTCGGGGATTAGTTTCTTCAGTGAAAGTTTTTAAACTATTTGTTGTCAAATGTGTGATATAAATGGGGGTTTTAAACAGTGTTGCTAGGGGGTTTTTTTTATTATTCAATTTATATAGTTCATCGAGTGTCAACATGTTCCAACTTTTCAAAATACTTTCTTGCTGCAGCAATGTTTACTTGCGTGGCTGCAGAGGCTGAAAGAAAGGTCAGTGAGCCTGATATAAAACACAAAAAAACAAAAAACTTACTAATACCGGTATCTGATATGATGAGTAACACACTGGTGTTTTTAGTCAGTGTATCGAAAAAAGCAGTAAAGTTGCTTCCTTTAATTTCCATCTGCTTTGAATAACTCTCCTTGCTTTATAGAAAAAAAAAGGTTTAGTTATGTAAGATCAGGTCATTTGTGTGAGCGGGTGTAACATACCGTGTACATAGATTAAACTGTTTTATAATACTGCTGATCTTTTCAAATCGATGTACATCGGGATGGTGTATCGTTGCTGAATTCGCAATCACCAAAAATGTCGTCTTTTCAAATAACACAATCTCATCTGCCCCACAGATCTTACAAAACGTATCCAAACTTGCTTGTAGTGCGTTAATATTCGGTATCAGACAGTGAATAATCTTTGCCCACGCCTAAATAAATCAGTGTCTATTATTATTCATTATTTTTTTCACATGAAGTTTTTACTTTGTCTTACTGCATAAAGTGTTTCGTCCCATATGGATGTTTGAAATGCTTGAATCTGTATAGGCTCAGATCGTACTTGCAGTTCTAGCTTTTGTTTCTCAAACATCTGATACCAAATTAGATTGGTCCTAGATAGGTTAGACATGAACATACCTTATCTCGTCGATCCTCTTGTATTAAATCCATCTTATGCATCAAGCAAAACACAATAGCGTTGGGTGAGTGTGTCAGTATCGACTCTAGGCATGATTGGTAATAGTGAATATCTTTATCTAGTTCGGCACTCACTGCATCAAAAACGTAAATCAATACATGTACATCCTTGAATATCACAGATCGATACGTTGTTAAATAGTCTTTAAATGAATCGTCTTGTCTGTTACGTAAACTGTGAGTTGCGTCCTGTTTTCTCTGACTCTCTTTTACCTTACCCTCCGCAATCCCATAAATTCAATTGTAAATTACCAAGAAACTGTACATCTGTTTTATTATCCCATAATACTGTTAATTGTAAAGAAAATTGTATGATTATTAGTACACCGAAGTAAATAAAATTGAATCCAACATACTTGTAGGTTCTAGATTCCGAGTTTTGGTAGCTACATTGTTATGAAAGATAATCGATCGCATTGATGTTTTACCAGCTGCACACCGTCCCATCAACAAGACCTTTTTTGTTTTTTTGTAAAAGACCATCTTGATAAAAAAAAAGATATAAAAAGAGAAAAAGAAGGAAAAGAAGAGATAAATAGATGGTTAATTGACATAGCCTGACATCACTCGTGATTGTCGGAGTCCGTGGGAAATGACAAAAACCAACCCCTCTTGTGAACAGCATCTATGGTTTTTCTGGGTATTATTGTCAGCTGTAAGTACACCCAGAGATGTGCGTGATCTATCACTTGTCATACCCACTTTTTACTCAGTCATTGAAAACACGGACAAACGATTCTCCGAATTTCAAATTTTATGACTGAAAGAAAGCGTCTCGCACAAAAGACTATGAATTCTGCTTTAACCATCATAACTTGCTTGACAATGAGCTTGTCGTTTTACTTTGGAGACTTGTTTCAAAAAAAAATTCTTTGACATTCACTACAATGCTCCATCGTTAAATATACACTAAACAGGCCATCCCACTAAAGGGCTGGTTGATGGTATTAGATATCCTGATATTGATCGTTGGACATGTTTCATTTTATGCATATACCAAAACGATTTATACTAATTTTAATCGTAGCTAGGATGTTGTTGGCTGTAGGGATTCTATTGATTTTGTTTGGGATGTAAATAAAAGATATGTAATAGTGACAAAAGATACTGTCAGAACTAAGGTAGTACATCATCTTTTATTTCGTTTGATAAAATTATGATAGAGAGACTACTACAGAAAACTGCGGGGGATATGTATATACTAGATAATGAGATGGATCTGCGGACGATAAACATAAGCGTTAGTGAAATTAAATATTCTGGTCAAAGTAATACTAAACAATAGAATATAACTGCATCGCGATGTACTTGTACAATGCAAATGAGTCGCAGCTGCATTCATGAAGTCTGATGGAAAGAGATTATTCAACAGAGGAAAATCCTGTACGTGTAAAACTATTGGGCAAGGATATCATATACTGAACTCGACAAATGGATAAACCGCATGAACAGTATACAACGAGATAAATAATTCCAAGTGAGAATATGTGGAATAGTATGGATTTATTATCATGACTTTACTTTCTGTGCGAGATGCAATAGTTAACTATAGATAAATCTATGATATCCTCCATAATCTTTCTATTGTACCAGAATGATTGTGTCAGATTTAGAATTAACCACTGCATAAGCAATGCTCACACGCTGCTTATGCGAAAGGTGGGAGCGAATCACCATTATTCAAAACTGGATCAACCTTACATATTTAAACACTCTTAACACAAAAGAAAGTCATATACTGATCTAAATCTGTGTATGCCTTCAAAGTTTGCTTAAAAAAATTCACTTTTGAATAGGAGACGAAATGTTTTAAACAAAGTCAAAGCAATGTATTGTTGAAATGAAATGGTAGAATAATGTTTTTATTTATTTAAATTGAAAATTGCTTGTTTTAAATACCATAGACGACGTCCTTTTTGTGATAGATATTTGAAAAAAAAGTGTGTCTCTCATATAAAAGTGCATGGATCGACTCATTTTATATAATTTTTACACCATACGGGTTCTTCTTTTTGAATTACGTCAAATCAAAACGGATGGATGTACGTTTTGGTGACAATACTGCTTTTAAACATTGATAAAATATGAAGACGGACCGTGGCTACCATGGCATGTACAAAAAAGTAGGGGTAACTACAAATAAAGTGTATGGATTGACCCATTATAGCTCATTTTCATATCAAACTAGTCTGATTTTTTTAACAACGGGTATACTTTTTGGCAAGTAGAGTAGTCAAAACGGTAAGGATATATAGAGACATACCGTAGCTAAGTTTTGATGTGAAAAGGACTAAAGGTTATGACTGAAGAAAATGTTGTTTTGGGTGGGGTAGAATGCCCCCCCCCGCCAAAAGCTCATGTTTTAAGTGGCCTAGATGATATAGGCAAAAGTAGTTTCTGTGCATGGCTCCAAGCAAAAGATATGCTCCAAAGTAGAAATTTTTGGGACAAGCTAAAAGTGGCATAAATCCAAAGGGGGAATACCCGGTGATTTTTCAAAAATTTACATTTGTGTTGATTCAAGGCGCCTTTTCTCACTTTTTACTAAGGTATATGTTTACAATACTTGTTCAGAATAAAGAGCTCTATCTACTGATACCGTTGGTAGAGCATGTGAATTATGAAAAGTGTTTACGAGAGCGTGTCATCAAAAAATCGGTTCTTATAAGAGTATGTTAACGGTTTACATATCAAGTTTGCAAATAAATATTAAGAGTCAATGCAGATAAGATTTGGCGCATTTTGATATTAAAAATGTATATCTATGTAGAAAATGAATACCAAGCGACTTTACTTTGAGGGATAAAGTTTGCTCCGTGTAAATTAATCGACGAAGATTAATCAAGAGACGGGCGCAAGGTTATTTTAGAATAATGATGAGTATACTATAATATGGTTAAGATATAAGATAAAAATAACATAATTGTGAAAAAATATGATATGGGAGTAAATAGTAGAAGCAGTTTAAAGACGAGAGTGAACAGCGTCTTCATTGGTCCGTTGTGCTATGTCTCTTCTAATATTGGATATGACAGTGGTAGAGTTGAATGGTATTTGACGGTAGGTGAAGCTGAAGTGAGCTTTCCAAATATTTGCCATCGTGATAATTACTATATGAGAGTCCAGGTTGGTTTGTTGTGTGTAACGGATGTTTTAAAAGTCAAGCAAGAGGGCCGCTTTGCTAATACCTTTTAAACTAACCGTAGGCCATAGAAATTCAGAGATAATACCTTGCCAGACAAGAGATTTGTGAGAACAAGTAAACAGACAGTGATTGATCGAGTCGGTGGATGAGGAACAAATGTCACAGAGGCTGTCAGGGTGATCATCGGGAGATGTACGGTTTAGCAGAGCCTTGTGAGGATGCATTTATTAATAAACCTATAGATGTCATTCCTTTGCGTTATGGTTAAAGCTAGAGACCAGAATAATAACCAAATATCAGCGGAAATGTTGCGAAGACAAGGCAAGGGCATAGCCAAGGGAGAAAAAGCCTGTCTAAATGTTCGCGCAGATATATAAGAGGTGGTTGATGATGCCACAAGATTATTTTGCTGATAAAAGTAATGAACAAACGGTTATAATACCACTTCTGGAGTAACTGTTTGATCCGTTATTTCATCCATTGGAGAACATAAAGAAAGGAAGTAAGGCTGGAGACAGAAATCGTTGGTATCTATACCTCGGAAAACGAATCGGGAGTCAATTGTCTGACAGGAAACGTGCTAAGATCTTTTCTTGTAACTATTTTTTGTCTAACGTGCCATTAACTTTAGACCTGATAAATTTCGATTTTGTTTCAATTTTTTTTTTCGCAATTGCGATAATTGTCATGCACTTTTTTTTTTTGGGAAAGCCGCACCCCCCCCCCTTCACACACACACACACACACACACACATACACATTTGACATTGGACATGACCTTCGTGTGGAATTAAAAAAATGGTGTTGCATTTGCATGTTAAGATCTTTTTGCAAAATAAAGAAGTCTACGTTTTTTTGTTATTGGTGAGAAAGATACTTTTTCTCAACAAAGTTTTTCACAGTCAGTACAACTTCACGACCATCACTACAGTTGCTGTATGCCTCAATGTACTCAGTTGCATGTTTAAAGTATCTTCGTATACAGGAGATATTTCCCGCTTTGTCTAAAAAGTCATCAATGTTTTTTTCCAAAGAGTTTAAAGTATAATCGCATCTAAGGCGAGCCTCCCGCTTTGCTCCCCCAGTTTAAAGTAATAAGTGAAAAGACGTTCTTGACGCGCATTAGTCACATCTAGATACACTGTGTGTTCTATTAGCCAACATTAATTTTGATAGCGGAAATCTACATGCTCAATTTGACCTTCCCTAGGCATTTGTGTTTAATATAACACCATATCCCAAAAAGTTCCGCATAAAAATCTATTTTGTTGATCGAGTACAAATTCAAACCTCCGGCATTGTTGAAAGTGGTATGCATTATTATATTCTGTCGTAATATTTAAAAGAAAAGTAAAATTGAGCCTACACATTGCGTTAAAAAAATCCATCCATACTTGACCAAATTCGATTAGTTAACAGAGGTCACTCCCCAGTACCAATATTCGAAAAACGCACTGACATATTATGTTGTCCAAAATGATTAATTTATAGATAAATGTAAAATCCAAACCTATAACTACACGTCTAAAGCTATAATTAAACACCGTATGTAATTAGATTTTTGATAAATGCTGGATTCAGGATTTCCATAGAGATCATAAATTTCCAAGTCCAACTTCTTTGCAGGGTGACGCCTTTAGTCCCCCCACAACATAATAAAAATCCGAACCTGAGGAAGTGTTCTTTGATGTTTACTTAAATGCATCCATGTATTCAATTGCAAAACAATGTAAAACTGAGTGAGCCGATAGCTATCAAAAGTTACAACATTGTCGTTTTAACGTCTTTTCATTGGCTGATTTCATGCGCGGAGGTTTAAAAAGATTACCTCATATTTAATGGTTGTTTCAAATCTGAGGTTCCCTTTAGGCTACCCCCGCTTAAATACTTTTTCACCGACAATTTTTAATGACTATCAACATTTTTTTTAACATGTAAAGTACAAATATTTTTTTTGATTATTATTGATAAACGCTTAAAGAATAGTTCTTCAGATTTTTTTTTACGAAAAAAATATGTTTTGGTTGAGAAAAATTGGCTTAAAAAATGGCAAAAATTTATCAGGTCTAAAGTTGGTGGCACGTTACTTCAATAACTTGCTGCCACTGCTTCAGTGGACTTGGTACCATTGACAGTGAACAGTCACTACAATGCAATCACCGGTAATGAAAACTATAATTAAAATACTATGTATGGCTTTAGCTAATAATTATTTTATTTTCTATAGAAAAAAAAATACATCGATCAAGTGGCCAGCAAGAAACTCGCTCGACTTGGAAATGTTTAAATGATAATGATGTGATTCTACATAGAACAAGCCAGTGTCCAGAGAGAGAACTATTGCAGGTACATATATTAAGCGCTAATGAAATTACAATGAAAAGATTACTAAACTTCATCAAGTAGGACGTAGGACGATTTATCCGTTGAAACTGTGCCCCCAGTGTCCAGCGAATAATGGCAACCCACTGGTAAGAAAATAAAATTCCTGTCATTTTTTTTTTTTTTTTTTTTGCCAACAAACAGTACTGGAATAGAGACGTCAATGCAGCTACAAATATGAAAAAACTTCTCTACCGTTACTTGACACAAGGTTTCACTCAAGATTTAAGACTAGAGCAGTTGTCAGGAGTAACAAGAGATAATAACGAAGGAACCTAGAAAAGTTCCATTAGCCGTGGTTTCAACACCGTTTGGCCCTGGAACCCCTTTAATTAGGTAAGAATACAATCTGGGACAAAAAAAATTATACTGCGTCATCGTTCCTTATTCTGTGAGGAAATAAGGAGGTTCATGGTGAAGGGGAAACACAAGCACGCGGGGATACATTATGTATCGCGCTATAAGGTGTGGAACAAAAATCCTTCGAGTATTATACCAAGGTAGCCGAGTATAGTTCAGGACGAGACTAGAATCTCCTTGCTTTGATTTATTATGAAGGAAAGTATGTCAGGAAAGATGTGCGCTATGCACTTCAACTATTTACCTCTGCTTGCAAAAATGGGTTCAAAGAAGCAAATAATTTAATCAAACACTTGACTATCATACAGTTGATGAAATTACAAGTTATAATTTCAAAAGAAAATTACATGGAGTGCATCTGGACTTAAGTAGTCACTATTTTTTTTTTTTTTTAAGCACTGGGATATTTTTAAAAGACCAAATTTTTATATTTTACATAGTAAAAAACTTCTATTGACGAAAATATGATCTAAGTGGTAATCAAAACAATTGTCTGTTGTTTTTATTCTAAAATAATAAACAGATCCCAAATTTAAAAAATTCCATTTTAGGTGGGGAGCCTAAAATTTGTCACAATTAGCCAAAAAAAATTTATATTTTCCTCTATTAGCCAATAGTATTGCATCGCTTATAAAATCGACCGAATCGGACATTTAAATTCGATGTGTTTTTGTGCTCAAATATTTAGTTGCCGCAAGCAGATACTTTTTGGCTAGGAGCAGCTTCAATGTGTTCGCTCTCATTTTTGTCTTTACTAAACTTAGTTATAATTAGTTATACATATTGTAAATAACCCAAATAATGTAGTTTGGTAAGTGCTAACAAAAAAATGAGCAGAAGGTGTGTTAAACTCATTTGAAAGTTTAAGAAAAGTCTCTCTAGTTTTAACATATTAAAGCACAGCTCGAGATAAAATCTTCAAGGAGAAGATCTTGGAGGTGCTCGCTAGCATTTTTAAAATAGGTAGAAATTTTTTAAATTCAATATATACATTTAAAAATACAATATTTATTTATTTTCGTTGGGGCAACTAAAAAAACATGATAGAAGGTCTGCTATAATTGTTTCGAGTTCCAAGTTAATTTTCTCTAGTGATAGTAAATTAAAACACAGCCGCGATAAAATCTGTTACTCCAAAATCTTGGAGGTGTTCGTTAGTATTTTTAAAATAAGTAGAATATTATTAAACTCGCTGTACATATTTAAGACCACATCAGTAATCTATCTTCGTCAGCGCTAATAAAAAAACTAAGCAGGAGATCGGGAATACCTATTTTGATTTTCAAGACTTCTTCCACTAAATTTAAATCTGATCTAATTTAAGATTCCATACTCAGCGTGTCATTAAACAGTAACTACAAAGTAACTTCAAATAATGTTATATCTAAAGAAACAAATATATATACAATGGCTAAATCAAGAAGAAAGATTGCGCAAGGCAAAAAAGTCAGAGCTGATCAACTGGAGAAAGCCGCAATTGCTGCTTTTGAGGCTAATGAGGTCGAGTTCGTTGAAACAGTCGACATGGCTCATTCCGAAGTAGCTCAACAAAATACCGAGGCTTCTCCCATCTCTTGGAGTAACGCAACCAAAGAGACCGAACAACAAAAGTTTAAGCGTAAACTTACATATGCAAGAGAAACGATCAGCAGAAAGAGGTCTGCTTTGACCAAAGCAGCTGAGGGTTCTCACACCCTCGACCGTTACTTCACTTCTGCTGAAAAGGTCACACCACCTGAACCCGAAAAAGCTGTCATTCCTAGACCAAGAAGACCAGACAATGCTATTCAACAAAAAACTATTATCACTTTGCCCATTATCGAAGCAAAGTTGAGAGTTTCAACGAATACTACCAGCGAACAATACCAGGAAGGAGTAGACCAGTATTTAATGTACCTGGTCGTAAGAGAAATGATGTTGCTTCTCCAGCAGGGTGAGACATTTGTTGATGCATCAAAGCATGCTGTTGCTAAGTTCTGGTTTGATGTATCAAAATTCTATCGACCTCGTGTAGCTAGAAAATGGCTCAACATGGTGTTGGATACTGGGGATCTTCCTCTTCACCAACAAGGAAAACATGCGAAGAGAACATCCATTTTGAGTGACCCTGATGTCAAAGAAAGGTGCATGGCGTGGCTCCGTTTACAAAAGAGCACCTTCAGAAGTATTCCTGCTCTTCGAAGATTTATCACGCAGGAAGTATTTCCTGAGTTATTGGAGCTATCAGCTGATGTAGAAGCTGATGATGCTATTGCTACTCAGATAGAGCATCCTCTTTCAAATGATGCTTTATCAACTTACTTGAAATCTTGGGGATTCACTTTCAAGAAGGGTAAAGACATTAAATAATTTTAGATGCCACTGCTGACATTTACATAAATACACTTATGGTGTATATAGGTAAGGACCAATGCTACTTTGATGGACATGAGCGTGAGGATGTCGTTGACTATCGTGTTAAATGGGCCCAACAAATGATGCAATGGCAAAAGCGGATGGAAACCTATCCACTCGATAATGAGAATACTGATCCAGTTCAACCTAACTTAAGGAAAATGAGAAAAAGATGGTTTTAGTTACTCACGATGAATCAATCTTTTATTCAAATGATTGTAAAATGACTCGTTGGTGTGAGAAGAATGAAACCATGATCATTCCTAAAGGTCAAGGGAGATCTATTATGGTCAGCTTATTCATGTGTCCCTGTCATGGAACAATGAGAGGTATCGTTAACGGTATTAAAACGATTTCAAGAGTTATCTTTCTTCCTGGTAATAGTAATGGTGATGGCTATTGGAACAGCGATCATTTAACTGGTCAATTAAAAGATGTAATTCCTCTTTTTAATGAATTACATCCAAATTGTATTAGTATTTTTGCCTTTGACCAAAGCTCTAACCATAAAGCCATGGCAGATGATGCTCTTGTTGCCTCGAGGATGAGTTCCGGTGTCACCGAGTATAAAGATACCAATAGGTTTAGGTTTCGGGATACTGTTTACATCGATAGTCACGGCGAGGAAAAAATCCAGAAAATGTACACTGTAGAAAGGTTTAACGTGGAGGCTGCCAGGAAAGAAATCAAGAGACTCCGAGACGCCGGACAAAGATTTGATAACAACGATATTATTGACAAATATATGTACCCTGTGGTAACCTTTTTATATATACTTCACTACTTCTTTACCATCTCATATCTTTAATTTTTGATATACAACAGCCACATTATAGTTTCAAGAGTACCTTAAATTTGTTAAGAGAGCGAAATTTACTAGACAGGAATGCCCACTTGAGGAAGGTTTGCCCAAGAAACTCCTCTCACACACCTTCTGAGAAGCCTGGTTGTTGTGCTGAATATCTGCTATCTCAACAGCCTGATTTTGTAGCACAAAAAAAACAAGTTAGAAACCGTTACACTCGCAGCTGGTCACCTTTTCACTTTATATCCAAAGTATCACTGCGAATGTAACTGGATCGAAAGATATTGGGGTGCAGCTAAACGCTATGCACAAATGATGTGTAATTACTCTTTTGACACTCTGAAGGGAAGAATCGCTGAGTTCCTTGACAATGATGAGGCTGTACACGGTCTTAAAATCAATAGACGATATTATAACCGTGCTTATAGATATATTGACGCGTATAGCAAGAGTAAAAATGTCTGGGAAGCTGATGATATTATGAAAAAGTTTTCTAAAGAATATAGATCTCACAGACGTGCACTTTAGTTGTTCCTTAATGGCTTTCATCCAAAAAAAAAAAAAAAAAATTAGACTTATTAAATATTAGAAATAAATATAGATCGGCCATCCCCGCCTCCAAAAAAAAAATCTGGCAATAAAATTGTATTTCCTTTTATATTATCTGTACCATGCGGAGTTTAATGCTCAAAAATGTCACAAAAAAAATAGCGACTACTTAAGTCCAGATGCACTTTATAGCGTCATGATGTAAGTAACAGTAACAGTTTCATGGGAATAAATTAATGGCTTTTATTAGATTCTCTTTATAAATACAAACGTAAATGGATGTGAGCAAAGGGTATATAATCTATTTATTACAGGCACGCAAACGAGCTGAAGTAACCGTCATACCACCTCTGTCTGTACACCATTTATTTATGACGGGACCGTAAATAGAGATGGTTGCTGAATTGGTGGCTGAACAGCCCAAACAAGTTCTTCCGTAACCTCCTTTGCAATCAAGTAATTGGCCAAATGTTTGACACCCGCTCCCTTCGTATCCAGGCACCATGCAGGTAGATGTTGCATCAGTACCTACGCAGTAATACAGCGTTAGCTCTCCATCAGCAAATACATAGGTAAATAGAGCAACAAACGTCAAGATTAAAGAAGTTAATTTCATTGTAATGATTGATAAGTTTTGAAATTTTTTTTTATAATAAATAGAAAAGCAGACTCGATTCGCTTATATATCTATTATAAGACAATCAAATAATACTTATGCAAAGGTCTAGTTCTGTTGTATTGGGAAATCTATTTTTTTAATTGATCACACAATCAAATATAAACTGTAGATATTTGACTCTATTTTTATTATGCACATGTATACTTGGGGTATTTTAACAAAGGGGGGGGGGGTAAAGACAACCACGATGTTTATGCGACACACATGGTAGAACAAAAAATATGGTACACTATTTCTTTTTGAAATCGTTTTTGAGATTAGGATGAATAAAAAGGCAAAGAAAAGAAGAGGTGGGTTGGTTTGTGAAAAAAAAAAAATTGTTCACTGTACACATTTTTTAATTGTTCCGCGACAATCAATATAGAAAAACATTGCTGGTCTGTGGTATGCTCTACAACACTTTAAAAGATAGCTGGATTTAACTGTTTGCTTTCATAGGAAAACCAGTAAGTATCCGTGAATGTGCGTGATATATAAAGAGTTATAAATCAACTAATGTTTGAAATATAAATACAATTCCAAATTAGCTGTAGCTTAACAGCTCAGATTTTAAAAGCCTAATAATAAGAGTAATAAATAACAATCGTCACGATAAAGCTTTGTATTAAAAGCTATTCAGAGAATTTTATCTCGACAGGTAAAAATGGGTTCTTTACGACGGTTAGGCTTTCTTTTACAGCAATTGTGTACCGGCATTGACAAACTGTAGCAATCATCATCACTCAAATTATTCCAATTATGAGATCTTCATTCCTATCATCTCTACTATTAAATGTCAACTTATTCATGTCTTCATTGATAAATAATCTTGTTTATCATGTGTTTGATCCGCTGCGTGCACCCCAATGGTGTAGAACCAAGTTTAAGCTGATCATTAAAGAAGCCTAGGAAAAACAAATGTTCTTGTATAATGCATGAAACTAAATTATACCGTCGAAAGATAATGCGACGAGTAAGATGAATCACAGAGAGTTCGCCTATTGACACTATATACAATTGCTTAATTTGGGGTAGATTGTTTTGGCCAATGGATCAGCTTGAAAAACCATCATCGCAATTTAGCTACAGCGTTATTTTTTAACGTCTTTTTACAACGCATACAAATGAGTGTTAATAAATGGGAAACACAGAGTGAAGGTAATCGCGTAAACAGAA
The DNA here is from genome assembly GCA_943193625.1 of Mucor piriformis. Classification (NCBI taxonomy): domain Eukaryota; kingdom Fungi; phylum Mucoromycota; class Mucoromycetes; order Mucorales; family Mucoraceae; genus Mucor; species Mucor piriformis. The sequence goes on along the minus strand of OW971871.1, from coordinate 1,749,846 downwards.
GCTCTCAGATTAAAGATAAACTCTTAAACTATGAAATAGAAATGGATGATGAAGATCTCGTCATGGAGGAAGGTGAGGAAGACGAGGAAGAAGAAGAAGAGGAAATATACGGTTCTTCTTTTGGAAAGGCTGTCAGTCCTGAAGAATTAGTAGCAATTAGTAACAGCAGCATGTCACCAAGGTTTGCGAGAAATCAGGGCGAATTTTCACGTTTCGATATGCTCGGAGGAACATCACCCGTCAGTTGGAACGATTCAATTGATGAGAAGGGAGAATCGGTTGCACTCATGATGCATTTAGAGAAGACAGCCATTCATCAAAAGTTCTTTAACAGTAAGCTTTGCATTGAATAAAACAAGTAGACGTACTAATATCTGTTTAGGCTTTGCTGATGATTTTGATGAAGAAGACTTCGCTTGAGAACAATAAAATAAAAGCCTTCTATTTACAAGGATAATTTACTTTTTATTAGTCCAAATATTCAGGTTCCATTAACTTATCACCGATGATAGTCTGAACATCTTTCCAGTTGACTCTTTCTTGAAGCCCAGTATCACGATCACGAATAGTGACAGTATCGTCTTCCAGACTTTGATAGTCGACAGTGACGCACCAAGGAGTACCGATTTCATCATGGCGATAATAACGTTTACCGATCTTTAACTTTTGAGATTCAATGACAGTGTACCAGCCTTTACGTCTCAATGATTTGGCGACCTTTTTGGTAAGAGGTGCAAACTCTTCTTTACCAGTGAGAGGCATCACAGCACATTTGATGGGAGAAAGACGAGGATGTAACTTCAAAACATTTCTTGGTGGTTTGCCCTTACCGTCTTCAACTTGATGGAAGGCATCACAAAGATAGGCCAACATGGCACGATTTAATCCACAAGAACTTTCAACAACATGAGGTATATAACGTGCAGGTGTATCTGCTGGTATTAATTCAGCTTCTCCTTCACCTGATGCTTGCACGGCTTCCGAGAGTGTTGGTTTCTCTTCAGATATTTCAAAGTTTGCGCCTGTGTTCTTCATATGTTGAGTCAAATCATAGTTTCCTCGATGAGCAACACCTTCTACTTCTCCCCAACCCCAGGGATAGAGATACTCCACATCAGTACATCCAGTGGCATAATGTGCCATCTCATCTGACTCATGGTCTCTCTGTCTGAATTTCTCTGGGTTGGTAGCATGTTCTAACCACCAATTGTATCGTTCCTTACGCCAATATTTAAAATAATGCTTGGCCTCCCAAGGAGCTACAAAGAATTCGAGTTCCAATTGTTCGAATTCGGGAGTACGAAAGATACCATGCTCTAATCTGATTTCGTTTCTGAAGGATTTACCAACTTGAGCAATACCAAATGGTGGTTTTGTCTTCATGGTACGCACCACCTGTTCAAAATTGACAAATACACCTTGAGCTGTTTCAGGTCGAAGAAAGACAGTCGATGGCTTTAAGACTTGATCCACAGCCTCACGTACACTGGATTTAGGGTCGTTAGGTTTATTCATGGTGGTTTGGATGACACGATCAATAGGATCAATAGGATCCAAAAAGGTCTTAAACATTAAATTAAAAGGTCTACTATCCGTCAAGAAAGGTGAATTGGTCGTAGGTTCGACGTATCCATGGTAATTCAATTGTAAAGGTGTACTATCATCCATCATTTGAAAGGCGATTTTACCTCCTTGACCTCTTTGATCAGGTTGAGTGATATGATCTACATATAACAGGATACGATTGCCTTCAACTGTGACTTTGGTATTAGGTGCAAATTGTTCTTCAATGGATTTCTTCCAAGCAAGTGCAGTTTCTTTGTTAGGTGCAGTAATAGGGATATTGCCATTTTTATCCAGACTCAATTGAGGCGCTTTATCGGGTCTAAAGCGTTCCTTGGTCAAGGTACAATCGACCAAGAGATCTGTGAATTCATCGACATGACCTGAAGCCTTCAAGACGGGATGAGGTGTCAAAATACTGGTGTCAATACCCACCACGTCGTCACGGTTATAAACGTGTCTCTGCCACCAAGAGTTCAAGATATTCTTCTTCATTTCAACACCAAGTGGTCCATAGTCGTAAGCGCCTCTTAAGCCACCATAGATTTCTGCCGATTGGTATAAAAAGCCTCGACGGCGACACAGATCTAGTAATGTACGAAACTGTTGTGCCATTTTTTGTTTGTTCCAAAGAGAGGAGAAAAATCCAACCCCCGGTTAGATGGGGTATGTCAAAAGTCAGTATGTAAAGAAGGTCACAGCGCATCATTTTTTTTTTGCACTCTTTCCTCTTTATCGTTGTACCTTGATGACAGAAAAGGGCGAAACGAAGAGAATCCCAGAGAATTGTAAACTGTATGAAATGGTACAATATGAATGTGAAGCAAACAGAACAAATATAGAATGTACACCTTTTGTTCGTTTATTTTTAAAGTAAATGAGCTCCCGAATGGAACGAAACCATTGTTAATATTGTTGAATAGATGCACAGGGATACCCACTGTTGAAGTAACGCCTGAATATGACCAATACGGTGATCCAGTTGCTAGGTAAAACCAATAAATTAAAGAGAATACAACTTAGTAACTTTATATGACCTAGTCCAGCATCGACACTTCCTCTTACAAAAGGAGAACAGCATAACGCATAAACCTAATAATACTGAGTTTTGAATAAACATTTAGACAGCCAATTCTTGATTACACAGTCGATTTATACGGTCTAGCTCGATTCAATAGAACGTGTAAATAGGGTATATGTCTTTGTCACTTTGTAATACCACACGCTAGCATATTGTTTACAGGTGCAGACAAATTTAACAAATTGATTTACAGAGCCTTTAATTGTGCTGTCATACGATCATGAACACGTTTCATCTAAAAATTAAAAAAAAATGATCAGTTACGCATAAACCTCTTTAAAAATTTAAAAATTAGGTAAAATTCTCTTTGCCTAAAAAATATCGTAAAAAAGGTATGTGGAGCTTGTTTTACGCAAAGTGGTTGCTTACTGACTTGATTTGCAATAAATCCACATCGTCTTGTACGAGAATTATGGCGAACAAGTTGTAAGAAAATCCATCTAGACGTGCTGATAACCGATTATTTTTTTCAACTTGCCTGAGGCAATTTGGGGGAATTGGCTGCGTCCATGAATTGTCCGTGTGTCAAGGATTACATTAATGAAAGTCCTGGATCATACAGTACTATGATGAAGCAGTCTCTTTTGGTACCCGAAGATAAGATAGCTATCCAAGAACTCTACAAAAACTTGGACCCATTGAAAATGTGGAAACTATCCTTCGGCGCAATTGTTGAGAAGAAAATGGAACAGTTTGCTTCAACTTGTACTTTTGAAGAGAGAATTGACTTATTCTCTCTCTTTTTTTTTTTTAGCCCTTGTCATTCTTTGATTCCGGATAGTGAAGACAAATACTGGGAGACGATATTTACAAAGGAGGATTTGGGGTAAATCTAGACTTTCAAGTTGAAACCCTTGCCAGTTTTACCTAAGTATTTAGAGGGTTATTTAACCTCTATTTTATCAATATCAAGCTCATCAGAAAATCACGCGGATAGTTTGTATAAAAGGTGAAGGCTGCTGATTTCCATACCCAGAAAGATTCGACTTTGGAATGGGCCCAATCATCCGTGATGAGCACCATCAAGCTGTTTATGATCAACATGAAGCGAATATGCTGCGTCGTATCTGGTCATTTCTAAATATGACATTCAATTATTCTGTCATTAAATCCAAGGGTTAAAAATGTTTCATTGGTTGATTTTTTCATCTCGATGATTTTTGCCCTTCGTCTCAACTTAATCTAATACCTCCTTTTTAATTTGATCAGTGTGATATATTAAAAAGTTTAAAAATAACAACTATGATCTTGTTTTGCGGGATAAACACTATTTAATCAACCATTTTTTCATTGATAAATTGAATGCATGGACTATTATATAAATCTTTATCCTATGCAGGCTTCCTTTCTTATTCATTCACTTTTTTTTTTCTTTTTTTCAAAATGCCTCGAAATACACTCCCTCTTTTACTCGTAGCTATCGTATGCTTGACATCCATTCAAGCTCAACAAGGTAATATCCTTTGTCTCCTCAATTAATGATTGATATTGAACTTTTTTTCACATGCAGGAAATTCTGTAGATCATGCAAGCAACGCTGTACATGACGGTCCTAAGCAAGCAAAGAAAAAAGCTATTTCTGATAATAAAGTAGCAAAAGGTGTTCAAAAAACATCATTAACCAATGCTCCCGCAGATATCCCTATCGCTTTAGCTGTTGGGGTACCAGCCTCAGTGGCTGCTGCTGCTGCCATTCCTCATACATATATACCCGCAGCCAAAAATATCGAAGCTGATGACAAGCCTGTTGCTGAAGCCGATAGCAAACCTGTCGGCAAAGCTAATAAAAATCCTGTTGTTGAAACTGATGCCAATACTGTTGCTGAAACTGATACCAAGTCTGAAACTAAGGCTGCTGGCGAAATTCCAACTTCCAAAGATGATATTTCTGAACCCGCTGCTGCTGTTGTTGAGGCAGGTTTATCTAATCCCGCAGTTGCCGAAAACACCGCCTCTAAACCTGCTACTAAGCCTGTAGTTGTTGCACCAGCTGCTGTTAGACCTGAAGTCAAGGCTGATCTCAATCATCCTGCTACTGATTTTACTTCCAAGCCAGCTATTCAACCCGTTACCGACGCGTCTACCAAAGCTGCAAAACCCGCTGTTGTACCCGTAGTTGATAAACCAGTGGTTATTACACCTGCTGCTCCAGTGATTGTACCAAATGGTGATGGTACTCCTAAAAATGTTCCAGCTAAAGAAGCTACTGATAGCTCTCCTGCTGTTGTTGCTGAAGTGCCTATTTCTGTGGCTGCTTCTAATCCCTTGTCTCCAGTTGATAGTGCTGTTCATGCTCCTATAACACCTGTAAGCGATACTAAAGATGTGTCTGCTGAGTCGTCTGTCGCTGAAAAAGAACATAGACCACAAGTGACTAATGTTGTTGCAGCTCCTTTGGTTCCTGTCACGACAATTACGCCGTCTATCGAACCTACTCCTACGGCAACTTTTCCCAGCACAGGAGTCAGTAATCCTTTTGCATCATCTACAGCTGTGTCTTCAAGCCCTCCTATCACAAGATCAAGTGTATCATCGCCATCCAGCATGGCACCTAGTATGTCTACTACCCGGAGCATGAACAGAACTAGTACAACCGCTGCCGCTTCTAGTACTACTACCATTCCACCCATGTCGATGGGAGTGTCTATGTATGATTCCAATACTCATCTCTTAGGATTTGCAGTTATCACATTTTTGTTCATGATTTATCAAGCCTAAAAAACCTCAGTCATGATGCATATCTTTTAGCTTAAAAAAAATACAATTTATCATATAGCTTTTTTTCATCCACCCCAGAAAAAAAAACGTTTAATTCAAAAAATAAAATTATAATAATGCTATCGCCAATTTAATGCATCAATGCAAAATCCTATAGCCCATTCGAGCAAATTCTACAGATCCTGTGTTACTAATGCAAGAGTTTATTTCATATTTTTCTAAGCATGATGGAAGATTAAGTTAAGTATGTACAATGTTTTTCGAGGTAGGTATTAAACTGTGGTAAAAGATTCACCGCAACCGCAAGTTCCTTTTGCATTGGGGTTGTTAAACACAAAGTGTTCTGATAATTTGTCTTGGACAAAATCCATTTCGGATCCTAATACTGTAATCAATGCCTTTGAATCCACCAATACAGTAACACCTACGCAGTGTCAGCATATATATGTCAACGACAAAAACTATTTATATTTAAATTACCATCTTGGTTAACAATTTCGTCGAATTTTCCCTTGGAATCCGTAAATTGTAAATCATAGGAATTGCCTGAACATCCCTTTTGCTTAACACCCACTCTCAAGTACTGTGGTGTAGGTCCTTCCGTCAAGTCCTTTAACCGAGAAACCGCAGCCGGTGTCTAATTGAACAGGGGTGGAGTTAGAATACCGTTTAATAACAATGCATCTTTTCTTTGTAATCACCAGTGTTAAGGCTGCCTTCCTTAAGCGCAATCGTGAATTGGCATTGCCAGTTTTTACGGCATTCGTTGCTGCTTGTTTTACAACAGCACTGAAAAGCATTTTTTAAAAAATATTAAAGTTGTGGTTACAAGACAAAGTTGCAAGTGTGGGGTTGTAAAGGAAATAGGGATTTAATTTCAACTCCCCCTCCATCAGCGTGACTACTCGCAATCGTTTTTGTTTGATTGGTGCACTCCTACCTCTGAGCTTCATTTTGCTGACAAAAGCTTCGGACAGCCTTGCTTTTATATGAGAGGGGACATAACTGATTATTGATTAACATTGCTACATTTTTACCTACGTTATAGATAAGCTTGACATCAAATGACCTCGGTTATGTCTTATCACATGCGCCCCTCGTAAATATTGATCAGCAACAATCCTTTTTAAAGCTCACAGGATCAATAAAGTCTGTTACCCCACATTACAAGTGTGTGTGTCACAGAAGAGAACTTAATTTGCTATAACTTCTCTGTTTCACGTCATCTTATTAAAAATTTCCGCAAAAGACAACACTAGCTATATCGTTTTTAAGAAAAATTGTATATACCACCATAAAGCTACCATATATAGTAATTTCTTATGATACCACCACACCCGCGCATCTGTAAATTGCCGGACAATTATCAAGTTTATGCACCGGCTGTACAGGAACTTGTCCGCCAAAAATGCTCCAAATCCTATGCTCCAAATTCCAGGCTTTTAAAAAATGGGTGGGGGGTGGGGTGGAGGTTCTGACTACCGGGCCGCTACTAACCACCGGACACCCTTTGCCGGACGTGGTAGTATATAGTAAAAGTCTATATATGGTATTTTTGTGGTGGTATATACAACCTTTCTTTTTTATTACATCCAGGATACTTAAACAGCTAGATTTGCAACGATGCGATGTTATTGACTTTAATCATTGTCGAATTAGTTAAACAAACACGCCCTGAATACAGACACTCAAATCTGTTTGATTTTAGGGCATAGCATATATGCTTCTTACAAAAGGTATCGGCTCTTAATAATTCGTTTTTAAGCGTAGCTAACAGCTATTCATGCCATTCAAGCTATTTGAGGCAGCCAATTATTAAATAAAGTTTGCGCTCGTGCCCTTTGCAGCTTCACATTCAGCCCTTGAGGCTTGACATACAGTCATTTGGGCCAAAACAACACTTAAGGACATATTTAATGAAAGATGCACCTGGCTAAGGCGGTTCACAGTTTTGCTGAAATGATGCTGTGTAGTATGTGACAGCTATTTGAAATTTGAAAAAAACAATTCCATTTGATTAAATTTGGTATCCTTGACTTTACCCCTGGGTAGTTCCTTTCACCAAAAATGATCTTCAGCTTATAGTATCAGTAGATATAAAGTTCCTGCGTCATCGTATTTTTCCGGTAAACCCCTGGAGTACCTGGATATTACCTAAATATAAGGGGGATCTTGGTGCGCTTGATGTTCATATGCAATATCCAGCCTTGTACTTTCGAAGGATACAACCGCTTTTGACAACGGACACTATCAACGAGAATACTGATTCTCTTACTAGTACATTAGTTCACCACATTAGAAATTATACAGGATCACCAAATCACCAGATACCGCTATTATTCCCGATTTCCCGTCACCAACTTACCAAGACAAGACGAATATCGACTATCAGTATTATATACAGGTTTATAGATTCTTTACCCCTAAACTTTGACACCGTCAACATTAATCCGACTACCAGTCTTCAACTACCATTACAGACGGTCTTGTACAAAGCACCCACCAGTAACAAAAAGCTTTCGGGGCAGATAAAGAATATGACTGTATCTGACCTTTTCCAATATGATACTAACGTGCCACCAACTTTAGACCTGATAAATTTTTGCCATTTTTTAAGCCAATTTTTCTCAACCAAAACATATTTTTTTCGTAAAAAAAAATCTGAAGAACTATTCTTTAAGCGTTTATCAATAATAATCAAAAAAAATATTTGTACTTTACATGTTAAAAAAAATGTTGATAGTCATTAAAAATTGTCGGTGAAAAAGTATTTAAGCGGGGGTAGCCTAAAGGGAACCTCAGATTTGAAACAACCATTAAATATGAGGTAATCTTTTTAAACCTCCGCGCATGAAATCAGCCAATGAAAAGACGTTAAAACGACAATGTTGTAACTTTTGATAGCTATCGGCTCACTCAGTTTTACATTGTTTTGCAATTGAATACATGGATGCATTTAAGTAAACATCAAAGAACACTTCCTCAGGTTCGGATTTTTATTATGTTGTGGGGGGACTAAAGGCGTCACCCTGCAAAGAAGTTGGACTTGGAAATTTATGATCTCTATGGAAATCCTGAATCCAGCATTTATCAAAAATCTAATTACATACGGTGTTTAATTATAGCTTTAGACGTGTAGTTATAGGTTTGGATTTTACATTTATCTATAAATTAATCATTTTGGACAACATAATATGTCAGTGCGTTTTTCGAATATTGGTACTGGGGAGTGACCTCTGTTAACTAATCGAATTTGGTCAAGTATGGATGGATTTTTTTAACGCAATGTGTAGGCTCAATTTTACTTTTCTTTTAAATATTACGACAGAATATAATAATGCATACCACTTTCAACAATGCCGGAGGTTTGAATTTGTACTCGATCAACAAAATAGATTTTTATGCGGAACTTTTTGGGATATGGTGTTATATTAAACACAAATGCCTAGGGAAGGTCAAATTGAGCATGTAGATTTCCGCTATCAAAATTAATGTTGGCTAATAGAACACACAGTGTATCTAGATGTGACTAATGCGCGTCAAGAACGTCTTTTCACTTATTACTTTAAACTGGGGGAGCAAAGCGGGAGGCTCGCCTTAGATGCGATTATACTTTAAACTCTTTGGAAAAAAACATTGATGACTTTTTAGACAAAGCGGGAAATATCTCCTGTATACGAAGATACTTTAAACATGCAACTGAGTACATTGAGGCATACAGCAACTGTAGTGATGGTCGTGAAGTTGTACTGACTGTGAAAAACTTTGTTGAGAAAAAGTATCTTTCTCACCAATAACAAAAAAACGTAGACTTCTTTATTTTGCAAAAAGATCTTAACATGCAAATGCAACACCATTTTTTTAATTCCACACGAAGGTCATGTCCAATGTCAAATGTGTATGTGTGTGTGTGTGTGTGTGTGTGTGAAGGGGGGGGGGGGGTGCGGCTTTCCCAAAAAAAAAAAGTGCATGACAATTATCGCAATTGCGAAAAAAAAAATTGAAACAAAATCGAAATTTATCAGGTCTAAAGTTAATGGCACGTTACGAAATTCATCCACAGGAATGGCAATGGCTCTTTGTATTTTCTATTATTTCTTATGTGTTATTTTTTTTTCTTTTTCTTTTTCAAAATAGATTTACCTTCACGGGAATTGGCATGTGTCCCTTGTATGTACCACGTATACCTGCGTCACCATAAGCAACCACAGTTCTTCTTTGGCCTTGAGGGTCTCTGAGGTTCTTGTCTTTTCGGTACCGTACGCGAGCGCTCCTTCTGAATTTTTCGGAAGAGTCATGAGCAAGTTTGAAACTTTCTTCTTTGTCAGTAGTTCCCAAAAAAATACGTGCTGCAAAATCTTCTGCCATTTGTCTGTTGGAGTAAGCGTACCCTTTATTTTTCGATGCTTGTAGCTTCGCTTAAAGCCAATTACATTACATATCATAGTAGAACAAATAGTGTTAACAAAATATTCATTTTAAAATTAGACATATCAGTACCTGTTGTGTTCTGCAGCAATAGAATTTAAATAATTCATACATACCACTCTCATTTGTACACACTTTTCTACTAGACATCCTATTGTATGAGACTTGTATACTAGTGGTTGCCCAATTTATTATTTCTTTTCTCTTGATCTAATCCATGCCAGAACGTAATCTATTAAATGTCAAAAAATTAGTACTCAAATTCGAATATTGTTTAATGTAAATGTATACGTACTTGTATGACAGATTGCTTAGGCTGAAGGAATGTTCCTTGGTACTACTTTTATTGGTCAAAATGTTGTCTTGTCAATCGACACCATAAATTATAGCATGAATACCTATGAAAATTAATGAAAAATAAATATATTTTTGTCTGGTGTCACTACTAAAAATAATAAATATACCTAGATCGATGCCAACAATTCGATTATTTTCAGTTGTCCCCGCGGGGCTCTTAGACAACGGATAAATTCCTCTAGTCCAGTTTGCAAGGTTCATGTTTCTTCTTTGCTTCTTGACATCGCCTCTAGTCAGCAGAATAACTGTCTGGAGTCTTTTTCAAATAATACAGAAATCATACGACCATCGGTTTTGAACCCGAACTCTAATCGTTTTGTAGCGTTATCGTCACCCAGTTCTTTTTGAAGTCGATCAAAGTTGAAAATAGCTTCCCATATTCTTCTTTTGTCGTTCGTTCCAGAATAGAGGTCCTTAAACTCGGTGAATATAATAATTTCGTTATTGTACCCAATTAAGAATTGAAGTTGTTCGCGCAAAACTCTTTTAAACAGGCCGTACATAATATTAGCTCCACTAAAAGAAGCATGGATAATGGATTGATCAGGGTCGGGCAAGAGACACCAAAGCTTTATTAGCAAATTTTCTTGACTGGTAGCTATTTTAAATAGACGGTAGCTTACTCGTAAGTATTTCAAAGATGTTCACTGGCATTGTCGTAATTATTAACAACTGTATCAAAGTCCTTACCTGCAAATTCTGCATTGTAAATACGAAAAACACGGTTGTAAAAGTTATCGAAACCGGGAAAAACAGCAGCAGTGTATTCGCCTTCAAAAGTAAAATTGGCGAAATGGGTATGCTTGACAATTCGATTGGCAACTCTTTTAGCTATATATAAATGTAAATAAGAGTGTAGGTATAAAAATATTTGCACTAATGCTATACCTAAAGTCATAATAGGCCGACAATCCTTGCTCTTGCTGTTGATTGATGAAGAATTCTTTGAATATACGGACAATCCAAAGTCTGACATTTAGATGCATAATTATATCTACATAATAAATAATTTTTATTACGTTAAGTATGTAATAAATATATAATAAACATTTCTTTGTTTAAGGGTACGAGGTAGCCTCCCAAAAAAACCACAGATCCGGTTTTTATGACTTCATTAATTACGGAGCAGTTGTATAACTGTAACGTTAAGTTTTTTACTCACCGTCCTTATATCTCCTTTGATGTATTATATTTAGTTAGTTAAAAAAGTGGAGAAAGTGATAAACAATGCATCAGATTTATTATCCCGAATTTGATGGTCTGGTACTTAAATCTTAAAATAACAGATTACAACAGATAGAAACAGATAGAATCAATATGAAAAAAAAAGAGACATATGCAACATAGCATCGTCCATTTTAATAAAATCGGATCTAGGCTTTTAATTCTTAGTATGAAGCAACAGATCTTATTTTTAATAATATTGAAAATTATATAGAATCTAATCACAATGTCTGTAATCAAGCTTTGGGCATATTCACATTCCTGATTGTTTATTATCTTCCTTTTTTAAAAATTACCTTGTTACTTGAATGAAAATGTTGATCAGCATCCAAGGCTAGTTCCACGGTGCAATATATTTTTTAGCTAGGTAAATAACATTCAAGCATCAATTTTATAACACGGTCAAGAGCAAACGTGTAGATACTCCTTGTCACAAATTATACAACTTACCAACCATCGGGAGTTGAAAAACCATTTTCATTGTCTATTATGCATTCCGTCGTACAGGTACTAAGAGAACGTACTAAGTTGATCAAAGGTGATGCTTCCGGTAAGGTTTATGATCCGCAAAAGAAGATCAAAAAGATAGGTTGTCCAGCTACTTTGAAGGTGATCTATGAAGGAGGATCCATCCGTTGCATTGATTAAACATTGAGGTATCCAAACCTCTAGTGTTGGTAGTGAAGTGAATTTACCATTTCTATCTCTCTCAGGTTGCAATAAAAAAATTAGTGGAACAGCGTCTTTAGGGAGGTTATCGCAGAAGTGAGACAACAGTAAAAATTTAAAGAAGCTTGTCATCTTTTATTAGATATTCTACTTGCTGGCGATATAGTAGACCGAGATATAATGATTCATGCCGATAAAGTGCACACCATTCACAAGTAACTCCAGGAAGCAAGCTATAGACAACATGAATATCAGCACCAGTATGTCCATGTATGGCGGGATAAACTTCAACAACAAAGATTTCATACGTTCCAAGGTCGTGGCTTTATAACATGTTTTTTTTAAGCTTTGTTTCTTCGTGACAGAATCCCTTTTGTTACAAATCCGAAGTGCGTGCCTGGATGCTACCCACAATACTACCAAAGTTAACAATGGAATCCTTTACACCGCATCCGGTACATGTTTCCCAGTATCCTTTTTCCAATGATCAATTGATGCCAAACTTCTTGGGATTCTTGAAAAAAATGGGTCCAAAAGAAAGGCGTCGTAGAAGGAAAATGGAAGCAGAGGCTATCAATACTGTGTCCATGATGAACATGGCGTCTGATGTACCCACTATTGTAAATAACAAATGCGCATATACGGTATCATCATTTTCAACAGAGACTATCAATTAGGAAATTGTTATTAAAACTTTTGATATGGTATCTTGTAGCTGTCCTGATTTCGAATGAAGTATTACATATCGCGTGCAAGCACAAATATTTGTTGGAGCGTGTTTGTCCCGATATCAGTCTATATATCAAGGTAAACATGAATGCTCTTGAAGTCGTAGACTTTTTTGCTAGCGTTACATTTATAGTACCTTTTGACCCTACGTTTTCAAACATTCACCAGCCTCCTCCTGAAATCACCAGTGATATCATAACTCAAGAAACTCCTGTTAGGACTGCAAACCATTCTTTGGCCTCATAGAAAACATTATCAAAAATTGCATAGACCAAAATTATCTCCTTCCGTCAAGATAAGGCGATATAAGCGAATCATCAAGTGGCTATTAATTCAATATATTTAAAACAATAGCGCAAGTTACATCGTAATGAAAAAATAACTGAAGTTTCTTTTACTATACCCCTGCCCTTTACTGTAGAAAAGAAATATATCAGTAATATTACTCTGATATATTTATTAAATATCTATCAGTCATGTAAAAGCTTCATTAACTTGTTTGGTTTGAGACCACACTTAACAAATACTCAAATTTTGGTAAATTGTATATACAGTGCTTCCAGTCCTAATTGGTCAATATTTTGCAACTCATTTGGTTGCTTTTTTTAAAATCATTTGGTCACTTTTTTGAGTTTCATTTGGTCCTTTCACAATTCAATAGTAACGCTTAATGACTTCTAACATAACTTTTTATACTGAAGATAGCCAAGGAAACGTTTACGATGATAGCGGCAGAGATGCTATGTCGCTTGATGAGTCACCCTCCTTTCGCTTATCAAAACACAAGACCTTGCAAAAGTTTATTAAACATACGTCAGTTGATATGTCCAGACTTCCTTAAGACAATGCCGATGTTGTTATGAAGGGCGCAGTAGTAGTCGAAAATAATAATAGGAGTGCTGAATATACAAAGTATACCAGCTTTCAACGAGAGATGTATATCCATTACGTGTTTGAATGAATTTTTAGAACGACGCCGCAGCTAAGCTTGCCAACGTTAACACGCATACGGCTCGTAAGTAGAAGGCAGAATACATAGCTAACCCTGAAGCAGGTGTTCCCAAAATAAAACAAATAAGATCGGAAAGCAACAGATGTCCCAACTAAATGATCAACATAAGAAACAATTAGTGGATTTTTACAACGAGAAGCCTTCAGCAACTATTGAGGATGGTATAGAAGGATGATTAAAAACTTCGAAGGGCTCGCCATTAAAAAGTCAAGGGTTGCTGAATTTATGAAAGATGAATGCAAACTTAGTATAAAAAGTGTTACCCGGCATTCAGTTCAAAGAAATAGTCCTAAAACTATTAAAGCTCGCGCAGTTTGGGTTGCTTAATGGAGTGCTAAAGGAATTGACTATCCTAATAATTGTGTATTCATCGATGAATCCGGTTTTAAATTGAATGTGACAAAAGGAAAGGCCTGGTATAGACGTGGCGAGCCAGCAGTTGTTGTTACTCTGTCTACCAGAGCCATCTCAAAAACCGCTCTTGGTGCAGTGTCGTCTTCTGGTATTGTCAACGTTAGTGTCCGAGAACCCGGCAATTTGAAAACACGAAGAGTAGCTGGCGCTACAAAGAAAAAATCTCCTAGGGATCGATTAAACGTTCCCAAAAGAACCACTGGAGGGCATTTTATGCATTTCATTGTTGATACGATGGATATTATGGATCAGTTTCCAGAAATGAAAGGGTATCATTTAGTGATGGATAATGCCCCAATTCACGTTCATAGCATCGTTGATCCTCTCATAGTCGCGGATATATACCTGTATACCTTCCGCATTATTCGCCAGAATTAAACCCCATTGAGCAATTCTGGAAAGACTTAAAAGACTACGTTAAGAGAGAAAAGCTTCAGAACAATGGGACACTTACCTCTCGAATGATGGATGCCTGTGGGCAAGTGCCGCTAAAAAACATACAAAATTATGTTCAGCATTCTATCAATACTTTCCCCAAGTGCATAAATAAATTACCCATCTAACCCCTTGGCCAAATGAAATTCAAAAAGGTGACTAATTGATATACATTTTTAGGTGACCAAATTTTCAAAAAGTTGACCAATTGCTTTATTAGAACTCAGCTTATTCTGACGGAAATAAGTCTTTGATCGGCGATTGTAAACTCCAAGTACTGCACGTCTTCCGCAGCACTTTGTTTTGTGTAAACTTGTCTGCTAATGGAACACTGTCAATGCACTGTAGTTGGTGTTAATTCTAGGTTTTTCCTTCAAATGCTAGACATGTGGGCTAAGGTGTTAGGTTTGGTTTTATTTGTGGGTCTTCCCTCCTAATGCTGGACTTGACTTTGGGTCTTGTTTTATTTGCGGGTCTTCCCTCTTAAAGCTTGACTTGTCGACTGAGGGGTGTTAGGTTAGGTAATAGTTGTGGGTCTTCCCTGCTAATGCTAGACTTGTGGGCTAAGGTGTTCCGTTTGGTTTTAGTTGTGGGTCTTCCCTGCTAATGCTAGACTTTTCGGCAAACAGGTCAAGTTTGGTTTTATTTGTGGGTCTTCCCTCCTAATGCTGGACTTGACTTTGGGTCTTGTTTTATTTGCGGGTCTTCCCTCCTAAAGCTTGACTTGTCGACTGAGGGGTGTTAGGTTAGGTATTAGTTGTGGGTCTTCCCTTCTAATGCTTGACTTGACTTTGGGTTTGGTTTTAGTTGTGGGTCTTCCCTGCTAATGCTAGACTTGTGGGCTAAGGTGTTCCGTTTGGTTTTAGTTGTGGGTCTTCCCTGCTAATGCTAGACTTTTCGGCAAACAGGTCAAGTTTGGTTTTATTTGTGGGTCTTCCCTCCTAATGCTGGACTTGACTTTGGGTCTTGTTTTATTTGCGGGTCTTCCCTCCTAAAGCTTGACTTGTCGACTGAGGGGTGTTAGGTTAGGTAATAGTTGTGGGTCTTCCCTTCTAATGCTTGACTTGACTTTGGGTTTGGTTTTAGTTGTGGGTTTCCGCTTCTAATGCTAGACATGTGGGCTAAGGTGTTCCGTTTGGTTTTAGTTGTGGGTCTTCCCTGCTAATGCAAGACTTTTCGGCAAACAGGTCAAGTTTGGTTTTATTTGTGGGTCTTCCCTCCTAATGCTGGACTTGACTTTGGGTCTTGTTTTATTTGCGGGTCTTCCCTCTTAAAGCTTGACTTGTCGACTGAGGGGTGTTAGGTTAGGTAATAGTTGTGGGTCTTCCCTGCTAATGCTAGACTTGTGGGCTAAGGTGTTCCGTTTGGTTTTAGTTGTGGGTCTTCCCTGCTAATGCTAGACTTTTCGGCAAACAGGTCAAGTTTGGTTTTATTTGTGGGTCTTCCCTCCTAATGCTGGACTTGACTTTGGGTCTTGTTTTATTTGCGGGTCTTCCCTCTTAAAGCTTGACTTGTCGACTGAGGGGTGTTAGGTTAGGTAATAGTTGTGGGTCTTCCCTTCTTATGCTTGACTTGACTTTAGGTTTGGTTTTAGTTGTGGGTCTTCCCTGCTAATGCTAGACTTTTCGGCAAACAGGTCAAGTTTGGTTTTATTTGTGGGTCTTCCCTCCTAATGCTGGACTTGACTTTGGGTCTTGTTTTATTTGCGGGTCTTCCCTCCTAAAGCTTGACTTGTCGACTGAGG
Source organism: Mucor piriformis (assembly GCA_943193625.1). Classification (NCBI taxonomy): domain Eukaryota; kingdom Fungi; phylum Mucoromycota; class Mucoromycetes; order Mucorales; family Mucoraceae; genus Mucor; species Mucor piriformis. The sequence goes on along the minus strand of OW971871.1, from coordinate 1,733,472 downwards.
GGTGTTAGGTTAGGTATTAGTTGTGGGTCTTCCCTTCTAATGCTTGACTTGACTTTGGGTTTGGTTTTAGTTGTGGGTCTTCCCTGCTAATGCTAGACTTGTGGGCTAAGGTGTTCCGTTTGGTTTTAGTTGTGGGTCTTCCCTGCTAATGCTAGACTTTTCGGCAAACAGGTCAAGTTTGGTTTTATTTGTGGGTCTTCCCTCCTAATGCTGGACTTGACTTTGGGTCTTGTTTTATTTGCGGGTCTTCCCTCCTAAAGCTTGACTTGTCGACTGAGGGGTGTTAGGTTAGGTAATAGTTGTGGGTCTTCCCTTCTAATGCTTGACTTGACTTTGGGTTTGGTTTTAGTTGTGGGTTTCCGCTTCTAATGCTAGACATGTGGGCTAAGGTGTTCCGTTTGGTTTTAGTTGTGGGTCTTCCCTGCTAATGCAAGACTTTTCGGCAAACAGGTCAAGTTTGGTTTTATTTGTGGGTCTTCCCTCCTAATGCTGGACTTGACTTTGGGTCTTGTTTTATTTGCGGGTCTTCCCTCTTAAAGCTTGACTTGTCGACTGAGGGGTGTTAGGTTAGGTAATAGTTGTGGGTCTTCCCTGCTAATGCTAGACTTGTGGGCTAAGGTGTTCCGTTTGGTTTTAGTTGTGGGTCTTCCCTGCTAATGCTAGACTTTTCGGCAAACAGGTCAAGTTTGGTTTTATTTGTGGGTCTTCCCTCCTAATGCTGGACTTGACTTTGGGTCTTGTTTTATTTGCGGGTCTTCCCTCTTAAAGCTTGACTTGTCGACTGAGGGGTGTTAGGTTAGGTAATAGTTGTGGGTCTTCCCTTCTTATGCTTGACTTGACTTTAGGTTTGGTTTTAGTTGTGGGTCTTCCCTGCTAATGCTAGACTTTTCGGCAAACAGGTCAAGTTTGGTTTTATTTGTGGGTCTTCCCTCCTAATGCTGGACTTGACTTTGGGTCTTGTTTTATTTGCGGGTCTTCCCTCCTAAAGCTTGACTTGTCGACTGAGGGGTGTTAGGTTAGGTATTAGTTGTGGGTCTTCCCTTCTAATGCTTGACTTGACTTTGGGTTTGGTTTTAGTTGTGGGTCTTCCCTGCTAATGCTAGACTTGTGGGCTAAGGTGTTCCGTTTGGTTTTAGTTGTGGGTCTTCCCTGCTAATGCTAGACTTTTCGGCAAACAGGTCAAGTTTGGTTTTATTTGTGGGTCTTCCCTCCTAATGCTGGACTTGACTTTGGGTCTTGTTTTATTTGCGGGTCTTCCCTCCTAAAGCTTGACTTGTCGACTGAGGGGTGTTAGGTTAGGTAATAGTTGTGGGTCTTCCCTTCTAATGCTTGACTTGACTTTGGGTTTGGTTTTAGTTGTGGGTTTCCGCTTCTAATGCTAGACATGTGGGCTAAGGTGTTCCGTTTGGTTTTAGTTGTGGGTCTTCCCTGCTAATGCAAGACTTTTCGGCAAACAGGTCAAGTTTGGTTTTATTTGTGGGTCTTCCCTCCTAATGCTGGACTTGACTTTGGGTCTTGTTTTATTTGCGGGTCTTCCCTCTTAAAGCTTGACTTGTCGACTGAGGGGTGTTAGGTTAGGTAATAGTTGTGGGTCTTCCCTGCTAATGCTAGACTTGTGGGCTAAGGTGTTCCGTTTGGTTTTAGTTGTGGGTCTTCCCTGCTAATGCTAGACTTTTCGGCAAACAGGTCAAGTTTGGTTTTATTTGTGGGTCTTCCCTCCTAATGCTGGACTTGACTTTGGGTCTTGTTTTATTTGCGGGTCTTCCCTCTTAAAGCTTGACTTGTCGACTGAGGGGTGTTAGGTTAGGTAATAGTTGTGGGTCTTCCCTTCTTATGCTTGACTTGACTTTAGGTTTGGTTTTAGTTGTGGGTCTTCCCTGCTAATGCTAGACTTTTCGGCAAACAGGTCAAGTTTGGTTTTATTTGTGGGTCTTCCCTCCTAATGCTGGACTTGACTTTGGGTCTTGTTTTATTTGCGGGTCTTCCCTCCTAAAGCTTGACTTGTCGACTGAGGGGTGTTAGGTTAGGTATTAGTTGTGGGTCTTCCCTTCTAATGCTTGACTTGACTTTGGGTTTGGTTTTAGTTGTGGGTCTTCCCTGCTAATGCTAGACTTGTGGGCTAAGGTGTTCCGTTTGGTTTTAGTTGTGGGTCTTCCCTGCTAATGCTAGACTTTTCGGCAAACAGGTCAAGTTTGGTTTTATTTGTGGGTCTTCCCTCCTAATGCTGGACTTGACTTTGGGTCTTGTTTTATTTGCGGGTCTTCCCTCCTAAAGCTTGACTTGTCGACTGAGGGGTGTTAGGTTAGGTAATAGTTGTGGGTCTTCCCTTCTAATGCTTGACTTGACTTTGGGTTTGGTTTTAGTTGTGGGTTTCCGCTTCTAATGCTAGACATGTGGGCTAAGGTGTTCCGTTTGGTTTTAGTTGTGGGTCTTCCCTGCTAATGCAAGACTTTTCGGCAAACAGGTCAAGTTTGGTTTTATTTGTGGGTCTTCCCTCCTAATGCTGGACTTGACTTTGGGTCTTGTTTTATTTGCGGGTCTTCCCTCTTAAAGCTTGACTTGTCGACTGAGGGGTGTTAGGTTAGGTAATAGTTGTGGGTCTTCCCTGCTAATGCTAGACTTGTGGGCTAAGGTGTTCCGTTTGGTTTTAGTTGTGGGTCTTCCCTGCTAATGCTAGACTTTTCGGCAAACAGGTCAAGTTTGGTTTTATTTGTGGGTCTTCCCTCCTAATGCTGGACTTGACTTTGGGTCTTGTTTTATTTGCGGGTCTTCCCTCTTAAAGCTTGACTTGTCGACTGAGGGGTGTTAGGTTAGGTAATAGTTGTGGGTCTTCCCTTCTTATGCTTGACTTGACTTTAGGTTTGGTTTTAGTTGTGGGTCTTCCCTGCTAATGCTAGACTTTTCGGCAAACAGGTCAAGTTTGGTTTTATTTGTGGGTCTTCCCTCCTAATGCTGGACTTGACTTTGGGTCTTGTTTTATTTGCGGGTCTTCCCTCCTAAAGCTTGACTTGTCGACTGAGGGGTGTTAGGTTAGGTATTAGTTGTGGGTCTTCCCTTCTAATGCTTGACTTGACTTTGGGTTTGGTTTTAGTTGTGGGTCTTCCCTGCTAATGCTAGACTTGTGGGCTAAGGTGTTCCGTTTGGTTTTAGTTGTGGGTCTTCCCTGCTAATGCTAGACTTTTCGGCAAACAGGTCAAGTTTGGTTTTATTTGTGGGTCTTCCCTCCTAATGCTGGACTTGACTTTGGGTCTTGTTTTATTTGCGGGTCTTCCCTCCTAAAGCTTGACTTGTCGACTGAGGGGTGTTAGGTTAGGTAATAGTTGTGGGTCTTCCCTTCTAATGCTTGACTTGACTTTGGGTTTGGTTTTAGTTGTGGGTTTCCGCTTCTAATGCTAGACATGTGGGCTAAGGTGTTCCGTTTGGTTTTAGTTGTGGGTCTTCCCTGCTAATGCAAGACTTTTCGGCAAACAGGTCAAGTTTGGTTTTATTTGTGGGTCTTCCCTCCTAATGCTGGACTTGACTTTGGGTCTTGTTTTATTTGCGGGTCTTCCCTCTTAAAGCTTGACTTGTCGACTGAGGGGTGTTAGGTTAGGTAATAGTTGTGGGTCTTCCCTGCTAATGCTAGACTTGTGGGCTAAGGTGTTCCGTTTGGTTTTAGTTGTGGGTCTTCCCTGCTAATGCTAGACTTTTCGGCAAACAGGTCAAGTTTGGTTTTATTTGTGGGTCTTCCCTCCTAATGCTGGACTTGACTTTGGGTCTTGTTTTATTTGCGGGTCTTCCCTCTTAAAGCTTGACTTGTCGACTGAGGGGTGTTAGGTTAGGTAATAGTTGTGGGTCTTCCCTTCTTATGCTTGACTTGACTTTAGGTTTGGTTTTAGTTGTGGGTCTTCCCTGCTAATGCTAGACTTTTCGGCAAACAGGTCAAGTTTGGTTTTATTTGTGGGTCTTCCCTCCTAATGCTGGACTTGACTTTGGGTCTTGTTTTATTTGCGGGTCTTCCCTCCTAAAGCTTGACTTGTCGACTGAGGGGTGTTAGGTTAGGTAATAGTTGTGGGTCTTCCCTTCTTATGCTTGACTTGACTTTGGGTTTGGTTTTAGTTGTGGGTCTTCCCTGCTAATGCTAGACTTGTGGGCTAAGGTGTTCCGTTTGGTTTTAGTTGTGGGTCTTCCCTGCTATTGCTAGACATGTGGGCTAAGGTGTTAGTTTTAGTTTTATTTGTGGGTCTTCCCTTCTAATGCTAGACATGTGGGCTAAGGTGTTCCGTTTGGTTTTAGTTGTGGGGTTTCCCTTCTCTAATGCTAGATTTGTCTGCTAAGTAGAAATTTTTTAATGTGTGGATATTAGTTACTGGTTTTCTAGACTTTTTGGCTAAGAAAAAAAACGGGTGTTCGCTTATACTAGCAAGATCATGCTGAAACATGAGGTTGTAAGCCTGTATAACGGGTAATCTTCAAAGCTGGTATATCGTCGAAACTTCTACCTAACTCATGGCTAGTTTCTAATATAAACATGATAATTATTATAGACTTGTTTATTTTCCAAGGATGAAGCCGAGAAGATAACATATTTTGGGATCCTGACAGAAGACTCAAAGTCTCTTATTCAATTTTATCGTGTCTATCAATTTTTGTCTACATCTTAATAAACACCTAGCATAATATTTAACGTATCATAAGAATCACTCTTTACTGTTGATAAACAAAGTATCCCTATATACTCATGGCTTTGACTTTTTATTGGGTTTAATGCTTGTAAAACAACTTAGAAAAAGTAAAAGAGATATAAAAAACATTTTCATTATCTTCGTTTTCTGCTGCTACTTGGCCAAGAAGAGGCTTCTTTTCTCTTTCGTAAATTGCTTTCGCGGGGTAGGTATGGGGGAGTGAGATTACCATCTTTGTCTGAGTAGGTCTCATCAGATTCATATCCAGTGTGCTTGGTCATGTAGTCTTTCAGTCCGGTGTAGCTATTGTCAACAAAGTTCAGCACCTTGAAAATGTTTTTGACATAACGAGGAGTATCTTTAAGGTATGTTGCCTGATCTTCTGGTATCTTGAAGCTGTAGACTTTGGCGAAACAGTACATATTTATCATTGGCATTGATAGCGTGTAGACATAAACAGTATTTCTGTACAGCTGAACTCCATATAACTTGATATTGGTAGCATCTGACACAACAAGCTTTTGTCTTAAGATACTTTTAAATATATACTTCAAGTTCTTCGCTATCTTTAGTCGATCTTGGATAAAATGGTTGTAGTTCTCTTTATGCATAGGGCCTGACACCTCCAACACAAAGAACTGCAAGTTGAATTCTTTAGAAGCTATAATGGCATCAATTGATGACCCTACTGCCCTATTCTCATCGTCGTTCTTTGCCAAATTTTCTTCTTCTTTGGATGCTTCTAACTTTGATTCACCCCATTTGATCTTCCAGGCGTCTTTCCTCAAGTCGAATGTAGTAGTCAGGATCTTGCTGAAGTATTTGATAATAAAGGCATATTCATTTTCATCTGCTAGATCTTCATCTTTTGCTCGGTGTCTTTGTAACTTGATGATCTGGAGGGAATGTTTCTTCAGTTTATAGTGGACATCTTCTTTCGTCAGATGACTCGCAGCTTCTTTCTCATTACTCTTTGACTCTGCCCCACTGATATCAGAAAGTGCATCTTTTGTAAATTGAAAAGCTATATCTGGAATGTCTATGTCTTTGCTAGGTGGCGTTGCTCTTTTCACTAGACTGGCTGCCCACTTTGAATAGTTATCCCCAAGAAGAAGCTTTGTCTGGTTTCCTTCGACCTTACTAACGAAGTCTAGTATCCCATAGTAAACATAGTCCTGGTCACGTATACTGTTAGTTTTTTTCAAATTCCTTCTTTCATGATTCATCTTATTGCGAAGGCTGGTGAGTTCAGAGAAAAAGGAAACATCATAATCATCGCTATTAATCTGATATTAAATGAGTAATGTTGTCATCGGTTGGCAAAATATAAAGACACTTGCCTTGTATGTAGGATCCAATCTATCGTTCATTTGTGACAACAAAAACTTATTGACTACAGTTTCTGCTTTGTTGCGAAGTATGTTCTATTAGAGAAAAGACTTAAGTTTTACAAAGTGCAACTTGCAGGTGGTATGTAGTTACTTTTCGAGTGAGATGAGTGAGTCGCCCCCAGTCTACAAGATTGTAATCGCGAACGAAACGTTGATGCAACTTGTCTAAAATCTCTGTCCAAAACATCCTCAACTCAGGAGCATTAGGATTTGGAAGGTTTTCATAAGGCATTCTTATAATGATAGACTCAGTCTCCACAAAGAAAACCGATGCTTTTAATTTTTTGGAATCTGGTTGATTACTGAGGTACTCTTGAACTACGTCCATCTTGTAAGTTTGCAAAGTAAAAGTAAGAGGTTAATAGGGCGCTCACTTTCTAATAATGCGACCTGCTGCGGAGTTTTTATTTTATGCCGTGAAGGATTTGAATGTAATTTTATTTTTTGTATGAATGGGTAGATCAAATATGTTGGTACAGTGACTTATCTAAGAAAATTCTAATTAGTGGTACAGTGAATTGGATGCTGGGATTATGCGAATAGCTTTGATGGCTGAGTCAAGAACGTTTGGGTTGTCAATATCAATGTGATCAAAATGGAATGTCAATACGCTCGCCAAGTTGAGTTCTACGTCAAAACGGGCTTCGAGTAGTGGGTAGCCGTCTATAGACCGGAGAAGCGGACTCAAAATATGCAAACCTACAAAGTGTGTAAGCTTTCTAACCACTAGAAACAACAAACGGATTTCAAAATGCAAAGTATCAAAGGACAGTTGTAGATATGTATGACACAAGAGTTGTCTGATAGCATCAATAAACGCCTTCAAGAAACCAAACTTGTCCAAGACCTGACATATGTAGCTTTAATTGACGTAGTCATATGCTTTCGATAGCAATACCGATTTTCTATGACCAATCTTGTTGGCGTCTTCCAAAATTATTTTCAGGGTCAGGCCTTGATCACCAACAAATTGATTAGGAATGAATCCAGCTTGAAACTGATCGATGATTTTGAACGAAGCTTGAACAATTCTTCGGTTAATAAGACGAGTAAATACTTCACAATCTTTGCTAATTAAGGATATTGGTCGCCAGTTAGAGAGGTCCGAGAAATCACCCTTTTAGGATTGCAACAGTGAAGTTTTCGGTTCACAAAAAAAAAAAAAAAAAAAAAAAAAGAAAGCTGGATAAGAAAATGAAACGGATTCAGGCCAATCTTGTTGCTTTTCGTGATAATGAAAAAACCCCATCATCATCTACAACTGATACTCTGTTTGATAAAGAACTTTACGAGAATTTTTATGGCAAGTCATGACAATAAGGAAGATTGTAATACACTCGAGATTGGCATTTGCAAGGAGCGACTATATCTTCACTCTTTCTCAAAAGCTCATAGCGAAGAGAAATTAAAGCTCGGTGAGTGATTTTTTCAAGCAAATGCTTAATATGAGGCTCAAGAGTGACTAAGACATCTATTTTATTCTTCCCTGTCGTTTCTGTTTCTTTATAACCCCTATCAAGATTTTCCAAGTTGCTGCAAATGATATCGAATGATAAATCTAAGAGTTGACGTGCAGACATTCCTCTCTTGATAATTCCATGGCCACCTTCAGCCCGTTGGGTAGTAGCACAACCAAAATATTTATACATGAATTTGATATGACCGGCCCATCTTCCAGAATACTTCTCCCATTCATTATCGTAGTATTTGGAAAATGCTTCTTGCACTTCGCTGTTAACAAAATTGGAAGAGTCTGAAAAAATCTTTAAAGTTGCTTGTTTGTTCATATTTTGTATCATGTGCCAGGTACATAAAAGTTTCTTGTTCGACGGAAATTATTCATCGAGCTGGTTCATTAAAGCAACGCATTTATCTGTGACAAAAATGTTTCACTTGAATAATGGTGAGCTTGTTTGAGTGATTTCAAAAACCAGGAATACATTTCCTCCTTCTCGCTGGCAACCCAAGCGAAAGCGATTGGGAATGTTTTAAATGTTTCTTTTCTAATATTGCTGAAACTGATGGCGTAGATAAGAGGCATTTTCAACTCATCTGTGTTGTACGTCGCATCAATAAGAACAACCTCGGGAAACTTTTCTGCTCTTTCAAAGAGAGTAGGATTGGTAAAGAATAGCCCATCAAGAACTTCTGAAACCGGATTGCATCTATAAGCAGTAACAAATCCATGACTTTCAATATGATGAATCAGGAGAGTTGCGCCATTGTGGACTTAATGTCGATTCTGTTCGTCATACTATATTTAAAGTTATTGATATCGTGAATTGTCAATATGTTGAAGGTACTTTCGGCGCTTAATGATTTTTGAATCAACTTTGATAGTATCTTTTCGTTGAAGTTTTTCTTTATCATCAGAATTAAGCATTTTTTTTTCTTCAAGCACAACTCAAAAAGATATACTCCTTATCAAGTTTGTGAATATAAAAGTGCTAATCACTCCTAACAGAAATAATCAAATCCTTTTCCTTTTTTTCTTTCCCAATCTAATGTAATAAGGGCAACTGAATCTGGATGCTCTTCTTTCAAATTGCGGGTATTTCGATAACTTCCTCCTCGTTTACACTAGTAATGAATAGGTGTTGGCGAAGAACGTGCAATTACCAGTTCAAATTTGCTTTAGATCGCGTACTTTCGAAGAACCTCGTTCAAGGTTATTTTCGTAGCGTTTTCAAGAATAGGTGGTCAAAGTTTATGGGTTTCCAAAAGATTAACTTCAGTGCTTATTTTATTTTAAGAATAATAGATAAAAAGAATTTGTGATCATCGAGAATCTCTGGTTTTGTTTACTTTACATAATAAATATTTATGTCGACTTGATTTTTAAATGCTCATCATCTTAAAGTAGACTATAAGATATATTATGTTATGCTCATGGATTTGTCGATGATTTAACAGAGATTTAATGGTTTTTATCCGGACTAAAAAATTAGTGAATAAAAACTACACTTCCAACATCATTTACATCCAATATAAACAAAAAAATAAAAAAATTGCGAAAGGTATAAATAGGGCGCCCAAAATTGAAGGGAAAAGTTCTTTATCTTTTCTGTATCGTTTCCATTATATATAAACCTATCCTTCAAACACCTGTTAAATCGGGCGATATCGCAAAGACCGTAGTAAGCCTAAAAACTTACACCAAGACAACCATTAGTTGTCAATGTCGTTTATCATTTCCAGGCTTACACTCTTCTTTGAAATGCGCATAGTTTGTTTACACTCTGACTTAAGTTTATCGAAACTAGTAACACATCTCGCAAGGGGTGGATTCGGGAGCGGGTCCGATGGAAGGGTCGTGGCTGTGTGAAACTCGTTAACCAGTTCTTGGTTTAATTCGTGCGGTTGACGATTCATCCTCCTCACGTCTTAGGCATAGATAAGCAGTTTAGTACTCAAATGATCTTAAGAGCTTTGTCTGGGTTGTTTATGTCTAGCTAGAGATATTGCAGTCCACATAGGCAGCCATAGGTAGGCATCCTCTTGGTTGACTACCTTTTCTACACGCGATATTTAGCCTTAAAGCTATTTGTTCGTCCAGCTTTGTCTGCTACGGTTCTGACGCTGCGGTAAAAAGCTCCATCCCCAACATGGAGTCGGGGGGCATTTGGTCCTGGTGCGCTTGTCTAGAGTGTATTGTGGGTTAGGCAATAGGTAAGTTTGTCAGGTTCTCTTGTGCTTGGTGGTTAGTGTTTATATATATCATTAATTTTTTGGGTCACGGTATGCTTCCACCTTCTCGTAGTCTGACCTGTTACCCCAACTTTTTGTTGGGAACTAGGAGGAGCACCAAGGTAATTATGTTCTTGTAACACTTTTTCTCGATTAGTTAGCATTTTTTCATTGTCTTTTTTGCATTCAGGAAAAACCTAAACATTTAATTGTTGATAGATTGTTTATACATTGTCTACTGAATTGACTTACTTCATGCTTTTTGGTGTATTTTTAACATCTGCTGTGTTAGGAGTTGTCCTTTTTTGTATCACCGTACGTACTGTATCCTTATGTACCAAAAAGTACATTTATGGAAAGTGCGTTATGCAGGAGATCTTCTTCATACTTATAAAGATGTGGATTACCTTTCTTTTCCCCCAAATAAATAATAATAAAATGAAAGTCTTTGGCATTTTCTTCTTGCTTGCGGTTATAGTAGGTGCCGATGAAATTATGCAAATACTCTGTGAAGATCCAAATGCCAAGTGTCTTGTAGCTGGATTTGATCAAACAAATTGCTCTAAATTTGGATCTCTTATACATTGTATTGATTTCCAACAAAGCTGTCGAGGGTGTGAAACAAGAGACATTATTGGAAAAGGAATCTACACATTATCTATTGAACGCTGGTGTCAAAGTAAAGGAGGAGTGGTGGTATCAGGGTCTACATTACGCGATTGTTAATTATTGTAATAAAAGCTCATATCTACAAATTATCTTTTTTTCATCCCACACTTGAACAATGAGTGACAACTCTTGATGGGTCTTCAAAGAGGCTATGACTCGTGCAACCATCATTTCAAAAGGTAAAAAGATTCCATTTCCGACTACACCACCACACTCTCTTTTCCCCTTTGTTTTTTTTTGGTGTTCTTCATTTTAATAAAGCTATTATGCCAGCAACTTCTAATGATACAGAGCTTGGCAGGCTAGCAAGGTCCATGGAAAAAGCCAACATGAACGACACCAGTGTATTTACTAGTGGATTAGAATTGACCTTTTCAGCTACTTTAGATGACTCTGAAAGTTTAGAACAACTTGGACCTGTGATTAAAAACATTACAGAAACAGGAAAGCAAGCTTCATTCTTGGAAGCTTTGGATGCATTAATTCGAAAAAAAGATGGTGAAATTGAACGCATGTGTAATTCTCATTATCAAGTATATAAAAACCACCTGGCATAATGTTACTAGTATAAAAGGGTATTGACGATACATTTTTCTCTTTAGGAATTCGTTCATGCAGTCGATCAATTATTAAAAGTGAGACAAGGTTCTGTCGAATTACGTAGAAAACTGGCTGATGTAAACGAAACTCTACAATCTCGAGGCACAAGATGGGCAGAAAGGGTAGATACTGACATAGCTTAACTTTTACATCATTATGCTAACTTGCTTGTAGAAACGGGAGTTGACAAACGCCAGAAAAGTACAGCAAAATGTTGAGGATGCTATTGAGGCACTTCAATCCAGTCTCATGGTCCTGGAATCATCCAATAAAGTAAACGAGCTGTTAGATAAAAAGATATATTATTCTGCACTCAAGGTAATCTACAAATGAAAAAAAAAAAAAAACTATGTACTTGTCACTCTTCTAATCAATCAAAAGACACTGGAGACTTTGGAAAATGATCGTTTGGGACAAACCACAGAATACACCTTTACAAAAATGCTAAGTCAAGATGTACCTGTCATGCAAAACACAATTAAAAGCACCGTCACGGTCGAGTTGAAAGAATGGTTAGCAAGGTAAGGGAAGAGGTAACATCTGGGTAATTTACATCTTGACAATGATTATAATTAGAGTGCGAGAAATATCAAGGGAGATTGGTAATTTAGCTATGCAGCGTATGCAAGAGAGACAAGACAGGTGGAGATCAAAGACCACAGAAAACCCCAAGCTGAAAAACCTCCAGCATCATCAAGTCAATTCTGCTATAGAAATGGTTGTAAATGAGGGATTAGAAAGTATGCTATATAAAAGTAGACATGTACTTACATATGTCTAATCGAATCGAATAGCTAGTATACTGGATGAGGTTAATATTGATTTTGAACCTCTTTATCGATGTATTCATGTATATGAAACATTAGGTAAACGAAATGAGTTCAAGACATCTTACTCAGAAGATAGAAGAGTAAGTTTCGATTAGAATTCAATACATGGTAAATAGGAATTAATTCTTTTTTTTTATTCAATCAGGCACAAGCTAACTTAGCTTTATCCACACCCATCAATTTACGAGAGGGTAATCTCACAACATTTGAAACGCTGCTTCAAGATATTGTTGGTTTCTTCATTATCGAACATATGATTTTACACAACACCACCGAGTTCAGAAGTCAGGCAGAAGTCGATGGATTATGGGAGATGGTGACTGGAAAAGTTATTTTGGTCGTATCTGAAAGTTTAAAGGGGTGTAGTGATCCAGAATTATTCTTGCGAATCAAATTCTCTCTATTGATTTTTATCCAGACTTTGGAAGGGTTTGATTATTCTGTCAAGCCATTGCAAGAAACCCTGTTGACGCTTTTCCAGAGATACTCAGAGCTTTTGATCAATCAATATAGTGAAGTATTTGAAAAGGTAAACTGTGGCACAATCTTGATAGATACACAAAGACTGACCTATATGAATTAGATTGTGCAAGAAGATGAATGCATGCCCATGACAGTTGAAAATGACGAGGAGTTAAAGGAAGTCATGCAATATACCCGATTCCGACCTGACCGTGAATTTATCAAAAAATATGGATTCCCGCTTCGATTACCCTTCTCCAAAGTATTCCCTACATGTTGCCGTGATGTCAGTTTCTTTGTTCATCAGTTCTATCAATTTGCTGAAGGGTTTAGTCAGACCCATGGTGAAATGGACGATATTTTGAAAAAGGTAAAGGAAAGCGCTGTCAATAATTGAGCAGGAGTGTCTGATATATTGTTGTAGGCTGTGGATAGCTTATTAATCCAAAAAGTCAATGCCATTTTGTTAAAGAAATTACAGTCTACCAACTTGTCACAAATTGTACAAATCATTATTAATATCGAGTACTTTGAATCCACCTGCCCAGATTTTGAAATGCTCCTTATGGAGACTCGATCCTTCCACCGATCTGGACACATTCATTTAAAAGCAACTTCGACTTTCCATGATACCCGTAGAAAAGCAGAAAAACGTATTTTTGAATTGGTCAACTCCAAACTTGACGAATTTTTGGAGCTCTTCGAATACGATTGGTAAGTTGTTTACATAATATGTTGGGCTTCTATCCAATGATACTCAACTTTCCTGCAATTAGGGAATCGGAGGAAATTCAAACACAGCCCAGTCCCAACTTACAGGATTTGGTGACATTCTTGACAAATGTAACCAACGCTGCCTTATTGAACTTGCCAGAAACCATCAAAAGTTTGCTCTACTTTGATGCCCTGGAGCATCTCAGTCAGTCAATGAAGGGTCTACTATTGGATCCAGACCAGCGAAGCGTCACAGAAATCGCATTGAGTAACTTCGATATTGATGTGAGATTTATGGAGGATTTCGTACGTAATTTGGGTGATCCCACAATAATGGATACCTTTGTAGAATTGCGCCAATTGCTCGACCTTACAATTATTTGTGATAATCCCGAAGAGTATCTGACACCTCAAGTAAGAAACCGTAAATACAATCGATTAAATGGACGTGATGTGGTTGCAATATTTGAAAAGTAAGGATCCAAATGTCAGAATATGTTGAAAAGACATACTCATATGTAATTAGGCTTCTACGTACACCATTACCTGTCAATGCAGTACTTAGTCAGAAGGAAAGAATGAGACGTAAGGAGATGGAGAATGTAGCCAGGTAAGGACGCTCTGTGTATGATACCAACAATAGTTAACCCATTTAAATTAGAGTATTACGATCCGTTCATATTGGTGGCTCAAGATAAATCCCTTATTTATTTATTTTTACAACTTTTGCTTCAACTTTTCCAAAGCAGTCTCTGCTCTATCGATGCCTAATAAAGCGGCTCTTTCAAATCTAGTCTTTGCGTCGTCTAATCTTTGAACGGCTTCATAAACACAGGCAAGGTTGTATTGAACTTCACCGTCCAAGGGGTTGAAGTTGGATGCTTGCTCTAAATGCTTGACGGCACTTTGTGTGTCCTTTAACATTAAATAACATGATGCGATGTTGGTGTGAGCATCGGCCGAGTTGGGAGAGTATTCTAAAGAGCGGTTGAATGCTTTAATAGAATCCTTATGCTTACCTAATATATGTACATATGGTTAGTAACTGTATTTGAGCAAAAAAAAAAAATATAGGTTACTATACCCATTTGAAAGTAACAAACACCAATATTGAAATAACCAGCACCACTTGGTGCAGTTTGGACGCTCTTATGATAGCTGTTCATAGCCTATGCATGGTGTTAATACTTATTAATGTTTCTCAGGGGTAGTTGATAAGTACCATATCAAGAGAACCCTTTTCCATGTACTCTGCACCGGTCTTGATGTATTCCTCAGCCTCAGAGAGTCTGTCGAACTTTGGTGCATTGACAAAGAATGCTAGGCATAAAACAGTCAATGCGTGAAAGGTACATGGGGGTCAGTATACTTTACTTCTTTTAGCCATCAAGTTGGAAGGTCTGACTGTAGCACGAACGTTGACTCTAATAGGTGCACTGGCACGTACAATAGACTTGTTTTGTAAAAGAGCTCTTCTAAGGATATTTGACATTTTATGACACAGGGATAGAGGATAGAGGAGTAATACTAAACCTTGCAAAAAATGGGAGGTAAAAATAAGTGTCCAAATTCGTGACTGTCTCACATCACAAATATAGGTTTTGACGTTTTTGTTTTTCTGCTGGTGTGACTCTCGAGGAAACTGAAACAGAGAATCCCTAATAAAAAAAAGATTTTTCTTTTTTTGACAACCCTATCCCCCTTTTTTATATATATAAACATATGGAAGCGGCCGAGCAGAAGCTGCGGCTTCTGGAGATAGACACTGTCAAAAAAGAGATTAAACGCACAAAGCATTTGACAGCGCCTGTACAAAGATACTCGACCTCTTTTCTATTTGGTGCGGATGATAAGGAAGCAAAACTACACTGTCATAAAAGATCTGCAAGTGCTGGCCACGAAAGTATCATGCTACCTAGACAACAGACACTACCGGATTGTCTTGCCAAAGTAACCGATCCCAACGGCTCGATCGGACAGCTGAACAACGCAGCCAAAAAGAAATGGTTTCAATTACCTCGTCTCACATTAAAGAGACAAGCTTCTACCCCACCCAGAGCAGGCTATGGAGGGTTGAAAGCGGGTCTAGTAGAACCTCCTGAACCTCCGCCACAACTCCTATTCAACTTAAAATGGTCATCCCAAGATGCCCCCCTCGGTAATGATGTCAATAGTACTCCCAGTACACCTACTATCAGCAGAAGAAGCTCGGGCTTCAGTTTTGATGTTATCCCTTCTGAGCCAATTATACCCTCCGATAGAATCATTCGTCGCCAAAGCTGTCCGAATTATGAAGACAATACTATCGGCAATAAAAAACCCACCAGTGGTAAATTATTCTCCAGTTTTCAAAGACCCGTCTTAAGAAGAGGAGTTTCAAGTGATGGATACGTTGTAACACCATCCGCTTCATCATCCACTTCTTCCACTTCTTCCATACCTCCTCTGTCGCCGATATCACCCTGTCCGGATGATTTTAAACCCCTCTTTATTGTGTCTGCTCCAGACTCAAACGAGGTTGTCTTGGATTTCGGGTCTATCAAGCCTAGAACATGTAAACTCAGACGTAAATTGAACCCTAAAGTCGAACTAAGAGCATTGAATGTGTGGCAAACTCAATTACTAACTTCATTGAACACTATCAAGTCCTTACCGCGGGAAAACCCAGTAAGTTTTCAACCTAGATTATCAAAAAAGCTTATTAATTTTGCCTCCCCTCTTTTAGTCGCCTGAAAAAGCCGAGCGGTATTCTCTGACCAGGAAATTTATCCTGCGAGAATTCTATACGACCGAAATTAATTTCTGGAATCAATTAAATTATACCAAAGTAGTAAGTGAGACTTTTGGGGATTTGAAGCATGGCTAACCTCCGTATGGATAGATGTTTTACGACCCTCTTCAACTCGCTGTCGAAAGACATAGTGATGTAACTCGCGCAGGTGATATCGATGCATTTTCAAACTTACAAGACCTCATGCGGTTTTCCTCCACACTTATCATTCGCATCAGAAACGATCAAATCGAAAGAGCAATGGGCAGTGTTTGCCAAGACGCTATTACAGATCCCAGCTGTCAAACATGTCCAAGCAATGTGAATATAGGTTTGGTGTTACGTGGGTTAGTTGAACATATGGTCGTCTTTTTAAGATGCGCGTTGGATTATAAAACAAACAAGAAAACATTGGACATGCGCTTGAACAAAAAAGCATATGCTCTTTATACAGAGGTAATGTTTACAAGGATACAATCAATGTAATATATGCTTACTCTTATTCTTCATAGAAACTCGCATTAAAAAAAGAAACTCGTCGGTTTAATTTACAGGATTATCTTATTATTCCCATTCAGCGTATTACAAGATATGGATTATTGTTAGCTGGTAAGTTGTAAAAAAAATATGAAAACCGGTAAAGAAAATCTAATATTGTGTTTAGATTTGGAGAAGCATACAGAAACAACACATTCTGATTATGAAAATATAAGAATCGTTCGATGTATAGTTGAGAGTTTAGCTGTTTCTATGAACTCGGTTCAAAAGAAATAGCTCAAGTCTAATGTTCTACTTGTATATAAATATCTTATTCTTTTTTATGAATAAACTGATCATGAACATGTCTATCAAATAAATTATGCTTTGTTAAATGCTCGCATAAATATTTCCCCGGGACTTGTGGATCTAATGCGCAGCTATCGTGTGTATAATTTTTGGTGCATTGGATTATATACTGGATCCCGTGTATCATGATAATGCCACATGCGTTTTCACCAAATATAATCAATATGTGTGTCAGTAACCTGTTATGAACAACAATAAACATACTGGTCATTGGACTATCGTCGTCATCATGCCGTCTACAATTACTTGCAAAATACTAGCTTCGTCGGGTGAAAATTTTGTTTAGGCATCCGTTGACATACAATAGTAAGTAAACATCAGCATTTGCCTCACATCCCATGAGATAAGCTATGCTTTGTGGTATAAGAGCAAATGTAGGGAGGCATCATGCAATAAAACGGTTAAATACGGACCATAATTTAGCCACCAATCAACCGCATAGTAGGAGCGACCATAGATAAATCGAATTGAGGGTAGATACACTATTTCAGAACAAAATCTGGTTACAGGAATCCCCGATTCTTGTTGATAGGGAGTCTTCATCCAAAAAAGGTACTCTTTTAAGCCTAATTTTGCAGACAGACCAGAATTTTTCAGTCGGATTAGGTTCTGCCGAGTATGGTGGTAGATACACACAACCACAACATCTGCTTTCAACACACTTCTGTATATCAGTAGTTGTATGGATTGGCGCATTGTCCATTATTAATAATGACCTTTAAATTGCTCATGTTTATCTATAATATCCATGTACTGCTCAGAAAGTCGAAATAACGACCGGTTACCGTTCCCGTTGTTGGTTTTGCCGTCTTGTTGGTACTTCCAGTAGTTTTTTGTTTCTTAGACGATGCTAATGCTCTTGTTTGCCTGACGATAATATTCACAACACCATGAGGGGATATAGCTTCTAAGATGGTAGTTGTTCGGGCTCTTGTTTTAGGAATCTTGACCACAGCACGAGTACTTTTGGTCACGACCAACGACAGGATCGGTAGAGACCTCGACCCAGGAAGTGCACAGCTGCTTGTCCTCGTCAAGAGACCAGTTTTCCCCCATGAGTTTTCTTTTCTCTGTTACTTGATTCGGATTGTTGACTCATTTTAAAATGTTTTAGATGTTGAAAGTATTTCGCACACAACTGTTCCTGGGCGGAATTTCTTACCAAATTGTGATATTAGGTATTTTAAGGAGTTACGTACCTATCATTGGCTATTCAATTTGTGACAGCGATTTATTTGCCATTTATAAAAGCTCTTTTTTTGTCGCCCTTTCAGTTTTTTCTCCACTTTTGAGGTCTGGGGGAAGAGCTTCTTAGTGTACAGACTTCCCGGCCCTAGTTTGGTGACTCTTACGAACAAGTGTACTTCTTAACCATGAAACAATGGGGAAGGTCGAGTATGCTTGGGGGAATTGCGGCGAGACCAGTTAAGACCTCTTATTTTTGGGACTAGTAGTACTTTCACCTTCACGTTGGTTAGTCCTGTCAGTATCAAAATGTTTTCATTTTGAGAAGCCAAGAAAAGTACATTTTGCAATTGTTAATCATTTATTCTTAATTTTTGCAATAGTTTCAACTTTTTATTCCTATAATTTTTTAGGAGACTATTTTTTTTAAGGAGACTATTTTTGTAAGGAGACTATATTTTTTTTTATACGGTCATGAGCTCCAACGCCATGGCGGTTACACCAAATGAGCGTTTCAAAATATGAAAGGGAACAACAGATCTGGACATCTCTTTTTTCATAGCGTTATCGTCATGTCGAATATCATTTACTTGAACAAATTCCTGTTAAAGCGAATCTATTTTAGTCTGACCTTACCTGACAAGTTCAATTTTTCATTGACAAACAAGAAATTACACCATATTTTTTACAACTACCCGTTGTTTCATTATACTTATGAAGTCAGTCATGACCATGCATACAAGAAGGGAAAATTCCTATTTAATAATATTGTGAACATAAGCGTGAAGTCTACAGAAGTAGATAATAGTTATTTTGCGCAGTTCAAAAATCTACGGGAGCTGTATTTGAAACAAATGCAATGTGAAAACTTTGAAAGAGTGAAAAATTTAGTCAAGGTCACTGTACTGGATAATGATACAAAAGAGCTCTTCAAGCTAGCCTCTCATGTTACTAAAAAAAATTTCAGTGTATGCTACCAGAGAGCAAGTATTTATTTTATGCTTATGTCAAATCTTTGTGTATAAAACCAGTTTAGAAAACAGGAAACGACAGCATGAAGAACTTTCTGTTTTAAGTTTAACCAAGAGAATGCGCACCCCATCTCCTGTGTCGAACATTTTCGATAAGCAATTGGAAGCATTACTTCTCGCAAAAAGCCGAATGAAATATGCAATAATTTCTCCCGGTGATTTCATCCCTCCTGAGATCTTTAAAAAGTTTCCTAACATACCAACAAACTATAAACTGTTATTGGCTCTTGTCCCTTCAACGCAGAACTTTTAAATAGCACTTCTGAAGCCGAAGTAGAAGCAGCTATTAAAGAAATCAAGGATATTGTTATCCATTCAATTGTCAAAAGCCATGAAAACAACTGGGTATTTATTACTCAAGTTGAAGCATACTATCATCAAAAACCGTTGGATGATGTTGCTCAGGTTAATCCTAAAGACATATATCCTCAGTTCTTGGAATTTAACATGGAGAAGCGAGAAGAAGGAAAGGGCTCTTGGTATGAACTTCGCTTTCGTTGCCAAAAAATAGAAATCGTAGCAACTGGGGGTCTTTACAACAATGAGCATGACAATTAAATGAAAGCAAGCTAGATGCATTCCTTGGTGTCTCAGCGCCACACCACATGGCCCAAGATAGCAACTTCATCTTGTTCTCTCCGACTGTTTCAGCAGAAACCCTGTCTTGTGTTAAAATGTTAAAGAACTATAGAAGAAAGACAAGCTTGAAAAAATGGTGTTTTAAGTCGTCATTTTTTGCTGCAATGAACTTCGTAACACCCGACCAATTCAGACTAAATGAGCAAGAGCCACAAGGCTACGTGTCCGTATGCTCGGAGCTGTTGTGCCTGGCTGTAAATGGAGAACCATCTGAGTCGGACATGGAAGCTCTAGAAAACAAACTGGCCATATTGGAGTACTGGAAGAGTCTTGGCTTTGAAAAGTTGGAATCAAAGGATAATGTTATTGAAAGACTTGAACAGATGAGAGAAAACAAGACAAAAGTATACAGGATATCCAAGTCAAAGCAATTATTGATTGAGATTATTCTTAATCGTCGGCTTCAGATTAGTAACAAGAGCCTCATGATGCTTTATAACGGAATCATATATAGTAAAATCAAAAGCATAAATGGCCGATGTGTCAAAGGCGATTAAATAAACTCATTACAATTATACATGAACTGAATGGTTCTCTCAAGAACAACATCAGACTTAGTAGATGTCAATCTGTCAATAAATAAATAATTATGACACAACTTTCTCTGAAATGTATTACTTAATCAACATAAGCTGATGTAGTATCTGGCTTCTTGGATCAAATACTGCTCATCATGAGCGCAAGAAATTTATTTGACTGTACATTTCAGCTCTCATAACCAGTGCACTACTGGTATCTTTTATATTTATGTGCAGAAAATAATGTATGGTTTATAAACTCCAAAATACTAACAGGTGTCCAAGCATTACACTGTGTAGTAAATCAAGGATAAAAAACTAAGGAATACATTTAAAACTCTTTATTAAGAAAGTTAAATAGTATATAGTTATTCTATCTAACGGTTAAAACATTTAAGGTATTTATACTAAATAAAACTTGATAAGAGATAGATATCACGATATGACATATATGTATCCTTAGCTAGATTACGAAACTCCACCAATTGTGATTGTTCGTGCTCTCGTTTAAAGAAATCTTGACCACTGCACGAGTACCCACCTTTGACCATGCAAAAGATCGTTTAATGTTGATGTGAAATGCGGCTTCATCAATGAAAACACAGTTACTCATGTAATCCAAATTAATTTTGTTTCACTTACTCACCCAGTTGAATCTGTTTTCGATTTTTGCAGGACTATTTCTCTCAACGGAGTGAAAATGAGCTCTTTAAGACTGATCCTGCAATTTTTTAATAACGAACGTATACAGGCCAGTTAATTAAATCTGAAGACCTGTAAACTGATTTTTAAGGCTGTCCATGATCTGATCTAATACTGAAGAGTGCTGATCATCTACCAAATTCACCAAAAACGTCTCATGCTCGGACTAACTTAGCTGGTCTCCCAACAGGTCGACCGCTACCTTTCTCTCTTTCGAAATGTACTTTAGAGTCTTCGCTATCTTTTTTGTCCCAAAGCTGTGCAATTCGTAGCTTGATATTGAGCTTTATAGCACTCATACCTCTGTTAATGACTAAGTCGAGAAGTTAATCTTTCTCTGTATTCTTGTAGTGTTGGTAATTGCTGGATTTCTCTTTAGTCTCAGCGGGCTGCTTCGATTGTTTGAAAGGCTTCTTTATTTCTCTCTCAGGAGGGTTCAGGTCATTGTAGTTGACAAAAACAGAAACGACTTTAAGTGGAAACATCTCTTCAGCAACCTCTATTTCAATAACAGCAACCTCTAAACCTTCGTCATTGTAAAAATTTCCTTGACCGTCTTCGTGAACAAAGTTACTCATTAAATTTTCTTTTTGGACAAAGAAGTGCGCGAAATTTTAACTGAAAATAGCACTGTGGTTAAAACAGCCTCTTTAAATCGAGAAAAGTGGCGGGTTTTTTCGAATTTGAAAAGTTTTTTTGATTAAATAGAAAGTGTAACTTAAAAGTGAGCTGGTTCCGAAGTTCTTACAGGTGAATTTGCAACTGCTACATACCAATGTCTTATTTCAAGTTCATCATGAAGTACAAAAAATAAAATGCTTTTAAAGCCAGGTGGTACACAAAAAAGATATAAGCAGTAAGCGCTAATAATACTATTTCTACATATTGGATATTTGTTATTGTTATTGTTATTAATTCTTTCTAGACTTGGTGTATCTCCACAAGCCTCTTAATGATATTTATTATAAATACCCCTCTACAAACATTTTTTAAAAAGAATATACTTTTACTTCTTAATAAACTTTTATAAGCAGTCTGAAAGTACTTTTACTTGTTTTTATTTCTATTTATCAATCCTGAAACACCACACCGCCTTTCGTTAACTGAATTCTACACGTTAGAATATCAATGGATCCGGGAACACTTCTTATTGTATCTTTCGGAGTAGAAAGAACCAGTCAGATAATATGTAACAGTGGCTGTCAAAAGAGGCATATATGATTTATGTTAATTGGCTTGGATAGAACATATTTGTAACGTTTGACCTCTTATCGATTCTGCGGGTTCTTTTCCTATCTGTTTTTATGTTTGGTTGCAGAAGTAGGCACCCATTCATTTATGCACTATTTCAATTACACTTATCAGTCGAATAATTTGTGTCAATATATAAATAAATGAACCATTGTTAATGATAGCTGTTCTATTCTCTAAATGTGTAGCTAATCCGTAGAGGGAACTATCATTATTAGGTTTCTCTGTTTTATATTCTTGATTTAATTGGAGTAGGTTTTAGTTTTCCCAGTTTAGATATAGTAACTCAGTTGTGTATTATTCCAATATCCATTTAAGCCAATCATGCCATTTTATATATAGAAGTATGTACTCAAGGTAGAGGTAGTTGTGTATTAGTATACAAATGTATGCTATTAGTCAACACTCAAAGATATTTTATTTTATAATTATGATTTATACGATTTATTTCCTTTATTTCCTTTATTCTTGAAGGAATCGTACTCCAGTACAACAGTAGTAACAGTAGTAGTAACAGTAGTAGTAACAGTAGTAGTAGCAGTAGCAGTAGCAGTAGCAGTAGTAGAGTACCACAAATAAACCATTTCCTGATAACGGGAATCTAATAAGCTCAAGTAATACAATTATCAGTGTCTACCATCTCACACATTTTTGTAAATGCAAGATTCCTTTTGAGTTTAATATCAAACGCCGCTACAAACAAAATCGAGAAAATAATTTTTCACAATGTCCCGATCGACAGCCAAATTCTAATCACAGTGTAGTGTGCACCTATTCTTTTACAATAATCAATAAAATATAACTTTATTTTATTACGTGTTATAAAAGTAAGTCAGCCTATTACCGCCGCTTAATGGGCACGCGATATGTACGTTTTCATTATCTATGAATATTGTTTGTTTTAATAACTGCTCTACGCTATATTTAATTTTAGGTATGACAGCAGCAATTTTTCCTTGCGGCGTTTCAGAAACTCAAGCTTGGCATCTTTTGGCATGAAACTGGTCCGGTTCCTAATCAAGCAATTGCACCTTTAATTATCACCTATACTTGAATATATTCTTACATATACCCTTATATTATTATAGAACCTCACTCCGTAACCGGTCTATACTATTCAGTATAAACACGGCTTCCATTTTATATCAATCATCTTCAGCTAGAAAAATCCTTGTGTTCACTTTTTAATAAATAATTTTTTTAAAACTCAACCACCCAATTGCTCGCATAACATGACCGAACTAGTACATTCTGTTTCAACATGTTATTTTTACTTGTTTAGAAACATGTTGATTGATATAATTGGCGGCTGGATGGTGAGCCATTTATGCTTTCGTGGGGGGGATTATAGTGGGGGCTTTCCGGGGGTTTTTCCGGGGGCTCTCCGGGGGTTTTTCCGGGGGTTTTTCCGTGACAGAGTATATATTTGAAACAAAAAAACTGCATATCCTTTCAATTATTACTTCTTATATTGAAAACAGGATCATGCCTATGTTACAACAAAATTCATTTCTGGAGGTGCCACTAAAGAACGCTGTTACGCTCTATAACAAGGAAATTGTCCCACGACTAACAAAAAAAAACAAGTTGATTTCTATCAGTGTCGCTGTTGCACTGTCACTTATCTACTTGATCAGAGATAGAGTCTTGAAACCACCAAGAAATCTTCGTCATATTCCATACATCAGCTATTGGGATTCTATCAAGTCGACGTTATTTGGGGAGAATCATTGGGATCGTGCATATAGAGTACATCTTCCTGAGATAGATAAAAAAAATCATGGTGTCTTCTTGGTATGTTTAAACACGGGAACAATGTGTATACTCCTATTCACCTGTTTAACGTAGGAACAAGCAAGAACTGGTTGGATAGTACATGTGTCAAATCCCAAGGATGCTAAACGTGTATTTTTGAAAACCGGTAAGAAAATAGTTGTCTTTGTGGCACGACACATTTACTCACCTAAAAGAAAAATTATCTAGATCTATTTCCAAAGAACGTACCCAAATCGGAACATAATGATACTCTTAATGCCAAGTTTATTGGTGGATCTAATATTTTATTGACGAACGGCTATGAATGGAAATCCCAAAGAAAAATAGCCAATCCAGCATTCCATCGTTCTATGCCTGTCAAATTGTTTGGTAAATTAACCCAAGATATGTTCAAAATGATGGAAACTATGGGAGAAACAGTGGATATATCTGATCTTCTGCATCGTTGGACCCTAGATGCTATTGGAAAAGCAGGTTTTGGTAAGAGAGAAAAAATTATAACGATTACGATACTAATCAGCTTTTTCATAGATTTTGACTTTAATGGTATCACTGATCGAGAAAGTGAATGGGTTCGCAGATACCATAAGATCAATGAAGGTCTTATTAATCCGAAATTCTTTTTATTTCCTGTCCTTGACACCAAATTGCGTTGGATGTTCCCTGAACGAGCTAAGCTTCACAAAGAACTGGACATCTTCTTAAACATGCTCGATGATGTCATTAACAAGAAAAAAGCAGCGGTCAAAAGTGGTTTACAAAATGATGCATTGGACGAAAATGAAAAAGATTTACTCAGTCTTTTAATTGAAAGTGAAGAATCAGGAGAAGGTGGGCTGAGTGATGAAGAGTTAAAGGTAATATCATTATATCTCATCTACATCTCGTATTGACAAATTCAATAGAGCAACTTGTGTGTATTTTTCGTGGCTGGTAATTTAATTGTCGGTAATTAATAAGCGCTTTTTAATAACGCTGTATTTAATCATTATAGGTCATGATACTACGGCTAGTGCGTTATCTTTTGCTGTTTATTATTTATCTCAAAATCAGGTAAGTTTAAGTACTGTTTTGCTCACTACAGAAACTCATGCTGTGATATTAGGATATTCAACAAAAAGCAAGAGAAGAAGCCATTAGAGTCTTGGGCGATGAAGATTGTGATGTATTACCCACCATTGAACAGACCAAGGAAATGACTTATATTAATCAAGTTATGAAGGAGACCCTTCGTATAAATGGTGCCGCAACCAGAATAGTTCCTCGTGTTGCAGCCGAAGACACCGAGCTATCTGGATTATTTATTCCAAAAGGAACACAGGTCACTGTAAATATTTTTAATCTTGAACATTCAGAAAAAAATTGGAAAGATGGCCATAAGTTTGATCCTGAAAGATTTGCTGAAGGTGGTGAAGCCTCTCATGTAGAAAGCATGGCATGGACTCCTTTTGGAAATGGTGCAAGACAGTGCATCGGCATGAACTTTAGTTTGGCTGAGCAACGTGTTATACTTTCTATGTTATGTAAGTCGCCTCTGATGATTACCAAGAAAAAAACTAACGCGAACACTTTTTCTAGTACGTAAATTTACATGGGAAACGCCTGAGCACTCTATCCATAAAAACGGTCCAAAGCCCTCTGGTTTTGGTGTTATCAATCTTCCAAATTTAGATCTTACATTTAAAAAGAGATATTGATCACGTTGGTTGACCATGAATACTGAATTAAAAATCAGTTTATTCAAAATAAAATATCTTACGCAACTTATAGATATCTTTGACAAAAAATCTATCGAATCCATCCACTATCAGATACCCTTTTGACCAGTATCTTTGTCATCATTGTGAACTGCTTTGAAACACTCTATTATTAAAATAATCTCTGGCAGATGAAAATCGGCCATTACCCCCCGAAAATATTTTTCTCGCTCTTGATATGTTATGTCAAATATATATTAAGACACTATCATAATAATAAACAACCATTTAAAAATCTGACCTCTGTTATTGTCGCTTTTGTTACCCTGTCCTTAGCACGTACAATAAGAAGAAATATGGGTTTACGGAGGCATTCAAAAAATATTGAAAGTTCATAAAGCCAATGCAAATATACTATGCTATGATGCCTTCTATGTGGCATATCAAGAAATATTTAATTTTCTAATAGTTGAAACGAAAAAAATAAAATATTGCGTTAAAATTTTGTGTTATTTGGGTTTTACTTATGAGTTAAATGGAGTCATAGTATGTAATGATTGATCTATTAACGATATATTTAGATAATAATAATGTTTAGCCGGTATGATCATTACTATGAAGATTATTTTAATTTGAGTGCATTATATTAATTCGGAGTCAACCAAAGCCTGCTGTTGTTAAAAAGATGGAACGCGGCCGAGTTTCATCATATCCATGTGAACAGGCCCTATAATCTTTTAACTAGATGTTTGTCAATTCATAACAATACATTGATAAAATCCTTAAACCATCAATTGTAATAGACATATAATTAATCTTGTTAATTAATCAAGCAATACATATCATATAAGAAGTAGTATAGAAGTATATAAAAGATTGGATTACTTGTGCATATATGCTGTAAAACAATGATATCAATTGATTGGTGTCTAAGTTAGGGTCGTTTTGATTGAGATTTATTAAGACGTAGCCATTGATCTCGATTTTACACCCAGATAACAGGCATATGACCGAACCGAGACACTCTCAAGCAAGAATTTTAACGACAAGCATGTAAAATTAACCGTTTCGCTTGGGGACAACCATATATACTTTATTCTTGAAATTGGTTATCCGTTAATAAGCTTCATTCTACTTCAATCGTCTCTTTAAACTGCCACTTTTTTTTTTAAAAAAAAAGCAAATTACTTTCATCACGATGGATCAGTCGGCAAAGGTCTCGGAAAAACCTACGATTGGCAGAGGTAGTTGCGGCCCGCCCTTTCCGCAGTAAATGTATATAAAAAAGAATAATTTTACGTTGTCAAAAGTTATTTAACCATATCTTACATTAAAGCCATCAAACAATGTCTATGTTACAAAATTCTTTCTTAGAGGCTCCACTTAAAAATTCCCTTATGCTGTATAACAAGGAAGTTGTCCCAAGAATGACACAGAAGAACAAGTTAATATCTATCAGTGTCGCTGTTGCATTATCTCTAATTTACTTGGTTCAAGACAAAGTATTGAAGCCCCCAAGAAACCTTCGCCATATCCCTTATATCAGCTACTGGGATTTCATTAGGTCCGCATTTTCAAATGAATCTCCCTGGGATCGCGCATACAGGGTAGATATGCCTGAAGTTGATAAAAAAAATCATGGTATTTTCTTGGTATGTATACATTGTTGAAAATTATTCATATACTAAAGATACTTGTTTTATTATAGGAACAAACAAGACTTGGGTGGGAGTTACAAGTTTCTAACCCGAAAGATGCCAAACGTGTATTTTTTAAACTAGGTAGGCACGCACAAGAAAACTAATTGTCATAAAACACTCACTGGAAAACATGATATGTAGACATATTTCCAAAGATGTTACCTCAAATAGAGCATAAGGATACTTTGAATGGAAAGTTTATTGGCGGACCTAATCTTGCGATGATTAACGGCCACGAATGGAAAGCTCAAAGAAAATTAGCCAATCCAGCATTCAGCCGTTCTATGCCTGTAAATCTGTTTGGTAAATTAACTCAAGATATGTTCAAGATGATAGATGCTTTGGGAGAAACTGTTTCTATGTCCGAATTATTGAATCGTTGGACTCTAGATGCTATAGGAAAAGCTGGTTTCGGTAAGGAAAGAATAATTGTAATGGTCCTGGCAACTAATAGTTTATTTCAGATTTTAATTTCAACAGTATCCGCGATCGCAATAGCGAATGGTATTGCAGATACAGCAAGATCAACGATGGTCTCCAGGATCCTAAATTTTTTCTTTTTCCTGTCCTTGACACCACTTTGCGTTGGATGTTCCCCGAACGAGTTAAGCTTCACAAAGAAATGGACATTTTCTTAAACATGCTTGATGGTGTAATTATCAAGAAAAGAGAAGCAATCAAGAGCGGTTTACAAAATGATGCATTGGACGAAAATGAAAAAGATTTACTCAGTCTTTTGATTGAAAGTGAAGAATCAGGAGAAGGTGGGCTGACTGATGAAGAGTTAAAGGTAGTATCGTTATATTTCATTTATATCTCGTATTGACAAATTCAATAGAGCAACTTGTGTGCATTTTTTTTGGCTGGTAATTGCTTTTTTTTTTACTGATGATTCATAGCGCATTTTCTTAACATTTCGTTTGAAATTATAGGTCATGATACTACTGCTAATGCATTGGCTTTTGCTGTTCATTATTTAGCTCAAGATCAGGTAAGTTTGAACATATTTTTATTGATTATAGTAATTAATGCTCTGCTATTATAGGATATTCAACAAAAAGCAAGAGAAGAAGTCATTAGAATCCTAGGTGATGAGAAATATGACGTATTACCTACTGTTTCACAGACTAAAGAGATGACTTATATCAACCAAATCATGAAGGAGACCCTCCGTATCAATGGACCCGCACCTAAAGTCGTATCTCGTATCTCAACCGAAGACACCGAGTTGTCTGGAACATTCATTCCCAAAGGAACCCTTGTCAATGTTAGTATTTTTAATATTCAACATTCTGAAAGAAATTGGAAAGACGGCCACAAATTTGATCCCGAGAGATTTGCAGAAGGTGGTGAAGCTTCTCAAGCAGAAAGTATGGCATGGACTCCTTTTGGAAATGGTGCAAGACAGTGTATCGGCATGAACTTCAGTTTGGCTGAGCAGCGTGTTTTTCTTTCTATGTTATGTAAGTTACTTGTATGTTACAATTGTATTGAGCAAAAAACTAACTTCAAAGCTATTTTTGTAGTACGTAAGTATACTTGGAAAACATCCGAAAATTCTATTCATAAAAACGGTGCTATACCATTTGGTACCAATATTACTGGTCTCAGGGATTTATATATTACCCTCCAAAAAAGATATTGATTAGGCCACTTGATTACTCAAGAACGAAGCCATTTTAAAATAAAACATGATATTAAAATATAAAATAGCCCAAACAAATTTCTACAGAGAGTATATTTTTGTTTATACGCGTCTCAGAGGATACAAATATGTTTACATCCCCCCTCATTCTCTTGAGCTTAATCCAGCAAAAAATCCTAGGCTATGATTAGAGGGAGTTAGACTGAGAGCAATACGCGGTCGGTTTGAAGAGACATAAAATCCGAAAACTAAAATTACTGATGCATATAACCAAATCCTTAAAATACTCAACCCAAATATATACACGTACAACAGACTATACCTGGGACCTCCTTCGGAAGCTCCCTTAAACATAAAATGTAATACACTCTCGATCTCTTAATCGACTTTTAATTCGGAATAAACACTTATAAGCAATATCAAAGCAATTATACTTGCCTTCTATTTATTTTATAATTTATTACATGTATCCGTAAGCATCGCAGTCCTGCTCCTTAATAATCCGCTTTTTCTTTGTTGTAGTTTTCCAACATCACAGAAATAGTTGTGCACCTCTTTCATTTTGACATTAACACCGAAAACTGGACCAGTGCAGGACGTACAGGACGTAGGTTTCCTTCGTACACTTGCAGAAACTGTCGTAATCGACATATACGCAACTGGATAAATAATTTCAATAACCCTTTAAATCATTGTGAAAGTCTGACGGTACTGGATTGGCATTAGAAATTGGTTGTTCTTTAACAAGTTGTGACCAGACAAATATGTTTTGGTTTGAAAAAGATCACTAACAAATTTATGGATGTCTTTGTTTATTCTACCGTTAAGAGTGACATTGTTTCTTCAGGTTACACGTGTGGAATTGACAAAAATTATGAATTCAACGCTCACAAAAAAAAAATAAGTAAGAACTGTAAACATAATTACACCTGGTTACAGTACAATAAAGCTATATTTGTTATACCTTATGCGAACAAATAAAATGCAGTGTTTATGACATGCATGATGTTCGGTTAATCAACATGGCCGCGGTAAAAAAAACAGAGTTACTTTACTCGTGTGTAACGTGAATGTCCACGCCACTACCCCGCCTGGGAATGTCATACAAATATGTGCTCGTGATTGAATATCTGTAAATATTACAATTGTTCAGATCCGAAGAATAGGTTAACGAACGGTTAATTAACATGGCCGCGGAAGCCCCTCCCCCCCCCCAGAGTTTGCTTTATTGACGTGTAACGTGATTGAAACGCTATGCTATAAAACCCATATTCCATCGCGTGTACTTTTTTTTAATTATTATTTTTCACTCTTTCTTTGAAAAATGAGTACTCCTCAATTATTCTCTTTGCATGGTAAAGTAGCTGCCATTACTGGCTGTACGCGTGGTATCGGTAAAAGCATGGCTTTGGCTCTTGCTGAAGCTGGTGCAGGTAATGTGAATTATGAGTTCGTGATATATACATATACTTATTCGTACAATTTTTTTATTTATTTTACAGACGTATGTTTGTTTCAACGTAGTGTTGAAGACAAGAGTATTTATAACTTGATTGTCGCTATGGGTCGTAAATGTGAAATCGTCTACCTCGATATTGGTATTCAATCCACTTTACAACCTGGTATTGATCAAGTCATTCAAAAGTTTTCCAAAATCGACATCCTTGTTAATAACGCAGGTATCCAAAGAAGAAATCTGTAAGTTTCTTAAACTCTTCGATATAAAAAAATAAGTATTAACCACATCTCTTTCAAAAAAAAAAAGCGCTGTTGATTTTCTGGAAGAGGACTGGGATACTGTGATCCAATGCAACTTGAAATCTGTTTGGACTTTGTCTCAAGCAGCTGGAAGATTGATGGTTGCACAAGGTTCGGGTAAGATCATCAACATTGCAAGTTTGTTGAGTTTCCAAGGTGGTATTATTGTGCCTGCTTACGCTGCGGCTAAGGGTGGTGTAGCTTTGTTGACCAAAGCTCTTTCCAACGAATGGGCTCAACATAACGTCCAAGTCACCGCTATTGCTCCTGGTAAGATATAAAAGTTATCATAACCCATTTATATAGTTTATAATTAACACATTGAATAGGTTATATTGCCACGGATATGAACATTGCCTTGACTGATGATGAGAAAATTAGTCAGGATATCAGAAGCCGTATTCCTGCTGACAGATGGGGTTCACCTGAAGACTTCAAGGGACCTATTGTGTTCTTAGCCAGTAATGCTAGTGACTATGTTAGTGGTGAAATCTTGGTTGTTGATGGTGGTTGGATGGGTAAGGCGTACCGACATAGATAAAAAAACAGTTATACTAACATTCTTTTCACTCGTAGGTAGATAAATTAGCACAGTTGTTGAGAAATACAGTTTTTTTTTTGTTAAATAAAATAATTGTTGTAAACTACATGTTATTTTTTTTTAAGCTAAAGCTACGATGCTAAAAACAGATTTTGTTCTAGCATAGTGAGAATAGAGATTTTTATATGCTAACTCATGACATACGAAAAGGATATGTAATATACAGAGGCTATAATTGCATTTTGTCATATGAGGAAAATTTTCAGTTGTAGTTGTTGAATTAAAAGCCTCGCTCAAAAGCACTGAGATATAAACAAAGGCGGCTAGTATCTTAACCAAGCAATTTGGACGAATAACTATTATAGTTCACGAAAAAGAAGAATTGCTAGACTTTTATTTACATTATTTATGTGTAAGCTTTCTTTTCGACGACCTTTAAGTTTATTTAAGTTAGTAAAGTAATTCAGCTTCTATTTTCCAGGGTTTACTTGTAGTGTTGGCAAAAGTATGAATTCAACGCTTGTCAAACCAGGCACCAGTAAATATACATATGCGCTTGCGTAACGCTCGGGTAATTAACAGCACCGCGGGTAAAAAAGAACTTGCCTTATTGCCGTGCAATGTAAATGGCCTCTAGTAATGCCTGTATTTAAAGTTGATATTGTTACAATGGAATAGGTTATATTGCCGTCAATATTGGTACAGCAACATTGATTGATGATGAAAAAAAAATTCAACCGGTCCATTTCACAGCTTAGAAAAAAAAAAAAAGTTGCTATAATCACTTACTAAAAAGATAGCAGGGACATTTTTTATAGTCTTCTTAAGAACC
Organism: Mucor piriformis; assembly: GCA_943193625.1. NCBI lineage: Eukaryota > Fungi > Mucoromycota > Mucoromycetes > Mucorales > Mucoraceae > Mucor > Mucor piriformis. Next base: position 1,701,564 of record OW971871.1, on the reverse strand, counting down.
ACACATCTATTTGCAGGAACACGACACATGATTTACTGGCCCATTTTTTTTTTCATCATCAATCAATGTTGCTGTACCAATATTGACGGCAATATAACCTATTCCATTGTAACAATATCAACTTTAAATACAGGCATTACTAGAGGCCATTTACATTGCACGGCAATAAGGCAAGTTCTTTTTTACCCGCGGTGCTGTTAATTACCCGAGCGTTACGCAAGCGCATATGTATATTTACTGGTGCCTGGTTTGACAAGCGTTGAATTCATACTTTTGCCAACACTACAAGTAAACCCTGGAAAATAGAAGCTGAATTACTTTACTAACTTAAATAAACTTAAAGGTCGTCGAAAAGAAAGCTTACACATAAATAATGTAAATAAAAGTCTAGCAATTCTTCTTTTTCGTGAACTATAATAGTTATTCGTCCAAATTGCTTGGTTAAGATACTAGCCGCCTTTGTTTATATCTCAGTGCTTTTGAGCGAGGCTTTTAATTCAACAACTACAACTGAAAATTTTCCTCATATGACAAAATGCAATTATAGCCTCTGTATATTACATATCCTTTTCGTATGTCATGAGTTAGCATATAAAAATCTCTATTCTCACTATGCTAGAACAAAATCTGTTTTTAGCATCGTAGCTTTAGCTTAAAAAAAAATAACATGTAGTTTACAACAATTATTTTATTTAACAAAAAAAAAACTGTATTTCTCAACAACTGTGCTAATTTATCTACCTACGAGTGAAAAGAATGTTAGTATAACTGTTTTTTTATCTATGTCGGTACGCCTTACCCATCCAACCACCATCAACAACCAAGATTTCACCACTAACATAGTCACTAGCATTACTGGCTAAGAACACAATAGGTCCCTTGAAGTCTTCAGGTGAACCCCATCTGTCAGCAGGAATACGGCTTCTGATATCCTGACTAATTTTCTCATCATCAGTCAAGGCAATGTTCATATCCGTGGCAATATAACCTATTCAATGTGTTAATTATAAACTATATAAATGGGTTATGATAACTTTTATATCTTACCAGGAGCAATAGCGGTGACTTGGACGTTATGTTGAGCCCATTCGTTGGAAAGAGCTTTGGTCAACAAAGCTACACCACCCTTAGCCGCAGCGTAAGCAGGCACAATAATACCACCTTGGAAACTCAACAAACTTGCAATGTTGATGATCTTACCCGAACCTTGTGCAACCATCAATCTTCCAGCTGCTTGAGACAAAGTCCAAACAGATTTCAAGTTGCATTGGATCACAGTATCCCAGTCCTCTTCCAGAAAATCAACAGCGCTTTTTTTTTTTGAAAGAGATGTGGTTAATACTTATTTTTTTATATCGAAGAGTTTAAGAAACTTACAGATTTCTTCTTTGGATACCTGCGTTATTAACAAGGATGTCGATTTTGGAAAACTTTTGAATGACTTGATCAATACCAGGTTGTAAAGTGGATTGAATACCAATATCGAGGTAGACGATTTCACATTTACGACCCATAGCGACAATCAAGTTATAAATACTCTTGTCTTCAACACTACGTTGAAACAAACATACGTCTGTAAAATAAATAAAAAAATTGTACGAATAAGTATATGTATATATCACGAACTCATAATTCACATTACCTGCACCAGCTTCAGCAAGAGCCAAAGCCATGCTTTTACCGATACCACGCGTACAGCCAGTAATGGCAGCTACTTTACCATGCAAAGAGAATAATTGAGGAGTACTCATTTTTCAAAGAAAGAGTGAAAAATAATAATTAAAAAAAAGTACACGCGATGGAATATGGGTTTTATAGCATAGCGTTTCAATCACGTTACACGTCAATAAAGCAAACTCTGGGGGGGGGAGGGGCTTCCGCGGCCATGTTAATTAACCGTTCGTTAACCTATTCTTCGGATCTGAACAATTGTAATATTTACAGATATTCAATCACGAGCACATATTTGTATGACATTCCCAGGCGGGGTAGTGGCGTGGACATTCACGTTACACACGAGTAAAGTAACTCTGTTTTTTTACCGCGGCCATGTTGATTAACCGAACATCATGCATGTCATAAACACTGCTTTTCATTCGTATAACAGCATAATAGTTATCAGAACCGTTACTTTTCATAACATGATTTGTTGAATTTAAACATATTGTATTTATTAGTTACTGGCTCCTTCGAGCGCTAAAAGCTGAAAAAAATATAGTAACTCTGTTTTTTTTTTAGCCGCGGCCATGACGATTAACCGGGCGTTATGCAAGTATATCATGAACATTGATTTTTGTTCAAATCACGATGTACCGTGCATAACATTTATTCTATATTTTCCGACACTGTGAAATTTATGACTTTGATGATTACTGACGTCTGCTCCGGGCGAGCGCCAAAGTCATGATTTTGCGTTCAAGCTAGACCAAAACATTCAATTGTATTCGTTTAAAAAAATACCTTAAGATAAACAATGCAAATCATTAGACATTTTCCTTAAATTTTCCTTCTTTCACGAACTAGAAGTCATCTAAATTGTTAAATATGCTAGCCATTGTTGATTTCACAGTGGTTTAAAGCAACGATTGTGATCTAGTCTTACATACTAATATTTTTCTTATAAGGTTGTACTTAGAACTGATTTTACTAAATAGCTTTAGTTTGTTATGAATTGATCCAAATATTATGATGGTTTGGCACATATTCTCCTTTTCCCGCTCTTTTGGACCTAATGTGCTTTATTTTTTCCCGCTGTATAGCTTTAAGTTTACAAAAATTCATTTTATTAATAAAAAAAAAAGCATGTCTTTGTATCGGAATCTTAATCTATCTTCCTACATGAATGAAAAACTATTAATACAAACGACTTTCTTTTTTATGTCGGTGTGCTCTTACCCATCCAACCACCATCAACAACCAAGACCTCACCACTAACATAGTTACTAGCATCACTGGCCAAGAAGACAACAGGGCCCTTGAAGTCTTCAGGCGAACCCCATCTATTTGCAGGAATACGACTCATGATTTGCTGACTTCTTGCCTCATCATCAATCAATGCCGAGTTCATATCTGTAGCAATATAACCTATACCCAATTATAAGAGAGTTAATGGTAAGTTCCGTATATAGCTTGACCATATATGTTACCAGGAGCAATTGCATTGACATTGACGTTATGTTGAGCCCATTCATTCGAAAGAGCTTTTGTCAATAAAGCCACGCCACCTTTAGCCGCGGCGTAAGCAGGTACAGTAATTCCACCTTGAAAACTCAGCAAACTTGCAATGTTAATAATTTTACCCGAGCGTTGTGCAACCATCAGTTTTCCAGCTGCCTGAGATAAGGTCCAAACAGATTTCAAGTTGCACTGCATCACCGTGTCCCAATCTTCTTCCAGAAAATCAACTGCACTTAAAAAAAAATGTTATTTACTTGGGCAATTTTTTTTTAAAAAAAACTTACGGTCTTCTTTTCTGGATACCTGCGTTATTGACAAGAATGTCGATTTTAGAGAACCTTTGAATGACTTGATCGATTGCCGGTTGTAAAGTGGTTTGGATATTGATATCGAGATAGATGATTTGACATTGACGACCCATAGCAATGATCAAGTCATAAACACTCTTATCGTCTATATTACGTTGTAACAAACATACATCTACAAATTTCGGTTTAGGAGTTTACGTGTATAAAGGATGGTGTGTATATATTTACCTGCACCCGCTTCAGCAAGGGCCAAAGCCATGCTTTTACCAATACCACGCGTGCAACCAGAAATAGCAGCTACTTTACCAACCAAAGAAAACATCTGAATACTCATGAAAGAGAGAGAAGTAATTACATGAAAATACACATGATGGTTGCTTTTATGGCCCAGAAAAACCTGCCCGGGACATTTTTGTGGAAATTCTCCTTTTTCGCGATCTCAAAAAAAAAAAGCTTACAAAAGGAACAATTTTTCTCAAAGCTTTTTCTTGTTTTTTTTTCACACACATACTATTTTTTTTAAAAGGATGACAATTACAAGTAACTTATCTGCTGTACTTTATGGACCTGGGGATCTTCGTATGGTATAGTGATTTTTTTTTTTAAATTCGAAGATATAGCAAATGAGGGAACTGAGCCGTGTACTTATTTTAGGAACAAACGCCAATAGAAGAACCCAAAGAAGATGGTTTGTACCTGATTTTTTTTTAAAACACTCACGGTTTATTAACACTGTATTTTCCACGTATAGAGGTTCAAATCAATGTTCGAGCCACTGGTATATATACCTTCACAATTGAAAAACATGATCCAAACTCACATCAAAACTAGGTATTTGTGGATCTGATTTACACTACTACCATCAAGGCAGAATAGGTAATGCTCATTTGTGCTACTCTCAAAGTTTTTGCTCAAGTACGTTTCAGGCACGCGTGTTTTAGAAAGTTCAAACCCAATGATTCTCGGTCACGAGTCTGCTGGCGTTGTTACCAAAGTAGGTAGCAAAGTAACCAAACTCTCTGTGGGTGATCGTGTTGTCATTGAACCCGGAAGATCATGTCACCACTGTAACCGATGTGAAGAAGGCAGGTATAATCTATGCCCTACCATGAAGTTTTCTTCGTCTCTTTTACAGGGTCCCAATCATGGTTTATTACGTGAATATGTTAGTTTCCCTGCCAATTTATGTCACAAGTAAGCAAACAGAAAAATAATAGTACGTCATTTTTTTAAATTTTTTTTTTTTTTTACAGAATGCTAGAAAATATGTCGTATGAACAGGGCGCTTTGATCGAACCATTGGCAGTAGCCGTCCATGCGGTAGGTCGTACAACCAGCGTCAAGGCAGGTTCTTGTGTAGCCGTCATTGGTGCGGGTCCTATTGGACTCTTGGTCGCAGCTGCTGCTTATGCTCAAGGAGCCACACAATGCGTCTTGTTTGACATCAATATCAACCGACTCAATTTTGCAAAGACGTACTTGCCTTCTATCAAAACTATAGAGTTGCCACTCAAGCCCAAGACCGAGGCCTCACTTGCATGGGCGCAAGACTATGTACACACGCATCTTACCGAGTATGAAGACAAGGTAGATGCCGTATTTGAATGCACAGGGATTGAAAGTAGTATTGGACTTTCCATGTATTTGTCTCGTCGAGGAGGTACAGTCATGTTGATTGGATTGGGAACAAGTCAATGTATGATGCCAATTGACCTGATTTCAACACGTGAGATTGACGTATTGGGTAATTTTCGGTATAGCCATGTTCATCCACAAGCGATTGCTATGATTAGTGAAGGAAAAATTCCTACTGAAGGACTTGTGTCTCATAAGTTTTCTTTAAAAGAGACATTGTCAGCATTTGAAACAGTAAAGAAGGGTGGTGAGGGAGTAATCAAGGTTCAAATTGGAGACTTTTAATAAAAAAAGCGAGGTGAAATCTATAAAAGGCAAATTTAAGCAGAAGTGGGTGATGGTTACACGCTCGATTGTTTCTATTTAATTAATGGGGTTACAATAGATTGCATAAAGTTTATGTTCGAAATCACTAATGAGTTTATTTTGATTTATTACAATTTTTGTTGCACCATGTGTAACAATCCATTTTATAAAAAAAACCACCTCAGCAATACATATTTTTTTTTTTCCCTTTTCTCTTTCAAAGTTTTTTTTTTATCATGAAGTTCCAACTCTTGACACTTGCTCTTTTTGCTGTTGCTGCCAATGCCGCTGAAATTCGTAGTGCAGGCGCAGAATCATCAGTGATTATCCCTGTACCTCCTCCAGGCGTTATCTGTCCTATGGTAGTCTGCACACCCTCCACTTTAGCCAAGCGAGCTGAAGATATTGTTTGTCCCACTTATTGTACCAATGGCTGTAAGATTATCGATGATATTTGTTGTCCTGGTAACAAGAAGCCTGTGTGTACCAATGATGGTGGTAGCAGTGCTAGTGGTAGTATTAGCGCCACCGCACTTGTTCCTACCGCTGTACCCACTGCTATTAGTAGCAGCAACAGCGCACTTAGTAGCGCTATTAGTAGCGCAGTTAGTAGCGCTATTAGTCAAGCCACATCTTCCATAGCTCCTACTGTACCTGTTTCCAGCGCCACAGTGGTTCCTGCAGCTGCTTCTCCTACCAGCGGATCCGAAACCTTAACCATCATGTCTAGTTGTATGGTGCTTACTTTGATTGCCATTGGTTTAAACCAATTGTAAACGGAGTTCGGTTTTACATATAAATAAATAAGAAAAAAAAAAATATAATTTGGTACCTTTTTTTGTTCTTTTTTTTTTTTGTGGAGATAAATGCTTAATAACTTTATTGGTATTAAGCAGACAAGTATTGTCTTTGGAATACTTTTTTGTGTGCAAACATGTGTTGCCATGACAGAGAAAAGACGTCTTGAACTCAAGTAATTTTTTAGTTCAAAAGAGGAAAAAAAAAAACCATCTTAATCATTTATTCTTTATTTCACAATGTAGAGATTTAACAAAAGTAAAGAACACAACTGAATAGTAAAGTTCATAATGTTAAACACAATTATGTAGGAAATGTTTGATCACGGATGGAACAATTACTATGAACATGCGTTTCCTCAAGATGAGGTATCAATTTTACTTGATTTCAAAGGTTTAACCTAGAACTGACTTTGTATTTTTTTTAGCTTAATCCATTTGAATGTAACGGCCGAGGTAGTGATAAAGCCAATCCGTATGTCAAACCAAAAACACTAAGCAATTCCCATTAACACCACTAAAACCTGTTTTATAGACATAATATCAACATCAATGACGTTTTGGGAGACTACTCGCTTACACTTGTAGACACACTAGATACTCTTGCCGTAAGTTTAAGAAACATTAAACTTGGAGAAAGAAAGTTAATGAAATAATGATAATAGGTCTTGGGTACACAAGAACAATTCGAAGAAGCTGTAAACCGTGTGATTAAAACAGTTTCTTTTCACAACGATAATAAAGTCCAAGTATTTGAGTTGAATATTCGTGCTTTAGGTGGTTTGGTAAACGCATCAACCTTCCAACACAAAAATATTCAGCAAACTCACTCTTTTTTTTTTTTATTAAAGCTTTCGGCTCATATGTTTGCTACCGATCCCGCATTCAATCATACTATAAAAGGATATAATGGTCAATTATTACACATGGCCAAGAACCTAGCAGATCGTCTTATGCCAGCCTTCAAATCCACCAAGACGGGTATTCCGTATCCCAGGGTAAAGACAGAAATCATAATTATATCAGGTAATTTTCTTAACACCCAAGCCATTATTGTTTAGGTCAACTTACGCAGAGGTGTACCGCCTACCGAGACAACTGAAACATGTACAGCAGGTGCAGGCAGCCTGATTTTAGAGTTTGGCGTCTTGAGTCGATTGACGGGTAACCCAGCCTATGAAAACGCCGCCAAGAAAGCCTTAAAAGCAGTATGGGCACGACGTTCCAACATCCACTTGCTCGGTAACGTGATTGATATTCAAACCGGTAACTGGATCCATACCGCGTCCTCCACAGGTGCAGGTATCGATTCTGTATTTGAGTACATGTTAAAGGCCTATGTGTTATTCGGCGAAGAAGAATACAAGGACATGTTTGATCAGGCTTATAAAGCTTTATTACTCTATGTACGAGACACATCGGGTTACCTTTATCGTAACGTTCATATGAGCACAGGATCTCTCATGTCATACTGGGTGGATAGTCTAAGTGCCTTTTTCCCGGGACTTCAGGTACTGCATGGCGATATTGATGCTGCTATAAAAGGACATTTAGTGTATTTTAATATTTGGAAGAGATATCACGCAATACCGGAACGCTTTGATTTCTATCATAAGGGAGTGGATTTACCTTACTATCCATTAAGGCCTGAATTTATCGAATCAACTTATCACCTTTATCTTGCTACCAAAGACCCGTTTTATTTGCAGGTGGGCGAGATGGTGGTAGAAGACTTGAATAATAGGACGCGTGTGCCGTGTGGGTTTGCTTCGATTGGCGATGTACAAACAGGTCGACTTGAAGACCGTATGGAAAGCTTTATGCTTAGTGAGACTTTGAAATATCTGTATTTGTTATTTGACACTGGCAAGTGGTGATTTTAACGATTGATAGCACTGCTTTTAACAACTTGTAAAATAGATCATGCGGTGAACAAGATGGACTCAAACTTTGTATTTACTACAGAGGGACATATCTTGCCTTTACCAGGAAGATATATTAAAAAATCAGCCGTGGCCAAAAAAGTTCGTAAATCAGCTGTGGTAGCGATCCAGAGTTCACCGTCTGGTACGTGTCAACGATACAACCCTAGCCATTTACGTTGGCTATCGGTTCCTGGTGATTTAGACATGACGTCAATACCTTATCAACCACAAACTGACTACGCGTCTGATATAGTAGGGTACACGTCCACCGAAACGATACCTGTTACATCACACGGATACTGTGAATCACCTATTACTGCGTCGAAATCGTTCAGTTTGGCATTTGGATACAATGATTATGAACGTAGCAAGACGAACACGATTATGGACATGTTGGGTGGATACCTTGTAAAATCGTTATCTGGGTTACGTGTGGATTTCGTGGGGTCTAAAAATGATGGGTTTCTCGTCAAAGGAGGTTAGTTTACAAAATTATATATACCACCTATCCTCTCTCCCCATCCGTTCTCCATATACACACCTTTTTTTTTGTACATATCTTTTTTGACACTCTTTTTCTTTCTCTATCCCTATCTCTCTCAGTCCATCCAAACATTAGGTAAATTCCACATATTTTTCTCTTAACAAAATAAAAAAAAATTTATTAAAAAAAATAAAGTTTAAAGGTCAATGAAACGTTGAAGATTGCAATGAGTGCATTGTATCCCTACATGTCAAGCAGCACTGATTTGTTCCAATTGCCTGTCACGCAATCCCAAGTCACAACGCGTATCCGTAACTACCTTCATTCACAGCACGAGGTGAGTATCAAGACAAGTGATGAAGACCACTGTTACGAGTACTTGGGAATTCGATCTGATTTTGGACCTGTGTTTCAACATATCGCTCATGGTGACGTGTCTATCTTTAACGATGAAAAGCGGTTGTATGGATGTGAAGTGTATACAAGACAAGATGCAAAAGAAATCAAGAACAAAATCTTGTTGCTAAGTCGAGGAAAATGTAATTTCATTGACAAAGTTCTACATGCACAAAGGGCAGGAGCAAAAGCGGTGATTTTTTTAAATAATCAACAAGGTGATGGGTTTCGTATTGTAGGGCAAGCGAAAGAAAGTGTCAAGATTCCTAGTTTGATTATCGGTTATAAGGATACACTGTCCTTGTTAAAGACAAGAAAGAGAAAAGTGACAACATTTGAGGTCAAACAGTTGCCGTTGATTGATCATGATGCTAGTGCCGTGATTTCTTTATTGTATCGTGGTGAACGCATTAACAATGTGGTGATTATCAACGTGTAATAAACATCCGGCGTTTGAAATTGTTTGTCTGTACTCGCACCTCATCGTCACATGCCAAAACGAGGGAAATCAAAAATAGGTTGTTATTACCTTTTTCCTCTTTTCTTTCTCTTTATAATAAAAACACTTTAAACGATAAACAAAATTCAATGGAATACGTTGGTAAACTAGGAAGTTTGTTTACTTCGGTTCATAACTTTTATAACGAGATTAATCCCGCTACTTTATCCGGTGCTATTGACATTGTGGTTGTGGAACAACAAGATGGCGATTTAGCATGTTCTCCTTTCCATGTGCGGTTTGGTAAATTGTCAGTACTGATGCCACAAGAGAAGCGAGTAAGTTTTACTCACAAGTGCGTCAGTACAAGAAAGACTAATACACCATGTTAGGTTCAAATAAAAGTCAATGGTGAAACAGTGCCGTATGTTATGAAAGTGGGTGAAGCAGGTGAAGCTTTCTTTGTTTTCGAAACTGAACATGAAGTTCCAGAAGAGTTTCAGACTTCGCCCATCATGGAAGCCGTACCAGAGAAGAGCGAAGAGGTAACATAACCAAAAAAAAAAAAAAAGTCGTCAACCGTCCTATTCTAATTCATCTCATAGGATCCTCCTTACCTCGATATCGGTGAATCCAAAGACGACAAAGGTATGTTGCCCTATTCTTATTTAACTAGACTCGATGCTGACCCTACAATGATACAGACGGAGACACCAAACAGACTGACAGCTTTGAAGACGAAGACAAACGCAGATTACCCGCTGAACTACAATCTCCTAAAATGATCATCGAGGAGCAAATGGATAAAGTCGTAACTAAAATGGACATTGAAACTCCCATGATTGTCAAGAACGATAATGACGGCACCTTGATCGAACGTGTCATTCCAGAACCCATCACCACCACAACCGTCGCTAAGGAAAAGTTCATTGTCCGACCTGCTCAAGGAGACATTTACAGCACTTGGATGGATGTCACACACACTTCTTTACACAGAACGGATAAGAAGGATACTGAAAATATCACTGAGGATAATGGTCATGGTAAAGGTGATGAGTCAATTGTCTTGGATATTGCTGGTTATAAGACAGGTGGCCCTGAAGATGAAGACGAGGATGAGGATAGTTGGTCGCATGAAAAGGAAGAGGCTGCTAATATGGTCAAACAGGAGATTGTTGACAAGCTGTTCATGAATAAGAAGAATGAAAAAGAGTTTTTGGCAAATAAAGATGTGTCACATCAGATCGTCTTGGAAGGATTAGCTGCAAAGGAGGGTCAATTAGATCACAGCAGTAAGGAAGAGCCTAAAAAGGTCAACAAGGATGTTTCCAAGGAAGAGCCTAAGGAAGATACCAAGGATGTTGCCAAGGAAGAGTCCAAGGAAGAGTCCAAGGAAATCGCTGCTGCTGTTGACTTGAAGGAAGTAGCTATCTCTGCCAAAGAAGCCGAACCTACAACCGAGAAAGATCTTGTTGGTACCAGTGACACTCCTCAACTCACAGAAGAGCCTAAAGCAATGAAAGAAGAGGTTCCTGCACCCAAGCGAGGCCTTTGGGGTTGGGGTAGCGCACGTCGTCAAACCACCAACGAATCGCTCCCTGTTAAGACCGAGCAAGACGACATCAAGGAAGCAACCAAGGAAGCAACCAAGGAAGAAACTAAAGAAGACAAGGATGATGTAGAATTGATCACAGGCACAACCTACCGTATTGAAATGAGTCTCTGTGGGTACTCTGTCTTTGGCAAAGACGAACAAGAGAATTCACGTGTATTTGATGAACACATATCTACCTACGACAACTTTACACATAACCCAAACATGTTGAATGATAAACGTCTCGTGTTTCGTTATGAAAACCGGTACTTTGCAGCAGGCCACACAGGACCGTTATTTACATCCTTATTCTTGTTCAAGAAACCCTTGGAAGAGACCTCAGATCCAGAGTCCGAGTCAAACGTCTCCGATAGTAGAGAGTCGTATCAGTTTGGTAAAGGCTGGAGACAATGGTTAAGTAGATCTTCTGTTGCTGCTCCTAGTGGTGCCACAATTGAAACTGAGCAAGCCGTAGCTACTACTCCGCATCACAGTGAAGACAATCAACAAGATATCACCACATTTACAACCACAACCACAACCACTTCGGTTGGTTGGTCTGCTGATCACGTACATCCTGGTCAAGAACAACAAGAGGCGTTTCCTGGACCTCGTAAAGTCTATGCCAAGACACTTCGTTTGACCTCTGATCAATTAAAGAGTCTTAACTTGAACAAGGGAGCCAACACAATTTCTTTCTCCGTTTCATCTGCTTATCAAGGCACAGCAACGTGTGCAGCCAAGATCTTTTACTGGAACTACGGCTACTCTGTTGTGATTTCAGATATCGATGGAACAATCACAAAATCAGACGCCTTGGGTCACGTGTTTACAATGATTGGTAAAGATTGGACGCATATGGGAGTCGCTAAACTATATACGGATATAGCCAACAATGGTTACCACTTTTTGTATTTGACGAGTCGGGCGATTGGACAAGCGGATTATACACGAGATTATTTAAAGAAAGTAGCGCAAGACAAGTATCAATTACCTGACGGGCCAGTGATCATGTCACCCGACCGACTCTTCACATCCTTTCATCGTGAAGTGATTATTAGAAAACCCGAGGTGTTCAAAATGGCGTGTTTAAGAGATGTGCAACGTTTATTTGGAGGTCGAGACCCGTTTTATGCAGGATTTGGTAACCGTATTACAGACGCTAGATCGTATCGTAGTGTTAATGTACCCACGTCACGTATCTTTACCATTGATCCCTATGGTGATTTGAAGCTAGAACTCTTGATGGGATTTAAGTCTTCGTATATCCATCTCAATGATCTCGTAGACCAGATTTTCCCTCCTATTAATCGTGTCATTGATGAAGAATATACGGACTGGAATTTCTGGAAATCGCCTTTTCCTGAAATCGATATACCAGAATTGGATATTCCTTTAGAGCCTACATCGCCTAAACCCAAGCCAATTAAACCAGACCCATCTGTGCTCCCATCTAGCTCGGTAGTATCAGCTCCTCCTTCCAGCCGTGGATTGCTACGTAGTTTCACTTCCAGATCTGACTCGAGTACAAGTAGTAGTAGTCGCAAGATGCAGGCTAGTTCCAGTACCCCTACAGCACTCAAGAGTCCTAAAGTGTTGGCTAATGATAGTGAGGTGACGAGTGATCAAAAGGCGTCTGTTGCTATCACAGAAGATAGTAGTGTGATGAGTACAAGTCCGCCCACGAGTGGATCATTGATGAATAAAGTGTCAAGTGGGTTTGGGGGTGTCCGGTCTACACTATCGCGCACCTTCTTATCTTCTAGCGAGAGCGGGTCTATAAAAGATGTCAACAAAGAGCTTATCAAAGAAGATAAGCCTGTTGTCAAAGAAGACGACGACGAGGAGGAGGAATCTAAAACGCAAGAGGTCGATTTATTGTTGGATGATATCGACATGGATGATATCCCTTTTATTTAGAAATAAAAAGTCTTATTACACACGTGTGTCGTATGATTGAGAGAAAAAACAAATAAGAGAGAGCGTGAGTATATTTCTTTTGCATTATAGATAAAACACGTTGTATGCACACAAAAAAAGTGCACACACACATAAATATGCATATACAAATAAACAGTTTTACATGGCGCCTATCAGAAAATTTATATACAAAAGGGTTTTTTATTATTATGATTTTTATTCGTCAAAGACGCTATTAAAAGTGGGACTAAAAGTAGCGTTATCATCATGGGATAAGGAGCGATAGGTTTGACCTGTACTAAGGAGAGCTTCGCCTACAGATTGGTTTTCGTTATTGTACAATGCATGGACAGGATTGTATTCTTGATTGGCTTGTTTGGGAGTTACCGCTTGTTCAGGCATGGATGGAATAATGGTATAGGCACGAACCAAAGAAGGACGAACAGAAACAATACGACGAAGAGCCAACATAATTGAGAAGAAAGCGATTGAAAGAAAAAAATAAAATTTGAAAAAGAAAAAAGACCCTTTTATAAGAAATGCATTGTTTTATTTTATTTTGGGGGGAAACGGGGTTGGGCGTAAATCCCACGGCTTAAACTACTTTTTCGGTTTGTTGTTGTTTCCAGTGTAAATAACTGACTGAGTGAATCGGTGCTTTAGCTGCTTGTACGTTAAGAGGAGGTCCTGCGAACCAGAGTACAGGTCCGTCAGCCTGACGCTTGAATGATGCTTCTATTACCCTTTATTTGTTAGGTTTAATTTTCCCCTTTCAAGGGTAATTTTTTTTCTTTCTTTACCGATATTAGCTTCATTAGGTGCTGGTGTCTCGCTGTACGCGTATGAAGGGTATTGACTTGGTTGTAACGGTTGTTGCCACATTAGAGATGAATCAATGAAAAAAAAAAAATTGTTTTTCTTTTAAAGCCAGAGAATAAGAAGAGAAAGAGCAGAACAAAGGAAAATTCTTTCATTCTCTATATAAAACATTTTTAAAAATGGGAAAGAAACAAACCGCTAGAAACCAACTTGACGATGACTTTGAAATCATTGGCGATCAAACCTATGCTCGTTCTTTAGGTCCTAGAGGTAACCACCAACATGAAGTCGAATTCATTGATGGATCAAAGAAATTAGTGACACTTCCTCCTAAATTCCGTAATGTTGTCTGGCTTAAGCGAGGTAAGAAATTTTTAACTGTGGATCTTGGTGTCAAATATACTCATCACTTTTTATAAAGGACATTATGTTATTGTCGATCCTACTGTGGGTATTACAGAAAAGGTAGGTGGAGAAATCGTCTTTGTGCTTTTCCCCAAGAACATTAAAGATCTCAAAGCTGCCGGCAAATGGTAAAAAAAAAAAAAAAAATACGCTGTAAAAATTGGAAACGTTTACTAAACCCTATTCCTCATAGGCCTGCTCAGTTCTCAGAGGCAGCACCACCCGTTAGCGATCATGAGGAAGAGAGTGATGATGATTTATTTGTAAATAACAATAGACCAGTAATGTCTTCCGATGAAAACTCCAGCAGCGATGAAGATTAATTATAATAATACCCTAAAAACGATTTGGCGTTACCCCCATCATAATTCGAATAAAACTGGATGATTTGGCTGGGAATTTCCCAGCTTGGATCCTTGTTATCATCACGATATGTTACTGCAACCAGATAAAGGATGCCTGTAAGCACCATGAGCGACACTACAATGATTGAACTGACTATATTCACTTTGCGCCAAGCTCTTTCGTACTTGTTGTCACTTTTCCAAAATATACTAATAAGCCAAAGAGGCGGAAATAAACTGCCATTTATATTCATTAGTCTCTGATAAAAGGGTTTGATACACATACTTACAATAGCCCGAGTAAAAATAAGGCAGCATTAATGGGGAAGTGACGATTGTTAGAATCTCGCTTTCGAATGAGATATCGGTAATGCTGGGTAGTGGGAGGAATGGGGATACTTTGGTACTGGACTGAAGGAAGAGATGGTGCACTGGGCTCACCACTACTGTATACTGGCGCACCTTGACTATACGAGTCAAGGTCAGAGGAATTAGGATGTTTTTGGTCCATGGTGTTATAAAAGAGAAAAAAGGAAAATTTATTATATGTACACATACACCGAAACAGCCCGTATATTTTATTGTTGTACGAGGTCACGATGTTTCTCTTTAATCGCTCATATCATCTGCACCTAAAGTGTCGTAAGCGTAAGTATTGATGGGAAAAGAAGAGCCATCACCTAAACTATATATATATATGCGTATAAGCATTAATAAAAAAAAAAAACCCAGATTTAATAAAGACCAACTTACGCTTTGCCAACGGGTATAAACCTTTTCACGAGGTCTTTACCAAGTACTTGCTGAATATTCTTTCGTGTACCCAAGTCCCAAGGATTGAAGTATTTACTTCGCATAATATCCACTCTATTGTGATTATTGCCCAGTCTATAATTTGCCTTTTCATAGTATTCAATCGTAGTTCTGTTCTTGCATAATTGGCGGGTATGGAAAATGGTAAAAGGAACAAGAAACAGACCAAAGAGGCCCGAGATGAACACAAGTAATGCACAATTCAAGTCCAAGCCCAAGATACTCATAGGTCCATTTACTTGAATTAGTGTGGGAGGTAAAGTTGAGGCAAATACAAAGACACAATACAGCGATGCATATACCAGGAATAGATAAAAGGATTTGTAGTTGAAGAAGCCTACACAGTTATTGATCCAAGGACAGTGGCTTATGGTTTAGTTAGTTTTGTTGGCTGTATGTGTGTTTCATTTATCTCACTTACTGGTCCATTTTCAAAACACATCGATTACATTGCCTACAATGATGTGTTCTGTCAAACTTCTCAATCTTACATTTTTGACAATAACGTCTTGCTCCATCACGTTTTACTGTAATTGGAAGTGGACTGTGCTGCAGATCCTCGTCTATATTTAATACTGCGATTGTTTGTTTATCCTGCTCGTTGTCAAAAGTCTCCGTCAATAATCCAATATCCTCATCTCTTTCTTCATCCCTCTTTTTATACATCTATATGGGAATCCTATTTTATTTAACAAAAACACTCTCTTTTGCTTCAGACGTTCCAACTTACATCAAGCGTGTAACCAGGTGAGGTTCTGCACACTGTCCAATAACTCCACATGCATAGAATAAATAACGGATGGTAAAATAGTATATAGAGAGATCCTTTTTTAATCATGGTGTTAATTATAAAATCTTCTTTTGCTTGCGCCTCTTTTACAATTACCTTGTATACCATGTCCTTCCGAGATTAGATTATAACATAGACTAAAGTTATATGCCCAGTAGCTCCATGTAAATATCACAAGTAATAGTATAATTGGTGACGCATTCACAAAGGCCATTACAGACCTTTGGATACTAGCACACGAAGGGCATTTCATTATTTAATAGTAAACGGAACAAAAAAAAAAAATTAGCAAAAAAAAAAAACACTCTTTGGGAACCTTTCCCCTTTCTGAAAGGGGCGGCGGGGCTGTGCCAAGGAAAATCTGAGTCAGGAACGTTACATTAATGCTTGTTCATAAATAGCGTGTCCACTACCAATTTTTTTTTAAAAAAGTGAACCTACACCCAATGGAAGTTTACCCTTTCTCTACTGTCAAAAAAGAAAGATGGTAAAGTCAAAGATGGTGGTCACCGTAAACCCAATCGTTTCGTTGTCCTATCATCTTCATATCCAACCGTTGCTAATTTCTATTTTTTTAAAAAAAAAAAACTACAGGTGGTGCCTTATACCTCGGCTAGGCACAATCATCGTCCAATTTAAGCTTGCCTGCACCGAAGCATAATTTTATGGTTACAACAATCAGCTGCTACCGTTCCCACAAATCGATCCAGTTACTCAAGTACTCCATTCTTGGTTATCCTTACCTTGCAAGAAACCCAACTCATTTACAGTCCCTGCGGCCGTATATTTACGTGCACTGTATCATCTATCTCGCCGATTACTGTTACAGACGTTTTATGTCCTGCTATGCGACCTGATCGCAATAATTTCTTTCGGGATTTTATTTCTCAATTATAATCAACCTTGTCTTTGCCTCCAATCCGATGAATTTCTTTGGTAAATTTCCAATTAACCTTGCCCCTCCTTCAGTAGTCGATCACCTACTAAACCTCCCGTTCAATGGCTAGGTTTTCTTGAACATTTTTGTACTGCATAATCATAGAGCAACTAACCAATGTAAGCCGTTGCTCTCCCGATCGTCTTATACTCCTGATATCAGTCATAATTGAAGATACACCGTTGAGTGCCCACCGGAATTGTATTCTCAATGATAGCCCATTTCTCGCTCTACTTGTCATTGCTGATGCTGACCGTTTTTTGTTGACTTCCGTTTGCAAAACTTTTCTGCTTTTTGGTCTGGCCCCGTTTTCCTTCCACATTTCTACTTTTAAGTGACAGCATTTACTAGCTTCTCTCTTCCATTAAAGGGATCTTCACTGTACTTTAAAAAAACACAAGCACATGTGATTACACTGCAGCACAAATATGACATTATTTTGTTACTTCAACATATCTTATAGCATGCATGAATAAACATTCTGAAGACTCGCGAGACTAATAATTTAATAAAACTGAAAGAAGAACAAAAAAGGCCTATAAACATCAATCCCGCCAAAATTTTATGTCGCGGTACAAAGCTTATTTGTCGAAACTTCACCGGAAACAACATTGAAGCTGAAATCACAGTTGTCGATAAAGCTGGCACTTTTGTTCTCATGTCTTCTTCATCCGATTACATTCGGAGATCGTACGCTTGGATGAAAGTCCAGACTTTCAAACATATGTTATGTACTTATTAATAGGCATTTACGTATATTATTATTACAAAAATACAATCCCCAGCATCAAATAAAAAAAAAAGAGAGAGGGGCTGCCTAATAAAACTTTTTGAAACATCCATCCTAGATGTTTGTTTTGTATGGTCCATGCGTAACCATTTCCACCACTCATGTGAACTATTCTTCGGTTAACCTGTGATCATGTAAATAGTAAGTGAAACACATGTTATGTAATCCTTTAATCAATGAGGTATATGGCTGTTTTTTTTGGCACAGTTAAACCAAAGTCAAATAATTCTATTTTCTTGGTGTATTTTACCTGGTCGTGTACACGCCAGTAATTAGACTTGGTAACCTCTTTTGAAGTCTTCTTTACTTGTGAGAAGAGGAAAACTTATCACCAAGCATCTGTTGAGCATAAATAAAAACCAAAAAGATCACAAAACCCGCGAGATCAGGCCTTGTAGATGTAAACAACTAAATAACGAGAAAAACAGATGCATAATTTTAGATTTGATTGGTGTGAGAGCCATTATCAGTCACGTTCTTATTTTTTATAAATATATCCTCTCTCTCTCCTTGGTCTTCATTCTGCTTTTCTATAACTGTTCTATATTCTCTACTATCATACCTTGGTATAACTCAACATTTACCACTTTTCAAGCTCTCTTGGCAGTATGTATTCAGCAATAATAGCAACTGTCTGAGCCATTGTACACAAAGTAAGTAATTTTAAACCATGAATTATGGTCATATCTAACGTAACATCTTTATAACATGATTCAAGGTAAAAAAAAGTAATATGCGTGGCATGGGTTTTAAATCCACCCTTCGTTATTGGCATCGTTGGTATCATCATATAATTGCGTAGACTGGTAGCCCCGCATCTTTTTACTCGTAAAATAGTAGAAATGATAACTCTGCATTTAATCTAAAGGATAAAATGTCCCCGTATAGGACGCAAGTCGGGTAGTACAATCGCGTCGTTGGGCTCACATCGTTCCCGTATATCACAAGTCGGGCGGTATAAATTGTGAAAACTAGGCTTTTATGATACCAAACGTTTGTCGACAATGAAGGTGTAAATGGATTATTTATCAAATGTTCAAGTAAGACGCCCCATGGCTGCTGAAATAACTATAAAAAACTATTTTTTCTCGTTATTACATCATCAAGAATCTCTTGCTTTGTTTACTTTACATAATAAATATTCATGTCGCGACTTGGGTTTTTAGATGCTCATATCTTGACATACACCATAGAATATACCATGTTATGCACATGGATATGCTGGTGATTTTACAGACGATTCAATGATTTTTATCCAGACTAGAACAGTAATGAAAAAAAACTACACTTCCCACACCATTCACATCCAATATAAACAAAAAAAATTGTGCCCTAAATTAAAGAAAACATTCTTCATCTTCTCTGTATCGTTTCCATTATAAATAATCTAACCTTCAAGCACCTGTTACATTGGGCGGTATCGCAAAGGCAGTAGTAAGCCTAAAAACCTACATCAAGGTGACCGTTGGTTGTCAATGTCGTTTACCATTTCACGGCTTACACTCATCTTTGAAATGCGCATGGTTCGCTTACATTCTGACTTGGGTTTATAGCCCTATTGAAACTAGTCTCACATATTTCAAGGGGTGACTTCAGGATCAGGGTTTGATGGAAACTCGTAAACCCGTTCTTGGTTTAATTCGTGCCAGTTGACAGTTCATCTTCCTCACGTTGCAGGCATAGAGCTTTGGTTTGGTTGTTTACGTTTAGCTAGAGATATTGAAGTACACATAGGCAGTCATAGGTCGGCATCCTACCTTATTTACGTGGGATTTTTAGCCTTAAAGTCATTTGTTTGTCCAGCTGTGTCCGCTACGGTTCTGATGGTAGGGTAAAAAAGCTCCATCCCCCAACATAGAGTTGAGGCAATAGGCAAGTCTGTCAGGCACTCTTGTGCTTGGTGGTTCGTGTTTATATATATCATTTATTTTTTGGGTCAGGATGTGCTCCCACCTTTTCGTGGTCTGACCTATTAATCCAGATTTTTGTTGGAAACTAGGAGAAGTCCTTATATAATATCGTCTTTTGTATATATCACTAGTCAATAAAGAAATAAAATTTAAATTTACCCATATCATTACTGTCATTTCTCTTATTTTTTAGTGACCAAAAGCCTTTTAATATAACCTTCGTGTTCGATTTACTACTCTTTAGAGGTATCCTGCATCTTTTTTAGTAGCACTGTGCAGCTCTTCGTTTCAAATGAGATTTGAGCTTTATAACATTAGGAGTGTGCCTGTCGTGGTAATTCATCACCATATGTAAATTTGATCAATGCGTTAAAATGCTCACATAAACAAGTAAGACCACAAACCTGCGGTGTGATGCTGCGACCATTTTAGATATTCTTTCAGTTTTTTAGTTAAAGACGTTAATTCGCAACTTTATAAATCAACAGTCTATCATAAATCAAATGAATACATATCACTCAGACTTCTATGAACTTTTAAAATACTCACCTAAATACAAAATGAGAAATGCCATTAAAGGCTGGATATTACATAAGACCAATATGAGTTTGCAGGTCACATTCGCGTTGATTCGCGGATTCGAATATATTTTGTTCGCGTTTCTTTTTCTTTTTTTTTTTTTCAAAGTTAATTTTTCTCCCTTTCCACTTAATACCATGCTAGACAGTGCAGCGTAAATATCACTCTTTTTGTTTCATTGGCAGCATGAACTGACATGTTTGATAGATCACAGTTTTGCAGTGCACCCACCAGCAAGCATGACCACTTAGACCGACAAGTTGCCAACTATGATGAGCTTGAGGAGCTCAAACAATCTTTGCTCATCAAGAAACACGCATACCAGCAGCAATATGCCAGTATATATTATATTAGACTTTTAAAGATTCGTCAGGCTGTACATCAGTCAGCTAAACAACGGTGGGATTCATTACCAGGTTTGCTCATTGAATAATCTGTAATTATTTCATTGACTAATTCATTCGGATAGAGACCCCTCGTTATGTTGAAAAAATTCTTGACATTCAAGCAGGACAGTTATGCTACATGCTTGGTACAATTTATCTGGAAATGCCTGCCAAACCCAACGTCATGAACAATTTACAAGACGAGGCAAGTGAGAATGTCCTTGTTACGCAAGAATGAAGTACTGACACACTTATAGGAATCCATTGTTAGACCCGATACACCTGCCAAATATAAAAGCGATCAAGATATTATTTCTTTAGAAGACGAATCAGGCCGTGTAGAAATTTCAGGCTCGTGTTTAGAAAATGAGTTTCTGGTGACGGGTATGGTAGTTGGTATTTTGGGCAAAGAAGTGGCTTCAGGGGCTTTTGAAGCGTTGGATATTTGTTTGCCTGGTATGCCCGAGCAAGATCCCTTGCCTAAAAAAAATGAACAGAGGTTTGTCGCCTTAATATCAGGTTTAAATATCGGGGGAGAGAATCAGTTAGATATGAGAAATGAGTTGTTATCCGAGTTTTTGACAGGTGAATTAGGAAGTTCTGCCGATCAAGCATCTAGTTCAACTATTTCAAGAGTGATTTTAGCTGGTAATTCAGTCGCTAAACCAAACAAGGCTGTCGATACAAAGAAACCTGTAAGTAATGGGTTGTGTATTAGAATCAATCACTCAACTCTTGATAGAAAAAATATGGCTATGATTCATCCACATTCAACGCTTCGCCCATGTTACAATTGGATGATCTTTTAGAGGAAATATGTAGCACAGTAGATGTGGATATTATGCCTGGCCCTACAGATCCCTCCCCGTTACATTTACCACAACAGCCTATGCATCCTTCCATGTTTGTCAACTCACATAAACTCTCAACATTCCACACTGTCACAAATCCATACTGGTGTAAAGTAGACGGTGTCACGTAAGAGATGATTATATCGTGATTGAGTGGCAGCTAAATTTCTTGGTATAGATTTTTAGGAACGTCCGGACAGAATATTGATGATATATACAAATATATTGATAGCGTGGATCGTATAAAGATGGCAGAAAACTGCATGTATTGGAGACATATGGCACCATCCGCTCCCGACACCTTGTGGTCATATCCATTCGCCGATAAGGATCCCTTTATAATCGAGAAGAGCCCACACGTCTATTTTATCGGCAACCAACCTCAGTTCGAAGACAGTCTTTTACTAGGTAGTTTATAGCCGTAAATCATCCGCACTTTCACTAACACCATTCTAGGTCCTCATGGTCAACAAATTAGAGTTATCCTTGTGCCTTCTTTCTCAGAAACGGGTACACTGGTACTTTTAAACCTTGCAACTTTAGAGTGTAGTACTGTTCATATTAGTGAACATGGTATCCAAATGCAAGATTCAATGGATGAGTCATAAATAAAAAAAAATCGCTTCAATTGTTTACGGTGAAACACACCTCGTGCGTCCATGATAGACTGGCAGCATCCTGTGATGTCATGTCATTCTCTTCATAGGAGCAAAACGGATTATAGCGTGAGAAACTGTCAGTTGATCAGCGCTGTATAACTCTCAGAATGCAATTGTGCATGTGTGCGGAATTTAGTAAAAAAAGGACATTTATTAATACATCCCCAAAGGATGATGTTGAGCAACGGCAAAAAAATACATTATGGCATGCTTCGTATTCAGGAGTTCGCTCTAGAAGTGGCACTCTCTTATATAGCTTAGTCTAATGTTACATATGACGATCTTTGTTGTGATACATCACTCAGACGTGAATTAGACGCGTTCTTTACGGTTGATCATAAAGCAAAGTGTTTATGAAGGGAGTGTCAGAAGGTTTGGCGTTTTATTATTTTGTATAGTCTATGACTCTCATTAAACACACCTTGGCAGTAACATCTCAGTAGTGTATTACTATTAACCAACCACTCATGCAAATACCCATGCGGATCCATAAGAACTTGAAAGAAGTCCAAGGTGACACACAATGCACTCTCTCCGGGAGATATGTAACTTTTTTTTTTTTTATAATAGATGTGAAAATTGAATGTTTAATATATATATAAAAGATGTACATGAGCTTAAAACGGAATTTATACAAAAAAAAAAAAAAGACTACTTGTTTTGAGAAACAAGCGTAACAATACATGTGATATCATCGACCTTTCCGCCTCTATAATTACTGCCGTGGGCCTGAGCAGCCTTTGCCCAAGGACTAAGGCGTTTTGGATTGAGACTTAATCGACGAGCTTTATCCGTTAATGTCTTTGCTAATCCTCTAATGGTGGCAGTGACTAATTCGCCGGTTTGGTTCTGGTCGATGGGTTCCATACCAGCATTAATTAGGTCTAAAGTTTCATGGGAATACATGTTGTCGAAATATCCATCCGTAGCTAATAGGATCAAATCGCCATCTTTTAAAAAGAAACGTTTTGTGTCTGCGTCTTTTGGTAAGTCAGTTACCATGTCATCCCTGTTAGGGTAGGTGTCGGGTACAACACTCAGCTGATAGCTAATGTTACATTAGTAAGAGTATTAAAAAAAAAATGAACAAATATTTACGGGCAATTGAAGTAATGTTGTTGACTAGGACTTTCATACACAATCTTCTTATCACGTACTAACAAAAATGCGGAATCGCCCAAATTACATGTCGTCATTTCACCCGTCGTCTTTGATAAATTTAAAATACATGCGGTACTACTTCCAGCTGCCACTTTTCCGCTCTTCCTTAATTCATGAAACGCAGAGTCTAAAATTTGATGAGCATCAATGGACTTTTCATTTTTAGCAACAATCGCAGCATTATCCATCAAAGTCCAGGAAAACAAGGCAGGATCTACACCAACCAGAGACCATCCTCCTACACCGTCTGCTACGCCGATAGCAAGACCTTCCGGTGTATTTGTTTGAAAAAATGCGTCTTCTCCTGCATCCACTTTGCCAGGCTTTTGATCCTCTTTCCAATACGGAACTTTCTTAGCGGGTGCCTTTTGTCGAGTCTTGGGGTGCCAGGCTGCGTAGGCAATAAACTGGAAGCTTTCGGAAGCTATATGGTCTTCTTCTATAACGGCAGAAGCGGTGTTGATAAGTTGGGTGCTTCGACTGGTGCTGAAACTACGTGGTGTTTCGGACACTTGAGGTTGCTGTTTTAAATAATAAGCATGAGTCAATGCAGGTCTATAGTGTATTGTGTTATTCCAGACAGGTCTAGAGGCTCTAAGTAGAAAAGAAGCCCTTGCTATTCTTTGAATATAGGGTCTCATTGTTTTTCAAATAAAATAAATAAAAAAAGGTGAAGGGGGAGAAGAATCAAGATAAAATACATGGCAAAAAAATATTATCCTGTGTGGTATCTATCCAATTAAACGAGGTTCTACGTCACATGAAATACGAACTCAGGCAATACGAAAATTGTGTATTGTCTGGTGCCACCAAACACACAAGAACGCAAGAACACAAGAACACAAGAAACAACGTCTATTTAAACTGTTTAACCTGTCTAGATTTTAGTAAATCATATTCCTTTCTCTCTCTTCTTTTTAATTCTGGGTCGTTTCTATTATGGACGACATTAAGGAATATCATACCACTCAAGGTCCTATTACGGTGACTTATACTAGCAGTGAACCTGTTGTTACATACACTAGTAGCGAGCCTACTGTGACTTATACTACTACTAAACCTACTGTGACTTATACCACTACTAGTGAACCTACTGTAACTTATACTACCAGTGAGCCTATAGTAACTTATACTACAAATGACCCGATTGTCACTTATACAACTACTGAATCTGCGCCTGTTGTTACTTATACTACCACTAGATCAGAACCCGTTGTTACTTATACTACTAAAGAGTCACCCCAGGGTTCCTATACTACTATTACTCACGAAGTTCTCTCAAACACGCCTACTGTGTCTACTGTCACTTCCACCGCTGATATATCTACTGTGCCCACAGACATTAATGGAGTCCCTAAAGAAGCTATTACCACTGATCATAATGTAGCTCCTGCATATTTGTCCGAAAAGACCGGGCATTTGGATACAAAGGAAGGCTTGCATGATGTTTCTGCAGATAGCAATGAACAAGGCAACGTTGAAGAGTACGATGCACAAGGAAATCTTATAAACTTTGTTATGAGTCCAGGTGAAAAAAGTCTAATTCGTAAATTAGATTTTATGTATGTCATGCCTTACATCTGTGTTCTCAACTTTTTACAGGTATTACAAATTCAAGTTACAGACAAATAATAGGGGGCAGTACTAATAACTTCAAAAGTTTTTGGATAAATCATCTCTTAATTATGCTTCTGTGTTGGGTATTATGACGGATGCCAATTTATCAAAATCAGATTACAGTTGGGTTGGGTCCATTTTCTACCTTGGATACCTTGTGTTCCAAGGACCTAGCATGATTTTGATTCAAAAGCTTCCTTTAAGAAGATACATCGGGACTATTATTATTCTTTGGGGTATTGTTCTTCTTCTGACATACAAGGCAAGTAGCTTTGCTCAGTTGGCGGGTATTCGATTCCTCTTGGGTTTCTTTGAAGCAGGTGTATATCCCTGTTGTATTATGCTTATCAGTTCCATGTACCGACGTAACGAACAAGCGGGTCGTATTGGTCTAGTCTATATTTGTAATGGTGTAGCTATGGCCCTTGGTGGTTTTATCGGTTATGGTGTTGGTTATATAAATGCTGGTGGTTTATCTCCTTGGCAGTGGATTATGATTATCCTTGGTGCGGTAACAATCGTTTTTGGGTTCATTTCGTTTTTTTTCATGGTCGACTCTCCTAGATCTAATGTTCTCCGGCTTACTCCCGAAGAGGAAAAGGCCGTTGAAGATCGTATGCGCGACAATGCCGTTGTCTATAGTAAAGAGATCAAAATGAGCCATATTTATGAAGCACTGAAGGAACCTCGTCTCTACGTGTTTTGCCTTTGTGCTATGCTCATCAATTTCCAAAATAGTGCCCTTAGCAATTTTATGGCTCTCATCACAAAGGGTTTTGGGTTCAGTGTAAGTATTAAAATAATCACAAAACGTTTTTGAATCCGTTTTTGTAACAATCCAGATTAATCACAGAGTTTAAATGCGTTATTACTGGGTATTCCTTCAGGTGTCACTGATTGCATCTACATCGCTGTTGCTGTCTGGTACAACCGTCGTTATGGTAATACACTGTATACTGGATGTATTCTTCTCGGTATTGCTATTCTTGGTCTAATCTTGCTGGTGGTAATCCCGGTCCCCAAGGCTAAACTACTAGGTCTTTACATGGTGTGGGCTTTTGCCGCAGGCTTTGTTATGCTTCTAGTCTCTGTCGCTAACAACGTCGCCGGTTACACTAAGAAAGTATTTTACAGTTGTGCACTTATGGTATTCTATACCTTTGGTAATTTTATCGGCCCATTTTTGATGGTTCCTAGTCAAGCACCGTTATATGTCGGCGGAATGGTGGGTTGTATTGTGGCCAATGCTGTTACGATTATTTTGCTACTCTATACTCGTTGGAGTATGGCCAAGGAGAACCGTAGACGTATCGCTAACCCTACTAACCAAGTGCTTCTTCCTAATATGACTGATGTCGAAAACGAGAACTTTATCTACCGTCTTTAAAAAAAAGTATTCCATGAAACAAGAATATCTACTCATTACTTTAATAAATATTAAAACTTAAAACATCCATATGGTTGCACGCAAGATGCTGTAGAATTATTGTTTGGTTGTACTATTAAACTGGTTTGAACACAGAAGCATGTCAAAAACTCTATTAAATTGTTGTGTGCTCAAGAATAAGGTTATTGGTCGTGGTGTTCATAATGCATGCATAAAACCTGGTCTAAGTTAGTGATCCCGAAGTTCTTGTAACTGAACGCACAAGCTCAAAATAAACGTTGTACAACACCACATGGAGACTCCTATTTTTTTTGTCTCAAATGTAACTCATGTGTAAATCTTGTGTGCACTTTCTCTAATGTAGTGAGTGTAAAAGTTGTGTCAATATTGGGTGTGTACTTAAAGAGATGGCACTCCTAAGATGACGACGACGTGTATGCAGAAAATGAAGTATGACACTAATAGTAGGGACGTGCGAAATTTTATAAGTAGATATCAGTGAATCTTTCAAACAACAGGTAACCTGTCCGATGTCATCCGTACCCCAGTTTTTTTTATTATCTTATAGCCGTATTGGACAATATCCAGAAGTAAATTAGTTCTTTTCCCTTTTAACTCTTTTATTTATTTTTTTATTTTATTTTTTTGGCTTAAAATGACATTAAATAATAGTAGCTTCAACTATGTAAACAATAATCTCAGCTCATCTCACCAATTACCTGACACGAGAAAAGGGATATTAGAACTAAGCACAATCAAAACAACAGACTCGCATCATGACACAAAGTGGCAATACGCTGGAAATAGAGAAGATTTCTATAACTCTTTTGCTTCTGACACAACTCATGACCAAGAATATTCTGATGAAGAAAAACAGCTAGTTAGAAAAATTGATTGGTTCGTAATGCCAATTATTTGCACACTAGATTTTTTACAGGTAAACAAAATTAGCACGCCAATAGCACATCAACATTAACCGAGTTGCATAGTTTTTCGATAAATCCACGATCAATTATGCTGCCTTATTAACGTTTAAAACCGACATTAATTTACGTGGAAACCAGTTTAGTTTACTTGGCTCCATATTTTATTTAGGTTACCTTTTGTTTCAGGTAGGCGAAAAAATGGCCTGACAATAAAATAGATTTTAACCTTCGTCCAGTTCCCCAATAACTATCTTCTACAACGAATATCTATTGGTAAATACATTGGTACTATTGTTGTTTTATGGGGGTCAGTTTTAGTTTGTACCGCTTTTGGTAAGAACTTCTCCCAAGTAGCAGCCATGCGATTTTTACTGGGTTTCTTTGAGGCAGGTATATATCCTTCCCTTACTCTGCTAGTGAGTACGTTTTATAGACGGTCTGAACAGTTATCTAGACTTGGTGCCTTTTGGATCTGTAACGGGGTAGCCTTGTTTGCAGGTGGTCTAGTTTCTTATGGCATTAGTCACATGGAAAATGTCGGTGGGCTGAAAGCATGGCAATGGTACTTGCGACCTTTGTCCAACTAGACATTTTTAAAAACTAATTGCTTTGTGTATTTTGATAGGATCATGATTATCCTTGGCGTCACTACAATTTTGATGGGTATTGTAACATTTTTCTTTTTAATCGATTCACCAAAGTCGACTGCTTTGAAATTAAATGCAGAGCAACAAATCTTGGTGGAGGAACGAACTAGGGACAACGCAACTGTTCGAACTACTAAAATCAAATCAGATCACATTTGGGAAGCTCTCAAAGAAATTCGGTTTTGGTGCTTTAGTTTTACTTGTCTATTTATTAATCTTCAAAACGGAGCCATGACTATTTACAACGGTCAAATTACAGAGAGTTTTGGTTTTAATGTAAAGTATATAAGTCTAGTTTAATGTATTCATGTTTGTGCTTCAGAAAACTAAATATTTAATGATAGCAAGTGCAATCCATGTTACTTAGTGCCGGTACCGGTTGTGCCACAATTTCGTTTATTGTCATAGCAATTGTTAGTGTTCAGAGGACGCATCAAACCATCTACACCGCTTGCGCGCTCATGTTTGTTAATATCCTTGGACTTGTTCTTTTACTCGTCATTCCTGTCGCACGTCTCAAATTGATTGGGTTTTACATGAGCTGGTCCTACGTTTCTGTTTATGTTCTTTTGGTTACATCTATTTCTAATAATGTTACGGGTTACACTAAGAAAATATTCTATAACGGTGTTTTAATGATCTTTTACACTATCGGCAACTTCGTAGGTCCCCTGATGATGGTTGCTCCTCCCTATATCGAAGGAATGATTGGCTATTTAGTTGCAAATATTTTAGTCCTTGCACTTTTATTACTTGCTAGAAGCCGGATGGCTCTTGTCAACAAACGGCGTTTTCTTTTGTTAGCACATATGTCTGGAAGCGCTGCACAACCCATTTGTCAGGACGATATCAGTGACGAACAAGATCAAACTTTCATTTACTTATTATAATTTTATACCTTCATTAACTTTGGATACCTCGTACTTTTTCACATTTTCTGTACCACCATCATCACATTTTATACGAAACTATTTATATTACCATCTAAAAAAAATGCTTATTAATCAAGAATCTTTTTTCCGCCGAAACTTTTGGCAGGTGATAGCTGCATGTTTTTCTGTTCTTTTGCTTTATCTATCAATATGCATTTTATTACAATATTAAAGTTTATTCCCATGGTTTTGAAAACATATTGCAATCCAAGATGTCAGTGAGAAAGGCACTATAAGTAAAATTTTTGGCTAGTCCTTTGAATGAAATGATTAACGAGTTATGATACAATTGAATGGCAGAGAAGTTTCTTCCGTTTATTTTTATGTATTAAAGTAAAATTAGCGATTTAATAAGACTTGCGTTTGTTTATGTTGTCATCGTCAAGGATGTGGAAAAAGCTGCTGCTGCTTCAATAAATTACTACAGTTGCACGAAAAAATGTTCTCACACAAGATGGGGAGAACAGTGTTTTAGATATTCTCAATTTCCAAAAAGTTTTTTATTCTCATACAGTAGCCGTAGCATGTAATGATTTGATCCTAAAGGCAGACAACAGGAAAATCTTTAATTTAAATGAAAATGGTAGTTTTGGAGGAGTTTCTCCATCGGCAGCGAATAAACTTTCTATTGATGTGTTCATATCTTCCGATGCACCGTTTTTTATTTCGAAGAATTCTTATCATGCTCGAGTTGGGTTATCAACTACAGCTTTGAATTAATGACTTTCTGAGCTCGGGTATGTAAAAAGTTGGTTTACTGTACACAGATATAACAAAATTTCGATACATTGGTCTATTGAAGTTAAGTAGTGGTAACTGTTTTTACACCGGAATTAGAATAGTTAGTTTTCAGGTGTACGCATGTGGAAATCAGGGTTTGAGACTCGGTTTTTGATAATCATAAATTATTAGACTCGTCCAACGCGAGAAGCTGACTAATTATTTAAGGTGATAGCTCTGTGTAAATGGATCTGCTTGTTTAAAACCAACGTGTACAAGGTCCAAGATACACCGGCAGCTTTTTTTTCTCTTAAATTTACACGGGTAAACAATCACTATGACTTTTAACATTTGTAAATCGTGTCAAGATATTTTACGTGCGGGCAAGCTTTATCATGTTACTACACAAAAGAAACAGAACGGCTTTCATTTGCTTCAGTTCACGCCTTCATTTTGCTTAGTAAACGTGTCAATATCAGTAGACGATACAAATTTGTAAGGGCAGATGGTAAAATAACAAAAATGACACTTTTATCAAAATATATTTTTGTTCATACATACCGAGAAACGTAATAATTTGAGAACTTATTTGTTAAGAGTGATATGACCCAACACATGCATTAACTATTGATGACATCAAGCACTTTTTCCGATTTACTTATTTCACTACAGTATAAGCTGAGTTATAAAGAAAAAAAATAGCGAGTTTCGTCATGATTTGAATGTTTTCTAAAGATTGTATTTCTGAACCTGTCAATAGACGAGGGTTTTGCAAGTATGCGACGATAGTGTTCTGAACATTAATAGGAATATTTTACCATTAGTATTAGTAGTGGTATTGTTTGAAGAATCTTCTAAAGTCATTTTTTTCGAAGTGATTTTTTTTTTCTGCGTTTTTCTTAAAACGTATAATCCACGATTATTGTGATTGAATATATCTTTAACTCAGCTTATTCTGTGGTCACCACTAAGTATAAATTTTTTTTTAAAATACACTGGCTTTGCAGACCGATGATATTGTCAGTGATTTACCCCAACTTATCAGTCACTATTTCATCATTTATGTATAAAAGCTCAACGATTACATGGAATATTATCAATCAACGATCTAAAAAAAACATCATTTTTCAACAAATTACTCTGTAGACTACATGTTTAACTTATGTGTTATCAGAACAGATGTTGTTATAAAGAAAGAATTATCTTTTGTTTGATTAAAAAAAAAAATTTCCTATTCTTCTATCCGGCTAAAAATTGTGGGGTGAGACGATATAGAAGGACAATGTATGTTGTAACAAACCAGCGCAACGTTTTTGACAGCCGGATTTTGAAAAAAAATGTCCCAAATACGTATGAAACCGCGATAAGGAATGATCTAGATCGTAATTATTATGACTTGTTCATTTTGCTGAAAGCCACCCAGGCTTTCTTACATACATCTGACTTTTGTCCAAGAAATATCTCTTGAGTTTAAGTTGAGTAGAACTAAAATCACCTTGAGCAAATATCTGTATTTTACTTTCAGTTGATCAACGAAAACAGCAACATATACTTCATTCTTGTGTTACTGTGCTGATCTCTCCCATTATTAACAGTATATGACGTTGGTTTATTAGTGATATTGTTCATAATAGTTGGGAAATACTGTATTCGAACACGCACCTGCTTTGAAATTTAATAAGCCTTATGGTGTCTCTCAGTCATGAACTTATTGAATAATCAATATATATATATATATATATATCACTGCTCAAAAACCCTGAAAACCAAGAACTCTAATTTAAAAATGGCTCGCATAATTTGAGATTAGAAACGAAATAGCCTCAATGACCTGATTTTTAACGCCACAATTGTGGTAACTTGAATCGTGGATTTTTTCAATTGCCGACTTCAAGGTCAAAGATTCATTGCCAGTACGGCCGTTTTAAACCGCATGGTTACATTATACTGATCTTGCTTCTGATTGTTCTGAACTTAATTTTGATTGATACATCTAAACCGCATGTTCAAGATGTCTACAATAAGGTCGAAAGCAGAATTAAAAATTCAATGAAAATATACATGTATTACACAGTCGAGTTTACGAACAAAAAATTAGCAGAAACAATAGACGGAATGGTCATTGCTGTAAAAACGATTTAAGTACAAATATATTTTATGAACAATTGTAGATAAGAAAACGGTACCCGTATACCTGGGAGGCATGTTTTACCGCGGCAACGTAATCATTAGATTAAATCGCAATAGTTCACGTTTTATTGGTCAGTTATGGAAGCCTTTATTCGTATTTTTGTACAAAAGGCTCGAAATAGCGGGACTTGTATATTTGGTCACAGATACGACCCCATAAAAACATTGTAAAATTCATCCCAATGTTTGCTTTGTCATACTGGTCAATTTTTGGTACCCATGTTGCCAATAACAGCAGTACAGATTAACATAAGTATAGTTTATTTTATACTTATAGTGTGGACAGGGGACAATATTATTCAGTTTAAAACGCGAACTTATTTATCTATTATGAGAAATTTCGAAAGTTTTAAACTTTTAGTCTGGTATTATAAGTCTGTGTATTTCGCATTAACTTTGAATGTTGTGTAACGTTACTTTCATTTAGATGCTATTGATTCGACAAAAGCTGTTCATCCTCTGAGGATAAGGATGATTGGTGTAATGTATTTCCGATTTGGCGTTGTCTCCCAACACCCAGACTGTGTTTGCTTACATTTAAGAAGTTTATCGGTCTACTCGAGACTAAAAATAAATTGTTCGGGATTTTATTTTCGTAAAATGATTTTTAAACAATAAGAATATTCCTTGGTAGTACATATCTACCATGTTTGTAGCGATCGAAACGCCTCAAACGGTCAGTTGTGATGCACAAGATCAACGATAAGTGTAACAATTCTAGGTCTGAATACAAAAAACTTTCTGTATAAGGGATTGTGTTCGTGTTATAAATGATGAATAATAAAAATGGGAACACAATACTGTACACGATGTACTACTTCTATATAATTCAATTATATAAAGATTGAATTAGTACACCTCTTGTGTTTGTAAGCAATTTGTAATAATATGGCACTTGTTGAAGAAGAAAAATGTGACTATTCCAAAGACGTGGATCAAGTCTCAAGTGATTCATCTTCCGCACCACAAGACGAAGCTGGATCGATTGGAGTTTTCGATTTTTATATATGGACAGCGATACCAGCTATTGGAATTATTTTTTGTTTTATTCACACCGAACAAGAGCATTTTTGGACTTGGGAAGGGGAAACAGCTAGTGCTGCACAGTCATTTCAATCAAAAGTTGTTGTATCTGTCGTATCTACTATTATTGGTGGTTGTGTTCTGGCGACTCTCATGAAAACAATTGCCAGTGTTTCTTATACTACGATCAGATATCGGGGAGCGCATTTTTCTCATCTTGTTACTATAATTGGTGGACACTCTCCAGGACATATTCCTATGCTTATCGCGGGAAAAATGTGGCGAAGTATCATTTTGATCGTGATTATATTGATTATCAGTGCCGTGACCAAACAGCTGGCTGTTGTATCCATGGGCGTTGAATATGTTTCTGGAAATGCTGGATCAAATACTTACGCAACACGAAATTATTCCACATGTGCAGCGACAAATAATACAGGCTCTATAGGCCATAGCTTTCAGATCCTAGCGTTAGATGCTTTTAATAGCTT
The DNA here is from genome assembly GCA_943193625.1 of Mucor piriformis. Classification (NCBI taxonomy): domain Eukaryota; kingdom Fungi; phylum Mucoromycota; class Mucoromycetes; order Mucorales; family Mucoraceae; genus Mucor; species Mucor piriformis. Next base: position 1,668,206 of record OW971871.1, on the reverse strand, counting down.
GAGAAATCCTAACTTGACTTACACAAATGAATATTATGACCGTAGTATACCTGCAAATTTGCTCGGTGAGGCTGAATTTATGCGCGAGATGCCCTACTCTACTGTCTCTTGTGAACTTGTCAAAGCCAAATCTACCTTTAGCCGTATTCAACCAGTTATTACAACCATTCCTTCTACTATGAATCAAGAATATGGTTCACCCTGGGCTGGGTCTTTAACCATACCCTACCATGATAACTACGACGGCAACGTGCCTAAAAATTTTGTAAACTGTTCCATTTACCTGGGACATGCTACTTCACTAACATCGTGTAACAATACATACTGCAAGACAAATCGAATAACAAACGTTACTCGCTATGAAGATGACACATATAATGGCGGCCTGGTGGCCTTACTTGAAAAGATAATCATTGCAACACAACCAGGTGGAAGTATGTACCGAAATTTGTTGATGACTTGGATGTCAGGAGGGAGTTTGACTGATTTGTACGCAGGTGATAGATATATTACTGGAGAAAGCTTAGAAGTCATTGAAACTCGACTCGAGATTTTGGGAACAGTATCTGCTCGGATCCTATGCGATTTTAATAATGCGGACGAAACAGTAGATCAAGTCCTTAGCTACACAACATTTCAATCACATTTACTATATCATTATTTTGTTTATCATATTTTGTGGAAATGGCCATTCTGGATGCTTTCTGGTTTTGTTTTTGTTTTTTGGTTCATAAGTATGGTTGCTATGCGTATTACACCTGAAAGCAGAGTCATATCAGTAGAATGGTTACTCAGTCAATACATATTAAGAGAACGACTGGGATATCTTTCTGGTGGTCCACTGGTAAAAGCGCACGAAGGATCTATATTTCAAGTTATAGATTTGAAAGCGGATGTTGAAGTAGGAAATATTGCTATTTCAGAAATCAAGTCTCATAAATATGAAGCAAATATTAATGTTCTTCATGAAAGAAACTATCAGTAGTATATAAGTATCTGAATCATTGCGCTGACCGCAAAAACACATAACACATAACACGTAATACATATATAAACAATAAATAAACATTAATTTGTTTTTGCTTAATATTATATACTATATGGTCCGTTAACCATCGTTGGTACCTTATGAAGTCTTAAAAAAAATGTCGTAAACGACTTTTACATTTTTGAAAGCAATCTCATGGCCAAAACTTGCGATCATTATCTTGTCATCTGTTTCAACGTTGTGTGCAAGAGGTAATTGGTAACAGCTTTAAAACATCTTCAGAATGTAGGTGTAGACTTTCCCAGAGAGCGTAAGCCGTGTTTTACTAGCATGTATTTACAACTATTGCACCAAACCCTCTTTTAAAAGGGGATTCCAACTGATCCCATGCCAAAACTATGCTTAATTAAGATCATGCCATCTGCATATGGCTGTAAGGAATCATTATTGACGTCTTATGTTAAGACCATCTTACATTTGTACTCTCACTCACTCTTTAATAAAATTAGCATATGTGCATAATTAAATGTGTTTATTCAAAAGGATATTTATAGTGTTAATAATACAATCGTTTGTACTGGATATCGGTTAATGCGACACAGATCTCTCGCATGTATCCTTAAGGTTTGTAGACTTCTTTTGGTGAAGTATTTTCTAGAAATTAAAAATCATTAATGTAAGAGGAGTATTATATCTGCAATGTATTTACAATTTACCTCCAAATGTTCAGAATCAACAAAACTTGGTACAATAGTTTCTGTGGGGGTTGCGACTTTAGCAATAGATTTTTGGCCTTCTTCAAATGTGGCGCCCAAGTCCCGTAGAGCAGCCATTCTTTCAGCGCCTGTGGGCATGGGAGATACTAAAGTTTCTGATTGATTCGACTGTTTGAATCTACGTCTTTCTAACAAGGTAGGAGTTGCAACATCGTTCTTGTTCTCTACTTCTTGTTGGCGTTGACGTTGGATATCTTTCAAGTCACCGGAAGATGGTTGTTGAGAATTCATTTTTATTTAATGTGCTAAAGAGAAAACCAGAAAAGTTTGGTATAATTGGACTATAGATGCTAAATGACCATCAATACGTCATGACCATGACGAAAGTGATCGCTGCGGTTTAGGAAGAATTTTTTATTTCTACATTTGGTTAGAAGATAAAATTTTGGTAAATGATTACGTCGACCAATAATTTGAAATAGCGTACTAGTCGACGTTTCGGAGCAATCATTTGTGGATCGCCAGCAAGCATCATATTACTTCTTTGTATATTTATGTTGAATGAATAAAAAATACATTACTTACAATCTCTGAAACAATGTCTTGGTGATAATAAAAAGTGAGGAAACAAATAGCTACAAGAAGAGTAAATACTTGATGGGAGGACAAAAAAAAAAGTTCCTGGACCCCAATGCTACTCCTTTTTTGTTTAGAATAATGTCAACCCACCAGAATTTCCACTTGATTTGATAAGTATAGAAAACAACGAGCAAAAATGATACGCTCCAGTCTTTTACATTTCTGCGACCAGTTGCAATGCTAGATTCAGAACACATCTTTTGTCACCAACTTTAATACAAGGATCCAAGTTGAAAAAAAGACTAGATTCTAGTAGGATAAAGAAGTCACCCCAATAAACAGGTACATGGCTTGGCTGTTTTGAGCATCCCTAATGATTCTATTATATGGTGTCGGCGGCTGTAACCACAAACAAAACTGTTCGTGTATCATTAAAAAGGCGAAGTACCTATTTATCAATTGTAACATACGACTGCTTCTAAAAAGAAAATGTGATAATCTTGCATTGCTCATTGGTACTGTCAAAGGGTCAAATTTATCAGATCGAGGTACGGCTAGACCGTCCGGTTGTTTTTATTTTGATGTTTCTCTGAGATGTGAAAGGCTCCAGGAGGATGGTAGCAAAATAGAAATATCTGGATAAATAAGCTTTTTCCTCTCTTTGTGTTTTCTTAATTGTTTATTGTTTACAAACCTTGATACAATCAACGAACCCCACCCCAATCATTTTTTTACTAAATATTCGAAAGACGCATCTGAAAACATAAAATCGATTTTCTAAATCTTTTAATATCAGCTGCCTGTTGTTGAGACACTTCATCTATTTTGTTGATTTTTTTTTACGCCAATCTGTTTATATTATGTTCTTCTGCTTTTGTGTGCATTGTGTGATATAAATAATAAGAACTTTATATAGTAAAAAGTGGAAGTGTCGGTGTGGGTAATTTGTATGTGTACTGAAATACACTAACTTTAATAAAAAAAAAACAAGTTATTACGCGGTAATCTTAAATTGTTTGTATGTTTGTAGATTTATTTATTTTAATATGATGTTGCTTTTTTTAAGGTAAACTGTGATGCTAAAAGATATGTACAAGATGATTGATAATTTTAAAAAGGAAGAGCCAGGCAATGTGATCTTATTTAAGATAGGGACAAAAACTTCTGTTATGACCGTAGCTGCCGCACCAAGAGCTGGTAAAAGAAACTAAAGTCAGTTGTCTGTAAATATCCTGAAATTTAAGCATGCTTACCATTGCCCACCAGATGTATTAATGTCCTTAATTTGCACCTCTGTCAGTGGTATTTCGTGGATTGAGACTACATTGCATGCCAATAAGAATTTTTTAAATGAGACCATTGCTGTTTAGAATTAAAGAAGTTTTTTTTTAAAAAAAAATAAGAGAGAAGACGAAAATTGAAAGTTTATATACGATTAAACAAGCTTGTGTTTTTTTTGACAATTTTATTGATATTTGTTTCGTTAGGGGTGAATGGTTGTTAGATGTTGTACTCAATATTTTTGATGTCGAAGCAGATGATGTTTTTTTTGCGGTAAACAAACGTAGAAAATTAAGAAAATAAGTTCTAAAGAAGAAAGATCGGTTAATAAATCGTTCAACTATAATAATCGTCATTTGAGGAAGAAAACTTTTCCTAATGTTTCTAGTAGGATTTTTTTGTTCTTGTCTTTAGCATAGTATTTTTTATTGACAGGCGCAAATATTCCTTCTTGTTTAGCGTTTCGGGTTTGTTCCATAAATGATTTTGCACAACAATAACCCTTCACCGTCTCACAATTTTGGGATGTCGCACACTCATTCATAATTCAACACCAAGGCTAGTACTACTATTTTCTCTACACTCGCATGACGTTAAGCGTTTTACTTTAGACAATACGCACAAAATACGCCACATGTATACACATGTTTGTCAATTAAGCTCTAACTGCATAAAACCATTGGCTTTTTATCCTCGATGAATGCATTCCTGCTATTTTCCGAGGACACCCGAAATACAATATGTTAAAGTTGACCTTTATATCTGAGCGCTGTATCACTGAAAGGTATCAATCCCAGTGAGAATTCAAAGCTATCAAGAATTCACCAGAAATATATTTGGTATATCTTGTACTTATGCGCACTGTTTTAAATCTTGGTGCACAAACAAACAAATGTAGCTTTTGAAAAGGCTAGGCTTGAGAAGAAAACGGTTTTGTAATTTACGTGAAGATATAATTAGTTACACAATCAGGTGCGATAATAACATGCGAAGACAAAAATATCATTGAGCCTTATTCGAAATTATCTTTTTGAACATGTACCTGCAGAGGTTTCTGGAACTGGTATCGAAAAGAATCTTTATCAATACTTCATCGTTTACTACTGACTACATTATGTAACTATGTAGATTCTCTTTCTTGCAACAGTGCCCATGAGCACAACCTCATGCGATGAATGTCAATCTAAGCTTTCAAAGATAGGTCTTGGGCGCCTTCCTAAACCATCATTGATACAATAACAATCGTGTAAGTCAATTCTGCGGTATCATCTCAAATTTCTGCAACAAACAGCAAACATGTTTCGTATAATCAAGCTTTTTAAAATTGATTCTCAGGCAATGTATACTCGAGATCAATTCAGTTCAACTTATCACAAAGTGAAAACAGAAATTATACACTAGTATCCCTGACTACAAGATCAATTTCTGGTCTGAATTGTACTTTGGGACACAATTCATATTATGTAGCTACTCTTTAAATCTTTGATCCCCCTTCTATCATGTGGTCTTCGTTCTAGTTTCAACAATTGGCTTTTTTAAGATGGATTTAATGGGTATCGATATATAGTCAGTAGATACGCGGTATATCTATTTGCTATTACGTTACCTCAGCATAGACTTGGTGCCAAGTGCCATATAGATGGTATTCAAAATAGAGAATTGAACAAGTAATATTAATAACATCAGGTCCACAAAGGACAGAGTCTGACCACCTTTTTCTTTGGGGTTATTCAAGTAAAATCAGCTGCATATAATAAGTGAGACCAGCCCAGTTGACACTTAAATAATAAAAAAAGGTTCGTTTACATTTCTCGCTGCTAAAATCACAAACGGTTTCTGTAAAGAAGTAATAAGGGGATTGCTAGACATTTACTTAATTAACCGAAAACAGTGTATCGTGGCCAATTATAGCGACATTGACAATGAAGCAATTGTAGGGATCAAGTATGTAACTAATTACTATATAAGTATTGGGCTGCAAGTGCGCCTTTTTATCTGTCTGGTCTATGCAGATACTCTATGGATATACAATAACATCAGTCTGCTGACTTCAACTGGTGCAGCATAACATTTCACCAATATCCTTTGATAAGGGCCTATAACCCAGGCTAACAGATCCCATCTACTCGAGCTACGTTGTACGAGTCAGATAGTGTCGCTGTGATCCGGATGAGTATTCGCGTTAAGATGAAACAACGCAAGTAGAGTAAACTTGACTGGTGTGACTCGAAATAAGAAGTCGGGAACTTTTATGAGGTCCGGTTGCCATGGAAAATTCACACGAGTCAAAGAGACAAAACTTTACCCATATATCCAAAATCGAATTTTTTTTTAATAATACAATATTGTATACAATAAATTGATGCCCAAATATAAGGGTGTAAGTAAATGAAAATGTCTAGCAAGGGATATAATGATACAAGGTATATGATTAGAAGGTACTACTAATTCATATCCAACAAGATGACAACGAAAATGGCGATGAGCACAGCCAATATACAAGTCGAACCGAATACAATAGCACCTCTACTCGCAGGAAACTGCCCTTTCGTCATTGCTATTTGGGTGTGGAAATAACGGGCATTTGCGAAATAAAGAAACAAGATACTGAAGACAACAAATGCAGCACCCAAAGATTTACCTGCTTTGGCATGAGTGACTTGATTTGATTCGCCAGTAGGAGTTAAATGATAGAGTTGTGTAATGGCTAGATAAACAAATATTTAGATGATACTCACGTCAACTTTATTAGCACTTACCCACACCGACAGTAATTAAAGATAATGAGGTTCGTAACCAGGCTAGAAATGTGCGTTCGTTGGCTGTAAGGGATTAATACATGAAAAATAAAGGAGGTTCTAGGTAGCATGTAGAAATGAGTTGTTACCTAAATGATCTCTGGCAGTTGCAGCACTATTTTCCAACATGAAAGAGGTAGAAAATCTTGCATAAATTTTATGAAGCCAGCTGTATGTTCCTCTATCTTTACTTGTTAATTCTTGTTTCTTGTATTGTTGCCTCATGAAATCCTTCTCTTCTCGAGTCTTTGTTCGAACAAGAAATGGTGGTACCGTATCCGCCAAATTTTGATCTCCATCCTGTATTGAAATAGAATCCGCTGAACGATGCGCAAGTGTTTCTGAAATAGTTGTATTGTTGCTCATTTTGCTTTTGTGTGTGCAAGAGGAAAAAAGAGGAAAAAAAAAAATTGTAGAATTCTTTACATAGCTGCCGAGATATCGGCCATTGGTTGGAAAAATTCAATGTGTACGAGTACTGACGTCACGGTCAGTCATTTCGGAGCCATGTTTACGTATGATTTTGAAAAAAAAGGAAAAAAAGGGCCAAAAGAAGTTTTACAAACACTATTTATACTATTTGCAAATAAGAATATCGCATCATCTGGAGATGATATTATTCGTTATGGAAACAAATTCCGCATTTTTTTTTTCAAAAAGATTTTATTAAGAGTTTTCAAACACCTTCCAGTTGACGTTCCAACTCCTCCATTTGCTCTTTTGCAGCCTTATAAAGGTCATTGAGTTCTTCGTTTCTCTTTTCGGCAGCCTCCAAGTCTTGTTCCAGCTGAGTTTTCTTCTTGTCCAATTGCTCAACTCTAAGATCTGCTTCCTGAAAACTAACAAAAACCAGTGTGATTATTTTATATCAAATGCTTTATTATGTAAAGACGTACTTTGTCGAAGCTGTCTGTATCTGGACTTCAGTCTTATCCAACTGTTTTTCCAACAATTTAACCTTTGATTGTAAAGAGTGGAGCTCATGATCCTTTTGAATATGTTCACCTTCTAGCTGTTTCACAGTGGCAGTATATTCGTCTGCACGCGTATTAGCACCATCGATATCGGCACGAAGAACCGCTAATTTCTACAGCCCCACTTATTATATGTTCTTTACCAAAAATCTTCCTAGACTTACCTCTTTAAACTTTTCCATTTCCTTTTTTATTATTCCAGTAGAAAGAAAAAGGGAAAAAGGAAAAAGGTTCAGTTTCAGTGTTTTTAAATACAAACAAAACTAAAAATGACCCCCTTAATTGTAAGACTATTTTATTTTATGATTACAGAAAGGTTATTATTTTATGATAGTACTACTTGATTGATTATTATTATTATTTCACTTTATACGACATTATCGACACCAGTACCACCAAGTATCCTGTTAACATGACATTAATATGTATCCTTGTGTACGCATGAAATCTCTCCCGTTCCATCGTCCTCCCTCTTTTTATCTCCTTTAATTTTACTTACTTTGAACTGGCAAATGCTTGACCTGTAAAAGCGGCAAAACCTATGAAGATTGGATTAGTATGTGTAACGATCTTTGATGTATGGTTTTTTACCGTAACAGATTGAACCAAGCAAGAGTGAAACACCACACGCAATAAGAGGTCCGACATGGACCAAATTAGAGAGGAACATTACCACAGCAAACCTAGGAAAAAAAAATTAATGCCAAGATTCTTGATATTTGTTTTTTTTACTTACACCAAATATAAAATAGCACGGAAGTAACAGTTCTCGAAATAAGAAATGAATCCATCGCTATGAATAAAAAAAAAGTGTCAGATTAAAAAAAAAAGGGAGAAAAGCTTGTAACCATACAGTTTGGGGCTTGTGGGGCAGAACTATAAAGAGCGTGTCAGTACTTTGATTATGCGATTATCCTTTTAACCTATTACCTTTAAACATAACGGAATTTCCACAAGAACAAGAAGAAATGCAATAATCCTGTCAGAAAATTAGCTTCACGCAATTTTCTTTTCTGTAAACCTTACCATCCTACAACACTAAAAATCCAATGCGAGACAAATCCGACAATGCCTAAAGCAATCAATACTAATATAACAAAATGTTTCGTAAGATTAAATTTTTGATTATTATTCACCCGAGAACTTACGAATAATAGAAATGATGCCAAGCCTGTTTATAATAAAAACTAAAAAGTTAGCGTTTGTCAAATTGACAAGATGGTCTATTTACCATTGGCCATAAAGAGAGAAATTTCTAGATTTTACTTCGTCAAAGATACCCATTGCGATGATATTTTATTGTTATATTAAAATGGATAAAAGAACAAGAGAAAAAAAGAATAGAATGATGTAACAAAAAAATTAGTTTATAAAGCCGTTGCCGGTTTTTCAAAAAGTAACACAAAACTACCAGAAAATGCATCTTTCGGAACATGAATTTACCCATCAAGATGATGGCAGGTCAAGAAAAGCGTAGTACACTCACATGGATCCCCATCCTTGGCATTCATGTTAACCATTGTCTTGTAGCTGGCTCACACCTTAGAACATAACGTATCAGAGGAAAATGGTGTATTATACGTATCTTGTATAAGACTTGCCATTGTAATACTTCAGAATATATATATATTAACCACGGTCTGTAAATACACGTACGGAAGCAGGGTAAATTGTAGAGGTGGGACAATCTGGACACAATCGTCCAATCTATTACTGACGCACTATCTTTAACTGTTAAGTTAGGAACTTAGATAAAAGGCAGAGCTAGACACGGTTTCACGCCAGTGCAAAAAACTGTCCAATAGCAATGAAAACATTATGACATCAATATCTTATGCTGAGACACTTTCAAGAGGCTCATGATCTATCTCCAAGTAGTGCCTTTTCCATCTGATGATTTATCATGGCCAAAACCTTAAAATCCTATGACATCATCACGTGACTTCTTTGCTAATTGTGCTTTCAACGCGTTGTGACAAACTGCTTCCATATTTTCGCTTTCATATTTTATATTTTTTTACCCTCCCCTTTTACCTTCAAGCCCAAGTCAGGTGAGTTATACGCTAGAACGTCACAAAGTCACGAGAAGTTGGATGTTGAAAATAAGCCCAGCTAAAATACAGCATAAAATAAAATAAAAAAGATATAGCTTAATAATAAGAAAAGACTGCACTAGAGTAGCTTTTTTCCACAGTTCCAACTTTTCTGTTGCTGTTAATATTGTATTCTAACATGGTTGTAGTAGGTGTTCCACTCGTCATCTGAAAAAAAAACCATCTAATGTCTGAAGAGCAACAACAAGCAACAGTTACTTCTTCGCTATCACCTCAGGTACGTTCTAATGCTTGTGAGAAAAACTTTCATCTCAATGTTTAAATAGGTCAATAGCAAACTTGAGGAAAACGAACAACAGGTGAAACATACTGAAATCTCTTGTGCAAAACAAGCTGAAAATACAAGTACTCCCGTACCCAACTCTACCACGTATGGCTCCGTTGATAATGAAATATGGTAAGTGTATACCTACCGGCTGTTATATATTCATTCCTGATACCTTTGGATAGGGCAACTATTACACCACAACAGAATGCCTCTTTAGAGGCACTGCATGAATCGATGAGAATGGTTCAAAGCAGTAACGATGAAGCCTTTCATGACCTGGAAAACCAAGTAGTTCAACAACCACAACCACAACAGCAGCAGCAACATCATCAGCAACAGCCACAACAACAGCAGCAGCATCAACATCAACACCAACAACAGCATCAACAGCACCAACAGCACCAACAACATCAACTGCCACCGACATTACCACCACCACAGCAACAGCAACAGCAAACTGTTGCAGTTGAAGAAGAGAAGCCAGCCGTGGGATCTGATGAGTGGAATAGACAGCGCCGTGAAAACCATAAGCAGGTTGAAAGAAGACGCCGTGAAAATATCAACGAGGGAATTAACGAGATTGCCCGGATAGTACCTGGCTGTGAAAAGAATAAAGGGTCCATCTTAAATCGTGCGGCTATATACATTCGACAATTAAAAGATACCGAAGCTGCGACATTAGAAAAATGGACACTTGAAAAATTATTAACAGATCAAGCTATTAGTGAACTTAATCGACAAGTCGAAGTATTTAAAGTAGAACTGGACAGAGTCAAATTGGAAAATAGCTACTTGAAGAGAGAATTGGAATCCATTAGTGACGAAAATAGTGCTCATTTAAAGAAGCATAAACGTGAACATCAATGCGATGAATCATAATAATCTTATTTAGTTACCCCTCCTTTTTTTTTTTTTCTTATCCGCCTTATAAATGCTTACCTGATCATTATTCACATACATAAAAATACTTTACTTTTTTTTTTAATTGTTTCTTTCTCTTTCGTTTTTGTAAAATGAAAAACATAAAAGAACTTCTAGATCTAAATATAAACTTATGGAAGAAAATCATCAAATGTACTATAGCGTATGAGATTGCTACGGTCATTATCCTCATTCCTGAAGTGAGCCAGGACATCGGTGCCGTTCCTTATTTGGTGACATTAGGAACCTTGTTTTTCAATCCTAGCACGACTGCAGGAAACGAAATCAGTCAAATGGCTCTAAACCTTATGTGTCTTGTTCCTGCTTGTCTCTGGACCGGAATTATAAGTTACACATGTACCGTGTACAACAGTCATATCGATTCAGCCTCACTTTACAGTAATGGGGCGGGTATCATTGCCGGGATCGCTTTTTCCATCTCAGTCTTCATCACGGCCTATCTTCGATTGAAATACCCACGTTTATTTGTCCCAACACTGCAAGGTTTTATTATCCCATTCTTTGGTTTAACAAAAGGAATCTATAATGAAAAATTTGACATCATGAATATTCTTGGAATTTTCTACCCTGTACTCATTGGTGGATCAATCGCTCTGGCTGTCAATTTAGTGCTCTGGCCAGAAACCGCCGCTAAACTATCGGAGTGAGTAACATGTTTTTATCATTCAATCATTGTGATCTAATGCATCGTGTAGAAACGCGTTAGGTAGCGCCATCTCGTCCATTCAACATGTGCTGGAATTTATAGAAACAGACGTGTTGAAAGAATGCGAATTATCATTTAGTGATCTGTCGGTTTCCAAAAGATTACGTCAGATCATTGGAACTTTAGACGGCGACATATCTAAAATGCAAACTTCACGTCGAGAAGCAAAATATGAAATTGTAGTCTCTCATTACTGTCCAACCTGGTATAAATCTTTGGCTCGAGTTATGGAAGGACTATCAAGAAATCTGTATGGTTTCTCTCTTGCGGTTGAGCGTGAAGGTCAGGTGGTTTCGCGTCAAAGATCAACCCCAACTACCCAAGAGCCCAGGAAGAAAGATGGGACCGTCTTTACCAAAGAGTCGGATGGGGTCGTATTAGCTGCCACTAATAAGGTGATTAGTAGAGACACAGTATCAAGAATTGAATACAAATTAATTTCTAGACTTCAATCATCCGTACAACCCGAGATTAAAGCATTTATCCAGATTTGTATTTCTGTGATTCAGTGTATTCGCCATCGTTTACAAGATAATGATGCTATACCCAAAGGAAAATCCGAGACCTATATTTGTTCACACCATACCCACCAACACGATTTAACGGTCGGGTTAGAAAGTTTAAAGCAGGCCAAAATCATCTTGCAGAAAGAATACGAAGAGCGCAGAGCTGAACCTCAAGAAGACCATTTTTTAATTTACACAATTCTATTTTCGCTCACACAATTCGGTGAAAAACTTTCACTACTGGAGAATGAAGCGGAACGACTAATTGAAAGAAGACTTTCGTGTTTTGGTAAATTCCCTCGAGTATTCTTTCCTCGCGTCAATATTCTAAAGTGGCTCGGTGAAGCAGGCGAGAATGCAAAGGGTGAAAGAAATCCCGCCGAGCAAGTCATTTTTGATCAGCATCATCTTCAAAGACGGGATTCCCGGAGTACCATTTCTCCGGTCAATGACGAAGAACAAGGAACGAATTCGATTGAAAAGAGACTATCCGTTGAAAGTGATTGGACAGATGATGATGATCAGGAGACGACACCTTTGCAAAAAACTTCTGGTTTGCATGCATGGAATAGATGGCTTTATTGGTTTAATGAGTGGTTACAAACTGATCCTGTTCGCTACGCGGTGAAGTTCACCCTAACAATGACCTTATTGGCTCTAATGGCCTGGCTCCCTATTCCCGGTGCTAATCAGTTATATAATGTAAGTTTTGATTTTGCCCATTTGTTTGCATCACAGGACTAATTTTAATCCTTTTTTTTTTTTAGGAAAATCATGGCCAATGGGCTCTTCTATCCGCCATGGTTGTTTTTAACTTTACAGTCGGATCAACCGCTTTGCAATGTTTTTTCCGTGTCTTTGCTACGGTGATCGGAGCCATTGCAGGCTATATTTGTATTCTAGTTTCCAACAGAAATGAACGTCCGTATGCTTTAGCCCTGATGGTTTTGTTATTTCAAGTTCCCATGTGGTACGCTTTACTCGGATCCAAATATCCTCGAATTGGGTTTATTTCATTGCTGACCATGGCAGTAATCAACTCTACAAACTATAATGCTAATGTATACGCCGAGAGTTTATTTGCACCTGTTTGGAAAAGAGCACTTACCGCATTGCTCGCTATTTTGGTAGTTCTGATTGTTGATCAACTTTTTTGGCCTGTCTGGGCTCGAAAAACTGTTCGCAGAAACATATCCGACCTACTCATCGATACCGGTATTCAATTCTCGAGGGTAGCCTCACTTGTCTGTCAGGAGAATACCCTATCGCATCGTTACAAGTCTGTATTAAAGGAGGCAGAATGTAACACGGTCTATTTAAAAAGACAACATGAGCTAGCCTGTCAAATGTTGGCTTTGGCCGAAATGGAGCCTCGTATCACTAAAGGTGCTTTTCCAATTGAAACATATCGCAGTATATTGCAGCATGAGCAACAGATCTTGTATTGGATTGAACATTTACTAGTGACACAAGCTTTCATCTCAAAAGATGTACGTAGACAGATCATGAACCCCATGAATGCGTATAGAAAAGAACTGGCAGCATATGTGCATGTGTATCTGTTCACATTGGCTTGCTCTCTTCGTACAAAATCAGCTTTGCCTGCATCCCTTCCATCAGCAGAAGCTGCAAGAAAACTTTTACAACAACGCCAAGCTATTCTTTGGCACAAAAATTATGATGAACTTTGCATACTACCTCCCGGTGCACAAGGATCGACCAAAGATTCAATTGACATGGATGAGGAATTGGACAAAAGAAGACAAGAGCGTAGTGCAGAAAATCAGATTTATTGGCAAACTTACGCAGCAGGTTCTGTTGAAGTGATCGTAGAGCAAGAGGCTATGGGTGCTTTAGTTGCCAAATTAATGGGCCAGCACGTATTCAAGGCAGCTACAAGAGACTGGATTATATAACCAAGATAGAAATACAACAATTTATAATAAATTACTAATTATTAATAATAAACACAAAGGTAGAAATTCTATTTTTAAATTCATAGAAAAATCACACCGCATTAAAATAAACACTTCTTTGTTTATATGATGCGACAGGCAACATGATTGAAAAAAAAATCGTGATGTATAAATGTATAAGAAATTAAAAAAAATAAACGACATTACTAACTATAAGAAAAATATTACACTCTACGTTCTTCTATAACCAACCCAAGAAACTCCACCAAGTAACACCGACGGTGAAATACACTACCAAGTAGAATATTGCTAATTGGGCACCAATAGTGAACCATTTTGTGCGTGCAACGTAACCGGGTGCATAATACATGGCTGCGCTACCTATAGAGATTGTAAGTCTATCGTTTCTATACGGACATTTAAATGCTCTTACCTGTTGAGAAATTGGTCATACAACCACCAAGAGCACCAAAATAAGAGATGAATGCTGTTAACATCATTGGATGCGCACCTAATGCATGACCTGCATCCAAAAAGGTACCAACAAATGCCACGGTGTGAGCACTTAAAGAAGAAAACATAAACGTGGTCAAAAAGTAGGAGACTGCAAGAGCAGGGACAGGGGGAAGATTAAAGTGTTGGATACCAAAAGATATTTTATGTCCAAGATAAGAAGATGCACCAGCTTGAGATAGTTGATGAGCAATGGTAACAAATCCTCCCAACCAAAATAGTGTATCCCACTAATGCAAAAAAAAAAAAAAAAAAAAAAAAAAAATTAATACAGGTCCATAATGGTCATTAATGACAACTTACTGCATTTGTATTACTTGAAACATCTTTCCATGTAATGGTACCCATATGTAAAAGAGCCACAATACCAATCAATGCAACCAAAGTAGAATCAAGCTGTGTCATGTTAGATGTAACCCACATACCCAAACAGGATAAGAGGACAAAACAAAGTTGCTATGATGTATACATTAGCATAGATGAAACAAGTATGATTATTTGATTCCGCTTTACCCATTCTTTTAATGATACAGGTCCCATTTTGTTTAATTCCATTTGAGCATGTTGTATAACATTATCACCCTCTCTTGCATGCTTTCCTCTTTCGGGTCTATCAGTACTTAAACCTAAACTTCTGCGAATGATGAGTGGGATGCAAATAGCACAAACTAACGCGGGAACAATGCTTCCTTGGAGCCAAGTCATGAACCCAAAGTTAAGATCAGGGAATAATTGATTGGCCTTGGCTACAACAATAGGGTTTGCAGCCATTCCTAAATAATAAGTTAATGCGCCGTGATAAAAAAAAAGGGGGGCAAAAACAAAGGTTTCATCGTTGTGGAGAAGCAAAGAAAAAGGAAATTATATATGCAAATTACCTGTGAGATACATGGAAGCTGATAAAAGATTAGCATGACTACCAACAAGGATAAGAAAGCTACCAATTTCAGGATTAACATTAGGCGTAGAGCCCAAGGTAATTGCGATTGAATGTACAACGGGTAAAACAATTCCACCGCCACGGGCAGTATTGCTTGGCACAAAAGGAGCCAAAATTAATTCTGAAGTAGTAGAGAATTTAGTAATTCCCTCTTGTGAGACATTTATCATTTTTTTTATACATACCAGAAAAAACAATAGCATACGCAAGACCCAAGGTATGCTTACCAAACGCTTTGATCATCATCAAAGACAATCTGCGGCCTAGCTTTGTAATCTCTACAGCCTTGCCAAGATGAAAAGCTGCGAAAATGAGCCATACGACTGAGCTCGAAAACCCCTCAAGAGATTGTTTGAAAGATTCCTTTCCGGGCTTACAGTCAAAAAATTCCCCAGACAAAGGATCCAATTCACCGCATAATCTACATTCAGTCATCAGTCCAGTTGCATGATCCAAACATTCAAATGAATGAGTGACGGATAATAACGTGAGACCGGTTAAAACAAGCATCGATATATCAACAGATGTTGTAATCAGCGCAAATATGCAGCTGTTTGACCAAACATGGATTAACAAACGAATAAACCAAAAAACGGGCTCGTTACAAACCTTGAAAATACGGCTAGTAAATGGATGGCTGTCACAGTGAGCTCGTCGGTAGGTGTAACACCAAACCAGATTGTCGTACCGAGCAGAACAGAGGGCAATAAAGTAAAAGCCCGACTTTTTAATAATCTTGTCCATTTGGAATCTAGAACAATTATTAGAGGAGACTTGATAGATTGAACTCCTCCTGTGTTACCTTTTGGTGTTGTATTCGTTAACAGACAAGATAATTCGTCTGGCTCTGGAACAGGGGACACAACATCGACATCAATAGTTTGATATTGTAAGTGGTGACCAGTCATAACTGAGAAAGAAGAATTTATGGAGATTGAGAAAAATATACAGAAATAAAAAAAGGTAAAAATATTTGGTCTCTATTTATTGTATTTTGATGTGCTGCAGTTAATACTGTATGTACAATTATTATCTCTCTAACTCTATACTTAGATATATGTGCGCATGTCCCTCTTTTTTATTTCGCCACTAGAAATATTACCTAGCTATACATGTAATTTAACAAAATTCCTTTCAAGAAAGTCTGTATGCAGGGGCAGAAAAAGGTAGCATATCATTCAACAAAGCAATTCTTTGCATAACCCCCCACTTATCTATTATCCTTTATTTTTTCCCTTGCTCTCTTAATGTCTGTATGTTAGAGAATTGTGACGGTATTACGACGTTTTATTTATACTTTTTGACAAGAAAGATCAATGGCAATTTTATCTAATTTATTTTCTCCTATATCATTAACATCTCGTCCAGTTTCATATTTTATTATATTGATATAACAACATTAGACATTAAGATGCCTTATGCAGAGACGCGTTCATCAATTGAGCAAATGGGTACATAAACTTCAAATAAACAAGATAGATTTGATGGAGCGAGAAGCTGCTCAACAAAGCCGGTAGAAATAACTGATGCTTCTCCTTTATTTATAGCCTGATTCTGCAAGATATAAAGAAAGTCTGGAACTACAGTTGTTCGTCATAATACTTCCGGGTAGGGTTTGTTTTTGTTGAGATTCTGTCTATTGACTGCACTTGCAGTAGAACCCATTGTGAAACTCTAGGGATTTCACTCTCTATAATACCTCAGTGAAATCAATTTACTTTGTCAAGTGCATTCTTCAACACAATAAGATACTGATTGAAGAAAAGACCAATTTATATGCAGTATCAAAACCTTATGTCTCATCATTCGTAAGACAGATGTCTGCGCCAGTCGCAATCATATATCACATATGACTTGCTGGGTCATTTTTGATCAGATAGAGCGTGACATATTGCCAAGCTTTTGACAAAATAATAGCAGAGAAATTTTTGCCGCAATATTGTATAAGCTTTTGTTTGAACATTGAGCAATGATTCCAAGAATGTCACAAGGACAATAAACTAAAACGCGCCCTAAATGTTCATCGTGTAAGACAAACAGAACACCGTCAGATTTGTGACAGGTTTAAGTTTTCTTATCGAATAAAACAACAAACCAAGTCAATATAACTAGATGAGTTTTGCACTGGAAACATAAAGACAAACTGTACTACGTGGGCTTAACAGTCTTGCAGATCAACATAAAATGCACCGAGAATATGCTGTTGATTGATTGGGACCCTGTTACAACGGAGTGTAACCAAAAATCACATTGAACAATGAGAAACTAAATTTATATTCTATACAAGTGTTTGTAGATCGTGATGGAATTAAAACCAATGTATCACGTTCAAGCTGATCAATTTGTTTCGTGTAAAAAACTCAAGAGGATAGGCCGATTTTGGACTAATACGGAAAAGGCGATTATTTAATTTTTGCTTAGCGCAGTCTAAACCGAGGTTGATTGTATCGTTTGAGTAAGTTGTACACATGTTCATTAGCCTAATACAAAGTTTAAATATGATCGCCTTGTTGTTAACCTTACATTTTCATAAGCAATCAAGATATCTGGCTATTTTTATTTTCTTTCTTTCCAAATCCAGATACAAATTATACCGTGCATACTTTTTATTATTGAGAAAAAAAAAAAAAAACCCTTTTTCCATCTTTTTTAAACTTTCATTCTTTTTGATTTATTCACATTTTTTTCGTTTTATTTTCATTATTTGTTTTTATTTTCATAGACATAGCAAACCAAATGAGATATTGGAAAGCAATAATTATTCATATACCATTCATTTCCTCCATGCTGCTGCAATTTACAGTGCATGCATCAATTGAAGGAAGGAAGCACTCAACTGCACATTATTTTCCAAATGGTACAATATATATTCTTGGCGGCATTGATAAGCTTAGTCTAAACGCCACCGAAATTCAATTTGCCTCACCACTTACCTTGCGCTTCGACAGAAAAGATTTTTCTTTGTCTTCTAGTGCTGAAAATTTTTTGTCAGTATCAATACCTCCAACTATTGGCCATACATCTCATTTACACGTTCCCTCAAACTCGATTATCTCCGTTTTTGGAATGCAGCAACATAATAAGGACTCACCTCCTCTTATACCCTCTACCTCAGCCATCCAACAAAACGCACCTAGTGGTAGATACAAACATACGTCAGTTTTAATAAATACAGACTTGTATGTTATAGGTGGTGGACATGTGCCAAAAACAGAGCACCAGCAATTGATTGGATCACAAGATAGCATTTGGAATTACTCATTTACGAATAAATCATGGAAAAAATTCGGTACTACTGTAACACCGAGCATGGCTGGCCACATATCATTTGTATATATGCAGTGGTTGATTTCATGCTTTGGTAGACAGTCTGACGGATCTATATCAAATAGCTGCACATGGATTGACACTATTACATTTAATTCAACAACGATCTCACCCAGCAGTCCGATTGCAGAATGGCCGACTGCACGTATATATGCAAGTATGATTTCACTTGAAAACAATAAGCATGTACTATTTGGCGGTGAGCAATCCCAAGATAGAATTTTAGACGATCTATGGAAACTGGATGTACAGTCCGCATTTAAAATGACTTGGCAAAAAGTGCAGTACAATAAAAATCGACAAGATAGCAACTATTACAAGAGATCAGGTCACGCAAGCACATTGATGGTGGATGAGAATGTGATATTGTATTATGGAGGACAAAGTGGCCCTCTTTCTTTAGCAACCGATGCAATTTTTCTTGATGTGTCCAAAATGGAATGGATTCAGACTAACAATACGGACAGCGATATAACGATCCACAAAAATAGTGTCGAGCAAGATCTTTCAAATGAGAAGCACGGTCCTGGTGGAGGAGCCATTGCTGGAATTATAATAGGTACTATCAGTATTGTTGCGATATGTATTGGATTGTTACTATGGAGAAGACGACATATTCGACAACGAATTATTCATCAAAAGTCAAGGGCCGCAAGATTCAGCCAGTCGCCAACACCAATGTACAGCATGCAGCACGAAGAAAAGCAGAATAGCAATGTTTTATTTAAAGGAGAAAATAGAATAGGTGGAACAGGTTTACTAGCAGACAAAAATTTTCTAAGTCTCCCTGAATTAGCCCTTTCTCGTGAAAGCAGTAATAGCCGTATTAGCGCAATTTCGTTGGGCGCAGAATTTCGTTTTTCTGCAGATGGTCACCTATCAGCAGGATCCGCGAGCTTGGGCGGAAGTATACCCAAAATAGAGCTTTCCAGTAACAAGGAGACGAAAAGTATTGTGTCTGAGGAACCCATTGATTATAAAAGACGAGAAAGCACAGGTTTCAAAAAACTCACTTTAAACTTGTTTGGCTCACAGCAGGAGGAAATCATGAAAAAAAGGGACAGGAGCTCAAGCTTATTTCAACTTCGTGCATCTAAATTATTACAACCAAATACACCAGCTACTCCAGATGGAAGATTCCCACATTCACCAAAAACAAGTGCCTTACAATCACGTATCTCCTTGGGTGCAAAATCAGTGGCTTCTGTTCAGTGGGTTGGATTTAATGATAATATGGACTACAAAGGAAATAATTGGCGTGATAGCTCCACCTCCTCTATGCATTTAGCTGTAACAAATGCACAACGCGCAAGCTCATATTATAGCGACAGTACTCAGTCAACGCCAAGAAGTCCCATGTTCCCAAGTAATCTCCGTGATTCTACAGTTCCTTACCAATTGAATGAACTTGAAGCTAATTCTTGGAAATTGGAACAGGGTAGATCTACAACATCGCCGCCCGATCTTAAAAAGTAAAACACCAAGTCGCATGTAACATAGTGATAGCAATTAATAAACACGACACTCTTAATTTATTACCCTTTATCGAGTGCATTAGATAACGGTATTTAAATATGTTTTATACCAAATTTTTCCCAGTTTTCGAAACTAAGCTTATTGGTTCGAAGTGAGACGTGTCTATGGTTGTCTATCCTAGTGTTAATATGCGCTGTTTCTATATTCGTTAGAGGTCTCGCTATACAAATACCATCCATTTTTGCCATGGTATTCAACCTACTTTATCTGTGCAATTATTTGGATACGAGTTTGATTCGATGGGTTGTACATAGCTAACTATAAAAGTTAATTCGCGTGACAACTAAAAAGGGACGGAAAGTTTACTCTTTGCCATACCGTGAGCTAAATATTTTTTTTTTGGGAAACTCATTGAGCCCCCCTTTCTTAGGGTATCTATTCCGGCCGGATATATATTTTGGATCTCAGTGTGACGACGTGAATGAGGTAGATTTGACATGCTTATTATATTAACAAGCCCCGCTTTCTACCTATAAGAATAAATACAATAGTATTTAGCATACATAGCGTACATTTATAATTGTGGTTATCTTGGGTCTTTTGCGAGATATTAGCTCACTTGCTCTAGTTGTGTCTATTCTTTAACACATAGATAGCAGCCAATATTATTATTTTATACATTATTTATCTTGCAGCACATTCCCCACTCAGTATAGCTGGGAGTAGTTAAAAGCTGTAATTATCTTACCTTACATACAACTAAGAAAAAAAGAAGAAATAAAGCATGTACTTCGTTTATGTGGATCGTTGCTCTTATTTATGTTTTTTAATAAACAAAGCTAACACGCGTAGAGGCGTAGTAAGGGAAAGCCCATTTGCTTCACTCTTTTACTGACTCATCTGCCACAGAGCGTTATCAACTCTTCCTATTTTATTGGACAAAACAGATAGAAAAAAAACATATAATACAGAAAGAGTATAATATAAAGCATTTGTGTCAAGATGATGGATCAAACCAGCCCTCTATGAGCATACTATCGTCAAAAAACGCGTCAAATAAGCCAACCAAGAAATGTTAATTGGATCAAGAAACAACGCAAAATTAACTATCCATTTGTAAGATTATATCAGAAGGATTCATAGTTTAAGGGGTTTGTATTAAGCAACACCGGTCTTATTGTTTAATGCATACTACATACATAAACTTTAAACGAAACAATAGATCTTGTTATGTACATGCTTTAGGATATATTAGCTAACTTGAAACGTCGTGCTAAACATCTCGCAAATAAGACATAAACACGCTTTTGAAAGATATGTTCAAAGCTACAAATTTCATTAAATTTGAAAAATATATTGCTAGCGGAATACATTATTATGTTTCCCTCCATTTTTGATTATGGATGAGACTGTTGATAGCATTCACGAAGACTCCCTTTTGTCCGTCATGAGTTCAAATGCCGCGCAGAATGACGTGCGCATATTTTATGGTTTTGTCTGTTTTTTTTTTGCAACTCCCACAGTCCTTTTTCTTTACGAACTTTTCCTTTATCTTTCGCATATTGTATTAAACAGACCCTTTTCTTACCCCTTTTTATTTTTTGGTGTAAATTTGGCTCAAGTTGATAGTAAGTCCAACGGAATAAATAGATGGCAGTTACTTACCGACAAACAGCTCTAGCATAAAACGCGGCAAATATATATCCAGGCGCCAAGGAAAAATAAAAAGCTCGGAATTCACACCTTGTTCACATCTGCAAAATACAACCCAAGAAAATGACACAGCTATGGCGGACCTCGAGGAGGGGTCTGTCCTTACTCTATTTTACTCTATTGTTCATAACTTTACTAAAGGGAGTTATGGGCCAGACTATTCAAAGAACAGGATTCGATAAAATCCCAAACAAGTTCTTTTATTTCAAAGATTCTCAAGTATGTTTGTCACTATCTAAAAAAAAAAACCATGCAAAAAAACCGGCATTTATCCTCTTACTTTTTAGGTAATTCTTTGGCTTGATGCTGCTTCACATACCCTCTATCGAACAGAAAATCAAGGAAGAAGCTGGGATAAAGTAGAAGATATTGCAAGAGATGAAGCAAACTTCGTTTATGAGCATCCATTCGACGCAGATAGAGTAAGTTTTGATCTTTAGTAAAAAAAAAGGGGGCTGTCTTTGTAAATTAATTGTGGCGCGGAATAGGCTTATGTGTTGGGAAAGAACAAAAGACATTGGAAGACAACCGATAAAGGAAAGACATGGCAAGAGTTCTCAACACCTGTCGAACCCGCTACTGTGGGTCCTCACTTGTCATTCCATGCTGAAAGATCTAACTATGTCTTGTTCACTGGGTTTAAATGTAAATTGGGATCTTGGACAGGCGTAGATTGCCATCAAGAGGTAAAAATGTTCAAATATTGCCTTTTTTATCATTTTTAACCTAAACTGTTTCTTTTTTTTTAGACTCATTATACACTTAACAATTTTGAAGAAATCACTTTATTGCGTACACATACCGCCAGCTGTATTTGGAGTCTTTCAAGCTCTCGTTTTGAAAATGCGCCTGTAAAAGAAATCATGTGTGTTGAATCTCCTAAAAAATCTGGTTTAACAAGCGTGTTAAATTCTGATGAATTCCATTTGGTTCAAACTGAAGATTTCTTCCATACCGAACAAGTCGTTGATTTCAATACTGGTAGAGATATTAAGGGCGTGATCGATGTCAGTGCTGTCAACCGCTTTATTGTAGCCGTTGTTAAGCCATCTCCCGAAAAGCCTGACATGATCTTTTATATTTCTCAAGACGGCGAGTCCTGGCATGAAGCCATTTTCCCTGAAGGTGCTAATTTACATGAGAAATCATTCACAATTGTAGAGAGCCCAGGTGCTTCGTTATTTGTCGATGTTTTAGGTGGCGGTACCAACCAATTTGGATCCCTATATAAATCAAATTCAAACGGTACCTTTTTTATCAAGAGCTTAGACAACACGAATAGAAACATGATGGGTTTTGTTGATTTTGAACGAATTCGAGGCGTTGAAGGTATTTTAATTGCCAATATCATTGTGAATCCTAGACAGGTTGAGTCTCAAATGGATCATAAACAAATTCGTACTCGTATGAGTTTTGATGATGGTGCTAGTTGGAGACAAATCACAGCCGTAAAGGATCTGAATGGTGGAAACATTAAATGTTCAGAAAGAGAGGTAATGGATAATGATAGAAATATAAATGACGTCTAACATGTTTTAAATATAGTGTTCTCTTCATCTTCATTCTGTCACGTCTAATCATAACATCGGTCAAGTGTCTTCTTCTGAATCAGCAGTCGGAGTAATGATGGGTGTAGGAAACTTTGGCGCCAATTTACTCGAATATGACGAATGTGATACTTTCTTGTCCACCGATAGTGGTATCACTTGGAAAATGGTTCGCGAAGGTGCCCATAAGTACGAATTTGGTGACATGGGTACTTTGCTCATTCTCGTTGATGATGAAAAGGAAACAGATCATGTTTGGTATAGTAAGAACCGTGGTGACACTTGGTAATTACAGTTTTTTTTTTTTTTTTTTTTTTTTTTTTTTTTTCAAAATAAGGGGAATATATCTTTATGCTGACTTTGTTATCGTAGGGAAAAACTTGCTCTTGGTATTTCCGTTCGCGCTAGAATGTTGACTACTGACCCCGAATCTTCATCCCGTAATTTCTTGTTGGTTGGCAGTTCAGTTCGTTCATCAGATCAAAATGTTCACGCTATTCATCTTGAATTCGCTGGTGTCTTCTCTCGTCAATGTGAATTGATTGAAAACGACGATAATAGAAATGACTTTGAGAAATGGTATGCTCGTGATATCACCGATGGTCCTGATTGTTTGATGGGTCATGAACAAATGTTTTACCGTCGTAAGGCTGACCGTGATTGCTTTGTCGGTCTCGAATTTAAGGACCCTGTTGTCGAATTGAAGGATTGTCCATGTTCTCGTGCCGATTATGAATGTGATTATAACTTTATCAAAAACCCTAATGGTCAATGTACTCGTATTGGCCCTGATCTCATCTCGGAAAGTGTATGCAAGTCGAAGGATGATATTTATCCCGGATCCAGTGGTTATCGTCTTATCCCTGGTAACACATGTAAACTCGGTAACGGAAAAGCATTAGATGAACCTGTGGATCGCAAGTGCGGTGATAATGTTGGCGGTATCATGCCTTCTCCTTCCAATGGTATCGGTAGCAACGGTTTAGCTAAACCTTCTGATGATAACATTTCCAAAAATACCATTGTATTCAAGGACGAAATTGAACAATTTACTTACTTCCGTAATTCAGAAACTATCTTAGTCCGTCTTCAAAACGGTGAATTATGGCGTTCTGGTAACCAAGGCATCAAATGGACTCAACATCTTGAGAACGCAGGTCGCGTTACAAACGTTGTTTTGCATGAATTTGATGATAAGCGCGCTTATGCATTCCTTGAAGATGCACTTCATATCACAGAAGATGAAGGTGCTAGCTGGCGTTCTATCAGAGTTCCCTTACCCCCTAGTCGTCGTGTAAGTAGCGTTTTGGACTTCCATCCTCAAGAAAGAAACTGGTTGATCTTTATTGGTCAATCCAATGACCCTGAACCTCACTCTGAGGCGTTTATTTCTCGTGATCATGGTAACAATTGGGGCTCTCTTGACTTGTACGTTGAAAAGTGTATCTTTGGTCGTGACTCTCAGTTTAATATTGAAAAGGAAACCATCTTCTGTTCCGCCTATGACAAGAAAAATATCGGTGGTGATTTAAGATTGTTGCGTACTACTGATTGGGGAACTACCACTACATCTTACTTTGATAATGTTGTCGAATTCTTTGTTGTTGAAGACTTTATGGCGGTTGCTTCTAGCAACAAGGGTGAGCTTACTTTGTTTGTCAGTATCAACGGAAAAGACTTTGTCGAAGCTCAATTCCCTCCTGATCAATATATTAACCGAAATGTGAGCATTTTTAATTTTTTATCTTTCGTGCAAAGCAGATAATTAACCTTTTCTTTTAATTAGACTTTTACTGTGTTACAATCTACCACCCATTCAATCTTGTTAAATGTCTTTAAATCGACTGGATTCGGAACAGCATATGGCTCTCTCTATAAATCCAACGAAAACGGTACATTTTATCACTTATCTCTTGACAACACTAACGGTGACGGACTTGGATTTGTCG
Source organism: Mucor piriformis (assembly GCA_943193625.1). Classification (NCBI taxonomy): domain Eukaryota; kingdom Fungi; phylum Mucoromycota; class Mucoromycetes; order Mucorales; family Mucoraceae; genus Mucor; species Mucor piriformis. Next base: position 1,642,953 of record OW971871.1, on the reverse strand, counting down.
ATTTTGAAAAGATTCAAAGTGTAGATGGTATTATTCTTGCTAATCAAGTTTGGAACGCAGAAGAGCTTGTGGGTAGTACAGATAAGACCAAGAAAGTTCGTACCATGATTAGTTGGGATGATGGAGGTATCTGGCAACCACTCACACCACCCAATTCCTATGACTGTTCTACAAAGGAATGTACGCTTAATCTCCATAGTCGCAGTGATATTCATGGTCCTGGCGCCATTTTCTCATCTAGTAGTGCACCCGGTCTTGCTATGGGTGTTGGTAATGTTGGTGCTTCCATGAACGCTTATACCGAAAGTGATACTTTCTTGACGCGTGATGGTGGTCATAACTGGATCCAAATCCAAGAAGGAGAGCATTTGTATGAATTTGGTGATCAAGGTTCCATCTTGGTTTTGATCCGTGATGAAGGACCTACTAATGAACTCTTATATTCTTGGGATCAAGGAGATACATGGCACTTTTACAAGTTCTCTGATGACCCAGTTCGTGTCAATACTTTGACAACCGATCCTAAATCTTCTACGCTCAAATTTGTTATTATTGGTCATGTGCGTGGCTCTGAGCATTCACAAATTATTACAACAGTCGACTTTTCTGATACCAAGCAACGTAAATGTGTGATTGATAAGAGAAATGCAGATAAGAGTGATTTTGAGCGCTGGATTGCTAAAGACGATGATGGTGATGATGCCTGTCTTTTAGGTAAAAAAACTGCTTACTGGCGCCGTAAGAAAGATCGTGTTTGTATCATCAATGCTCAGTTCCAAGAACCCGAATTGATTGTTGAAAATTGTGAATGCCGTGATATTGATTTCGAATGCGATTTTGGATTCTGGCGTAATAAAGAAAATGAATGCGTCTTCAAGGGCCGTCATCCTGATAGACCTGCTAAATGTCCTCCTGGTGAGAAGTTCAGAGGTAGATCTGGATACAAGAAAAACACCAAGAGTACTTGTTCTCGTGGCCTGAACCTCGAAGACCAAAAAGAATGGGACTGTGGAGAGAGCGGCGGAATTACTTCGAGCTACACTGAATTCACTGATCGCATTGTCGACTATATCTACTTTACTGATACTGATCGTGTTGTAGTCAGAACTCAAGATGGGAAGATTTGGAAAAGTGATAATGATGGTTTTAGCTGGAAGGAACTTTTCCCTGGACACAAGGTTGTTGCAATCTATCAAAATTCTCACTTTGATCAACGTGCTTTCTTTATCACTACAACAAACACACATTTTGTCACTAGTGATAAAGCATCTAGCTTTGAAGAAATTCGTACACCTTTAACTCCTTTGAATATACTCCAGGGTACCGTGATGAATTTCCATAATGACGATCCTGACTATGTTATTTTTATGGGTGAAAAGGATTGTTCCGGTCTTGCTGCCAACTGTCACTCTGAAGCATTTTACTCTCGCGATAATGGCCATAACTGGGCATCTCTTGGTACATACATGCGTAGCTGTATGTGGGGTAGAGAAGGAGCCATTATCTCGACTCATCGTAACTCCATCTTTTGTGAGCAATATCGCGAGAAATCCGGTAATCAAATGGGTCTTTATGGTAATGCTCTTCAATTTGTCTCTTCGCAAAACTATTTCCACGACAAGAAGGTCTTGTTTGATGATATTGTTGGTGTCACCGTGTTTGGAAAATTTATGGTAATTGCTGCTTCAAGAAATTCGGGCGCCACACTTCGTTTACATGTAAGTTTGGATGGTGCTACATTTGCTGCTGCATCTTTCCCTCACTCGTTTATGATTGCTCCAGAAGCTTTCACTATTATGGAATCCGCCAACTCTATGTGGATTCATGTTTCTACTAATACCCACAGAGGAAATGAATATGGTACTATCTTTACATCTAACTCTAACGGTACTTATTATGTTACCTCGCTCGAGAACGCTAACAGAAATGAAATGGGTATTGTTGACTTTGAAAAAATGCAAGGTATCGAAGGTATTGCTATCGCTAATGTGGTAAGCAACCCAGATCAAGCAAACAAGGGAGATCCCAAGAAACTAGTTACACGTAAAACTGTAGATGCTGGTGGACGCTGGACAAGTTTGACACCACCTCAAAAGGATAGTAAAGGACAATCCTATGACTGTCAAGGCAGAGACTGTGCTTTGCAATTGCATTGTTACTCTGAGCGACAAAATGCTCGTGATTTGTTCAGTTTATCAAGCGCTGTGGGTTTAATGGTAGGTGTTGGTAATGTCGGACCTAGTCTTTCTCCCTACCGTGATGGAGATATGTTCTTGACGCGTGATGCTGGTAAATCCTGGACTGAAATTGAAAAGGGAGCTCATCTTTGGGAATTCGCTGATCAAGGCGCTTTATTGATTTTGGTAGATAACGAACAACCTACCAACTTTGTAAAGTTCACTACCAATGAAGGTTTAGGATGGGGAACTTATGAATTTGCCAAGAGAGGAGAAAAAGTTCTTATCGAAGATATCATTACTCAACCTGATGGCACTAGTCAAAAATACGTCCTGTTCGGTACCAAGAATGGAAAATCCGTTGCCTATCATTTGGATTTCAGTAACCTTCATCCTACTAAATGTATTCTGGATTTCAATCGTCCAAATGATGATGACTTTGAATTATGGAGTCCTGAGGATACAAGAGGAGAGCAATGTTTGTTCGGTCGTGAGACGCAATATTTCCGTCGTATTCAAGATCGTGATTGTTATATCGGTGAAAAATTAGTACAGCCAAGAGAAGTTGTTCGCAATTGTACTTGTTCTGAAGCAGATTATGAATGGTAAGTTGACAAAACTGCTTGCGATTTTTTTTAAAAAACGATTAACTGGAATTTTTAGTGACTTTAATTTTGAACGCGATGATAATAACAAATGTGTACTGGTTCCTGGTTTACAACCATTGTCACCTATCTGTGATGGTAATACTGAATTCTATTATACTCCTTCAGGGTAAGTCTTTCTACAATGCCCATTGTTATACGGTATGATCTTTATTAACAACATGTGTAGATACCGCAAGATTGCAGCTTCAACTTGTCAAGGCGGTCATGAACTGGATAAATTAGGCGATAAAATGTACTGTCCTGGTGTAAGCCGTTCCGGCAACGGATGGGCAGCTTTTGTTTTCGCGCCAATCATTGGTGCAGGTCTCGTCTTTGGTGCTCTTCAGTACCGTAAACGCGGTGGATTTGGGTAAATATAAGTGTGTTGTTTTCTCTTTTTTAGTCATACTAAATTACCTATCTATAGTCGTATTCGTCTTCCTGATGGTACACAACGAATGGGATCAAACATCCTTGCCAGTCCTATCTTTACCAAGATTGTGGCAGCTGCGTTTGTCATTCCTGTTGCCATAATTGGTTTACTTTCCCGTATATCTATTCCAAGATCGTTTTCAGATCTTGATTTTAGTGGTGTGCGTCTACCATCCTTCCTGTCTAGAAGACGTGGATCTGGCTATAGCCCTTTGGGCCAAGATGAACATACCGATGTTTTATTAGAGGATTATGATGGGTCGGAAGAGCGTCTAATCGATGAAGCTGACGAATTCGATGATGCTGATGAGTTTTAATGATTAATAAACTTGACTTTTTGTACATGAAATTAGAATATATGTATACTCTTAATATACTGTGCGCATGATTCGAATGCGCTTATGTCGAGAATTATATCACAGATTGCGAATAGAAATCCCTTGTATTGGTGCCTCGGCACTTGCTGCTGACCTGATTGAGCGGGGTTTGTAGTCTTTGAGCCAAGAGGCCACAGTTGCTGGTTGGATATTGTTATTTTCTTGAAGTCTTCCTGGTTTAAAGCTTTTAACTACAAATCATAATCCAAAGATAGGTATTATCGCATCTACATTCTCCTCTGTAAGAAAAGAGTGATGAAGTTGCCACACACACCTCCTTGTTGACTTGTTGTATATAACCTAACTTGACATTTTTTGCCTGAGACTCTTTAGGTTCACGTAGTTACTTCAATAGCTACACCTTTGATCTCCCCCAATAATAGAGCAGTTGTAGCCATAACGTATCGGTGTTGGATTCGTCTAATACCGCCTCTTGGTCTCCAGATTGTATGAATTCAAAGGAGTAGCTTTGATATAATTCACCATAACGCTAATATCCCTGGTTTCAAGTCACACTCAACATTCATGATTCTCCCTGCTCACCGAATGCATATCCTTATCTATTGTCAAGTCTCGTTTCAAACACACACATACACATAATTATAATGAATTTTTGTAATACAACATACTATATTAAAAAAAAATAGGATGCAAGCTCTGGGTCAATGTTTTTTATAAGAAAATTGAGTGAGGATGTATATTTATTGAAATGCGGAATACGTTCATAGGCAATAGGCAATGGTAGTAAATGTATAGTATAACAGTAGAAGGTAAAAAAATTCCAAGCAAGGAGTCAGCAAGAATGTATCCTGAAAGCATATAAGAACCAAGTGCTGAAACCATATACATGTAGCTGCTTCTATTACAGTCAGAGTGAGTGAGAGTATCAAGTGTGACTTGATAGAGTATGGGGTAGAGGTGTAGGAAAAATTCCTCACCTACGAAATTTTTGGAAAGATCAACCTCATTTTTTTTTTGTTACCGCTGGGCTATTAGAGGTAACGAATTTTGTTGTCTTGTTTTCTTTTTTTTTTTTTTTTTTTTTTACATAAAAATCGTCCCATTAGTTTTTATCATTCATTCAAATGATGATCAGATGGTATTTGACAGTTTTTCTTCCTTACAGTCTTTAATAAATGTTTTAACAGGTGTTGAATGATGAAGTCCACCATATGAAAAAAAACACACATTTCATCACCATTACACAACGTAAATAGTAAACAATTAATTAGCAGCAGCCGCAGCACAGTTTGGTTATAAATATAAACAAAAGATCTTTCAAAAATCATTTATCAAAACCAATTTTTATATGTCATACTTAATCCATGACTAGACACTACCTCTTATTTGTTTAATCTGCGCTTATCTACTTTCCAAGACCTTTTTATATACTACTCTCAAAGAAGAGGACAAGACTCTCTCGGAAAAAGTGCTCTTAAGCTAGCAACGCGGAAAAGTGAAAAAAAATGTCTGAAAATAGAAGGCGAAGAATTAAATGTCAGAAGTGACTTAACAACACCATTTTTTTTTAACTGGTAAAGTTCTGTGCACCAAGGTGGCTCGCGGAACTTTACTCTTTTTTTTTTCACTACATACAACTCCTCTTCCTTGATTCAAAAGTATTATGGATATTCTCAGGGACTACACTATCAAAAAAAAGAAAGAAAAGCTCGTTATCTCAAGTTTTTTTAAAAATGAAAGAGAAAAAATAGAGTTATATTGTAGTAATCTACAACCTGAAAACATTTCGCTTAATTTGAAAGCGTATTGGATTCTTCAAATCGATGAGTTTGCAAAGGCAAACCCCGCCATTAAAGTAAAGTTAATTTTAAATCTTATATTTTAGCAACGCAACAATTGACATTCTATTTTAAAGGTAATCAAAGACTACTATCTTATCGATTTCGTTGATTTCGAAATAGCCCGTAAAAACGTGAGTGTAGTGTTTCATTTTTTAACATTAACCCAGCTAATAAAAATGCATAAAATGTAGCATTTGTTGTCAAATAAAATGAAGCTAGATATCTTGGAGATGCGTACTTCTATGGTAAATGGTTTGCTCGTTGTAAGTATAGTCAAACACTGAAGTTGAATCTATTTTAACTTATTATAGTCACAGAATGCACAAACAGAAAAAGACGATATTATTCCCCTATCAAGTGCATCCATTTTTAAAAGACTTGAAATAGAACGAAAAAAAATGAATTATGAAGGAGAACTTCACAAGAAAGAGTAAGCCCATATATTTATTGCTTTATCATCGAATCAGATACTTAAACATAGTTTCTTTTAGTCTTTTATATTATCATATAATCGACTTTTCAACCTCCAAACCCAGCAGTACCACGCATAAAGTATTTACGAAAGAGGAGTGCAAAAAATACAACAATGAATATAGATCCCACATGAATATACACACAGAAATATCAAGCTTCGTGAAAGATTTTGTAAAGGCAATTAATTGGAAATTCAAAGACAATATATTTGTCATCTAAAAATCGCTTTAGGATGCAGGAACCATGAAACTAAAGGATCTATTAAAAAACGCAAAAAAAGCAATAAGAAGCTCTAATGATACCAAAAACAAGAAGAAATCATTGAAAGTTTGTAAATTATAGTAAGTGTGTCTTTTTAGACAATGTTATATTAATTACTGATGCCAATCATCAGTCGTGACATGCTGGAAACGGACGACCAAAACAAATTTGATTGTTATTTAAACGAAACCGAATACACACATCAATTCATTTACCCCGCTTTGAAAGAAGTTTTGCATGATTGTCAAGTTAGATTCAGGCTGTAAGTATGGTGACTACAATTACAATGCACTTTTTTTAAAGTGTCATTTATTTTATTTGTTAGTGGAGAGCCTCATTTGCAATGTGCCGTAGCAAACACTAATGACGACCAGCGCACACAATCTGGACCAAAAATCGATATCATCATGCTGCACAAAGTACACCAATTTGCAATCAGCATTTGCGAGGTATCTGGTCCCAACTTCAAGACAAACAAAAATCATTTTTTAGGTGATAGGAACAAACTTGCAAAAAATATGAGAGCTATGTTAAATCACATTGAAAAGACTTCTCCCACCCCAAATGCAACAGCATTTAAAAAAATCAAGCTCTATAGTTTCCAAGTTTATTGTAAGTAGCGCTAAAAAAACAAAAGGCCTTATTGATTTGTAGAAATCTAATTATATTCAATATAAACTTTAGTGAATACCCTTTACATTTATAGTTTGACCACTATTGGATATGGATACAGTGTATTTTTATTGGAAAGATCCATTTCGATCCCACTATCATTGTCACTCCTAAAAAATCAATTGCCCGTGTTTTTAGGCTGGCTATGGAACCTAAACAATCTTTTCAAGGAAATGATCACTAACATTAACACCTTCATCGACCTAAGTCAAGAAGAAGAGGTTTTCCAAATCGATTCACAACCCAGCTCCACTTCATCATCCCAAGAATCAAACCCAAGTAAAAGACAAAGATGCAATTAGTTTGATATCTCTTGAAACTGTTTAAGTTTTTTTTAGTACAATGAAAAATATAAAAAAAAATAGCAGTTTTATGCATAACTTTTCTTAATATGATTTAATAATTTCAATAATTTTTATTTATTCATCTGTTATAAGTATGATCCAAGTTTATATGTAATTAAGACGTGTCTCAAACAATACTTTTGCATTCAGACTGTTTGATGATTTACTTTAACAATTACTACATTTATAATATATAATCAACGCCATAGTGAGTACCGTGTTATTGAGCCAACCAAAAACCACTTCACTTCCTTTTATCTATGTATTTAAAAAGATATATATATTCATATCTAGGGAATGTTGTTGGTTCTGACAGTATAAAAATGGTGCAGACATCTATGCAGCTGGATGAACTATGAGAGGACGTCCACTTAACAGGTATGGACCCAGCAAATAAAACTACCACGATGGTACAATCATCAAAAACATCAGTAGCATTGAGCGGATTGGCACCATGATAGCTACTTACTGATACAAGCTAAATGGGAGAGTCATACAAGTGCACGTTGTACGATAGAGAGGCCATTCCACATTTTCTAAATCCAAGTCCAAAGCTGAAAATGGTGCAGACATCTATGCAGCTGGATGAACTATGAGAGGACGTCCACTTAACAGGTATGGACCCAGCAAATAAAACTACCACGATGGCACAATCATCAAAAACATCAGTAGCATTGAGCGGATTGGCACCATGATAGCTACTTACTGATACAAGCTAAATGGGAGAGTCATACAAGTGCACGTTGTACGATAGAGAGGCCATTCCACATTTTCTAAATCCAAGTCCAAAGCTGAAAATGGTGCAGACATCTATGCAGCTGGATGAACTATGAGAGGACGTCCACTTAACAGGTATGGACCCAGCAAATAAAACTACCACGATGGCACAATCATCAAAAACATCAGTAGCATTGAGCGGATTGGCACCATGATAGCTACTTACTGATACAAGCTAAATGGGAGAGTCATACAAGTGCACGTTGTACGATAGAGAGGCCATTCCACATTTTCTAAATCCAAGTCCAAAGCTGAAAATGGTGCAGACATCTATGCAGCTGGATGAACTATGAGAGGACGTCCACTTAACAGGTATGGACCCAGCAAATAAAACTACCACGATGGCACAATCATCAAAAACATCAGTAGCATTGAGCGGATTGGCACCATGATAGCTACTTACTGATACAAGCTAAATGGGAGAGTCATACAAGTGCACGTTGTACGATAGAGAGGTCATTCCACACTTCCATATATACTGCGGAAGAAATACAAATTAGCTTCTATTAGCATCCTTTCAAACAGAGAAACTATTTTTACCTGAAGATAGTTAGGATCAAGAAAATGAAAAACAATCAGGTTGATAAAAAATGCAATTTATATTAATGAAGAGAACAATTCACATAAGACATTAGCAACAACCATATTATGCACTCCATGGGAAAAAATCAATTTAAAATTTAGTTTTTTTTTGGACGAATCAAAATCGCTTTTTCAGATAGGGGAGCTGTTAAAATGACCTCATTAATCAGTTGTCTCTAATGGGAAAGGAGTTTTCTTGACGCACACAATATGTCTGTTGCTAATTTCCTGTGTGAATTGTTCTCTTCATTAGTATAAATTGCATTTTTTATCAACCTGATTGTTTTTCATTTTCTTGATCCTAACTATCTTCAGGTAAAAATAGTTTCTATGTTTGAAAGGATGCTAATAGAAGCTAATTTGTATTTCTTCCTCAGTATATATGGAAGTGTGGAATGACCTCTCTATCGTACAACGTGCACTTGTACGACTCTCCCATTTAGCTTGTATCAGTAAGTAGCTATCATGGTGCCAATCCGCTCAATGCTACTGATGTTTTTGATGATTGTGCCATCGTGGTAGTTTTATTTGCTGGGTCCATACCTGTTAAGTGGACGTCCTCTCATCGTTTATCCAGCTGCACAGATGTCTGCACCATTTTTATACTTTCGGAACCAACAACATTCCCTGGACATGAATATATATGTCTATTTTAATACATAGATAAATGGTAGTAAAGTGGTTTTTGGTTGGCTCAATAACACGGTACTCACTATGGCGTTGATTATATATTATAAATGTAGTAATTGTTAAAGTAAATCATCAAACAGCCTGAATGCAAAAGTATTGTTTGAGATACGTCTTAATTACATATAAACTTGGATCATATTTATAACAGATGAATGATATATCGATATAAAAAAAAAAAAAAAAAAAAAAAATATTAAGAAAATAAACGCATATTAAAAAGTTATGCAAAAAACTGTTCTCAATGAATTAACTAACTTTATTTTTATATATTTCATTGTAGTTAATTCTTCGCCTTGATCACTATTTGTCTTTTTACTTTCAATTTTACCAAGAAGATGGACATGGAAATGCTATGGATTAGCACGGTAACGAGCTTGGTATCGCCCGTCGAACTGCATACGACTGGTTGAAAAAAGACCAAGAAGAGATTTCTGGAAATGCCGAACCTTTAAATGAATTGTAAATAAAAGAAACGAAAACGAAATTTGGGAGACCAGCTTTATTGAATGAAGAACACCTAAAGCATCTGGATATGGCAGTAGCGACAGTAGTAAGGTCAGCTTTGACCATTACAAGGCAATGTTCGGTATGCTTTCCATGATGCGAACCATTGCACAGACATACAACAAAGGCACGTTTGACACGTTTAGAAAGTTAAAAATCCATTTCCTTCATGGCCATGGTAGGCAAATATATCACTATTTTTTTTTCTGTGACTTAATTGATTAATTTTATAAGGCGATGCTATACGACATTGGAGCATGTCTATGCAAACGCTAAGGGTCTTCCTCATGACTAAGGAGCAGAGGGCGGTAACCCCAGTTGATTTCAAAGAAAAGGATATCTCCATGATCCCTTTTATACAATTTTATTTAACTCTAGCGGTATGTGGACGGTGCAGAAAAGTAGAATAATTCAAAAAAACAAATACAAAAATCTTACTTCCAGATGTAGGCAGGGTGTGAAGAAAGCTTGAAAGTAATCGAGCAGCTTAAAGAACATAAAATGGCTGTAAACGCAGCGACGGCAAATACAAATCAGGATTGTAGACCAAGTTTGTTAAGCTTTGTCAATCCAAGCATAATCAGGCTGAACGAAGGCAAACATATAAGCGTTGTCGCAGAGGAAGGACCCATGAGTGTACCTAGTAGCCCGGATCACCATTGAAAACACTTTTAAATTTTTTAGGTTATAGTCCATGTACTTTTTATACTAAAATAAAATGTTGTTTCTTCTCTCTTGTGAATACAATTATAAATGTGTTTAGCCTGGTATAATCTAGAGGAGAGTACGAAGAGGATCGCATTTTACTATCATTGCTACGTCTTATCGAGAGATTTACAATGGGGTGACCATGGACTTGCTTACGATGGCTTGCTGCAATTCATGTGCAGGAGGGTGACATGACGTTTTTATAAAAACTTTAAATTAAATTAGAATTCGTTCTTATGCCACTTCTTGTTGGTACAAGAGGAGGGAAAACCACTTCCCACTCCCAGCTGATACAGCAAAAATACTGTCGTCAGCCAAGATATTTCTCCGGCGAAGGGCAGGGTTCATATGTAGCTGTCACTATGCTTTTCTTGCACAAATAAGTTTTTCTTGCTCGCAATTAGATACTTATCTTAGTCGACATTTGTAGCGCCCCACAAAGCATTCATCATCCAGCTTGCATAGCATGGCTTTGTATGTTCTTTAAGTTTCGTTCAATTTTGTTTTAATAGGTTCTTTTTCTAACTTTTTTCAATGAGATTGTCACATACTCTGGCAAGATGGGTTAAAGAGATCGACTGGTGAAGAAATAGAGAGTCAAGAGTAATGCTTTTTGAGAAAATTGTAGCCGCCCTTTGGAGAATTTTAAAACCCGCCAATTGGTGCTGCGCTAACTGCAAGTCAAATAAAGTCCATATTATACGACTTGAAACGATTTAAAAAATCGTGTAAAAGGACAAGCTGTTACTGATTGGGCAGAGGCATTACCGTTAATTGGATGAGAGAAATTACAGTAGTTTTCGAACCAAAGGATGAAGAAATAGTACAAGTTCTCTGGGTCACGCTTTATTTTCAAATAGGATGCCTATTTTCTTCCCTTTCCCTTTAGATCTTGTATCCTGTAAAAATCACCAGAGCAAATGAAAAAAACAATTGCTTTACTATTATCTCACTTGACATCACTAGGAATCATAATCAACGAGAAAAAGAGTTTTCTTATCCCGTCCAAATCTCAGGAGCTCCTAGGGGTTCAATTCTATACCAAGACGATGAAGACATCTTACCCACTCTGAAAGTCAACAAGCTACTTCTGAGAATTTTTCAAGCCGAAAAGCATACGACATGGTCATGCCGGTGAATAGCGAGCTTCTTGGGGGAAATAACAGCAGTTCTTTCAGTAATATGAGAAGCCTTGTAACGTATCCGAAATTTTCAGAGGGACTTAGAAAAAAAAACCTACATCACCAAAGGAACAGCTGGGACAAACCTTACATAATGTCACTCGGATCTGGTGTTTATTTAGGCTTATAGACGGGGTGCCATCGTCGTTGCTGTTATGTTGATAGTGTCGTCAGTATTGTTGTCGTTATTGTCGTTATTGACGTTATTGACGTTATTGTCGTTATTGTCGTTATTGACGTTATTGTCGTTATTGACGTTATTGTCGTTATTGTCGTTATTGTCGTTATTGTGGTTATCGTTGTTATTGCCGTTGTTATCGCTGTTGTCCACTTCGGAATATGAGCGTTTTTTTTCTTTTGGAGGCACTCGAGCAGCATCCGTCATGCGATTTGCGGAGGTGTTGGTTAAGTGGTGTGGGGCTACCAATTCTACTGGAGCATTTGGGACAAGTGAACTTCGCATCAACTCTACTAACCAAAAGTGCCTCTAATTTTTTTTAGGTGAAAAAATCATGTCTAAAAGGTGAATGCCCTTTTCTTACCATCACCAGAACTCACTTTTACTAAATCCATGTGGATATCGTACTTATGATTTGTTAACTTTGTGCCTGTTTCAAAACTAAGACTACAAATACTGCAATGATGGTTTATTCTGTGAAATGGAGAAGTCAAAGAAAAGTCAGAGAAAAAGTCAAGAAGAAGCATAGTTAAGGTTTTCTTTTGTAAATCATAATTAGCTGTCGTATCGAAATACATGATTAAAACCGAGCTAACAGTAATGATCCTCCTGCTTTAGATCTTTTTTATTGTTCGAGACTCCCATTTTTATTTTACAGTCAATAAATTTAGAAAAAGAGATACTGCTCTTAACCCCTAAAATAAAGAAGGATGCTTTGAAACTTAAACCTGTTCGCGTGGTGGCGTACAAGGAAAAGTAGACACAATATATATCAGATTATTACTGGTTGGTAGTATATTAGCCAACACTTTGACAATTACTGTTTAATTGAAAACACATGCGTTTATTAAGGTTAAGGCTATTAAAAGATTAAAGTTAGTAAACTGTTTTGTTTGCTAAAATCCACATGGGTCTCAACCGTGAACTTCGAGCGCCAAACACGTCTGTCTACTTTGAATGACTTTACTAAATGTCATCTTTTTTGTTAGGGCTTAGTAAGCTGCTTCTTGTGCACTAATTGTTTTTTGTATGTACTCGATCTTATAAAAAGTAGCACATGTATTACCAGGGAAATGGAATGTCCACGATCACGAAAATACTCTATAAAGAGCTTACCATGGCCTTCTTTTAAAATGTGCTAAAAGCAAATCGATTTTAATTAAACAAACAGTGGGATATGTAACAAAGTCTATATACAACCTCATGAGGATGACGTGATAATATCGTTGATTTATTTCCACGTATTGATTCATGACAAGTCCACGTAAATTGTACAAGTAACCTATTTAACCTTGTTATATAACTAGACAGATGTAGATTGATAGCCTATTCTAGCATGATGTTATTGTTCATTATTGTTGTACCACACAACACTACTCTTAGTAAATAGCATTTAAACCCAAGATAGAATTATGCATTTTGATGCAGTGAGTTTACACTAAACGCAAATGTTTCCTTTACAATGTTGTTTTATTTGTTCTGTAACACCACTTTATTCCGAGAAGGCAACTCGACATGCGATCAGTGTACAAGTCCACGGGGTGGCCAAAGTCAATCTGATATTAAGCAAGGCCAAAAAAGAATCCACCATCAAGGGCCATATACAAATTTTTAATGGACATGATTGGCTGTGAAAAAAAAAAGTAGATAAATCTTTTTTTTTTTCCCTTTTCTCTTACTTTCTTTTTTATTCTGTCTGGTTTTATAACAACATATTCTTAAAGGCATGCATCCAAATTCACATCTCCATCAATATCTACAAGCAGGGGCTGGTAATTCGCTTTCAGCTTCGCTTCAACAACAGCAACAACAGCCAGGTAATAACATGAACGCGTTGTCTCAGCATTTTCCTGCCATGAATCGGTCAAGTGGAGGAAATAATGCCGATCCTTTTGTGTATGCCCAAATGATGAATAATCAGGCAGGCTCACAAGCTATGCCAATGTCAGCTAATTTTGTCATGCAACAGCAGCAACAGCAACAACAGCAGCAGCAGCAACATGAGCATCAAACTGCTCAAAAACTACAACAATTAGATGAAGAAAAGATTTACGGACTTGTTGTGGAATTACTCAATCCTTCTACTAGAGAACAGGCCTTATTAGACCTGAGTAAGAAGAGGGAGCAATACGAAGACTTGGCGTTGGTCTTATGGTACTCGTATGGTAAGTGTTGTATATGGTATGAAAAAAAAAACGATGACGTTGCTAATATAATACGTATAATAAGGTGTGATTCCTGTATTACTTCAAGAGATTGTCACTGTATATCCTTTATTAACACCTCCTACTTTAAGCGGAGGAGCATCCAACCGTGTTTGTAATGCACTTGCTCTTCTTCAATGTGTTGCTAATCATAACGAGACACGAAGCTTATTCCTTCAAGGTAAATAGATGATTATGTGTGTGTGTGTGTGTGTGTGTGCAAGTGACTAATCAGAGCACTCTAGCTCATATCCCTCTTTACCTTTACCCCTTTTTGAACACCACAAGTAAAACTAGACCTTTTGAATATTTAAGATTGACAAGCTTGGGTGTTATTGGTGCTTTAGTCAAAGTAAGGAGGATTAATTATACAGAAAAGGCACTTAACTCACATAAATTAATCCATGTAGAATGATAACCCAGAAGTCATCAGCTTCCTTTTATCTACTGAGATCATTCCACTTTGTCTTCGTATTATGGAAACCGGCAGTGAACTTTCGAAGACAGTGGCCATTTTCGTAGTCCAAAAGATTCTTTTAGATGAGACTGGATTGGTAAGTTGTTACATGCAACAGGAGTAAAAGATATGTGCTAATATTTTCGCTATTAGTATTACATCTGTCAAACATATGAACGTTTTTATGCAGTAGCAACAGTTTTACATAACATGGTCAATCAACTTGTTGAAAATCAGGCTATGCGTCTTCTTAAGCATGTTATTCGATGCTATTTAAGATTGTCAGAAAATCCAAGGTAGACCTTCTTTATACATGTGTGATATATATGTAACTCAAACTCGTTTTTTTTAGAGCACGTGAAGCGTTACGTCAGTGTCTTCCTGAACCTCTTAGAGACTCTACTTTTCATCAAGCCTTAAAAGACGATGTTGCCACCAAGCGTTGTCTTGGACAATTATTGCTTAATCTCTCTGACGGCATCAACTAAAAAGGAGAAGCCTCCTCCAAGTCCCCACCCAAAACACTTTTTACATAACAATTTTTTATATTTAATCATTTTAATAGGCAGGCCGCTTAATAGATGTAAATTTTTTTTTCCTTCCTACTTTCCCCCACATGATTCCCTTCTACCCCCTCTGTAAAAAAAAAAGAGAAAAAAAGAAAAAGTTACACCCCTCCCATTTTTCACTTTTCACATATTTTCTTTCTTTCTTTTCACCATAAACCCATTATAAACTTTTACATATAAAACTACACTTTTTTTAATTCCTGCAATCTAGATTTTTTACGTTGTTTTAGAAAAAGTTTAATCTGTACCACTCTATTGTCCTGTTTGGCGTAGAAACGTCCATAAATCACAAGTCTGGAAACAGGCAATCATCATAACTGCTTTATTACAATCGTGTCTCACACTTGACCTGGACAAGTTAAAAACGTCGATCCACATGTTTTTATTTCTTCCCGCCCTGTCATCTTACTACTGTTTGTTCTTGTTTGAACCTTCTTTAACTATGCAGCCCTTATTATTCAGGACAGAATCATGGTCATTGAAGATTAATATTATATTTATTAAGATCATATTTAACACTATGTAAGCTATTATTAGGTTAAGTTCAGCCTAGCGTATTATTACGATTCAATCTACTCTTGTGCAGTAGCAGACTCATTATCCTCCTCCTCTTCGTTGTCTTCTGATTCTTTTTGAAGTACTTTCATGACATTGTTGATATGGTAACTGTAACTAAAGAAAGATTCGAACACATGCTGAATCTTTCCATCACTACCAATAACATAGGTTGTTCGTCTAATAGAAAGTAAGTTAGCCTTTTCATCTTTTGTACATGGCAACGGCTTACTGAGGAAAACCAAATAACAATTTTGGTACTTGGAAAGCTGTACGCAATTGTCCCTCGGTATCAGCCAACAACGTATAAGGTAATTTTTGCTTAATGGCAAATTGTTCGTGTGACTTGGCACTATCGGCACTGACACCTACCACTTCTACACCTAATTTCTGTATTTTCTATCAGATAAAAAGGTTAACACGTGTCTCCTATTTTGGTAATATCAATTTCCTTATTTTACCTCGAAATTATCACGGAATGCGCACGCCTGTTTTATAAAAACATTAAAAAAAATAATGCTTAAATTTTACATTATATGGCATTACCTCTTTACTACAGACGTAGGTATTGTCTTTGGGATAAAAAAACAAGACGACAGTAGACTTACCGATGAAATCCGAGACACTGATGTCTTGACTGTGTTGGTTCTTCAAGGTGATGTCTGTAGGTGCCTGTTTATGAAGTAAAGCATGAGGTGCCATGTTTGAAGTATGAAATAGTGAAGAAATGAAGAAGACAGGTGGGTTTATCAGACCTTTTTGTACCTTTTTGTACCTTTTTGTACCTTTTTTTTCTTTTGTATCCTCCTATTTTCGGTCTCTCCTCACTACATACGCTCCCCCTACACGAAATAGTGAGAAACCAAGCTGCATTTGAAGTTTGAATTATCGCCAAAGGATGAATAGCAGGGGCAGTATAAGGAAGATGCGTTGAATAGGGGAGGGGAATGTCAATGGAAACAAAAAGTCAATGTGTCACAACGCTTATTTGTGCCACATAAAAACTTCCCAGGGTCATTTCCTTTCTTAACAATGACAAACTTGTTTTTTGTTTCAATGATACAATTGTCAATTAAGAATTCGCCGCTTTATTTACCGGTTTCAATGTCGCCATGGGCTGCCCAATCCCCGTATAATAGCCTTGGATTGCGTGCTTCGGGCTTATAAATACATTTCTATTTTCATTACAAAAGCAATGACGCGCTGTTCTCCCCGTCACAAATAAAAAAAAAAAAAAAAAAAAGGTTATAACGTAAAACTTTTTTTTTATTATAGTGCACTTTATCTCTTTTCTCTTCGAAAAATATAATCAAAATGTCTTCTGGATTCGGTACCCGTGCTATTCACTCTGCTCAACGCCCTGACCCCACCACAGGTGCTGTCATCCCCGCTCTTTCTCTCTCCACCACATACAAGCAATCCGCTGCTGGTGTTCATACTGTAAGTAAAATGTGTTTTATATAAAAAAAAGGGGAAGGACATAGTCGTGTTAAACGTGCAATGATTAGGGTTTTGAATACTCCAGATCTGGTAACCCTAACCGTAACAACTTTGAGGAAGCTATTGCTGATCTTGAAGGTGCCAAGTACGGTCTTGCCTTTGCTTCCGGCTCCGCCACTACCGCTACCATCGTCAACTCTCTCCAACAAGGTTCTCACTTGATCTCTGTCAACGATGTCTATGGTGGTACTTACCGTTACTTCACCAAGGTCGCTGTCCATGCTGGTATCGAAACCACCTTTGTCAACTTGGATGACCCTGCTAACATCGAGTCTCATTTCAGACCCAACACCAAGTTGGTCTGGCTCGAAACTCCCACCAACCCTACTCTCCGTATCATTGACATCAAGGCTATTGCCGAACGCGCCCATGCTCATGGTGCTCTTTTGGTTGTTGATAACACCTTCATGTCTCCTTATTTCCAAAAGCCTATTTCTTTAGGTGCTGATATTGTTGTCCACTCCGTCACCAAGTACATTAACGGTCACTCTGATGTTGTCATGGGTATTGCTGTCACCTCTAACGAAGAGGTCTATAAGAAGCTCCAATTCATGCAAAACTCTCTTGGTGCTGTCCCCTCTGCTTTCGATTGTTTCTTGGCTCGTCGTGGTCTCATGACCCTTGAGATCCGTATGCAAAGACATGCTGAAAACGCTCAAGCTGTTGCCGAATACTTGCAAACCAACGAACACATTGAAGAAGTCATCTATCCCGGTCTTCCTTCTCATCCTAACCACGAACTCGCCAAGAGACAACAAACTGGTTTCGGTGGTATGATCTCTTTCCGTGTCAAGGGTGATTTGAACAACGTTAATAAGTTGTTGAGCAACTTGGAACATATTACTCTTGCTGAATCCTTGGGTGGTGTTGAGTCTCTTGTCGAGGTTCCTGCTATCATGACTCACGGTTCCGTCAGCCCCGAAGACCGTGCCATCTTGGGTATTACTGATACTTTGGTCCGTGTCTCCATTGGTATTGAAAACAAGGAGGATTTGATTGCTGATCTCAAGCAAGCTTTGGAAAAGGCTTATTAATTCCTTTTTTTTTTCACTGCTTATTTACCCCCCCCCCTCCCCTTTCTTTTTGTAAACCATTTAATTCCTCCCACACTCTCTTCTGTATAAATTAAAAAACATGGAGAATCCTCATTCCATCAAAAATAAACATAAATCAACGTTCATATGTCAATTGTCACTGTCGAGCCAACTCGTGTTCGAATTAACTCGTGCCGGTATTTCATCATTCACGTCAAATATTCGAATTTTTTTTTAATTAAATGCCCGTTTTTGTTTATTATGTTGGATAAAAAAAGTGTGTATGATTTGTGTATTTACAAGAAGAATCTCTTACGACTAGTCTCCATATCAGGCTTGAATACCCATTCGTATTCACCATCACGCTTGTAAATACCCTTTTGTAACCAACGAAGTTTTAATGTGAATTTAGGTCCCAACTCTTGTAATCCGACCTTTTCTGTATCTCTGAACACATAACGATGACGACGAACAAAGATGAAATCACGTTGATTGTGGAAAGTGATGACTTGTCTTCCTTGAAACTCGGGTACTTGAGGTAAAAGTGACTGGAACATGCGACCAATTGTATGACCTAATCTGGTATTGAAGTTGTTAAGGATCAATTCAGGGTTGTGTGCAGTGACACGACCATGGCCCTATCTTGGAGTTAATACAATGTGTCCTCCTCCTCTTTCATTAATAGCCCACTTACAGAAATTGCTTTGGCAGGTGTGAAACTGGTGAGTTTAAAGTAAGCTGAAGGTCCGTTAGGTAAATGTATTAAAGTAATGGCATCTAAGTAAATAAGTGAGTTAATGTCCTCTGTCTATCTCTTTATATTCGAAATGCAACATACTGGGTACTTTGCGATCTTCATTTACAATAATAAGATCGGTGAACTCCTTGTCGTTGGCAATCTTTATCACTTGTCTCAACTCATGCTTGACTCCACGTTTAGCAAACTGAGCTTCAGGGAACATGGAAACTAATTCGGCACAGAAATCATAACAGTTTGGCGAAGGGTTTTTACTGGAAGTGACCAACACTTTAGGAGCCTTTCCACTAAAATAACTAGCTAATTCGTCAAGTGCCTCATCCTGAGCAACTTCATCGTCTTGCTCAACCATGGTCTCATCAGCCTCTCTTGTGTTATCTAAAGTTTTTGGTACATTTTCTTCTAAACGTTTCTATTCATGCATAGCGTTAGATCTCGGTTCAATAAAAAAAAAAAAGCAGAGACAAACCTTTTTCAACTCGGGATTCTTTTCTTCGGCCTTAGCAAGTTGCTTTCTTTTGGTGGCTTTTGCTTTTTGCTTTTCGAGTCTTTGCTTTTGGTAAAGATTCTCACGCTTATGCTTGTTCTTTAATTCGGAAGGGCGTACTGGTTCTCCCATGCTGTGTATTTCTGAAAAAGCCTTCCCCGTTTCAAGAAAAGCTTTTTTTCTCTAAATCCAAACTCGAAAATCAGTCACACATTAACAGTCCTGTCATACTATGACAGCTGCTGGGTGTTCATGCAAACAAGAAAGCTGTCATTACCTTTTGGTTAACCACTACAGAAGGCATCGTCAGTTTCTTTTACAAAACAAATATATGCTTTTTGAAACTGAATGGACTCATGTAAACATATATGACAGATGTTTCCAGAACTTAAACTGAGGTTGACAGAGAAGTAAATCGTATCTGTGAGTACCTATTTTAAGTATAAACCACGACTATTCTTAGGTACTCTTGCTTGAAAGATTTTACTGGTCTTGCCTAGCTATAGACTTTGGTGGCGTATTGTTTTCTTAATACCAGTTGCTTATATGACTGAAGATTACATTGTACCCACTCTCAACATTGGTAATACTGTATACTGAATAACATATCTTCAACCGCAAATTTTATTTTTGTTTCACCTTCCATTTATCAAAATTATAATGCCGGGATTACATATTGAAGCGGGATGGAAGAGGAGGGAGGTATTCTCTTTGCCAATCGTTTAGTGATATATGATTGTGGAGGTTTGAAAAAGTAAAGAAAGTTTTTCATTTTATATTTTCTCCTGTATTACTGTACATATGCACTTTAATTATTGAAAAGCTGCTAATATTGAAACTTCTTTTTTGGGAAAAGATTGTTTGGGTACGATAAATATACTTTTTTTTTAGTATAAAATTAAAAACTGCTAAATTCATAAAGCTAACGTTGTTCTTGCCTCTTTGTAACATGGACGGTTCTTTTGGAGTTAAGAAGATTGTCATGTTTCTTCAACCTAAGAATTATAAAAATGTTTATAACATTATTTTTTAGTGATTCTCGTGTCAAAACACTTACAGGCTTGTATGAGCAAATATCGTTAAAAACACCATCATCACAACTCAACGACTTTTATAGTTGTGAAAGTGATAAACAATGACAGGTCATCAAGTGCAAGAATAGATTTGATACGGTTTTTAAAGTCAAGGAACGTGGACCAAGAACGGTTAGCTAATTTATTTTGCCTTTTTATCTTGAATTTTTAGACATTACTGTAAAAGGAATGAAATTTTATACCAGATGTGATCAAGTATACCTCTTGGATGGAACAATACGCCCTTTGCTCAATTGAAAGTCAAAGGCAGTAAAAGATCATGGTCCTAAACGCAGGCAGCCGAGAGAACGTGTTGGGTAATGGAGATTCTAATTATGTCCCGTCAAAGTATCAAACAGTTAAAGAATGAGATAAATCAGTAGGACAAATGGCAGGCGATACGCATCAGTACACTATGTTCCTCATTTTTATTCTGCAATAAATCATTTGTACAGAAAAAGTCGTAGTTCCGCAAAGATTTAGACAAGTCCACGTCCCACAGAAACAAGACATCACAATGAAACCTTAATTCTCGGAGCATTTGTTTTTAGATGAGGGAAACTGTCATATTGAGGCCCACAAAGCACCGCATGCTGAGAACCAATCATACTGACGTAACAAAAAGTTTTTGTACCTGATACAAGATTATTCTTTTTTCCTTTTTTTTTTTTTTTTTTTTTTTTCCTTTCCTTTCATAACTTTTTCTTTGTAAAAAAATGTCTTTCAACGATTTGGAGCAAGGCTTTGGAGTCTCCACCTCTCAAAGAAATAGACCGCAACAACAAGGTAATACAATTTCCTACGTCGAGAATAACCCATTGACATTTGTATTTATAGATGGCGGAGAAAGTGACTATAAACACTTGGCACAGAGAGTAGCTCAGCAAGTATTCCATATTAACGGTAACATCACCAGCATAGAACGACTCGTTGGGTTTTTAGGAACCGCAAGAGATACGACAGATATTAGAAACAAGCTGTAACGTACACTTTTAAACTTTCATTCACTCTTTTTTTCTTAAACCTTCTTGTTATCTTTAGACATGACGTAACAGAGGGTACAAGAGAGCTGATCAAAGACACTACAGCTGATATTAAAGGATTATCTCAGTACCCAACCACAGACCCCAAAAAGACTGTATGTATATTCATTTCCAAAAGAAGAGCATATCATTGATCTTTGTTTTTTCAGCGTCAAAGAAAACTTGAACAGCAAAAGTTATCGAAAGATTTCCAAAAGGTTTTGGCTGAATTTCAAAATATCCAAAGGATCTCTGTGTCCAAGCAGAGGGAATATGTCGATAAGAAAAAAGCATCGACGGCTGCTCTTCAATCCCAAGCGTAAATAAGACCAGGGAACGGGAATAGGATAATCTGTTAACCGTTTATAAATAGTGATGAAGAGGATGAAGTACAACAAGAACAGCAACAATTACTGCAGGCAGATACTGCCCAAAGACGTATACAGATTGAAGCTTTGGACAATGAGATTGAATACAATGAAACATTAATTTCTGAACGTGAAGGAGAAATACAGGGTATTGAACAAGGTATCACCGAATTAAATGAAATCTTTCGTGATCTCGGTATGCTAGTGAATGAACAAGAAAGTGGCATCCGTAAGTTACCATCAAGGTTCTATTGTTTGTTTTATTCACATCTTTTTTTCATGCAGAGAGTATTTACGGTAATGTTCTCAATATTTCACAAAACACAAAGCAAGCTGCAGACGAGTTAACAACTGCTAATCGTCACCAAAAGAAAGCAAGAAAAAACATGTGCTGTCTGTTATTAATCATCACTATTGTTGGTTGTGTACTTGCGTTGATCATCGTAGTTGCTAAATAAAATACCCTTTCACTATCGCATTGTTTCTTGTTTCAGATCCATATTCTCTGACACACCTCCTCGGGTAACCCGAGAAGACAAAGTTCAGACTAAACAGTGCACAACACACACTGCATGGACCCTTAATAGTATCATCTCTGTGACCGTAATTTGGGGATGGCATTTATAAAATGGATTGAAGATTAAAGAGAAGCGATATATGTAATGTAACTGTAGTTATGATACATTGTAGCTATTAAGAATATAGTCAGATGGGAGAAAATTAAGGCTTCATTGATGTATCTACAATGCTCCAGTTTTTTTCTGCTCTGGTTGTTTTGCTTGAAAACACATGATAAAAATAGTGTTTGTCAAGTATATGTACAACAGTTTTAAGGCTATTTTAAGAGTGACCGAACTTTTTTCAAGCTTGTCTTACAGATTTATCAAATACATAAATAGTGAGGTATCTATGATAGCATTACAAAGTAGTATGACTTTAGCATCTCATGATATTTTATTTTGACTTAAATTCATTCGTTTCTCCCTATAACTAACTTTTGTACCTTTGACAATACTTGCAAAGTAACACGGGCTGTCTATTTGAATCAAGATCCTTGTAAAAGTTGAATGAGGATATTAGAAAAGATGTAACAACTATTCTATGTAATCAACGTTCAAGAGAGGGACTTATTGGGCCATGCAGAAATAAAATAACTAGTTTTTCTATTAAAGTTAACATGATGTTTGTTCAATTTGATTCCATTGACGAATCAGGTCATACAAGTTTAATAATTTTCTAGACTTTCATTTTCTCCCAATAGCCGCTACCTTCCCCTTCGTGTCAATGCTTTTAAACTTTTAGAACTTGTTAACATCATTATTGATGGTTGTACGATATGCTTTTAGTCGTTGTAGCATCATAATGTAAATCTGAACAAGTTGTCTGTCCGTGACCATAATTCTCTGCTTGTCAGCAATTTTAAACTCATTGTCCCTAGGTCAATGCCGAATTTCTATGATATTGCAACATACCAATACAAGAATATGTATATAGGTCAAATGAGGTATTTGATACAATTGCGGAGTGAAATGAGCCTGTACATTGGTGTTTGTAAATATTTCTTCAGGTTGAACAATCTTTTCGCGAATTCCTTTGACCATCCATAAAAAAAAGTTGTGCTTGTCGTATGGGTCATAAAAATCTAATTGACAGCAAATATTGAATGTTTGTTATTTTATTATTCATGCAAAATACAAATGGGGCGTTTGATATTATTTTGTAGATGATGAGCCTTTATACTAAACTAATGGTACTAATGATTAAAATTTTGAATATTCTTTTCTTTTTGGTGATTATTCACAAAGTGGTAAAATATAAAAAAAAATTCAAAGTCTGATATTCTGGTGATGCAGGTACTTGGAAAAAAGACAGAATTTGTTTAGTACCTTATTTTAATCAAATGTAATTTATATTTACATACCTTTAAATATCTAAATCACTGAAAGTGAAACCGGCGATTGAATGTGTTGAATCTCATGATAGCTTAATACAATTCTATATTTCACGGATAAAATCCCGGAGCATAAATCTTCTTGACAGGAATTTCTTTATTTCGAACTAATGATCGTCCCGACCAATAATATTAAAGGATCCTCAGGGACCATCAACCCCAGCTATCTTACGAGATCAACTATACGAATGAGTGGTTCATTGTATCAAACAACGATGGATCTTGTAACAAAAGTAGACTTATAAATGAATAGATTTGTAGCAAAAAAGAGTAAAAAACAGATAGAAAATACAATTAGAATTCTTGGCAGATTTATTGTATTTAAAAGTTGGTTGAGGTTCAAGAAGATGCAAAAGAGGTGTCATTTATACTAGTTATCAAAGTAGAGATGATTATTGTGCTACACATAGTAGGACGAGAAATAATAACAATAACTATAACATATCTCAAGTTTAGACATTGGTGTTACCGCCTGTCGAACCTATAACTAGTGTCCTATTTCCAACAGATTCCACAATACTCGATAATGCTTCGTATACTTATTATCGATGATTATGAGTGACGAATAAAATATCTATATTATAAATCTATGTGTTTATCACAGGCGTGTCTGATATCCTATTGCAACTTGGATATACTTGTTGATGGGTCTAACCAATGCGTTAAGGTAGAAGAAGAAACGTAATCATATAGCTTTTATATCCTCATGAAATTCGCACATCTGTTAAACGGTGTTGGGTCTGAAGACACCTTGATGTCTATTTAATTACTGTATAGGTTTTCTTTGGTTCTACAAGTTTACATCAATAGCTCATGGTTCCTGATATATATTACAAAGCCCGTATCTTCTGAGAATAAAAAAAAAGTTTCTGCTCCTTTTGCAGGATGTTAGTTTTGTTCCATTAATTAACAGATCAAGTTCAATTGTTTAACAAAATAAACAACGCGTCTGCCAATCTGTTTACATAGACGAGGTGAATTAAGTCTGAAGAATATCGAAGCCCGTGTTCGGCATGTTGCAATCTTGAATGGAGCGGACGCTAAAGGTGTTTTATACTTTGCTTTATGAATGTAAACCCATGAAAGGGTATAGTTGTAAACGCCCTTTCTTTCACTCTGTGTGACTTTTTTTCAATAAATTTTTATAAATTTTATATACGAAACAATAAAGGGGGCCACATCATGTCTGTTCAAGTCACGCCCAAGTCACAGCCAAAAAAAAGGTATAAAAAGGTACTCTTTTTCCTCGCCTTAAGGTTTCTTTTTCTTTTTCTTCTTTATCCATTAGCTCGACGGCTCATTGAGTTGTTAGCTCCCAGCCCCAATTTCTTTTATATTCAACATTATTTCAGCACACGACGATTAGGACAGGTGAAGACACGATGATTGGGATAGGTTAGGACACGATGATTGGAATAGGTTAGGACACGAGAATCAGGGTAGATCAGCACATCACGATTAGCATAGATCAGGTCAGCACTGAGATTGGGGTTGGGGTTAGGATCTTTTTGAGCTTGTCGGCCAATCGGATCCAAGGTTTCCCACGGGTACCTTTGGGGGTCTTCGGACTGTCTCATTATTATCAATGAAAATGAAAAAGAACTATTTTATGAACACCTTATTTGCATAAATGATTATTCCGCCTTATACAAAAATGGGAAAATTGACTTTCAATTTTTGTCACACAAAAAGTCTAATTCTATCCACTTACTGCGAAGTTAAGATTTTACTCTATATAACAAGCGACCAACGTCTTAAGTTCGGATATGTCTGTTTCATGTAGCTATTAAGTGGTTGATGACTATGGGTCATCGATGTGTTTATTAAAGAATCCTGTACTGGGAACACTGTACTCACTTAATCCAATGCCGCAGTTTTAAATCGTTTGTATGACATAGCAAAATGGCGTTTCCGAACCCTCTTCCAAGCAAAAAAAATGTTCAGAGTCATCTAAATAATAATGTAGGATCATAAACTGTCATTTTTCGAAAGTTAAAAACAAAGGTCGAAAATCGTCAAAAAGATTGGATATACCCCTTGCTATTTTTGCAAAAATTAGAAAAATTAAAAAGTCGCATACTAAAATGTCATTTTTCCCTGAAATATTTTTAGGCAATTTTTATGCAGAATCGAATGCCTCATCAAATGATATAAGTTTTGTAGAAGGTTGATTATAAAAATGCACGACATCTGTTGTAAAAACTAAAAATCAGTCGCTCTGATGACAAGTATATTTTTTCCTATAAAAATTGCTTCAAAATAATATCAAAAGATGCAAAATAAAATTTCACACCTTTTTAATAATTAACTATTTTAGAAGAATGTTAATATTGAACGACTTTACCTTGCGGTGAAAAAGGAAAACGTCGATTTTCGATGTCCTGATCCGATTTGAGAAAAAAAAAATAGCTGGACCAAAATATAAATAGCTAGCTATTTTTTGTTTTGTTTTCTTTAATCCAACAGCATGCGATTAAATTGAACACACATTTAAACAAAGGTCATCACAGCATTGCGATCTACTTGACTTGCTTTTTGGTAGCACAGTCTAATGTTGTTAAAACATTTGACTCTGTAACAGGAATGAGTCTTAAACCATTACAATTTATCTATCGTAGGCCTATGGTTTTTCTTTAGCTTCGCTCACCTTACCCACTGAAGCATTTGGATTTAGAGTCTTGAAGCGCTCAACCCATGAAGTATCTATTCATTATAAGGCTTAAAGATGAAAAATCGCTAAAATATAGAGAAACTCGGTCGAAAGCTTTTAACTAATTTAAGGAAAGCCCAGCATATACTGAGCTCGCTTCCGTCTAGGTTAGCTCGGGAAGCTTCTAGTATAAGATCTATCATCATATCATTGACTGGGATGAATTTTCTAGGCATGAATACTATTTGACATTAATTGCACCACCAGTCACACGCATTTAAGACCCTCTAGCAAATGTCCTTCACTCTGTGCTGTTTATTTAGCTTAGGATAATAGTTGGTCCCGTCAAGAAAGATCTCATTTCATAGCAGCAGTGACATAAGGGAGCAATAATAGGTCTTAGGAAAAAACAGCTTAGCGCCAACGTATTGTAAACTTTACTGCCGTCATATGAAAGGCCGAATGGTGCCAGCTAAGAGTTCGTGTTGTAATTAATTAAATTTCCTACTGTTGTCTTGGTCAGTCGTTTTACATAGCGTCTATTGAATATAATGCTAGTGACGACTATCAGATATATACATCTCTTTTCAGAATTCAGATGTCGTCTTTTTGAGATTCTGATCTGGTAAAAGAAAATAATAACTGGGCCGGCTTCCTGTTGTAACACCTAAGACTGAGGTAGAACAGAAAACCGGGCAGGAACAGGATTTTAAACGTCTAGTTTTTTTTGGCCCATAATGGAAATCCTCTTTTTTACTTTACCAATATTCCCAATTTCGATGCACACTGATTGATATATAATTTCACAGCCTGATGCTCTTCGCTAAAACCGTAGATTTATCAAATGTCCCAATAGCTGCAAATTTAACTACAAACTTGACAGGTAAGTCATCTCTATTTATCTCCTCGATTGTATCAAGCAGTGAATTATAGTAAGACATTTAATGTTGAACGTGTTTATTTATTCATCTTTTGAATTAACAAGCGAGTTTTTAAAAGCATGACAATAGAACTGGTGAAAAATTTTCAGGAGCTCGAGAAAACTATTTGAATACGATATTAACTTGTAATGTAACACTTCGTAGAGGTTTTCGTACTGGATACCTTAGAATCGTCAGCGTTATTTTTTCAACACCATTGTTGGTAACACTATCTACCGTCTCTCCATCATCAACCTCCTCGACATTATCTGTATCACTCAGGTCGTTGTCGGTATCTTCAAACCCATCACCGATATCATTTTGCTCCTCGGACTCATCGTTAACGATATCATTATATACACGGAATCGGTTAACTGAAGCGATATATTCATTGTGATCCTCAGGATTGATTGATACTTTGATCCTAGATGATCCAACATTGGCAATGGGTGCAGGAGCTTTGAGCTCAACAAAACCCTCGAAATGGACCTC
This sequence comes from Mucor piriformis, assembly GCA_943193625.1. Taxonomy (NCBI): domain Eukaryota; kingdom Fungi; phylum Mucoromycota; class Mucoromycetes; order Mucorales; family Mucoraceae; genus Mucor; species Mucor piriformis. Next base: position 1,615,108 of record OW971871.1, on the reverse strand, counting down.
CAAAAGGACCATAACCAACTCGTACTCACTTTTGGCTGAGGGTGAGATGTTGGGGTCGATTGATTGACGAAATGTTGAATTGCGGTTGGTACCGGATGTTCTCTTTAACCTAGTAGCGAACGCACATGTAGCTTAAGGGAGCGTTTGGTAGCAAAACCTACTTGTAATATGTTTTCGATCTCATACATGTTGTTGTTACTTGGATCATGGAGTAATACTTTGGTCATAACCTCATTATTGTCGGGGGTTGGGATCTTGCATTTTCCCCAACGGTAGTTATCTTTTAATATAAATGCGGAGGGGTTATACGGAACACACTTCTGACCAAACTGGATGGTTTTCTCCAGGCGCTCCAAGATGTCTGCAGGAATACCGATACTACAATAGGTACCCATGTAAACAGACTGGTACGGCATGTTTGTTGTACCTTTAGATTTAATCTTACCGGCCGACTCATTGTACTCTAAAATGCAGTTCGAAATGAACAATCTGTTGCTTACAGATCCATCAGGGTAGTTGAAAGAACAGTCAGCCATATTAATGTTGTTACTGGAACCAACTTCTTGACTAATGTTTCGTGGTGAGGCCACAGACATATACATTTTTTGCAAGTCGTCTCGGAGAGGTGAACGAAGGACTGCATCGTTCTGAGTAACGAACTTGATGCCATCATTTACCAAATATCTCTTGGAGTTACCAACTTTATTGTAAAAGGCCATTGAGAGATCCAGAGGTTATAAAAAAAAGATAAAAATAACCAGACTGCAAAAAATAACTGACTTTATTCAAACGTAAAAATGGGGGTTTCTTATATACTTGATATCTAATGTTTATTATCGTCAATTATTAATCGAAAACAGTTTAACAATTCATTCATAAAACAGGCACAGCTGTTCATGCAGCAAATAAAAGGAATAATAATAAACATCCTGTGTTGTTGCAAACTATTTAAGAAAATATTAACTTTAATCTACAACAAGACATTTGTGTTACACGCATAACTGCTATGTAGGTGTGTATACAACAGCCATTTATATTTCATCTATTATGTGTTTTTAAATTAGATCAACGTGATCTACTACATATCCTATCTAAATAAATAGATGTATGCACATGGATAACTATCTTGTACATCACAGATTTATATTTGATTAAAGCATGCTTGTTATACGCCATGGTAAATATTGGTATCGGGTGTCGTATTGTAAAAATAATACCTAACGAGGTATTCTTTTCGATTATGATTTCTTTTGAGGTTTGGTTCCATAGGTCAACTTTGATTGATGATACTCTATTCAATGGATCACCGACAAATTTAGTTTCAAGGTCACCCATACTGTCAGCTAAGGTGCGATCATTTGAACAGATTGGTTTGTAAATGATGTTAGCGAACTATTTATCTACCGTTATGATCGTTCCTCAGACGATTAAATCCTATACCTAAATCGATAACCATACTTTCTCTCAAGCTCAAATTTTACATCATATGGTAAAAGGAGCAGCATTGGATTCATTAGGTTAACAGGATCGTTTATTAGAGTACCCATAGCACTCGGAGCAATGGAAGTCATATTTCCGAACAACGTTGTATTGATACTCATACTGGTGTTTTGAATTAATGTATAAAGTGCAATCGACCCTCAGCCTTATACCTTTTATCACAATGTTAAAAAATTATTTCCATGACAATACCGAATCTCGGAAGTGTAACGGCCATTTCTAAAAAAAAAAATGCTACCTGTGGTGCTGGAACTGTGCTGAACAATAGGATTGATATTCGCTAAAGTAAGAGTTATAATATATAATGTATGTATTATAACTGAAGTGACAAGTTAGGTAGTAATGATATTCGATTTATAAGGCGTAAATGCGACACTGACGTCAATAAGAGAGATAAAACATTCACCCTCTATATCTTTACCCTTATGGTACTGGGAATTATGATCTTAGTTCAGCAACGGCAGAATACATATTCATTCTTGAGCAGCTGCGAGGACAACCTTCTGCAAATCAATTAGCTACACTTGAGGCTTATGTTAAATTATTGTTACAATCAGCAGACCGTCGATTTTCTCGATCCCCTGCATAGACAAGATAGGATGTTACCAATGACAATAAAAGGTACAACAATAACATTATATCGTTTGTTCCACATACAATTCGAAGCAGTTATTCTTATAAAATAATATATGCGTTAGACTTAAAAACAATCTCTAATGAAACTAGTCCTCACAATTTTGCTAAACATGAAGTATACGTATATTTTAAAATTAAACGATTTTATGCTGATGTTTGTGCCTTTTAAAGTGGATGAAATGCGGATTTAACAAATCTTTTCGCTAGGCAGAGCCTTAAAAGAGTCTCAATGGTGTTGTTTAATCTACAGATAGAAAAGAGACTTCTAGATATGCCTTAATATACCTTTGGATAATCAAGCCCTAGTGTTTTTTTTATCCGCTTCCAAAAAGCAGACTTCAATTATCTTACAAGTAGCTCCCTTGTGAAAGTAGGCCATGTATCGAGATGGAAATTGTTGAGCCATGATGAAAAAGAAATCTTTTTAGGTTTCAGGGTGAGATGTCACGCCGAGAATAGTGCTGTCGGTATAAAGACTCTTTCAAAAAAAAACAAGTGATATGATTGTACTGGTACGCCCTGAAGCGATAGTCGTCACTTCGTCGTTGACTAAACGATATCCTGGTGGCTGTGGTAACATGAGACCAATAAGTTTATATTTCTTATTTTATGTGGAGGAACAGATATAAATAATTTTAATAGTTATCTAGTCATCTACTTCAACAAGTTAAAATTCTTGACATTAAAAGACTAGGTTTCTACATATATGCTACGGATCATCTGTGTAACTTGGACTTGACTAAAATTTGCAGCTTGAAGGGAATTTCAATGAATGTTGGCACTATTATAGGTAATGAGTATGCACACAGATGGTGTTACCATGGGTCACTGTAAGTAATTTTCAAATCAATAAAAGCACTATATGAGAGACGTAATTAAGATTTCAAAGGGGAGAAATCAGAAGGGATTTAAAAAATGGGAAGGTCCGTCTGTATTGACCATTTGTTGTGATACCGCCTGTCACTAGCCCATTTTTTGCTGTGAATGTCTTCCGAAAGTATTACAGTTGTTCTGACAGATTCTATACACCCGATGTTCGAAGAATTAAAATGGGAATGCCATTAGATATATGATATTGTATGTGCCCTGTTTAAAAGGGATATAACTTCTCTAGTAATAAGGGATTGACAAGTTTCGGAACAGAACCTTAATTAACGGGTATCTATGTCTTGACTTAAACAATTATATTATTAGGCTTGTATAAAATAGCAAAACTATAGTATGTATAGTGTATCCTTGAGAATAAGGTATTCCGAACAGTCATAACATAATCTGATGTCGTCTAATTATAGATCATTGTTTGTAAGTTTAAAACGAACATGCTTTATTGAAACTCATCCAAACAAGAATGTTGGCCAAAGTAACAGCTTAATACCGAGGTCTACAAAAGTAAATATAGTTTAAAAAAGAGGGGGCATATCGTTAAAATTTAAAACTTTGAATCGTCATGCATGTGATATCGGGCTCAAGCTCACCTAAAAGTCTAGACTTAATTTATTAATGATATGTTCCTTTTAGCTCCCGCATAATACGTGTGTTTTTTAAGAACATAATTGTGTTATTGTGCGTTTTACAAAATAAAAGACAGGCCTGGTCTTTATTAAAAAAAAGCAAGATTATTGATGGCAGCAATGTAAATTGTTTCAAAAAAAAATTCCATCAGCAGCTATGCAATGTTTCGAGCGTGCAGACTTTTACAATTGTCGGACTCATAACATAGTCCCGTGTAAGTATCCGGTCTTATTGGCATATTTCTTTGGCTTTGGGAATGGCAAGTAACAATATCTGTTATGATAGATGATTTCATCATCTTTGATTGTCGAAATAACTAGGTTAGATTCTATCAAGGTGTAGAAAGTGCTGCATCTTTATGTTGTCAATAGGCGGTGCTGCCTGTAAATATTAAGATAATTAATAATCAAATTACCACAAATACTACTGATGTATTTTAAGCATATGTATATTTAACTGTCTGGTGTTGTTGGTTCGTATCTACGTTTTCTCGCTCAAGTCTTATTGATGAATAATTGGCTCGGTCCAGTTTAAACGTGTTTATTTAATCCATGAATTCTTTCTGTTAAGGAAATCACTATAAAAAAAAAACTCTTTTAAAAGCGTCTTTCACAAGGAACTATTTAGCGTATCTTTGTTTATTTATTGACAGAAAAAATGGGGTTACAATGACAGAATTATGTTCCCAATTGCTGTATGCAGCGGTAAAACAATGGCGACTTTTTTATAATTGAAGTTACGCGCTTCACTCTTTTTTTTTTTCTAGACACATGTTGAGCTCATTATTAAAAATCGAACAGTACCTAAAGTGTGAGATCTGGTAAGTTTTCTTCATTGTGAATTTTCGTAAGAAGATGACTGAACTTTTCTGGCCAGTTTATCCACTTTACGCCAAACCCGACTCGTAGCTGAATGTGGCCATAGATTCTGTCTGTGAGTATAAAATTAAGTGCATTGCTTGTTTTCTAACTTGCTTGAATAGTGATTGCATTAAAGAAAAGCTTGCCATATCAGAAGCATGCCCTACATGTGGATTACCAGCCCACGAAGCCGAATTATTAAAGGACCCCATGCACGATAATCTCGTCAGCTATGTCAGCAAACTGAAATCAGCTTTACTCAGTCATGCACTTACTCCGTTAGAAGACTCACTTTTAAATAAACGTGAGCTTTCAAGTACACAGGATTCAGAGGATCAGGAAGAAGAGTATCGAGACTTACCTGCTACGAAAAAGTTTAAACCAAGTGAATCGTTTATTGATGAAAGACCAATGCGAAAGAAGCCCCAACCAATTTATTTCGATGATATGTCAGATGATGATATGCCAGACGCCAATTTTTCCATGGTAGGTGCCCCATACGTTCCTGAAGAACCCATTGAAGTGCCTCCAGAGCCCATCAGAGCACCAGAAGAGCCCATCGAAGAGTTTCCAGAGCCAATCAGAGAACCAGAAGAGCCTCAGGAGACGGTAAAAAAAAAATACATTTGCGCACATATAAATAGCATCTAATATTTCTTACAGAAAACAACGGGTGAGACATGGCAATGTACAGAATGCGAGTTTAAAAACGAGACGTTTGTTCAAAGCTGTGGTGTCTGTAAAAATTCCAAGAATCGCAATATTGGTGTTGTGAAAAGGAGAAAGTCCAGAGCAAGTGAAGTACAAACCATGTCAACCTTGGCAGATCAATCTTTAGACAATGCTACTTTACCTAGTATCAGATCTAGTCGAAACCCTAAAAAGGATGTGCATATTATCTTTACATCAGTGTCAGAAAAAGAGATGCTAGTGATTGACGAACATATGGAACGAGTAGCCGAATCTAAATTACAAATCCACATTGGTACAGAATTAAAGGATATGGAGAAGACAACGCATGTGATAGCAAGTGTAAATAAGAACAACCAATGCTACCGTACATTAAAGTATCTGGATGGTGTATTGACGGGTAAATGGATTGTGACCCCTAATTGTAAGACCACCAACGACAAAAGAAAAATGATATGGACCCCCACTTTTTTACTGAATATTCATACATAGGGCTGTTGGATAGTATGAAGGCTAAACGTTGGTTACCCGAAACAAATTATCAAGTCCAAGGCGATTCTAAAAGCGGGACAACACATGCACCAGAGAAAGGCCGAAAGCAACAGACAGGTTTATTCCAAGGCATGAATTTTTACTTTGCCGGTGAATTTTCCGAGGTACACAATAAGAAGGATTTAACGCTCTTGATTCGTGACGGAGGAGGAAATGTAGAATCGCGTAAACCAGCACTGGATGCAGACCAACTTACTACCATCGTCTATAATAAACAAACAACAAAAAGGAAACTACATTGGTTGGAAGGGTATGAAGTACGTGATACTTCTTGGATTATTGATTCTATTAGTCGATTAGAATTATTAAAATAAATAAGTTTTTTTATTATTATTGTTATTCACAAGGAAGAGAGAAGAATATATCGAGGAAAGGAGTATTTTTTTTTTGGATTTTTTTTTTTGTAAAAGAGAACGGGTATATCCATATAAATAAAAAGCATAGAAAGGCAAAAAATATACATCTTAATGTTGTGAGAGAGAGAGAGTTTGTGTGGGTTTTGTATGGGCATATGTAAGGGGGAGGGGGTGGTGTGTGTGTTGTAATTTCTCTTTAATTAAATTCGGAGGGAGGAAATAATAATAATAAAAAAAAACAAACAACGCCAAAAAGGAATTTTTCGGCAGACTAGATATCGGCTCCATATGCATTCTCCGGCATAGACGAATAATTAGACACATAAGGTGCACTGTATTGCTCTTGGGGATGATGAGATAATAAATCAGTATTAGGTGATCTCATTAATGCCACAGCTGCAGCTGCTGCGGCAGTAGTAGCAGCAGCAGCAGCAGTAGCAGCAGAAGTACTAGTTGATGTATTTGTTTCTCCACATGGTGTGATTCCCAACGCATTAGGGTAATATCCTGTGCTGTAAAATGGATATCCTGAATAATTTTGGCTGTAAAATAAAGGTGACTGTGGTTGTGGGTGTTGTTGTGGATGCATATTTCGTTCGTTTCGGAAAGTTGAATTCATATTGAAAGAGGGTTCATAATGACATTCCAAAAAATCATTCTCGTCTCTGTCATACATGGAACTGAAATAGGGTCTTCTGGGAGAAGGGGATGAGGACATGGTCACATAGTTCGGTGTGGCTTCGTATCCACTATCAGATGAAGGAGGTCCTGAAGAAAGGTCACTTTCTTCTTTTAATGAGGAAGGTGTACATATGGTAGCAGCAGAGTCAAATGAGCAACCGTGTCGAGAATACCTAGAGCGAGGACTAGAGTTCTTTAACAAAAGTGTGCTTGGGCTATGACCACTATTTCGACGGGTAATGCAGAACGGACAATGACGTACGAATCTAGCTACCAATTCTTTAGGAATCCATGAGAACCTTCTTCGTACCTGAGCAAGATAGGAGAGATTTTGTTAGTCAAATGTACAACAAATGATTAGTGAAGAAGAAAAAAAAAACTTACTAGTGCGGATGTCTTGTCTCTGCCACCGTGGTGAGCTTCTCTATGCGCTTTAACAAGTATATCATAAATCTGCTCCTTCATGGCTACGGGTTTGTTGTCATGACAGACGAGATCTGTAGTTCCAGGTTGAAGTTGAAACATTTTCTTTACCCAGAAACGAAATTGAGCGGTTGAGATTGCGGTATTTCTTGGGTCCCGTAAGACCTGTTGGATGAGTACATAACGGGTCTGATCTACTAGAGCTTTGTCTCTCTTTTTTGGGCTGAGATTGTTGAGATAATCATCAATAATAGCACGGAATTCATCTACTGAAGGAATTTGATCCTCGTCATCAAATGTTTCATCGGGTGGAGTTGATTGTGAATAGAATCGTGTATTGCTTTCAAAGCGGTATCCTGCGTAAGGATGATGAGGGTATAATGCGACTGTAGAATTCATTAGAAAAGTGAAAGAAAGATATTTGCAACCTGTAGTTTTCTTTTTGCCTTTTTGAATTAAAAAAAAAAAAAAAAAAAAAAAGGGGTCAGACACTTGAGAAATGCAGTATCAACTGTTCAAGCGGTGAATATCAAGGAATGAATTGATTGATCGGAACTCTTTTTTTTTTTTTTTTTTTTTTTTTTCATTATTATTATCATTATTATTATTCATGCAGCCGCACGGGCCAAGCATAATACGAAAAAGATTATAAGGGGTCCATTATAGCTGTATAGGAGTGAGTATATGACAAAACGGATGTTGTTTTTAACACAAGGTTATACTTTATATGTTTAAAAACGGGATGAGTAATTATATTCACAGCCAACTTATTTAAAAGAATACTTGATATTTTTTATATCTGTTTTCCCTTTCTTTTTTTTTTTTTTTTAGAAACCAAAGCTTGGACTCCCTCAATGTTCTTTTTCCTTCCAACTACACTATATCCGGGTATCTGGGTGATATAAGCAGAGTATAATAATAAAAAGTGTTATAAAAAGAATGGTTTTTTTAATTAAACCTATTAAGGGATTTCGATGCATGGTGGATGTTAAGTGTTTTTTTTTTCGACTTGTACATAATTATTATTTATTTATACACAGCTTATATAGTTGGACTTTTTCACGATTACTTTTTTGTTTATTATTTGAATAGTAATGCAGTGCACGGAGATGGCCACTATTTACCATTCCCTATAGTAAGAATGCCATGTAAACAAACAGTGGCGTCCCCTTTTTTTATTATCGAGACAATAAAAAAAAAAAATTAGACAACAACCGAAAAAAACGTGTTTTTATGCCCTTTTATCGGCTTTTTTTGGAATGTTCCTTTGTTTTTTTTTTGCATGACAGATCTACCGTCATTCCTTATTCTGTCATTTATTTCAATCAAAACTTTAAGGAAAATAGTTTATTTTGGCGTATTTAATCAACTCGCATCCTGTTCAAATGAATGCGTCTCTAATTCAACACCAAACGTAGCCTGTTCTTTCTCGCTGATACTTGGAAAATCTTCCCAATAGGACGTCACTGAAAGCACTTTATCCACCGCACGTAAATACTTGATGTACATTTTGTAGTATTTCTTGGGCTCAATGATCAATTCGCATAGACGTTGAATCGTAAAAGGACAACTATACCATTAGCATTAGTCTTAAGCCCTGAGCGTGTATATGTAAACTCACTTTTCGTGCTCGTGGATATGGTGTCTAATCTTGGTTGTTAAGGCTTCAATCACCTTTTGGGTCTCTTCGTCTTGTACTTTATCCTTCATAACTGTGAATTGCTTTATACATAAAAAAAAAAATTTCCTCTTTAAAAAAAATTCGTGTTTATAAAAGACAATCTTTTTTACCTTGTCCAGTAAGGTCTCTAGCAATCTAGCAAGTTCTTCCCATGTCAGGTCTAATTGATTCGTTTTAGCAATGTTAGCTAGTGAATCATTTATGGCGATTGTATCAAAATGTTGGCCAATTTCTACCAAGTCAGGTCGAAGCTCGTCTTGTTCAACAGGTTCGGGTCCAAACGCATCTTTTTCCAAGACAATGTTTTTTAAATCTGCTGACATTGTTAAAAAAAAGGGAAAAACGCCAAAAACGTCTTAAAAGCGCGTATTTTATCCCCTTGATTTGAAGCGCCTTCAATGCTTCTCTGTGTTGATTGATTGTGGTGTGACGGGTTCCTGTTGGGTACCAACAAGAAAAAAAAAAATCAACGTCATTTTTTCATACTTCTTTTATCTCTCCATAACCGAAATGGCGTCAACTACAAGTCGTGTTATAGAAGCACTTGATACTTTATATGGTTCCACCGACAACAAATTAAAGCGCGAGGCCGATCGTTGGTTAGGCAACTTTCAAAAAACCGTATGTTCTCGTATATCTTCAACACTTGCTATTCGCTAACCTTTACTCTCTTTGCAGCCTGAAGCCTGGACCGTCGCTGACTACCTCTTGAGACAGAAAGACGCTCTTCTTGAAACAAGACTTTTTGGAGCGCAAACATTCAAACAAAAGGTATGAATGGTCACCCTAATACACGAAATTCTAAAGCAGGCTATAGATTATCTATGACTTGAGAGATTTAGATACTAATGCTCGTGTCCAATTACGAGACTCATTAATCGAACTATTATGGGAATCCACAAAAGGACCTAAAGTAATTATGGTGCATTTATGTTTAGCTCTTGCTGATTTGGCCATTCAAATGCTTGACTGGAAAAACGTAATTCCTGACCTGGTTGAAAAGTTCAAAGACACACCCCTTTGTTTGCTCGAACTGCTTCTTGTTCTTCCCGAGGAAATGAACAACAATACCAAATTACCTTTGACTGTAAGTGTGACAACATTTTATAAAAGCATGTGGGAACTAAAACCAGTATGTAACAAAAGGATGTCGAGTATAAAACGAGAGGAGCTGAGCTTATTGACAGTAATGCGGAACGAGTGTTACAATTATTGACAATGTACATGCAATCTAGTGGTAATGACCAAGTTTTACAAAACCATGTCTTTACATGTTTTTTAAGTTGGATTCGATCTGGGGAACTTGATATCCAGACCCTGAGTCAAAGTCCACTTATGGAATTCGCGTTCAAGGGCTTAGAATCTGACGAATTATTTGATGTCGCTGTGGATGTCGTTTCTGAAATCATTTATGAAACTCGCGATGTTAATGAATGCCAAGCGATTATTCAACAAATCTATCCATGCTTCACTTCCATGGTCGAGAAATTAGTACAGGCCATGGACGAAGAGGATGATGATACCGTACGTGGCTATTGTCGTATTTTTGTCTCGGCTGGTGAAGCCTATATCAACTTGATTGGATCTCACCCTGAAGCTTTCACCACTTTAATTGACGGTATTTTGAAATGCACCGCTTACAAGGAATTGGATATCGTACCATTGACTTTCAAATTTTGGTTTGAATTATCCAACTTGTTACAATCTGAAACTTACGCTTTTGCTATTCCTCAATTTTTGCCTTATTACGATGCATTGGTCGATATCATGATTTCACATTTACATTATCCCGATGATTTGGATTCAATGACCGCCGAAGCCCGTGATGACTTTAGAGACTTTAGACATCAAATGGGGGATACCTTGAAAGACTGTTGTCGTATCATGACACCTCAACGCTGTTTATTAAAGCCCATGAATTTATTAACCGTTTTATTGAATAATCCAGATGCTACTTGGCAACAAATCGAAGCTCCCATCTTTTCGCTCCGAGTCATGGGTTCCGAGGTGCCTGCTGAGGAAGATCAGGTTATGCCTCACATCATGGAGTTCTTGTCCAAATTACCTGATCATCCAAAGATTCGTTATGCTGCTACACTGGTTATCTCTAGATATTCTTTCTGGACAAAATATCATCCTCAATTCATCACCTATCAATTGAACTTTATCTCATCAGGATTTCAAAATAGCGAGGTGGCTGCTGCTAGTGCTCTGGCGTTGAAGAATCTGTGTAAGGACTGTAGTGAGGTATGTCTTATGAACTCCGACCGTAGGATGTGTGTGTTAATTGTGTTTAATAGCTCTTGGTAGATTACATTGCTCAACTTCACTTGTTCTATTTAAATGTCGTCAAGACACTTCCTTTTAGAGACGTATTGGAAGTCACACAAGCAGTTTCGTATGTCATGACTGTGCTTCCCACCACCGAGATCGAAAAGGCTTTACAATTATTCTGCTTGCCTATTGCACAGGATTTGCACAACATTGTGTCTAAAGGAAAAGACGGTGTTTCACAAGGAGAGTGTGACAAGATTGGAGGTAAAACTTAAAAAAAAAAAGAATTAAACAGTGTAACTTAAACATGATAGATATCTTGGAGCAAATCAGTGTTTTCTTTGACGTAATTCAACCCAAGGTCGAATTAGGTCAACCACATCCTTGCGTGACATTTATTAGCGAATTATGGCCTGTGCTTGACATCACATTAACCCATTTCGGCGATGTTCCTACTGTGACAGAACCTTTGTGTAAATGCTTCAACAGTTTCATCCGTAGTTACGGTGCTCATTTCATCCCATTATTACCACAACTAATGGATCGTATTGTCAATGCGTTTGAAGCAACCGGACAAAGTTGTTACTTGTGGGTCTCATTTAAATTAGTACGTGAATATGCGCTTGATAAAGGAGACTCAGCAGCACCTTGTTTCCAACTAGTACAGAGACTTTCCCAAAGCATGTTTAGTAAATTACAAAAGGTTGATGATATACCCGATGTGATTGAGGAATACTATCGCATGATGACAGCGTACTTGGATAAAGCACCTTTATTGTTGGTTCAAGATGAGATGTTAAATACGGTGTTTCAAGCAGGTCTTGTGAGTCTCACGATTCATGAAAAACACGCATTGGGTGCTGTCTTGGTGTTCTTTACAAATTTGTTGGATCGTCCTGAGGTGGTAGGGTTATATAGCGAGTACGGAAACCAGTTGATGGCAGTCTTGTTCAACGGATTAGTGGATTATTATCATCATGATTCGATTCAAGATGTAGCCATGTTATTGAAATCTTTGGCCGAACTTTTGCCTAGCGAATCAATTCAGTGGATGATCAATGTTGTTAACACTGTGCCTCAAGAGTACATGTCTGTTAACTTCAAGAATGATTTTATAGCAAACTGGACAAGGTAAGCTTAATATGCATAGATCGGATAGGTTTAATGTTAACCCTTGTCGTCTTGTCTTGTAGTGCTATACAAGATGGTCAGTGGACTAAAGTTCGAAGAGTTTTGTCGGACTTTGTTACTGCTTATCGTAGAAGAAATACCAACAAGGATCGACGTTGAAAAGTATAAATAGGTTCCTGGTTTCAAACTCCCTTTTGATAATAAAGCATGAGTTTTTTTTTTTTTTTTTTTTTTTTTTTTCTTTTTCCCCCTTTTCTTTTTCATTTTAATCTCTTTATGATGCCGTCTTCGATAGCGATTTTAGTGATTCTCGTTGTGTTACTTTGTACAGGCACATATGTGCAATACGCTACAACGGTTACATCTCCACATGCTTATGTTTCTGTCATACCACAGGAGAAGAAGAAAGCCACCCATTTACCACCAGTTCCCCAAATGGTGATACCAGAAGCCTGTAAAAATTCAGACTTCCAATGGCTGTAAGTACAGAAAATAAACGAAACAAAACGAAAATGTCACTGACTTCTTTCTTTTATAGTGGATCCGACCGCCGTTTCTGGGATGGATGGGTGTCTAAAGCCATGTTTATGGCAAAAAACGGCAAATATACTAGAAAGAATGTTCGTATCCAGAAAGGTGAATCTATTTGTGTGGCGGTACTGGTAAGTTGGGAAAAGATACCATATAAAAAAAAAAGATGTTATAAATATAACAAATTGTTAAATTTAGCTTGGACCAATCCCGGCCGTTTCTTCTATTCAAGCGACGTTACACTATGCACCATCTGACTCGATTGTAATGACAGCAAGAGGCCAGGACGGAACAGTTATACCCATTACTTTAACACAACACGATAAGCAAACAAACGCCTATTATGCTGCAGTCAAATTCCACGTGCAAGATGTATACAGTTTGGAAACCAGCGTAGAATATAGATCTTATTTTTGGGAACAGCCGCACTTTCATAAATACCTTCCAAACAGATTTTCATCACAAAATCTTCTTACTGTCTCTCCCATCGAGTATCAAACAACCGTCTGTGATTTGTTACATAATCCTTCTCAGTTGCAACAAAGTGCATGGATCGATCGAAACCATTATCAGGCCATAGATCCTATTGGCTATGAACAGAACCCGTTTACGCAGTTGGAGCCTGTATTTGTCCCTGCGTGTCAATTACAGTCGGCAGAACATTTACCAAACGTCCTTGACGAAAAAATCATTCATGTTTGGGGCCAGGAACATGTTCAGAGGTAAATAAAAAAAACAAGGTTCTATATGTTGCGATGATTCATTTAGCTAATCAACTGAAAACAGAAATATTCAATATCTGAACGGAGACATCTGGTGTAACGATGGAGAAGATCATGAGTTGCCATCGACCGTTCAAGGTGCAGCTGTATATTATGGAGATAGTCCAAATCGGCCCAGAGCAAACATTGTGTTACTGGGTACAGGAAATCAGGGTTCAAGACAAACACCCAATGAGTTTGCGGCAGATTTCGATGCCTTGTTGAATTACCTTACCCAACAAGTATATACACGCGATGAGTTGATTATTGTAAAGACAAACAAGTACCTTGGCTCTGGCATTGCAGATGGTGTTACATATAGTAAAAGTGAAGCGTTTGCAAATAGCATTCGATCTGCCGTATCAGAGTTCAATCAAACTCGTGTGGTGTTATGGGATACACATCAAATTGGCTCAGACCAAGTGTGCCTAGTCACTCATATTGAAAACGCCATGCTTTTAAATATCATTCAACAAGCCTCCGCCACCTAAGTCACGTGAATGCTTATGTATAGGTGTGCGTGCGTGTGTTCCAATTTGTACATTATATTACTTTTTTTTCATTTCAATAAAACAAAAAAACCATGATTCAGTTTTTTCTCATTGTCAATAGGACGGGACAAACACGGTTTGCTAGATATTATGAAACTATACCAGAGAAGCCAGCATTTGAGTTACAAGTTGCAAGAGCTTGCATTACTAGAAAACCAAGCCAGGTATAATAATAAAAAATAAAAAATAAAAATTAAGATATTTGTATTAGTAACAACAACAAGACGATGTTTTTCTCTTTAAACGAACGCAAAATAGGTAAGAAAGGGAAAAAAAAAAAAAAAGAAAATAGAAACTCAATAAAGCAAATAGTCTATCGTGTCTATGCATCTCTATATTTTATTATAGGTTGTGATTCTCTAGATGTAAGGAAGGTTTCTAATTCAGGACATTTTTTTTTGTTTAACCCTAAATGTGTAGAACGAGTTTTCCTTGCTGGAGCTGATTCAATTCAGTGTGGGTAAGTTCCCGTTTTATTTTTTTACCTTTAATAAGCCTCATTTACCATTTTTTTTTTTTAAAAACAGAATGTATGGATGGCTACTTTGAAAAAGTGGTAAGATATTAAAGTAAAGTGTAATTTGTGGTTCATTAACATGGAATAGACGGAACTTGATCTTGTGTACAATCTCGAAAAAGTTCACATGATCATGGACGAGATAGTTGTAAAAGGGTTAATATTGGAGACCAATCACGATCGTGTCTTGGCTTCGATAAATGCCCTTGCTCAAAAAAAAAAAAGCGTCGTGTAACCCTGTTTTTTTGTGTTGCCGCCTTTTCTCATTCTATAAAATAAAATAGATCAAAATTTTTTGTTTTTCTTTAATTTCTCCTTTCCTTTTAATCCTTTTCTTTTTTATAAAAACTAGTACATGTCTGAAAAACATCAACTAGAACTGGAAAGTGCTTCCTCCAAGGAACACCGTTACGAGTCTCACAAAATAGAAGAGTTTGAGAAAGGCAGCTCTGCTCCTTCTTATATTTCCCACTCTCACCTTAACACTGACGATGTCGAGTCTCTTCAGCATGGAACCAAGCGTGGTTTGGACGCTAGACATATTCAAATGATTTCTTTAGGTGGTGCCATTGGGTAAATGATCACGATTACTGCCTCTCCATATCTTTTTTTTTTTTTTTTATTTATTCACACTATATTTTTTCTTTCAGTACTGGTCTTTTCTTGAATTCAGGTAGTAATATTGCAGAGGTAAGTCTCTGACTTTCTATAATCATCCCAATTCTTATAATTATCATAGGCTGGCCCTGCTGGTGCACTTATTGCTTACGCTATCGGTGAGACAAACATATTAAACTGACATTGAATTTCAAAACCTAATCTATTATTCTATGTTTTCTTTTTTGTTATCTCTAGTCGGTTTTATGGTAGGGTCACACCATAAATCAATCACAATATTTCATATCTAATTATTATGAATGAATTCTATAGGTCTACTGTATCATGACGTGTCTTGGTGAGATGGCTACATTTATGCCTGGTAAAGAATACACACATACACTCTTCGTAACCCAATTCTAATTTTCTTTTCTTTTTTTTCACGCAGTCTCTGGTTCTTTCAATCATTATGCTACTCGATTCGTCGAACCTTCCCTTGGTTTTGCCCTGGGTTGGAATTATTGGTAAGATCTAAAGCATCTCTTTTTCCTAAAAAACTTACTAATTAAAAAAAAAATAGGTTTTCTGTAAGTTTTTGATTGTATTCTAGCATGACATTCGACTAATTATCTATTTTGTTTATTTTATTTTCCCGTTTCTTAGTGGGTAAGCTTATTAAGAAAAGAAAAAAAACGTCAGACTTTGTCATTAATAAGCCTTTTTTTTTTTTTTTTTATAGGCTGTTACAATTGCAACTGGTAAATAATCAGTTTTTTTTTATTAAAAAAAAAAAGATAAGATTGTACTAAATTGTGTATTTATAGAACTTGCTGCAGCTGCCACGATTATTAAATACTGGAAAGCAGTTTTACCTGATGCTGCATGGTCTACCATTTTCTTGGTCATCATTGTTGGTGTGAATTTCTTGGGTGTCCGTATTTATGGTGAACTTGAATACTGGTTTGCTTTGGTCAAGATTGTCATTGTTTTCGTATTCATCATTATTGGTAATATTTATTAATAATTCGTTCCTCGTGATTAACTAACTTGGCTTTTTATAGCTATTCTCACTACTACGGGTGCTGTTGGTGGTAGAACCATCGGCTTTAGTTACTGGAAAGATCCTGGTGCTTTCAACAATGGTGTTGTTGGTACAGTCAGTGTTCTTTTATCTGCAGGTTTCTCTTTCCAGGGTACCGAAGTTGGTAAGTGTGCGACATTTAACATAAATACAACACTTTGACTCAACCTTAAATTCCATTAGTTGGTATCACTGCCGGTGAAGCAAAGAATCCCACTAAAACCGTTCCTCGCGCTATCCGTAACACCTTTTGGCGTATCATTATTTTCTATATCTCTACAATTTTCTTGCTCGGAATGTGTCTTTCCTACGACGACGAGGGTTTGCAATCCGCTGATGGTGGACCTGGTACTGCCTCCTTCACTTTAGTCTTCAAGTTGGCTGGTATTGCTGCAGGTGCTGATGTTATCAATGCTATTGTGCTCACTAGGTAAGATTTTGTACTTGCATTGTCTTTTCTCTTACTAACCAACCTCATTTCACAGTGTTTTATCTGCTGCTAATTCCTCCTTGTATACCACTTCTCGTACCCTTTTGGGTCTTGCTCGTGATGGAAACGCACCTGCTTTCCTCGGCCGTGTTAATAGATTCGGTGCTCCTTATATGTAAGCGATCATTCTTTTATGAATATTTTCTCACGCAATATTCACACGAACATTTTTTAAACTTTTTTTTTTTTTTTTTTTTTTTTTGTATAGGGCTGTCATTATTTCCTCCGTTGTCGGTTTTGCTTGTGTCTTTGTCTCGATTTATAGTGCCGAAGTTGCCTTTGTCTGGTTCTTGAGTATCACTGCTGTCAGTGGTTTCATCAGTTGGGCTGGTATTTCTGGTGTTCATATTCGATTCCGTCGGGCTTACGTCCGTCAAGGCAGAAGCGTAGAAGAACTTCCTTATAAGGCCCTTGGTTACCCATTCAGTGGTATTTTTGCCACTGTGCTTTGTATCTTGATTATTCTTGGTCAAGGTTATACTGCTTTCACCCCTACATTCAACGGTGTTACATTCGTCCAAAACTATATCGGCATTGTTCCTTTTGTGGTCTGTTATGTCTGTCATAAATACATCACTAAAAAGAAGCTGATTCCCTTGGAAGAAGTTGGTAATGTGTTTCTACGCCACAAATGTTTCACCTACAAAAAAAAAAAACTAACCCTGATTTAAAAATCTGTAGATTTCGAAAGTGGTCGTGTAACTCGATTTGATATCGAAAAAGATAACGAAGAAGTAGATGAAGCCATTGCTAATTTACCCAAGTGGAAGCGTATGGTCAAGAAGACTTTAAATGTCATTTCTTAAATTCCCCTTATTAAACCCTTATGTATTCTCCCCCCTACCCTATCCACCCTTAATAATATATTTTTTACTGTATTTTTCGTTATCGTGTGATATACTCCGTTTTATCTATATGACTCCGCCCCAAGTTGCACATGATTAAAGCAATATATATTCTTTTCCTTTTAAAGAAAACCGTGTTTCTTGTCAGCTGATTCCCCGGCTGTAAGCGAAAAGAGTATGTGCACAAAAGACGCTTGGACAAGCTAGTTTTGGCATACAGCCGGAGGGATAAATAAACTTCCCGTTGCTGCACGTATGATTATGAGCCTTTCACATCCGCTCATTTAAGATGGGTGTATTTGGTAGTACTAACGTGTCCCTCGGTCGAATATATTATTTTAAGACCACACTATTCATACTAAAAGCTCCGTGTGAATACAAAGGACTTTTTGTTTATTTATTTAAACATGCCAGGTCTTTTCTTGGGGCGATTCATGGTATATGGTCTACTTTTAGAGAACTAGTCGTTAGCTTGGAAGTTTGGAAACGTCATCGTGCTATGTCATACGATCTAAAACAAGTGTGCGCTGCTACATTGTAAAGGAAAGAAGGCATCTAGTTTAGCTTTGTATCTGCATGTACAGAGAGTCCTGATTATATATAATTCCCTTCGTGCTGTCCAAGTCCTAGCTGTAAAGAGGATGAGCCAATAACTTGATATTGAGAGATAGATTTAACTCATACTACATCCAAGACGCACAAGCACACAAAATCTACCTCGCATATTCAGGCCTGCTTTTACTAATGGGAAAATAAGCATATATTGTCAAGTTACAATCGAATTCACGACGTATGTGGAAATGTTAAATTGGATGCAGTCACACTGCGGGTAATTGATTCTCATCTGTGGGCGAATTTGTGATACTGTTCCTTAGACAAACATGTCTTGTAAAACTTTTTCTTCTATTCTCAAAGCGTTATTTATTCAACGTCGACCTATTTCTAGTTCAAAACACGTCAAGAAAACATGGACCCCACAGGAATCGAAGAAATTACTAGACTTGGTAGAAATTCATGGTACTGATTGGATCGCCCTTCAACAACATTTTACAGATCGTGGTCGTAAATCCTTGGGAGGTCGATACCGTTTTTTGATGCAGAGTAGATATAAACCCACAAAGATGATCTTTTAATATACTAAATATATTGTTTAGAAACTTCTAGCGAACTTCAATCAGTGATGGATGCTGGTCCACAACTTCGGAGTTACGACACATGGACAAAGAAAGAAGACAAACTATTAATATCTTTAGTGGAAGAGCATGGACCACACTGGACAAAAATCAGTCACTATTTCGCTAATAGAAATCCTACTTCTGTACTGCAACGACATAAACGATTATTAGGTAAGCAAATTTACAGCCCATGGTTCTTTATTGTTTAACCCATTAAATTAGAGGGATCGACTATTCAACGAGGCACTTGGACACCTGAGGAGAATGACAGCCTTCAAGCACTTCTTAAAATATATGGAGATGATTTCAAAAAGATTTCATCCGTATTGACATCTCGTACAGCCGATCAATGCCGAACCCGAGTAAAGTACTTGGTTAACTCACCCTTGTCTGTCGAAAGCCTCAGCACAACACAATTCGACAGTTTAAAAAAAGCGGCAGAAGAATACGGGACTGACGATTTCCGATTACTGATTAAAAAATCAAACTTGCCAATTGCTTTAGACCATACCGATGTTCGTAAATATTATTGGAGAGAATTGGATCCTGCGATTGTTACGTCAGACTGGACACACGAACAAGTGGTTTCGATGGTTCAGATATTTAATGAATTAGATGGCTGCATGGAACTAGTCCAAACAAGATTGCCGGTGAAAAGAAGTTTAAAAGATATGTGGGTTCGCTATAATGACCACATCCTCAATACCTGACACGGTTTATTTGTTATTATGATTAAAAATGTCAGAAAAAAGCGTTTTATAGGGGTTGAAATAAGGAGTTTTTTTTTTTTTTTTTTTTTTTTTTTTTTTTTTTTGGATAATGAATGAAAGGGGGTTCACAAACTGGTCTTTTATTAATGTTTACTGTCAATGGGTGTGGAATTGCCATAGTCTCCATATGCTGGTGGAGATCTTTTTTCTTGCATCGGCAGAAATGAAGGAGGTCGGGCTGCACTGGGGCGGACAGGTAAAAAGAGTGGTGGCGAATTAGATACGTTACGAAAACCGTAAACCTTTTCTAATATGGAATCACGCTTTGTTTTTTTTTGTAGTGGCATAACAACAGGTGAAGGAATAGGCGAATGATTTTGTTTTACCATGGCAGGTTGATATAGGATGGTGGGTTGTTGTTTGGTTGCTAGGTATTCAATATGCATTTGTTCTTGTAATTGAAGTCTTTGCTCTAGATCAAACAGTTCTCTTCTTCGAATGCTCGCTTTGTTTGTCATGTAAAAGATACCAATAAGCGATAACGAGAATATAATGACTATAATGACTATGAATAACACTTGGTTTGTATTTGGCATGCTGTATATGGAGAGGTTTTCTTATGAAGAAAGAAAGAAAAAGGAAAAAAAAAAAAAAAAAAAAGACAGGCTTATTTATACCAAGATTTATTTTAAGGCACCCTTTTTTTATTGTTGAACCCATTCTTTTGTTTAAAAAATGAGGGAGAACAAAGGGAGTGAATAAAAATGCCTATAGTTCATTGTGAGGTAAGGGATCCAATTCTAAATACTCTGCAGCAAAGGTACGAAAAATAACCGCCAAATTTTCAACCACAGCTTGATCTATACAGTCTGCATTATCCTACAAGAAATTTTAATATTTTTAAGACCAAGTTGCGAAAAAGACTTACACCTCGGTTGTGCCAAACGCTTGGAAAGGGATGTGGTATCATGTGCAAAATATTTACACCACGCGTTAAGAACGGTACATGATCATCTCCAATCGCCTCTCCCATAAATGTCAAGAATGAATTTGGATTAAATAATGAAATTAAACGCTCACCCGTTTTTGATGACACGGTCTTTAATATTGATTGATTATTTAATCTATTCTCTATTCCAATCAATTTATAAAATAACCAACTTGTCGACCTGTAAAAGTTTGGAAATTGGGCATTGGGTGTACCTAGCAAATCTAATAAAACCAAAACCTCCACTTGATCCAGCTTATTCTTCATGACCTTTTTAGGATGTGTGACCATTGTAGACTCCCATTGCGCTGCTAAATGTCTTGCACCATAAATCGAATCTGTAGGGCTCCATTGCTGAAATGCTTCCTCGCCATCGAAAAAGATCATCTGTACCGTTTTATCCTTTTGTCGGTAATGGATAGTCGTATCACTTAACAAATCATCCAAAGTCTCGGCAATATTCATTAAAATACCGCAAGGAATTGCACTGTCTGTCGCCCCAATAAATTCAAAATCGGGTTGATACATCGAATCATAATGGGCTGCCATGACTAGTCGTGAAGGCTTGTCTGGGTTTTGCGTAACAATGATATTGGCAAACTTCTTTTCTCCAAAAGGTGTAGTATCACTGAATTCATCTAACTCAACATGCCATCCAAGATCTTCAAAATGTTGAACAATGTATTCACGCACTCGGACATTTGCTGCTGTGCCCGAGACTCTTTGTACTAGTAAAGGTTTCATTAAACTGCCATTGACCCACAGTCTTTCTGGCTCCGTAAACCTTGCTATATGACGCAGGGATTCATTAGGTAACTCCCTGTAGCATTGCACAAGTAGAGGTATGCAACAAAACAAGAGGTGGTTCAATAGTAGAGACCACTTCATATTTTTTTTTGTATGTATACTAAAGTAGTAAAGAAAAAAAAAAAAAAAAAGAAGTTTAAAGCTTAACAACAGGGAAACGGTACAATACGTTTAAACTCCGTGTATTCTATTTTATTTATTTTTTGAAGGATGATTTTATTGTATAAAGCGAATGATGAAAGGGAAGAAAAAAAAAAGAAGCAAAATATAGGGAGCGAGTGAGTGTGTTCAAGGGGAAGTAGAAAGGGTATTTTATTAATGATATAATTGCTTGTGGTTGGATAAATTGCCTTGAGAATGAAATCGACGCTGACATACTGAACATCTTAAAGAATTTGATAAAGATTGTCTGCGGGTTTTACTATTCACTTGAAAGATAATCCTGTCTGAAAAATATGAGGTCTCTTCTTCTTCTTCAGAATATATATTAGGTGATGAGGTCTGGGATAATGCGTCCATGATTTTGCGTTCTTGATATTCTTGGAGAGGCCATTCTGTATGTTTGGACGTGAAAATTGTGGTAGGATACATTTAAAGATATAAAAAAAGATATAAAGAATGAAAGAAAAAAAAAAAAAAAAAAAAAAAAAAAAAGAGAGACGAAATGACCCATTATAAATGTTCTTCCGGCATAAAGATTTTTTCCATAAATTGTTCATAACTCCTATAAAAAAGGTTGATATTCGACATTTTTGACGTCATCTGTATTGGAACTTACCAATTTGATACTTTATGTCTGTTTGTAATTGTTCGAACATCGTTTGATCTTTGAGCATACACGCATTTATAGAATGAGTACAAGTTTGTATGAACCGTTGCACGGAATGCATTAATAGTCGTAGCTCGTACTAACGGACCTAGTGTAGCCTGCGACACAATCATTCGGTCAAAAAGTGGACCAAAATAGGGTATCTATTTCAGTTTGAAACCATGGTTAACCTGTTTCTTTTTTCTGAAACCCTCCAAACACTTTCTTACCTTGCTATCTCGATAAATTTGAACACGATAAAGGTTATCCGGTAAAGGCGTTACAATGATCTGTGCGTTGCCAAAGTCACCACCAATCGTATCAATCCTATAGTCTCGGTCATGCTCATTCCATACAATATGGACATGGTCGTTGCCAATATGACGTTTCTATAGTTATTGAAATACATTAACGATGCTTCATTTAGAAACCAAAAAAAAATCCTTTACCTTCTTTAATTGTTTAGGGTCTGATGTGTCTGTAGGCATCTTAGTCACATCATGGAATATCATCTCTACACTAGAAGAGCAGTAGTATGAGGCTTTTGTTCCATTTGTTAAATTTCTTTCTAGGCCACCAAGATATCCGGTGTGTGTGGCAATATCAATCTCCCAACCCAGACTGTTTACAAATGCATTATATCTCTCAGATCCTTGATGATTCTGCAGAATGCTTTGTTCGTCTTCCTGACCGTGACCGACATAGATAAGGCCAATTTTCATGGTTTCTCGTCTATTATACGTGGGGATTAACAATAGGCCGTTATCTCATTTATCTATCTTACCCATGCTTTCGATCAAGACCTCTTAAATCTCGGTATAATGCTGGTGATTTGTTCAACATCTTGAAGGACCCATCCTTTAGATGACTATAGTGTACTAACCCCATATGACTCATCAATAAACGGCTTTGTTGGAACGGCACATGCGGTTGTTCGGCTTCTTGCGGGAAAGCAGGCAAGAAATCCTTTTGGTGACTAAACTCTGCCATCAGATGTAAATCACCACGTTTTGAAACGCCATCTTCCTTTCTGCGGAGTGCGTTCATTTTTGAATACCAGAGTTTTCTTTAAAAAGGCCTGTTAAAACCCTGACGTATTTCTCTCGTAATTTTCTAAAACTTACATGTCAGACTCTTGCTGTTGGTTGTTTTGTGTTTCGTTGTACAAGTATTCATTCATGCGGGAACCAAGATCACCGAGCATATTCATCTGTAACGGGGATGGTGCGCTGGGCACATTTAAAGGTAAGCTTGGGTTTAATAAACAATCTGGGT
The DNA here is from genome assembly GCA_943193625.1 of Mucor piriformis. Taxonomy (NCBI): domain Eukaryota; kingdom Fungi; phylum Mucoromycota; class Mucoromycetes; order Mucorales; family Mucoraceae; genus Mucor; species Mucor piriformis. The sequence continues at coordinate 1,591,676 of OW971871.1, read as the reverse complement.
GTAAATCGCCAATGTGTTTCAATAAAGTTCCCATTGGATCTTCCATTGGCTGCATAATATTTTCGTCCTTTTCAGGTCTAAAAAGGTTTATTTGTTAGCCTTTTTAAGCCAAACACCTGATTTTTTTTAATATAAAACTTACATTGCATCTGCTGATTTAATACGCACGTCCTGCTTTAATACAAATCCATCTGTCTTGCCTAGACTAGATGTTTCGGATTCACCCGACAAGTTTGGTTCTAACTGTGTATCCCATACATACCGTCCAGTTAAATCTCGGATGATCATTCTGGCTTGAGCTCCTTTATGAAAATTAATACTCTAGCTTTTTTTTTATATGTTCCCTATTGTACCTTTTAATTCTGTCTGAGGAATTTCAACGAATGCGATGATTGTTGTATCGTTAAAGGAGAAATATTGATATTGGTGGTATCTCGTATCGTCTTGAGCTACACCAGGCCCAACAATGGTACTATGAATAGTAGCAGGCCCATAAGGAGGTGCAAAATTATTAAAATGATGCAGTAAATGGAGCAAGACAGCTTCTGCCGATTCCTATATGAAAAACGTGTTCTAGATTATTATTATTAAAAAAGGGAGTTGAAACGGTACCTTGACATATCCTCCATCATTCTCAGGTACTTCGACATTATTAATGAGGTCATACTGGATATGTGGTCTTTTCTCTGATAATAATTTAAATTTGAATGAAAGTTCCTTTTTTTTGCCAGCTGACTGTATGCTTGGTCTAGGTGGGTGTGGTAATAGCTTGTCGGGTCCCTCCTATTTGAAATGAAATAGACCCAGTATTAGTAGTAAAATTCATTTCTCTCTTCTTTTTTTTTTTTTTTTACCAAAGTGACATGTAATGCAAGTTCAATCACATCAAACACAAGCTGACAAAGATCCGTTTCTGTCAAAATAATTGGTTCAATAACCATGATCCATTCCAACAAACAACTAAATAGCTTGGAGATAATAAATCCTCTTCCACATTTCGTATTTCGTTCATAATGTTTCAAGTGAACATTCAACGCATCAATAATACGTGTCAAAATTTCCTGGACAATAATCTAAACATACAGAATTTAATAAACCATCATCCTTTGGAAAAAAAAAAAGTTTCCTATCTTTTTTACCCCTTCTGGATCCAATTCTTGGTTGTAGATTTGTGTAAATGTAATTAGACAATCTGAAACATTATTGACAATCGGAATATTGCACCAATACAAATGATTGACCAAAGAAAGAATGCATTCATGAACAATATCATACTGAGGACTAAATGACCAAGGTTAGAAACATCCCAACATTCCTATTTTGTAGATATTTTTTTTTTACTTACTTCTCAGCAGATAACATTTCATCCAGTACCAACGTACATAACGCACCAAGCAACATTGAATGTGCATCTATATCTTGCTCGTTTTGTATAGGATTACCTGCATTCACAAGACGAATAAAGATATTCTTTAACCATACTTTAACGTCTGCAAACAAAAAGCTCTTTTCATGTAATACTTTAGCCCATGACATATCCAGTTCATCGGTTTGGATTGTGACATTCTTTAAATGGTTCGAGATGGATACCAGTGAGCCCAATATAGTAATACAGCTCTTTCGAACATTTGAAGGTACTTCGCGTTGCATATCATCGTCCAAAAGCTACAATTACATAAGTTCCCTCTGCTCTCAAATATATATTTTGCGTCTTACCTGTTTTTCAATGGCGTCAATAAATGATGGGATCAGAATATGAACCCCAGGTAAAGAAATACCAAATAAACGTTCAGAATTGGAAATAATCGCTTGAATAATAGTATTGTTATCCGACGCAAGACCCTATTCTTTGTAAGTACCGTTTTATCAATAAACCCTAATTAAATTTTTACCTTTAGCACAGATTTAAAAAAGGCGGCATAGTATCCTTCAGGAACTTTTTCTTCGGGCCTTTGAGACATGAGCCTACATAAGCTACCGTAGGCAGCTGCTTTTCCGGCCTCATATGCACTATGAAACTTTTATTAGCTTATAATGTTTCAATTTTTCTTTTTCTTTTTGCATTGACTTACGGAGGTAATTCGGTTGCTTGGAACAACCACGGGGCCGCTTCATACATGGCAGGTATAGGTATATCCCGATAGGTCTGTTGAGCTCTCACGTGTCTTAGTGTATCCCAAATCTCCACTACACACTGCATAGCAATCGCATGATTTTGTGGTCCCTCGATCTGATTAATGTTACCAATAGTTAACAGCATGTTTTTCCAGAGACCTAGCACTTGCTGTCCATCATTAGGTAAATTACTAAGTACAAGAAACTCGGAGCTCTTAAATGTACCCAGACCAGCTGGAAGTTTCTCGGTAATCGAAGCAGGATTGATCATCATTGATATCGATTCACCGCTTGCCCACACCGATGAGCTCGGTGTACGATTAGACTATTATTATTATTGTTTTTTTTTTTTTAAAAAAAAAATGGATGTTATATTTTGATTTCTTACTCAATCCGAAATCCTTTATATGTTACCTTAGTGGAGCATTCATCAATAGAACTAGATGTGCTTTTACGGTCCGATTCTACCTTTTTTTCTTCCTCTTTTGCAAACACAGGTTTTGAGACACTTGGCTGAGGATGGGTGACACTATCTCCATGATGCACAAAATTCAGCAATTTCGATCCTGAATCTTGCCACAAGGTATCCAATTGTTGTATGCTAATCGTACGACGTCCAGCACTTTTCTCTCCTACACTACCTGTCTGACTATTGCTGCTTGTATTGGTATTACTTCGCTTTCCAATCGAAGCATTACCGGGTAAAATATTGCTGCTGCTATGAATACTACTAGCAGGCGTGATTTTTTGTTTAAACTTGGCTTTAGCACCATCCTCCTCATCCTCTGCATCTTCGTCGGGTACAGATGTTAAATTTGTCGATTTTCGGTCTGTCTTGAAAGTGTTTGCAAGGTCGGATAAAGAGGCGCTGCTAAGGTTGCGCAAGATGGTGGAGACACTACCTTCGGGTGTAGGTTCGGCGGTATCTACAGTTGGGTCGATTAGTTGGCCATCACTTGACGATAGAGGTCTGCCCGAGGTACCACGGCTGCCTCCTCCAAGACGAATATTACCTTGCATACTGAGGTGACGTGATCGTACCTTGACTCGGTTTCCTGTTGGCATCGCTCTTTGACTGCCGCTTCCGATATGTGACGAGTGTCGTGTACTCGAGTTGATTGGGAATTCCTCAATCAGTCTATACTTACTGTCTGAATACAGTTCGTAATCTACCTTGTAAAGTCGCGATGATAATAATCGTGTTAACTTTTGCATAATTCTCTATTAAACCCGAATTTAGTTACACTTTTTTAGTAGTTCAATGTCAACTTTTTTTTACCACCCATTGATTTAAAGCTTGTACCCAGCGCATAGAGCTAACCAAATGAACCTTTAAATTCAGCCATAAATCGACGTGTAAAATACGTGCTCTCACAAATGCATGAAGTAAAGTCTATCGAGAAGAGGGTCAAATTAGCTTTTTTTTTTTTTTCAACTCAAATGCTATTTTACCTCCCAAATATAATCGGCCAACTCCTCTGCCAACGCTTGCACAGGAATTCGACTGTATTTTTCAGGCTGACTCATGAACCATTGTTGGATGTCCAACAAGCACTGTAACATCAATTCCCAACTCTCCCATTCAATATCAATACCACCTTTCGAAACAGCGATTGCCCTATATACATTAATGGCGTCCTTGTACAATGCTACTAACCCTTCCCAATCCGTAACCTGTTGTACTGTAGCCGCCAAAAAGTCGCGGTTATTAGATTCATGTCTACGGTCTTCAAACACGAGTTTGATCATTAATAAATAGCGACGTAGGAAGGCATTTGCGTCCAAGTATTCTTCTTTGGGTTTCATGGGGTGATCATCCGATGGTGGAGAAGAGGAAAGAACGCGAGAGGAAATCGAGGCGGCATCATTGATAGAGGTGGATACAGACGCTGTGCTACTGGACCGTGTAACCACACTACCGGATCTTCTTAAAAAGGACGGACGTTCATCCTCATTGCCTAAAATCCAAACACCCAAAATATGAATAGCACCACGTGTAATATCCCGATACTGTGCATTGGTGCATGGTAAAATTAATGATTGACGTATGATTTCGTGCAACATTTCTCGCGTTTCATGCGAAGAGAGAACAATGGATTTTAAAATGGGTGTAGCGGGAGAGGAGATTTGAAGGTTGGGGTAATGCGTGTTGACATTATGGTTATTGTCAAGGCAGTAGCCAATCAAAAAGCGCAAAAGCGATCGCAAAATACTTGGAGGACAAGAAGGAAATCCACACACTACAAAAAAAAAGCATGGTTAATTTGCATGAATCTTTTTTACATATATATTTATATATACCTTCGTTTTTTAAAGAGCCTTCTACGTGTAATGATTGAGATATCAATGGTACGAACTTTGTCATGTAGTGTGTTCTGAATATTTTAAACAGGAATTTTGCACTGGCAGTAGCAGCATCGATACCGACGCCTGTGGCAATACCATCATCGGGCTCAAAATGATCGCCTGGAGGATATTCGTATTCGTCAGGAGGAGGAGGCGAACCTGCTGCGACATAGGCCAATCGAACGAGATTGGATATAAATATATGAATTAAAACAATGGAATCATTAAAAGTAGGTTGAGTTGGATTAGGATATAAAGGTTGAGAATCATCACCAATAATCATAGTTTGGTGTAATCGAATCGGACTTGATCTGATCCTATCATCCCTTTGTAAGCCATGATTGATTTGTTTATCTGCATGATTGTCTCGTAATTTTTTCACGAATTGTAAAGTGTGTGATTTTGTTGTATGTTCTTCGTACGTTTCATTAATATTAGATGTTACATTATTATTCAAATTAGTTGTATTAGTATTAGTTGTAGTATTATTAGTTGGCATTGTGCTGGAAAAGGTTTGAATATCGTCCAAAATAAACAAGTCGAGTGAAATCGCATTGTAAAACAAGTTCATACATTCCGGATATTCCACTACTTGGTCGTTCAGCCATAGCAAGAGCAATTGAAATCCAAGCGCACGAAGTCGAGGATGATTCCCGTGGTCCAAAATATAAGATAGAATTGTCGCGATGTTCTGTCGCTGCCAACCGTTGCGCATTAATTCGGGTACGTACAGAAATATCTTTCGCAGCAACAATAGCGTCTTTTGAAGACTGACAAGTTCTTTTGAATTCCAAGATTGAGGTCTTTCTGATTTATCTGTTTAAGACAGATTAGTCACATGTTTCTACTCATCTCCCTTTCTTTCTTACGTTTTATCTTTTCAATTTGGTGCATGCATGTTTCATACACCACTTGAAATACTTGTTCTGCATGCTCTTGAAAGAATCGAGCTTGGTCAAATGTGTTGGTTGCATCTGTCATTGAAGATTTAGCATTTCTCTACCCTCATTCATTTGAGGAAAAAAAAAAAAAAAAAAAAAAAAGATGTTACCAATGAAACTCCATAAACTTTGAGCTCTTGATTTTGTCTTTTGTCTTTCGTCTAAAAAGTTCTTTGCCTTCTTTTTTAACTTTTCGGGTTTATCATCTTTACCAGAAAGAGTAAAAGTAGAGGTTGAAGGTAAAATGGGTCCATCTATACCAAGCACTTGGTCTTCGTTACTTGAAGCTTTTTCTGAATGACCTACAAGTCCCTTTATAATAGAAGACGTAGGTGCTGCCTTTCTCATTGGGAACAAATATGAAAGAAATAAAGATACAAAATAAGAGGACCAGAAAAATATTAGATTTTAAAACAACACCCAAAAAAGGGGAAGGGGGATTTTTATATGACGTCTGTTTTATGCTTTCTCTTTTTTTTCATAGATAAATACCTTCTTGTAAAAGGAAACCTGGGTCATATACAAATTGCTCTACATCTTTTTTGTACAAGATATTGTTAGGCGAATGTATTCACCGATTTTGAACCAACGCTGTCAATCTTGAGGGTGGTGCTACTTTATGAAATCCGGCTTAGATCTGCTGTTTAGTTACACTTGAATAGATGAATATAAAAAAATCATGTCAGGGAGGATCTATTTTCTGATACGTATCCATATAAAAAAAAAGTGTAAATTGGTTCTGATTATAAGTATCTTTTGATATTTTGAGAGTAATTAATACAAATATGCGTGGGAAACCTTGGGTAATTACGTTAACATGTCGGGCAGGCTTTGTTAAAACGTGCAGAATTTAGGAGGAAGGTGACAGCATTATCAGCTATATTTTCATTAATTGTTTTATCTTGTAAATCTGATGTTAACTGCCCCTGGTGCCCAAATAAGATACTCACCAAGTCCTTTTTTTTTTTTGTCCCGATGGTAAAATCGTGCTAAAGGTAAGCTGTTGGAAGCAAATCTACCTTGTATTCACTTTTGACAGAATTATTTAACAAATGATTAATCGGTAGCATCATATCCACCTTCGCCATACTTTGTAGAAAGTAATATTGGATAACCACATCAAATCTTTCTCGGGTTGGGTTGTTGCAAGGTCATTGGCTGGTTGCATTTAAAAAAAACTGCAGGATTCTAAAAAACCAAGTTTACACTCTCCCCCTGTGATGATATTGAGAAGCATCTAAAGTATCTCATTTTGGTGATACAAAAGAAATTCTGGGTGTGTAAACTAGAGTAACTTTCAAGTAAAAGATCATACCATGGTATAGTTCATGCTCTTGTACTGTCCTCAAATGATCAGCTTGGCTTATACACCACGTAATTAACACCGTGTAAGAATTGATTTAGACGTAATAATTTAACGGTAATTCTTACTTGGTGAATCATAGCATGAACCTGATATAGCTAAAAAAATTTTTTTGATCAATCATTTTGAACATTATGAATAAAATATGAGGCACAATAATGATGTAACGCATACATCTCGTATAATCAAACCCGACCCATCATTCAAGGATTTAGTATTATTGACAGAAATATATAGCTTTCTCCACGTTGGTTTTAATATATAGTAGCACTCGTTTGACAAAAAGCGTCTATAATACTGCATCAATTGTTTATCATAAACTACTTTGACATCATAGCTAACTCATCACTATCAAGCATATCAAACTATGCACCATTATTAAACCCTGTCTACACCGTTTTAAAAACTAATCATCTGTGATTTATACTTGAGAACTATAAAAAAAAACCCTGGCTAAAGAATACATTCACTACTCTTTTCTTTACTATTTTCTTTTTTCTTTTTGAAAATGGCTACTGGTCAACGCCTCTTTATTGATGCTTTCCGCGACATGCAACGTGCTGTCAAAACTTATCAAGACGCCAACTACCCTCCTACTGATGTAATTGAACATCATGATAATTTTACTTTGGAGGCTGAATTACCTGGCTACACCAAGAAGAATATCAAGATTAATATGGTTGATACTCATACTTTAGTCTTGAGCGGCTCTATTGACGATGATGATTATGAAGCTCATCATCCCAAGAAATCTAACTACGTTATATGTGAAGCCCATGGCGAGTCTGTTGGTCCCATTTGTAAACGCTGTGAGGCTGGTCTCAAAAAGACTGAGGAAGATCAGGAAAGAGACTCTCAGGCTGTCAAGGTGGAACAAGCTCAGGCTGCTGAGGTCCAAACCGCCCAGAAACGTGAGGAGGCTCAACAAGCTGATAAGTCTACTGATGTTCAAGCTTCCAAATCTACTGACACTCAAAAGTCTGTAGTCGAGAAAGCTAAGGACGCCTTCAGTACTCAGGCCAAGAAGCTTGAAACCAAGGCCAAGAAGGTTGAGGCCGGACAAGCACACAAGGCAGAAGAAGCTCAAGCCAAGAAGGTAAAAGAGGCTCGCGTTACCAAGACTCAAGATAAAAAGGGTGAGCAAGCTAGAGAGTCTCAAAAAGAAAATAGTCGTCAGCGCATATCCCAATACTTGATCAAGGAACGTAATCAAGCTGACTCTTTCTCCAGAGTTTACACTTTCCCTAATTATATCCAAACTGAAGGTATCAAAGCTCGCTTTGAAGACGGCATCCTCAAGGCTATTATTCCCAAAATCAATGTCGAGGAGCATCAACGCATCAATATTGATTAAGTTTCTTATCACTTCTTTCTCACACCAATTAGTGCATTCATATATATCACACAAACTCTAAAAAAAATCTATGAAAATCAATAAAAAAAAAGCTTTACTTTGCTAACAAACATTACGATATATCTTGGTCCTCCTTTTTGAAACTGCTACATATCGCCGAATGAATAATGAACCGGATTCTGAACTTGTCTGTTGTTTTATCACGAACAAATAAAAAAAAGGGACCCTGTCAAGCTAAGGAAATGTCTATCACTTCTCTATGTATTAAGTATCCGCTCGATTGTCTCTTATTGTGTTACATTATGTATTAATTTAGGAACGTGCACTTTTCATATGATAATTCTACGTGTCAAATTTTTGGGGCTATATTTTTTATTGAAAATAAAGTATCCATGTATAGATAATTGTCACAACACATCGCGTAATGATGGGGGGAAAACAGGTACTTTACCCCCAAGTGTTGGAAAATTCATGCCACTTCAAGCACCGTACAGCACATGACCAGGGGTTAGAGAGAAAAATAAATAAAAAAAAGCTACATCATCTAGTTTGTGTTACTTTCTTTATATAAAAGTCTAATTCTTTTCCCTTTTTTCATTTTTTTTTTTTCATCTTATACCTATTTGTTTAAAATGCCCTCTGCCGTAAGTTTGAAATAAACACGAAAAAAAAAAAATATCTATTAACTCTTTACATAGCAATTCAACACTGCTGCCGACGAAGCCCAAAAGCTCACCACCAAGCCTTCCAACGACCAACTCTTGGAATTATACGCTTTGTTCAAGCAAGCTACTGTTGGTGATAACGAAACCTGTAAGTATTTCCGGAAAAAAAATGAAGCGTGTGAAACTTGTGCTAATGTCTATTCATGTTACAGCCAAGCCCACTTTCGATATCAAGGGACGTTACAAGTGGGATGCTTGGACCAAGGTTAAGGGTAAATATAAGGAGAGAGAGAGAGAGTGTGTGTGTGTGTGTGTGGAAGGGCTATAACGGGTTTTATAATCTAACACGCCCTGTCTTTTAGGTACCTCTCAAGAAGAAGCCGAGCAAAAGTACATTGCTCTCGTTGAGTCCCTCAAGGCCAGTCAATAAATTGACTACAGATTCCCTTTTTATTAGCAATAAAAATCACATGTCTTTTCCCTCTGATCTATCTGAGGATTTTAAGCGCACTTTAAAGTTTCCTGCCGTGGTATGGGGTTGTAAGAACAAGTTTTATGCAGTGGCTACTTAAAGAGGTGGGAATATTCAATAATGAACATCCTACAGCCCCATTATTCATGAGATCCCATTTTTTATATACAAATCTTTCATACCACTTATAAAAGACTACATATGTCCAAGAGAATAAGAAAGGTTTGTCGAAAATGATGATTGTCGCTATTAAGCGCATGATATCATTCTATCAATGATATACACGTATTAGATACCTATATAATTGCAGCCAAGCAAGACGTGTACGCGCATTTAAAGTACGGAGGATTCATAATACTTTTTAAATCGTCTTATAAAGGGTTGATGGTAAGCTGGACTACTAACCAAGAGCAACAAAGGTAGACAGCAATACACTTGTATGGTTGTATAACAACTAATCTGTGATAGTTGCAGGTTTACCTTACTACATGATCAGCAATGTGCTCTCGAGAAGTAGCTTTACTTCTCATAGAAATCCATCGTTATTGATATTGTGCGTATTTAAACTGCCCTCCCCCCCCCCCACAAATAAAGTTCCTTGGGCTGAGCATGGAGAGAAGGCACTTGTACTGAATAAGTTATAGAATAATCCCGATTTTCTTTATAAGGAACCGGATGCAGAAGCAGATCAAAGATCTGTAAATGAAAAGATAAATGCTGAGCAGATAGTTCCTATTTGTTTCTCTTCAAATAAAGCAGTGATGCTTTTTTTTATCACACACCAGCCTTTTTCAATTGGACACTGTTTAATCGGTACCTGAATACGATAACTGCTGCTAGATCAGTAACAAAGATGCGTGGGAGTACAAATCGAAATATTTTTGTCAAGCATAAGAGCTGGATCAGTGTATGAAATCCATAGCAGTTCAAAATACTGTAGAAATATGGGTCATCATATCTGTGAGTGCATAAATGTGTATGTTTGTTAATTCCTCTGGCTAAAAATACGTCATTAGTGTGACTCCTAAGTTGCAAATTCGAAGGATAAAGTATTTTGTGTATGTGTGTGTGTGTAGATATCCCCTTTGTGACCCCATTATAATTATTAATAAACCAACAACAACAAAAACCACCCGTTCTTTCTAAATGGAACCAGCCAAAACAAGGGATGAACATGAAGTTGATGAATTATTGGACGAGTTTGATGAGAAGGTAAAACTTCATGTAGATGAAGTTCCAGATGAGTTGTAAGCACCCTGTTTTTATTTTGCAGCCCTGTTTTTTAAATTTTTCTTTTTTTATGTACCTAGTCAAAACAAAGATACAAATAATGAACCCGTGATGTCTATGCCTATCCATACTGAAGAAATGGACCATATTTTCAATCAATTTAATGGTAAACTAAGGCACAGAAAGGCATAATTAGCGGACGTTTAATTGATGTATAAATAATCTAGAAGAAACGGATTCCTCCACAACTCAAATGAGACGCCCTTCCCTTTCCAATGATTTGCAAATAGTAACAGATATACCTCAACAAGAAATACCCTTTGATTTTAATCGATTTTTAGAACAAATGAGAAGTCGTAATTCGAAGCCAATCACTCGTTATTTCAAGAGGTAAAAGTCGAATTATCATCTATAGTACATCATCTTGACTGGGGAATTTTTTAGTTTTTTGCAAGCATTTGACCGCAGACCATGGACTGCCAATGAACAGATCAAGATTATCCAAGACTTCTTGGACGTAAGCCTATTCAACATAGCAAGCGACATAGTTGCTAATACATTTTTTGTTAGTTTATATTTATAAAAATGAGAGAGTGCGATATTTGGAAAGACATGTCCGAACAAGAATTTGGAAATGCAAAGGAAGGAATGGAGAAGTTAGTCATGAATCGATTATACCATGTGTAAGGGGGAAACATAGCTGCTGGTTTCATCTTACTTGTTATTCACCCTTTTCCCCTATAGCACATTTTGTCCAAATACAACAGACGATAAAGAAAGAGACGAGATTTTACATCAAAAAATAAGTATATTTCGATGGATCCGTGAAAAACACTTGGACATACCAGAGACAGAGCATAATGAATCATTTCTATCTTTTGCGGAATCTGGTGAGTGATCCCAGCTGTGCCTGAAAACTATAACTAACACATGTGTAGAAATATTGAAAATCAACAACTATAAAGCTCCCCGAGACAAACTAATTTGTATCCTAAACTGTTGTAAAGTCATATTTGGATTAATCAAACATGTGGAAGGTGATGCTGGTGCAGATAAATTCTTGCCGATTTTAATCTATGTCGTGATTCGAGCTAATCCACCTAGACTAGTATCGAATGTCCAGCAAGTGCTTTCTTAATTTATTTTCGTTATAATGATCTAACAATTCCGCATAGATACATCTATCGCTTTCGAAATCCCGAACAACTTCAAGCAGAATCTGGCTATTATTTAACCAATTTGGTAACACACCCATTTTTAGAATAGACAACTGCAAACTAACCAAAAATAGATGGGCGCTATATCGTTTATTGAAACAATGGAGGCTAATTCATTATCCATTACAAAAGAAGAGTTTGACATGCAAGTGTTCTTGGCCCAATTGTAGTTTTCCATTCTCATATTCTCTATAGGAACATTGAAAGTACTATGACTGAACTACAACAAGAACGCCCATCTATTTTATTAGACAAACAACAGATTAATTATGAAAATGCCGTTCATCCATCACGTATACAGTCTCAACCCTTATTGGATCCTGCTAAAGCATCAGCACTATTAGAACGAGGCAGTCTATTTGCACAAAAGACGATGCAACGACCATTGAGTTTTGTTGGCAAGATATTCCAAGGACTAAGTGATACATCTGCTACTAGTAGCAGAGCGGAAAGTCCGGTAGAAGAACACCAAGAAACACCTCTTCTTCCACCCAGACCTATTCCGGATCAATTGGTTATGCAAAGACAGCAGTTCGATTCTAATCTTGAAACGCTGAGTAATATGTTTACCAACGTAGATACCAACGTATGTAAACTCATTTTAAATGCAAATCACGGGGACTTGGCCAAATCCGTAGATCAGTAAGTTAGTGATTTAGCGCGTTATCTGATATATTAACCATGACATAGCTTGTTGGACATTTCAGGTACTCATGACACCAATACAGCCATTAATAACGCCCTGTTTTTACAAGCCTCTACTCCAGCCACTGTCCCCAACGATACTCACTAATCCAAATAAAATACCTATTATTATAATGCTTGGCATAATTGATGGAAATTCTCAAAATGACTCGTGTGACGTAATTACGATTGAGTGGTCTCACAAACTATATAAATCCGGATTTTTTTTTTCTTTTCTTGTTTTGATCTCATTCATACTCTTTTCTCTTTTTATTAATAACCAAAAATGTCTACACCTGATAACGACGATGTCAATAATGTTGACAAAATCCCCACTGAGCAAAAAGGTGCTTTCCACTCGTTCTTAAAGTCGTTGGCTTCTTTCTCTGGCGATCTCTCTTCTTTAACGTGTCCTGCATTTCTTTTGGCACCCGTATCATTAATTGAATATACGTAAGTAGTCTGTTGATAGGAAGGAAAGGGAATGTTGAATTTATCAGTATTCTAACGGTATTTTTTCGTGCAGTGAATATTGGACACAGCAGCCGGAGCTCTTCACCGCCATTACCAAACCAGATGATGAGGTGGAACGAATGGTGTCTTTTGTGAGATGGTTTATATCTTCTTTAAATGCCTCTTTTTCTCGTCGTGTACCTAAAGGAGAATGGGAAAAGAAACCTTACAATCCAGTGTTAGGAGAACAATATAAGATGGCTTGGGGTGACGTTGGAGGAAGTGGTGAAACTGATGTAATCGTTGAGCAGGTGTCTCATCATCCTCCTGTGACTGGATTCCGTATTGTTAATAAGACGTCTGGTTTGTCCTTGAATGGCCATACTGGTCAAAAGACTCGTTTCTCTGGTACTTCGTTAATTGTGGATCAGGTCGGTCAAAGTCTAGTCACTTTGCATCAACGTGATAATGAAAAATACTTGTATACATGTCCTTCCATTACTGTCAATGGCATATGGTATGCAGGTAAGATAAGCCATACATGTCTTGTTACACGCGAATTTAATTCCTCTTTAAGCTCCCTATGTTGAATTGACCGGTACATCTTACATACAATCATCCACTGGTTTATACTGCTCCATTGAATATACTTCTCGTGGTTGGATTTCTGGAGAACGTAACCATTTCAAATGTTATCTTCGTCGCAATGGAGGTAGTGCCAAGGAATATATCTACAAGATGGAAGGCCAATGGAGCGGCAAGTCTACTATCACACCCTATGGTTCCAAGACATCATCACCTTTCCTTGACGTCACCTCTTTGACTCCTGCTCCTATGTTTGTCAAAGACATTGAAGAACAAGGTGAACTAGAGAGTCGTAAGATCTGGCAAAAAGTGTCGGAAGCTATCAAAGCCAACGATACCAATTTGGCTAGTTTGGAAAAGACAAAGCTGGAAACTAAACAGCGTGAAGAAAAAGCAGCCCGCCAAGAGGCTGGTCAAGAATGGGAGCCTCACTATTTCCAATGGATTGAAGATGAACCAAATGTATCCACACTCCAACGTATGTTACTTTCTACAGTCAAGACTAAATATACCCCGGCTACTAATGGTAACTGGGTGTTTAAAGGATAAACTATTAGGTGGTGCATAATAAAAATAAAAAAATTACGTAAAACAAGTACACATTAAAATACCCTAAAGATAAACAAGAATTGTTTTTTTTGAAATTGTTCGGTATACAGAATTAAAAGATGTACTACTTGAAAATTTACTGCCGAGCAGAACAATAGGGCGTCGTCTTGACGTAACCTTCTCATCTGCATTCGGAAAGAAAATAATCTCAGAAAGGAACACAAGACACGCTAATGGGCGGGTTTAAAAAAAATATTAATCTTAATTTTGCCGTCTTGCCCAGCGCAGGTAAATTTCTGTTTTTGAGAGAAATTTTCGTGTTTTAATGCTGGTTTCAGATGCATGAGATTAGATGCATAGAAATATGTGGCGTTGTTTTTACAGGACACACGCGCTGAGTGTTTGATACGCAGACATCTCAATAAAGTTATATACGTAGTAACTATTCGTGTACGAAGACTGGACTACAGTATAACAGTTTAGCAATAGAAGAGTGAGAGACAAATAACTGACGAATAGTTAACGTTCTTACCCTAATATATTTATAAGCCCTTACAAATGCTCTTCTAAATAGAATGTTATCGAATAATATGCTTGTCTACACTCTTTCCTATACGCGTGCTTTGAAATCTATCGTCTATCCGATAGAATCATTGGTCAAGATAGTAGGGTTTCCTTTCAGGTTGTTCTATCCGGGATGCCCATACTGGCCTATACAAAGAGCTCTAGTACAACAACCTTATCCAGACAATCAGGCCGTTTTTTACCAGATTTATTTCATTGGTCGCTTTCTCGGAGGTCTAAATCAATCAAGATAAAGGCAAGAATTGGGGGGAAAATTTACAATTTTTTTTTCCCTTTGTTTCTTTTACAACATACAAAAATGTCCCAACCACGAAGATCATTCTCCAAGGGCCCTATGACCGGCTCAGACGCACAAATTGAAGCTATCGAGGAGTTAAGACAACATTTCAAATTATCCACAGACGAGCTCAAGAAATTTCGCGATGATTTACGTACCGAGATGGACATTGGTCTTAAATCGGATGAATCCAATATGGGTATGCTGCCTTCCTGGGTATTCAAACACCCAACTGGTCAAGAAACTGGTGAATATATCGGTCTCGAACTAAGTGGTAAGTTTTAATGCAAAAAAAAAAAAAAATCCCCGCTTTGAACCCGAGTCAAACTGACGTACATATCGTGTAACTGTAGGCTCCAATATTCGTATCTACCTCGTCAATTTGCATGGTCAAGGTCGTATCAGCACGCGTCAACAAAAGTACGTTATTGCCGACCATTTAAAGAAGGGTTCCATTACACACATGATGGATTTCCTGGTAGAGTGTGTCGATTCTTTCTTGTCGTTTGTGGGTAAATATGACATTAGAACTCCTTTGGCATTGGGTTTCGTATTATCGTTCCCCTTGGAGCAAACTGCTATCAACAAGGCTGTCGTTATTCAATGGACAAAGGATTTTGAAGTGACTGGTGCTGACAATAAGAACATTGCCGAGCTTTTACAAATTGGATTCAGACGTCGTCACATTAATGTCAATGTCGAGGCCGTTGTCAACGGTGCTGTAGGTTGTCTCTTGGCTCACTCTTACCGTAGTCTGGATACATTAATGGCTTGTACTATTAGTACAGGTACAAACGCCGCTTACTGGGAAAAGGTTGAAAATTTCGAAAAAGTCAATTTCCAGCTTCCCGCAAAGGCTGATGGATATACACCAATCAACACCGAATGGGGAGCTTTTGCTGATTCCAACCTTGCTCTTTTACCTCGTACCTTTTATGATAACCGTGTTAACCGTCAATCTGTCAACCCCGGTGTTCATGTATTTGAAAAGATGGTATCCGGGCTTTATTTGGGTGAAATTGCTCGTATTATTCTAGTTGATTTCCTCGATCGTCGTCTTATTTTTGACGGTCAATATACCAATGAGTTAAACACTCCTTATCGATTTGAAGCTTCCTATATGAGCGCTATTGGTGCTGATGATACACCCGACTTGGAATCTACAAAGCATATTCTTGAATCCATCATGAACTTCCCATCTACCACGCTTTCTGATCGTCAAATCACTAGAACCATTTGTGAATTGGTTTCCCAACGTGCTGCTCGTCTCGTAGCTGCTGCCATGAGTGCCATTATTGACAAGACCAATGCTTTGGATCAAGGTTTAACCATTAGTAAGTATCCAGAAAGGAGAGAATTGTTAAAAAAAGGGTGTAAATTCATTTTTACTTCTTTAGGTATGGAAGGTTCTGTCTATGAACATTTCCCCAACTTCCCTAGACGTGTGAATGATGCTTTGAAGGGTATTTATGGTGACGCTGTTGATCATATCAACGTTGGTGTAAGTTTTTAAAACAATGAAAAGAAATCACAAACCTAATTCCATTCTATAGATCACTCGTGATGGTAACGGTATTGGTGCTGCTTTAGCTGCTATGCTTGCTAGTACCCAAAAATAATTTCTTGTTAGATAACATGTATAAACAATCCTCTTAATTGCATAATAAACATCTTTGGCATCTTGATATTAGTCATTTTATCAAGCATATTGATGCCGTGTAACTGTAAGCTAATAAACTGTCAATGGATTAAGAATCAACGGGAAAGGCTGGATTATAAAATACATGTGTAACGTGGACGAAAAAGGTGTAATTGAGTCAAATAGTTTTTTTTCCGTAACTTGTGGTTGGTACGGCTAGATGTGAGTGCATGTTGATTGACCCGTCAGAAACATAAAAATAGAACTTCATAATCCAATTACGATTTTTAAAAGTTCATATTATTTTCAATGCATACATGTTATCCAACACGTAGACTCTTGATTGGAACCGAAAAGATAATGTTGAAAAAAAAAATACTGCCATTTTGAAGAAGATAATCTGACCAAATATCAAAATGGTTACAAAGGTTCTTTATTCAAGCATTTAGAGAATGCATCGATCGAGTGCTTGACAAAATTTTGTATATGGTTAAGAGGAACATCCTCGCTCCTTCAATAAACAGGTTTTTAGCAGAAGTATGGTCACTCACCAACAGACTTTCAGAGGTGCGATCAGAGGATGTATATTCCTTGCGAATCAGAGTGCGAAAACGATAGTTTTGTGATATCACTTTATTCAGAGCAGAAGAATGATGTCTAAAATACAAAACAGAAAGAGGATTTACAGCAACGAATAAAATATCCAAACTACAGCCGATCATTAGAAAATCGATACAGCAAGTGTGAGAGAAACTAAATTGATACATTTCCCTGAACGGTCTACCATACTCTTCATATGAACAGAACCCAAGCATGGTACTAAAAGAAGCAAGATAAATTTTAGGTTGTTTAATGACCCAAACTCAATTTATCTTGCCCATTATCCACTTTCCTTGAATGTTTAGGTACCATTTTTTAGCTTACTGCTTTTGTCAAAGCTCAATTTTTTTATATAAACCCTGACCTTTTAATTCTTTATTACTCAATTGACTATAAACACTCCTCGAAAATTCCCTCTTGTTTGCTTCACTTGTTTGAGCAAGAAACTGAAAGTTTGTTGAAGCAATGTTGACGTTGAAGACATAAGAGTACTTGTTACCAAGTAATATGGGGTTACCTACCCTTGTGTTCAAAAGCCTCGGGTTATTAGCCCTTTTAATGTTTTCAGCCACGTCAAAAAGCTTACCGAAGCAACTGGGGAGGGTTCATACCCTCTCAATTCCACTGCCTTGTCTGTGCTTTACAAAGCTCAGATGACGGAAGAGCCTCAAGAGAATAACAAAGCTGGACTATGGCCTGAATAATAAAAGCGAAGGTCGAAGACATCATGACTTTCTAGCGTTTTTAAAAGAAGACAACAAAATAGTGAAGTCATGGCTCAGAGATTGGACAGCCTTTTTACAAGCAAGCGTAATTAGCCAAAAGCTCCTCTAATTCTTAAAGTATCAATACAGACATGAAAGAATCGACTATTCACGGCTTTTCTTTTGGAAACATCAATAACTTTTACAATGATACACAAAAAGAGAGAGGATGAGGAATTCGAAAACCCTCCTGCAAAGAGATACAATAGGTAAACGATGAAAGCAATGATATATTGATCATATCTCTTATTGATCAATTTTTGATACCAGTGCGGTTCTCTCAACTGAAGCCCTTATGCATGCTATTGATTGTGCCACCGAACAGCCCGATGTTGCGTTTTGATGATGATTCTTTGCACAAGTACAGTTTGGAACGGCTGGGAATTACACAGTGTGGAAAGATGTCGCAATATCAAGACTGTTACCCTCCTGAAGTATATAATCTACTTGTATATAATCCATCTACTAGCGTCATTCCTGTCACAAATAATGCTTGGATCTTTGACCCTATATTCGACGAGACCTGCGATAAGTCATTAATGTCAAGAAAGTTATACCAAATTGACAATGACCCTCAAATATTCACAGTGACCTCTGTCCTTGAAATCCGCATGAAGTCAATTTTTGCCGGCGTTTGTGTCACTGATGAAGAAGCCAACTACTCCCACTATGTCACTTGGCCTTTACTGGGCACTATTGTTGTCACTGTTGAGCTGAAGTCTCATTGTGGTGAATATCATTTGACAAGGAACTTTCCCAAAGAAATATTCGCAGCAATGAGCACTACAAATCTGATGACTGTATTTTGACTCTCATTGATGGTGTTCATATTGATTTGGTGCTTCTAGAGGTGTCTGGTCGGTTCAAACTTGACGAGAGCAGATTTGTAAAGGATGTTAAAGCTGGACACGGATTAAATGCTTTTTAAACTCCCAATTGGTCAATATTTTGAGTCTCAATTGGTAACTCTTTATTACAACGTCTTGCTTCGTTTAATTTGATTATGGATTCTAGCATAGTCTTTTATGCATCAACTTATACCCTCGCACTTTAAGAGGTGTTTGAATTATTTTTGAATGAGCCATCAAAGCCTATTCCTGAGGAAATTAAAGTCCGTCTCAGTCAAATGAATCAAATATTGAACACTTTCCCTGAGAAATACGCAGTGATGTGGATTGTAGGAAAGATGTATCATGCAAAACAACCTATCAGTAATGGCCAGTCTGAGAGTGAAGGGGCATCTGTTAAAAGGAGAATAGTTGTATTGCATTCTTGGTACAAGACTTACTTTTTTCACCGAAGCGGTGAAAAAAACCACCCAAAGCGTCTACAAACGAACAGTCTACAATTGCCAGACTTCTTCAAAAAGCATCAAAGAAAATTGGCTGCCCTGCAAGTATGAAAATTACTTGTTACAAAAATGATCCCAACAATGTCTTTTTCACTTTTCAAAAACAACACAATCATCAAATTGGGACTAAAGAAGACTTCTGCTTTTTGCCAAAGGTTTTTTTCATGCAGAAGCTTGCTGAAGGATATGAGTGCAGGGATGTTCGCGTATCTATTCAACGTCAACTAAACAGCTACATCCAAAATCATTTTCGTATTATTATGGCTGGTCATCAAAGTAGCAGTCAAGATATTATTTATAGAGATCAAGTTATAGACTATAATGAGGTATATAACCAATACAAAAAAAATCAAGAGGCAGGTTATAAAAAGCATCATGATCAGCATGGATCCGTTAGATTATGGTCGCAAGGCTTGTCAAACGAGAAAGGGTATAATGTTTATGTCGGAAACGACTTTAATACAAACTTTACTTCTGCTTTCTTATCTCCTTGGCAGAAAAACTCTGTTTCAATGCCTATACTGGTGCTTAGATGCTACTCACAAAACAACAAGTAACAACAATTGTTTACTATATACAATCGTTGTTCGCCATCCAGTCACTGGTACTGGTTGCCCAGTTGCATATTGTTTCACAGCAAATCACGCTGTCACCCCAATTGTCGAATTCCTAACTTTCCTAAGAAATTTGGGATGCAAAAACGTAGATCATTATACCACACAGTACTGTTGCGAAAAGACCAACATGACCTATTAATTTCAAATGTAATCGGACTCAATAATATTTAAGCGCTTCACGAGGAACTCCTAGATAAATATGTTAACCAAAATAAAAAAATGGAGAAGAATTTATTTATTGAATTAACCTACATCTTCAGAGTGAGTATCTAATAATCACATCTGACTTGCTTTGACAGCTTACATTCTTAACAAGCTTTTTGAGGTCAGTTAAATTTGAGAAGAAAAGAAGGGGCTTCATCATACGCTGTTAAATTATTGCCCTCGTCATCATATACATTTTCTCTTCCGCTTTCGCGATAAAAGGCTATGCTAGAATCCATAATCAAATTAAACAAAGTAAGAAGTTGTAGTAAAGAGTTACAATTAATTTATCAAGTGACCAATTGGGGGTCACAAAAGTGCCAATCGACGGCGGAAAGACAGTAGAACAAAAATTAAATGTTTCTCTCCTAATCTAATCAAGATCAAATATTTTTATTGGTAATATGTGATTTTATATAATAGTACCGCTGTAATTTGTTTAATACATACATAAAACATACCTATGGATAGATACAAAACTTATTCTTCAGCAGAAGCTTTTTGATACTAGAATTTTTGTAATTTATAAGGTACAGGTATATAAGTTGAGATATTCTATAGTGCTTTTCAAATAACAAAAAGTTTAATCGACAACTTTGTTTAATTGTTTATATAAAAGAAGGCTTATGCACCATCAGGTTTTTGCAATGCTGAGCGCTCTTGGTTTGCAACAAATTGGTCACTGTCGTCAACAGCATTGGGTAACTGGGTCTTTGAATCGTTTTGCATAAGCCTAGGAGTTAAAGCATCTGGCACTAGTAATTCAACAACAGTTGTACCTTCATCTGATCGGGGAGAGTATCCATTAGGCCGTGAAGGACTATTGGCGTATTTCTGTTCAATTTCATCCCAATCCACTTCCATCAAAGCCTCTTCCATTTTCTTTGCAATCTTTCTTTTCCTTATGATCCAGAAAACAATAGCAGCAATGGCCAAAAATCCCTTTCAAGCATCAATATTAATATATCTATATTTGTCCCAACTTGAAATGTTACTCACTGCAGCTGTAACTCCAACAGCAATGCCAATCATTTTCCCTTGCGAGCTTGATTTAACTTCATTATTGTTGACTGTAGTTGTTTCATTACGTTTTTCATATGTCTCGTTTAAAGTGATATTAAGAGGGTCTCTTACGTTTAACATTAATATCGATAAAGTGGCTTCTGTCAGTTTTTCTGTAATTCCGAAAATAATAAAAACCGTTTTATAATCTACAACCACCGCTAAGTAGAAGAAAAAAAAACGGTCGTATACATTGAGCATCCTGATCATTCTTATTCGATATATATTTTCTATAGATACCCGAATGCTGTGTTCTGACTAGCACTACACCAGCAGGAGCAAAAATATTTTGTTGAGTCCACTGGTAGGTATCCAGATCCAAGGTATAGCAGTAATCAGAACTAACTATACAATATATCTGATATTAATATATTAGCTATTACAAGTATACGCTATTTAGTATTACCAGTGTCATTAATAGATGTGCCTTGACCTCCGTAGACAAGAACATGTCTTTGATCAGTCCCCACTATTATAATGCAAATCAATGTTAGTCATTTATGTGGTATAAAAGCCATTCTTACGTAATGTAACCGAATGACCAAACCTTGGAGTAGGGCCTTGTCCGATCAATGCTTGAGATCCCCATTCACCCGTAGTAAAATTGAAGGTCATAGAGCTTGAAAATGTGGTAGCAAACGCGGTTTTTCCTGAGGTATCTTTAACTACACCACCAAAAAAAAAGATGCAATTGCTTTTAGTATCAAAAATCGATTTTTGGTGGTATGGAAAACCCAGAGGTATGTTATTTTGGGTGGGATAAATCGACCAAGGCTAATAAAATTAGTTCTTTGTAAGTTAAGCAAGCTTCGTTGCAGCACAAATATATCGCTTACATTTTTTTTATTTCCGATATCAAAGAAAGTTAATTTGGTATAACCAATATATCTTAAATTAGCAGTTGGGTTGTCGTAAGCAGTCATATTTAGTCGTGGAAATACGGTACTTTTATTATAATGGCTACCAAAGTTTAATGTTAATAATAATGTTATCAAATTGAAATCTAGTTATCTTACGTCTCAGTCCCGCCAAAAAAACCAACCCCATAATCTGGAACATAAACAGAAGATGCTCGGAAGCTGACAATAGATAAAGGTGCGTTAGCAATCAATTAAATGTTCACTTTTCACATACACTCACATTTGTCTAACACCGTATGGCTGTTCTTCATAGCTAGGGTATACCTTCCATGCAACTTCTTTTACGCTGAATGCTAGAGTCTGATATTTCAAGGCTGGCAGTATAGATTCTGTGTTGCCGCCGCTTACTAGAAGAGTGTTTCCGTCTGGATATTGCATATACTGTTGGTGTGATCTGTGTTGTGTGGTGTTAATGTCATTCATAGTATTGACGGTTACCCATTTGTTTTCTAATTCTTCTGCACTACTTCCACTGTAAGCTGATAAATCGAGCATACTTAAATAATCGGGATTGTTGACGGTGGCATTAGTCGGTGTTCCTCCATAACAATAAATTCTGTTTGAAAAATGACCACAAGCTACAAAACATGGGTATTATATTTAATACAAGCATAATACAATGACTACTAATTTTTGATTCAGACTTACACGCATCTGATCTGGATTGAAGATAGATTTGTGCCCTTGCACTTGTTGTGGCTAAAAGTATTGCTGCTCCCAAGCAGAAAACTTTCATAACAGCGCAGAAAATCGGAAATACAAAAGTTTTCTTTATTCTTGGGTGTATTTATAGTTATTTGATAAATAGCGTGACACGACGTATATTCAGATATTTCGCACAAAACCGTTTTAAAAATAGCAACTCTTCTGAAAGTCCAACAAATGAGCCTTTGATTAATTAGTTTAATCAGTTGCTCTATCGTACAATGCTTGTGTGTTTGTTCTCTCCTATTTATTATTATTTGAAACAATGATCTTGTACAGTTATAGAATTCTCGGCCCTTCGCAGAAGAATTTTTAGTATTGTGTTTATAAAGGTATAAGCAATTCTCTCAAACTGCGACTGCCCTTAGCCTTGCCCGTGTAACAGGGTCATTTGTGCTACAAGTTTTTTATCAAGCTAGTAAAAAAGAACTAATGTTTATGTAAACACATTAACATTGTTGGGTAGAATTTCAGTTAAAAAAGAATAGAAATTCACTTTCTGCGAGTATTTTCTTTTTCCAAACATCGGGGAACTTCACAACGCTAATACCACTAGTTATTAAACAAACCGGGTATTGTGCCACCGTCGGCCTGCTTTTCTCATTCTTTGTGTTCATAGATTTTTCTTAAAAAGTAGTTTAGGCTTATGATAGACAGGAAAGCGAAAGATGAGGTAGAATTTTTAACCTTCACGCTGATTCTACAATAAAACTTACTTTTAGGTCGTGACATTTGAAATCGTTGGAGCAACCTGTTATTCTTTGTAAAAAATGAAGAAACTGATGCGCTGTCTGCTTTTTTCTTTTCAATTGCTCCTTCTTGTTTACAACAGGTACAAACCTTAATGTTTGGAAGAATCTGGTCTTGCTATGCTACTAATAAAAACTGTAGCACCAAACGAGTAACTACCAACGCATTTTCTTTTCAATCCTATCTCAGCTCACCTTCATTAAGATTTCTTCGCTGCATTCTAGCCTGCGACGTTTAGATTTGAGGAAATACAAGAGAGAAGACAGAAAGGGTGGCTTCAAAACCTACGGTAACAATTTTTGGATAACACACAGAACAGTTCCACAAAAACAGAGCTTTTTTCAACGATGGGTTATTCAAACACGGCATTTTTTTTTCCATATAAAAGATGTATGTAAAACTTTGGTTAACTATCAAATTTTACCTTCTATATTACATTCTAAGATAGCTTGACTAGTACGGGTATGTATATTTAGAAAAAAACCGTATAAAAAAGCTATGAATTATAAGGATTTTGTATGAATAAAAGCTGCCAGGTGCATAAGGCTTAGTACATGGAGATTTGATCCTGTTTGATAAAAAAATGGCTGAACTACTTGGGGGTATTTTTAAGACTTTTGATTGGTTAATTTGTAAACTAAAATACCGTATATTTCTATGGTAAAATTATATGCTCTATCGTCTGATATGTGTACCAAAATAACTCCAGTTTTTTTATTTCTCATTATCTAAATAATAGCAATGAATTTCTATGTACAAAAAGCCTGACAAAAATGTCTTTCTTGACGTGAATTTTAGTGGTTTTCATTGCAGTTGTTTCAGATCACCGTTATACTACTAATGGTTGTTTCTAAACCTGATTCTGTCTTATTAGGGTTTATAAGGGTATTAGGGTAAGTATGTGCCGTTGTAAATGAAATACTTTAAATGCATCTTGACCGATAACAACCCATCCATATATAAGAACATGTCTTGAAGTATGCGCCGCTATTTACACTTCAACAAGCCAAATCACATATATTTGAAATTCGCATGCTTACTAAAGCAGGCCACGCAAGCATAATTGTCCTTTTTAGTTGAACCTAATCATGAAATACAGGGCTCGTTTGTCGTATTTTCAGAATAATTACCGTTTTTTACTAATGAATATGGCAAACGATATAAAGGGGGTGGAATATAATTCCCACGAGGCAAATGATAGATTACGGACAGTTCTTTAAGAAAGATAGGCATACGAACGGTCCGATCCACCCGCTCACGATAGCCCTTGCATACGATAAACACCCTTTTCATTACCAAGAGTATGATCTAAATATACAGCAGTACGAAAAACCCTACAAGCAAAGGAGATGTTGTTTGCTTTGGTGAAATGATCCGAAACGTTTGCCAATAGGTCATGAAAGAGGTCACGCATTACAATCATTTTTTACCAAATCGGGGAGAAATTGTTGTTATAAAAGTCCATTGTTTTCTACTTGCCCCTTTTCTATTTATTTTGCTTTGCGGTAATCATGAAATTTTTACGCAAACATGACAATGATGAGAATACACGATTATTAGTTGAGGTGGTTAAGGATGAAGGAGATCATGACAAGTATAAATTGGTGTACTGGGTAAGCCAAAAGAGTGCCATTGCGGGTTAAATGATCTTTTCAAAAACTCAACATGTCCTTGTAGATCTACTTTATATACGGTGTTGCTATGCTATTACCTTGGAACGGTAAGTTTTGTTGTTTTTAATTTAATTGTTGTTACTAATATGGAAGCAGTGTTTATTACGGCGTCCGAATATTTTGCAAAACGGTTTGCAGGAAGCCCTTATGAGGAAACCTTTCAAAATTATTTCTCAACATATTCCACTACTACCAATTTGTTTACTTTTGTCTTTATATTATGGATACAGAACAGGGTAAATGAGACACTGTATGTGTATGTGTGTGTATTGTTCTCATATTCAAAAAAATAGTCTACGTTCAGATTGAATTCGTTTATTCCCATCTTTTTAAATACAGTGATCTTTGGTGTACTGGCTGTGACGGTAGAGACAGACATTAGTGGATCGGGCTATTTCTGGTTCATCATGGCTTTGATTGTCTTGACCGGTGCAACTACAGCTTTCTTCCAAAATTCTGTGTTTAGTGAAGCCAGTCAGTTGCCGCCAATGTATATGCAAGCCGTGCTCAGGTAAAGATAATTTACATGTTTACAACCTGTAATCCTTATAATAACACCAATTTTTTCTTTTTTCTAGTGGACAAGGTAAAATAGCGGATCATCCATTAAGAACAAAAAAGAAAAAAATCTAACACATTCACGCATGATAGGTATTGCAGGTGTGATTGTTGCAGTGTCTTCGATTTTAAGTGCGATTGCAGCCAATAGCAATGACGTACCGGACGAATCTTCCATCAGCCGGTCAGCATTTTTATACTTTTTGTCAGCGTTTTTGATCACCACGGCATCCTTAGTGGGAAGAGTAGTGGTAGTCAGACTGCCCTTCTATCGTCGTCAAATGAACCTCAAATCACTAGCAGAAGAGATTGTTCAAGAAGAAGCCGAAGTGCAAGATGTCGAGCCAGTTAAGGTATTGGATGTTTTACGTAAATCTTATGGACTTGTGTATGCAGTGGGATATATCTTTATTATTACCTTGATGCTTTTCCCGTCGATTACATCATTGATCAAATCTGTGCAGAGAGACAGCCAAGCAAACCGATTCTTTGATGATGATATTTTTGTCGCTTTCCATTTCCTGCTGTTTAATGTGGGAGATTGGGTGGGTCGTACAATGCCTATTTCACGATACTTCCAGATCTTCCAGGTAAGGTACTTGGTGCTGTTGTCGACGGCCAGAACAGTGTTTATTCCGTTATTCTTGTTATGCAATGTGATTGTTTCGGATGAGCGTAAATTACCAGTGCTTATCGGGAGTGATTTTATCTATTTTGTGCTGATCTGGCTATTTGCGGTAACGAACGGATGGATCTGCAGTCTAGCCATGATGTCTGCACCTCAACTAAAGACAATCCGGGGCTCGGAGAAAGCAACAGTGGGCAGTCTAATGAGCTTTTCTCTGATTGTCGGTTTGGCCATTGGCGGCTCACTCAGTTTTATTGCTAGATGGATGGTTTAGATATAAATAAAAATTTACAACAGAACCTGTTTGTTAATTGAACGGGGGTGGAACAAGCCCGCTAAACCCCTTAAGCTTCAACCCCCAAACTCTCGATTTGTTTTTTCCTTTTTCTTCTCTTTTTTTTTTTTTTTTCTTTATTTTGCTTTCAGAAACAATCGCCATGAATCAAGTACCGTTTACGAGCCACCTGGAGATGTGGTCTCCCTCTCCCTCTATTAGTAATTTCAGTGCAATCACACCCACAGCAGTGTATACTCGCCTGTACCACCACGAGCCTGTGTTCTATCCGTCTGACTGTATTCTGTGCGGACTGCCTCATACCCGAATGGCTGTCAGCACAGTGGGCTTACCCGCCATAAGCACACCAGCACCATCGCCTCCTCGACGACGATCAAGGACAATACATCGAAAGCAAAAGAAGTACATTTCCGTGATTCGATTTGCGCTTCAGAAATTCGTGCGTATTTGTTCGATGGCTTTAAAAGTTCCTTTGACTAAAAGACATGTCTACCCAATAAAAAGAGCGGAGTGTCAGCCTAATATACAAACAAGGAGTTAAAAAAAAAATAGAGTTCCTGCAAAACTAAAGTCTACACTTGTAATAAACTCACTTTCTTTCTTTATATGTATCTATATATTCTCTATTGTAATAACCTCTGATGTTTCCTTTACAACGATTAAAACATTATATATGTTGCATAAAAATAAACAATGAAATCTCGGGCGGTAGTTTAATGCAAACAACGAATGACACAAATTCAAATAAGACGAGACCATCTTTTTTTTTTCGAAAAAAACGCCCACGTTCCCTTTTTTTTTTTTCTCTCACAATGCCACTTCGACAAAGCTCTATCCACTCTTGTAAGTCTGTTTCGTTTGATGAAATGGATACGGTTTATTACACACACAGTGCTAACGAATATGATCGTACCGTCATGGATGAACCTCATCCGACAATCTATCAAATTGAACAGGATCCGTTGGTCGAGAGAAATACGTTTGCAAACGGAAGAAGAAGTTCTTTCGGCTATGCTGTCATTTTAACCCTTCGATCTATGAACTCCTGTAAATAATAAAAATTGTGTTTATTTAAATAGTTTATTAGAGATGGGTTTCTTTCTTTTTAAATAGCAAAGAGCCTGCTTTACTTCTCAATGTGTCTCCACAAATTTCACTATTTGCAAAAAAAAAAAAAAAAATACAATGAATACAAGCTAGAAGGATAAACAGAAGGAACTTACTTTTAAATAACTTGGTTTGTCTCTTTTGAAGAGGTTTCTTTTTGTAGACATAGGATGAAGAGTTTAAGAGGTCTTTATCGATATCAGCTAGTGCTGATTCAAATGACTATTAAACGAGTTTAAACACTTGGATAGAAACAAAGAAAGTGATGAACTTACATTAGGATCCAGTTGGCTGTGTTCGGTAATAAATTGGCGCATATCTTCACTCAAATCCTCTTCCATATTCTGGTTCTCTTGCAAGACTTCACCCAATGTGCCCTTTTCTAACTTTCGCAGCACTCGATCACGCCGTGTAGATTCGTTCAACATTGGCAATAAATAACACGTCGAAGCCTTGGAGAAGAAGCCAGGTCCCACCGAAAACGATGGGTCTTCCCAGCGGAATAAAGAAGGATCGTAGTTTCGAAACGGGTTGATTTGATGGTTTTCAATCTCGATGTCTTCCATATCATCGTCGTCATCTACGTCTATCAGTATTTCCTGTGTGGATTGTGTGGGTTGTGCAGGTGCAGTGACAGGTGTTTCAATAGGTGTATCAACAGGCTGTGAGGATCGCTGGAACGGGTTTCTGCCAAAAGATTGCTTGTTTTTACGCTTGGGCTGTGAGCTGCCTAAAATCAAACGGCTGGTCGGCTGTGTGGATGACATGTGCGGTACCTCTGTCTCCGTGAAGCTAAAGGAGGTGGTGATAGGCTGAGAAAAGCTGGTGAGCTCTGGTTTAGACACGCCTAGCCAGAATGCTTCGTCTTCTGCTAGCTTCTTTTGCTTGGGTTTTGAACTGGGATGGCTAGGCGAATGTACAAATTCGACAGAATGTTGCGCATCTGATCTCTCTGGTGACGATGCGTTGGAGGTTTGGTGTGAAAAGGTGGTATCAGGAGGAGAGACACTGTTGAACAAGGAAGCTTCTGTTTCTTGTTTCAAGGTCTTCTTCAGTTGGTTATATTTTTTATAGAATTTCTCTATATGAGAGTGTTAGTTCAAAGGATAAGCATAAACCCCTTCTTTTATTACCGATATTGGGTCGATCACTGACGTCTCGAACGGTAGGTGGACGCCCATGTTTTTTTGCAAATACGGCTTCCCAGTCTTTTAAGTCTTTTTTCGTCTTTAATACTTTTCTTTTTAAAGTCTCCAAGTCCATAGTTTTATATTAAAATGGAAAAGAAAAAGGGGGAATGTAAAAATAAATTTATTTACAATTTTTTTTGCGTGACTTTGGGTCAGTAATACGCGTCTTTCCTTTTTTTATTACACGTGTCGTGATTTTTCCTGTTATAAATACTCGCTAATTTTCCCAGAATCGATCAATGTCTCCACTAGTTGCTCACTGTAAAGTATTAGAATTAGTATGTCATTGTATACACAAAAACATCCTTTGTCCGCTTACTGTGGAAGGTAGGTACGGTTGGGATAGAACACATAATCCTGCGAAATACTCTCTAAATTAGTCACATTAGACATATAAATATCAGCAAATTTTCGAATCTTGTTTGCAAAGAATGAAGGGTTCTGATACGTTCTAAATACGCTTCCAAAGGAATGATTAAAAGAGCATTTCAATCTCAATCGGACTTGTCTTCTTTCTGCACGCCATTCTAAAATCAACGCATCTAGATCTTCTACACGGTATTCTTTTCGCCATGTTTGCGCCTTATTCAACAGGTTCTCCAAGTGAAGTAGCCACGATAGCGTGTTGCGGTAATCTGGCTCGTTTCGGATCTCAATTTCTTTAGCAAGTTCGTGAATAATTGCACCCGTATGCCACCCGTGCTGAATAGACGCGTCAGCAAGATCTGAAAACACATGGTCTCCAAAGTACAACACCTTTTGTCTATTGATTTTTTTTTAGCCCTCAAATCACTTTTGCATTATCCACACCTTACCCAGACCAGCCTGTCAACCTTGCAAAATCCTTCATGTTGCCACCTTGATACACCTCACCCGGCACAAACTCCTCAACCTTATCCCAATTGGGCTCATTCGCTCTTCGAAACGGCCTAAACGATCTATAAAACTCAGGTTTCCGTGCAGACACAACCACACAATCAAATAAATCCATCCAATCGTCACTAGATGTTAAGTAACTCATCCCTTTTGAAATAAACGGTAGCGAACTATTTGTTAATAAAAACGTCTTTTTACCGTTTTTACGCAAGTTTTCCAGGTACCCCACCAAATTGGGTGCTCGTTCTAGGTAGGCAGAGATGTCCTTCATTACAGTCTCGTGCAAAGTACCACCGATCCCGTACGTGCCTGTGTGTAATATCGACGCTGCATGACTAATATCGTCCGATAAATAGCGTGGATGAAAGCTTTTTTTTTTTATTTATGTAAGTAAATAATATTAGCATATGTAATAGATAATAAATCATTACCTCATGTTGTGGTCACGAAAGTATTGCACAATGTCGCTTAATAAGGTGGCCTGTGGGATCGAGAATAGGTCGCTTAGTTGAAACATGTTTTTCTGCAAGTAGTCCGGTGAAATGTGTCGTCCCTTATGCAGATCCATGACGATATCTATATCTTGAATGGGCTCGCGACCAACTTTTTCCTTGTTAATTTTGTTTTTAATGAAGGGTGCAGATATGCTCTTACCATAGACAGTGTTTAATTGGATATTAGCCATGTTATCAATCTTCATTAGCCAGCCATTGTCAAAGTCTAATAAAAAAATGAGTTGAGCATGTTTATAGAAATAATTGAAATTCAGTTTACCATAGTGTAATCCACGGATAGCAAAGTTGGGGTCGAATGAAAAGTCTAGCATGTGTGTATGTGAGATACTACTACATGTGGATTCAAAAAACGGTGTATACCTTTGATGTGTTTAGGGTAGCGTAATACATCGACCATGATATCACGTAAAGAATCATAAATGGTATATGACAAGTTGTCAGTATAACTTGCCAAAGTGTACTAATTGTTTGTTAGTTGTAGTATACATATACTTCAATATCAAGTAACACGAACATCATAGTCAAATCCATATACTTTTATCTTGTTCATGTTCAACTCATTATTGATAAAACTATATGTGCTTGTATTAGCAAAGAACCAAAAAAGAAAAAGAAAAAAAAAAGAGGGAGAAAGGGTTGCTTTGCATTACATTTCGTTGGGAGACGTATAACCTAAACGATAATGACCTTCTTTCGAAGTAATATGCCCATTCTTTTTCTGTTGGTATTGTCTACGTAATATCTCTACAATACGACGTCCATCTGTCGAATAATTTCGTTTCATTATTCGGAACATTTTTATGTTGAAAAAAGAAAAGAGAAAGAAGAAGAATACGGAACTAGTATTTTATTTCCTTTATTAGGGATCATCTTGATGATTTCTTTGAAAAAGAACAGAAGCACGTGACCAAATATCTGATACTGGTAGTGCTCGAAGAATGCGTCTCGTTTGACCATAAAGGCCTATGGCGTGTTTTCCCTTGACTTTTTTCGGATACAATCAGATAAAAAACCCCCCTGTCTTTCACCAGATTCACTGCAATCAAATACATTACGTTTAGTTGTGTTTGTATTTATTGATATATTATAAGATTCTTGACTATCCCGTTTCAATAGAAGACCAAGTCATGGTACGGATAAAGATGCAATGCATAACCAATCATTTGAGCGAATAAAGCGAACGATTATCGCCTGGGTGTCGCAGGTAATCAAGAAGCCATTACAAACACCAAATCCTAGTATTGCAAATCAAATTAATGTCATATAATTTACTCTCCCCAAATGTATTACTGTCTTTGTAGGATCTTGCTAAATGGTGGATGTGTTCACAATATATAATAGGAAACACTGATGAGCTGCATTGCACTAAGCTCAAAAGAGGAACAAGTCACAATAAACCACTTTTGAACACAGTCTATACCGTGTTTATGCAAAGCTCCCTTTTAAGAGGATCCCTTAGGTCATGGAACAGCCTGTGTTAGAAAATAGTAAGTAGAAACACCTTCAAAGAAGCCATAAACAAAAGTATCGCTTTGCTTAACATGTTTGGTTTCATGTAGCTGACATTAAGGTTATAAAAAGGCTTTGAGCCTTAGGCTTCAGTCTTATTAGGTTTGATCAAACATGTTCATAATTGAGTCTATAAGCAACACATATTACCTTTGTCGCGTATGAAAGTTTAAAAGAGCAAATAAGGCTTTTGATTTACAGTATTAAAAAGAGCCCACAGAATGCAAAAGACAGTAGACCTTGTACTTGATTCTAAGCCTGCAGCAAATATGATAAACAATAACATTATAAGAGTAACTTAATTTTTTTTTTAAAGATGTCCATAATTAGCATTAACATTTCTCATCGATAGCAATCGATTGTGGTCTTACAAGGCTTATTAGTTCAACAAGCTCTTAACACAATGCCTCCCATGAATTTAGGATCAAGTGTCATTAGTACTCAATCTCAAAAGAAGAAAATATTTAAAATCAAAGGATTTCAAGGCACTATAATGAAAAGATATCCACACTTAACGATCATTAGTAAACATTTCAAATTAATTATATAGAAATAGAGGCATAAACACAGAATCGATCTTACGAAAAGCAATGTCTTGCCTAAAAGATTGAAGGCTGTAGTTCACGATATCCTTAAACAGTCCGAACTTTACTTGAAGTTGCAACTGAAAGACAATGAATACTATATGATCCAAAGCATTATAAAGTGTCACCAAAAAGAAACATTGTACAAGATCGTAAATGATATTCAGCCCTTTGACAATCGCTCTGAACTGCCATATATCAAATTAGCCACGCATAAGCTGTAAGTGTGTGCATTAGTAACTTCTAACTTTATTAACTCTACTCGCAATAGTTGCAATATTTTCTTTTCTGACATAATTAAATCTGAGAAGTTAGACTTTATATTTAGTAACATATCTGGTATTAACGACGGCTTCTTCAGTGAAGATAAACCCACCACATACGACAGTATCAAGGATGATAACATGGCAAAGGAGCTTATGGATAATTCACTGCTTTACTGGTCCGAGTTACTACCTTATAAATACTGTATAAAATATGTAACTGCTTTGTCGTGTCAATTTAACAAACTAAGATTACAAATCAAGTCCACCAAGATAATCAATGGGATCGCTTTCCATGTTTTTTGAAGGTGAGCAACATTCCCACCACACCCAATGGCAATGACACGTGTACTTGTCGTCTATTATTTCGTTGGTTGTAAACCTTGCGTATATAATTCTACCTTCTATTTGCTAAATGTTTTTCTACTATCTAGAGAATGGTTACTCAGGACTTTGACATCATCAATACTATTGTTGATGCCAAAGAAGACGATTTGACTTTCATGTCTCAACCCACTTTTACAAACCTTCTCCTTCTGACAACAACACTAGTTTCTCTACCTCCTCAAATCAAGAAACATGGTACCAAATCGAAGAGAAATCAAAAATATTGGAAAAGATAGGAACGTCGATGTATATGTTAAAAGAGGGGACAAACAAATTATATGAGGATCCTTCGTGGGAAGATGTGTTTTTAAAAAATAAAATATCTGAATAAGCGATATGTTAAAAAATAGTTGTAAATAAAGATTGTCTCTTTGCTTTAGATTGTTTATTTAATTACTAAACTATGTAATAAAACATTGCCCGCCTTCTTCACAGAGCTGACTGTCTTGAAGCTAGATATAGAAGCTATAGCCAAGTGTTTAACTCGAATGAAATGTACCATGAGCTTATCCATCAAGTAAATAATCATGCCAGTAATTATACGAATAGTCTTCAGAAGTAGTTAGTAGCATAAGTTGGTAAGAAATACGGCTCTTGTGATCGGACTGATGTAACTTTATACTCAAATCATTATTAATAAAACTACATATTTTCAACACAAGAAAAAGCTGGATATATATATCCCAAGCCTTCTTATAGAGTAATATGTTACGATTTTATTTTGTTGATATTGTCGATGTACAATACGACGTCCATTTGTCAAATAATCTCGTTTTATCATTCGGAGCATTCTTGCGTATGTAAACAAAGATTGATTATTTATTCCCTTGCTTTTTTTGATGACGAAGAAGGGCCATCTTGATGCTTTCTTTTAGGAGGAGGTGGAGGAGGTCTTTGGATAGGCGACCAAGTCTCTGGTATGTTACTTGTAGAAGTGGCGGTGTTAGTGGTGGTGGTTGAAGGTTGTGAATCGGCTGTTGATAACACAGACCCGAGAAAATGGTTGATCAAACCCAAGACTTGTACAATTCTGGCTGTTCTCAAAACATAAGCTAACTGCTGGCTGCTAGTACGTCCATTATCCTCGGTTCGTAAAGATTGTCCCATCTCTCTTAGCCACGGTGATAATAACAACATTAAATCAGCTAATTCTTCTACAACTATTGCTACTTGGCCCGCATGATTATCTTCTTGTCTTAATAATTCGCGAGATTCTCGTATAGCTCCCACAGAAGCATGGCGTGTTGATCGAATCGTATCAGCTAACAATATAAATTCAGCTTCATAACTCTCTCTTTTATTGCGGCTCACTTACATCCACTGATCGGTGTATTTAATAAGGTCTGGATTTCTCGAATATATGACAGGATTCTGGATAATCTCATTTCAACAGAAGACTATTAGAAGTTAGGAATACACTATATATGTGTCAAATCGATGAAAGCTTACAGGGACAGGAAGGGAAATAGATGATGATCTGGTATCCATCATATCCAAGAGTCCATCCATACCAGATGGTCTCTCCTGTCTCGCTTGTCGTGTCGACTCGGATCGGGCAGATCCATTAATAGTTCTTAATGCATGCAACAATCCACTCTATATAGAATGATCAGATTGAAATAAAGACACCGAGCTTATAAACTTACAGCTCTTCCAAGTCTAGGTAATGTGTCTCCTTGCGGTAAAAAGCTATTCATGATTGTTGACATGAGCTAATATGTAAAAAGAATAAGTTTAGGAAAGCAAGAAATATCAATTTAAAGAGAGAACATACAGAGTTTCCGTCTTCTAAATCCGACAAAGTTGCATCCAATGTAATAACGGCATACCCTTCATGTCTCGTCGTAGTTCGTCGTGTATTTCTAGAGGATTCATCTACAATAAGGATCAGCAAGTGGGGAGGGGATTTTTGTTTTGTTTGCATATAAATTTTACCGTTATCAGGATTATGGGGTGCTCTCATAGGCCGTACAACCAAATGTATTACTTTTCCATCATCCAAATTATCTATAAACAGGTTGGTTTTGTTTTCTTTGTTGTCGTTTTAATTTTTTTTACCATAGTCTGCTAAATTCTTTCCATCCCGAAGCACTTTTCCTTGAAATATTAATCGTTGCCTCGTTTCATCAATGTCAAATTCTAATTGAATCTTTTGCTTCAGTTCTAACACAGAAGCCGTACGAGGTAAAGACACCGATTTCGTTTGTTGTTCAAGGGATTTTATAGATAAGGCAAAGACGTCCATTTACGAAAATGAAAAGAGAGAGAGAGAGAAATGGATAATAGCCCAAACTGTCGCACTTTTAACAAAAACAGAATAATTCTTGGCGATGTCATCATTAGAACTTTTATTACATAAAAACTATACCAGCATAGCCTAAAATGAAGGTATCTGTATTGAAAACAATCTTACTACGCATAAGGGTCTGAATAATGACATATATTGTGCCATTATGGCCCAAAAACATTGAATCCAAATTCTTTTTAGTAGTTACGGGTGAAATGTATTATAAATGGTGGTATGCTATGACGCTATGTAGTTAAATAGACACTGTACTCCAAATATAAGCTTGCTCTCTTATTAAATTGAATGACATAAACATCAAAACCGACTTTTTTTTTTTTTGGCTTTAAACTACTAAAGAGCACGCATACCTTCTTTAAACACATGCATGTGCAATTTTATCTTTAAATGTGTAAAACTGTTACCTTATGTATACACGCAGTGATTCATCAATAGTTTATCATCATTTACCGGCTTTCAATGCTAACGGGATTTCGGACGCATCATCACCTACGCAACTCCGCTATTTTAACAAGGTACTTTTTTTAGCTGTAAAATTATGATTTGGCATGAAAGCTTTTTCGCTGAATAACATTCGATGTATTTATTTCAAGAAATTTAAATCTGGCATGGATTATAAATTGCCAGTGAAAACAACAGATTGTCCAGAGGGTTATTGAGAATTTAGTATAGTTGCTTCTAGAGAGTTGACATAAATTCTTGCATCAATTTAATGGTTTGCTTTTGTTATATTATTTTTGTAAGACGTCCCTTTCTTTCGGTAAAGTTAGTGATTGAGCTTTTTTACTAATTGTTGGAGAATATTGTCATCAGGATTACATTTCTGGTTGAGACTACACATACATATTTTTTGTTCACGGATATGATTTTTTGTATTCGAAAAACTCTTATTGAATTGTTAACAAAGAAAAAGACAAAACATGAGCTCCATATCAGCGCAATAAAAAATATATTCATTGACCACTCAAAGAGGCCTGAGTGGCAGCTCAATGCCTAAAGCTTTTACAGGTACCTTTTTTACTACATGATTTTGAACGGCACCATTAAGCAGTTGTCGAAAATGAAAATCAAGAGGTGGGCTCAAAGGCATTTATTTCGTATCTTTAAAAAAAAGTATAAGAGTTGCTTGTTCAGCTCATCTGTCTAAATGATGCATTCGTCAAGTATATGTGGCAAATAATATAAACTTTAAGATGTAGTTACTTTGGTGTTGTAATCCAGAGGCTATATCTGTTGACTTTAAACTATTTATCAAGGTAATACATTATTTATGCACATAGATTCATTTCCTGCACTATCTAGCTTATGGTTTATATGAATGCGAAAGGAAGATATACTTAATAAATCACACATGTGGAAGCGGTGATTTTCTTTATTAATCTAGTATGCTGATAGCTTAGCAAAGTACAAATGTATGACAAATTCTTAATAGACATTGATGTTTCACATTGCTTCCGAGAAGAACGAATATAATCTTAGAACTTTAAGAATAGTCAAGATTACGTTATACGAATTCAAGATAGTCTATGAAAGCCATGAAATCAGTCAAAGTTGGTATCCATTAATAATTTGAGCACTTCTTTACGCTTGCAAAAGGAGATGTCCAATAACTACCTCAAGTGTATTATACAAAGTAATGTTCAAATGTTTAACGCTCTTTCGAGTCATTAGAATAATTGTTTAGACTGATGGAAACAGGCAAGATATCGCTTATATCTATCATCACTATCAACGTTTTTTTTTTTTTTTTTTTTTTTTTTTGCTATTGTTTCTTTTGCCATCGTTATATGCTTTTACATTCTATTAAACAAAGTTGTTAATGATAATTAAATAAAACAATACAAAAGCGTTAATGTTATTTCGTTTGGTGTCATTTAATTGGTTTACATTAACCAATTAGATTCATATCTTAGACCGGAGCCGTTCCCAGTCATGTACTCAGCCAAAAATATTTTTTGTTTCGTTTTGATTCTATACATCATGTTGAAATTTAAGAAGCACGAAGGTGATTTAAAGTAGTTTATAATATATTCGTAAAATACTAAAAAGAAAATTGAAACAGACAAGGAAGAGAAGGACGTAGCTAAAGAAGAACGTAAAGAAAAACGTAAGCAAGATGAGTCGCCACGTCGCCGTACCAGCCGTTCACCTCCCCGCCGTCGCAGTAGAGATCGCTCACCCCCACGCCGTCGCAGTAGAGATCGCTCACCCCCACGCCGTAGCAGAGACGATCGTTCACCACCACGTCGTAGCAGAGACGATCGTTCACCTCCACGTCGCAACAGAGACGATCGTTCGCCTCCACGTCGTAGCAGAGATGAATCCTATAGACACGATGGTCGTAACCGCTCCAAGTCACCCAAAAGAAGATCTCGTAGTCCACCTAAAGAGAAAACACGACTTAGTGAAAAGGTAAGCTATACGTAGTATGTTATCTACTATCTTTAACGTGTTGTCATTAGCCAGGTGTAAAGAAAGTGATAAGAACACAGCCTAGCTACAGTCTGATTGAATTAGAGGTAAATGATCGATTAGGTAAGAAAGTCCGTGTCAAGTGTGCACCCAATGATCTTGTTGGAGATTTCAAGAAATTGGTCGCTGCTCAGATCGGTACAGAGCCTGGTAAAATTGTATTGAAGAAGTGGTACAAAGAGTTCAAGGACCATATTACACTTGCTGATTGTAAGTAATTTTGGAGATTTAATCTGTGAAATTTAACTAACGGGTGCCTGTAGATGAATTGCATGATGGGATGAATCTTGAATTGTATTACAGATAACTCCTGGGTCGCTCGTAGGTAACTCCAGGGTCGTACGGGGTTCCTGCTTGTCAAAACCCTGGCCCTTTTTTTTTCATATATAAAGTTTCTTTTTATCCCGCCCTTTTCCTTTCTTTCCCTTACACCAATTATTTCTTTTTTTTTCCATAAATGATGTCAAACGATGACGGAAACGAATTACAATTACTGCGAGAGGAAAACGAACTGATGAAGACACAGCACACTGCAATGAGGCAACAGATTTATGCGTTAGAAAACCAAGTGGCAACGTTAGAACGAGTCATGACGCAAGTGCTCAAAGATTTAACAGGTCATGATGAACGTCATGCGACCATACTAGGTGAATTGAATGGGCTCAAAGAATCAGTCATGGATTCCAACAGTTTAAATATGACAGAGGACCTGGGTTCTTCTATGCGCAGCATTCCTGCGCCTTCTAAGGTACTTGTCAATAATCAAAAGAAAAAAGACAATCGACTATTTGAATTACGACGCATCACTAGAGATTGTATGCATATCGATGATGAAGAGGCGGGGTTACGACTCTACAAATTACAGAAGACAATGGTGCATGTGGTTTCCGATTTAAAAAACTACATGAAGGACAAAAACGAAGATGTTTGTAAATCGTGGAAATCCATTGATATCAGCACGCAACGTATTGCCTTTGAAATGGTGGAGCGAGAGGCAGTTAGTTTAGGTGTGCCATTAAATTTATGTATAGGTTATTGGGGTGCAAGAAGGCTCATCAGTAAATCCTGGGCAAATGCACTAAGGACAACTAAAAAACATATTGGATCAGCAGGTTCTTTTTTTTTCCCCTATTTTTTTTTGTTTTTGTTTTTATTGACTAAATATAAACATCCTTCATAGATCCCGAGAAAGATGCTGATGACAGTTCATGTGCCGAGAATCACAAGAGATCCAAATTGCAATAAGCACGTTCTATTATACAGTCGGAGTAACCAACCGTCTTTTATGCTTTGTTCGTGCAACCTATTTGCACTTCAAATTCAGACACGTTGAAAAAGATTCATACACCATTCGCTTTGTTCAATAAAAGCCACCATCCACTCTGGTCAACAAGTCATCATATCATTGATTTTCTAGTCTCATGAAAAAAATAAAAATATATTGTTTCATTTGTATCATCAGTGCTCTTTATATATAATCTGGCAAATACTTTATTAATTATAAGCATGTAAATTACTCATATATGCCCTAAATTGAATCTGTATAAAATAACATTTATACCTGGGTAAATTACTATTAGCATATGTTAAACCTCGTGTAATAGCATAAATTGGGTTTCCAGAAAACCTCAGGGTAGATTTCTTTATTTTCTTTTGTTATTAAGGGTAATTTTTTTTGTGTTGCCTTCGCGCGTGTTAGTCTAAAGGCCGGCTTGTTTGGGCCAATTGTTTTTGCTTTTATCCAAGCCAACTTCTTGATAAAGATGGATGTGTTTTCAGCTTAGGACCTGGCATTCAGTTCAAAGAATACTGTGCCCAGTCCAACTTCTGGAGGAACTAAGGTATATATCGATTCCCCAATTTTTTGTTATGAACGATTCAAAAGGAGCATCCCTTCGACCAAATACATGTACACAATTCACAGGATGCGATTTCTCGTTAAATCCGTCTAATAAAATTGATCCTGCTAAAGCTCGGCTGCAGGCCTTTCTCATACTTTTGTGTATTGACCAATTTTGATTTCTAAACGTGGCTATGTTGTTTGTCAGCTTAATTTAGGTGCAGTTCATGGCAAGATATAGCAAATGGGGTAGGCCGATATTGATAGCAATGTATAGGGACATGGGTGTCATCCGGGTTGTCTTTCCAATGCGCCTTTTTTTTTTTTTTAGGAACTAAGCAGTACGCTTGGATTGTATTATTTTTGTAACCATTAAAATCTTTCTCGTGTGTAATTGCATTGTATTCGACTTGATCATCGTCTATCAATACAACAGTCCTGGTATAATACCTGTCCATGATGGAAAACAGGCGTTTAAAAAGGCGACATTGCAATCATGTTCACACATCTACACCGTATTTATTCGAAATGTCCCTTAAAATCTTCTTTTTTTGTTGACCTATATGGTTTTTCTGAAGCGGGTTTTGATATACATTGAACAGTAACTACATGTATATGATCCTATTGACTCTTCTGTCGGTACTTTTATCTTATACTTGCATTTTAATAAAGAAAATCAATACATGGACAACAAACCTCAAAGGTAATATCTGGTGAAGTTTTTTTTAGACATGATGAATGTCGTAGAGAAGGGTTCATTTGTCAGAGGAAGATAAAGTGTAACAGATTTTTTTATTTATGATGTTAAATTAGGTTGGTTTGAATTAGATACGGTGTTTCATTGTCTTTGTAATCATTTACTTGCGCTTTTTTTTTTAAAAAAAAGGCCTCGTTATATCCGGAATTAGTTCAAGCGATCATCATATACATATACTCGCTGTGTAAATTGCGGTGAAAGTGATTTATCAATTATTTAACAAGTTTCAGCAGTAAAACTGCTTTTTGGCAACAGCCAATACATGCTTTTTACTTAAATTACCTGATAATCGCTGTGACTAATGTTTATATTTCCTGCAGTTACAAACCTAATCATCGCGCAGCAATTTTTTTGGTTTATTTCTCTTTTCCCACTATCCTATTTTCTTATTTTCGAAATGTAAATGGGTTGTTTTATCAGTATATTGCATGTTATTAAGTAAATTTTGCAGGTCTAAAAAAAACTATGTACTATCCCAAGGTGTTGATTTCGATCCTCAAACCTTTTACATTGAGTATGGCTTTAAAACAAGACAGTTTGCAGAATCAGAATTGAAGAAAGCGGTTAAGCAGGCTTACGAGGAAACTACTGATACTAAACTCAAGGATTTTCTTTTAAAAGAATACATTAGCAGTGATTTTAAGGTATTGAACTTTTCTAAAATTCAAACTGCCTTCTATTAACACTTGCCGCTTCAATAGATGTTATTGGAAAGCACGTATTTGGATATTTATTGGACCGACACTAACAGTGAAGTCATTTCTCGTAACACCCAAAAAAGAAAGTTGGACCATTTGTTAGTTCATCAGTCCGCTATCACGGTAAGCCATACATTATATAATTATCGAACAAAGAAACTTACACATATGCTTATATTAGAGACAAAGAAGTGAAAAGGACCGTCGGCTCTCCCAAACGTTAGTATTCGATTTACCCTCTTTTTACTATTTTGGATCTTAATTTGTTTTTTAATTATACAAGGTTAACTGACCACAACATTCTTGATCTTTCTAATACCGGAAACTCTTCTCAAATTCATGATGTTACAGAATGGAATAATGGCTTGATTGAAACCGATAGCGGCATTCAACTTCCAAATCTTCACCCAAAAACAAAGGAGGCTATCAAAGCTGTTACAGTAAAGGTATAGTTTTAAGTATATTAAGCCACCAAGACTATAAATAATATTGGACATTATAGAAAATAACCAACCACAAAAGATATACCAAGTCTTTATCTTATCAGCAGCAATGTCCCGAAGACACTTTATACATTTATAAGATTATTTCAATTGTGTAAGTCCTTCTGTGGTATCATCTAATCTTTTTCAATGTTCATGCTTACTAAAATTCATGCTGCTATTGTAGAATGAACGCTCATTATACCCATGCTTCATTATTCGATTTATCGGTACCACAAGACAATTCAGAACAAGATATCAATAATATAATCTGGGCCCCTATATTTGATGCTTTGTTCTG
This sequence comes from Mucor piriformis, assembly GCA_943193625.1. Taxonomy (NCBI): domain Eukaryota; kingdom Fungi; phylum Mucoromycota; class Mucoromycetes; order Mucorales; family Mucoraceae; genus Mucor; species Mucor piriformis. Next base: position 1,549,788 of record OW971871.1, on the reverse strand, counting down.
TAACTCTATCGTAAAGATTAAATGGTAGATATTATACTCTCTACATCTAAAAATGTGATTTAAACTAATCAACTACATGCATAGCGGAGATACTGTGCTCAAGGATGTAAATAAAAACTTTAAGATCGATTCTCGTATAGGTGTCGTTGTGAATGGACGATTTGTTGACATCAGTAACATCGAAGTTGGAAAGAAGGTAGACACAACCAAGGTCAAAGACGACCATCAAAAAATTATACTAGAAGCTAGAACCACTATTCGACGAATAATTGCATCATATCGTTTCATTAACCCTACTTCTTTCAATGTATTTTCATTCCAAGTATGCCAACTAAAAGGCGATTTATTACACACTCAACTTACTCAGCCATCAAAATACATTACTAAACGATCTTGCACCAGAATCAGAATTCCCTTGAAACCTACTGATGCTGATGCCATGGAGTTGTTTCTCCAAACACTGATGTTATTCAAGGAGCAAGTAGAAGAGACGGCTGTTAGTATTAAGGATGATATAATCAAGGCAATTGATAGACGCGGATCATTTGATCCCGTTTTAAACTGTGCTTTTAAAAAGAATTTGCCTCAATACGCTTCTTGGATTAAAGAATAATAAAAATAAAAAAAAATTATGGCGTGATTAGTCATGAAGTGAATAAATACTTATTCGATTGAGACATGCTTGGGTGACATATTATTGTAAGATTTAATTTGAAAGGCAGCAGGAAATGATTTAACTATAAGAACTTTACCAACTTTATTTTGTACATGATTAATATAACCAATCATCAAAATAATTATAGTAAATTATTTCTTAACAATTCTAATGTTGACAAAATAAAGTAATGAATGTAATAGTAGTAAATTACTAGTGGATTCTGGATTAACAATAGAGTGAAATATAAAATGAGTTGTAAATTGAGCATGACCGTTATTGGATAAAAATTGAACACCCTTAAACATTATGAACAAGATGTGGTTATCACAAAACAAGTTGTAAAAGTAAGCAGTTTTAGAATAAACGAGAGTTTAAAAAATAGGTATCTGCCAGAAATCTTGAAAATTTTTATCAATACATCCGTATGAGATAGACTGATATAGTAAAGACTTACTTTATGTGTGTAGAGAGGTCATATATAAGACAGGGAGAGCGCAATAATTCAGTAAAAATTGGGATGATATATCCATATAGTTTAGAAACATAAAGACATGATTATTTATCCTTGATCTGTAATAGAAGGTCCATTTCATCTGCTAAATTTATACATAAGTGAAGCATTAACCACTTGCCTTGGATAAATGATAATGCCTAATAAAATGCTTAAACACCAATTCAACGACTGTTAGATCATCATCTTCAACAAAACAATTTACCTTATTCTTGAAACTATAAAAAGAGACATTATTTCATTAATTGAATAGATACGCCTATATTTCTTTTTTTACTTACGTTTTATCATCAAAGAAATTACAAATGGTTAAACAAACAATATAGTAGAGATTGGGAGAAGGGTTATTGAAAAGGGCATCTTTAATGCATGTAAATAATGTATTAGCTCTAGCATAAAAAGGAAAGTTGGATCAATTTGGCACTTTGTTCCAGTATACATAAAATATAAATAGCAGTTTAATTTTGTTTAAAAAAGCTGCTCGATCCAAATAGTCATATTATGTTTAAGAGGTTTCGAACTTTATTAAACAAAGACACAAGGAAAAGAACCAGGATTTCATATTCGTAACAATGACCAATTTGGGATGGTGAAAAAGGCACATATGTTATTTAGATTTTTGCACAGAGTACAAAAGCAAAGTTGCAAAGGACATAGGGTATTAGATTATCTTGATGGTGCCGCAGGTAAACCAGTGAGGAATAAAATTTTTGAAGAGATCCATTTAGTGCCAAATATAGAAAAAGTATCACCAATCAACGATACAGATACTAACGAATTATGAGCTTTAGAAGGGAGTGAGGGTTCTATTTCTTGCAGCTTCAATTTCTCCTACCATTGACTTCTTCAAAAAAAAAAAAAAACATTGGGAACTACATTAGTAAAGGATATTTAATATATATATTTCATTTCAAAGCTTACCTTTAGGCAAATCCAATTAAACCCGTCCAAAAGAAAACTATCGACAGCTACCCTCAACTATCAGATATAGTCTTAGTAGCCTAAGCAGCGGTCAGGCGGCGCCATCTCGTACAAAATCATCATTTCACAAGATACGATAGTTCCGTTGGTATGATGCAATAGGTTACAAACGATCCCAAGCTGCAAACAAGGTGTCTTTTTACAACTTCTTGTTCAAATGCCTGGCCAATTGATGGTCGATGATTGATCCATAACAGCAGGGACAATTCATAACCAGAGCCTTCCGCGTAATGACAAAGTATTGAGAGCTCATAAAATAATAAAGTTAGTATAAAGTTGACCTAAGATCAAAGCATAAAATCAAGTTTACCTTTTAGACTAACTCAATTAACCCCGTCCAAAAGAAAACTATCGACAGCTACCCTCAACTATCAGATATAGTCTTAGTAGCCTAAGCAGCGGTCAGGCGGCGCCATCTCGTACAAAATCATCATTTCACAAGATACGATAGTTCCATTGGTATGATGCAATAGGTTACAAACGATCCCAAGCTGCAAACAAGGTGTCTTTTTACAACATCTTGTTCAAATGCCTGGCCAATTGATGGTCGATGATTGATCCATAACAGCAGGGACAATTCATAACCAGAGCCTTCCGCGTAATGACAAAGTATTGAGAGCTCATAAAATAATAAAGTTAGTATAAAGTTGACCTAAGATCAAAGCATAAAATCAAGTTTACCTTTTAGACTAACTCAATTAACCCCGTCCAAAAGAAAACTATCGACAGCTACCCTCAACTATCAGATATAGTCTTAGTAGCCTAAGCAGCGGTCAGGCGGCGCCATCTCGTACAAAATCATCATTTCACAAGATACGATAGTTCCGTTGGTATGATGCAATAGGTTACAAACGATCCCAAGCTGCAAACAAGGTGTCTTTTTACAACTTCTTGTTCAAATGCCTGGCCAATTGATGGTCGATGATTGATCCATAACAGCAGGGACAATTCATAACCAGAGCCTTCCGCGTAATGACAAAGTATTGAGAGCTCATAAAATAATAAAGTTAGTATAAAGTTGACCTAAGATCAAAGCATAAAATCAAGTTTACCTTTTAGACTAACTCAATTAACCCCGTCCAAAAGAAAACTATCGACAGCTACCCTCAACTATCAGATATAGTCTTAGTAGCCTAAGCAGCGGTCAGGCGGCGCCATCTCGTACAAAATCATCATTTCACAAGATACGATAGTTCCGTTGGTATGATGCAATAGGTTACAAACGATCCCAAGCTGCAAACAAGGTGTCTTTTTACAACTTCTTGTTCAAATGCCTGGCCAATTGATGGTCGATGATTGATCCATAACAGCAGGGACAATTCATAACCAGAGCCTTCCGCGTAATGACAAAGTATTGAGAGCTCATAAAATAATAAAGTTAGTATAAAGTTGACCTAAGATCAAAGCATAAAATCAAGTTTACCTTTTAGACTAACTCAATTAACCCCGTCCAAAAGAAAACTATCGACAGCTACCCTCAACTATCAGATATAGTCTTAGTAGCCTAAGCAGCGGTCAGGCGGCGCCATCTCGTACAAAATCATCATTTCACAAGATACGATAGTTCCGTTGGTATGATGCAATAGGTTACAAACGATCCCAAGCTGCAAACAAGGTGTCTTTTTACAACTTCTTGTTCAAATGCCTGGCCAATTGATGGTCGATGATTGATCCATAACAGCAGGGACAATTCATAACCAGAGCCTTCCGCGTAATGACAAAGTATTGAGAGCTCATAAAATAATAAAGTTAGTATAAAGTTGACCTAAGATCAAAGCATAAAATCAAGTTTACCTTTTAGACTAACTCAATTAACCCCGTCCAAAAGAAAACTATCGACAGCTACCCTCAACTATCAGATATAGTCTTAGTAGCCTAAGCAGCGGTCAGGCGGCGCCATCTCGTACAAAATCATCATTTCACAAGATACGATAGTTCCGTTGGTATGATGCAATAGGTTACAAACGATCCCAAGCTGCAAACAAGGTGTCTTTTTACAACTTCTTGTTTAAATGCCTGACTAGTCGATGGACGATGATTTTTTTATTATGGCACAGTTCAATATGCGATGTGGGAATTTTCCTCAGTAAAACGTTTTTTTATACTGACGTCATCGTTTTCTTACCCTGTGGGGAAATTAGGTGATTAAAGTTCGCTACAACTTCTTGTCATAATCAAATTCAGTTATGACTAACAATTTTAAACATTTTGATAAGAAGTTACTAATCTTTAGAAATAGTAAAATGTATAAAGACCATCTTAATTTTAAATAAATAAAAGAACAATTTAGTTTTATTTTACAAGTCAGTTAAATAATTTAATAAAATAAAATATAATAGACTGTATTTCCTGTTTCGATGTCGATGCTACCTGTCCCACTATCTCGTTTGCCAAATGTGCATACTTGTATGTCTCTGGATGCTGCTCTTAAACAGTAGAATTCTTTCCCAGCTCGGTTACAATGTATTACCTTATTCCCCAAAAATTATTTTAATAGGCTCCACTAAAGGATACCTCTCAATCTCTTGTTTCATCTACGTAGTGCTATGTACACATTATAGCAGTATATATATATTAAGTCTTCATTAAACTAATAAAAAAAATTGTCTGTCTGCTCGGCAAGACCATACAAAAAAAAACTAACGCAATTTAAGCTTTATTTTCTATCATCTTACCTTCTTCGTGTGCGCTTACGACTATTTTTTAAACTGAAAAGTATGAAATTTGAGTTATATGATTGACCTGGAGCTCCTACTTGAGGACCTGATAAAAAAGAGTTTTGACGGAAATGTTGTCTTTTTCAAAAACCCGATCCGAATCTCAAAAAACGACATCCACGTGATCTCCGACTAAAGTTCTTTTCGGAAGTATTGCTAAGGCTTGCTTGGGTTTTGGGTCTCTTAGATCCCGCATTACAGTAAAAGCAGTATATGGCTTATTGCCCACTCAAATTTTTGTATCACATTTGATGTGTTCCTCGCTACAAGAGTCACGCAAGACAAGTCCGTTATATCCATCTCTCGCTTACAACCACAATATATATATTAATACTTAGCATTGCTTATATGTTCATATGCAGGGCATTCTATTGACATTTGAAATTATAATCATTGTAAATTTTTTTTAATAATATGTGATATATTCATTCTGCTCAATTTGGTGCGCTTTACTATCCTGTGCTATATCATGTGTATTGAAAACATCGGTTCTGACTAAATCTGATTTGGAAATTCCTAAACAATTGGAACTAGTTTTTGAGGTCGGTAAATACGCTTTGTATGACAAGGGCTAAGTTCGTAACATATTTATAACAACAAAGCCATCTTAACGATATTAAAACCATTTTTTTTTTCCATGTCAGAAAATTCCATGTCGCAATTGGATTTAATGTAGACTGAAAATCAATGACACTTTTTGTTTTTCTGTTTTTTGGCTTAATGTGTTTATTTATAGAGATCCTTCTATTTGTGCCCTTGTAGCACTTAGTTTTTTCTGTATAAATACGCAGCAAAACTGAACTCGTTTTTTTTTTTATATTTGGACAGATTAATATGAGGTTTACCAGGAAAATTACTGCGGTAATATTTCTCATTACTGTTGTCAACTATGTGTTGGCACAAGATCTAGTTAACGCCAGATTTAGTTCATGTAAGATGAATATACCTACATTTATATTTATAATATTCATAAAAAAAGGGATTTTGTAGCATGTGGTTATCTGGCAAAGAAAATATACTGCTTCGGAGGTTCTAACCAACCTGATACCAGGATGTCTTCAAGTATAATGAACATGCTTGATATTTCAGCGTATAGTGGAAGCACGGCAGAGGAGCTAAGCGATAAATGGGTAACAATCACCACAAGTAATAACAACATCGATGTAAAAAAACGAGACGGACCTCAGTCTATGACACTTCCGGATGGGAAAACTATGCTGATAATTGGTGGTACTTTTCCTGATAATGATTCACCATTAGTTTCTCAAACTTTAGCCTTTAATAGAGAAACTCAATCTTGGGGCAGTTATGAAAGCTATGAAGACAATAATTTTGGACCTAGACAAATGTGAGTATATTCCCCCAAAGTTTAATGGATGTCTATTTTTTGACCGTGGATTTAATTGCAGTCGTGATGGATCTTCTGTCTATGTTCCTAGTTATGGAGTTGTGCTTTATGGAGGCGTTGAATAGTAAGTACGCTTTTGCTAATGTAAACTTCATTTATAATAAAAACTTTAAATAGTAGATCTAATAAGAACTTCACCTATCCAGGGGTCAATGTCACATTTTTTACTAATGAGTTTAACTCTGATTATAGGAACATGGGTTATACTGATTTGGTTATGCTGGATATCAGAGTCGTATCAACTGTAAGTAAATCTTAAAATGATATATACCCATAGAACAATACTAACTAAACATGACAATATAGCTTTGGAAATCTATTGAAGTAGCTGGACATATTCACCCAGTTGTTTTTCCTAAACTTCAAGCAGCGATCTATGATACCGAAAGTGACACTATATTTTATTTTGGTGGCGCATATGTTGATACTACAAATAACACCTATACGTTCTATTCTTTTGACAAGGCTACTACATACAATTTTACAAGTGGAGAATGGGGTATGCAAGCATTTAAAGGACAAGGACCAGCTCCTCGATATGGTCATTCGGCCACTATCGGTAAGCTTGTATTAACGAACACTGTATTTTCGAAGTTTTTGTACTTAAATATTATATTAGTGGGTCCCACTCAAAGACATGTTCTAATATATGGTGGTCGAAATATGAAAACGCAATCTCGTAATGGCATATCACGTATTTGCTTACAGTATTTACTAAGAATTATAATTTCTAAATAGCTATACCAGAATATTGTTACACTTTAGATCTTAACTCTTATCAATGGACTTATCAAATAATCTCAACAGCAAATAATATATCTTTGGCCAGAACTGAGCACTCAGGTACAATTCATGTTATAAGTCAAAGTGAGCCTCACTTACTTATACATGACTTTATTTAATGATTTAGCTGTTACTATAAACAACAACTTATTATTTGTGGTATTCGGAAGAGATTTTGAAAATTCCATGACTCTTGATGTAATTATGTTGAACGTTACGCATCCTTCGAAAATCACTTTACTTGATAAATACATTGATCCTGACATTACCACTATTTCGCCTTTATTGCCTTCATCAACTTCATCAACTTTATCATCCTCAGCACCTTCAGCACATTTAGAAACCAGCTTAAACACAGATACAGCGCTAAAACCAATATTAAGCTCGGAAGCTACTATTGGTGTTGCTGTGGGTGCCTCAGCCGCAGTGAGTATCACAATTAAGTGTATTTATAATTGAGCGATAAATTTATCTATTTATTTTTGTTCTATTTTAGGGTTTAATTGGCATTGCTAGTATTATTTTCTATTTAGTAAAGAAGAAAAATGAAACAAGACAAAAAGAGGAGTCTTTGGTGGAGGTTGATTGGGATGCAATTGAACAAAAATACATGAAAGCTCCTACCCAATTTCCTCCTGAAGAAGAACATTTCAAATATTTCTCTCAAGTACCTGATGGTGTATCTGCTACTGGAAGCAAGTCAGTCCTAGATTCTTTAGATCCAATGATAGTACACACGGGGTTGAGAAGAGAGATTCCTGATGTTATTGTTAACAACACCCTCCAAGTAGCAGACAGCCTTAAATTGCAAAAACCAGATATTTTATAGCTCTCTTATTTTTCGACTTTAAACCAACAATAAAACTCGTTGTACAAGCCATTTGAAGATCAGGGGATATAATTGACTACAATATTTGTACTTTAAATTCAGACAATATCAGTTTTTTTCTGGACGAATCAAAATTAAATTTTCAGACGTTTAGCTTACCTTTTTTTGGAAAAAGTAAAAACGGAAATCAGACAATGTTAGTTTATTTTTTGGACGAATCATAGTAAATAAAATTGCGAAGACTTCTTACCTGTAAAATCTTTAAGCCGACGACTCACCGGAGTGAGTCGAGGCAACCACATTCAAGGTGGCGGTTTGTCGTTTGAAGACAGTGGGGCGATCATGGCCATTCCAAATGGAATTTGCAATGGTGAACATGTTCTTGCTTGCCATCACATCTCGATTCCAATAAATATTGCAATTTGTGCATTTCAATACTTGGTGGATCTTTTTTTCATGATCATCTTGTCTACTTTTGAGATTTTCCAGATTGTTTTGGAGACAACAGTTGCAGATCTATGAAGAATCGGTTTCAGCTGAAAGTGCAATATGTATATTATGTGTGTTCTTTTCTTAATTACCTTCGATGTCTTGAACTCATTGATATTTATAAGCAAGAGTTCTCCAACCCTTTCTCTTGTTTTTAGTTGTCGATATATCTTGTTAGATATGCCATGTCGCAGACCTTTGAACTTGATATGATCCTTGTTTTTTAGTCCATTATTAAAGACCACCAGAGGCATCTTGCTGTTGTCTCCCACTTTAAAACATGCTTTGTTTTTTTTGCTGTAAGTCACAGATATAGTAGTTAGAGTTTACTGAATTTATGATAACAAAAGAAAAGTGTATACCTTTTTGACTTTGGAATAGTGGTGAGTACTCTTTCTTCAAGAGTAGTACGAGGTCTGCGAGGTTTTTTCCTTCTTTTTCTGTTCTTCTTTGTCTTTTTTCTTCTGTCTTTATTATACTTTTTTCCACCATTAATCAAAATGTTGACACTTTCTTGGATGGCTTTTTGGGAACTAAGGTAGTTCAACCATTTAACTTTAGAGTTTCAAAGCCATAAAAATTAAACAAAGTATTCATGTGCTGCGACATGTAAGTTATGTACAAAACAAATTGCTCCATAGACGCAGTTTTAGGCGAAGGAATGTCTGTTTCAATCTTTTCAATACCTAGTCTATGTTTGTGCTTCTGTTGCTTTTTCATTCGTGTTACACTTCCACCCATATTGTAATACTCGATTGAGGACAAGCGGCGTATGTCAGTACCACCGTGATAAGAGACAAAAGGGTCCCGTCTTCCTGGATCTACAGTACATGGACGGAAGTGCTTATTCACCTCTTCGCTTGAAAGATCGTTCAACTCTAGACAGATGTTGTCTTCTGGTGGTGATGGAAGCACTTTTCTAGCAAATAGAACTCTGCACGTGTAGCCATCAGTATACAATCCGTTGAGAAACATTTTTCCTTTTTGTTCAGGGAATGCTTGAAGCTTTTCACAGCTATATATATTCGTCAGTAGTTCGATTCATAGATATATGTAATAGTAATGTATACCTTTGAATATCCAGCCTCTTAAAGGCAAATATTTGATAGAAGCATCTCTGATGATGATCGAAAGAGGATTCATTAGCTTGTTTCTTTTGCTTAGCATCTGGAAAAATTCCGATTAGGTTCTGGGCATCAATCTTTATGAACCGCCAGTGCAATGTAGGATTCGGAAATAGACTAAAACGTCTTGGGAGTAAGGACTTCATCGAATCGGTTTTGTCCTTTTGAGTAGCTTGGGCGTTATATATATCATCGTATTTTTCAAGGATATGCCGTAACGCCGATAAAATTTTGAAGGGTTCATTGTTTAAGCTTTCTTTAGACAGCGGAAGCGTGGATATGCGATTCTTCACCTCTAAAATCAAAGGATTTAAAAAACTTGTGAGACTATTGCCCACATCCGGATCAAAAAGGGCAAGAATATCAACAGGTATAGAGGATAGCTGGGGATGTGTAAACGTTTGATCATATACATGATTATATACCAAGTTCTTGATACAGCTGACCTTCGCATTCTAGTTTATATAATTTTAGTATAAAAATTTGAGAAACTGAACATGTATATTGATTTTATATCTCGTTACTTACCGAATACTTTGTCTTTAATGCATAAATAAAGTAGTTACATATAATATTTTCAAAGTTTTCAATATAGTAGTTATTGTATGTTGTTGCGACAGTCTCGCATGCAGTTGACAGAGATTAACCATAATTCTTTAATCCATTTTCTGGAACAAACAAGCTACCATTGATAGTGGCGGATAGTTCAACAAAAGAGCTTGTAAGTAAAACCACATCTAGATTCTGATCTGCAGGCCGTTCTTTTTTCTTGTCTTTGTAAGCCTGTAGAATTGACCTTACTTCATCTGAGCTGCCCCTAATAACTCTTGAAATAGTATACCAAAAATTTTGATCAAAGAAGTCATTTGTCAACTTGGTAGGGTGTTGCAGAATAAAAAAGTTTACAAAAAGTTGGGCTTTGAACAAGACTTCAGGGATAAAGCTTGATATATCCTTGACCTTTTTTAAAGAACTGGCTTTGTTTGGAGTATTATTGCAGAAAGTATCAAATGGAACAGAGAGAGTATATCTTTGATAGATAGGTCCAAGTTTGATTTGTAAAAGTTCTGATAGCTTTAGATTATAGTTTTTACAATGTGAACTTCTCGCAGAGTTATGCCCCTCCTCTTGGCAAGAGCTACATTTACTTTTGGAGGATGATGTTGCTGAAGTATTAGCTTGACGACTTTTCTTTGCACTATTTTTTGCTATTATTACAGTAGGAGAGTCTTTCCTCTTGGTAGCTTTATATACCGTACATTAGCTTGTGAGATATTGGAAATGTATAAAGTGTTTCTTTTTACTTACATGTTCTCTTAAGGGTTTGAGTGGTTGAGCTTTCCTTCTTACTATCAGATCTGACCTTTTCTAGCTTTGCACGTTTCTTAAGGATGATTAAATTCTCTACTTCAGGGTAAATAGGAGTACGTGGCATTAGTTAATTGAAAAAGAAGTAAAAAGAGTTCAAGACAACATTTGTCTATCAACTTCAAAATAACGTGCCACAAAGCTTAAACCTGATTAATTTTTTAATATATCTTTTGATCATTTTAGACCTGACCAGAATAGTTTCAATTATCACTTAAATAATAATATGCGTCCCATTTTTGCCAATTTAATTTGGAAATGACCAAATTTTTTTTTATTGGCCCAACCTAGTTTCGTCGACTGTAATGAAAGAAGTAGAGATGTTTCTATTGAGCATTTAGAGTATCATAATTCGTCTGAATTGAATTTCTCCTTTGTCTGATTTCCCGTTTTTACTTTTTCCAAAAAAGGTAAGCTAAAAGTCTAAAAATTAATTTTGATTCGTCCAGAAAAAAACTGATATTGTCTGAATTTAAAGTACAAATACTGTAACGGTATAAAAACTGAACTGTTCCAAATCCGGAGAGCCAATAAAAAAATTCTCTGGCCCCATAGGTTAGAATAACTGAGAAATTACCCAAGATGGCAATCCTTCCTTTTTAGGAGAAAATTATGCCAATACTAAAGTCTTATACTGATTTTTTTTTTTGGAATCTCTTTTTGTAGTGAATAATGAGTGTCAAGTTAGACATTAGAATCTTGACAATCTCTGCATCAGACTACCACAAAGATTATAAGGGAGTTTACTTACTGACGCTACGTTTTTTATTATTTTCTCTTGAAAATATTTTTTAGAATGACTCATTCAAAAAGCATAATGTTTTTCTTTTATAATTGAGACTGTTACAGTTGATTGAGTAAAAGTAGATAAGCAATATAATAATTAGAGGTTTTGAAAAGTGTAATAAAGAATGTATATTATATTAAAGTAAAAACAAAACTACTTTGAACTGCTAGGTTCGTAGTTAACCCATCTAGTCTTTTTTTGTGATTTTGATTTGGATGAGGTAGTTGTGTTTCTATTTTCATTGTTTGAGTATAAAGCAGGGTTTATGGCAACTGGCTGAGGAGAAGGATGAAGAGCAAGAGGAGCTTAAAAAGAAGAAAGTGGCATTGAAGGAACGGCAGGAAAAACAGGAAAGGCAGATGGTTGAGGGCTGTTGGTAGCCATGAGTAATTGCATTTGCGAATTCAGGCACTGTTGATGCATCATGATAATTTTTATATCACTTGCCAACTGCTGCGTCACGTTCAACAGTAATAGATTTTGTTGATTACTCTGCTCAGTGTAATTGTTGAAAGAGCTTTCATTCTTTTCTTGTTGATGATGCAAGGGTAAAACCCGATGGTTAACTTCTGCGACTCGACTAGCTACCTCTTTATGTCTATCGACGATGTTCGGAATTATTTCTTCATACTCTTGTAATCTGCTGATAGAAGGACTGGTTATAGCAGCTACAATGTCTTCTTGAAATATTTTAAAGCTGTTTCTTGAGAATATATGGCTTTTCATATTGACATGCTTATTTTCCTTGCTAAAATGCAAATAAACTGCTGCATCCTGCAATATTATTCTTCTACATCTGATCAACAGTCGTAAAAAGCCTCTTTTTGCAGTGTCGATAGAGCTTTGAACTTCTATTTGCTTTCCCTTTCTCTTCTTTTCTTTCAACTGCATTCTTCCATCTTCCTCCACAAATTCTACTGGGCCAACTTCGTTGTCCATCTCCAGATTGAAAATGTTATCATCTTCGTCTTCGTTTTCATCAACTTCCTTCATTTCCTTCTCACAAACGGCCTCCCATTCAGCATTTCCAGCACCAAAGTAGTCTTCGATTCAAGGAAAGATCATTTTTTGCAGCTCCATTGGTGGTGAGATACCATTTCTTGTCAAAGAAAAAGGCTTTTTCCAAAAGCCAGCCATACGTCGAGCAAAAGGAGATGGAAGCTTTCCCAGATAATGTGTCTCCAAGCGACCAAGACGATCCTTCCACCCTCCTCCGCGCTTGATTAGGTCAAATGGAATCCCTAACCCCTCGGCTTCCATAGAACCAGCATGGCGGCCACTATGGGTTACTCGTGTGGTATAGATCTCCTCGTCTGCAAGTGCTTTTTTTGCTGTCTTCCATTGAGAGCCACCAGTAAGACTATTCTCGGGACGATCACGTCCGCGTAAAACCTTCCAGTTTTGCCATCTTTCTTCGTTCAGGAAATCACCATTATTCTATATTTTTTTATTAAGAAAGTTAGTATTTGGGAAGTTCTTTTTTTTTTGTTGTTGCTTAACCTACTTAAAGTAAACTAAACATGAAAAAAGCAAATGCTCCAAAAGGGCATCTAAATAAGTTTTCATGACGCATGGCACAGGCAAACTTCACTTCTCCCTCCTTAAGAGTCTTACCCTTATCCAAACTGAAAAACAAAGCTAAAGCTTGCTGCATTCCTTTGTACAAAAGCAATCGGAAAATTGAGATTTCTTAGATATTGATCATGAAGCAGCGTGTGGTGACGAGAAGAGATTGAGAACATCTCACGTAAACCTGATTGACTATTGGAGACCCAAAGACTCTTTAAAATTCTAATAAGCTCACCAGACTTGTAAGAATCCCGAATCACACAGTGAGCAGCCCTATCAACATTTGTTTGTACTTGATCGTAAATAAGATCATGCTCATAATTCTTGATTAATTCAATCACTTCTTTGGTCTTCTTGGGAGATGGGAATCCAACTTCTCGGCGCCCAGACTGAAATTCATGCAGAAACATCAATACTTTCTTGTATTGATTGACAGCTTCAATACCTAATGGAACTTCAATGATTTTTTTTCTACCGTTCGTACTCGATGGAGCATTCTTTGCAACTAAAAAAAAAAAAGTTAATAATTGAGTATAACTTAGTTATTGTTTATCTAATGCATTATCATATTACTTTGGAGTAAGGTCAATTGATCGCTCTCATTTTCTTGAGTTCGTAAACCAATCTGTGTTCTAACATCGGTTTCTACTGAAACACTCTTCTTGTAGGTTCGCTTAAAAAACAAACTTCTTGAAGAAGACACTCACAAACTCAGTAGGTCCAACAGTGTATGGATACTGAGGATCAACAGGATACCGGTGTCGGTTTTTTCCACAAAAGTCCTTCATTAAAATAACATTGAAAAAAAAAATTAGTATAATTAATATGATAGAGAAAAAATCTTGAGTTGAGATGTACCTTCCAATTATCTAAGGGCGTTCTGTAAGCTGATACAGTGCTGGCACGAACTTTCATTGGTAAGGCCATAATGGCAAGCTCGAACTCGTATACGTTGATTGAGGAACTAGCTTGAGAAGCAACAAAGGCAGGAGTAGGCTCGTTTGCTGATTCAAAATACTCGGATGTTGAGCTTTCAGCTGACACATACTTTTTTGGTGGGTGACCTCTACGAGCTTTCTTGGGTGCCCCTTTTGAGGAAGCAACTGTACTGGTAGGCTCGAAAGTTATAAAATTATTTTGTTTGAACCTGAAATTCACTAGAAATCTCTGCCTTTTTCTGCTCGAGTAAAAACTCTAGTTCTTCTTCTTCGGGCTCAATAATGAGGCGTCGCTTAGAGGTAGTGTTATTAATAGGCAAGGATGACATAATAATGGGTTTTTAAATAAGTAAAGGAGTTTTTTTTATATGGTAAACCAACTTTAAGAAAACCAGTATTTATAACCAGTATTTATAACTCAGAAGTTGATAATACCAGAAAATTACAGCAGATTCTCTAGTATTTTCAACTCGCCTCTCAGGATTATCAACTCGTCATTGCCATATTTGGAAATTTTTGAGAGAAAATAAAGACATTTTATTGGAGGATTTAATTTTTTATTTCCAAAAAAATAAAAATGAGTTACGATACTGTAATACGTATTAAATTTACTCTCGGAGTAAATATATTGTATTTGGTGGCAATAATTATGTAATACAAGTTTTTTCTACATAATTCTTTTATGGCTAGTGGTGATTTATGAGCGTTCAATTTACATTCAGTACTATTTTTAACTATATCTAACGACATAAAGTAGCACATACTGATGTTGATTAATACTATACGATCGATAAAATTCTGGTACCGTCTGCTACAACTTGTACCATTATCTACCACATGTGTTACATAAGTTGGTTAAAGTAGGTCTTTTAAGGAAATTGAAATAACTAGAATAGTCTTTATTCATTTCCGGGTAATTTGTATTTCGTGGCTGAGCATTTTAAAAAAAGTATTTTGTTTCTAATAATTCCCCATTCTCTATGGCTTACAAGTTGGATTGAGTTGTTTTTAAAAGTGCACGTATTAAACTTAGTAAAATTTACTTCGACTTGATATCCAAAAAAAACCTTTGGCCTTAAAAAATAATATACAAGTGTCTAAAAAAAGTTTTTGTACTCCTGTTACACTGGTAATAGTGTTAATTATTATAAATAAAGGGGGGAAGGGAGAAAACAGACCATTTTTTGGAAAAAAAAATTATGAGGCCTTTTATAAATTTTTCTGTTCTTTTAATCATCTCTGCGGCAAACAATGTGATATCACAAGCAGTTACACCCACAGAAGGACCTTGTAAGTATATCATCTATTTGTTGTTTGTACATTATTTAAAGACATCTATAATTTTTTTCAGCATGCGGTTACTTAGCCAAAAAAATATATTGTTTTGGAGGGTTGACATCTGATCCAGTTATGAATATGCTAGATATCTCAAACAGCAGTGGAAAAACAGCAGATGAATTGAAGACTATGTGGAGTAGGATTACTACAAATAGTGGTAGTTATGAAATTATTCCAAGAGACACCGCCCAAACTATGCAAATGCCAGACGGTAAAAATCTTTTGGTAAGTGGTGGATGGAGTCATACAGGCAGAAAATTGACAAGTCAAACCCTCACATTTGATGGAGAATCTCAATCCTGGAATCAGTATCAGAATTACACAGAAGGGTCCTACGGAAACAGGCAAATGTATGCGAAGATCCAAAATTTCGTATGAGAGTCTAACGAAAATAAAACAATTTTGTCTATAGTTCTCATGCATCTTCTTCTTACGTACCCGGATATGGCGTCGGTTTTTTTGGTGGAATGGAGATGTATGTTCTTTTTTATATATACACATTCTAGAGCACTAACCTCTACCTACCATAAAGTGATTATCTCCCAGTCCTTAACTCACCCTACACTTACCCAGGTGTGAATGTTACTCAACATGAAGACCCTAGCAGCAACATGAGATTTATTGGTTATACCAGCCTAGTATTTTTTGATATTAGAAACCCATCTAGTGTAAATGTATTGCTATTGCATAGTGTATACCACGGTATTTACTATTTAAATTTAGCCTTGGTCAACTTATCCCACACAAAATAATCGACCATCAGTCTTTACCTTACATCAAAAATCGATTTTTGATCCCAAAAGTAACCGCATCTTTTTCATTGGAGGAGCATATTATAATGCTGCTATCCAGCAAACGTATTACCCTCTTGACAGTGCCATGACATTTGATTTAACTAAAGGCGAGTGGGGAACGCAGGCGTTTAATGGACAGATACCATCTCAGAGAATGGACCATACAGTCACATTGAGTAAGAAAGATATGAAAACCTAAAACATACATATCTAATGAAATGGGTGTTAGTACAATCAACTCAAAGACATGTCCTTCTATACGGAGGTCAAAATTTTAACCTGAATAATATAGGTAATATTAATGTATCCACTTATTTCAATTTTCTAACGGGCATATATTTCTTATAGCTGCGCATGATTACTGTTTCACGTTAGACCTTGACACATATAGATGGGTTCCACATACATTCGACGCAGATTCTAATGTATCTTTGCCACGATCACGTCACGCAGGTATATTAATTAGTAGAGTACAACACGTATATTGGCTAAACAGATCGTTTTTTATATTCATATAATCAAGCTGTTACTGTAAACAACAACACAATTTTTATTGTTTTCGGGCGTGATGGGACAGAAACAAATACCCTTGCAGTACTGATGCTAAATGTCACAACTCCTACAAAGATTACTTTGTTGGATAATTATGAGAGCTCATCACCCATTTCTTCGCCAACAGCAACGGAAACTACGGATACTGGCAGCACTGAGAAAGCAAAATTAAGCGCAGGAGCTACTATAGGCATAGCCGTCGGAGTAACAGCAGCAGTAAGTTATCCAGAAACCAAGGGAAAGCGTTAAATTAAATCATGTTTTATCTGTAGGGTCTCGTAGCTATTGCTGCTATTACCTTTTGCGTTTTAAGAAAGATAAAGAATAAAAAAAAAAGTGTGCTTCTTCAGGCAGCTGAGCTCCAGCAACTGCAAAAGCAGCAAAAAGAAGAGTCGTTGATGGAAGTAAATTGGGACGATATTGACAATAAATACACTGAATATCCTGGTTACTTTGCTAGTTCTAAAGATATTACAGTAGTCGCCAATAATTTGTCTATATCAGATAACCCAAGTCTTGTGGCAGCACAAAATCAAAACCCAAAGCCTGGTTACAAAAACGCTTCTGTTCAGCTCCCGGATATTGAATACGCTCCAGCGCAGCATCCTGACGTAGCTTCCCGCATAAGGAAACCGGACGCCGTGTAATTCTTGATCGCTAAAGGTAGCTTTTGATCCGTGTTGATGTTATATAGATTTTTGAAAAAATTTTGAACCAAATTCAGTAAATTCTAATTTAATTTTCATCATAAGTTCTCAATAGCCAGTTTTTTTTTGCTTCTGATTTGAACTTCTACGTAATACCTGTACGTAGGGAGTTTAAAAGAGACTAACCAAAACCCACTGCCATATGGGGGAAATCTCAATTGGTGACACAAGGAAACTATGATGTCAATGATAAAATAGCCGAATTTTGACGAATCAGTCAAAAGTGGCAAGATTATGCAGGGCCGAAAAAAAACCCTATTATTCTGTAATTGCCTGATCTTGACCGGATCTTTAAATTATCGACTGCATGACACAGCATGCGGTAATGAAAAAGACCGTCACTGCACTATAACTTTAGATGTTTCAATTATTTATTTTTTCTTCTTTTTTTCTGCTTTATCAGCATATTAAAATGGCACCAAAGAAGAGCAGCAAGACAAAGCAAGAAGAGCCTGTTGAAGAGGTCAAAATAACAGGTTCAGGCTGGATTGAAAAGATGAATCAAGCCATTGACGATCTTTCTGAAAGTCGAACAAGGTAAAAAAAAACTATTGACAGCCGATAAAGCCTAACATGATTTTTTTTTTCTCAAGTACCCGAGAAGAATCGTTAGACATCATTACAAATATATTTTCAAATCATCATGTATTCTCACAGATTGAAAATCGATTAGAAGAGATATTAGGATTATTAAAGAAATCTGTATCCAAGGGCAGCAGCACCAAAGAATCATGTCTCGCAGCTCATGCTATTGCATTGACTTTTATCAACTTGGATGATATCTCTGAAGGCGAAGCAGATGATTTATACAGAAGAATATTATCTTGTTTGAGAAGTGCTATTAAGAATAGTCCAGATGTAGAAATCAAAATCAGTGTAAGTTGCTTAGATATGGCTTTATTATTTTTTCATCCATATTAACTCAGCGCAGTGTCTTCAAACTTTGGCATTGATCACTTACACCGCAGCATCAGATATTGATAAGCAATTGGTGCGTGAATACTTATTTGACTTGATCGAAACAGACGGTGCAGACTTTAACGTAGAGGAATTGTCCCCTCAAGAGTGCGACAATTTGTTCGCTGAAGCATTACGATCTTATGGTGTTTTATATGCCTCCTCCTTTTCAACAGGATTTGTTGATTTTGATGTATTATGGGAAGAGGTTGAAAAGTAAGTTGGGTCAAGTAAATTAATGCGCAGCAGGCGACTCATCAAACATATTTAGAGTGATGCCAATGCATGAAATGTTACTAGAATCCTCGGATAAAGATGTTCGTATTGCTGCAGGTGAAAACATTGGACTAATGTTTGAAAGTGCCAATGTATTCTTGGCTGCAGATCCCGATGATGAGGAAGAAGAAGAGGAGGATACTGTTAAGCCGGAATATGATAATATGGACGGTTTAATCCATACATTAAAGGA
Source organism: Mucor piriformis (assembly GCA_943193625.1). Taxonomy (NCBI): domain Eukaryota; kingdom Fungi; phylum Mucoromycota; class Mucoromycetes; order Mucorales; family Mucoraceae; genus Mucor; species Mucor piriformis. Next base: position 1,530,809 of record OW971871.1, on the reverse strand, counting down.
TTTATCAGTTGACAGCAATCGTCGCAGAGCAAAGAGCGATCGTGTGGAGCAGAAATCCGTATTCCGTGATATTGTGAAGACTGTAGAAGAAAACATAAAACCTGTCGAGGAGCTCAAGATTGGTGGACGAGTATTAGCATTCCGAGGTTGGTCTAAAATACTACCCTTGAACTCTTTCAGAAGATGCTTGGGGCCAGGTTTTCAACATCATTTAAAGGTAAAAAAAAAAAGAGGTATTAAACAAGGATGCTAACATCAAATGGGGGTTATGTAGACAAACTCAATGATGAAGGAGATATTCCGCTATTCTTCAGGTTTTTCATCTCGTCAACAAGATAATTCGGATGATTCAGGTGACGAAAACGGCGTGAGTACAGCCAGTTTGAGTAACGTGGATAAAAAATACCTGTACGACGAAAACAAAAAATCTAGATCAAAACAAATCCGAAGTGCCAGAATAGGAAAAGAGAGTAATCCTGATTATTAAAGGACCATGTACATAAAGAGAGAGAGAAAAATTATTTCTATTAATAAAGTAATAAAATAGTGCATCAGTTTTATATGTACAACTAAATAATTTTAGGCTTGAATAGTTCTAGTATTACTCAATTCTTCGCGTGCGTTTTCATCAACCACAGAGCTGTGAATAAAACCATCACGAACTTGATCACGTTCGAGTCTTTCTTTTTCTTCTAACTCCTTCATAGTTTCAGGTCCCCATTCAGCTGGTATAACCAGGTTCAAAAAGATGGCCATAAGAGAACCGATACAATAACCAGTATCAACAATGGTCTCGATAGCACTCAAGAAACCTTGTAACGCTTCATTACCACCAGTATAACTAAAGACATGTGTAAACCAAGAAGGAACTAAAGTAACACCTAATCCAAGAGCTAAAGAACAGGTGACAATGAATCTATCACGTCTTGTCCATTCAAGATAAGCAAGAATACGGATACCCGACACTGTAACAGAAGCAAATAAGAAAGCATTCATACCACCCAAGACAGATGCTGGAATAGCTAAAAACACAGCGGAAATCTTGCCGAAGACCCCGTAAATTAAAATGAAAAAACAACAGCAATAACCAGCAATACGGTTAGCACAACGAGTCATGGCGACAACACCATTGTTTTGGGCAAAAGTAACTACAGGACTGATTGTCATACAGGCAGCCAAAAACGAATTGATACCATCTGCAAGCAAACCACCTTGGATACGACTTTGGAATATCTTGCCTTCAACTTCTACACCGGAGACATCACAAGAAGCTGTAATATCTCCAATGCTTTCCAACATGTTGTCGAGATAGACAATTAAAAATGGTATAATAGCTGGACCATACACTTGGATATGGAAGGTTCTTGTCCAAACAAAAGTAATGGCAGGAGCACTATCAATGGCACTATGATCAACATACCCACAAGCAGCAGCAACAATTAAGCCCAAAATCAACCCAATCACAATTTGAGAACTCTTCATAAAGGGTGAACCTAAATTTTCAATCAGAACAATGGTTGCGAATACAACGAAACCAAGTCCAATAAATTGTGGACTACCCCACGAAAGTGCATGGGGTGCGTCAATGTTGGGACATTTGCTGTAAAACCCACTTGCAGGCATAGATGCGCATCCTCCAGATCCACCCGCCCAATCTTTTAACGCTGTACTAATAACAGAACATCCTATCAACAAGATGGTTGTACCAGATACAATAGGAGGAAAAAGTCGTTTGATCGTTTTCGGTGGCAAGAAACTCATACCCATTTCAAAAAATGAGCAAACCATGGCTATTTGTAAAAGAGAAGTTAAAAATGGCCCTCAAGAAATATGCTCCATAGGCGCTTACATGTTCCTAAAATGGCTCCCCATGCGTTAGGACAAGGCAGGTTTTGAATAGTTCCATCCTCTAATATATTGGTAGGACAAAATCCGTTGGCATACATATTTTTAATGACAGCACTTGCAGCAGGAATACTTGCGAAATTTGGGCCAACCACACTGAGTAACCCAGTGCCAACATAGAAGCCTAAAAAAACATAGGTAAGTTTTCTTCTTGTTGATGAACATATGGTAAGACGCTTACTAGTTCTCCAAATTTTAAAACGGGTGATTTGAATAAGTGATAAAAGTGCAGAGGTGATCAAAGCAGCAGATAGAAGATATTGTTGATCGGCTGTCGTTAAATTTAAAGCAGTGGGGCCAGAACCAGTCATAATAAGGATTGGTGTAACCACACCACTGACCTGTCAAATATATAAAATATAAACAAACAAACAAACAGATAAAAAAGAACAATGCTTTTTACCATGGCAAGAGAATGCTGGAAGCCCATAACAAGCGCTAAGCCTAAAGGCAATTTGCTGTTCAAACCCCAGAACGGAGCATGTTTTTTATCCTTGATGAAAATGGAAGGCATGCACATTGTGTTCCAATCGAATTCGCCCCACCAACCTTCTTTTGTGCCTACTTGAGACTTGAAGATTTTCCAAAGGTTAGGTGTTTCTGCTGGAGCATATGCCTCAAACTGATTCTGAGCTTCGGATGGGATCGATTCAGCATTATGAATGGTGGATGCTGCTTTTGTATCCATTCTTGTTTTTTTTTTAGCAAAGAGGAATTCGAAAAGACCGGTTTGATGTGCAAAGAAAAAAGTTAAAAAAGAATGAACAAACAAGGAAAAAAAAAAAAAACTTTTTTCTATTTTCGCTTTTTTTTTATAAAATGGTTACAATGGAAGAAACAAAAAAAAAGGTGACTCGGTTCGAGGTGTTTGAATTAACGTCGATTTCCATCTATTTTCGGCAAGAGTCATACACCTAGCGCAACTCAAGTACCTAATATAGCCTCTATAAGCGGATTACGGAGTTATACAAACAAACCGAGGAATTTGTGTATATATCAGAAATCAGCAAAAACAGCTTCAGAGCTACAGTTCAAGCATTAAATAAGTGCTGTTATATCCACTGTTTAATTATCATGTGATGACTTTTTCATTTCTGATTGGAAAAACCCTTTCAGCCTCCCCAAGAATATGTGTTACAGCTCTATTGTGTTCGAATGAGCTTTGTAATTGGTTTATTTAGAATGGGGAATATTTTTAAATGAGCTATGTGGATAGACCAAATGATTGTTATCTGTGTTTAACCAAGAACCAAGACTTTGGTACACGGTATCAAGTAGACTTCTTTCATTAGTAGTAGCATCTGCACTCAGTTCCCAAAACATGGCACCGCCCAACTCCCTTTCCTTGATATAATCACACTTCAGTTGAACAACCGCAGGGGAGTCATAAGTTACAAATTCTCTTTTATCTTCATCGTAAGACCAAGAAGCACCCTTTTCTTCATCGAAGTGTTCTATTGCACCATCCCTGGGCAAATCCTTATAATCGAACGACCCTTTTTCCCAAGATCCGTCAGGTACACCGTGATAAGACGATCCCAGTCTTCCAGTAGTGTCCGAAAAGCCTCTACCGTACATTGGTAATCCCATTACAATTTTTTTAGAAGGAATACCTGCCTTTTCAAAAGCTGTAACTGCTTGATCAACATTTAACGGTCCACCAAAAAGGTTAGACTGGTGACCCGTCTTTTTATCCCAATCACCAGCAAAATCATAAGCCATTAAATAAAATATATCCACAAACTCAGACATTTCACGCAGTTTCAATACGTTGTAATTTTCAGGTCCACAAGGCATAGCAACTGATAATATAAATGGATCATCGGTAAAATCGTACTTTGATTGATATTCATCCATTGCAACACGTAATTCTTCCAGCAAAAATACATAGTTTTCAGCATCTGTTGCATCCTTTGGAAACTCCCAATCAATATCGATACCATCCAATCCAAGATTTTCGAGATGTTCTATGGCTGTTTTTGTAAATGTAGCTCGAGACTCGGCGTTGGAAGCTATAGTTGAGAAGTTGGAGCTCCATGAATATCCACCAACACTAAGAGATACTTTAACATGGCGGTATTTTTTTTTCAATAGTGCAAGTTGCTTAAAGTTGCCGTGCAAATCTTGGTCGTTCTCTTTCCAGGTATCTTGTACGCCATCCAAAGTATCGTCTATGCTCCCAAATTAGTAGGCTTATTTTTTTTCACTACCTTTCATGCATGTCGTACCTTCTGGGAATTTGATGTCGGTATCGGCCCAAGGATCCTATTAATACGTTAATCAGAGTAATTTCGTTGTGCACCGTCGTTTTTAACTTTTTTTTACCCCGAGAACAATGGTGCCATCTAGGTTAACATTGGCAAATGCATATAAAATATGAGACAATTTCTCGGCTTTCAGGTCCACAACGTTATGCTTGCGGTCATAGATACCCCAGTTTATAAAGTATCCTGCGACAATAAAGGAAGCTTCCTTTTCCTTCAAATCTGGAATGTCGACATGGTTGATTGCTTGCTGGTACCAGCCAATGGTCAAAAGAATGACGAGAACAGGCGTTAATATTGCAAACTTTGCAATGTTGCCGAGCGAAAACATTCTCATTATTTTTGTTTAGTGTACAAAAAAGAAAAAGGGAAGAAAAAGAAAGCGAAAATGATTTATTTATTATGGTACACACTGCACTTTTTATTTTTGGTGTCATTTATATTTGGATATTTTGCTTAGAAGAAATGTCGTAACTTAGTTGGCAACCTCCTCAGGCTCAGCATCATAAGCAGCCAATTGTTGAGTCAAGTCAGCATCAACTTGAGGAACCTGTGAAAAAATCTTATCAGTACTCCCCACTTGTAACATAATCATCCTTTTATACACTTACAGCAGGGGCAGCAGGGAGCTTCAATTCCTTGGCAGCAGACTCCTCAGAGGCAGACTACACAAACAACAAATTAATACCCTTAAATACATGCTAACATTTAGAAACCTACGACAGGTTGAGGCTTGTATGCCTTCAATTCCTTGATGAACAAATCTTGAATGACATCTATAATAATAGCATATTAGCTAATTATCCCCTATTTCCTCTTATATTCCAATTGTCTTACCCTTTTGCATAACAGCAGCACCGGCGAAGCTACGAGCGGCCATAGTGGGGACAGCAGCACGAGCAGACTATTTTAAATAAAGATGTAAGTTGAGCTGACGGTGTGTATCTGTCGTGTTTTTTCTTTCGTTTACCTTGAAGGCGACGGAGCGAATGGCAATACGAGCAATTGACATTTTTAAAAAAAAATAACTTTGGTAAGAAAATAAAACGAGGACGGGGGGATGCTCTACTTTTGTCCTGTACAAAAATCGAAAAATAAAATAAAAAGTGACGCAATCGTTTTTTTTTTCAGCCGTCACTTTTTTTTTTCTCAATGGCCTGTTGTTGTTACACTAAGCAGTTGTTTATTAAATCATGCATTTTTGAAGTATTCGTCTTGTTTGCTCATAATATATAGTAGGCTAGGGCCATTGGAGTATTGCCTTGACCAATATAAGTCAATTGGTTTCATTGCTAATGATGAAGCCAAGTAACGGATATGTGCACTTCATATATATTGCATTTGCACTGTAAACTCTGACAAAGGTTAGTTTGTAACAACCATTTTGGCATTTGCTATGAAGAGTATCTACATTACAATTGTGATCCGAATTGGTCTTTTGTGCTGATTTAGGAGATATACCTATGTTTAGAAATTTGTACCTTTTATGAGTTTGATGTTTGCAGATAGCGTCGTCATTTCGAAAATCATGAAAAAACCCCAAACTCGATAACTTATTGTTCTTGCATGCTGAAAACACGACTCCAGAAAAGTTTGGGTAAACGTCTTTTGAGTCGCTTGAGAGCCTTACTAGGGTGAAAATCAATCTGGAAAGGGCAACATTGTTTAGCCACTGCTTTTCGATTCCCATCCTTCAAGAAATTAGTACTCAAAACTAGAGGAGTATAAACATCTTATGTTCGAGAACAGATGATTTCAGTAAAATTTAAGAGAAAGGGTGTGACAAAATATGATATTCTGTTTTCTTTTTTGTTGTGATATGTTTAGATCTTGTTGTGATCCAGTACAACCAATTTATTTCATAGAGAGCAGTCTGATGTCAATTGTACTGTTTTTATGAAAAAAAACAATACAAAGTGTATTGTAAGTAAATAATGACATTTTAACCAAGTTTTACAAACTTCCGTAGATTTTTCCATTTTTTTGACTGGATTTAAATTGATCCGTTGTAACATCCAAACTGTCCTGCAAACAATACATGAGTGGATGAAGCGTTGGGAACGGTTACCATACATACGCCGAGTACTTTTTGTTTGGTAAAAGCTTTGGTCACCCCTTTACGATGATTGGGTATTTTGTAATGAAACTTCACGTTTTGAGCATTTGTTATCTCTATTTATTAGATCGCAGCAACAACGGTCCATACAAGTAAAGAGTAGTTCTACTCCGATTACCCGGACATAAGACAGTGTTTGTTTACAAAGCATATCAAATCGTAATTAAACCTGTTTGCAGAAACCGTAACAACGGAGCAAAATGCGGTGAACTTAAAAAAAAAAAAAAAAGTAACTTTGCGCAATGAAATGACTAATCATCTGTCAAAAAAAAAAATGTCAACAGTTTTGCCTTTCTTTTTAGACCAATCATTTACACCAATTCGATTACAGATTATCTTTTTTTTGCTGTCCTATCTTTCGGACCAAGAACTGGATTTGAAAAACGGATAGATGAAATATATAAATGGGCAAAAAGTTAGATTGTTTCCTCTTTGTACTTAAACCAAAATACAAAATAGAAGATGGATTACTCAAAGCACATTAGTAAAACCAGCAAAGCCAGAAACCCTTCAGCCAGTAAGTGATTCGATTCCTTTCAACAGCGAAATACTTCAGCGGGAACTAATGTATCTCAATATTTTTTGTTTTTTGCAGTTCGTGCGTTGATGCCCTATATGAATTCTAAATCAATGGTAACATTATTTGACAGCATGTGCTTTCAATTTAAATCCTAACGTATTATTTTAGATTTCTCTTGGTGCTGGTCAACCTAACCCTGCTACCTTCCCCTTTGCCAGCATGACTCTTACTCTCAAGACGGGTGAAAAGATTGAAATCGACGATGAATTATTTAGCAGAGCCTTATCTTATGATTTGACGGTAAGTTTTTTTCTTGCGTGCCTTGAATTTTTTGAAAGGTTTTTTCCCACGATTGTGTCCTAAATTATTTTTGCAAATATTTAGGCCGGTCAACCTCTTTTAAATGAATGGTTGTGCGAACTTCAAAGAATCGAACACAACCCCCCTGTTGAGTTCGACCTCTCTATCGGTGCCGGAAGTCAAGATCTTTTGACAAAGGTAAATACGAATAGTCCGTCCTTCTTTATCCAAAGGCTGTATTAACTAAACGTTTATGTTAGGCGCTTGAAATGATGATCAATGATGGTGACTCAATCCTTGTAGAAAACCCTACATACACAGGTGCCTTATCTTTCCTCGATAACTTGAACTGTGATCTCGCTGATATCCCCACTGATGAATGTGGTCTTATTCCTGAAGCCTTGGAGGCGATGCTTGCCAACTGGCCCGAAAGCAACCCCAGTGGAAAGAAGGATCAACCTCGCCCTCATTGTCTCTATACCATTCCTAGTGGTGGTAACCCCACTGGTATTAGTGCTACTTTGGAACGTAAGCAAGCTATTTATAAGATCTGTTCTAAGTACGATATCCTCATTCTTGAAGACGATCCTTATTACTTCTTGCAGTACACCAGAGACCGTACCGCCTCTTACTTTTCTATGGATGTCGATGCTCGTGTGCTCCGTTGTGACAGTATGAGTAAAATCTTATCCTCTGGTTTAAGAATCGGTTGGGTTACCGGTCCTCACGCTCTTATCGAACGTATCAATATGCACACTATGGTCACAAACTTACAGCCTTCTGGTATCCCCCAAGCAATGACTTTTGGTCTTTTGGAAAAGTGGGGTCACAAAGGATTTTTGGAACATGTTGATCGCGTTGCAGATTTCTACCGTGAGAAGCGTGATGAGTTTGTTGAATGTCTCGATCATAGAATGAAGGGTCGTGCAGAGTGGACTGTTCCTAACGCTGGTATGTTTGTTTGGCTTCGCTTGTTGGGTGGTATCACCGACTCTTATGATTTGATCATGACCAAGGCACTTAAGGAAAATGTCTTGGCTATTCCAGGATTAGCCTTCATGCCTCAAGGTAACATGAACAACTATGTTCGTGTCTCTTTTAGTAATGTAACAAAGGCCAACATGGATGAAGCTCTCCGCAGATTGGCCTCAGTCATCGACAAAGAAGCAGCTATCAATGGTGTTAAGATTGAAGCTTAAATATCATTTAATATTCCCCTAATTTCTCTTTACAATTCATCTCAATAAACTTTTTCATTTTTTTAATCTTCATCATAAAAAGATCTTTGTTAGATTCTTAGATAAAGCGTACGTTGTACTGTCCAGCGCATCTACCCGGGTATCCCGCTCATACTATGCACACATGACCATGCATAGAAACACTCGTTAATTTATTTCAAAATGGGATTTATTGGCAGACCATTTGTGCAAATATAGTTACATTGCAGCGTATCAAAGATAACAAAAAAAAACAATGTCATGATGCCAAGTAGTTTTATATCTATTTATCTACTAGATAGTGATGTTAAGATAACAATGATAGAAAGCAAAAAAAAAAAAAAAAAAAAAAAAAAAAAAACTCGCATCTATTAATGTGTGCCATGTACACTTAGCGATAGTGATGTAAAATAAGATCAAACTTTTTGTTCTTCAATAAACTAAAACTCTGTATTTTCACAGTTTTGAAACAATCCCATCTTTGTCTAGATATGAGTACAGCTTTTGTTAAGAAAATTGAGTGTTCTAAGAACTCTTCATTTTCTGTCCTCCAGAAATTGGTAAAGTAGTATTTGGAGCTACAGAGTATTTATGCCTATATAAAAAATCGAATGTTACATGACGCCCACAACAATTAGCTTGTATGAGGAACTAATTACAAAAGAATATTAAGAATATGATTGGACCCACACCCAAACCATGATTCCCTATAGTCGCACTAAGACAATGACAAAATAGGCTCGACGTTCCACGATCTATCTTTACCAAAGTATTCTCAATTTGTCTCTCACCGCCGATTTTAATAGGATGTCATTGAAAATTGATAATTTATGGCTACTTTGCACGACATCAAAACAGGGCAGATACAAAAGCAGTTCCAGGCTACCAGCTTTATTTTACAATCATATTTTTTCTGTGATTGTTGTCAGGGTTAAAAAAAAACCGGATATTTATTTGACAATGTACATATTTGTTTGTACTCACTAAGCAAGGACCATATGCTTGAATGCTATGTAAGTGAAAAGTGCTATGTGATCGCTTTATTTGATTATTAAATCAATCTGCAAACATTTAAATTGTACACAGCTGAGTGACATGATGATTCCGTATATATGCCAAATTGTATTCTGATATGAATACTAATTTACTAATATTGATCTTATTGTTTATTATATCTCTTGGTATTTATGGTGCGAGTTTTAATTTGGGTTGCGTAACGTAGGGCCCAGCTGGAGATTTATCCCGAGACGGCATAAATCTATGATAGACCATTAGAAATCTTTGTATAACGAGAATTGAGTGCTCAGTTGTATTATCTATTTGTGATAAGAAAAGATAAATATCTCAAGGGGAAGATGGGGGGATAATGGAGATATAAACAAAATAAAATTCCTTGGCTGTCTGATTATAATGTCATTCGTGATGAAGTGAAGTGTTAGACATAAACTATAGTATTATGGTATAATGGACACAATAGCACCCTTTGATATTAGCTCTGTATTTATAGACTAACTATGCTGTGAAGGGTAACCCAATTGTATAAAGCATGGGAGCAAAATCATTTGATCCTATCAGCTTTGTACACAATCGTCGAAAAGATAAAAAAAACCTTGGATATCTTAAATAGATTACGATAGTTGATATTTAACACCAATGTTGAATCCTGACTTTAATCAACTGTGCTTACTCGTATCAAATTTTTTAAAGATAAAGTTTGGGGAACATTATATAGATACATATTGATAAATGCTATACTAAAGAATAAAATTATGGGTGCTTCACACTGATAGTGGCTCCATGTTGCCTTGGGCTTGTTAAAAAAAAGAGGGGAGGGTCGTATTGTGCAACAAAGAAATTCGCGTTCCGTTTAATCCTCTTTAGATAAAGTCTGTGCGACACGCTCGAAAAAAAGGGATCTCCATTAAAGTTTCGATGTTCAGGATTTAAATATTCACACGCGAAGTAGAGATAAAGTTAGCGTGCCACATGATATCAAAAAGCAGCATCCGGGCCATTCTAAGACTTTGCAAGTTGGAACAGTGTATATTGGTCACATTTTATATAATTATGCAAAAACAGCTTTAAAACCGCAGGCGCCACATTAGATCACAATGCGTATTTAAGAATAGCGCCTTGTATATTTCGGGAACCTATTTTAAAAAAGGTCCCACTTTTTAAAAGACTCTCGTAACACAATACCTATCCACCTATGATAACCGTTGTTTTCTTATATTTATTTGTACGAAGCACCGATTTTCCCTAATGTGTTTATCAAGGGGATACCGATTTCTAATTTTAAACTAGTTCATGTAATAACACTGTGCCCAGAAAATACAAACCTGCTTTATTTGTATTGGTGGTAGTTACATCATGAGTATATACCTTTAATAACCAAACATCAACACACATATGTAAGTAGTGAAACAATAGATTATATGCTTTCCTTTTTCTTTTGCTATTTTAATGGGGAAATCGCCGCATGTTGAGACTCACACCCTCTAAACCAGACTTGAACCTATTAATAATAATATCAACCGAATTCCAACAGTATATTTGGTCACGCCTATTCTTGTATATAGTGTTCTAAAAAAATTATTGTTTCTCTCTCTATAATATATTCTATTCCTCCATGCCATAATACGCCATACCATTTGAACATGACCTCAATTTGAACGCAATAGCACTGATATTGCTATATATAATACGTGTAACCGTCAAGATATTGATGGGAGAGTGTGTTTTGTTACTTGCATACATCCTAAAGGTCAGATCAAGATAATAATAGATGCATAATTAAACAAAGAAAATAAGTATTGCTGTACCATTTTTGAACCAATACATGAGTCGATGCCACTATCAAATGTGATACACAAAATCACTTGTAGACGGAACCAATTACTACTGAGCAGCCCTGCATTAACACAAAGCCAATTAATGTTTTTTACTCTACTGTTGTTACTCGTCTCCTTTTTTCTTGACAACATATAATGTGATGGTAGATAAACCCACTATTTAATAGTTTTATAACTTTGATATACCCTTCAGAAACAAATCGTACGTTAATAACAATGTATTAATAAAATGCATGCATGATAAGGTATCAGAGTAACATAGCTCATGTATATTATAACAGGTTTATTACATCGTCGCTCCTATCGTGTAATTTTTAAACGGAGAGGATATTTTATTGTTTATCGGCTACGACTTGTAAAAAACCAAGCATTATCTACCTAATAATTAATTTTTTAGTCCCCTTATCTCGAAGATAATGACTACTGGATCAATCAACGAACTCCAAATACGAGCAATAATTTAGTGACAAAGCTATGTTTTCAATTTAGTGACCATCCATAGAGAATATTTCTACTATAACATCGGATGCTTATAGTATACGGCGAATCAGACAAGATTACTTTCGTAATTGGAAGTGAGATCAAAATAACAGCTTCCAAGATAAGGTTCCCAAGAATAATACTCCTGTTTAGTAGGACGAGCTATGGTGGGACAAAATACTCTTTTTGATCAATAGTGCACATGACAAAGGTAGGCGAATTTTTTAAGTCCAAATTAGGAAGGCAGTTACCTTAGGTTTGTGTGCGTGTGTGATTTGATATCACTCTTGTCTTATCAGAAGAAAGTAAGTCAATGGTTCATTGATTCATTGAATTGTTGTACAAAGTCACACTCTCCGTCGGTAGTACTCTTTACTATAGTAAATAGGCGGTGGCGTTTGAATTCAATTCCAATATAAATACAGGATAAATCAACTGTTTATCTTCTTTTTTTTCACAACCTTTTTTTTATTCTATACCTAAAAATATAATAATCATGTCGCTGGACGAAAAGATTGAAACAAAAATAGTCGAAAGCACCACGGTGCATCAAATAGAAGGCCGTTATAACAATGTCACTGCTGAATCATATCTTCGTAAAGACAATGAAAGCAGTAGTAGCTACTGGGGTCGTCGTCTTTGGCAGATTAAGCCTGTCGAGTTATTGTGGGGAGATGCTGAAAACTCTGAATTAAGTCGTGCCTTGTCAGCCTTCCAACTTGTCTTCGTAGGTATCGGTGCTATTATCGGTACTGGTATTTTCGTTCTCTCTGGCTTAGCTGCTGCCACCAATGCAGGTCCTGCTGTCACACTCTCCTTTGTTATTGCTGCCATTGCTGCTGGTAAATGATCGAATCATGTAATATATCAATTAGACTAACATTTTTTGACCTCGTTAAGCCTTTGCTGCTCTTAGTTACTCCGAAATGGCTTCTATGATTCCTGTTGCTGGTTCTGCTTATACTTATGCTTACGCTACTATGGGTGAGTTTATTGCTTGGACTATTGGTTGGGATTTAATTCTTGAATATATGGTTGGTGCTGCCACTGTCGGCGTAGGATGGTCTGGTTACTTTGTCAAGTTCTTTGCGGTTGCATCCAACGGAAGAATCCAGTTTGCTGATAGTTGGACTAAGCCCACCGTTGCATGGGTAGAAAGTCCTGCTTCCATCTCATACTCTGGTAACTACTTCAATGTTCCTGGTTTTGTTATTATCATGTTGGTTACTATCATCTTGATCTTTGGGTAAGATATATACATGATTTGTAAAGGTTTTTTTTGCTAATGGCTTTTTTATAGTATTCGTCAATCTGCTATTTTCAACACTATTATTGTTTCCATCAAACTTGTTGTCATTCTTATCTTTATCTTTGGTCTTGCTGGTTATATGTACACTCCCAATTACCATCCTTACATCCCTCCTAACACCAGTGGTAACTGGCATTACTTTGGTGTACCTGGTATCTTTGCAGCTGCAACAACCGTTTTCTTTAGGTAGATATATGTATACAGGTTTTACAAAAGAGATTATTAACAAATAGTCTACTATAAATTACAGTTACATTGGTTTCGATGCTGTCACCACTGCCGCTCTTGAAGCTAAGCGTCCTCAGCGTGATCTTCCTATTGGTATCATTGGTAGTTTGGTTATCAGTACTGTTCTTTATCTTGCTTTCTGTACTATCATGACAGGTGCTGCTCATTACACTGAATTTGCGGGATCTGCTGTTCCCGCTTCTGTTGCTGTTGAAGCCGTTATGGCACGTACTGGAAAGAACTTTAGATGGCTCAACATCCTTGTTGCTATAGGTGCTATCTGTGGTTTAACATCCGTTTTACTCATCAATTTGCTCGGCCAATCTCGTGTCTTCTATGCCATGGCTAAAGATGGACTTTTGCCTCCCATGTTCTCTAAGATTCACAGTAGATTCAAGACCCCTCATTTTGCCACACTTACTGTCGGTTTCATTACTGCCGTTATGGCTGCCGTTTTGCCTGTCGATTTACTTGGTAACATGACATCTGTTGGTACCTTATTGGCTTTCTTCATTGTCCATCTTGGTGTCATCATTTTGAGATTCACTCGTCCTGATATTGAGCGTCGTTTCAGAATCCCCGGTGGTAAGTGGTTCTCTTTGATCTTCCCTATTATTGGTATGGGTATCTCTGTTGCTTTGATTGCTGTCGCTGAAGTTACAACTATTTGGCGTCTCTTTATCTGGATGGGTATTGGTTGGATCATCTACTTCAGTTATGGTATTCGCCACTCTAGATTCAATAAAGATCCTATTGCTCGATTCGCTGAAGGTGAGATTAAGCAACCAGGAGCACCTTCTTATGACGATGCTGGTTATCAAGTCCAAGAATACAACTATGTTCCCGAAACTCATCAAGCTGATCCTGCTTCCCACCGTGCTTAAATTAGTACACCTTTTCAACTCACTTTCTATCCCCTTAAACTATTATCCCTCTCTCTATTATTGTACTTTTAACTAATGCTTATTTAAAACAAACTTCATCATATTGAATATACTTTTTTTTCTAACAATACGTTGTATTTAAGTGTGTTCCAAATAATCTTCAGCCTCATTTTTACTTGTTTATTTCATGTTTCATAGTATGAGCATACATGTGAATACACGTGAATAAATACACTTGGCGTGGGCTAATGTGGACATTGTACAACCTGCCTTTTTTAAAAGGGTTTAATGTGAAAAAAAAGAGAATGGGAGGTAAACAACCAACCAATCGCAACTACAACCGCAACCGCAACCGCAACCGCAACCGCAACCGCAACCGCAACCGCAACCGCAACCGCAACCGCAACCGCAACCGCAACCGCAACCGCAACCGCAACCGCAACCGCAACCGCAACCGCAACCGCAACCGCAACCGCAACCGCAACCGCAACCGCAACCGCAACCGCAACCGCAACCGCAACCGCAACCGCAACCGCAACCGCAACCGCAACCGCAACCGCAACCGCAACCGCAACCGCAACCGCAACCGCAACCGCAACCGCAACCGCAACCGCAACCGCAACCGCAACCGCAACCGCAACCACAACCGTGACGCATAGCGTGTTTTTTAACAGGCAGTATATTTTATTTTTTAAAAAAAGAGAGATTGGGGGAAATATGTAAAAGTGAAATGTTAATATATATTGTGATGTTAAAGCAACAATGAGTTTAGTCAACTTCTTCCATTTTTGAAACTTCGGCGTCTTCCTGAGCAGGGGTTTCAGTGGCAGCTGCTGATTCTGTGGATTGATCAAATTCGTCATCATCAATACTGAGACCAAGAGAAACCATACGGTTAATGCGAGTAGCAAAAGATGATGGATCATCCAAGGAAAAACCTGATGTTAAGAGAGAAGTTTCATAGAGTAATGTGACAAGATCCTTGACAGTGCGATCATTTGCATCTGCATCTGCCTTCGCCTTAAGAGCCTTGATAATAGAATGCTTGGGATTAAGTTCCAGAGTCTTCTTTGAAGCCATATAACTTGACATGGATGAATCACGAAGCGCTTGTGCTTTCATAATACGCTCCATATTAGCAGACCAACCGAATTGACCAGTAGTTAAGACACATGGGGAGTCCGTCAAGATATTTGAAAGGATGACCTTTTCAACTTTGTCACCAAGAATGTCCTTGATAGTCTTAAGAAGACCCTCGTATTCTTTTTGTTCGTCTTCACGAGCCTTCTTTGAATCATCATCTTCTTCGATTTCGGCTCCTTCTTTGGTGATACATACCAACTTATGATCTTCATATTCCTTCAACTGAGTAGTAGCATACTCATCAATAGGGTCAGTCATTAGCAAGACCTCAATACCCTTCTTCTTGAAACCTTCGAGGAATGGAGAGTTTTCGACAGCAGCACGAGACTCACCAGTGATGTAGTAAATGCTCTTTTGCTTCTCTGGCATACGGGTAACATAATCTTTGAAAGAAGTCATTTCTTCACCAGACTTAGTGGAGTGATAACGTAACAAGTCAGCAAGCTTGGGGCGGTTTTGAGCATCTTCGTGGATACCAAGCTTGATGTTCTTACCAAAGGATTCGTAAAATTTATCAAATTGTTCCTTATCTTCAGCAATTTCTTGGAACATTTCGAGACACTTCTTGACAAGGTTCTTACGGATAACCTTCAAAATCTTGTTTTGTTGAAGCATTTCACGAGAGATATTGAGAGGAAGATCTTCAGAATCCACAACACCTTTAATGAAGCCTAACCACTCAGGAATCAATTCATCGCAATCATCCATAATAAAGACACGGCGGACATAGAGTTTAATATTGTTTCTCTTCTTCTTGTTCTCAAACATATCGAATGGAGCACGCTTGGGAACAAAGAGTATAGCACGGAATTCGAGTTGACCTTCAACAGAAAAGTGCTTGACAGCCAAATGATCTTCCCAGTCATTAGAAAGAGCCTTGTAAAATTCAGAGTACTCCTCAGGCTTGACATCTTCAGGATTACGCGTCCAAAGAGGCTTAGTCTTGTTCAACTCTTCATTTTCGATGACAGTTTCCTTCACGGTCTTCTTTTTTGTTTCTTCCTTCTTGTCTTCTTCATCATCAACTTCTTCAATCTTGGCACCTTCTTCAGGAGCTTCGGTGGGGATATCATCCTCTACCTCCTTTTCGACTTCCTTTTCAACAACCAGTTGGATAGGATAAGAGATAAATTCAGAATGTTTCTTGACAATTTCTTTGATCTTTTTTTCATCAAGATACTCGAGCTGATCTTCCTTCATGTGAAGACGAAGCTCAGTACCACGACCAATTGAAGGATTAATAGTATCACGAGCAATAGTAAAAGAACCACCAGCAGCAGATTCCCAAATATATTGTTCGTCGTCGTTATGTTTTGTAATTACTTGAACCTTATCTGCTACTAAGTAGGCAGAGTAGAAACCAACACCAAATTGACCAATCATGGAAATATCAGCACCAGCAGAGAGAGCCTCCATAAAGGACTTGGTACCAGACTTGGCAATTGTACCCAAATTGTTGACCAAATCAGCCTTGGTCATACCGATACCAGTATCACGGATAGACAAGGTTCTGTTCTCTTTATCAGGAGTGATACGAATATAGAGGTCCTTTTCTGCATCGAGAACAGAGGGATCAGTCAAAGATTGATAGCGGACCTTATCCAAAGCGTCAGAAGAATTAGAAATTAATTCACGTAAAAATATCTCCTTGTTCGAGTAGAAGGTGTTGATGATCAAACTCATCAACTGAGAGATCTCAGCTTGGAAAGAAAAGGTTTCTGGTTCAGACATTTTGTTTGTATCAAGCGATTTGGGGAAAAAAATAATGAAGAATGAAGAAAAATAAAATAAAGGGGTTTCATGCCTTTTTATATTAATGCAGAGAACAGTGTGTTAAAACTCAGTGGTATGGGTTTGCTGTTCTTTTCCCTTGCCAGAAGCTGCGAGAAATCTGACTTTAAACAACATTTGCATAGGGTTAGTTGTCCTATTGATAATAAGTACATAATGTATTCTAAAAAAACAGTTTTAGCCTTATGTATTAATTACAGAGACATTGTTAATGGAAATCTGATTGATTTCTGCTTACATTCGACTACAAAGAATCACTGATTAGCGAAGTTATGAATTTCTGGTAAGTTCTCACTGTAGATGTAAAATCACCCAATGATATCAAGAATTAGCTTCATATCCTCAAATCCTCAAATACTGGCTTCCATTAAATATTTTGTTTTTATAGCCTTGGGAAAACCACCAAACCAAACAAGCATACTTTAAGATATGCATTCGCTGTCACAGGTTAATTAAATCAGTTTAGGCAACGTGATCTGATTCTATTCCCATAGTTAAAAGGCACGTCTAATCTGTTACTACAAGCTCTAGACAACATGGCTATTAAATAAATATCATTGACCAAATCTTCTCCTATCAGAAGTATTCTCCATATGGCTGAACTATACTCTACTTTTCGATGTCATCAGCCATCTTACTAAATGTCTACAGCGGTATCAGATACTTCCATTATTGATACGTTCGTGATATCGAACTGAGGTATAAATTATACAGAACAAAGAACATATAATTGAATTAAATGGAAGAGTAGACAGAACAAGCTATTCAGGACATGATCGTATTCAACAACATCTTATTTGGTACTTTTATCTGGTTGTCTTGTTTCGGAACTATCACTTACCGGGGAACATCTACATTTCGCAATAGCACTGTATAATATGATGACCGCGATAGGCTTGTGTAGTCTTATTTATACACCACCATTTTTCGAACGTGTATCTACTATCTGGAGCGGCATTCATTTAATCGCAATATTAGAAAGCCCTTCTTTTTGCTTCTTAAACCATGAAAGACATGCTCATATCATTGGAGATATGTCGGTCTACACTAGTTACACGGATTTTTTATTGACTATTAAGCAACCATACATATACATGACCACCCTATCGGGTATACCGCTGTTGAGTTCAATAACAAGGTTTCATCGGAAAGGTAATGTTTCTCGCAAGTTAAACTAGGCTCTTCTTACATGTAGATATGGATAACTTTATGCTACGTAACATTTAAGCAAAATAGATATGAATCCTTTAAGATGTTGGCTGCAACAACAAAAAATGCTCTGAAATAGCAACATTGATCCTTCTCGAAACCGAATCAAAGAGGGTAAAATAGAGAAATGGGACGCGTATAATAAATAGATAGGGAGATGTATTTGACTTTGGGATTGAGTACGCATGATAGTTATGCGATTTATCTATTTTAAAAGGGACATTTCATGCGTATCCATATCGACAATAGCTAGTAATACAAATCGAGCAGCCATTATGCCAATCAGGGAATAATCCCAAAACAGTGTGGGTTACATCATAAAAACAGCAAGACTCTATAACAATGTTCATCAATAAGTGACAATAATTGGTTAAAAAAAAAAATTTAATGCTGTGAGTGGTTTGGGGAAGATACGTTTTAAAGAAAAGGATCTGAATTTTTAATTAAAAGAAAAAAAATTTAGGCCTTGACAGCGTACTTGCGAAGAGGGAAATGGGCCAACTTCTTTTGTTCACGGACAGTCTTCTTGGACTTCTCGAAAGGAGTCAAAGCTCTGCGCATGGCACGGGTCTTCTTGACACGGAGATCCAAAGGAGTGAAAGCCTTCTTTTGGTAGAAAAGACGGAGTTGTTCACGTTGGGTTTGGTTGATGACAGTCAAGACACGGGCAACGTTCTTACGAGCCTCACCACTAATTGAAAAGTGGGTTTAGTATACAACAAAAACCTCCCAAATATTCTTAACTTGTTACTTACACTTCTTGGGACTTACCACCAGCGACCTTTTGGACACGGATGTTGGCAAGTTGTTGCTTTTGTTCGTCAAGGATCTTGACGAGCTCGGCCTTGTTCTTGTTACGGAGTTCGTGAGCTTTGACGGCAACCTAAAGTTAATGCGGTTAGTTTTCTGTAAAGAATAGGTACGAATGAACGAGATTGACAAGTCGAAGGATAACATGGAGCAATGGAGGGGAGGAGGGCGGTACATTTGACATTACTCAAATTCAACTCTAACCTCCATGAAAAAAAAGTACCCACAAACATATTTTTTTTTGGTTCACTTTGTATGCTGTATCCATTATCAAAATTTCCATCCGTTGTCAATCTGGTTCATTTCATAGTATGATGGGGGATTCGGATGATTTCAACTAACCATTTGAATTTATGGACGATTATTAAGAGGGGGATCTTTTGATACTACCCTCCTACAATTCTATAGTCATTCCACATTTTTTTTTGGGCCACACAAAAAGAATGGTCCGGACATTTCAATAGTCCGGTCCCACCACTTTTTATTTAACATTTTTTTTTATGCTTCCATATCTTCGTCTTCCTCTTCTTCCTCATTCTCTATATCGGATGTATCATCTTGTTGTATTTGCTGTGTTTGATCCTTTTGAAGCCCAACAATTGCTGCATTGCTTGGCATATCGTCCCATATCTGGAATAGAATATGTCTAGGCAATTGTCGAAACCCTACCGTGTGAGAAATAGCACCGAAGTATTGAAATATATAATGCAACGAAGCTTGCTGAAGTCCTCTTTGCTCTGATAAACTTGCACTATGGTATATCTTGCTTGCGCTTTCTGTCGTCAGTGCATTGAACAGTCTTCGCACACACAGTGCTGATAATCGTGGTAATAAATAAATATGCGCCATCACCATCAAATCCGCAATTAATTCAATAGTGAAACTGGGGTCATCCAATGTATCTGTATACAAGTACCTGATAAAGCTCTTCAGTGTAGTAATGGGCTCTGCAATTGTAATTGTGTTGGATATGGATTCTGCCATACCAGATTCTACAAGGTGAACAAAATGCGGCCAACGAGCCAACAGTACAAGACGATGCACATAGATGGGTAGTGCATCGGGTTCAATAGATGATTTTATCGCAAAATCCGTTCCTTGTTGCCGCTTTAACAAAAGCGCGATCAAATCAGTTCCTAATTGAGGAGGAGGTATAGCAACGATTCCCAATTCTTCCAATTCAACACGTAGTACCATGGCATAGAATTCATCCGGCTCGTCTTCATTAGTTCCAAAAAGGTAGAAGCAGGTATCGTTTTCTGTCATCGAAAAGGAATGCCAGCTGCATGTTTCATAGCGAGTGCCCGCTTCCTTACACTGCCATTGCATAGAGGGTAGATCTAGGGACCAAAGACCAGTAAGGGGTGCTTCCATCATGGCTTCTCTGAAAGGCAAGGTAACCAACACGACTAATTGATCGCCACAGATTTGGGAAAATCTTTGACCAAAGAGAGAAGGAGCGGAGGGAGACGAGATGTCTAACTGAGTAATATTATCTGTTCTGTTCAAGTCAATAAAAGCCAAATGATTTGATCTACTCATGTCTTCTCTAAGACCACCAAATATGTATAATCTTGAATTATAAATAAAACTAGTATGTTGAGCACGACTGATAAATGGTATAGGCTGCTCCCATTCCCAACTTATTAGATCCAACACTAAAATAGTATCTGCAAAGGATGCAGAAGGAGTAATATTCATACCACCCGCAATATAAAGTTTGTTCTGGTAAATGGAAGCTGAATGTCTAATACGCCCTTCAGGTATAAACCCATTTGGTTCAGGGTGCCACCAAGTCATTTTACTTAAATCTAATACGGCTACATCGTTAAAGTGAATATCTTCTTCCGAGTTACCACCAAAAATAACGAGCTTATCTCCATTCCATAAAGTGGCCGAGTGGTCATTTCGTTTTGCTGGTGGTTCTCCTTTGGTATATATTACCTGTGTCCATTGACACGAAGCATTATAGTCCAATTTATACAATTTATTATAGATTTCATCTGTATATTGATCAAATCCGCCAAAAACATAAATCGTTTCGCCAACAGTCGTTAAAGAGGCTCCAACAAGCGAAGCAAGTCTTTCTCCTGTCGTTCGCAGTGCTTTGGAGTACTGAAGAACCGGCAGTCCATTAGAAGAAGGTGTTCTGTCCCGTGAGGAGGTGTTACCATTTGTACGAGGTGAATTAGGATTTGAATGATTATTCATAAAAGTCTATTCCATTATGCATACTCCGGTAGGGAAAAAAAAGCACAAAGAAAGTAGCGGGCGTCAAAAGAAGAGAGATAAAAGTCCGGACCGAAATTTGAAGTGTCGCCGGAAAAATCTAATGTCCAAAGAGGAGATGTAAAAGTCCGGACCGATCTTTTTATTATCGCCGGAAAGTCAAGTGAACTAATTTTTTTTGGGTGATCTGGGGCCAGCTCAGAGTAGCGCCCGGGGAAAGGGCCAAAAGTAGAGACCGAATGCCATAATCATATACTTCCTCCTCTTTGGTACTTAATCTAACATGGTAAAAAAGATGAAAATATTACACATCCATCCATCCAGTATGTTAATCATCCATATGTTAATAGGCCAAGCGCACTAAGAAGGTCGGAATCACCGGTAAATACGGTACCCGTTATGGTGCCTCTCTCAGAAAGACTGTCAAGAAGATGGAAATCACTCAACATAGTAAGTACACCTGTACTTTCTGTGGTAAGGATGCTGTCAAGCGTACTGCTGTTGGTATCTGGAAGTGTAAGGGTTGTAAGAAGACCATGGCTGGTGGTGCTTACACCGTCTCGTAAGTTCATTTATTTTTTTGTATTGGTGAAATTTTTGTTCATGTTGAACTAATTTTTTTTTTTTCACTATCTAGCACTACTGCTGCTGCCACTGTCCGTTCCACTGTCCGTCGTCTCCGTGAATTGGCCGAGATCTAAGGAGTGGGATCGTTTATTTTCTTATTTCCAAAAATATAAATAAAATAAATCTTTCTCCATACTGGAGAAGTGGATAAAATATTACATATAAATATGGATCTTTTTTCATCGTGTGAATTACATATGCTTATTGTTTTGGTCCCCATAAATTTTGACAGCTGTAGCTCGGAAGTTTTTTCAAAGTTATTTACATGAAGCTTATTTATTAATGTGAAATGAAACTACGAAATATTTTCTACATATCATCCAATTGCTTGTTGATTTCTTCCAATTGTTCAGCCAACTCCTTATTTTTGTGTTCAAGAGAATCCACCTTCTCTTCCTCTTCAGTGAGTTTAGTGGTCAATTGATCCACCTTCTTTTCCAGTTGTTCAACCTTGACATCAGCATCACGGAAGCTTTTTATTATGTATGTCAGTTGGGTACTCGAGTCAATGAAATCATATAAAAACTTACTTTGTGGTAGTTTCCTTAAGAGACTTATCGGAATCTTCTAACTCTGTTTCGAGTAAAGAAATTCTACGGAGAGCGTCCTCTAAATCCTTCTTATAATCACTTCCTTCAGCCTCACTACCTTTGTACTCTGTGATTTTCTCGTGAGCAGTTTCCACCTCTTCTTCCAATTGCTTGTTCTTATTAGACAAAGAAACAATTTCTCGTTCTTGTTGAGTTTGCTCTTGCTCCAACTCTTTAACCTTGGCTTCTAATTCCTCTACTTTGGCATTAGCAGCATCGGCTTCAGCGCGAATAGTTTGAATTTTCTACACATTAAAGTTAATATATAGCGTGTTACATGTGTAACATCAATAATACCTCACGAATCTTGTCCATTTTAATATCTTTTTTTGAAAAAAGTGAAGGGTAGAAGGGAAATATATAATTTTTTGTGAGAAATTATAAATAGAACTAACAGAGTGACGTCTAAAATATAAACAAGGGGATTAGTCTAAACTCCACACCTATAATGGTGTCAATTAATCAATTGACTTCCCTGTCACAGAAACAGCTGTTACTTATTTACCTAGAGTGGCTTCTTTTTGATTTGCAGAAAGATCAATCAATCTGAAATCTGTCTATTGATGAAGGTCTCTGATATATGCCCTGTTTCACATTGAATCAATTTCCCGATTATACGCGAGGGGGTAAGAAATTAAAACAAAGGTAGGTGCAGCAACAAATAACAATAATGGGTCAGACCCGAACTTGTTTGTTCTATTAAACCTAATTAGACATAAAGTATTTTTTTCCTTTTTTTTAAGAAAAGAGATACTTTTATTAATAGATCTAAATAAAAGAAAAATATTACAAAAGAGGTGTAGAAGGGATATTACTGCTATTTGAAGTATTATTGTTTGGTGACTGAACCTTTGCATCAGATTCCGCATACAATTGAAGTAACAATTGCCATTCACCAGAGAATTTAGAAACCGCCTCTCTACTATTCCAAGGCTTAAGTTGGTGACGAGATTTGGACGCCATCCAAGGTAAGGCAGGCTTGAATCCCATACATAGCTGCACTTGAACAATAGAAGTAATTGATTCAGCATGAAGTACATGTAACACCGTGGATGAATTTTCTCGAATTCCTGAATTAAATAATCCTTGTGGTCCCACATAGATAGACGATGCAGGTCGACTGTTATCTTTCCTTGACTGTTTCATGGATGATGACAACTTGGGCGAGCTCAAGCTGGGATTGTTGACACCGCTGTCAACATCAGATAATTCAGACGCAAGATTAAATGACAAGGAAGGCGAACTAGGACTGGGAGGTACACGAATAGATATGTTGCTGTAGTTAGAAGGTACACGCGTTGATACATTCATACTGCTATAACTAGGTTGATTAGGAATATGTAAACCTAGACCATTGGCTGATGATGAGCCTATAGGCTTTGCATATAATGAATCGGTATCTTGTACGTTGACTTGAGGGATATTGTTATACTGAGTTGTTTGAAAGGTTGGTGGCGATCCACCTCCCCAACTCTTCCATCGTGTCGAACTGGTAGTTTCTTTCAGAGGTAAAGTGCTACCAAAACCAGGACTGGCAAGGGGGGAATAAAGTGGGGATCGGCTATGACCATGAGATCCTCCCATATCAATCAATTTCTCCTGGATGAAATCTTTTAAAAACAACAATAACGGACTTTTAAAACAAGAAACAAACTCCAAGAATCGCCAGGTAGTAAAATCATAGATGGTTCCCGTGCTTAGTGGTGCGCCAAACGAAAATCCCGTTCTACCTTCGTTCGAACTAGTCCAGCCACCAATACCGGGTGATTGCAAACCTGGTGATTGCAAACCAGGTGACTGCAAACCAGGTGATAATCCTCCCATACCAGGTGATGTGGCATTATTTGGTGTTGAGCGTCCAGATTTCGGTTTCAAAAACTTGAGTGTCTGACCAAAAACAAGTGCTGTCTTGATAAAGTAAGCGATTTGAACCCAAGATCCTCGAAGCTTATCAAACGAAGTGGATCCTCTTACCAGGATAATCTTCATGGCAACAAAACTTAAAGAAAACAGTAAAGCCACGGATTGAGGTGTTTGTTTGCTATCCTTGATATCAGGAAACTCGGTGGCATCAATATCATCCAACGTAGATTGTCCCATGCCAGCTGTTAACTGTGTCAATGAAAAACCAGAGGATTTGCTCTTGAGTAAAGAAGCTTGACTACATGCCCGTGAAATATAATTCAATAGACGGGTCCAATTACTGGTTGGGTCTGGTCTAAACTTACCAGACATGGGCATACTGCTATAATCCCACTGAAGATTATACTGGAGACAGATCGGAATAATAATATTTCCAATCAGTCCAGACGTAGGTGGTTGTTGTTCAATAATACCCAGTACATCTTGAGTCGAATTCTCCATAATCGCAATGATCAATCGAACCAAGGCCGTACAAAACTTTGTATGACCTTTTGAATCGCTCTCCCAGTTATGTAAAGTGGCGGTTGTAATACCAAAAGAAACAAACTTTTCATTCATGATGCCTGCAATTTCATGCATAGATACTGGATTACCCTGACCTTGTTCCAGTACCATAGCTAGTCCATCGTAAAGATCTGACACATCCATGGTTTTCCATTGCACACGATATTGGGTGAAAATCAAGTTGAGAATCTTTCTAAATAACCTTGAGGAATTTCTTGCATCGGCCATCGAGTGTAAACTATCAACGAGATAATGCTTAATCCAATCCGTGGGACATACATATCCTTTAATCAAACTGTAATTCTGCATGACAATCTTGATAATTTGGGCCATTTTTTCATGAGACGCTTCAGATAGTGAACCACCGTGTTTTAAATATTCATGAACCAGCAATACAAACTCTTTCTTGACTGTCAATCGGTCATTTTGTTGCCACTGCTTACCATACGCATGCTGTGCAGACTCCGCTCGCGCTCCTCCACCTGCACCACCAATACCCGATGCTCTTATATCATCCACCGATACACCTTGATATCCGTTGGCAGACGTATTAACTGATGTCACCGTAGGTTTCGCATTTTTACTAAATTTTCCAAACACATCGATCAAAGCAACAATACCTTCATCAATTAACTCTTTCAACACTGCTACTTGACTGAATTTAGGCATCATATGACGGAAGATCTTGACAAATTGTTCAGCACGAAGAGATCCAGGATCATACGCAATGATGGTCAAGAACAACTTAATAAAGTTGGACAGCTCAAAAGATCGGTTATTATAATTGTTGATATCCAAGGGGATGATAGGTGCAGTGACACTTCGGGATAGAGGTTTCAAAATAGCCGTGGATAAAGGCATAGCCATGGGATTACTAGCAGCATCAATACGTTCTTGAATACTACGCTCATGGTCATCTAATTCAACTTGTAATTGCAAACCAAGTACGTCAGATGTGGCTCCCAGATGAGGTGGGTCGTTCATAGCCTGCATTAACGTAAACAAATTATCAATCATCCAGGCACCAAGATCAACAGACTTGGCATACGCGGTTAAAATTGATGGCACCAAAGTTCCTAACATTTGGAACACAAACGATTCTTCGTGTACCGCATAGAAACGACACCAAGCAAAGATAATTGGAGAGCGTACCTCAGGGAAAGAATCTACTTCACAAAAGACCTTAAACAGAGCCGGTAAAAATGTCGTATAGCCACGGTTAGAAATAAACAAGCGTTTAAATCTTGTCACTACACGCGTATATAAAATCAAGGCTTGACCAATGATACCAAAATCACGGTCATGTTCTGTAATAATAGCATTGATACCTTGTAAAATACGTTCAAGTTCCTCTCGGTCATTGTAATTTTTGTTGAGACCGTTTAACAAATTATCGATAAAACGAAGCCAGATACGAGCACGAAGGGCAGACAGAATTTCAGTATCTTGTTGTTGTTGAGTAGGTTGTCGGGGTGTTTCAACAGTACCGTTTTCATTACGGCTATGAATTTTTACATGTCCCTTGCGACGCGTAATATCAGGGTAATACGTTTCTTCCATGGTCCATCTAGATTCGTTTTCGACGCCAGGGATAGGAGTAGGTTCGTAATCCTGCAAGGTCTTTTTCACAGCATATACCTCGCGAGGATACCGCACCAAGTAATTTGTCAGGAACTGAATATGACTGATACGAAGCATTGCGACAGAAAAGATTTCAGGCGGAATGTCCAATACGACAAAGGGTGTTTTATCATTGGAAAGGTAACGAGGAAACATATCCGATGGTTGTTCATGCGTGAACCAGAATCGACCGGTACTTACCAGCAGGTGTTCAATCTTATTCTTTCTCAAGTCTCGAATTGTCAGATCGTTAGTGGATAGTGTTAGTTCTGCCAAGATGGGATGGATGATGGTCATAAGAACAAGCCCGTCTTTTTTGTTTTCGCGCATCAGCCATTTCAGCATACCAGCTAAATAATTGAACAGGATGTGGGTAAAACCAGGTGGCAACTTATGCTGCATGCTAACCAAGTAACGTAACCGAGTTAACATATCTTTATGTCGATCCAGCTTAAATTTTCCAAGATCACTAATGAACGCCCGTAAAAACAAGGACGGATCATCTCTTAAAAAGTATTCCAACAGTTCTCGTAAAGCGTTTGAAGCACCTCCATAATCATCATTTAATAGATCCACCATACTTAAGAACGCAATGGTTAACGAATGAATTGTCGTAGCGCGTTTCCTTCGAATAATAATTTTGCTGATATTAATTGCATTTTGTCGTGGTAAACCAGGTGTTCCATCCTCGTTCATTCGTTCATCTTCTTCCTCCAAAAATAATGAGGGAAGTAAAGCTAACGGGGTCAATACTTTTTTCAACGCCTCGTGTTCATCACCGTTATCTTCATCGTCCCAACCAAGTTCTTGAATTTGGCGCTTGAGTTCGATAGGAAAATTACTGGCATTTTTTAACTTGGACATCCAACGAGGTTCATCCAAGGTAAATTGATTACTGCCAAGGTCGGTGGGAACGAAAGGTGTTGAAAAAGCACCACCGTCACCACGGAAAGGTCTTCGGCGTGAGGAGATAGGGATATACTCTTGACCAAGTACATTAAACCTGAAAGCACTAAGAGAGGAATGCTTTTGGATCACTGCTAAACGACGTAAAGGATCACCGCTAATAAATAGAATTAGTTTTATTTAAACCAATATAGAAACTGAAATCATTACCTGTAAAAATCATGCGTACAAACTTCAATCATGACTTTGGGAATCTTTTCACCACATTCCATTAATAAAAATACAGCGGGTATAAAAGATTGAGGTTTTCGATCATCCATATGACATTCCCAAAGAGGACGCACCAATCTACCGAATTCATTTGATGATAAAGTTGTAAAAACCGCCGCTAATAGAGAGAATACAGAACCAAATGCATCTTGGTTTATCTTTTCCATATTTTCAAACCGATATTTCGCCAATTTTGAAGCGGGTGCTTCAATAGATCCATCCTCTGCAGGAACGGGAGGATCTAAATCTAGTGATAAAGCAGCAGATCGGCTGATTGGATACATACGATGAATGAGTTGTTGACGTTTGTGGCGAGGTACCTCAGTAAATCGATCCTCAAGTCCCGGTTGTGTGGATTTTGGCACAGATCCCGCATAATTACTTGAATCGTTCGTTTCAAATTGCAAAGTATCCACCACATTTAAATAAACGCTGTTTATGCGTTCAAACATGTTCAGAACTTCTTCAATATGTCCCGTATGCAACCTAGCTAATTTACATTGATTAGGCGGATTGTTGGGAGTTGGTGACGCATTTGGGTTGATGATGGGTAGTATATGATGATACACATGTTCTGCTGTTGATATTACCGGCTGTGTAGCCCAATCAATCACGCGTGTTAGCCATCCAGGGCGATGAGTGGTATTACAAAAGAATCTCATGTCCATAAATATGTTGCACAAAATCACACGTAACGGCATAGGCACAAGTGCCATTTTTTCTTTGGCTGTCAAAAATACGGATAATCTTCTTTCCAGATCAATCAAAAACTTTTTGGCAATTTCATCTTCTTCCATGTTTCTATGAGGATCGCGTTGCTTATCTCGCATTTCTTTGATGGCCCACATAAACTCGGTGGCAATAGTGCATTGACCTAGGGTGGTGCTTCCCCACTCGCTATCACTGACTTTGGGTTTGGATGAGGAGTTGGATGAAGTGGCGGTGGTTTTCTTTTTGGATTGTCCAACATCACTTAGCAGTAAAACATTGATCATCTCGGCATCTTGCATCCAAAATTGTACACCAGACATGTATCGTCGTAAACAAGTGATCAGACTTAACAGGTTTGACACTTTTTCTTCGTCATCCGAGGCAACGCAGGATACAACAGGTTTGAAAAAAGACGAACGATATCGTTTGGAAATTTCATGCAACATTTGACAAATGGAAGGAATAGCAGGCGGATAAGTGTCTACCAACCTTTTAAATAAACTTGGTAGAGTCTTTTTGACAATTTCTTCTCCCATAGTAGGATTGATATGAAAGATGAGGTTTTGGAAACATCGCGCAGATCTTTCACCCGAGGTATCCTGATGCATTGATTCTGTACCTGCTAAGATTAAATCTTTATAGCCTGAATTCCAAAACTCTTCAATGTAACTCTTCAAGGTCAATAGCAACTTTCGCATAGCGGCATCACTTGCAATATGGATGTTGAAACTGTTGATGCTTTGATGATCGTGAGACATATCAGTTGTGGACATGCTTGTAGCAATGCTTGCAAAATCAGGCATAGAGGGCTGTGGGCGGAGTTCGGGTGAAGAGAACGTACTACCAGGTTGATGTTGTGGTTGATCTTGAAAACTACAAATCGATAACAAAGAAAGAAGCATTACAATTACATTGAGCGCTACCATTCTTTGTGTTTCAACCGTATCTCTATCCGCCAAATAATACTGAAGTCTAGTAGGCGAGAGTTTATCAACCACCAACGGAATTAAAAGTGATACGACTGAGGTCTTGATCTTCAGATCCTCTATATTTGACATCAAAAAGGTTTCGCAGGCTAATTCGGTCAATAAAAAGATAATTTTGAAATACGCAGGCCTTTCATCCACAGCAGGCTCTTTCCAGAACCGAGGTAAAAGTTCTTCTAGAATGAGTCTATCACGAGCTCGTTCTGTCGCATTTGTCATAGTTGCTGAACCGTGGTACGGATTTGTTTGATTGCAGTTACCCATCATGACGGATTTTAAAAGTGCCTCTACAACGCAGAAATTTGCTACGGCGTTTGGTATTGTGGTGGCTGATCGTGTATGATATGATTTCCATGCAACGCCCGTTATAGGAATTAATGACCCGTTTGTTAAATTATCCAAAATGGTCAAAATACCAGAACGGACCTGTTGTTCGTTTATATCCATATCATGATGTCCATGCAATATATCATCTTTATCGTCATATTTCTGGAGACTGAACTGTGATAATGCATTGGTGAGGGTATAAACAAGAGAATGGTATACTTCAGGTGTTCGAGGTAGATAACCCGGTGTTTTCGCGCACGGTTGCAAAAGTGCATCTAATATGCTCAACATACGTTTCTATAAAAGGAAAATATGATCAATTAAAGATCATTATCCCAACTCTCCTGTACCAATTACCTTTGTTTTCAGATTGCCTGCACCTAATAAACGACTGCAGAATGAAATTTGTTCAAAATGTTCCTATCATATATTTAACAAATGGACACATATTCCAAAAGCAGCAAAAAAAGAACTTACTGAGACGTTTAACATTGTGAATCGGTTTCTAATATAGTCGAATATATCTAAAGCTTGCAT
Source organism: Mucor piriformis (assembly GCA_943193625.1). NCBI lineage: Eukaryota > Fungi > Mucoromycota > Mucoromycetes > Mucorales > Mucoraceae > Mucor > Mucor piriformis. The sequence continues at coordinate 1,500,551 of OW971871.1, read as the reverse complement.
AGCATCCGATTCTAAAAACAAAAGTGTTAATAATAATAAAAGCTAGGAGCTGATCATTAGCTACCTATAAATGGCGATTTATCAAAAGGTACCGCCAAAACCGCCAAGATCTCAGCTGTCAAAGGTAATCTCGTAGCGGATTTATGTTTCGCAATCAGCTCCATAATTGAAGACATAATGTATGATATTCTGGAAGAATCGTCATGCACAACTTCACTGATATCAACGTTGGATGTTGAACTGCTATTATGAAACATTTCAGCCACAGATTGTCTGTGAAAGACAGATCTTTTGCCAAGCGAGGAATTAAAGGTGTTGTTGGTATGTCTATCTAGCTGCGGTGGCGATGGCGGCGGTATGGTGTTATTTATTGCAAAAGAAGTACTTGAATCTAAAAAGCTAGCATTGAGTGGTCGAGGATTCAGTTGTACCAGCAGTTTATCTAAATCTCGCTCGAGCCGATAAATATCTTGCTGAACCACTGTGGAAGTGGCATAAATAACCCCATTTTTATGACCTGGTGTACGAAAGTTTTTTGAAAATTTAGTGAGTCCTGCCGCCTGTGCCGCTACTAGCGTTGTGTTTGAAAGTGTCAGTCTGCCTTCACCATGTTGTATGTCTAATGTCTGCTGGTTACGCATAAACGGGTTCAGAGTCTGCCTTTTCGCTGGACCGGTCGATCCAGGTTTCGGGGTAGCAGTGGAACGTGCAGACGATGAAGAAGTAGGTAATTCATATAAGGGTCCATCAACAATGCTTTCACTAACTGTATCTCGTATTTTGTCCCAGCCGACAGTCTTTCTCTTCTTTTCGTTATTGTTCTTGTCCGGTCCCTCATTGGGTTGAGATGACTGATCTTGGTCTGACATTGTTATCTTATGACAAGGATATATATAAATGGTAAAGTCAGAAAACGCTTTTTGTTCACGTCAACTCCTGAAAGAAATCTAAAGAAGGTGTGAGGGAAGGGAAATCCAGAAAGAAAGCGGTTTAAAACAAAGGCGGGAACCGAAAGACTCCAAAAAGAGGCTTGCAGTGCTTATGTGAGTTTTAAAATTAAATAGCAGACTTATACGGTTCCAAATAGTCAGCGTATCGATCACATATTTTATAGTAGGTGTCAGCTAAGTTTTGGTACGTGATTGTCATCAGCCACACTTGAAAGTTTGAAGCCAGCACTTCTTTTATCAACCATAGATGATATGGTTCACTACAACCCTATTGTATCAAGTTGTAATAAACCGATATTTATGACTACATATTATGTTACAGAATCTATGGTTTAGTTTTGAAGATCGATACTTCTTCAAGGCTAAAGCCTTTTTCAGTTAATAGCACATACATTACACCTTATAAAACCTTCAATCCTACTACATATGGTTTTGTGACCTTCATCAAAGAGAAACTTGGAACTCACCGCGATATCTGAATTCTAATTCAGGATAATTAGTGCGAACGTATTTAAACGCAAAATCAGTTAATATAACCAGTGTTACAGCCAATAATATAATGGCTTGGCGTTACACATGATAAGGCAGGTCATATAAATACTCTACTTTTTTCTAAATAAATATACTTCAGTTTTGCTTTTGCCAAAAATTGGTTCTGTCTCGTAATTGATCCTCATTGTGTTCCCTCTCTTATTATCCACTACTAATATAATTTTGTATACTTATATTTAATTCTTCATACTATCGTCGCAGACGCATCACTATCTTTTATCAAGCAAATCAATATATTGTCATTTAAGTGGTTCCTGTTTGCTTTGTTCTCTTCCATTGTATTCTATGCATTTGTATTTTCAAAAGTATACATCTTCGATAGTCTAATATGAAGTTTAACTAACAATCAGTCTTAATCCATTAAATATATAATAACTAAGTCGACCTGGTGCTCACTATTAATTGTTAAATCATAACAATCGTACTTTAAAAACTTAAATACCTACTATCGCTATAATACCAGTTAATATTTCATGGTATGGAATTTCAAACCAATGATGCTATAATGCTTCTGCCATATTGCGTTACAAGGATCCACAAAAAAAAAAAAAAAAAAAAAAAAAAAAATTTACTTAGCTCTGACGATCCAAAATACACATATTATTCTTTTTTTTTCTACCCCCACATCCCTTCTATATTAACAAAAATGACTAGTTTAATATAGCTACAGAGGCTTTTTAAAAATGATTGACGTTGTTTAAACATACATTTAACTTAGATTACTATAGATTGGTGAGCTATAGACATATTTGTTGGGTTTCAATAAAACTTAACCACCATCAGGTTTTTGTATTGATCTATCTCTGTTCGCATGTGGTTCATCAATTGCGTCAGGCACGTCTAATTTCGGCCTTTTCTGTATTAACATGGAACTTAGATGGTTTAATAGCGACTTATTGTCAATGATAAGTGCATGATCAGTCGATTGAGGAGAGTAGTTTACATGTCCATCGGGACGGATAGGAGTTTCGACGTATCTCTTTTCAATTTCATCCCAGTTTACTTCCATAAGCGATTCTTCTTTTGGTTTCTTTCCCATCTTTCTTTTCCTCGATATGCAGAAACAAATAACAACTATAGCAACCAAACCCTAAAAGTAGCAGTTTTGAGTGGAATGATTGATTTTTTTTTACATTTATAGAACTTACTACAGCGACACCCACAGAAATCCCAATAGTTACCCCTAATGTCATTTTAGTGCCTTCAGACGTTGATGTAAGCGAGTACAAAGTAGGATCCTCAATATATTTATCAAACAAGTTAATATTTAGTGGATCCGTTACATTAAGCATCAGCACTGAGGAAGTCATATTATTAAAGGCATCTCTTCCATAGACAATAAAAACTGTGTTGTTATTTATAGCAACGGCTAATAGTTATCAAAAAATAAATGGTTAATTTAGAATAACAATAACTGTTTACTCGGTAATTTCATACCTGAGTGTTGGGTTCTGATCAGTATTACATTATCTGGAGCAGAAATTGTTTGCATAATCCACTGATATGATTCAAGGCACAATGTATAGCAGTAATCTGGAAGAGCTATTTATTGAATTATTTCTGTTAGATGAGTACCTTTTTTTTTTTTTGAAAAAGATAGATTGGGTCATCTTGTATTACCTCGGTGTCCATTTACTAAATTTTTTCCTCCGTATATAAGGACATCTTTTTGCTTGGGACCTACTGTTGGCAGCCCACAGATTGTTTAATATGAAATAAAAAAAAAATCACGTTTCTGAAAGACACGCTTACTTAAAGTTACTGAATGTCCAATCCTTGGAGATGGTGCCTTCCCTTTCAATGCCTGAGAGTCCCACTTACCGTTTGTCAAATCAAATGTACTAGAGTTTTCAAAAGAATAATATATATGGGATAAATCACTAGGATCTAGATATATACCGCCAAAACAAAATATTCGGTTGCTAGTTGCATCAAAGATTGATTCCTGATGATATGGAAAAAATGCTGGCTTGTTAGTTTGAATGGGATAACTTGACCAGGGCTATGTATATATTGAAACTTTTGTTAATATAAAAAATTGACTTGTTATAAAAGAGACTTACGTTTATAGAATTATTGATATCAAAAAAAGTCAGGTTGGTATAACCAATATATCTTTTTTAAATGACCTCGTTTTGATATCTTGACACATTTACTCCAGGGTATGTCCAGCTGCTGTTATAATGACTAATACGAGGCTTTTGTTAGCATAAGCAATTTAATAGTAATAAATTAACCGTACCTCTCAACACCACCAAAGAATGCAACACCGTGATTTGGAACATATGCAGAGGAAGCCCGATAGCTAGTTTAATTGTTCAGAGACAGGTCCTTCTTAAAGTTTTTTTTTGTCTACTCACATTTGTCTGTTCCCGTAGGGAGATTCTTGGTAATTTGCATACTTGTTCCAAGAGAGAGTTTTCCCATTAAAGGCTAGGGTATAGCAATTTGAGGTGACATTAGGTCTAGAAAATCCACCTTGTATTAACAAAGTCTTTCCATCTGGAAGCTGCATAGACTGGGGGGTGTCTCTTGCTTGTATGTTGAGATTGTTTATTTCTGTGTTAACTATTGCCCATTTCTTTTTCAGTTCTTCTGCTGTGCTTCCAAAATTAGCTGATATGCCAAGCTTAGTCATAACAGTATCGGAAGCTTTTGGATAAGATGTTGAACCGCCAAAACAAAAAATATCATTTTCCAAGTAACCACATGCTTCAGAAATATAATATCAATATAATTGGAATTGGATATAGCTATTATAGACCTACATGTTTCATATCTAGGCGGCAGAGTCAGCTGAGCTACTACATAATACACTGAAGTAAATAATATGGTAATTATGTGAAGGGACTTCATCTCAGGTATGTAATATAGTCCAAAAAAAAAAGTTCAGAAATCCTATTAATTTTTGTTTACCCGATATTTATAGCAATCATAGTAAATAGAAATTTAATACGAATATGTACAAGATTTGTAAACAAAGAACGTTTAACCTCAACGAGATAAAGTTATAATACTAAATCCTTTAAATTCAAAGCAATAAAGCAACATTGTATATAAAAGAGGATTATGCTGCAATAAAATGCACATTAGTCCCTTTGGGCTAAGTATTCGTTGCAAAATATGCAAAAGCTGTTTGTAAGTAAAACCTCCTGTTTAAATTTTCTTTTCTCATAGATATATGAGTGGCTTTTGTGTTGAATTTCAATAATGTTGTACCTGTTTGTTTTTTGTTGTATCACCTATCTACCTATAACAAAAAAAACACGTGTGACCAACTGTTCATAATATTGCATTGTGACAGCATTGATACTATGTAATGGTTGCTTTAATGTACAAAGAAAAGCTTGGAATCCTACAAAGACAATATTAGGAAGAACACATACTTTTTTACATTACAACAATAACTAATACGCTAGACGTTACTATATTAACCTAAAGCAAATATAATATGTGAGAGTATGCCAACTCAAGGTTCCTTCAATACATCTGGCTGTGTTAATGACATGAATTTTTTTTGATACATTTTCTTAGATACGCAACAGATCTTTTACGTTGAATGAGATCACAGTCAATCAATCCCTTGCGTTTTTTGCTTGTTGTGTTGGTCAATGATAACAAAATAAAATCATACGAGGGCGTGTTTATGTGACTTGAGTTACTGTTTACTTGATTGTCATTGGGGTCCTATATACTTGAGGATCGGAACACTTTTAACCACCTTCATTCATAGCACTATCTTTTCAAGTTTGCCATAAACCTTACAACAACAGTCATATAATTAAGCCAGTGATCGCCATTGTTTTCAAAAAAAAGGGGGGGGGGTGGGCGAATCAGACCGAGTTTTCACACCTTTTGAGGGGGTGATTATTTGTACTAAGCCCAAGACTCTTTTATTATGTATAGATATCATTTTACCGCGACAATCAAGCATCTGAGAGAAAATTGAGGACGACCTAGCCTTTCGAGATGAACATTTAAGATTGATAAAATTATAAACAAGGACTGGGCTCCAAGCCCTATCGCTTTACAGTTGATTTAGTTGACAGAAATTAAATGGGCAGTGTAGATAAGGTATAAACAAGTTTTCTACCGTCATATGATTACGAACAGGTTTCATTTATAAATAATAAATGATAATAAACCTTCAAAAAGAAGGTAGCTATCCAATTTTTGATTTTTTATCTATCTTAAAAATGGCGCTAAAAAAGATGTGTATACAGAGTTACAAGTGGCTATATGTGTAAGTTCTCTCTTTTTTTTTGATCGTGTGTAAAAAAATACCACTCACCCCACTACTTTACTAATATTAGTTTGGAAAATATATCTGATAATAGATTTATGTAAAGAAATTCCTTGGTTTTGTTTTTGTTGATCATAATGAGTAGTATTCTTTTTAAAATACTTTGATGAAATTCAAGAAAAAGGGAAATTATACCTATTCCAAATAAATTGCTGCCATCCAAAAGTTGCAAGTTGTACATATCAGAATATCCCACTCAACATTCTTTAGATCATAATAAGATTTACCAAGCTCCATCTTATGACACCGATGGAGCTATCCCAATGTCGGTTGATTTCCCGCTTTATACACTCTTTCTTTCGTGGCATTCTCGGCTCTTCATATTCAGTTGTTCATGTGTAGCTTATTTCCAAATCGAAATCTTTTCCTTGTATATTTTTTTTTTTTTTTTTTTTTTTTTTTGCTGTTAAATAATACGACTGTCAGAAATTTTAAACCCTATATTCAATTGTTCTCTCCTAAAAAGTAAAAATAGAAGACGGGCAAGTTATTAAATCAATATAGATTCAAACTACATGATGAAGGAACCAATCGGGAGATGACACTAATAAAAAAAAAGGTGTGGCTGCTACTAAAGCAAGATTATTAAATAATAAAGGGGACTCTTTCTTAGAGCCACACTTACGACATTAATATGTAATAGGTTCTCCCCCATGATGCATACGTCATACACGGACGATTTGTTCATAGTACGCAGTTAATGGAAGACTTTAGTACACTTCTTAATCGGAATATGAAAATTGCAGCTAAATAGTGCATCAATGTTATCCAGATCGTCCGTGTGTGTGTCTCGGCTACTTGATTACACAACGCCTTCCTTGAAAAAATATGATGTCATCTTTTTTTGTTACTGTATATCTACACCCTGCGGGGCTTGGGCTGACTGCAGTCCATCTCTGCATTGGCTCTTTGACCAATAGATGATATATACATTTCTGCAAAGGTATAAACAATTTTCTTTTTGAAACGTGTAACTTTATTTCCCACAGCCATTTTCAAGGAGGTTTATCCCTTACGGAATGTTGCTGATAACAGGATAAAATACATGCTATTGCCCGACACCTCCGTCTTACACAAAAAAAGTTTATTTAGTGCCGCGTTTTTCTTTCTTTCTGAGAACAGAGACAGAGAGGCACATTTAAATACCCGGGATTTTGTATTACTGATAAGCACGGCGAGAATGTTGCACAAACTCTGTTGAGTTGTGAGCTTTATTTTTTATTTTCCCCGCACCTTTATGAGTTTAACAGTAACTTTAGTTCGCCATGGGAATACCGATGCCAACAATGAAAGGTGGTTACAAGGCCATATTGGTAAATAGAGAAAGCAAGGAGACCCTTTAGTTTTGGCTGCTTAATAAGCTCACTTTTATGTAGACACGGACCTGAATAAAAATGGGAGAGACCAAGCACAACGTTGTGGCAAAAGGTTAAAGGATGAACTATATAGCCACGTCTACTGTAGTGATTTAACACGTTGCAAACAAGTGAGTGTAAAAAAAAAAAAAAAAAAAAAAAAAAAAAAAAACTTGTTTTAGCATACTGCTTTCTAACTTGAGCAGACAGCAGCAGCCATCATGGAGTTCCATCCTTGTTTGACCATTGAATACGAAGTCATGTTACGAGAGCGCGATTTCGGCTCACTCTCAGGCAAGCCCCTCAAGTACATGTTTTCCGAGTCAGCACGACAGAAATTAAGCGTAGACGAGTTTATCGGTCAACACGGAGGAGAGAGTGTAGAGCAATTTCGGGCACGAATTATTAAAGCGTACAAAAAAGTGGTTTGTGATGCACAAGGAAAGGGCTATGAGTCTATTCTGGTAGTAACGCACGGCGGGCCATTGAAATATTTGACGAGTTATTGGATAGAGAACGAATATGAAATACTAGATGGATTGATTGTTGCACCTGTTGCGCAGGGCAATACAGCAATTACGCAAATTCATAATGAAATGATTATCCAATTTAATTCCACAAGTCATCTAGCGAGAAATCAGAACCAACCTCCTCCTCCAGCTGTCTAAAATTTGGCGCTAAAAAGACCTGATTTGTAAACAGCTTTTTGATACAATACACAAAGTGGCCCTTACCACGAGTATGGAAATATATATAAAGTGCCCTCTTCTCCCCTTTTCTTTTCTGCCTACCCCCTTTTTTTGTTTTATTGTTTTAAGCAGCATGAGTAGACTTTTAGTATGTATATGGTATTTATCAGCGTACTGTTTATACATATCGGGCTGAATGTTGACAGGTGCCTTCATTTTTGGCTTGTTGTTGTTAGCCGTTGTCTGTGATTGGGCGGAAACCCAATAAGCGACTTGATCACGAGTATTTTCTAATTAAAAGGGAAACCATGATTTCCAAGGTCTTTTTTATATATATAAAAGGAGGGCAAAAAAGAGAAGGGGGGAGGAGGGTCATAAAGAAATTTTATTGCGTTTGAGCGAGGACTAATAAAAGAACCAGTACAGCAAAAAAGAGACAAAAAAAAAAAAATGCAAGGGGGATGGAGAAAACATACTAAAAGAAGGAACTTGTCGTGCCCCGCTTTTTTGTACCTATAAATAGTCAAATCAATTTAAAATTTTCCTTGTTTCTCTTTTTCTCTCTTCTTCTTTCCCTCTCCCCCCAACATGACATCTTTAGATACATTTCCGCAACAGCAACAACAGCAGCAACAGACCTTCTCAAAAGAGAACATCATCCGCACCACAGCAATCACCTTTTCCGACGACGACAGCGCCTGCTCCTTTGATTCGGAGGAGGAGGAGAAGCTGTTGACGCCACCCATTCAGTCCTCCTCACCCGCTAGCCTGGACCAAGAGGAAGAAGAGCCTGTCATCAACACTATCCGAGAGGAAGACGAAGACGAAGGCGAGATTGATTGGGGTAAGCATGCTTCTAGCTTCTTTAACGCCTATAACCTGTAATTTATACTTATCTTTTGTCTCCAATATAGAATTTTGGTCAAAAGTGATTTCAGATTTCAGCAATTTCAACCAATCAGAGAACAAATTGCTTTCATTTCAAGTTCAGCGTGGTATCCCCTCTGCTTTACGAGGCACTATCTGGCCACTGCTTGCCAAAAAAGTTGAAACAGGTTTACAAGACGATTATATCCATTTGCTAAAGCAAGAATCGGTTTATGAAAAAGCAATTACGCGTGATTTGCATCGTACATTTCCTCATCACCCTTATTTTCAAAGCGCCGTCGGACAAGAATCTTTGTTTAACGTCGTCAAAGCTTATTCCTTGTACGATCCTGAAGTAGGCTACTGTCAAGGCTTATCGTTTGTAGCAGGCCCTTTGCTTTTAAATGTAAAAAAAAAAAAAAAATATTTTAAATTACAATTTATAAATATATTAATTTGTTTTTGTTTTTAATAGATGCCAGAAGAGGAAGCATTTTGTATTCTGGTTCAATTAATGCAACACTATGAATTAAGAGGTCACTTTACACCTCAGCTCGATTTATTACGACAACGCTTATTTCAATTCGATGGTCTATTACTAGACTACTTACCTCATATCCATCGTCACTTTTCAGAGCAAGGTGTAAGATCCAATATGTATGCTTCTCAATGGTTCTTGACCATGTTTGCTTACAAGTTCCCGCTTAAAGTTGTCTATCGTATCTACGACACCTTGTTCACTGAAGGTGTAGATTGTCTCTTCAGAATTGGTTTGGCTTTGTTGTCCAAGAACCAGTCAACCATCTTATCGCTTGATTTTGAGTCATTGGTTACATACCTCAAAGACGGCATGCTTACTATTTACAACGTATGTACACAAAAGCTGTATTTTCTCTCACACACTAACACATGCTTAAATAGGATAACATCACGGATCTCTTGAGTGAGTCCTTTGACATCAAGATCTCTACAAGACGCTTAGAGAAATTGGCCAAAGACTACCAGATCGAAACAATCAAGGCCGATACGGAAGCCAGTCTAATTGAGTCACTGCGAAAGAAGAACCGATTGCTTTCAGAGCAATACCAGACATTGGACATGGAGAACAAGAATGTTCAAAGGGAGCATGCGCTGGTCGCAGACGAACTGGTCCAAAAGAAGTTGGAGCTTGCACGCGTGCATGATGAAAACGATGCGCTTTCACAACAGGCTATTGAATTACGACGCGTGTTACAAGTGATACCAGGCCAGATCGAAAACCAAGTGCAGTCGGATATGACGATTCTGTGTGTAAAAAATCAAGACTTGACACAAAAGAATGCACAGTTACAAGACCAGTTAGCAGATATGGAGACACTGGTGATTGAAATGAAGTTAAAATATGCTCAAAGTGAAAGCGATCGATACAGTCTAAACCAGAAATTATTGGATTTGAAGAAGTGGATGAAAAATGTTTAAATCTCCTTCTTTTATGATGCTCCTTTCCACCGAGTCAACTTCATAAAAAAAAAATTAGATGTGTTTATAAATATACCCTGCCCTTTTTTCTCATCTTTTTTTTTCCCCTTCTCTTTTCTTTTGTTATTATAAATAAATAAAATATGCTCATTACCAACATTACTCGTTCATCTTTGGCCACTTTGCGTCCCTTGACAAAGCGCGGTTATGCCGCTGCTGCTGCTACTAGTGAGGTAAGTTTTAAAGAGGAGAGAAAGCCTGGGAAAATTAACTCGAACAAAAATAAAGCCAATCAAGAAGACCGCGTTGTATGATTTCCATGTAAAGCACGGTGGTAAGATGGTTCCCTTTGCTGGCTATGCTATGCCTGTCCAATATTCCAATATGGGTATGTTGGCTTCCCATCATCACACACGTCAAAAGGCTTCCATCTTTGACGTCTCTCATATGCTCCAATCTCGGTAAGTCTTCTTCTTTTGATCTACCCCCAAAAACTAACCCAAACACAAAGTTTGACCGGAAAGGACCGTAAAAAGTTCTTGGAGAAGCTTATTGTGGCCGATTTAGAAAACTTGCCTGTCGGTCAAGGCACTTTGTCCGTCTTCACCAACGAACAAGGCGGTATTATTGATGACACTATTGTCATGCAACACGAAAAGAGCTTGTACGTTGTCTCTAACGCCGGTTGTGCTGATAAGGATTTGGCTCATATCCGTAAACATTTGGCGGATTTCCAAAACAAGGGCGGCGATGTTGACTTTAATGTTATTACTGATCACTCCTTGATCGCCATCCAAGGCCCCAAGGCCGCTGCTGCTCTTGAGGGTTTGGTCGGTAAGAGCTTGGAAGATTTCAGCTTTATGCATGGTAAATATTTAGATGTTGCTGGTGTTCCTTGCCATGTTGCTCGTTCTGGTTATACAGGTGAGGATGGTTTCGAGGTAAGTCTGTATATATGTGTGTGTGTCTTCGAAGCAGTGTGAACTGAATACATATCTTTTTTCTTAGCTCTCTGTTCCTACTGAAGAGATCCTTAACATCACTGAAAAGTTATTGGCTCATCCTGATGTCGAGATGGCTGGTTTAGGTGCTCGTGACTCTCTTCGTCTTGAAGCTGGTCTTTGTCTCTACGGTAACGATTTGGACGAGACTACCACACCTGTTGAAGCAGGCTTAACATGGACTATCCGTAAGTTTTGAATATTGATTAATTTTAACTTGTACTCATAAACATATGTAGCTAAATCTCGTCGTGAGACTGGTGGTTTCTTGGGTGCCGAGTATATTTTACCTCAAATCAAGGGCGGTGTCACACGTCGTCGTGTAGGTCTCTTGGTTGAAGGAGCCCCTGCTCGTGGAGGAGCCGAGATCTTTAACAAGGAAGGTCAAGTGGTTGGTGTTGTTACTTCGGGATGTCCTTCCCCTGTCTTGAAGAAGAATATTGCTATTGGTTATGTCAAGAACGGTAGCCATAAGCGAGGTACCGAGTTGGATGTCAAGGTTAGAAACAAGGTTCAAAATGCTGTCATCACCAAGATGCCTTTTGTGGAAGCTAGTTATCACAAGTAGATTGCTCTGTCTCTTTACATAATTTTTTTGTACTTTTATCCCCCTTCCTTATCTGTCTCTTTTCTTGTTGAATATAAATGATTTCTATTTTACTTTATTTGGTCTATCTAAAGGCGTGTCTGATAACCTATTGCAACTTGGATATACATGTTGATGGGTCGAACTAATGCGTTAAAGTAGAAGAAGAAACGTAATCATATAATTTTTGTATCCTCATAAAACTCGCACATCTGTTAAACGGTGTCGGGTCTGAAGACGCCTTGATGTTTATTTAATTACGGTATAGGATTTCTTTTGTTTTACAAGTTTACATGGTTCCTGATATATATTTTAAAACCCGTATCTTCTGAGAAAAAAGTTTCTGCTCCTTTTGCAGGATGTTAGTTTTGTTCCATTAATTAACAGATCAAGTTCAATTGTTTAGCAAAATAAACAACGCGTCTGCCCATCTGTTTACTTAGACGAGGTGAATTGAGTATGAAGAATATCGAAGCCTGTGTTCGACATGATGCAATCTTGAATGGAGCGGACGCTAAAGGTGTTTTATATTTTGCTTTATAAATGTAAACCCATGAAAGAGTATAGTTGTAAACGTCCTTTTCTTTCACTCAATGTGACTTTTTTTTAATAAATTTTTATAAATTTATATATGAAACGATAAAGAGGGCCACATCATGTCTGTTCAAGTCACGCCCAAGTCACGGCCAAAAAAAAGGTATAAAAAGGTACTCTTTTTCCTTGCTTTGAGGTTTTTTTTTCTTTTTTCTTCTTTATCCAAAAGCTCGACGGCTCATTGAGTTGTTAGCTTCCAACCCCAGTTTCTTTTATATTCAACATTACTTCAGCACGCGACGATTAGGACAGGTGAAGACACGACAATTAGGACAGGTGAAGACACGACAATTAGGAGAGATGAAGACACGAGGATTAGGGTAGATCAGCACATCACGATTAGCATAGATCAGGTCAGCACTGAGATTGGGGTTGGGGTTGGGATCTTTTTGAGCTGAACGGCCAATCGGGTCCAAGGTTTCCCACGGGTACCTTTGGGGGTCTCAGGACTGTCTCATTATTATCAATGAAAATGAAAAATTTTTATTATCAATGAAAAATTGCTATTTTCCTGAACACCTTAATTGCATAAATTTTTTATAAATGGGGAAATTGACTTTCAATTTTTGTCACACAAAAAGTCTAATTTTATTCACTTACTGCGAAGTTAAGATTTTACTCTATATATGAAGCGACCGACGTCTTAAGTTCGGATATGTCTGTTTCATGTAGCTATTAAGTGGTTGATGACTATGGGTCATCGATGTGTTTATTAAAGGATCCTGTACTGGGAACACTGTTCTCACTTATTTCAGTGCCGCAGTTTTAAATCGCTTGTTTGACATAGCAAAATGGCGTTTCCGAATCCTCTTCCAAGCAAAAAAAAAGTTCAGAGTCATCTAAATAATAATGTAGGATCATAAAACTGTCATTTTTCGAAATTTAAAAACAAAGGTCGAAAATCGTCAAAAAGATTTGATATACCCCTTGCTGTTTTTGCAAAAATTAGAAAATTTAAAAAGTGGCATAATAGAATGTCATTTTTCCCTAAAATATTTATAGGCAATTTTTATGCAGAATCGAATGCCTCATCAAATGATGTAAGTTTTGTAGATGGTTGATTATAAAAATGCATGACATCTGGTGTAAAAATTAAAAATCAGTCACTCTGATGGCAAGTATATTTTTTACCTATAAAAATTGCTTCAAAATAATGTCAAAAGGTGCAAAATAAAATTTCACGCCTTTTTAATTATTAACTATTTTAAAAGAATGTTAATATTGAATGACTTTACCTTGCGGTGAAAAAAGAGAATGTCGATTTTCGATATCCTGATCCGATTTGAGAAAAAAAAAATAGACTTTTTTTTTGGACATTCGTCTTCAGTAAAAATCACTTTTCTCTCTAATTTTAAAAAATATAATCTACAATGGCCTTACCAAATGTTACTAAAATTAGTCACATAAAGCGTATTCACAAAGACAATTACACATGTGGGTTGATCATTGGCAGATTTGAGGCTGGATAAAGCCCTGCTGAGACATTCAATGTGCCATGGAGATCCTTAGATATACAATCGTAGATTGCAACAAACGTTGGAAGCAAACAGGTACCGGGACTATTGAGAAACGTCAAGGAAGACCCTCAAAACTTTCTGAGAGGGATCAACGCGCTGCTGTCCGTAGTTTCAGAGAGGAGCCCTTTTTTCCTTTTATAGTGCACAATCAAAAATTGAAGGCATCTGGGATCAACATAAATCGACAACAAAAAAAAAATTGATAAAAAAAACACAAAGAGAAAATATAACAAATAAGTTATCAGCTATGCTGGTAGTAAATAAGAGAAATATTCAAAATGAACTACCTTTTCACTTTATTTAAAAACATGATATATTTATAATAAAATTAAATCATAAGCGGAGTAACTACGATAAAAATTTATCTAGCAATAAGTTTATAAAATCTGTAATACAAAGACAGATTTTACTCACTGAAACCTTCACATTAAATCATTGCGTGTTCTATACTTGTCACTCTTAATAACACCTAATATTAACATTGATTTTATCAGGATAAACTAATTACTTAACAATAATATATAAACACAGATATAACCAAACAATAAAGATTATAATCACTCCCAAATCATAGTGATAAATAATAAATGATCGAACCATGTCTTATGATATTATATTAGCAGTAATCAATCAACCAATACTATCTCATAAACAACAGGGGCTATAAATATTCTTTAAAATATCGAAACTTTGTTTAAAATGTAAAAAAAGAAAAAAATGTCGTATTTGAGTATGATTGAATAAATAAATAAATCGTATAAAATTATAAGTTATAAAATAAAATATCTTTGAATGTTGAGTAATAGCATACATATGTATACTACTACACAACTACCTCTACCTCGAGTACATACTTCTATATAAAAGGTGGTATGATTGTCAAGATTCGCTAACCTGGATAATGATATTACTGTATTCTTCAATGATATAAATTCTCGTGGCCAGCCTGCAAACCGCGATAGTATTAGGGTATATGCAAAGTTCATCGCATGCAAGAAGTACGGTATGAATGAAATCCCTGAAAGGGAGGGATTGATATTCTCTGATGGCTGGTTAACGAATTTATTTCGTCGTATCAATATCAAGTCAAGACATATGTATGGTGATAATTGATACATACATGCGTGTTACAAATGTTACAAATGTTACAAATAAAAAAGAAAGCCTGATTTAGTTCAAAACCAAACAAGGTTTTGCTAAAAAATCCAACGAAGAGAAGGTACAGGCCACGGATCCCAAAAAAATCCCTCATTAAGAGGAATGGAAGTACAAACGATCTTCATGTAACAGCCCTAGCAAGCTAACACACCGATATACAAGTCCAAGTAGGGCGCTTCAAGTAGACGGTCATATTAAATCTGATCATAAATCAAGACTTATAGAGAACCACCTACGCTAATGCGAAACTGATCAGTATCTACAAAGAGAACGAACGAACCAGAGAGTATATACGCCTTGAATATGTGTTTTATGATCGGCGATTGTAACTTTTCAAGCGTCGTGCTACACTTTAACATAACAACAGTTGTACCTTAAAACATGTGAATATCTCTACAATTTGTATTCAGCGCCGCGTAAGAAAACATACTGTTTCGTCACCACCGCCATGAAGTTTACACTTAATAAAGGAAGAAAAAACTACAGTGAAGCTATGTGTTTATGAGGAAAATGATTCCTAGGTTTGACTGACAAATAAATAGATTTCTAACTCTAACGTGGATGCTTGTTTTTAACATGCTCCACATTGATCGTTCACTCTGTACCTAAAATAATACGCGGCGAGGCTCTTCAGCAACGTAGACCAAGAACAAATGTCAGATAACGATGCCATTAAATTCTCCACAGGTCAACCACAGATACACTTATATAATATCAATGATTTATTTTGAAGTACTAGTTTTTAAAGAATAAATGGCCAAAGTGATGGCAGGTATATACAAACTAGTACTAAGATTAAAAGTCATAATCAGTTTCTCCTTCGGAGCTCTTTTTCCATGATTAGCATATCTCTTTTTAGATAATTAACTATCGACACTTACATTTTCGTCAGGACTAGAGTGATTAAACATTAGATAATAAACATATATAGCATAAGTGACAGACTTACATATCGCCCAACATTAATTGAAGTTCGCGCGCTTTTTCTTTCAGTCGAGTTTTGGAGTCAACTAATTGTCTCAAATGTTCCACAGCTGATAAAAAAGGCTAGTTAAAAAAGAAAAAAGAAAAAACACAAAATGAAGAATGGTTATACTTACATTTCTGTAAAATCAACGCTTCACTTCGGTGCCCGTTACTTAGAGTAGGTACAATATCAATGAGTTTTTCAAACCCAATGCGGATATTTGCTCTACGTTTCTGTTCAGAAGCAATATGATTTGCCTTCTTCTGATCGTCACTGAGCAGCTCATGTGACGTTTTTTTTGTACCTTTAGTTACTTTTTTAGTTCGATAATCATCCGAAGAGGAAGATGCAGGTGAATAAGGTGACATTCGTTTTTTTTGATATTTTTTAGCAGAGTTTTTCATGCTGCTTGATAACAGTGAATTGATGTGAATATTGCTTTGAAAAGGTTTCATGTTGATTTTTGTAGGAATTTGATAGGGCGAGGATAAGAGGATGGGTGTAGGCTTGCTGGCAGGTACTAAGATTACCAAATATAGATATTATTTATCATTGGAGGTTCTATGAAATAATTAAATAAAACTCACCTTTTGTGGATGCTTCTTGCTCTAAACCATCTAAAAACATGTGTAGTTGCTTCTGTTCCATGTCTGAAAACAACGAATTTTCTGCATCTTCTGAGGGTAAAACAAATTTAGATGCCTAAACTATTGCCAAGTGAATATTCAACTTACTAGAGGATCCCATAACTATATTCTAATATAAAACAGGTAAATGAAGGGAAAGAAAGTAATTGTGAAAGAAAGCGAAACAAATAATTGAGTACAAAACGTGGGGAAAGAATAAAAACAAGTCATCATGCCTGTACGTTGGTGTGGGTCAACAAATAAAGCTTGTGTGTTACACGGCCTCTTTTCAGTTGCGGTATTAACCTCCATCTCCTTTTTAAAGCTATATTCAGAGATGTACGTGTTCCACTACAGTTAAATAATCTTTGCGTTAATTATAGATCGTTTCCGTTTCTTTATAAAAAACTGCAAGAGATCTACATATATTTTATCTTATATTTTTGTTTTGTATCTCAGCGACATCATAACAGAACGTGGGTCGTACATGCGACGATATATAAATTAAAAAAAAAAATACTTTAATTGTACAAAGATGATATTACAATACACATGAAATTACAAAAATCCTGTTCTTTTTCCAACCGCTATCATGAAGACGACATAAAGAACCATACCCAGAACAATCCAAAAAAACCAAACCAGGTCATTTTCACTTGCGCCTGGTACGGTAACGTTCATACCAAATAAACCACCCACGAGATTCTAGAATGTACAATTAGTCAAAGCTTTAAAAATTGACTGTCATCGGAAACTTACCAAAGGGACAACAATGGTAGCAAAAAAAGTCAATCGATTGATGACTCCGTTTGTAGTGTTACCTGCTTGAGATAATTCGATAGAAATCTGGCCCAGATAGTTTCTATGGGCACGACTGAGAATCAGATCATAATGGTTCACATTTTGCAACATGGTGAGAATATGATCTGAAAAAAAAAAGTTTAGCAGATATGTTCATTTCTAAATATGCTTATATTACCTTGGATATCACCAAGATAGAGAGTAACTTCATTATGAACTTTGTTTTCATCATGTTCAGGACATACATCTGCATTTGTTGATTGTGATTCTCTTAACCTCGTATTATACATGGTTTCTTTTGCCTTGTCTTCATAACGCTTAATCAGACTTCTCACAACATCTGCTTTAGGGCTTAGTAATCGCAAGAGTTGCATGACAGTCTTTCTGCAACTACCGATTCTACGCAACATGTCATTTTGCTCAGATCCGTTCAATACAAGGACAAGATCATCGATGGAATCTACTTCTAATTCGGTGTGTTGAATAAGGGGTGCAAAACTATCAGTGATGTTATCAATTAGAGCATAGTTGATCCACTCGGGTGTAACTCTGATAAAATCTTTCAATTGATGAATACGACGACGCACATTGTGAGGATGTGGCAAATCTTGGAATCGGAACTACAATATTGGGGTTAGGTGGGTTTTACTATAATGTTTCTTTGTAACTTACAGTGAGAACACCGTCTTTAAATACGACAATGTAAAAACTAACGGCATCCAGGTAATCTTGACTGTCATAATCATGATTGAAGCTTCGAAAACTAATAAACATATAATTTTGAAATATTTCACACTTCTCTCTTGATTCTTGAGCCTGAATATCTTCAGTTGTTAAAGGATGGATTCGAAAGATCTATTTATAAATTTTAGATTCATCATACATGAGCGGGATAGGTTCGTTAAATTTTTTTTTACCTTACTAATAGCACGCATCTCATCATTTGTAGGGGCAAGAACATCTATCCACCAGCTTGTTGTTTCTACTAACAAATCAGCTACAGTTTTAAATTGTTGATCTGGGGAACTGGTTTCGAGCAATTCTTTAAAAGAGCGAGTCTTTAGTGATCCAAGTTCGGCGGAATAAAAAGTGTACCGATCTATATTCTTATTGACTTCGGATGGATCCTATTTTGGGAGGAGGTATGAGAACAAGTAAAAAAAACAGAGCAAACAAATCTACCTTGACGATTTCACCATAAAGACTGTATCGTCTCGACATGGAGGCTTTCTCATTGCTATTTTCGAGCAGGTCGTCTAATTTAGCCGACATTTGGCGTTCTATTTTGAACTCGTGATCAGGAATCTCATCGTCTTTTTCAAGATAAGCGTTTAAAATGTCGGTTTCAATCGTCGAATGTTGATCAAGGAGCTGAGGTTCATAGGGGTAACAAACGTCGACTTGAGTAGAGTTTTTCCTTTGCTGGATATCTACTGAATTACGAGGCGATTTGGGTTCCATTTCAATGGCATATTCGCTTGAAGGTGCCATAAATGGTCTTACATGGTAGGTCTCATCCTCCATCTCTCTTTTTCGAAAAAAAAATTAGTTTTTTGAGGTTTGTTACAAGTTAAATGAATAGGTTGTCATTTAAAAAAGAACAAATTAAATAACACAGTAAAAAGTCATAAAACTTTTAATACGAGCACGGAGCTTTAAGGGCGTCGTGTCTGCCAAAATCATGGTGTAACAACCAACAATTAATCTTGCATTCGATATCTAAAATAAGCACAATGTTTCAACAACTATCTCAATATAGTTGTTTGCGATCAATGATACTTATTTATAGATAGCTTGGCTGTGAAATCAAGTAACCTGATATTTGTCTCCGTAAACTTCACCTTACTATTCTCTGCATATGCTTATTATATATAATCAGTCAGTTCTACTTAGAGTGGCATGTGTTATCAATTTTTTTTATGCTTATTTGCAGAGGTCAAAACGACTACTCAATGTTTAAATTTTATTAAGATGGTATATTTAAGATCTTCATAAAATTATGTGGTTAGTTGTTAGTGTCATAACTTGGTAATAAAGAAACAAAATATATAAATTGTGTTCCCTTGAGCAAAGTGAAAATCTTCTTTTTTTATAGCGAAGAATAGATTGCTGTTCAAGAGGCTTATCTTATAGTGGTATTAATGCCTACTAATAAAGCAGTGGAAGGCATCACAGTATAGCGATACTACTAGAAGTCAATGCATGTGCTCGTAGTTTCAGTATGTGTTCATAATAATATGAAACTTACTAACCTCAGTTTAATAAGATTTTGCTGATTGTGGGAGAAATGATGGTAGGGATCATACTCTACGTAGACAACCTCCAATCAACCTGATCAACCATACAACAAAGTCATAATGAGAACAATAGGAACTTCAGCATAATTTTAACTAACTAACTACACAATACGTGTCTATATAAATTTATTGTTTCTTTATCGCTAACGAGTCTCCTTTTTATTCTTTTTATTTCAAAACTTATTGACCCCAATGGGCTGTGCAACTTCTCGAGCATCCGTTCACACTATGGATTCAAGTGGCTATCCCTGTTGGCCACCAAGAACTTAAGAAAATATTTTTTTTCTGCGATTACTAAATGACTTTCCACAGCAATCTTGTAAAAGTCCACCTTAATTTTATAAATTGAAAACTCAATACATCTTATACTATTACTCTTTTGTTTTTACAATTGTTGATGATTTATAAGAATTATAATAATTTCCGCTTTTGTTCGTAGATATTTTACTTTGGGTGGCTAACTATAAAACTATAGATGATATAGTTTAGTTGTGTATTAAGACATCATCTAAATATTGGACATTAGTTCGTCTTTAAAGTAGACTCGGGTCTCAAAACCACCATTACGAGGAAAAATCTCCTAGTGGTAGGCTTTAGCCATCAACATTGACTATTCGAGATATCGTCACAATTAATACCTTCTGGTCAAATCAATCTAACAAATATTGAGGGTATATATTAGTTTTTCTAGAGTTTCCAAAGAGACTATGAGCTTTTACGAGGTGATCAAATATATCGTACATCTCATATAGATCATGAATCTAGACGCGTTTAAAAACGTCACATTTGTTTGTGGGACGGTCCATTTCAGTAAAAATTCTTCGGCAACAATAACCACCCTTTACTAACCACAATGGATAAATTAACACCAACTACAGTTGTACTTACAGCACTTGTTTCTTTGACAACCGGATACTTTATTGGAAAGCATTTTGGAAAAGAGGTAAGGTGGACATGTGTTTATTAATTCTGGGTTACTTAAGCCCCTTGTTAGAATGTCATCAAGAATGAAGAATCAAGTGCAGAAGAAGACAGTGAAGAGGAGGAAGAATTAGACATCCTTCCTGAAGAGTCCATCGATGTCAAAAAATACGACAATTTCAAGTTGGTAATTTTTTTTTTCAATATGCATAAATTTTCATCCAACACGTTCCTTATTTAGACACTTGTTGTTCGCTCAGATCTTGGGATGACCAAAGGAAAGATTGCAGCTCAGGTACAATATAGGCCATGATGGAAAAAGGAGTATAAAAGTTAAAAGTTTAAATATATAGTGTGGACATGCTACTTTGGCCTGTTATAAAGCTGCTAAAAAAGTGAACCCCTTGGTAAGTTACGGCGGTCATGGATTAGCTTGATCCCTATACTGATTTTATGTTTCAGTTATTAAGAGCATGGGAACATTCTGGACAAGCTAAAGTTGCTTTGAAAGTTGATAGTGAAGACAAGTTGTAAGTTCTTTTATTTTCGTGATTACACCGATGACTAATGATATCAAATTATCCTAGATTGGAATTACAAGCTATCGCTCTTAGCCTTGGTTTGCCCGCTCAAACCATCCAAGATGCCGGTCGTACACAAATTGCGCCTGGATCTCGTACTGTTCTCGGTGTTGGACCAGGTAAATCATGTCATTTTTTTGGGCATTTATTGTGTGTTGATATGCTAAATAAAACAAATTAAAATTAGGACCTGCCGAGCTTATTGACCAAGTTACTAGACATTTGAAACTTCTTTAGACGGTTCTGTAACACTTCCTGCTTTAAAAAAAATCGCGTTTGTGACACAAGCTGATATTTTACCAGCCTGAACATTCTTTCTATTGTTTTGTTGTTATTTTCCCTCTTTTTCCTTTTCTTTTCTACTTTTACATTTTTTAAGAGACCTAAATATATCATGGAGGCCTATGTAACTTTAGTTGCAACAGACTCTTATGCAGCAGGAGCATTAACCCTAAGTCATAAACTAAGAGACTTGGGCTCGAACAAAGAAATTGTTTGTCTTGTTACACCCAACATATCAAGTCATGTCCAGGAACTTTTGTCGAAAGTTTGTACAGTCATTCCGGTTGACACAATTAGGTCGAGAGATTTCGACAACCTGGAGCTTTTGGGTCGTCCTGAGTTGGACATAACCTTTACAAAAATTCAGTTATGGCGCTTAACTCAGTATAGCAAAATCGTGTATTTGGATGCAGATACGTATCCTCTGAGAAATATTGATGAATTGTTTGATAAACCTTCATTCTCTGCTGCTCCTGATGCTGGCTGGCCGGACTGCTTTAATTCGGGAGTATTTGTTACAGAGCCTTCAGAAGCAACATTCAATGATCTCTTAGAGCTATCTGCAGAGAAAGGGTCTTTTGACGGTATAATACACACGATGATATACAGCATTAATTTACTAAACCTTTTTTTGAATATTATAGGCGGAGATCAAGGACTTTTAAACACCTATTTCAGCTCATGGTCTAGTTCTTCATCTCACAGATTACCGTTCACTTTTAACACTACACCTACATCTCAATACGGGTAAAATAATCAACATTTTGGGGTTGTGATTTCTTTTAAACTTTAAACTCATTGTATGACAACAATTTTTTTATAGATATGCACCAGCTCATAATCAGTATGGACACAACATTTCAATTCTTCATTTTATCGGACAGAACAAACCATGGAAGTATCAAAGGTTTACGGATGGTAAAGTGTTACCTTTGGGTGGTAGTGCTTGGGAAGGCTTACGAGAAATGGTACAAGAATGGTGGAATACCTGGGATAAATATTACAGTCGTGTAAGTCTATCTAGATAAAGGAAAATCTTTTTTTTTTAACTGGGTGATCTTTTTTAGATACCACCTTATCATTTACTTTCGGGAGAATTTGATTATCAAATGGAGTTTGACAGTGGTTTCCAAACACGACCTATAGTGCCATTCGACGAAGAGATAAAAAATGCATGGGATAACCAACAGATCAACCTGGATGATCAACGCAGAATTGTCAATCCAATGCCTCCTATTTCTAACATCACTATCAGTCATCCCCAGTGGACAAAAAACATACCATTAATTCGGGAGGAGGTAAATCCGATTAAAAAAATAAGATGGATTTGGGTTACCTAATAAATTTATTTATTGTTACAGGAAAAGCACGAACCATATTATGAAACCCAGTCAAAATACCGTTATCATCATGTCGAACACCAGCACCGCCAAGAGACTTATCATGAAGAGCCTCGGCATGAAGAAACTTGTCATAAAGAGTCTCATTCTGAAGAGTCTCATCACGAGGAGTCTCATCAGAGACATAGTGAAGGTCATGATGATCATAACCATCATGAACATAGTGAAGGAAGCAGTGATCATAACCATCATGAGCACAGTGAAGGAGACGGTGGTCATAACCATCATAAACACGATCATGAAGAATGTCATGAAGAGCATCCCCAGCACAAGGAGGTGAAGACTTATTCCATGATTGAATGGGATCCCGCTTACCAGGATCCACCAAACACGGGAAGTCTTGGAGCTGATATTCCCGATTTATCCAGTTTCAAAAACGTGTGGGACCAGTCTCATATTGAACAGCAAAACAACATTTGGGTCGCACCTGTACATCAACCAGAGCCCAAAATCATGACAAAACCGGAATATTCGAACTATAATACCGATGATTACAATCCTGAGCATTTATATCCTACAATGAAGTATCGTAAGGTCGAGCATCATCATGAAGAATATCAACACGGAGAAGAGCAACATGAAAAAAAGCAACACCACGAAGAACAGCATCATGAAGAACAACACCACGAAGAACAACACCACGAAGAACAACACCATGAACATAATCATCATGAAGAACAGCAATATCATGAAGAAAATCATCATAGACCTGGAATTGTTCATCCTCCAAGTTTCCCTTGGGATTCTATTCCCAACCATTTCCCTGCTCCTACGCGTGTATGGCAGCCTGCCCATCAACAACAGCAATGGCCGGAAGAGAAAAGATGTAGGTTTATATTTGTTTTTTGAGTATATGTCACACAAGTTCTTAATGTTATTTTACCTGGCGATAGATTTGGATGATCAAAAGCCCCAGGGCAACGAAGAACACCAACACAACGGAAATAGTAATCATGGTTCACACCATGAAAAATCTCATTACGATGAACATCATGAGGAATATGAGCATAAAAAAGAGGATCTTGAGGAGCATAATGAAGAACGTCATGAAGAACATCATCAGGACGAGCATCATCAGGACGAGCATCATCATGGAGAGCATCATCATGAAGAGCATCATCATGAAAAGCATCATCATGAAAAGCATCATCATGAAGAGCATCCTCATGAAGAGCATCCTCATGAAGAGCATCCTCATGAAGAGCATTATAATGAAGAGCATTATAATGAAGAGCATTATAATGAAGAGCATCATAATGAAGAGCATCATAATGAAAAGCATCATCATGAAGATCCCCACCAGGAACAGCCTCGTCACAGAGAGCCTGACATATCAGAATCACTTCATGAAGAGTCTCACAGTGCACAATCTAAAGATATATCTCAAGAGGATCATACTCCTAATCACTCAAATTTACATGTTGTGATAGATGACAAGGACCATTCCTCTAAAAGGTAAGTTTGGGATGAACAGAACGACATAAAGAAAAAAGTTGTTTATTGATACACACCTCTTTTTTTTACACACACAGCCATCATACAGTGATCGATGAGCCTGAGGTTATTGATAAAGTTTATCAATCACCTTTATTCGCCATTGATGAAGTACTTACACCCTCCGGGCAAATTAAAATCGACGAATTTATTGCTGCTTTAGCTGCCGAAGACAGAGATGGAAATGATGTCAGTGATCGCGATCTTATACCTATTAAATTCAAGTCCTCTAGTAGACTTCAAACCGGAATGTACACTCCTTCTCCAGTTATTAGTACAAATGCGAGTCGCAATGGCAGCAGAAGTAACAGCCGAAATAACAGTCGTAGCAATAGTCGAAGAGCCAGTGTTTCGTCCAGTAGACGTGGATCTGTTATTTCCAAGAAGCCTTCTTTGATTGGATCTATTGATAAAGCTTATACATTACCGGAGGATATTCAACAACCATCCAAGTTGTTTGCTGGTGAGTCATCTATGTATAGTCGTAAAACACCATATACATCTGCCGCTGCTACTCCTGCAGCATTAGAATATGATGAAGACTATGAGCGGGATAATTATTTTGTTGATGAACCTATGGAGGATGATGACGAGGCATATACATCCGATTTTTTGGAGCCTACACAATACTCATTAAGCGAATCTTTAGAAATCGAACGTGAGGCCGAAGAGGTAGATGATTGGAATCCTAACATGGCTTTGGATAAATTGAAGGAGCACAGCGAGAGCATGGTATTAAGGCAATCTTTACACGAAGCATTAGTGAGGACAGCAAAGCAACAAGAAAAAGAAGGTGAATATTATGAACTTGCAACAGAGCCAGTGATTACACAAGCTAGAACTTCGTTCAAATCATCTTGGGACGACGAGGAGTATGATTTACCAAGTGCCATGATTTCAGGTCAATCTACACCGCGTACTCCAGTAGCGCGTTCAATGTCATCAAATCTTTCAAGAGAAATTGAGCTGGAAAAGGAGAGACATAAACAGCAGCGTGCTTCTTTAATGCTTGTTCAACCACAAACTGCTGAAGCCTCGGTGTTGGAAGCGGAATTAGATTTATCTCAAGGAACGTTGTTCAAAAGGAGATATTACGAGGATTCAGAAAATGGAACTGAGTCTATCATATCTACCAACGACTCTACAGAATTATTTGCTGGTGAAGAGCCTACGCAAGAGCCATATGTTGCATACTATGATTATGAAGTTATAAAAGAAGCCCAAAGAAAATTAAGGTCGCTTGTTACTGGTGATAAAGAGACTGAAGTATTAAAGGAGGATGAGCCTTTGCCAATTACCAAATCAGAGAAAAATATATCCTATCAAGCGCAAGACTCTTCAACATCACTTCAAAAATGCAGCGAAGAAGTACAGCCGTTTGGCTTAATGTTCAACAGAAGAACATATCTTCCAAATAACTTTGGTTTCGATCAAAATCACAAGCTTCATATATATCAAGCTGATTTGTTATTACCTGACTCGCTCAATGAAATTAAGCAGTTTAATAAGGATATAGAACTAAAAGAGGGACCAATCTCTAAGAAGCTACAAATCGCCAATGAATCTAAACCTTCTATGCCTAAAACAGATTCTGTGAATTCTAGCAATGAAACTTCCGCTTCGACAATGTCTATTGTTAAGTCTACCACCTCTGAAGACCATATGTTTTCTCAAACTATACCTATTAGTCCAACAAATGAACAGACTATAGACTCTCCTATACAAGAATGTGATGCCCTCATTGTAAATAACACTAATATCGCTACTGTACTTTTTACCGAAAATATCTCTGATGATAACGATATCTTTGTTTCTACGGTGTCTAGTGATAAGATATACACTGTCGAGTCTAAAGATGTCGATATTGACAACGTGTATTCTACTGTTAATTGGACTAAGGAGTATGCTTCCATTGCCAATGAAAATGTTACTTCCGCCGCAAAAAGTAACGACAATTCCATCGAGAAACTTATTTTTACTAAAGAGTCTAAGTCTATCGAAGAGCCTATTTCTACTGAAGATGCTAAATTCTCTGGAAATCCCATCTCTACTAAAGAGACAATCGAGGTAAACACTGCTATTGATGAGACTTCTGAAACAGATGACGGGACAGCCACAGTATCCGAAAAAAATGTCACAGAGGTGTATGAAAATAAATTGCCTGTTGATGTATCCAATGCTGCTGCTATCATTACAACCGAGGATGTTACAACAGCTCTTGCTATAAACAAAGAGAATATTACGCTTGATACTAACGAAGAAAGTCACTCTGTTTTATCCTCTAACAGAGATATACCTTCATCTTTTGTGAGATCCACTGAAAATCGAGCAACTATGGAGTCCACAACAACTACAACACCATCCATCTCTAAAATTGATTTATCTGAAACAACTACTACAAAAGCTTCTAAAAATGTTGAAACTTCTGCGATGGTCAGGGATGTTCCAGTAAATACTCAAAATTTATCAAATACTACTAAAAATGTCTCTGAAAAAGCATCTCAAACAAGAACCCGCAAATTGTCTTCTTCGAAGGGACAATCGACAAACTCTGTAGTCGAATCAATTGATACACATGCCTCTGTTAAATTATCGCATAAAAATCCAAAAAAAGAGACACCAACTAATAGAGCTGTTTCCTCAAACAAGCTTATGCCAGCCACTCCGGTAATGACTGATACCAAGCCCGTTTCATCTTCCAAATGTGATCAAAACGATTCAAGAGTCAAAATTTCAGCGCCAAATAGTCCGGCTCCTTCAACTGCAAAGCCTCTTCCCGAGAAACCAGTTGTCTCAACTGAAGGTTATACCAAAACCTCAGACAAAACCTCAAAGATTTATACTACAACAAACCAAGCTACTTCTTCTGGTGATAAGACAACCAAAGATAATCAGGGAAAGCCAGAAACCAAGCTCATTAACACTGATAATTCTGAAACCCCTACCAAAGATGTGTCACAAGTAAAGGTAGCTGTCGATACTAAACGTACTTTACCTTCAAAAGTTGTTTCTCATGGCAAGGCTAATGTAGAAGGTAAAAAATCTTCTACTTACAAACCTGTCTCAACTATTAAGACCAACATTCATGCTTCTGGAGTTGCTCCACTCAAATCCGCCTCACCAACTAAGGTTGATAGCCAAAAACAAGAAACCTCTGATACTTCCCAAGCCAAATCTTCTGCTAATACTCAGTTCAAAGTGGATACAAAAGAAATATCCTCTTCTAAACCTGTATCTCCCTCTAAGTCTGGTAGCCACAAACAAAAAGTAGACTCTCAAACCAATGATACCGTACACACGAGGATTTCTGATGGTTTAAAGGGGGTAATTCATACCAAAGAAATTTCTTCTAAGTCTGCCTCTCCCACCAAGGCTGATATACACACAAAGGAAGACACTCTCAACAAGGCTAAGGCTACTTTTGCTACTAAGACTACACCACATACAAGGGTAAAATTATCTTCCAAATCTGCCTCTTCCCCCAAAGTTACTGTTGATACTAGAGGAGTCTCTCTTCCTAAATCTGTCTCTCCTAGCAAAGCCACTGTTCAAACTAAACAAGTGTCTCCTATTAAGGATGCGGTCCACTCTAGAGAAGCCTCTTCTAATAAGACTACGGTTCGCCATAGAGATGTCTCTGTTCCCAGTTCTATCTCTAATACCAATATCAATGTTTCTACCGGCGAAGATTCTCCTGTAAAGAGTGCTGCTCATAATGAAGAAGTTCCTGTTACTAAAGCTACTTTTGCGTCTAAGGCTGCTTTGGCTAATAAAGCAGTATCCTCTACTATAAAAGCCACAGCCAATTCTAAGGATCGACATTTTAGTAAGGCAGTTACATCAAGCAAGGTCTTTCACACAAAGGAGCTACCTCCTGTTCTCGTGAGATCCAATTCAAAATCCACACCTGTTTTATCAGCAACACCTAAGGCACTTCCAGAAAAACCAGCTACATCAACTACTTTACCGCCCAAAAGCAGTAGACATAGTGTTAAAAGCAGCAAATTAAAGTCTTTAGAAAAGAAACAGAATGTTTTGGAAACTACAAAAACTACGACAAGTCGTGAGTCAAGTAAAGCTGTGCATCACCATTACGAGACTAGAACAAGTAGTTTTACAAGCAAGCGCTTGTCCTCAGTTACAGATCAAAAAGACAGTTATGCCTCTGTTACTAAATCACACGCTTCCTTTGGCGAACATCATG
The DNA here is from genome assembly GCA_943193625.1 of Mucor piriformis. Taxonomy (NCBI): domain Eukaryota; kingdom Fungi; phylum Mucoromycota; class Mucoromycetes; order Mucorales; family Mucoraceae; genus Mucor; species Mucor piriformis. The sequence goes on along the minus strand of OW971871.1, from coordinate 1,471,948 downwards.
ATACTAGACCTGGTCACGATCAACATCATTCTGAAGAAAACAAAACAACGCAGGCAGAGTCGCCGACAAAAACTAGTTCTAGCAGGCCTATAGGGTTGTTGGTTGCAAGTACATCATCATCATCTACAGCGGTAGTGAGCGAAACAGATGAATGTTTTACAACCGTAACACGTTCTTCGAGTAAAAGCTTTACAGAAAAAAGAAGTGCTTCTTCAACGGAATTGATTAAACAAGATTCCAAATCCAGTAATAGAAAAAACACCAAGAACAACAAAAACTAAATTTCTATGAATGCTTTTCTACTTACTTCTCATATTCTTCATTTTACACCAAAAAGTATATTAAAAAATATTGTTAACTTAAATAAGGGCTCTTGTATAAGGTCCTCACACGGGGGAAATTACACTATGTTGTATGGTCATCTTGCATGTACGTGTGTGAATTTCATTAAGCATGTTTTGGATTAAAACAGCTGATAGCGTACGCATTTTACTCAATTCATGCTAACACCTGAACTCGAGATTTGACATTTTCCCGGTCTGTAAAAGGAAATATATTCGTGACGCGGGGCCGGGAAATATTGCTTTGGATTACAAATGCTCGATAGAACTCAAAGACACGCCCTTTCTTCAAAAACATCACCCTTTTCTTATTTCTCTCTCTCTCTCTTTTTTCTATCCCTCTTTACATATAATAAGTAAACTATATAATATGGCCGAAGGTATTTTGGACTTTAGTAAAGAACTGGACGTTGCAGTTTTAGATCAAGTTGTAATGACCTTTTATACTGGGTCAGGCACTGATGTAAAGTATAGTTCAAAAGGACCGACGAAACGAAAGGCTAATTTGTCAAATTTAGCAACAACGAGCACAACAACTTTTAACCCAATTTCAAGATCATGAAGAAGCATGGACTCGTGCCGATGGTATTCTCGAACACTCCACAGTACCTCAAACAAAGGTAAAAAACCGACCAGATCCCAGTTTTTCCCAAAACCCCATAATTAATATGCCCCCACATCCTTCTATATTAGTTTATTGCACTGACAATTTTGGAAAAGTTTATCCAAACTAGATGGAACACTTTAGCAGCAGATAGTCGAAACGGTATGATGGAGGCTGAATGAATATAAGTTTTAATTACTTACCTTTGCTTTATGTAAAAAGCTATCCGTTACTTTATTGTTAATGTCATCATCAAGGTCTCTTCCGACGAGACTACTTTAAAGAAGGAGCATACTTATATCAACAAGCTTAATATGGTTTTGGTCCAGGCAAGTCTTGATAAGGTCATACATCCTGCTTGACTAACACTTGTGTGTATCTAGATTCTGAAGCAAGATTGGCCTCGCAACTGGCCATCGTTTATCCCAGAGATTATTACTTCGAGCAAATCTAATTTGACTCTATGTGAGAACAACATGGCTATTTTGAAGCTTCTGAGGTAATTTTTTTTAGCATGATATTGGATTTATGCATGAACATTTAAATTGTTTTCTAGTGAAGAGATATTTGATTACTCTGCTGAACAAATGACACAATTAAAAACTTCCAATCTTCGTCAATCTATCTGTAACGAGTTTTCTGAAATATTTCGTCTATGCAAAGAAGTATTAGAGAAGGCCACGAAACCCAGTTTGATCAAAGCTACTTTGGAAACCTTGTTAAGATTCCTGAGTTGGATTCCTTTGGGTTATATCTTTGAGACAGATCTACTTCAATTATTAGAAAGGGTAAGAGAAAAAAAAAAAAAAATGCTCTAGTTAAATTATTTCTGATGTTTTTTTATTGTCAGTTCTTTGAATCACAAGCATATCGAAATGTCACTCTGAAATGCTTGACTGAAATAGGCAGTCTATCAGTAGGAAGTAATTACGGTGAAAAAGTTGTCTCTCTCTTTACAAGTGTCATGAGCGCAGTCAATAGCATGATTCCTCCTAGCACAGATATATGTGCTGTTTATGAAAATAGCAGCGATGATGATCAAGAATTTGTTCAGAATTTAGCGTTGTTCTTGACTAATTTCTTGGCTTCTCATGTCCAGGTTTGTAACAAATCGGTTTACCATCATCACCATTTTAACTAACCATCAGCTAGACTATTGAACAATCACCCAATACCCACGAACTATTAATCAACTCACATTATTATCTCATCAAAATATCTCGAGTGGAAGATCGTGAGATCTTCAAGATTTGTTTAGAATACTGGGCTCAATTGGTTCAAGAATTATTTAACGAAAGATTTGCGCCTACCGGTTATAATCAAGCTTCATTCAATCCTGGACAAAGAAAGGATTTGTACAAACAAGTATTATCTAGTTTGCGTGTTGTGATGATTGAGAGAATGGTGAAACCAGAAGAAGTTCTGATTGTGGAAAATGATGAGGGGGAAATTGTCCGTGAAACACTTAAAGAGAGTGATACCATTGTTCTTTACAAGAGCATGAAGGAGGTTTTGGTTTATTTGACCAACTTTGATGTAACGGACACAGAGAATATTATGACGACCAAATTAGCTAGACAGATGGATGGTAGTGAATGGTCATGGCAAAATATCAATCAACTTTGTTGGGCTATAGGCTCTATTTCGGGTGCCATGAATGAGGAAACTGAAAAGAGATTCCTAGTCACGGTCATCAAGGAGTTATTGAGCCTTGTTGAAATGAAGCGTGGAAAGGACAACAAAGCTGTCGTTGCCTCAAATATTATGTACACGGTTGGTCAATACCCACGTTTTTTGAAAGCACATTGGAAGTTTTTGAAGACAGTCATTAATAAGCTTTTTGAATTCATGCATGAATCCCATGAAGGTGTCCAAGATATGGCCTGTGACACATTCATCAAGATCTCGCAAAACTGTAAGCGACATTTTGTGGTGCAACAGAATGGCGAGATTCGTCCTTTTGTAGAAGAAATCATTGAAGCAACAGATAGAATCACATCGGAACTCTCTTCTCAACAAATACATACATTCTATGAAGCGGTTGGCTATATGATCTCTGCACAAACAAATGAGGTTGTTCAAGAAAGACTGATCATCAATTTTATGGCTATGCCAAACGTTGCCGTAAGGGGGTACACAAGATGAAGGATTTTATATATGACTAACGATTTTTACATAGTGGTATAGCATCATGGAACGCGCAAAACAAAGCAACGAAGTATTAAATAACCCTAACCAGATTAAAGTTCTATCGAATGTACTGAAAACAAACGTGTCGGCATGTTTGTCTGTGGGTCCAGGCTTTATACGTCAGTTGAGTCAAATATACATGGATCTTTTAACCTTATATCGCACTATTGGTGCCATTGTGTCACAGAACGTTGCCGAACAAGGTAAAGCTTAATTTGGAAATTTTTTCTGGAAAAATGTAGCTAAAATTTTTTTTAATCAGGTCCGGTAGCGGTGAAAACTCCTAAAGTTCGCGGCTTGAGAACGATTAAGAAGGATATACTTAAATTGATCGATACATATATTGAATGCGCTACGGATTTAACTACCATTAATGAAAACATGATCGATCCTTTCTTCGAGGTTGTATTGGCTGACTATAGCAATAATGCTGATATTGCAAAAGATCATGAAGTGCTCAACGCAATTGCCACTATGGTCAACAAATTAGGGGTAAACGTTTTCCTATCAAGAGAAACAATGTTTCTGATTCTTCTGTTTTAGCCCATGGTGACTCCGCGTATCTCTTTGGTGTTCGAAGCTACATTTGAATCTACATTGAGTATGATTACAAAAGACTTTGCCGAGTATCCTGAAATCCGCACTGGTTTTTACAATATGTTACGCGCAATTAACGCGAAATGTTTCCCTGGTAGGCGAAAAACGGACTTTTAAACCTGACATGCACATGATATTCATCTCTTTTTCGCACAGCATTGCTTGAACTCGCCCCCGCACAATTCAAATTGTTTATTGATAGTATTGTTTGGGGATTCAAGCATACCATGCGTGATATTGCAGACATTGGACTTCATACTTGTGAAGAAATCATCAACAATATCAGTCAGTCGGATCCCAATATTGCTGGTGCCTTTTATCAATCTTACTTTTTAAGTATATTGCAAGACATCTTTTTTGTGTTAACAGATCGTGACCATAAGAGCGGTAGGCTCATATTTTAGTGTGTTAGATCAAATTTCTCATCTCTTTTTGTCATTTAGGTTTCAAGGGACAGACCGAAGTTTTGGCTAGGTTATTTAATCTTGTTACAAGTAATCAAATCCTGGTCCCGTTATTTGATCCTTCGCAAGTTTCAAATCCTAATATTTCCAACGCACAGTTCTTGGAAGAGTACGTATCTGCGTTACTTCAAAATGCATTCCCTCATCTTCAAAGGTAAGAAGAAGAAAAAAAGGCTCAAGATGACGATGGATTTCTAACTAAACCATATACTGTATAGTAATCAAATTAAGATCTTTGTTATGGCCATGTTAGAGTATAATACCACACCCCCCAAATTCAAGTTGGAGGTACGTGATTTCCTTATTCAACTCAAGGAATTTGCTGGCGAAAATGCTGAGTTGTTCCTTGAGGAGAAGGAAGCTGAAATGGAGGCAAAGAGACAAAAGGAAAAAGAAAAGGCAATGCTCATCCCTGGTATGATTAAACCTTCAGAGTTGCTTGTCATGGAAGAAGATGAAGCACTTTGATGATATTTGTTTTTATTTTCAGATCTCTTTTTTTTTTGTTTTTGTATAAATATATGAGTCCTAAATTACAGAGGAACCAATAAGGAAGAACTGTTTATTTTTGTAAAAATAAATTTGGACATATTACAATCAATGATGGTTCAATAAAAATGGCTACCATGCTGTATAAATGTAAGATAATGCATCGCATGAGAAATAATAGAAAAAATCCGCTTTCCCTGCGTGATTTTCGTATGTCATGAAAGAAAAAAAATCACTTAAACATCGTTTAAAAAGGAAAAAAAAACCCCCAGTTGCCGCCCAAAGACGAGATGTTACACTATTCTTAATTCCTACACTAAAGTTATGTATGTGTAACAAGAACTTTATTCAAAGGCTAGAATACAGCCCTGGAAAACGTTAAATCACCCGTCACGAAAGCAATGGTGGAATGAAAAAATAATTTTTTTTCTTGTAATATGGTATAAAAGGGAAAATTTGTGAATAGGCTAAAATATCTTTACTTTTTTTCTTCTTTCCCCCCTTTTCATTTCTTTTTTTCACTCTTTGGCTTAGGAATGGGTATTACTTTCCAGTCAACAGTTGATAGCAAATACACTCTTAATTCTTTGAATTTTTAAAAGAATCCACCTAAAAAATATTACTCTGAACGCTTCATATGCAACTTGACTATTACACAAATAATTTAGTACGTTACTTGATCAGCTTACCTTTCCGGCTTCACTTCTCCAACTTTTGGTCTTGACATATTCCAACCTTAATTAATTAATTATTTTTATATAACTACTCTTTAAAAACACAATCCCTAAAAAAAACTCTTACAAAAAAACTCTTTTCTTTTCTATTTATTTTATTTTTACCCCGCCTTTTTATTTATAGCGCAAACTCAATCTCTCTATTCAATGCTCCACAATCCACTTCCTCAACCTTCAGCTCCGCCTCCCTCAGGCACAAACTACTCTGCTGAATTCGGCTGCTTTGAAGGCCCCGAAAAATTACTCGAAATCTGGTTTTCTCCATCTCCGTTTGCTGGTAGCGACCATTCTGACTCTGAAATGTCGGACGAATCAAGTCCTGCTACTCCCAACGAATCTCAAATCAATTTGTCTCTTGGCTACTCAAATAACCTTCGTACCATCGATCGTGCTTTATGGGACTCCATGCTGACTACTGTCAAATGTACAGTTCTTAGCGTTGTTAGTAACGCTCAACTGGATGCTTATTTATTAAGGTAGGACAAGAAAAAAACTTTTTCTTTACAAGGCACATTTATCTATACAAATATTTAGATGATGCCGCTGTAATTCATTTTATATGTACTCATATATCTTCTAGTGAGTCTTCCATGTTTGTCTTTCCTCACAAGATTGTTCTCAAGACGTGTGGTACAACTACCTTATTGAAAGCCGTACCTTATATTTTGGAACTTGCCAAAACGCGTTGTGGATTTGAAAGTGTCTACCGATTATTTTATTCAAGAAAATCTTTCATGTTCCCTGATAAACAACCAGGTCCTCATAGAAGTTGGGAAGAAGAGGTTGCTTATTTGGATAACCATTTCGGTATGTGGCTTATTTTCTCATTGTGATTATCTAATCTTTTCTTATATAGAACATGGTGCATCTTATGTAATTGGTAATACAAGAGCAGAAGAATGGTATCTTTATTTGACATCACCTGATATGACGCATCATCACCACATTGAAAATGTAACCAACATGCAGCAATTGATGAAGGAAACAGATGGATTATCTTGGATGAGCGAGGGAGATAAATATAGCTGGAGTAAGATAGATACGAAGGTGGTAGTTCCCAAGCCTGTTCACGAAACCTTTTGTGCATCCTCTATTATGGGTTACCGTACGCATGATGAAACTATTGAAATTCTCATGACAAGTTTGAATCCCGAAGCCATGCGCGCTTTTTATCACGATGGTGTCGAACCTTCTGGATTAGTCGGTGGTAAACGCGTGGATAAAGATACAGGTCTTGATATGCTTTACCCTGAGGCCAATGTTGATTCTTTCTTGTTTGAACCTTGTGGTTACTCTTGTAATGGCTTAATGGATGATGGCTATTATACGATTCATGTCACACCTGAACCCTCTTGCTCTTATGCCTCATTTGAAACCACAATTCCTACTCAACCTGTGGAGACGCCTGGTAAACATGGCCATGGACGTGAAGAAGCGATTCGTAAATTGATCCGTCAAGTTATTGACATCTTTCAACCGGGATCTTTCACAGTGACCTATTTTGCTTCTCATTCACACACAGATCAACAATCGGATAATATTAACAAACTTGTTCGATCTGTCGATCAATTTGGAGGTTTTAAGCGCAAAGATAAAATTCTTCACGAGTTTGAAGGATATGACCTTATTTTTGGTCATTATACAAAGATGTGAAATACAACATTTTCTTGACAAATAAAAAAAACAAATTTATATTTTAAAAAATAAAGTTTTGAATAATGTTAAAATTCCCACCACTTTTTACGTTCTTGTCGTTCATTATATTCCCTTACTGATTTTAAGAAATCTCCTGAAGCCGCATTCATATCATCGAATTTTTTGTCTAACTGATTGATTTTCTCACCACGTTCATTCATCTTGTCTCCTAATTGAGCAAATACACCTTTACTAGGACTGGGTTCATAGTGTTTGGCCTTGTAAGCTTCTATCTTCTGTTGTCTCACTTCTTTAGGATCTTCCATTGGAGTTCGTCCCACTATAATGCAAAAAAAAGGGGTCAGAAACTTAAATTTGGGGCCCATCAAAGCATGTTTTGCTTACTTAATAAATCAAGTTCCGGCAATGTTAATGGTTCTCTCGTAAAAGCTCCTGCCACCGTATCAAGCCAAGTCTTTTTAGGACGTTGCTGTTGGTTAGCTAATGAAGGGTGACTAGCGATGGCTTTTAGCGAATCAAATAAAATAACAGAATCACCCGCAGGGCTGAATAGAATTGATTAGCATAGACTTACACACGTTTAGTATTAAAACTTACAAATCAGGTTTAGGAATAAATGAATATTGTTCCATTTCATATTTTCCAGTCCAGAGGAGGATGCGACCATCTTGACTAAGTGAGCATTCATGTAATCTTTCTAATGAGAAGTTCTTTGGCAAGTTCATTTCAAGCATCAAAGTAAGAGTAGGAAGTGAATAAAACGCAAGTTTGCCGCTATTCAAGACCAAACAAAGACATACACCGTCTAATGCGTCTGGTTAATAATGTATTTTTCACATCTTTTTCCATCATCACTTACTATGAGAATGAATGATTTCACCTCGGATTACCGTGACCTCCTTGAACTCTTTTGAAAACAACTTGACATTAAAACCCGATAGTACAACATTGATACCTGTTAATGAGATGCAAATAATGAAATGAGGATTCTCTTGTTGGCGATATTCTGCTTTTCCAATAGCAGCCATACGTTTGGACGTATTGGCTGAAACTACGCTACTACTCGAACTCAGTACACTGGATGGCTTAGGAGATGTTTCGTCTTCAGGTGAAAGAGAGTCGGTTGAATGTTGAGTGTTTTCTTTTACAAGTTCTAACTCTGACAAGGCTAATTGAGACTTTCCTTTTAAATCAATGATATGCATTTCCAATAAATCGGTTTCGGGGGTGACACGTAATAGTAAGTAGTCGTTCATTAAATCTGTGGCAGCAATGGAAGGTCCCTTTTCCACTAACAGAGCCAAATTAAATTGGTATACATGACCGTTGCTCAATCCGACAAAGAGCTGAGTATTAGGTGTCATCACTTTTTTTTAAAAAAACTGTATTAGTAATAAGGTAGAGAGTATGGATATACAGTTATATTGTCTACCTTTAGAAGGTGAATAGGTATTGAAAAAACCGAGGGTGGTAACTGTAGCAGGCTTCCTTTGTTCTTCTTCAGCAGGATCAGCTTCTTGTAACTCGGTAGCAATCTCAGACTTAAGATTGGCAGCAGGTATAACCACGGTGTTATGGTAATCGGATTCTATCATAAGAGTTGGTATTTGATCATAGAAGTAAATATATCAAACACTTACGTGCGATGTTGTGAGTAAATAACACTATTTGTTTATGAATATCAAGTACTGTAATCTTTCCATTGTCTGTAGCAACAGCAATACTAGTAAAATTATTAGACACAGCTATCATACGAATTGAAAGACTTACATTGATTCGCCAATACTGACGACACTTTTAATAGGAGAGTTCAAAGAAACCTTGATAGAAGCATAGAATCCAGAGTTGTTACCAGCTTTATCTAATCTCTTAAATATCTTTGATTTTATGGGTGTAGGTATTTCAGGCACTTCAACAGGAGATTGTTGTTGAGTAGGTACAGGAATGATAAAAGGGTTTGTGTTATCATCGTGCTGTTCAGTGTCCGAATCAGGCCCCATATCTTCTAAAAGGCCCGAGATTTCTTTTAAAGTATCGTCGCAACTACTGATAATTTCTTCGTGTCTAGATTTTAACTTGATATATGTTGCTGGCTCTTCAGGCTCTTCAATAAAACATTCATAAATCAGAATTGTACCATCACTGAAGCCGATTGTAAAGGCACCATTTTCTTTGTTTACATCAAGACAACATATGAAGGCGTCTGGGTTTTCGACATCGTCAAGACAATGGATGGTTAAATGTGATAAAGGTCGAAGAGCGGTGTAGGAAGCATCCCAGAATTTAACGATTTCTCCTTGATGAATTGTTAATAAAAGATCGTTTGATTCCACATGATAGATATGGTTGGGCCCAGCAACACCACCTGTGATAGGAAAGTATCTTGTCTTTCTGTCCAATGGAACAATACTAGATAGTTTCTTGTAAGAAGTAGATGGGAGTTGAGAAAGATGACAAGCATGAGAAACATTTGGACCAAGGAATTCAAGAGCAGGAGGAAGTTTAAATTGAGGATAACCATGATCAAAGCTATATGCTCTCAAACAATGATCTTGACCGACAACCATGATACCAAAAGGATTGTGCATTCCTAAATAATAAGGATCTGTACTCAGAATAAGGAAATGAGACAAGTCAGTTGGGAGAGGCATGATGGATTGCTTCTTTGGCTCTTTTGAGTCACTGTCCAAGTCGTATTCTAAAATGTTCAAGCCTTTGATATCAGTGGGGTGAGTTCCTCCGGCAACGACAATATAAGAGCGATGTGTTGCAATGTTAGCATACCAAGCGATTTGGTAAATGGGTTCTGCTATGTTTTCTTCCTGGTGAGTAGAAGAGAAATTTTGAGATAGTTTACGTGAAGAGATAGGTTTTTGATCGTTTTTAATATCCCATAAATGAGTACAGCCATCATCATAACCAGCAATAAATCTTGATCCATTGGGACTCCAAGCCAAACTAGTCAAGTTTGCATTTCTGTAAGGATTTGATTTATCCAAATGAAGCAAGGTAAATGATTTTCGAATGGTGTTTTCACGAATATTCCAAATAAAGACAGCAGTTTCATAACCGATTAAAAGAGTGTTTAACTCGGTTGGATGCATCTGAAGGTCGACCACAATATGACTCTTTGCCTCTTCTGTTTTCTCTTGTGTTTCTAGTAAATCGGGTATCTGATATGGTGTAATCATGCCTTGCATGATATCGAATACGTCAATGAATCCATTTGCATAGCCTATAAATAGCCAGTCAGTTCCAGTACAATAGGCTTGACTGGTGATGATTTCTTGTGCTGCTAAAACATGACGAACTGATTTGGTTCGAAGATCGATTGTTATGATGCTATTTGCTTTATCAATGACTACAAGAATCGGAAATCCTGTTTTGAATTGAAGGTGTTTGATGCCAACAGGGTTTGGTACCTTGATCGTGGTTGAAACTCCTTTACCGAAAACCTTTATATATCCATGATTTGAGTCACCAGCTTTTTTTTTAAAAAGAAGGCGTTACCATAACAGTGTATTTAAAAAGTTTAATTTTTTTTTTTTTTTACCAACAGCTAATAAACCAGCAACACAGTCAAACGCAACGACACTAATGACGGAAGGTAGTCCATAAGTTGACATCTGTATTCTGATGAGAATGACAAGTATACATGTGCACGATTAAAAACTTGTACCTTTTCAAAATAGATATCATTTACTTTGATACTTTCGGAAAGCGACTGTTCCAGTCTTTTATCTTTTGATATAAATGTCTTTGAGATAACATTGTCTTTTGCCTTGATAGCAAGACCCGTAATTTTGTCAAGTAACGACATAAAGAGGAAACGTAGAAGAGCAAGAACAAGTTTATTTTTTTCATAAACGTTTTAAATACTTTGCAACTCCGTGAAGTGTGTGTATGTGTGTCATTTGCGGGCTGATGATTTGTTTTTCCATCTCTTTTTCCAAAACAATGGTACGAAAAACACACACAGAAATTGATTACACCGACACTATTCTAACCTTTTTATAAAAAGGCCAACGCTTCTTCCAAAAAGATTTCTGCTGCTAATCAGCAAACACTGATAAACCTTCGTAATGGTTTCTTGATTGTCAATGTAATGTCAAAAAAAAAACTTTTTTTATTCAACATCACGGTTTTTTAATGAGATCATCTAGACCATCTACTTTTTATGGCGTATTGTTTATCACTGGGATTCGTTTACTTTCTCTCAGTTTTTCCTTTACGTGACTACAGGAGGTTTAACCTTTTTGTTCTACAGAGTTTTGAACTCTTCTGGTACACCTACTTATGCTGCTGACGGAAGTTTGATCAGCAGTGGTGAAGACCTCAACTCTGAAGGACTTACAGCGTAAAAAATGAGTGATTAAAGCGTGACTACAATGATGTATTAACTCAATGTTTTCATAGTTACATGTTTGATATCATTTACGTCACTTGGTTTGTTCACATTACTACTGCATTTATCTCCAACAAATTTTGGTTGGCTTATCTTTCTGTATGCATGAATAAACCCAAAAAAAAGTAGATATTGATTTTTTTATTATTATTTTTTTTTAGATTCCTGCCTATGCTGCTTATAAACTTGTTCCAATGGCCATGTCTTATTTAGGTAAGGCCAAGGAAGGAGCTCAAGAAGATAAAGCTGAAGGACAATCCAAACGTCAAGCAAAACTTGAAAAAAGAGCAAATAAGGGACAAGTAAAATATGGAAGATAGTTTATGATTGTTGCATGGTCAACTGAGTTTTCTACATCAAAATAAAATAATTAGCATCCACTTTTTTTAAATATAGAAATCTCACGTACCAATTGTCTAATTTGATCTCTTGTTTGAGGTGGAAGTGCATTGATTTGATCATCTGTAAGTTGTAATACCTTCATTAATAATGCCTTTTGTTGCTCTGTTTCGTCTTCGACTGGGTTGGGAATAGGAGCTGGGTTGTTGATGATGGGTTGGCGAATAGGTTGACGAATGGGTTGCATAGGCTGCATAGGTTGCATAGGTTGCATGACAGGAATAACAGGTGCGGCAACGGGTGCTACAGGCTGTGCATTCATAATTCGCTATATCACACTATTTAATATACAATTCTTGGGCTTCTTTAATCAAATACTACTTACGGTAATAATATTTGGGTCCACAATATTCATCATGACCATAGCTTGAAATAAAGCATAGGCTACTTGAGGATTAGAAGTCAAAAACTCTCTTGTAAAATCAGCCCTTTCAAACGACATTTGCTACATAAATGCTTTAGTAAAAATTGGACTAACCGTCTAACTATAACCGAGATTACCTTCATTTGACTCATCAAGGTGAATAAATCTTGAGAATTCATCGAGGCAAGTACTTTTGAAATCTCATCAACTGAAGACATATTCGCTACAGGTGGTTTACCAATAGGAATCTGTTGTTGTTGCTGTATTTGTTGTTGCTGTATCTGTTGTTGCTGTATTTGTTGGTGTTGTATTTGTTGGTGTTGTATCTGCTGTTGTTGCATTGGAATCTGTTGAACAGGCTACACCAAAAAAATCATTTAGTAACTCCCAAAATCCTTCCCTTGCATCATATTTACCTGCACCATTTGAGGTGGGGGATGATGCCCACCACCTCCGATATTTCCACCACCACCACCGCCACCACCACCGTGTCTGTTCTGGTTATTGAAATTGTTGTTGTTATTGTTGTTATTACCACCACCACCACCACCACCACCTTGATGACTAGGTGCTCTCTGATTGTCATCCATGGCAGCATAATCAACTCTTAACTGACGTCCACCAATTTCGTAATCGTTCAAGTTTCTAACAGCACTTGCTGCAGTCTCGGCGTCTACATAAGTCTTAGTTGTGTCATCGCTCAAGTTTGTGATTCATAAATTACCAAGAAATTCACAGAATCCATAACCCTTGGGTCTACCTGTATCACGATCAAATAAAAGACTATTCAAAAATAAAATTAGGAAATAAAATCAAGAAACTACTACTTGGTATCGTACCGGAATGAAGCAACAGGTCCAACCTCCTTGAACACTTCAATTAATTGTTCTTCTGAGAGTTCAAATGGAATATTTCCAACTAAAAGAAAAATACATTAGCCCGTTTAATTCTGCAATTGAAAACTGTAGCTTTACCAAATACAACGCGTGATCCTCTTGAAGCTTGATTCATTATATGATGATTGAAAAAAAGGGAAAAGTTGGTCTTTACAAAAAAAATATAGATTGTCACGTCACTTTACGTCGTGACCATCTTTCTCGCTTTGCATGATGGAGCTTAAAGTTTCGAGACCCACACCATCATTAACATTTTGTGGGTCTATCCTGAATAGACTCAACGCTGGTTGTTTAGTCTGGAGTCCTGCGGTACTAGATTATGTTATTTAATAAGCGTCACCTCTTTGTGAAATACGTCAAAAGCATGTGATATATTTTCAGTGTCTTCTTTGTAATAGCTTCCCCAGGACGCTGTGTTCAACCCTCTTCAGCGGTAGCAGCTCCAAGATGAAGCGACTGTTATTTTTACTGATAAATGCAAAAAAGTGTGGAAATGTGTATTAATTATAGGTACGGAACTCTTCCGTCGAAAGCCAATACGTCAAGTTTTGAATAAGCAGTGAGGTTGTGTTTACAACAAAAAGTTTATTAGTGGGAATATTCAGAGGATAGGTAAGGGGGTATTTTATTTAATGTCTTTCAGCATGCACAACTGCTGGATTTTTTGCCTCCATCATCGGCAGGTGCACTTAACTGGATTGCTTGTCCACGCATGATCTCTGCCTTTTTATCATCCATTGTTGCTAACTTGCCAGATAACTTGTCGAATATGTTGTGAATCAAAGTCTCAAATGCTATTTCTACATTAGTACTATTGAAAGCACTTGTTTCCATAAACATGAGTCCATTCGTTTTTGCATAATCCATCGCTTCTTCTTGAGTCACAGCTCGATCGTTTTCTAAATCAGACTTGTTTCCCACCAACATGATTAGACTATCTGGGTGTGCTTCGTTTATTCTCAACTCGTTCAACCACCGAGAGACTCCCGAAAATGAATCCCGCTTTGTTATATCATACACAAGTAGAGCCCCAACCGAACCACGATAATATCTAGACTAAACAGTTAAAACCTCCAAAAAAAAAAAGAGAGGTACCCAGAGCGAAAAAGCATACCTTTTTGTAATAGAGCGATAACGCTCTTGTCCAGCTGTATCCCATATCTGTGCGCGAACTCGTTTACCTTTTACAATCATATTCTTTATGATCAGGTCCAACCCAATCGTACTTTTTGAAGCGAAATCAAATGTGTCGTTAACAAAACGACCGAGAAGGTTGGTCTTTCCTACACCCGAATCGCCTACCACCACTAGCTTGAAGACGTAATCGTAAGAACTTTCATCTATTACATTCATTTTGCGATTCTTGAAAGAAAGAAAAAGAAAGCGGGAGAAAGAAAATAGCCTAAATCGATAAAATAGTAAGGTAACCAAGTCGCGAGAACGTCACATGCATGAATATGATTATGCTGAATTTAAGTTTTAAGCAAATTCGTCTTTGTAGTAAAACTCTTGCCAGATCAAAAGAGATAAAAAAAGTATCTATCAAACTACCTGAATTTGATCTATCTTCTTCAGGATAGAATTCCTTCGAAAGGGTGTGTCACATCGTTGCGTGTATGCACAGAGTTTTGTGCGCTCAGACCAGTGGCTTCGCTAAAAACCCCCTTACCACTATATTTAAAAAAGGCAACGATGCTAGAATAAATACGTATTCAAAAAAAACAGTGATGCAACCGTCATTGTGTATGCTTCCTATATCACATAAAAATTGTATCTATTATTGACTTTATTATCATAAACTTTAATGTCTTTTCACACGTTTAACAGTAACGGTGCAAGCTAAAATAGGATTTGCAAAGTCAGAATATAATCCTCATCTAGACCCATGTTTCATAAAAAACGTGTACTACAATATCAATCTATGAACCGGTATATTTGACGATGGTTCTATCACCCAGTCTTGCAGCCGATTGGCCTAAATATATCCCCCCCCCCTTTTATATTATCGTCGTCAAATAGATCACACAATGGCAACAGATATTAGTATTATGATTTATAAAATATTATTATCTTTTTCGTATGTATGTTTAAAGGAACAAGATAATACCACATCAAAGCCATTGTCTGTTGAATTAATATATGACAACATAGTCCCGCCGTAAATGTTAAAGGCCCATAAAAGGCCGGGAAAAACGTCTCCTGACTGTAGAATAATGAAATGATGCAGATGGACTCCTATACATAAAAATTACATTTATTTAATTTGAATAGAGTTAAAAACGAGGTTTCTGTATCTTTGCCCTTTTATAAACCCCATAATTATAAATGTCGTCCGAGCAAAGCTGTGAATGCGTAAATGTTTGGAAATACATAACTAAAAGGTACAACCAATGTATAATATAATATACAGAAGGCAATTATAACCTCTGCGACGACTAACGACAAAAAAAAAACTTGTTTCAAGGCTATTCTGGTGACACATTGCACTGTAACATTTGCCTGTCAACATTGCATTTCATTATATTTATCATCTCTATCCCCCTAATTACTATATCCCTTTTCTTTCTTCATCCTCTTCTTTCTTTTCTTTTTTACAGAAAATACATATACCCTCTTGTTCGATATAGCACTTCAAATTCTAAGGACAAAGTCTAAAACGCGCATGTAAATGACTAAGAGCAATGTCCAATATAGCATGTTGAATTGCGTTTATGCAACTTTTTTCTTTCTTATCCTTCAAATTTATTTACTGAAGACAGTAGATGCTTCTTCATTAAACAATGAAATAAACTTGACAGTAAGTAGCAGTTCCCTTTAAATTGTGGTCCTTGTTAATTAAGCTCATTTCCAAAAGCAGATGAAATCAATAACGAATAGACCGTATTTTCAAGCTCCACTTTTCTACCAATCTGTAAATTATCAGAAAAGAGCTCTCATTGATATTTCTGACAATAACCTTGATGTTACACCGAGCAAACAAGTAAAGAATCAAGAAAAATCCGATCCAACCCCAAAGGACATCAAGACACAAACTTCACACAAACAAAGTGCTCCAGATGTAAAAAATATGACAAAGCCTACCAAGACTACAACTTCTGTAAAAGCCAAAACTACAACATCATCTGAATCAGAAAGTTCAAAAGCTGCCAAAAAAAACAAATCTACCACCACACTATTGCATACCACTACCCCAGCCAAGAATAGAAAAATCACTGCTTCCTCCTCTTTTGCTGGTATGCTCATTACTTAATAAAAGTTTCCTGACGCTAATATATTCACGCTTATTACATTTAAATTTAGAAACAACGAAACGGAAACAATTAGTTGAACCTTCTAGGAACGATATGACGGATAAATTGACTGTGGGTAACAATCATAGCACTACTTCAAAACATGTTACAAGTTCTATTACCGGTCATACAGTATATCATAAGACAACTACAAACTCTAGCAAGCATTACATCACAAGTTCAGATATCAAAAGCACTAAAACAATAAACACTCATCAATCAGCTGCTCCCAAAACAAAGAATATAGATAATACTACATCAACAGGAGTAAGAGACAGTAAAGAAACAGACACTCATCAGCCAGCTACTTCCAAGACCAAAGATCTAACTAATACTACATCAACAGGAGTAAGAAGCACTGTGATTACTACGAAAAAAATGAAAACTACATTAGGTAAGCTAGTTATGCATATTGCGTGCGATGACCTATTAATCTTACCTTTTTGGCATAGAGAAATACAATGCATCCACCCTAAAAAGTACAAAATTTGGCTCGACATCCAAAAGTGAAATTCCATCCATAACACGCGATGAAAAAACTACAAAAAAGTCGTTAGCTTTGCCTACAGCCACTAGTACATCTAAAGATGATATTTCTTCGTCTTTTATGGCTACCAAGACCACAAAAAGTGAAAAAAATCAGGGTTTGAAAACTACCAATATTTCCCGAACAAATTCTTTCGAAACTGTATTGTCAAAATCAGCAGCACCATATACTACTACCCAGTATACAACCACATCTTCTAAATATGGAGAGGTATTGACCAGTACAGCTAAACTATTTGGCAGTAAGAGTGCATCTGAGTCAAAATCCACTACTACAACCAGTCGAAGAAGTGCATCTACTACTGATACTAGAACATCGACATCTCTCATAAAAGGTGAACTCTATACATCTAATAAGAGTGTGGAAACTACTAATACATCAAGTCATAAAATGGACATCTCAGGAGAGTCAACTAAAAGCACTGCTTCTAACGATTTGACTGCCACTAACACAAAGCTTACCAATAGCAAGACTGCTGGAACAAATACATCTCCAGATAGAATTCAGGGAAAACCTGTTGCTACTACAAAAGAGAAAGTAATATCGAGTACGTCTCATTCATTGAATACAATAGTTGCTACTCATACTTTTAGTCGCTCAGAATCAGCTAGCGCCTCAGAGAGGCCTACTTTAATTGGTTCAGCTACCAGTAGAATTACGGGAAAAATATCTTTTACAGATAAATATTTCTCTACTACACTCAATAAAAAGAATTCAACTATTAATAAATCAATTCCTGAAGATGTCACAAAGACATTGTCATTGATACATGGAACCTACGAGCCGACCACAAAAAAGCTAGCTCCTGCCACCGATACTACTACCGATACTACTACCGATACTACAACTTCCAGTACACATATTTCTGCTTCAACAACTGCAATCAAAACTCATGTCACCTCTACTGCTACCAATGTCACAACTTACAGTACACATATTTCTACTTCAACAACTGCAGCTAAAACTCCTGTAACCAAATCAGAAACAGCAACAAATGTCGAAACTGATACATTTACGAAGCATTCTTCTACCGGTAAAGTTAGCAAACTCAGCTCCATAGATATTAGTGATACAACATACAGTAGTTCTTTAAATACTTCTACCCCTTCTGCTACTGTTACTAAAACAACTATTGCCTCTAAAAAGAGCGAATCAACAAGAACACCTACAAAGAAGACTTCCCCCCTCGGCATCACCAAATCTACAGATCGGTCAATTTCTACTATTAGCAAATCATATAAACACGATGCTGCTAGTACTTCCGGTGAATCTACTAGACTTACAGGATCCGGAAATTATACAGCACATATTTCTACGAGTTCTTCTAGGATGACAAATGGAAGCCCATTGACAACAATTACAAACAATTTCTCTATAACTACTAGAAGATTTATAACAGCAACCACCAGTAGTTCTTCTGTACCAAGTATCAAAAGTTCTTCGACTGAAACAAATGCGTATCCCTATGTTGTTATAACTGGCAGCTTATCTTCCACTACGACCAGTAGTTTGTCTTCTGCTACCACGGCCAGTAGTTCATTTTATGCTACTACAGCCAATAACTCCTCTGCTATAACTACATCCAGTCGTGCACCAACTACAATCAGTCATTCACCAACTACATCCAGTCGTGCACTAACTACAATCAGTCATTCACCAACTACAGCCAATCATTCACCAACTACAGCCAACCATTCACCAACTACAGCCAATCATTCACTAACTACAGTCAGTGGTCTATCAACTGCAGCCAGTGGTCTATCAACTGCAGCCAGTGGTCTATCAACTACAGCCAGTGTTTTTTCAACTACAGCCAATGTTTTATCAAATACCGCCGCTGCTATTAGTTCATCAACCACCACAGCACGTGGTTCACCACAATTTACAACAATGAGTATACTTTCTACCACCACAAATAGTAGAACATCTACTGCTGAAAGTGGTTTATCATCTTTCACTACATTTAGCTCATCACCTACCACTAAAGGTAGTTTATCATCTGCCACTAAAATTACTTCATCATCTACCACTAAAATTACTTCATCATCTATCATCACAAGTAATCATCCATCTAATACTAAGACAGGTAGTTTATCTTCCGCTACAAGAGGCGTCTTTTATTTTACTGTAGCAAGTAGTATATTGCACACTAAAACGAGTATTAAACCTTACACTACAGCAGGAACTTTATTTTCGACTACAATAAGTAGTTTATCCTCTATCACAATATGTGGCTTAGGTTCTGCTATAACAAGTGGACCGGTATCTACCATCACAAGTATTCCTTCTTCGATGATACAAAGTGCTTACCTTTCAAACACTCAAAGCTCTTTCACTAAACTAAAAAAAAACACTCCCAATACTACAAATGATAGTACTACTACTTCAACTAATGGCAACACTTGTACCGCTACTCATGAGTATACTACTGCTGGAACTACTAGTATATATAGTAATACAAATACTATAGCTAATGAGTCATACACTGTTACAACATCTATATCTAGTCATCCATATAAAACTACAACAACTACTTATGATGGCTGCACTAATACAGTCGATTCCTCTGCGACTACTATAACTATCATGTCGCCTACTGCTATTACAAATAGTGTCTCTTCTGGCTTTAATGCAGGCAATTTATTTACTACAACATCTGCATATTTATCTAGCACAACTAGTTTATCGGCCACAGCTAGTATAACCTCAAATATTTTGTCTGCTACCACCGCTGCGACCACTCTAAAAAGTAGTATACCAGCGAACACTACCTTAGATGATTTAAATAGAAGTACTTTTACCACTGAATTTAACAGAGTTTACACCACAACGCTTTATCCTACAAATAGCTCATATAATATGTCTGGAAGTGCCTCAACAATACAGAGCTACCCATTTTTTGGTAGCTCTACTAAAATAACTGCTAGTGTATCATCTACATCAACAGCTGGTACTGATTCAGAAGGCACTTCCACAACGACTACTACTACTACTACTACTGCTGCTGCTGCTGCTGCTGTTGCTACTTCTACTACTAATACTATTACTACTACAACAACTGCTACTAAAACTACTACAGTTCCAACCTCTATTACTACAACTATAAAAACCAAAGCCTCAACTGCTACCACTACAATTGAAACTCCCACTAGCACCACTACTACTTCCACTGATAAACAGTATATTTATAAATATAAAACATTATCATGGCTATCTGAGTCCTTCTCTTATAATACAGGGACTGAAACAACTTCTTTGACATATACCAAGACACGTACTAGTGCCGCATCATCTATAACAGCAGATCCATCAGGGATTGAAGATGGAGAAGGGCAAAACGATGACAAATGGGAGCAGCAAGACCAAAATGAACAAGAGACCGAGACATCTTCTAGTAGTTCTTCTACTAAAAGCAGCACTTCAGATACTTCACCTAGTAGCACCCCTACCGAGGGGATTGAAGATACACTTGAATGGCCTCAATTCATTACTCCAAACGACGATGTTGTTATTCCGGGTATGTCTTTTAAATTTGTAATTCTAACTCGTCATACTTATTTTTAAAAAACAGTGTCTAGTCGATTTACATTTATTAGGATCCGCAATTTACCTTACGATGCTTTGCTTGATAATGCTATTATGTCTACTTCGCTAGCTCAGGATATACCTAGAGTCTTCAGCGAGGCACTTGATATGAGTGCAAACAATTTTATTGTTGTATCGATCGGTAAAAGCAACTCCAGTAGTATCAACAATCAGACCCAAAAACGTTCTGAAAATATAGCGGTGATTGTTACAATGGCCGTTCCATATGAAGTTGTTAAACCGCTTCAAACTTTGGTCGGTACAGAGAATAGCAAGTTGTACACTATGAGTCTCGGGCAGTTGCCCAGGTTGATTGATCCAACATACCCTGTCGAAAGCAGATTAGGTAAAGCAAGGTGTAGTTATTAAGCAATAGTATTTCAGATAACTAATAGCTACAATAGACATCTATGTACCTATAGTTCCGAGTGGGGTAGAGGATCCTAACCAAGCCATAAGTAGCGAGTCTTCTTCTTCAGATAGCAAACCCAAAAGCGGTGGATTTCCTATAAACGGTGTTATTGGTATTTGTGTTGGTTTAGGTATCAGTGTTTATGTAGCAGCTACTATTGCTGGTATAAAATACTATCGTCAGCGTAAAAGTAAAAGAGAAAAGATCATGAAGGAGCAACATATTATCTTTGCCGATAGTATTTCGTCGCCTATTATGCAAGGTAATTCACTAGGCTGGGTACCAGCACCTTATCGAAATCAACCCAATCATTTATAATATTAAAACAATATTCTCTGTTTCACTACCATTTCAAATCGTATATAAATATTCGCATTCCAACACACTTTAATTCTCCCCTCCCCCCCCCCCTCTTTTCGGTATTTGTGACAAGTTTAAAGGAATGCCTACCGTTCATCAAAGGGTTAATGGTAAAACAAGGGCTGGATCTTTTGTGGCCATCCATTTAGACAGTATGGTTAGATCTTCTGTTGCTGCACATGGGCATATGTGTGATTCTGATACACCCAACACCAACGAAGAGCACAGTGCAGCTAAAATTAATAGTGCTTTGATGATAAAGCTGGTACGAGTCTTAGTACCTCGGTTTCCAGTTGATTGCTACAGTAACAACTTGACTTTAAATGATTTCAATGATCTCCCATTCAACGTCTACATCAAATACAAGTTTTTATTCACAGCTTCAAAAAGTGTTCACTATCCAGTCCATGATGATGCTTCCAGTAGTTCGACTGAGCCTAGCTCTTGTTGTTTTACAATCCCATGTAATTCTGTATCAGATAATTTAGTGGGAGAATAATTTGTTCATTCTCAAGTACTAAAGGATTGCTTTCATTTAATGGATATGACCAAAGTCAGTAAATCTCACGGCATGCATAAAGATTTCATGAGACGATTTCGTGACACCCTTTATGTATGCGATCAAAACGATAAGGTGTTAGCTGAGACATATCTTGCAAACATTGGAACAGATTGGAGTACTAGAATGCTGGTCAATCCTGCGTGGATTTTTGAGCGTGTTAGAAGGTTCATACCCCTGCCTCCTGAACTCTACTCAGCTCTAGAATTTCTTTTTGAAAGCTATGGTCCTCTCAGGTGTGAGCATTCTGGTCATAAGCTATTCAACGAAGCAGCCGTTGAAATGTCTCGGCATGTTTTAAGTACTGTACAACAAGAACACGTATCAGATGTAATCGATGGTCCCCCGTTATATACTGAAAAAAGGGTTAGACAAAGATAACGTAATGAGTTACAAGTGTTAAAAGGGAACTAGCTCGGTGGAAGGCGCGTGTCATATGAATATAGTTCGTAGGTTTGCTTCGTATAATGTGTCAGTACGACTGACCGATTCAATTTTGGCCGATTATAGATTGTATCATAACATCAATGTAAGATATATAATTTTTTTAGATAAATATCTTATGATCTAATCAAACAAAATTTCCAGGTTGGATCTGTCAATAGGTATAGGAAAAAAAACACCATGGTCATTATAGTCCTTGGCTTGTATTAGCTATAAACATCTTGCGAAGTGAGGCTGGCCACGGAACAGACATGGATTACATGTGTGAGCGCTATGGTACTTACTTGAACTTCAGTCAAACAAATGAGACCTTTGTTGTTGTAAAAATGCCACGAATTTTATCAAATGAAATTGGTATTAAACCTATAGAACATCAAATCGAAAAGGTAAAAATAACTTGAAATCGAATAATGGAACTTGCTTCACTGCCGATGGTTACAGTTCCCGAAATCGGTTACTCGACGAATAAATTCAAATACAAGTTTCTTTCTAATTGCCAGGGTACATTATATGCCTTAACAGCTGTACATACCAAGGAAAATGTCTCTTTGTTTGAGAATCTGCTAAAAACGCAAGGCCAACATGACACCACGATCTAACAACCCTTCGATTCAAAAAAGCCTAATTTTGATTTTTTTGCATTCACTTGGAATTCCAAATATTGCCTTTCAAAAAGCAATATCTACTACAAAACTCCTGGTCATTTGAAAGCATATTTCAACATTTTAGAAGACAGAAAGAAATATGGAAACACAGTGTTAAAAAATATTAAGGTCTCGAAAAAATTTGTATATTTGCTGAATCCGCCTCAAGATTTGAAAGATCAATACCTGCCTTACCAAAACCTGCAACACCAACTGGATTTATCAATACATCACCATCCTCCCCTCTGTATACCCCAATTAGACCAAACTACCAGCAGGTTAGACAATCCTCCGGTTCTCTTCTTGTTCCATTACTGCGCCTTACTGCTGCCACAGAAACTTCTCCAGATTTTAACAAAAGAAAAAGAAAATATACTATCTGTAAAAAATTTAACTGTTCCGGAAGTTCAAATCACTAGGCTGAACGTAAACAACAAGTCACCATCCATGACCTACTCTGAAGCTGTATTCAACCTTAGCTTGTTATATCCTTGTATTTCGGCTACCGTCACATTTCTCCAAAATGACTCCAAACTTGACCCTATTTTACCCCAGGTGAGGAACCATTACGGGCAATGACTGAACAATCGACAATCATAGGCTCAGCAGTAGATAATAGAAAGACATACAACGCTGACGGTATTATTCGACTTCATGAGTTATATGACTTGGAAATTCTGTTATTAGAAACATCTGGCTGCTTTCAGAATCATGACGAAAGAAAAATATCTTTTGACAACATAAAAGGAATATTTGCTTTACTTGCCATGAGCAAAACTGTTGCCGACAGATTCAGCTATGCCTCTGTCGAATTATTTCAAAAACTCAAGCTATACTTCATACAGGCTAGCGGTAAGGCAACGCATGTAAAACAAGAAGGAAAAAAGTAACCCTTGAATACAGACCAGTATATTCGTTTATGGTCAATTCAGTATGTAAGTAACGGCATTTACAGATTCAATCGTGAGGATAAAGTCGTTATTATGGAGGATAAAAGCCAAGTCCAGCAAGTGCTGACCCCTTTGTTAGATTTTTTTTACCTTGTAAAGGTAATATTTTTGACAATCTAACTACAACTAACAAAACTGAACATATATAATTATTTAGACTTCTTTGACTGAAACTTCCGATTTATTGCAACAATTAAAACTTGAAGACGAAGAAAATAAAAGTCTTAGTAAAGACAGTAGCAGCCAGCAAACTCTACTTTCTGACATTATTTGTCCCAAGGTTTTCCGCTTGACCTACGATAAGCACGGAAAGGGATTTGGAAGACAACCAATCAATAGTTCACCTGAAAGTGATTAACATATTTTAAATCATCTTTATTTCTTTTACGTTAAGGGCACCTAAAAACTTTTGTAATTGGGGTGACACGAATTGGAAGCTAATAAAAAAGAGTTACATAATGTATGTGGAGCAGCTATGAATCGGCAAATTATATACCCAACGACTTTGGCAATTTCTGAGTTACAAAAATATGCTGACGCGTCACGACTGGATATCTTGTCAACAAGGCGTGTTGTTCTTTTGAGGTTGCATATTACACTATTTTCAGTAATTTTTTGCGCACTCCTGGGAAAAAATTTTGCGCATAAAATCATCATAATTTTGCGCATGTTTAAAAAAAAAAATTGCGCAAAAAAAAAAAAAAAAACTTCGTATAATAAATTTAATTAATTGCGTAACTTGAGAATGCGTAAAATACGTAAATTTTCATGTTTATTTTTAAATCGGTTTTCGTTGAATGCAGTCATCGAACTTAGACATAGAATATTGACAGAACCCTCTTAAATCGCTAAACAAAATCTGGTTACATGCATCGCCGATTCTTGTAGATAACGTCTCTTCATCTAAAAGAGGTACTCTCTTAAGCTTACTTTTGCAGACCGACCAGAATTGTTCAATGGGATTAAGTTCTGGTGAGTATGGTGGTAGATATACACAACCATAACCTCTGCTTTCAACATACTTCTGGATCTCGGTATTTGTATGAATTGGTGCATTATCCATAATCAAGTAATTTCCCTTAAATTGCTCATGTGTATCCATAATATCCATGGTACTGCTCAAAAAGTTAAAATAATGACCCGTTACCGTTCCCGTTGTTGGTTTTGCTGACTTATTGGCATTTCCAGTGGTTTTTCGTTTCTTAGATGCCGCTAATGCTCTTGGTAGTCTTACGGTTATATTCACAACACCATGAGGAGATATAGCTCCTAAGATGGTCGTTGTTCGTGCTCTTGTTTTAGGAACCTTGACTACCGCACGAGTGCCTACCTGCGACCATGCAAAAGATCTTTTCATGTTAATGTGAAATGCGGCTTCATCGATAAAGACGCAGTTACTCATGTAATCCAAATCAGTTTCGTTCCACTTACTCACCCAGTTGAATCTATTTTCGATTTTTTCAGGACTATTTCTTTCGACTGAGTGAAAATGAGCTCTTTTAAGACTGATCCTGCAATTTTTTGTTACGAACGTATACAAGCCAGTTTTTGAAATCTGAAGACCTGTAAATTGATTTGTAAGGCTATCCATAATCTGATCCAACACTAAAGATGGCTGCTCATCTACTAGTTCCGTCAAAAACGTCTCATGCTCGGGGCCCAATTTAGCTGGTCTCCCAACAGGTCTACCGCTACCTATCTCCCTCTCGAAATGTACTTTAGGGTTTTCGTTATCTTTTTTGACCCAAAGTTGAGCAATTCGTGGCTTAATATTGAGTTTTATAGCTGCTGCTCGAGCACTCATACCTCTGTTGATGACCAAGTCGATAAGTTGCTATTTTTCTGTATCCTTGTAGTGTTGGTAACTGCTAGATTTCTCCTTAGTTTCAGCAGATTGCTTCGATTGTGCTGAAGGCTTCCTTATTTCTCTCTCAGGAGGTTTCAGGTCTATATAATTGTCAAAATGTGAAGCTACTTCAAGTGGAAACATCTCTTCATCAACCTCCATTTCAACAACTGCAACTTCTAAACCTTCGTCATTGTAAAGATTTCCTTGACCGTCTTCGTGTACAAAGTTATTCATTATTTGTTAATTTTTAGACAAAAAGCTTTTCAAGAAGGGCGCAAATTTTTAATTTATTACTACGCAAAAAAATAACTTTTTTAAGCGTAGTTTATTTTTGGGCTTGTACGCAAATTTTTTTTTTAAACATGCGCAAAAAATTAATATTTTCATGCGTAAAATTTTTTTCCGAGAGTGCGCAAATAATTTCTGAAAATAGTGTATATCTTGTAAAGTATGGATGGAGAGAACAACATTAAGGTGACAGACTGTTTGACTGACCTCGCATTCCCTTGCCTCGTGGGTTTGGACAAATGCTTGTGACTCTACTGGCCTTTTAATCAAAGGTCTTGTCGCCGGCAGGTTGGTTGAACGGAATTACCCATGATAGCAGATCTTCAAGTCTTGAAAAAGTATATTCAAAAGATGAGAATATATAATATTACTAATCAAATTGCGTGTTTTCTTTCTCTCTTTTCCTTTTCCTTTTCCTTTTCCTTTTAATAGATCGCTGTAATGACTGGCTATCTTGTCTTTATTTCTCTCAACAGACTTACTAGATTACTACCGCCGGCGTGTTGTTCTTTTGAGGTTGCATATTTTTTCTTGTAAAGTATGGATGGAGAGAACAACATTAAGGTGCCAGACTTTTTGACTGACCTCGCATTCCCTTGCCTCGTGGGTTTGGACAAATGCTTGTGACTCTACTGGCCTTTTCAACAAAGGTCTTGTCGCCGGCAGGTTGGTTAATCAGGGTTATCATTACAGTTAGATGGGGCTGGCTATCTTGTCGGTATTTCTCTCAACAGACTTACTAGATTACTACCGCCGGCGTGTTGTTCTTTTGAGGTTGCATATTTTTTCTTGTAAAGTATGGATGGAGAGAATAACATTAAGGTGCCAGACTGTTTGGCTGACCTCGCATTCCCTTGCCTCGTGGGTTTGGACAAATGCTTGTGACTCTACTGGCCTTTTCAACAAAGGTCTTGTCGCCGGCAGGTCGGTTGAACGGAAATACCCATGATAGCAGATCTTCAAGTCTTGAAAAGGTATATTCAAAAGATGAGAATAAATAATATTATTACTCAAATTGCGATTGATTGCGAGGCAAAAAAATGTCAAGCAAGCAAATTAATTGTAGAGTTAAATTTGGGATCATGGAGCACTCAATTATGGAATTATTCTACTACGGGGAAATAAACCAGCCTATCATTCCAAAAAATAAATAAGCAATCTTTGGCTTTGGATTCTGGTCCAAAAGTACCCTCATCAAATGCAAGAATTTTTGTAAATTGGATGATACGAATTGTAAGCCAATAAAAAGAGCTGATAATAGCAACGAGACTGTTACCCCTGGTGTTAAGTGAAGTGAGTGGAGGAAATGGATGTAAGTTAAAGAATGCATTGTGTTATCTAATTTTCGCACTAAAAAATTGTCTATACGCAAAAGTATACAAGATGGTCGACTATGCACAAGACTGGCACTACAACAGGCCATTACGTGAGATTCGTTGTCGAGACTCTCGACATCATTGGTAGGCGTGAAGATGTGGAAGGACTCTACCTCATAATGGACAATGCACCTATACACACTTCCAAGAAAACAGAGGCAATGATTAAGGAATAAACAAAGTGAGAAGTCCAGAGGTTATAAAAAAGACCAGACTGTAAAAACTAACTGACTTTATTCAAACATAAAAATGGGGGTTTCTTATATACTTGATATCTAATGTTTACTGTCTGTGGAGAAATCTAGGATTTAACACAGAAAAATAAAAGATAAAAAAACAGAGATAATAAGATTGATAGTGCTTGTGCGGTTTTATTCTTTTTATTTTAGTTTTAAAACTGCTTGTCTTTCTAATCCATGTTAGAAGACGGTATTTATAGTTATTTAAAGCTGTGGTTGAAACGGTTAATATAATTAGGATTGGAAGTTCACGGAAGGTTGTTTAGAGGTGTCATTGGCTTGTGTATTCCTATAGCCGGTGGTTCTTCAATAATCAAGCGTCAAGTGCTTATTGGCTTTCTTGATTACCTAATCCGAGAATCGTTCTATTGTTCTGTCATTATTAAAGGGACGATTCTTTCTTAGAAATATTCTAGTTTATTCTGAGTTGTAATGTTTTAACTCAGAACATATAATTATTTGGTACCTTATATGTGTATTGTTTGTTTAATATGTGATTCGATCCATAGGATCGGTGGTATTTTTATATGTATATAGTGATATTTTAGTACAATATCTTTGAATGTTGAGTAATAGCATACATATGGATACTACTTCACAGCTACCTCTACCTCGAGTACATACTTGTATATAAAAGGTGGCATGATTGGCTTAAATGGATATGGGGATAAAAGTTGCATATAGAATAATATACAACTGAGTTACTATACCTAAATTGGAAAACTAAAAACACACTCCAATTAAATCAAGAATATAAAAAAGAGAAATCTAATAATGATAGCTCCCTCTATGGATTAGCTACCCATCGAGATAATAGAACAGCTATCATTATCAATGGTTCATTTATTTATATATTGATACAAATTATACGACTGATAAGTGTATAATAGAAATTGTGCATAAATAAATGGATGTCTACTACGTTCTGCAACCAAACATGCAAACATCGATAAGATGTTCTATATTTGGGATCATATCTTATTCATTCACAGATGGGAAAAGAACCCGTAGAATCAATATGAAGTCAAACATTACAAATATGTTCTGCCGAAGCCAATTAACCATAAATCATGTTTTGCCTCTTTTAACAACTACCATTACACATTATCTTACTGGTTCTTTCTACTCCGAAAGACACAGTAAGAAGTGTTCCCGGATCCTTTGATCTAGGACGATGTTAATTGAAGTCAATTCTTCCGAGTAGAATTCATTTAGCAAAAGGCGGGAAACTGAATATAGATATATTCCAAAACTAGAAAGGTTGACTCGATAACTTCCAGGGGCAGTTGTTCAATATAAAAGGATTGATTATTTTATAGCAGCAGAGTTCTTTAGTCTATTTTTTACCTATAATAAAAAATACACATTTATCTCATTATTTCTACTTTGAACTATTTTATCAAATACCACACCTCACCTTTGCCCAGTGAAGACGTTATCCTTGTTCGTTTCCAAAACTCAGGATTTACGAACAACTCTTTCCCAAGACTATACTTTGTTCTTACCGTATATCCAACAACCTGACAGAACTACGTCTATTCGACCAACGACGATGGCAAATTGGGTCAAACAAGTAATGTCTCTTGCAGGTATCAACACGAAGGTATAAAAACCTCACTTGATTCGTTCTGCTTCAAGTACCAAAGCCGTAGAAAAGGGCCATTCTATTCAAGCGGTCAAGGAGCACGCAGGTTGGAGTTTAAATACAAATACATTTGAAAAATTATATTACAAGCCTTCCGCTCAAGAATCAACTAGTACAGCAATTACCAATTCAATTTTTTTATCGGAAAATCCTATCACATTAGAGGACGGAATGGAGCCAACTGAGATTGATTTAGGAACGACAAACAATCAATGTCACCGATAGCAGTGCCTGAGAGGTAACAACATATGACCATAAGATGAGTGTTACCGATAGCATTGCTTGAGAGGTAACAAACAAGAATAAAATCCACTCCACTTGTTATTGATAACGGCGTTGTTTTCTTGTTACCGGTAACAGCTCTTTACTGAAATCTTATTGGCCAAGAAGCGAAATCCACTCTACTTGTTATTGATAAAGGCGTTTCTTTCTTGTTACCGGAAACATCTCCCACGTTGTTCTTTTATTTCTTGCGGAGTCAATTATTTTTACTTTACCACATAGGAATTGCCCTGGAACAGACTTAATGAGTAAACATGTACTGCTGGATAACGAAGTAATGAATCTAATTACCACGCAACTGATAGGTAAATTCTTACAATTTTTTACTGTCATAATATACTGTTTTCTAACTATTTTTATTGTTTGAATTAGGAGAAAATAAACAATATTACCCTCGCCCAACAGAATGGATTAATGGCAAGAAATCAGATGTTTTATACGCCACTGATGATAGCAATGCCTCTCCCCCAGTACTGATCGAATTACAAAATGTTGCTGACGGCGCATTTCTTCACCGTGTGGTAGGATATTGGGGGAAAGTTTATGAGGAGCATGGAGCTGTGCCTGTCGTCCTCGTTGTTGTGGTTAAAAAAATTCGCGACACCATCATGCGCAAGGTAACAAAGGATACTGCCCATCCTTTTCTTTTTAAATTACCTTGCTTTCCCTGGGCAAAGAAGTGTTTCTTCATTAGCACTGGATCAATCTGTGACAAAGGACAACAAAGACAGCCTTCGGCTGTCTTTAAGTAAGAAAAAAAAAATCTCTATAAGAGAATTGTCGAAGACAATTATCTTATAAGACAATCTTTAAGTCAGGGTTTGGGTATCACTTTAACAGAAATACCTTTATCACCACTTGTTGCTCTTGGGGCATACTTTACTAGCCAAAAAACATCAATTTTAGACCACAGCCAGGGACATGATCCTACTATTCAAATGTTGTATAATTTATCCCAAAGGGTCTTTGAAAATATAGCTGTTAATGAGAACACAACAGTAGATGATCTTTTGTCTTTGTGCCAGAAATCGGAATTAAAAATCAAAGAAGGTATTAAGGCTCTTGAGGAGTCAATTGACACCAGCGCAAATAAACGTGCTGTGGATTGTTTGAACGATGGTTTGGAAATTGTAAAATCCTATAGGCTCAAATATATGTCTAATGAAATGTCACCAGCAACATCACCAGCATCATCACCAGTACCAGCATCATCACCAGTACCAGCATCATCACCAGTACCAGCATCATCACCAGTACCAGCATCATCACCAGTACCAGCATCATCACCAGTACCAGCATCATCACCAGTACCAGCATCATCACCAGTACCAGCATCATCACCAGAACTTGAACCATCACCCAGAAATTGGGAATTTGTACATAACTATATCCAAAGCCTTGGAGATGAAAGAATGAATTGGAATGCTTATTTCGTAGAGTGTCAACGTCAAGGTGTTCTTTCAAATTACACTAAGCCCTCAAGCCTTAAGAGTGCTTACCAGCGTTGGAAAAAGCACAAACATAAATACTTTCACCTTTCTTTGTTTTTTCTTTTTTGTTCTTTCTTTTTTGTTCTTTCTTCTTTTTCTTTTTTCTTTTTTCTTTTTTCTTTTTTCTTTTTTCTTTTTTCTTTTTTCTTTTTTCTTTTTTCTTTTTTCTTTTTTCTTTTTTCTTTTTTCTTTTTTTACACTTTACATTTTACATTTTACATTTTTTAAACCAAAGTTTCGATATTGTTGAAGGATATTTCTTGCCCCTCTTGTACATGGGCTACTATTGATTGATTGATTACTGCTAATATAATATTATATTATAAGACATGGTTCGATTATTTATTATTTATCACTATGATTTGGGAGCGATTATAATCTTTATTGTTTGGTTATATCTGTGTTTATATATTATTGTCAAGTAATTAGTTTATCCTGATAAAATCAATGTTAATATTAGCTGTTCTTTAGAGTGACAAGTATAAAACACGGAATGATTTAATATGAAGGTTTCAGTGAGTAAAATATGTCTTTATATTACAGATTTTATAAACTGATTGCTAGATAAATTTTTATTGTAGTTACTCCGCTTATAAATATGTTATGTTTTTGAATAAAGTAAAAAGGTAGTTCATTTTGAATATTTCTTTTATTTACTACCAGCATAGCTGATTACTTTTTTGTTATATTTTCTCTTAAAGTTTTTTTTATCAATTTTTTTTTGTTGTAATTTATTCTAAATTACAACATGGATGTATGTTGATCCCAGCTGCCTTTAATTTTTGATTATGTACAATATAAGGAAAAAAGGGCTCCTCTCTAAAACTGCGGACAGCAGCGCGTTGATCCCTCTCAGAAAGTTTCGAGGGTCTTCCTTGACGTTTCTCAATAGTCCCGGTACCTGTTTTCTTCCAACGTTTGATGCAATCTACGATTGTATATCTAAGGATCTCCATGGCACGTTAAATGTCTCAGCAGGGCTTTGTCCAGCCTCAAATCTACCAATGATCAACCCACATGTGTAATTGTCCGTGTGAATACGCTTCTTGTGACTAATTTTAGTAACATTTAATAAGGCCATTGTGGATTATATTTTTAAATTAGAGAGAAAAGTGATTTTTACTGAAGACGAATGTCAAAAAAAAGTCTGAGAATAAAAATAACGGTGACTTATTAGTATCCACGGTATAAGTTAGTATCTCTGTTGCGCTTTTGTGTGTGTCTTCGTAGGGTTTTTAATTTTTCGGCATGGTATTGATGATATTTTTCATGGTATCAGATGTTTTAATCTCACAAAATAAAATAGTCAAGTTAAATACTATTAGGACTTAGTTATAATATTTTATTAGAGTAAAATTAGTTAATTGATTTAAGATATACAGAAATATTATTAACTTTAGTAAGATTTAAAAGATATATGAAAAATAGAGTAAGAATATGAGAAACATAAATACATAGTAGTTTGAAACAGAATGATAAATATCTAAATATCATACTATGTAAAACACCAGGTACAAAATGGTATTGAATGAATGTTCCTTCGTCAAGAAAAATAACATCGTAACTGCTTTTGATAATCTTATAAATGCTAGACAAACAGCCAGTCTGTCTTGTTAGTTGCTACATCGGTTTTTTCCCAAATACCTGAGTCCAAGTAACTGTTTAATGATAGTCTGATTGCAAGATACTTCGCCACCGAAATTCTGAATGTCACAGAAAGTACTGTTTTTTAGGATCAATCCCTTTTATATGCTCCTCAGTAACAAATGACTTGCCATTTGTACTAAAATAGCACTATATACATATAAAATATACTATCGATACATTTGATCGAATCACATACATATTAAACAAACAATACACATATAAGGTACCAAAGAATCATATATTCTGAGTGAAGGCATTACAACTCAAAATAAACCAAGAAAGAATCGATTCTCAGATTAGGTAATCAAGAAAGCCAATAAGCACTTGACGCTTGATTATTGAAGAACCACCGGCTATAGGAATACACAAGCCAATGACACCTCTAAACAACCTTCCGTGAACTTCCAATCCTAATTATATTAACCGTTTCAACCACAGCTTTAAATAACTATAAATACCGTCTTCTAACATGGATTAGAAAGACAAGCAGTTTTAAAACTAAAATAAAAAGAATAAAACCGCACAAGCACTATCAATCTTATTATCTCTGTTTTTTTATCTTTTATTTTTCTGTGTTAAATCCTAGATTTCTCCACAGACAGTAAACATTAGATATCAAGTATATAAGAAACCCCCATTTTTATGTTTGAATAAAGTCAGTTAGTTTTTACAGTCTGGTCTTTTTTATAACCTCTGGACTTCTCACTTTGTTTATTCCTTAATCATTGCCTCTGTTTTCTTGGAAGTGTGTATAGGTGCATTGTCCATTATGAGGTAGAGTCCTTCCACATCTTCACGCCTACCAATGATGTCGAGAGTCTCGACAACGAATCTCACGTAATGGCCTGTTGTAGTGCCAGTCTTGTGCATAGTCGACCATCTTGTATACTTTTGCGTATAGACAATTTTTTAGTGCGAAAATTAGATAACACAATGCATTCTTTAACTTACATCCATTTCCTCCACTCACTTCACTTAACACCAGGGGTAACAGTCTCGTTGCTATTATCAGCTCTTTTTATTGGCTTACAATTCGTATCATCCAATTTACAAAAATTCTTGCATTTGATGAGGGTACTTTTGTTGGAAGAATTGTTACATAAAATTTGTTTTTTTGTATAAATTTTGGATTAAGTCACACGTCAAAAGAGTGTGCAGACGGTACGCTTTTAGTGGGGCCGAATTCAGCCAATGGAATAGTGTAGTGAGTCAAACTCAGCCAATAGAATGGCTAAGAATAGTGTAGTGAGTCAAATCCAGCCAATAGAATTGCTAAGAATAGTGTAATGAGCCAATAAAATTACTAGGGATAGTGTAGCTGGTTTCAAAAAAATGGAAGAAACTGCCAAAAATCTCCAGTTGACAGTTGAATTATTATTTTGTGTGTACCCCTTTTGTTTGTCAGCATAGATTTTTGCCTCGTGTGTTTTTCATCCATATAAATCAATCAATTTCTATGCTCTAACGACTCTTTTCTTTGTCTTTTATATCTATTTTTTCTAAAAAAACAATTTCCTCCAAGTCTATTTTTATGTGCGTGATTAACTCTACTTATTGTTATATAAGACAAATGCTAAACATTAATTTGCTTGATAATTCAGTTACTAACATGATACTTCTCAAAATAGAAAAAAAAATGTCAAATAATCAAACTCCAAAGAAAGGTCGCCCCTCTGGCTCAAAAAATAAACCTGGATCAAAAGCACCAGGACCCAAACCAGCCCATTTGACAAATTAAACCTTTTTGAACTTTTCTAATGTTGTGGTTGAATCTGAAAGTAGCGTTTCTGAGGGTATCAACCCATCGTTGTCCTTAAACACACAGGTAGCAGAAGAATCTCAAACTGCTGCAGGTAATAATGATGAAAGCTACGCTCGTAAAAACGAGGAGGTAATTCTTACTTAAAACAGTGCGATAAACATCATATATCTGGATAATTAATTATGAGTAGTGTGTTGAGGAATTTAAACAAAGCTTTATCGATCAAGAGATCATTAATAATGGAGGCTCTTCTATTGGAATTGAGTACAGCATCACTTTAAGTACCGAACATGAGGTACCATGGTAGCAGTAAAATTAACCTAGAAAGCAACCGGCTAAATCATTTTGATTTAGGACATTGAGATTACTGCTGACAACGAAGAGGCTGAAACATTTGGTCTAGACAATAATGATGAAAGCTCAAAGGTGGCAATATGCCTAATGAATATAGTCAGGGTACATTGTGGATTAACCCCCCAAGCGTATCTCTAGTTTTAAAGAAGAAACTGGATCCTGAATTACTATACCGCCCTAGAGTATGTATATGGCACCCAAAATTTTTGGCCGAAACACCCTTGCATTGCCCAACATGCAATAAGACTTTACTTGCCAAAAATGGGTTCAAAAGACAAAGGCTCGTCGAATCATTGATTTGGATGAGTATGTTAAATTGATCTTGATTAAACCTTTATTACATTGTATATTAACACGACTTTTTTTAGCCACTTTTATTTGTTGAGCATCCGTTTTAAATGCACTAGAACAACATCAGTCCATAATTTTATGGGATATTCATCAAAATTGTCAAGCAATTACCAGCAAGAATCCAAGCAGATTTTCCTGCCGTACTTACGCATCGTTCTGGTATTTCAACTCAGCTTGTTAGAATATTACGCCCACAGTTTCAAAATGCGGCAGGGTCTCCATAGAATGCATCAAATACTAAGAACTAACCACACTGAAAGGAGACCACTCGTTTAAGGTAAAGCATATAAAAAAAATTGTTTATTCTAACTTTTAACCCCACATATAGATCATTAATCACATGGTCAAAATCAATGGTGTGTCAACCTTCTCCTGTCTTTACACAGTCCTAAAAGAGCATGAAGGGATTCGTCTTCAAGTTCTTGCCCCTACTAAATCATTGGATCATTTAGCACCGTCTTTCAACAATATGATGGAAAGCTATAAGAAGTACGGTTTTGTGATGCCACGTTTATTCTACACCGACAATGTTTTAGGTGATAGATTGTTTTTGGAGTCAGTAATACCCTTTCTTTTGGAAAATGCTGTTCACATTAAGCCTAATATCGTGGAGAGAGTCGATTTAAACAATCAATTCAAGGGTTATCCTTTGGTCGAATTATCTAGAGGTGTAACTGTTTTGGTATCAGATACTGCTGACCAAATAAACCAGGCATGTCAGCAGCTTTTGGATGCTTGCGATCAGCAAGGCAATGTTTACATTGGATTTGATTGCGAGTGGGCTGTTTGAGGTAGTAGATCTGCAATTTTTGCTAGTGACCAAACAGGTCTCCGTTTTGTTCTTGTGGCTCTGATCCAAATTGCCCATATAAATACTGTGTTACTATTACGTGTGCATCCATTCAGTTCAGATACGCTTCCCATAAACTTGATCAAGGTACTTACTAATCCCAAAATCTTCAAGATTGGTAAGAATGTGAATGGAGATCTCTTGAGATTTCGCTATTTTGGGCTTCATAACTTCCCTGGTCAGGTGGAGCTAGGTACATTCTGTAAAGACAAGGATCTCATTGAGAGAATAGGTTCTTCTTTGACTGATATTTGTGGGTTTTTACTGAAAGCACAACTCCCCAAAACAAACTTGATTCGATGTGGTAACTGGGAAACACCAAATTTGTCGGGTTTCGTATGAAATTTCTAACAAGTTTAAAATGACTTGCATTAGAAGCCCGATTAAAACAAATTTAAACGATTTCGGTTGAACCAAAATAAAAGGAGTTCCTTCTCATTTCAATATTTTCGCGTCATAATAAATAGATTGAAAATGGCTCATCGTACATCTCTCTTGTCATTTGTGTTGGGTTTATTCCTTGCATCATTCATTTTTCCATCTGTAGTCAAGGCTACTGCCTTGACCTACAACATTGCAGCAAACGAAAAGGCTTGTTTTTACATCATGAATAACAAACCCGGCAGCAAAGTTGGGTTTTACTATGCCGTATGTAGTTTTCCAAGTATATTTATTGAAATGAACAAACGACTGATTTTTACATATAGGTTCAACAAGGTGGCTCATTTGATATCGATTTCGATGTTGTTGGACCTAACGGCGACTCAGTCTTGAGCGGACAACAAGAAAAGCAAGGCGATTTTGTGTTCACCGCTACTCTATTTGGAGAGTATTCTTTCTGTTTCTCCAACGATATCTCTACATTTGCTGAAAAGTTGGTTGATTTTGAGATCTCTATTGAAAACGACCCTCGTCCTCAATTTACAAAGGATGCCAGTGGTAAAGACCAGCCTGAAACATTGACTGAAATGGAAGAATCCCTTTTAAGAATTTCTGGATCTATCACCAGCATTTCTCGTACCCAAAAGTATTTCCGTACCAGAGAAAACCGTAATTTTGTCACTGTCTATTCGACATATACCAGAATCTTTTGGTTTGCTTTCTTGGAAAGTTTGGCCATTATCGCTATGGCTTGCTTACAAGTCTTTGTCATCAAGAGTTTCTTTAGCACAAAGAGAGGTGGTGTCTAAATACCAGTTTTTTCTCCTTAAAATAATAAATTATACAGATTAGAATAACGTTATTTTTGTTGTGGTAATTTAGAATAACAGTAATTTTAGCTCTTGGCTGAGGGGAAAAATCATACAGCAAAATTCAGTCGCCGGATCCATCGGGAGATCCTCCGGTTGTTGATGCGTTGGCATCAGATTATTGTGGGCAATAAATCGTTGAAATTTTAACCAATGGCATGTATTCGCCAATCATATCTTGCTTAAAAAGTGAAAGTGGAATTGCTATTTTCAGCTTTTACCTTGCAATGGGCACTTGCTCAAGGCAATCGGTAAAAGAGCATGCAGATAAAGAAGTCGTTAGTAGGCGTTTTTTAAAAGGTCTGCTCAATACATTAACAATAGATGAAGAAATTCTTGACGTCTCAAAATTAGATATAGATCATTCCCGAATGGTTTTCGAGATTTAAAATGACACGCCTGTCTCACCACCACCTAAAGCAGTAAGGTGTAACACCATGCAGTAGCTAAAATGGTACATGGACTCTTGTTCCTTTAATTTTTGGACGATTTTTGACGCGTAGAAAGCGTCAATCACTAGCGTGGGTTTCTCTTTTGACTCGCTATTCCCGTTTCCAAAGTGCATAAATCCGTACAAATAGATAATGACTTGTTTTAATTAATAATACAAGAAGTTTATTTGCTATCCATTTATTTCAATTGAAGAAAGATGAAAAATTTCGACGAATTGGTTTTATCAAAAAACAAGCAATTTAATTTTAAATGTCCTTTTTCTTCTGTGGTTGCTGCTTGCTAATAGTAGCTCCAAACTCCTGTATATCCTTTAACAAATATTCAGATTGTTCAAGAGCAGGGAAATGACCACCCTAAGAAAAAAAGTTTAAATAAAATAGTATCTACCACAAAGATCTGTTGTACTTACCACAGGATAGCTTTTATATTGCACTAATTTACTAGCAATAACTTCAATCCAATCACGGGGAAACTGAAATACCACCATTGTTAATTTTCAATGACGCTTACACATTTGCTTTCTTACCTTGAAAATTTCTTCTTTGAAATAGCTGACAGCAAGAGGAACCTTAATATTGTTATTGAGTAACTTTTTGTCCACTCTTAAAGTCTCATAATAAATTCGGATTGAAGAAGACATTGTATTGGTCATCCAGTAAAGAGTGACTTGTGTCAAGAACTCATCGGTGGTAATAGTATCAGGAATGCTACTTATTTCTGTATCAGCAGAATGAAATGTCCAAGCGTGATAAGGTTCCAACATCCAACCAAGTAAACCAACAGGACTATCAGTTATACCATATGCCAAAGTGTAAGGTCGCGTGGACTGAATAGCACGATAAGCAGAACTTTCAAGTTTCTCGACATTTGCAAACGAAAAATTTTGTAA
This sequence comes from Mucor piriformis, assembly GCA_943193625.1. NCBI lineage: Eukaryota > Fungi > Mucoromycota > Mucoromycetes > Mucorales > Mucoraceae > Mucor > Mucor piriformis. Next base: position 1,433,293 of record OW971871.1, on the reverse strand, counting down.
AGGAGCATAATCTGCACCATACACAGTACCCAAGCCCAAGACAATTGATATCAAAAACATAAAAACCTTAAGTGGGTGGTTTAAAAGGTTTTGAAGGGTAGGTGAGGGAGGGCTTACAAGCATCATGTTGGTTAAAAATCCAAGAACATGATCAGGGTAGTTTTCAGCCATTCTACTTCCGATGGCAGCTCCCCAATCCGTACCATAAATCACTAGTTAGGATGATTTAGTCGCTATTCTATTTTTTCTCATATAATCACTTACTGTATTTGTGATAACCTAGTTTTTGCATGAGCTGATGTGAGATATGAGCAAACTCAGAGATTCCGCCTGCCCCAGACTTTTTCGGCGCCTCGGAAAATCCGTACCCGGGCAAACTTGGTACAACTACATGAAACGTCTAAACAACATTAGTCCCTCCTTGAGGGATACTTTACAATAACATATATACCTGTGTAGGATGATCGCGTAAAGGTTCGATAATCTTGTGAAATTCATAAAACGTAGAAGGCCAACCATGAAGCAAAATAATGGGAATTGAAGATTCTTGCGCAGAAGGCTCGTGAATAAAATGAATTTTCAAATCGTTGATGGGAGTTTGATAATGTTGCCAACGATTTATCTCATCATGAAATTTATCAAAACTAAAACCTGTCTTCCAGTAATCAACCATCTCCTTCACAGCCCAAGTAGGTGACCCGTACTTCCAGCCCTTATACCCGTCTTGCAATTCATTAGGGTATCGAGCTTCCGAGAGCTTGTTTAGAAGCTCGGTTTTGTCTAGCTCTGGAATAGCGAATTTTGTAATCATGATGAAATAAAGGAATAGAAAGAGATATTTACATGCAATTTGTTTTATAGAAGCGAAAAAAGTCACATTGGATGGGGTGGGTAAATACACGACGTGGCATAAATTTCTTACTGTGCGGCAAGTCTCGGCAATACTACACGCATCGTAAAACACTAAACATAAACAGGTATCCATTGTTACATGAGTTTCTGAATTCAGAAATAGAAGAAAATAATGGAAGTGATGTTTTGCTGTTACAATCATATGGAAATTAGATTGTTTCTCGTGGGGTTTGAAGTTGACTGGTGTGTAGAAATGACTATTTGTTTACTTTGCCATCAAATCAGGCAACATACGAGATCATAACAGAATAATGCCAAGACAGCATTTTGTGAATCATTTGGATACATTCATTTCATGTCGCGTACACTGACATACACAGAAACTCATAATGTCGCACACGATCTCGTTCCACAAATTATGTTACACGCATGAGAAGCCGCCGTAATAAAAATCTCAAACCGAACCCCATATCGTTAGTGATTTAAATAGTATACACTATATTTGACATGACAAGTATTATATCCGTCTTTAAATGCCTGCTCTACTTGAATAAATAAACATCGTAATAGTTAATGCAAATGAGAAAAGGATTTTTTTTATTGGGGTACTTGGATTTTAAATTTTTTTTTTGGGGTTTTTGTATAATTTTACTAGGGAAATATGGGGTAATGTTGTAAAAGCTTTTGAAAAATGTAGAAAAAGCGAGAGGGGTTTAAGCTTGTTTATCAATATCCATTGGTGTAGTACGCTCAGGATTTGATTTTTCCTCTTCAACAGTAATGTACTTGACAAGATCAGTAGGACATGTTTGTTGACTAAACAAAAAAGTCAATATGGGTATAATACGTTTTTTCTCATAATTACGCTGTTTTAAGAATATTCAATTTTTGGCGAACAGTGAAACCATCACAAACAAGTGCAGTTCTAATAAATCGAGGAAACAAGCTGCTATTGAAAGAATGAAGAGGCTTTGAAGTGTGGATTCTCAAGTAATCTATCTTGATGTGGTTAAGAATAAATTCAGCATTATGGATATAGAATCACTTTACCAGTAGCAAGTTTATAGCACTCGTAAATGATATCTCTTTGACAAGTGCTGACAGCTCTTATTTGCATCCACGGGATATTCATTGCAATCGACATGATGTACTCAAAAGATCTTTCAGGACACTTTCGGTTATAAAAGACCTTTTTTTTTTTTAGCTTGTAGATTTTCTCTGGCAGTATAAAATCTTTCCTAACATACCTTATAATTTCTACTAATTTGTAAGACACTTTGTAAATCCCTTTGACCTATAAAGAAAGCAGCAGTTCCGTTTGAAGCAAATGCTTCATCTTCTACACGAGCCATGTCTTGAATATCCATAAAAGGAATAGCCATTCCATTTTTAAAAGATCCTGCATAAGTAGAGAAGAGTTTTCGTCGAAGCTCATCATAGGTACTGATAAAGAACTTAAGACGACGGCCTTGTAAAGGTAAACGGGAAAGTTGATTGACAGTGTCTTGATTAACAATCACATTATTCTTGACTTTCACTTGAATGAAAGCAACACCACAAGTCTTACCAGTATATCTATCCATGATTACCTAATTATGCATGGTTGTCAATTGATATTTATAATTATTTTTTTACGTACGTGAACATTATGTGGCAAATCCTTGACAGATGGGACACTTAAATAAGGAGACTTGTTGATAAACTTGTTTAAGTCATCGGATGAAGAGCACCAAGGAACCTAAAGGTGAATGTAAGTTAAACTTACAGTGCTGACCAAAGACGAGTGTAAGACACTTACATTTTGAACCTTAATAACTAAGTATGGGGGTAAAGAAGGCGAGTGACTAAACATACGATCATCACCTTGAGAAAACATGGAAGAGTCCGAGATATACTTTTTACTGGCACGACCATCACATACAGAAGTGAATACAAAGCCCTCGGGAGACTTGTCAGTTTCGATATCAAGAGAGGTACTTCCAGTGAATGTTGTGTCGTCAAGTTTCATTCTTTCAGTTGATAAATCTTTGGCTGTGATAGCTGGAACTTTGACTTCGGCTACTACCTGAGACCAGCTGAGTGTAGGCTTGGGCATAGGTTGAGTTGTCTGAAGGCTTTGTTCTTGAATAGTGCAACAGAAGGGTTCGATTTTTTGTCGTTGTTCCATACAACTGAAACGTCGGTCCAATGGTTGCTCGTTAATTTGGCCACTGTTAATGTTTTTTAAAGGCTGCGCATGAACAGTGCTATTTCCAAATAAAGAATAGCCAGTATTTCCTCCTTGGTAATTTAAATTCTCAAACCAAAGCTTGTTCTCGTTACTGAAAGTTTGGAAAGGTTGAGGTTCGGATACATCGCAAGGTAATAAGGATGGTATTGTAAGCTTGTTTGTTCTGAATGGGTTGCTTCCGCAGTTTTTGACTGATTTTTTTAAAAAAAAGAGGGTTCAAATACAATTTTAGTTTTAAAAAATGTTGTTACCTTGGTGGTCACCATAACTAGTTGAAAAGGTTTGAAGTGGTGCGTTAGGAATATCCGACCAAATGGATTCGATTTCTATCATACGATCTATACAGGATGAATTAAAAAGATTGCTTCGTTTGTATCATATTATGGTTTACCATTGTTGTCTGGATGCGTCTCTTGAATATCATTGTTGCCTCTGTCTCTCCATGAAGTAACTCTATCGGCCCTTGATTCTCCTTGGTTTTTTAATCGACTATTAAAACAATCTACTTTGGATAAAAGCATGTCAATTCCTTTATCTGTTGTTTTTATCATCATCAACTTGCCTCTTCTAGTCAACATTTTTATGCTTTTTTTATGGAAAAGGAAAAGAGAAAAAGAAGAGAAAGAGCTGGAAAAAAAAAAACTACAAACAACTTGGAAATAAAAGTCACGTATGTTGACAAGAATACCACCTGTTCGTGTTCGACACAGGGAAAAATATCCATCAACCAACAGCGTCTTTTTTCTGTCAAAAAAATGGAGAGAGAGGGGGAGGGGGAGGGAATGGATTAATGTTTAACATAGTATGAGCAATTTGATACAAACGTCGGTAAAAAAAATGCTTGTGCTGCTGATCAACATATCATACACTGTTCTAAACCTGTAGGTTCTTATTTCATCTGATAATAGAGCTGTTTACTAAAGAAGAAAAAAAGAGAAGGAAAAGAAGAAAAAAAGGCACACTTTATCAACTTGTCTTGATTTATTGAACATTCTGACGTGCCTAAATATTATAAGGTGACGCGAGGTGGTACAAAAACTTGTTTATGCAAAATACAACAATTGACAGCAGTAACAAACTCTAACGTGAGAAGTATCACTTGTAGTTTCAACATAACATAAAAATAGCTATCCAATCAAAAATCTAACATCACTGTAGCAACCTCAGGCTGTCTCTGGTTTCCTGATTTTTAAAACTCGACACAATCGTGAATGCCTGTGCACGTATGATCAAGTTTTACATATTGGTTTTATGACAACAGCGTTTATTCTGAATAGTGATGTTTAGAGCAAGATTTTTCACAGGTAACTAAAATAGGGCGCCATTGAACCCAAAGTGTATAACTCTTCTTTGTTACCAGATACGCTACCCTATTTCTTAGATGGGTAGTAAATAAGGTATGAACAGCGTGATGTTCCTGGTATGAACTAAATTATCGTCAATCACAGGGTTTGTATATATACTCAAACTGGACACTTTCAACATTTTGCAAGTTCCGAAGGTAGTTCTATTTGCATATTAAATGTAAAATAGAACAGTGATCCTACAGTCAAGCTTCATCCCTTAAAACTTAGTTGATGAATAGTGGCTGTAGATCATTGGAAGCGATTCTTTTAGGAGCTGATGATGCAGGGCCACTTCAGTCTGTAAAGTGACAGGCTAGATAAATCACAAGACAGCTGTCAAAAAAACAGCTTGAAAGGTGTATTTTCCTAACAACCACCTTAAAAAGTCACAACTCGTTCGTGTGAACAAAAAGGAAGGTAGATGGTGCCATGATTGCCCTTGAAGAAGGTATGACAAACCCGAGAACTAGCAAATATGTTTGACGGTGTAACCTTCTCTGACTTTTAAGGATATCTATTAAATGAAGAATAATTACCTTGAAAAGTAATAAATGTTATCTTGATGATTCTCTATTGGTACTCTTCATTTGAAGCCAAAGTTTTATACCGTCTTTTCCCCTTCACGTGATAGTATAACAGCAGTTTAGTTTACCCGAGAATGACAAGTGCACTAAAAACCCCCGCATTTTTTTTTAGTCTGCTTTTTTACTTCTTCCCCATGTTACGTTCTCGCTTGTTAAAACTCTCCACCATTGCAGGTAATTTGTAACTAGAATACACTCACTAGCTTTTATTAATGTCAATTCAGTTACTCAAAGAGCTTTACTTCAATCCACTCGACTTATAAATCCTGTTCGTCCTGCCAGCCAACGATTCTTTGCTTCTAAGCATGTACCTGCAACACATAAACGTTCCTTTGGACAGCCTACTCCCGTCACACATCCCAATATCATGAAGAAGGGAGAAGGTAAAAAAAAAAAAAAAAAAAAAAAAAAAAAAGACACGCTTCCCCTGTTGTTGCTTACGCGCTTTTTATCATAGTGACACCCGACATTCCCTTTGAAGAGTTCGAGACTAGACGCCGTAACTTGATGAAATCATTGCCAGCGAACAGCACAGTGGTTAGTTTGGGCTACGGTACCAGATATATGACCAACAATATCTTTTATCCATTTCATCAAAACACGGATTTTTGGTACTTATGTGGGTTCAACGAGCCTAATGCGGCCATGATTTTAGGTAAAGGCGTAAAAAAAGTAAGCCATGATACAATCACTGATACAAAAAAAACACAGAAAAGGACGATTCTGAGCGTGGGTACAAACAGACCATGTTTGTTGCACCAAAGAGTCCTAGCGCGGAGTTATGGGACGGCCCACGATCTGGTGTAGACGGTGTCAAGGAAATATTTGGTGCCGATCAAGCCTATGATAATACGAGGTTCACCAACCATTTAAAAAAAGTACTTAGTTCTGCAAACAACATCTTTATGGATAGCCCCGGTGAACAACCCACGCTTCTTACCGAAGATACCAAGAAACTGATCGAGACTGGTACGTTGGATTCTTTTTTTACTCCTGCTTCTTGGAAAAAAAAACGTTTGGTGTTTTCAAAAAAGGGTGTGTGGAGATCAAATGGATGACAAATAGACTAACCTGTTTATATAGGCCTTAAATTACAAACATTACTACCCTTAAGTAAACTAGTGCAAGAACTAAGAATGATCAAGAGCTCAACCGAGGTCGAAATCATGAAAAAGTCGGGCTTGATTAGCTCAAAAGCATTCGTGGAAGCCATGAAATGGACTGAGCCAGGAACAACAGAAGGTCAACTTTGGGCAAAGTTTGATTTCGAGAACAGAGTAAGAGGATCCACCATCTTGGCCTACGTGCCTGTCATTGCAGGTGGTCCCAATGCCTTGTCCATGCATTACGTGCGTAACGATATGGAGTTAAAGTAAGTCCATCTACCATCTGATATACCAATCAAACTAACACATAGGGAAACAGGGACGGCGATTTAGTCTTGGTGGATTGTGGCGGAGAATATAATGGTTATGCCAGTGATATCACCCGAACATGGCCTGTAAATGGTAAATTTTCTGAAGCTCAGAGAGAGCTTTATCAAGTCGTCTTGAACGTCAACAAGTCCTGTATCAAGCTATGTACCGAGGCAAACACCATCTCTTTACACGGTATTCATAACCATTCTGTCAAGGTGATGAAGCAAGAGCTTCAAAAAATTGGCTTCAGTGTAAACAGCTGGGTAAGTTATCAGGATGGGTATAATCAGTGTGCGGGATATTAAGCACGATTGTGTAGGATCTGGAACGTATTCTTTACCCTCACCATGTTGGGCATTATTTGGGTTTGGATGTGCACGATTTACATGATTTGGATAGATCTCGTAAATTGAAGCAAAACATGATCATTACCATCGAGCCAGGAATTTACGTCCCTTTTGATGATAAGTTCCCTGCTAAATATCAAGGTATTGGTATTCGTATCGAAGACAATGTCGTAATTGGCAAAGATGAACCCTTTGTATTGACAGCCAACACACCTAAAGAAGTCGTGGATATCGAATACTGTTGCGAAAATAAGTAAAGGAAAAAAAAAACCTCTAATTTTATTTAAATTTGTATGATACACTTTATTCCATAATATCCCCCCCCCTTTTGTATAATAATCCCCCACTTCTCAAAACTGTGGTTTTTGTATTTTTATTTACCCCTATAGAAAAGAATATTAGTATTTCATGTTTCCTATAATAAAGATAAAAAATAAATAGAAAAAAAAGTTACCTCAATCTTGTCAAAAGAATTAGCCTTATGCTTAGGCACGAAAACAAAATCATCAGGAACAGGACCAAGCAAAAGTTCAGATATCTTGACCCAATCCGAGGCAAGAGGACTAGCCATCAAAGTTTCAAGGTCGTTACGGCCTTGATAAGGAGGAGGTCTTTCATTCATATGCTGAGGAGGATGTTCCAAGACGCCGACGGGAATATATCTGTACAAGAAAGATTGCCATTCACAAAGGAAACGTCTGGTGGTATTTAATCCTTGGCTATCGGTACCCCAATGCTCTAAACCGTAGTTACAGAATCGCTTCATCATATCAAGACGTTCGTTCGCTGAGATATCCCAATGGCGTTGGTTCTCAATCTCATCAAAGATCCAGGGCTTGATCAAAGCTCCTCTACCAATCATCACACCATCCACACCACTGATCTCTCGGTCGTGGTTGTAATCCTCGAAACTCATGATATCTCCGTTACCGAAAAGAGGCATGGTGTGTGTCAAGTTCTTCATTTTACCGACGTACTCCCAATCAGCCTTCTTTGTGTATCTCTGTGTACGCGAGCGACCATGGATGGTACTTAAAGCGATACCCATCTCTTCAAGTCTGGGCACAATACGGTCAGCAAGAGGCTGACTGTCCTTAATACCGGTTCTGAATTTGGCAGTGATAGGAATATCTGTAACACTTTGCATACCCTTCAAGATCTTGAACATACGACCTCTAGCATCTAGCAAAGCGGATCCAGCACCTTGCTTAAAAACAAGATCGATAGGACAACCCATATTAAGATCAATGAAATCCACATCAGCTTCTTGGTTCAACACTTCACAGGCCCGAGTAACTTGTTCAACCTTGGAGCCACAGATTTGGATACCAAAGATATCTTCAGACTTGTGACGCTTGGTTAATGCCCATTCGGATTGTTGACCCTTTAACAAATTAGCAGCTAAAGCCATCTCACCACAAGTGATGTCAACACCGTATTCCTTACAGATTCTACGGAAAGGCAAGTTTCCGACAGTAGTAAGAGGAGCAAGGTATGTCTTATTTCTGAAATCGATAATCTAAAGACATGTCTTAATATTCTCTTTATTTCCTTCTTAAAAAACTGTTTATTTACCTTTTTGTAACCTGTATCAATAGGACCGATGGGTTTTTCAACTTGGGGTGCAGCAGCAGACTCTAAAGAGACGTGAGTGAACTCACTAGCAGCGTCAAAGAACTCCTCATTCTCACTATCACTCTCTACTTCAGGCTTTACTTTCTTAGCAGAAGATTCTGGCACAGGTGCATCTTTTAAAGCAGGATCCTCTAACGCCTTTCTCTTACTGGCATTGTTTTGCATAAAAGTTTGCTCTTCAGCAATTTCCTTTTGAACTAAAAGCATATAATCTTTGGTTCTAGGGAAATCATACTTGATAAAAGAAAAAAGAAAAGATTTAGTACTTCTGCCAAGTGATTGCAAAAAATATGTATTACCTTTTGACGTAAAAGTCTAGTTTGAGTACCGGTGGAGATACCGTTGACGGTAAAGACAGGGTTCTTGGATGCTACTTCTTCGTTTATGACAAGCTTGTTGTTTTTATCAAGATGTGCACCGAGGTAACGACACTTGTAACCAAAGGGACATCTAAATGCAGCATTAAATACTGAATAATTCACTAGTGTTAATCAATCCCATAAACTTACTTTCCAAAAAGGTTAAACTGGATACAACTGTCACCAAGATCTGCAGGCTTAATCTTTAAATAAGCTTCTAAATCATGAGAGAATCGACAACTAAAAAAAAAACCTTGCTTTTAGTGATCACATCTAAAAATCACCTTATAGTTTCCTTTTCTTACTCTGTTCCAAATTCACATTCCTCACCACGAGAGGTTGCTTTACAAAGCTACACAGTCATATCAATATAAAATATTTAACACGCCCCAATTTTTTTTTTTTTTTTTTTTTTTTTTACCTTGATGGAATCTTCAATACGCTTCTTTCCTCTTTGTCCCTTATTAGCACCACGTACATTCTATAAATTTGCCAAATTAATCAGTGGTTTGTGCTTTCTTCTATTTCAATTGGCTGTACCTTTTGTTTCTTTCCGTTGGTTTTTTCCTTGGGTCCACCTTCAGCTGCATCGTCGTTAGGAGCAAGCTCGGCCTCTTGCTCTGCTCTTTCGTCCTCGAACCAACGTTCCTTTCTATATCTATATAACATGGTTACATTTCTTTCTTTTTCCTTTTCGTGCCTGTGAAGCTTACTCTGGTTTAATATGAGCTTCACCGCTTCTATGTTCAAACTGGACCATGTTGATGTTGTTAAAGTAAAAAAGAGGATTCCCAGTTTGGTTTTTTTTTTTGCCAAAAAAAAACTAGAGGGTTTCTGTGACGGTTGGATGTGACGTTTAAAATCCTGTTCCTGCCCTGGTTTTCTGCTCAACCTCAGTCTCAGGTGAGACAACAGGAAGCCCAGTTATTATTTTCTTTTACCAGATCAGAATCTCAAAAAGACGATATCTGGATTCTAAAAAGAGCTGTATATATCTTATAGTTGGAACTAGCATTTTATTCAAAAGATACTAGGTAAAACGACTGACAAAGACAACAGTAGAAAAATTGATTAATTACAACACGAACTCTTAGCTGGCACCATTCGGCCTTTCATATGACGGTAGTAAAATTTACAATACGATGGCGCTAAGCTATTTTTTTCTTAAGATCTATAATTGCTCTCTTATGTCACTGTTGCTAAAAAAATGAGATCTTTCTTGACGGAACCAACTACTATTCTATGTTAATAGACAGCACAGAGTTGAGGACATTTGCTAGAGGGTTTTAAATGCGTGTAATTGTCAAATAGTAGTCATGCCTAAAAAATTCATCCCAGACAATGATATGATAATAGACCTTATACTAGAAGCTGCTCGAGCCAACCTGGACAAAGACGAGCCCAGTATATACTGGGCTTTGCTTTAATTAGTCAAAAGCTTTCGACCGAGTTTTTCTATATTTTAGCTATTTTTGATCTTCAAGCCTTCTAATGAATAAATACTTCATAGGTTGAGCGCTTTAAGACTCTAAATCCAAATGCTTCATTGGGTAAGGTGGGTGAAGCTAAAGAAAAACCATAGGCCTACGATAAATAAATTGTAACGGTTTAAGACTAATTCCTGGTACAGAGTCAAATGTTTTAACAACATTAGACCGTGCTACCAAAAAGCAAGTCAATTAGATCGCAATGTTGTGATGACCTTTGTTTAAATGTGTGTTCAATTAATCGCATGCTGTTGGACTAAAGAAAACATAACTCAAAAAAATTTATACTTTGGCCCAGCTATTTTTTTTTTTTTCTCAAATTTGATCAGGATATCGAAAATCGACGTTCTCCATTTTCACCGCAAGTTAAAGTCGTTCAATATTAACATTCTTCTAGAACAGCTAATAATTAAAAAGGCGTGAAATTTTATTTTGCATCTTTTGATATTATTTTGAAGCAATTTTCGTAGGTAAAAAATATACTTGCCATCAGAGTGACTGATTTTTAGTTTTTACACCAGATGTCATGCATTTTTATAATCAACCATCTACAAAACTTACATCATTTGATGAGGCATTCGATTCTGCATAAAAATTGCCTATAAATATTTTAGGGAAAAATGACATTCTATTATGCCACTTTTTAAATTTTCTAATTTTTGCAAAAACAGCGAGGGGGGCATACCTAACCATTTTGACGATTTTCGACCTTTGTTTTTAAATTTCGAAAAATGGCAGTTTTATGATCCTACATTATTATTTAGATGACTCTGAACATTTTTTTTGCTTGGAAGAGGATTCGAAAACGCCATTTTGCTATGTCAATACGAGCGATTTAAAACTGCGGCACGGAAATAAGTGAGAACAGTGTTCCCAGTACAGGATTCTTTAATAAACACATCGATGACCCATAGTCATCAAACACTTAATAGCTACATGAAACAGACATATCCAAACTTAAGACGTCGGTCGCTTTATATATAGAGTAAAATCTTAACTTCGCAGTAAGTGAATAAAATTAGACTTTTTGTGTGACAAAAATTGAAAGTCAACTTCCCCATTTATGCAATTAAGGTGTTCATGAAAATAGTAATTTTTCATTGATAATAATAATTTTTCATTTTCATTGATAATAATGAGACAGTCCTGAGACCCCCAAAGGTACCCGTGGGAAACCTTGGACCCGATTGGCCGTTCAGCTCAAAAAGATCCCAACCCCAACCCCAATCTCAGTGCTGACCTGATCTATGCTAATCGTGATGTGCTGATCTACCCTAATCCTCGTGTCTTCATCTCTCCTAATTGTCGTGTCTTCACCTGTCCTAATTGTCGTGTCTTCACCTGTCCTAATCGTCGCGTGCTGAAGTAATGTTGAATATAAAAGAAACTGGGGTTGGAAGCTAACAACTCAATGAGCCGTCGAGCTTTTGGATAAAGAAGAAAAAAGAAAAAAAAACCTCAAAGCAAGGAAAAAGAGTACCTTTTTATACCTTTTTTTTGGCCGTGACTTGGGCGTGACTTGAACAGACATGATGTGGCCCTCTTTATCGTTTCATAAAAATTTATTAAAAAAAAGTCACATTGAGTGAAAGAAAAGGACGTTTACAACTATACTCTTTCATGGGTTTACATTCATAAAGCAAAATATAAAACCCCTTTAGCGTCCGCTCCATTCAAGAATGCGTCATGTCGAACACAGGCTTCGATATTCTTCAGAGTCAATTCATCTCGTCTAAGTAAACAGATTGGCAGACGCGTTTTTTATTTTGCTAAACAATTGAAATTGATCTGTTAATTAATGGAACAAAACTAACATCCTGCAAAAGGAGCAGAAACTTTTTTTTATTCTCAGAAGATACGGGCTTTGTAATATATATCAGGAACCATGAGCTATTGATGTAAACTTGTAAAACAAAAGAAAACCTATGCAATAATTAAATAAACATCAAGGTGTCTTCAGACCCAACACCGTTTAACAGATGTTTGAGTTTTATGAGGACATAAAAACGACATGATTACGTTTCTTGATTATTGAAGAATCACTGGCTATAGAAATACACAAGCCAATGTCACCTCTAAACAACCTTCCGTGAACTTCCAATCCTAATTATATTAACCGTTTCAACCACAGCTTTAAATAACTATAAATACCCTGTTTTCTAACATGGATTAGAAAGACAAGCAATTTTAAAACTAAAATAATAAGAATAAAACCGCACAGGCACTATTAATCTTACTTCCCTGTTTTTTTATCTTTTATTTTTCATTGTTAAATCCTAGATTTCTCCACACCATTAACCATTGATACGTCCAAAAACACGACTCTCTTGCACTCGTTAAAATTTATGTCGACGCGACCATTGAAGTTTGATTTTTTGTAAGGAAACACAATAATTTCTCCTGGCGATCCTTCAAAGCCATATTGGTCTCCATATTCCACGACAAAAGCGATTAAACTGCAGTTAAAACAGTACATCACGGTGCTTTTTGTCCTGATAGACTGAAAAGTACATTTTACAAAAAAAAAAAAAAAAAAAATCAACCAAAAAGCTTTTTGCTTTGGCAGAGTGAGGGAGGCGAAGTATAATGACTCTCTTTGGACAATTCGTTTTTACTTTAGTTTTATGCTTTAATTCCTTATATAGGCATCAATTATTTGATCTTATCAGTGCTGTAAAGAGTGAGCTTTTAAATTCCGGGGCTAGAAGTATCCTTCAACAATATCGTAACTTTGTTTTAAAAAATGTAAAATGTAAAATGTAAAATGTAAAATGTAAAAAAAGAAGAAAGAACAAAGAAAGGTGAAAGTATTTATGTTTGTTGCTTTTTTCAACGCTGGTAAGCACTCTTAAGGCTTGAGGGCTTAGTGTAATTTGAAAGAACACCTTGATGTTGACACTCTACGAAACAAGCATCCCAATTCATTCTTTCATCTCCAAGGCTTTGGATATAGTTGTGTACAAATTTCCAATTTCTGGATGATGGTTCAAGTTCTGGTGACGGTGCTGGTACTGGTGATGATGCTGGTGCTGGTGATGATGCTGGTGATGTTGCTGGTGACAATTTATTACACATATATTTGAGCCTATAGGATTTTACAATCTCCAAACCATCGTTCAAACAATCCACAGCACGTTTATTTGCGCTGGTTTCAGTTGACTCCTCAAGAGCCTTAATACCTTCTTTGAATTTTAATTCCGATTTCTGGCACAAAGACAAAAGATCATCTACTGTTGTGTTTTTATCAACAGCTATATTTTCAAAGATCCTTTGGGATAAATTATACAACATTTGAATAGTAGGATCATGTCCCTGGCTGTGATCTAAAATTGATGTTTTTTGGCTAGTAAAGTATACCCCAAGAGCAACAAGTGGCGATAAAGGTATTTCTGTCAAGTGATCACGGATTGATTCAGTGTTAATGAAGAAACACTTCTTTGCCCAGGGAAAGCAAGGTAATTTTAAAAGAAAAGGATGGATAGTATCCTTTGTTGCCTTGCGCATGATGGTGTCGAGAATTTTTTTACCACAACAACGAGGACAGGCACAGCTCCATGCTCCTCATAAGCTTCCCCTCAATATCGTACCACACGGTGAAGATATGCGTCGTCAGCAACATTTTGTACTTTGATCAGTACTGGGGGAGAGGTATTGCTATCAACAGTGGCGTATAAAACATCTGATTTCTTGCCATTAATCCATTCTGTTGGGCGAGGGTAGTATTGATTATTTTCTCCTAATCCAAACAATAAAAAATAGTCAGAAAACAGTATATTATGACAGTAAAAAATTGTAAGAATTTACCTATCAATTGCGTGGTAATTTGATTCACCACTTCGTTATCCAGCAGAACATTTTTACTCATAAAGTCTGTTCCAGGGCGATTTCTATGTGGTAAAGTAAAAATAATTGACTCCGCAAGAAATAAAAGAACATCGTTAAGGCATACGATCGTGTCAACAGTCATTATTTGCAAACAGTTCTCCAACGATTCGGCATCCCGGCACATCTCGTCAATAGTATCTACAACCTCTTTTTCCAGACACAAATTAGGGTCAACATCAATGGTTATCTTTCAGAACCTATATCACAGAGTCGCGGTCTTCGACAAGGTGATCCCCTCTCTCCGGTCTTGTTCAATTTAGCTTTGGAACCACTGCTACAATCTATTTTACAAGATTCTGCTCCCTGGAATTTGACCACCTATTAGAAACAATACTGTCAGAAACGATGCTTCACCCATCGTTTCCAACGTTAAGACACTAGCATATGCAGACGACGTTCTTGTAACGCTAGACACTCCATCCGAGTTTGACCGACTTATGGAACGTCTGGACACATATGGACTAGCTTCTAACGGTAAACTCAACGTTAATAAAACGCAAGTGCTCTCCCTCAGTGGTAGGCCGCTTGATCAATCATGGATGCATTTGTTTACACTCCACGACATCACAGACATATAGGACCAACAATCGGCGATTCCGTTGTCCTATCTAGGATACCCCATTATTCTTGCTCCAGACCAGTTCCATCTCCATATTGTCCCCTTTACCCAAATGATTCGCCTCAATATCCTGAACATATGTTTGTAGAATGTCCAATTGTCTGGCCTTCTTGGACCACTAGCTTCCGGTATCTCTTTCCAAAACAACCAAATCTCCAAACCCTCACACCAACTCAGGTACTCCGTAGGTTGTACACATATCAACCTTTTCAATTCCATCTACCGGCTGCTTTCCTATTTGGAGCCGTGTTAAAAAGTATCTGGTTCCATTATTGGAAATTCATTTTCGATGATGTGCCTTTTGTCTCACATCATGTGGTCTGCACCTCCATTACAATATTCCAAACATACGTTAACCAACACAATCTCAAGACACCACAAGAATAGCTAAATATCCAACCTCAGGCTGTTTCTTCCCTTTTTTTCTCAGTTAATTTAACTCAATTTATCATTTCTTACTGCACACCGCTCTTCTAACGTGTGACTTTCATACGAATCTATTAATAAAAAACTAGATTCATACAAAAAAAAAAAAAAAAAAAAAAAGAGAGTATTTTTGGTCACATTTTATTTTGGGAAGTCGTCAGAAAATTTAAGAGCTTTGTAGAAACAAGTGTTTAGACGATTTCCTTTCTTTCGGATTAGACATCTTTTAAATAAAAATGGACTACGTTAACTATATTCCAGATGAAAACTACAATAACTTTACGACTGAGGGAATGGAAGTGGAATGAATTTGCTGTTGAGTTTGGCGATATTGAGATGCTCAGGGGAAATGAGTACCTCGTAGAAGATACTCTTTAAAGCACAGCTGATGAGAAAATGGTTTTAGAGTTGGAAGAGATGACGATCACTAAAACTAAAAGACATAAAAAGTATGGGCCTGAGCAAATCGCACGCTTTACACACATACTACAGGAAACAGGAGAAACTTTACCAAAAGCTGCTGAAGCTTGTGGCATACCTACCAGCAGTACTTATAAACTTTTAAACCAGTTTAGCGACAATAATGGAACCATTTTTCCAGGTAGTACATCCACTAAAAAAGGCGAAGCGAAACCAAAAAAGCTATTTTCTGTCCACACCGCCTTTTTGATCCAGTTATTTGACGAAAACCCTTCAACCGTTTTGGAACAAGCAAGAGAAGAGTTGATGAAGCAGTTTGGAGTATCCTTTGTTACTTTCTCTTTATATGTGCATATTAATGAAAAGGGCTGTTTGACACTAAAGCAAGCTAGTAAATACGATGCACCTAGAACGCTCAGTCGCCGCTACGAAATCGTCAACAACTGGATAGAGGCCGGTGTCGATTTCCAGAAAAACTGTATGCTTATTGATGAAGCTGGCTTTCACTCCCAACTGATCGGAGGGCGTGCATGGTCGAAGGTTGGGATTCCAGCAAATATAAAAGTTCACATACAAAAATGCGTTAATTTGAGCATGATTGGGTGTATATGTGCTAGAGAAAGTATAAGCTTTACCAAAGTTGTACCTTTGAAAATAGGGGATGCTGAGTTGATCGAGAAAGAGTTTCATTCCGAGGTATTAGCTAAAAAAAGAAAGTTAACACAGAAGAGTCTAAAAAACGAAAGCCTTTTAGAAAAGGCATTATTATATAGTCAAATATATAGAATCTGTTATGGATGTACTTGACAAAAATGAGATGAACGGATTTTTTGTTGTCATGGATAATTGTAGGGTACACCACTCCAGATTTGTTGTTGACACTCTTGAAAAACGGGGATACAAATCATTATTCATACCACCTTACTCCCCGTTTTTGAATCCCATCGAAGAGTGCTGGTCTAAGATCAAAAGTGGGATTAGAAGAAACCCTTTCAAGAAAGGTGATGAATTGACACCTCGTATCGCTGAAGTATGCAACACGGTGACTGTGAAAGACTGTTTGCAGTGGGTAAAACACGCTGAATCGTATTGGGAGAGGTGTATTCAGAAAGAAAAGGGTTTGAATTGATTAATTCCATGCTCTTGTTCTCGTCTTTTATTTATACAAAATGTCTACAAAATATCTTCTAATAAAAATCAAACACTTGGAAAAAAAAAAATATGCAACCGAAAATACTGTAATTTTATGTACTCGTCCTACTGATTGTCGTAACTGGTTCACTCTCTGGCCTATATTATGTACAATTCTACATGAAATTCCTCCTCCTATAGATCCTGGTCTCAAGCTGTTGAATCGGTTATCCAAGTAATATCTCTTAACTACAAATTTTATGTCTTGTCCACAAAAGTTTAAAGAAACCCAGTTCGCCCTGAACTCAGAATTACCTCGAGATCATGGCTCCTTCTCTACCCCACATACAGTTATTTGTAACATTTGTAACATCTGTCAATTTTTAAATAATAAATGTATTTTTTTACCAGTTGAAGAACTTAATTAAATGCTTTGTTTTGAACATACTTTCAATACCTGTTATATTATGACTCGCTGACAGGGCTAGGTTGGAAAGACGAACGCTATTGTTTTTTATTATAAAACTACTATAATACTGCTATTTCATCATCGACCTAGTTTTTTAAAAAATATATGTCACCATCGTGTTTAAGTAAGGAAAGCTTCTTTGGAAACCCTCTTATTGTTGACTTTGTTGCACCTGTAGTTTATTACTTTGTTAAACACTGAAGTAGCCAATGCGCCTTCCACGATCGTTTGCGGTTTATGTGAGTCGCTCAGTCCATTAATTAATCTGATGGGCGCAGCAACGACGACCCCGGACTTCACATTACAATTTCGCTGCAATATTTTCAGATAAAGAACGTCCTCAGTATAAGGGTGTTAGGGTTTTTTGGATTATATCCTTATTGAGAATAGTGGTAATAGTAGTTTTAATGCGGTGGATTTCCGTACACAAAATATGTGAGGGATCTACAAGCAAAACAAATAAAGCTAAGTAAAGATAAATCGCATCTTTATTAACCAGGATGTGTATGTTTGATTTCTATTTAATTATCTATGGGACTATTTAATGCTGAAGATGAGGCTGCGCCAGGTGCTTGATTCATTACTTCATCCAAACTGACATGACGGGATAGTTCATTAAATACCTAATAAACATATGAATATCATGTGCCTATGCTATTAATCTTATAACTTACAGTTTCATCAACGGGTATAATAGACTTTCTTCTAAATTGTTGGAATTGTTGTGCGCCAGATTCAAATTGTTGCTAAATTAATTAAGGTTATGCCATGCTTCTGTCAAACTGCAAAATTTCTCTTACCATATCAGGATGAATAACATCATGGTGTTCCTCATGATTCTGATCTAATTCGGCATCCGTTTCTTCGTCTGTCATTATATCATATTCTTCTTCTCCATCATCTTCTTCATCGTCGTCATCTTCGCCATAATTTGACTTTGATGGGAAAGAAAAGTTGTAAAAGTCGTTGTCTGCTGTTGTAGTTATTGTGACAGCACTGGTTCCAGATACTTTGCGTTGTAAAATCTTCCAGTTTTCCTCTCTTTCCCTTTGTCTCTTTCTCTCCCTTAAAGCCAACACAAATGTTAATAAGTGTAAACATATAATTAAAACATGAAACTCACACTTGTCTCTGATGCTTGTACTGATTGGCACATTCATCAAATAACTCGGGACTAATGTCCATACATAGTTTTAATGCATTGTAAACTAGACCAAGGATTGTTCTAAAATTACAGTATTCAGTATATGAGTCATTTATAAAGTATGTAAACAACTTACTTATTCCAATGAGTCTTTGATGTTTTATACAAGGTAGGGAATATAATGGGCATAATAGCATTCATATTCTCGGCCATTAAACTAACAATGTAATCATTGTTCCAAAAGTAAAGAGCTCTTTCGGCGACTTGGAAATGCGTGCTTGAGACACACTGACCCAATTTTACAAACAATGGCACCATAATACGTTGAAATTCGTTTCTATCAATAACATCTAGTACTTCTTCTAACTCGTTTAAGAACATGACCTCCTTAGGACTGTTGACCTTTGGCCAATAACGTAACAAACCACCAATCACTTCTTGAGCAAGTGCTTGATTCTTTTCGAGAAATTGGACGACACAGTAAGCTAATTGTGGGTGATATAATACCAAAGATTTGACTTTGTGAAGTGGGATCAAGACACGTCGTAAAAATGACTTGTGCTCTTCTTTCAAGGGAAGCGCAAAGCCATTGATGATACTTCCCAATATTTCGAGCAATTCGGCGATACCATTGTGTCTTTCAGTTTCGTAAATGAATTGGAAAAAGATATTGTTGATAGATCTACGAATAAAAGCACGTAAATTTAAAAACTTTCCGTAAATCCGATGCAATGTTGTCTTTAAAAAATCCCGTTCTCTAGGATCTTCACTGTCAAATAAATCCAACAACTAGGATAACTTGTTAATGAAATATCTGTGAAATTAGTTATTGTAATTTACCTGAAGAATAAACTTTTGATCAATGTATCTCTTTGCAAAGTTGATGTTGAAATCAGGCGACTCTAAGAATCTTAAAAAGAATTCATATACGATTTGTAAATGAGGCCAAGCTAACTCTAATACAGGCTCATCTTCTTCGGGATCGTAAGCATCACCAGTAGGATTTACTTGAGGAGGTATGGTACGGAATATATTGATTGAAAACTGATTTACTAGTTAATACAGCATAACGAGCGTCTTCTTGTAGGCTTACCATCTTCACAATTTCAGGATATGGTGCTTCTGTGGTTAGTACACCTCGGGTCATACCAACGTATTCGAGTAATTCTTGTAAAGTCTGTCTCTTAATTTCTTTTTCAGATAGTTCAGATGAAGGATCAGAGAAATCGCAAATAACCATACATTGACGCAGTTTCTGAATGTACAAGTCAGGTCTTAAATGAGGTGGGATTTCTAATCAAAAACTGTTTTAGTCATCATCCCTTGTTTAATGCAGTCTATTATTACCATTGAACCCGGGAGTTCTTTCCAGCTGAATCTTCTCTTTTGCATAAAAACGTGAGGATTTTTGACGTCTAGGTGTTTTACTGACGGGTATTTGATCTCTTGGAGCGTTCTTTAAACGACTAAGAGGACCCGATTTTGGCATATCCCGCTCGCTACCGGGTCTGTGTAAAGTAGGCGAACGAAGCTAAAAGGGAAGGTTTTTTGTTTAATACGATATGAGCTTGAGAATCCTGATATATTTACTTGAGATTCTTGATGAGGTGGCTGCTGTTGAGCGGGAACAAACACAATCGGGTGTGGAATCGCATGCTGAACAGGTGAATTACTACCACTCGGTGATGTAGCTGCTGAAGGTGAGCGACTACCTAAAGGTGAATTCTAAATAGAAACCATTAGCTATCTCTTCAACTCTTTTGTTTCAAGGTGTCTTTACATTTCCACTCCATCCTTTCATAATAAATGTTGTACGGAAAAAGAGAGGATATTTTTTAGGGAAAAATCTACTAGGTGGTACTTCTATAAGCCTTCTTGGAACGTAAACAGTTGGTTTTTACCATACCTTTTTTTTTTTGTGCTTCACTCCTTTAATAACAACAAAAAATGGTCAAACAAAAAAAAAACGCTCAAATATAATTATGTGTCGGGGATACCGATGGACGAATTAAAAAAGTGTGTTTTATAGGTGGGGGTATATGTATATTACTTTTGAATTAATTTGGTGTAGTTATTATGTAAGTGTATTATCTGTATCGTAGGAGCCAGTAGCATGACGCTGTAAATTGGGTAAGGAAAGTCTTCGCTCTTCCCTCGTATCATAACCAGCTTGTTCTTGGATCTGTCGTTCTGTCGAACTTAATCCAGTTTTCCAGCGTTCTAGCTGGTTTAAATTTAGGTCAAAGTCATTGCTGTGCGCAGCACTATTATGCAAGTTTTCGCCTATTTCTAACTCAATATTTGACCGACTGGTTGAGCTGAATCTTTTTACATTAGATGGTATAGAAATGGATGGTATTCGGCCTAGATCAACAGTGCTTGTCATTACTGACAAGCTATTCCAATGTTTCTGTCTTAATCTGCGTATTGATTTGGTGACATCTGAATCGTAGCCTACGAGAATAACAAATGCAATATTGATAATTGGCCATAATAGCATAATGATTTCGACTCGGTCTCTCTATCAGAGAATATACCAATATTAGTACTTGTTATGAGTTGCTCTAGTTATGATCGTACCATGACTATCAGTATAGCTGATACCAAATTGATGATAGTTAAACAGACTGTGCGAATCACATTATGATAAATCACTGATGTATAAAGATTATTATTGACCTGCATTCCATCGGATAAAAGTGACCGAATATGAGACAACAGAATGTAAGAAATCACCATTGTTACGTAGAGATCGATCAATGTGTCATATATAGTATAAATTGGTCCCCACTAGAGATAAGATAACAGCGAATTAGTAGCCAATTAAAAATATTAGATATTTGAAACTCACGTATTCTTGGTCAGTGTATTTACATGTACCATTGGGATAATTCTCAATCTTGACTAAGCCAACATCGATAAGGCCGATAATACATCTCATAACGATCAACGTCGAGTGAAATATATGGCTTTTTCGCTTCCAATCTATGGGCATAATTGATTGTACTCTTGTCACTAGAACATGTGTGCCAGCTGTCATTGCAAAATGAAAGAACAAATCTGCCAGTCGACCTGTGATATAACAGGAACTTCCCTGACTATGAAAGCTATCAGCACTCTCAAAAAGTACGTAAAACAAATACCGATATTACCTTGCGTGAAATGATAAAAACAAAAGTGATTTAATAGCCATGAAAAAGCCAAGAAAAAATTTGCCAAGTCTAACTTCGCCCACTTTATCATTCGCTTGAAATACGGAGCGCAAGGCCAGCTCAAATGATACTCCTACAGCTGCACCTTGTAGTGCGATAGTTGCAACAACTATTGCAGATGACATGTAGTTTAAGAAATGATTATTGATGTATTTATAGTTTAGTTTAAGGGAAGAAAGATTATAAAAAAACTGGAAAAAAAAAGAAGATGGGTTGAATAGGGACTTAAATTGACCGGGGCGACCTTTCTTGCCCCGAAAAATTAAACTTGTCCAATGATAACCATCTTCATCAGTCAAGGTATTTTATTTATTTATAGATTAGACAATGTTGTTTACAGTAGTCTACATAAAAGCACATCATGCAATATTAAATTTCACGAGTGACACATCTCACAACATTAATTGTACTCTTGTACTGCGTATCCTTACCATCTTCTATATATCTTGAGACGCGTGGTTAGAGATCTTGTCAATGAAACATATTTATTGTTACCCAATCTAGACAACAATGAGAAGTGACCTGATAAGCTCCATCTTACTTTTAAAGGACTGAATTCAGCTATTAACTTATATCTTGCTATTCATATTCATTTTTTTTTTCTATCAGCAGGTTATCACCACATACCAACTATTTCACATATTATGTAAAGACAACGATGGGCATAACGACAGTTAACCATCATTCACAAATGCTTTTATCGCACCATCGGCTACACCTGAGTCCAAGCACCCACTTCCCATCAAAATAAAGACGATTTATGGCTGACTAGGACAGTATTCGAACATAAAGGTAAGCTCAGCCCATAATTTTGACTGAAAAATTGTTGATGGTTTTTATTTATTTACTATTATTAATTTGATTAAAAATTTATTTTTTGCCGAATAAGCCGCTTTTGGAGGAAAGGGAAATGGAATCACTATCGACTAAAGTGATCTTGACATGGATTTCTCCAGTACCAGGAGGGGATAAAGGTAACCAACCATCAAAGGGCTGACCAGGCTTAACGAAGTTCGCAATATCAAATTGATGGTCTCCAATATCAACATCGGTAATTGTATTGTGATCCTTGACCTTGAAATCCATAATTCCCTTAGCCTTGGTAGTGAAAGTCTCGCTCCAATCAGGAGTAAGCGTCTTCTTGATATGACGAGTCTTAAAGACAACCTTGCTTCCGACTCTGACACGACAATAAGGGTCACTGGTTCCACCACGATCCATAGCCTTAAGACTACGAGCTTCCAATAAAGCTACTTGGTATGTAGGCTCATCTTCTCCCATAGATCTTTGTTTTGTGGAGTTACTAGGTGATGTGCTTAACACAGAGCTAGTATCGTTGGTGGCTGTGGTACTTTGAGAAGGTACAGGAATAATATCAGAAGCGTTTGAAACTTCACGATCAAGAGGAATCTTGTCTTCACTAGAAGATTTCTTACCAATCTTACCGATACCACGAATACCACTACCTAGGGCAGATACACCAGTACCAAGTACTTTACCACCGGCACCAATTACCTTACCACCAGCACCAAAACCAGCACCAACAACATCCTTACCAGCACCAAGGGCGTTACCGGGAGCAGACGTAAAGACACGAGTAGTAGCAGAGAATAAGGAAGTGCTTGATTTCTTACGAGCGATTAATTCAGGTCTCCAGGTAAGACGAAGAGTGATTGATCCGCCTTGATCAAGCTGGATCTCTTTTGTAGTTGTAACAAAGGTCTCAACATCTTCACTAGTAAAAGTGATAGCACAAGTACCCAGCAAGGTGTCCTTTCCAATTTGATCCCAATCAAAGACCTTGGCAATCACGGGAGTAGTGATACGGTTGAGAATAGGGACTGTGAAGGTTTCGTCCTTACTGAAGATAGGATTCAAAGTCTTCTTATAGACTTCAGTCTTAAAAACACGTTGTTCATCAACATAGAATCGAATAAAAGGGTCACTTTGACCACTACGGTCAGCAGCAGGCAAAGCGTTAGCTTTTACAACAGAGACAGTCAGGTTACCTTGATTCTCGAGACTTTCAGAGGGATCCAACTTGAATTGGACAACAGGGACAAAAGCAAAACTAAGACGGATTTTTCCTCCGGGGGATTCCAAAAGAGGGAGCTCTTCGATGACTTCATCAACTTCATCTTGGGCGGCTTTAACAAGACGTTCAACAATCTTGCGAACTTCGATACTGACACGACCAATAGACTTGTTATCCTTATCATCATCACGTACATCTCTAACACGAACAACCAACTTTGAGAAGTCCATTTCCTTTACAAAGGCAGAACCGGTCTCATTAATTTCAAGACGACTTCCCTTTTGTTCCGTAGATTTGAATTGGGCGTCGTTGGAATCCAACATGATTTCAACAACAGCCTTGTGAGATTCTTTGAAAGAGACAGAGTGCATGGTGACGGCCAAAACACCGGATTCATAGGCAGATAAATCAACTTGCTTTTTATCTTCAGAGATGGTCTTATATTTGATCACTTCACCGTGGAGATCCTTGTCGGGGAATTCTTTAGGCTTTTCAATCATTTCAGGTTCTTCGGAAACTTGGCTTGTGTTAGACTCTTCATCTTGGCCTTGTTCTTCCTTCTTCTTTTCGTCCTCCTTGGCTAAATCCAAAGTGGGGAAGAAAGATGCCACATACTTGACAGTACCACGACCCTTCTTACGATCAAGACTTGTCAAAGATGCATCACGAGTAACGGTTTCGAGAGCTTCATAGTAGATTTGACCATCTTCAGTCTTGACTTCCTTCATGATGTCCTTCAAAAACAAATCCGTGATACCTAAACTCTTATCCTTGGAAACATCATTATAATCCATGACTTCAAAGACCAAATCATCACGCTTCGAATGAACAGGTACATAAATAATTTGGTTCCAGACAGGATCAAGGTCATCGTCAACACGTTCGGTTTGACCACGGATTTGAGCACCGGACATGACACGAACATAAGGATCTGATTTACCACCAGTTAAAGCTTCAACATTTTTAAGATCATTGGCACTCTTGAAATCAATACGAACAACACCGATAGGGGGACGATAAGCACCAGAAAGACCTTCAGCAAAACTAGTCATGGTGATAGGCTTCCACATCATGCTCAGATGAATCTTACCGGAACCATCCTTTAATGTCCACCAATCTTGACCGCTGATAAACACTTCATCTTCAAAATCTTCCAACTTAGAATCCCAGCGACCAAGCATCTTATCATCGAAAGCACTATCAAATACACTGACGTTTAATTTAAGTTTAGTCTTATCAGTAACAAAGACCTCGACTTGTTTATCCCAACGAGGATTAATTGAGCGCTTAAAGGTTTGTGTACGGAGTTTTTCGGCACCGTTCACCTTAACAACAGCATAAGAGTTGATATCACCCTTACCACCAATAACGGGAATGCTAATACCACCACTCTTTTGTACACCACCCAATTCCTTACATTCATGCACAGTGAAGCGCAAAACACCGCTGTCTATAAACAAATACGTATTTAGCATCGTCATGTATGAGCAGGACAAAGAAGAACTTACTTGATTCAACAGGAGGAATAACGGTACCATCGTCGCTCTTATCAGCGGCATTTACAGGGAAATAGACCAAATCGCACTTAAGCTCACCTGAAACCTTTCCTTTTTTCAAGACTGGAAGAGATCTATGAAATTTGTGTTATTAGTAACTGCAAAAACGCAAAAAAAATTACAGCAATTGTACTTACAATCCTTCAGCAAGATTATCAGAATCAGCAAGAGATTTCAAGTCAAATACACATTCACCGATGGAGGAATCACTTCTACCAGTATTACGATCCATGATTTCCATGACCAAGGGATCATTAAGATGGTTGAGCAAAACAAAGAGAGTTTCGTCAAATTTAGGGTTGCGGTTATCTTCAATATGCTTGGTTCTACCGAGTTCAGCATTTCCACTGTTGCCAAGATGAATTTTAACGTAGGGATCAAGAGTACCGAAAATATCACCATCCTTAAGACCAGAAGCAGAATAGATCTTGACAATTAAGACACCATTGGCGGAATCTATAATTTGTTTGTTTTTTTTTAATTACACGACTGTTTTGTTTGTTGATTAAATCAAACCTACTTAAATCAACACCACCGGCCATCATTCCTGCAACATCCAAAGTATATACATTAGGGTTATACATCATAGGGCCGAGAGTAGCATGAACTTGTTCTTGGACGAAGGATTCGAGACCGGGAATCTATTTATAATGTTAGAACGGGACCTTTCCCTCTTTTGTTGTTGTATTTCCTTACATTATTAATATCGAAACCGAAAGTTTCACCACCAACAGGCTTTAATGAGTAATCAAATTGAGGTTTTTCCAAGAATGAAGCTTCAACAGTTTTGATGTGAGGAAATTCGTTAAACATTCTGAACTTGAGACGAAGATGACCAGAGAAAGCAAGATCTTCTAATAAAATAGGCATACCAGCACCAATCATACCTTTGCCGACACGGATAGTCAAAACAATCTTGGGATTCACCTTGGATTGGAGATCACGTTCAGAGAGATCGAGGGTATCGTTGGGAATAAAGGAGAATTTCCAGTCCATGCACTAATTTTTTGTTTAAGGGTGAGCTCTTGTTTTTATATATAACCGCAAATCCTGTTTCCTACCACAACGTTGGGCTCAGTCTTTGTAAGAGTTTTGATGCTCTCGATACGAGGAGCCTTGGTACCCAAAGTGAAAGAAGTTAAACGGATAGAATCTAAAAAGGCAGGAGTACTATCGACCAAAATAGAATCAGCAATGCCAATGATTTGAGCAGATAAAACGGGCTCGTAAATTAACCAAAATCTTGACATAAAATGATTGATCCAGTCAGCAGATTCAACCTCAGTTTCTAAACGGTTGATAGATAATTCGCGTTGAATATCATCTCTTACATTTCTTCTAAGACGACGAATTGAGGTTTGATAATACGTAGCTAAGAATGCACCAACAACTAAACAGGACATCAAACCACCACCAAATCGCGTTAATAACCAAGTGAAAACGACTGTAAATAACATAACGGCCGTGTTGTGATACCATTCACCATAATATGCTTCGTTTAAAAATTGAGAAACCATATCTTGACTGTCCACTCTAGCAACATCAGCTGTACGAGAACCCTTATACATATTTATCAAAGAATCCAAACCTAAGCTAGACTGAAGTTCTGCCATGACGTCTTCTTCACCAGGATTAGGAAGGCTTGAGAATGCGTTCCAACCAGCTTTGGCATCAGTGGTAAATGAACCTGGAGACTTCTTTAAAGGCGCATTTCTAGTAGGTTTGGCTTCAGCAGCATTAATAGCGTTGGCAAGTGTCTTGGAGTCATTTGTGCCTTGATCATTGGTCATAGATGCGTCGACCTTCAAATTTGGGACACTATCAAGAACAACTTTGGCTGTCTTTTGTGCCTCGGCCTTCTTATCCATAGGAGTTGGATCTCGGATGGCCGTTTCATTTACTTCGTTTTCCATTTTTATTTATTTGTAAACAAAATATAAAAAAAAAAATGAGAAAAAGAGAAAAAGAAGGTTTGCGGAAAAAGAAAGAATCTTTTGTATTTTTTATTTTTTTTATTTTTTTTGGTGTACCCTCGATTCCTCAAGGATCTTCCGTGATTTAACACATCGTCACTATTTTATCATGTACAGACTAAAAAGTCAATTTATGAAATGCTATTGTTTATCAAGATATAGTGCCAAGTTAATTTATTGTGTATGTTTTGTAATATAAATTGCTCGTCACGATCGAGCATCTGTAATAAGCAATATAGGAGGCATATAAGGGAGTAAAAACGTTACTTTTATTACTTTTTTAGGTTTGGCCGGCGATTCAAAAGAGTTTAGTTGCCTTTTTCAGTGAAGTCTCCTTTCGCCTCGAAATAAAGTTTTTTACTAGACTGCCGTGATAAGTCTGGTTTAGTATTGCACAAAACGTAATATATTGTTTATTATCTGACGCGGCAAAAAGGGAATGGATCGCAAAAAGATCGTAGTCTGGGTAGCATTTTTGCGGCATGCAGTCTGTGATCCAGTATCCGGAAAACGATGGGGGTTACTCCGGAAAAGGTGTGGTAAGAGAAAGGCAACCCTACCGTGTAACATCACCTGATAAATTATCACCTCAAACTTGGTACCATCTTACGTTGTAGTTGCGTAACAAACGTTGCACTTTTGAACACATTCGAGACTCTTGACACCCATCAAGCGACGCGGCTGTTGTGCGATAGTTTGACTTTTTCCCAGTGCAAAATTAGAAGAGCTGCAAAAAAAGAAAAAAATAAAAAAACTGTTATAAACGGGGATCTTCAGCTCAAACATGCAATTAGGTAAAAATACAATCATTTGTGACAGCAGCCTCCTTTTCCCTGATCTGAAATTGAACTTTAGCTCCTGTCTTTCGTTACTCACAGGTACAAAAAGCGTGGCCAAGAACAATAAAGAGAATTATAAAAGTAAAATATACAACCAATCATTTAGTAAGCTTAGTGAGAGAAGTGTGTGACGTTTTGATTTAGATGTTATTAAAAAAAAGACAGAAGACGAGACACAACTGAATTTGTGACCTCATTGACTCCAAGACTTGTTTCTATAAAAAGTCAAACTCTTAAATTTTGATGTAATACGTTGGTGTTATCAAAAAAGTTAAAATTGATTCAACTTGTGAGATAAAAAAAGATATAATCCTCGAGCAGTTGAAAGAGTTTCTTAATGCTAGGTACAGCAAACTCTACGCCCAGCATGCTTTGCTAGTATCCAGCCAGGTCACAAATTTATGTATAATAGCATCACTTTAACAAATAGAGAATCTATGACATAAGAAGCAAGAACAGCTATATAAAAACAGTCATTATTAGTGGTGACTTCCCCGACTAATAATATTGCGAATGCATTTACAATGTTTGTTTTAAACCCCCCCCCTTTCCCTTTTTGATGGAGTAAAAGTACGTAATAATAGCCAAACTAATCTTATAACTAACTCCTTACTTCCGTAACTTGATTGCAAAAGATGTATATAATCGTAGAATCTCTCTGCTAATCTTGTTAAGGATAATCATTATGGATAGTCCGATTATCTTGATGATTAAGAGGTTGGCAACTGTTGCTGATTCACCAATTATTTTGGATCAGAACTTTACTTATTTTCTAATAAACATGCTTTTCATATACCAATAGCTGCATTAGACGAGAACAATCAATTCCTCTTGACTGTTATTAGTTATCACAAATAGGTGAGCAGCGTTGGATAAACGATGAGAATTGAGAAGGGGATGGGCGTTAAACATGATTTAGCATTCAAAATAATACAGATAATATTTCACTGTTATCTGATGTAGCGCAGCAATAAAAAACGTCATGCAAACAACATAGAAAGTTAACACTGATCATTTTCATGCAAACAGTAAACTGTGACTATTCCGGTTCATGAGACGCAACTTTATATTAATTCACAAAAGACAGTGTAACGAAGCCTTAAAGTCGGTTTTATCCCGGTGTCATACAAACAAACCAGTATTACTCTTAACATCTCGAGACAAGATGCGATGTGTGGTGGCCTAGACCTTAATGAAATGATCTCTTCAATTGTCTCGGGAATGGATGAGACAAAGACATGCCTCCAGCGCACTTTTAAATGTGATTTGCAGGGAAAAATAATCAACGTGAGCCAAGCCATCTAAGTATATAGACGAAATAAAACCAAAGTGCAAATTGTCAATATTTGTCAAACAAAAGAAAAAAAAAGAAGTCCTAATAGACACATGACACCGTCGCTTTTTTTTTTCTTCCCATCAGCTTGACAGAAAAAAGGTTTTTTATTGGTTTTGGTAAGTCAAGACAAGTTGATATCGGTAGTGACATCTTCTTGACCAAATTCAGGTAAAGAACGCCATGTACGATGTCTGTTTCTTTTCAAATGACGAGCAGATAAGAGCTGTTGTCGTGGGTTTGTTTTATTGTCATGAACTGTGCACTGTTCTACCGGTGTGGGTTTATTGTGAATCCATTGTATTATCGACGCCAAGTAATTGACTGATTCGTTATTTCTTTGGACCATTTTTTTAATTGAAAAATAAAAAAGGAAAAGCAAAAGAAAAGGAAATAAAGAAAGCCTGGAATATATAGGACTGGTGTTGAAAAATTAATGTCTTTTTTCATGTGCGGATCCATTCATCAATCCAACAATGTTTCAATCGCCTAAGTGGTTTGTGTCAGTCAAAATCAACAATCCCTTCTAGACTATAATATTTATATCTTGCTTGTGTTTTCTGTTAAGAGCCTGGTGAATATTTCAAGATTCTATAACCCGAATTAAGCATATGGTCTACCAAGTTTGACCTTCCTACTGCCTTTCCCTAAGCTCTTTTTGTATGGTGTACCCACGATTCCCTCAAATAATTGTTTGGGTAGCTTTTTTTTTTCATGAGACTCACCCTTCAGCAGGTGACGAGTTTTTATGCACGATTACAGCCTACATGATAAATTCACTTAGTAGCAATTTTACATAATACATATCAAACGTTACTGGCTGGCTAGAGCTACAAAAACTTGTTTTCAAATAGCTACAATTGGCATTGAAGGTCTACCTGATAATTATGATATCACATGTTCAGTGTTTTCACTGATTCCGCTAATCATTGTCATTTAAGGAATACCAGTTTCCTTTAAAGAATGAGGTACACTTTTTAAAGTTGACCAAGAATTACGCTTAATAGTTAGGTATTGTAATAACTATTGGCATACATTCATTTCGTATGCGTTCACTTCTCAGTTCTGACGTAACCATACAATTACTACCATTATAAATTACCAAGTTAATACTCTTTTATCTAAAGGGGATTTGTAACCATCATAGGCACGACTGTAAACTTGTTTACTATGTTTTCACCTTAAATGCATATTTTTTTTCTCGTAGATCATCCCCATCCTAATTTTTTTTTTTCGCTTTCTGTACCTTTTAGCACTAATACAATTTGGATTTACTATAGTACACCATGTAGATGTTTTACTAAGAACGCATTATTCTATGAATATTGCATATTTTATGATTGCAACAAAGCCAAAGCAATAGACATAACTATTCATCAGTTTTTTTATTGCAGACATATAGTTATAAGGCAGATATAGCGTAACAAAGAACTCTCTTGTTGATAAGGGAGATGCACTATCTTACAACCATCGTCGATGGGACGCGAGGAAAAACCAATGTGTCGGGTAATGCTTAGTGATCATGCATATACAAATATCTTCATTATTAAGATTTTACCTCCTTTATACAATATGTGTAGGAGCGGTAGCATACAATAAGTATTAAAATTCACATTCCTTTTTTCTTTTTTGCTTTGCACGACAGCTAGATTTATAACATAGAGTTTTACCCGGGCTATTTAGTTTATTTTTAAGTATCAGCCTCAATATACATGAAGTTAAAATTTATAAAACATATTTATCTTTCTTCGCTAGCTCATATGTGCAAATGCATTCGTCAATCCAGCCTTTAAACAGTAATTTTTCATTAGGATATTGCTCATGTAGGTCGTCTGTGTCAACTGAATCCACATCTTCATCACAAACAATAATCTCTCCGTGGCTTACAATAGTACCTCCTCCAATTCTAATATATTTTTCATACTTCTTACTCATATCATCATCTGTTACAAGCTTTGCACGAAATCCTCTAAATAATTTCTGATGCTATTATAATATAAAAAAATCAGCAGACAATCAATCATGGACAATGTTTCATTACCTTTCCTTCCATTCTGTTTTTTCTTGATTTTGCAGGTGCACCTGTTCTTCCAAAGGTTGTCTCGCCTGCAATTTCAAATCTCGTCTCTGGGTAGATCGTATTTGTCTCAAAACACTTTTCTAACCCTACAAAAGAATGGTTAAAAACATGTAGGAAACTATCTATGTACAATTCTATAACCTACATGATGCATCCACTATGTAACATCCGTGCAAAATACCTAGTAGGTATTGACTACTAAAACTGACGATTCCACGGAAATTTGTATCTGTAATATCATTAGTTTTAATTGACCTTATAGATGTGTAATAACTCACTTGCTAAATCTAATACCAAATGTGTGGTATATTCATCAATTTTGTCCACAAATGTCATGTTAGGAACATCAGTTTCCTATAAAGAATGAGATACACTTTTCAAAGTTGACCAAGAATTATGACTTACAGATATTTTATTCTTGACGTACACCCGGGCTGGGCGCACTTCCTCGGACCTGATGTCAGACAAAGGTCCTTGACAATTAGCAAGACCTACTATTGCAATTGTTAAAACTAGAAAAAAGCAAGCGTTTTTTTTTTTTTTTTTACTTTACAAGAGCTACGCGGTGTATCTTGTTCAAGCGTATCTTGGTGTGAAAGGTATTGAATTGGCACTTGAGATAAGTTGAGGTCGTTATCCTTTTCGAATTCTTCTCTCATTTTCTTGAATTCTTCTACAATAGCTTGAACAGAATACGCCGCGTTTAAATCTTCTATTGTAGCCTCATGATTACAAAGGGGACAGAATTCTTTCTGTGTCAAGTGTTCCTGTATGCATGCTTTACAAAATGTATGTCCACAAGGTGTCGAAGTAGCGTCTGAAAAATTGTTTAGACTGACAAGGTCACATTAGTCTATGAAGGACCTGTATCAACGATTTCATTACGAACCAAATGGAACAGCGTAATTCTCTCGACATACCGGCCAAAAGGCCATATACATTTTTAGTATCTTGGTTAGCTGAATACTCCATTGTTAAATAGTCCAAAGAGGTTTCCAAAGAAAAAGGGCAATTCTTGACACACGCTCAA
Source organism: Mucor piriformis (assembly GCA_943193625.1). NCBI lineage: Eukaryota > Fungi > Mucoromycota > Mucoromycetes > Mucorales > Mucoraceae > Mucor > Mucor piriformis. The sequence continues at coordinate 1,400,883 of OW971871.1, read as the reverse complement.
TTTACTGACTTTTTAAGAAAAATTGCGCACTTGTGAGAGGCTAATTTGCCCAGATAACTATTTGAAATATAAATTGACCAGCTTTCACTAATAGGTTGGCCAATATTTTGAATTCTTATAGTAACAAAGGATTATCTACAAAAATGAGTATCTCTTATGAAGACGGAAAAATAACTCTTTTAAAAACCACGAAAATGCATAGAAGTAAAAAAGCATTGGTTTTGTGAACATCTGGTTTTTTTTATTTATGAGAAAATACCTATAATTTAATTTTCCAAATTGTTATTCATATAAGTATTGTTTTATTTACAATTACAACTATTTAACGCATGTTTTTGATTTTTTTGTTGTTTTTCTTAGGGACCACAGGTGTGTACCTAGGGTACCAATGGATCGGGCAGCCCTGCTGTCCCTATGCACACACCTGTGGTCACTAAAGAAAACATGTGGGAGATATTGAACACGCCTATGGCATTTAGTATAATTATAAAAAGTGAAATTAATTAATTTATTCCTCATCAGAAGAGGGCTAAATAGTTATCAAATCAACAGCTGTGTGGTATAGGATTATGTAAAGCTTACAAAGCAAAGAAATAAATCAATAATAGAAATTAATCAATAATCCAGGTAATTAGCACATGATAAACAAGACTAATATAAATATATGAAGATATAAAAAATCTTCATCTTTTTCTTTTTTTTTGCAAATCTCAGATTTACCGCAGGCTAATCCAGCAATGATTTTTAAGAAGGGTCACTATATATGCAAACCGGCTTGTTGTAAGCATCTTCAACAACTTAGGGACCACAGGTGTTTTTCTTAGGGACCACAGGTGTTTTTCTTGGAGACCACAGGTGTTTTTCTTGGAGACCACAGGTGTTTTTCTTGGAGACCACAGGTGTTTTTCTTCGGGACCAGCCTGCTTGATTTAACGCACCTGAATGTCCTCAAGAAAAACAAAATAAATTAACTCCAGTTTTGTAGTTGATCTTGCGAAAAACATTATAAATGTAATACCAAGACATCATGCCCACGTAAACCAATTAAAAAATGATGGATATCATATTATTGGTTATTGTAGAAAATCAAAAACACCAAGTGACAATCGAGCAGCTCTATTACAAAGAATGGTGAATATATTACGTCAAAGGTCACTTGTAGACAAAGTTTTCGTATCATCTTACAGCAACGTAAAACAAGGTTTTTATAAACGAGATTTAAACGATCAAGATACTTTATTATCAAAATTAGATCAAGTTAATGGAAATACTCAAAGTAAAAAACTAGATAAAAACATGATCAATCAAATTTTGAAAAAGAAATTTTTCTTTAAACTTTTTAGCTTTTATTCAAGACAATGATAAAGTTTGTGTGGTGGCGTTAGATTATGCAGGATTCACCACCAATATGAATGATTTAAAAATTATTTTAAGGCAAGTAAGCAAATGATATGAAATCTGAAATAAAAATTGAACAAATAATCTTGTAGGGACTATGCCAAAATGCAAAAAATTATCATTGACTTATATTTCTACGAAAATCAATTTAAAGTTTTCGACAGAGATCAATTGTTAAATAATGTGGAAGAGTTGAGATTATTCAACTGTCGTCCTAATTACAAACAACGAAGCAAATAGGCGACTTACTGATTTTAAAGTTATAAGGGCTATTATCGACGTCAATGAATACACACCTTATTAAAACTTTTATTTATTGAATTAAAGAGTTTTCTATCAAAAATAAACTAGTGTTGTATCTCTTATATTTTAAAGGTTCAGAATCTATTCTCTCGTTGCAAAGTAGTATAGGTTGCAATGGATTCTTGTCGTAGCAAATGTCGACATCTTCAAAACTTTCAATTCTTTTCAAAAGCTTTTTCACGTTAGATTCTGTGTGTTTATGGCAAAAGAAAATACATATTGCCTGTTCTCTGGCTATATTTTTGACCAATAGTTAGCAGCTAATGTTGGTTGAAGTTGATGATAACTAGAATAAAAACCGTCCCTTGAAAAAATTAAACAGTCCATTGGCTCTCATAAACCCGCCCTTTGACAAAAATTTATTACCCGCCCTTTTTTTTTGGTGAAATACACACAAAACAATATAAAAAATAATTAATATTGGCTCGGCCAATAATACAAAACACATAAACTTGCATATCAATACCATTCAACCAGTAAGAAACTCAATATCATAAAGGATAAGGACAATGAATGATTTGACTTTCTTTTTTCATTACTAGTAGTTTTCGTTACTGGCTCAAAAGAGGGAGGAAAGTACAGTTGCTCTTCAATACGCTCTTGGTCATCTTCACATGCTGCATCTAAATATCTGATTGTATCTTTGATTGCTCTTGCTGAATTATATCCAATCTTCAAGGCACGAACCGCCCTTTGGCGCTGGAACGACTGTATTGAAATAGTCACGTAAATTGGTAGTGTACCAAACTTTTGAGATGATTCGCTTTTAACCTCTAAAGCTAAAGATTCAATTTCTCTTTTACAATTTTAAAGGGAAGTTACCACACACGATCAAAAGAAAACACCCTTGTACGACTCTCTGTATCCCACGTCCCTTTGTTGACAGTAGAGCTAAAAAAATATAAGGGAAGAGCCCCGCTGTTCAACGTTTCACATACATCGTCCGTAAGATGCTTTCCATGAAGGCTGACAACCAACAAAAAAAAGATGAAAGCCAATGGCTCGGTGAGGATATGGCTGTTGTCAGATGCGTGCACAGATTGCGGAGGAAACATGGTTTTTAAAAACTTTCACCCAGAGCACGTACAGATAGTCACTCTCGGTATAGTTGGCTGGCGTGTTTTTGATGAGCATTAAGGGGTAGTCTCTGAGAAGTTTGAGAGAATGCTTGACTAGCTTATATGCAAAAACCTCCTCAGCGCGTTCCGCCTGGTCTTTTAACGCTTTTGTGTACGCTAACGCACTAGTCATGTCTCCCTCGGACTGGTAGCAATTTATTACAATGCAGATTGTATCAAGGACTTGTTTACTCAAGCAGTTTGATTGCAACTTCAAGAAAGAAAATCGCTCGAGAAGCTCGTGCCATTGTTTTAGACTGAAGAGCCGTTGCTGAGAGTTTAGCGACTGATCGCAAAGATCTAAAATAGAAGATAGACCATTTGCCATGACCTTCCTGTCGTCAACGGGACACTTTTTAAGATTTTGGGCATATCTTCGTGGATCTTTACAGCTTCCCTTTTGATAACAGTTCCAACAGAAAGAGAGACATATACATCGTCATGCTCGATAAGTTTATCTTGCGTATCATCGTTGTCAACTTCTTGCGGAGCACCATCATCCTCAGTCTGTCTACTATTACCAGCTATTTAAGCGTGGCTACCAGCTATTCAAGCGGGGCCACCAGCTATTTAAGCCTAGGCTTTTTTTTATTGCAGCTTGCTGTTGAAGTGTTCCAATTGCTTCTTCTTCCAGTAAACTTCCTGCAACAGATGCATTATACTTTCTTTTGAGGGAGATTGATTTGATGTTGGTTGAATACTCTGCCCAGAATTGATCCAGTAATTCGTCTTTTTTAGATGATTGTTTTACAAGAGCTTTCACTCTTGAGGAAATGAGCTTGTAATGAGCGAGTTGAATCGAATAACATCTAAAAATTTTTTTAAAAAGACCCCATAGCACTTCTCTTGCTATATAATGGATTCGCTTGCAGCAAATGCTGGCAAAAGTCTTGTGCTGACCACTGAGTACAGGTTTTTGATATCCAATAGTCTAAGCAACTTCAATTATTAATTCTTTAGGGCTATTTTTGCTGCCTTTCTTACTTGGTACGTGAAGCTTTGGCTTTAAATTTTCCCAATTAGACATTGATGAGTAAACATTAAAACGCTAAAATATTGAAAGAGTTCTCAAAATGATATAATGCCGCCAGCCGCAACTTGGGAATTTGCAAAACCGCCATTTGGGCTTTAAAAAGCCGCTGATTGTAACCGACAATATCCACCAGCCGGACTGTATCAAGAAAAAACCAGGAAGCTTCAAAACACGTCAAAACAGCCAATGAAATACCCGCAATTATTATGGTTCCGAATCGTGCTGGCTCCAACTACTCCATTAGAAATATCATTGTAAAAATTTTCAGGGTTTGATTATTGTCACAACTCTTAGCAAGGGTAACACATACTACAGAACGAAGACTTTTTTATGCTTTGTTTCAAATCAATGCAGCGTATATAAATAAAGTTCATTAACGTCTATTCGCATATCACAAAGCTTTAAATGATGGTAATGTAAAAATAGAAAATTATGATAGTCAACGCATGAATTTGTAAATAATGCTTTACCCCAAGTCTGCAGGACCCTTTAATATGCAGTGCGGTAGACGAGATGATGGCTTTACCGTCAATGCACTTCTCAACTAGTTTGTGTATACGTTTTTATTGGGTTTATATTTGATTTGACATTAGATAAGCTTGGCTTGTCAACATTTACAATGTACATTAATGCGTTGTGGATAGTTTCAATACACCTACGCATCTTTTACGATGACGAGATAAAAAAAACAAAAACAAAAAGAAGGAGGGGAGAAGGGAGATGTATTTTATACATGTAAACAAAAGCAAAAAAGGCCACGTCTTAAAATTATCAAGGCTATTTACAATCTCAAAAAGATATTTTATACGGGGTTATCTAAATCTTGGTGATATCGATTAGGTGCTCCTCTACCTCTATTATTGGTATATCCTCCTCTGTGTGGTCTTCCTCTAGGATTATATGGATGGCTATTACTCATGTTATTATTATTATTAAGGTATCCACGTTGTTGATGTGATCTATTATTATTGTCTAATTGACGAGGTATACGATTTGATTGTTGTTGCTGATTGGATCTATATGCTGGTGGTTGGTGATGTTCAATTTCGGACATATTAGGCTTCTCTACAAATTGAAAAGTATCTTGTCCAACTCGTTTTAGTTTGCATGATTTAATTGTTGAAATAAATAATCGACCCTGTCGCAGCTTATTATCTCTACATACAATATATTTAGTTTAATGTAACAACAAAATATTTCATCCTTATACTTACACGCCAGATATTCTAAGAATATCACCACTCTTAATATCTTTTCCCATCTCTCCCCATACACTCAATATAATTGACCCTGTTCTGTCTGCTACCAAGAATCTATAAATCATATCTCCTTCACGGGTCGAGACTGGCTCACCATCTTTTTTGGGGTTTCGTAAGTTGAGATTGAACAAGAAAAAAACTTGTATATTTACCTTTTTGTAGTACAATAACTTCGCAATCGAAATTTCTAGACACGGGACTCATATCTTTTATTAATAACATATTTGTCCTCTGATTGGTTGGTTGTTCCATATTCATTTTATTTGTATTTTTTAGATGTCCATGCAAAAATAAAAAATAGAAAAAAGGAGGGATGGAGAAAAATAAATAAAACAATTTATACTTTTTTTTAAATCATTAATGTGACTCGAGTATTTCATGTCACAAAAAAAAAAGAGTTTACGCAGTGACTTTCCAAAAGGCAGCATGACGGTATAAATACAGTATTTGATCTCTCGTACGAGGGCCAGTATAACTCATGATGGCATAAGCAATGGGTGATTTTCTTCGCAAAAGAACAACAAATACAAGTACCAATATCAAAAAATTAAAAAACGTATGTCTTGCGACCGATTTGAGTAACCAAAGCCCACGCCAGCGTAAAAACGATATACGATGGCTGTCTCTTCTCGAATGGCCAATTTCTTGGCAAAGTACTGCTACTTCTATCTGCAAACTTTGTAATGCTTTGCTTGTAGAAGACCTGCTGTATTTTTTAGTGGGGTTTCTATAAGGGTGTCGGCTTGGTGTGGATAAATATAACGACGATGTGGCTGTTGCAACTTCATTATCATAATCTTGCTCGTCTTGTTGTGGTGATTTTTGATAGAATCTTGGCGTTAGTTCGGGTGTCATGGGGAATTCGCTTGGACTGGAATAACAGGATTTCTGCTGTTCAGAAAGTAGTTGCTCGGACATGATTCGACCCAAATAGTATTCTTCCTTTTCCTGTTCATTTGTGTCCCATTGAACTAGATCCTCTTCTAATAGTGTAACATATAAAACATGAGCAAAAAAAAAGCCTGTGAAACATTTTATATTTACCTTGATCCACATTTGTGTCTTGAACTTCTTGCAAGTAATCCAATGATTCAATCAAACTTGCTGTTAATTCAGAGTCAGGATAACGCTCTAAAAACTGGTTTTACAAGTAAATAGCTACATGTCAATTGTGTACTCCATTAGTTACCTCTGTTAATAAATCAACGAGTGCATGAATGTACATGGTTTGAGCATCAATTGGGCTTATTCCTCGAAGTCTATCCCAAGCTTTCCTACAAAACTCTTCTTGTGAAAATGCAATTTGTATCTAGCATTTTTTTTCTCTAACCATTTTGCATATTGAACAATATTCCTTGATGAAGGTTTTAATAACATACAGTCTCCAGCAAGTGTTTGCTTGTAAAGTCCATAGAGATTTAATCGGTCTGATATTGAAGGCTGAAACGCTCCTCCGCTTTCTGTTGGTAAACACCGGACTACTGCCAGTGCTCGGCAGAATCGCACTTGTGCGATATATAATGAAGCTGAAGTTGTCATGAGTTTTGTCAACGTAATGAATGCATTGAGAAAAAAAAGAAAAGAAAACATAAGCACTTCATAAAAGAGATGGTGTATTATCCTGGGCTTTACACGTGATAAGTAAATAGTGATATAGAGCGTGCTATCCCAAAGTAGATGAAACGGAAACTTTTGGGGGCTAACCACTACTTTAAGGAAAGACATATGTTTACTTGGTATGTAAGCAGTATTTTATGTACACGTGAACCGAACAGGTGTGTTGTAGATTCTTGCTATGATACATTCCGTGATAATTATTGCGACCTCCCACCCCACCCTCAGAAACTGAAAAACAAAGCAGTGCTACGAGTAGATGCCAGGAAGTGCTTAAAATATAATGGCTCCTAAGACATATGGCCATGCAAATATAATTTTCAGATTTTGTAACGTAAGCCGGTGGTCTCTCTACTTTTATTCTCTCTTTTTTATTACAGTGATTATGTTTTCGTGTTCCAAGTCGTAAATAGTTTAAATCGTGTTAACTGAAATACTATGAACTTTAGACAAATTATTCATCACAGACCAGTGTATTGGCTGTTCAAAAACCTATTGATGTTGCATTAACCGTGTTTTTAAGCAGTTATTGACTTCTACGCTACCATAACGGTCATTTATAGCAGAAAAAATCACCTCGTTGGGACCAAAATGATGCCTGAAAGAGATCTACAATACATATATTAGTTGCGTATCATAGAAGAAAAATATGAACATTCTATGCAGGCCAGTCATTCATCAGAAAAAAGTGAGATGTTATATAACCGAATGTAATATGCTATTGTATTCAGGTGCAAAATTCAATTTTTATTACGGAGAATAACACCACTTCGGAGTCCTAAACGAAGGCAACAAGGATTGTGTTAGACATGACATACAGTGTTTTAGTCTAAAATGAGACGATTTAAAAAAAAAATTAGACACTGCATAAAATAAATGAGATAATTACAGATTTTTTTGGAGACAAGTGAACAAAATATAAAAGACAACTGACTTTTTTTTTGTAGACACAAGCCAAAAAAAAGTAGATGGAAAGACAAAGACTTACCCTGTATCGTGGATTAATGTAGCGGTAACTACAAAGGATGTGTTAGTTTTTTAGTGGGACGGCTACTACTAGGTAATGCAATCCCCTTTCTTTTGGGAGCTGTCTTCAGTCTGCAAAATCTTTCTGGTCTTTTGCCATTTTCGCGCAGCTCAAAAAGAATATGTCGGAAATTCAATGTAGCAGCCATATCACGATTCCAAAGACGATGGAAAAGAGTCTTGTCAGAGGTCATGAACTCCAAACATTTTTGGTTTTTGCACCTAAACTTTTAGTTTTCTTTTTTTGATTTTCACATAAAAAAACTTAACCTTAAAAGGCCATGACATGTAACAATGGGATACTTTTCTCTTTGAAAAGGTCTAGGGTTCGGTACTTTTTTGAATTTTTCGAGCTCGCCGTTTTCACAGGCAGGACAAAGACTAGAAGTTTTGAATTTTTCGAGCTCGCCGTTTTCACAGGCAGGACAAAGACTAGAAGTTTTGAACTCGTCAAATAAATACACCTGGAAGCCTTCTTTTGCTAGCATTCTTCTCATTCCGATACCTTTAATGGGCTCATGGAACTTCACATTTACGGCAGACCAGTTACCGATTATTATCACTGTATCATCCCCAAACTTGGATCGAAGATTTCTGGCTAGCCGTTTGTCTGATTGCTGCTGATTTATGTAACTTGAAAGTTTCATTTTTCGGAACGGTAAACAATAATTTCCCGGTTTTCTGCAGCAGGTACATCTTCATTTGAATAATAGTTTCTCAAGACCGGTGTGACATTGGCTCTCTCCTGAAGGTATTGAACAAACTTATCTCCATTGACTGTTGAAGATTTATGATTCGACAACGACAATTCGGCAGCTATAACTTCATCGGGCTTTAATCTTTCACGGAGTTTCTTGAATTTTCGGGATTTAATTTCAATAGCTCTTGGTTACTAGTGTATCTGTACGTTCTTTTATTTTCCATAGTGCTTTCCTCGTGCATGCAATAGAGGATGTCGCGACGACCAGGATCAACCAACACACACTAGACAACACTAGACAACAGCTCTTCTTTTTCCAACTTATCAACATACTGGAATTCCTCTTCGACTTCCTTTGTTTTTCTATTAGCTCCACCACTACCACCTTTCTTTGTGTCAAGATTTTGCTTCAATATAGACACACCAATACCATCAGTAAATAGCATGCCTCTATACCTCATTGCTTTTCTTTCACCTTGTGGCTTCATTGCTTTTTTTGTAGAATCAAGGACAGTTCCCCATACTACTTCTTTGTCCAAATGACTGATAACAGGATTCTTCAAAATTTGGGTGTTTAAAATAAGAGTATCGATTGTCATATAGGGCGGTATGAATTTTTTCTCAACGGAAAGCAGTTGAAAGATTTGCCTTGAAGGATTTCACACATACTTGAAAGTTTATAATAAGTTTTAAATGCTTCAGGGTGTTTGCTTTACAGTCATAGTAGATAGAGTCTTTGGTAAACTGATAATCTTTAGGATAAGCGCTAAAGAGGTTGCGAATCATATCGACATCATGGGAAGATAAAAATTCTTTTGGTAGGCCATCGATTTTTCCAGAAGAAATCATCGTTTTGATTTTACTACATTGATCAACAATAGCCTTTACTGCCTCCATCACTTCTTTTTCCGAGTTCCCTTTCTTCTTCATTTCAATTTGTGATGTCTCTATTCGTTCATTCTTTTTCAAAAGTATGTTTAAGAACATACGTAGCTTGTTTCCGAATTGTAAAGAGATTCCGTTCAGGTACGCTGTACTTATTTTTGTTACTTCATACGAGGCTATTTGATGTGCATATTTCAAGTTGATTGGCTCATATGAACTATGTTGAAAATATAATTCTCGATGTTTGTTGATAAGTTCTGAGTAGATGGCTGACTTTGTGGACTTTGTTTGTCTAGTTGGTTTATAGCTGTGAAGAAGTGATAGAAAGACTTCTCTGTAAAAGTCAACATTGGCAAAATCCTCAAGGGCAAAGCCAGGATCATTTTCCAGCTCTTGAATGAAGATGTACTTCAAAAAGGCAAATGTATGCGTTACAATAGTATGAACAGTGGATACAAGTGTCCTGAGTAGCGGAACATACTGTGGCTTCCACCCAATACCAGTGATTGAGCTTTTAACTGCTATGATTTTTAGAGGAGGTTCCATAATGAAAAGGAAGAAAAAAAATGAATTGACATCATTTCTTTTATTTATATCATTGTCTTATGTGATTTATTTCATTTAAATCATTGTTTTATGTGATTTCTTTTATTTATATCATTGTTTTATGTGATTTCTTTTATTTACATCATTGTTTTATGTGATTTATTTTAAAAAATTGTTTTGGCTTGTGCCTACAAAAAAACACCCTTCAGTCTAACTTATTCTCCAAAACAATCTTTAATCGTCTCATTTATTTTATGCGGTGTCTAATTTATTTTTTTAAATCGTCTCATTTTAGATTAAAACACTGTATAACTATTTTTTCGGAATCGACAAAACCCACAACCCTGACTATATCAGCAACTTTTGGGGAAATATTCGAAATCCGTCACATAATTTTCTTTAATTGCGCAATAAATTGATAGATAGTAATGATAAACCGCTTCTCATTTTGCTGCACCTCGCTTGGTTAGGGTAATTCCATAGTAATTACAAAGTCTTTGTATAAACAAAGAGAAATCCCGTTTCTTTTTTTATTTATATGGAATAATAAAGAGTTTGTAAAGCAGAAGGTATACATAATGATGCAATTTATAGTTTGGCAGTAGGGTTGACGGCCTTGAAGACATTGTCGAGCTTCATAGCAAGCATGATTTGACCTTTGACCTTAAGCTTACCACTCATGTATGCCTTTTGACCTATAAAATGAATGAGACAATTTGATTTTTTCATCACAATAATTATGTAAGCTTACCGTTTAATTTGCCAGTGGCCAAGTCAACAAAGTCAGCATCCTTCAAGGATAAAATAGCATTAGCTTTGACACTACCCTTACCACGGACAACCTTTCCTTCCTTCTTGACATCAACAGTAAAAACTTCTTCCTTTCCTTCAGAATTCTTGATTACAAATTGGAAAACACCGTTTACTTGCTTGATCATCTTTGCTCTTTCTTTGTCGCTAAAACCTTCAAAGGCTCTGTTCAATTCGGCAATGAGTTCGGAGCTCTTGAAACCAGGGACAATAATATCAGACATTTTTTAATACAAAAAAATTTAATAAAAAGAATAAATGTAAATTACTATTTTTTGGTTTTTATACAGTTTTTAAAATATAATCGTTGTCATCCTGATCTTTACAAAAACAGTGAAGAACCGTCACGGCTTTTCAAGCTATCAGAAAGTTTTACCGCAAACTCCTTTTAGTGTAGCACAATGCTCTTATTTAGAAAAATTTAGGTTACGTAATATCGTTCTTCCTTACTGAAGCCATAAGCTTTAATTTCAATACTCACATTTCTTTTACCCCACACATGTATGTCATCTATCACATGCTTTTCTCCTTTTATGTCAAAACAGTTAATAAGTTTGCTAGATTTTGGCTCTCTGGTTATGAGTGTGTCCAATCAAAAGTCTTCAAATACTAAAAGTAGAGTGAGTGCTGCTAATTTTATTTGATCCTCATTGTGTTCCCTCTCTTAGTACCAACTAAATGTTTATTTAATTCTTCATACTATTATTGCAGACATATCATCACCTTATATACCAAGTAAATCATTATACTATTATCATTTAAGTTATTCCTGTTTGCCTTATTCTCCTCCATTGTATTCTATCCATTTGTATTTAAAAGTATACATCTTCGATAGTCCAATCTGAAGTTTTACTGTCAATCAGCCTTAATCCAATAAATAAATAAGAATAAGGTTGACTACTATATAGTCTGATGCTCACTAAATATTGTTTAATCATAACAATCGTACTTCAAATCTATTTAAATCCTACTAGCGTTGTAATACTGTATAAGCCTTACAGTAGTTTCTGGTCATTACACTCAAAAAACGCCAGGTACAAAGAATGGCTGAAATTTAAATTAAACACAACAGGAGCTTTTGACAGATATCATTGATCTTTTATTGACGCTAAAAGCAAAGTGTACAGCTATACACCATGGAAGCTCGGCTGTCTTCCCCTTTATATTCCTTTAGCCAAAAATAAGATTTTTCTGGTCGGGCTAACTACTGCCGTCCTATTTCAGTAGACAGCACAGATATATACCTGCTAGAGGTTTTTTGGATGCCCATCAACTAATAATTATGCCTAGATAGTTTCATCACTGGTAACGACATTATAAAACGTAAGATACTGGAAGGTGCTCGAAGCCATCTAGACGAAGATGATACCAGTGTCGGGCTTTGCTTAGATTAGTCGAAAGCTTTCGACAGAGTTTCTGTGTATTGGCCATCTATAATACTTGATCACTATGAATCCCGCTCAAGGTGGTTAAAAACTTCCTTTACTAATTGGGCACTGTAAGACACCGTTTATTTGAAGTTTGAGTTTTAGAAGTCCAAGTCTTCAAAGCTTTATAAGCTAAAGAAAAATGAGAGATATCTACTTCTTTTAATACTCTTAATTGTTCCGTTGTAAAAGATAATCTTGACGTGAAAACTCATTAGTTAGAGAGTTGTTGGTTAGGTTTCTTCATAAATGTTTCATGTCAATATATCCGTATTCGGTTCAAGAAACTACTACTCATATGCTTTTTACTTGTCCCACCAATCATGAGCTTTGCCTTAATTTCTTCCACTTGTTCTTCAATTCCCCCCATTAAATGTTAACCAATACCAGCTACTTGACTCAGATCTCCAGGTCAACACCTTTGATATCATAGCAGCAATCTTATCCTCGATATGGCGAGCATATTGGCGCCTACACTTTGAATCTGCATCTATAGACAACCAAAAGGTTATAGACTCTGCCATTAAAGGTATTCGTAAAATCTCAGCCTTCCATTTACTGTCTCAATAATTAGTCTAACCCTAGACAAGTCAATGTACCCTCACAATTGATCTATTATTTTTAAATAAGTTTATTTTTACCCACATATCTTTTAATAAATCTTCATCCATACAAAAAAAAAAAAAAAAAAAAAAAAAAAACTTCGACTACTAGTATAAATGGGAGCTAGGTGAATTCATTGAGATACCAGACTGTTTGGAATCTCTGGGATTAGTGAATTTTTTCGTCGAGGAGGAACCCAAGTTACTTTGGGTGCTTTGATAGGTAAATCCTTAATACGTTTGTTATATTAATTGCCTTTGACTGAGATGCCCTTGGAGATGTTGGTGGACTTGAGACAATCAAATTCATTGTTGAGTTTAATGACTTCATCACGGAAGCATAGCAGTTGAACGACGGTACGGAGGTATTCCTGATAATTTTAGCGACGATCATCGATGTGGACATGGTGTGCTTCATTGCCAACATAAAGACCATTCGCAGGTAGAGATAAAGACAAAATGGTCATTTCAAACCCACAGAACTGGATAGAATAAATAGTATCTACATCGTGCGCATCTTGTAGAAAGTCATCGATGATAACCTTGCTCTATGAAAATATTTTACATCTGTCAGATTGATACTTGAAGGAGCCAGGGGTCGTTCTTTGCTGCTTCTGCTACTGATACGTCATTTTCTTCGTTGTATCGCTGAACTAAGTTATCATTCAGAACTCTCATGTCAATCTTGAAGTTGCTATCAATGCCAACGAACTTCATCGTCAATAGAGTATCTCCCCATTTCAATCTCAAGCCAGTGCCAAGGAACAGTCTTTCCATCACTGGTACCTAGAACTATACGATGAAGTCCCACTCTTATTTGTCAATACTGTTATCAAACAGATAATCATGGTGTTTGTTCAAAATCAGAAGTGAGTGGTAAAAGTAGAGACAAAAGTCAACGTCCCGAAATGACTCGTCTAATTCAGGGTTGTGCTGCTTTTGTAAAAAAGATGACCTCCTTAAACATCCATGTCTAGTTTCTACTGGCTGATCTCTTGTGCTGAAAAGCTTTAAAAACTGGTTTCAAAGAGTCATTTAAAGTTTCATAGCAGCCAACATCAAGCAACTTCAAAATGAACTTGGTGACATCAGCGTGGGTCCCGGGAAGAGTTATCTTTTCTTTTTAACAACTTTTTTGTAGACCTTGAAATCTGTTTAGTAAGAGAAAAGGTCTAAGGGAAAGAATAATTTTCTCGCCTAGTCGTACTCATAACCGCAGCAGTTCTCCAAGATAAAAAGCCTCTAGTTGATAGGACAGTGTAGATAAGGGAAGTTGGCAAAATAGATCCGTGACTTCGGGATAAGGATTAGCTCTAAGGGTTGGGTAGATATGGACCTTTGGTATGGGAGAGTTTAAAGTATCTTGTAGTGGCCCTCACGGGTTGCTGCGTTTCGCCTGGAGCTTTTCGTTAACCGGAGGAGCCCAATTAACGCTTAACAACCAACTTAGAACTGGTAAGGACAAGGGGAATCTGACTGTCTAATTAAAACATAGCATTGCGATGGCCAGAAAGTGGTGTTGACGCAATGTGATTTCTGCCCACATAAGCATAATCCTTCTCAACAACCTATAAATGCATTTTTTGTGTGAGTATATGCATATTCAAGTTCAGAATACAAGTGTAATCGCATACTTTTGTTGCTGCCGCTACCTGAGAAAGGTGTTCTTGCTCTTTGATCAGCTTCATTACGTTCTTTTCTTTTCTTTGCACCTTTTTCAACATTTCTTCTTCCATGTCTAATGCAATAAATAAATCCTGTAGTTCACGTCGTCGCTTATTTGAATGGGCGATTTTCTGTTGATTCACGCTCTGAACGAATGTAGATATTCATCAGTCAACCGCATAACATAGAGCAATTGTCTTCATAAATATTCTCACTGATTCTCCCGATTCATTATCGTTGTTTTCTTGATTTATATTGCCTGGCACTGACATAGCGAGTAACACTGAGTTATTGAAAAACGTTGTGTTTCTGAGTTTTTTTTTTCTTGTTTAAATATTCTGTGGAAATTATTCATTCTCAGTAAAGGATACTTTTAGCATCGAAAAAGAGGATTATCTTTGGGGCTAATCCGAAGTGTGTAAATTTATTAGTTCAGGTTACAAGAGCTTTAGTCAAGACTTGTGTAATATATTTGTGGAATCCTCTTGAATAAAGAGCACGTTATTAGCATGATACAGTATTTGACCGCAGGATATCATATTAAGGTTCAAACCCAAATGCTTGACCTCTTACTAAACAGGTTTGCATTTATTTCCCTCTCTTTAGCGGAATTATACACATGTTGTTCAGATACATAAAAAGAGAATACTTCAACCATCATCTATTACAGGCCAATTGGTACACTTTCCATATATTACTTGAAATATGAGTTAATTCTAACCATTATAAAAATAGCCTTCCTATAAATACATTCTATTATGCGAAATTTTTAATTTTTGCTAAAACATGAAAAAACATACATAAAAAGACACACATTGGAAAGCATTGATGTTTTATTAAAATATGCAACTGATGATGACTATGAAGATATGTTGGTTGTATTTGTAACAATGCTGGAGGTAGATTCTCTCTTTCCTTCCTTCACAAGCGAGTGAGAACGTATACGGTTTATAGCTTTCACGGCACTGATAGCACTTTTGAAAGTACGACGTGCATTGAAGTTTTCGCGCATAGTGTCCAAAAGATCGATATCTTTAGCCTGTTTACCAGTCATCCAAACATGGTTTAAAGCTTCTGTAGCTGTTGGTCTATCTTTTGGATTCAACGCAAGACAGCTTCTAATAAACGCACGGGCTACAAAACATTGGAGATTAAGTATTATCGCTTGTAACGCGATTAATCAGTAATTACCGTCAGGAGATACGTTCTTCCAGTATCTCTCATGGAACTCATAGCGAGCATGTATAATATCGTCCATAAGTTCCATGTTGTCTTCACCTTGGAAAGGTTGATAACCACAAAGAACTGTGTATGTAATCACACTAAGCTATTATTAATTTTAAAAAGCGATCCTATTGTTTTTTGTCTTACCCGACACCCCAAACGTCAACAGGGAAGCTGTAAGGTTTTTTTAAAAGCACTTCAGGAGCTAGTTTTTTTTTCGATTTAGTAACAATGCAGCAAGAACAAGTGATATACTTTACCAACATAGCCAGGTGATCCACACACTGTCTTTAAACTTGCGCCAACATCATTGACGATTTTGGCAATACTGTTAATCTGGTTAGTATGTGTAACTACTGACAAATATCTGTTTTAGTTTACCCAAAATCACAAATAACGAGTTCTGCGTTAGCCTCTAGAGTCTTGAACAGGAGATTTTCTGGCTTCATGTCTAAAATCGATAATTAGAAAAGATAGAGGGTTTCTGCTGATGTCAAATAACGTTTTTACCTCTGTGGACAATGTTCTTTTGATGAAGATATTCTAAGCCTCTGAGAACAGAGCTCATGATTTGAATGGCATCCTTTTCAGTGAATTTGCCTCTCTCAAACAGTCTCTCAAACAATTCACCACCAGTGGCTCTAAATAAATTGTTACTATCGGGAATTCCTGCGAGTATAAAATACATGCAAATTTACAATTCGAAAACTAAATAGAACTTTTCACTGAAAAATAAGAGGAAACATTAGAAAAGACAAGATAATAGAAAATCATTCTAGCTTTACCGAGATTCAAACCAGTCATAAAAGCCAATGACATTGGAATGGGAAAGACCTTCTAGCATAGCCATTTCCGAATAGACCATGTCAAAATGACCTTTTACCTTTGATTTCGGAATGATCTTTATGGCCACTTCTTTATTATCCTCGATGCGAGTGGCCTTTTTCACATAGCCGTAAGATCCACTGCCTTTATAAGTTGTTTGTGTGTGTGTGTATGCGTGTGTGGGTAATAGGAAATAAATCCAATTTAATAGAAGTCTTTACCTAATTCTTCACCAAAGTTATACTTCTTTTTTCGTTCATAAGAGTCAGGCTTTGGCCCACCATGAACTAAATTATCAAGAGACTTAATCAAGCCCATTATACAAAAATAAGATAGGAAACAGAAGAAAGAGAAAATTAGATTCGATTAGCTATATTTTAGCTTTTGTAAAAATAGTTTGGAACTGCGCTTTATCATGGTTCATAGCTTCTTTTGATTAAACTTGTGAATCAGAAACCAAGCTTGAATGGTGCGTGTTATAAATGTAAATATAGAAGAAACGTATTGCAATTAATATTTATTCATGTGCATAATGCAAAAATGTAGTCTATTGCATTTGTGTGCCTCCAGTTTGGTGCCAAAGGCTGGGCTTTTTTTTTTCATTCTTGACTGCTAAAACGTTTTTTACTTCTTTCCCCAAAACTTTTTGAAAAAAATGCAGATTAAGACCATTAGAGCTGCTTTGATTACGAATTATGAGGTGTTGAGACTGTTGGAAGAAAGTCAGGAAGCTCAAAAACAAGTACAAATAGCAGATCCCTCAGTAGAATACCCAGAACATTTAAGAACTGTTCAGTTTGAAGTAACAATAAGCCTAGATCTCCCATTCAACCCTTATTAACTCTCTCTATTTTGAATAGTTGACAGAATACCTGAAGGAAACACCATGCAGCACACAAACACCCGAGCAAGTCACTAGTTTTTTAAATGCACTATCAAAATTTTCACTGACACGAGCAGAAAAATTACAAATGTTGAATTTGAGACCTAAAAGCACGGTTGAGGTGTACTTGGTAAATATTACATAATCCTTGGGTCTAAGCTCTTGTTTTTAACCCTTTTTGCTAGATTATCGAAGAGTGCGAAGAGCGATTTACGGAAGATGATTTAGACGAGATGCTTAATTCAATCCTTGTTTGTTTACCAAGAGATGATGATATAGTCGAGGAGGAAGAGGAGGAGGGCGAGGAAGAAGAGGGCGAGGAAGAAGAGGGCGAGGATGAAGAGGCAATGGAAGAAGACGAGTAATGCTTATGTGTAAAATAAAATAAAAAAAGGTGTACTACGTGACACATCTTGTAATAAAAACTGTTAATTCCGTTTCTTTTTCTTTTCTCCTTTTTTTTTCTTTTTCCCTTACTTTTTATAAAACATGGAACTATCCACCTCCCCAAAGACGCCAAAACGACAAGAAACGCTAGGGCCTATGACCCCTATTCAAGACTGGGAAGTCGAAAGGGCCACTGTAATATCTATTATCACGTCCTTCGTACATCTCTGTATTAACACAACACGCTCTTTTTAGGTTGTAATTGAAGCGAAAAGCTATCGTGAAAAGGCAGAAAGATTAGAAAAGCAGTTGGAAACAGATCGTCAAACATACGAGAAAAACACCGTTAGCGTAAGTCCCAAGCAATAATGATTTCAACGGGTCATATAATCTTTAAGATAGTTACTCCGGGAAGTTAAATTAAAAGAATCCTTCATGGAAAAGAAGTTAAAGGACGCCGAAGAGAGCTTAATGGATGATGTAATTTAGCCTTTTTTTTTATAAGGAGAAATATACCAACTATTTTTTTTTTTTTCATTTTTAGGTTTTAAAGTTACAGCGTAAATTGGATGACGAAAAAACTTTAAGACAAGAGGAAATTCAGACTATCCGGAACCAGCACGAATTAGCATTGGAGTCTGAGGACAAAAAATACCAGCGCAGACTAACTTCGCTTCAGGAAAGACTGAACGCCAAAGACAAGGAGTACGCTGAGTTGTTTGAAAGGGAAGAGGAAAACAATGACCCAGAAAAGGACCAAGAAAAGGACAAATTGATAGAGTCCTTGAATTTAGAACTTGCCAAGGAGAAAGAAGAAAATGCTCAGCTGCGGGAGTCCAATTCTGACTTATCTGCTACGATCACTGAGCTAAGTACTACGGCCACAACAGAAAACGAAGAACACATTCAGGTACACATATATAGACTTCCTGCAGGGCTCCCGGTTTATATACTAACTTTCTCTTCAGAACGTATCCAAAGAATTTGAACATCTTCAATCGTTTTGTAAATCAATTCAAAAGAAATTAGAGTCGTCCGAATCAACCTTGCACCAGTATCGTCAGCACCAAAAGGAATATATTGATAAAGTACAGGAATTGGAAAACGATCTGACTACAGCTAAAAAATTCTCACAGCAGCAAAAAAAGAGACTCAATCAAATAGTCTCAACCCACGATGATAATATCAAACAGCTTCAAGAGAAATTCGCTCATGAAGCTCAATTATCTCAAATGACCACACAAGCTCAATTCCAAAATCTTCAGTCCGAGCACACCGAAATAATACGCGAATTACGAGAGCAACATGAGACAGAAAAGGAAGTATGGCTCATTGAACAACAGTCCACCATTGACGAAATCCGTCGTGACGCCACCTTTGAAAGGGAAGAAGCCATCCGAGAATTAACAAGAGAGTGGAATGATAAACACGAGGACTTGAGTGCCTCTATGTCCAAAGATGCGATGGAAATCCAGACTCATTGGGAATCAAAGCTAGAGGAGGCCAAATCAAAATCCGTTTTACAGAAAACTCGTCTTTTAGGCGAGATCGAAGTTATTAAGGATCGTTTAGGAAAAGAAATTTACAGACGTAAACAAAATCAGGCTGCATTGGCTGAGGCCACAGAGAAGTTACATTCTCTGCAACTGAAGTTAGAATTATATCATAAGAAATCCGCTGATCTTTTAAAACAACGAGCTGTGATCGACAAGGAGTTGTCTCAGGTAAAAAAGATATTCGCTAAAATTAACTTGTTACTAATTGCTTTTCTTGTAATATGTAGTTAAAATCTCAGAACCGTACCTCTTACCGATTAGCCCATAACCTTTTATCCATCACGTCGCCTACATCCAACGTCGATTTCCATACTCCATTGCCAGATATTTTGCAAATGGCTATTCGCGATGTCACCATTATGAGTATTCATGGCCAAACTCACCAGGTACTAAGCTTATTCTATTCCTATTTTGTCATTCTCTAATCTTTTTTTGTTTAGAATTCCTCTTTTGATATCGACACCATACCAACATACGGTTTTTAATATTTCCCTCAAATAATCATACCCGACTCCCTCCCCTCGACCTTTTTGGTATTCTTTTTATGAATGAACTTATGTAAATGCTTGGCTTCTTTATAGCTAAATCCTATTAATATTGATAATAAAACTATTCTGTCTTAGTACAACACTTGCATTCATCCCTGCATCAGATATGAATCGCAATATTTAGAAGGCTGTGTTTTTATATGGTTCCTTTAAAAATGGCTAAATATTATCACCAGCTGAATTTATCCATCATCTGGTGCCCTGGAATGGACCAGGGCAATAAGGAGGCAATTTAACAGCCTTGATACCATCTCCAATCATGACTCTTTCATCTCTCTTATGAGACCTTTCTAGCTCTTTAATAACTATACAAGAGTTCCCAATGGTTCTCTACATTCTACGAATACATGTACTATTTAACTCAAAAGTGGCTCAACAACCTTTAACTCCCAAATACTAGTTGTTATATCCTTTATGCCTTGCTTGAAAGTGTTATGATTGGTATGTAAGATGGCACTTTTGGTACGATTGAACACATAAAGCTCCTGGGTAATTTTTTTTTTTTTTTTTTTTGCTTGAGAATGGCAAAATGGTAATACAAATGAATTAGTATCACCTGTCAAAGTAAAAACAGTTTTGATGGGCTTATCATTTATAGACTTGAGGATAATATCACGGTGTTGAAATCTTCCTATATCCGATCTTGAGACCCCACATGGTAGCGATGCCGAGCAATAATAAAGATTTATGTTGTGCCGTGGACGTATAGGTTGTCTTGAATAAACTATCACCATTGAAATGTCCCATATTTCTAATGCTTGTCGAGTAGAGACTTTAGCAGCAAATCATCTGTTGTTTTGCAATTGGGGCGTTTGTCATATTATATTGCACTGGTTATTCAATATTCTCCATATATTACCATAAGCCTTGTTTGTACTCGAACCACTAGTTGCCTTCACCAAATAAAAATTGATTGTTGACTCCTTTATTCTTAAACGGCTTCTCACTTTGTTGATTATAGCTAGGTGGTTAATGTCCATCGCTTGCTCTTGCTTATTACCATAGGCGGAAACCATAACTGTGTGGCGGCTTCGTTTAATAATTTCATACGCTTGTACCTTTTTCGCTCCTCACTCCTCAAAATGACAAGTACATATCGACCTATGTAAAAAGCAGTTGATAACCTGTCAATAAACATAACATTAGTAAAAGTAACAATTAATTTGCAAGCTTGAAAAGAATGACATCAAAGCACACGTTCTTAATGAACCCCTTGCTTGACCGAACAAGTAAACTCTTTTTATCATTTAGTTGGGACAAAACTAAGGTGTCTTCTTACGGAGACCGTTCACAGGTAACACCACTCCCATGCCTTTCAAAGTCCTAGCGCATGGGCTTAGACATCGCAAAGCTGTAACTTATCAAATGATGAAGAACATAGTTCTAAGCACGACACTATTTTAGATATCCTCTTAGTGTTTTGATTTAAAGTAAACGAAGTACTACACGTCCTCCGCAACACATAACTTTACGACACCGCTTAACTGCAGCTACTGCGGTTATGCATCAAAACATAAACTGTCTACTTTATTCATTTAATAAACATTATCTTTATTCTCGTCTAAGAAAGGTATCACAAGTTCAAGGTTAACCGGCCTTTCTGGCTAGGTTTTCATATACCGACTTCACGTTCGGATACGTCATTACACAAAAATGAGCTGTGGTAGGAGACCATCCATACAGTTTAGCATGACGCCAAATGGAATTGTGAAACAGTGGTATAAACGAGGCAGGAATCTTACCACGTGTATATAAGTAGGTGCATAGAATTTTCTGCTTCAAGGCTGAATTCTTCGTGTGTTATCAATCAATTTGCGTGCTAATAAAAAAAAACGGCCGTTCTAAAACCACTTTTCATATCTTCAGTAAAGTAATAGTACTGCGTCTGTTGTTCTTGCAAAAGGCAGAAGCTGCTCATTCATCAATTTTCAAGTAAAAGACGATGTCATTGTTTTTCATTTAAAAATGAAGAAGACGCGGATTCCCGTCTAAAGAAAACTAAATCTTATTGGTCTGTCGTTTTGTTTCGCATAATGTCGATTGGTATTCGTAATGTCTTTCCGAAATATCATTATGTAATTATGTCTATTGCTGTATGTAAAATGTTAAAATGGGATGAGAAACCTAAGCCAATCATTACATTGAATAAATTCGTGTAGACCTGACGCATGGGAAAATGAGGCGGTGTAATGTTGTAAAACATATGACGGGTGATATTTACACGTTTATTAATAGCTCTCCTATTATAAACGCAATTTCACGATTTCAGTCAATGTTGATATAAATTTCAGTCAATTACATGTGTCATTTGATATGTTTTTTCTACGTATATTTGTGCTTTGGAAAGATAAGTAAGGCTGACCTGCTCTGTATTCGCTTAATTACTTGTTGATGAGAAAAAGGTAGATTGGTAATGTGAAACCCCTAAAGTTGATCACCTCAAGATATGTTAGGCTATATCATAGTCATTGGTAGAAAACGTATAAATTTAATTTTGATTCCATAACAGCGTAAACTAGGTATGATTGAATCATACTGATACAACCCACATGCAGAGTACTCACTAATTGAAGAAAAGCACAAGATTTAGATCTAGAATAATCAGATTACCAAAAAAACCTAAACTTGTCGGAATAATTTGGTTGGGTGTCAGATGTGTCATGTCAAAGACATTTAAAAAGCAAAAAAGTTGGTTCGCATATTAACGCTAGCGTTTTCTTACTTTAATCCGTTCGATTATA
The DNA here is from genome assembly GCA_943193625.1 of Mucor piriformis. Classification (NCBI taxonomy): domain Eukaryota; kingdom Fungi; phylum Mucoromycota; class Mucoromycetes; order Mucorales; family Mucoraceae; genus Mucor; species Mucor piriformis. The sequence continues at coordinate 1,378,333 of OW971871.1, read as the reverse complement.
GAAAAAATGGATTCGAGGAACTCTAACCTGAAACCCTTTGTTATCTTTTGTGCCATGGTCGCATCCTTGGGTACTTTCAACTCTGGCTTCAACACATCCGCATTGAACATTCCTGGACACGCTGTCAGGCAATGTCCAGACGTTGGACCGGGTGTAGTTACATACTATCCAAACTCCCCGCTACCTCAATGTATCCCCATGTCGGATTGGATCTGGTAGGTTGATTTACCCCCATTTTTTTGCATTTAAATTACTTAAAATCGTTGTATAAGGGGTGTAGCTACTGGTATGTTTGCCATTGGTGGTCTTTTGGGTGCCATGTCAAACAGTTATATGATTCACAAGTTCGGTCGTCGTGATTCTATGATTATTATGAATGTTAACTTCTTTATCGGCGCTGTACTTTTATCTGTCGCCACCACATCTGCTCAATTTGCTATTGGCCGTATCTTTGTCGGTATTGGTTCAGGTTTCATGACATGCGTAGTTAGTGTTTATGTTTCTGAAATTTCGCCACCCAAGTACCGTGGTGCTCTCACATCTATTCTTCAGCTATTTACCACGCTTGGTATTCTGGTTATCGAATGTATCTCACTCGGTTTAGATTCTGCTATTGGATGGCGTATTGTTGTAGTCATTACTGTTGTACCTGCTATTATACAAATGATAGTGCTTCCTTTCTGTGCAAGATCTCCTCGTTGGTTAATTAATGAGAATCGAATCGACGAAGCCCATATGGAATTCCTTAGACTTCGTAATGGTGATGTCGATGCCGAGTTTAACGATATGGTTCTTGGTATCACAAAGGGTAACTCTGAAAAGAAACCAATCGATAAAGAGAATTCAGATCAGGCTGGTTTTGATAACACACCCGCTTCCAAGGAAGGCAGTAGTGATGCCGCTGCTAACTTTGAGTCCGAAGCACAGCTTAACATTATTCAAGTCATGTCAATTCCTGTCTTGGCTTCTGTCTGTATGAAGATTTTTGTTGTTCATGCTCTTTCTCAATTAACTGGTATCAACGCCATTATGTATTATTCTACCTCTATTTTTGAAATCTCTTTCCACAGTAACGCAAAGTATGTTACAATCGGTGTTGCAGCTTTAAACGTAGTAGTCACTGTAGTCGGTCTCTCTCTGATTGATCGTCTTGGACGTAAGACTCTCTTACTAATTTCGATTGCCGGTATGTGTATCTGGTGTGTAATCATGACTATTGCTATGCGTTTTTTCATCGGTGCGCTCCAAGTTGTCTGCATCATGCTCTACGTTGCTTCGTATGCCATAGGTTACGGAATGATCCCCTTTGTACTCAATGGTGAATCTTTCCCAACCTATGCTGTTGGTGCCGCTTCTTCTGCTTGTTTGGCAATCAACTGGCTTTGCAATTTTGTGATCGGACTTATCTTCCCCACGCTATTGGCTGCTTGTGGACCTTACGTCTTCTTGATTTTTGCAGGACTATGTTTGTTTGTGTTCCTTTTCGTCTTGACCTTTATCCCTGAGACCAAGCAAAAGTCTCTTGATGAAATTGGCCGACAACTTGGTTGGTACGGTATTGACGTATCCGCGGCTTTAAACCGAAAAAAGAATAAGGCAGCTGTAGCAGCGGCTTGATCGATTGTTTCTCTTAGAACAATGTGAATCTACTTGTATTTCTATATCATTACTATTGTCAACATCCCTTAAAAAATTCGCCCTTGTAAACAATAAATTATTTTTTTATAAAACATCTTGTCATCTGCGTAAAAAATCACTTGGCATAGCTTATTAAAGTTAAATTGATTCAGTTCCAAAGGGATGGACCGTGGATCTTTGTATGTTGTACCACATCTTTGTACTCCCCATCTCGAAATATCAAATGATCTTACTTTTTTTTTTTTTTGTTAGTCCGAGGACAGATCATCACAATAAATGAATGGCATAGATGCCTAAAAGAAAAAAAAACCGCAAAAAAACAAGTCTTTGCCAAGAAAGACCAGGGCGTAGTCCAACAAGTGGTTTTTTTTAGATTTTTTTTTTTTTTTGCCAAGACATCCTCAAGTCGACAATAAGAAACTTGAGAAAATATTAACCATTTCCTTTTTAGGAGTCCTTCTTTTTTCTTATATATTCTGTTAATCTGCAAATCGCCAAGAAAATATGGCCTTTCTTTTTGTTATATATAATGAACATCCCACCACTTGAATTATCAAAATATTTGACAACTTCTACCGACAAGATAAAAAGTACATCCATTGCATTTATTTTGACTCCGCCGACTTCTCCAGACTCGACAGACTCAACAGACCCTATAATGCCAGCAGCAACAGAGACAAAGAAGAGAAAGCTCGATGACGATTCAAATATACCCAACCAAGACAAAAAGACAAAAATCGATAAGAGCCAAAAACTAGACCTGAATTTGTTGGATTTGTATTTATCGAGTGGAAAATCAATGGATGTAAAAGACGCCACCTATGGATTGAACCTTTTATGCTGGGCTTGTCAATGCAAATCAATTGAAGCCGTAAAAAAAATATTACAGCAAGGCGATATCGATATCAATCAAAGACACGGTCCTCATCAAATTACAGCACTTCACGTCGCAGCAGCTGTGGACTTTTCTTCTGGAATTGATTATTTAACTCAGCACCCTAACCTTGACTTGAATCTTAGAGATATATATGGATTAACAGCCGTCCATTACGCTGCACGTCATTCTAAAATCGCTTCAATGGCCACCTTACTGGAGGCGGGGGCTCGTTCAGACATGTACGATCGGCAAGGAAAATTAGCTTTACATTATGCAATTCGTAACTCAAACGTGAAAATCGCAAATATGATCTTGGCAAAACGTGGACGAAACAACCCAACCTTTACAAACTTAATATGGGCTTCCTCTAACGGTAGTAACTGTGCTATTGAAGAATCCATTATCATGGCAGTTGGAAATTCAACGGAAATGCTTAAAGAACTTTTAATCGCCGGTTCGCTGATATCATTGAAATCGGGTGGTTGGTGGGAAGACCGATATTCGCATAAACAAAGTGGTCTAATCGGACTCTGCATTGACTGGAATCGCTTCGAATGTCTCCGCTATCTGGTGGTGAATACCAATATACCTCTTCAACCTCAGGCTTTAGACCAGGCAGTACGTCAACGCAAACTAGATCTTGTGGTGTATCTCTGTGAGCATGTCGGCATCGATCCATGTCACATGAACGGCAACAATCCCTCCCTTTTATACGCTGCCAATCATGGGTTTATGGAAATGATACCATACTTATTAAAAGCAAACACGTCGACTGATTGTATTCAGCAAGCTCTTTTGTTTACAAGGATGGTGGGTAAAGATAAAATATTCTGTGATATATTAAGACAACAGTGGAAACTTCCGACATCCTCAAACGTATCACCATTGTAAATACCAAAAAAAAAAAAAAATACCCGCACACATCATTAATAAATACAAACCTATTACAAACCTCTTTTTCTTTATCGCGTAACCATCATAGCCAAGAACTTATTCGGATCGCCAACGGGGTCAATCCCGGGATTATTTGTTTTGAATACAACCCTCCCCTTTTAGCTGAGTTGGAATTTATAATCAAGGAATGCTTACAGTTTTAAATAGCATTAGTCAGTTTTAATGCGGCAATCCTATTTTAAGAGCCTAATCACCGTACATCAAAGGAAAAAGAGTAAAAAAGCATGATATAGTTATCCTATTCGATAGCCCGTAGTATATATTTAACAAAAAAGAGAGTAGGCAATTGAAAGCTTTAATGTTTAACCTTATCAGGATACTATCATCATCACATGTAAAGTAATAACACCATAGAAAAACACACGACCTGAATTCTTCCGACAGATGTTGTTTAGGTAAAACGTTTACCAAGTAATCTTGACCGGAAACTCCTTTTTTTGCCACTTAGTAATCGAAACTTCTTGAGTAGTACACATTGGTACGTTTGTTGGTTGTACAAATAAAGATTATGACACAGATAAATTCTGTCATTTTAATTTAAGATATACACTGTTTCCCGAAATTATTGGCGCACTATTTGAACAAATATCGTTTACTAAGATTGGCTTGTAAATCGTCCTTTTTTCTTCAGGCCGGATAGCTACTATCTTGTAAGTCGCTCAAGAGGACTTTGTTACAGCCATTTTTTATTCTGCACATCAAATAATGTCTTAAACGGCCCCTCTCTATGCTGTATACACATCTTATATGGCATATATAGCTGTATCACTCAATTATCTCGTTATAAGTTAGAAAAATTCGCATTTCCTCAGTTTGCATTGAGAAACTATATATTTTTATATTTAAATCACTATTGTGTAACATGATATCCTAGTGATAGAGAACAGGATGATCATTTTTGCTCCTTTTCTTTGCTTATTTGCAAGTACAAATAATTAAGCCTGAATTGCTATGTCATTTTCGTTATGATGATAGTTGAATATATATTGAGTATAGAAGGGATTCCTATTATTATATTTGAATAAAGTCAGTTGATTTTTACAGTCTGCTTACTTTCTGTATTCCTTCAAATATCCTTTGGATTTTTACTCTTCAACTTAGTATTACAATTTTAAACTGCATTGATCTCAGGTAAGCAAGGAGTATAAACTAAGTTCATTGATATACATCTCATTATTGTTTTTTGGTGTGAATCAAAGCAATATTTATTTCATAAGAGGGTTGAGGGGTTTTAAACAATTAAAATTGAGTTGACTTCGAACAACTTTAACAACATGTATAAAATCATTGATGATATTTGAACTGTCTTTTTTTTTTACGTCATCAGTGACTAAACGTTTTTATTGAAGAGATACATATCAGTCCATCAGCATTTTCCGGTCAGTCAATATGATGTCAAAGTGTTCTGCTATAAATGGCCTGACTCTATTTCTCGATATTGTGCAATAAAATAACTCGTCATTATTATTGTTGTCGACGCAACAACAGGAACATTTACCTGTGTATGGGGTGATAAACAGCTTAAAACAACATAAAATCTACATTGTAAGCCAAATTATTTTCAAACTGTGGGCCAAATTTTTTTTCGAAAAGTAAACTAATAATTTTTGGAAATAGTGCACCTCTTCTAAATTTGAATTCTAAACACTTGTGATTTTGGGCAACTGATTAACGCGTACAGCAGATTTGGGCTTATAACTATTATCCCTTCATTTATTGAAAACTAGTTCTTTAATAAATACGATTTCGCAAAACAGGCGCATTAAACTACTTTTTAGATAAACTATTGCTCGAGTAAGGTAATTCATAACTTCTGTTTTGGTTATGGTTGCTCAGTACCTGTAACGTAATGCGAAAGAGATATTAACTATTCAGGTCTGCCATGCCTATTGAATTAAAAAGTTCTGTATTTGATTTAAACACTTCTTGGACTCGGTAGCAAGTATATACTGAATATAGTCTTCGTAGCTTTTGCTGTTGGCTATGTCTAGAGTTTCGATATTGGGAAAGTACTCAAACAGTAATATCGATTCTTCTTCATCAAATTCGCAGTCAGAATCTGGTACAGAGCTAGTATCAAGACCTTCTATGCTTTTGTACCTCACACTTTCATGGCAAAATTTGATAGTTTGACAAAGGTGCCATATTTGCATTACGCTCAGTAGGACACAACTTTGCAAGATAACAATTATAACCTTCTAATTTTAGGTTCTCGTACAGGAACAGTCCAGCTTTCACAAACAACAGCGCATTCTACACGCTTAAACGCTTCTGGATAACTGAGTATCCTAGAAGTGATTTCCAAGTTCAGTTCAAAAATGTGCGATTTTGGATTTCTTTATTTTTGATACATCTAATGGAAAAAGCCCGGAAGTTCATGACTGTGTATTTGCCGGACTTGATTCTCCCTCATCCACTAAAAGCCTGACACTTTAACTTCCTTACCAGTTACTCTCTAAAAGAAGTATATTTCTTCCAATCTTTCCATTGATTAATTAACACACTTTTATTTCTAATACATCTTTGGTATTCTCTTTCCAAAAGATTTACTGTTGAATGCCTTCTCTTTTAACAAGTTTGAAGTCTGGTGGTGGCGCCCACTTTCAAATGCCGTAACATGGATACCTAATTTTCCAAATCCGATTTTTTTTATAGAAAAACGCCAAATTTCCACAGGTTTAACTGTACACCTTTTCTACTTCTAAAAATGTTTAAAAAACCCTTTGCCAATTTAAAATCGTTTAGTCCATTGAGATCATCAGACCGAAGAAAGTTCCAAAACGAAGCGTATGAGGCCTACCCTTCAGTCAAAGAGATTTGCACGGCGGAAGGCGCGTCTCATCTCATGCCAGACGATCTTCGTGCAGCTAAATTCACTTCTCATACCGGTACTTCCGGTCTTGTCTACATGTCTGAAAAGCAATCGCTATGGGTTTCTGTTGAGAATTTGCCACCTATTCCAACTGGTACGCTCTATTGTCATTCAACTGCATTTTTATTGATTGTTTGTTTATAGTTTATACAATGTGGCAGTATCCAAATATGGTACCAAAGCTTTATACTTGGGGACCTGTCGTTCGTAAATTGATTGAAGGCGCAGGTAGCTTACTTTTCAATTAAAATGTAGAAACATATAATCATCCTAATTGCTTAGACTTGATGATACCTGGTTTAGTATACGGCCCCGAAGGCACCTTGCCTAACTTAAATACAGGTGATTTAGTAGCCATTACCATCAAGGGATATTCGTAAGTGATAATTGCATGTAATCTTACCCTGTTTAACGTGCCATCAAAAGTTATCCTTTAGCCATCGGTACTATGGCATTACCAACATCCGAAATCAAGCCCAGATCTGGTATGAAGGGAAAAGCTGTACATATCATTCATGTGTATGAAGATTACTTGTGGAGTATGGGTGATAAATCCGGACCACCCGAGCTTCTGGATATTTCAGATGATGAATACGAAGAAGATGAGGATGTGCAAGACATAAAGCCAGCGACAACAGCAGAACAGCAAGTGGAGATTGTCACAGAACAGCCAAGCGCACAAAAGCTATCCACCAACGGTAAATGCATAGAAAGGAACTGGGAAGGTTACAAATACTAACCTGTCCTAGATATTGACGAATGGCTTAAAAAATCCTTGTATTATGCACTTGTCTACAAGATTAAGGCAGAAAATTCCAGCAGCGTATTACCATTATCCGCATCGTCACTTTATTCTGCTTATATCATGCCATGTAGACCATTGGATGTGGGTACAGAAATCGATATTAAGAAATCCAGCTGGAAGAAATTACAAAAGTTTTTAAAGGCGATGGAGAAATCTGGACTAGTAAAGACTAAGGATCAACGAGGAGAGACCATGATTATCTCAGTAGACTGGTCACATGCTAGTTTACAGGTTTTACGCAAGTATAAAACCATGGAATCTTTGACAGCACAACCTATTAAAGGCGCAGTTAAACAGGTTGCTAAACCCACACCACAACCTTCTAATCAAGCCGAGATTACCGAAATATTCAAACCACTTGGTACATCCATGATTAAATTCTTTGAAGAAGCGAAACACGATAAAGATGCGCTTTATACAATTCCTGAAGTGCGTACTGTTATTGCTGATTATATCAAGATACACGATTTAGTGGATCCTAAAAATCAAAAGTATGCAAACTAGATCGTCTTTTTTTTTGGACATTTTATTAATATTTCGATAGGATGATTAACATTGATCCAATTATGTGTGATGTGATTTTAAATAAGCAGGAGTATAATTCAATCAATCAGCTGGCCCGTGACCAGATTTTACATCGGTAAATATGCCTCATGTAAAAAAGAAAGAGATCAGGGATATTTACGTATGATTTATAGGATCTGTTTAAAGATGCAGCCTTTTCACAAGATCAAACTTCCCGGTAAAGACGCTGTTCTTCGTAAGGGAGAACCCAAGCCTGTCGAGATCACCCAAGAAGTTCGACAAGGCAGAAAGACAATTACCAAAGTGACTGGCGTTGAAGGGTTTGGATTAGATGTCGAAGAAATTTCAAAAGAGTTGACAAGGTTATGTGCAAGTAGTGCCACTTGTAAGTAGTTATCACCTTTTTCAAATATGCAAGAGATAATTAATGAAATATGACAGATAATGCTATCCAAGGTGTCAGTCCTAAAAACCCATTGTTTGAAATCATGGTTCAAGGACCTCAAATTAAGAATGTGACAGAACTCATGCTTAGTAAAGGAGTCCCCAAGAGATTTATCGACACGGTTGATAAAACCGCAAAGAAGGGCAAAGGAAAGAAATAAATAAAATTTTATTTATTTTAAAAGCTCTTCTCTTTCCAAAACTTCCTTATCCAACTTGATCAAAATGGTTGTTCGTTGAGGGAATCCATCAATAGGCACTGTATGTGCTGTAACACGTGCAGGCTATGCAAATATTAATCACTGCTTTTTTTTCAGAGTCAAATCACTTACAAATTGACATCCATCTAATACAGCCTCAACAATACCCGCGACAAATGCATTACAATTCAGCTGTGAAAGCTCTTTGGGAACTGATATATATTTGGTGAGTATAGGTTCGTTATCTGAAATCATGTCTATTTTATGAAAAAGGGTTAGATATCTCCATTGCAAACATAATACATATACTGCCGTTACATTCGTCTTCGTTTTCGGTACTCTTCTCCAGCGAATCTGCAGGCTTTCCAAATAAGGACTTCCACACTGTGCTATGAATAAAGTATAGTATACCCAACACTTTTGTTTCTCTCTTTGCAATCTTTTCTCTCCATGTTAATAATTCAAGGACACGAGAGCCAACGCGATAACCAAATTCATTTAATCTAGTGTACACATTAAAAGCCTTGTTATACTGCAAAAGTGGGATTCTTACTTTCTTTCTAAATCTTGAATGCCATTAACTCTCTTTTGAGCATACTGCAACATCTCTGAAAATAAAAAGGTTTGAGCACTTAAACTCACCTACTTTCCATTGTTAGTTGGGGGGGTTACTATATTAAAATGGCGTGCACCTTACTTCAGTTCCTCTACTTCTATTCAAGTTCTTTTCCAAAATGCTTTTGGCACGAACGACACGTTGATCGCTGTACACAGACGATTGCATAGATGGGCGAGGTGGGAGCTCACTCATCGTTTATGAAAAAATAGGTGTAAAGAGAAAGACCAAAAAGAATAAAATAAGGGTTAAATGACCGCTTAATAACAAAGAAATCACTTATAAAAAGACGGTAATTTACATCACCCTTTCTTTCTTCCTTCTCTTTTTCTTGATTCATCTGTTAAATGTCTACTACTGATATGGACTTAATGAAGGATAATATTAAGGAATTTATTGAGATCGATAGCAACACATCATATAAAAGCCTAGGCAACTGCCCAGATTTGCATACAACTCCATTTGCAACAAAAATCGAATTGTCTGCAGATTACCAAGGCTCTTGTATTATTCTAGTATCAAATGAGCTGTTTGGATCAGCCAAAAATTTAATAAAAACCACGGCAAACTATATCAAGCATGAAACTCGAAAAAACGAAGAAGGTAATTTATTCTTGCCTTCAATATAACCAAATTTAACATTTAGTATTAGATGGAGAACAAAGTGGTTGGCTTGTTAGACGACATGAATCCAAAGGCTTGTAAGTGGACAAAATGCTTAATAAAAACAGACACTGATGTATATTTCTAGTGTAACGATAAAATTGGGGGTGTGTGGTGTTGTGTATGGTGTCGATGTTGATTTAACAGGATATGTTCAATGTGCCCCAGTGATTGTATCTATTGAAGGCCATTTAAAATACTTTCCGGGAAAGGTAAAAATTTCTTTGTAAAAATCGATTTTCGTTCTTCATGTCCATTAAAAAAAAGCAGTGGTCGACGATTTTACCTGAAGTGCTAGTGAGTTCAGACTCACATAACTTTTTTGAGATTAGAAATGAAGATATTTATACTCATATTCATCTTATTTCATCTCCAGGTGGAGGCATCGTAAGCACTAAATATAGAATGCATATATCAGTGATTAAAACAAGTAGTTTAGAACAGGTTACGAGTATTTGGTGATGTTGTACCGCCTGGTATGCCAATGGATACCATCATTGATTTAACTTCTACCCGACTTGGTTGTCAAATTGTTCAGAAGCCATTAAACATATTACAAAAAGATGTACCAAACATATTACTAAGTCGGTCAAATTCGAGGTAATTGTAGTTATATCTACTTTCCTTATGACTGTTATGTTGATGCCCTTTATAGCGAAGATGGATGGATATGTCCTAGAGATAAAAACACACGTACTTTGCCACAGTATACTACAATCAAGTTGGCTATGGAAGCTGTCATTGATCGTATTATCGTAGATACAAAACATTTTATTGGAAATGCTCCCAAAGCAATTGTCGTACAAGGCTGCTCGGTTTCAGATCAGGTACCGTAACGTAAAGTAGGCAAAAATGAGAAGGTACTAACATTTACAAAGGCTGTGAATCAAAATATATTAGATAATGTCGAATGGGTGAATTTAATTGTCGAAAAAAATGAAGAGGAGCGGTTTGATCACATATTATTTCCAAATATGGTCCACATAGTTCCTTGTACTTATTCAGGCCCAATCACTCATGTTCGTGTACAACCTATACCTGGTATGTAAACGAAAAAAAAAACACTGTAACAAGCATCTTGAACTTTATTTTTTTCAGATGGCGGGATTCAACAAATTATTGTCAAAGGAAAAATGCACCTGAAAAATACCCCAATTGTATCTATACCGCCACAAACCCTGAATGTACCATCTAAACAAAAGCAACAAGATTTTAAGATAGTTACACGGTCCTCTAAAAGATTAAAAAAAGCAAATAAATAAAGTGTAAATTTTCTAAGTGGCATTTATTAAATGAAATGGAATAATCTAGTTCTTCTTGACAGCAGCAAGAGCAGCAGCTTGGGCACCGGCAAAGCTGTCCATGATGTGAGCATAAGAAGGTAAACGCTTGGCGAACAAGGCAGCCATACCATTGACATCGTGACGCCAGTCACGACCTAATTCACAAGCAACAGAGAACCAACTGGTCAATTGAATACCACCCAATTGCATTCTTAACCAAGAAGCATCACGAACAGCTTCAGTGAAGGTACCGGAAGCATCGGTAACAACAAAGACATCATAACCAGCCTTCTTAGCAGAGAGAGCAACAAAGGTGACACATACATCGGTGACAATACCGGAAATGACCAATTGCTTCTTACCGGTCTTCTTGACAGCACTGACAAAATCTGGGTCGTCCCAAGCATTGATTTGACCAGGACGGGCAACATAAGGAGCATTGGGGAACAACTTCTTAAGATCAGGAAGAATAACGCCATTGGGACCATCTTCACGAGAGGTAGTAAGAATAGTGGCAGCACCAAAGTACTTGGCGGTTTCAGCAAGACCCAAGACATTATTGAGATAGGTGTCAGGGTTGTAGTCACCGACTAAGTTGAGGAGACCGGTTTGATGATCGACAAACAAGAAAGCAGTATCGTTAACTCTGAGGCGATTGTACAAGTCAGCAGAGACAGAGGAAGCCAAAGCAACGGCACCAATTAAAGTAGCAGTGAGAGAGAAACGCATATTAATGTATTAAAAGAGATAATTGTTTGATAATGAGAAAAAAAAAATTCTGTCAAAACCGAATTGTATTTATATGGGGATTTCTTTGTTTTTTTCCCTTGAATAATATGGTGTATTCGGAAACCTTAATTTTGCAAGCCCCATATGCAAGCATGACGACTGAAATTTGTTTGGTGGTACACGGATTTATAAGTAATGACAAAGATTACACAATGCGCTGCTCTCCGGGTTTGTTTGGGATTAAGAGTGTTTGTATTATTAATTTTTACAATCAATATCCTTGAATCCAGACGAATTATATTGTACTACTAGTTATCCGCCTCGTGGATCTACAGTATGAATGAAAAAATGTTGTTTTTAGTTTTTTTTAATACAATTCATAGACAAGAATACTTTGCAAATTAATATGCTTTTAATGCAATAAATATAAGCAACTCATAATATAAAAGAATGATAGTTACATAAAAAAGAAGACAAACGGTTTTTCCTTCTGGTAAAATCCATTAATTCTTAGTATATCGATGTTTACAGAAAAAGAAAATACGTACACAAACAAGATATATAAATCTACAACATAATCTAATAAAGAAAATAAGGTTGGCACTGTCTAAACAGTTTACATATTTAGAAAAATATAACGCAATAACAAACAGAATAGAAGTAGAATGCGTTTATATCACTGTTGTCTGTTTTTATTGCATAAACATATATGCATTTGTTATGTAGTTATTTTACAGTTAAAGGAAAGACTTTATCATAGTATTACAGATAACGTATGTAGTTTCTTTAATTTAAATAAATAGTTGTAATAATGCTCATACATTGTCTATGAGGTTGATAGCCATGATCACTATTGCAACGTAAGAAAAGGTTTCAATGTTTCAGAAACCGGTATAAAACATACGAAATTTTATGTCTGTAAAATTTTAGATATGTTGGATTGAAGGCATAAATTGCCGATTTTCTCGGATTAGTATAAACTGCACCAGTCCAAAACTCAACGTGGTCGATACATTTACATAAATTTTTTTTCTCAAGTACACTAATTAGAGGAAGCAACAATAATTTCTTCAAAAGAATAAAGTTGTAACGTCTTTCTTTTAGGTGCATTCTTTAATTAACTCAACAATCGACACGTTAGGCATGTGGATTTTCTGTTTAAACAATCAAATAACCGAGATTAATGTCACAATGTCTAGCTATACCCAAAAATAAAATTGTTGTAATTGCATGGTTGTACACATTTGTAAGAATCAGGTAAGCTAAATAAATGCTGCACTTTGTCGGAGATCATATTTGTAAACATTTACAAAGTTTCGTTGGCCAATCATTTATTTTCCTTTCGTTGACCATCATGCCTAGCGAACGTAATAGAACGTGATTGTATGCATGGAACACAAATAAAGAAAGACGTGTAAATGCATCAAATACTGCCCATTAAGAAACGCAATGATACTTTGATTCAATGAATGGCTTTGCCTTGTAAGCGATCACTGCACGTATGAGGAAGTACCCCACAAATGACGCAAAAATAATAATAATAATGTGTAGATCATACCAGTACTAGTCTTGATAACAAAAGTTGTAACCAAGATTCAATTTTTTTATTAAAAAACCGACTTTTATTAATAAGGGAACTCTTGACAAACACGTATGCGTACCTGATCGATTTTATAGCTTGATTTGTATGGCTTTAAAATTGAAAAATCTACATTTGTGAAACCAACAGGTTGGTATATTTGTCAGAACGAATCTTCCATTGGGACCTTCTTTTTTTTTGGTAATGCACAAAATTTCTTTTAGTCTGATTCGACGGGATGCACAAGACCGCGTAATGTTTGATCTGGGGTGAATTAGTGCGGTTTTTTGTGTATCGTAGCACATTTCACTTTGGGGCTTCTGCTTATTAAATTTGATTACTACAACATTTGAAATAATAACTCCAACCAGTTTCATATAAATACAATTCGGTTTTGACAGAATTTTTTTTTCTCATTATCAAACAATTATCTCTTTTAATACATTAATATGCGTTTCTCTCTCACTGCTACTTTAATTGGTGCCGTTGCTTTGGCTTCCTCTGTCTCTGCTGACTTGTACAATCGCCTCAGAGTTAACGATACTGCTTTCTTGTTTGTCGATCATCAAACCGGTCTCCTCAACTTAGTCGGTGACTACAACCCTGACACCTATCTCAATAATGTCTTGGGTCTTGCTGAAACCGCCAAGTACTTTGGTGCTGCCACTATTCTTACTACCTCTCGTGAAGATGGTCCCAATGGCGTTATTCTTCCTGATCTTAAGAAGTTGTTCCCCAATGCTCCTTATGTTGCCCGTCCTGGTCAAATCAATGCTTGGGACGACCCAGATTTTGTCAGTGCTGTCAAGAAGACCGGTAAGAAGCAATTGGTCATTTCCGGTATTGTCACCGATGTATGTGTCACCTTTGTTGCTCTCTCTGCTAAGAAGGCTGGTTATGATGTCTTTGTTGTTACCGATGCTTCCGGTACCTTCACTGAAGCTGTTCGTGATGCTTCTTGGTTAAGAATGCAATTGGGTGGTATTCAATTGACCAGTTGGTTCTCTGTTGCTTGTGAATTAGGTCGTGACTGGCGTCACGATGTCAATGGTATGGCTGCCTTGTTCGCCAAGCGTTTACCTTCTTATGCTCACATCATGGACAGCTTTGCCGGTGCCCAAGCTGCTGCTCTTGCTGCTGTCAAGAAGAACTAGATAGAAGCGCGGATTTATTCAAAAATAACTGTTACTTTTCTTCAACATAATTATTTATCTATTTATACAATAATAAAAATCAACTATAAAATATAAACTTTTTTTTCTTCGTAAATGCTTTTATGCATTATTGATGCTAACCTTCAAAAAAATTGGCACTGATCTGTCTTTACTCACTTCACAAATAATTTAAAAATGAGTTAATTATGTATTCTGTATCTAAATGATGTTATATCCCAAGTCGATGGTTTTTATTTTTGGACGGGAAGTAATACTTTATAACTTGAACTAATCATTCAATGAAATAACCCTTAATCTCAAGCAATTACTTTAGTTCATGTAATAACGTATGATTTTATATCTTATCGTGAGACCTACACAGCATGCAAAATGTTTTTGACCTTTTAATCTGCTTTAAACTCTTAATAAACACCTGTAAACAGTCTCAAAAGTACTTAGACATGTCTTCTATTACTTTTTGTAATCTATTGTATTGGCCCTTGGGCCATAAGTGTGGGTGCTTTTAGCAAATTCGAATTTATTTTTAAGCTTTTGGCGCTTTATAACTGTAGGATCTCAAATGACAATCCATGAGAGATTAAGGGATCATCTAATTAACTATGTGAGGTTATTAAACTGACAATTTTCGGAAGTTAAAAACAAACATCAAATTGTTTGTCGTTCCTGATACAATCCAGTTAATTCCGAGCCACGCTTTATTTTCCTTTTGTATCATAATAAATATTTTCCTTTCTTCACCATATCTTTCAAAGCCACGCATCGTGGGATCAACTATGAATAATATCATTATCACATATGATAACGAATCTAGCCAGCAAACAAATCTCACTTGAGCACAAGTGGGGGTACTATTCAGAGAGCTTGAAGAACAACGAGCAAGAGAACAAGAAATACACGCCAAAGGGACGGAACTTCCTTTTGTTATTAGCAAAACCTTGGACAATGCACCTACAGCTCAACTTAAGGGCGAATTCAAGCAATACAAGAAAACAATCCAACGTTACAACCATGATACTTGGACAAAGGCCAAAAAAATCAACAAGGAGTTTATTCCTGACCTCACAAACTGAAAGTTAAACGCGTATCAACCCGTCAGTACCATATATAAGATCACTGAAACAACCAGGCTCCAAGCTAAAGCAAGTACCGAATTGTATGAACGGCTTCAGTATTTACAAAGAAATGCAGCGCTTACCTCAGGAAAAGATAAAGAAATCTTTGACAATACCATTAAACAAGCCCAAGGACTTACAATCTTCGGTTTTGGTTCAGCAAAATTACAAGAAAAAGAAGTCAAAGACATCTTAATTAAAGCGCTTAAACTTCCAGCAAGCGTTAAGCATTTGGAATATCCAGCAGATGAAGAAGGAAAAGCGAATGCTTTTGATAGAGACTTCGTTAAACTACTTCAAAAAGCTCGCTTCGAAGATAAAGTCATCAGAGACGCCTCATCATTTGGTAGAGGATAATCTAACACTAATCGTGGATATAATGGATCACGAGGTGTTCTTGGGCGTGAAAACTGGTCACGCAAAGGCACTCCCTTATCCAATCATCAGCACCATCAGTCATCTCAACAATCATCAGAAACAGCTCCCAGAAGCAACAAATACCAATCCAACACCTTTCAAAACATCGCAACAACAACAAATCAGAATTTCCACAAACCAAACCAACAGCTTATCATCTACTCAACACTACACGATACCCCAGGACGGTATATTATCTGGTGGCCGCCTAAAAAATTTTACTAGTACTGGACACAAATAACAACTCACCCATGGCATCAGTCAATAGTCAAGGAGGGATACAGAATTCAATTTGCAACCCGTCTGACACCATGGAAAATCAGCTCACTAGATCTTGATTCCACCGAGCAGCAGGCCGTCAACGAAGCGGTCACCAAATTTCTATCAGCAGGATTAATCAAATTGATGCCAAGTCAGTCAGAAAAATACCTTTCAAAACTCTTCAACATCCAATAAAAGACAAAGCGCAGACGAATTCTAAACTGCCAACGCCTGAACCAACATATTCTATGCAGACACTTCATAATGGAGGGGGTCCCAGCATTGTGAGAGCTGATAGAAAAGGGAGGTTTTATGTGCAAAATCGACTTAAAAAGACGTTTAACCGTCATCCCAATTCATCCAGAATCTCGAAAATATCTTACATTTAAAAATGAAGGCAAGGTGTATCAATACCGTTCACTAGCGTTTGGCTCAAACATAGCTCCTCGACTGTTCTCAAAACTGATGCGTTACGCCGTCGAACCATTATGGCGCGAAGGAATTCGATTGGTGTACTAACTAGGCGATATTTGTCTACTATCAAGTATAAAAGAAGAATTAAAAGTAACTACCAAGAAGGTAATAAATCACTTCAGGTCCCTGAGTTTATTATCAACAAAGAGAAAAGTTTACTTATCCCTTGTCAGGCACAGGAGTTCTTGGGGTTTCAGTTCAACACCAAAAAGATGAAAATCTCGGTACCGACTTCGAAAGTAAACATATTTCTACAGAAGATTCGCCAAGCTATTCAACCAACTCAACGCTCTTGCATATGGATTTAGCTCTGTTGGGCAAGTCAACTTCCATAATTCCATCGATAGGCGAATCTCTTCTACATATTTGTCACCTACAAAGAGATCTCGCGAGGAGTCTCCACCAGAACAATCAAAACTGGGAGACGCCGTGTCAAATTTCACCTCAAAGTCAATAAGAATCTCAATGGTGGATGCAGTCGATCTCATCAAAGAACGGCCTAACTCTCCAGTCCATCACCACAACAACACCCCAGCTGACTATTCATACAGACAGTTCCAACACTGTATATGGGATCAGTTCTACAGTGGTCAAGACTGACGGATTTTAGACGGAAGAGGAAAAAGCAACATCCATAAACGTCAGAGAATTGAGAGCAGTATTTTTCGCTTTGAAACTTCATTCGACAAGATTCAGAGGGTCTACGATCAAGATTTTCCCAGACAACACATCCTTAAAACACACCACCAAATCTGGAGGAACTGCATCTTTTCTTTAAGATTTAGCAGTACAGATACAAGACATTTGTAATAAATATCAACTTCAGGCAACATATGAACATGCAGTTGGATTGGAAAATATCAGTGCCGATCAGCTATTCCGATGAAGAAATCGTTGTACGAACAAACAATTCCAAGAAGGATGTTTCAGGATCGTCAATATGATTGGATAATAAAACCACACCGTATAGTCTGTGGGTTGATATCACGTTTATCATTTTACATAATATTCCATTAACCGTGAGATCTGTCAACAGAAATGGGGACCTCTGAAGATCGACGCCTTTGCAGCATCCCACAATAACCAGCTGAAGAAGCATTGGATTCTGAGGCCAGATCCACTAGCACATGTCTAGAACGCCTTTCAGAAAGTATGGCGAAAAAGGGAATGTATCTAAACCCACCTTGGAAACTAATTCCACGTACCCTACAAATGATCAAGCAACAACAGTTGAAGGAAGTAGTACTAGTCACGCCGTATTGGCCAAGTCAATATTGGTTTCCTATGGTTCTTCGGATGAGACACCTGGACCAGCCAATCATCAAGAAAATCAACAGCGGAGTTTCCCTAGCCTCATGATTATTATCAACGAAGGAAGGCGTAAGTATGGTTGAATAACGGAGGATAATATTCGTTATTTACGGAAGACAACCAGAAGAGATACTCAACTAGCTTATGACCATGACTGGAAGCGTTGAGAATTATGGTGTTCAGAACAAGATCCTCCGAAGAATCCTCCGAAGAATCCCCAGGCCTATAATACAGCAAATGTATTTCAGTTTCTATCCGCAAACAGTAAATACAGCCACATACGACTTTTTTGGGATGACATCGAAACCCATTGCACCCCCAAATTGAACTCAAACTAAGTAAAACCGAGTCTTGGAATTGTCATGGAATTGAACCACCCGAGACTGTCGGTAATGAAACGGGATTAAATCATCCGACATCAATTTCGTGACTCTTTCGTACACAAAAGACGCACATTTACACTTGTGCTAATGAGTAAACTGATTCTTTAAGAAACGGAAATCGTAAATATTTTTAAAAGTATTTTGTTGGTAAGTGTTTATCATTTCGTTTTGTTCTGCATACCATATTGACTCAGATTTTGTACGTAGGTGAACAGGCGAAAGACAATTACATGCTGTATCCACTAAATTGGCGAATTTAATGAAATTAGATGTTGTGTATGCACCCATAAGTCATAGAGACCGCAATCTTCCTCTTATACTAGTAGAAGTCCAGCTTATTATGGAAATTTTATTTAAGGGTAACTGAATACTGCTTTCAAATTTTAAAAGAGTACCCTGTCGCACCCATCGTAGTAGTAGTTTGCATCAACAGCACTACTCCAGATATTATTGATATGGAAACAAATCAAAATTTGAAATTTCCATTCGCCGTACAATTACCCTGCCCAGGCTGGGCCAAGTCTTTTAATTTGTTCAATAGGGGTAGTATCCACGCCTATCTAAAAACACAAGCACTTCACCCATTAGTTGCTGTTGCCCACTCTCATATCAAGTAAAAGCTATCACTAATAGAAATACAACACAGAGAAGACCCGACAACTCAGCAACTATTTGCTCTTGCAAAAGATATTTTTGGTACTGATATCCATGAATACAAAGATTTCCTTGTGGTATTACAGCAAGTCTGTAACCAAGCAAACTCTCAGTTTTTCAAGGCAAGCAAGAGATTGTTGGAAGACGTTGAGGACCCTGAATAAAGGAAAAGGACGGTCAGATGTTTGGATAATGGTATTCTTTATGTGAATGAAATATGTCGTAAGCACCATATTACAGTTGACCCTTTGGCCACTTCATTGGAGTCATCGTCGATAGACTCCTCATCGTCTTCCACATCTAGTCACGACTTGTGGTGATTTGAC
Organism: Mucor piriformis; assembly: GCA_943193625.1. Lineage (NCBI taxonomy): Eukaryota > Fungi > Mucoromycota > Mucoromycetes > Mucorales > Mucoraceae > Mucor > Mucor piriformis. Next base: position 1,359,035 of record OW971871.1, on the reverse strand, counting down.
TATATATAGACATCTCATAACAGCATGAATGCATATGTCATAATCACTGTAGCACAATTTCCATATCAAGAGAATAGTTGTTGTTATTGTTATTGATTCTCTCTGATTTCGGTGTATGACGATTAGCCCCTTGATTTGACAATCATTATAAACACCCCTCTAAACATCTTTTAAAAAGACAATCAATTGATTAATTTCTAATAAAACATACGCAGTCTAAAAGTACTCTCTATTGTTTTATCTTTCTATTTTTTTATATCAAAATACCACACGACTTTCCCCCTGCTCTCGAACACAAAAGCCTTATTTGGGCCTTTATTGATTCGGTTAGAAAACATCTTAAGGATATAATGGATTGGGAAAAAAAATCCAAATTGGAAAAGATGTTGGTCTCTTTAACAGTTACAAAGTTCAAAAGTGCAAAGTTTGCATACTTTCGTGCCAAGCATAGCGAGGAATAAATCATATTTCCTTCTATTTCCAACATATTTTATATGATATAACTCATATAAATAAAGCAATGCATCTCACTCATCGTACAGTATCAAAGTTTATTTTACTAAATAAGTCAAGGGGAACGGTTTGATTAGGCGAATCAATGTTAATCCTAAGCAGCAACACTTGAGGGGTGAAAATTGTTGTTGTATACACATACAATCTTGCATAATAGTAGAAATAAGTTAATCATAGATCAAGGATCTGACAGCCTGAGTATATAACTGACATATGATATTGGCTACAAAGTGGATTAACTACTGATGACTCATGATAAGACTGTTGATGATATCATAGAAAGACTATTGGTATTATCAGGATCAATGTCTTAGTTTCTGTCTCAGTAACTCAGATATCAAAAGTATAAATATGTCGTGTAATAAAGAGAATCAACAGAAGATATTCTGGAAGATAATTTTAGATAACAGCTCGCCTGGACATTTTACTGCCGTCTTTTATATTTGTGTTTTTATTTTGTTTTTTATGTTCAATCTTATCTGAAGGCTGGATTTCACAATTGTGGAGATATCAAGATGTTCCAGAAACCATGTGTGAGAAAGGACCTTATTACGGGCGATCCCCTGTGTTATAAAGCCATAATATTCTTTATGATAATGGAACACGATCATAGAAAACCTTCTTATCAATTACATAACTGGAACTACATTAAGCTCAACTCTATACGTTACTTCTCAACTTAATCCCGCAGATGCTCCGCCTCAAGCCTGAAAGCAACAAATAGAGCGGTCTCCACCACCACAAGCATTCCATTGGAAAGATTAAATCTGGGGTCTTCATCATCTACACATATTTATCTCCTCCCGAATTACGTCTCGTGGAATTACCATCCTCAAGCGCTATAAACAAATGAGGAACCATCAAGCGGAATTTTCTCCTAAATCTGGGACATTAGGTATTTTAAGGAACGATTGGGGCCTTATATTCTCAAGGTATTAATAGGCATAATTAAATGCCTCATCAAATGGTATAAGTTCTATTGGTAAAAATATATGACATCTAGTAGAAAAACTAAATATTTTTCTACATATCAAAAGATGCAGAATAACATTTCAAGTCATTTTAATTACGCACCTTCTTATGAAAATGTTAAAATTGAACGATCTTAGTTAATATACATCCATAATTCGAGCACTTGAAAACCTTCTAATGGGTATCTATCTGTGCTATCTACTAAAAAAGGACGGGAGCTAGCCAAACTCGGTCAGATCAGGTCATTTAGCTAAGCAAGTTACTTTGTAGCCATAAACCGTCGGATTATATCGTCTCTACATTACGTCATTCGTACCAGTAAGGCAAAAATATCACCAGGGTACGGGTGTTATTTTTTCGTTTTTATTTATTTATAAATCATCAAAATTACCTAGAAAACCGAAGTCTTCCAGGTAAAAATGGGTTGACAAAAAATTTGGGTAATCTTCCTTAGTTTCCCGCATCCACGGAAATCTTTAGTAAAAGGCGAAAGATTTATCCGATATGAAAACGAGAAAGAAGTACGAAGAAACTAGAATATTGTCCACTTTCGACCCTTATTTATAGTTTTTTTTTCTCCAAAATTTTTCATAAAAATAGTCACACACTAGTGACGTGAAATAAAGCAGTCTGTCGCGGAGTGTGTTGTACTTGAACGTGCTTTACTCAGTTTGCAGAAAAAGACTGTTTTTACAATATGCATCGTTGATGTATGAAAATATGAATGTTTATTTTTTTTTATGGACAAAATACGATTTTATAGGCATTAGCTTTACATCCATACACGCTTGTGGCATCATCAAATGCATAACTATATGAATCAGGACAGGTATCTTTGATGGTATTTGCGTAATAGTTGGTGTCGCACGTCTCTGCGCTACCATGATCTCCCGTACAGCAATACTCATCTTTACCGTGCTTGGAACAAGCACTATTACAAGCAACAAAATTGCCTGCATCGTCCAACTCTTTTAAATCTTCTGGACATACCGGCAAGCTGTCACATACAGATATTCTACAGTGCTTGCTGTCCAGCTGTACAAACGCATCTAACCCCTCAATCATAATAGGCTCAATACTGACAGGCAAGTTGAATCCATCGACAAACGATACATCGTAATAATCAATATCTGCATTGTTGTCATTGAACTTGAACTCGGCTAGAGAAGCAGGATCGCCAGCTCCCGCAAGATCACACGCATGGTAGTCGCACGACTCTCTTGCCCATACTCTTCCTGCCCAATTGGCATTGACATGAAGTGTATGTGTATCATCCACAGCAACTTCGACCATGGTACCTTTTGCGTCATCATTGGTTTGATATCCCACTTTGAGTGTCTTGTCGCATTGATTTGAAATGATCATTTGCTTGTCATTTGTTGGAGCAGTGAAAACGGATATTGGTAATAACAGGATGGACAATAAAAGCGACTTCATATTTGAATGGTTTATAAAAAGAGAAATGGGGGGGAGGGGGCTGCATCTTCTCTTTATATACATACACAAAATAAACGGCCCCCGTTTTAATACAGTTGCTTGATTAGCAATATAACCCCCTTATCATTCTCACAATTCTAATATATTAAATTTTACAGTATTTTATTCATTATTACATTGTACCATTAGCACTATTATTAGTACCATCATCAATCTTTATACTGGTGGCATCGATAATAATATTCTTAGCCTTGGCCAAGACTTGCATCTCTGCTTGGACATGATCTTCTGTTATGGTATTTCCAACTGTAAAATCAAGGACTTGTTCGGCAGATGTTTTAGGTGGCTCATCTATTGACATGGGAGAGGATGGCTCGTTTAGTCTTGAACGCATTTCTTTGTATATGTCTTTCTTTCCGCTATATAGTTTACAGATCAATAAGGCATGATCGCGATACATGAGTCTCGATGCTTGTAATAGAGCACCGTTAGCATAATCGAATCTTTCTTTGGAAGGATCAAGTGAGTCATCTAATTCAGCAATGGCCTTTGTGATGACTTCAATTGGTGTAGGTGTCTTTGTACGGTTTCTAAATGGGGAGTGTCAAATTGTGGGTGGCCAGCGTAACAAAGAGAATACTTACAGCATGAATTCAGATAATGGTTGAGTATGTTTGCTGTATAATCTAGAGACTTCAAAGTTACCGTGGGAGTAACGATATTTGTTAGGAGGTGCGGACAATCGAGGCTTTTTAGATAACCAATTCTTTTCTAATTCTGTAATGGTGATTGGTGGTTTTTCAAAGGTAGGACACCCAGATGCTTTCCAAATAATCTATTATAAAATTAATATATACAACATTATTCAAACATATTTTTGGTAATTTTACCCAATGACGTTCATTTGCCAAAATAGTTAGAATGATCTCTGTGTACAAGTTGCCGTGAGGTTTGGTGGATCTTAATAGTGTCAATAGTAATTCTCTTGTGTTTGCAATCCATTCAACCTGTTCTTCTTTGAGGATATAATTAGGTTGGATCAAGGATTGTTTGGTAGAGCCACGACAGGCTAATAATTTGGCAGTATTGTCTTTTTCGGCTTGAGAGAATCCATTGAGGTATTGGAAGAGAACTAAATACTGTACAATTACATTTCTTCTAAATCTGGAATCCTCCATCTATACATATATAATTTAGTCAAGTATCACCACGTTTTTTTGTCTTGTTTACCTCCAAATCTAATAATTTCCTACTACTTAATAATCTTGGGAATTGAAAATCTCTATTAATTTCATTTAACAATTGTTCGGCCTTATTAGGGTCTTCGTCCATATCTAAAGATGATGATTCAACCCGAGCACGTTTTGACCCTGCAGATGGATTCTTACGAGCACCTAATACTTCGGCCTCTTTTTCTGCAATGATCTGAAATTTTTGTGTGATACTATCTGTACCATTTTGAAGCTTTTTGAAATTATCGCCTTCAAAGATGGATGGTGGGTTAGAAAAATAGAGACGAGTGGTCCAAAATGTCTTGTAAAACTGCTTCTGTTCGTCTGTCAATGATGGGTCCTCATCCACTTGTTTGTCAGAGTCATAGCTGATCATATCGTTATTAAAATCACCTCTCAAATTCACACCAGATCTTTCACACAAGGGAAAGGTATTGGCAAGAAACATGAGGATACGTCCACAGAACACCGTGTTTGTTTCCTTGGACAATCTACGAAGCAAGACGTTGCACATTCTCAAAAGGACTAGACCTTTTCCTTTACCAGGTACTAAATTCTGTTAAACGAGTTAGCCGATTGTTACTTTTATTACACAATTAATTCTTACCACTGTGATTTTTGATTTACGCTTCTCGACATAATCAAACAATTTTTCACAAGCAAAGGTGGTGTTGACATCAAGCAGCTCTTCAACAAAAGTTAAATGAGTGACGTTGTCTAATAAATCGACATCTGTTGAATTGGGATAGAATAAATGTTTTTTTTTTTTCGAATTGAGTATTACTGTTGCGTTAAATGTTGGACTTTTTGAACAAATTACCCGTGGCTGAACAGTACAAAACAACATCAAGACAATCTTCAGTTTTTTTGTATACTTGTTCACTATCGTTACCATTCTAAAACCGTTTTAAAACACTTGAAAAATTGCTTACGAAAAAAAACTTACTGCAATGTCTAGAAAAGTCTTACGAAATACGACTTCGGTTGCATTTCGGCGCCAATCTGGTCTACCTTCAAGCACAGGGATATTCAGCAAGTTGGCTTTGCCAGCCAAGGGAGCGATGTGTTCCATTGCCAAGGTTTCAATCACTTTGGAAGGAACTTCGGACACGGCGTGTTGAATTCTGTAATCTGTTGCAGCGGAAAGGCATGCACTGATGGCAGCCTCCATTTCTTCACGAAATTTCAAAAAGTGTGACATTGTTTGGACTAGAGAAAAAGGATGTTTTTTTCAAACTGATTCGCGCTTCTCCCACTATTTATTCGTAATTGTGACTGGGGGTCTCCTTTTACATGATCTTTGTCTTTCGTTCAATAAAAAAAACATATGTCAAAGCAAGAATATCTAGATTTGTTGGAGGTAGTAGCATTCAGTAGATGACAGACCATACTGCTAAAAAAACCACGTGTATAGGCGAGTGGAATAAATACCTTACGGTCTTATAACGGTGCTTCATCAAAACGAGACAGTTTGGCCTACGGAGTCATCTTGTCAAAAAGAGACATTAGACTAAATCCAGACACTGGCAAAGGTAAGCTCTTTCTTACAGACTTGAAATGGTCATGCTAACTTTATAAACCACCAGATCATTCCCTGACCTGTTACATTGGCGACCCTTCGCTTGAACGAGGCACATGTAGTTTGATGGTGTTCAGCAGGAATATTAAAACTCTCGAAGCTTTCCAAAAAAACTGTATTGTACGCCTAAAAAATTTCCACCTGGTACAATTTAATAGCACACCTCAATTGACACTCAACGCATTTTCATGGTATGCCGTTCATGAACCAAAGACACTTAAAGAGGTTCAGCTTGAAAAAATGGCTTTCCCATCGGCCGATGTGGATATGAGAATTGTTAAGGCTTTGGATGCATGGAATTCTGAAGTTGGAGCATCCAACATAGTCCTAGCAGAAAACAAGAGACCATTGCTTGAGACCTGTGAACTGTTTGATAATCCCTCCAGGTTTTTTGATTATGTGGGGCAGATTGTGACTATTACACATACAAACGTGTGTACAATGTTAACGTTGACAGATTTTACAGAAAACCCATATCCTCCAAGCATACCTGTCGATCAAAATACTTTGGATCCAAAATACCTTATTAATTGCTCGGTATGGGATGAGCTGAAAAATGAATGTTTAGACTTGGAGATCGGCACTTATGTTTCGATTCAAAACTGTGTCAAAAAAATCAAAGCTCAATTGGAGTTCAATGTTCGCGGCAACTTCAATGAAAAGCGCAAAAGATTGGTGTCACCGCTTGAACCTGAAGACAGTCGTCTGAAAAAACTTATTTCAAGACGAGATAAGTTTCAGAAGGAAAACAGGCAATCAGTCGAGCAATCATTTGAAAAAAAGAGAAGATCAACAGAACAGCATCGAGATAAAGAGATTAAACGATCAAGAGACCGTCATGAGCCATATCCTCTTCGAACAGGTAAATAAATTGTTATGACTATATCTATTTATTCATATTACTGATACTAAATGTTAGAGTTTATCTTCAAGCGACGTGGAGCTCTTAAGAGTTTTAGACAAATCAAGTCTAGCAGTGTAAACACTGGGTTAATATATTTTAAAAAAAAACTTGATCTGATTACTTTTTTTATATAGCTTGACGAAATCTGTGAAATAAAGGCCAGTGTATCCAGCTATTACCCTGAGAACATCGAGGACTGGATGCAAAGCTTTTGTTCAAGATGCAAATTATAGTAAGTTTTTCTTCTAACCTATTAATTGTTTCTTTCTGCTATTCTGAACCAGGAACGTTTAGTTCTCCTTTAGAAATGCCTTGTCGTAGATGCCTAAGTCCTACCTATATTTCATACAGATTCGTTTTCACTTTAAAAGACGAAAACAACGAAGAGCTTAAGGTACATTCAAAGGATCTTCTGTTCCCACAAGTTTCGGCCCAAGCGTAATAACAGTTTCATTTTCAAAGAAAAGCCTTTAACTGACGTTCCTATTATAATATATAGAGCATATAAGGATAAAGATCAACTTGAAAAGTTGAAAAGAATTGTTCGTTTAGCCACCGATCCTGACGAAAATGTGTTCTTCGACTTTTGTATCGGCTCTGTTGCTGGCATATCACAATTTATGAACACTCGGTTTATCCTTGCTGAAAATGATGAAGAGTAATAAAAAATAAACATATTATGAATAAGACCCATCATTTTTTATTTATTTATGTGTGGGATGGACATGCTAATACTAGCTCTTGAGGAAATGTACCCTTCTCTATTAACAGCTTCTACAATAATATGAGGTGTTTTGGATAAAATACATTCTAATCCAGAGATACGGTATTGGCTGCAAAACGAAGTACCTAAAAATATATGTGAACTATCACCACCGTCTAGTTTATAGGATATGATGTAAAACTCGGTTTCTTTCCAATCATGTGTATCCTTTGTCAAATCTGTCCATTGTAGAGATCCATAATATCTAAAAACTTCTAGTGCAATCTGGCTCATGTCTTCCTGTACCGATTGTTTTATCTCGTCGTCTTTCCACACTAAATTTACCAACTGCGTATCATTTGAGCTGGATGGCTCGGTTGGGATGATACTAAGACACCCCAAAGATGCAATCACATGAGGTGTCAAGCCTACCAGACTTGCAGCATTGACGGCAACACTTACCTCGATCTTATTAATAAACAATGCACTCCCTAAAGGTACTTCAGGGATATGAATGATTTTTGTAATCCAATCATTCTCACCCGTCACTTCTTCAGTAGCCGGCAATAAAAAGCAGCGGCTTTCGGAAGCTTCGGATGTGGTGACAGTAGCACGAAATCCGTCTTCCTGATCAAGGGAGCTCTTAGGCTGCCAAGAAGAAAAAAAGTCGGTGGCGGTGGCATTAAGCGAGGTCTTAAGTGAGAAATGACAAGACATGGTGAGTTTAACATCTTCAGTTAATAAAGTTCGATACATGTACTTTAGAGTACAGCCTTTGCTGGCATCGAGATAAAGCTTATAGAGGGGTACTGTTACATCAAACTCTGTATCTCTGGACTCTCGGTGACTTATACGCTGGCCTCTTATAATGAGTGATGTCCCACCTGTAAAAGCGCCATAATCCGATTCAAGACTGCTGGTAAACCTAGTGTTTCTGTCAATAGGATAAACGTGGGGGTCGCGGTAATTCAAGTTGGGAAGCACTGCTTGATGGGATAAGTGTGACCAAGGTTGCGATATTAATTTCTATTGGTTCGTTAAAGTATTATATCAAGTCTTGATTATATTAAAGGTTACCTTTCCCCTGTAATAAAAACGATTGCCAAATCCTCTATCAAATGAGGTGACAAACCAGTCCAGACCTGGTATGGGATGCACAGCGACTACATCTGAAATTCCTTTTCTATGGCCATCGTGTATCAATTCATCCTCACTGTGCAACAAAATGAGTGTGAATAACCAGAAAATAATTTAGGGAATTAATTCTTTACCTGTCATCGTTTTCGATATCTGTCTTGTCATCAGATATTTTTGGTGAAGGAGGTGGATAATCAGAGTAGTTACCACCACACCAAAACAAACGGTCCATTCTTTCAAAATCTGTTTTACCGAAATGTTCGTAAGTCCAAGCCATTCCGAACAAAGCAGATGAAGTTCGAGCAGCGCTGGCCGTTTGCACACCCTAATATATATAAAGCAGTTAAATGATCAAATTGGCTACCTTTATTTATGACTATTTTACTTTATAGCTCTGAAAGCCACCACCACCGAATGTTTGACGACCCCAAACATCCGTACCAAAATAAACATCGATACCTAACCTTCCTTGGTTTTCCACAATCTGTCTTGCTTCTTCAGGGTACTCCTTTTTCCACCAGTAATTGATAAAGATACCGTCCGTGTTTTGAAAAAACAATTCGTTTTTAACAGTGAGGTTGTTTTGCCAATCGATATCTCCATCGTTTGTCATACTATCGTACCAAATTACTTGAGACCCTGGAATTTCTTGATGCATCTTTTCTGTAAGATAGTGAAGAAACCTAGCACCAAACATGTTTAGTTATGATTTTCCCTCAGTATTTTTTTTTCCTGTATGTATACTTTGCCAGTTCTTCGGCTTTGGTTTTGGGACTGGTCGGGAATGGGAAAAAATCGCATTCGACGTTAAATAACCAACCGTCAAACCCGTAATGCTCGGCAATAGCCACTATTTGATAGAAGGATGAATGTGTGTCGCGTAGCTATATACGTGTATGTGATTTACCCAGCTTATCAGCATAAAAGGGACTCCAAAGTCTCATTGGATCACCGTCGTCGCTACCTTTGTCCAAAGGTGGGCCGTGTAATAACGCTTCCATCTCGTGCATTTGGTTATTACCTTCCACTAGAAATGTTCCTAAACATTTTACGCCATTTCTATGGCAAGCATTTGTCCAATTGACAGGTGGAATCGAGACACGTTTGTGAGAAAAACTACATATTTTTTTTAAAAAAAAAATAAGCGTTGTTTTTATCCCAAATGGACTTACTAAACAAAGATATCGGTCAAGTGCCAGTACTGAATATGATAGATATCTGAATAAGCATTTCCTTGAATGAACTTATCCTCTATATAACCTCCTGCCATATCATGAGTCAAAAGCAAACGAGGTTTCAGGGCGTGTCTGACACGTGGCTGAAGGGGGACGTTGGGTATGTTGAATTGGGTTGTGTCAGGTTTCCAATCTCGTAGTTCATTCATAGACTCGAGGGCAAACGATACAGGTGAGAGTTTGTCATTATATTGGGAAAGCGGAAGTGACGGCATTAGATAAAAAACGTAATAGAAAAAAAGATGAAATGCGTGTGATCTCAATTACAGGTTTTTAGTCTTAATTGGTACGCTTGATTTTTTCTTTGGTACAGTTTGGTACGACTCTAAAATAAATTTGGCACACCTTATTATTTTTTTTGGCACGCATTTTTTTACTTTTGGTACGCTTTGAAAATAGAAGTTGGGACGAATTAATTTTTTTTGGTACGAAATACATTTTTATTTTGGATTAAATATGTAGGAAAAGATAACATACAGTGATAATATTTACCTTAAGCCTATTTCTTTGTTAATACACCTATCCCAGAAGGTCTCAGCATGTCTGATCCAACCTTGGCAGTCTTGAACAGTAACAGATCCGCAAGCTCCAGGAAGACGCGATGTCAAATTGTCTGCTTTATCAAGTGGGTTTCTCTTGATATTGCTCTTTATTTTTGACCAGTATTCTTCGATCGGGTTTAAAAAAGGAGATGTTGAGGATATCATAATAACAAGCCAAGAGTAGGGGTTTCATCGTGTTACGTGCAAGCTATTTCCCCCTTTTATGTTTTAAGTTTGCTAGGTACACTCTTAATAAGAGCTGATTTGCTATCAACGCCTTTTGCTTACAATGTACAAAGGCAGATCCAAAATGCAACCACGATTATTTAAACGAAGCTTTATACAATATCTGAAGCTTGTTAACTTTGTTTATTCCAAAGAAGCAGAGGTACACTAAAATAGATGAACCATAATACTTGTCAAACAAACTCAAAAATGGCAGACTTTTTCATCTATAAACAAAGCAATAAAATTCAGTATCGTCTTTTATTATATGAAGGTACTAAAGATATCAAGTTTCTTTTATGCGTTTTACTAGGCGTGTACGAGCTCATACACAGTAATATAACCAGCAGACACCACATAGAAGATGTATTTACGGTTGTTGAGACAACAATTTCAATTGCAGAGTACAGCACATGGTTATGTGAACAGAACAATTGAAAGTTTTGTATCAATCGAAATATTGATCCGCATGAGCCATTTATTAAGTTTCCTTTTGGGTATTAATGAGACTAAGGTCAGATAAACTTTTGTCTTATAGCCGCAAAAGAACAAAATACAAGTGCGCGTATGTTGTCAGTTTGTATTCTCGGTAAAAGAGATGTTATTGGTTTTTTTTTTTTGGTTTTTTGCTGTTTCTTTTGAATTTGAACAATTGGGAAGATGTATTGCAGCCGATACTGTTTTTGTAAGGTTTTAGTTGTAAAGAGTTCATTACGTCCAGAAATATGACATGTAATATGTTTTTCCTTGCGCTTCACTATTACCAATGTACATTAAAAAGTTTAAAAGACATGAATGAGAGGCTATACACTATTTTTCCCGAAATTATTGGCGCACTATTAAAAAACTAATAATTTCTGAAAATAGTGTATGATGCGATTATAAGAGCACAAAGAATACTGTTCAATCTTTGCTAATTCTAATTCGCTGTGGATTAGGCGCCTAAATCAACCGATTGTTTTTAGACTACTGCATTTAGCAGATGTAGTTATACTGTTTTTAAAATTTGATTGGCTAAAAACTTTAACATTTTCTGGGCTTTTTGTGAACACTGTCTGACTTTCCAAGATATTTGTAGCGGATATTAAAATTGTTTTGTAACAATAAATAAAATTGTGTCTGTGCATTGTTTTTGTGCACAAAACTAGTAATCTCCCATGTAACATATAGGTTATTCTTCAAAATGCATTTTTATTAGACATTTAGTTATTTAAGAGGAATTGATATGTTAAAGGGCAGATAGTTATAGTTATACAAAAAAGTACTGGCCATAATGTGTGTAGTGAAAACTACAGTCAGTCTATACATTAGAGTAGTTGTTGTTGCCGTGGTGCATCTCGAATCCATTATCGTTTGTCAAGTTGTCCACACTTGTGGAATAAGTTGAAATCTTTCTGGAAAAACCACCATTGACTTCATTACGCTTGGGAATGTAGTCGCCAATAAATAATATACTGTAAGTGGCAAAACTTAAAGCAATTGGAAGACCATCAAACGCATAAAAAGCCCATTCAGTGGAAGCAATAACACCGTCAAAACCAGTAGCATATTCAGCGACACGATAAACTGAACGGATATACAACAAGATAAGTGTAATGTAAAGACATCTCATCATGTTTCTTTTAGCGTTAGGATGACCTACGATACTATAGTTGTATTTGGGATTACGGTCGACATGGATCGTAAGAAGAGCGAAAATAGCAAAGAAGACCAATTGAAGAGCAAGACCGATAAGAATGATTTTTTTGCCGAGTGCTGCATTTGTTCCACCATTTGTTTGCATTCCACCACCAGATCCTTGCATCATAAAAGAGAAAACGTCACTAGCAAAAAAGAACCAAGTAATAAACTTAGGACGCAGGTAGAAGGGTGATCTTTCAACATTTGATAATTTGACGACTTCTCCTAAAGCTTTGTAATTAACTAAAGCCAATGCATTGGGTGACAGAAGTAAGCACATAGTCATAATCATGTATTTCATTAACGATGTTCCGCCAGTAGAACATGCAGCTCGAATGTAATAACCGATAGCTTCTGCAAGAGCCGTAAAAGATAAGATGTACAAGAATAAGCGACTTTTGGATAGAGCGACGCGGCCAAATAGAAAAAAATGAAATGCTCCAAATACGCCTATACCAACAAAGCCCAGAATTTTGTTGGGGATATAATGGAAATATTTGATAGTGTCAATAGTGTCTTGATCCATGATATAGTTGGTTTATGTGTGAAGAAAATAATTTGATATGAAAATAAAAAAGTCTAGTATTTATATGATTAACGTCAAAATATTGTGTAACGTTAGACGTACATTCAATCTTGTCCTCGTTTATTGCAGTTGTTATGAAAGTCTTGGAACCCTGATATCTCGGATTTTAAAATCGATTCTGTACATGTCTTGTTTTCGAGAAAAAATAAAACAGGGTTTGACCTTTGGGGCGCATTGAATTGCTGTTACATAAACAAAAATGAAAATGAAAATGAAACATATTTATGTTTTGTATGAAAAGATTGACATGACAAGAAAACCAAGAAAACCGTTTTTCTAATCAAAGATTGTTTTGGGCTGAGGATCTATAAATATTTTGCCCCCTTGGGCTGTTCTTACAGAATTTTTCTATAAATGGTGGATTGCTTGTTTTTACTAAAGCATTCCTAATCTTGTTCCGCTTCAATTAACACCGACTAATTGACAGTATATTAGTGGCATCAAATTAAAAAACTTCGTGCTACGGCTGTCGTCCCAGGTGGGATGAAGAAACTCTCAGTTAATATGCATCTAATTTATAGCTGGCTATATATTATAAAAGAGTAGGATGTGCCTTTGTATCGAATGAATACTGGATCTTAAGCCTCTTACATATAGACCTGGCTGATTGAAAGTGTTATCTTATCTTCTCCGCTACGTTTAATAGTAGACGTTCTCAAAATATGACTGGTCAGCCTCTCAGAATTTCTATAGGTGCGAGCATGCATTATCCATAAGTGGTACAATGTACACGAGCCCTCTGTTTTCTGAACTATCATCAACATAACCATGTACCCTCAACATTATAGAATGGTTTATCAGTGGATATTGAAGGGATTGTTTTATTATTTGGATATGACGGTTTGTTAGCAGCGGATAAAACAGCTATGTACATCTAGTATGTGTGCCTGAAACGTAGACTCCGCACATGAACGACTATAATATAGCTACAGATTGGGTAATTAAGATTCTATATTAGAAATAAGCATACAAATAATTTCATTCGTTTCAGTTTTTTATTTTACAAACAAGTATTTATAACCTTGAGCCTCTCTGCCTTATAGGTAAAGTGGAACTTCATGCATTAAAACCGAGTGCCGGGATTTAAATATCAACGTCACAAATTTTAGCAGTGCGGGCAAAGGCGGCTGAAAAGGGGGGACAATACCAAATACAGTCAACGCAAACCAGTGATCGACCTCTTTTTCCAGACAAAGGTATACATCATTAAGTTAGATAATCAACAGTTATATCACAAACAAAGTCGTGGAAAAAAACAACGGATGGATGGATTTGAAAAATAAATGGATGGATGGAAAAAAATAAATCAGTCGAAAAAAAAACAAATTTAACAACAGCAACAGACCGACTCTTTGATGTGCTATAACTGTTTTTTGTTTAAATGCGAAATCTAGTCGAGACAAATGATTAACCTGAATATAATAGTCTATCAGTTATGGGTGCCTATAAGTATCTCGAGGAGCTTGCCAGAAAGAAGCAATCTGACGTTTCACGTTTCTTGCTCCGTGTCCGTTGTTGGGAGTTCAGACAATTGAGTGTCATTCACCGTGCCTCTCGTCCTTCTCGTCCCGATAAGGCTCGTCGTTTAGGTTACAAGGCCAAGCAAGGTTTCGTTATCTACCGTATCCGTGTCCGTCGTGGTGGTCGTAAGAGACCTGTTCACAAGGGTGCTACCTTCGGTAAGCCTGTCAACGAGGGTGTTAACCAACTCAAGTACCAACGTTCTCTCCGTTCCACCGCTGAGGAACGTATCGGTCGTAAGTGTGCTAACCTCCGTGTTTTGAACTCTTATTGGGTTAACCAAGATGCTACCTACAAGTACTTCGAAGTTATCCTCGTCGATCCTTCTCACAAGGCTATCCGTCGTGATGCTCACATCAACTGGATCGCTAACCCCGTTCACAAGCGTCGTGAAGCTCGTGGTCTTACTGCTATCGGTCGTAAGTCTCGCGGTCACGGTAAGGGTCATCGTTTCAACAACACCAAGGGTTCTGGTCGTCGTGCCACCTGGAAGCGTCGTAACACCCTCTCTCTCCGTCGTTACCGTTAAGTATCTGGCTGAAGAGATTAACCTCTTTTTCAGAAACTCAAAAAGTATTTTCTGTGTTTTCGATTTTTTTTTAATAACAACAGATTATTTTTTTTACTCTCTATTTATTATTACTATATGTGTGTATTAAGTGTATGTTTATCAAGTGTGTGTGTGTATGCGTGTGTAGTCAGTGAGATCCGCAACCTTCATCCATCTCTTGCTCTTCCTTCTTGGTTAGTCTAGATAATGCCGCTTGTGCAGCACGCTGTCTTCTCGCTTCAGGTGTGTCCAGGCTCGTTGTTGACTTGGATCCAGCACCCAATCTATATGTTCCTGCTTCATACAAGACGTCGTTTTCCATTTCCTCTTCTTCAGGAGTATAAAACTCGCCATGGCCTAATGTATGTGCACCGTGTGCTGTCCAATCCAGATTCACTACATCCTTATTCAATTGTCGATTTAAAGCATGAAAATTATCATCGTGATCACCCCAAACATTGTGGGTCAATTCATGAAGTAAAACTTTCCTCACAGAATCATAATGTCTAAATCCAGATAAATCGTCTGTTCGCAGGCGGAGAGCAATTAATTGGCCCGCATTTCTATTGTATCCCAAAATGGTTGCCTCGAATGGCGTCAGTTCAATCAATTCTCCAACTGACCATCTTCTATCTGCCATGATGGCACGGATCTAAGTATATTCTGTTAGAACATCATTTTAGCCGAAAACCCTTGTAAGAGACTTACACCTCGATCGTCTCTTAATCTTTCTAGTAAGCTTTGGGCTTTTTCAGGATGGGGGAATTCTGGAATGACCGATATCTTATGAAAAGTGTACTTTGCGTTCGGGTTGGGCTTTTGTTGCTGTTGTTGCCGTTTTCTTAATCGGATTGCTGGTGCAAGTTGTCGTTGTTCGACGATTTTTTTGTCCATTACATTAATTTTTTCAATCTGAACAGGCAAACTTCCCATCAACATTAGATTACTGCCTTCTTGTAACCCTAAATCTTTTAAACAGACAAGGGGATCTTTAAGTATACGACCTTTCCACATTAACTTTTGACTGTCAACGGGCAATTCCGTTTCTTGTTCCAGGTACTGCTTTACTTCTTGCACGGTGGAATCAAGGCTCCATTGGCTGAACTCAATTGTATGTGATTTAAACTTTACTTTAAAATTGAATTCTGTTGACATTGGTATAATTAATAAAGAAGCGTAAGAAAGAGTAAACAATGAATCTTATTTAAATTCAGCAAACGGAATTTGCATTATTAATCATCAGAGTGCATCTTCTCGTTCTTTCTACAACTGCCTTAAATAGGAAATACTCAATAGTCATCAGTGCGTAGTAATAAACTGAATGCAAACGATGTTGGTCAATTTTGAAACTGGGCGTCAAATAACGATTCCCAATCCACTATGAACACGGGAAAAGTCTTTTTTTTTTCCTGCTAGTACTCATTAATAATCATATTATTTAAAAATCTGGGATCAAGTCAATAGTATCAATGATCAAACATGTTGAAGAAATAGCCGTCAAAATGTTTAGTTTTGTAGCAGTTTATGGATAAAACATGAATTGCAGACGAGGCTCTAATAGCTAATTTATGTGCTTGTAACAAGAGCAAATGACTAACACTTTTATCACGCTAACCTTCAATGGTAGCTTACTATTCCGTTCCTTTTTTATCTTTTCGATGCACTTTAATTGATATAGTTTTATCCGTGGTCTTTTTAGCTTTTAATAAAGCTCTACTTTCACTCGTAAACTATATTGAACACTTGCTAATTTTTAGATATTTATCAAATTAAGTTATAAATAATAAAATTAAAAGAATGAGCATACAATGCTTTTTTTTTTTTTTCTGTATAAATCTTAATTTTATTTAAGATCAATGAAAAGCATACAATGCTCCCAGAAAACAGGTTAAAAAAGTGGTGTTTTAAAAATCCGCCGCATACATTTCGAAATCACACCAATCAAATCAATTTTTACACGTGTTAATCACGTGTTTAATTATATTTTTTGTAACACTTGTAATTTATTTTGGTCTAGAAAAGCATGAAGCCTAGCTAGCTCAATCGGTAGAGCGTGAGACTCTTAATCTCAAGGTTGGGGGTTCGACCCCCCCGTTGGGCTTACATTTTACTTTTGCCTTTCGTCGGAGGTGTATGTAGACTGATGTTTTTTTTTAACATGTCGCGAGACTAATGAGGTGAGCTATCCAATATACATAACATGTAGTTAGGATATCAAAAAGATGCTTTTATTACAATTGTGAATTATTTTATGTCCTAGTATAATTATAGTGACCGAAATGTACGACAAGCTTAGTTACTTGTGAATTAACATCATTCATGGATCAATTACATACGTCTTTAGAAACTTATTTGGTTCCAAGAATTGACAACAGTTTTTCAATCACATCATTGATGACATAAAACTTGTTTAGTATACTTTATCAAACTTTTAAACTGGAATAAAAACTGTTGTCTTATAACTATTGAATCTGTTTCTTTTCCTTTACTTGATACAACATTTGTCATGGAAAGATTACCGGCAGAAGTTGTGATTACAATAGTACTTCATCTACCTTTATCAGGGAAACTAGAATGTATTCGCGTGTCTAAGGCCTGGAACCGTTGGATTACTTCCACTATCCTGTATCAAAAGATTGTACTTTATGGAAAGATAAAGTTTCGCAAAGCAATCAATCTATTCGATAAAGGTTATGGAGGGAAAACAGTACGCCATCTGGTTGTAAATCAAGACGAAAGTAATCTAAAAAAAATTACCTTGTTACCTGTAATATTTCCCTTTGTCAAAGTACTAGAATGGACTGAGGCCTCGTCTTATATCGATTCAGGAGGGCCAAGTACAGTCAACTGGAGACATATCGAACGTCTTGTCTATTGCCCCAAGTACCATCGCAATATGCCGTACTTTCTCCATTTTTTTACTTTTACCAATTTGAAATATCTCCAAGTTGATTTACGATACAGAGGAGGCGGGAAAAAGCAGCAGGCATCACAATCGATTATTAACAGTCTTTATTTGACTCCGTTCCTCGAGCAGCTTGTGATGGTCCGATTGCTGATTAGTATTTCTGATATGGAAAAGATTCATCAAGATTTACCCATGCTCCGATACATAAAACTATTTGAAATTGAAATGGCGAGAGAACAAACCGAGCCTTTGCATGTACAAAACCCAGCAGACCAATTGGAGTTATTCCATTTGCACTTCAATAAGCTGTATCGGATATCCAATGCGAGCTGTAAGATCACTTTAAAAAAGTGGTTGACTTATGTGGGTGGCAAGTACAAGCATCTTCAATACCTATCAATCATTGGTTATGGCAAACCTTTACATTCAATTAATATTAAGCAAATTCTAACAAAAACACACCTAATCGATAAGAGCAACATCAAAAGTTACAAAATACAGTTATAGTTGTAGCTCATTATAATCTTAATAATAAATCCCGTTTATTTTACAGTCGATAGAAAGCCATTTGTTCTACATGTATGTGTGTGAATTTGTGTTTTTAAGGGTATACCGTGTATATCAAATATCAGCCATACTATGCATAGCCGAGGTAGGCTTTCGCAAAAATGATGATGCGAGGCCAATGGCCGGTTCAATAAGAGACCAGTTTATCCGACAATTTCAACAAATGACGGTTCCCTGCTGTAAATAGCATAGAACAAAGTGAAGTGTATGACAATGACAATCAGCATCTTTTATAGACTCCTCAAGTGAACTATTAAATTATACAAGTGCAAACACATAATCTTAACAAGACATTGGAATGGCTTATTATCGGGCCGTGAAATCATTGGAAATGATGATCTGACGGGCGATAAAAATATGGCAGGGCCAATTATTATTTACAGTTTTCGTCCAATTCACATATCCTTTTTTTTCTTTAACCCCCCACTCTTTCAAAAAAAAAACTTACATTCAAGATGGCCACCGTATATACACAAGCTGAAGTTGAAAAGCATAACACCAAGGGTGACATTTGGATGGTCATTCATGAAAAAGTTTATGATGTTTCCACTTTTGCTGAAGATGTAAGTAGTTTTTTTCATGTAAGGATTTGAATTTGGTTAATAACTTTTTCTTTGCTAGCATCCCGGAGGTAATTACAGTCTTAAATGAAAGCACACCATAAATAGAGGTACTAATATGATTTTTTTTTATAGGAGAGGAAGCTATTTATGATGAAGCTGGTAAAGTAGGAAAAAAAAAAAAAAAGTGAAACGGTCATGTTGATACATTATTAGGTAAGGATGCCACCGAGTCTTTCGAAGATATTGGCCATTCTGATGAAGCTCGTGAACTTTTGGAAAAGTTTTATATTGGTCAATTAGATACTGTCTCTCCTGGTGTAAGTAAAATTTAGACAAATTTGACATGTTTGTTAATCTTTGTGGCATATTTTTAATAGGCTGTTAAGCCAACCCCAGTTCCTGTCACCCGCATTCCCGAAGAAAAGCCAAAGGGATCGTAAGTCAATTTTTTTTTTTTTTTTTTTTTTGGTAATAGCGCTAACACGTATATTTCAGCGTTCTCCGTGTCCTTCTTCCCGCTGTCATTGTTGCTGGTATCCTTTTGTACAAGTATGTTATTGTTCCTCAACAAAAGCACTAATTTCTTTATTATATAACAATATATAAAAAAAAAGGCCTATTGTTTTGTAAAAAAAAAAAAAAAAAAAAAAAAAAAAAGACCTTAAAATAGATTGATTTTTATTGATTATGCAAATGAAAAAGAGAGATAAGCTTTGCGGCTTTTTTGTGGTTAAGAACGATTGATCGACCACATATTTCATATTCAATCGCTCTTGCGATAGGATTAAGACTGTCCTGTTGAAAAGACACTCATGACGTGAAGGGTGTACACAAACAATGAGAATAAATGTCAATTTAGAAAACGGGCTTATTGTGTTTTCTATCAGGACAAAAGATTACATCATGTAGTCTTTTTGGGGGATTATAATCAAGGAAATAATTTAAGGAGTTAATCTTTTCCCATAGCATAAAAAGTCGTATATTAGTGATTATAGCAGAACAGATGCAATGGACAAAAGCGAACATGGTATAGATAGCATGTTATTTCAATGGAATAAATTCAAACTTTAAATTTTTTAATCAATAATATTTATTTCTGATTGACCTGATTTGTAACTTTCCCTGATTATTTTACATGTTTTGCATAATTAAAACTTACATGTGGTAGCATATTCTGTTCATGTTGAAAAAAAGAAATACTCACAACAAAAAAAAAAAAAAAAAAAAAAAAAAAAAGGAAACGAAAAAAAGGATAAGAAGGGTTTTCCGTAAATGTTAATCCACGCATGACCCTAGAAAAAAAAATCTAGAGTAACACTAGATAAAGAAGATACTGGAATTAGGTGACACCCGGTTATTTTTCTCTTTTTAGACAAGTGAGGGTAAGTCCAAGATTTGCTCAAGATAGTGGGGTGTACGTGTCAAATAGAACGAGTGTCCGTGTACGTATATAGCTCTGTCTTTCCCATGACTATTATACAATAATGTACACAAATCGATAACCTCACATGGCCCATAATCCCTTTCATTAACAATATATGTTAACACATGCAGATTCTGTCCAATAAGAGACGTTTGATCATTCAAAGCTATATAAATCTATTTTTTTCATTCCTTTATCTTTTTATCTTTCCTTTTTATTTTTATTTTTTTTTCACCCTTTTATTTACATTTACCTCGGTTTAACCTCGAAGCTTATTTTATCTTCACAATGTTATTTGAGTCACACCAATTTGGTAAGAATTTTTTTTTTTTCTTATTGTAATAATTCTAATATAAAATAAAAGATACAAATACCATGCTTAATACAAAAGACAAGACCAATAACATGCCAACGGCCATGAAACATTATTACGATAGCGAAGATGATGACGAAACGCTAGCCACAGCCATTGATGACCTATCAAGTTTAATCTTATACCCATCTCACCCTTTAATTGACACCGACTTATTTCAAGATCAAATGCAAGATCCTACAAACCCTCATATTTCTCAGTGCCAAAATACTTACTTTATGGACGGCGGTGTACGATTCATATCTGTAAGTTCCATTTTTGTATTCTTATTATTACGTAATGTATTCATCATTGCCCAGCTACCTACTTTAGGAAGCAGTAATACAAAAGCAACGTCACCACTATCTCGTATATTTGAAGAATGGCTAGCAAATAAACTATACAGCCATCCCAATAAAATGGTGAATCTAAATAATTACCAACAAGATAGCGATATGATGGCGATAGATGAGCCCGAAGACATTTACAATGACCAATTACCAATATTAGAAGATAATATCGAATTATTATCCGAAGATATCATAAATATCTTCAAATCAAGAAAAAGAGCACTAAAGGGTCTCTCCAACATTCTAATCAAGATAAGAACAGGACATGTCTATACATATCATCAACTAGAAAATGGCCAGCCGTTAATCACTGAAGATATGGAAGACTTTTTCCAACAGTTTCCCCTATTCGTGGAAATTCTTATATACGCAACACAAGAAGAACACATGAACAATGAAGAAGACGATATCAACTTTTTATTAGTCGTTGAAAATACCACTTTGAATCCTGGTGATCCTTATAAAGCAATGGAAAATATTCAATTTTAAATAGTTATTAAAAAAGTAGTTTGTAAAGACGTGTTTATGATTTTTTTTTCCAACAATAATGGCTATCTACCGAATCAAGTTAGGCCTATTTTCTGAATACAGCCATTCCAGCTATTGTTTTTTGTCCGAGTGATGCACAGTTGCTATACTACATCGGGCCTTCGACAGTCGAGATTTGTATATGACAAGCGCTTATCAGTTTCTAGACGACGAATTACATCATTCCCCTATTTTGACATATCTTCAAGACAGTTGGTACACTAGTTCCGATAAGATTAAATAGAAGCACGTCATATCGTTCTTGCTATTTTCCAAAACGTTTACCAGTAGATAGGATTACTGCTTGTACCGATGCACATGTATGCACCACGCTATCACTGGAATTTATAAGCTTTATATGAAATCGATGGATAATGAGTACTTCCAATTATAGTAGTAGATAATGCGGCTACTTTGGCGTAATTAATTTATAACAAATATGCAAGGAGAACCCGTTGAATATCTTTTTCTAAATAATACACAAGGTTGCCATGCCTTTATCTTGTCCCTTTTGGTATCTATGATTCGATCAAGTGTGCTATTTAATGATCGACCTGTCTATATCTCTTATCAAATTAATGTGTTGGTCCTAAAGAATAAGATAGACAAAGATAGTAAACGGATTACCAAAAGACATGAAATCTTGACCAGAAATACAATACAAGTTTTTATATGAGCGTATCTTGACCAAGAGACATGTGAAGATCACTCAAGGTACCGTGCTCACTTTTTCTATAAAATTCCTCGACCATTCAATCGCAGTAACACACACTGTCATTTGATACAACAGGTGGCTTATATGGAAAGATCAAACTGGATAAGACAGACCCGGTATGCAAAGCTAAATAATGGTAGAGCATCGATAATTTGTTGTCTTTTTTGTTTACAGGAACATCTAATAAACGAACAGGGTGCGTTCTTAAAAACACGGTGCACGCCTTAAATGCCTGAAGTGCGACTGACGACTCCAAATAGCAGTCGGCATGTCTCGCTCAAAAGCGTAAAACCTAAAAACCGTAAACAAAAAATGGATTCAGAACACCCGTTAGGTATCACATTAGCTCGATTTGATTCAAGATAAAAGAATCATGTGAGGCAGGGAGACAAAAGAAAAGGAGGAGATGCACTATTCTTTTTAAGCCAATAAAAACTGAGATCTTACAGCTTTCTTTACACACTCACTGCAATTTCCTAGTTTTGAAAAATTGCAAGTAACTGTGTCTTCTAAATGGGGAGGGGGTTGTAGTACAAGGTTTAAAAAAGAATATTTATTGCCAATAACGACGTCGCATAAGCTATCAATCAAGTAAATGTAAATGTATACTTTGAATCATCACAGATAATCGCGATTGTAATTATAATCGAAACTCATGATAAAGGAATTAAAATGAAATAATTACGCATTGGTGGATTATAGAATACCACACTGCTTGAGCTTATAGGCTATCAATTCTGGTAGCCCAATATTCTCTGTAGGTGATGCAGTACTTGGTTTTGTGTAACGAATTGTTTATTCCGAAAGTACGTTACCGTGCCACTGGGTCAAATTCACAATCTCCGTAAATCTAGATATTAATAACATTCCAAGCGTGCTGTGTGTCGAATTGAACTTTCATGGCCATATTCAATGCACATAAGATCATCTTGTATCTGAAATAAAGTGTCATGTCCAACAACAGGAGGCCATAACAAATAAAACTGGAGAATTATAGTCTGATATGATCGAAAGTTAATGAACTGTTTATACAGACTCCATTGATGTCAAGTGTAGCTTTTAAAGATTCCACATATACCAAATTAGCATTGTTTTTGTCAAAATAGGTCTACCATACGCCGCTCACGATCAAGAGCTAGAGCAGCTAGTAGAATTACGCAACAACAAAACAAAGCGCACTAAGCAACTATTTCTTGGAGGAAAGTGGAGAAAATGATTATATAAGGCTCAAGTCGTGTTTTCTGGTGTATTTGTTGAATGAAGAGCTTATTCCAAAAATTATCATTGCAATCTCACGGAAGCATACCAATATTGTCTTTCTATGGAGTCTAATCATACTCGTTCCGCAAACAGTAACTATATATTGAAGACCGTAACCACATTTGTATATTAAAGCTGCCCCAGTAATTTCTGGAAGAACAGCAGTATAATGCCCGTCATGATCATAGGAAGCCTTATCGTGCCGAAACAACTATTTTAAAAGCTATCTCCAGACTGCTACCCTCTGCCTCTACTAAATAGACAAAGTATATTTTTGCTCTCTAGTTTCTCTCGAGCAACAATTATGCACACTATTTTCTCGTTTAAATAAAAGTTTACTATTATATATATAAAAAAAAAGAAAACCTTCTCGTACTGGTTACTGGTACAACAAATTGCTCTCTGACCACAGACAGCGCGTCAAAACAAAAGAAATGAATAAACAAAAGGTATACTCAACAGACAAATTTCAAGTGAACTACTACATTTACATGATTTTGGTAAATTAGCAATCACTTTTGCACCGTTTACCATTAAAAACATGTATTAATTTTGAGCAGTTCATATTGTTCTTTCGATCACACTGTTTGCCCTCATTGATACACTGTTCTCAAGCAAAGGGCTCATAGTATATGGCTAGTTATCTTATTTCATTTTTATATAAGGACAACAACCTTTTATTTATACTATTCAAGCCATAAAATCATACTCTAATTTTGACCAAGCAACTCAGGCACCTATATTCAGCAATATTGCTCCGTCATTCCAACGTCAACAGCAATATTTTAAGTGGTATCGAATTTAATCTCCGTAGATAACAGTTTTTCAATCATCTTGTACCTGAAGTATTTTCAGATTTGATTTAAAGGTTAATAGCTGTTGTTTATTCAGAACTAGAGCTGGTGACGAGCCTAATTGAGAGGTGGTTGGCAAGAAAACAGACAGTTAAGGACTATCCAGTGGAAGCATTTTTGCATTTTGCACAGGCCTACAGATGTACTCAAAGTGAGATAAAGTAAGAGCACGTTAATTAATAGCCCAGGTACAAAAAGTCCTGATGATAAAATAGGAGTACCACACAACCATTGGAACCTCCTAAAAATGTGTTGTCTCCATCCATACTACAAAGCATTTACGGATTTGACGCGCGCAAGGTCCGAAAGCAAGCAGCAGCACGGGCCTATGAATTAATGACAAATAATGAAACATTTGCTCAACGCTGTGAATTACAGGACCCCTTTTTATTGACTTTTAAAATTTGTGCACGGGTTTTATGGTTTTAATCTCAAAACTTGTTTACGATTGGTAACACTATAGTAATATAATATATTTTATTTCATTTTCGTGCCCGCATTTTTTTTTAAATTGTGTATTACATTTGGTAGATAATAAAGTTCATATGTTTGCTTATAGTTTCTTTTTGTATGTCTCTGCTCGCTTTTTCAGTTTTTTTTCTGTAATGATCGAATGACGGAAGATTTGTAAATTTACATGCATAAAAGATGTCTTTTAATGAAATTGTTGTTGTTGTTGCTGCATAATTTGAAATTGGTGATATGTTTGTTGGGGAGGGTAGTTTGGCTGGAACTGTTGTTGCGGAGGGACAATGTGTTGCGGGGGAGCAATGTGGTGCTGCTGCACAGAAGTAACGTGCGGAGGGACAATATGATGTTGTTGCGGGGGGACAATATGCTGT
This sequence comes from Mucor piriformis, assembly GCA_943193625.1. Lineage (NCBI taxonomy): Eukaryota > Fungi > Mucoromycota > Mucoromycetes > Mucorales > Mucoraceae > Mucor > Mucor piriformis. The sequence goes on along the minus strand of OW971871.1, from coordinate 1,333,857 downwards.
TGTTGCTGGGGGATAATATGCTGTTGTTGCGGGGGAGCAATATGTAAAGGGGGAACAATATGTGTGCCTATTTGCTGCTGTTGAGCAGAATGATGATGAACAATAGTATGCTGCATTTGGCTTTGTGGCATTGCACGATTATGTTCAGTAGTATGAGGATAATGAGGTGCGGTCATCAAAGTAGGATCTAGTTCGTTACTAGACGAACTTATGATACTGCTCCTATTTCTCGCATTAAGCTGGGCTTTTGATTTTCTTAATTGTTTTCTCAGCTCTTTAAATTCAATAGGCAATCGTTTTGGACCCTGATAAGTATTAGAGATAAAAAGGTAGAAAATGAATATTGGGTTGGTACCTTACATGTTCTTGCATGGATATATGTGCATTTAAATGGTTTAATGTGCCATAAGATTTGGTACAATTATAAAAGTTACATTGATATAATCTTTCGATTTCATTAAATTTTCTTCTGGGTCTTTTTTGTTGAAATACGCTTTCAAGTGGCATGAATGAGTAGACTCTATTCGGCTCTTGTTCTTCGAAGGGAGGATAATACGTAGATGAGGGGCGTGGATAAGCACTGGACCGTTGATAATATTCAATAGAGCTATTGTCTGCCATATTATTATAATCCATTTGCCTAGTATCAGAGTCTTTATTCGGTACTATCCGATCTAACGGAGGTAATGAACGCATATATTCCGTCGGTTGCTGGTACATGATGAAATCATTTTGCTGTCCTCGTCTTTTCTCTTTTTGTTGCTGTTCTGGTTTCGATATATCCATCTAAGAAGAAAGGAAGAAAAAAAGAAAGAGAAAGAGAAGCAAAAAAAAAAAAAAAAAAAATTACATTGGCGTTCTTATTACGCAAAAAAAAAAAAAAAACTAGACTTTACCCTTTTTGATTATATTCTTGGACTGGGTCTTTTTTTTGCCTTGACTTTTTTGAATATACGATAAAATGGTCGATCTCTGCGTAATACAAGCAAAAACTTTTTTTTTCTGGTTTAGAAAGCATAGTAATATTGCATCAGTGTATGTCTGTTAGTAAAACTGGTATTTCAAACTTTGGTGCAGCTAATGTTATATTTGCCAAGTCATTTATTGTAATTATTATACGCGGAGATGGTTTTCCATGTATTGACATGTGTAGAGTATATTCGCCTTGTAAATTTTGCACTATCTCTTTAACAGCATTTGATAGATATACTGAAAGAAAAAAAAAAAGTTTTTTCTATACGAGGCTAATAAATCGACAGTTAGTTAACAGTTATATCGTCTTTTAGAATAAAATCAATAGTTTTCGTTTTTTAATGACATTGGTCCTTGCGTACAACTCCAAAAAGCTTTCCTTATTGTTGTTCAACAACGGGATTTGACTTTAGAGCATCACCGTGACATAAGGAGTATAAGAATGTTCACTAGGCTATTGACATGGAGAGTGGATTTTATGAAGATCTAAAATAATTCTAGAAGCTATCAACAATCACTAAAAGAAAATACGGAGCTCTCCGCTTACTAACATTGCAGATGTAATCCCGGTATATTTCCCCGTTTTTGTTACTATTTTTAGGATGGCTTCTACGCTGAGGCTTTGTGAATTTGTACCATGTAATTTAACCTTCATCTATCAGTTAATATACTAGAACATGCAGTTTCGTGGACTGGGACATATGTTCTACTAAAGGATAAATGATGTTACCAATCGCATTGTCTACCCGTGACAACAATAATATTTCTAGCGCCAATATGTACTCAGCATTTTCTTTTTTCTGGTGATCCTCTTTTTGAAAAATAAATTCTGTAACATGTGTAACTGTTTAGTCTCAAATGTTAGAGTTTCACCAGCTTGTTTAAAATATGAATGATGAATCCTTCGCTAATCTCTATCTCTCTTCCCCTTTAAAATATAACAAACGTAAACAAAAAAAAAAAAAAAAAAGCTTCATTTCTCACACTAGAGATGAAACTATTATCAAAAAATAGAAAATTGACCATTGTTTTGTTAAATTATTTTGAATAAGTGCCGTGTTATCATTTGGGGAATTTCTGATTTTAGACAACCAGAAATTTAATATTACAATGACGTAAAGTTGATTTTATTTTTAGCGAGATATAACATGTTAATGCATACCTTCAACACACCGAATTGTTGGCTCCCGGGTAAACTAAACTTAACACGAAGAAACTCCTCGACGCCATATTTTTTTGGAAGTGACTTCACCATGGACACAAGATTGACTTGTATGGTTAACAACCGTGTACTTTTGCATAGCAATAACCTGTGATGGTATAAAAAAAAAAGGAGCGGTAATATATAGGCTGCATATAACACAACTAACAAAACTGAAGCTGACAACATGACAAGAAACTAAGGAGGCAAGACAATGCTATGGGTGAAATTCGCCACATCAGTCAGGCGCAAAAAGACGCTAGCCATAAAACTTTTAGTGTCCCAGCACAGGCTGGCACCATTGGTCACGAGAATATACTTAAGGCGCCATATTCTCCATATAGAGCCTGTTGACCCATTTTGTATTGTAAAAAATTACAGGGAGGCATTGCTCGAGGTGTTTGATCCGATAGCTTGAATAAAATCAACACTGGCAATAGGCAGGATGTTAGCTAACGCAACGTGCATTGCTCTTCAAACAGCTTAAAATGCTCTTGTTAGCGTATAGTGCAGAATAACAAAAACTAGGTTTAGGCTGTTTTCTACGTGATCATAGCCACCATCTAGACTATAAATAACGGTTACAATTCACGTGCCAAGACATATAATGATAGACTATTGCACAGAAAACCCATGACTCAATCTAGTTAAAATGGCTGTCTTGTGCAATGGTTATTAGTGCAGCAGCTTCTTTGGGGCTATCTTATATAGCTGGGTAATGACAAAAAGGTTTGGTTGTAATTGATCTCAATTAAGCGAAATATATCAAATCGTGAGGATCAATGCAGTCTATATATCGGACAAAGAAGCTAGAAATGTAAATCAACCACGTATTGCCTGATTCAGCAAAAAATGAGTTGGGAAAGACGTGACTTGATGATATCGCAGTAGTCTGAGCTTAGAGTCTATGTGGATCTAAGTTTATTGCATAAACCTCTGGTAAATGACAGCGGAAGTTATAAAAAATAGAAAAAAATGGATTTTTTTTTATTTTTATTTTTTATTTTCTAATGCTAGTAAAATGATGAATAAAGGGGTGGGTGGGGGAATACTCAACTATTTGAACAAGAGAATTTTTCAAGTGAAGGAAGAATCAGTTCAGAATGAGGATTAGCAGTTCCAATGTAATCAGATTGGGTATTTGTAGGTGTTAAGAGGGGTGACTGTAAACCGTTTGAAGTGTTTTCTCCAGGCGTTAACATGGGAGTACTATGCGTATTAGCAAGACTCTGAGCCAGCAGAGTTTCGTTAACATTTAACAATGATTGAAGATATTCTGGTGAGGGACCTGTATTTGCTGACAACATGTTGTTCATAAACGGGTGTGATTTGTTTTCAATACACCTTGGTATTGTTGTTGTTGTCTCTTCTGGTGTTGGCATTGCTGGAAGATCCAAAGAGCCTAACCATCCGATGCCTGCACCACTAAATGACAAAGTTTAGAATAAAGAACTCCTAGTTGTATGTTACTGTTAGCTTACCTTTCTTCCCATTCTTGACCCATCATTTGCATTACTTTCTCAAGCTTTTCACGTTGGACTTCTAATTCTTGGAGGTTTTTATCATAGTCAAGTATAGTTTTATCCATCCGTGTGTGAATTTTTTATAATAGAGAGAGAAAAGAAAACAAAAATAAGGAGCGCACATAAATAAATTTTTATTGGAAGAAAGAAAAAAAGTGACTTCTATTCAAGCACAGTTCTCAGCAAATCACATTTCTCTTCAAGCAAGCCTAAAAAACCTTCTATTTGATTCCTATCCATATCAATCAACATGTTTGAAAACTTTTCTGTTTCGCCCCAATCTCTTCTTCTTCTTTGAATAGTCGGTTTGCGCATGGTCACAGGCCTGTTCTTGTTGTGCAGTTTGGCATACAGTCCACAAGCATTACAGATAGGCTCTCCATGCTCGTTTTTACGCCATAGTGGCGTCTTTGTTTGTTGACAATTTATGCATTCAATATTGGACTCATCCATGCTAGGTTGCTTAAGAGACACTTGTCTTGGTGGCGGTGACGGCAGATTCACAACAAAGTTATTATATAATGGTTTGGAATGAGTTAATTTATGTCGAACATGTAACGGCCTATGTTGATTGTATTGTTTATAATATAATCCACATGCATTACAAAGCGTTTGAGTTCTGTCAGGTGTTCTACGCCAAAGTGGGGTTTTGGTTACTTTGCAGTTAAAACATTCCAGATGCTTTTTAGGCTTAGAAACCTTGTTTGTAGCCACTCGAATGGGCAAGGTAGATTGACCTGGGATTTGCGTTTTTTTAGTGTAGGTCTTCTTCTTTACAATTGGCTGAATGTCCATATAATAAGGCGGACTATCACAGCCAGATGAAATCGAGCTAGGCGAACTAGGCTGCTGATATGTTGGGATTGGTGTAGATAATAGCTGTTCTAAGGAAATATCTTTTGGTTCACAGTACATGTTGTGATTAAATAAATTCAACTGGTCTTGAAGTGAAAATTCTTCTGAAATGTAACTGTTATAGTTCATACTGGTGGCTTTTTCTCTGGATTTTACTGGGTAGCGGTATAGTTTTGTGTTTCTCTGGGGGCTTTCTTTTTTTCTTTTCTGGGTTTCTTGATCAGGCGACGTCGTTTCCTACGTGTTTTCCGTTAAACATATAATAATAAGACATGGTAAAAAGTTGGGGTGAGTGTTCTCTCTTTGGTTTAATAAGTGTGAGGGTTGGGTAGGTTTCGAAGGGTTTAATAATTAATGAGATTTTGGTTTTATATTGATGTAAGGCTTGTTAATAGCAGCAGTGCATCGCCTTTACAATGCACGACAAGGGGGTAAATGAGGAAAGAAAAGAGATGAAGAAGGAAAAGAACTAGCCAAGAATTCTGGCTTACTAAATGCTGTGAAAATTTTTACGAAGGCCGACCCCTCTGAAGTTGGAAAGCCGATCTCGTGGCTAGACCTTCTGATACACATGCAATATAAAATATTTACTGTAGAAAAAACGTAATAAAGATAACGGAGTGGTGGTAAATGATCAAGAATATACTTCTTAGCTGCTGCTAACTGGTGTGTACGCCTAAGGGATCCCATATAGACTTTTACTTTTTGATTACAAGGTACGTTCGTAACTTTAGTGAGTTATATTATTTTAATATTGCCTGTCCCAGAATGCAGTAAAACATCATGCGATTGTCTATGTACTTAATATAACACGGCTTACTACCCAGGAAGCTAAGTAAATTTCAAAAACCAGAAAAGCTTATCACAGGAGGCCCATCATCTAGGGCTACTATTATAGGCGGTGTTCAACCCACTATCTGCACTAACCTAAAGTGCGCTTCTCTTTATCGCTTGAGCGTGCGAGAATCTCTCATCTTGGCATAATGTTCTACGGACAACCCATTCTAATTTTCAGAAAAAGTCATGTTCCAAATCTAAATAGACAGGAATACGACCTACAGACCACATAAGTTTTTTCCCCCTAGATCTTTGATATATCTCATGGTGCACATTACATACATCTTGAGCTTTGTTTTTGAATTGCATGATATGCGCGCTGTTTGAACGACTCTATTTTACTTTGAGCACAGTCACTGTTGAGATTTTTCTGTCTGGTTCCACGATGAACGAGAACAACACAGCATTCCCTCTACAGGACAATGATCCGTTCAATTGCCCAACCAATGAGGTACATGCGAGACAATATGTAAACAGCTTGAACTAACACTGCAAGCGTAGGATATTTTACCGTTATGGTCATCATCAACAGACACACCACGATGGCAATTACTCACTGAGCAAGAGCAAGCAGAACGAGATAAGCAAATTAGTAAGCTAGGTAAAAAAAAAAAAAAAAAAATCTCTAGAAACCGCCCTAATGTAAATCTAATGCAAATACTAGAATCCAAGCTAACAAGGCTTGATCAAAGAAAAGATAGACCTATCCGAAATTATACAGATGAGATTATACCAGGTAGATTTTCAACTTGTATATGCCAACAATGAATCTTACACATTACTGTAGATGTGTCCTACTTGTCATCGGATAGTGAAGAGGAAGACAATCACGTTGATGAGGAAGGGTTGCCTCTGCTTTGGAAGAACAAATTATCCGATTTGGATCAGATACCTAGAAAGACAGAAGATCAGTTCAACAAGTCGTGGTGGTCATTATTTAGTTGCTGCTGCTTCTGTTCTTGATTGACTCTACGTCAAATAAAACCGTATTTTAAACATTTTTTTTATACTAATTAAAGCATATTGTAAGTCAATTTTAATGCGGAGAAAAACCTTATTTCAGGCATAAATCCTGAATGTGACAACGTCATTTTGGGGGAGGGGGGCATTGAAGACCAAAACAAAATAATATGAATGTCATGAATAAATGTACATATTAAGAAAGAAGCCTTTATAAGCGGTACAAAAAAAGGTCATCTCTAATAAATCAATTTTGGTTAATTCCCATTTGAAAAAAAAAAAAAATATCTATAAAAACCTGTCCTTTTTTTTTATTCCATCTATTTACTTATCTTTTTTGCTTTCTAAACAAAAAAAATGGCTAATCGTCTTCAGCAAGTGACCAACCATATTTTGCCCTCTAGTTACACTGCCAACAAGATTGGCTACAAATCACCAGAAGATGTAGTGATTGTGGCCGCACTTCGTACACCGTTGACCCGCGCTCGTAAAGGTCCTTTGAAGGACACGTTGCCTGAAGAAATGTTATCCCATGTTTTTAAAGCAATCATCAAGCAAACTGGTATCAGCCCTGATCTTGTTGAAGATATCACGGTTGGTAATGTTTTGGCTCAAGGTGGTGGTGCTACAAATGCTCGTATGGCTGCGCTTCATGCTGGGTTTCCCGAGTCCACTGCTGTTAGCACTTTGAATAGACAATGCTCTTCCGGTCTTCAAGCCGTTGTCCAAATTGTAACAGCTATCCAAACCGATATCTTGGAAGTAGGTATTGGCGCTGGTGTAGAGTCAATGACATTGAACTATGGTGCTTCTTCTTTAGCTCCTACTTCTGAAAGAATTGCTGATACTTGTGAATCTGCCGCTGATTGTCTTATTCCCATGGGGTAAAAAAGGGCCTATTTACTGTGACATACTATCAAGTAAACTGATTTTTTTCTTATAGTCTCACTTCTGAAAATGTTGCCTCTGATTTTAAGGTCTCTCGTGAAAAACAAGATATTTTTGCAGCCGAATCTCATCGTAAAGCCGTGATTGCTCAAAAAAATGGTTGGTTTAAGGATGAGATTGTACCTATTGAAGCTATTGTAATGGATGCAGAAGGTAACGAATCCACAGTGTTGGCAGACCATGACGATGGTGTACGTCCTGGAACAACTGCTGAAAAATTAGGAAAGTTGCGTCCTGCATTTGACGATGACGGTACCACAACTGCAGGTAATGCATCACAAGTGTCTGACGGAGCAGCAGCTGTGCTTATAATGAAACGCAAAACTGCACACAAGTTAAATCTACCTATTCTCGGTAAGTATGTTACTTCTGCTGTTGTAGGTGTTCCTCCTCGTATTATGGGTGTCGGACCTGCTTATGCTATCCCTATTGCTGTAGCCAGAGCTGGTATTCAGATTGCTGATGTCGATATTTTTGAAATCAATGAAGCCTTTGCATCTCAAGCTGTTTATTCCATCGAAAAGTTAAATATCCCTATTGAAAAGGTAAACCCAAAGGGTGGAGCTATTGCGTTTGGACATCCGTTAGGTTGCACAGGAGCACGTCAGCTTGCTACATTGTTTCCAGAGTTGAAACGTCAAAACAAAAAGATTGGCGTGACAAGTATGTGCATTGGATCAGGTATGGGTATGGCTGCTGTGTTTGAAAGCGAATAGATTTTATTTATTTTGAATGCGGAGAACACCCCCTGAAGGGGAGAGGTTTAATATGTATAAAATGAGACTTTTGTTGTTGTTGTTGTGTACATTAAATGGGAGATACAAATAAAATGATGTAATTACACTATATCCTTTCAAATCTTTTTCTTTTCAAAGACGTATAACGTCCTTTTAAGCCAAAGACCAATGGATCTTCTTCATCCGAATAGCATTGAAAGCTAGTAGCATCATTTATACTGCAACATCGAGTTAATTTATGTACAATGAATTCAATTTTTTTTTGCTGTACCTTTTTGAAAATGGCAATTTCGTTGCTGTAGTGTTATTTACTGTTAATCTCATTGCAGTAGAAACCAGATATGCAAAAGAAAATAAAATCATCTATTATAACAAAGAAATTGAATAAACAGAAATCAACTTCAGCCTGTAATTTTTTACCATAAAAATCATGACACTTTTATTGTCACTTTGTGCCTCCAACTTGGTCTTCAACTCCAGATTTTCTTTTTCTAATTGCATCACTCTCTGTCGGAGCTCATCGTTTTCATTTGACAATCCATTCTTTTGGTCCTCAAGAGCAGTTAGATGCTCTCGCTTTCTTTTACGAGAAAGCAATGCAGCAGCTCTATTTTTAATTAATCTTTCCTGTCTCTTTGCAATAGTTGCTGCCTTCTGAGTATCATCCGCCACTTGTTTAACTATTGGCGTGAATTTATTGACATTACCATAACAGCTGGTTGCTGATCTTTTCTCTAGTTGAGCAGGTAGAATTGGGGCTAATGGTTTTACGGCAGCAGGAGCAATTACAGTAGGAGATAAAGGAGTCGTGGGTGTACAAGAGTCGCGCTTCTTACGCCCACGTCTTTTAATTCTCTGCTCGGTATCAGATGAACAGGATGAAGAAGGAGGAGAAGCAGGTTGCTGGAAATATGAATAGGTGTGGTATGTGATAATGGGTTGGTCAGGTAACATGAATGGAAATTCATTCAATATTGCTTCGCCTGTGGGTGTATCAGGATGATGATTCCAAGAAGGGTCGAAAAAATTTTGCCGGATATCTGTGGGTGAGGGACTTTGAAGGGTCGGTGTAGAACTTGGTGTAGGAGGATGGTGAGGCCAACAAGGTGGGGCAGAAGACATGTAATCAGAATTAAGATATGACATTAAAAGATCTTCTTGATCCTCATTAAATTGTGTTGAGTCGTATTTTTGTGCCATTTTTATAAATATAGAAAAGAGTAAAGGTTTGGAGAAAAGAAATGAGATTATGTTTTTATAAAAGAATAAAAAAAGTTAATGTGAACAAATATAGCAATTGATTATTTTCCACTCCCGATTGATTTTTGCCCTGAAACGGTAAAGAGAGCTTCAAAAGGATTTACAACACAAATAAGATCGTATAAAGGTATATTATGTATACACAACAAATAAACAATAATGAAATATTCTTATTTTAGTATAATAGACCTGTTGAAAGGGTCCACCGTTCTTGCAGAGCATAGAAGCCCATCTTACCGCTCCCCTTAATCTGGTAGATACATTTATTATTGTTTGCATCATAAATTAAAAAAAAACATACATTTATTAAACTAGTTCATTTAGACTAGCTTAGGATTTTTAAGGTTGGTCACTACCATGTCAAAATGATATGCAAAAGAAAGAATGCTACGAAGAAAAAAATGAGGTGGTCCCCAGAAATATACCCTTTGTTTATTTAGATATTTATCCATGGTGTAAAGTGACGGAATGAAAAATATTTTTTATTTTAAGGAGTAGTTAGATATGTAATCTACCAAGCTTATCCTTTTATGCTTCTATTTGAAGCAGCATCTGTTTATAAGTTTGACACCATTCCAGAATCAATTTCAGTAAGCTTTTCAATTCAGTCAAAGTAGGAGACTGAGTTTGTGTTTTAACTTCATCTAGAATCATCACCTGCTTATCTTTGTATGTCCTACATAATTATAGCATTAATCCATGGTTTATGGTTTAATTTCTTTGTACTTTACACTACTGCATGTTGACTATCGACTTTGGTTCCATGCTTTATGTAATTATAATCTAATGCATACACATTACATGTAATGAAAATATCATGTATACAAAACTCTATTGCAATATCTTGTTTTAAAGGTGGACTGAAAAACTAGCAAAAACTATTCAACAATGACATTTTTTTTTTCGATAGCAATAGGTGTCTTACTTTGGGGTGGCACACTTTGTAAGGAAACAATGAAGCTTCGTTCGGATAATCAAATGCATGAAGCGCACGGTCCACGTATTGATACATGGATTCCAACAGCTAATGATTCATTAATATATATAGAAAAGAGAAACCAAATAATCTTACTTCAATCGTTGCTTGTTTATAAGAAGGTCTTATAAAAGTCTGTATTTCATTGATTGCCAATGAAATATAATTGGTTGCTTGTTGTGCCTAGAAATGATGAGACACATACCAAACAGGTTTCATCATTTTTTTTCCAGTCTTACTTGTTCAAGGAAATAAGGCGTTGTATTCACGATAGTAGCTTTCATGGGCGTATCTTGGTAATTTGGTAATTTGATTTGAAGCTCCTAAATAACACATCAGTATAGTATAAATGAGAAGAAAAATCGAAAGTTCATTACAGCCTTCGTAATATGCGATCCAGTTAAAGTAATAACTCCTTTGATAGTATCATTTCTTGAATACAGGTTAGTATCTATTGAGCGGATAAAGTAAATTCGCGAGTAATCTTACTGTGTTATAGGCAATGAATCGGTCTTTGCTGTTGTTAAATCGCGAAAATTAACTTAATAGAATATGAGTAGTGACTATATTTACTTTGACTGGTCAAAATATCTTGGCTTTTCTATATTATAAAAACCAACTGTCAGAGGCTATCCCGTACATGAAAAAAAAGGGGGGGGGGTGGTTTACCTCAAGTTGTGACAATAGTTTTTTCAACATTGGTGGAATAACGTAGTGCAAAAGCCATTCTCTTTGTTTCACCTACGTGTGGTATGGCAATTAGCATCTCGTAGATATATTCAATCCTAAAAAATATTACTGCTGTATCGTGTTCTTCTGTTGTATGCATTGTTGTTTCAATCTCGACAGAAAAGAAGTGGGAAGGAAAGGGTAGATTAAGAAAGTCTTATGCGTGCTCGCACAAGTCACGCTAAAACAAATAAAGGCCGGGCTCATAGAAATACACACACATTAATCTTTTTGTTCCTTAATATGTCTTCATCGGTAGCCATCTTGGGTGGAGGCATCTCCGGTTTATCCGCTGCTTATTATTTATCTAAAGCATCTCCCAAAACAAAAATTCTCTTAATTGAAGGGTCTAAAAGAGTGGGAGGTTGGATTCGCAGTCAAAGAGTTCCTCCAGGTTATCATTCCTCTCCACCAACATTACCAAGCGACCCAAACAATGTGCTATTCGAAGCTGGCCCTAGAAGCTTGCGCCCTGTTGGTCCAGGTGGGGCCGCTATTTTATCCATGGTTCGTAGCTAAATTTTTCGAGATTAGCCAAGGAAGTAACATTTTCATAGTCAAACGATCTTGATTTACAAAATGAAATGATCTTTGTTTCTAAAGCAGATCCCTCAGCAAAAAATAGATACATATATTACCAAGACCAGATCAATACCTTACCAACCTCACTATCTTCCTTACTACTAAACCAACCACCTGTTTTTAAATCCGTCTTGAAATCAATCATGACAGAACCTTTTGTTCCTACCTCAGCCAAAGACGATGAATCGCTTTATTCGTTGGTTGCACGTCGTTTTAACGACCATGTGGCATTAAATTTAGTTGGTGCAATTACTCATGGTATCTATGCTGGCGATGCGAAACAATTGTCTGTCAAATCAACAATGCGTATACTTTATGAAGCCGAGAAAAGGAGTGGTAGTGTTGTAAGAGGCATGTTTGAAAAATCTCCCCCTTTATCCATTGCAGAGCAATCTATGGTAGATGAACTTGGTGATGGTGGAAAAATAACAAGAGAAACCAGTGTTTTTGGATTCAAAGAAGGAACTGAGACTTTGACCTCGAATTTAAAATCATACCTCAATCGGCAAAGCAATGTCACCGTTATTACAGAAAAGCAAGTAAAGAAATTGGAAAAGAATAAGAACAATGATAAATTAAAGGTATCCGAAAAAAAAAATCTCGGCTCTATTTATTTGGGTAATTAATTTTGATTATGCTAGATTTATGCAGAGGATTCGTCTGTTCAAGTCGATCATGTTATTTCAACCATACCCTCAAGAAAATTAGACACCCTGTTACAAAAACCTTTACCCAACTTGTCCCATAACCCATCAGTTAATGTAGCCGTCATCAATTTTGCACACGACAATATTTCATTAAAATATAACGGCTTTGGATTTTTAACACCTCATCCTGATTCACCTTACAAATTACCTGTGCCCGGAACTTTAGGCGTTGTTTTTGATTCGAATGCTATGCATGGTCAGGAGAAGAATGACAAGCTGGTTAAATTAACCGTAATGATGGGAGGGCATATGTGGGATAATGCATTTGGTGGACTTAGTGTGGATCAAGTGGATCCAGAATTGATACACCAAAAAGCTAGCGATGCACTTAGAGTTTACTTGGGCATAGAAGAAACACCAAAATACAACATGGTCAATATTTTACCAGAATGTATTCCTCAGTATGTGGTAGGTCATGAAGCAAGGTTAGGTGAGCTTCATCAACACATGAAGCAGGAGTATGGCCATCTTTTTAGTGTCACTGGTGCAAGTTATTTGGGTGTGAGCGTACCGGATTGTGTAAAGAATAGTAGACTGTTGGTACAAGATCTTGTTGGTATCGGTGCATTAGGATCGCGTGAAAGTGTTATCACTGGCTTAAATAGAGTTATTAAATAAGTTTTGAGTGGAGTATTCAATAAATGCTGTATATTGATAGATTTATGTCGATCGGGGTATGCCCTAGGACTGAAGGATGGGATTAAAAAAATTATCTAAAGTAAAATTATGGCATGATTAATATATGTCATGAAATGCTCATCTCGCGCGCTTCCTTAGTAGACATAGCATTAATCAACACAAAACTAATGCAAATAACGAATCAGAAAAATAAGGGTTGCTATTTTAACTACTACATTAGATATCTCTTTCTTAGGGTGGCATCTTATGGTTAATTTGAAATGCTCTTATGTTTACATACCATCGTATATTAAGCAAATATGATATTTCTTGAGAACACAACCCTGTAAGATTAATAAGAACTACTAATTAATGCGGACAAGATCTCGAAATTTTTTTTTACAAAAATTCTCAAGCTTTTTAACTTTAGCTACCGTACACAACTTTAACACGTTTTCTAATTGATCTGTGGCCCGTGGTCCTGAGGTGCGTTTAATGGCATTTTTTTTTTGGATATTTACTGGACGGGATGGAGGTCATCCAGTTTTTTTGATAAAAACGAATGTCGCTGACATTATATGGCATTTCATTATGAAAAGAACTATAAGGTCATCCTTAGACAATATGTCTGATATTGTATTCATATAATTATTTTAAATACTGAATGTATACTACTTGAAAAAAAAAAGATAAGGGAGAAGATTAATTAAGGTAAAAACGACCATATTTATATATTTAATGGCTTGCTTTTACGAGTAAGTAAAACTATGGATAGTGCAAAAAAGAGGGTATAGTCTATTTACAATTGTTATTATAAGTTTAGATGATTTATTGAGAATGTTACTTACAGAAATTGATACCATATTCTCGGTGTGACTGGTCAAGAGTAGGCAAACATTGTATTTTTGTTGAATGGTGTGTTAGCGCCATTTTAGTAAGAATAGTTTTTCCGTTAAAATTAATATGATCCAATCCCTCCGCTACAGCATTAATTTTTGATGTACTCATGTAGCATAAGGCTCTGTTATTGAGAGGGTAAGGTGAATTGGTATGATATGACACTATGATCATTTGGAAAACTTGTTCGTATAGATCTCCAAATCTATAATAAAGACTACTTTTACTAAAGAGTAATAAGTATGTGACATTTTCCTGAACATAATTATTGAAAACAAGAATTGCGTATGCTACTCTTATAATAATGTTGATGAACATTTTCTTGAAAAAAAAACATATAAAAGAGCACTGACTATAGCCATCTTTTATAACATGATGGTCAAACAACAAATCATTTTCTTTGTCTTTTTGTTGTCAAATTCTATAAGTAAACGTAGTCTTTGCAGGAGAAAAATAACTAATGCCGATCTTTCGTCCATAAATTAACTTCATCATTGGAGTCTGACAATTTATACAAATAAAAATTTGTGAAACTGAGCATTAGTTCAAGTTTAGAACAATTCCCCATGTCAGCAAAAAAATCTACTTATAATAATCTGGAAGGGTTTCTTTATGTAATGTACCACTCTTCAGGCAGAATATTTCTTTGTTGTCCATTACAAGCAGTAAACATAAGAGAAAACAAGGTTTTTCGGGTCTGCGAGTTCCATTTAATAAATCAAGCACCATGGAGGGGTATAATGAAACAGTACTATGTTTAATTGACAGCTGTATGGCTTCAAGTAAAACTCAAGTTATAAACTCACGTATTTAAATTAAACTGAAGTCACGAGACTTCAGTGAATATAATCTAACATGATAATGACTTATATAATTGTAATGTGTCAAATATGAAGATCGAGAAAAAAGAATACTTTCATTTTTTTTACCTGCTCTCGGTGCCTATGGTATAATTTTAAATAGAAACAATCCTTGCATAATATTTAACTGCTTGAATAGATACAAAAGTGTTAATCTTAATTTTAGTCCTGTACCCACTTTTCGTTCAAAAAAAAAAGACTAGTTCATCTAAGAAGCAAAAATGAAAACAGAAACAAATGTGGGTACTTCCCCTATACTTGAATCAACAAATTTTGGTTCAGTCCAGTATATAACAGCAGGGTTCATTCTTTGGAAATATCTTATAATGCACCTCACAATAAAACCCTTACCTTCCGGGTGTATATTCTTAATATATTATTAAAAATTATAATTATAATTTACCTAGGAGAATATGGTGCGTGTTTTATTAACTGAATACTCACTTGTGGATCGGGTACCCTTTTAAGTTTGAGTAAAGACCTAAATACATTGAAGTGGCTCTAACTTCTAAATAGTGTCTTTATAAATACAACTATATTAAGGCTCATAGCTGATGAAACAGTGATGCTTCATTCAATGATGTATTATTAATATTAGCAGAAATGCACAAATTATCCTGCCATTGGCTGTAATTATTAATAATGAAAATAACCCCTAGTAGTCAAGGCTTCTTTGACAATAATTAACTTCAAACGTGTATAGAATAGAAGTCTTATTTAGCATGTGAACGATGCATATAGAATTAGGGTAGAAGGGTTACACGCTATTATTTGGTCATCGCGCATGCTTCTGATTCAAGAGCAGCAGGATGCTGTCGTTGGAGAAGTTTATATCTCTAAATTGATGATATATACACAGTTTCTTTTTAAGGAGATAATGCATATTTAATCAAGGCGTAAATAGCAACAAATAAGAGCTTTCTAAATGTAAAAGCTATTCTACATGTACTCTGAAAACATAATACTTGCGCTACATGCATATAAATTCTTTCAGTCCCTTTAAACTTTTTTTGTGAAGGAGACGTGGTTATTTCCTAGGCATATATTCTACCCCAGTGTTATATTAAAACATTATCGAGATTATAACCATATCAAAATCTTTGTTTTTGCGATGTAATATAATTTAGGAGGGTAACAGAAATGCACGTTCGTTTGAACCAGTGACCCGGATTAAAATATAAACTACTGTGAAATAAATGTTTCTTCTATTTCTTTCTTTCGAGTATCCATTCCTGTCTTTTTTTTTAAAAATGAATAATAATAAGGTATGCTTCTGCTTGGATCTTTTTACAAATACGGCGATTTAACTGTAACATATCATTCTAGTGTATTGCATCCACATCACTC
Source organism: Mucor piriformis (assembly GCA_943193625.1). Taxonomy (NCBI): domain Eukaryota; kingdom Fungi; phylum Mucoromycota; class Mucoromycetes; order Mucorales; family Mucoraceae; genus Mucor; species Mucor piriformis. Next base: position 1,317,848 of record OW971871.1, on the reverse strand, counting down.
ATCTCAATCAAACATTTGTTATGTGACAATGAAAATAGTGTAACTTTGGCACCGATACTTGAAACTGCCAAATATCAAAGATTAACCGGCACAGTTCCATTTATCAAGCTACCTCGACCAAACTTTTGCAATGATCAAGAAAACCTGATTATAAAGACTAACCTGCCACCGCTGCACAAGTTACACGAGAAAGATAACATAGAATATGAGTGTTCAAGTTTTTGGAGAAGCCATAACTCTAGAGATTATTATAATGATATTGTCGATGATGACTATTCGAAAATCAGAAGGAAGAGGGCAACAGTTAAACAGACACAGGCATTACAGAAAGTGTTTGAACTGACTGCTTTTCCATCTACAATACTTCGAGAAAACTTAGCACGATATCTAGGTATGTCGCCAAGGACTGTGCAAGTATGGTTCCAGAATAAGAGACAAGCTGCTAGAAAATCATTCAAGTGATAAATGGCAATGTAATTTAAAACACAAATCCCGAAACAATGTACATTTATAACCATAGTTTGATCAATAATATTTTCTAATAAAATCAACAAATATACTATCCTAAATCATTAATTTACTTATGTTTATCATATCTTCTCTTGGGGGTGAGATAGAGCCATGGTGTGAATGCATTAACAAGCGAAAAAAAATTATTTCATGGTCGGACCTTGCCTTAAGCCATGTTGTTTTTATAACCCGAACAAAACACCTTTTGTTTTTGACAAAATGACTCGAATTCTTCGTGCCATTCGCAACATTAAGCAATATTCAACTTTAGCAGACAAAAAAACCACAGAAACAAACAAGTTAGTTTACCGCTCCCCTAATGCTGGACTTATCAAACTCGTCAAAAAGTTCTCGTTAACTACCCTTGGAGTAAGATCATTAAGAGTAGAAATAATCAGCATTTTGACACTGTTATAGATTTCGGCTGTTTCCACACCTGCTGTTATGTTTTTTTGGCAATCACCAGCAGGTAATAAAGTTAATATGTTACAATTGATTACTTAATACGAAAATAGTTCAAGCTGCAGATATGTCAGGCACAATGTTTATGGGTGGTAAGGCTTCCGATGAATGATATCTTTTGAGTTAAAAGTTGTAATACTAATCGTTTAAGAATCGCTTACTCGTTTTGTGATTATTCAAATGACGATGACAGCTATGATGGCAAGTGCTTGCTCAACCGGTGCTCTTTCATTCTTGTTATCACCTTACATAAACTCGATTTACGTTCATACCCCACAACGTTTAATCCAGAGCGACAAACCACCATCAATTTCTCCCAACACATTGATTTCAATTGATACATTGGATTTCTTGGCCCGTCGTCGAACCACCACACTTCATGTCAAGGATCTTTTGCCTACCAACTCACCAGTTTTGACTTGGACAGTCAATAAGCAAGTGCTTAAAAAACAATATAATTTGGAGCAAACTAAAGGGACTGAGGCTAAGATCAAACAAGATCGATTTTGGTTGGATCAAAGAAACGGTACAGGAGATAGAGATATCATGTCAAGCATACTGCGCATAGTACATGAACAAGGACGTCAAAGATTTTTGTAAACAAAAAATTATTTTATTAAAAAGAGAGTAGAAAGAATGTGTGTATAATACAATGTGTATTTTGTGCGTGGGTGGATGTTTAAACAGTGAATTCAAAACCAAAATTTAAAGCTTTTTTGATGCTTTTAGCAAGATAATGGGTTGTACTTTCAGGGGAATTTTCAAGTGGGAGATCATAGAATAAACCATGAGCCATCTCCTTGTGTGTACTGTAATCAAATCCATTTTCGAACAGCGGTGACTTTTCAAATACTTCCTTGTTCTTATCTACCCAAATATTCCAAAACTCTGAAATAGCTGAATCCGTGATCTCTGGGATGTTAATATTGGCTTCAATCATGGGTGCATTGGTATTTTGTTTTTGGATACGGTAAATCAACGACAAAATTTCAACTGCAACTTGACGTTCTGCGGGATCACGTAAAATACCCAAGAATCCTTCTACTGCTAATGCAAAATTGAATTCCTCGGGTGTCTTTTCAAAAACGGTGGGATCACGAGGTAAGAAATTAGATCCAATCTGGAGACCATGGCACTTATCAAGCACCGACCAAGTACGAGAGAAGAAATGTCGGGGGACACGATTAAGAGCACCATCGTTCTTTCTGCGACGTAACCAGCGACCATTGGAAGTGGGACAGAAGTAACCAATATTAGCTGCGGTAATTTCAGAAGGTAAGATATCATTCTTCTTCAAAATTGCAAACTTTTCCTCGATCAAGTCGGTGGGCCCTTCATTAGCAGCCTTGTGAGCTTCAATAGTATCATCACGTTCGCCATTCTTTTCGGCGATCAAGACATATGAATCACGATATTTAACATCTTCTATCTTGGTAGAACCAAGAGACTTCAAAGCATCAATAGCTTCTCTACTCAAGTGTTCTGTGAAATCATCCTTCGAAGCCATAACAACAATTAAACCAGGGGCCAAGTGACGAATAAACTGTACTAAGTCATCACTTTCGTCATTTGAAATATGTGTATCGAATGAAGCATGTTCAAGTACCAATTTCTCAAGGCGATCGATTGCCCATACATGAAGACCACGAGTGGTGGCAGCCAAGACATTACCATTTATTTCAACACGAGCAAAGTTACCTGCGTTGTACCCACCAGATTGAGCGCGAATAACAAGAGTGTCGTTTGCCTTTTTATACTCTTCGTTCAAGTCTACTTGAATATTGTCCTTGGAAGGTGGGAGTGTCAAATTAGGTACATCGGCACTTGCACGACGAGTAGGGTCGAATTCTTGGGAAAGAACTAAATACCCCCCAGGCTTATCACGCACCATAATAGTTGTCTCTTCACACATACCAGGTCCAGACATAACAGTGCCTAACAATGACTGCAATTCAAATGGTGATAATTGCATCAAATGCTCAATAGCTTCCTCCTCGTTGAAATCATTGATACGACTAATTTCCTCACGCAAAGCAATGATAATGAAATGGGTACGAAGACGCAGAATACCATCAAACATGTAAGGAGTGGTGCGGATAAAGTTACCCAAGGATATGATAATTTCTTGTACAACAGGTCCTTCTCGTACATCATCTAAACATTGCTCATTAATCATCTTGTTAAGAGTATCAGGTCCTATTGGGGTGGAAATAAGATGCTCAGTAGATCCTGCACCAATACTGACTTGCTTTTGGCGAATAACTAAATCGGTCAGGTTGTAAGTCAAAGAAGGCATAGTCTTGTTAAGCAAACCACTAGCTTGACGAGCAACAGACCAGTACTGAAGACGCTTGGACTTGACGTAGACTTCTTCCAACAAATTACGGATAGTAGCATCCAAATCAACAATGAATTCATCAAGATTCTTGCAAGACGCCAAATACTGCAATAAATCAATTTGATCATAAAGGTTGACAGAGTTTTGAAGACTTTTGACGGCAGGTTCAAATTGAGTTAAATCGCCCAAGGTCAAAGATAAAAGCATTTCACCGTTAGAGGGGTTATTGTTCTCCTCGGTGTTAATTGTTAATGTAGCATTGTTCTTGGTCGTAACTCCGTCTTCATTTTCAGAATTGCCTTCCGATTGAGCAGGAACAGGTGATGATGCGGCCTTGGGAGTACCAGCAGTGTCGAGAGCAATTTCATGATCCTTAAGCTTGAAAGCAGGAGTACCGTGGCTATTGATCTTTTCCAATGCAGATGTAATTTCTTGGAAATAACTATCATTGTTTAATTTATCAAGAGGGGTACCCAAAAGTTTACCACCAAATACACTACGACGACGAGGAGTCTTGGCTCCACCAGGTGTATTGATACCACCGGGAGAGCTAATATTGGATTCACTAAATCCAAGACGCTTATGTTTTTGTTGATTTTTGCGATGGTAAGTCTTGTTAGCAGATAAAATGTTGCTCCAGTCAACGTCAGGCTTGTTGATCAAGAAATCGAGTGATTCAATATTACTGGTATTTACAGTCTCCGTAAGACGAGATAAACGGATACGAACACCGTTACATTCACCTGATCTCAAATTCATAAAAAAGTTCAACAGATTCTTCTTGGATGCATCAGCATTCAAAAGAGCGTTTACTAAACCAGGGTTACTATAGGTAGCGTTATCTTTGTTAGTAATATCACCGAGCATAGCATTAGTCAAGACAACGGTTAAAGTAGGACGACCAGGGAAGAACCAATTGGCATTTGTAAAGGTCAATTCAGACTCAATAGTGGAAACCAAGTAATCTGGGTCAGAGTTAAGATAGAAAGAATCAACATCCATGAATTGAGGAGTAAAGACATAAACATGACCCTCGATACGATAAAGACGAGAAGTAGCCAAGGTACCAATAGGACGGTTAGGTCTACCAGATAATTCAAGCTTAGAGTTTTGTCCAAGAGCGCTATATACATCAACAAGAGCTTGAGGAGGTAAAACTGTGAAACTGGATGATATTTGATCGATGGATTGAGTTTCAAGACCATATGTTGATAAAGTCTTTTGTAATTCTTCATTCTCGGCCAAAAGTACAACCTGAACAACATTATCAGCCTTGGCACCCTTAACACTATAACGACGACCAAGAGGATCCAATTCAGAAGGAGACAGCAGATTTTCATATATCATGTTACCGAGTAAATATAGAGAAAGAGCCCAGACAAGTGGAGTATTGTCATTGGGAATTCTCTTTTGGGAGTGAGGGCTTTGCTTCTCAGCCTCAATAGATTCAGCAGGAACATAATACAACTCGGGAACAAGAGGAATATGAAGATCAGCGGGAGCAGTAGAAAGGTCAAGAGAAGCTGTACGACAAGGAGCATTGGGGCGCTTGTTACCTTCCTTTTTATAGTCCTCTGGGGGTCTAGGGTTTTCAGGATCCCAAAGAGAAGAGTCAATAGTAACAAAGTCAAGCTTCTTACGATACTCCTCGGCTTGATCCATATTATCAGTGAACAAACCTTCCAATACCATATACGTGAAAAAGAGAGGCCATTCTGACTCGATATTTTCAAACACCTTCAACTCATTATCATTATAATGAAGACGGGTATGATCTTCAACGACTGTTTGATGGCCATCACGTAAAAAACGCTTCCAACCATAGCGACCTTCGAGCTTCTTTTTGGCATCTTCACGAGTACGTTCGATCAAATCAGGATCTTCAACAGCAAAAGCGGGAAACCCAATGACGGACAAGACAGAACCATCGACCTCTTTGGAGTTGGATTCTCTGGGTAAAACACTCTGAAGTGTGATTTTGTTACGGGTCATTTCATCAGGCAAAACATAGATTGTCTATTGCATAAATTTGTATATATTAATAAAGAACCTTGTGTGAGTGCTTTTACAACACTTACAGATGAAGCACTTCCGCGAGCACCAAATAGGTTTACGCCATTAATAGCTTTAAGAGCAGCATAGGCCATACCGATTGAAGAAGAATTTAGCTCGGGCTCACCGTGATTACTTTTGTCACCACGCTCCCAGATACCGAAATCAGGGGTACGATAAGCACCTATTGCGAATGTTAATTAAAGATTCGCGTAAACTCCAAGTTAACTTACGTTCAATATAAAATACCAAATTTTGAATAAAGTCTACTTCATCCTGAGTATAGACAATACTAAATCCACTGGTTGTCATATCAGCCAAGGCGACTAAAAAGAAACTAGTTGCATCAATTTGGAGATGCCCCCATTCATTATCGCCAACAACAGTAGCACCCGTCTTTGTGTTGTACTTTGCATGAAGAGAGTCCAAGATATTTTGAGTCTTTTTGAACTTTTCTACTTTAGGAGCTTGACGCATCATAGAAAATAAAATACCACGCATTAATTTAACAACCGCGTGTTCCAGCTCAACTATATGGTGGGTTTTTTTAATAAAGTGTTCATTATCCCTGTTACAATCCAATAGCACACTTACAGGCCCTTCCTGTAGTATCGTCAATTCTTCTATAAGCTAAGGCAAGACCATAAACACAGTAAATTGAATACACGTTATCTCTGTTTACGACAATGATGTTAATACAGAAGAATCGCGTCATATGTTATATATTTATTACCTGACCCAAGCATCAGTATAATCACCGTGAGTCTAGAAGACAACATGTATATTAGATTGTGGTAATAATTGAACCCAAAAGACTTTACCGTAATAGCTACTGAAGCAGGGATCAAACCACTGGCAGCATTTTGCTTCGACAAGACTGTTGTGTCGATGACTTGATAATAGTACTCAAGCCTTTCCAATGAATGTTTTCTATTATAAGTTGACTTCATTATTCTGTATATGCTTTTTTTAATAAAAAAAAACAATGAAAAGAAAGAGAAGAAAGGGAGAGGGAAACAAGAGCAAAGAACTTTATAAAGGTTCTGGGCAAATGTGACGAAGAAACGGAAGCAAAGTTAAAACGCCGATAATCGTATTCCCTGATTTGGTTTTTGCATTGCTTAGTGTTGTTTTGTTTTACATTGATAAGAGAAGCATGTTCTTCATATCCCATACATAAAATGAGATAATGTGATGATATTGGCATCGAGGCTTGTAGAGATACTGTATTTTCCCAATAGTTACACCAATGACGTTTTAGATAATACATGTACAGTGCTCACAGCACGAATTGACGGTTTTTCAATTTGAGGAACGGGAAATAATCGCTCATGTTTAGGCTCAAAAGGCTGGTACCGTCGATGATGTCGGTGTTTGTACCATTCGTCATGCCAACGTTGATCTTGATTTCGGTTTTTTTCTTGTCGACAATAAAGCTTATAAACAAAATAATTGACAATTGAATCGAAAAGTACGCCAAGTTTTTTTTTTTTTTTTTTACTAATCATTACTAAGTAGATTGCTTTGTAAGGTATTACTTTATCACCCGAAGTATTCCCAGGATAAGCCATGAAAAAGATAAACAATGAAATCATGACGTTATAATTTTCATTTCACACTGACGGCATCACCGTAAACAGTATTCTTTTAATAGAAGTTAGGATTTAGTACCCAACCTCTGAATTTCCGAAGGTGCCTATTTTTTCACTAAGGAATTTATTTGGGGGAGATCACCAGAGCGGACGCACAAGACGTTCGTTCTCGTCAGGTAAAAATTGTTTCGCACATTAAGCTGATACTGGTAGTCATAGACCATATCATGCTGCAGACATTTTTCATTTTGAAAGAACTGTTTTTCTCCTATTCATAATAATCTTAAAGATAATCGAAAAATGTGGCCTGCTTTTATGTTTTGATATGAAAAAATATAGAGCTGCTACAAGCTATATGTTAACAAAGCGTTATACTATTTAGCTTATTGATCTTTACATTTTTGCCTCATTCTTGATAATCTGGAGGAGGTTTAATGATAGAGCATTTAACCAAACACTTGGATGGCATTTTATGTTGTTGCCGACACAAGACAAAAAACGACAATTTTTGCTGTATCTGAAGAAATAAATACACCAGCATCATGATGGCTCTCATATGATACGTAACTTTTATCAAATAGCAAGAGAGGATTGTGAAGCGAGCCCATATCGACAGTTATTATAAAATGAAAACATGGTCAAGCTTATATTTTACCAATTTAAGCTTATTTTGCTCATCCGAGAATCAACCTTATATACTTGTTTGACTTGGTCTCATTCCTGCGGTTTGTGATCAGTATTGGAGGGTTTATAAAATGGTCACATCTTTTGTGGTGGATTTAACTTTAGGACGGTCCCATAAGAGACTTTTAAGAAAAATTTTAAGCTTTCTTTGCATTTAGCATGTCAGAAGTAGAAGAAGAGAAGAGGAAAGGTGGCCAAAGAGGAAACAAAAAGAATGGAGGAGACAAAAAGAAACCAGTCATGTCAAAGAAGAAGGAGAAGGAATTACAGCGACAAACCGAGAAACGTAATGCTGTAATGACAGCTTTTAACAAGTTTTATGAGGAAGAATGGGGAGCTGAGCGTTGGCCCAAACTTTTGGATGCCTTGAAAAAGCCTGTACGTCACTGTATGATGATGAATAAATACGCCAATGTAGAAGAGGTTAAGCTTAAATTGAAAGACTCGTTATCCGACTTGACCATGTTGGATTTCGTCAGTATCCCTTGTTATGCCTCTAAATCACACTCCCGATTTCCTCAACCTTCAAAGGATAGCAATAATATTACAGATTATTATATTTTGGATGCTGGATCAGTATTAGCTACAGAAGCTTTAGATATTCAACCTGATGATCAAGTGCTAGATATTTGTGCTGCACCAGGCGGAAAGACATTATCCGTTTTGCAAAGATTGGACAAACAATATGGACGTTTAACCTCCAATGAAATAGCATCTGATCGTAGAAGAAGGTTGAGACAAGTCATAGAATCATATATTCCACCAGATGTAGTAGAAGAGTCCAGTAATGTTGTTGGAAAAGATGGTACCAGATATTATGGGGAACCCGAGCAATACGACAAGGTTTTGTTAGATGCGCCTTGCTCTTCTGAACGTCATTTATTACATGATGAAAAGGAATTTGAACTTTGGTCTCCTAAGCGTTCTATTGTAAACGCTAATCGTCAGTTGTCTATTTTAAAAGCTGCACTTCACTCTGTCAGAGTGGATGGTCTTGTACTTTATGCTACTTGCTCCATCAGTTCATTAGAGAACGATAAAGTGATTGAAAAGATGATTAAGAAGGGCAAGATCCCAATTGAACCTGTTAAAATGAAATTAATGATTGGTGAAAGAACAAAGTATGGTGTGTTTATTGCTCCTGATAAAACTGATGGTTGGGGACCTCTTTATTTCTCTCTGGTTAGAAGAACTGGTGTTGATAAAGAATATGTACCTGAAGACGATGAGGAAGAAGAAGAGGATGACGTTTGAATTTAAACAATAAAGGCTTAGCCCATTTCATATAAAAAAAATCATTCGCTTTTCTTTGTTTTGTCTTAGGGGTATTAAAACATAGGATGACCATCATGGGCACCAAGGATTAAGTGATTGGATGTGTGACCCATTCAAAGGTACTCCTCAATTCAATTGTATGTTCTCTGTAAAAGTGGGATTCCCCAAATTTGGATCACACTCACATCGAGGCGTTACCGTCATATCTGGATTGTCTTGTCGTTACACCCTTGCATACTAAAAATAATAGCTTATGACAAGCGAGAAGATACTTTTAGAGATAATTCTTAATATTAATGTAAAAAATGAAAGGGAATGAACACCACATTCAACATAATATAGAAGAAAATGTTTCTATCAAGCTAGTTCATATATAATGTTTAGAATAACAGTATCATGTCGATTGTATCAAAGGCCATTCCTTATTGAATACTCGTTGGTGCGTCTTTTACATTTTGGGAAGGAGCAGCTAGTATATTTCTCAATACATACAGTCTGTAATGCTATTGGTCAATATAGAGCTATGGTAACATACTGAAATGCTTCGTTACTTAGATCATATGCTGGGTATGTTCCTATTCCTATCTTGCGTTGCATTCGAGTATCTTTACATAACTAACATTATTCAAATAATACGTATTAACGGGCTGTATTTCACAAAAAGCTATTATTTTATTAGTGGATGAGTGCCAAACATATATTACCTGCTTGTCATATTAGAGTCATCCGGCAGCCATTATTACACTGTGATCATCGGTACGCATTTTTCTGTAAACTTTGTATTATTTGGTAACCAAAACATCAAAATACTATCTGTCGTTGCTTTAAACGACAACCAAGTATTTATCATACGCATATTGCGAGCAGTTGGCTTTTTTGTCAAGGCATATATCAACTTCTTTACGCATTGCATTTGTGCCCACAATATTTAGCAGATAGACCAAGTCTGGTAAAAATTTTAACGCATAAACTTTTGCTATTGTTGTTTTCAGTATTAAAATAGAGATGTGGGTGCAGCTTAAAATATTGTTAATGTTGACATTCGACACATTATGGCCAAACACCTTCTTGAATCAAGTCTTAGACAGCTTAACACTGTTTGAAGAACACTAGAAAGCCTTCGATTGTGGGGTGAATTAATATACCTGCAGACGCAAATATATTCAAGTTTGCTTAACAACTTGTCAGTTGATAAACTTTCTTCTGATATCCCTTTATTGGGTAAAAAACGAATGCTTTTAATTTAGAGTAATGCTGACGTATAAATGACAAGCCAATATGTAATTTTTTTTCACCCTTTTCATTTGCAAATTTTTGATGTTCGGTTGTATTGCTGCTGGTCGTCTGGTAAATATGCAACTACTTGCTTATCTACACAAAGCTTATTTTTTGTTAGGTCCAGACAAACTTACAACAAGTTGACGTGAATCAATATGTATTTGAATTAGCCAATGCCCAAACCATAAACCATATAGTTGTATTTTTGCTTGGGACTATCCCTTTTGAACCCGGATATGCTGCTACTGTCCATTTACACTGGCCAAATAAAGAATGGCAATTATTAGGAGGGTAAGTTTCTCATTCCGATTGCTAATTCTAACGTCTAACCTTGAATCTAGTTTGTTTAATGAAAAACCTAGCGCTATTTTCCGTCTCAAAACAAAGGAATCAGCTATAAACAACCTCCAGATGTCTACTTCCGCAACATTGGGCATTTCAATTGAGCCTATTGAGGCAGTCCAGCAACAGCTTTTAACTTTAAACCAGCCTGTTATGTCCTCGGCACTTGTGAAGCCAGGAATGAACGTTAATCAAGTGGGCGAAATGGCTGGACGTATTTTAGAAAACCTATATAACTACGTAGCTTCGTTTACTGTCCAAAATATTCCCGTCAATGCCATTCCGTTGGGTCAGTTAACAGATAATGGATATTTACCTTTAAAAACCTTCCAAACATGGTACGAAAACTTGTCAAGAAAATTGGCATCCAATCCAAATTATTTAGAGGAAGACAAAACTGCTTAAATAAAAAAAAACCTTTATTATTCCTGCAAACTCAATTTGACCAATTCAGAAATATCTCTTGCTAATCCCAAAACTTTGCTAGAGTCAATGATCTTTTCCTTCTTTTTATCGTCAAGGATAACATCTATATCTAAAGCTGATAATAAATTGGCAACAGATGGACTGTCTGTAGGTGCCAAAAATATAAATTTACCAATGGCTGCCAAAAGACGATGAACTGTTATAAAGAAATTAGATAGTGGTAATACAAGAAGTGAATTAACTCCACTTACTAATTTCTTGGTCTGTCTCCTTTGTTAGTGCATCTATAATCGCGCTGGATAATTCCATCAACCAATCATCATCTTCTTGTTCTGCTATGCCTTTGAATGTTCCCTCTTCTTTCTTCAATCTTTCAATTGCGATACTTGTTGAACAATTATAAGCTAAAGAAGCTGCTGCCTGTCGAATTGGTGCATCTTCTGCTAATAAGCTAGTGATTAACAACTGGGTCAACTGGGATCGGTGTGATGTAGCAAGATTAGAAGTAAAATGAGTAGTTGACAGAGTAGTGTTGGCAAAAATATTGCAAGCAATCCTTAAAACCATTAACCATGTTGCCTTTACTGGCGCAGGCTCCTGTGTATAAGCAATCTCCATAATTTTGGATATTTGAGATGCTAATAAAGAATCAATAAAAGCAGCAACATAAAATTGTTAACAGGCACTTACGATCTGTCACATAGAAATCAGACACTTGTTTGTGTACAATTAATGACTTGAAAATATCCAATAAAGGAAACAGCTGGTCGGTAGATAACTTGCTTAAAAGTTGGTCTATTATTGTCGTCAGCGCATGATCAATCGGCATATTTTTTTTTTTACATACCTAGTAAAAGCTTCCATCCGTTTAAATCAATTAATTCTGTGTTGGGGTTTTCCAAGAAAGCTTTTGATCCATCCAACACCTTTTTCTGAGCTAGGTCTAATTCGATATTTCCTTGCTGTAAAAATACATGTAATTTTCCATAGACCATGTCTAATTTTCCAGGTACTGCATATGTGATAGGTACGTTAGGTTGATCCACGATTGATCTAAGAAGGATCTTTCGGTGAGGATGAGCTATATAAATTCAATATGTTAATATTATCATAGATTACAACCTATACAATCACATACGAGGAAAGGCATCGAACAATAACATATCCACCTGGCTCTTCAATTCTGCATAATTGGCACCACTAAATTCTGCAGTTTTCTTACCGTTCAAAAAGAATTGAAAAGTGGGTACACCACGGATGTTATATTTGTGAGAATTAAATGCTGGGGATCCTGTATCCATGACCACACCCAACAACTTAATCTCTCCCTGCCCTTGATGCTTTTCTTCGACCATTTTTATGAATTCCGGTTTGATCACTTTACAAGGTGGACATGTAGCGGAAGTGAACATGACTGCAACTGCTTTGTACTGTGTGAGGTACTTTTCCATGATGTTAGAATCGCTGACGAATTGTACTGGTTGTACTACGGTAGGAGCTGCGGACATGGCGGCGGATGAAACGTCTTGAAGTAGAGAAGCTGCTTGTGCTGAAGGAGGAGGAGCAATGCTGCTACTAGCGCTGCTTAATTTAGATTGTCCGAACATCCCTTCGATCATTGGTAAAATGGATTGTCCAAAGGGTCTAAATTTCAATAGTAAGTATATACTTTATTCGGTTACCTGCTAAAACTTACGTATTCAAAAATTCTGCTGGTAAGTCAGTAATATGGCCAGGAATTGCCTTTCCGCATAAAAATTGGCAGAGATCATTAGAAAAGGTGTTGCAGTTAAAATCTAATAAATGATATTTCTCAGCACTAAACATACAAAATATGATTAATTGCTGCATTATTTCTATCGCAAATGCTAAACTTACGTATAGATTGATCTTAAACTATCAACATATTCAATAACAACTTCTAACGGCAAATATGTCTCTCCCATATCAATAACTTCTAATGGTCTACCATGTTGTGTTGTTCCTGGTACTGACACCATAATCCCCTGACCAAAATAAAACTCTTGTCCGAAAACTACAACGGAAGTATGCCAAATACCATCTATAAAATATCCACATTAGCAAACTATAAATGTGACGAAAATACCCCTTACCGATCTGTTTCCCGGTTAAAGATCTCGACATGGAACGTGCCATACCTTGAGAAAGATCATAGACATAAAGTTTAACAGGCTCTGACATTTGTGAATAAAAAATAAGTAGAGGGAAAAGGGTTCTCGTGAATTGAAACACGTAATCTATATGTCCCAAGAGTGTTTACGAATCATTCCGTTTTTAGACACGCGGTCACAGACTTTGTGATTCTATGCAGGCACACAATGAAAATCTTGCAATTGACTGCGCACAAAGAGTAACTTTAGTTACCAATCCTGATATATACCTTTCTTAGATTAAATACCAGTGCATAAAAGCTATTCATATCCATCAACCGTAATATAAACTCCTGTTGCTTGAGTAGCACTAGATATAATAACTTTAAACATTCTTATAGACATTATAGAACACTGAAGCATTTCTAGTCCAACTGGTGTTATTTTTGAAAGACATGTATGACCAGATCTGATAAATCTAGTATTTCTTTCTAGATGTCCTATCGCTCGCTTTGTGTTAAAGAGTATCGTTTTCCTCTGTGGAATATCCACTGGGGACTACCTCTAGCTTATGGGGTTGATAATAGAGCGGATCTATTAAAAGTGAAGTCTGTAAGAATAGCATTTCTTTTTTTTTTGGCGATATTTTTAAATCGGTGCCTTGTGTCTCTTTCATTATTAGCTTTTAATAGATAAACTTGTTTAAACGTGGTCATTTGAAAAATAGTGTCTAAAAGACGGTAGAAGACTTATGTATTTATATCCGCTCCAGGTCTAATGTTGTGTTTCAATCCCATTTTACAATATTTTTTAATTAGTTAACTATATTAGTGCTAATCAATATTCTTATAGCAGTTTTTGTGGTTGCGATATTTGATTGTCTCTCTTGTTGTAAATATATATTTATTACGTTGATGCTTTTGCAAAACACATGCGAGTCAAGACTTATTGTGTAAAAATTTTACTACAACAATTAAATTAGATGTAATTAGCGAATGCTGACTATATCAACAAACTAAAATGGCTCATAAAAAGATAAATAATTGACATGAAAATAATTCACTCTTTTTTTCTTTAGACCGGATAGTTACTATCTTCTACGCCACCCAAGCAGACTTTGTTACAGCCATTTTTTATTCTGCAGATCAAATAATCTCCTCTTAAAAGGGTCCCTCTTTTTGCTGTATACACACAGCTATCTTGTCATAAATTAGAAAAGTTCGCATTTCCCTAGTTTGCAACGAGAAACTATATACTATTAATGTAGCATATCACTTTTATATGTGATACATTAAGTTAATTCTGTAAAAAGACTCTTTTTCAAAAGCTTTGCATACCAGTGCTGGATTTCGGTCACACAATAATATCTCTACGTCTTTGATCGTTACAAAAGAAACCATATTAACATCTCACGTATCTCCAAGAAAATGATAAAAATATGATTTCTGCCAGACTTGAACTGGCGACCGTCTGCGTGTTAAGCAGACGTGATAACCGACTACACCAAGAAACCATTCATGGTTATTAAACCAACTAATTATTAATAAAGCAAAAAATTTAAAAAACAAATCACGTGACAAATCACGTGGAAGAACGGGTATTGGTCGACACAAGAAATATTTGTGTCAAGCTGTCAAGCCAAAATGCCTACTTGGAGAGATTATATTAACTCTAAATAATCAGCAGTTACTGATTGTCTGTTCAAATTCCAAAGATATTAAACTTGTATGCTTGATTAACCTCCCAAGCGGTAAACATAAATTCTATTTTCTGGGTGCAAACCATGACGGTTGCAATCTTTTTTAAATTTTACACATCCTTCTGTTTTTCTTGGGTTCGGTATCGTAATTGTTCAAGTAGACTTTTATATAGTAATAGAAAATGTTCAGGGCCAATGTGTGAGATTAATTTTTGGTGGCCTCGACCAAAGTGATCTGCCACTTGAATAATACGCCTGATAGGTCTGATCGAAAATGACCTGCCCCCAAATTCGTAGATCCAGGCCTCAAAAACTTTTGGTGAAATCCTGACCAATATTATGCCTACAGCTTGATGATGAAGTCAACACTGACCATGAATTTGGTGCAAGCATGTATCCGTCATTGATCCTTACCACCCTGGGAAAGACCATTTTTATTCTTATCTTCCTTTCTGACATGTCAACATGTCAAATTGTTGCATTTCTATATACTTCAAGACTTTTTTTATTGCATCTTTTTGAATTTGTCATTGGGAGGGTAATTAATATCACAATATTGTGAAGACAGCCACCCTGTTCAAATGAAATATCACTTTGAGTACCTTAAGAAAAAAAAAAGCCTTGCCTTTAGCTTTAATGTACATTAGTTTATCATGTCAAAATTTCTACACCGTCATCGGTTACAAGGAGCTAAAATAGAATGGAAAATAAGAAGTTGCTTTTTAAGTCTAATCCACTTCACTTACTGTGTGCTCGAATTGTGCACTTCTACCACCGTCAACGGTGGATATTGTCCATTGATCTGGCCACATAATACCTGAAGCAGATCCTTGACAAAGTATAGGTTCCTAAAATATACAGACTGAGTAAAAGCTATGAACATGTCACACTGTATAACTTACAATAGTAAAGGTGGTACTGGAAACCATCTCACCCTCTTCATCATTAACTATTCCAAATAAATGTTTAAATGCAAGTACTCCGAAGATGAGTTGATCAACTTACTATGATGGTATATTAATGGTAAACTATGAAACTCTTTTCCAATACCGTGTCCTGATAATTCATCTGACACTGAGAATCCGTTTTTCATTGCATGCTCACTAAGAAAAAACTACTGTAAACAAACATCCCCAAAATAAACGCAGTGGTAGCATACCAAATAACACGACCAATCTCTTTATACGGCACACCAGGACCACAAATAGCAATTGATTTTTCCAAAGTCTCTTTTGTACATTCAACTAATGCTTTGCCCTTTTCATCTACATTACCCACAAAAAAAGTAGCGGATGTGTCACCATGATAGCCATTTAAATATAACTATTATGCAAATAGAAAAAAAAAGTTAGGATTTACCATAACGGTTAAAATTTTTTATCCTCACTTACAGTAACATCGACATTGATAATATCACCATCTTGTAAGGGCCTATCATCAGGTATACCATGAGCAATAATATTATTAATAGACGTGCAAACACTCTTTGGAAATCCCATATAATTTAAAGGTGAAGGATATGCATTTTTGGCAATTATGGCTTCATGAATGACCTTGTCAATGTCGTTTGTCGTAACACCGGGCTAAAAACAAAACAAAACAAAACAAAGCTATCAGCAAACAAGAGCTTAATATATACATATTATTTTAGTATACAAACCTTACAAAGGGTAGATCCCAATGTCAAGATCTCTTTTGCAAGTTTTCCTGCTTGTCGCATGCCTACAACCTCTTGTTCAGAAAGAACAGGGACGTCGGGGCCCCAGTTAGAAGAGATACCTGTTTCTGCATAAGGAGGTCTTAAAATATGACTAGGAACAGGACGATGTGGAATTTGTCGAACGTCAACTTTGCCCAAGGTTGCTGGTGCTAGTCTCTTATATGTACCCCATCTGTTAACGATTTTATTTTGTGTAAAAGGTTGGCGAGCTGATGCTGAACTGCTTGAATGCAGCTGATTATAAATTATTTTGCTAGTGATTCTGTTTGAGATGAATTTCTGACAGCGTAGTGTGTTCATTTTGTCGTTTGTAAATAAAAAGCCAAAAAAAAAAAAAAAAAGCCAAGGGGATTATGTTTTAGACACACAGCAGTCATGATTAGGTAACGCAAGCAAGGCAATCATATCGGAGTGCTTAGGTAGTTAACATCCTTACCCCAAGGAGCACACATCCTAGCAACTTCCTTTACCTAACTACAGAACCACATGGACTAAAATGTTAGGTAAATGTCAAATATATGGTGAATTCCTGTCTCTTCTTGAAAGAAGGTCTATTGATTTCATTTCACTCTTGTCATTTTTGAACCCGAAGGCCAAGCATGGTCAGAGAGCCGTAATTTTAAGTTTGACACCTATCTTTACAAGTCGATTAAGTTAGTGATATAAAGATTATTGTAGTAGCATTTACTTTTTAAAATCCATGTCAAAGCGTTTATATAGATGGTCAACTTCAGTCAACAAGCCTTGTTTTTGATCAGCCATCATTACAAGACGTATCCAAATTTTCAGCTGTCCTTATACCAACCAATAATTTAATATTAAAAGACTCTAACCCATTGCCTGGTTTTCAAAGGAAAGACTTGTCGTTCGCATATCTACAGTGTAATTACATCTTATTTATACATAAACCGTAGTTTTCATATATCACAGAGAAGTACCAAGATGATGTGCTCTCTTGTGAGTTTAGCATGTATCATCTTTGCTCAGTTTCGAATACGCATTGATTATTTCCCACAGTCTAATAAGGGTAAAATACTATGAATACGAATTCAGTCGTACTAATTAAGGCAACAGATTATAAAGCCAACAACAAAGTTATTGAAAAGAAAAAGATGACATTGTCGATGTATATCGTGAAAGCGCTTTTTTAGGGAGTTTGGAAACGAAGACTAGGACGGAGAGGATACTTCTGGAACATTCTTTAATTGTCCTTGTCAACCAAGAGCCACGGCTTCCAAAGTGGATTGCACCCCAGTGTCTAGCAAGCATCCTATGACAAGCATAGACAAATGCGCACCCGGGGTAACCTATTCAGTGACGATTAGGCGGGTACATCAACATTGAAAGTGATGTTTCGCGTAGAACTGTCATCGGTATTTGTTATACTGAATCTAAATCCATCTGGATAGGTTAATGCAGCTATTAATAGATATAAGATAGATCCGACCAAAAAAAAAAAAAAACAAGGTTCGTTTTGAAGGCTCGATGCCGCTTTACATATTTTGTCACACAAACCAATAACCCTTTTTATTATTTCCCACATTGCAATTTAAATATAATTGGCTTGTAGTAAACAGATTCTCTGCTCCGAAATTTACATGAAACATTTTCATTATGGGGTCATCTTATCTTTAACAAGATAAAACAAGGAATAGTGAGACAACCGAGCACGCACGTCATCTTTTTTTTTTTTTTTGGGTGTACCACCGGGAAAAAAAATAGTTTCACTTGGAGCCATTGATGAAGTAACAGTTCTTTTTCTTTTTGTCGCAAAAGGTTATTTGTCTATTACAAATACAAAGTTAAAGAAAAGACCTTATTTTTGAGGCACGCTAGTAATGCTGAACATTGCACCTTATATTGCTAAAGTAAATCAGAGGAAAGAATAACGAAAACAAATCAGTAACCATTTTTATTATAATTCTAGTATGTAAGATCCTTACATGCTCGGCAAGAACAATTACAAATTCCATACAGTCAGTCACAATTTGGTGTTGTGCTCATGGTGGATGTTGTGGGTATGTCATGTATCGAGATTCATTATAAACATGTATGCTAATACCACTTTCTTTTATAGGTTTTAGTGCTGTAAGCAAAAAATAATAATCTATCACTGACAAGTTATAAATAAAATCCTAATGTCCTTCTTCACCATAGTTAACAACAATGGCAGCCGAGAAAGGCGATTCTGGAGCCGAGGCTATTGCGCTTGAAATTGGTTCATATATGGGAGAAGTATGTTTAACTGAGTCTTTCCTCTTTCTTTTCTTAATAAATTATAAATAGTGTATTCAAATTATTGAACATTTCGGCGGTGATGTGGTCAAGGTTTGTACACAAGCAGAACAAAAAAAAAAAAAAAATTGCACTCTCTTATTCTTACACTCTATTCAGTTTTTGGGTGATGCAGTTTTAGTCAGTTTTCAATCAAGCATATTTGAAGACGAAGACGAATTATTTCGAGATGATAATGCTAACGAGAAAATGGCAAGACAAAAGAACTTGCTAGTACGTAGAGCAGTCGAATGCGGATTACAACTCTTGGCCAGATTATCTCATTATCGTGTTTATTTGACAGCAGAAGAGCGCACCAGACATAAATCGTCAGAAACAGGTGAAATCGATCGTCGAGTAAAACCAGACAGAAACCAAAGATTTTATTTGTTTGATGGAGGCGGTAATGGATCTACCAACAGCCAAAGATCCTCTTCTTCTAGAGATAGTCTACCGTTAGGCTCTTGCGACAATTTAGATCCATCTTATGCAGAAGAATACTCGACCTCTTTTAATATATGGAATTGTATACCCTTAATGTTTGGAAAAGGAAGAAAAAATAAAGTTTATGCAACCAGAAGAGCAAGTGACACAAGTGATACTATAAAGGAAACTATAGATTCAATCGATTTAGAGTTACACATAGCATTATCGTGTGGAGATGTCACCAATGTAATTCTAGGCGATATGAACAATACTGCAAGCGTTCCCACTTCACCCACTACTGCTAAAAAGCAGCAACGCTTTTCGTATGTCAGCTCAAACGGAAATGAGGATAGGGTCGATTATAACGTTGAATATACAGGCAGATTAGAGTACGCTATTTGTGGCCCCGCTGTTGAATCCCTGGAGGATGCGTTAAATGCAGCAAAGGCAGGCGAAATGAGTGTTACTCCCGAGGCTTACGAACTCTTTCAAAATCAGGCCATGAGGAGTCTATCATTTGAAAAGCGCAAACAATTTTATGTGGTCACAAGTTCTGATGTTGGTAATCAGCGTAAAAGTTTACGTCCCATGAACTCTAAAGGCTATTCCTCTCCCAATGCAAGCTATCTCGCTAATCGTCCTGGTTTGATGACTCACGCTGCCACGCTCAACATTGAGCCTTTAATACCCCGTACCAGAGATACTTCTTATCCGGAGCTCTTGACAGATCCAAATCCTCATTATTTCAAGTATATCAACCGGAGTGCTTTAAACCGTCTTCAACACAGTCCCGATGATAATTTCCCGGCTCAGTTTAGAGATGTTACCATCATGTTTATCAGTCTTGGAAAATTAAACGTGGCTACACCAGAAGGTATACAGATTGCACAACGAGCATCCATGGCTACAATACAAGCGCTTGTGAAATACGAAGGTAAGAACAAAAGTTTTAATTTGTAATGATATTTACTAATCGCATTGTAATCCTCAGGTGTACTACAACAATTTGCTGTGGATGATAAAGGAGCAACACTATTAGCCGTATTTGGACTTCCACCACTTTCACATGAACGAGAAGCAGTGTTTGCAGCCAAAGCAGCCATTGATCTTCGTGAAACATTTGAAGGATTTCTTGAAGATTTTTCAATTTCACTATCCACAGGAATTATCTTTAACGCTGTACTTCCGCAGGGAAATCCTTATCGGCGAGACCCAGCTATTGCCGGTGACACGATTATTCTTGCTGTGCGTATGCTGAAGTTCCCATTTTCGAAAAAGAACATTATTTGTGATTTTGCCACTAAACAGCAAATCGGAAGAGCGTGTGATTTTGAAGATTATGGTGAGAATTTTGTCAAGGGAAAGATGAAGCCAATTCCTTTATATGGCATTATTCGGTTTGCGACATTAAAGACGAAACGGATCTCAACACAGAGTCAAGACAAGAACTCGGATTTTATTGGCTATCGGTCAGAGATGGGTACTGCCACGGATTTTTGCGATGAGTGGGGAGAGTCCCCCAATAATCACTTGCTGGTGATCTCAGGTCCTTCAGGTGTCGGTAAAAGCTTCTTTTGTCATGCATTGAGCCGAACTATTAGCTCGCATGGTACCATATGTTGCTGGTCATCGTCTACAGAAGGTAAACATCTCATACAACATGGCATCTCCCTTATTAATCACTTATTTACTAAAAATAGTCGAGAAGAGTTCGAAATATTATCTGGTGAAAAATATTCTGTTGGCTTTATTTGAAATCATTGATTCGGACCAAGTGCCTCAAAACCCTAAAAGAAGAGTACCCTACTTGACTGGATCAGGTGGTATTCAATTAAATGATTCGATAAATTCTCATGCTGGACCAGGTGATTTTTCTAACGCTTCTTCAACTTCATCCGTTGTACCTTCGCCTACCACGATAAAAGATGCTGCCATCAACACAATGACAATGGGTATCACTCGTAGATTGACAAACTACTCATCCGTATCAAGGTCCTCTATTGTCGATACAGGTGACCCGGTTATATCAGAAGGATCAAATGAACTGGCGGACCTCATCACGCGATGTCTCCGGATTTGCGGAGAAGAAGATGGCTTTATCCCCTTATTCAAGGTCGTCTTTAACAACCTATCAGAAGTCGAAGACAACCGATACACGCATCGTTTGGATGGGCGTGGTCGAGATATTTTATTGACTGGGCTCATCACGCGCATGATTCGATATGTATCAGAGCACGTCGGTCTCGTCTTTTTCTCGGACGATGTTCAATGTAAGTAAAAATTACTCATTTTTTTTTAGTTTGTTAATAACGTGTTAAATTTAGGGGCGGATTCTGCTTCGATTCGATTATTGCAACATATCCACGAGCACTGTCAACGTACCATGCTTATATTAGCAACACGACCAGTCAAAGATTACAACGTGGCATTTATTAATAACTTTCGCGCGACGGGATATTCAGAAGAAATCGAGTTGAATGGACTAGGTGCAGCAGAAATTGGCGAGATCATCTTACAGACGTTTCAAGCTGTGGGTGTGAAAAGTGTCAGTCCTGAAATTGTGCGTGTGATTCAAAAGCGGACAGCAGGCAATCCCCTTTATGTCAAGTAAGTAAAAAAAAAAAAACAAAGTCGTTTATTTTTACATGCATTGAACGTTATTTATTTCCTTATTAGAAATATGGCAATCGTTCTTAAAGACTTCAATCACGTTACGGTGGTGGATCGTGTGTTAGTTCCCGGTAATAATCAATTTGATTTAGAAGATTTGCTGGGTAACTTTGACTATAAACGAATTATCAAGATGCAATTTGATCGTTTAGAAAACAGCTTTCAAGAGTTTTTGACCGTCGCAAGTTGTCTTGATCAATATTTTACCATCAAGGAAGTACAAAGTGTCATTAAAGGAAACAATACAGATTTCAAGAACACTAGTGATATCACGGTCCGTGAAAAAATTGAGAAATACGACGTATATCATTTCATCAAGAAAATAGACGACCATATTCTCGAAACGGACGGCGAGCTTTATACATTTGCTCATATCACAATCCCTCAAAGTATTTACGATATGGTATCTTACGAGACACGAATTCTACTCCATCGGCTATTGGCAAAGCATTATGAAGGTCAGCTTACACGGGAGAATTATACCGAGCTTCTTGGCAAAGTCACGCGTCATTATCTTCAAACAGATTGGCTAGACAAACAACTTTATTATTTGGAAGCTTTAGCTGATCTCAACATGAAATCCTACTTGCTACCAGAAGCCACAGCCAGTTTGGAACGTATTGTAAAGATCCTAGACGAAAATCAAGATTTAGCTGCACTATTTGGTCGTATTCATCGTAGCGATATCTATCGTCGATTAGGCATGTGCTTCACTATGCGTACCAAACTAAACGAGGGAGAAAATTTTTTGTTCAAGGCATTGGATTGTCTAGGTGAGCCTTGGCCACAAAGCGAGCCCGAGTTCTTTTACAAGTTCTGGGTTAACAGGCTTGCTCAATACAGACATCGCAAAATTCGTGTGCTTCGAAAATTTGACAAGGATCTGAAACGCGAGATCGGAAAACGGGTGGTGGAGATTATGGCACAACTGTCAAACATTTATTTCTATACAGGAAAAGGACGTGCGTTTGTTTATACCTGTCTTGTCGGTCTAAATGCTTGTGAAAGGTTGAACGAGGTGGGACCGAATTATACCCTTTTCTTGGCAAGAAACTCTTTGCTAAGTTGGCTTAACGATGAGAAAGAACAAAGTATTTTCTACATCACTAAAGCATTACGGTATATGGATGAAAAAAACGATGCTGATACTTTAACCATTTGCTCTCACTTGTGTTTTGCAGCTGGCAAATTTAAAAATGCTCGAGATTTATTGTACCAGTCCATTGATGCTGTCAAGACGCTGGGTGTCATTACTGATTGTCAAGCCTTCTACCGATCTGTGGGTCTTGTTATTACGATGCGGATATTTGAAGGCACGCTGGATAACTCACCTGATGATTTACTGCTATTGAAGCAAATGGCAGACACAGCACATACAAATTGTGATTTTGAAGCAGAGATCTGGTTAGGTGTGTATAATATTGGTAATGCGCTGATCATGGATCGATTGCGCGAGTGTGAGCCGTTTGTAGCCCTCTTGGAAAACCATTTGAAACAACAACCAGCTGATTATAATAGAATCGCGATTTATGGAACTTTAATTTGTTATTATGCTCGAACTCGAAACTACGAAAGCGCAAGAAAGCACACCAAAAGTCTAGTAGCTATCTTACCACTACTGACAGTTACACGTAAGGGCTCTTTTTTTTTTTAAATCAAATGTCCTTTATACTCATACTTTTTTTTTTTTTCCAGCGAATATCTTTCCTATTTTTGGCCTGATCTTTGCCACGATGGGTATGTACTGTATGGTAGAAGACGCCGAAGTGGATCTTGTATCTACAGGCGACGCAAAAAACTACGAACGATTTATTCTAGGTGTATCACGTATCAACCACGCTTTTCAACAAGTGAAATTCTGGGAATTTACCCAGCCGTGTTTATATCTAGCAAGAGCATTACCCTATATTAGCACAGGAAGAACCGTAGAAGGCTTCATGGTGCTTCAACATGGAGTACTTGAAATGCGATTTATTCAGGAAATCAAATTTCTCAAGGCATTTTATTGGGCTAATCTAGGTAAATATGCGTTTACACCTACTGACAGAATTGAGTGGACTCAACGTGCTGCTCACGATCTGGAAGAATTGCATATTCCTTCTCACGTCTACTGTAACCCAGATCCTGCTAACCTTTACTCTCGCAATAAGCCTGCTGATCTTACTGCCTAAAACTTTTTTTATTGTATCTATTTTCTTATATCATTTCTTAATTCTAGCATCTCTCTTTAATAAAAACACATCCTCCTTCTCCTCCTTCTAATGTAGTGTATTTAGCGTATGTTTCGGAGTCTCTTGTTAAAAACCATGCTCCCCCTTGAGGCTTTTTACGTTTTTCTTTAAACTAGATAGATGCTCTTATTATTGAAAAGATCTACAGCCCCAACAGGCATGCGTTGTTATGCATCTTTACCCAAGAGAGCCATCCTACCCACAAAAGCTGTACCCAAGAAAGCCGCTGGAAGATTCACTAGCAACAAATTGATCGATCAACCCATTGAAGGCCAAATGAAGGACGTGCAACAAACGTTGGTCTATCTCGGTAAATATAAGTCATTCTACCATCGGTAGTTCCTACATTAACATTGAATTGAAGGTCCTTTCTCCGAGACTATGAGACGATACAAAATGACAGCTTCCTTCTTTGGATTATGTGGTATATTCGCCGTACCTGCTTTATTAAGTACAGGACAAGCACCCGTTTTGAGTGTTGCATTAGGTAAGCCCAGTAATAAAAAAAAACAAATTGATCTCTCTTCTCTAATGAATGAAATTAGCTGGCGTATCTGCTGTTTCTCCTGCCGTATTTGTGCATTTATATACAAGTGGGTATGTGACCAAATTAGTAGTGTACGATGATATAAAGACGGTTGAAAAGGAACGAAAGAAACCCAGAGACATGAAGGATAAGTTTATTGGCATTGAAACTGTATCATTTTGGGGTAGATTCAAAGAGGACAACATGTGGTTATCTCAGTTAGCGTATAAGTCTACACCCAAGGGAATTACATGGCAACAAAAGCTTGGGGCTAAAAATGTGTATACCTTTGAACGTGAGATTATGGAAGCAGATCCTTATTTAAAGGCATTGGTGGATAGAGTCCAACGAAAAGAAGCATAATAAAAATACACATTTTTTGCATTTGTGTGCTAACGTTGAACAGTGTTTATCAATGATGATGCATAAAACATAGGCTTATTTTACTTGAGGAGGGAACCATGATGCATGCCTTTAATAAATAGCAAGGAGGGTACGGAGCAACTAATCGGCGCTACTGCTTGACGTGCCGTGGGATTGTGTATTTGACACACAGACAAGGCAATCATTTTTATTAATAGAAATCAAAAAGTATTTCGGTACCTGGATTTTCAAAGTTTGAAACTTGTTTACAACAAATAACCTCTCTAATAATTCCGCGCACATTGTGCAAAAAAGACAAATCCAGAAGTGTAAGCAAAAAATAAATGAAAATAGTCTTTATTTAGGAACTTTCATTAAAAAGCAATTACCAGCTAATATAGGAAATTTACAGTTACATCGAGTAATCAGCACTTATCCTTATCAAACAGACCATAAGAAAAAAGGTCACAGCGGGTTGATAAATAAACATGTCCCCTCAAAAAGGTACTTGTGTGTATTTCCTCCTCCCCCTTTTTTTTCTTCCCCTTTATTCCTCTTTAATACACATATATGCAAATAATGCCTACCCCTCAAATGAAAAGAGCCAGCCGTCGACCTTCCTATATCAATCTTCAAAGTGCCAACAGCAGTACGGCGAGCTTAATTGCAACTGATGTGCTGTCCCCTCGTACGCCACGCAACATTTCGAAATCTCGACGTTCCTCGATTGTAGCCGAGCATGCAACAGAGGCGATTATAACCAACGATGCAAAACGCAGCAGTATTTCCTCGGGACCTCCCCTATTATCTGACAGCACAAATTCGTATTTCCAAGATATGGCGTCTCAAGACGACGCTCATGTTCGATCAGAGACACCCACATTACGGGCCAGAAACTCGATTGATGATTTAAACAAGCGAAACAACAGTAATACGGCTAGCATCCGCCGGACTCGATCTTCATCGATTTCCAGTTTATTAGGCTCCACGCATGTACTACCTAGTTTCGACGTCCACACGCTGTATAAAATCAAAACAACACGTTCATCAAGGAAATTGGATCATTTTTTTGGTGAATACGCACCACATGATATTTGTATCAAGGAGATTCGTAAAGAAGGTCTCAAGGCTATTCTCGAGTCCAAGTTTCCACTCTGTTACTTTTTGTTCCATTTATTACAGGAATATAGCAGCGAAAATTTGGTAAGGAAAAAATTAAAACGGGGATTGGATCGTAATACTAAGTGGTTTTTGTGCAACATCTGGTTTAGTTTTTCTTTATCGAGTTGGAACAATATGAATCTTTCACCTATGCCTCCTTGGGTCAAGAATTGGCTACCGCGCAACATATATTTAATACGTATTTGACCCGAAATAGTTACTTTGAAGTGAACCTGGATGATAAAGTGCGTCGAACGGTCACAGAAACGTTGGAGAAAAAGGATGCAAAGTCTTGTTTTGATAGTGCTAAAAGAGCAGTGTATTCTCTCTTGGAGTCGAGTTACGTCCGATTTCAAAACACTGGTACTTTCCAGGACATGGTAGATGAATGCGGTAAGTCGATATAAAAAGGCAAGAAACTGCGATCGCCGGTTTAATTAATTTGTAATGTACATAATTATAGGCGAATTAACTACCCATTACGATGACAAATCAAGAAGGGCGGCAGTGAATCGTCTATTAATGTATATTGAAGAGCAGCACGCAAAGATTTATAACACAGGTTCATCAAACAACGCCATGTATCAAAGTGTCAGCCAAACCACAAAGAGACGCCACGAATTGATTAAATCCATGATTCATGAATTCTGTAGAACTTTAGTGGGTGTCGAATTTAATTATTATAGCCCCGCTCATGAAGAAGAGCAAGCCTCACCAAGATAGATGGGTCGCCATGTGGGATTTTCTTCTTTTAGTAATTCTGCTTCTGATTAAACTGGGAAAAACAAATAAAAAATTATTTAGAATATACATACAACTCCATTGTTATATAGAATGACTCCCATGTGCATAAGACACCCAAACAGCCATCATGTACACACTGCATACACAAGAGAAGACAATAACCCTGCGCTCCAAACAAAGTGCCTCGAAATGCCCTTTGTTTCTCCTCGTCGGACAATCATATTGCCCTTCACAATGTCGATCGATCCATTGTTCAGATAAAACAGCCTAATGCAAATTCGTTTTCTGTTGTGTAATTTCACAAGTGTAACTCTGTTTTCCTTGACATGTATTATCTGTTGATTGAAAAAAAGAGATACAAAAAGAGTGTGTGGTTCTATTTGAAATGTTCATGCAATGAAGAAAGACTGATTAAAATAAACCACAGTGTGTGATGTCATCTGGTCTCTTTGAAAGATCTTATACAGAGTGTGTATAAAAGCATCTCAATAAAGCAAGGAGTATCCAGTCTAACCTGTTCTTTCCCTTTTTTTTTGTCTTTTTTTTTCCCTCATGGACCCTATTACTGATACAAAGCTCACAGACAAAGCTACAGAGAATCAAGATCACTTTAATTCCATACACGATCAGTCACCTAACACAAACCAAGGCAATTCTGTAGTACTATACCCGCTTTATTCAGAGGAGCAGTATGTTTACATAATTCAACCACTATTATTTGTCTTTTAATGATGGTACTGACCTTTTTTCTTCTTAAAAAGTATAGATATTCATCCTCGATCGAGACATTATACAGGTCCCACTGAAACCTGTGTAGTACCACGTACACCTCAACCAGTAGAGATCAAACCCATTTTTCAAATAAGACAATCATCTGAATATTCAGCCAACGGCAAAACAATTATATCACAAGACACCATCAATATAAACACTTCTTTACATCAAGGCACAGTTTTATGTGCAATTGTTTCAAAGGCTCAGATCAAGTTTGAAAACGGACCTCGACATCACAAAGATTTGTACAAGGATAAGAAGAAACTTATTTGGAAACGGTATAACGCCATCATCCGTCCCAACGGTCAACTTGAGCTATATAAAGCATGTCAGTGTAAAGATAAGGTATGCTATATTATGCACACATACAAAATTGTCATATAATAACACAATCATCATTATAGCTATTTCACTTGCACACTCCACTTATCGGTATTAAACGACCCAGATATAAAATCGATTTACGTCCTTGCGAAACCAACATCTTATTCAATTCAGGTATAACCAGCAATCACGTACACCCGTTTGACTGCACCTTATGCTTTCAACTTTTACTTCAATCACCTATCGATTATTCATGGTCATTGTCTTCACCCGAGCAGATCTTTTTTTTTCAGTCGAGTTCTGTGAAAGAGTCGCGGGATTGGTACCATGCATTGTACATGACTTTACCCGTACGTTCTAAACGCCATGTTCCTAAAACGTTTAACCTCTTCTTGCCTCAGATTCCAACCGTGATTGCTATGCCACTTGAAGACCTTTTATTAGAGAAAGGACATAATGTGGATTTGAATAAAGTACGTGATAGTGCTTTGGCTTTATTACACCACGATGGCCTTAGACCAAGCGGATGGAATAAACGTACTATCGGTATTTGTTGGAAATCACCACAGAATGATATGGATTGGGCCTTGAAGCCGATGACCGATACTGAACAAACCAATACAGTCTACTTGGTTGAACCACGATTAATAGAAAAGGTATGTAACATTTACGTCAAGTCATGGCTTTCTTTTTTTTTTTAAACTTTTATATGCATAGACGCACGAATTACAGATGCGCTTATATACACCACCTTTAGAAACCACTATCCTACCCAAACCCAGTACTTATTTCGCAGGTTACGCCCGTGACGCTTCTCGTATCCGCAAGATATCCAAAAGAAACCAGCTACTCTATGTCTCTGTCATTGACCACTTGTTATTTTTATTTGCGATTGGTTTGCCTGTTGTGAAAAACATGCTTGGGTTTAAAAAGAAGTTGCATACTATTCCTACTGTACCTCCTCATGAATCCGAAATTACACCACGAAATGCGATTGGTGTGCTTAATATGTGTGAGTACGAGAAAACGGATGAAACTTTAGCGACTGTCAATGATGCTAGACAGCATCTATTACATGTGGGCAATTCGCTCTTGTTGGAAGTGATAGATCAGGAGTACGGTGTATGGAGCCGCAAGCTGGATCAAATTAAAGCACCGACTGAAAACGAGCATGTGGTAATGTATCTTTTTGTTAATATAAGGATAATCATAATTAATAGGTCTCTTTTTATTTAAATTGTAGAAGTCGGAATCTTTGTACGTCAAGCCTGGTACGGGCGACATGAGCACGTTTAAGCAACGCTTATGTGTGTTAACCAAAGACGGAGACCTATGTCTATTCAAGACCACGAGCGAGCGCAAAATGTATAGAACAATGAAGACTGTCATCAGGATCAACAGTCCCGACTTTTACATCTATAGTGGTGCTGAATGCTGTAAATACATTAACGGTATTCCACTGTTCCAAAACGCACGTTTATATAATTCTAATATCGAGTCCATAAATCATCGACCTACTGACAATTGCTTTGTGATCATAACACAAGGTAAAGAGCATGTATTTTTCACAGAGTCCAAGAAATCAAAAGATGAATGGGTTCAATCTATTTGTCAATTGAGAAAATAAATATTTGTTTCATTAGTTAATGGATTATAAATAATTCTTCCCTCTTTTTTTTTTGGGTAATTCTGTTCTTTTTCTTTTCTTTCATGTCCATGTTTCAATATCAACAATCGTACCAATACATGTTTTACTATAAGCATTTCCCCTTTACACAGCGAAGAACGGGTCATGTCAAGTTTTTTAATGTGAATAAAGGGTATGGATTTATTATACCTGATAGTAACGGATCAACTAAAGAAGGTAACCAAGTGTTGCTGCGCGCGTGCCAAAAAAAAAAAAAAATGGTTTTCTGATATACTTGTCAAAAACAGTGTTTGTTCATTACACTTCAATTGTTAATTCAAGCAAAAAATTTATCGTGGGCTTGAACAAGGTTTGTTGCTAGTGCCGTCATTACAAAATTGTGTGTTATTTACATGTTTAGTGTTTATTTACAGGGCGAACGAGTAAGGCAAAAAAAAAAAATCAGTAAATTATCATATGTCATCATTTAAGTTTGTTGATTATAGGTAGAGTATGAGATGCATTATGGGCCCAGAGGTATTTATGCGCTACATGTGACAGGACCAAAAGGGAGACCTGTGCAATACAATCCATATCAAGGGTAATTTTTTTTTTTTCAGGCATTTTTGTTCTAGAACTAAATTCCCTTATTTTTTATTAGTTTACTCTATCAACAAGCTAAATCAGGTATTTGTCTTTTTAATCGGGGGGTAATATAAACAAAAGACTTATTTGCCTATAGACATGACCCATCCTTACGTGACTTATGTTATTCCATACTACCAAACAAGGCATCTGTACTAAAAATCTCTACTGGACGTGGAGGTGGGAAATAAGGTTGTGCCGGTATATTTCTGTTTCCCTGTTCATAATATGAGTACAAAAAAAAAAAAAAAACTGGAATAAAACATGTGCTCAACTCACAAGTCTAAACGGTGTGCTGGCTGACACCGCTTTCTCCATCGTATCAAGGTTTTCGGCTACAGCATTATAAGTGGCCTTGACTTTATTCACCAGCGCCTAAAGGGGGGGGGGGGAGATGTTAAAGTGGGTGTGTGGGTGAAAACAATGGTCGCATGCAGTATATACCTCTAACTGATCAATTTTTTCAAATGTTGCTCCTAATTCATCATTCTTCTCGTTCAAGCATGTCAACATTTGCTGAATTAACTCTGTTTCTGACTGAATTTTAGCTGTGAGTTCCTTGGTATCCTCGACTCTTTTTATGCAAGAGCTGGTTTCGTGGTTCAATGTCGCCATCTATAGAAAGAGGTTCAGTACATTCATCTCTTTTTGACATGTTTTTTTTTACAGTAGAGCTTGTCAAGTTCTCGACCGAAAGTCTTGACTCTAACTCTTGCGCTGCTTCCTTAACCACTGAATTCATTAAGAGGGAAGAAAAGAAAAATTTTATTTAAAAAGCAAAAAAAGGGGAGCTGTGGGGAGGGGAATTACATAAGAAGAATGCATAAATGCTTATTTTATGAGTATTGTACATAATGGTTTTGTTTAAAAAAGAATAAAAGAAAAAGAAGATGAAAGAAAAAAAGGGGGACATAGGTTAGTTTTAAGCAATGTAAAAGTTGCTATAAGGCGGAATGATGGGATGTTGTTCAAGCTTGATGGGAGCAGCAGGTGGTGTTGATTTTTTGGGTTGACGCTTCTTCATCATGGATTGTGTGACTGACGGAATATTCCGAGCCGATGATGATAATGTGTGGTTTTTCATGTGAGATGATTTGATGTGTTTTCTTAGGGATCTGGAGTGGAAATAAGCTTTATCACAACCAGGCATAGAGCATAAGTAAGGTCTAATATCAGAGTGGGTTTTGATATGGGTTGAAAGAGAGTCGGGTCTAGAGAAGGTTTTATTGCAACCTATATCAACAGTGTAAGTTTTGGATTATTTATAGCAATCATAATAATAATATTAAGGTTTACCTATCACGGTACATACAAAGGGACGTTCACCTGTATGTGTTCTCATGTGATTATGCATTTTGTGTCTCTTCATAAAGGGTTTCTTATTACGAGCACAATCTTGCCACTCACAAAAATAGGTTGCTTTTCCACTGCCAATATGGCTATCACAGATATGTGTCATCAATTGATCTAAAGTAGGTGCTTGGGCAGAGCAATGAACCCATAAACACGAATGCATTTTTGTTTCTTGTTCTTTGCATAAAGTGATTTCATAATGGTGATGTTTAACAGGCTCTTCAAAGTAATCATCCGTGGTAGATCGCTTTGTCTTTTCCATCTCGAGCTGAACTACGCGTTCAATCAGTTGTTCTCGGGATAGCTGGCTAAGACACGATGTGTCTTCTTTTTCATAGTAAAACTGTTGCATATGGGTAATGATGCTACTATCTTGTTGCATCATGAACTGGTTGTCGGAATAACTCTTTTGTAACAACATCATGTGGTCCTGATTCTGTATATAAATAATGTCAGTGCACTTGTTTTTAACTAAAGAACGGAGACTTACACAGAGAGATGGAATCAGTTGCACAGGATCATGCTGCAAAATAGGCGAGGGTTGCAAGAAGGATGTATAGCCTCCATTGAATAATTGAGAGTTTGTTGTCATCATCATGTCTGTAATACCAATATCTGGTGTGCGGATGCCTAGCGACGAAGTGTCGGACAATTGCTGATGATGGGCGCCGTTTTGCTGGATGAACATCCATTCTTCCAAAGACGATTCTTTGGGAGCTAGTGAGACAGTTAGTACAATATAAGAGCGCAATGACATTCATGCGTTTACCTGGATCATTAGTGGCGGGAGAGTGAGGAGAAGGGTAGTACGAGAAGTTGGGTTGGTTAAGAAAGGAAGTGTGAATCTTTAATTCAGACTTGTTATCGTTGCTGCTGTAGAAAGACATTTTAATCAAAAGGAAGAGAATATATATATATGTAACAAGAGAGGGGTAAAGAGTGAAGAGAAAAAGAAAAGAAAAAAAAAAAAATCAAAAAAAGGGGAATAATATATATAGATTTTTTTTTTTCTAACCCCAAATTTAATTTGTAAAAAGCAGGTTCTTATTGTAGTGTGTGGGCTGAGAAAATAGATGTGTGTGTGTGTGTGTGTGTGTGTGTGTGCGTGTGTATGTGTGCTACATACCAGACTATAATAGTCGGAGTGATCAGTGCTTAATTTTTGCTGTTAGGGGATCATCCTGTATTTTTTAATTATAAGGCAGAAACAAGAATGGCAGCACATGGGACAATATATTTTAGCGGTATGACAATAAAAATCGGACAACATCGGCAACTTGAATTTTGGGTTCTCATACGATTCCGAAACACCTGTTTATTGTTTACAAATATAGGTACACCGTATTAACACTATTTCACATGTTGCCTTTATGGTAGTAACAGATGACCTCATAAAAAACCCTTCCAGCAATGGGAAGGGTGATGATATCTCATATAAAAAAAAACTTGTTCTTAGACGTCATCACATGTAATATATATATATTCTTTCCCCCACGTGGCTCTGCAACTTCAACAAGGGGCTTTTTTATTATAAAAGGATAAGAGCCGAATAGCTTGCTTATATTAATGCTTGTGATGGGTTTTTTTTCTCGGCCTATAACAAACATTATTATCAATCATCTGATATAATAACCAATTTATAATTAACTTACAGCTATGCGCTTAGCCTCTGCATGCACACTCGATACTTTTGATGCCATTTCCTGCACCTTTAAACCTGCTTTAGAGTTGAACAAGCTATGCATCTTACCAGTGCCAGTACTTCTTGCACCAGGCTGATGGCCCAACTGTAACTTGACCTTATTTAAATACCCGCCCACTCGGCTAGAAACACCATGCTTCTCATCAAAGGCCACTCCTTTGGCCACTACAGGTTCTGTCAAAACATAGCCTGATGCTAATAATTCGGCCATCACATGTGACACGGACTTTGCTTGAGTCACTACCGTCGTATCTGCTATTGGTTCTTCAACACCTGTCTTATAAAAGGATTCGACTATGATAGGATGGTCATCCACAACAGCTTTTTTTTTTAAAAGGCAGTTTCATTAAAGCTTAGCACATTTTTTTTAGAATTTTTCAAACGCAATACCCTTACCTTGAGACAATAAAATCGCGGTTTTTGCGGCTGACTCTTGTTCAAAATAGACAAGTGCCTTGTGCTCATCAGCCTTCATTTCGAACCCCTGAATGATGCCGCAAAATGAGAAAAAGTCTCGGATCGTGTCTTCTGTTGTTTGAGGAGAGATATTACTAATTATCACAGCAGACTTTGCCTCTGCTGGAAGCTTAACAGACCATTCATTTGTGTTTGTCATGGAAAAGAGAAAGAGTTATTTTATTTAAACAAGTGGCCCCACCAGGCTCGCACTTAATTAAGCTTTTCTTTTCATTTAATCTCCCGCTGCACATACACCCACACAATCATTCGACACGCATAGACCCAAATAGAGCCGCTGCCTTACAGTATCATATTTAAGAACATTTGGTATACCTCTTGTTCACTGTGGCCAATGTGCTGCATTGATATATTTGTGTTTACGTAAAGAAAAGTCTTGGCCAATAAAGATGTTGCATTTTTCGCTGTTGCACACACACACATACTCGCACATTGAACTTATTTCTTTTTTATCCTATTTTCCTAAAATTAAAATGGAGACTAATGAACTACGTACGACATCATTGTCGCCACGTACAGGTCCTAAATCAGGCTCAATCATTGAAGAAGAGCAACCCATGTTACCTCCACGCCGTGTAGTAGCAGACTTAGTACCTGATTTACACGGTTTTTTGCCCAGCCAAGGCCTTACCACAGAGTTAGGTTCACACGACACAAATTTGACCAAGGATACCATTACTGCTGCAGAACAAAATTCTATACCACCTACGACCATTCCCGGTGCTTTTACAAACGCTCCCAAGCACTTGATTCCAGACTGGTATCGTACAGGTTGGACCTCTTTAGCTGCAGGAGAAAACCCTGGTGGGGCTCTCGGCATTCGCGCTACTCATTCGGATTTTCTCGACGAAGCCTTGCCTGATATTTTGTACGGTGCTTGGTATCATAATGGGGCTGCATTATTTGTAACTGCTATTGTTTCTTGGTCTTTGGCTAAACTGAATGCTGGCTTAGGCTCGGTGTTATTATTCTGTCTCTGTATAGGTATGCACTTTTTTTTTTTACACATGCCACTTGCATAACATAGACTAAGCAACCTTATAAACAGCAAGCTACTATCGTACAAGTATCCGTAGATTTCGTAGAAACACGCGTGATGATATTCAACGAGAAATCACCAAATTCAGACTCGAAGCAGATGAAGAATCTGTGGAATGGATGAACAGTTTTGTCGCCAAATTCTGGTTAATCTTTGAACCCGTTTTATCTGCCCTCGTTGTCGAAAATCTCGATAATTACATTACAGATTATTTACCTGCTTACCTTGACTCGATTCGTCTCACTACCTTCACGTTAGGTACTAAACCCTTTCGCATTGAAAGTGTCAAAACTTTTTTAAACACCGATCCTGATACTGTTTGCATGGACTGGCGTGTCTCCTTCATCCCAAACGACCTCGATGATTTAACACCCAAGGAATTAGAATACAAGGTAAATCCTAAAATTATTATGAGTGCACGTATCGGTAAAGGAAGAATGGGTGCAGGCATACCCGTGCAGTTAGAGGATATGGCCTTTTCAGGTCATTTACGTATCAAGATCAAGTTCATGAGCAGGTTCCCCTTTGTCAAATTATGTGAAGCTAGTTTCTTAGAAAAGCCTCAATTTGATTATATTCTTAAGCCTTTGGGTTCAGATTCGTTTGGTTTTGATGTGAATGTGATTCCTGGTTTAGCAAGCTTTATTCAAGATCAGGTGCATTCTATCTTAGGTCCACTCATGTATTACCCTAATCAATTAGCCATCGACGTTGAACGCTTCTGTGCTGGCGATTTTGATTTCTCTTCAGCAAACGGTGTACTAGCCGTTACCGTGTACTCAACAGACCGTATCAAGAACGTCGACGATTTAGTGGATACTGCACCTAACCCTTATATTCGCTTTTACATTGACCACGGCCAAGAATTAGATCGAACCTCAGTCTGTGAATCCACTTTTGAGCCCAAATGGAACGAAACACGCTACATCAAATTAAATAACCTTAATTCGCTCTTATCCATGGAGCTCAAGACTTCAAGACCGGGATTAAAGGACAGAAGATTGGGTACAGCTAATTTCGATCTTTCATGCTTGGATAGGGACATGTCTGATCAAGAAGGTCTTGATCTCATGTTGTTACGTAATGGTAAACATGTTAGTAACTTACGTGTGGATATCCGTTATTTACCCATCTCAAAACCTCTTAAACGCGATGATGGAACTGTCGAACCTCCTGTGGACTCGAATTCGGGTGTTTTGCGTTTGAACATCCATGAATGTCGTAACCTCGTAACTACTTCCGACAAAATCAGTCCCTATGTCCGTATTATTGTAAATGGTATTGAAAAACACAAGACAGTAGTAGCCAAAAACAAAATCGAACCCCAGTTTGAAGATGCGTATGAAATTGTCGTACTTGACAAGACTGCATTTTTCATTCGTGCCGAAGTTCGCGATAGTCAAAACAACGATGCACTTATTGGTGTCTTTACTTCATACCTCGCTGATATTGTCAGATTACAAGAAAAAAATGATAGCTGGTGGGATTTAGTAGATGGCGATACTGTTTTAGGCCAGTTACGTTTAAGCGCAGAATGGAAGCCAATGATCATGTCTAGTCTTACAAATTTTGTTAGCGCACATGGGTTTGATACTCCTCCTATTGGTGTGGTTCGTTTCACTTTATGGGAAGCTCGTGATTTACGTAACGTAGAAATGGTAACAGGTGGTAAAAGTGATCCTTATATCCGTATCCTGTCCGGCTACCAAGTCCGTGGACGCACTGAAGTAATTGACAATAATCTGAACCCAGAGTGGGGAGAGACCTTGTATATCCCTGTACACTCACTCAAAGAAAACTTTGTATTGGAAGCCATGGATTGGAACTCTCGATCAAGAGATAAATCCTTAGGTATGATTACTTTCAAGGTCTCGGAAATCATCCAACAAAAAATTGGAGATCAAAGTGTCTCGCCTGATGTGTGGTACGAGTCAAATGGTGTGAAAATTGATC
This sequence comes from Mucor piriformis, assembly GCA_943193625.1. NCBI lineage: Eukaryota > Fungi > Mucoromycota > Mucoromycetes > Mucorales > Mucoraceae > Mucor > Mucor piriformis. The sequence continues at coordinate 1,281,070 of OW971871.1, read as the reverse complement.
GTTGGGAAAGATTACATGCGTCAGACAGACGTGCTTCCAAAGGCGACTTACATTATTCAGCTGAATTTGTGCCTGTCTTGGAACTACCTGGATCAATTGCACTTGTCCCCTCCAACCAAACAAGTACAATTTCTTCTATATCGGCTGTCTCTTCTACAGACGAACCTTTGCCTTTACGTGGTTTACATGGCTCTTATATCCGCTACACGCCTGATGACCTTGTAGATCTTAACTCTTACAACTCGGGCGTTTTAAAAATCAAGATCCACGAAGTTCAATTCTCCCATAATACACATTGTTATTGTCAAGTCATTGTCGATGCTCTCATGCCTCAATACAAGACCGCAAAACTTCGTGGCAACACATTAAAGTTTGACGAATCAGCAGACATGTTTATCAAGGAAATCGATTTCTCTCGTATCGCCATTGAAATCAAACCTGCTCATTCGGACGAAAAGGATGTTTATAAATTGGGTCACTGGATTGATTCGGGATCGGCTATTGTACGTCGTATCATGAAGCAAAAACGTCTTGGAGTTGATGCTATGGAAGGTACTTGGTTTAATTTAATGAGTACAGATGGACCTGCACGTATCAGGTTAGGTTTTGAGTATGACCCCATGGAAGACTTTATCTTGAACCCGGATGAAAGTTTGGATAATCAAGGTGTATTGACCGTCGATCTTGTCGGCGCAACAAATCTTATGGCGGCTGATAAGTCTGGTACTAGTGATCCATATGTTATCTTTAACATCAACGGAGAGAAATTGCATAAAAGTGAAACTATCAAAAAGAACTTGAATCCTAAATGGACACGCGAGCGCTTTGAAGTCCCCATTGTAAGTTCCCTGTCCATGTATTTTATATTTTTTATGGACTAATTATCTTGTATATAGCAATCAAGAGTGACAGCAAGTATTCGCATTGAAGTGTTTGATTGGAATCATGTCAAGGGAGATCAACCGATTGGCTCAGGTGGTATCACACTTCGTGGTGACGCTGTAGAAAGTTTTAAAGCACGTATGGTAGATATTCCTTTAGATGGTGTATCTGGTGTCTCTGGCAGTGTGCAAGTTAAATTCACATGGCATCCTCAACTTCTCAAGACCAAAAAGACACAGACATCTGTTCTCGCCACTACGCGTACATATGCACACGATGATGTTAATTTGGAAGCTTCAGGACCTTTGGTACGTAGCACAAATCAATATGACATGGCAAGACATTCCAGCGAGAGTTATCATGAAAGTCAATTATCAGACCCTCATGGCAGTCGCATGTCGGTCGAATCATCGCGTGCTAGTTATGAAGATACCGTATCCATCGCACCTTCCTCGATCTTACAAGATGTAAACACGATGAGCAATGCTACGGGTCAAGCAGGATCTGTGACTATTACGTTGATAGAAGCTCGTGGATTAAGAGGCGTTGATAAAAGCGGTACCAGTGACCCTTACGTGCGAGTCAAAGTGGGTAAAGACCAAATCTACAAGACACAAGTGATTCCCAAGACCTTAGATCCCGAATGGAATGAAACGTTTGTTTGTAGGGTAGGAGGAGAACCTTTTGTGTTTGATTTTAAAGTCAAGGATCATAATCGATTGAAATCAGCTATCGATTTGGGACAGACAAGGTGCAATATTTGGGACTTGATTAAGGTGGATTCGGGTGTGGATGCTTTTTCTCAGTGGTTGCCATTGTTCCCACCAGGGAGTGGAGAGTTGCGTGTTAATATTAATTTTAAAGCTGCAATTTAATTTTTTTTTTTTAGTTCAGTAATAAAAGGAGTATTCATTTGACTCATACAAGCCAATTTCTTACGAGTTTGACTTTTTTTTCTTTTCGTAAATGTAGCATAAAATGCATGATTTCACTTACTCGTGTGACATTGTAAAGTGTCATATTTATGCAAATGCGTGATAATCATCCATTTTTAATTGAAACAGCAATCGCCAGTAGTGGACTGACTATTCAAACACGACCAAAAAAAAAAAACCTTGGAATAAAGAAAAACTTTATTAGTTGCTAAATTGTTTACTTATCTAAGCAACTTATAAGACAGATGATGATCGACTTACGGAAACAACTACAAAAACAACTGCTGATAATTCCTGAACATCCCATTCGCAGGAGATGATTTCCACCCGTACGGGCGCGGAAAGTATTATAAACTATCCGCCCCCATCTATCAGAAGCCGTAGTAACAAAAAAAAAAAAAAAAAAGTCGCATTTTGATATCCACAAAACTTGGGTTAGGGACGACTGGGCGCGGCGGATGCTCATCATTTTCGTGCAAAAAAAGTTTGGGAATGAGAATATACAAGAGCCCGGATCATAAGATAAATGGGAATCCTTTATTTAGAAATCATCTCCAAAAGAAAGACAAAAGGTGCTGTTGATACAAATGACTGAGTTTCTTTTTCACGCGTATAGGATTTGAATATATGTCGTTTCATCAATGTGTATACATAGCCGTGTTACAAATGGTGCACATAGAATATAAATATCATATAAAGCGTAATGTTGCCTTGATAATATGAGACGTATACCCGTAATGCTTGTAGCCAAATTTAATAATGATAGGCTTGGGGGGCAATTAAACTCAATCACACAACAATTTAAAATGTCGTGTCCAGGTTTAGATTCTTTTTTTAGTAGCGGCAAATTATTTAAATTAAGGTTTCTGGATATCCCACCTTTTTTTTTTTAATATATTTTGATTATTGTACCTATATCCTATTGTTTCAGCCAGGTCTCTTTGTTATTTTAAATTCTATAGCAAAAGATATAAGATTAGTTGATACTTTTGAAGTAACAATGATCACCTGAATGTACTCTCCACATTGACAGACCGCAATCGTACGATTGATAGCTTCCCAAATGATTACAAAGTTTCTTTTGTACACTTTTATCTTGATCATACAATAAGAACACGTTTTATTTATAAAACAGGCCAATTTTATAATACGAATTAAGATCTTGTGAAACCTCCAAAAAAAAAAAAATGGAATAAAAGACACGTCGGTTACAGTATACACGTTACTGCCGGACCATCAGGTCATGCGATAAGGGACACGTTTTTTCCGAATTTTGACAAAAAAGACATACGATGGTTTTCACTACAGTGTACAGGTATCAAAAACTTTTTGAAGTCTTGCAAAACTTGGTTGGAGCAAAGGATTATAGTTACATCGCTATTACGCCTGGCTACAACTTTACTGAAAAAAAAATATCTTCCCTGCCTGAATAAATCAGATTATTAAACTACAAAAAAGCAGAACATTTATTGATAGTATTCTCATAAATAAAGATGGTGTTGTAGATTCTAGTTGACACATTTTTCTCAAGATAAATGAAACGAACATGCATAAACGTTTAAATTCGTACTACATTTTGGAAATCGCGTATTTTTGTAACAGCCAAGTCCTAGGGATGCCCCCCTTAACCTCTGTACTTTATCGACAAGCGTTTAAAATCACATTTAGACGAACAAGACGACAGGTTATAACTCACTATAAGTTAGTCCACATTAACATTCCCTCATGTTGCCAAACGATCAAACATTTAGAAATATAAGGGGTTTACATTGTAGACAAGTAACTAGTAGTGAGTTCTATGCTCATTACAGCAGAGTCTATTACTCTGTTTAAAGACTTTTTGAGTACTCAAACTATCAATTAACTTCATAAAAGACATCCATCAATATTATAAAAACGGGGCATCACACAATGAGAAATCGGCATTGACTTAGGAACTTTTACGTCAATCGTTTTAAAAGAAGATTACGTTGTTACTAGTGTCAAGTCCTTTTATGTTCAATATTAGGGCGTTTTACTTGGGTGATTTATCCAGTGCCGAATCAAAGCGTAAATGAGGGGTCTTGATTGCCAACTAACAATCTGTGTATCATTTACATCAATCCATACACCAAAACAGTATTTTCCATGGTATGCTACAAAAGATAAATAGTGTCAGGATAGTGCTCATGATTAAGGATTATTACACTGTTATTATCACTTTAGTATGGTGGAAATCTTTTGGATGAAGCATTGATGAAAATTCCCTGTTGTATGTAAAACAGAAGAAAAGACAAGCACTAGTAATAAAAGAAACAGGATACAGCCTGTCAAGTTAAATTATACCTCGCTGATATATTACATATTAAAGCTGGTTGACCTCACTTCTATTACTTTATAAGACTGCATACCCAATTGTACCGGTTAAACAACACTAAGCCTTTCAACTGTTTACAGACAGTCTTAAATTAACTGTTTTAGTTGGATTAAATGATGGAGCTATGTTCTTATATTAAGTTAGTAAAACATCTTTTATTATTATAACAGCCCGGTAAGATTATGACGGGTTAAATGAATGACAATCGGCGCTCTGAATATGGGTGTGTCTAATCAAAAGTTTTTAAAATATTGTAGAGTATTCTATAGGGTCTAGTTATTTTATTTATAAAGCGGATCATAGTTACTGGCATTATGTTCAACACTTTTAATATTTCATTTATCTAACCTCTTACAATAGATATTTTAGTCCTAACTGCTTACATATGCTTCATATTGTCTGCTCCCTTCGTACCCAGAATGGTACCCATCCAAGGTTTCAACGTGATGGGGTTCCTCAACAACGTAGACCAAGAGTAGGATCCCAAGGTGACCAAGATAATACACGAAACGTCAGACAGCGACGCCAATAAACTCTCCAGGACTGTTATCGCAGGTCAACCATAGATACGCTCAAGTGGTAAGTTTAATGATTTATTTGCTTTGTGAGCTAAACTGTGAGCCAAACTGTGAGTCAAAATTTTTTTCGAAAAATAAACTAATAATTTCTAGAAATAGTGTAATGGTTTATCAATTTAGGCAACATATTTCCTAGACTGAGTAGATCTCTACTGGAGTAAATATGAAAGTATTCTTTTTCCCTCAATAAATTTTTTATCCTTATAAATTCTGTATAAAGTCATGTTGTAAGCAATGAGCAGGGTAATTAAGTTTTCTAGTCGGATCTTCAAAACCAATTATAAAAACAGAATTGTTATCTTTGCCCATCTTTTCCCTTTTTTATCTTTTTCATTAAAAACCTTGTTAAACATGTCAACCACTTTAAACAAAGCTGGACCTAGCTATAGTCATATCAAGATGGTCGCTTCTGACCTTGATGGTACTCTTGTTGTTCATGGTGTCAACGGGTAAAAAAAAAAAATATGAATTGTTCCATTATTTGTTAAACGTGTATTAGTTATACAGGTACTATGAGTGAACGTACAGTGAAGGCACTTCAAGCTTTGGAAGACAAGGGTGTTATAATTGTTATGGCATCCGGACGTCCTCCCCGTTCTATCCTTCCTTTAGTCAGCCAAGCTAAGCTTAAGCATCCTCTCGTTGTCAGCTGTAACGGTGGTACCGTGCTTGACTATCACACCAAATCTGTCATCCGTAAATACTCCATTCCTCCATCCGCCGTCCGTGAGCTTATCAAAGAAGTCAAAGCCCATTTCGGCCCTGATGATATTTTGATCGGTGGTGAAAGTGGTGCCAATTTCCGCTGTGAAGAAGCATACGCCCAAAAGCGTTTTGATTGGGTTGGTAAGATCTATAACCGTGTGGATGATTTAGATCAATTAGCCAATGAAGAGGATACTATTGAGAAGCTCATGTTGTTACATCGTGTCTGGCCTGCAGGTGAACTCTATGACTATCTTGAGAAGTTTGTCTTGACAGACCCTAAATGGAAAAACTTGATTCATTATACTTTCTCCAGTCCCAATTTTGTTGAAGTTTCAGCTCCTGGTGTTTGTAAGGCAACTGCTATCAAGGATCTCTGTGATGTGGCCAATATTAAACCTAGTGAGGTCATTGCCTTTGGTGATATGCCAAATGATATGGAAATGCTTGAATTCGCTGGTAAGAAACTTGATTAAATTTGATATCCGGATCCTAATTTTTCTTTTAGGTGTTGGTGTTGCTGTAGGAAATGCCCATCAAAGAGTGAAGGATATTGCCGGTAAGTTTTTTTTTTTAAGAAAAAGGAGGCTGTGTGAGTGACTATTCTAAATATGGGCTTTATAGATATCGTCACTTTAACCAACTATGAAGACGGTGTGGCTATCGTCTTGGAACAAGTCAACCAACAACTTTGAGTATAACTTGTAGACATCATTATATAGATTTTTATTAGAAATAATATAGAAGATATTACTTTACGATTATGCACAGTGGATAGAGAGTTTTATTAGAATTTGAGAGAATTTGCTTATCTGGTTCAGTTCAGCAATCCAAAAGTTACATTAGTCAAGTAAAGTCATTGCCCCATTTCGAAACTAATGAACCAAGCATGGTTTTCAACTACTAAGAGAAACTGAAGGTGACCAGCGGTGTTCCGGAATGATTAAATTGATTTGTAGCTGATAAATAACACATTCAAGATATTATTGGCATGTTCATGCCCACTTTGACAAAGCAAAGGCTATAATGCTGTCTTAGTGTCAGCGACAACAACAACGTCGGTAGTGGAGACATTGATAAAATTTCCATGGGCCCTAAATTATTTTGAACATTTCTAATGTAACTCAAAAAGGAGATTTATTTGGGTGTATTTTTCTCTTCAACTAATACAGTATTCGTACTTGACAGATTGAAAGCTCTTTCTAGATTCTATGGGTGGTGGTGCATGGCCGTTCTTAGTTCGTGGAGTGATTTGTCTGGTTAATTCCGATAACGAACGAGACCTTATTCTGCTAAATAGCAAGGTCAATTTTTTAATTGATAAATTTATTTTATAAATCTAGCTTCTTAGAGAGACTATCGGCTTCAAGCCGAAGGAAGTTTTAGGCAATAACAGGTCTGTGATGCCCTTAGATGTTCTGGGCCGCACGCGCGCTACACTGATGAAATCAGCGAGTTTATAACCTTGGCCGGAAGGTCTGGGTAAACTTTTGAAATTTCATCGTGCTGGGGATAGAGCATTGTAATTATTGCTCTTCAACGAGGAATTCCTAGTAAGCGCAAGTCATCAGCTTGCGTTGATTACGTCCCTGCCCTTTGTACACACCGCCCGTCGCTACTACCGATTGAATGGTTATAGTGAGCATATGGGATTAGTAGATTTCGACTGGCAACAGTCTTTTTCTGCCGAAAACTATGGCAAACTAGATTATTTAGAGGAAGTAAAAGTCGTAACAAGGTTTCCGTAGGTGAACCTGCGGAAGGATCATTAAATAAATTTTAATATGGTGGGAGGAAAAAAAAGGCTTCGGTCTTTTTCTTCTTTTTTCACTCATATCATTTTTTACCGTGAACTGTATTATTACGCGGCGCTTGAGGAATGCTTCTCTGGTCATAATGGACAGACCAGAAAAGATGTTAACCGAGTCGTGATCAAGCTTAGGCTTGGTGTCCTTAAAAAAATTATTATTATCCAAAAGAATTCATTTTAAAATATTTTAATATGGCTTAAAAAACCATTAAAACAACTTTTAACAACGGATCTCTTGGTTCTCGCATCGATGAAGAACGTAGCAAAGTGCGATAACTAGTGTGAATTGCATATTCAGTGAATCATCGAGTCTTTGAACGCTAAATTCAGACAAATAATTTTCAGATGTTTAGCTTACCTTTTTTGGATGAAGCAAAAATAAAATTAGGACAGAAAAGAATTAGTTCGAGACGAATGAGAAGAGGTTACCAGACTTTTTTTTTACCTGTAATAATCTAAATCCGTATTAGGGAAACCATGTTCGATACGGCGATTTTGTTTGGTTTAACCTCTTTTGAAAGGAGGTGGGCGCCCTTCACCTCTCCAGGTCGACTGGGCAATCTTCATCATGTTTAACGAGGCATTCACATCCCTCTGCCAAAGTGTTCGACATGTCTTGCAAACAAGAACACTGCAGCCACGAATGCTACTTAATACATCCAGAGTCCTGGTCATACATTTACAACAAATTTGTGAAGTGAGATGTTTATCAATGGTAACAACTACCAAATCACCATTCCTTTCTCTCCTCTTCAAAGCTTTGTAAAAGATTCCGGTGACTCCACATTTCAATCCCTTCAAGCGGACCAAATCTTTACCGAACATACCGGCTCCAAATACGACCAAGGGTACCTTTGACTTGTAGTTTTTAAAGTTGCTCTCTCTATCAGATACATTTGTATGTTTACATACTTTTTCAGTAAAGATAATCATGATACTACTTTACTGATTTTTAAGTTCAAATACCTTGGCACGCTTTTCTTCATGACCTCTTTCCCTTTTCCTTTGTTCCTGGTACCCCCTTTAGTTTTCTTCTTCCTTTTATTTTTAGCCTTCTTTTTCTTTTTGCTTCTTAAGTTTCTGTTATACTTTTTAGTGCCACCAAGCAACATGTTCACCATCAGCTCAGGCGCCCTTTGCTTTCCTTGATACAAGAAGAAGCGGTTCTTTGCCGTAGCATCGCTGTAGAACTCGAATAGCGCATCTAAGTTTTCGAAGATATAGGTAACATGTTGCAGATACTTTGCTGGGTCAGAAGTCTTATTTGTTGGTATAGCGCTTTCTATGATGCTGATACCGCGCTCTTTTTTTAGCTTATCCAGTTCTGAGCTGTATCTTGTTGAACCAGTCATGTGATAGTACTCCTTGGTGGTGCATCGTCGAACATCACGGTCTAAATCAGCAACTGCACAAAAAACGGTTTTTCTTCCTGGGTCAATTGCTATTGGGAGATATGACTCTTCGACTTCTCGACTATCAAAATCATCAAGCTTGAGATCACTTTGGTTAATCTTGGTAGCCATATCTTTTTTATCGTTTTGTCTTTTGTAAAACAAAAAATCGACACTGAAGCCGTCCGATCTAACCAAGTTTCCAAACAATTGCTTATTTTCTCCATTCGGCATTATACTTTCAATTCTGGAAGTATGTTTGCTTTAATTATTATGATATCGCGTTTTTTTTTTCACTTACGTTTTAATTCTCAATGCCTGGAACTTTAATATCTTAAAAAAGAGCCGAAGTTGACCGTTATAGCCTCTTGGTAACTTTTCACCAGGAAGAAATGCGGACAATGCGTTTACTGACAAAGTTATAGAACGCCAGTGTAATGAAGGAGTTGGGAACACACTAAATCGCCGTGGAAGAGGCAGTCTCCTCACATCGTATTCACAGTGACTATTATGTTCAGATTCAAAGGCAGAGAGCAAGTGTGTCAACAGAGGAGTAAATCTACCAGGGGCTTCTGACAGAGTCTTCAATGTTACTCTGGTATTTAGAATGTCCCTCAGAGGCTGACAAAGTTGAACAACTCTTTGTCTGATTATATCGTCATTTATAGCATTATTTGCTGGCCACACCGGATCCCCTTGGCAGATAAATTGATAGCAATATTTTACAGCAATATCATGAACGTCTTTTGGGTTCATGCTCTATAAGTTTTTTTCATAGCAAATACATAGTAGTTATTTAGTTCTTCATTACTCTTTAAATACATATACTGTTTTTCTTACCACAAACATAGTTTGAATCTGGTACCGAAGATGGTATGTCAATCTCTTCTCAAATGTCTCGACAATCGCATTCTGATATGAAGTGGCTATCTCTGTACATGCCTCAGCGAGACATTGACTTGCTCCACTGGTTAAAGCTACGTCATAACATGCCTTGGGGTTTTCTCTTTTGAAGTCATTCCATTGTTGTAAAAGGCTTGGAGGTACTAGAGTACTGCTTGTAGGCCTTCTATTGTTTACCAATTGACAGATAGTGTACCAAAATTGTTGCTTAAAGATAAAAGCTGGCGCAGGTTCGTTGGAATTTTGTAAAAGATAATAATTTACAAACAGCTTTGCCTTGTAGACTAAGTGTCTCATAGAGTTGCAGCAAGCGGTAATTTTCTCTTTTAGGATGCCTTTGTATTCTTCCTTGATGCAAGTATTAAAAGGGAGCGTTCGCGTGTACGCAGTATAATTATATCCAAGGTTCAGAGCCAAGGTTTTCGCTTTTGATAGAATATAAAAAGAGCATTCAGGTGAGCGTGCAGAACTATGACCTGGTAGCTTACATCTTGAGCAAACAACTTCGGTGCTGATTTGTGTCTTCTGTCTTTTAGCGTCCTTTTTAGCACTTTTAACGATTTCTGACTGTTTTCGTTTTTTATTAGTACTAGTGCCAACTATTATTCAACATATTAGTAGATGTTTAATACTTTATACTACATACGAATAACTATACCTTCGTCGCCAGTCTCGGGTGAATATAAGGAGCATTCTTTATAGTGTTTTGTGAAGTGTCCCTTCTGGCCACAATCAAAGCATGTGGCATCTACGATATTATTGTTAATTTTGATCAGATAGGTGTGTTAATAAGATTACTTGCCTGCAAACTCATCCTTTTCTAGACGGCTTTCATAAATTGCTTTTTTCTTGTTGAAAATAAATGATCGATGCATGTTTTTTATAAAACAAGCAAAAGACTGGTAAAGAAGGTAAAGGTGTGATATATCTACCACTGTTATCAAATATATATATTAAATATGACTGTCAAATCTTAACGACTAGGATAATCTATGATATATTTCTACTGCTTTCATATAACCACACATGCATAGTCTCCCAAGTGTGTATACGCACCCTAAAACCATCAGTGTGCTGACCTAATTCAAGACATAACTGACAATATAGAGCTTATTGGTCCCTCAAAGCAAAACCTTTTAAAAGAAACTCAAAAATAATAACAGTCTTTAGGGAAGTAACCATTTACAGTTCACAAGAATAATTTATGATAGTTGATGAAATAGTAATGAAGGAACCTTATTTTGAAGGGATTAACAATGATAGGGACCCTGTCACAACTTTTGGTAAACTTGTTTTATTAGCAGATGACCAAACCGTATCTCAGGAAAAAATTGGATAATATATCTAAGAAATCTCCTGCTAATATTAATGCCACTAGTAGCGTACAAGGCTTATGGATCTGGTAACATATAAAAACGTTCCTTGAACTTATGCAGGAAGAAGATGCCAGAGATGCAAAACAGGTAAAAAAAAAAAAGTCACGAATGCGTACCATATTGTAGCCTTCGTTTAAAACGTAATGGATGTTTTGGATAGGCACAATAAGCATCACTTTTACATTATTATGAACAACTGTAGGGTTAACCGTTCTCTTTTTGTCGTAGAAGCAATCGAAAGTCGAGGATACAAGCCATTGCTCTCAATCCAATCGAGGAGTGCTGGTCTTTCTACATTGGATACTTTAACGCCCAGAATCAAAACCGCTTGTGAGACTATCACCACAGAAGATTGTCTTGGTTGGATAAGAGCATCTCCAACGGTCCTTTTTCCTCTGGCCTTTTTGCCAACGACCTTTTTCGCAAAAAGGTTACATTTTTTTTTATTTTTATTTTTAGCCAACGACTTTTTTCGTAAATAGGCCCACTTTTTTCTTTTAATCTTGCTGGCAGTTTTTGGCGGTGTTAGGTGAATTTGCATCGGACATGTTAATTTTTTTTTAAATTGAGGAAAGAGGGAGGAAAAAGGCCCCACCCAAATTTCTGTGGGCCCTTTTTCCCAAGCAAAAAGGCCAGAGGAAAAAGGACCGTTGGAGATGCTCTAAGACACTCTGGATTAGTTTAGCATGTTAACAATGCTTTTTTTTTTGTTTGAATACTCTTTTTTATTGGTCTGAATACTTTTTTTCACTTGTCTGAACTTTTTTTTGCATTTGTCTGAAATAAATTTTAATCTGTCTGAAAACCATTTTGCATTTGTTTGAAAATGATTTTCATTTGTCTGATACTCTATTATAATTAAACGTTTTATGGAAATCTTCAGATAGTCCGCCCAGGTCAATTGAACATAGAGATATCGAGGAAACATCGATATCTGGGAGTAATCCACCGTCCGAAGTAGGTGCGTAAGTAGATATACTATTAGCCGTGGTTGTATGAATTGTATCAGTCTCATCACGGTTTGTTGTTGCAACAGAGTAACGTGAGTGGCTTTCTGTTTCATTGTACGTATTGTTGGCTCGATAATTTGTTGTAGCTGTTCTATCTGTGGCAGTACTTTGACGTGGTAAATCTGTTACAAAGGATTGGCTATCCTCTACCTCTTCATTGCTTTGTGCAACTTCATAAGCTTTATAATGTTCATCCATGTCAGCTATGGCAGTAATGGGTAGCTCTGTTATTTCGACTGTATCCAATGCTCTGAAAGCACTTACAAGATTGGGTGAAGGGGGTGACATCATTGTGGATTGACGTGATATAGCACGTACCTCCTGTTGCTGGTGCTCCACATCATCGTTGGTTATGCCTACTTGGCCCAATCTTTTACGTCTATTTGCCTTGAATCTGAGATAAGTACGTAATATTTTACCATGTAAACCCGGTACAGAATTAGCAGCAATTAAACCATCTGGGTCAGCCACCGTTGTTTCTTCCAATTTAGGATCTGAACAATCAAATTTACAAAGAGGACATTCACACGATTTAGAAGTTAACCAAGGATCAATACAAGTGATATGGTACTCATGGTAACAGGGTAATTCACGGATTTCATCTCCCATTTTAAAGGCTTCCAAACAAATAACACACATGTTATTGACAGGGGCGTCCACAATATTGGACGATTGTTTTCCAAGCAGCTTTGTTTTACTAAAGACAGATTTTCGTTTAGGCTCTTTACTATTCAACTCTGTACTCTTCTTAAGTGCTTCTCGTTTCTTTTCATCCAATAAAACGGTTTCGATCTTTCTTCGTTCTTCTTCATTGAGGACTTTATCAACGGTTCTTGTGGGAAATTGATACAATCTCGTCATAGTTAATAATGCTTTACCCATAGGTAGTACAGCGGCAGCAGCAGCAGTTGTTCGATGACGCTCTACCATCTCTTGAAGACGTTGATTTCTCCTCCACATAAAGAAATGCATTGCCACTAAAGATAAAAACAAAGGAGCATCAGGAGGGTGTGTATATACAGCAGGACATACTATTTTATAATGAATACCTGAAAACATAATACTGGTGCCTAAAAGAATGAGCATGACCAGTAAGGTTAATTCCCAGGCCGTTGGCTTTATATTATCAGCAGGCATTAAAGCAATTCTGACAGAAATCCGAGTTGTCAATGGAGAGTTATCAAAAGTAGGGATAGTGGCAAGAGGTACGCCCGCCATTTTCTGTAATTGATAATACAGCTCTGAACCAACTTTATGATCAACATAAAATGCAGGAATTTTTATATCGTTATTTGGCGGAACTCCCTAATCGAGAGGAAATGTGTGTAAGAGGAGTAATAGTTATAAGGAGTGAGTGTGATTTTAGTTATGCAAGAAAAGACTAAATTACCGCTTTACGATCTTCTAAGTTTGTCGATCCGTCACTATCGTATAAAATAGCGCCAATAGCACCCTCTAACTGAGCATTTCTGATCTTTTCAATCATCGTACAATTTCCACCTTGTTTTTTAATCAAGGCAATTTTGGGCACTTTTGATAGTTTAGCAGTAACAGCATAAAATGGGATGGGTATGGGTTGGTTAATGGTATCGGGTGAACATGAATCGTCTCGATTGTATAGAACACCGTTTGTTCCATCCACCGATGCCTGAGGTAAGTTATCAATGGGTGCTACTGTAAGAGAAAATCGGTTTGCTGGTACGTCTGGCGCAATTGAAGTAATGGCGGTGGAATTCGAGTAAAGCCAAACTGCCTCTATAAAAGCGCATGTCATTAATGATGGATTATCTTGTTTATAGTTTGTTTATTACCTTGTATGATAAGAGGGTCTTTTGCTTTGATAAATATGCCAGCATCGACAGTACATGAATTGATCAACAATAATAAACAAACAGACCTAATCAGGCTTTTAAAGCCGCGTTTCATTGCTTGCAGAAATGTATATATAAAAAAAAAAAAAAAAAAAAAGCCGGAAAAGAGAGAAAGGAAATATAGCCTCACTTTTATACGTTGTGTTCTAGTAATAAAAGGAGCCTTCTTCTTAAGAAGCAGTTCACCCTCAAATAAAAAGGACCCTTTGGTGATACTCAATGGATTCACAATCATCTGGTTACTACAGGACTCTTACTAAAATAAGGTTATTGCCTGAGAGAGACTTGCTTGCATAAAAACAAAGGGTTAAATCCAGCAAAGACCTGATGAGATTAGTTGTCTCCACCAAGTAAAGCCACCCATTAAAAGGGGTATGTGACTTTTTGTTAAAGTGAGGGGTGGGTCATATAATAATCGTTTAAAAAAACTATTTTTTTCAAATTTTTCTTGGAATATTGACAATCGCAGGAAAGTTGATCATAAACAGTGTTTCTGACAACTTGTAGCTTAAAAGAGGCTTCAATAAAATGAACCACAGCGAATTATTTGTTATCATTAATAGAGGACGCTTGTAATGCTGTTATTTAAAATCTTTGATTAATTGCAGGAATTTTAGATTCACGGGAGGGGGGTGGGAAGGATATTATTTTATCCTTGCCGAATATAGAATCGTGAGAATTGTTTCTGTTTACTTTTTTGCTCTTTTCTTTGGTAACAATAAGAAAAAAAAAAAATGGACGTTGAATTGAATGCTCCGGAATCTTTCATTCATTGTAACAATGAAAAGTGTTCTAGTGTATTCAAGTATTTAGATCTTTCAGTGCATACAATTGTTGACGGTCCTGATCCAAGAGACCATCTTGCCAATGAGCGAAACTTGCTAACTTGGATAAGAACAGGAACGACACTTTCACTTGTCGGTGAGTTATGTGTATATGGAGCAGTGACTGATATACTGACAATTTATGTAAAAATAGGCTTTATGACACTGCTAGATATGCCAACAAAGAATTTTGCACCTTCTTATTCTTTGCCTTGGACAAGCGAGCCTGTTTCATTGAATGCAAAGATCGTGTCATATATATTTGTCGGGCTAGGATTCACATGTTTCATCTATTCGCTGTTTAGTTATTTTAGGAACCAAAGACAGATTATAAAGAGATTACTTTGGGTTGGGCATGGATGGTTAGGCTATCTTGTAGCTACAGTTATCATGCTGTTTGTGGTGTTTATCATGGTCATGGCTTTAACCGAAATACATCCTACTTGACCATCACCACCCCTCGTTTCCCCCTTTTATACCATTCCTTCTGTTACTATTTTGTAAATAACATTTATATTTTATTTCTTTTCTTGAGAAAGTTTGGTCATCATGGCTCTGTAAATCAGTTTCTCTTTATCGTCCATTTGTCTAATAGCTACCGACACCTTTTGTAATTCTTTCTTGACAAGTGCATCTAAATCAAAAGTATTTTAGTGTCACCACCCCCTCTTTTCTCTCGTGAGAAATGTGCTTACCTTCAGGGTTCAAGGCCAATACTTCTTCGAGCAAATCCTTTGCCTTTTCGATATCCTCTAACTGTAAATAGGCTTGACCCATTCTGAACTTTGACTTTGAGTTTTGAGGATCTAATTCATTCGCCTTCTTTGCATAGAATAATACTCGATCCCATCTCTCTTGCTTAGCAAACACGGCAGACATGTTGTTATAGATCATGACGAGTTGCTCATCGCCAGATACTTTATAATGATCTTTGAGTTTTTGACCACCTACTGCCTTTAAATAAAGCAACGCATTATAATAGTGGGTCAGAGCTACAAAAAAAAAAAAAAAGCGGTTAGTATTTCGATTAGGACGTGTTTCAATTATAACCTACCTCCTTTATAGTCTTGCTTTTTGAATGCTTCATTACCAGCTAAACGAAGTTTTACACCTTGATCAAAATTCTCTTGGGGAGTTCCCATTTGATTGTTACGAAAAGAAAGATAAAAGATTAAAAAGGGGGGTGCGGGAGACCAGAGAAGGCCTGGATTGGTGTAGGCCCGGTCAGTCACAAGTACAAAAGAAAACAATCGCGCATTGATGGGTTACTATAACAATGCTGCCATGTGTTTGGAAGAAATGATTTTATTTTTGCAACAAAAAGAATATATATATATAAAAAAAACTAGAAGCCTGATCTAACGCGCATATCTTCTATTTTCTTTTGAACATCGGCAACAGGACGATCAAGTTCATCAGCAATCATACGTCTCTTCTCAGCGGGTAACGAGTTGTACTGCTCACATAAATCACCATCAACCACAGACTTGACGGGTATGTAGTAGCCTCTATAGAGCAGATGATCTCGTCCAGCAAGAGGTGGTGCCTCTGCACGCATGTGCATTTCAAGCATTTGGAAAAAGTCGACATCTTCTTTGGATACAAAAGGAACATAGATTGAAATGGATCCTAAAAGTGACGTGGTCAAAAGCACTTCACGACCGCCCGACAAAAGGGTAGTTCTGTGAATTGATGTGATGATATCTCCAGTGAAGTACTCACACAAGTTATCAATCTAAATACATGTTAGTATGCTAATTTCAGACAAATAAACTGACAAAACGATGTACCTTGTTGGGGGCTCCTTGAAGGTATCCCTTCTCGTGATATATACGATTACCAGTGGTATCTTCATCCACTTCACGAGACACATTGGAAGGTAAACGGTTGACAAAGAAGTTACCAAACTTATCTCCACCAGCAACAGTTTCATAATCTACCATGGTAGAAGCTGTCATCCAACGAGGAATAGTATCATCAGCAAAAACAACAAGACGGTTATCAGCGTGTTTATAAATCACATAGTGAACAGATTCTTGAATATCTGTAGCAACAATTCGATGACCTTGCGTATGCAACGACACGATATTGTTGGGCAAAGTTTTGGTTTCACACTTTCTCAACATCTTCTTTTTACCAATATCATAGATACGAAGCGCTTTACCGCATCCTACCAAAAGACGACCTTGGAAAGCCAATAAAGCTTGAGGCACATCATCTACTGGTGTCTTATGAATGAAATCAAGACGAAGTACACCCTCATCGGAAACAACACGATATACACGTAAATAACCCGCGGTACAAGAACGAGGTTGTAATTGAACGTTTTGACCTGTACCCACAATAACAAATTGTTCTGTAGAATCAATCGCATGAGGGTTGTTACGGAATTGAACCATAGCGACACTGAATGCTGCCTCGTTATCCTCAAGTTCGATGGTTTGTAATGTGGTGACTTGGAAGGGATCGATGAGACGGATACAACTAGCCCATTTACCAGAGACATTACGTACATTACCAAACTGAAGAGGATCCAGATCAGTCATTTCAGGATCAATCTCAAACCCTTCTTGTTCCTTCTCTGTAATTCCACTTGACTTGGCTTCGGGTGAATAAGTGGCATGATCACTTTCAACAATAACAAATGTACGTGTGTTGGGATGCACTGCGAATTTTCTGGGTGTATATTTTAAGGGAATAGAGACTTGATTAAATACATTACCAAGCTTTTCGACCGTAAAAATTCTAGCAAAATACAGTTAGCATATCATTTACTTATCCACAGTAAATTTTCCCTTTTTTTTTTACCTTAATGTGTTTCCAGCAACAGCGACAACACCTTCAGGGCATTGCTCACTTACAAATGCACTACCGTATTCCAACATTTCGTAACTGAGAGGAGTTAAGTACAGTCTATTTTGGAAAGTGTAACTGATCCAGGGCTTGGTTGATAAAGCCAATACAGCAGGATGGCCTTGGATGGAAATCTTATGTAACTTGACACTCTTGGCACCAATGAAACGAGTACGTGTATCTGATAGTTGACCTGTGATAGTATCAAGTACGGTACGGAGCAAGACACCGTTGGAGAGACCAATATTGAGATAGGTGGTGCCGTGACCTAACTCGATGCCTGTATCCATCATTTCAGCAATGACTAAACTAGAAGGAACACCTTGAAGAGCCTGCATCGAGATGGCTTCTAAACAAGAATCCGGGTCCAAACTCAAGATACGCACGGTATGATCATCACAACCAGCAGATAAATAACGAGAACGTTGACGTCCCTCAGGTACATCACCCAGAGCCAAACAAGTAACGGTAGCAGACATTTGTTTACGTTCTTGATGTTCGTTTAATTGTCCCATATTATCCAATTCGAAATAGACAATCTCTCCACCGGAAAGTGAGATAACGACTTGTCGGCTGTTGGTAGCAGCTTCAGTGATTTGTTGTCCATTAGGTGCTCTCCATTCATTTACACGACGGTCACCACGAATATGTCGAATACCGTTGGGATGTACTTGTAAAAGAGCATCATCTCCAATTTGTTGAACTGCAATTGTAGGTGCATCAGTTAAAAATCCGGTATCTGCCACTTCTTCTACAGTTTCACCAATAGACAAGACAAGTGTTGCGTTAGCAAAAGATACAACGATATAGGCGTGAAATTCATCATCTGCCTTTAATTTGGTAGTCCAGACAGCACTGGGATTACCAGGCAATTCACTGACAGCCAATTCAGCAGCCTCTAAACCTTGATTCAAAATACGGAAAGTGGATTGAGATCCTTTACCACAAAGAGAATAAATACGTGGTGATTCTTCATCGGCTAAGTTTAATACCTTTGAATCCATTAAGGGTGCCATTGAACTCAATTCATCCACAAGGGATAAATTCTTCAAGGGACGAGGTTTAAAGTAGACAAGAGGCTTTTCTTGTGAGGATTCTGCTTCCATGTATTCCTCGGATGAAATTTCTGGGTCGTCTCCATCATCACCAAGGCCTTCAAAGAAATAATGGTGGCTGCATACTGAGTTAGCTATACTCTTGTTTTATAATCACATAACACTTACTGGTTGCCGAATTCATTTGCTACAAACAAGAAACCACTCTTCAAGATACAAAGAGAAGTAGCGATAGGAATGGTGTCGAAATATTTGATAGTTAACCCACTGACAGCACCTTCATCGTGGTTCATAGTGACTTTATAAAGATCGCCTTCTTCAGATTGTAACAAGAAGAAGAACTGTGTCTTTTTATCCACACGCATTCTATGCACAGCAGAAGCGACAATAATGATACCTCTGGAAGGATCTTCAAGAGGTTGGGCACGACGAGGAATAGGAATACGAAGTTCTTCTTGTTCAGGGTGTTTATAAGAAATGAAATTCTCGGTACATACCAACACACCAGAAGGTCCATCATTACCACCAGGCACTATGTAAAGCTGTTAATACGTTCCCCTAACTTAGTTCTTCTATGGACAACTTTACCAGGAACAAGCATGTTTGCTTTACGGTCAACGACATCGCTCCACTTTCTAACCACGTGATTTAAACCAAGATCTAATTCATAATAAGTCAATGTCTTTTCAGCGTCGTTTACAGCTTCACCAGAAGGATCTGCATCAGCGTCAGTATACTCTACTTCAAGACACGCAAACATTGGGTTTTCGAAACCTACATCAACCGCTACCATATGGTGATTAATCGTATGACTCTTATGAGCTTCTAAAGGAGAAGAAATCGTCAAATTGGCGGATGAATCACGGTTGAGGATATAGACTAATTTTTGTTTTTCGACAGCAGCGACCATGACAGCACGACCCTTGGGATCTGCAGCCATGTATTGACCTGGGACGATACGACGACAGCCGGTCTTTCCATAGGTTTCTTGGTGTACTTTGTCAAATACGTTCTTGGCTGGGTTGTATTCGAGGATGACGATACGGCCAGAGTCTGAACCGACGACAACGTAATCTAAACAAAGCGTGTTAATTTGAATGTACACAGCAAAGCATCAGCGTCTTTACCTTTGCTGCCACCTGTCAATCGGAAAGGAGCTAAACTACGGATTAAACCAAAGCATTCATGAGATAAAATGGTGTGGACTTTGCCTGTGGTTGCATCCGGTCTTAATAATTCCAAACGTGTTTGTCGAGCTACGATAATTTCTTGTTGTTTGGTACCAGAAAAGTTACCATAGATTGCTTGGTTAATAGCTGTTGTAGGATTCAAGGTGATGTTATACAGAAACATATTTTCTCTTCCCTTGTTCTTTTGAATATTAAAATGTTATTTTCTCGCGTTTTTCTTTTTTAAAAATAAGGATGGTTGAACAGTATCCTATTTTCTGATGGGAATTCGTTTTAAAAATGTACAAAAAGAAGTTGGAAAAAACAAAGAAGCGTTTTTTTTTTTTTCATAACAAAATTGCAATTGTATCTTTGTCGGCCCCCCCAATTGGCTTATGTGGCTTGTGAACCCTCTGTAGTCTTCACTGAGTCTGCTTTTTTTTCCCTTTTTTTCACCCGTTTTTTTTACATATTCTATCACTATGGCAGCCAATATTAAAGTGTAAAGTATTCGCATCTACAATATAAACAAGGACTAACAGGATTTAAAGTCTTGTCACAGGATCTACCAATGGTAAATTCAAGGAACTGTTTACCAAAGCAAAGCAAATTCACGAAAAGTATGGTCCCTTTGACGTACACTTGTGTACAGGCAACTTCTTTGGCCCAGATACCGCAGAGGAGACCATTCAAGAATTAATTAGCGATAAAATTGACAGTATGTGTACATGTGTATCTTGGATTCTCCCATAACCTAATATGCTTTTATTTAGTCCCTATGATGACCTATTTTATTATTGGTGATACACCTTTTCCCGAGTTAGTTCAAAAGCATATCGAAGCCACAGACGGTGAAGTATGCTCTAATCTTTACTACCTTGGTAAACAAGGTGTCTTGACTACCTCAGAAGGTCTCAAGATCGCCTTTATTTCAGGCAGTCAACCTACCGGAGAAGAAGAATCAACAGCAGTGACTTATTCTAAGAGCGACATTCAAAAATTATGCCTCACCAAATTACCCGTAACATTACCTTCCGGTGTTGATTTCTTATTATCTTATGAATGGCCTCAAGATATTACTGAATTATCTAGCTTACCCGTTTCCGATTTAAAGCAAGAGAAATGTTCAACCTATATTTCTGAATTGGCTGCTGCGTTAAAGCCTAGATATCACTTTACTGGATCTCAAGATATGTTCTACGAAAGAGAGCCTTATAAAAACATCATTAGTGGATTTGGTCAAGAAGAAAGACAAGCTGATCACCCTACACGATTTATTGGTTTAGGTGAAGTTTTAAACAAGAGCAAGCAAAGAGTAAGTTTTTTTTTGGCATGATGGCATACAAATGAGGTTATACTCATATAAACAATTCACAGTGGTTTTATGCATTCAATTTAGTCCCCATGTCAAAGGCACCCAAGGAAGCATTAGAAGTCTTACCAGAAAACACAACCGACTGCCCCTTTGTACCTTTATTCACAGGCACAAAGCGAAAGTATGACGAAAACGATGATAGTAACGGATCCTTCTTTTGGGGCGCCGATGCGAAACGCTCTAAAGTGACAGAAGTACCTAGAGAAGGTTATGTGTGTAAACGTTGCAGAAAACCCGGTCATTATGTGAAAGACTGTACTGAAGAGTATGTCTGTCGTAAATGTAACGTACCAGGCCATGATATCAAAGACTGTCCTCAAGATTCGGCTGATGCAGGCCCTCCTGAGGGATACATTTGTAACATATGTCAACAAACTGGTCATTTTATTAAAAACTGCCCTGATAGACAAGCAAGAAAACCTAGAGAGCAGCCAAGACGTAAGCGGACAAAATAGTTGTATATATTTATTTGTAATTTAATCAGTGTGTGAATGTTTATAGTGGACTCTTGTTGGTTTTGCTTGGCCAATCCCAAGGTTGAAAAACATTTGATTGTATCTATTGGAAACGAGATGTATGTCTCTTTAGCAAAGGGACCTGTTATTTCACCAACAGATGCCGAAAGTAAAGTACCTGGAGTAGGTCATCTATTGTTGATTCCTATCACGCATTACCCTACATTTGGAAAAATCCCAATGGAAGCACAAATCGAAGTTGTTGCTGAATTAGAAAAATACAAGAGTGCTATTAGACGCATGTTTGATAAATACGATCAAGACTTGGTCTTGTTTGAAGTCTCGAGAGAATCTTTCAATGGATTAACTCATGCTCATATTCAACTGGTGCCTGTACCAAAATCCAAGTCTGATCAAGTAGAGAAGGTTATAAGAGAACAAGCTGCGCTTAATAATATGGACCTCATCGACCAAGTACCTGTAAGTCCGCTGATCCCAAAGAAACAGGCGGTGTCGCTAATATTCTCGCGTTATGTAGCAAAATGTTGAAATTCCTTATTTCAGAATGGAATTACCCAACGGTAAATCGTTAGTGCACTTGCTTAGACCCAAAGAAAGATTCAATTTAGAATTTGGAAGGTAAAAAAAAACCAATACGCGATATGTTTCATCATTTTCACTCATACTTTTTTTTTTTTCGGGGGGTGATAGATTAGTTATTGCTAACGTGCTTGGTAGTCCCGAGCGTGAAAGCTGGAAAGCCTGCGTTCAAACGGAAGCAGAAGAAAAGGCTTGCGCTGCTACTTTTAAGGAAGCCTTCAAGCCTTTTGACTTTTCTCTAGAGTAAGAAAAGTCACGCTTTCACTTTTTTTAAGCAATTAAACGCACCTTTTTTGTTATTTCCCCTCTCTCTCCTCTTTTGAAATGAAACTTTTAGAAGGGCTTTTACCAATCATTGAAAAAAAGGAAGGGTCACGTCCCATTACTTTTAAAAATAAAGCATCTATCCAAGCATTGTTGAATGAAGAAGCACGATTGGAACGTTTGGCCACCAGATCAGAGAACAAAGATCCTAACTACCATGTCCTGGAACCCATTGCTCACACCTTATTCGATGTATTTGATATTGGAACCGAAAAGGAATCTGCTGTGGATGTCACCACGCCAGATTTTTTGCACCTGATACCTGTGGGCACATTATCTATTTTGAACGGCCCAGAACCGCTTGATGTTAATCGCGTCATACCACAGCTTGACATAAAAGCATATCAGGAAAGAAGAAAAATACACACCGAACTCATTATGTTTCCTATCCGACTTGATACTGAGGGTAACGCTCACATGTCCGACGCCCAAGAAGAGGAATACTTGCCCAATACCCAAGATGTGAATCAAATGATTGAATCCATACTAGGTCCTGATTCTGCTATGGAAGATGTGGCCAGCACCACTTCTAAAGTCCCTTCGCTACTGCCTACACAAGTAGTAGCCCAACCTGTAATTTCTTCACCCCAGCCTATAACAGTAGTAACACAGCCTGTAACTATCCAACCTGAAGAACCAGTATCACAGCCAACGCCACCAACACAACGTGAAGCTACGGTGACCGTCTTCGAACCATCATCAAACGAACAGACACAAGCTGTTACTGTATCTGCAGACAGAAGCAATGCCAGATGGTATGCTGACGACACTATAACAACAGACGATATAACCAGCAGCGAACAAATCTATGTCTATGGAAAAGACATGATTCCTATATTTGCAACGTTAAATCAACAAGACCAATGTGAAAAGATTACTCGCGCTTCCCAAGTAACCACCTCCAGCTCAAATTTTGACAAACCCATCAGTATATTAAACTTTTCATCCAGTCTCGATTTGGCAGTAGATGAACAATGGAACCAATCTGGCAAACTCATGTTTTTAAAGAGTTTGTTGGAAGGTTTGTTCGGGAAAGATTTGATTTTGTTGTTGATTGTAAATGATTTGGGTGAAGAAGAAGCTCTGGTGTCTTTAATAGGTGATTATTTTAAATTGGATTGTGTGCGTTTAAACTATATGTTGGATGAGGATTGGAACGGTGAATATGGTGTGTTTGTAAAGACAATGGTGAAAGTAGATCAATCAAAAGGTCTGGCTAAACGAGGAAATAAATTTACTCGCGCTGCTGATTTCATTGTATGCATGGATGTCAGAGTTACTCGAGACAATGAGCTATTCAGCAAAATTACAAGGCGAGATGACAGCAGTAAAAAACCACCTATCGCATGGCTGGTCACATTAGGCTCTGTAGAAGAAAGAATATTTAAGCATTTGAAAGAAAATAATGCAAAATACTCCAAGATCAAAACTATTGCGTTCAAAGAGCTATTACGTATTGCTGATGACTGGCCAGTGGACGAATCGTCAAGTACAGGAAAACTCAACAAGACGGTTGCAGAAAATGTTCAATCTTGGTTACTGACGGCAGGTAAGGATAGACCTTCATATCAATATCGATCGACACTGCGCTTGCCAAAAGCAGTTCCCTACGCCTATGTTAAACCTACCCTACCTGTCGAAAACATCAAAATTGTCACGCCAGTTATTGAAGAAGACGCAACTTCCGATATGGATATTGCATCCGATTCGGAAGAAGCAGCGGAAGCAGAGCCTGAAGCAGTGGAAGAGGAGCCAGTGCGCGAACTTTCAAAGAATTTAAATACATATATTAATGAGGTCCTGTTCCCTCCATTCGATACGAAAAGGGGACATTTGGCTAAAGCAAATACATCTGCCGTGAAACTATCAGGTAAAGAACATGCTTATGTGACAATCCATGTTGAAAAAGATAAATGTATTAATTATTTCCTTCTACTGAAAATAGCTGAGGAAGATAACATTCTAAAAACTTTACCCCAGAATATTTATTCGGAATATTGTGCAGATATTAACAAACTTAAGCGTGAATATGAAGTGGCATTTCAGGATCTTCAGCATAAATACCGAGAGAAAGCAGCAAATGCTATCAAAACTAGCCAACCAAAATAAAGTCAATTCTAAATAAAAGTGTAAATAAACCAATGTTCTCAGAAAGCATCCCCACCACAAATGAGGACGATTATTTATAAATTACACAGGATTAGACTTTATTTAAAGAACCTATACTCTAGGAAACGAGGTTTGTCCGATAAGACAAGTTACACGCTTTTCTTCAGGTGTAATCACTTCAGCATGGACAGTATACTTTCCCTAAAAGAAACACATTTATGAAAAGAGAGGGTTAGCAAATACACATTTTACTTGTTTGAATGATAGACTTACACCAGCTATAGATAAGAAAGATAGTTTAGTGAAAAGAAAAAAAAATATCATTATTATTACGACTTACGAATTTCTTTAGGCAAAGCAACCACTTTAGTAAAGGTTAATTCACCTTTGGGAATAGGACATTTTTCATCCACCTCTTCGATCTTCTCACAGAAATCAAATTTCTTTTGAAGCAACCTGACTACACCATACTTGACAATCACCTGCACAGTGGTTCCGTTGGGCACAGTCTCGGACAGGTACCCTTTGAAACCGATGGTAAGGTCTTCTCCTTTAACAGGAGGATCGGGCGAAAGAGTAACATAATCAATACTACATGTGCGTTTTAGTTTTACCTTTATAAACACACATGGAGCAAACTTACGTTAAAATGTCTTTGGCATCACCACAATTGGTGATTAATTTAGTCGATTCTTGCATGTATGTTCCTACATCCTCTTGCATGACTAAACCTGGTAAGACACTGGCGTTAGACAAACCTACGACGGCTGTCAAGAGTAAAGCTAAGCTTGCTAATTTCATATTTTATTATATTTGTTGATAAACAAAACAAAAAGGAAATAAATGACGGTGGGAGAATAAAATTAGTTATCATAGTTACAGATCATGTCGGTCATCCAATAAATGGATCACCTGCGGTGCGAGCGATGATGCGATCATGATCACCGCTCATGTGAGGTTGTCTACCATTGCCGTTCCAAAACGAAAATTGGTTTAAGCTTGGTGGCACGCTAGATCAAATATAAAAAAATGCATCTGTTTCGGGGTTGATTACTTCAGCAGAGCCATCCACATTGCCAGAGTGTTCATAATGGTCTTGACAGTCATCTTCATATATAGATGAGTAATTCGTTTTAACATATAAAACTAGAAGATTTGGTAGTTATTTCTCTTCGGATTTCCAGCAAAACACTTCAAGCAATCATTAAACCATCAGAAGTTTCATACATCGGGCTTTATCACCAAGTGAGACTTTTAACCGTGCTTTCGTAACGCAATGAAAAGCAGTTGGTGAACTAGTCTCAATCAGGTATTTTTGTAAAGCCATTGATTACAAATGTATTCAGTTGGCAAAATCAAAAATACCAATTACTCTTTCTGACAAGATATGAAGTAACAACTATGCATGTAAAGCAGCAACCAGTAACAGAGTTCCGACCGTGTTAATCATCATGACGTTCAATCTGCAGAATTGAAACTGGTACACGGGTCGAAAAAAGTTGTCGAAGAATCCATGATACAGTGGACACATCACCCATAATTTGGCTTCAGTCAAAGGGACGTGGTTAAACCTAAAAGAAAGTGCCGATGTGAAAGGATCAGCCAATTAGAGTTAGAGTATATCAGCCTCGCCACCTATATATATTTAAGTAGGACCACATTATTTTCCTTTTCTCTTCAAACTTTTTACGTGACAAACTATGAGTGCTAATGAAGACATGGACAATAAAAGGCTTTGGCATCGCAAACAATGTGCGAGTCGTGTGTTGATTGGACCTTGGGACATTAAGGCGCCACCTCCACCGGAGCAATTTCTCCCCAACCTTATAGAAAGTATACCTTCAGTCGATTCTGATTCCAGTATGAAATTGCTTAACTAGTAAGTCCATGTTTTACTTCTCGGCGTGGTTTGGTTACTTAATACTCAAACAATGGAATACAGCAATACATTTTCTAGTGAGACTTCTGCACTGAGCAAAAAAGAATTGCATAATCATGGTACGCCCTTATCTGACGGCACGAGTTTTATCACTGCAAGGTCTAGTAATACCAATTCGACGATTTATAATAGTGCAGAAACTACACCACGTTTTTTGGAACAGATGGTAAACAATGACGATGATGATGACGAAATTGATTATCAATTTTTAGCGGAGGCGCCTGTTCAATCATTGATATCCACTGACGATGATACGGAATCCATCAAAACCGTTCGGCCATCCAAAGGTAAATTGCCAATAAATCCAACCACAACCACAACAGCCCTATCCACTCCTCCTATAAACACATTGAACAAAAAGAAAAAGAGAAAGGTTCGTAGACCTGGTAAAAAACCTTTGCTTTGGAGAAAATCTGGATCAGTTTTTATATCTCGTTTGTCGTCGACCGATGTAACACGAGAGCCTGCCTACGTCCCGTCTGGCAAACCTTTAAAACATGAGCCGATTCTATGTATGCGATCCGTAAGTCCGTACGCCGGCTCTGAACCTTCAACATACAAGGCTGAAAAAGAAGCAAGATTCGATCTTTTAAACGAAGAATGGAGACAAATGGAATTGGTCTTGACAGATCAATATATATCCGCTTATAGCTCTTCGGTAATCGTTTATGCATACACTTCTTACTCTTTTTTTTTTTCGCCTAACATATTGTTATGTAGAAATTATTTTGGCCAATGCAGAAATTGGAACATCGTGTATACTTGCAAGGAAGCAAAAATCAGAAACATTTGGAACTATTTTTGTTCTCACCGTTGGACTATACTTTTTGCTTACGCTATCTGTACACTCCCAATAGAACACCCATGGTGGTGACAATGACATTTAAAGCAAGGTCGTTTTTAAAATGCCAAGAATGGTACATGAAGCTATATGACATGTTACCAGATGAGTCTAAACGTCCTTGTCCTAATTGGTGTGAAGTGTATATACCAATGCTGGATCTTTCGGTAAACTTACCCATGACAATTGCCAAACATTCTGACGATATTACAATGGAGGATGTCAGGGAAGCTGTCATCACTGTTTTGGAAGAGGAGAATGGGGATATGGAATCAATGAAAGATAAAATGGAAAAATTGACATTGACTGATGAATTGGGTTTATGTTGGGCTACAGAGGACCGTGCAGAATGGATTTATTGGACTACATCTTCGTCGAATGAGAATCAGCGTATTGACTGGGTGATATGTCCACAAAGTATTGAGCAAACACATCGATTAGAGCTGAGACCTATTCAGCATACCCCTCATGATATCATCTTGCAAGAAAACTTCACCTTGAAAGAGCCGCCACCTGTAGAAGGTTTTCTTACTTCTGTCACAGATTTTTTCGGTCGCACAGCTGCCATATACGCTGGAAAAACAAACTATTATTCTACCTTTGATCAGTTTCTATTTTATACACCCACTGTAAAAGTATCTCCAGCGAACAGTGCTAGTTTTATTGACGAAGATTTGTTGCCAAAGAATATCAGGAGTAGACCTTACATCTCCGGAATTTCACCGTACACACAATCCTCTACAGAGCAAACAGAGGTCGATGAAATCCAGCGCCGTATGAATTTGATGATTGAAGCCAAGGGAATTATTGATTTAACAAAAGTATCGTACGTAAGACGAACATTCGTAAATAATCTCAGCGAGGAAAGTGTGCACAGTCATAGCCATATTAGCCTGGGTAAAAAAACCAGTAGATCACCCATGATACAGCAAGAAAATGAACAACAAAGTATTTTCTTTCCAAAACCAGATCGAACCCAAGCTTGTTTAGAAGTGATCATGGAGAATGGGTTACAAATCAAGTTTGAGGCAAGCATGCTGCTGAAAAAAAAAATATGTAGATCCAAAAAAAACTAACAATTTATTTGCA
Organism: Mucor piriformis; assembly: GCA_943193625.1. Taxonomy (NCBI): domain Eukaryota; kingdom Fungi; phylum Mucoromycota; class Mucoromycetes; order Mucorales; family Mucoraceae; genus Mucor; species Mucor piriformis. Next base: position 1,252,620 of record OW971871.1, on the reverse strand, counting down.
GGCCTATTCAAGTGATACGTGCGATTTATGGGTCAAGTATTTAGCACAGATTATAGTTTATTGGAAGGCTCGGAAAGAAGCAGAAAAAGACGCCCATACCCATGATAGATTTTTCAATAGTAATAGCTCGACTGCAGCTGGAAATACTGTGATTAAAGATAACACCCAAATTGATACACAAGATGGATGTATACATCGTAAACAGGAGGCAATAGCGGATACACGTATATGGAGTTACTGTCTTTATGAGCAATGTCGTGATGTAGTGGTACGATGAGATATTTTTCCAACGAATTAAGAAGCTAACTTTATTTTTTATGCATAGAAATCTGGTATACTGTACTACAAGCCTCACCACAGAGGAACCTATTCTCAAAAGATGTTTATTTTGACAGCTAACGGTTGGATTTTATTTTATGATGTTTTTAACAGATCCACTTCGAAAAAATCATCCAACCATGATCATAAAGGAGCGTTGGATATTGCCGGAAGTTATTTTTATTCTGGTGTGGACAGCAGTAAGAAAAATAAAGGATCAAACCGAGATAATCTATGGAAAAAATCAGCGCGTATATACGAAACAGGATTAACTACAGATGATGATACAATGGCGTGTATTTTCTCGATTTGGAAGCCTAAATTGCGTCGTTATTTTAGTGGGAAGAGGCAAAGACTTCGTGTATACCGTCATGACCAAACCATAAACCCAAACGGAGATACGTGGACATTTCTTGCACGAAGTAGAAGAGAAAAAGAAGAATGGGTGTGCGCTTTGAATACAGTTACTGAACACATGATTCGTAGTGATTCTAGATAGACGTACTTTTTACATGTTTGTTGTATTTGAATTTAATTAAAACCTGAACCTTGTAATATAGTGATGTAAATAATCCAATAATACCTTTTATAAATTTGGCAGCTAGAGTATCTGGCCAATTTTTCACACAAATAAGCCTACTGGCAGTGTAGCCAATCATTTGGATTTGCACCCAGCGTCATTATATTTAACAATTTTTTACACAGAGGCTACATTTCTTTCTACAAATACAAAATGGAACCTGGAGACTTTATTCAACCTGAAGTTCAAGAGACTTTACTGTTTTCTTCTAGTGATTACAGCAGTGATGATCTCGAACGCCTTTTAGAACTTCAAAGACGCCAACACGACTTGCGAGATCCAAGCAAGGAAGGCTTTGTCGTAGACGACGATAATGATGACTTTTCAGTAACAAGAAGGGAAAAGAAAGGGCCAACAGTACCCGATATGCGTTTTGAAAGTCAATTCGAAAAATCTGTTCAACATTTAATAGAATCGGGTACTTCTCCCATGGGCATTTTTTGGTCAGCAGTTATTAAAGACCAAATCATTGTGCCCTTCGTCAGTGGTTTCACTTGGAGTTTATGTTCTAATGCCTGGTTATGGTACAGAACAAAGGGCGTTATCAATGCAAGGAGTCCCAAGAAATTCGGGTTTTTTAAGGGTATCGGGCATGGTGTTTCCGAGTGGACAAAGTGAGTTTATGCAGTGTTTGCTATGATAAACGCTGACACATTTTTTTTAGGATGGTATATAACGCGATAGCCAGAAACGCGTCGTTTTTCCTGACAACCACCGCACAGACTATTGAGGCAGCCAAGTAAAACTGGAATTTATTTAAGGTGCTGAATTTTTACAATAAATTGCTTTTCTCTACCCGCTCTACGTTGCATAATAATCTCTGCACTCATCCCGTATTGTTCCTTCATAATATTGACAACTTCATTAGGCTTATTTTCGTCGACTAGTAATAAATAGAATAGACCGTGTGGAGACAAGATATTCTAATAATAGAAATTAGTATCTGTACAGAAGGATAATCCATCAAATGCCTTACTTGGACATGTGGCAACAATTCATCAATCACTTCTCTTCCGTCAATGCCTCCAGCCCAAGATGCTTCGATGCCCAAGCTTCCGACTTCTTCGTGTGGTGTTACAGCGTAAGGTGGATTGAAACAGAGGATATCAATACAGTTCTTTAATCTGGGCAAGATACCGTTGACGAGTGAAGTATTGATAGGTTCAATGCGTGTAATTTGATTCTGTAAACCTGTTCTTCTGGTAGTTTCACATGCAAAAAAATTGATGTCAGTGGTCAGGAATACTAAAGAGATATTAATAGACGGACAAACATAAAAGAGAGTTGAATCTTACAAGCATTTGAATCGCCTACAATCTTGGCCAGCAAGGTTGTAACACATCCTGATCCCGATCTAATTATAAGCATGTTAGCAACATGGTATTTTATAAAAGGTCCTTATCTACCCAATTTCTAAGCAAATGCGTGGTTGAAGTGACTGAATCAACTTTTCGTCTTCTTCAAGTGCATCTAACAATAAGAATGTGTCCTCTGTTTGGTTGTCAGACAAGGTAGCTGTAATAAAAGGAAAACAAGCGTGATAATACCTGCTGGTTCATAAACTCTGTCATAATCTTGCTTTTTGATATGCGATAAATCAGGTGTTGGTATCATTATAGTTGTCAAAATCAAAAAAGGGAAAAAACGCCACCTTGGACAATAATACAAATTTTTCGAGTTTGTTTGAACGCGGGGTTTCTAACACAAAACAAATAAATAGACTTGATCTTAGCGTTTAACGTATTCGATGCTCTTCTCTCTCTCTCTCTCTCTCTCTCTCTCTCTCTTTTAGCTAAATACTAAAAATGGACGATTTAAGAATTAAAGGGTACAATGCCTTACTTACACCAAGCTATATCAAGGAAGAATTCCCAGTGGTAAGTGGTCCTTTGTAATAGGGAAACAATAACACGCGTTACTAACATGCTTATTAGTCCGAAGCCTCCAAGTCAACTATCACTCAAGCAAGAAAAGAAATTTCCAACATTATTGCAAAGAGAGACGATAGATTATTTGTGATTGTAGGCCCTTGCTCCATTCATGATACAATTGCTGCAAAAGAATATGGTAAATTAAATTATAAAACAGAACATTGACTGGCAACCTAAAAACATGTTTCAGCCAAGCTATTAGTTAGAGCCAAAGAGAAATTTAAAAACGAACTTGTTATCGTGATGCGTGCATATTTTGAAAAGCCAAGAACAACAGTTGGATGGAAGGGTTTAATCAATGACCCTGATATTGATGAGAGGTACGTATAATTGTTTATAAGAAAAAGAAATAGTGTCACTGACAACATAGATAGTTTTGACATCAATAAAGGTCTTCGTATTGGTCGTGGGTTATTAAATGAACTTACACATATGGGCGTACCAGTATCTGTGGAATTGCTGGATACCATTTCACCACAGTATATAGCCGATTTGATTTCATGGGGAGCTATCGGTGCTCGTACTACCGAATCTCAATTACACAGAGAACTTGCTTCTGGCATCTCGTTCCCTGTCGGCTTTAAGAACGGCACAGATGGAAATTTAACCATTGCGATTGATGCTATTGGCTCAGCCTCTGCTCCACATCATTTCCTGGGTCTTAATAGTGCCGGTGTGATTTGCATTACTCACACTACTGGTAATAAAGATTGTCATGTTATTTTACGTGGCGGTAATAAAGGCCCCAATTACGAAGCTAGTTATGTTCAAGAGACCAAGAAGATTCTTGAAAAGGCTGGTTTACCTACTTCCATTATGATTGATTGCTCTCACGGAAACTCCAACAAAGACTTTAAGAACCAGCCCAAGGTAGCACAGTCCATTGCAGAGCAAGTGTCACAAGGCGAAGATGCTATTGTCGGCGTCATGATCGAATCTCATTTAAAAGAAGGTAAACAAAATGTGCCTACCGATGGTCCCTATGCCTTGACTTATGGTGTTTCTATAACTGATGGCTGTATCAACTGGAAAGACACTGAACTTGTCTTGGAAAATTTGTCTCAAGCTGTTAAAAAGAGAAGAGAGAATAAATAATTTTTTTAATATAAACATTTTTATTATTTTTTTGGTTTCTAATTTGTTGTAGATGAAAGTGAAAAGGATGAAAGAAATGGATTGATTAGTTGAGTTCATTTGAAACAACACGGTCTACAAGAGGTTGAATATCCTTAATCTTATCAATAAACACATCAAGTGCAGAAAGGAAGATTTGTTCAGCAGGGATAATGCCAGAAGTTTCGACATTGACTGTATTTAAAAAGCGTCAGTTTAAGGATCACACCCACACCCATATAAATATATACAACTTACAAATGAAATGATCACGGACACGGGTCAAACGAACCTTGTTATCGAATTTCTCGTGTCGTAAAACCTCTCTACTAACTGTATCCTTACGAGCATTGACGACCTTGGCAGTCTTTACACCATTAACCTTAACAACCTCAATAACACCGTCAACAAAACACTTTTTGAACTCTTCAGCATCTTCACCGGTAATGGGTTCCAAAATTGTGATTTCGGGAAGAATACGATATGATGCTGTAGCAACAGGAGACCACTTGGCATGTTCTCTACCGAGACCTTTTTGACAATGTAATTCCATTTCCATTTCTTGTCCAGGTCTTAACTTGGCAATGACAATATCGTCATGAACAGGTCTGGGTGGGCTATCACCAAACTTTTCTTCTTGGTTACCCTTGGGCTCCCAAACCAAATCACTGGAATAGACTATAGTAATTAAGATAATCAATACACACATTTCATCTGCCTTAACAAACCAAAAATAAAAAATAAAAAAAAAAAAAAGAACTTACCGAAACTGTTGATATATTTGACGTTGGCATCAGTCTCATCAGCAGCAGCATCAGGATTGAGTTCACACTTCTTTTTTAACTTGAATACAAGTGTGTTAAGATCGGTGGGTCCACCATCTTCAGTCATATAGTCAAATTCGAGAGGATCGGCCTTGATAGGAATTAAACCTAAACGATGTGCAACAACCTCGTCTTGAATAATAGAAGTATTGTTCATAACATAGACCTTTTCAATAGCCATGGTAGGAACCTAAAATTACAAGTCAACACACTGCATCCCAAAAAAAAACCTCATCCTTTTATACCTCGGCAATCATGATACGACGGAAAGCATTTGCAACAGACGCGTCAACACCGATTAAGTCGAATTCAACACTATGCTTTGATAAACGCTGGATCTTGACCTTGAAATTCTAAAAAAAAAGGGAAATTGTTCAACATTGGGGTACTAAAACTGTCTTGGTGTGTGAATTTTATACCTTCTTGAACTCTTCAATGTTGAAAGCGTTTCCAATACCAGGATATTGGTTAGGGTAATCACTTCCGCTAACCTATAAAAGTGACATGTTTAATGTGGGGTTCTTTTAAAAAAATTATGTTTAAACCTACACTGAAAACTCTGTCTTTTTCGATGACAACACGTGTACGCAAGAGTTCGACGTTTTCGGGAAGTTGAGCGTCCTTCATTTTATTATTATTTACAACGAAAAAAGTATGTTAATGAGGTTGAATATTACAAAAAAAAAGCTTTTTTTTGGGAAAAAAAACTGAGACGACAAATTTGAAAGTCACACTTTTTCACAGTGGGAAAAGCTGTTTTGGAAAAGGCAAAAGGTCTACCGTTACTGAACAGTCATGTCTTTTTCTTCTTTAAAGTTGCACACACATCTTTGACGGGTTTTATCTTCAAAAATAAACCCGCTAAATAGCAAATCTCGATATTCGGCCACGTTAAAAAATAATAAACAATAATTCTTCTACGTGAATAAATCGGAGAACAATCCTGGCCAATAAAATTGGGAAACATCATCAGAAAGAGCTTTTGTAGATACTTTTTAAAAGACGAGAGATTGTTTGTTGTATGTTATATTTGTGATGAAATGATTTATTTTGCCTTTTGGCTGTTTTTGCTCTTTGATGTTGTCTTTACAAAGAAGGCAGTAACGAGTAAAAGTGCAGCGACCAATACAGAGGCAGGTAAATAGATGGCGTATTGGTAAGGAAGGAAATAGTTTTGAAGATCACTGCTTTCATCCAAAAATGGCTAATAGAAATACGATATTAAATATGTGCTTAAGAATCGTTTATGCCAAGTCTACTTACAACGATGAAGGTCCAAATGGAGAAGTATGTAAAAATTGTTACAGCGGCAGAAACGGCAGTTGCACCAAAGATTTTGTCTGAAGAACCCTATTGTTCGACCGTTAGCCTTAATAAATATCTCATAGTTGGTTCCCATTTACCATTGTAGAGATTAGAATAAAGGGAAAGAAGGACAAAATTAAATATACGCGACAAAACGTGGTTGAGGCACAACAAAAGTGACTTTGTATTAGCGAACCCAAATTTAGATGTTGCATACATTAAAATCAGAAATTATAATCATGCGCTTTTAATGAGTTTAACTAAAACACCATTACTCTTTAGCACTAGCTTTTTATTAGGGGAACAACTCTTATTCTTTTATACAAATCTTTGAAAGTGCCAATGAATCAATGTGAGTGGCAAAATACATGAAAGCAAAAATGAATTAAAAGGTTACATAAGCTCGTAATCAATGTCTTTTTAGACACGTCTCAGTATTCCCCTTTCGCTCTCTTTTTGTGTAATGATAACCATTGCTTCCAATAAGTCTTATAGTGAAAAAGTTGTAACCATGCATACAAATTGACAGGTCCAAAAAGTCCGGTCCGCCCATGACTAATGTCCGGTCCACACATGAGCATATCGGAGTTGGCATTTTCAGGAAACAGAACTCCATATATTGAATGGCCAAACACCCAAACAATGAATCTTCCTCTTTTTTTGCTCGAACTTTTTCCAAATGGTACAGTATAACTAATGCAAGATGATGCAGTTACAAAAAAAAAATATCATGTCTAAAGCAAAGATGGATGGATGCAACAAAATCGATGAGATGAACGAAACCACCAATACGATGGAAGATTGGACATGATATTTTTTTTTTGAAAGGCTGCTCACATTTAACAGTATAGATCAAGATCTAACAACTTTCTTTGATTATAGTCCGCTGCCAGACCTGTTCTCAACGTCTATACCGAATGTGGTAAGAACGTCGCTGCTACTGTCCCCCTTCCCGCTGTCTTCAAGGCTCCCATTCGTCCTGATGTTGTCGGTTTCGTCCACACCAACATGGCCAAGAACAAGCGTCAAGCTTACTCCGTTGCCAAGAACGCTGGTGAACAAACCTCTGCTGAATCTTGGGGTACTGGTCGTGCTGTTGCTCGTATTCCTCGTGTTAACGGTTCCGGTACTCACCGTGCTGGTCAAGCTGCTTTCGGTAACATGTGCCGTGGTGGTCGTATGTTCGCTCCTACCAAGACCTGGAGAAAGTGGCACGTCAAGACCAACCTTAACCAAAAGCGTTTCGCTACTGCTTCTGCTTTAGCTGCTTCCGCTCTCCCCTCTTTGGTTATGGCTCGTGGTCATCGTGTTGAGAAGATTGAGGAAGTTCCTCTCGTTGTTGCTGACTCCGTTGAGAAGTTGACCAAGACCAAGGAAGCTGTCGCTCTCCTCAAGTCTTTGAACGCCTACTCTGATGTCGTCAAGGTCTCCAACTCTCGTAAGCTCCGTGCCGGTCAAGGTAAGCTCCGTAACCGTCGTCACAGACAACGTCGTGGTCCCCTTGTCATCTACAACGAAGATAACGGTCTCGTCAAGGCTTTCCGTAACTTGCCCGGTCTCGAGCTCGTTAACGTCCGTCGTCTTAACCTCTTGCAACTCGCTCCCGGTGGACATTTAGGTCGTTTCATCATCTGGACTCAATCTGCTATTGCTCTCCTCGATGAACTCTACGGTACCTACGAAACTCCCGCTACCTTGAAGAAGGATTACGTTTTGCCTGCTCACATCATGACCAACCCCGATGTTGCTCGTCTTATCAACTCTGACGAAATCCAATCTGTCGTTCGTCCCGCTGGTAACAAGCACCACAAGCGTCCTTTCACCCAAAAGAAGAACCCTCTTAAGAACCAAGGTGTCATGAACCGTCTTAACCCTTACGCTCAAGTTCTCCGTCGTGCTGAGCTCGTTAAGACCGAGAAGGCTGCTGCCGGTAAGGTCACCAAGGTCCAAAAGAAGCGTGGTACCTCCACCGCTGCTTCCAAGAAGTTCTTGGAAACTCTCCGTTCCGCTTAAATTCTCTCTTAAAAAGTTTCGAGTAATGGAAAATTGTTCATAACATCACTTTTTAAAAATTAAAAAATGAATTGAAATACATAAATGTTTTTATTCGCTTTGTCTTATTTAGCTGGTTGTTTAATGGTTTTTGTAAAAATGGTTATGAACTGTGTCAACTTGTAATTCGCGTTCCCATCGATTTATAAAGACTAGGTTACTTGAATCGATGCGTAGGGTTTAGATAGTTTTTGGGAGCAAATCGGCTAAGTTTTAAAACCTTTAATGCTGCTCATTATAATGGAACTGTTCTTTTTCTACGCAATGTTAATCCCGTTTTTAGGTTCTGTTTCGCGTACAATGGCTTAGTTGATTATGTAATTACCAATCTTATAGGTGTATGCTACCTTGGGGCAATTTTAATAAAATGTTGAACATGTCCCTACAAATTAAGCCAGTGGTTGAAGAAAGCTGTAACTTGGTCATCCAATAAAAAATCAATGTAGGCACATCGTTGCAAAGTCAACATAAATGACCAAATAGGCATGTGGGGGGGGGGGAGGGGCTTGATATGTTTGGGATTTAATGTTACTGCACCATCGGCAAATCATAAAATATCGCAATTTTTTTTTTTCTTTCATTAGTATGGCGCAGAAAAACTCTTCATGCCTACTGCTTCAATAATGAAAATCGTAACTGACAGATTTTACTCACAAAAAAATCAAAAGGATACAGCGCCTCTAACTCCAAAGAGCGGTTTTGACGGTTTTTAAAATTCCCAAAGCGCGCGTTTGGAAATCCCAAAGGGCAGAAATTGCCTCCCCAATCGACAGTTTTGTAATACTCAACTGAGAAAGTAGCTCATTCGTTATTTGTTCTTCAAACTATTTTAAAAATACAAAATGTGTATTAAATTCTTTTACGAAGACGGTCAAGGCGAGATTTAAAATGAAAGTGGTGCTAAGGATATGGATTGGGGTAAGATGTTATCTATACCTTTGATATATGTCACTGTGAATGAAAATTGATTTAAAACGTCCATGTAGGATTGAATTGTTCTATTGGTAAATGAGTGGTGTAATGAAATGTGACAGCTTTATGATCCGTCCAGAATCCTATTTTTGGATGACCCAGCAATATTGACCGGAATCTTGGAATCCATTATAGATGGCAAATAGTTCAAAACGATTAACTGACCAATTTTGAGCAGAGGTAGGTAAGGATGTATTTGCTATAGTAATGATGATGGTTTTACCTTTATCATCACGTTGTGTTAATATGGCAGATGCAGCATATTGTGAAGCATCTGTTTTCAAGTACAATTGTCTTCCATACGAGGTGTATGTAAAACTGCTTTGGACATAAGGATTTGTTTATGCTATGAAGACGGTCGGTATGGAGTTGTGTCCATGTTTTTATCATTTCGTAATGCATCCAAGTGAGCAGCTATATCAGATATCTTTGGTACGTAATTTCTCAGATATGAGACGACACCCATGATTGTTCTGACTTGTTCAGCTGATTTAGGAATAGGCCATTTATTTATATTAGAAAGTCTACGCTAATCAATTTTTGTGATGCCAGGACCAATAACGAATCCTAGCACGTAGATACTTGTTTTAAAGAATGTACATTTCGCGTAGTTTATTTTTAAGTTAACTACTGTCAATTTATCAATTGCTCTCTTTACAATGCTAGCATGGCTTTTAACATCAGAGAATATACAGCAATCATCAACACAAGTGGCTATTTGGGCTTCACCATTAAATATGATATTCATGACTCAGCAAAATTGGCTACATTAGATAAACAAAATAGCAAATTGCTACAATGTAAACACGGTGCAAGATGATTTTATAATAAATAATAATCAAGAACCTGTCAAGAAAAAACAAAAAGTAAGAGAATATGTAAAGTACATTATTTACCTACTCTACTAATGTGATACCGCAGACTTGTTATGACGAACAAGAAAAAAGCGACAATACATTCTACAAAACATGGAAATCTTTTCTGGATGATGCAGAATCAAACGCGAATTTACACAAGTACAGGTAAATGAAAGCAAGAAACCAAGATCAATTTTTGTACTGATATACAATTTTACAGTCCCGAGAAAAACGGGGTGCTACGTTTGCACATAAACTTACACCAAGGCCTTCCATGAGCAATAGTAGCAACGAACTTAAGAGTTTTATAGACGCTTTAATCAATAATGTACAAAATTATTATCAAATGGAACTAAGAAGATTTCAAACTAAAAACTTAATATTATAGGCGTCAACAGATTTGGAAGAAATATAGAAGATACTATAAATCTGAAAGAATACAAATCTGAATGCCGGTTTATCAAGAAGATATTTTCAGTCATGTACGTAAAACAATTTCTTCTCTCCCAAATTAACACTCACCTCAAGTCACTAGGCTGAACGTAAACAACAAGTCACCTTCCATGACCTACTCTGAAGCTGTATTTAACCTTAGCGTGTTATATCCTTGTATTTCGGCTACTGCCACATTTCTCCAAAATGCCTCCAAACTTGAACCCTATTCTACCCCTGGTGAGGAACCATTACGGACAATGACTGAACAATTGACAATCATAGGCTCAAAAGTAGATAATAGAAAGACATACAACGCTGACGGTATTATTCGACTTCATGAGGTATATGATTTGGAGATTTTATTATTAGAAACATCTGGCTGCTTTTAAAATAAAGACGAAAGAAAAATATCTTTTGACAACATAAAAGGAATATTTGCTTTACTTGCTATGAGCAAAACTGTTGCCGACAGATTCAACTATGCCTCTGTCGAGTTATTTTAGAAACTCAAGCTATACCTCATACAAGCAAGCGGTAAGGCAACGTATGTGAAACAAAAAGAAGGAAAAAACCAACCCTTGAATACAGACGAGTATCTTCGTTTAAGGTCAATTCAGTATGTAAGTAACGGCATTTACAGACCAAAGCGTGAAGATAAAGTCGTAATCTTGGTGGATAAAAACCAAGTCCAGCAAGTGCTGACCCCTTTGTTAGATTTTTTTTACCTTGTGAAGGTAATATTTTTGACAATCAACTACAACTAACAATACTGAATATGAATAATTACTTAGACTTCTTTGACTGAAACTTCCGATTTATTGCCACAATTAAAACTTCAAGACGAAGAAAATAAAAGTTTTTGTAAAGACAGTAACAACCAGCAAACTTTGCTTTCTGACATTATTTGTCCCAAGGTTTTCTGCTTGACATACAATAAGCACGGAAAGAGATTTGGAAGACTACCAACCAATAGTTCATCTGGATGTGATTAACAGATAATAAACCATCTTTATTTCTTTTACATTAAGGGTACCTAAAAACTTTTGTAAATTGGGGTGATACGAATTGGAAGCCATTAAAAAGAGTTATAAGTTGCTTCACATAATGTATAAGAAGCAAGCTTGGGAGGGACTACGAATCGGGCGGTTTCATACCCAATTGACAGGAGTTAGTTAGTCATAACACCCTGTCAAATATCAAAGAACAAGATATCTATTCCAGAAGCATCAATTACGATAGAAATGCCTTTGCCTAAAAAAGGTACCTTGTAACGCAAAGTAGTACCTTTGTCATCCCATAAACCAAATAAGAACTCTACCCATAGACCAATAATTCCGCCTACCAGCGGGACAGAATCTTCGTCAAATCCGAGCCAAGAGAATACATATGTTCAGCTGTACCCTTGCACCTATCATCAAAGTTATCCTTCTTATCCTTACCCTCAAGATCCTAATTTATTTCAAGGTTCCCCATATATGTCTCAAGATTCTATGCCTGTACCTCAACTTTTCAGTAACGCGAATCAGCCTTACCCACCACAATCACCCACCATCCAGAATAGATATTATTTACCTCAATACCCTGTATATAACACTCAGCAAGGTCGGAACTCTCAACAAAAACCAGATAGTTTATCCGATGTACCAACTTTGTTAGAAAAACCCAATGATGTTAATGCGAAAAACCATTATAGTAAACCTCATGAGCGGGGAATTCTGAACAATGTCATAAATTTTTACAGTTATCTAAATAAAATAATTATTGGTCACCACGCACCTCAGAATTATATTCTCGGTTTATGTCTCATCTAAATCAAGTGAATGAGGTCACAAGTTCTTTCAATATTAATGGAAATGAGACTTCTGTTCGCGTGTTACAAATCGGTTGGTTGGTTGTCAGTAGATAGCGCAGTAATTGTTCAAAAAATTATAAATTGGCAAGATATCCATGAATTTTCCTTTTCAATATTAAAAATCTATTTATTCTTTACACAAAATGGTTCGTGTTGCTGTATTTGGTGGATCAAAAGGCTGTTCTCGTGCTATGGTTGTCCAAGGTCTTGATCAACATCAATTCAAATTACTTGTAAGAAATCCTGATACCATTGATTATACTCAAGATCAAAAATCAAAATTGACCATTGTCAAAGGAGATGCGCTTGATCCTATTGCAGTTAAAGAAACTATCTCCGGTACAGACGTCATTATTTTCTCTATCGGTAGTGCTTTTAATTTCAAGAGATTTGGTATGGAAAATGCCACTGTGTGCCATGATACCATGGCTATTATTTTGAAAGTTTTGGCGGACCTTGATGAAACTGAACGTCCAAAGCGTATTGTTGTTGTTTCTAGTACAGGCCTTGAATCCATGCAAGATGTTCCTTATTTACTCCGTCCTTTCTATTCTTTACTACATGTACCTCATAAAGACAAAAAGAATCTAGAAAGATTGTTACAAGCTGAAAACACACATGTTCCAGAGTGGATTATTGTGCGTGCCAGTTTGCTTACCGATGGTCAACTTACTGGTAAATACAGAGCTGCTGAATCAGATGTATCGGGATATACAATTTCAAGACAGGACGTGGGTCATTTCTTACTTTTTCAATGTATTGAACCCACCACTTGGGTCAATAAGAAGGTGGTCGTCACATATTAATCCATTATATTTAAAAGAAAAACTTAATAAATTATAAATTTTACCCGATATTTGACTCATAAAACTTAAAGCATGACATTTGTAACACAATAGTTATGTGTCATGAGTTCATATCATTGTATCAAACGTAGCATTGGGAAATTATATGTATACTAAGCTTCTTGATTTTGGTTAATCGCTGAATATATACAGTACCCGCTCTATTTAAGGCCGCTCCATTTAAGGCTACTTCCGATTTAAGGCCATGATTTCAGAAAAAAAATTTTCGCGGCCTTAAATCAAATAAGGCCATTAAGGCCATTTGGCTGGGGGGTTTTAAATTCGTGGCCTTAAATCGGAAGTAGCCTTAAATGGAGCGTCCTTAAATCGAGCGGCTACTGTAGACTGAGATCGGGGCGAACATGCTCCAACAAATATATGTGCTTGCACGCGATAATATTTCATTCGAAATCAGGACAGCTACAAGATACCATATCAAGAGTTTCAACAACAATTTCCTAATTGATACCCTCTGTTGAAAATGATGATACCGTATATGTTCATTTGTTATTTACAAAAGTGGGTACATCAGACGCCATGCTCATCATGGATACGGTATTGATAGCCTCTGCTTCCATTTCGCTTCTTCTATGATGTCTTTCTTCTGGACCCATTTTTTTAAAAAATCCCAAGAAAATTGGCATCGATTGATCATTGGTATAGAAAAAGGATACCAGGGAACATGTGCCTGATACTGGGTGGCCTGTTGCAATGGTGTTGTGGAGAAATCTAGGATTTAACACAGAAAAAAATAAAAGATAAAAAAACAGGAATAATAAAATTAATAGTGCTTGTGCGGTTTTATTCTTATTATTTTAGTTTTTAAAACTGAATGTCTTTCTAATCCATGTTAGAAGACAGGGTATTTATAGTTATTTAAAGCTTTGGTTGAAACGGTTAATATAATTAGGATTGGAAGTTCACGGAAGGTTGTCTAGAGGTGCCATTGGCTTGTGTATTCCTATAGCCGGTGGTTCTTCATTAATCAAGCGTCAAGTGCTTATTGGCTTCCTTGATTACCTAATCTGAGAATCTTTCTATTGTTCTGTCATTATTAAAGGGACGATTCTTTCTTAGAAATATTCTATTTAAATATATGCCCAAAAAGATCCATTGAAAGATGGAGTTATTTTGCTTGGGATTTTGAACGGAAATAGGCAGATTTTGCGACACTTTCGATTTATACTTTTCAAACAATCCGACATCCTTTCCAATGTTGAAACACGAATTTCAATCCATAGAATCCCCTAAATGTCTCTTCCATGCATCTACAAACAACCAAGTTGGATTTTCGTGTTGAAGAATTGGGAGTACATCATGGCTAGTAGATGGTGTTGGTGATGAGACTGGTGATGATGAAGGGGTGGATGAAGGTATTGCTGTTGTTGAGGGCTCCACTGACAAACAATGCTTCCTGCATATCTGATCGACGAACAAAATACTATCGTCCAGCATCTTTGTTGTACGTTTTCTTGTATTGCTGCTTTTAACGTCTTCAACCAATGCGCTCCTTACTTCAAGTAATTGCTGCCGAGACTGGGTACAAACATATTGAAGTGTGTCAACAATATTATCATACTTTCCAATGTCACCTCGAAATATTTCCTTTGCAAACCTGAAAAGCATTTGGATAGTAATATCCTCTCGTAATCCCATAGATATCAAAGATTGTTTTTGTTCAATCAAAAAGTGAGCTACGGCTACAAGTGGATCTAGAGGTTCAGCAAGATATGGACGGATTGTTCCGGCGTTCAGCAAATGAAAAGACTTGGCCCAGAAAGTGGAAGGAGGCTGCGAGGCAAATATAACATCTGGATTAGTTATTTCCATTAAATTTAAAATATCTTGAGTAGTAGTGTTTATAGCGACGACAACAGCAATTGGAGGGACAGGGTATCTTTTCAATATTTGCAAACAATATTCGTTGACGCGTGGATAAAATTTGAGATCGACGGTGTGCTGGATTTCGACTTATATTGGGGGAAATTGACGATCGTTTTTGGAATCAGGCTCGTATACTACATCTGATTTCATTGAATTTGGCCATTCTGTAGGCACCGCTTTGTATTTATCACGGGCTGTTTCTCCTTTGAAGATCCAGTTAAAACAATACATTAATGAGAAGTGGACTTGAAGGTGAAATATATACTTACCAATTATTTGGTTTGTGTTTTTCGTTTAATGAGAAAAGATAATCCAAAACCCAAACTTAAAAATACAAGGATTTTTTTTTTTTTATTAAATTTTAACTCACCAGCCTTATTGGACATTCTCGGTTGTGACCCGTATTAGTGCTATAGAGGTAACAAAGAGAAACCGTTTCCCAATACAGTGCTTACGAGGTAACAATTATTTTCCCACATAATTTTTTATTGGTTTTTCTTAGGGACCACAGGTGTTTTTCTTCGGGACCAGCCTGCTTATTTTAACGCACCTGAATGTCCTCAAGTTGTTGAAAATACTTACAACAAGCTGGTTTGCATATATAGAGACCCTTCTTAAATATTATTGCTGGATTAGCCTGCGGTAAATCTGAGATTTGCAAAAAAAAAGAAAAAGATGAAGATTTTTTATATCTTCATATATTTATATCAGTCTTGTTTATCATGTGCTGATTACCTGGATTATTGATTTATTCTATTATTGATTTATTTTTATTAATGACATATGTCTTTGCTTTGTAAGCTTTACATAATCCTATACCACACAGCTGTTGATTTGATAACTATTCAGCCTTCTTCTAATGAGGATTAATCAATTAATTGCTTGTTTTTTTTCAAATAAATAATTAATTTCACTTTTTACCATTACACAAAATGCCATAGGCGTATCTAAAGTCCCCCGTATGTTTTCTTTAGTGACCAAAGGTGGTTTTTTAGGGACCACAGGTGTTTTTTCTTTTCCCAGCCAAATGGCCTTATTCTGTTTAAGGCCACGACCATTTTTCAAAATGGCCTTATTCAGAGCGGAAAAAGATAGTAACAATCATTTTTTGGCTGTGGAAAGTAACAGTTGTTTAACCTGCAAATTCGATTTAAGGCCATTTCCACAATTTTGTCCAAAATTTTGTGGCCTTAAATAGAGCGGGTACAGTATAGTCAAGCTTATTAATTAATTGTGCACAGCAGTAAGATAAAACTTTACATCACACAAACCATCTTATAAGCATTAACAGCTGCTCAGCCCTAACATAGCATGCCACACAAAAGGCAAATTTATGATGTCTTTATATTCTTATTGCCCGAGAAAGCAAAGCGTGTGGTTTCAATATATAATTTCTTTCATGAATTGATAACGAGAGCCGTAAGTATCAAAAGAATTTTGTATGCAAAAGATTTCATCTTTGTTTAAAAGGTCTATCGGCACTGAGAGGTATCTACCACCCACCCCCACTTTCTTTCAGCGTGGTATTGGAATCAATAAAAAGACGTGTTTTTGGCTGTCTGGATATCAACGCTTGTTCGGCAATAGTGGTACATGAGATTTTGCTGAGGTGGTATATATGATTTGGCTTAGGTGGTATATAAGAATTGGTATGTGCCCTACTTGCCCGACCATGGTTGGCCGGCTATGGTGGTATATATTTCATTTTACTGGCCCATGGTTGCTCGGTTGTGGTTGCAGTATACATACTACCCTACCATAATCTTATATACCACCTCTTGTATACTACTGCCCGACAGCTATTGGTTATTGGAGAACTATGAGTCGGTCAAGTAGGATATATGCACCGAAGTCAAATCTTATATATTACTGTCACTGACACCGGACAACAAAAAACGTGTCTTTTTATTGATCCCACGCTTAAAAAAAAGGGGGGGGGGTAGTACCTCTCACTGCTGGACAGCCATAACCGTGCCAACACCCATTATCGGGCTGGTGGTATATAAGAAAAATCACTATAATTGTAATTTTTGTAGTAGTATATAAATTTTTCCTCGATATATACAGTCTGACTTTGCAGGCTTTACATCGTTACAGGAAACATATCTCGTCTGAACAAAAACTAATTTTGTTTTGTCTGTATTGTATCTTTTTCCTCCAAAAAAGGTAAACATTTATTACGGAGACAGATTTAAATTATTTTCTTTCTTTCTTTTTAACTACTAAATGTCTGAACAACCCGTTGATCCTTTATCTGCTGCCGAGCGTACTGCAAAGGAAGCCCAAGAGAAGCTTGAGAAGCAAAAGGAAGAAGAAGAACAAAGCCAATTACCTTACACGTAAGTTAAAGCAATCGTTACAAACAACACATTCTTAACTCAATTTGACATTCTAGCTGGAAACAAACTCTTCAAGATGTCGATATTTCTATTCCCGTGCCTAAAGGTACTCGCGGCCGTGATTTAGAAGTTGTCTTGAAGAAGAATCAATTCAAGGTGGGTCTTAAAGGAAAAGCTCCCATTGTCGAGGTAAGAATTTAGTCACGTACGCGTCTTTTCTCTTCTTCTTTTTTTAACAATATAGCAAAAAAAAAAAAAAGGGAGAGTTATGTCAAACCATCAAGGTTGATGACAGTACTTGGACTTTAGAGGATCAAAAAGAAGTTTTGGTGCATTTGGAAAAACTCAATCAATTGCAATGGTGGGAAAATGTTGTACAAGGTGCACCCAAGATCAATACACAAAAGATTCAACCCGAAAACTCCCAACTAGGAGATTTAGACGGTGAAACAAGAGCCATGGTTGAAAAGATGATGGTAAGGCTACGAGTAGTAAGATAAAAAAAAGATGAAAGAAACGCTAACTGTGACCATAGTTTGATCAACGTCAAAAGGCTATGGGTAAACCTGATAGTGATGCATTAAAAAAAGAAGATATGTTTGCTAAATTTAAGAAACAACACCCTGAAATGGATTTCAGCAATGCTAAATTCACAAACGAATAAATGAAGATTTAATAAGATTTTTGATGTGTAAATGGTGAAATAATATATACAGTTTTATAAGGGGAGGAGGGGGGGGGGGTTATAATTTAGGCAAAGTAAGGATCCTCCTATTTGAAAACAATAAGGTTAGTTTCAAGAAACCCTGAATTTTCATACAAACTTACTAATAATTGAGGGGCAGATCCTCTTTTACTTGGGTCTCTACTTAACAAGGTTTTGATCAACCGTCTTGTACGAACATTTGGTATAAGTCTTTCCAATTGAGGGATTTCTAGTTCCTTATTTTCGTTCCATCTCAAACCATTGTTTAAAATAGGTGTTGAAGGTGAAGGGTGCGATACAAAGTGTAAAATTGTTTCATCCTTGATATTACTAGCAAATAAAGCCTTTTTTGTTTCCAGTTCATAAATGACACAACCAAACGACCACAGATCGACACTAGCAGTAGCAACAACGCCATTAGCTCCCTCTAGCCCGTACGTGGTAGCACGCGCCACTTCGGGAGGACAATAACGAGGTGTAATTACACCTACACATTCTTCATTGATCGTACGACTTCCTTCAAAATCAATCAATTTCCAAGGTTCACCTTGGTAATGCATAATGTTGCTTGGTTTCAAATCACAAAAGGCAATACCATTACTGTGACACCATGATAAACATCCCAGTATATCACGAGCAATTTTACCGTTACTTGTTGAAGCGTTGTTGCGTCTACTGTTTCGAATAAATGTACCTAAAGTCTCGTCTAATCTTTCCATAATGGTAACGTACTTAATTTCACCTTCTTCCTCTTCTTCTTGATTGTTGTGCTGATCATTTTGGATGGTCAAAACTTCCAGAATTTCAACAACGCAAGGAGATTTGAGTTTGATTAAGGTTCTACATTCTCTTTCCCAAGCTTCTCGTCTGCCAAATGATTTGACCGCAATGGGTTTATCATTGTTGGAGACAAATAAGATGTTGTTGGTTGGTCCGGTAATTGGTGCCTTTGATTTATCAACTTGATAACGTCGAGGTAATGCGTTGATTAAGGGAGTCAATTGAAGAAACTGTTGCTCGTCTGCAGCGGAGCTCGTTGTGGTTGTAGAGGAAGTCGCTGTGATTGTTTCTCTACCGGAAGAGCTACCATCTCTCATATTCTTGATGATGGTAGAAGATCCGTTTCTACTATTTTCAGGTGTATTTTCATTGTGCTGCGACTGTCCTAGTGACGCTAAGACGTCTAAAGGACTGACACTATTATAGATATGAGTACCATTTCGTAGCTCGGCTGTGTTTGAGCTGTTGTTATTACTGCTATTATTTGTGGTTGTAGGTGGTGTTACTGCTTGAGCTAAAGGCATGTTGAGCGTCGAAGAAGGGTAATGATGATTGACCAAATTTTGATCTTTTGTATCCCATGTTTGAGTTGAGGTATATGTGCTTAATTGATGTGAATTTGGTGTGATGTATTGTATAGGTGGACTCACAGAAAGAGAATCAGCAAAAGTCCAATTTTCTTCATCGTCTTCAAGGGGAGCAGCAGTAGCATGTGTTACAGGAACTCCGCTTCTTATGATGCCACTCATGAGACTTCCTGGTTGATTCATCATACTGCTTGCGTTTGTTTTTATGCTTCGAAGTACTTCCATAGAAGAACTTAGAGGAGCGCCATCTTCCGATAAGGCCATGGAAGGTCTATGGTGATCAATGGGAATTGTTTGTTGAGCAAATCTTGTGGCAGGTATAGAAAACTGGTTTGGTTTTTGAGAGGTGATTTCGTTTGGCACTTGTCCCTGTCCAACGTACTCTGTTGGTGTAACAAGAAGGACTTTGGAATTTCGGAATGATTCACGGGGACTACGTGAACCGTATGTAGCGCCAGCAGTTCCATCGTCTCCATTGACTTCTTCCAGAATCCCGGTCACAACATGATCGGAATCGCCTATTTCAGATCTTCTGGCAAATGACGTTTGTGTACTCATTGTTCCAGGCCACGCTTTTGACGTGCGTTTGTTGGCGGCGGCAGCAGCAGCGTTATTGTAATTGGTGCTTGTTGTATAATATCCTTGGTCATGATGGTTTTCATCGTCATCGTCATCATCATTTGTATTATAGTATCCGCCAGCATTATAGCAGTAAGGATTATCGCTTTGTTGAACTTGTTTTAATTCGTGATGCTGAATGTTTTCGGAGAATCCATCACCCATGACCGAACCCTTTTCTCTGCGTCTTTTTCTGATGAAAAAGAAGATGAAGGCAGCAATTGCTAATAGGCCTACAGCACCACCCACTGCAGCACCAACAATTGCACCTACGCTCATTTTATGGCTATTATTATTATTTTCATTATTTTCATTATTTCCGCCAGGAACATTAGATGCTGGATTGGTGGTATTTATTGTGGGTATAATATCTATAGGATATCCGGTGGTAGCTACACGTGTCCAACTCCATTTTACTACATCGAGTACATACATGTTTGAATCATTTGTTGCACTCACACCCCAACCACCATACATATAAATCTTTTTATTTGCATCATCGTAAACAGAGGTGTGACCTATTACAATTGATCAGCAACAGACATTATAAATAACATTGTTTTTTTTTTTTTTTTTTTTTTTTTGCTTACCCATGCGTAAACTAGGACCTTGAGTAATGTTAGCGATGGTCATTCGTTGCCATGCTAGAGTGGGATAATTCGTAGCGTTTAATATCCAAACATCACTATCAGCCGGCTGTGTGGTTCCACCGCCATAAACTACCATTATATCATCTAGGCAATTTGCGGTATGAAGTCTTCTAGCACCTGGAGTTGCAGAACCTGCTATAGTAGTAATACCCTGAACATCCCAGACTTTTGTATCTAAACGATATAAATTGACAGCCTATGTTTACAGAGTGGTTAGATGTGTATTTATAACAGTATGACTATATATGGAAATTTACATTGGTCACCTCAGTTGTGCTTCCAGTCAAAGTTCCACCAAATGTAACCAAGCAGTTCGCTTTCTTTAAATAACAAGTCGAATGTCCCGTTAATCCCAAGCCGTTTGAGCCTGACGACCATTGGAAACTATCTGTATCTATCAGTGTCAGCGTATTTTGTACAGCATTTGAGACTGGGAAACCATTTGCATCGACAGATAAACCACCGTAGGTATAGATTGTATTGTTGATGGTGGTCATCGAATAACCCACAGCTCTGGCAGATGCTTGATAATCTGGAAACTCGAGTATTAATAAATTCTATTTCTTTCTTTCTTTCTTTTTTTTTTTGATTAAGGGTTACACATACTTGTGGTTGGAAAACTCCATGACCAGCTATTTATATCTAATTTTTGCAATATACCCGTCGCCAATCCTCCGCTTGTATTACTGACTAGTGCTGCAATCTGTCCTTGGCTAGGTAAATTGGTTGCTCTGAAATAGACTTGTGGTAACATTGTAACACCACCTTGTATCTGAGTGGTCGGATTATACCATGAACCATTACGGATATCCCAAATCCACAATCCAGTTGATCCTAACAGCTGTTGTGATGCCATACTGGCGGTTGGATCTTCAGAACCTCCGTAAACAATCACATATGGATATTCGTATACTATTTGTTGTCATTTTTTTCCAAAAGTAAATACGAGAACAATAAATTTATTAACAGCTCTTTTTTGTCTTTATACCTGAAGCATGGCCTGCTCTCCAAGGTACATTGGTTTGAATTGTCCCAATGCCAATACTTGATTGTGCATGTATTACTGTAAAAGACACAAACAATAGTAGTATTATACTTTTAAGTCGAGGCATTATTAATACAGAAGGTAAGGGGAGAAAGAGCGAATAACAAAAAAAAAAAAAAAAAAAAAAAAGTATGAGTTTATTTCAATTTTGTAGAAAGGGGTGCGTAGGGAAGCACGGCACCTATTTGTCACTCCGATTCATTTCGTTTCTGCGTTTGGTTGCCAGATTTTTGGAACTTCTTTTGTCTATTAGATCTTTATAGGCTTGGGGATACTTGAGCTTGAATTCTTCTTTGTTTCTCGCTGATTCGTCATTGTATACTTTCTTTTCGTCCTAGAAAAAAGGGTTAAGCAACATGATTATATGATACGCATGGAACATACTTCTGGTAAATCTTTCCATTTTTGACCTATTAGTTTACTAAGAAGTTTAAAATCGTTTTCTTCAGCCCTAAATTTGGGATAATTTGCACTTTTGAATAAAAGAAAACCGCTGGCTGGAAGTTTAGGAACGGGTGATAAACTATTTCTCATCTCTCCTGCTTTTCTGCGTGCGTTTTCAACAAAGGCGGCTTTTGTTTCCTATACATACAAATTAGACCCTATTGCTTCATATTGATTGTTTGTTCTTACTGCATCCATTTCGTAATAATTCTTCTTCACAAGTGCACTTAATTCCTCATTGTTTGCATTGGGATTCAAATCTTTGATGGCGCCACGATATTGCTGATTAAATAAAATGAAGGGGTTGTAACGATTTGTTGGTTTTGCATAATAAGGCTTTACAACATCATCATTATATTTTGTCTTTCTACTTGCTCTCTGCTTCTTTCTTCCATTATCCATATCACCCTTCTTATAAATTTCGGTTTTAGCTCGAGCCTTTTCAACCGGTTCATCTACGGGTGAAGACGCTTCATCACCTGATGAATCAATATCAGAGAATTCTCGATCAATGAGTCTAAACGTTTCATCGTCGCTGTCAGAAACCGCATCGGCTATAACCTCGGATGAATTTAAGCCGGGCTTTTCTACTTTTTTCTGGATTGTTTTTTGAGGAGGAGCTTTCTCTTTAGAGTCTGGCATTTTCAGCCTTTGTTGAGTAGGCTTTTTCTTTGTTGCATATGTGGCCTTTTTTACTGGTGTGTAGATTTCGTCTTCTGAACTATCCATCATTTCGGGCAATGATATACTCTTCTTCCGCGGCTCTTTAGGCGCGTCTTCTTCTGAAGAATTCGTGTTTAGAGCTGTAGATACCTTTCTCTTTTTTTTTGGCTTGTAAGAGGATTCGTCTTCTGAATCTGAAAAATCCATCTCCATTGAATAAGGTGTGCTCTTTTTCACGGGTGTTTTTTTTGTATGTGCTTTCTTGACAGGTTTGGTATGTGCGTCGTCTTCTGAAGAATCCATATTTGTAATTGTAGATATCGTATTATGTCTTGTTGTTTTGTAAGTTAATTCATTTTCAGAATCTGAAATATACATCTTGGCTGGCAAAGGTGTGCTCTTTTTCACAGCTGTGCTCTTCTTCGCTGGTGTCTTTTTCGCTAGTGTCTTCTTTGCTGGTTTTGCAGGTGCTTCATCTTCGGAAATATCCATGTTTGTGATTGTGGATGTCTTGTTCTTTTCTGTTGTTTTGTAAGAGGGCTCGTCTTCTGAATCTGAAAAATCGAACTTGGTTGACAAAGATGTGCTCTTCTTCATGTATTTTACAGGTGTTTCATCTCCTGAACCCGGTGTACCCATCTTTGTTACTACAGACACGGGTTTGCTTACGGAATCATCGTCTTCTGAATCAGAGAATGAAAATGTGAATTTGAGGGGCTGTCTAGCACTTTTTGTTTGTGGTGGATCATCAAATTCGGATAGATCCAGTTCAAATTTTCTTGCTGTAGTGGGTTTCAAGTCTATGTGTGTCGAGGAAGTAGGTTGTGTAATACTAGCAAGTTCCTCCTCTTCTGAATCAGAAAACTGCAACATAAATTCGTGTTTTTTAGGTTGGGGAGACTGTTTTGTTGCCCTTGGTTTATACATTGAGTTACATGCCTCACATTTACTAATTCGATTTTATAAAGAGATAAAGGAATCAGTAGCAAGAAATACTCCAAAAGCTTATAGAAGCACGCACATTATACCAGTAGGTTCTTCTGCACTATTTGACTTTATTTCACAAACAGGACATGTAAACAAGAACATTGCAACGCAAAAAAAAAGGATTTTACAAAGAAAAAAAAACCCAAGGTAATTCATTGTCAGCGCGTTCCTTTGGGGTAAACAAATACGCGCGCCGCGAGGCAAAAGGTCAGTGAGTGTGGCTCACAAAGGAGGCATGGACATGACATCATGTTTGGCTCATATCAGCAAAAGAAAAAAAGATACCCCAAATATAGAAAACTGCGTCGCCCCTCATAAATATCTGTTTGGTTAACTTTGAAATATGTTTTCTTCTTTTTTTCTCTTTTCATATATTAAAAAAAAAAAATGTTTTTTGAAGCAACTTATGTACCTTCACCACCTTTATCCGTCGCCAGTATAGGTAAAAAAAAAAAAAGATGTAAAAAGAGTGTAGATGATAGACTTCTTATTGTTTCTGAAGATGACGCAGAGACACATATTGAACCACAAGAACCAGATATTGAACCTGCTTCAGATAAACCAGTTGACCATTTAATCTTTGTTATTCATGTAAGCAGTTGCTATCTACAATCGTTCTTGAAACAGATGATTAACCAAGGTTTTGTATATTTCCTAATAATAATGATAGGGTATTGGACAGGTAATGACATTTTTTTTTGAAGGTCAGAAAAGTTATACTAACATGTGAAGATGTAGCAAACTGAACAATATGGACATTTTTACGAACACAGTAAGTGGTACACAGAAAATGTTCGAAATGTGTTTTAACGTCCCGCCTATATAAAAAGTCGAGAACTTACAGGAAACCACCCGGCAAGTACTACAAGCCAAGGTCCCTGATCATAACGTGCGCATCGAGCTTATACCCATTGAATGGCATCGACATATTCATGAACAAGTCGATCCTATTATCAACAAGATCACCTTGAAATCTATACCCACCATTAGATTAATTGAAAATGACTATCTTGCAGATGTATTGTTTTATTTTTCAAAAGATAGAGGACAAAACATTGTCGATAATGTGACAAACCTATTCAACACTTCCTATCACAACTTTAAAGAGAAACATCCAAATTTCAATGGCAAGATAATCATTTTAGGCTACTCTTTAGGTGGGGTCATCGTATGGGATATTCTATCTCATCAAAGAAGTCCTGCCAATGACCAGGAATTAGCCATGTACAGGAAACTAGACATCAATTTCTCAACACTGGATTTTAAGCCGGATTTCTTTTATGGCTTAGGGTCGCCTTTAGGTGCGGTCTTAACCTTTCGAGGTCAGGATCCTGTGCTTTATCATCCAGATAACGACATCCAGTTTGAAAATGTGTTTCATCCCTTTGACCCTATCGTAAGTAACAATAACCTCTATCTCTTTTTTTTTTTTTTTTTTTTTTTTTTTTTTTTTTTTTTCAATCTGTACTAACATGGAATACTAATAAAGGGTTATCGGTTTGAACCCTTGTTTAGTGATTACTTTACAGACAAACCCGCTGTTCTTATCGAAAGATCTGCACCATTCGGACCTTCCTTCTCATTTCCTTCCATGCCCTCCTTCCCTCTTTCTGCAGGATTTATGTCATTTTTCTCATGGAAGGGCGAAGACAAAGCAGCCAAGGCCATCTTCAACACCACGTCAGAAGCCGCTAAAGCAAATGTCATGCAAGATGAGGAGACGGCAGCAAAACCAAATAATCATATGCAAGATGAGGAGGAAGCACCCGTGCAAAGGTCGGGTCCACTCACCTCACCCATTGAACAACAAACGGGTTTCATGTCATCGCTCATGGGATACTTTTCAAAAGGTGGTGGTACTAAGCAAAAGCAAGATAGACAAGGTGACACAAAAGAGGATATCGGAATCATCACTTGGGATCCTTTAAGAGAACAAACAAGAGAACAGTTATTGGCACTGCGTGATGATTTAGACCGTACATTAAACAATTCTTCCATGGATAATTTGATGCGTACTACAAAAAGACCTCCTATGAGAATTCGGTCCAAAACTTTCGCCGTGGCTGAAGATAGTAGTCTTTATTCCTCTTCGCTTGAACAAAATTCTGATGGATCCGTATTTGATAAAACAGTGACAACTCGTACAAGCAGCAGTAGCAGTATCAAAGAAACGACAGAAAGAATCCCACTTCGCAAAACCATGACCGAACATCCTAAACGACAACATTTAGTTGAAGTGCTTGGTATTGACGGTGTGCGGGTTGACTCCTTTGAAAGAGCCAGAGCCAATTTTGACAAACATGAAAAAATGGAGGAGGACCATCAAGAAGAAGATTTGAATGGGAGTGGAGGAGATAACCTTTGGTTGGATTTAAATAACGAATTGAATAAACCAGGACCAGCGATTACAAGTCCAGGCGAATCTCGGGCCGATGTGGCACAGGACGCAACGATTCCAAAAGAAAGTAACCAGTCGTTGACAGAAGAGACAAAGACAGCAGATATGGAACAAGAAGAAATCAATAAATTGCCTGGTAAATGTCGCATGGATTATGTATTACAACCAGATAGTGTCATGTCCATGATTGCAAATGAATATCTCATTGGACTACGAGCTCATTTCTCTTACTGGACAAATAAAGATCTTTTGTGGCATATGTTGCGTCGAATTGAAAATCTGAAAGTGCCATCGGACGAAATTAAAAATCCTTCTCTTTCAACAAGTGATAAAACTGCTGCAGTCGTTAGTATCGATGAAAGAAACATTCAAAAGAAGAGTAAAAAATAATAATATAAAAAGTTTTATATAAATATATATATTTGTATATAATACGAGCTATGTATAAAAAAATATGACGATTGTTTCAAGAAGGGTAATACCATGATGATGGATTACCAGTTAACATGTGTACATCTAAAATAAATACAGTTTTAGAATCCCCCTTTGTCTTGTGCATAAACATGTCTTTTTACCTTGTGGTTCCGATGAACTGATAATCATATCTTCCATGGCAAAATTGAAGATGTTATCGCATGAATTTAATGAAGAGCAAGATGTGGTATTTGAACTACTATTAGAAGTGGTAGAGCTCGAAGGCCGAATATTTACAGGAAATCCAAGACTACTCACAAGAGAAGATGACCGACTGGATGCAGGCGATGTGGAACTGTCCATCAATTTAGTATCTGGAAACATCAAGTGGCTTGAAGACGCACTTGTAAACAGATTTTGCATACTGTCTGTGGCAGTACTCATACTGTACTCGTTGTTTGATTCTGGATGGGGTTCGAACAAAGTCCAATCCATACCATGTCCAGGTGGTGGGTTATCATAAGAGCTCAAGTCTGTATTATTATCAAGCATCATATCTTGAAAGTAAAAAGATGATGAATACATGTGCTTATTTTCATTTGTAATAGTCGTATTAGAAGAATTTGATAAAGATCGACCTAATTGCTGTTTGCTGCTGCTCATGCCTTTCTTGTTTGTTTTAACATTTTGATTTGAAGTTTTCTTTTTTTCCTCTTTAGTAGGAGGCAAAACTTGTGTGGCGGTGGTGGTGGCCGCAGAAGCAACGGCGGCAGAAGCAGCAGCAGCAGCTTGAGCGGCAGCTCTTTTCCCTTTTGAAATACGTTGTTCTCCTCGAAGGCGTAATTGAGCAAGTATAGATCTTGAATCTTGGACTTCCATTTCGGTTTTTAGCATTTTTGAATTTAATTCATTGGCAGTTTCGTCATCAAAATGTGCAGGAGTAACAATAGAATGAACCATGGAACGCTGGTTTTCAAGGTCTGTTTCAATACGACGTATACGAGCCTCCAAATGAGACAGGTTATCGATGAACGGATCAACGTTGGTAGGCTGTGTGGTACGAGATCTTCTAGAACTAGGATAGGCACAAAGTATTCCAGTAGTCAAACATCTTGTACAGTTTGGATGAGCCCCATCACATCGAACCTGCATTAAAAAAGTTTGTGTTAAAATATAAATATATCCTGCTGTTTTCAAGATTTGTTTGTTACCTTTTTGTGATGACACCTAAAACAAGCAATAGGTGCTCTTGGTCTTTTTGTAGACGATCGAATTCGAGTAGCGTCCTTGTCATTATTTGACTTTTTTACTATGGCAGCAGACATTTTAAGAAGGAGGTGTAGATATAAAAAAGGAGTAGGAAGAAGAAGAAGAAGTACAAAGAGAAAGAGAAAAAATATTAGTAATTTTTATATATACAAGAATCTTAAATTAGATAATCAGTGACAAGTACGCCTTCTCTCTCTCTCTCTCTCTTTCTCTCTCTCTTTGTCAGGGAAATAACTATAGGATGGGATCATATGAATTTGATAAAAATACAGTTTGGTTGAAACATCAACTTGTATTAAAATAACATTTATTCTAATCGGTATAACGTGGTAAATTATTACATTTACACCTGCAAGAATTCCAAGAAAATAAAACGGTTTTTTCTCCTCCTCCCTTCATCATAAGAATCTAGACTTGGAGTTTTTGTTCAGCATGAATCGTCCGCTCTTTCTTTTATTTTTTAGAATGTCAATTTTTTTTTTTTTGCATGAAAAAACTTTTTACGAAAAAAAACCTCCCTGATTGGCTGTCATCACAATTCACTGATCGTATTTTTACTTGTGGATATTATATGCACTCGCAATTGGAAGGGTCTTCTGGTGTCAATGTCTGTCATAGTGATAAGCACATGATCCCTAAGGAGCTTTTTTTCCCTACAAAGTGCATGATAATGCATGTTATAGTCATATCATCGAGTGTTTCATCTTTTTAACTCTTTTTATGTTACTGCGCAAAAAGTATGTGTATATGTTTAAAGGAGGGGATGGGGGCTAAACTTAATGACATATGTGGAATATAAAGATTAATCATCTCGAATTCTAAAATAGATTCAATATACAGACCAAGTCGTTAAGCTATAGTATCAAGAATCACGAACAATGCCTTGCAACTACTTACCCAGCATTCCAATCAGATTTATAAAAGATCAATTTATAACCATGTAACTCTTAATCCTAATATGATGAAATACATATCATTGACAGATCAACGCTATAATAACAACTGTATACTAGGCGCTCTGGCTATGGGTGTGTCCAATCAAAAACCTTAACATACCATTTATAGATATTCTGTTGGCCCTAGTTGATTTTTCTCGGACCAGATTAGAATCTCAAAAGACATCATACTTCTACAAAAAGCTATATATACCTGGACAGCAGCAACTCCTCATAATATGTATACGACACTGGGTACAGAGATTAGCTGATACAGCAGTAAGATATTAAGTCGACGGAGGTAGTAAATGTTACAACACTCGGTTATCCCCATCCCAAGACCTGGGAGTACTCCCTTACGTCACTGCTGACAAAAAAAAAAGAGATATTGCCCGTCGAACTAACTATTGTCTTATACCCTTCTATAGATTATTGAAATAATATCTACTAATTATAATTATAATATAATCATCTAAAGACGATATAACTTACAACCACTTGATTAAGCCTCAACAACGACAAAAAATCATGATTAACCCAGTAATTTTTTTTTCTCTAAACAGCACAGATTCAAGGATCTACCGTAAAGAAAACCGAACATGAAACAGCTGTCTTTTACCAAAAAGGGATTCCCAAAGAGTTGAAGCCAGATGTTTATGACTCGAGGAGAGAGACATTCAGAAGCAAAAATTTGACCATAGGTTGATACGAAATGAGATGAAGAATTGGGAGGAGGCAGCAGTAGATTAGATTTGAGGAGGGGTATTTGAAGAAACCAGTTGTTAATAATTGACCATAGGGTAAGAGGATTTGTTTTTGAAATGGAAAAAATAGCCAGAGGGGAATTTCATTTGCTTTTGTTAATCATTTTGTTTATCTTTGTTATGTAAGAGCTTTTTTTTTCACAAGGTTTCCCCCATCCCTTCTAGTTATAAGAACATTATATAATTATTGTGAGATAGACAAACTGTTAAATAAATGGATGATGGTGTTTTCATGTCTTGTAAAAAAAAAAAAAAAGATGTAAAATAAATATGTTTTTGCTGCGAAACTAATGTTATGTGAAGTCTCCCCCCCCGAGGGTACCTAGACTCTTATAAATAACACAGAGTGATGAAGAGACTCACACGAGAGATATAAATTATAATGATTTTCACCCTGATACCACAGAATTTTTCTGTCAAGTGGGGTTAGTCAGGTTAGCTTTTTTAAAAACAAGCTCACAACATCAATAAAGCATTTCCAAAGTCATTTGATTTGTCGCCTGTTTTTAAGTTTAGCTGACAAGATTTAATAACATTAGTTTTGCAGTATCTGATGATATCAGTCAGAGAAGGCTTTAGCAATGAACATTTCACTGTTGAAAGAAAATAGCTATGTGCCATTAACTGTCACTTGTCAATTGCTAATTGACACCTGCTTACTCTGTTTCATCTCTCATCACGTAGTTTAATGAGTTGTTTTGATAATAAAATAAACACATAACCATTCTTGTTTTTCAAATCCAATATAAGCACATGATCAAATTCAAATCCAGGTTTTTTGAATATTTGCCGTGTGTTGATGGTTTTTATATACGTGAATACACCATCAGAAGCAAATAACATTTTAAAAATACCTATTTAAAAGAGAGAGGCTATGGTTTAAATTAAGTACTCATCTGCGTGATGTGTATATACATCCCTATTATTGGGATCTGGATTCCGAATATAGTTTTAAAAGTAAACAACTCATAGCCCCCAAAAGTATAACCAAAAGTGAAGAAAGTGAGAATAAATGTTTAAAAGTAATGTAAAGTTTATTATATATATCATTCCCACTTGTGTTATAGTTATTTACTGGTATCAGATAGTTTTTCAGAAGAATCATCTTGTATTATCCAGGTAAAATAATCAACATCATTTATCCAGTAAGTATATATCACAACAGCTATTTGAGCTGTCATAATTTAGACCATATGATAGCTACTCTACTTGAGTCATCATATTAAAATCACCCTAGTGCCACGATATTAACTTTAAGAATAATAACACAAGATGTATATATATATTATTTAAACAGTGTCAACTCAATCCAGATTCCCCTCTTCTGAAAGTGAATGCAGATTTTCAGACGCTTTTCCATTCTAAATCAGTTGTCGATGTATTATCCAGTCTGAAACTATCATTAAATGCCGAAGTATCAGAAACTACTGCTTAGAGAGCATTATACTTGTTTTAAATGGAGCGAGAAAAACATTCATCATCAACCTTGCATTTCTTGAGAAAGAAGAGAAAAAGGATAAAAAAGAAAAGAAATAGAACAGCGGGGCTCTTCCCTTATATTTTTTTTTAGCTTTCCTGTCAACAAAGGGATGTGAGTTATAGAGAGTTGTACAAGGGCGTTTTCTTCTGATCATGTTTAACAAATTCACTTTAAAATTTTATGCTACTCATTCATTATTTCCCTCACATTTTACATAGACAAAAAAGGTTGTATTAACGCACATGAATAAGATATGGTTTTATTTCTTAATAACAAGAGTACCTAAAATCATGCTTTCTGTCAGATTTTACTATTACTGCATCCCTTACATTACCACGCCACAGTATACCTTTTATACAAAACGGTGTGTGGTGCAGCATAAACTATAACCACAAACCGTAAGTGCATAACGAATCACAAAACTAGTAGACATTCTGAACCAAATCAGTTGGCCTTGCATTACTAAAAAAATATATACCTGCTTGTATCAACCCCTGTCTTTGTATAGGTAAAATATAGGTGAGCACATGTCTATACATGTTAAACCTCCCCTTCATCTTTCTTTTGTCAACTAAAAATGTACCTAACATAGCCTTCCATTTTAAACACACGGGAAATACTATCTTGCCGTCATTAATAGGTGGCACATGAGCTTTGGAGCTACCATATTCATCAGATCTTTGATGAGAGATAATGCATTCTGTATAAAACAGCGTACACACGGGAGGTATTTGTGAGTATAGACTTTACCTGACGATGCCACATCGTACCTGCACACTGACATGTTCAAGGATTTTTGCATTGAATATCACCTCCATCTGCTATGCCTTCAGATCCAACTTCATTTTACTTGAATTTATAGAAACCATTCCTATTTTTCTGTCATAAGTGGTGATTTGGATCTACCGATAGCCAATTTCTTATGTACATGACGCTGTTGAGGACTAGGTGTTGAGTTGTTATAACACGCATGTGTAAGGAGAGTGTTTACTGGCTGATCTTCTTGACATAATTTCAGGTTTTAGTACGCCAAAGATGATCTGTTCTAATAAGATTTCATGGTGTCAAGAAAGACTACATCAACAATTTAGCTGATTGTAATATAAAAGAGTCGAGTATTTAGCTGGACTAGATGCTTGTATCGAGGCAGGACAGCCTTTACAACACAATGTGGATTCTCATGTATTAACTTCCATGATTACAACAAGATATTTTTTAAAATAGTTTGAAAGCAAGCTCTGTTGCAAAAAGAAGGCTCAAAGGTCACTGATTTTTAAATCGGATCAGGATCTCGAAAAACGACATCTTAGTATTTTTAATGTAAAGTCCTTCAATATTAAGATATTGTGCGAGCAAACATATACTTGATTTTATTTTGCATTTGATGTTTATATCCCAAACTTCATACATCTTCATGTCTTGAAAATGACGTTTAATTAAGCGATTTTTATTTCAAAGGTAGAAAGCAGGGTGACTATACATGGTTTTCATTATTTTTATTTGCTCAGTCGTACGAACGGCTCCCATACAAAATAAAACAAGTGAGCGGCGCTATAATATATGGAGACATGTAAGCTAAACCGTTACATTGTATAACGGGTAGTGGACATTTTTGCCTTCAACACTACATTGTAACGAGTGGTGGCGCAAATAAAAAAAGAATAGGTTTGGATCTGCATATGAGATCCTTTGTGCATTATAACAAATGGTACTCAGGTTTGCCTTTTACCGCTCTGAAGGCTTGTATAACATAGCGTCTGTGTGGGGGTAGAGACTTTTGGGTGATTTGTAAATAAGGGGGCCACTTTCTACTACTTGTAACCGAGGATTAATCTATAAGGGGCATTTTTATCAAATGGTTTTATTCCGAACGTGTGACACACACTGTGATATATGAGCGAGGATTGCTGTGACCGTACTTTGTTTGCATGATATAAACCCTACTTGATTTAATGTTTATTTTTTGCGTCTTTTCTTATCAACAAAATATGGGATTTATTACAGCAGAAATGAACTTGAACAGTTCTCTTGAAAAGTACGACATCATTCCCGATGGTAAATATATATAAAGGTGTCTTTTGAAACGCTGTATTTAAAAGGTCATATATATTAGTCTTACCAAGCAAGATTTCTCCTTCCACTTTACTACAAGTGGATTATGGTCAAAACGATGTTGCCCTTGGTAACTTATTAACTCCTCAAGATGCAAGTGAGCAACCTAGTATTTTTTTCGTTGCTCCTGATGAATCCGCTTATTATACTTTGGTCATGGTAAAAAAAGATAAAAAAAAACAGATTGCGTATGTATGACGTTACTGATACTTTTCTAGACTGATCCAGATGCACCATCCGTACAAGACAAGAAATTTGGACCTTGGCGTCATTGGGTTGTTGTCAACATTTCAGGTACACAGTAAAAAGAAAGCGGACGATTGCTACGCAGTGGAGCTAAACGCACATTTTTTTTTTTTTTACGACTATAGGCTCTGATTTAGAGACAGTCAAAGAAGCAGAGAACCAACACACTCCTTATATTGGACCTGGACCTGGAGAGAATACAGGTACGCATCGCTACGTGTTTTTGCTATACCAGCAAAAGAATGGTAAGCAAGAGTTCAAGCCGATGGAGAGTGAGGAAAAGGCTCATCGTAGACAGTTTCAGTTGCGGGAATTTGAAGCGGAGAATCAACTGGAATTGGTTACTGTAAATTTCTTTACTTGTCCTACCTGAACAATTAAGTGTTGCGATAATAAAAAAAAATGGGGTTTTAACTGTATGATAATGAAGACGCGTTCTGTACGCATGTAAAAAACCGGGGATATTTCCAAGGCGTATAAGTATGAGGGGGTTCATGGGAATGATGAAATAGCGCGCAGTTAGATACTGCAGTTCGTGGTTAGGGAATTTAAAAATGATTGTGATAGCAACCAGCGTTATGAACTACTTGGCGAATTAGACCTTGTATGTACACACATGTTGGATGCGAGCAAATGCTTGGGTGGAGATCTATATCTCCTTGATTAAATTTACGCTATTGATGAGTCGCATCTCACATGCAGATGCCCACGCTTGTCCATATTTGGATGTGTGTGTGTGTCACATAGTGAACATCTAAATAAAAACAAGATCTAGCCCAATCATCGTTTATTCCATAGCAACCAAAGGAGCGTGGTAAAAATAAAACTATATTGCACCACGAGCCTATAATAATTCATCTTACAACGGCGGAGATGATTGTTTCATGTTTCGGTACGCTAAGACCTCAACGTGTCATATATGTTGTTTATTCGCGGGACTGTATCGATGCACATGGTAATACACAAAAGATTGACAGGCTGCGTATGAGAGGAAAGAGATAAAAGAATCTCTTTAGATAATGATAAAGAAAAAGAGAGATAATAAAAAAGATATGAGAACGGCAGTAGTACAATGTGTGATGTGAGACGTTAAATTAGACTAGACTAGGGGAAGGGGCGGGGGGTCGCATACACACAATTTTTATTTCTAGTAAAAAGATCATGACCGTAGCCTTATAAACCATGCACAGTAATGTCGACCTTCTTTGCAATTCTCTCTGTAACGAGGAATTCTGCAATTTTAACCCGCTGGTCGCCCGAGAGTTGTAACACGCTTCCATGTTCTTCGTGCTCGATGATAATGCCACTACAAGCAAATATCTTTTTAAAGGTTTTTAAAATCTTCTTGGCATCATACTCAGTAGGCAGTCCTTGAAAAGTGGTCAAAGTCTTTCTTCCGTTTCTTTGTTGAACACGCAAATCTGCAATAGTGTTTGTTGTTTTATTACAATTTGAATGGACGACTAGGGGGAGGGAGGGGGGGAGGACAACTTACGGATGTTCTTGGCTGGCTGTTGATTGTTATCTTGTTCAACGTCAGCGAACGGATCTATGAGGAAGTTAGCAGCAGTAGAAATGATGTGCAGTGCGCTTACCGAAAGGGACGTTGAGCTCTTCAATATTGGACATAAACTACAAAGAAAGAAAGAAGAAATTAAACAAAACAAAAGAGCGAGAAGAGGCTTTTACTCCCTATTGGCTGGAAACAAAGGCTCCTTTTTTGGATCCATAATTAAAAAAGGGGCAAAGATGATCACGCGATTTCTTGTTTGGGTGAGATAAGATGGTTGGGCCTTGATATGCAAGCATCGAAGGGAATGATAAGAGCTCTATATAAATAAATAAATGCAAAATGATAGATAAGTTGGCCTGATGCGTATTTATTTGCCTTTTGTTTTTTTTGCGCGTGATACCTTATCTTTCTTTTTAGTGTGCGCGCGCACCCTTCCGCGGTATTTTGAGGGAAATAAATTGTAGGGGGTTGAAATGAGATTCAAGATAACAAAACGGTCCTGATTGGCAGGAATTTCCTCCGACAAATTTTTTTCAAGATGTTCGCTATCACTAGCCAATCACGGGAAAGGAGCAGATTTAAATAAAATAAATAAAATCTTTTTTTTTTTTTTTTTTTTATTTCTTCTCTTTTTTCTTCTTATCTCCTTTATTAAATCACCATGACAGTAAAGTCACCTTTTTATAACAAACCCTCGACTTCCACTAGTGTTGATTCCTGCCATAAATGCCCGTTGATATTCGCACTTGACAAGAATGATATTAATAACCACCAACAACAACAAGACCAGACTACTTTAGCTGGCTTCGATCAGTCAAAGGTTTCTGCCCCTTCCAGCAATAACTCTATCTCAGCCGTTGTTGAGCCGAGCAACTCCAGTGTTGCGAAATCGGACATTGGAAGTGCGGTCGTTACCTCGTGTTCGAACTGTGGTACTACCACTACTCCCCTTTGGAGAAGATCGCCTTTAGGCGAAACCATCTGTAATGCTTGTGGACTCTATTATAAAGCCAGAAACACCACTCGCCCTGTCTGGTTAAAAAGAAATGCCTCCAAGCGCCCCAAATCAACTATTATCAACCCAATTGCGCTTGCACCTCGTATTTCTCCTACTCCTCTTTTAGCCCCCGCTCCACCTATCATCACCATCCATCCCTCGCCTCCCGCCCAGCAGCAACATCTGCCCAAGCCACCACCATCACCCCCCACCACCTCCGTCCAAAAGGAAATCGCACCTGATTGTCTCGTATGTGCCAATTGCCAGACCACCACTACCCCTCTGTGGCGACGCGATGAATCTGGTCAGCCTATCTGTAACGCCTGTGGACTCTATTTCAAGTTGCATAGTGTGCATCGACCCATCACCATGAAAAGATCTACCATCAAACGTCGTAAGCGAGTCACAGCCGCTACCATGGTTACCCATAAACCTGTCGTGATCCAACGCCAAGTGTTACCTGACAACGGTAAGCGAGCCCATGAACCCGAGATCGAAACCAGCAATAAGCGCATTGATCACCATCTTCGACCTTTATTGCCCTCTCCGGTGTCACCTATCATTTCGTCTCGACGATCCTCACCCGATCCTATTGAGCCCGAGGTATATCATCAACGCTATTTGCCTTCGCCACCAATGCGACCTACAACATCCAACCTTGCTTGCTTGTTGAATCCTCAAGTGGACCGTCTTGACCGTAGTCTTCCTAGCTTGCCTTCCCCTCCATTAGTACCTCATGATGATATGATGTTACCCAAACAAACTCATTTTGCATTATTTCATCCCAACAATACGCATAAAGTCCTTGAGGCTCATCGTATTGAATTGAAACGTGAAGTGACCAATCTTACTTGTCTGTTGAGCCGTACAACTGCGATGCTCCAGAATATAGACAGTGTCATGACCAACTATTAAAAACCAAAAAGACATATTTCTTATCCCCTCATTCTATTCAATAAAAATACAAACATTTAAATTCATTTCTTTTTTAAATTTGGCATGTGAAAGCACAATTCAACACTAACTTTTGTCTTTTTTTTTTTTTTTTTTTTTTTTTTTTTTTTTTTTTTTTTCCATCGGAGTCTGTTCCCCGCATTTTTGCTGACTATAGCACCGGCTTAACCAAAAGTACATCTCTTTTTTTTTCTATTAAGTATTTGTAAAGGCAATTAACTTTTTCTTTTTTTTAAAAGCCCTCTTTTTTTTTTTTACCCTTTTTCTATTCTGTCTCTTTCTTTCCTTTCTTCTCTTTCTTTTTTTACTATGGGTTACGACACAACACATAAAGCCTCTAGCATTGCAAGCACAACAAGTACAAGCAGCAGCAGTACGACTGCTACTGCTACATGGGATGCCCTTCTTTCGATACCCGACCATACAAAAGATGGTAAATATTTCTTCCCTTTCTAGATTTATAATTTTAAATCTAATGTTCTAGTAGATTACTGTTCTCCTTTAGTGGACTATCCATATGATTCGATTGGATTCAGTCCTATCTATCTTCAACACGGTGACCAGATCACAGCACCCTCCTTTATTAAAAGAACATCACCACCAACAATGTCACCACCTCTACCTCGACCCCTTCTTCAACGCAATAGCAATAGCAATAAAAAGCATACCAGCCGAGATTTACTCACTGACCATGAGAAACGTATCAACCACATTGCATCCGAGCAAAAGCGTCGTAATACCATCCGACTTGGTTTCAAAGATCTGACAGAGATTGTCCCTACTTTAAAAAATATCAATAACTCCAAGAGTACGATACTATTTAAGGCGGTAGATTATGTGAAATATTTGGAGAGACGTAATCGAGGCTTAATGGAGAAACTAGGTTCGCTTCAGACGCGAAAGAAGCTGACTAGTCGGTCGAGTAACAGCCAACGGTATAAGCAAGTGTTTGGAAGTGATAGCCATGCCTTGCCGGATCATACCATCAATGCCTTAATAGCTCATAAAGATCAACAACGACAGTTACAAGAGTTGCAGGATCAGTTGAGAGCTCAGCAACAGTTATTAACCAAGCATCATATACCTATATCGCAATACCATTCAATTTCGATCCCGGTGTCGAGTAGTAACAGTGGTAGTCATGGCGACGAGTCGCCTCTATTTATTAGTCCTACGTGGCACACAACACTTTTTAATAAAAAATAGTCATGTGGGTTACATTTTTTACCATTCATCTGGGTACGCTTATAGTGGGGCCATATCCAGCCAAGATAATCGCTATAAATAGTGTAATGGGCCAGTAGTACTGCAAAGAATGCACTGGGCAATTGGGATGCACTATAGATTGCGTTTTGAATGACTCTTTTC
Source organism: Mucor piriformis (assembly GCA_943193625.1). NCBI lineage: Eukaryota > Fungi > Mucoromycota > Mucoromycetes > Mucorales > Mucoraceae > Mucor > Mucor piriformis. The sequence goes on along the minus strand of OW971871.1, from coordinate 1,214,383 downwards.
TTTTAAATCTTTTAAAAATTTTATCCTATTGTTTATCCAAGACCCATATTAAAAATTAATTGCTTAATAATTTAGTTACTGACATAATACCAATCAAAATAGAAAAACAAATGTCAAATAAACAAACTACAATGAAAGGTCGCCCCTCTGGTTCAAAAAAATAAGCCTGGATCTAAAGCACCAGGACCCCCAAACCATCCCATTTGACAAACCAGACCTTTTTGAACTTTTTTAAATGTTGTAGAGTCTGAAAGTAGCGATTTTAAAGGAATCAAACCATCGTTAGCCTCGAACACACAGGTAACACAAGAGGGAATATATCTGGATAATTAGCTCTGAGGAATATAATGGAGGCCCTTCTGCTGAAATTGAGCACTGCATCACTTCAAGTACCGAACATGAGGTATTATAGTAGCTCATTAAACTAGGCAGGGCCAAACAATTGATCGACGATCTATCTAAAGCAACAAAATATCTAGAATCCTCATCATTCCATGACAGATTTGGATACAATGGATACGTCGTCCCATTAGTCAATTACTTGAGCTACATTTACTGATCCGTGATTGCCGAACTCAGGCCTTGCATGAGTCATCATACATCACTATTAGATGGTGTTGTATTGAAAGGAGACCTTTGTTTAAGGTACTAACAAGTTTGTTTATTCTAACTTTTAACCTCACATGCAGATCATTAATCACATGGTTAAAATTAATGGTGCTTCAACCTTCTCCTGTCTTTACTCTTCACAGCATTATCACACACAAGACCAATACAGTTTTTCTATGTACTATATTTTCCTCCTAGTCTCAATTAAAAATTAAATTATGTAAATGTTTCTCGGATGCACGAACTATGGTTACACAGAGGGAGATAACGTCGGCATCGACGTCGTTTTACTTATTTCCCCTCAGAATAAGCTGAGTTATAAAGAAAAAAATAACGAGTTTCGTTATGTTTTGAATGTTGTTTAAAGATTGTATTTTTGAACCTGTCAATAGACGAGGGTTTTGCAAGTATGCGGTGATAGTGTTCTGAAAATTAATAAGAATATTGCACCATCAGTATTAGTAGTGGTATTGTTTGAAGAATCTTCTAAAGTCATTTTTTTCTCGAAGTGATTTCTTAAAACGTATATTCCACGATTATTGTGACTGAATATATCTTAAACTCAGCTTATTCTGAGGGGAAATAAAGAGGTTCCATCGACGTAACATACGTCACAAAAATGACGCAATCATTTCTTGTGTTTTTTTTTCTTTTTTGAAATGGAATACAAAGCAAAAAAATCGAGGCTTGGCGAAGGCTTGGGTCAGTTTTTCTCTTGCTTTTCCTCTCTAGAAGCAAAAAAACTCCGGCAAAAAAGGTTCAACCCAAAAGAGCATAATAACCCCCTTAAGAATATATAAAAGCATGGCCCGTGTACATCTCTTCTCTTCATCAACGCAACCGTACAATTATAAACAGGGGCCCGAAAATAATATATCGCAAGAACCCGTGTTATCCGACGACGATATCATTGATAATACCACTATATCAGAACAACCTTTGCTAGATATATCCTCGTTTGCTCCTCTGTCACCAGAACACCAACTTTCTTCTACTGACTTGACTGCCGCACTATTAGCAAACAATAATGAACTCGCTCATCCTTCATCATCATCAGGTAAAAATTATTACAAACACCGTGCTTTACAGATAGACTGATATATGCATGTCCCTGTAGAACCGTTGCAACACTCTCCGCTATTGGATACAGACTCCAATAACATGAAGGAAGATGTCATGGATCAAGCTGCTGCTGCTACAGCACTTCAATTATTAGGTCTGTCACAAGGCGAAGACAAAGATGACGATCCAAAAGACTCCAACGTCATGTTGATTGGCAATTATCCTGGCCTCGCTTCTAGCCTGGAAGACATTGATTTAAATAGTGAAGACATGATGCAAGATTATAAACGTGGAACTTGGACACGAGAGGAAGACGAATTATTATTGTCAGGTATAAAGAGATATGGTTATGGTAGATGGAAAGAAATTGCAACTTCTATTCCGGGAAGAAAGGGCAAACAATTAAAACAAAGATGGGATAATACTTTAGCTTCTAAATACGTTGATCAAGAATGGCTAAGAAATAAAATCCGTAACGATGAAGAAGCTGCCGCTGCTGCTGTCTCTGCCGCTGCTTCAGCTACAATGGAAGTAAACGATAAAGCAAATGACGATAAAGCATTAAAGTTTTTGGAAGCAACTGATTGGAACGATATTGCCTTGAAGATTACTGAAAAGGCAAGAGAAGGAGATCAACACGCGATTGAAGCTCTCTTATCACAAGCCTTGTTAGGCACCGTCTCTCACAACACAACCTCTTCCACAACTTCGCCTCATCATGAAAACGTTGTGATCCATCAAGATAATACCAACCCTAGTTCACCCACCGCAAACGATACAAATGATACACTCGGCCTGAATTTCACTCGCTCACCTATCGATCCCAATAATCCACCCCCTATCAATTTTGCCGACGCTGCTGCTTTAGCCATGTACGCACAACAATTAAACAATAATAACTCGAGTACAAATTCGTCTCAAACTAATTTAGCTACGGCGACATCGCTTGCCAATCATCCTTATTTCCTTACAAACCCCTTTGCATCCAGCTCGAATAATGACAATGCACTCTCTGCCGCTGCTGCAGCTGCAGTAGCTGCAGTAGCACATCAAGCACAACAACAACAACAACAACAAAATGAACAGTCGAATTACTCTACAGTATCATCCCCTTCTTCTACACCCGCTGCGGGACAGAAACGACGTCGATCAGATCCAGCGTTAGCGGACACACAGAGTGCGGCGATGACGATTTATGCATCAGCTACACCTATTACGACGACGATCAATAATCAGACACAGACAGTGTACCCTTGTTTGTTTCCTAATTGTGGGAAAACGTTTGCTAGATTATACAACTTGAAGAGTCATTCTAGAACGCATACAGATGACCGACCGTTTGTGTGTCATGCGTGTACGGCAGCGTTTAGTCGAAATCATGACTTGAAAAGACATTCAAAGATACACGGAGGAGACAAACCGTACCGCTGTGAAGGATGTAAAAAGAGTTTTTCAAGGTAAGAAATAGTTAATTTGGGTTTTGATCTTTTATTGACAGTGACTGTATAGACTGGATGCGTTAAAAAGGCACAAGAGTAATCAGAGAAATAAACAAGGTTGTACAGAAGATTGAAAGGAAGTAAAGAAAAAAAAAACAAAAAAAAAAAGGTGTCAAGTTCATACCATCATCCCATTTAACAACTTGGCTTATCCCCCCCCCCCCCCTCCGCTATTGTAATATTTTCATCATCACCATTTTTTTTTTCTTCTTTCTGTAATATATTTTCGATAAAAAAGGTATTATATTTCAATGATTTAATTTTTATTTTTATGCCAAGTAATGATATGCACGTCTATAAAAGAAGACGTAAGCGTCATGTAAAATAGTCAATAGAGTCATTTTCTTACCTGTCATCCGTGCTTCTTTCCAAATACTCACGATCAATCAATGCCTCAATACGTTTCTTGATCATGACAGGACTAGGCATAAACCTCGAGCTTAACTGTTTCGTCACTTCTGCAATCAACAAGTTATGTTCCATCAATTTTCTATCCTTCATGATACGCACAATTGAGGCTTCAATTTGATGTTTACGTTCTTCATCCACTTTATCCTGTGTGTGCTTTCTCTCACCATCTGATTCTACTTTCGATGCTAACGCTTGGATCTTGATACGCGTCATATTGGATGTAAACTCCTTGTTAAATGAAAACGTATCATTTGTTAAAATATCTCTTCCTTTCGTTGACTTTGTCAAAATCTTGTATTTAGCACACGCTAAAGATTGTAATGTACGCTTTAAATCTTGGTCTGCAATCTGTGTCGTATTCTTGATGTCTTCCCATGACAAGGTGTCTTCTTTATTGAACAATAACAGGATCACCATGGCATATGTGGATACGTTGAGCAAATGCTTGCCATGTTTAAAATGCGCACGGACATCACCGGAGCCCATCTGAGGCTGCCAAGTCAGACGACGACCATTATGGCGATCAAAGTAGAAATGTTCAAATGCTTTACATGCTTGTAAGACAATAGCTGGCATGACACATTTGGGAGAGGCAGATAGATTCATGGGCCAAAAAGTGGAAGTTAAAACAGTGACAGAAACATCCAACGCGGGTATCTCTTGAGCAGGGATGGATTTGTCAAGATAGTCTTTGAAATAGCCATTCATTTCGGTAGATAGCTTCATGTCGTTAAACATACCCTCTAACTTGTTGGTAAATTGATAACCACATTCTCTCTTGTAGTAAATTTATAAGTAAACATGGGGCCCCGTTTGGTTTTGTATTAATTTGTTACCTTTAATTTGGAGAGCATGCCTCGTTCAGCATCATCGGATACACTTCGATTGAATAATAAACGTTTTGCTAAATGTTGTTTATAATAACGCTCGAATACATCCTTATCCTGTAAAAATCTAAACAATGTGATTGTTTTATCCAGAACATCATCCACTTCATCTTCTGATTTCTATAATAACGATTTTTAATATTTTCTTTTTTCACATCTCTCGCTCTTTACTTACACCCTTAAGTCCCTTCTTTAAATTCTCATCAATAAACAAGGAAATGAATTCAGCGGATTTTTGATTGTGATTGATAAACTTTTCAAAGGCTTCATTAAAAGCGGTTTGGAAAGATTTGTCTTTAGCAGCAGCTAAATCTAGAATTTTATCGAATTTCTCTTGCAAGGCTAAAACTTCCAATACCCAACAAATAGCGATATTTCCAGATCCCTTCTCTGCAGTAGTTGATTTTAATTTGATATCGGTGTTGTTGATTTGTCCATTGATTTCTGCACCCATGGCAAGAATATACTGACTAATGTTGCTCTTCATTTCGCTCAGACCAGCTGGTACGCGTGCAAATAAACTGTACATGCGTGATAAATCTAAACATTACGAAAAAAAGAATCAATCACCCATCTTTAGCCTCACCCCCCCCCCGCCTCCCTCCTTTGTTTATATCTTACCTCCATATTTATCAGCAGTTAACATACTTTCTAATCCTGAATTCTTCATCTAAATTTGCCTTGAATCAATCATTCGTTCTATCTCTCATATTTAAAAATACTTACTTCCATTAATGTCTTGATATTGTTGGCAATTAACTGGGTTTCTACAATGGTTCGAATCTTTACTTCGGTTGTCATTGATAGACAGTGAACCGTTCTTTCGTATTCTTCCTCTAATCGTTTTTCCACCTAGTGGTAATGCCGAAAATGAAATAAATAAATCAATCCAAAATTGGGTGTCATACATACTTTTCGCATAAATTCAGGTGCATCATAGGAAGAAACTAATTTCTGACTTTCGATTTGATAAAACGATGTACTAGTATCCAAGTATTCTGCCTCGAAATCTACGGCATAAACCGTGTTTCCTGTCAAAGGGTCGGTGAGTTCCACAAGCATGGCGACTGCCGACTGAATAGCGCTACGGTCAATCACATCACCGTTTCTTTCCAGTTGGATCTGGGTCAACATGGCAGATATCAATTGTTTTTGGATAGGATACTTTTCTGATCGAATGACTTTATCACGGAACAAGTTTAAGCCCATATCATAAACACTTGGTAAATTATACTTTGGTAATCTCTCATTCTAATACACACAATGCTATTTAGTTACTATTGAATATAAAAAAAAAAACTCTCCTATATAAGAAATATTTACCAGATAATATAAAACTTGTAAAATCAGTTCAATGGCAGTTGTAAAATCATCCCAAACACGCTTGATGGTTTGAAGAAATAAAGCACCTGCATCAGCGGTACTACCAGTTTCAGAAGAAGAATTGATAAATGCAGGTACAATACTTGTCTCTGCTGTCGATTCCAAATAGTGAGCAATGACTTTTTCAACGTCGTGATAAAGTCGTTCACCAAATTGTCGAATAGTCAACTTGTAAGCCGTACGGTATAATAACTCGTATGAAAGTTCTCTCGCTTGCTTTTGAAAAATTACCGTAATGGCACTACTGAGAATATCAAACCCTTCATCGTATTCTTGTGTGTTGTCAACCGTCTATTTTTATTAAACAAGTACACGTTAAAGCATTTAACTCCCTCCCCTTTTTTTTTCATCATTATACCATTCGCTTGACAGGTCTAATTTTACCCTTCTTCAACGACATTTTTTTATATATAAAAGTGGGAAAAAATAAAGGGGGCGATAATGCCTGGTATGTCTTTTCGCCCCGTAGTAAAAAAAAAACACATTACTGATACCCGCCCTTTTAAGAGCGGGCCAATCATTAATTACAATTAACTGCAAGACAGCCAATGATAACGCTAAGAATGCTAGGTCTATAAGAAAGCAACAGGATTTTGCATAATTGATGGGATTTACTTACTAGATGTATGCTTTTCCCAAAAAAAAAAAAAAAAAAAAAAAAAAAAAGACTTCCCTCCCTGATTAGCAGTGTAGTATAGACTAAAAGCATAATGTTTACACTTTCAACTGCTGCAAGGAACCATTGGAATTTATTGTTTGTTGTGTGTTATTTGCAATTGTGGAATTACAAGGAACTGTGTGTGGAAGTATGCTTGTAAAAAAAGCTTCGTCATGTGATATTTACGTGTTTTTCTACGCCATGTTCTGTAGTTAGTAATAAAGTATTGCTCAAACATTTATTATACCTATCATAGTAATTTAAGGTTTTTTTCGCTTTTAAAAGGCAATAGTTCTTTACCCTTTTGTTCTCGGTTATATATTTATTAATAGCTATATGTTAAATACCCTGTGTGATTTCAGTTGATGAATCATTCAGACAAATAAGAAGATAAAATAATAGAGACTGTTTATATGTTTTATTAGAAATTAAAGAATTCAAGAATGATTATCTTTTTAAGAGGGGTATTCATAATAAATGTCAAGTCGAGGGGCTTATGGTGATAAGCCGAGTTCAGAGAGAATCAATAACAATGACAAACCTCTGATATAAACATTTATATTACAGTGATTATGAGATATGTATTTATACTATTTATGAGATGTCCTTTTAGAGATAATGAGTGGATCACCACAATGATAGCATGTCATATTACCACATACTCAATCGTCCTAGCATATACTAGTAAAAGTATACCTTAGTATTTTGCTCTACACAACACATCGAATAGCCGAAGATAGAAAAACTCGTAATATAGGACACAGAGAGAGGTTAGACAGCAGTGTACCTGATCGCATTATTACAAGCTGAGTTTGGACCTTGCACTCTCCTGAACGACGACGCTTATTTTATAAATGTTGACGCGTCGAGCTTTTGGTTTTTTTTTTTTCTTTCTTTGTTCATCCAGCACTGTCTTTATACACCTTTCGATCTTTAATTAGAGCACTGAGATATCGCTGGCTGAACCAGTACGTTTAGTTTAATCTCGGGCATTTATTCTTTTGAATCCAGATACGATGGGGGTATATGATATCCCCGTAGCTTCCATGAAATAAAAGGTCATTCAAGTTCAAAGCTATTACTTTTTAATAAAATTCTCTCATAAGTTTTGTATTTTACACAAGTGATTAATAACATTAGATGTGTTTAAAACCAACAGAGACTTTGCGTAATCTGAAGTATTGCAGTAAAAATAGCTTTTCTCAAACACCACATCCCTTCATTATTATACAAGTAGAAGTTAATTCTCCCAATTTTCAGGATATCGAACCTTAATGTACTACCGCCTCTCTTGACCATGTCTCTCTTGTTCTGTACACGGTGCGATCAAAACAATAAAATAAATATGTCTTTTCCTGTGCATAAAAACTATTCTTTTAGAAGGACTACAGCACATCCAGATCAATTAACTCAGCATCTCGTATCGAAAGTATTGTTGTACACCACTGTAATCTGTATAAATCTTTATCATAGATCCTGCGGTGTCTGAATTATTGTGTCGAGGGCGCAGAGATCAACTTTGTGCAGAACATTGCAAAAAAAGACTGAGTTTTAACGACGACGCCAAGAAGAATTATTCGCAAATCATGAGGATGAGTTTGGTTGTATGCATACGAAAAGAAAAGATCATATTGTTTAGATATGCAGGTCTTGGTTTATATAGAAACAAAAAACGGTTTCCATTGATCTACACCAGAGCGTTGATTAGCTATCATTACAAAAATAAAAAAACACCTGTTACAATGGAAGGATAAAATGGAATTGCAAATGTCCTTAATAATAAGATTAAATGTATGTCAGTCCACAAATATACAAGCATCTCAGTGCCCTGGTAAAGATATTACATAGCTTTTTTAGTGGATCTGGATTTCAAAAAGGCTGTCACGGAACTTCATGTGAATATCACTTCATCAGAACACCTAATTTTTTTTTTCATCTTGCTTTCTCCTTTATATCCCTTCTCTTTTTCAATTTACCAAATGGTTCTTACTCATTCAGGCGTTGACCACTTTAACCGTTACTTGAACACAACAGTAGGTCGTGAGAAGCTTTGCCGTCTTGTACAATACTTTGCTCGTTTCTATGCCTTCTATTTATTCCGTAGCGGTGCACCTAAGGACACTATTCAACGTTGGGTCGACCTGAAGACTCATCTTGGTAACGGTCGTAAGTTCTTCCGTCTTTTAAAACCTGTTGAGTTTGCTCAAACTGGTGTTAAGAGTTTGACTATTCGAGATGAGGTCTTGCGTTATACCTCGGTTGCTAAACAAATAGGTATGGCCTTCTATTACCTTTCCGAGGTCTTTGTTTTAGTAAGTAATCTATCGTTTTTTTTTTTTTTTTCAAAACACTTCACTGATTCACATCTGCTCTATCTTAGACAAACTCCATCAACTTTTACAAGTCTCCTAATATCAAGAAGATTACCGAATTTGGTCAAAAATGTTGGTTTGCTGCTATTGCTGCATCTTTGGTTTCAGGTCTGTACAAGTTCAAACAAATCAGTGTTCGTGAGCACATGCTTGAAAAGTCTCGTAAAGCCCTTGTAAACACGGAGGAAAAATCAGAAGCTCAAATTGCCGAATTAAAGGCCCAAGAAAAGGCATTAGCAAAGTAAGTTTTTGGGGGGCTACTGGATCAAAAAAAAAAAAAGGGCAAAACTTCTCACCAACAATGATTTCAATTGTTTAGAGATAAATATAACACCAGATATGCTTTCATCCAAGATGCTGTAGATATTATCATTCCTTCTACTGGTTTAGGTTACTTGAAGGCTGATGAAGGAATCGTTGGTTTAGCTGGGTAAATATATAAACTATCTACAAAAAACAAGGTTTTTATTAACTCTCTATTTCTAGTATCACTACATCTTTATTAGCTATGATCACTCAATGGAACAAGTTGGCATAGGTTTTTCTTTTTTTTTTTTTGATTCTATGATTAAACCATATAATATATTATAACCCATGTAAAATTTTCATATTTGGATATTCTAATTTGTTACTTGTATTATGATGTAGGTTCAACAGGGGACATATAACCTGTGAGTGGGTGTAGTGTGCCACTTACGAGGTAAGAGGTATATACCCTAATCTCTATTTATAAAAACGGGGTTACTGTTTATGGATGGGACAAAGATAATGATGCGTCCTTTTTAAAGAAGGTTGTCATGGATAGTTTTGAATCCAGAACCATTGAACAGGTTTTAATGTTGAGTGTATATTACAGAGCTATAGTATGCTTAGCACTATACTAAAGAGGCATGTATTATGTAATATTGAGCCATAGTAATTGCTAGAGAAAAAAAAAATCAACAAAGACAACTGAACCACTCAGAGGGATACTCGCGAACTTTCTTCCTACCCTTACACTCTTGACGAATACCTATTTTCAGAAATTCCCTTATTGCATTTTTCATTTTTTGTTTATGCAAAACGGGTTATACAAACCAAAATGACTTTGTCGATAAGATATCTTTCATAACTCACTGCCCTGACACACATTTTGTAACATGCCACGTTATGCGCATGGATTCACTGAGAATCTAATGAAGGGTTTCAAGGGAATTACACACGTTCAGAAAACGTGCTGAAAAAAAAACGCCAAGGTTAATCTCAATAAACAACAAAAAGTCAATAAGAAAAAAGAATAAGTATGGTTTTATTACAGTTTGTTATGGTATAGCATAGTAATATTTTTTTTAATCAAGCTTGTATTCCTTATTTTCACCAATTTTGAGAAACTTTCTTTCAGGACTCTTATGGGTTTGAAGCACCTCTTCCATTTCAGCACCTAGTTTCTTGGCTCTATCAGCAGGGCTCATACTATGTTGCCAATTCTTCTTGGTATGGTTGGATTCAATAAATGCATTCTTGTCTGCAACAGGAGGTTTTTGACGAGGGCTTATGTTACTGTCAGATGAACCATATTCGGAAGGTGTAGAGGAAATTGAAGAGACACCATCTCGATTTTCCAAATGTTCGGCTTTAATCAAAAGGCTGGTCTCATTGTTACCAGAAATAGGATGGCTTGTGGATGTCGTGTTAGAGGACTGATGTCCACCAGGTAAATGGGGGTCTTCTGTGGGAGACATGTTGGATAAGTGGTTTTCAGGAATATGGCGGTCGATTGGGGACATATTTGAATATTGGTATCCAGGAATATGATGATCTGTAGATGACGTGATAGGGTGTCTTGTTGGTCTTGCTTTCTGTGTGGATTCATCACTTTCAACTTGATAAAGATCATGAGAAGGGCAAGTTCTTACTGTACTATTACCGATGAACTGGCCAGATCCAGGAGACATGCTGCTACTTGAATGATGCTTATTGTCATGAGTATGGAGATCATCCATGCCATATGCAAAGGGAGAGTCTGTTTGTTGATGAGTAGCACGGTTAATATCATCCACAGTAGCACCAGCTAAATTTCCTGGATCACCGTGGTGTGCATTAGAGTGAATAGGTTGGCTTTCTAGATCATGATGGCGATGGTGACCTGAGCTTCCATGGTTATCAGTCATAGAATGGCCATTTAAATCGTGTCGTTGGTTATAGCCCCCCGAACCATTGCTTTGGCTGTTCACGTTGTTGTATTGGTTGTCCATATTAGATATTGATTATATAGAAAGATAGATAAAATAGAGCGTTTATATCTGGTAGTATTTATACAAGACATATAATTCTATCGTCATTCTGACATTAGAGCCTTCCCGAATACACATTAACTTGCATTTCATGCAATGACGTAGTGAGGGTTTGAAAAAAACCTGACGCCATGATTGCCCGCAATGTGTATTTAAAGTTACACGAGCTAGACTTTATTGACAGAAAACTTGGATTCATTTAAAACGAAGTAGGTTGCCATGATGTAGAGAATTACCACTTTTTAAATCCTAAATAAGTTGGATTTTCAATTGCTACGTAAACATGGTACTATCGAAAATGCCAAAATTTAAAACTCTTGCACTCTTGTCAGTACCACAGTGAACTGATGTAATATTTTGCTTTCGTTTTGTTAAATTATGAGAGATAAAAAATCGCTTTCCGTGAAAAATTGTTACTATACACAACGAATGTTCTTAGTCATAATAAATCTAATAACTTATACCGTTAAATTTAATTTGACAGTTTGTAGTGAGATACCTTTTCAGCCCATTCACCGTGTGAGTTTATTATTCGTCGTTACTGCTATGGACATGTTGGTAAGCCAATTCAGGGTCCATACTAATTACTTAATAATAGTGAAAGTCGGTGTGAAAGTTTCAAAGAAAAATGGCTAGATATATGAATGTAACTAGTATATATAAATGGGTGATATATTCGTGAAGTGTTAAAGAGACTAAGATTTTTCCTTTGGCTGTACTTTACAAAACGATTGCTAGGTAGTCAGTCTCTACGTAGGGCCTGTTTTGTGGTACAAGTATAGATCTAGTAATAAAAAATGTAAACCAATTTATGAGATACCAAACGTGCTTTCATAGTGAAACAATTATCCATACAATTCGATAGAAATTAAAAGAACATGGCCCGAGTGCGTCGGACAATGACAATCTCTGACCTGAGTTACACATACACCCTAAAAAGTCTCAAGTGACATCATGATGGAGTCAACTTTATTTATCTGGGAATCTCCCCAATTCGATTGCTGATAAGGGCAGTACAGGAAATCACCACCGAAAAAGTGTAATATGACACCGATCATTTGTTATCACAACTGAATAAAACAGAAAAGAATATATAAACAGGTGAAATAATATTTTCAAAAAGAAAAAGAAAGCAAAGAGTGACAGTTTTTTCTTATCTTGATGAAATCAAAAAGTAGTGATACATCTTATTCGAAAGAATGACAAGTCTTTTACGAAGACATCCAGACAAGAAAAATGTGCTATAGATCAAGTTGTGAACAGGTTAGGATTCAATGTTGATCTTTGTATGTATCTTTTTAATGGCAAGTATTTTGGTCACATGAACTATTTCCTGGCTTTGTTTTTATTATTTCTGCTTCTCTTGTAGCCATCTTTAAAACGGTATTAATCTGTAAATGACAAAAAAAATAATACACAGTTATCAATGGAAGATCAATATTTAGCAAACATTAACGGGTAACCAAACAAGCTAATGCCAGAATTTTCCGAGAATTACGGCAGAGTGATGAGTTCCTAAAATGGCTTCATGCGACTATTTCTAAGCCCGCGTTTTAATTTTATTATATAATTACGCTTTTTTCCATACTTTTTTTCTCTTTTCCTTTATTATCATATATAAAAAAATATATTACAATGTCACCATTAACTGCAGAAAAGGTCGCCGACTACTTACCATTGGCAGGAAGAATGCCTAAAATTTCAGGCCGTATTATTAACGTGACTCATCAAATCCCGTACCATATTTCAAGATCATCCAATAGTGTATCCACAGTTGTTAGCGATGACCCTACCAAATCATTGCCTCGTCCCCCTACCGAAGATGAAGATGTAAACGCTGCCCCAATTTCTAAAGTGAGTCGTCACCATCATCGCCGTGGTACCTTGCGTGCACAATTCCGTGCCGCCGAGTGGATGATTGTACAAAATAGAGGTCACGGTGCTCTCAATGCCGGTTTGCAAAGCTTAAATGAAGAGTATCAAACGTTACATATTGGATGGACAGGTCCTATCAAGGATGAATCCAACAAGGTGGTTGTGCCAAGCGAAGATTTAACTGAGGAAGAGAAGACCAAATTATCAGGTCTCTTGATGGAAACTGGTCATATTATACCCATCTTTTTAGATAGCAAATCTCGTGGTCATTACGAAGGGTATTGTAAAGAAGGTAAAACTGTTTCAAAACGCGTTTTTTTTGTGTGTGTGTGTGTCTGGGTAAACTAAACAGGTTGATTTAGTCCTTTGGCCTTTGTTCCATTATTTGGTCTGGACAAATGATAATGACGGAAGATCCGAAAAACAACACTGGGAGGATTACGTCGCTGTGAATCATCAATTTGCCGAGGTTATTGCTGCACAATATCGTCCTGGAGATTTAAGTAAGTACAATGCTCGGCAGGGTAAAGCTTATAAAAATACTAACCTCCGTTTTTTTTTTTTTTAGTCTTTATTAATGACTACCATCTGTTGTTGGTTCCCGAAATGTTGAGAGAGTTGATCCCCGATGCTCCTATCGGGCTCTTCATCCATGCTACTTTTCCTAGTTCTGAGATTTTCCGCTGTTTGTCAAGTAAGTTGACATGACTGAATTATTACGTATGATAGCTGATATTTTTAATAGACCGCAAAGAAATCCTTCGTGGTTTATTGGGCGCCAATTTAGTGGGTTTCCAGGTAAGAAAAAAGAGAAATTCAACAAATCAAAAGAGACTAATTTTTTTATAGACATATTCCTATGCTAGACATTTCATCGGTGCCTGTACTCGTGTACTTGGTTGCGAATCTACACAAACAGGTGTTAATGTCAATGGTCATATTGTTTCTGTCGGCACATTCCCCATCGGTATTGATGCTAACCGAGTCGATCAATTCCGACAGGAGCCTACTGTTGGACCAAAGATGAAGGCCATCCGTGCCATGTATGCTGGTAAGAAGATCATTATTGGCCGAGACAAGTTGGATTCTACTAAGGGTGTTCTCCAAAAGTTGCACGCGTTTGAAAAGTTTCTGAACGATTATCCTGAATGGCGTAAACAAGTGGTGTTGGTACAAGTAACAACTCCTACTTATGGTGATAATTCTAAATTAGAAACCAAGGTATCTGAACTTGTTAGCCATATCAACGGTCTCTACGGCTCTCTTGAATTCACTCCTGTGCATCATTACTACCAAGATATCGATCGTGATGAATACTATGCTCTTTTGTCTGTTGCTGATGTCGGTTTGATTACTAGTTTAAGAGATGGTATGAACACAACTTCTTTGGAATACATTATTTGTCAGAAGGAATCTCATGGTCCTCTTATTTTATCCGAGTTCACTGGTACTGCTGGCTCTTTAAGCGCTGCAATGATTGTCAATCCATTTGATTATGCTGGTGTTGCAAAGGCCTTGAATGAAGCCTTGTTGATGGGACCCGAAGATAAACTAACTCGCCATACTCAACTTTTCAACTATGTTAAAGAGCATTCCGCTGCTTATTGGGCTAAATCATTTGTCAAACAACTTGTCGAAAGTACCAGGAACTTCTCCCTTCAATCTCAATCTACTCCTGCATTGAACCCTGATCAACTTATTGGTAGTTACAAACATGCTAAGAAGCGACTCATGTTTTTTGATTACGATGGTACTTTGGCACCTATTGTTTCCGTTCCTACTGATGCTAAGCCTTCCCCTGAGATGATTAATCACCTTCAAGAACTTTGTAATGATCCCCGTAATAATGTCTGGGTTGTCTCTGGTCGTGATCAAGCATGTTTGGAAGAATGGTTAGGTCAAGTCAAGAACCTTGGCTTGAGTGCTGAGCATGGTTGTTTCATCAAGCCATCTAACTCTACTCAATGGATAAATGTGTTGGAAGATGTTGATATGTCATGGAAGAAGGATGTGATTGAAATCTTTGATTATTATACTGAGCGTACTGAAGGTAGTTTTGTTGAACACAAGAAGTCATCTATTACATGGCATTATCGTATGGCTGATGAAGAATACGGTATGTTCCAAGCCAAGGAATGTCAAAATCATTTAGAAAGTTCAGTTGTCTCCAAGATGCCAGTTGAGATTTTGGTTGGTAAGAAGAACTTGGAGGTTCGACCCAAGATGATTAACAAGGGAGAGATTGTCAACCGTATCATGATCCAATCCCCTGATGCAGACTTTATTGTGTGTGCTGGCGATGACAAGACTGATGAAGATATGTTCCGTACACTTTCTGCTGCTTACTTTACTCGATTCCAAGACCAATTAAACACTGGTAATACCGAAAAGACTTGGAATGATATCAAGTCATCCCTTTATTCTATCACAGTTGGTCCTGCTATGAAAAAAAGTATGGCCAACTGGCAAGTTGAATCGCCTTTCGATGTCATTGATCTTTTGGCCAAGATGACTCAAGCTGACAAGCAATAGAGAAGCCCTGGAGGTTTTTACAACAATATACACACTTACAAACATGTTTTTTTTTATTTACATAATAAATATTTTTTCGTCCAACCTTTTTTTTTTTTTATTGATCCTCTTCGATATCCTCGTATTTATGTCCATTGGTGGGAGCTTCGAAAACGGATTCCAAATGAGCAAGAGCTGCTTGTTGCATTTCGTTTAATTCCATTTCGTCACTAGGATCCGCGTAATATTCCTCCTCGCCATATGCCTCTTGTTCAGCCATGAACTCCTCATCGGGGTGAAGAGCTGCACACTCTGACATGGCCATATAAATACCTTCCACTAAAAACAGATAAAATAGGGTTTAGAAACAATTGGTGTTTTGAAGATATCAATATTGCTTACAGGCACCACCATCTTTGGGAATCAAACGAAGCTCTGTGACAGTTTCCTCTAATTCTTGTTCGTCTTCTGGTAATTGTTGGTTAGGGAAGAATAATCCAGCATCCAATTGACAATAAATGTTGGGTTGTCCGTCTTGTCTTGAAATAGCGTGAATGATAATATCGGGATACTGAACAGCGATACCTGACTTTGCAGATTCTGAGTAAAAGTAAACTTGACTAAAGTCATTATGAGTAAAAGTGTAAAAAGAAAATGAAGCCACACTTACTCTTCACAGACAGATAAATCACCAAAGATAGGACCTTCATGACCAGCCAAAGGAGGAGAAATCAAGAGAGCGGTATCCTTTTGAACATGGCGAGGTTTCAAAGAAGACAAGTTAGGTGCTTCATGGAGAAGTGTTACAGTCATTGTACTTTTTAATAAATGAATGAGATCTAAAAGGAGAAAAAGTTTTCGATTGTTTGTCTCATTATAAAATAAGGGTAAACACCTACGCGCACTACTTTAAGCATTTACCTGATACCTCAGGGACTTTTCCAAGCCAACTCCATTCAATAGTCAAATGCATGACGGATTTTAGAAACTCCAGTTAAATATACTCTATATTTATTATTTACAAGTGCTTTTTTTTTGTGATTTAATAGTTTATAATTGGACGAAAAAAGAGAAAAAAAAGTGTGTAGTGAATTAAAATGAGGATGTGAGAGCAAAAAAGGGTTTGGAATACAAAAATTTGACAAGGGAGATATAATGGAAGGATTTAAAACTTGTTAGCACCCTTCTTTCCCTTCATCTTTCTTTCCTTGAGCTTTCTAGCATGTCTGTTACTACGAGGACCACTGGTAGAGACCTTCTTGGGCTCTTCCTCGGTCATGGCATCCGTAGTGGTGGTAGTAGTAGTAGTAGTAGCAGCTTCCTCCTTATCATCCATGAAGTCTCCAACACTGGGCTTCTTGGCAGCCTCAGCTTGTGCTTCTGCTAAACGTGCAAGACGAGCATCCTCGACAGGCTTGAAAATAGTCTCTCTCTTGATAGCTAAATTGTCATTTTATTAGAATATGGCTCTACCTTTGTTACCATGTTGTCTTAGTTACCTCTGGTTCTCTTTTTTGCTTGAGATCTTAAACTTTTAGCCATTTTATGTAGATTGATTAGATGTTAATAAAGGATTCTGAAAAAAAGCCTGTAATTTTTTTTATAAGCTACAAAAAAAAATCGGAACAGCAGCCACAAAGCAGTCCTTTAAAGGAAGCTCTGGATTTCAATCAACGATAGGACGTCTCGGTTGAATATTCTCCCTTGCATTGTCAAAATATACCACACAGATTAGCCAAGGCCTTAATAGGGCTTTCTGGAACGATTCAATGTTGTTTTATCAAGACCTATTCGACCGTAAAATACCAAAATAATAACAAAATGATCGGGTAAAACGCATCATCTTGAAGAATTAGGCTTACATAACCTAGAACATCAGTTCTATCCACGGTTGGAAGCAGCTTCACATACAATAAAGTGGCAATGGTGGTGAAAACTGTTATTAGCTTTCTTTTTTTATTATTTTTAATTTTCGAGGGAAGCGATATATTTTCGTTGCTGATGTTTGTTTCATTCTTGCTTTTCGAAGAAGACTGATCAGATCGGTTAGCATATAAACAATGCACCGCCTAATATTGATATCGCGGGCGTAATTTCATCATATCATTATGCATCAGGCACAGCACAGTATTATAATATGACGCCAAATAGATGATGTATTCAATTGACTATAGGCAAGTCTTGAGCAAAGATGATATTTTTTATATATAAAGGGGACTGTGTAATGAGTACGCGCACATATGCCAAACCGGGTTGCTATAGCAATGTTTGAATAAGGAGAATAGGATTAATGTAGGGTATGGTGGTATATGATGCAATTTATTCTATTGCATGCTCCTCTAGCTGTTCTGGCAAAAGAAGCTTATTTATAAATCCATTTCTAGAAAGGCGTTGTTAGCTTATTTTTTTTCACTTAATCAATATCTAGGCTTGCTCACCTATTCTTAAAGTTGAAGATTGCTTCTTTGAAGCTCTCTGTGCTTCTAATAGGCTGTAATATATCACTTGCTTGACTACTGTAGAAAGTAAGTGTTAGTTCCACGGGTTGTGATGTGCAGGCAGTTATTAACTTACGTTGCAGAAACACCTTCAATCGTCAAATTTAAAAGGCTTGCGTCCTCTTCAAATTGATCACTGAGCTGGCTCTGTTCAAGGACACAGTCAGTGACTTGAAAATGGGGGCTGTAGCTATCCACGCTTACGAGTTGAGAGGCGGTTGAGTCGAGGTCGACTAAAATCAATTCGTCTTTTGGTACATCGGGAAAGGGATCCCCTTCAAAGACATAATGAATGATGGGATGCTTGTATGTTTTGTGTATTTGGTCATGAATGACTACGAACTGTGGTATGTCGAGTTGTTGAGTAGAGCTCATTTTTCTTAAAGAAGGTGCAAACCCGACTGGCTATTACGTCGGTTTGGTCATTCACGAAACTAACTTGTTTTGTAAGATCTGATTGGGTATTATACACTATTTGAATAGCGCCAATCTATGTATTTATATGGGGAGGGGCATGTGAGAAACCCATTTTTTAATACAGCTTTTTTTTTATACTTATTAATCTCAACATGTTTCGCTACCAACGCAGCTTATTTGCCTTGACGACTAAAAAGGCCTCGTTCGTTCGGTTCAATTCATCTTCAATTGGAAATAAAGTGCATTTAAACAATTCGACAACAACAACGGCAGCTACTGCGGCATCGGTAGATAAAGAAGTTGTAACAACAAAGCAAGCTGAGCCGGTTGACTTGGAACATAAAAAGATTGCATTTGTGCCAGTTATCAATATTCCAGAGACAGAGTTTGCACATAATGCATTCTTTTCGCTTTACAGGCCTTTATTGGGTCTTTCTGACGAGAATGAAACACCCTTCTTTTCTCAAAAGACACTACAGTCACAAAAGGAAAGGGATCAAGAAAAACGTAAGTTTTTTAGTCATGGGGATTTCTGATCACGGGGGAGATAATTAACAGTCTAAGATAGTGGATGTGATGTTGGCAATGTATATGGGTAATTGTAGCCCGTTTGTCGAACCCTCACAACTGCCCCCTCAAACACAAGGAGAGGGATGGAAAGATGGGTTTTCAGAAGCTTATGACGATGCAGAAAAAGATGCTAGTAAAGAAACAAGGGAATTTACAGTAGCCGAAGAATTTGAAGACTACCAAGATTTTTTTGGGCAGGAAGAGGACACAAGTACACAGAGTCAGCCATTACCAATGTTTCATATGCCCGAAAGCACGGACGTATTAGACTATTTATCTTCGATTGAGTCCAACATGAAGGTAGAAAATGCTAAATTAGACGCACAAGAAGACATGAAGGCTTTACGGTTAAAAAAGCTCCAGATACTCCAAACTGTAAGTCAACCTAATGGGAAGAAGCCTAGATTTTATGCAAATAATAGAAATATTCATCAAAGACTTCGACGCTATCAACAGAAATGGAATTTAAAGTAAACACATCACATCTTTCATATAAATAAAAATCACGGAGAGTTAATTTAAAGCATGAATTCGTCGTTTTACCTCACATGATTTTTATTCTCATGAATTTAACAGAAAAAATAAAATAAAAAACGCACCTTTTTTTTTTCTTTTTTCTTTATTATTCTACTCTTTTTTTTTTCCGTCAATAAAAATGCCATTGGTTTCATATAATATATTTGATCAGGGTTCAACACAACAATTTGAAAGTGAACAACACATGTTTGACACACGTTTATCAGTGCACCTGCCTTTAGTATCTGCTCATGAGCATGTGTCTCGTAAGGGCGATTTGCAAGTGGATAGCAGCCGGCAGGAATTGGACAGCATCTCCAAGATTCCCCTGAATATTGGTGGTTTGGATGATATTTTATTTGTCTCGACGTTAACGCGTGTTCAATTATCAACAAATAAACCGATGACCTCTTCTGAAATGAAACGACAGTACAACATGTCATCAGGACCTATTTATTATGTGTCCCAACCTGAAACGCACCATTATTATAGCAGCAGTAGTAGTAGCAGCAGCAGCAGCAGTGAAAGGAAAATGTCAATTCAGTCTGATGTGGCCACTTCAACGGAACTGATCCGACGCTTTAGTTCTGGGAGCACAACAAGCACGGTAGCAACCAGTATTTCATCCGCCGCTTCTTTGCCTCCACTTGGCGACGACGCACAGACTACTGGTGATAAAATGAAATTAACAAATGAACTGACGATTCATCATGATGAACAAGAATCAAGCAACATTCCAAATCAACAACAACAACTGTTGGGTCATGACCCTGGTCATGCTTGTGACACAATGCACAGCCCCTATACGTTACAGCATAATAATAATAAATCAAAAGGGGAAATTGATGAAGCACATCTCCACTGTGCTGCAGCTCCCGTTTGGGCTGACCCGCTTAAAATAAAAGAAAACCCCACAAGATATGAAGAAGCCAAGACTTATATGCGCGAAAACAAGATCCCTTTTACTAGCTCTTTACCCTTGGTCAAGCCATGTACCTTTTACTTTAGTGATACCAACATTAAACAACAATGTTACATCTCTGCTGTCAATAGTGTATTTCAATGTGATACTGTTTGGCAATTTTCTTCTCGTTGGCGTCAATACAAACAAACTTGCTCTAAGAAGCCGTCTCAATTGTTACCAAATCAGAATTTATTTTGTTTTATTAACGGGGTGGAACCCATGTGGGAAGACAAGGTGAACGAAGCGGGTGGCAGATTAACAATAACAATTCAAAACAATGGTAAACATTTGGATGATGTGTTTGAATGGATTCTCTGCTTATTGATTGGTGGAGGCATATATGACCATGGTGTAGTAGGCATCGTCATGTCAAAAAGAAACAGAGGTGATCGTATAGAATTATGGCTGGATGAATCAAATTCCACTGCTCAAACTATATCTCTATTCAAGTAAGTTTATTTTATTCCAACACGCATTATTACCACATGTATTAACATTTTTCTTTAATTTATTAAGAGGCCATCTTTGTACTGTATTACCTAGCACTTGCCACAATGAAATTAATGCAAGTCGATATAAAAAGCATTTTTAACAAAAATATACCTTATTGTGTAAATACCAGCATATTCAACATAGTTAAAAATAAATTTCTTTCTTCGTGTGTATATATAAAGAAAATCATCTCCTTAAAAAACTAAAACCTACAAAATAAAAATATTCATCCTTCTTTCATTATTGTTCTTTCGTACTTTCTTTCCTAAATGTCTAAAACTAAAGTATATGCTACTAGTATCACTGAAAGCATCAAAAGTACAAATTCAACTTGCCCATTACCGCAACCTCCTCCCTGTGCCAAACCAACGAACCAACTATCTCGCGATGTAGCTGCTCTCTATGAACTATTTTCTACGGTCCCAACAACGAAACATTATAATGATGAAGGTGTATTGTGTTACTGCTGTGACAGAGAAATTGTAAAGAGACGTAATGATAGTCTGACGACCATTGATAGTGAGGACGACCGCAAACGAAAATTAGGTGATATGACATCTGTTAATAAAATAACCTCCGCCTTGTATTATGGTTCAAAGCAAGTTAGAAAATACATGAAGAAAGTCATGACGCGTGAATGCTGGTCCGACATCCTCAAAGAAGGATTCCCTTGCCCACATAAAGCATCATGGTCTAAAAGCTCCAGTAGTAAGCGTTCTAGTTGTAGCAGTGACCAACTTCATAATTTCTGTACATTATGTGATACAGATCAAACGCAGCACACATTGCGTCTGACACTTACCCCCTCAAACTGCCGTGCTCAAGACAAAGAAATCTACGGAGAATATCATGACTTACAAACTAAAAATAAGAAGGTTAAGAAAAGAAAGTTAATTTACTTTTGATTTTTTTTTCTAAAGCATATACCTTTTAATAAACTATACATTCTTTAATTTACATAATCGTACTAGTAATTTTTTTATTTGATTTATACATTGTTTTAAAAATATTTTTTTGTTACATGAAAGGGTTTGTGTGTATGGGGGATATTATTTATTTCTTGGTATCATTCACTGTGAGTGACTCGACCTTTGCTTCTGTTGAAACAACGGGCTCGGCTTTCTTAGCAGCGACAGCAGGTTCGACCTTTTTCTCAGCGACAGGATCGACATTCTTTTTTGCGACAACAGGCTCAACCTTCTTCTCGGCGACAGGCTCTGCTTTCTTTTCAGCAACAACAGGCTCGACCTTCTTCTCAGCAACAACAGGCTCGACCTTTTTCTCAGCAACAACAACAGGCTTGGGGGCAGCAGCGATAACAGGAGCTTCTTTCTTAACAGCAACAGGTTCTTCCTTCTTAACCTCCTTTGTATCCTTCTTAACCTCAGCAACCTTTGCTTCCTTCTTTACCTCGGAAACCTTTGGCTCCTCCTTTACTTCACGAGTAACGAGCTCTTTCTTCGTAACGTGGGCAAGCTTTGCGTCCTCCTCCTTCAACTCATCAACGGTGAGGTTCTTTTGTTCTGAAAGAGCAATCTTCAAGTAGATGGCGCGACCTTCCAAGATAACGTCTTTAACAGAGTCCAAAGCCTTGATTTGATCGTCTTCGTTTACAAACTCGACGAAACCATAACCCTTGGATCTTCCGTTCTTCATACGAGCAACGTGAGCAGAGACCAACTTGTAAGCACTAAAGATGGTGTTCAAGTCCTCATCGGTGGTGGCATAAGGCAAGTTTGCGACGAAAAGAGTAGTCTTTGAGGGTTCAGTGATACGAGTGGCCTTCTCAGTTTTCTTGTTTTGACGCTTCTTGTTCTTCTTGTTACGCTTACGACGAGCAGCAGTAGTTTCACCTTCACTTTCGGATGTAGTAGAGGGGGTGATAACTTCTCTTGTCTTCTTACTCTTTTTGACAGGTACTTCCGTCTTGACCTCGACGACAATAGCATCATCACTATCGTTCTAAAAATAATTTTTTATATTAAGACCCCACCGGCGATTAGAAAATGTGCGTGGCACTTACATTGGACTTGTTACGAGAGGCACGCTTTGACTTACGTGTTTTACGCACTTCACCTTCAGCCTTTGGGCGTGCTACTTCAACGTTGATTTCACGGCCATCTAATGATTGCTTGTTTAAATCTTGAGAGGCCTTTTGGGCTTCCTTTTCGGTTTCAAATTTAATGAAACCGTAGCCAAGGGACCGTGTTCCTCTGGTGATGATTGTGGTTTCTAAGCTACAGGGCTTGTTAGATACAGGGATTACAATACATCACGTTCCTTCTAGTCACTTACACTTTACCAGAACCCTCTGCAAATGCAGTCAAGGTGTCCTTTGATGTCTTGAAAGACAAGTTACCGACAAAGACCTGAACAAGATGATGAGTATTTTTCACATGAGTTTCTATGTTACGCTTTACCTTATGTTCTAAAGGCTTTTCAGCAATGACAGTAGTAGTAACAGCAGTGGACATTTTTATATGTTATTTTTTTATCTAAAAAATAGAGAAAAAGGAGGGAAAATAAAAAGACATAAAAAAATAGCACGGGTTAAATACAAATATAACCGCAGCTTTTTTTATGCTTTCCCCTTTTGAACCAATAGCATTAAATGTCAAATAGTTAAAATTGCCACATGACGTGTTTATATAACGTTGTGACATGATATTTTATGAGAAAAAAAAAGAACGTGGTTTTGAGCTTCGGCTTTCAACATTCTTGCTTTTCGCTGTATCCAAAACACGTTTGCACCCTTTTAACAATGCCATGGATCTTTTTTCTCGGATGGCTGCAATCAACCTTATGATGCCGTATTGCCTCTTTTTGAAGTCCAGACAAAACCTTTTCGGACCAATGAAAGTGCATTTTCTCTCTGATGACACAGAGGCAAGCTTTGTGATGCGTGCACACTTCCACTTTTTTTAGATGCTCGATTCAAGGGGGTTTGTTTTCTTATGAAAAAGGATTTATGAAAACCTTGCTTTGTTACGCCTGTCACGTCATTTACGAAATTAAAAACTGTCAATGAATTTTTACATGTACTAAAATATACTGTAAATAAAAGACAACCTTCTATCATGCAGAAAGCACATACCCTAAATAATGAGCTGACAGTTTAAACCGTTTTTCCCCGCTGTATCCCTTCATACAACAGGCAAAGCATGAAAGATGATACATTCCCCATCCACGTAGATGCCAAATTCCATTATCAACCAGCTAAACCCTGCTATAAATAAAAAGCTGTCTGTCGTCATAACTAGAATATTCATGCTTTACCATGAGTAACACAGTCTAATATTGTGGCGAGTAGTTGCTTTAACATTTATGGGTTCTTAATGCGTGCTACATTCTTCCTAGCTTTCTCATCAACCCAGTCTCCGACTCGTTCCATATGGCATCAAAAAGCTCACCTTCTACCAACAAGATGTGATTAGAGGTGGCTTACGTCATTAACAGAGGCTTTAAAGATGTATCTCATCAATTCCAAATTAAACAAAGTGACCCTTTCAAGCATAACCGTGTCTTAACAAAGTTGTTTATCTGCTGGGTAGTACGAGTGTAATCAGTATTCACAGCAGTTGCCTATCGTTTACACAATGATCCATTCTGGTCCATCGCTCCAGCTTTGTAAACATCCAAGGTATAATACTGTACAAGTGTTTATTTAAAAAAAGAGAGTCTACAAAAAAAAAGCGGTTTACTGTTCTACCATTTCTTCTTCAGCTAAACGCAAACATTAGTAAGGTAAAAAAATAATAATAATCGTGATCTACTTACAACTTGCTGAACACACGATTTGAAAGCTGTAAATTCTTTTTGACACATGTCCTTTCGAACATCTTTGTAACTTGAAGCAATGCATTTTCCATAGGCAGTAGCTTGAGCGGGACATGATGCTACTCCTTTGGCTAAGACAGTGACTCCTTTCGTCTGTTTCATTTGTTTTGTTTTTTGGCGTAATGTAAAGGGCAGTTGGATGATCTTTTATTTTGACCCCAGCGACATAGTCTAACGAGAAAAATCAGTCACTGAACCTGGAAATCCGACGAGTAACTCCCTTTTTGTCTCTCATTGATTTAGTTTATCAACCACTCGTCTGAAGGGAGGGGGTTAAACAATGACATTCCATCATGTGAAACGAATGAGCCCAATCGACCTAATATCTTACGTTTTTATCAGTTGTTATTCTGTGCGATTATGGTCTGGCGGATAAACAATAGGGCTCAATCAAGCCGTTGCGAGCTGTAAAGTTTAAGGTTAGACTTGCGCGTTCGGATTTTTCTTGCTACCTGAGGATGATATTGGAATACAAGGCATCATTCTAGAACACGCAAATTATTAAAGAAATTAAGATAGGAGACAAATAAACAGCCCTCTGCAATATCCATTTTATTAATTTGAATGTTTGTCCTGAAGTAAAGGCGCTATTATTATGAAGAAACGTACAGACCTTTATAGCAACGTACGGGTTTAACAAGCTGATCTTTAAGTTTTTGACATCGTATGACGGTTTGCGAGTTAAATGGCATGATTCATTATATACGGTGTGGTAAAAAAACTGCTAGATATACATATCTCCACTCATTAAACTATATGATATTAAAAGATCGAATCCGAAAGATCGCATCGATTTCTATACGTTGTCCTCATGACTTTACACTCATTTAGTCGGTGTCGTCAGTGAATCTGAAAAACTATATTACCATCCAAACAATACACTGATAGATTTGGATGAAATGAACGGAACTCGATCCATCACACCTTAAGCTACCCAAATCTTACATTTACACCTTTCTCTTATTTAACAACTTCTACAGGCAATTATTTGCTCAACCATCCCACCGCATCAACCAGCAATTTCCTTTTTACATTAGTTAATGGTAAGGCAAAAGTATCCAAAAGTTTCAATCCGTTATTCAATACAAAAGCCGTTTAGCAAAATCAACGAAAGGTGCTGTTTTTAAAGGGAGCTATTTATTAGAATCTACTGCTTACTATTACGACGAGATCCAATAATTCTTTTGATACATCAGCACAATCAGCGGTAATGACACACCCTCTGCATTTCTTTCGTACTGGGGTTTATCTCAACCAAACCTGGTAAAGTTAATTTAGGAAACGAAACGATAGAAATATGTCGAGGCTACAAAGATATTGAGGTTCATTCAATCCTACCAGTTCACAGAGTTCACATTAGCTTGAAACATTTAAAGCAAAGTAATCTAAGAATCTACGATGACTGTTCCTCAAAGACAAAAAAAAAAAAATGTGTGTTTACAAGCTGATATTTTTATTTGTCATGCATTCGGGGATTTTGCCTAATCGGGGGCTTGTGAAAGATACTTACCCTTCACCTTCGCGTCTTTTCGTCTGCTGTTCCCTTTTGTTTCTCTTTCTTGACAATGACTTCTGGTTTTTTTAACTGTCATTGGGTTAATTCCGGAGGAAGAGGAGCTATTAATTTTGCGCATGGTAAAAGAGTAAATGCGCCATGAATAAAAGTTTGTGCTTTTTTTTTAGGTATAACATATTTTTTTTTTTTTGTCACTGCATCAATCTATAGTTTTATTTGGAGTAGTTGAACCAAACAAGGTCTGCTGTTATATTGTTATATGCGCAACCTGTTTTGGTTTTAGTGCTACTTAAAATCTTTATTGAAGAAAGGTGCTTAACAACTATCGGTAATATGTATGTGTTTTGGAATGCATGCAACTTCTTGATAAAAAGAACTTGTTCTCGATTTACTATAAGAAAATGCATTAATATGATGTATACTCTGATGAGAAATATATAAAAAGGACAAAAAAGGATCGCTGCTTTGCAAATATTTCTTTTTTCTTTTTGAACATCACTTTTCAAAATAAAGCTACATTTTATCCCTTTTACACATACCCAATGTCATATTTTTTTCTTAGGGTCTGTGGTATTTGATAAGATATTACAAGGTAAAAATAATGAGATAAATGTATATTTTTTATTGTAGGTAAAAAATAAATTAAAGAACTCTGCTGCTATAAAATAATCAATCCTTTTATATTGAACAACTGCCCTTGGAAGTTAGTGAGTCAACCTTTCTGGTTTTGGAATAAACCTATACTCATTTCCCGCTTTTTAGTTAAATGAATTCTACTCGTTAGAATTGACTTCAATTAACATCGTCCTAGATCAAAGGATCCGGGAACACTTCTTATTGTGTCTTTCAGAGTAGAAAGAACCAGTCAGATAATGTGTAACGGTAGCTGTCAAAAGGGGCATAACATGAATTATGGTCAATTGGCTACGGCAGAACATATTTGTAATGTTTGATCTCTTATTGATTCAACGGGTTCTTTTCCCATTTGTGAATGAATAAGATATGATCCCAAATATAGAACATTTTATCGATGTTTGTATGTTTGGTTGCAGAAAGTAGGCATCCATTTATTTATGCACTATTTTTATTATACACTTATCAGTCGTATAATCTATACCAATATATAAATAAATGAACCGTTGATAATGATAGCTGTTCTATTCTCTCGATGGGTAGCTAATCCATAGAGGGAACTATCATTATTAGATTTCTCTTTTTTATATTCTTGATTTAATTGGAGTGTGTTTTTAGTTTTCCAATTTAGGTATAGTAACTCAGTTGTGTATTATTCTATATGCAACTTTTATTCCTATATCCATTTAAGCCAATCATGCCACCTTTTATATAGAAGTATGTACTCGAGGTAGAGGTAGTTGTGTAGTAGTATACATATGTATGCTATTACTCAACATTCAAAGATATTTTATTTTATGATTTATAATTTATAATTTTATACGATTTAATAATTTATTCTTAAATGAATCGTACTCAAATACGACAGAGAGACTAAACACAGTACACACTAATATACAAAGAGACTGTAAAGACTTGCAATTGAATACATACAACAGAGGAAGGAAAGAATTTGTACTAGTTCGCCTTTGAAAGCTGTAAAGAATAGTTACACCTTAGACAAAGATAATTAAAGATTATCTCAATACTCGATACTTTTTATTTTAAAAACAATACATCTCGTATTTATACTTTTCTTAATCTACTTCAGATCACTAATTACCTATGCATAATTATCGAAAAATATCACCTCAAAGACAGAATAAACTTCCTTGAACCAATTATATAGCTTCCACGTGGATATCACGTGTTTGTAGAAGATTAATAAAAACAAGACATAACCAAAATACAAAAATTTAAAAAAAAGCCTCCGATCTTAGCTCAGTTGGTAGAGCGGGAGACTGTAGTGTATATTGACATCTCTAGGTCACTAGTTCGACTCTGGTAGATCGGAATCATTTTACAGATTTTTACTTTTTACTGTGCATGTAGGGCTGTGGTACCTTTTTAGGTCTCTTATTAATAACTTGACAAAAAATAGAATAATACATATTTGTAATATAATCATCTTTTGATCTCCTAAGTTAATATTTTGTACCTTGGATTAATTATTACTAGTCTCACGACAGGGCTTTGGTCAGACAAGCAAATAGAGTAATTCATAATATAATGTACGCTACTGCCGTCAAACATGTGGTAATCCACATACTATCTTTATAACGACACCTCACAAGTAGCAAAATTACATATCTCATAATCACTGTAACACAAATATCCGTATTAGATATTTGTTATTGTTATTGTTCTCAACCCTCTCTAAAATGATATATCAAAACAAGCCCCTTGATTTGACATTTTATTATAAATACCCCTCTAAAGACATCGTTTAAAAGGATAGCTTTTTAACTCTTAAAAAACATTTATAAGCAGTCTCAAAGTACTTACACTTGTTTTTATTTCAAATCCTAAAACACCAGAAATAGTACAAAGTAGAATTAAAGAGTGAGAAATCCAGAGGTTATAAAAAAGAAATAAAAATAACCAGACTGCAAAAACTAACTGACTTTATTCAAACATAAAAATGAGGGTTTCTTATATACTTGATATCTAATGTTTACTATCGTCAATTTATTATTTGACGACGGCTTAGCAATTCATTCATGAAACAGAGGAGCTTGTCTATGAAACAGGCGAGGCTGTGTTTAGTTGACGATGAACAAATAAAAGGAATAATAATAAACATCCTGTGTTGTATTATGATATCATGTTACACTAATGATTTATAGAAAATACAGTTCATTGTTGTTGCAAGCTAAGAAATATAAACTTTAATCTACAACAAGACATTTTGTGTTACACCTCATAAATGTTATGTAGGCGCGTATACAACAAAGAGATAAATGTGTATTTTTTATTGTAGGTAAAAAATAGACTGAAGAACTCTGCTGCTATAAAATAATTAATCCTTTTATATTGATAAACTGCCCCTGGTACTCGAGGTAGAGGTAGTTGTGTGATAGTATATAAATGTATGCTATTACTCAACATTCAAAGATATTTATCTTATAGATAATTTATAATTTATACGATTTATTTATTTATTCTTAAATGAATATTACTCGAATACGACAGTAGCAACCATTGGGGATATCTGTCCGTTATCGATATATTCTTGTTTCCATATCAAAAACTTGTTAAAAAAGGTGCTTTTACTAGTGCACATATCGTCAAAGAAACTTATATGGAATTAAATGGGTTTTGGATAAATGTGTATTTTTATTTTTATTGTATAAAATTAATGAGGGAAAAGTTTTTTATTTCTGATATTATACTCGGTCGAATGAGTGATTGTATTTATCTCGACATTGTTTAAGATCCAAGAACTTTGTCAATTCCTTGTTTCTTAAAGATTCAGTGGAGCAACCTAGAATTTAACAAAAGACGTTATTTATTATTGATTACAAGTTTTTTCATAGTTATACAGACCCTTCCTCATGTTTAGTCACGCAAGTGTCGAAGACCATGAAGAATTAAGCATGAAATCATTCGCACCAAAAGACAATTGCACAAGGAAGCTTTTGTGCCACAAGACAGTTATAACGGTGAAGTATAAGAAACTAGACGAATTAAAGTGGAAGCATTTATATTTGATACAAAAGAAAACTAATGCTATCAAGAACCCGAAGAATAAAGCGGCTAAATACTTGTTAGTAAAGATTAATTTTTGTTTTAGATGAACCTGTCGTATTTGAGTACTGTAATATCGTGAGATCAATTATATGTATAAGACAGATAAAATAATCAAAGTAAAGATACCCTTTTATTATAACGTAATTGTGGTCTTATTTATACTTTTAAGAAGCTGTGTCTAAACTATTAACATGATACCAATCGGCATCATGATTATTATTTTATCCATTTGAATCTGACTTTTGTTGATTTTGTGTATTCTTATTCGTTCTTAAGCAATAAGCACCTCATAACGACTCATAGTTTATCCTCTGAGATCCAATGTTATTGTTCTATTGTTTCTATGATTCATAAGCTTCCATACACCTGTGATACAACAAGTACGATTCATTTAAAAATAAATTATTAAATCGTATAAAATTATAAATTATAAATCATAAAATAAAATATCTTTGAATGTTGAGTAATAGCATACATATGTATACTACTACACAACTACCTCTACCTCGAGTACATACTTCTATATAAAAGGTGGCATGATTGGCTTAAATGGATATAGGAATAAAAGTTGCATATAGAATAATACACAACTGAGTTACTATACCTAAATTGGAAAACTAAAAACACACTCCAATTAAATCAAGAATATAAAAAAGAGAAATCTAATAATGATAGTTCCCTCTATGGATTAGCTACCCATCGAGAGAATAGAACAGCTATCATTATCAACGGTTCATTTATTTATATATTGGTATAGATTATACGACTGATAAGTGTATAATAAAAATAGTGCATAAATAAATGGATGCCTACTTTCTGCAACCAAACATACAAACATCGATAAAATGTTCTATATTTGGGATCATATCTTATTCATTCACAAATGGGAAAAGAACCCGTTGAATCAATAAGAGATCAAACATTACAAATATGTTCTGCCGTAGCCAATTGACCATAATTCATGTTATGCCCCTTTTGACAGCTACCGTTACACATTATCTGACTGGTTCTTTCTACTCTGAAAGACACAATAAGAAGTGTTCCCGGATCCTTTGATCTAGGACGATGTTAATTGAAGTCAATTCTAACGAGTAGAATTCATTTAACTAAAAAGCGGGAAATGAGTATAGGTTTATTCCAAAACCAGAAAGGTTGACTCACTAACTTCCAGGGGCAGTTGTTCAATATAAAAGGGTTGATTATTTTATAGCAGCAGAGTTCTTTAGTCTATTTTTTACCTACAATAAAAAATATACATTTATCTCATTATTTTTACCTTGTAATATTTTATCAAATACCACACTCTCGCTCACAACGAAGGTAAACATAAAAGACAGACAGGAACATATCAAAACTGTGATATTTTTCCGAGTGTCTTTATGTTTACCTTTGTAGAAAATAGTACAGAAAATAAACAAGTGTGGAATATAATACGAAAGGAGACTGTAAGACTTAAGATCATAGGACCACAGACAAAAGGAGAGAGAGAGAGAGATGCACTAGTAAGCCAAGGAAATCTGCCAAAGTAGTTATAAGGTCTTTGAAGATAGAGTATTAAAAATAAACTAAAAATAAGATATCTTTTTATTGTTACAAACAATCATGGTTTTATAGCTGTCAAATTTTATCTAGAGATATTTCTATCATCATAAATCCCACGAATAATCTAATACAAGATTATCCGAGATAATATTCATCACGATAACGTGCGGATAAAAGTAATGGAATAAATTAAATCAAGAAACGCGGAAATACTGATCAAATCTGACGAGGACCAAACTAAACATAACACAAAGAATTGCATATATTTTTAAACACAATAATTTAAAACCAGAAAAGATCGTAATCCATATATATAACCAAGGAACACAACTTCCAACCAACCAATGAGAACGCTTCCACAAGATTAACACGTGACTATCACGTGACATAACTATGTAACTTAAGTACAATTAAAAATTAGTTATATTAGAACTGTATCTGTCTTCGATAGTATAGTGGTGAGTATCCCCGCCTGTCACGCGGGAGACCAGGGTTCAATTCCCTGTCGGAGAGATTATTTTTTAAAATACTTTTGTTGTTGTGGTGTGTTTAGTTGTGAATCTGTTGTTGTGTAACGATTAAATTGTCGGATGTCGAAAGCTTTCTTTCGTGTATTTTATTTTTTAATAAAATCCACCAATCACATCGCTGCATCTAATCACACCCAAACAAACTTTTTTGACATCTTGATTACTCAATCCAGAGACCAGCTGGTCCACAGTAGTTGCGAAAAGCTTGAAAACCAAAGTTCCACCTCTTCGTCGTCGAGTTGACATTACCGGTAATCGAGAATCTTACAAAGTTGACATCATGTTTGAAGATCCCGAGATCTCAGAATATTTAAGACATCAACGAGCCCTCTCGATTGTTAAGACCGCTATTCAGCCAGGTGCTGTCATTTTCAGTTTACCAAGCAGTCAGTTCACTCACCAGTCCGCTGCTTATAAATTAGTTATCGACCAGATAGGCCCAGTAGTTGGGAATTATTTTAATCCCCTCTCCTTGCGTGGAAATCGTTCTCGTAACGACTTGGTTTTTTACACCAAGTTCCGAGAAGACAAAGCCACTCAGTTTGCTCTTTCTGAAGGGCTTTTAGTCAACGATATTCAGTATAAGGCTATCCCTTACAAGGATAAGACAACGTCGAATGACCATGTCCGGGTCAACATCACTTTGGATTTTGTGGATGAAGATGAGGAACTACTTACCAAATTACAATCTTCTATGGCCAACTATGGCAGGGTTTTACAAGTTAAACGCTTGCTCAATCATGGTTTTTTTGAAGGTGAAATCTCTGTCTTGCTCAACCGTAGCTCAACCACTGTCATGTATCAAGATCTACAACGTATGTTGTATCTCGAAGCTTGGGATGTTTTTGCACCGGCTAGTTTTAAAGGGGCTCAACCCATATGCTATTACTGCCGTGAAGCTGGCCATGTTAAGAAGGATTGTCCCGAATTGCAAAAGATCAATTGTTTTAGATGTGGCGCTGTTGGCCATACACAGCGTCGCTGTCGTGTAGAGGATACAGCAGACTTAGTACCAAAATCTAAACCAACGACTTTTGAAGAAGATTTAGAGGCTTATGCTCAAGCTAGCCAGGCTACACCTCCCAGCAGTTCCTCTGAAACGCCTGCCCCTACAGCCAAGACTGATTTGCCCACTGATTCGCAAATAGCCCACGAGCTTTCTAAGGATTCCGATGCCGATTTAACTGAAGATGTCCTAATGATGGATGAATCTTTTGAAGTTTCCACCACCAAACATGCGACTAATTTTGCAGCTTGTCACCTTGGATCTTTAGGTTCAAAATATGCTCCTATCGACGAACGCACATCTATGGATGTCGATTCTAGCCATTCTCGCCGTGATGTAGCTAAGAAAGGGTCTGATGATATCAAGAAGGACGTGGCTCCTTCGTCCTCAAAGATTACTTTAACCCGTAAGGGTCATGAGTAATCGCCCTCTCCGTCTTGCATCTTTAAATGCGCGAAGCATTTTCAAAGATGCCGATAGAAACACCCAGAGATTGTTTCTATCTTATCTCAAGTCTTCTTCTCTATCTCTGGACATACTTTGTTTGCAAGAGGTCTCGGCTTTTAACCGTCAAGATCACTTAACTCAAGAGCAATGTCATTATTTTATGAATTTTTTATTCCCTCGGTGTG
Source organism: Mucor piriformis (assembly GCA_943193625.1). Classification (NCBI taxonomy): domain Eukaryota; kingdom Fungi; phylum Mucoromycota; class Mucoromycetes; order Mucorales; family Mucoraceae; genus Mucor; species Mucor piriformis. The sequence goes on along the minus strand of OW971871.1, from coordinate 1,180,621 downwards.
CTGTTGTATTTACTAAGTATTGCGCAATTATTTGCCTTAATCAAAAGTATCACCTCGATAAAGAAATTATTTCTTTAGACGAACGTTGTATCAGTGCCAACATTATCGACAAGTCTACTCGTACTACTGTATGCACAGTTATTAATATCTATGGTCCGGCTCAACATGCTGATCGTCTGCCATTCTTAGATCATTTCATGTCTCTTCCGCACGTGGACTTGGTCTCGGATTCTTTGCCTACCTTTTTACTGGGGGATTTCAATTTGCAACTAGCCAAACTTGCGGACTCATGCAGTGATGACAGATTTTTGGTATGGTATGAATAGATCTCCAACAACTTTATCAATTGCTTTCCAGAAGGGCAACCTACCTTTCAGCGACAGGATGTTTGATCCACGATTGATTATGTGTTCAGCAATGCCGTAGGTCTTCCTCGGGTTACAGCATATCAACAACGTTACTTGCCTGCTAATTGAACAGATCATCAACTAATGTGTGTAGATCTTTTGTCAAACCGGGAAGATGTTGGCCCTGGTTTTTAGAGATTCAATCCTTCTTTGCTTCGCAATGAATCCTTTCTGGATTTACTCGACGAGGTGGCTTCTATCTATTCGACAGAGTGGTCCCACAATACTGTTTTACAGTCTCCTCAAAAAGGCTGGGAAGCTTTTATAAGGGCATTACGAGATACTTGTGACACTTTCTCCACCGGCTTTCGCAAGCACAGACAGTCAAAAATTGAGCATCTTCAACATCAATATTCGGAGTTGTCGAGGAATTCATTGGAACAGCCCAACCTGGCACATCAGCTTTCGGATTTGTTGGATAAAGAAATTCAGATGGAAATGCAACAACTTTTAGTTCGCTCTGCCACTCGTTGGCATAAACAAGGGGAGCGCAATACCAAATATTTCTATAAAGTTATCAGGTCTCGTGAAGCTCAACAAACCATCCAAGCAATCAAGTCGTCTACGACGGGCGAGCTGGTTACATCGACAGCCGAGATTTTGAAAGAAGCTCATAGATTCTATCAGAAGTTGTATACACCAGAACACATTGATAATTTTGCTGTAGATTCTCTATTACACAATATTCTTACGGACGTAAAGGTTGATGAAAAACAATTTAAAACGTTAGATGCTGATCCTTCGGTCGAGGAACTACTATCTGTTGTTGCACATGCACCGTCCAACAAGAGTCCCGGTTTAGATAGTATCCCTTTTGAAGTCTAAAAGTACCTCTTTACGAAGTTTCCTCAGATTCGGTCTCTGTTCCTTCAGGTTTTGGTTGATGCTTATCATGGTGTAATTCCCAGTTCTTGGCAACAGACTCGAATGGTGCTGCTGTTTAAAAAGGGTGATCCAACTTTAATAAGCAATTGGAGACCTTTGTTTTTAATTAATTCGGATGCCAAATTATTCACGAAAATTTTAGCTAATAGATTTAATCAAGTGCTACCCTCTTTGATCAATCCTTATCAAACCGGTTTCTTGCCGCATCGACTAATCTCGGATAATGGGTGGGTTAATTTGACATTAATGGACAATTAGCGTAAGTCGGATTCTCCTGGTGCTTTGTCGGCTGTTGCTGTTTTTTTAGATCTGGAAAAAGCGTATGGCCGCGTACATCCGGATTACCTCTCAAAAGTATTGCACCATTTTGGGTTTCCTTCGAAGCTCATCGAATCTTTAATGTCGCTTTTCTTTGGCACGTCTATCTCGGTTTCGGTGAATGGCTATCTTAGTGCCTCTCTAACACAGGGCCGTGGACTCCGGCAAGGTGATCCATTGTCTCCTCTGTTGTTTAATCTGGCTTTTGAGCCATTGTTGCGAACGATCCTTGCGTCTGAGGAACTTCCTGGTGTCACGCCTCTTCCTGTTTCTCGTTGGCCTTCTTTACGAGCAGATCCACCTGTCCACCGTAACCCGGAAAATGGGTTGGATGATAGTCCTATACCTTGGAATTCACCGCCTCAGTACAAACTCCTCAGTTATGCTGATGATTTAGAAGTTTTCCTTTCGTCTCCAAGTGAATGGTCAGCGCTACACAATATTCTAACGCTTTATGGTTCCACCAGTAATGCCAAGGTTAATATCGGCAAGACACAGTTACTATCGTTATCTGGGGACTCCTCTCCAGCGTAGACTCAAATTTCACAGGATACAGGTATTGACTATCATACTAAAGAAAGCAAGAATATAGTACGTTATCTCGGATATCCTTTGTATTCCAATCGTAGTCAACTCAAGTAGTACCTCCAGCGGATCAAGAATGTCACGCAGGTTAAGTGCAATCAATTGAAGCAACGTGGTCTTACCATTCGTGGTCGTTCATTGGTTATCAACTCCTTTGTTTTTAGCAAAATCTGGCATTTATTACGTGTAATTCCTGTTCCCGACTCCTGGTTGAATGAAATTCGCCAGCTTACACAAAATTTTGTCCCTGATTTTCGCCCACGTCCGTCTTGGAATCAAATCTGTCTTGATAAAGGTATGGTGGTCTTGGGGTCATAAATCTTCACGAGCAACGCATGGCGCTTCAAAATATTTTTTTACGCCGTATATTGAAACCTAAATCCCGGGTTGATTTCGTTACACCTTTGATTGGCTATAGTCTCTACCTACATACTGGACATCATTCATTCTTACCGTGGCTACAATACCCCACTGAGTATTTATCCTTTTTCAAGAATATTGCACCGACTATGCACCAGCTGACAACATTGATTACCAAACTGCCTCCTTTGCTCAGTCATCACGAATGGTCCTCCCGTTGGTTGGCTGACACACCATTGAAGTTTGCTTCATTTTCTACGCTGCCTACTGATGAGCAACAGTTCTCGATTGCCGATATACCTATCAACTATATTGTCACTAATGTCTTCTCCTGGCCATACTTTTATCATGGGCTTACCAACTTTTTGCGACTTGGATCACTCCGGTCTCGAGCAGCTGAAATTCTACTTGGTATCAGCAAGCCTACCCTCCCATTCAATGAATGTCTCTCTTGCAACGTTGTATGCCACCGGATTACCGAAATGTGCTACCACTACCTCATGACGAATCGGCCGTGCCACCTAATGCTACACTACGAAATCGATGGGTTCCTTCATGTTAACATTGGTCTGTTCCTGGTGCAACTGCTAGAAAATCTGCTAAGGTGGCTCAAGTGTCTCCTGGTTGGTTAAGAAAATATTGGGATCAAGATTATCTTGCCAGTAAAAATCATGGTCCACGTGCTACACAAGGTATTACTATAATTCCCTTTGCAGTCTTTGATGGGTATTGCTCTCCACGCATCTGGCGTATCTTTTGGTCCCCACATCTGCCACACAAAGTGGTCAATTGCTGGTGACGTCTTCTCAGGAATTGTATCAGCACCCAAGCTGCGTTACATGCCAGCTGGGAAGCTCGATGGCCCTCTCCAAACTGTCGATTATGTCACGAAGCGGCTGAAGATGTCTACCATTTTTTCGTTGGATGTCCTTACAAATGGTCTCTCTGGTCACAAGCGGTTCCTTTTCTTTCGTAAGGTTTCTTGCTTTCTACACCCGACGATGTCTGGGCTGCTATCACCGGGTTTCATACCACGGCTGGTGATCCTATTGACAATTCTCAACTAGAACTCATTGGTTGTATTCTCGAAATACAATGGCGTTATCATTGGCAATGCGTTGTTCGCAATACACTTTGGTCCACACAAGCTGCAATGCAGATGCTCATGGCCTCTGTTAGTTTGGATCTTACCTTGAAGGCGCACGTTCGTGAAGTTACTGACGATGACTTTGATTCTGAGCAAATCACTTAGTTGATTTTTATTTCAATTTAATTCAATTAAGTAACGTGAATGTATACAAAAAAAAAAAAGGATGTCGGTCACACAATAATTCATAATTTTGTCGGGTCTGATCTAGCTATAACTAAAATATATATAAAAGTGAAGTAGTAGATAAAAGATGTCGTTTATTGTTTTGTATAATTAAAAAAAATATATCTCTATACGGTTTGTACTCTGACAATTTAATCTTTATTCTGATAAATAATATTTCTCCATATTTAAGCGCTACACATCAACAGACTCACGAAGAAATAGAGATATGTTAATTATGAAAATGAAAATGAATTATTGTGAAACAGAAGTCCAGAAGTATCGCATTGTAATTAAATAAACATTTTCTTTTGGTCTCCTAACTAAATATTTGAATATTGGATAACTCGCTTAATTAGTCTTGCGTTAATTGTTTAGTAGTGATGGATAATAAAAGCATTCGCATTGGTTGCTGGGCTCATATTTGGAGTTTTAGCCTTTTTTTTTTTTCTTTTGTTACTTTTGTCGGTACTTTCTACATGCGGTAGCATCCTTGTGTTTCTTTCAATATGCGCCAAAAAAAGTACTAGTACTCCACTGGGAGAAATAAATAAAAAAAAAAAATCAAATCGACTGAAAAATTCAGAGGTTATAAAAAAAGAGATAAAAATAACCAAATTGCAATAACTAACTGATTTTATACTAACATCAAAATAAGGGTTTCTTCTATACTTGATATCTAATGTTTACTATTGCCAATTATTATTTGACGACGGATTAGCAATTCATTCATAACACAGAGCAGCTTGTCTATAAAACAGGCACGGCAAACATAAAAATCTGACACAGCTGTTCATAACAGACAATGAACAAATAAAAGGAATAATTATAAACATCCTGTGTTGTATTATGATACCATGTTACATTAATGATTTAAAAAAGCACAATTCATTGTTGTTGTAAGCTAAGACAATATAATCTTTGATCCACAAGACATTGATGTTCTTTAGAGTTGTTCTTTGTTACTAAGTATGGATACTGATATCGCTTGTTGCTTTACTAACATACGTGTAATTAATGACTTAGTTTCCCTATACAACGGTACTCTCGTGATAACGTAGTAATCATGATATAATATTTTATAGTACTAAATATCTCTTTTTTGGTATGTTTACTAAATCATGAATTATGTACAGTTATGTGTCGTATTTGAGTACGACATACCATATCCATTACCTTGTTTAAACAACACCGGTATTGACAAGCATGATAAAACCAACAGTATCACTCTAATGTATTCCAAAAGCTTTGTAACTTCGCAATTAAATTAGCAATAGTAACTAATTGTTTGAGCAACTTCAGTCTAAAAACATCATTTACAGTCTATCAAATTTAATGAAATTAGCAATACAAGACGTATAATCAAGATGATTATTACCAGCTGGTATGATGCTACACATATGCTTTTACATATCTTAAGACATAAAATCATAACAACAATGCAATCGGGAGTGCATATATGTACCTTTAATTTTCCTGCGTTGTTCTTTCAACATCAAGCAACATGGGTTAGTATATGTTGGTATCTTTATTATTGATTTAATTAAGAAAACCCGGTTTACTTTTCGAAAAGTATAAGGAGCAGAAACAGAAAGCGAATATATAAGAAAAAAATAAGTCTTCAAGTAGAATGAAACTAGTTTAATAATTCGACGAACGGACGTCATCTGTTGGCAAAATCTAAGAAAGCTATTCATTAATTCAGCAGTAGAGCATACTTGTATAAAGGCAGGTCTAGGGTAAAAGAGATGGAGCAAATATGACATAAAATTAAAACCGTTTCATATATTTACCATCAATGGGCATACTTAGACTTTTTAGTATTCAAAAGATAACTTGAATTAATGTTTCAGCCATCCTTTCCACCACTGTGCGCGTAAGCATGGGAGGAGTTTTTATTATTTACTGTAGATTTTATCGTTGTATAGTTAAAAGTAATAAAAATGGCATGTTCATGTTGTTGTTTTTGACCTATTTCTCGCCAAGTTATTATTTTGTATAGTTGTAAAGTGCCTGATGAATTAATAACGTTAATTTCGGGAAGTCAGCTCAAAATTCAAAGCAAGAAAGTAGGAAAATACTTGTGCTAGTTTTTTTTTATCATTTTTGAATTTTCAATTGGTATCAATCGATATATGCTTAAAACTTACTGGAGTACTTAAAAAAATGGCTTGTAGTTATGTTTGAAAGGCTTAAACGAGTATTGCTCAGATACATCTAAACTAAATCCCAAACCGACAAGTTTGGACGTTATTCTTGTCATTATGCAACAAATGCGATTGGGCTCAAACTAATTAATCAGTTATTTGTACAATATGACGCATATAAATTTCAATTATTTTATCATGCCTTACCGAATAGAGAGACTCCCTTTGATCTCAAATAACATCTGATGTGTTTGTTATATTTTGGAATGAGGAGAAACTTCTTTTGCATGAAAGAATTGGCTGACATACGCTTTTTAGGTTGATAAATTCATGCCGTTGAAAATTGAAGCACGCGTCTCTCGCTCACTAGTTTACAGCCACCCTTACTATTTATCAACTCTTACTGTATAACCAATTAATGGTGAACCAGGAAAAGTCAGCAAGATATTGTTGACAAAAATGAAATGAGACCTTTGACCGGGACTATTTCAACGAAGACATCTAAGTCGAGGGATTTGACGTAAACATCCACCCCTTAGGCATGAGTGGCCCAGAGCCTCTCCCAAAAAAGATGTTAGAAGGGTTCTATCGACAAGAAATCTAACACGGTTATTGAACTCACTAAAGGTTTGGGAAGAGGCTCGCGCTGGAAACTTTGTTGTTAGAATTTAATTCGAGCACGAAGAAGATCGCCCTGTTTTGCTGTAGAACAGATCTAGCACGTTAATATCATCGCACAAGAAATTGCTAGCAGGCATATTACCGTTGACCCTGGAAGACAAGATATGTTATCGTGGGAAACTGGTCAGCTCCGTACACTAGATTCTATGAGCCAATAAGCGACCTTGGTTTCCAAAAGCGTTGTGTTGCTTATTCTACTGCTGATACGCCTTATAATGAACTTTGACTGAACGGTGATGTTCCTATGTTATTTTCTGCAAGAACTAATACGCATTTTCATCCTGGATTAAAGGGTATTAGGAGTGGGGTAACTGACTTGGCTATTCGAATGCCTTGGATGAGAGAGTTTTACGAGCAGGGCAATTGACTTGCCTCTTCGACTGACTTGTATGAACGAAGATATTCTTATGTTATTTGCTGCAAGCAATATAATACATTCGGTATTATATACCGACTATCGAACAATAGTTACTGAAATCCCCAAGAAGTTATTATATAATCAATAGATCATTGTTAAGCCCTTTTTATTAATCTCTCTGCTTTGGAAATGACTGATGTGCAAGTAAAAAAAGTATTTGTCGTTTTCGAATATTTAATGAAACATATTTATAACTATTTTTTGGCCTTTTTTAAAAATGACAATAGATACTGCATGGATCAATATTTTCTAACTTACACTATTCGTTGATAACAAGAACAAAAAGCAGAAAAAGAGCTGGATTCGTTTTATGGAAGGTTAGTAACTTGAAACTTTTACCAAACAGTCAATAATTTGGTCGGATCAGTGATAGTAAAACATAGAGAATCATCACACTTTCACCAGTTGTAACAGATTAATAACTAAGTAAAAATGATCAATGTAACCAACTACATTAGTGGCAGAACTTGTTTAATTTAGCCATAAACAGACATGTGGTACCAAGTTAATTTTTTTTAGTCTCATGAATGATTGCGAAATAAACATTTAGGCGGGATCGAGAAAACTACTGATACGATGTGCAAAAAGGCTAAGGATTACACAATATCAAAGATCTGAACGGTACATCTTTTTGATCTCTGGAACCAATCATTCTTCTGAGATGAATTATAATCCAATAATATTCGAAGAGATGAGAGAAGATCAGTCGAGTTTTAACAAAACGCTTAGTGTGGCACTCGGATCTATTTGGGAAATTTGTTAATTAAAAAAAAATTGACATGCCAGAAAGACAGTAATCGATCCAGGAAGCATATTTTAGTTTTTTTTATATTAATTGTCATTAAATATGTTAGCTTATCTTTGAGGGATATAAAAGTTTACAAACAAACGCTATATTTTTTTAAGTAAACGTTAACGGAATTTTATTTTGGGTTTGGTAACACTGCATGAAAACACATGCAAAATTGTTAATCATAGGAAATTTTCATAGCTCTCGCAAAAAACTTCTTATTGCGACATCGTTTTAACAAAAGGTGACGGGAGATACGAAACATTAGGAAGCTCGAGATTGTGTATTTGTTATAGCAGATTGTACTTGTGTCGTTGTACAGAAAGCCAAATTATGCATAATAAGAACCAAAGTTGGATCTGTTATGCTATTCGTGGCTTGTATGGTGCAATTTTTTTTATAGATGTAGCGTTTTTACGTAACAATTTACATAATTTTGTGTCTCTCAAACATAGCTTGTTATACTGAAGCGGTCCAGCCAATGTTTTGACAGCAAAAAGGACCAAAACCAATAAAAAATCAATCACGCAAGATTCAACAAATAAGATACAATAGATTTATAATACATTTTTTTTTTTTTTTTTTTTTTTTTTTATTCAATGTACTCAAAATGTGTATTACAACAAGGAGCGGATTCGGTAAATTATTTTGTGTCAAATGAAAAATGAAAAAAAAAGGGTTCCACTTATGAGTATTACTCAGTTGATAGCAATGTAGGATCCTTTTCAACCACCAAAGCACGAAGCCATTTAGCTTCCTTTTCTAATTCATCCACCCGCTTTTCAAGGGCTTCAGCTTTAGCTGTCATTTCTTTAGCGGTTTGCTCTAGAGCCTGTTCTCGTAACTTCTTTTTCATACGAAATCTTGCAGATGCAGCCGTGTTTCTCTTTCTTTTATCTTCTTCCACGAACTCTGTGGTTTCTTCTTCTTCATGTCGAGTAATTGAAGGCATAGGGCGTTTCTTCCCAACCAAGAGTTGGCTTTGATTTATTGTGGGAGCGGGTGCGATTCTTGGCAGAATATTGTGTTGTTGTTGTGGCTGTGGTTGTTGTGTTTTTGGTTGTTGTGGAGAAGATATTATATAGGATGTGTTGTTCAAGTAAGAATTTAATAAGTTTGTATCATTGTGATTATCATTCAAACTTCCAAATGTGGAGAAAAGACTTTGTTGTTCTGCAACGGCTTTATATGATTCATCCACAATAGCTGAACCAGGCTTTGTATCAAAGGTGAATTGTGCGTTGGCCCAGATAGCTAATTCTTCACTAAGTGCTTCTTCGGAAATGGGAACTGGTGAATCGTCTCCAAGTAGATTTAAAGAGGAAATGTACGACATTCTTTTTTATATTTTTTTTTTTTATTGAAAGAAAGAGGTGTAAAAGAAAAAAAATTCCTGAAATCGGGTTATTTATAATGAAGAATCCGATCCGAACCTATCTTTGCATTCAAAGACCGTTCTTTATCAACTAACTAATGGGTCGCAGGCAGGCCACAAGGTGCTCAGTCATGGTTATGCATCTACAGCAGTGTTTTAGATTAGCCTTTATCAAGACCGGTCTTATAGTTCTTTTACAAATCTTTTTTCGATTTGCCTCATTCTGTGTGTTTGAGACGGCGATGTAAACAAGATAACAAGGATTCAGGCTTGCAGAAAAGAGAAGTCCGACCCCAAGCGATTGATGGTTTCAAAGACGCTACATTGCTCCCAAGCTATAGCAGGTGAGAAGAACAGTGCATTTGCAGGCAGATAAAATAATGTTTTAATGACATGTCTAAAACAAGACAGCTGTTGGAGCTAGTCATCATATCAACAATTAGTGCAGTATCACCTTTAAGTTGGTAGACTATTAGACTATTTGCCTGCATTTCAATTGATGTAAAAAGCCTATTTTGCCTGAAGAAATGTATTCTAAGCATCCCAATATATGGCTTGTGTGGTTTATCTAACCCTCTAGACATATTTGTAAAACGTAAACTCCCACGGTCTTTAAATCATTAATTAATGCTCAGATTTCTCAAGACATAAGTATTTCAAGTAGCTAGCATAACTAGAGATATTATAACTTTGATTCTAAACCTGTTGAACAGGACGCTATCTTCTAAATATCTCTTATTAACATCAAGGACATTTCTTGATTAATAAGGGTATTTTCTATGGGGGTTTCTTCCGTTCATTTATTGAAAATGGGTAATTGACACAAATTGGAATGTACCCAGGTTATTCAAAAGTCAAGCACAATCAATTTGATGATTGGTCAAAGATCAGACATATACAATGGATTGATGACAGGGTTATATCTGATGGACCATTGATGACAGTTTAATAGACCAAATATGTACTAAAAGGCACTTTTTGCTGCAATTGAAAAAACAGTTTAAATTTCTATTGAGTTTTTTTTTTGTTTTTTACCCCTTCTTCTTTTTTTCTTTAAAAACGCGCTAACAGGATTCATCAAAGTCAACACAGGTAAAAAAAGGTCTATTTGCTTGCCAGTATTCACCAGTTTATCTAACCAGCCAAAAAAAAAAAAAAAAAAAAAAAAATCGAAAAAAAAGTGTGTCTGTGTGTCAAGAAAGACTTCAAGATCAACTGTTTTAAAAAAATGACATCATTACTCGATAATCTTCCACCATGGCCACAATTATCGTTTGTGCTAGCCCAACAAGTTTTAAAATTAGACATTGCAAAGTTGTTTCTAAGTGTACCCGAAATTGAAAGCTTCAATCATTCATTGAGTTCATTTGAATGTTGGAAAGAGTTTATCACCAATGAACAATTGACTACGTTTCGTGTAAGAGCTATGCTTTCCGAGCAATTCATTCCTTACTTCTCCCACCATCGCCCTTGTTGTCGCTCGCCGTTTGATTTAGTCGAATTATGTAAACAAGCTCATTGTTTACAAGATAAATCGTCTCCCATGCCAATGTCACTTGCTCCTGAAGAACCTTCTTTACCCAGTAACACCGATCATGTTCCTCTTTTGGATATCTATCATACTTTGGAATTCGATATGGCTGCTATGGTAGAGCAGAGAAAATTGGATGAATATCAAGCACAAGAGGAAGTTCATGAAGATGATCCTACTACAACTGTATGTGTACATTTTTCTTAAAGTTGACAATGTGAAGCCTTGCTAAACTTTTCCCTAATAGTTTACCATCTTGGATGAATCGGATCATTTTAGCTTAAAGTACTTGTTAAAGGGGATTTCAGATAACCGGAACAAGACTTCGTTGTCAGATAGAGAATTAAGGAATTTGTTATTGGATGTCAAACCACATAGATCCAAATGGGCAAACGATGATAAAATCGGCCAAGAAGATTTATATGAAGCTTGTGAGAAGGTCTTGACAGATCTGAAAAACTATACTGTAGGTGGGCCATGTTGATTACATTTATATCTTCTAATCACAATATCAATCAAATAGGAACATTCAACTCCATTTTTAAGCAAAGTCAATAAACGAGAAGCACCCGATTATTTCGAAGGTAAACTATAATCCACTTTTTTTTGTCAACAGAAGGCCCTAAAACCCTCCACTTTCACATAGTCATCAAGGATCCAATGGATTTAGGCACCGTCTCTAAGAAACTAAAACATTGTCAGTACAAGAACAAGAAGGAATTTGGGAACGATCTTTACTTGATATATGAAAATTGTTTGACTTATAACACAAATCCAGCCAGTGAATATCGTAAACATGCGATTGCCATGAAGAGAAAAACAGATCGTTTATTAGCTCGTGTACCTGAGATCAGCATTAAGGAAAGATTAGATGACATGGACGATTTGGACGATAGTGATGAAGAAGAGATAAAACGAGACTCTACACGCGAACGGTCCATGACCCACGAATCATTTGAGGAAATTACCCAACATCACCATCATCACTACGGCGGCAAACACCCTCAAAAGGGAACCCCATTAAAGCCATCAACCGAGCTTGATAAGGAAAATGAAGAGCTTAGCATGACTAACGAAATCGATACAGACAAGGGCGAATTACAGAACCAATTATGGAGAGAGATCACTAAAAAGACCCGAGCAAAGTTAACCACCGACGTCGAAAAACAGTATCAGTTTGAATTTGGAAACAGACACGCTATGCATCGTTCATCCGTAGATATGGAAAGATTTTCCATGTTGGAACATTTACATCATCAACCAGAATGCACAAAGAAATTAATAAGATGTAGTCGTACTGCCTTCTTACGATGGATTGACAGGCATGAAGGCTTTAGCGTCTATGATTCGTTTGATCCCACATCTGAGGATGAGGATGGCTTTGATGGCGGTTTTTTTTTCGCTTCCACAAAAAAATGCGAACGACCTCCACCTACAGACGAAGATGATGCGATCAGAACAGACTTGTTTTTACCAGAGTATTACATGGCTTCTGGTGTACCCGATATCGTTGGTGTACCTGAAGAATATTTCCCCTTTGATGATTTAGAGGATGAAGACGAAAACCCTTTACCTTCGTTAGACATATATCCCACTACTCAACCCGATCCAAACGGTCTCTTGGATATCATGGAAAAAAATATCAAAAAATTGCAAGCTAATAGATATATTTATGATAAATGCACTTCGATTCGAAACAACATTCCTATATCTCTGGAATTGTCTTCGACCCTATCTCATGATTCCCCACCACCTATGGTAGATACAGGTACACCTATTCCATCCTCATCCCATCAATTGACTCCTCCATCCATCATTGTGAGTCAAAAAGCAAGTCATCAAATGTTACAACGAAGTTTATCTCAGGTCTTAGAACATGCAGGCTTCGAAAGTGCTCAATCGACCGCATTGAACGTACTAACAGACCTTATGGCTGAATATTTCTCCAATATCGGAAAGACGGCCAGAAAATACTGGGACCAACATGGGAAAGACATGTCGGGTGAAGAGATACTGTTACATACGCTACAGGAAAATAACGTGGACAGTATCCATACGTTAGAGACCTATGTGACAGAAGATATTCAAAAATACACTAATCGACTAAGCGACACACATCGAAAGTTAGAATCGACCTATCAAGATTTAATAACAAGTGCTATTTCAGAGACTGCTAACGATGAAACTGACTTATTTCAGGATGAGGAAGCTTTTATCTCGTAGGTGTTTTTTTTTCTTTTTTTTTTGTAAAAGATAATCATGTGTACTAAACCTTTTTTTTCATAAAGTGGTGGATTTGGTGAAGATTTAGGAGAAGACTTTTTCGGTTTTAAAGAGTTGGGTCTAGATGAAGAATGCAATCTGAGATCATTAAGCGTACCATCTCGACTTTGGTTTGGCAAAGATAAACCTAAGCCCATGATACACATAAAAACAGGTAAAAACCTATTACATGTTATGAACCTCACATTTTAATACTAACCAAAAAAAAAAAAAAAAAAAAAAAAAGATCCCGAAGCCAAATATACTGCACCGCCTGTGTTTTTACCTATCACCAGCACAACTTTATGTATCGGACTTCTCAAGGCATGGTACCAAACTCGCATTGATAAAACCGAGGACGAATACATTATACAGAAACGAGGCAATCGGCCAAGGCATCCACCCGTCAATGTAAGATCTGCATATGTCCAACATCAGCAGCTGCAGACAATCAAACGACGTGTGTTAAAGGATGGATCAAATACCAACCAAGCCAATGAAGAAGCCAAGCGTAAGCGTAAGCGTGCCATGGAAGAATCCAAAGCCCAGAAAAAGAAGCAAAAATTAGAAATGAAGGCACAAAAGCTAGCTGAGAAGGAGCAAAAGAAGAAGCAAAGAGAGGAAGAGAAATTAGCAAAGAAGAAATCTGCTCATGTGTAATATTGTAAATAAAAAAGTTAGAGGAGGGGGAGAAGTTTGTAAATTATATTTATTTGGTATGAAAAAAGAAAAAAAAAAGGGGGGGGGGAGGTTGATTAAAAGAAATATTTATATATGTATAAGGGTTAATAACATAAGTTTCATATACACAATGTATAATATATAGTGCTGGTAGTGTTGTTGTTGGTGTTTGTCTTATTTCAATAATACAAGAAATAAATATATATAAAATGTAGTATGTACTATGTTAATGATCATTACTGATGAAGTGGTGAGTATTAGCGGAATTATTAATAGTAGGTGTATTTGGGTTGGGTAATAATGAATCGGTGATACTGAGCGTCTCGATATCCAAAGAAGAGATAGCAGTGCTATGGTTGAATATCATTTGCTTTTCAACTTCCAAGCAGGCTATTGGAACAAGATGAGTTGATAATTGATGTGTGTGTATACAAGGATCACTTACTACTTATAAGATGCTTTCCATAGGTATATTTTTTCAGACCTTGAAGATGAGGCTTTATTTTAGCTACCAGAAGATCACGTTGATTACCATCGACTACATCAAGCATCTTTTGAACAACGTAATTAGCATATTGGTCCTTCATCATGGACATCAATGGATATGAACCGTCAGGGCGAGTCAATAACACTTCTTCTATCAATGCCTGTCTATCACTTTGACATCCATAGGCAACACATTTCTCAACAACATTGCTAGCAAACTTGTGTTTGCTCAATTGAAGTGTATGGCCTCTTACTTTACTGATAATCATGGCTTTATCCTTGGGTTTACCATGTTCCAAAATATGTTGGATAACATAATTACCGTATTGGTCTTGAACCAACTGACTTGTACTTCTATGAAGCTCTTCCAACAAGTAAATCTACATAGATGTTCTTATATGAATTACATGTACACTAGGGTGTCTAATATACTTACTGTTTGCTCTTCGGGGCAATGCTCAAACATGCGTTGTATGACACGACAACCATAAGGGTGAGTTGCCAAATGATAGACTTGACCATAGAAGGTATCGATAATAAACTGAATATGTAGAGCAGGAACACGTTCAATAGCCTTTTGAACAACATGATTACCGTTTTGATCCTTGACACATTTCAATACACAGCCATCCAATTCATGAATCAATACTGCTTGTTGATCTGTCAAGACATATTCCAAAGCCTTTTGAACAACACGACACCCGTACATTTGCAACGAAAGTGACAAGATGTGACCTTCCATTTGTTTTGCTAAGACAGTTTTTTGAGACTGATTACCGTGTTCAAATAACTTTTGAATCACATAGTTTCCAAATACGTCCGTCATCAATTGAAGACAGTTAGGTAATATCTCATCAAATACAAACTGTTTATCATCGCTGTTGGCGGTTTCTAGCTTTTGTTGAATGAATCTGGATCCATGTTGATCACCACTGAATTCAACTACGTGGTTAATAATGTCTTTTAATCCGAATTTTTTGTTCTTGTTGCTTCTAAATTCTTCAAGTAAAGGAGATCGGATGATGGGAACAATAGGTTCTGTAGTAGGTGTGGAGGCTGCTTCGTGACGTTGATGACGGTTTGTGTTGGGAATCGTGGTAGAAGGTGGATAGTATCTCTCAGTGGAACTACTGGTGGTGGTAGCACTAGAACTGTTCATCATGATAGGCTGTTGTCTCATCATTTGCTCACGTAACATTAAGATCTGTTCTTGCTGTAATAAGATTTGTCTTTGGCGAGACTGTAATTGGAGTAAGAGTCTATCGTTGTTATCGACGATGGGTGTAGTAGGTAAACTATTATGGATTAATGGACTGCCAGCACGACTATTATCCCAACCAAGTGGAGTTCTGATCATTTCTTCGTTGTTGTTGTTTGTAAATTTCGTATTGATGAAGGGTCTACCGCCATTGTCTACATCGTCCCATTGCTGAGGCTGTGGTTGAGGAGTGTGCACTCTACTTCTATCTAACTCGAATGGACTGGCCACTAAAAAACCCCTTTTACGTTAGTCATTTGAGAAGATCTTGATCAAAATCTATACCCATTTTACCTGGTGACATGTTTCCACTCCAAGGCATTGAACTTTCATTCAGAACAGCATCTAAACTTTGATGTGGAGGGGCGTTTTGACCTTGACTGTTCATCCACTGGTAATATCGTTGCTGTTGTTGAATGCTTTTCTTTGACAGAACATGGTCATCTTGTTGTTGCTATAGTAAAGGCGGGGGTAAATTTAAGGAGTTAAAAAAAGGGGTGAACAAACAAAGCACAGATAGCTCTTACCATCATTAATTGAGCGTATTCATAGTCTTCAATCTGTCTTTGCTGTTGTTGATTATTCAAATGATGATTGGCGGGCGGAGTGGAGTTTGCACGAGGTGGAGGTGATGTTACATACTTGCTGCGCACAGGAGGTGACATGGGCCGTGACAAAGGGAAACGTGCATAAGAAGATTCCCCTTCAATAAAAGCAGGAGTTTGTTGTTGTTGTTGCTCTTCAAATACTGAGAAATAACCTCGACTGCTGCTACCGTTTGATCTCTGCTGCTGTTGTTGTGGTACCTGAGAAAACGGTGAAGAAGATCTTGCCTAATTTAAAGTGTGAGAAATAATTAAATATCTTTTTTTTTTTGAATTTGATCTTACTTGATCAAAATGCTGTTGCTGCTGCTGGTGTTGCTGCTGGTAGTGGTGCTGATGCTGCTGATGTTGAATAGTATTATCTTGAGGAGATATTAATCCGGACGGTGTCCAGACGCTTTGATAAGAAGATAATGGCTCTGTTTGTTGTTCTTGAATTACACGTTGCATGCTGTTGTTATTAAAATACCCCGCTCCATCATCACCTTGGAAACCTGGTTATTAATTAGCATCTATGTAATAAATACGTGTGCTGCACTTACTGTGATATGTATCCATAGTAGCAGGTCTCGCTTGTTTTTTGGAACTGTTAGCCCACACTTGACGAGATGAGGAAGAAGGATCATAAAGAGGTGAAGCTACAGGCTGGTTATTGCTTTTCCAAGCAGCGTTTTGTTGTTGAGGAAGTACTGGGAATTGGAACTGATGAGGGTCTGGTGGTGCGCTACTGGGTCGCTGGTCATGTTGTTGCATGCTATCTACTAAATACAGTTCGTTTTCGGAATCGACACGACCTCTCATTAAGGCAGCAAGCTTGTTTTATAGTTAGTAGTTTATTCCCGCAAGCCTGAATCTGTATATGTGTTTTACCTGTCCTTGCGGCTGGTTTCTTGCCTTAGGTTGCTGAAGGTCTGGTTGTACTCGATTTGGATAATCCAGCTTGTAAGGACCTTGTTGCATAATAAAACGCGTGTTTGGGGATAAAAAGAAAAAAGAGAGAGAAAAGAGGGATTTCAATTTTTATTAAGATTGAAATAAAGTTTAAAAGATGTCAGTAATAAGCCATCCAACCACTTTACTCGTGTCTGTGTGCCTTCATTTGTCGCACCCCGTTTTTGGTGAGATTCCACGTTCACTGCAACGACTCCGCTCACCCCCATGGGAAACCCTTTTTGTCATCCTTCCATACCGTCATTGGTCATGTGATCTGTTTTTCGGGCCCAAGCGTCGCGGCTGCTACGTTCTAGTGCTACACCCCAGTTGAGATGAATATGCATTTACTGCTGTTTAGCTTCATCGCTTTTTATAAATAGTTTGAGGACCAATCAAGAAGACGTAAAAATCCAGTTTGAAATCGTGGCTCTTAATCATGCATATTTCAATCTTTCTGCCCAAAAGGATCTCGTTCAATTTGACTTCTACGTCATCCGATGGTTCCTTTTCTTGACATTGTTTGCATAATTGAAATTTTTTCCCGCCCATTTTCTATCTGGATAGAATAGCTGTGAAGTCTTTTTCTGTATGGGTGTCATTTATGTTCGACAATGGCTTCTTGGCAGGTGGTTATTTGGAATAACACGCAGGGAGAGCCAGTATCATTTCTGTTTATACTAATAGGTAAAATAAAGCTAGTTCAATCTTAAAACAGTGTATTTGTTAAAGGGCTTAAAGAAATGTAGGCATTATTAAGTTATGTGTATTTTAGCAAAATTAAAACTTAGGAAACCCTTTTGTATAATTCTTGTATGAAATTATTATTCATCAGCATCATTTACTAAAAAAAGTTCTCTTAACCATTTCTGATAATCGATCAATTGTACGAAGCTAAACATTTTTTTTAGCTCTTAGGAGAATTGACCTGGTACCAATCAAAAATACCCCAAAGAAAGTCATTTAGGGTTGCATGTACGTATTTGAAAATGACAGCTTTCCTAATGGAATTTTGAAATATAATTGGGCAAATACACATCTTAATAATTATCAATAGTAAAGTAACTGTATGTATCAATTGTAAAAGAGCTCGAGACGACTTTTTGGAGTTCAAGATTTTGGGATTTTATATACCTCCTAAATTCTATTTTGCTTGATTATAAATCCTGTCATTAAGTTGCAATTAGATGATTAGTTTTATGTTTTCTTGTGAGGGGGATGCTCAGGCACGGAAAAATTCTAAATCCAGACACTTAGTCCGAGTGGAATCTTTGCAGACAGGCTCTACCCATTTATAATAGTCCGGTGGTCTTGAATTCTGTTACAGTAATGTATGTGAGTACAGGTTATACTAATTCGTTATTCATAAAAAAATATATCTCGTTTTAAAGCTTGCTTATAGTTGTCTATGCTTTTCTGATTATTAAATACACCATATTCAATTTAATTTTGTGGCAAAAATTGATTTTAAAATAGTTGTTCAACAGCTCTATTTCGAAAAATACGTGCCAAATGCTTACAGTGTTGCAAGCAATGGTAGCGAAATTCATTTCTGAGACTTATCTTGACATATACATACCCCTCTATACCTTTCTTCTTTTTTCTTTACATATGTAGCTCCTGCAACATTTTAAAATCTGATACCATTTATTTAAGTGATTTAAAACTAAGTTAGGGCGAAAAGGGAGTCCCTCTTAAATTGCTGCAGTAAAATAACTAAATATTATAAAAAGAAGACACACGCGAAAGGGGTGCTTACAAAATCTGGACTATAAAAACCAGTTTTAATTAAAAATTCTACGCTGTTTATGTCAAACACCACATGCGTATAAATCAGACTGTTCAATATTTCTGTTCTTACTTTAACTTACCATAGTTGATATAAATACATACTTTTTTTTACAATAATATTGATATTTCAAACCAGAAAACGGACTACTTTCAGTCTACTTGGGGTTTTCCATGGAATGACAGGTCCATCTTCAATGGAAAAGCCACGGTAAGTATCAAGTGGTAGAAAAAAAAATACATCGAGTTTTACTCATAAATTGCAGTATAAATTCTTTTGCACATGTTTTTCAATATTTCAAGTTGTGTACAATTTTTCTTGGTACAGACTCATAATAATAAAATAGCATAATTTAGTAGTCTTTATTGCTACCAATAGCGCCAGAAAAAAAGAGTAATGATTGCTTAACAACCAATGTGTGCCTTTCTTTGAACCAGATTTATAAGCGATACGTATATTCAGCGCGGCTGTTCATGTAAACCGATTCTGAACTTGAACAGTGTACCTTGAGAGTGAGATAGTTGCCCTTGCTCGCATATCCAATTAATTTATTATTGTATAATATGCAAAATATTTTTAACAGAAAGTAATGTAAATTCAATACATACTTTCCAGCGACCAGTATGTAACAATAGCACTAAAAAAGTGACATATCGTCCAGCTATTAAGTCATACTAGATCATACTTGAAAGTGACATGATGAGCACAAGTTACTCATTGAAAGCAACCCTTTTATAGTTCTCCTCCATTCATCATGATTTATTCTTATACAGGCAAAGACACTAACGTAATTGCTTTTTTGTTAGGTATAAGTTTATAACTGATATGTAATCTTTCTTCTTTTTTAAAAGACTATTCGCAAGTGTGACAAAAGAACAGGTAAAACCACACTTTAGTTGAAAATGCTTATGACAGAGGATGTTTATGAATGGGAAAACGAAAATATTAAGCACTTCTCATCTATAAGTAATAAATAATAAATTAGGCATTAAAATAACACAAAAGAAGGTATGTTAAGCTTGATTCATAAGGAGTGATTTTTAACTGACTTCACAAGTGATAGATCCTTGTGGTATGAACAAAAATGATGGTAAATAAAGCCGTCTAGACATTTAGTTGACTGATATTTTATCGGCCTATGTCATGTCTTTCGGGGTTTTTGATAATCGACCGTGTAAAGTGACCGTGTGCGACTTTCTAGCAGTATCAATTTCTTTACAAAGCTTTGCTGTCTTACCGCTTTATCTAGCTTTCAATTACAATTTGATAGATGTATTATTTTTTAAAAATTTGAAAAAAGTTTTGCTGAAATAAAACGTTAACTGTATTTTTTTGATCTACTTGTTATTATGAATGTTTATTTTGTGCACGAGAGAAGAAAATATGATACATATCTTGTAAATAAGGGCTCCATCAAAATCTACTACCTTATTTTTTATAGTGTCGATTTAATTTTAAAAATTGAACCAATTATAGGTTGTAGTTGAATAGCATCCCCATAACTTCAAGTGATCCAGACCCATAAAAAATACTACCGAGTTGATGCGATTTTATACATATTGATGCTATGTACATTGAGATCAGAACTTAGATTCTTTTCCGGTCAACTTGATGCATTCGTGTAAACGAATTTCATTTATCTGGTCCCCCTTATCTGAAACAAATCCATGATTCTATCATAATGGAGTAAAAGCACCCAGAACCGACTTTTTAGTCTATGTTATCAAAAAACGAGTTGTTCGAAACACTCAATATGATTCATACCAACACAACATCTCTTTTCTGTTATTGTCCTTATATGAGAATAATCCAACTCTTTTTTATAATATTCCTTCTTGTATTGATATTACCATCCCTATGTTAAATGCATTATTGCTGGTTAGTGTATATTAGTTGATGTTTGCAAATTGGTTGTTTGACAGCTAGTTTCCATGGCTAAAACATACATTTATGTCAGTGGTATGTTCATTGACGCAGCTAAATATTGAATTAACGCGTAGCCATATTTTTTGCTTTTATTAGGACAAAGATCTCGGGCTAATCAGTGGTAAATGTGTTAGTGGCTGTTTAAAGCAATAGTGACATTATGGAGCCTAACCGTCTAGTATAACGGGATTTTTCAATCTATCTGAATTTGCTTCAAAGTTCTCTTTCATAATTTACAGTTGCTTTAGGGTAGTAGTTAATCACCGACAAAAGATCTTCGTCCATTTGGCATATATCAAGAGCTATGGTTTATTGTTCATTGGTCAATGATGAAAAAGAAGTGCAGAGTCACTCAAGGTAAGAGGGGGGGGGCGGTCCAATAATCCCAGTTGACTAACTGAAGTCGATTGTTTCATGGCTTTTCTTTTTGCTAATTCTAACACCAAACAAGTCGGTTTGTTCAAAGTGAAAGGTTGAGACCAGCTGAAAACGCTCGAGTTGTTATATCTTCGTTTTGAAGCTAGCTTGCGCTGGTGAGCATTTATTGATGGAGAAAAAAAAAGAAAATTAAAAGAATGGAGCAAAATTTATTTTATGTTCCCCCCCACAGTCTCGTGTAAATGCCTCCTGTTCCTCCTCAATACAAACAACAACCTGACCTTTGTCAATGTATAAAGTAACAATTGTTTGGAGCTTCGAAAGAATCTAATACGGTATTTTTTTTTAAAATCTACAAAAGGCTATTCTTCAAAAGCAACAATATTCTTGAGGGGTCAAACTATCAGCAGTGTGTCGGCCTTGTTAGTGTGTAAACTTTAAACCAATTTAAAAACTGTTGAATGAATATCCTCGGTCTTCGTTATAACATACATACTGCATTTCTTTATATAAATCTTTGGAAAAAACCACAACGCATCAACTATTGCAATAATATTGAAGAAATTTATTGAAGACAAAAGTTTACTTATCATGCAGCTTTTGCATTCTTTCAGAACAGAAGTAACAGCACCATTATATTACATGTGTAGTTGGCGAAACAGCTTTTATTGAAACCTCTACCTGTACCTTTTTTTTCTACATTATTGCTGGAATATATAAGCAAGTCCTTGCCATATTCCAATTTTTGAGAGACGTACGTAAGCAAACAGAGTGTGCTGTGTAGTATTTTGGTATAGATAAAATGAGAAGATAAAAAAATAGAGAGTACTTCGAGACTGTTCGTATGTTTTATAGAAATTACAAATTGATTGTCTTTTTAAAAGATGTTTTAGAGGGGAATTTCAATAAATGTCAAATCAAGGGGCTTGCACATATACCGAGTTTAGAGAGAATCAATAACAATAACTATAACAATTTTTCGATATGGATATTCGTGTTACAGTAATTATGATATATGCATTTATGCTGCTATGAAATGTCCATATATAGTGAATGGAAATTATTTCATGATGATGGCCTATTGAGAACGCGTCAAATCACCACATGCTGTTGTTCCATACCGGCATTAAAAACTACAAGTTTTTTTTTTTTTTCTGATTGAAAATTGAATTCATTTTGTTAAATTGTGCCTTCTCTCCTTTCACTTCGGTTGATATTGAAATTTTATTTCATTTTTATACCTCTTTGATATGTTCCTTTTGTAAATATAGGTCAAAAAACGTAGTATTTAGTGTCATCCAGCCTAGGAGTAGAGGTCAGTAAAAAAGAATCTTTAAAAGGGAAAAATGAGCCATGAGTTGCCATAATTCCAAGAATCGAAAAACCTAAAGATATCGTACTCATGGTTCTTTAGTCTTCAGTAGATTTATTAGCATATTCTGTGTAAGCAATGAAGTCGTCACCAAATAACGTTTAATCGTTGATATCCTTTTAAGGTAAATTTCTATACATATGTACCATCTAAGTAGGGATATTAGACTATAATATCAAGAAAATGTGAAGCATGATGTTTATACTTGTCATATTTGAGTACGGCTCATTTAAGAATAGAATATATAAAGTATATAAATCGTATATATCATAATTGTAAAATAAAATATTTTTGAATGTTGAGTAATAGCATACATTTGTATACTACTACACAACTACCTCTACCTCGAGTACATACTTCCATATAAAAGATGACATGATTAACTTAAATGAATATAGGAATAAAAGTTGCATATAGAATAATACACAACTGAGTTACTACACCTAAAATGGAAAACTGAAAACCCACTCTAATTAAATCAAGAATATAAAAAAGAGAAATCTAATAATGATAGTTCCCTCTATAGATTAGCTACCAATCGAGATAATAGAACATCTATCATTATCAATAGTTATTTATTTATATATTGACACAAATTATACGACTGATAAGTGTATAATAGAGATAGTGCATAAATAAATGGATGCCTACTTTCTGCAACCAAACATACAAACATCGATAAGATGTTTTATATTTAGGATCATATTTTGTTCATTCACAGATGGGAAAAGAATCCGTAGAATCAATAAGAGGTCAAGAATCACAAATATGTTCTGCCGAAGACAATTAACAATAAATCATGTATGCCTCTTTTGACAGCTACCGTTACAGATTATTTGACCGATTCTTTCCACTACGAAAGATACAATAAAAAGTATTCCCGGATCCATTGCTCTTGAACGACGTTAATTGACGTCAATTATAACGAGTAGAATTCATTTAACGAAAGGCGGGAAACTGAGTATAGATATATTCCAAAACCAGAAAGGTTGACTCAATTACTTCCAGGGGCAGTTGTTCAATATAAAAGGATTGATTATTTTATAGCAGCAGAGTTCTTAAGTCTATTTTTTATCTCATTATTTTTACTTTGTAATATTTATCAAATACCACAATATTACTAGTTACATATCTTACTCTTCTTCTGTAATTAAAATTTTGGTCTCTTTGTATGGATCCCGCTATTATCACTAGCAGATCACTCTGTTACTACATTGACTGATATAACTAAGATTTGGACCTGCTCTTACGTAGCTGCTTTTTGGAAAAAAAAATGCAGACTGGATTATAACGTTTTAGAAAATGCCATCATAGCAAATCACTCCAGTACATTTTATTTTTGCCCCCATAAAATATCATGACCCTATATCAAACATCTAGCACTCCTCATTTAGACAAGCCCTTGTACACTCCTACTACTAATAATGGTACGTTTTTTTCGACGATTTCTATGCTCATATACTGAAACACTTTCCTATTTCCATATTAAAAATTTCAAACAATTTTAACAGCCCTTTGTAACAGCAGGAGCAGGGTATTTGAATGTTTCTCAAATATAGGTTAGAAACTACGACACAGAGTATTATTAGAAATAAATAGGAGGTGGTATCGAGGTGAATTGATTAATTTGTGGAACATGAAACCAGATCGACACACGTTTAAGGTCTGAATACGGGTTGTGGCATACGATGAAGCGATCCTTTCCTGGAATGAAGTTGTGACTTTTAAAAGTTTCAGAAACATCTTCGGCTGGAAGCTGGAAAGACCTAGTTTTCTTTTTTAAGCTTTTCTCGAGTAAATGAAGAATGAGCATATATCAAAATGCAGACTTCAGTGAACCGTACTCTTCGGTGTCTTTTCAATACAAACAGCTCACCTCACCATACCCTTATAATGCTAATGAGTCTGTAGAAACAAACAAGGCAAGCCTGCTACCCAAAAAAAGCCAGGTAACAAGATGGGTTCGACATCATCAAAAGCGCATCATGTTGGTTTTTTGTTTGGTTCTTTTCGTACTATTCTGCTTACGAAATGTGATCGCGATTTATTGGACCTTTTTAAAGATTAAGATGGATAGCACCATGTTCGACCGTGGTTACCTCCCTTGTGGTATATTACGAAAGGAACCCATATTATTTGTACAAGATACCCGCCATGTTCAAGTTGTTTGGGAAATGAATTGTGGCATGTCAAATAAAGAAATGTCACTTACTTATTGGAATCAAGATATCAACAACAAAACCATTTTAGAGTCTATTGAACCCAAAGTACTGGATCTATACCATACTGTCTACAAAGCAACGATCGGTCCAATCGAGGAGGGAGGAGATGTAAATTATCTTATAGAGTCAACCAAAAAAGGAACTCAGCAGACACGAAAAGTAATAGCCAAACATGCATTCAAATGGTATACGACAATAGACACTGAGCCTATCCGTATTGCAGCAATAGCCGATAATCAATTTGGTATGTTGACCTTTTCATCTTTACTGCGTCAAATCCAAAAATTACAAAAGCGACCCCAATTTTTACTTCATGCTGGTGATGCGATCCAAAATTATCCTTCATTAAGGCAATGGCAGACTGATTTTGCTGGCCCTTTAGCAGCCCATGGATTAGGACAAACAACACCCTTAATCTACGCTCATGGTAATCACGATTATGACATGAAAGGAGAATATACTTATACGCGTAGTCATGCATTGGATGAAAATCCCTGGTTTTCATTTTCCATGGCAAATGGTGCCATCCGATTTATCATTCTGGATAGTAATATAGATTGGGAATTACAAGATCAGTGGCTGAGGGAGGAGATTGTGTCTGACGAATTTAAACATGCTCAGTTTCGTGTGGTCGTGGTACATGTACCACCATTTTTGGAATATTGGGAGCCAGAAGCTTGGTTCCAAAAAGGTCAAAGTAAATGGGGTGCTTTCATTAAAGATCGCTATGTGCCTATTTTTGAAGAAGGTGGTGTTGACATTGTTATTTCGGGGCATCAGCATAATTACGAACGTGGTGAACGTAACGGTGTTCACTACGCCATCATTGGAGGAGGAGGAGGGGATCTTGATTTCGATCAAGTGACTGACTGGGCAATGTATGAAGCAAAACTATTAGACTTCCATTATGTCCTACTTGAGTTTAATCCTCCAGTCATAAACAATCATTGGACACTTCAATGGGATACTTTTAGCATCAAAGGCACGAAAGTTGATTCGATGTTAATAGAATCTCGTACAAAAAACATCCAAACTCCCGTTGAAGAATAAAAACCAATTCATTTTAGACAAT
Source organism: Mucor piriformis (assembly GCA_943193625.1). Classification (NCBI taxonomy): domain Eukaryota; kingdom Fungi; phylum Mucoromycota; class Mucoromycetes; order Mucorales; family Mucoraceae; genus Mucor; species Mucor piriformis. The sequence goes on along the minus strand of OW971871.1, from coordinate 1,154,831 downwards.
AAAGCCTTTGCATCAAGAATTATTAGATGATAAATTAAAAATGTATCTCAATTTAATAAGCTATGTTGTTTACTTAGTTGTATTATTTTTCTATTTATTAAAAGTCTTAAAGAAACCCCATAAGAACCACACGTATTAGATATAAAAGTTTCTATGTCACGTTCAATGATTGTTGGTTCACCAAACTAGTATAAACACCATTTAATTTTAAAAGCTCCCAATGATTTCCTTGCTCAATCACCCGCCCTTCTTTGATGACACAAATAATATCTGCATTTGTGATAGTTGACAATCGATGCGCAATAGTAATAGTTGTCCTGCCGCCCTGTTCAAGAATTTTGTCCAATGCTAATTGTACCAATTTTTCACTTTCACTATCAAGAGCAGAGGTCGCCTCGTCCAACAATAATACCTTCGGCTTACGAATTAACGCTCTTGCAATGGCTATACGTTGTTTTTGTCCACCAGATAATTGAGATCCTTTATCACCGACACGAGTTGAATAACCTTCGGGTAGACTTGTAATGAATTTATGGATATTAGCGGCTTTGCAAGCTTCCTCGACTTGATCTTGATTCACACTTTCGGTATCGTCAACACCAAATCGAATATTATCCCCAATCGTCAAATCAAACAAGACAGGCTCTTGTCCTACTAAAGCCATATGACTACGAAGATTTTTTAAAGAGAACGATTTGACATTATGGTTATCCAAGCGAACGGTACCATTTAAAGGGTCATACCATCGTTGAAGCATACCGATTGTTGTTGATTTACCACAACCAGATGGACCCACCAAAGCAATTGTTTGACCTTTTTTCCCCTTGAGATTGAAATCGCCACTAAAGATGGGGACATCGGGTCTAGCAGGATACCTGAAACTAACGTTACTAAAATCAATTGCGCCATCAATATCCGAATGAGGTGGTTCAATGCCCTCGAGATCGGGATCAATCTTCGGCTCACGACCCAAAGCTTGGAATACAGCAACAGCGGATATTTTTGCCTTGACAAAAGTTGTGATGAATACACTACTTCTTCCTATACTATCTGCCATGATCATAATAGACATCATGGTGATAACCATTTCATTGAGTGTGATCTTGTTTTGAATAATTAATCGAACACCAGCATAAAACCCAACTGCATTTGTATACAACGAAGTAGCTTGTAAAAGAGCAAAGCCGATGGAAGAGGTATATGCTCGACGTTTTGCTAAACGATGCATGCCTTCAGTAGCAGTATAATACTTGTCCTCGAAATATATTTGCTTGTTCAGTGCACTGACTGTACGGATTTGCTTGATAGCTTCATTAGCTACCTCGGCTGTTTCGTTACCATTATCTTTAGTATTATTCTCAAATTCTTGTTGCACTTTAGAGTTCCAACCAGATGCACCAATAATTAGCGGAGCCATACATAAAATAATCAATGTCAATCTCCAACTGTGCATAAACGCAATAGCCAAACCTGCAATAAAAAAAAATTAGAATCGAATTTTTCAAACTGTATTTAGTGTATATTTACCAATAGTTGATGTAATAATGATCTGCACAACATCACCCCATACTTTGGTAACTAATTCATTGACACATTTAGCATCCACAGCAAGTTTTGACGTCAAAGAACCAACATTATTCTCATCCTGGTCGAAGAACCCAATCTCTTGCTTCATATAAGCCTTGAACAGTTTACTACGTAACACTCTTGTATATTTTGCACCTGCAACTTCAAAAGAGATGACCTGCATTGCAAAACCAAGAAAAGCAAAGAGACCCAAAACGACAAACAAGAATGAATACAAGTTGGGTCCTTCCAAGGGTCCATAATAACGATCATTATTTTCATTGAGTAGAGTAATGACTTTCGCAAAGAAAAGAGCATACAGAGGAAACACAGCACCAGCAATACAAGCTCCTAAACAGCCTAAAGCCATCCATCCCCAAAAAGGGCGCATTTGCATAAACACCTTAAACACAGGAGCCTTCATTTTTTTAGCAGCCTTTTTTTCAAGAGCTTCTCTTCGTTTCTTAGCCTCAAAACCATCAATAACAGACATACGGCCGCTATTTCGAACCACGTTGGCAATAGTTGAATGATCGGAAGCTCTAGCCATTTCGATACAGCTTTTTCGATTAACTTCAATAGCTTCTTGACGCAATAAAGCTTCATCATCTTCCTCTGGGATAATAGCCGTCTTGTCTACAGTATCAATCTGTTGCTTTTTCACAAGTTCAGAATAGATACCGCCTTTGGAAATAAGTTCATTATGAGTACCTTGCTCAACAAGATCACCATGCTCCATGACAACAATCAGGTCAGCGTTTCGAACAGTAGAAAGACGATGTGCGATAATAACTGTAGTACGATTTGCAGACGCTTCATCCAAAGCCTTTTGAACAAGACGTTCAGATTGGGTATCCAATGCAGATGTAGCCTATAAAAGGAATGAGTAACAATGCAGAATGATGAAATATAATGTTTAGTCTTTACCTCATCCAATAACAAAATGGCAGGGTTCTTTAAAATAGCTCTGGCAATGGCAATACGCTGTTTTTGACCACCGGATAACATACCACCGTGTTCACCTACTAATGTATCATAGCCACTTGGCAATTGCTTGATAAAACTATGACAATTTGCCTTTTTACAGGCAATAACGATTTCTTCTTGACTGATATTAGAATTTGAACTACCCATCATTAAATTTTGTCGAATACTAGTGTTAAACAAGACAGGTTCCTGAGAAACAACACCTATTTTTTCACGAAGCCATTTAACATTTAAATCCTTGAGATTTCTACCATCTAGCTTGATTGTACCAGAGAGGGGATCATAAAACCGCTGTAATAAAGATACACTGGTAGATTTACCAGAACCTGAGGGACCTACGAATGCAACCGTCATACCAGGTTTGATCTTTAAGTTCAAGTTTTTTAAGACAACTGTATCAGGACGAGTAGGGTATCTGAACTTTACATTTATAAATTCAATATCACCCAAGACTTGAGAAGGTTTTTCTCCGAGAGGACTGGTGGAATCGATATCAGGGACACGGTTGATGGTAGAAAATATTTTGAAAGCAGCAGCGGATGCACCGGAAACAGCGGCTAAGTTCGTTGGCATTTGTAACAAGGAGAATTCACCAATCATCATGGAAAGAAAAACGACCAAGACAGTAGAGCCATCCATCTTGTGCTGATGAACAAGTCCAGAGCCATACCAAAACGATAGACCATACATAGCAAATAACATGAACATAAAAGTACCGAGACCACAACCGAGGATCATGCCACGTTTCATACCGGATTTCATAGCTTTGTCCAGCTTTTCATCGTATCTTGTAGAAAATCGATTTTGAAGAGAGAAAGAGTATACTGTACGGATACCGGCAAAGACTTGTTCGGAAACAGAACCGGCATCTGCATAAGCGTTTTGTGCTTCCATAGTATACTTTGTGACAAGAATACCCATGACACCACCTGTTAGAGCAATAGCAGGTGTTACAGCCGTCATGACAATGGCAAGACGCCACCCTTTACTAAAGGCAACAGAACAACCTGCAACAAATTGAGAGAAACACATAAGGAATTGGCCAAATTTCTCAGAAATACCGTCTTGAATTAAAGTGATATCGGAAGCCAAACGAGTTGTTAATGAGCCTTCTTCAGATTTATCAAACCAACTCATATCTTGCCGTAAAATAGCATGGACATAAAGTTGTCGAATACGTCTTGTTTGATATTCTCCTGTTAAAATCCAGAGACAGTTGGAGATATAAGCAGCTGCCATGACACCAGTTCCCATGTAAATATAAAGCAAGATGATGGGATAAGTTTTTTCCATTAAATCTTGATGGAGCGTTACGGCTTCGCCCATATTTTTCAGAACATTACCAAAAAATAAGATTGAGATGGGTTGAATAGCACCTGTTGTACAAGAGGTGAATGCCGCAATAAAGATCAAGAATAAATCGCGTCGTGTAGCAAATTGAAATAACTTCAAGATGGGTACACTTTCATTCTTTGTAGGTTTTTCTTTTTCAGGTGTACTACTGTCGCCACTTTTTTCATTCACTATTAACGCATCGTCAATCTCTCGCTGTGCTAGAGTGCGGCGATCTTGTGTATCACTCATTCTAAACGTATAATACGTACAAGATGAGAAAAAAAGTTTACAGCGTAAAGAAGGTCCCGTCTATTGTGTCTCGTTTTATATAAATACCCTCTCCATAGCTTCATTTAATCGGCTTTAACTTTTCATCTTGCTGCCGATCCATGCGATTACTTGATAACAAATGTATTTTTTTGCCGAAAAGTTTCGGCACCGAGATTTAAACATGATATTTTCATTTAGAAATTTAAAATACATTTTTTATATGTAAATGAATCATCAGTTTCTTTTTACGGTTGATACTTTCCGATAAAGGACCCTTTGCGGTCTCTTGCAGTAGGTTTCTGAACACATCCGGGAGGTTGTTGTTGCTGCGCTAAATTCTTTTTAATATGTCCCTATCTTGACAGCCCAATGCTATGTCGATTAATGCTATTTTTAATGACACATAAAGCCATTGGCACACCAAAAAAATAACACACGACATACGATCTCAATACAATAAGCTCGATAAAAGATTTGGAGCATTACAGCTTTAGAACAGCACAGTTAGAAAAGTAGTCTTCTTCGTTTTTTTAGCATTTTTTTCACCCTGATAACCCTATTTTTATTTTTGTGCTAGAAAGGCCTAATGACAAGACCCAAAAGTTCTTATGTGGTATCTTACAACGACGTTACCAACTCAAACTTCGATAGTTACTTTCCAGAGATTGTGGCAAAGATCAAAAAGGCTTCGCATGTAGCTGTCGATTTAGAATTTACTTCTTTGGGCAACGTGAGATCGACCGATATGAATCATCGTTATGTGGCCATGAAAGAAACCGTAGAAGCAGCTACCATTGCATCGATCGGTTTATCCATTGTAAGAGATCTCACACCCACCGATCAAGAAAGTCTCACCACTACACCTGAAGACAATTTTCCAAAAGAAGCAGCAGTAAAGACCCAAAAGTATGTATGTGATAATTATAACCTATTGTCACTAAAGCAAGGCGACATAACGATCCAGAGCGGCACTGGACAATTTTTATGTCAACATGGATATAGTTTTGATGCTATGTTTACAAAGGGTATTCCATTCACACCACCTAGTAGTCTGACAACTAGCACCAAGGACATGAGATTCAATAATTTATGGAAGAAGATGATGGCAGCGATGCGCTTACATAATATACCCTTAGTTCTACATAACGGGTTATACGACCTTATATATCTGTATCATTGTTTCATTGATAAGTTGCCAGACACATTTGGGAGGTTTCTTTTGCAGGTAACTGAAAATTTTCCATCTGGTTTATATGATACACGTTACATGGCAAACAAAGCAGATTTCGACGCGACTTTCTTGGTCTATGTGTTCTCGAAATCAGACAGGTTACGTCAAAATCGATTCAACAAGAGTGTAAAACAAGCGCCTTACTTTGAGGTGGAAATAAACGAGCCTATGATGATCAAACAAAGTACAAGCGTCAAGAGAAAAAGAGAACCCGAGCAAGAGGACAAGCGCATGAATATGAAATACTGTGCGGCATATGCGGTAAGAAGGAAATACTCTTACAGGATACACACAAACTAAATTATCTCTTAGGATAGAGGCTATTGCGGTAATACCGCGCATACTGATCGAACCCCAGATCATGATGTCCAAATTATCTTGGACTCTAAAATGGGACCCTCTGAATATCCTCAAGTGTATACGTCTAGGTCGGACGAGGAAGAAGGAGCCCATGCCGCTCATTTTGATGCTTATATGACTGGCTTTAATTTCTGCTACTTTCAAAACACATTTTCCCCTACTGATCTGAAGTCCTGTTTAAATAGGATGATGATTCGTGGATCTGAATTTCCATTGGTGTTTCCCATGAAGAAGTCGAAGCGATAATCCATTTGAAACTCTCTCTCTTTTTCTTTAAAAAAAATACGTATTTTACTTTAATCATTTTATGTGTGTATGTGTGTGCTGTATGTGCTGTTTAAATGGGTCCTGAACCACCAGGGATCAACTATGAATGAAGAATGAGTTTTCGAAACCGTATTTGTAGATTATATGTAGACTTACAGCACAAATGTTATTTCCGTTCAATAAGATTTGCTCCAACTTTTGAGTCTTGTAACCTTCCTTTGTGTTTTCGCTATAACAAAAAGTTAACATAAAATCCCCAGCCCAAGATTGACCTCGCAACTTACAATTCAGTCACATCTTCTAATACCATGTCTGGAGAAAAAAACCTATAGGTCAGAGACCATCGTAATGTAACGCGTATATCCAGTCAACTTACTAACATAATCGTCGAAACCCAATAACTTTCCTGTGAATTCCTTTTCGTTCTTCATGACAACCCATATCTTGGATCCAATGCACTTGTCGATCAATTCTAAAAATAGACATGAGTAAAATGTCGCTCATGCAGAACAAGATTGGTACCTAAAGGTAATAATTGAGAGGTAGCCATTATGTTTGATTGTGTTATTTGGAACAAGAAGCTTTAATAATAATTTTATGAATATTTTTTTCTTTTTCCTATTATAAGAGCTGCGCTTTAATTATCAAGGAAGAACGTCATCCATTTAAATGGGACATCTAGAAATGGGTGCAGCTTCACCACCTTCGGACCATAAAGCAACGGTGATACCTGTGGTATATGTCATTGATACAAGACCAAAAATGATAATGACAATATCAATAGTCTTTTGACGCCAGGATTTAGCAATTGCCTTCAAGTGGAACAATGGAGGAAAAAAGAAACAGAGAGGCACACAGCACAGTGAGCCTATGAGCGATACAAATTTGTCTAAATCGCCAGAGCCAGCAATGGCAATACAGGCACATACTAACACGGAACCGAAACGGAAGATGTTCTTTTGCCACTTGACCATCGTATTATGCTTTCCAGATCGAGTAAACAATCCATTCTCGACAATACGAATAGCAGGGAATAATTGTAAGGGGATAGACAGACAGATTGCAAGTGCATACAACCCTTGGACGGTATTGACTACGGCAGTGCCAGGCATATTAAGTAAAATAACTGTTTGGACATCGCTACCAAAGGCGAGATAAGAAATGAAACCAACAGACAGAAATATGACTGTAATGAAAATCATTGTTCCTGACAAAACTTTGGGGAATTTCTCAGGTTCTTTCATGGATTCCGTAATAGGGATAACTATTTTTCTTTTAATTTAATATTTGTCCTTAATGTGTAATTTAAATACGTACCTAAACCAACTCCTTCATAAGTAAACACGGCAGTACCGATGAACATCGGGAACGACTTATAGTTAATCACCCATTCTACGTCTGCTACACCTTGGGTTGATAAAATAAAGAAATCGTAGTAGTAAAGATATACAAGACCGATCAGAATGAATAAATCTGCCACCAAAGCAAATGCCGATAGTTTCTGAATCTTACGAATCATGGCAAGTGGTACGAAAATGGCAATTTGGCCGAGAATAAGGTAAGACAGCGGTACTCGGAGATCGCATTGAGATACAGATTCAATCAAAGCCTGCACGTTTTGAGCGACAAATACCATATATGCACACACAAATCCCATCTATGTAAATAATTATTAATTTAAAGTTACTAATATTAGAACCAAACTTTACCTGTGACAATGTAATAGCCAATAATACTGCATATCGCATCTTTTTACCAAACAAAATACCTCCAATATCACCAAAAGAAACAGGAATCTTATTTCGGGTCTCGACCAAGAGTAAAAACGTGTATAAAGAAACCAGTGCAATACTTGTCAATACTGTACTTGAGAATAATAAACCACCATTGTAAAAGCTATCAAATAAGTTAATACACATACACACACGCACATGCACATACATGTCATTTGTCTACTTTACGCTTTAGGTAAAAACATGACACCTGTTCCTACAAACGACTTTAATAATAAGAAGACTGCCTTTGCTGGAGTAGCCGTTCCTTGTACTGCATTTGCTTGAGCTCTACGAATTAGGGGTGACTCCTCATTATCATCGTCATCGGATCTTCTTCTTCTTCTTCTCAACCCAGCCGTTTCTTCATCCTCCACCTCTTCTTCATCCTCATCATCACTAAGATCTTCACCACCAAAATGGCCATATAAAGCCAAGAAATCTACAAATGTACGAGTCATCCAATGAGGCGGTTTTCTGCCTTGTCTTGCAGCTTTGTCTACAACAAAATGACGTCTGAATCCTCCTGGATCTTTCAATCTAGCCAAAGCGGGATCCATCGGCTCACTACGTGGCACATAGAATGACTGCGATCGTTGACGTTTAGCGATCTGTTCATTCTCTATATCGTCTGCCCATTTATAAATATCGTGGGTGATAGCACCACCTGGCAAATGGTGAACGCTGCGGAACGTACTGCCTTGATCGTCGTCATTAGTCGCACTGCGATGTAATGAAGAAGCATGTAATGACGAAGAAGGAGAGGTGTCGACTAAATGACGTTTGACTACTTTGGCCACTTGATCATCAGAAAGGTCAACACTCACTGTATTGTCTTCTGGGTTGAAAGTGGCGGTGGATAGAGGACGGAACAGGTTACCACTGTTTGTTGTTAACACGTTTTCCAGGTCAGTAGAACCATATGTATGGTGAGATAATACGCTTTTAGGAGAAGAGCCATATATTCCTGGAGACGAGCCTAATCGGGCAGTGGAATTAGCTCGGTCAAATGAGCTAGACAGATAAGAAGCTTCGTTCAAATATGAACTCCCCTCTCTATAACCTTGCTTTGCATTCACTGGTAAAGGTGAAGTCATGTTATGTTTAAAGTATAAAGAAAAAAGAGAAGGGGAATAATTAAGTAAATTGAATTTATACTTTTTACTGTGTGAGTAAAAATCTAACCCCCATTTCATATTAACGCACCGACAGTCAGTAAGAAAATAATGATGGCATGAAAAACTTATAATGCATCTCTTTCTTTTTTTATTGTTCCATGTATCTGTTAAACTCTGGTTGCATACCACTATCTTGCAGCTTATCATATCACTCCCTGAAAAGGAAACACGATAATAACCTTGTAACAAGATCACGTATGATCACCTGTGGGCACACTGAACAAGTTTAAATTAATAATGCCACAGGTTAAGCAGATGACGCCACTGCTCTCACTTTATCTTCAACCTTTTGCCCGCTTTGCATATTTTAACTTTGGGGTAGGATTACTCAGTCATAATGGCTCGTTGTTGCTACATTCGAGGAATCTGATATATGGCCCATTATTTCCAATCATTTATGTCTTGTGCCCATGACAGGACAGCATCCTGTTATACACTTCTTTAAAGTAATATCCAAAAACCCGTAAAAAATAAATGCGGAGATCCGATTGTCCGACTAAAACAATTATGTATCACCACAATGAAATAGGTTGACGTGTATAAACAGAATTTCACAAAGAGTTCAATGACAGTGAGTTTTACAAACTTCTATCGTGGCAAAAAAAAAAAAAAAAGCCTCTTCTGGAATAATATAAACTTCACCATGTGGTAAGGCCACTGTGCATTTACATTATCATTTCGCTACCCTCGGGCTAAAGAAAAAAAAATCCTAATATGGTCTGCTGAAGATGTAAAGAGTGTCCTTTAAATATGCAGGAGTAATTATAAGATACAGTCATCCAAAAAATAGCAATGCCAATCGAAGCACTAGAAGGCTAATCTATAAATCAGTATATATAAATATCTAACACGCAATAACTTGAAACAAGACATAGGGAGAGGCAGATGATAGCCATGTTCAGCAATATACTTATTTGACCCTCACTCATTGTATCACATTATAAGATAAACATAATGTATATCCTTATATTTTACTTTACTCCTTTATTCTATCAAGTTCTATACTCAGTTCGACTAAAGCCAGGAACATTTCAAGTCATATCTAGCTAGACGGGAGTCTCTTACTCGTATTATCTGTACTATTACTATCTTTGGTAGCTTCTATTATTTTGTCATTAAATATAAAAGTTTAATTATATCCCTTTAGGGAAGTTTGCTATCAGGCTATTTGATTTTGAAACGATGATACAGCCAGGATCATATTGCCACACATAAAGACTGTCCCTTAAAATATCAATCGGAATGCTAGTCACTGGGCTTACATCTGACTGCCTGTGCAGAGAATAACATCATCTTTTTAACGACAGACTTGTTTTGGAATACACATGATTTTCTTTTAAAAAAAGACATAGCAGGAAAAGAAATGAAATCTTAGATTTTATCTTTTATATACATGTACAGCGGCTCCACCTCCAAAGTTCGTTTTCCAGAGTAATGAATTCGCTTTTGTCGCCGATTAAAATTCGTTTTTTCTTATTTCAAAATTCGCTTTTTTATTGGTCAAAGTTCGTTTTTGTAAAGCTCCAAAGTTCGTTTTTACTTTACTCAAAATTCGCTTTTTTTAATTTTATAAATTTCATTTTATTATACAATAACCTTTTCAAATGAGTTTTTATTACGAAGATGGACAAGGAAGCATTGCTGATGAGCAAGGAAATGAGGCAATGGACTATGAGGAAGAGACTGATCCTTATAACGTTACTTCCTTGTTGACTGCCTCACAATATCGAATTCATCAGGGGCGCTTTCCCGCTAAAGTTACAGAAGAACTTGATGTCCAAATGGAAGAAGTTTCTGAGGAATTATCCAAAGATGTAGCAACCGGTAGAAAATATAATGTATATTCTGACCAACAGAAAGCAGTTTTCTACTATTTTAATAGAGTGAAGCTCTGGAATGCTGCTGCTTCAGGTCGAAAGGCTCAAGTTGAAATTCGTACTGCTCAAAAATGGGCAAAGCGTCTTAAAGAAGACCCAGAATGGAACATCTACGAAAAACAGACGAATATGTCAAACAGAAAACCACCGCAACTCCAAAACGAACATAAACAGCACTTGGTTCAATTTTTCGACAAGTTTCCTCAAGCTACCAGGCGAGATGCAGTAGATAGTTTAACAGAAGAGTTCCAGAATTTCAATTTAAAAGAAACTTCTGTAGGAAACTTCATTCTTTATGAGTGTAATTTAACCTTTAAAAGAGCTACTTTGCACCCTGTGGCTAGAAATAGCGCTGAGAACCTTGATAAACGTTATCATTGGGCTAAAAAATGGGTAGAGAACACGGATATGAATTATCTTAAAAATTGTGTTTTCGTTGATGAAGCTGGTTTTAATATCAACATGAGAAGCCCTAATGCTCGTTCAGTCAAGGGTACACCAGCAATAATAGAAACACCAACTACTCGTGCCATTACGCATACTATTTTAGGGGCTATCACAGCTCATGATGTTATTTCAATTCAAATCAGAGAACCACTTAAGCCAAAAAGAGTTAAAGTGGATGGAAGTCAAAAAAGAAAGAAGCCTGTGGCAAAACCTTTACGAAAAGGTACTGTTACAGGACACTATGCAAGATTCATATCAAAGACACTCGATGAGATGGATAAATTTCCTGAAATGAAAAACTTCTACATCGTCATGGACAACGCACCAATTCATACCTCAGATAGCATTAAAAATTTAATCGAGGCCAGAGGTTATAGAGCTATATATCTTCCTCCATATTCCCCAGAGCTTAATCCTATTGAAAACTTTTGGTCTATTGTCAAAAATTCAGTCAAGCGAAGTGCTTTTAAAGAAACAGAAGATTTGAAGACTAGAATTGCCGAAGCTAGTGAATGTGTCAGTAGAAAGACCCTTCATAACATTGCTTATCATTCTGTTAATAACTTTGAAAAATGTTTCAACAAAGAGCCACTTTAATAAACGCTATTGCTTTAATAATATTTTAAAAACGAATTTTATTAAAATTTAGAACGAACTATGAGGGTGTAAAAGCGAATTTTGAGCGAATTTTGAAATAAAAACTTTGGAGGTATCTTTCTTATTTCTGTTTACATATCCATTTTATTCCTTTTTTTCCTTTTCCGTTATTACCTGCTCACTTCTACGTGAACGTGTAGCCACTAATTTAATAAAATTAAAACAACATATAATAAAAAAGTAACTTTACTTTCTCAAATCATACTCAAATACCGGACAGAGTCGAACAACCGGGTTAGGCATCTGTAGGTACCCCCAAGGTGTACAAGAGGTGCAAATAAGTTTTCTACGTCATCTAAAATAATTTAAACGCAGGAGGTGTACAAATAGCAAATCCCCAGTCGTCTGTATCATTTATTATACGTTTACATTTTTTAACCTCATTTTCTTTAAGCGTGTTTTACTCAATTATGGAACTTAACTTTAAAAGGTCGGCAAGTAATTCTATTTTTTTGTTCATAACGTACTAATCATTTTCTGAACAGAAACCGCATTGATAACTAGCTTTGTTTTATACATTTTGCTCCGTATCCTTTGCCCGTTCTTCTCCCCATTATGATGAGCACAATGATGTTTTTTTTATTTTTTTTTTATTTCTTAACATTTTAGTTCTCATCATTTTCCGGACAGAAACCGCATTGATAACCAGCTTTGCTTCACGCATTTTGCTCCGTATCTTTTGCCCGTTCTTCTCCCCATTATGATGAGCACAATGATGTTTTTTTTATTTTTTTTTTATTTCTTAACATTTTAGTTCTCATCATTTTCCGGACAGAAACCGCATTGATAACCAGCTTTGCTTCACGCATTTTGCTCCGTATCTTTTGCCCGTTCTTCTCCCCATTATGATGAGCACAATAATGAAGAGTTTATGTTATTACGCAATTTGTCCTGTAACAAGTCATTTGTCTCACCGCCATGGAAGGTAGCAATACTTTAATTTTCCAGGATATTATGTGGCATACAAAAATGGAAATCACAGCGATTTGTATCAAGCTCTGTTCTTCCCAACCAAGACTCAATCTATACGCTAACTTTTGAATGTCAAATTCTGAAAATGCTTGTTTTTTCTACTGAAAAAGCAAAGTGTAAAGTGTAATACCCGCTTTGAAAAATAACATTAAAAGTGTCGAGGACTTAGAATTATTTGAATGTTTTTATTTTTCAATTTACTGTAATAAATGCTCTTATTCTCTTATTTTTTAATGATTTATCCGTGTTACGCTTGTTTGGCAGTGAAAAGGTGAGCGATGTTAAGTAACCAGAGTAATTGGTGACAATTCATGTACGAACGTAATATAATAAGGAAACTTTACTGGAGTAATTGTTCTTGAAAATGAAAATATTTTTTTTTCAACATTTTGAAGAATAAACAACAAATGGTTTTCTGTCGTATTTTTATAATGTGTGAAATATCGAGTAAGCAAATCAATAACATAATTTAATTTTTTTATTAACGCTGAACAGATTCAGTTGTCATATTTTACAATGGAGCTGTACGACACGGTTGGAATCAGAAGGTTTTTATCTACAAGGATAAACTCCTCAGATGTGATTTCTGTCGACAAAGACATACTCATCGATTCCTAAGCGACTATTTAGTATCACTAAAATATATATTGTATACTATTATCTTACTTTTAACTGTATTAAATCCATCAATGTCTTTTCTGCATTTTTATATGTGTTGAAGGAGGTGGGCAACAATCCAACAGAGACACGCTCATATGGATAATATCCGTCACTAAATGAAACAACAAATGTTTCATAGCACAGACCTAAATGATAATAAAGAATATTAGTATATTTCCTAAATAAAACTCTGGAGAACAAATCTAGCTTTTTTTACCGTAAACAAGCACACCAAAAGTTGTAACTTCTATTGGTAATGATGCAGCCTTCAATCTTACGTGCAGCTGTCTCTTACATGTCTCTAATACCCTCGCACGAGCAACATCAACACATGATTTTGACGTCCCAACGGGCTTAATCTCTCCGTTACCCACTTCACAAAGGTCAGAACAAAAAACAAGGTCTGGCCGCGTAGAAATTGAATCGGGCATTTTTTGTTTGTTAATCCAGGTGGAAAAGTCCCTAGATATATAAATGATACCGTTAATATACATCTATGTAAACCTAACCGTATTAATTTGTGTTCAACTTACCATGAAACCGTTACATCATTATGTGGTGACCACAAAGAACAAAGTAACTCACTTACAGACTTAACTATCCAATCAATTTCACTTGATGGGCATTTAGTAGGCTTGGAATGATTCAGATATATCCCAACCAGAATATGGTGTAGAGCTACTTCATTAACGGTGTTGAGTGGGATGCCCTGTACATTAATCACGGTTCTGTTCTCCATTGCTTGCTCCATAGCTCTTACACATTGAATAATGTTCTTTGGTAACTTTTTAAGGGGCACTATATACTGACGATTGGCTGGATTGTTTGGATGTGATGTTTCAAATAAAGCAGATAGAAAAAGTCTTTTGTCAATATCTGATGGTTTTAAAAGCTTTTCAAAGGCAAGATTGTGAGTATTATCATATATCGACTTTACATTTGAATTGCTAGTAACCATTTCTTTCTTTCCTTCGGAGATAATATTTAATTCACTGAGTGTCATCGACCAAACGTAACCTACAATACACCAAGCAGACGATACATTGGTCATTGTTTCCGACTCCTTTTCTTTATAAGAACTATCGACGTCGTTGTCACTGTAAATGATCTGTAAAAAAGGGGTACTTTGGGCTGAAACATCATTAGACTGTACACTAGATTTGGCTGTGGTATCTACACTAGAACTGTCTATGGGTTGTACATTAGACCCGAAATGTTTTGGTTGTATAGTATCAGATTCCGTTGCTTCTTGGACATAGTGAGCTGTCTCTTTTCCTTTTTTTTTCTAAATCGAGGCATGAATTAATTATTATAAATAATTACTATTTTTAATTGTATACCTTATTAGTACTGCCCTCGGCTTGTGGCCCAGCCACTGATTTTGCAATAGAATCGTTTTCTTTTTCATAACCTTCTAAAAGTGCAAAGATTCTTTTGCCTTTAAGGGATTGTATCATATTTTCTTTTGCTTTTTTTACTCCTTCAGCTAGTAAGTCAATCCAGTTTACTTCTACGGAATCTACGATAAGTGCATCGTCTTTGACTTCTGAAGTAAATCGTCGTATCCACATCCTTTTAATTCCTTCCACTGAAGTTCGTTTGTGTGTGATGATGTCACTGATAACAAGTCCTTCATTCATACTTATGAATGCAGATAGTTGAGGGGTAATTGACATTCGGCGCGTGTATAGTATGTATCTGGCTATAGCTATATATATGTATATATATATTTGTTGTTAGTTCAGCGAAAATTCTATTTTCTTTTAATCTGACCAACCTTCTTTATAATCTTTAGTCATAATATCTGTATAAATTGAAAGAATTTTTTGTTTGGGATAAATAGGCAAAAGAGAAGTAACTCCAGAGTACTGAATTCGCTGAATTCGCTTTTGTCGCCGATTAAAATTCGTTATTTTTTTTTATTTCAAAATTCGCTCAAAATTCGCTTTTACACCCTCATAGTTCGTTCTAAATTTTAATAAAATTCGTTTTTAAAATATTATTAAAGCAATAGCGTTTATTAAAGTGGCTCTTTGTTGAAACATTTTTCAAAGTTATTAACAGAATGATAAGCAATGTTATGAAGGGTCTTTCTACTGACACATTCACTAGCTTCGGCAATTCTAGTCTTCAAATCTTCTGTTTCTTTAAAAGCACTTCGCTTGACTGAATTTTTGACAATAGACCAAAAGTTTTCAATAGGATTAAGCTCTGGGGAATATGGAGGAAGATATATAGCTCTATAACCTCTGGCCTCGATTAAATTTTTAATGCTATCTGAGGTATGAATTGGTGCGTTGTCCATGACGATGTAGAAGTTTTTCATTTCAGGAAATTTATCCATCTCATCGAGTGTCTTTGATATGAATCTTGCATAGTGTCCTGTAACAGTACCTTTTCGTAAAGGTTTTGCCACAGGCTTCTTTCTTTTTTGACTTCCATCCACTTTAACTCTTTTTGGCTTAAGTGGTTCTCTGATTTGAATTGAAATAACATCATGAGCTGTGATAGCCCCTAAAATAGTATGCGTAATGGCACGAGTAGTTGGTGTTTCTATTATTGCTGGTGTACCCTTGACTGAACGAGCATTAGGGCTTCTCATGTTGATATTAAAACCAGCTTCATCAACGAAAACACAATTTTTAAGATAATTCATATCCGTGTTCTCTACCCATTTTTTAGCCCAATGATAACGTTTATCAAGGTTCTCAGCGCTATTTCTAGCCACAGGGTGCAAAGTAGCTCTTTTAAAGGTTAAATTACACTCATAAAGAATGAAGTTTCCTACAGAAGTTTCTTTTAAATTGAAATTCTGGAACTCTTCTGTTAAACTATCTACTGCATCTCGCCTGGTAGCTTGAGGAAACTTGTCGAAAAATTGAACCAAGTGCTGTTTATGTTCGTTTTGGAGTTGCGGTGGTTTTCTGTTTGACATATTCGTCTGTTTTTCGTAGATGTTCCATTCTGGGTCTTCTTTAAGACGCTTTGCCCATTTTTGAGCAGTACGAATTTCAACTTGAGCCTTTCGACCTGAAGCAGCAGCATTCCAGAGCTTCACTCTATTAAAATAGTAGAAAACTGCTTTCTGTTGGTCAGAATATACATTATATTTTCTACCGGCTGCTACATCTTTGGATAATTCCTCAGAAACTTCTTCCATTTGGACATCAAGTTCTTCTGTAACTTTAGCGGGAAAGCGCCCCTGATGAATTCGATATTGTGAGGCAGTCAACAAGGAAGTAACGTTATAAGGATCAGTCTCTTCCTCATAGTCCATTGCCTC
This sequence comes from Mucor piriformis, assembly GCA_943193625.1. NCBI lineage: Eukaryota > Fungi > Mucoromycota > Mucoromycetes > Mucorales > Mucoraceae > Mucor > Mucor piriformis. The sequence goes on along the minus strand of OW971871.1, from coordinate 1,137,969 downwards.
ATTTCCTTGCTCATCAGCAATGCTTCCTTGTCCATCTTCGTAATAAAAACTCATTTGAAAAGGTTATTGTATAATAAAATGAAATTTATAAAATTAAAAAAAGCGAATTTTGAGTAAAGTAAAAACGAACTTTGGAGCTTTACAAAAACGAACTTTGACCAATAAAAAAGCGAATTTTGAAATAAGAAAAAACGAATTTTAATCGGCGACAAAAGCGAATTCATTACTCTGGAAAACGAACTTTGGAGGTGGAGCCGCTGTACGATAAACAAGGTACAATGACTTCATAAGTGTGGCTCAAGTGACCCCTACACGCACATACTATAATTTTACTGCCATTTCTAAAAAAAAGTTTATTTTTGTATATTTGAATATTTCCAATAGTGTAACATATTATCTTTTACCCGAAGATTTCCCTGGATTGGCATTGGAATAGGACAATAGGCATTTATTGCATATGAAGACTTACTGAGTTTCTTTTTTGCGTGCACACAATCAAAAGATTCTGTTATCTTGGGTATATGGCTTGAAACCAGCATGGTAATTGCTGGTCGGATCTTGTAAATCGGTAGGTCAGTGACAGATATAGGATTAAAGATGCCGAACAGAAGAGGAGGAAATGTATCCATAAAAAACTTTGATAAATTACGAGTACAACAGGGAGATGTGATGTAAACAAGCCCATAAAACACATACATTTATGTAGCGGAAAAACTCAGACCATACAAAGTGACAGTAGTCTTCCACGACCTGTAAGCCGAGCATCCCCTGTTAATGCAACTTGCGTTCACCAGAGAATTTTTACAGAAAATTATCACGAACAAAGTCTTGACATATATTCATTCCCACAGTAATATTTACCTCACTGTACTCGCAAGTCGATGATCAACAAACTCTTTTGGCGCTTATGTAATAGTAACGCCAAGATACAATTAAGGCATGTCGTATTTTTTACTTAGACTTCTAAAGTACGCTTATCAAACATAACAAAAGTACACGCAATCTCTATCAATAGCTTCTGCGTTCAAAGATACATCCGCTTAGAAGATGCACCCTGGCCAATTTATCTAGAATATGTATTCTATTTGTAGTCACAGCTAATAATAGTATCAATAATTGTTGAAGTTTATTCATTGTTTGTGCATCCAATTCTTAGTTAGGAGGATCTGCAAATTTATATATTGGTACTGACAAAATATCGATGAAGTATGTCCATACACCGTTTTTACACTGGCTACTTAACATCAAACAGCAGCATGCTCTCCTATGATATGAAGGGACTTACATTTATAGAGTTAGTAAGTAATCATCCCGTATCAATGTAGTGTAATACACCCTTTTTACTGTGATATTTTAAGATCGGAAGGAAGAATAGTTACGGCTATTTGATTCACTACTAAAAATAGATAAAACCTGTTAGATTCTATGATGATACTACAATCACCCAGGCTCCTTGTTATAAAGCAGGTCAATGTAGAAAGAAATTATACGACTGCAGATAATATTTGAATTAGGGAGAGGGGCACCGAGAATATATTATAACATTGAAAAATTCTACCATGACTGATGTCATAACCACGTTAGTATATGTCAATATATTACGAAAAAATGCTAAATTTGAATACCGCTAGTTCTACCGCTGTGCGCTAAATTACTCGGGTGGTAACGACTTAGCTTGGCATTCCAGTCTATCCAAAGGCATAATTATAACAAGATCATTTCACGGAACATTTGTCTTGCTGGTACTCTGATATATCTACTTGATCCTGTCCTTGTTATGGCTTGGAGCATGTTATCCTGTAATTAACACCGTGGTACATTAAATGCGTGTATCCTTTTTATTAATATCCAACGGTGCCTGAAACAAATTAAAAATTATGAACAGTGATCGCAGCTCCGAAACGCGTTTTAGTAAACTGATTCAAGTCATATGCCACTTTTTTTTTAATATCTATCAGGGGTGCGGCTAAATTTGCAGAAATTTGCTTGCCAATAACCTCCTAATATTGGGGATCCTAAGGAGCTTTTTCGTCACAGAAAAATCAGCTTTACAGAACCCTGAGATCATATTACTGTTAATCTAAAGATGTAGCATTCTTGTATATCAAAATAATGTCTCCCTGGACTACACTATTTTCAGAAATTATTTGCGCACTCTCGGAAAAAAATTTTACGCATGAAAATATTAATTTTTTGCGCATGTTTAAAAAAAAAAATTTGCGTACAAGCCCAAAAATAAACTACGCTTAAAAAAGTTATTTTTTTGCGTAGTAATAAATTAAAAATTTGCGCCCTTCTTGAAAAGCTTTTTGTCTAAAAATTAACAAATAATGAATAACTTTGTACACGAAGACGGTCAAGGAAATCTTTACAATGACGAAGGTTTAGAAGTTGCAGTTGTTGAAATGGAGGTTGATGAAGAGATGTTTCCACTTGAAGTAGCTTCACAGTTTGACAATTATATAGACCTGAAACCTCCTGAGAGAGAAATAAGGAAGCCTTCAGCACAATCGAAGCAATCTGCTGAAACTAAGGAGAAATCTAGCAGTTACCAACACTACAAGGATACAGAAAAATAGCAACTTATCGACTTGGTCATCAACAGAGGTATGAGTGCTCGAGCAGCAGCTATAAAACTCAATATTAAGCCACGAATTGCTCAACTTTGGGTCAAAAAAGATAACGAAAACCCTAAAGTACATTTCGAGAGGGAGATAGGTAGCGGTAGACCTGTTGGGAGACCAGCTAAATTGGGCCCCGAGCATGAGACGTTTTTGACGGAACTAGTAGATGAGCAGCCATCTTTAGTGTTGGATCAGATTATGGATAGCCTTACAAATCAATTTACAGGTCTTCAGATTTCAAAAACTGGCTTGTATACGTTCGTAACAAAAAATTGCAGGATCAGTCTTAAAAGAGCTCATTTTCACTCAGTCGAAAGAAATAGTCCTGAAAAAATCGAAAATAGATTCAACTGGGTGAGTAAGTGGAACGAAACTGATTTGGATTACATGAGTAACTGCGTCTTTATCGATGAAGCCGCATTTCACATTAACATGAAAAGATCTTTTGCATGGTCGCAGGTAGGCACTCGTGCGGTAGTCAAGGTTCCTAAAACAAGAGCACGAACAACGACCATCTTAGGAGCTATATCTCCTCATGGTGTTGTGAATATAACCGTAAGACTACCAAGAGCATTAGCGGCATCTAAGAAACGAAAAACCACTGGAAATGCCAATAAGTCAGCAAAACCAACAACGGGAACGGTAACGGGTCATTATTTTAACTTTTTGAGCAGTACCATGGATATTATGGATACACATGAGCAATTTAAGGGAAATTACTTGATTATGGATAATGCACCAATTCATACAAATACCGAGATCCAGAAGTATGTTGAAAGCAGAGGTTATGGTTGTGTATATCTACCACCATACTCACCAGAACTTAATCCCATTGAACAATTCTGGTCGGTCTGCAAAAGTAAGCTTAAGAGAGTACCTCTTTTAGATGAAGAGACGTTATCTACAAGAATCGGCGATGCATGTAACCAGATTTTGTTTAGCGATTTAAGAGGGTTCTGTCAATATTCTATGTCTAAGTTCGATGACTGCATTCAACGAAAACCGATTTAAAAATAAACATGAAAATTTACGTATTTTACGCATTCTCAAGTTACGCAATTAATTAAATTTATTATACGAAGTTTTTTTTTTTTTTTTGCGCAATTTTTTTTTTTAAACATGCGCAAAATTATGATGATTTTATGCGCAAAATTTTTTCCCAGGAGTGCGCAAAAAATTACTGAAAATAGTGTACAAAAAACATACTTGTGGTTCAATGAGATATAGGCGCTTGAATTGTTTATTGAATAGTGTATCGTAATTATGTGTTACTTTTACTAAATGTATTATTAGAGCAAGAACTGGCGCACGAACCACTTGCTGGTAAAGGAATTATAAGTTATTAAAAGGTTCATTGTCTGGCCAATCAAATGTTGATTTATGCTTCTCAAACAGGCCTACTTAAAAACTCCTATTTTGCTCTTCTTTCTCTTTTATCTTTCCCTTTTTCTTTCTTAAAAATGAAAAAAACAATACTATCAACCTTATTTATATCAATAGCAGTGGCAGAGGTTATTAACAATATTGTTGTTTTTGGTGATTCTTATTCTGATGCTGGTAATAATCAAAGATTAACCAACGGTCCGTTATGGAGTGAAGATCTCGCTGTCGGATGGAATGCCTCACTTTATAGCTTTGCTTTTAGCGGAGCTGTATGCGATAACGATATGTATGCCAAACACAATGATTACATTCCGAGTATCACAGACCAAGTAGAAATGTATTACAAGGAAAACTTAAATTTAAACACGGAAGAAACGGCTATTGGGTTTTGGGTGGGGTTAAACGATATTTATAACATCTTCGAAAAAGGTAAATATAAATTAACCACTCTTTATATATCACATTAATACAAATATCTTTTCTCAATAGGAACCAACGATACTGAAGCAGAGTTGAAAAAAGTGGTTGAGTGCATTGGCACCAATGTGGTAAAATTACAATTAAAAAGATTATGAAGCCAATGGACTAAAAGACATCTTGTAGCGCAACATTCGTAAAGTGTTCTCTTCCAACAAGTTCATCATATTCGGTGTGCCTCCTATAGAAAATATGCCTTACTATGCCAATACGAACAGTGCAAAAAGCCGAGAAAAAGCAGCGAATCACCTTAATGAGTACCTGACCAGAGATGTCGAAAAAATGAACAAACATTCTCAACATTTAGAACTCGATCTAGTTGATATTCACAAACTTTTGGACGACATTGTAGATAATCCAGAGTTATTTGGACTGAAGAATGCTCGTGATTCTTATTGGGAAGCTTGTCAAGGACTATGTGCGGATGATATTAATTCATATGTTTGGTGGGACAAGACGCATTTGACAGGAGGCGTGCACCGTTTGATTGCCAATAGCATATTAATGGCTGGCTCATTAGCACCCGAGACCTACTTGGAGGATTCGGTCAACGTGGAACAACTTATAAACCAAACACATTCGAAATACAAGTCGCCCATATATAAAGGAGTAAAGAATACCGGTGAAATCGATAGAATCATTGAAAAATTAAAGCAGGAAAAATCAAAAGAGAAGGCACAGGAAATGGACCAAGTGAGAGAGATTTACGGACCAAGGGTAGTAAAAAAGAGTAGATCATTGATATATTTCGGGATGACGGGTACAGTGATTGCTGGTATTGGCTTCTTTTTGTTTTTGAAGAATAGAAGAAGAGGATCGCATTTAGCAGCACTATCAGGACTACTAAAAAACAATAAGCCAGATAGAGGAAGGTTTTTGCCGTTACGTAATATGGACTCTGAAGCCTAGAAATGTTGTCAATGGAACAAAATTGTATAGGATATCGAATAATCACCCCTTCCTATACAAATGTCATTTATAAACTTAGAATAATTCAATTGATCCACTCATATAACATGTAATAAAACTTAATATTAATATTTAATGCAGACTGTGGATAATAAAAGGGCACTGACAACAACTCTATTGTATAAATACGTAAGGCTGAGATCAATATATATGCATTTTTCACGATTTTTTTCCCTTCTTCTTTTCTCTTTCTTTTCATCCCTCTACCTGTTTGTATTGTCATGGACGAAGTATATAGCAAAATCAACGACGAAAAGTGGGAAATACCACCTTCCTGTAGATATGTGAGTGATAGTGACTCGCCACTATCTTTATTGCCTTCACCTCCGTCTGTGCCATCATCGCCAGTAGTTTCTGCTGCAAATGTAATGGTGTCAATGATGATGCCATCTTCTGTATATAATCAAGCGTCATTTAATAGCTTTACCAAGATACCATCTCTTGAGGACGATGACGGTGAAGAAGCTGAATACCGTTCTGTCATGTTCCATGAGCATATCATAGCCACCAATGACTCTATCGCATGCGTAAGACCTCAAAGTGTCTCCATCAAATGGCCCAACAATGTGGCTGTTCCAACTGACACTGAAGAGCAAATACAAGATGAAAAAGACTTATCTGCTAACGATGATAGAGTTTCACCCACCACAAGTATTTGTGACTCTATCAAAATCGTTATTACTCGCAATAAGACTATCAACCTTGACAAGGAACAAAAAGAGTCTGAGGAATCTCAACCAATTATTTTAATAGAACCCCAACAGGAGGAAGATAGAGTTACCACTAATTATAAAAAGCGTAAACAATCTCCTACAACCAACGGTGGCCAAAAAAAAAAGAGAACTGTCACATCCTATGATAGTCAAACCTCATTCTATCTCAAATCAGTATTCTTCGAGGTGTACAGCAAACAGTTAAAACTTACTAAAGATCAGCGTATGAAAGTGCAAGAGAAAACAGGGCTTCCTTCTCGTAATATCACTTACTGGTTCTCAAATCACAAAAGAAGATTCCAAAGCTCGCTCAAGATTTATAGAAAAGCAGTTCGAGAAAGCAACGGGGCAGTCAAGAGCTACGATGATTTTATTCAGTGGCGTAGAAATCATGATCTACCAGATCAAGTAATGGAAGAAGAGGTGCTTTACTATGAAGAAGAGTGACAAAAAAAAAGGAAACATATCTGTATTATATTGTACAGTCATTAGATTGCCCGTGCTTTTATTTTTATAAAAATGTAATAAATAAAAATATGAAAATACTTGGCATAATGCATCAGCAACTGAAGATCGATCTTCCTTCCAGTAACATGAAACAATGCGCATTTTCTGTTCTAATCTATTTTCCTTTTTGATATAATGCAACTTGTCTTGGATCAGACAATCTAGATTCCAATGTGACTATCAGACTGGGATCGAATGTATCTGTGTACAAAAATAAATAAAAAGTTTTAAGACAATTTGGCTTTTTTATTTTTTTCCATTAATCATAAAATATGCCTGATAAAGTTGAAGATCAGGTTGACACAACTGAAAAAGCAAGTAACCAAACCTCGCTTTTGGCTTGGTTTGAATTAGCAGCTGTCATCTTATTAAATATGTCGATCAATTTAAGATGGTTGACTTTCAGTCCCGTTGCAACTATCGCTAGTCAATATTTGGATGTGAAAATATCCTCAATTACATGGCTAGCTAACTGTGCTACTTTGATCTATATCGGAATTAGTGCAAGTACTGGCTGGGTGTTTGAGAAATATGGAATGAAAGCTTGTGTAAGATATATTGAGTCAGTATGTATGGAATATTCTAAAACAATTTCATTAGTTTCTTTTAGCTGCTACTGCAAATATTTCGGGGTCCTGGATTAGGTATTTCGGCACATTTGCCCCAGTTCATCAGAGATACCCCATCATTATGTTTGGCCAAGTAAGTATATATCATTTCAATTATATCCTAATGACTGACATATAACTAGTGTTTAGCTTCGGTCGCTGAGCCATTCATTATGAACATTGGTACTCATGTAAGCTACTCACTATCTTTTTTAAGTCATGTATTAATACTTAATAGTTTGCTGCTGTTTGGTTTGCTACGCATCATCGCGTCACAGCGAATACGCTTCAAGGTAGATTAGAAAAAAAAAAGACTTATCTGATCTGCATGTGACTCATTAATTTTAATAGCCTTACCACTTGGTATGATTGTTGCCACATTATCCATGCCAAAATTAGTCCAGTCACCGGATGATATGCCTAGAGCGGTAAAGTGATTTGAAACAATTCGCATCCTAAATTATTTTTTTATTCATGTAATGTCTATAGCTTTTAATTACATCGGTGATTTCAACTGTGTTTGGAATTCCATTTTTATTTTTACCTGCAGGTCCTAAAGTTCCACCCACCGAAAGTTCTAAAGCAGTTCGTACTACTTTCCGTCAAAGTTTGAAATCCATGCTGAAGGTTCGAAACTATCTATTATTGATAATCATCTTCAGTTTTTATTTTGCCATGTTTGCTTCTATTGTTTCAATCACCAGTTATATTTTTATACCCCAAGGTTATACAAGTGTCCAGGTCGGCTATGCTAGTTTTGTTCGTATCATTAGCGGTGTGTGCGGTGCTATAATCGCGGGTCGTATTACTGATTACACAGGTAGGCATACACTTGTCCTAAAAGTCGCGGCTCCTATGGTGCTCATTACTACTATCATTCTCTATGTTCAAGGTAGAGTACACTCCCTTCTAACCGTATATATGTGTTAATTAATACTCTATAGATTTGGCAAACAGCTATGCTTTTGTTATGGTTTCTTGCTTTTTAAGCGGTTTGTTTGTATTCTTAATCATACCAGTTTCTTTGGAGCTAGCAGCTGAATGCACATTTCCTGTATCCGAGTCAGTCAGTGCTTCAGTGTTATGGGGCGTATCACAAGTGGTATCATTTTGCTCCACATTGATTATGGATGAATTGCGTGCAGGTCCTGACGCATCTCCTCCCTACAATATGAAGCATGCTCTTATCTACGCCATTGTATTATCTGGTCTTGGTGTTATCCCTACCATGTTTCTCAAGTCTGATCTAAAGCGTATTGATCATGATCGACAAGATACTGATGTATTGGATATTCAAGAAATGACCCAGCCTGCCAATGTCAAATATTAAATTGACCTCATACCCACCCCCTCCTCTGTACAATTTTATTTCTAATCTCCATAGACAACCCCCTTTCTTTTCTATTTTACTTGTATTATTCTCTCCACTTGTACCATTCTTTTACTTATACTAATCATCCTTTTTTTTTCAATAATATATTTACATTTTTTTGTTTATTCCCCTATTGGTTTTGAATGGATTGTTTATATCTTCTTAATTCCTCTACTTCACTCTCAAGAGCTGCACAGGCAATATCAACTTGTAAGTTTTGAGTAATTAAATCGGACCATTTGTTTTCCAGCGATGCAAGAGAAGCAGCAGCTTGAGTTTGATCATTCTTACGTTCTCTGTTGATATGAAGGATCTGATCACGAAGATATTCGGTATTCTTTTTGATGTTTGCAAGATCTGTTTCTAATTGATAGTTATGTACTCTCCAAGCGTTGGCACCATACTTTTGAAGTAACTCTAAATTAAACATACTGTTGTTTTTGGTTTTAACAGTCTATCATTTGTGTGTGTGTTTGCTTCTTTTTACCTTCCAGCTTGAGATTCCAGTTGAGATTTTGTGTTATTAACCGCAGCCTTCCAGCCGTCAATATCTTTCCCGTCAGTGGGTCCTTGAAGTTCGTATCGTTCGGTATCTAAAGCATCCAGTGGTTGCTTATTTTGAATACGCTCCAATTCATTTTTCAAAATCTCGTCCTTTTCAAACAAATCAATGTTTAAAGGTAATTCGGATCGTTCAGTTCTCTTCATGCGACGCATTTCTTGTTCAATTAATCTCTCTACGGTTGTCTTCATGTCTGTAACAAAAAAGAAAAAAAGTTATTTCAAATCAACAAGTTGGTGACCGTATCAATGCTTACTGCTTTCTTCGATTTCACGATCAACATCTAGAATATTTTTGTTAGTACCGTTCAATCGATGCGTATTGATTGGGTCTTACAAGGGAGAGCATCAATGTCGACATCGGGTCTAGAAGCACCTTCAATAGCGTGAGTGGCCATACTGAGAATGATAGATGGTAGAAGAAGGCGCGTATAATTCCAAGAAAAAAAATCCCTTTAGCTGGACCTCCTTATTTCCCCACAGAATAAGAAAATGATGACGTCAGTATAATTTTTTTTTCGTCCCAAAATTGCAGTCTTACCTAATAAAAGGGGTTTAAGGGCCGAACGGTGTTGAAACCGCGGCTAATGAAACATTTCTAAGTCTCCTCGTCGTCGTTGTCGTCCTCTTGTCTTGGTCTTGACAGCTGTTCAGGTCTTGAATCTAGATTAAACCCTTGTGTCATATACCTCCAGAGAACGGAACAAATATTGGCAGCAGCGTTGACATCCCGGTTCCAGTGCTAATAAAGCAAGGTCAGTATACAAGTTTGTTTTTAAAATGTAGTATCCATACCAAAACATTTCCGTTGTTACCCACTGGACACTGAGTGCACAGTTTCAATGGATAAATCGGACGTTGTTGTTCTAAGGAAAAAATGTCAATATGGGCTTAATTCGATAATGATAATATAAAATACGTACGGAGGGGATTTCTGTCCTGACAAGCGCTTGTTCGATGTAGAACATGGTTTTCTTCGTCAAAACATTTCACGTAGGCCCTTTTTTCGTTAGCGTGGCCATCCTGGCCATTGGATCGATGTTTTTTCTTTCTGATAAAAGAAACGAGTTTTTAGCACGATATAAGACTGAGTGGTGGTTCGTTATAATATATGTTACCTGTGGTTGCACTGCAAAAGTTGTTCAGATTGTTTATTCTCCAGCCTTTGTAAGCAATGGCAACATGTAACGGAATTACGATACTCGTCCACAGGAATAACAATAGCCTTCTGTGCAACTGCACGTTGTATCTCCTACAGAGGAAAGATATGTAAGTACTTGAACATATTGGTTTTTACATGAAATAGCTCTCTTTACCTTGACCGGAATTGGAGTGTTCCCTCTATATGTACCTCTAATTGAAGCGTCACCATACGCCACTATGGTTCGTCTTGCATCTTGTACTAATAAGTTTGGTATAGTTTTTCGAAAAGCTCGTCGCCGGTTTCTTTGCTGTCGAGAACAGGAAGTATGACCAAGTTTATAGGGTTCGCTCTTATTTGTTTTACCAATAACAATTCGAGCAACATGGTCTTGAGCTCTTTGTCGATTTGAAAAATTGTAACCTTTATTTTCTCTGTGACGGTAGGCTCTCATAAAATTGTGTATTCTATTTACAAAAGGTATAGCTTCAGTTATTTGGAATTCCCTTTCTTTGTAAGAATTATATTATACCTTTCATGTTCTTGTGCGGCAGAGTACAAAAAATCCAGATTCCTTGATTGGTGGAGACTTTGCGACTAGAAAGTCGATCATAACACTCTTGGATTTCCGTTTCCTGACGATTTTGAAGTTCCCTCTGGTTTATCCATTGCATGCCTGAACGTATTCTAATTGTTAAAAAAAGTCAGGTCAGTGAGCACTATCTATTTAACTATATATAAGGTTATATATTACTTACTTGTAAGAGCTATTGCTGACAGAGAAAGAATGATCTCTTGTAGTAAGTTTGTTGGTCAGCTCTTGCGGATCACAATCGACAGCGCAGATAATGTCACGAACACCTATAAATTTTTAAAAAAAAAATATTTCAGCTCAAAATGATGATGCTTATACAATTGGTTTGATATACATACCAGGATCTATACCGATAACTCGGTCCTGTTCAGATATTCCAGTCGGCATTTTGTACAAGGGATATATGCCTTTATTGATATTTGTCAAAGCGAGATTTCTTCTTTGCATCTTTACTTCGCTGGTTGTTGTAGCCAAAACAAGTCCTCTAGTAACTTTCTCAAAAAGTACTGACACCATATGACCATCCGTCTTTAGACCGAACTCAAGTTTTACTCTCCCATGAGCCTCATTAATATCAAGACGGCCTTCATTTTCTTAAAGGTTTCGAAGACGTCTTTTTTCTAACCTATCAATATCAAGAATAGATTCCCAAATTCGTTGTTTGTCGTTGGGACCGGAATAAAGATCTTCGAACGCAGTAATACCTAATATTTGACCATCCCTATCTAATAGAAAATCTGGCACTGGAAGGTTACGAAGTCGGGCCTTGAGAAATAGACCGTATATCACTTTGGCAGTACTGAGAGGAGCATGGACAACACCAAGAGTTGAACCGGGAAGAAGACTCCAGCGTTTTACAGGCCAATTGTCGTGACTTGAAGCTTCCTGGAGTAAACGGTAACTCACTCGTAAATACTTCATGAGATGTGCTCTAGCATTCTCATAGTCTTTCATATCACGGAAGTCACCATCATAGATAATTTTAATACGATTGAAAAGATTTTCAAGGCCAGGTATTCCCTCCACGCCAGGTAAACCTTCGAATTGACGATGATTTATGACTCTCTCGGCTGCCTTTTTTGCTAGAGTGCATCTGGACTTAAGTAGTCGCTATTTTTTTTGTGACATTTTTGAGCATTCAACTCCGCATGGTACAGATAATATAAAGGGAAATACAATTTATTGCCAGATTTTTTTTTTAAGGCGGGGAAGGTCGATGTGATTCAAATCTAGTGGTCGAAGACGTCTGGAAAATCAAAATGGGTATTCCCGATCTTCTGCTAAGTTTTTTTATTAGCGTTGACGAAAATAGACTACTAATGTAGTCTTAAATATGCACAGCGAGTCTAACAATATTCTACTTATTTTAAAAATGCTAACGAACACCTCCAAAATTTTGTAGTAACAGATTTTATCTCAGCTGTGTTTTATTTTACTGTCGCTAGAGAAAATTAACTTGGAACTCAAACAAGTATAACAGACCTTCTATCATGTTTTTTTAGTTGCCCTAACGAAAATAAATAAATATTGTATTTTTAAATGTATATGTTGATTTTAAAAAATTTCTACCTATTTTAAAAATCCTAGCGAGCACCTCCAAGATCTTCTCTTTGCAGATTTTGTCTCGAGCTGTGCTTTAATATGTTAAAACTAGAGAGTTTTTTCTTAGACTTTCAAAATGAGTTTAACACACCTTATGCTCTTTTTTTTTATTTGCCCTTACCAAGCTATATTATTTGGGTCATTTATAATATATAAAACTAATTAAAACCAAGTTTAATAAAGACAAAAATGAGAGCGAACACATTGAAGCTGCTCCTAGCCAAAAAGTATCTGCTTGCGGCAACTAAATATTTGAGCACAAAAACACATCATACTTAAATGTCCGATTCGGTCGATTTTATAAGCGATGCAATACTATTTGCTAGCAGAGGGATATATAATTTTTTTTTGGCTGATTGTGACAAATTTTAGGCTCCCCACCTAAAATGGAATTTTTTAAATTTGGGATCTGTTAATTATTTTAGAATAAAAACAGCAGACAATTGTTTTGATTACCACTTAGATCATATTTTCGTCAGTAAAAGTTTTTTGACTATGTAAAATATAGAAATTTGGTCTTTTGAAAATATCCCAGTGCTTAAAAAAAAAAAAAAAAAAAATAGTGACTACTTAAGTCCAGATGCACTCTACATTATATCAAAGGTATTAATTATTTGAAATTACACAGGAATCAAATAGAGTATATATTTACCTATAGTCATTATGGCCACTTGGACATTGTTTTGGGTTTGATGAAATAGTAAAAAGCCTTTGAACAAGCGTATAATCCATAAATTAACAGAAAGCAGATGCATCACGACATCTAGGGAAAATTTTTTTAGTAAGCACGTTATATACTGTATATGTGTATGTAACTCACTTTGTATAATAGCACCAGAGTATATAAATGAGATATTCTTTTGTAAGACGTCCAACACAGGCAAGTTATAAATATAATTATTTGTACCGGGGCGTTTCCTTGAGATGTCAAAGTCATCAACATATAAATTGATTGATCTATCAAAAGTCTATAATAAAGTTAGCAACTACGTACATATGTCTCATTTCATATTACTAGCTTACTATATGTCTATTCAAATTTTCGGGATCAGCAAAAACTCTGCGGTACATGTGTGACCAAAAGGTTTCATTGGTGATGCTTGGAAATGTGAAATTAAATTCAGGGTCTCTCAATGCTAACGTAATTTGTTGTAAAGTTATTTCGACAACTTGAAAGAGTTTAGTATAGTTATCAGCAATGTCTGTTGTTTGAAATAAAAGTTGTATGTTTCTTATATATTCTTGAGCTATTTCACTTTCATTTAAAGTGGTCCGATCTTGTTGCTCTTGTTCTCTCATTCTTTCTAAAGCTGCCTGTGAAGTGAGTAGCATAGCTTGAACTTGGCGAATAGTTTGTAAACGAAGCATATCAGATTGGTCTAAAGGTCTCTCTGCAATTATAGTGGCATATCGTTGGCGTAAAACTAACACTTTGCGTTCCAGTTCCCTGGCATTTCTTAGATTTTGGAGAGCTACTTGACGGTTTATAGGTAGCTGGTTTTTCAAATTTGTCAATAGTTCTTCAAGTGTATTCTTGATTGTTGTAGCTGTATTTGTAGCACGAGCAGTGGTAGCCTTCAAATCGATAAATTGTGGATTAAGATTTAATAAGATCAAATGTATTTGTAAACTTTCATTCTCTTGCTGTATCCTCTGTTGTTGGATATTCTCCTGTTGAACTTGATTATTGTCATTTAAGTTGAGCAACAAATCGTCTAAAAGTTGGGTATCTGGACGAACCTCTATAAGAGAATTTTGTTTTTGAGCCTGTATATCCAACTACTCTTCATATTGAGGAGGAATGTTTTGGTCTTGTTGAAATAAATCTCTTGTTTGTTGTAATAATTGTTGAAGTTGATTCATCAAAGATGTTTCATGTAAAAGTTGTTGTAAAGAAGCTTGAATAAGTGGAACTTGTTGTCTTTGAAATGCTTGTAATTCAGTACGTTGGGTATTGAACCATTGTACTACCATCAATAACGCAAAATTCATAGCGTCACGACGAGCAATAGAGAATTCTTCAGCTACTTCACGAAACATATCCTATGGTAGAAAAGATATACACTATAAGTATGGGAAGAATCAATATATGATAAATTATTTTTCTTACCTTGTATACTTTATAGTTGGGTTGTAAAAGGTTCACGAGCTTGCATTTTCTATTAAAATAGGAATTCTGTACTCTTTCAATGGCCTCTTCTGGAGGTGGAGGTGGGGGATCTCTTTGTGGTGTCTTCCGACCTCTACTAGAAGACTTCACTTAGCCTCGCGGTCTTTTCCGTTTGGCTAAAATTTATGCAAATGTCATCAATATTTTGGTCAATTTTATATAACTTGGCCAATGTTAAACTTACTAGTAATTTTATACTGTTAAAATGATTTACAAGAGGTGGTTGAGAGGAAAGTGGGTTACGCTTTTGAAGTGCGGCTTATGTATGTTTTTTACAGAAAAAAAACTAACTGGTTCATTTGTATCACGAAATCTGATTGTTCTCGTATTTCCTTTTACGTATTACATTTAAAAGGGGGGAATTACAGAAGAAAAGTGATAAACAATGCATTAAATTATCCCGGATTTGATGGTATGGTACTTTGAACCTTAAAATAACAGATTACAGATAGTAACAGATAGTTTCACGGACAGAGAAACTACTTGTGACAGTGGTAGCATGTTAGAAGGTTGATTGTTTTAAAGGATGAGATCCTGAATACAGATTCAAGGTTAAAAACTATGGTGCTATTTACGATATACGATAAGATCAGGCATGATGGGTTTAAATTAACAGATTCGTATTTTAGATTAACAAGGTAAAGACACAAGAGTTTAATATTCTCCGAAAGATACTTTCGAGACAGGACAGATGCGGATAAATTATCTAAGTAAGCAAAGTAAGACATAATCTCCCAAGACCAGACAAGATGATCACAAATCAGGTTAACACTTTACAAGTTCATGACAGATAGCAAACCAATGTTGAATATGAAAAAAAAAGAGACAGATACAACATAGCATTGTCCATTTGAACGAAAGCAGATTTAGGCTTTTAATTCCTAGTATGAATCAGCAGATTCTATTTTTAATAATATTGAAAATTATATAGAATCTAATCACAAAGTCTATAATTAAGCTTTCGGCATATTCACATTCCTGATTGTTTATTATCTTCCTGTTTTAGAAGTTACCTTGTGACTTGAATGAAAATGTTGATCGTCATCCAAGGCTAGTTCCACGTTGCAATATTTTTTTAGCTAGGTAAATGCCATTCAAGAGCAAATGTATAGATGCTCCTTGTAACGAATTATACAACTTACTAACCAGCGGGCGTTGAAAAAACCATTTTCATTGTCTATTATGCATTCCGTCGTACAGGTACCAAAATAACGTACTTCCGGTAAAGTTTATGATCCGCAAAAGAAGATCAAAAAGATTTGTTGTCCAGCTACTTTGAAGGAGATCTATGAAGGAGGATCCATCCTTTGCATCGATTAAACATCCAGTTATTCAAACCCACAGTGTTGGTAGTAAAGGGAATTTACCGTTTCTGTCCCTCTCGGGTTGCAATAAGAAATTTAGTGGAACAGCGTCTTTAGGGAGATTATCGCAAAAGTGAGACAAGAGAAAATATTTAAAGAAGCTTGTCATCTTTATTAGAGATATCGTACTTGCTGGCGATAGAGTACACCGAAATGTCATGATTTATGCCTATAAGCTGTACAGCATTTACAAGAAAGTCCAGCGTGAACGGTGGGAGAATGAATTCAGAAGAAAGACGTCGTAGAAGAAGGGAAATGGAAGCAGAGGCTATCAATACCGTGTCCATGATGAGTATGGCGTCTGATGTAACTACTATTGTAAATAACAAATGCACATATACGGTATCATCGTTTTCAACAGAGAGTATCAATTAGGAAATTGTTATTAAAACTCTTGATATGGTATCTTGTAGCTGTCCTGATTTCGAATGGAATATTACTGCTTGCAAGCACATGTGTTTGTTGAGGCGTGTTATTCCCGATCTCAGTCTATATCAAGGTAAACATGAATACTACTGAAGTCTTAGACTTTTTTGCTAGCGTTACATTTATTAGTACCTTTTGACCCTAAGTTTTCAAACATTCACCAGCCTCCTCCTGAAATCACCAGTGATATCATAACTCGAGAAAGTCCTGTTAGGACTGTAAACCCTTCTTTGGCCGCATAGAAACATTGCCAAAACTTGCAAAGACCAAAATTATCTCATTCCATCAAGGCTATATAAGCTATCAAGTGGCTACTGACTCAGTATGTTGAAAACAATATCGTAAGTTACATCGTAAAGAAAAAAATAACTGAAGTTTCTTTTATGATTACCCCGCTTTTAACTGTAGAAAAGAAAGATATCAGTAATTTTTCCTCTAATATATTTATTAAATAACTACCAGTCATGTAAAAGCTTCATTAGCTTGTTTGGTTTGTGGCAACTTTTATTTATCTTGATGTAGAGTCATCACTAATTAACAAATTTTCAATTCAAGACTTATGACTAGGCTCATATAATTAGAACTCAGCTTATTCTGTGGTGAAATAAGGAGGTTCCTTTAGCTGAGTTGCGTCACATGCTTGAAACAAGTCACTTTTTTATGATATCTCAACTGTCAAATGCAACTACTATGTAGGTAACGCCCCGTGAAAGGCGATTAGTCTTTGTTTGAATGTTTTATATAGAAATCCAACACACATAATTTTGAATTTTTTTTGACATCAACTCCTGCGTAGCACTTGCCTAAACAACAAGAAGAAAAAGGATAAATATGATAGAATCGATATCTCAGCATAGCCTTATGTTACCCAGGCCACCATTAGTGATGAACATACTGTTATATAAAAAAAAGCGCAAACAAAGTGAACCGAAAGACAATAAAAAACCACGCCTGATGGAAGCCAATTTTAATTTATCATTTTGATATGATTATAAACTTCAAGGGCGATTGTCTATACAAGGTCAGTTAATCTAACGAGGTGATTATATAGAGTAATAGTCAAGAAAAACTCTAGATTACAATATTTACATCTTGGTCATGTGGCAAACAATCATAAACAAGTTTGATCTATTAATAATATCATGATAAATTAGGCAAAAACCTTATCTTTCCATCTTGAAAAATATTTCGGGGAAGGTATGGTACGTTTGGTTTTTAAGGTGTAGGCATGTTCCTCGTTGCAAAGAAAAAAGTTTGAATTACATGTCATTTAGAAGAGTACGCATAGGTATAGACATTCCCATAGCCACAAGATACAATCGTTGTTAGCTATAGTGAGGGAGTCCTTAAAAAACTCACCTCTACCTGGATCAGCTGGATCAAAGTGGACACTAGTTTAGAACAAGTCAACTAAGAATATCTTCATTAAAATAATTGACAAAAAGGCCAGCAGCAAAAGCTCCTAATCATGCCAACAGAAGCGGCGCCACACAATCACAAGTCAAGCTTACAACCGGACATAAAACAAGAATCAAGTCCATTTATTCCAAACTTGAAAAATGACAAAACGTGGAAACTTAAAAGAGGTACTTTAGTTGAGTAAAGATTGTGCTGAAGCAAATAAATTTAATAAATGACTCAGTCAAAATTCCCAAGATTTTCAAAGCATATTGATTAGTATGTTTTTCAGCTATCCATCATTGTCCAGAAGACTTTTATCTGGAGGCTTTTTATGGATGGATATGTATCATCATTGTATGGGCAAAATCATTCTTCAATTCGTCTTCCTATGGAGGTCAACTTTAATTGATCCTCCGGTTGGATATGTGTCAAGAATCAGCAGGTCAACATCATACGAATTCTGACAACAATATTTAAGGTGAAGTTATAGATTAGAATACGACTTACCATTGCTATTAAATAATGAAGTCGGTTATGTTACCCATCTCCCCCCCCCCCTTCTCACGATATCCCTCCCACTTTTGTCCCCGAAATTAGCAAAGGAAAAGGTAAGCAAGTCAGGTCTACATATGCTTGTAGTATCACTATAACAGCGTGTGTTATTACAGCACCTATAATGAAGTTTGGAAAAATGGAAACGCATAGATTGTAGAACTTTTTCTAACAAATAAACAAAAAAGTTTGCGAAGATACACACGCACAGATTGTAATAATTGATTACGCTGACTTACTTTGCCCAACAGACTGCTTAAGAAATAAAAGATCAATTGCGAGAAATTGGGGTTGAGCAAAAATTGAAGCTTGCGAAAGTGCATACGCACATATAATAATAATACAATACGATGGCTTACTCTACAACAAGTTGCTTAAAGAACAAAAGGGTATACAATGTAATTTTTTGTTAGTTTGTGGTGGCATGACATTTAAACTCAGGCGCTGTATCACAAACCAACTAAACGATCTTACATGGAATATTGACAACCACCGATACAAAACAAATATAACACTTGTTTTTTCTATAAGCCAAATATTTAAATTACATAAATAGTATAACAGCTCTCGCTGTAAATAAAGAATTATTTTATATCTGATTTAAACTAGTGTCTTTACATTTACGGTACTGTCCTCCCAAAAACACTAGTGCTGAGCAGGAGTATAAACAGGTTAACTTGCGCCCATCGGTAACTTTGGAAGTCCTCCCTTAGAGACAAAAAAAAAAAATAGAAACCGGAAAAATCTGGCAAACCCACGAGCTGAATATCAAGATCATGACACATTTCCTTGCATCTCAGTGCTTTAATCAAAGTGATTGCCCAAAATAATAGTTGATGTAGACTGAATACATTCCTGCAGGAATGTACAAGTGGGTTGAAAACACATTTGATCCGCTCTATTTGATAAAGTTTTATTTGTGCGAAAATCAACCTACCAAAAAACAATTTCTCAGCTGCCAGATACTGACACTTACATAGTGGACTGTACTTTGTAAAAAATTGGAAGCTTGAGATCTGTGGCACCATAACAATAATGATGTTTCTCGCTTTGAAACGGGATTTACCCGCTAAACTCGGATTTCCGGAAGACAAGATATGAACTCAACTGAGGTTTTCTTTTTTCAAACTTAAAATGCCGTTGGCTTTGTCGTCACACATATATTGCTATCTGTGGTATGATTGTCGCTAAGAAAATAAACAGCAGGCTACAAATCCCCCCGCCCCCGATAAAATAATTACAAAGAACGCCTGTCAATTACAAATCTTATAGATAACAGTACTAATTTCTGCTTAGTCGTTTGTAATGAATGCCGTACAGCAGCCAAGCTAAAAATGTCTACGGTTCACCCTTCTTTGTAAATCGACTTATATTTCTTCTGTGTATAGGTTGTACCGAGTTAGCACCAAGTTCGTATCAAAATAAACAAAAGGGTGAAAATTTAATGCGGCATTGTGTAACATCGTATTTATAGCCTCATCCAACAGTTCGCGCCATAATAAAAAACCAACCTTAAATTTGTATTATGTCACATGAGATCGAATGGTATTGTTTTTATAACCAGTATTAATTTAACACAGCAATAACAATAACATCAAAAAAAGGGGGTCCCTTTTAATTTCAGTTCTGACGAAAAAAGATTTTTTGTATATATAATAGATCTCGGTACACATTTAATTCGTATCTGCTATTATTATTATTCCATGCAAACCAACAATAACAATAGCGCAATTGAACTACATGTACAACAATAGAAATTCCAAGATCTAATTATAGTGTTTATTCTGGCGTAGGTGTATGTAAAAAGAAACAGAATTATTCTAGACATGCACGCGCCCCCAAGAAATCTTTTTCAATTAATTTCTTCTGTACATGAAAATCCTGACGTTTTATCCATATAAAGGATAACTTGAAGCACTCTTACGCTGTCTACATCAGTATTGAGAAGCGGCATAAAATATATTTGGTCATCATCCACGTTCTATCCACCATATAGAAGGGACAAAAGATGCTGAGTTATATGAGGTACTTGGGCCGTACAAAAAAGGAACAATGATTATTTATAGTGGCACTTTTTTTGAAACATTTTTTATGGCTTTTACCAGGTACACCCAGACATTGCTAAAGGAACCTGAATTCGGTTAAAAAGAAAAAAGATAATAATTATTATGTTTCTTTACCTAAATTTTTTTTCCCGTTGTGTAATTATAGTACATGGAACGATCGACATCTATGGTACTTGTTTCAATCAAAAAATAATATTTATATACTGTTACACAAGCGCTAATGTGTTGGCTATGGCTCCTAAAAATTGGTTGGTCGATCCATAGAAAACAATCGCACATTTGGTATCACGAGACGTCCTGTCTTCACCCAGATCATAACTCCTCTTTTTTTCACCGAAAAAAAAAAAAAAAATTGCTTACAAAAAGTACAGTTTTTTCTATTAAACTTAAACTTTATCTTTCTCTTTTTTTCTTCCCAAAAAAATAATAATGAAGTTTGTTGCGCTTTCAACACTTGTTACCCTTGCGCTTTCTGGTGCCTGGGCTGCAGATGTCCAATACTCTGTTGTTGCTTTCCCTTCGGGCACTCAAGGAGTTTCTGTTTCTGTTGGTGGTCAGACTGTTGCCCTTCAAAAAAGCTCAGTTCATCCAAACATTTACTCAGGCTCTGCTCCTTTCGCCGAGACCTATCAATATGTCATTACTGATGGCCAAACAAATACAGCTGAAAGCACTACCCGTAAACTCGCTCAAGGCATCACCTCCACTGGTAACGAATTCTTCAATCGTACTCAGACTGTCTACAATGTCCCCAGTCTCCCTCAAGCCTTCAACCCTATCTATCCCAGTAAAGTTATAAACCCCAAAAATAAGTTTTTTAAAGTGTAAACTAATTGAATATTTTTACTACAGCTTTAATGACAAACATGAACATCTCCAATGAAATCGCCACGATTATTATGAGCGTAAATGCTACTGCTTTAGCTGGTTTCAATTCTGAACCCTTGAAGGAACAAGATGATGCTCAAATCACCGATATTGCTTATATTAACAGCAAAGAAGTCTATACTTTCCAAAATGCTGGTTTAAGTACTAGCGGCCAATCTACCAAGGACTTTTCCAAGCAATCTTGGGCCATTGATCTTAATAAATACAACAAAAACTCCTCCACCACCAACCTTTTATTTGGTCGTACTGCTTTAAAGCTTCGTGCAGAAGAAACCGATGCAACACTTGCGTACGTATAATTAAGCTGTATGCATACATTTCTTCCTTCTCTAATCTCTTTTTGTTATAATAGTCGTGAAAAGTTAGTTCTTGATATGCTTGCCGCTGCTGGTGGCGCAACCCTTTCCGGTTCCTGGACCCGTGTCTTCATTAACAACGAAGCTTACGGCCTTTTCTTGTTAATGGATGATGCTTCTACTCATCTCATTGATAACATTCTTCACGGTGGTGACTGGAAATCTCCCAATACTGGTAATTTACAATGCAACTACATTTTAAATATTTTCGTTATATATTTTTCGTTACTGTTTACTCCTATTCCCCTCCCTGATTATCAAAAAACTTGATTTGTATTAACCACTTTTTTTGTGCAGGTGTCACTTATAAGGGTAATGCTTTATCTGCTGATAATGAAGGTAACTTGGTTTACACTGGTGAAGATGTCACCAAGTACTCTTCTGATATCTACAAGCTCGTTGATACTGGGGAAGACAAGTCTATTAGCAAGAAGAACAACAGTCAATCTCTAATTATTCAATTTACTAAGGATTTAAGTGAAGTCAATGCCCAAGATGCTACTGATACTGAACATCCTGGAAGTGTTGCCAACTTACTCGATCCACAACATTCCTTAATTCATATTGCCCTGAACTACCTTATCGGTTCTTGGGATGGTCTCTGGTACCAAGCTTCTAATTACTACTTGAATCAAGATTTGATCACCAAGAAGTGGACCGTGATTACTTATGATTTCGATGAAACTTACGGTAACGGTGTCGAAGATGCCGGCATGAACACTGTCTCTTACAAGAACTATCCTCGTCCTGGTTCTCAACGTCCTATTGTCGAAGTTTTCTTAAATAATACTTATTATGATGGCGTTTTCCAAAACACTCTCAAGACCATAGTTAAGCGTTTTTTCAAGCCTAGCGTTGTTGACCCTATTTTGGCTGCCTGGTCTGAGATGTTGGCTGAAGATATTGCCTGGACCCGTTCTATTGCTGGTAGATCTCCTGGTACTAAAACTAGTTTTACCGTCAAAGATTTCAAGGATGGTTTGAACGGCAATGGTTCTGTTATCTCTATTAGCAGCTGGGTCTCTGCTCGTGCCTCTTCTCTTACTACACTTCTTAACTTCACTGATACTGATGATCTTCCTGCCTTGGGTCCGTACACTGCTGGTACACGTTTGGATGCTAATGGTAACGTTGTCAGCTCTAATGGCTCCACCGTTGCTACCTCTGGTAGTAATGGTGGTGGTAATGGTGATACTGTCACCCCCGGTGGTGCCGCTACACCTAAGGAGAGTGGTGCTTCCACCCACAAGACTACTATTGGCTTAACCATTGCAGCCATCGCTCTTGTTTTAGTTATCTAAATACCTTATCTAATTTCCTAAAATACTACCATTTAACTCATATAACATTTTTAAAGTAAAATCATATAGAATATCCCTTTTTCTTTTATCGTATGTGTGACAAAATTTGTAAAACCTGTTCTTTTTACATTCTAGTAATTTTGACTTGAAAAAATGTAGGTGACACGGATTTGAGAACACACATATTTCGTATCACTTTATGAACATTCGCCTTAAATTCGGCACTCTAATGGGGAGACATGATTTGTAATTACCGAATATCTAGAACAAAAATTGCAGGGGTAACGTATATATTTCAAACCAGCACATTACATGTAACATTGCTTGTTAATAAAACAAGTCTAAATTTAACTCGATATGGAAATTGTAGAAACTATGGTTTTCTATTCGTCATATGTATAATAATAGACATTCATTGCCCCCTGATATGTTGATAAGGAACACTGGCTTGAAAAAAAAAAACCTTACACTAGCGCAGCTACAAACACGCGAGGAATGTTTGTTTTTTTCATAAGCTGCGCAGTTTGTGTTATACAGGCTAAGTGGTATTTTTTCACACACGATACCACGCGGTTGATCTGGCTCTGTTGATTGGCAAGTGTAGTTATAAACAGTAGTAAACACAATTACGCCCAGATGGGAAATTGGGATAATTATATATTGTGAGTTACACCATCAATGTAAACAAAAGCAATAATGGGGTTTAACATTTAGCCGAACTCGAAGAGAAGAGAAGTAGATCAGGAGCGAACACGAGTTTTTTTCTGACTTTTTTTTTCTGACTTTTTTTTTCTGACTTTTTTTTTCTGACTTTTTTTTCTGATTTTTTTTCTTTTTAACGATGGAGTCGCACAGACCTTTGTTAAACTCCACATGATTTACTTCGTGTCAAAAAATCATTTCCTTTTTGACCAGAACTTTAATGGTAGATTGCCATGAAGTTCCATTATATAGATAGTTTTATACAGCCTATACACGAAATTACGATAGAAAAAAACCTCTTTTGGTTACATATTATATAAATAGTTTTATACAGCTTATACACGAAATTACAATTGAAAAAAACTTCTTTTGGTTACATTATAATGAGGAATTTCTAAATCCTACTTCATAGATTTGTTTGCAAGAACCGAGATCAGCCTTATAAAAAAAAATAAAAAAAAAAACGTATATGCAAGGCACATAAAGGGGCGATCTTCCATATTGCAATGTAACTAACATGTCATTTTTACCGAGTCCCAATCGAATGATCCTGTTATAGCAAAGGTGATTGACAAAAAAACTCCGTTAATATCGGTTAGTAAAGGTGGCCCTCGGTCAACTGTTAAGCAGAACTAAAAAGAAAAGGGTATAAATATGTCAATGCACTTGTTTTTCTCCCTTCTTTTAATAAATAACTAAACATGAAATTGTCAATCATTTCAACTGGACTTATCAGTATAGCCATTGCATTAGCTAATGCCGCGGACGTAACTTATTCCGTCATTGCCTTCCCTGGTTCTGACAAGGTTGCTGTTAGTGTAGGTGGTCAAGAATACGTTCTTCAAAGAAGCCCTATCAACGCTAATCTTTTCACTGGTGTGGCACCTTTTGGTGCTGAATATCGCTATGCCATTGTAAATGATTCAGGACAATCCAACAACGAAGATACTACTCGTCACTTAGATGAATCTGCCACTAGTACAGGTAACGAGTTCTTTGGTCGAAGCAAAACTATCCATAATATCCCTGCTCTTCCCCGTGCTTACAATCCTATTTATCCTGGTAAAAACCATTTTTATTATAATGTAATACAATTGCACTAACATTCTAGATAGCTTTCACTAGTGATATGAATGTGGATAATGAAATATCTACTCTTATTCTTCGCGCCAATATGAACTCCATCAATGCAATTCTCAAGACTCCTACAGCCGAACACAACTTTGCTCAGATTTATAGTATGAGCTACATCAACCACCATTCTGTTTATAACTTCGAGAATGCGGGTTTTAAAAACAGTGGACAGTCATCCAAAGATAAGGCCAAACAATCTTACAAGATTAAGTTCAATAAGTTTGGTAACTCTACTACTAAAGATCACCTCTTTGGTCGTCGCGCTTTCAAATTACGCGCCGGAGCCACAGATCCTACTTTGATCCGAGAAAAGTTGATGATGGATTCTTTAGCTGCTTCTGGTGCTGCCACTCTTAGCAGTAGCTGGGTTCGTTTGTTCATTAATGATGAGCCTTTTGGTTTGTATCTCATGACAGATGATTCATTTAAAGGATTTACTGACAATATGATCCACGGCGGTGATAGTATGAATAGCACAGGTGTGACTATTAAGGGAAATGCCATGGATGAAAACACCGAAGCTAACCTTGTATACAAGGGTCCTAGCGTTTCCAGTTATGATCACAACGATGTGTATATTTTAGAAGACAAGGGTAGAGATCCTGCTATCTCTAAGAAAACTTACATGACTCCTTTAATTGACTTTATGGAAAGACTTAGTAAGACTGTAGTCGGCTCCGATACCCAAACACCTGGAACGATTACTGATTTGATGGACAGCGCAGAACACACTATGATCCATGCCGCCATGAGTTTTCTTTCAGGATCCTGGGATGGTTTATGGTATCAAGCTTCTAACTATTACTTGAATCAAAATACTGACACCAAGAAGTGGTACTTGATCACTTACGATTTCGATGAGACATTCGGTAATGGTCTTGAAGATATTGACTTAATGACTACACATTATCAAAACTATCGTCGTCCTAACTCTAAGCGTCCTCTCATTGATGTTTTTATAAAGTCTGCTTATTACGAACCCAAGTTTCAAGATATTCTCAAGACTCTTATCAAACGATTTTATAATCCTCGTGTTATCAAACCTCGTCTTGAAGCTTGGGCTGAAATGTTAAAGGAGGATATTGTATGGGATCGTTCTCTTCCTTTCCGCTCTCCTGGTGATAAGGAGAAGTTCACAGTAGGTGATCTCAATAATATACTTATCACAGTAGGTTCAAGAATGGGCGTGTTGGAGTGGATCTCTAACCGTACATCATCCGTTTGTCAACAGTTAAACTTCAATGATACTGATGATTTACCCGCTTTGCTTCCCGCATAATAGTCTACCCCACTTTTTTTTTAAAAAAATACATCATAAAAAACGCATATAGCCGATTATATCTTTTTGCCTTTTTTTTATTTCTATATACACGGGTAGTACTACAAAATGGTTTTATTGTGTGTTATTGTTGTTATTTTGTTGCTGCTTGTTTATCAACGAAATTAATTGTTCTCTATTTATCTGCAATCTTCGTTGTAATTCCGGGCTTAATTGACTATACTGGCTTTGGAATTGTGGGTTTGTGAGCAACGCAGTAGCTTGAGCAAGCCCATTAGCATAGTTGGCTGACGCTGTTGCAGCTGATACAAAAAAAAAAAGGGTTATTTAATCTTTGGAAAATAGCTTTTTTGGATCATATTAATACCAGAACTCTGTTGTTGTTGTTGTTGTTGTTGTTGTTGTTGTTGTTGTTGTTGTTGTTGTTGCTGCTGTTGTTGCATTTGATATTGTTCTAATTGATTCATAGCTTGGGCAGGCAACATTTGCTGCATTAATTGTTGTAGTTGTTGTGGTTGCAATTGTTGCATTTGCTGCATCTGTTGTTGCAACTGTTGAGGCTGCATTTGATGCTGGGGTTGCTGTAATTGTTGCTGCAGCTGTTGTTGCAACTGCTGCTGCTGTTGTAATTGTAACTGTTGTTGTAACATTTGCTGCTGCTGACGAGACTCCTGTTCAGCGGCTGCAGTCACCCTAGCTTTTTCGGCTTGTACACGTAATAATTCCTGATGTTGAGCTGCCTGTTCAGCAGCTACTCTGGCCTGCTCCTCTGTCAATTTCTGTCGCTGCTCTGCTAAAACCTGTCTCTCAACCAATATCTTCAACGAGATATTACCCCCATTCTTTTCAATTTTTTTCGATATAGTGGCATGCTTATCGAATAATTCTGTTTGGCATTTGAAAATTTCAATCATTGTATGATCTAGTTTACCACCCCCGTTGTTAGTTAGATTTTTATAATCATTCTAGATCCATGTGTACTACCTTGTCGCTCCAGTGGGATCTTGTTTGCATCTAAATCTCCTCGGGGGTATTGATATATATGATATGGTAATAAACGATCCATGGCATCTTTTATTGAAGTAAAGGGTGTTTCGTAATCTGGCGCTGTAACTGCTTTTTGATCGGACAATAATGATTCTATACATCTGTATTCGGTAATTAATATACAAAAACATAAATTTTCTTTCTGTTCAACCTGTACCTTTTCTTTACTTCACGATGTTGAATTTCTTCTTCAGGTAATCTCTTTGACAAAATCGAATCAGACTGCAGCGTAGCAGGTCTTTGATTTGTAGTTGCTGGAGGAGGAGTAGGTGCGGGAGAAGACTTGATACTTGTTTCTTGCTGCTGAAGAGGAGGGAAAGGAAAAGCTGTATTAGGTGTATTTGCACTAATGGGTGTACTGGCCGCACTTGCAGCGACAGGTGTGGTGGGCGTTGAAGTATTATTATTCTGAAGTGATAGCTGTAAAGCCATCAATTGCTGTTGGGTTAATTGTTGTTGCTGTTGATAAAGATATGGTTGCTGCAACTGTTGATTAAACTGTTGATGCAACTGTTGCTGTAATTGCTGTTGTTTTTTCTTTGAATATTTCCCAGTCTTATTATACCTTCTCGTAGTTTTACTATTATCGTGCGGAGAAGAAGGATTCGAATCGTATGGAAACATTTGTTGTTGTTGCTTCATGTGATATTGCTGTTGTTCTAGCTCTTCCCTTAATTTACGTGCGGTTTCTTTAATGGCATCGGCTTCGGCAGCTGTGGGTTGAGGAGGTGTGTCTAATGAAGGTGTGTCACTTTTCGGTGCAATGGGTTTGATATCCTGCTGTTGCTTTTGTTGAGCAGAAGCTGCAGCTGCCATGGTTGCTTGATGTAAAGCTTGAATTTCCTTCATTAGTTGTTGTCGTTGCTCCTCTCCGATAGCCGCAACTTGCATGTTGTCTGGTAGCTTGTATATAATCTGATCGCGTTTACGGACCATGAGTACTTTCAGTCCAGCCAAAGTAAGTTGTGTAATGATTTCCTCATCATCAGTATTCGACGGTGAAGGTGGCTATATTTTGTACAAGTCAGCAAGACTTTTAAGTAAATAGAAACTTTATTAAACTTACTTGTTGAAGAAGAGAACTGTGTTTATTGTCACTCATATTTTTCTTCTTGAAAAAATAATAGAGACACTAGAAATGAACACAGAGGAACTTTTTTTTGTATCTTTTTTTTTGTGACCGTGTAATCGCTTCAAATGGGCAAAGTAAGGCTTTGGACGAGTGTAGGAAAGGACTATGGCTATATAAATATGTTTGTAGTTGCTGATTAAACCTAAATATGTTCAAAGAGAGTAGTTGCTTGCTACACGTTAATACTTGATGAGTTGAGCACTCATTATTTTGGAAATTGGCCGATAAAATATAAGGGGTTTCATTATAACTTAATTCAATGTCCACAACAGTCTTCTTTTTCCCTTATCATTTTTTATTTCTAATATGTCAAAAGACAAACTGGATGACTGGCTGAAAGAATTGAAAAGCAATTTCCATCAACAGTTTGGTTCCGACAATGAGATTCAAGTTTGGGCAGATTCAGTTGTTCAATCTATTTGGCGACCTGTTGCTATAGGACTAGCTGTTGGTATACCTACCCTTTATATCATTTCAAAGTATATTGTCGGCAAAAGATTCAAGACTGCAGCTCATATACCCCCCGAAGTATTTGAAAGATCGCAAAAGATCTACGGTAAAGTTGTAGCTGTAGGCGATAGCGATAACTTCAGATTATATCATACTCCAGGTTTTGGTTGGGGTTGGATTAGAAATATACCAAAGACTAGAAAGGAACTACAAAATCAAACTATATCAGTTCGTATTGCTGGTGTTGATGCACCCGAAGGTGCTCACTTTGGAATGCCCGCTCAGCCTTACTCAAAGGAAGCAAAATCATTTTTAACAGATTTGGTGTTAAATAAAAGAGTTCAGGTCGAACTATTAAGTAGAGATCAGTATGCTCGTGTGGTAAATTACAAAATAGAATACACCACACATAACTTCCAATATACTGATTCTTTCTTTAATAGGTGGGAATGGCCTATGTCAGAAAACCACCATTCTTTTTCAAGAAAAATGTATCTGTAGAAATGCTCAAGTCAGGTCTGGCAAGCATCTATGTTGCAAAAGGTGCTCAGTATTCAGGTTTACTGAACAAGTTCGAGAAATTTGAGGCAAAAGCAAAGTAAGTGATTCATTGAAAACAAAATGAATGATACTGATGTATTATAGGTCAAGAAGAAAGGGCATCTGGTCACTAAAAAATTATGTTTCTCCTGGGGATCATAAATCAAAGTAAGTATAAAAGAAGTCTGGAAAAAAAGTTTATCGTTGCTGACTTATAAAAAAGGTTCTTGGGTTGAAAATGATAAATTACGTGTTGGGGATGTTTAGTATAAACCCACCCTCCTTTTTCAAATAAAATGTATATACATACCGGCTATCAAATTGTGTTATAGTACCAAGTTTTACACCTGATTAAAGTTCATTGTAGTTGCCCAGCTCTCACATTATCAATTTGCAGGCGATTTGGTTATTTGGACTGACCTAGGGTGGGGGATCCAGTTTTTCTTGAACTATAAGCGATCAATCGAACGCCTTCAAAGGTGAATACATACAAATAATTGCCCTACATCAATCGCTTTATCATAAAATTATCAAGAAGGCGCTCTGGCTAGGGTGTAGAGCATTCTACTGGGTTTAGCTAAATTTTTTCATTTAAACCGGATCAAAATCTCGTTATCCAAAAAAAAAGCTGTTTGTTAGGTTCTTCATAAATGCTTCTTATCAACACTTCCGCAATGTATTCGTTTCTGACAACCTTTTAAGCAGAGACGTGTAAAGAGCCTGTGCAAACAAACAAGTATATATATAAAACATATGATTTTTTTACTCTTTTATACATTGCTATTTAAAATCCCGTAGTTATTGAATCCGGACTTATTTAAAGTGGTCAAAGGGCCATAAAAAATGCCGTAACTCTGGCGGCATTTTGTAAAATTAAACGAAAAAAAAAGCACTAAAAAGATTAAGATAATACTTGTTTTTATCCAAAATTACACTAAGTAGAGGTGGAATATACGTGATTTATACTGCTGGTTAAAATATTAAAAGATTATGTAAATATGTAAATGTAAAGTGATTGACCATATGTTTTTTTGGGGGTGCTATTTTACTGCTGCTTACAGAACCTTCTGTAAACGTTTTACTGGGAATCTTTTGGAAAGGAATGTGTGAACAGGACCCAATACCACTATTCTTTCGTAAAACATTCCGGCAGCGAGGTTTCCAATAACAAGACCCCAAAGTTTCCATCTAAAATCGACAGGCATGACGTTATGTCCAATTGGGGTATTATATGGCTCAACATAAGTAGGTGGTGGCGTATAGCCAAATTGAAGCAATACCTCTTTGGTTCCACAGTTAAATCGGAACTTTTTGTAAAGACTCAATTAGTAGGTATCCCAATACACAGCTATAAATCACTTACCATGCAACCAAAACGGTTAGGACCGGCCAACATCCAGTAAGATGCTATTGCAAGATAAAGTACCCAAAGGCCAACAAGAGCATAATTTCTCCAAAAGCCTTGTCTGAACTTGTAACCAAAATTAAAGATAGCAGCATTGTTGATAAATTGAAAAAGACAGGTAAAGGAGAGAATCTGACCTTCATAGTTATCAGATAACAACCACCATTTAGACATATCAACTGCTCTGGAATCAAATTCATTACAGCGGAACCATTCTATAAATTTAGAAAATAGTTATTAATTGAAAAATTAGAACCAGTTTTTTTTTGCGTCTACCTTGCTTAAACAACATGACATAGGCACTAATTAAAAAAACCCAATTAATAATGACTAAACCCACACCAGAAGCCATTGTTTGAGGTCCCAATAAACGTGCAGTAGGACGTCGAGGTTCAAGACTCTCAGCAGCTTTAGACTGAGAGACAGCCCAGGTTAAAAGTACGGTAATGAATACATCAATAGCAATCTAAAATATATTGACATTAACACGCTGGTCATAAATATAATAGTTAGGAAATATTTTTTTACATACCCAAAGGTTCGAAGACATCGAGATTGCAAAATAAAAAGTAAATACTTTTAGCATCATCATAACCTGGCCATACATAATCAAATATTTATAGCAGGTAATAGAAGTAGCCAGAGCACCACGTCCCTGACGAATTAATTCAACACAAGATCGGACACTACGAACACTAGTACTAAAAGGGGATACAATAGAGGCCTCAGCATCTGACATGGCAATACCAACGTGAGCAGCTCGGAGTGCACCACAGTCATTTCCACCATCACCAGTCATGGCTGTGATACCACGCTCCATGTGAAGTTGTACACATTGTACTTTGCCGTTCGGAGTCATTCGAGCGAAAACACGAATATCCAACAAATACTTTCTGATCAACCCTTTATCTACAAGCCATTGGAAAGCTTTACCGGTTACAGCCAACTCCAAGGGAGTATGATCTCTATTTAAAAGATATTCATCTACATTAACATCGCTAAATGTATCAGGCTCATCTACATCAGTCCAAACAACACGATCCAAAGATTTGACGTAGTCCCCTAAAAGAAATCTGTTCGTTCTAGTCAAAGACATTCCACATTGGCGAGCAATATAGACACCTGTTAAAGCAGTATCACCAGTAATCATAATAGTTCGAGTATCACCACGTTTCAATTCAGTAATATTTTCAGCAGTGTCAGACTTAAGTTGATTTTTGAAGACAATGAGACCAATGAAGTCGATATTCTCTTCCATTTGATCACGGGTCCATTGATTAAAGGATTCCAGTCCTCCGACTTGCTCCAAATTAATTTCACGGTGAGATAAGGCAAGTACATAACATCCTTGTCTTGCTTGATTAGCAGTGACACGGTCATAATCAGCAGGGATAGAATTAGGGTTAGACAAGTCCTTGATTTTTTCATAAGCACCCTTTACAAAAATATGCATCTTATTTGTACTTGAATCAAGAATAGCAACAGACATAGACATACGGGAATGAACAAACTCAAAGCGTTTAATGATGTGAACTTTAGAGTTGGGACCTGAAGGCGGTGTAAGAGTATCAACATACTTAGAGTCCTCGGATAATTGCCATTTGGAGGATTTAAACATCTCGATATCAACAGGGTTACCAATAAACTGCCCGTTTAAAGTTGTAATGGCATGACAGGTGGCGATACCCATCTCCATTAATCTAGGAACATTTTCAATTATTTCTTCATGCTTGCCAAATTCAGGGGTCAAATTGTTTCTTAAATTATCAACAATATTATTTGAATCAACAACAGGCTGCGCGCCAAAGAATTCAAGACCCTCCTTTGTCAAAGTACCAGTTTTGTCAAAACAGAAAAGCTGAACTATACAAACAAGAAGTTAACCCCAACGTTTTTCCATCGTAAATTGTGTATATCTGTACTTTTTCCTGCCATCAAAATACGAGGTAAATCAACACAAAAGATGTTTTTATCCCTTAAACGTCCCGCGGCCACTGATTGGCCAACAACTAGAGCAGCAGGAAGTAATGGTGAAACGAGCTGAGCAACGGCAAACATGGAATAGAACCAAGCACCTAAAAAGCGTAAAAATTTAGTCTTGTTAATAGATGAGATTTGTAGCACAAAATTAACTTACTTGTGCCTTTTGCATACATCCAAATGGCTAAACCTAACGAGACCATACCGCAGCAAAGCAAAATTAAGATGACAATTTTAATTTGTTCATTGAAAATAAATGATACTCGTGCTGGAAACAAGATTTTCTTGATAAGTTCACCTTTATCTGTTGCAGTGCCGACATGTGTCACCAAGGCAGTTACCTTCCCACCCTTTTCA
Organism: Mucor piriformis; assembly: GCA_943193625.1. Taxonomy (NCBI): domain Eukaryota; kingdom Fungi; phylum Mucoromycota; class Mucoromycetes; order Mucorales; family Mucoraceae; genus Mucor; species Mucor piriformis. Next base: position 1,104,867 of record OW971871.1, on the reverse strand, counting down.
GTAGCTTGAGCTTGAGAAATACCTGTGCCTGAGAAAATGGTTGAAATTTTGCTGCTACCTAGTCTATCATAAGTAGTGCTGGTATCATCTTGACGAAGAGGGAATTTACGAATCGGTAAAGGCTCACCTGTAAGAGAACTTTCATCTGCTACAACATTACCAGTCAGAATTACACCATCACATGGCGTAGTTTTTCCTTCGACCACTTCAAATACGTCTCCGGGTAAGAGATCCGCGGTAGACATATTCTCCCATTGTCCATTTCGATAAATATTAACCTTATCCGTATATTCTGCCATTTGTTTAATACGTTTCTCAGAACGAATACGCACAATAATCTTAACAAGCGCAGATATAAAGATAACAGATGTGTCAGCAATACCGACTTGCCCTGAAGAGAATATTAGAACTTTGCTAATCAAAATTGATAAAAGTAACTTACAATAAGCAAAATAATAGAAAAGCCAGAGTACTGTGAACTGGTAGATATAAAAAAACGCACAGAATTCTTGAAATAAAGCCATTAAAAAATTGGGTACATAAACTTCAATAAAGTTAGGCCCTATCAACTCTTGTCGTAACCTCGCTTCTTCTGTGCTAAGTCCTTTGTTTAAATTTGCAAGTTCCGCATTAGTTTCACCTAAATGAAATTGATGTGGGGAGAAAAGCTCCGTTTCTGGATGATACACATATCGAGTACACTGATAAATAAAGTATTTTGTGCCACTGGAGGTCAACTTGAGAGGAGCATTGGTAACTACAACATCCATACCAGCAATGCGCTTAGCCGTGGCTTCTAAATATCTCACAAAATCCATAACCTTGTCTGACTGATCCTCAAGCAAGATTAAAGCTACAAAGAGTTGTAAGCTTTTACCCTTTTTTTCACACGGTTTAGTTAGAATTCTTACCGGTCTCATTTTTTTCAACTTGAACGTATTCACCTTGACCATAACAGCATCTGATTCTGAAAAAGTTGGGTAATCTGAATCTAAAAATCGTCAAACTGGCAAACCAAATGAAGAAAATATACCACATTGCTATAAAAGTACTAGCCTGGATCTCACTGAAGCCACGGAATAAAACAAAATTTGCATAGTAATCCTGCACCATCAATATCATGTAACCGATCTGACCAAATGTTTGAAGAAAGACAATAAAGGCAGTAATCTTACCAACCCAACTAGTCCTATAAGCATGGATCACCATGTTTTCTTCGTTTTCTTCCTCAACGGAGGACACCTCGTCGTCGCTTACATCGCTTTTTTGTGTACCGACCTTTTCAATGGTAATTTCTCTCTCATTGTAGTCATCAACTCGCAGCTCATTTACTTTACGACTATTAGCTTTGATTAACTAGAGTCACGAATTTGGTTATATTTGGCTGTTAAATGTAGTACAATGAATCATTGTGTTTGAAATACCTTCTCTTTTGCGTTTTTATAAAAAACCCATGTGAGCAGAACGGCAATGCATGATCCGTAATAGGCATAAAGGGCAATAAAAACATTTTCTGTAAATGTTAACTCTCCATAGTCCGGAGTAGGGCATTCGTGCCACATGATCGATGCCGGGTTAGAGGACCAATTAGGTATACTGTGAAGATTTACAGCTTTACTACATGCTTCAGCGCTTTGATTTGCCTTGTTTTCAGCCAAAAAATTTTCGATGTTAGTATGGATTGTATTCTCACTACAGGGGTAGATTTTCCACTCCAATGCAGGAGCTCCAGGGCAACCGCATGTGGAAACTAGAGATTCAGAGCACGTCTCACGACATTTACCATCAACACAATAAGTAGTGCCGGTGGGGCAAGCAGGAGGCTGGTTGGTAGGGGGGCACATAGAAATATCGCGTACGCAAAGTTTTGGACAAGGATATGAGTAGTATGTAGGAAGAGTACATTTGTTACCATATATATCACGATCATTGACTATTAGGCAAAAAAAATGCATTAGTTAGTCATGAAACGGTAAAAAAATTTATCAATTATTACGCACTTGTATTGAATTGCGGGGAAGCGATTGATGTTTTAACAAAAATGCAAACGACTAAACATAACAAAGTCATTGTAGCAAACATATTTTTACCGCAATGTTTCTTTTTCTCCATTTTTTAAAATTTGTAACAAAAGTTTTAAAAAAGAATAAGAAAGAAGAAAATCTGCATATACGATTTTATATAGAAAATAAGAGCTGTTGGTATTTAAAGTTGTCATCAATTCATGTTGCTGGCCCTAAAAAAACCCTCCTTTTATCAACTTTAGTCGTGCCACCGAACTGATGCTCTCATTGTTGTAAGTACCAATAAAGGATTAGACCCTTAAACGGTGTTGCCTAAATTATGATTTGTAAACTATAATAATAGCTTTACCAAAAAAAAAAAAGAGCGGTGCCTAACATATTGCATTAAACAGTATATTAAGCTATTAATCATGAATCACCGAGAACTGGTTAACACCTTTGATCCCTTAAAAATGAAGGTGGCACAGGTCAGAATAAAAAAATTGCGTCATTTGTAACATTTAGATTTAAGTTTTTGTATCATGAGAACCCTCGAATTCCATTACATTATTGCCCTTACCATAAATACAAAAAAAACACACGGGTGTTGTTACTTGTGTTACCCAGGTTCTGTAATTATAGATATCTGCTCGGTCAGGCTTTATATGGGTGAACTGGCCATATAGCGGCTTCCTTCTGACTATAAAAAACAAAACGCGCACAAGCCAAATAAAAACAAACTCCTTACGAATATACTATTTTAAATTTATTGCTACCTAAAAAAATATTATGCCTAATTCCCTTTTTCCTCTCTTGCGCTGTTAAACACCTGATCTTTTAATACTTGCGAGAGTAAACCATGAACAGCTTCGACGGTTATTTTGGAGCTATCTTTAGTGACTTTGCTGAGCTGACTTTCATCATTCTTCTTTCTATCGCCATAATATCCTCCCATGCGACCTGTCATACTATTGTTGGTTTTATTTAATTTCTGAGCGAGATCGGCCATTTGTCTGGTTGCATACTCTCGGTTCTGTCCATGCTAGTTAATATCGCTGAATGTAATGCACCATTATGGAGTACTTACGGTTAAAAGAGGTGACTGAGACAAGGTATTAACCCAATACTTATTCCATAAAACGTCTAAAAGCTGAGTATCCAAACTAGATTTGAAATGTGAGACTTCAAGAGAATAGTATGATTTGGCATGAACACCAAAATCTTCGATTTTATCGAGGGGTATAGTCTGATATTCAGATGGACCTTCATCTGGTGGTTTGTAACCTGTTGGGAAAGTTCTAAAAGCACCGATCTCAACCTTTCCGGCAGACATTGTACGATTAGGGTCAATGACAACAGCAACAAATGGCTCTTGATATTGTTGATTTAACATTTGAGTGTTAACGTCAATACCAGATAACCAGCAGCCATAACCAGGATGTGAATGATACCATCCTAAAACGTTCTCTAGTCTACCAACCTTATATACCATGTGTCAATATATCAATATGCAAATCCTATTTTATCATTTATTTGATAAGCAATACCTCTTTCGATTTCTCAATGTAAGACACCATGTACTCATACGCCTCGTTTTGAGCATTTACCCTAGTTTCAGTTCCTTCAACGGGAAGGGCAAAACTATCCATGACATACATTGTATCTCCTTGAATTTTTCCTTGCATTAAACCCATAATTTCGATATTGCCTCCGGAACGAGCGTGCATAACCTGAAAATAGCGTCTTTTGTTAGATGAAGAATTTAAATTTTAATACGATATTACCATTTTAATAAGGGCGATTGCTGAAATCTTGATGTGCTTAAAATAGTGAGGACTAGTTGAAACATAAAAACCTTGTCAGTAGTCAAGAAACACGTAACAACAATGATGCTTACTCGGCCTTCCAAGGTTTCATAGCTACATTTTCTTTGTCTTGGGTAGCATCGTAGTAATAAATTTGGTCTTGCGCAGGATCAACAGTAGCTATATTATTTTCTAATTCCCAATTCTTCTGAGCAGTTCCTGCATCCATCTTGGCTACTGAAAAACTAAACAACTCTTTACGTCAAGCCGCTAACAATGAAAACTCCAAAACGCCGTGGTGACTGTCTATTTTACACAAGGTTTCTGTCATTCGATTTTGCTATCAGCCCCAAACTCAAACGAGAAGTATCTACCGCTATGTACTTGAATTATAAGATATAATATACTGTATTTTTTTTTCTACTAGATAATTGAAAGGTAGGATGAAGTACAAGCACTATATAGCGTGGATTTATGCAGCATTCCTCCGGAGAAACATTGACTACGATATTTTTTTTTCTTACATACTGTTTAACAAGCCTAGAAATATAAAGTATTAGTCAGGTTTTATTCTGTGTCTCGGTTAATGTCAAAATTCATATTTGATTCGTTAATTTAAGATGGTATTTCGTGTTTCAAGCTCTTATAATTTTGATAAATGCAAACAGTTTGTAACACATTTTTTCTTATTATTAAACAACAGAAAGAAAAATGGTACTGGACCACAGTAGACTACCATCTCATTTTATTGGTAACACATAAACAGCTGTCTTGATGCGAAATAAAACTTAAAGTTACTCCTAGGTGGAAACAACATAAATAGAGCTCCACAAGGTCCTGTTAAAGATTTCGTACTTGCCAATGAAGGGCATACGATAATAAATAAAATACTTATTGCCAACAATGGTATGGCTGCCATGAAGGAAATACGATCTATTCGGAAGTGGGCATACGAAACGTTTGGTAACGAACATGCTATTGAATTTACAGTGATGGCTACACCGGAGGATTTGGTGGCAAATGCTGAATATATTCGTATGGCTGACAACTATGTTGAGGTTCCAGGTGGATCCAATAACAATAACTATGCTAACGTTGAACTCATCGTCGATGTGGCGGAGAGAACAGGCGTACATGCTGTTTGGGCTGGCTGGTAAGAAAATATATATATGATTATACTCTATGTTAGCCTTCTATCTGCTAGGGGTCATGCTTCTGAAAACCCTCGCTTACCTGAACTACTTGCCAAGTCCAAGTATAAATGTCTTTTTATAGGCCCACCTGCGTCTGCTATGCACTCTTTGGGTGATAAAATTTCTTCCACCATTGTAGCACAAAGTGCACATGTCCCCACTATGGGATGGAGTGGCGATGGAATCACTGAAATCACTAAGGATAAAGAAGGTCATGTTTTTGTACCCGACTCAGCTTACAAAAATGCTTGTATCAATTCGTCCAAAGAAGGATTAGAAGCGGCGGAAAAAATTGGTTATCCAGTTATGATCAAAGCATCTGAAGGAGGTGGTGGTAAAGGTATCCGTAAAGTAGAGAACCCGGACGATTTTGCAGCTGCATTTTCACAGGTTCAAGGTGAAATTCCTGGTTCGCCTATATTTATAATGAAATTAGCTGGTAATGCAAGACACTTAGAGGTTCAGCTTCTTGCTGATGAATATGGAAATGCTATCAGTTTATTCGGCAGAGATTGTTCTGTTCAACGACGCCACCAAAAGATTATCGAGGAAGCACCTGTTACTATTGCTAAACCAGAGATATTTGAACAAATGGAGAAAGCTGCTGTTCGACTTGCAAAACTAGTCGGCTATGTTTCAGCCGGTACAGTGGAATATCTTTACAGTCACTTTGATGAAAAATATTATTTCTTGGAATTAAATCCTAGATTACAAGTGGAGCATCCAACAACTGAAATGGTTTCTGGCGTGAATTTACCCGCTGCTCAACTTCAAGTTGCCATGGGAATTCCTCTTTATCGTATTCGTGATATCCGTTTGCTTTATGGTGTCCAGCTTAATGCTGCTTCTGAAATTGATGTTGATTTTGTTCACCCTATGTCTCTTGAAAGTCATCGTCGTCCTTCTCCTAAAGGACATGTTATTGCTGTACGTATCACTGCAGAAAATCCTGACGCTGGTTTCAAACCTTCCTCTGGTATTATGCATGAGCTTAATTTCCGCTCTAGTACAAATGTTTGGGGTTACTTTTCTGTCGTCTCTTCTGGTGGGCTGCATGAATATGCCGACTCTCAGTTTGGACACATTTTTTCGTATGGTGAAAATCGACAGCAGGCACGTAAAAATATGGTAATTGCTTTAAAAGAACTTTCTATCCGTGGTGACTTCAGAACAACTGTTGAATATATTGTACGTCTTTTGGAAACTGACGCGTTTTCTGATAATACGATTAATACTGGCTGGTTAGATATGCTTATAACCGAAAAATTAACTGCAGAGCGTCCTGACCCCATATTGGCTGTATTTTGCGGAGCTGTAGCAAAAGCTCATTTTGCTTATATTGAAAGTTGGAAAAGCTGTAAACAATATCTCGAAAGAGGTCAAGTTCCTAGTAAAGATATCCTTAAGACTATGTTCACTATTGAATTCATTTATGAAAATACTCGATACAACTTTACTGTCACTCGTTCGGCCCCCAGTCTCTATAGCTTATATTTGAATAGTACTAAAACTCAAGCTGGTGTTCGTGACCTTTCCGATGGTGGTCTTTTGATTTCCCTTGATTGTAAGTCTCATACCACTTATTTCAAAGAAGAAGTACAGGCTACTCGTTTGATGATCGACGGAAAGACTTGTCTTTTAGAAAAAGAAAGTGATCCCACTCAGTTGAGAAGTCCTTCACCTGGTAAACTTGTCAACCTACTTCTAGAAAATGGTGATCACGTCAACGCTGGCCAAGCATATGCGGAGATAGAGGTCATGAAAATGTATATGCCTTTGGTAGCTTCAGAGGATGGCCATGTTCAGTATATTAAACAAGTTGGCGCAACCCTTGAAGCTGGAGATATCATTGGTGTTCTAACTTTGGACGATCCAAGTCGTGTAAAACATGCTCTTCCTTTCGCTGGTAAAGTTCCTACCTTTAGCTCTCCTTACGTTGATGGTGACAAGCCTTACCAAATATTAGCAGCTACCAAAGCTTCACTCGAGCATGTCATGCAAGGATACGATAATCATGGTCTGGTTCAAACTATTTTAAAGAGAATGACTGAAACTCTTCGTGATCCTCAATTGCCGTATTCCGAACTGATATCTGAAATGTCTGTTTTATCAGGACGTATTCCTGGAAGACTTGAGGAGAAACTGCATCATATTATCAAACACTCAGAGCATGATTTAATTGACCTCCCTGTTGATGAAATTCATGAAACAGTTGAAATGTTTGCAAAAAATAACATGAAGTCCCACTCAGAGCTTACAGCTTTCAAAAATTCTGTCCAACCTATTGTCAAGATTTTAAATAGGTACAAATATGGAATCAAACGATACGAATATTCAGTTTACGTAGAGTTATTGGAACTTTATTATAATGTCGAAATTTTATTCATTGGACAACCGCGAGAAGAAGAAGTGATCCTACAACTTCGTGATCAAAACAAGAACGACCTTGATAAGGTTGTATCGATTATCATGTCTCATTCTAAGGTTGCTAGCAAAAATAGTTTGGTACTTATGATACTTGATCTAATTTATCCTTCGTCTGTTGGTGACACTCTTGACAAGTTTTTCATTCCTACAATTAAACGTTTATCTGAGATAGATAGCCGCGCTACTCAAAAGATTGCCCTAAAAGCTCGTGAAATGCTGATCTACTGCCAGATGCCTTCATACGAAGAAAGAAAATCACAGATGTTTCAAATACTTCATAATTCTGTCACTGAAAGTGTTTATGGTGGTAAAGTTGAGCATAGAACTCCGAATCCAGCGGCTTTTAAGGATTTAATTGATACAACATTTAATGTTTTTGACGTTCTGCCTAGTTTTTTTTATCACCATGATCCGTATATTGCTCTTGCTGCTATTGAAGTCTATTGTCGCCGATCCTATCATGCTTACAAGATCCTCGATGTTGCATATAATTTGGAATATCGACCTTATATCATTGCTTGGAAATTTCACATGGGTAATGTAACACACGGTATTGATGATAAGCGTATTGCTTCTTATTCAGATTTGACGTTTTTGCTTAACAAGGCTGAGGCCGAGCCTATCAGAACTGGTGCTATGGCCGCTGTTAATTCTTTGGAAGAATTAATAGATGAACTACCTCGTATCCTGACTGCTTTTATAGACGAGCAAGGTAGTGCTACTAAGAAGGACGGACGAATGGAAAACATTTTGAATATTGCTGTGCCTAGTGCTGCTGAACTTGACAATGCCTACTGGCAACCCAAAATCAAAGAAATTATCAAATCTCATATGAAAGATTTCAGAAAAGCCTATTTGCGTCGTATATCTATTATTATATGTCGTCCCAATCAATGGCCTGACTATTATACTCTTCGCGAGAGCCATAATTATGAAGAAGATGAATCAATTCGTAATATCGAACCTGCCATGGCTTATCAATTGGAACTAACTCGACTCTCAAACTTTGAAATCAAGCCCATTACAATTGAAACTAGACAGTTGTTTGTTTATTACGCTTCTGCCAAAGAGAATCCCTCTGACTGTAGATTTTTTATTCGTGCACTAGTTCGTCTTGGTAGGGTGAAAGAAGCCATGCGTACAGTTGATTACTTGATATCAGAGAGTGATCGCTTGTTGAATGAAATTCTGGACACTTTGGAGATTGTTTCTCATCAGTACAAGAACTCTGATTGCAATCATTTATTCATTAACTTTATCCCTACTTTTTCTATTGAAGTTAATGAAGTTGAAGAAGCGTTAACTAATTTTGTTGATCGTCACGGTAAACGACTTTGGAAACTTCGGGTCACTGGTGCTGAAATATGTTTCAATATTCAACCCAAACATCCTGATGCTCCCCCCATTCCTATACGTTTTGTAATCGATAACGTTTCTGGCTTCGTTTTGAAGGTTGATGTGTATCAAGAGATTAAAACAGAAAAGAATGGATGGATTCTTAAATCTGTATGTAGCACTACGGGCCCCTTGAACATGAAACCTGTCGCCTCACCTTATCTTACAAAAGACTGGCTTCAGTCACGTCGTTACAAAGCACAACTTATGGGTACTACATACGCTTATGATTTCCCTGAGCTTTTCCGTCAAGCTTCTCATAACCAATGGAGTCACTATATCAGTAGCTATAATAGATCAGAACAAAATGCTAAACAACCCATTCCTTCTCAAATCATGGATGCGGTTGAAATAGTACTGGATGAAAAGACTAATGAATTATGCGAAACAAATCGCCCTCCTGGTACAAACACCGTTGGTATGGTATCGTGGATTATCACACTTCGTACGCCGGAATATCCGGAAGGTCGCCGTCTTATAGTCGTTGCTAATGATATCACTTTTAAAATTGGTTCATTTGGCGTTGCCGAAGATGCTGTATTTTTTAAAACTTCTGAACTGGCTCGTAAATTGGGTATACCGCGTATTTATCTTTCCGCTAATTCTGGGGCTCGTATTGGTCTAGCAGATGAGTTGATCAACAAATTTAATGTTGCTTGGAATGTAGCTGATAATCCATCATCTGGCTTTAAATATCTTTATGTTACTCCTGAAGTTTATAAAGAAGTCAATGTCGATGAGAACAATAAGAGTTTCATTGCAGAAGAAATTCAAGATCAAGGAGAAAAGAGATTTCTTATTACTGATATTATTGGATTGACAGATGGCCTAGGTGTTGAGAATTTGAAGGGTTCTGGTTTAATAGCCGGTGAAACGTCTCGTGCATACAATGACATTTTTACTATTACTCTGGTTACTTGTCGTTCTGTAGGTATTGGGGCTTATCTAGTCCGTCTTGGCCAACGTACTATTCAGAATGAAGGTCAGCCTATAATACTGACGGGTGCTCCAGCCTTAAACAAGGTTCTCGGCCGTGAAGTTTATACTTCTAATTTACAGTTAGGTGGTACGCAAATTATGTACAAGAATGGTATATCTCACTTGATTGCCGAAAATGATCTTGAAGGCATTGATAAGATTGTCCACTGGCTTTCTTATGTCCCTTCTGTTCGCGATTCTCCAGTTAATGTATTTAAAGGCTCCGATCCAATCGACCGGGTAATTGAATACATTCCTCCTAAGGGTCCAAATGATCCTCGTCTATTTCTGGCTGGTAAATATGATGGTGACAATTGGGTTAGTGGATTCTTTGATGAAGGCACTTTTACCGAAACACTTTGTGGTTGGGCTCGTACAGTTGTCGTTGGCCGTGCTAAACTTGGTGGTATTCCAATGGGTGTTATTGCTGTTGAGGCACGTACCGTCGAAAACATTATTCCTGCTGATCCAGCTAATGCAAATTCAAACGAACAAGTACTCATGGAAGCAGGCGGTGTTTGGTATCCTAATTCTGCTTACAAGACTGCTCAAGCCATCAATGATTTTAACAAGGGAGAACAATTACCCTTAATAATATTTGCTAATTGGCGTGGCTTTTCCGGTGGTCAGCGAGATATGTACAATGAGGTGCTGAAGTATGGTGCTCAAATTGTTGATGCTCTTAAAAATTATAAGCAACCCGTATTTGTATATATCATTCCTAACGGTGAGCTTCGTGGCGGTGCCTGGGTTGTTGTCGATCCCACGATCAATGAAGATATGATGGAAATGTATGCCGATAAGCAATCTCGTGGCGGTGTTCTTGAACCCGAAGGTATTGTTGAAATAAAATATCGCAAGCCTCAGCTTTTATCTACCATGACTCGTTTGGATGAAAAGTATGCTGTACTCAAAAAGCAATTTGAAAATGCTACTGAAGCCACTATCGATGAAAAGGAATCAATCAAGCTTCAACTGGATGCACGTGAGCAAGAGCTTCTGCCTGTCTACCAGCAAATAGCTATCCAATTTGCTGATCTTCATGACCGTGCCGGTCGCATGAAAGCTAAAGGAGTTATTCCTAAAGCATTGGAATGGCGTCATTCCCGTACATACTTCTACTGGCGTGTTCGTAGAAGACTAAATGAGGAATATTTGATTCGTGATATGGAATCCGTTACAGATGGACAACTAAGTAGATTTGATATGAAGAAACTTGTCCACGAATGGTTCAAAACTGATACAGATGGAGACGAAAATAATGATAAGGATGTTGCTGAGTGGTTTGACTGTTATAAGCGTCAAATACAGACACAAATCATTAAACTCCGGGGTAATACGCTGAAAGCAAAAGTTATTGAATACGGTCTTGAAAACAACTCTGCTTTAATCGAAGGTTTAGGTCAGTTATTAGTACAAATGAGTTTAGAAGAACGTAAAATAGCTACTAAAAAGCTGAGTGACCTAATTAATAATTAATAAAATATTATGTATGACCTGCCCAAAACGATCAAAGTAGGAGTTACTAAGTAAATCTAGCCGAAAGAAACAAGCGACAAAATAGACGCATTACTTCTTCATTTTATCTCTTAAGTAGAAAGCGAGTATATCGACGCGTACGTAGGAAGTACTGGCAATCCGATTACAGTATAGCGGGAATACAACCAAAGTGTAATCCGGGTGAGTGTGAAAAAGATATATTTGCTCCCTGATTTTGAAATCCAGTCGTTTCCAGCCTTGATGAAAGCATTTACTTAAAGAGGGAAACAGTTGAATAATTTAATAGGCACTGATGTATTTCTTGGGCCAAAGAGATGAAAGGGGGCTGTTATATATGGGGTAATAGTTTTATGCGTAGGCGCAGCGGGAAAAAAAGGGGATGGGGTTTGAAATGAAAAACGATATGTGTAATGCTCGGAGTAACACCCAACCTCCCTTTTTCCTTCTTTCTCTTATTATTCTTTTTTTTGACTTGGCACTATAAATGCAAGCACCAGCGGATAATCCACAGTCGACACTATTAACCTTGCATGATGCTGTCACAGACTCGCCAGTGTATAGGTCTTCCACTTTACATTTTGACGAACAGTTGGACTTGTTAGAAAAATGGTTAGAGTCCTTGTCAAAGTATATGAAACAATATGCGGACAAGTTGAATAGTAAGTTATTTACTCAACCTATACGGTGTTTTGCGAATGCTATACGGTATTTTGCCATTGCTAATCTCGTGTCATGTTAGAATTCAATCTTGAAACCAACATTTTGTGCAAGAAGGTTATTCCTGTCGGTATTGACGATTCTATGATAGGTATTTATCAAAATGAAGCTTTTTATAGGTAAGAAATACTAATTAGTTTTGTTTACAGATCCAAATTTTACAGGAGCCGTTATAAAAAGTTTCTCTGATGCCTTACAAACTAGTTTAGCATTCAAAACAAAATTGGTAAAAAAAAAAAATGTGCTATGCATATTGAGGCTAAGATTCTATTTAGGTATCCGATCTTGAGGATAATTTTCTCCAGCCTTTGCAAACATTTGTGAAGACACACTTGAAGGAATTTAAAGACTTTAGAAAACAACATGAAAAGACATTGGAAAAATATGACACACAACTTGTAAAGTATACTTCACAAAGTAGAACAAAGGAAGCCTCCGCTGTAAGGGAAGAGGCATTTAGACTGTATGAGACAAGAAAAGCTTATGTTCGCATGTCGGGCCAACACGTTGTACGTATTCTACATTTCCGGTCATTATTAGAACATTTCCTGGTCGAGAGGTTCTCTCTTGCTACTACCTCACATCTGAAAGATTTTGAAGGAGGTTCTGACTCTTGGTCGAAGTTACAATCAAGTTTGACTGCTTGGAAGCAATGGTTATTGGATGTATGTCGGCTGTTTAATTTGGTTTTCTCACGCTAACTTGTTTTTGATAGGATAAAGACACTTGTAACTACCAATTACATCAGTTACAAAGTTCTCGTATATCGTTGGAAAACAGAACCTTGACTGCAGCTCGTCCTGCTCGCGACCTAGAGAAATACTCACCAACAAACGCTGCTCAAAATGGGTTAAATAATAGACATTCTTTAGATTATACCACTTCCGTTTTAAAGAATGGGAACCAACAAAGCTATAAATGGGGATACCTTTTTATTCGAGGTGCAAGAAACTATTGGACTAGACGCTGGTTCTTCTTATATGATGGCTCGTTTGGATCCTGCAATGTATCCACAAGACAAAAAGGCAACATCACAATGAATGACAGAGTTTCTGTGCTATTGTGTGATATTAAGCCTTTGGCTGATATTGATAGACGATTTTGTTTTGAGGTCATGTGTGCTCACCAGTAAGTTGTGTATAACCACGTGCTTTTAAAATTAAATTAACACTAACAACAAACACTAGACCTTCATTCATTCTTCAGGCAGAAACAGAAAATGAAATGCGTGAATGGATGTCATCATTTGGAAAGGCAAAAAGATTAATGCTTCAAACAGAGCAATTAGATTTCAAGAGTGGGACTGCTATGAGCACCGTTTCTGTGGTGGACACTGAATCTTCATCGTCAACACAGTTAGATAATGGTATTAAATCAAAACCCACGACAATGGTGGACGAGTCGCCTGTTATATCAATCAATAATAGTACCGTATCGAATTCTAGTGAAGAAGAAAAGAGACGTCCTTCAATCGTTATGTTATCCACTTCTCACAAGAGCGATCTTCAATCATTTACCGAGCCAACTTCATTGACCCCTCTTCTAGTGTGGGAAGCATCGCGCGTTTCTATGGGAGCTCCAAATAACAACTCAACAGTACCTGTTCCTGCATCTCCTATCTCACAATCATTTTCTTCTGCTGCTGTATCCTTAGATGCCACCTTGAGCAACCATAATGAAAAAGATGATACATCTACATCAAACGGATCTACAACAAATAATGTAGTAACAACCAACAGCTCTTGGGGAATACCATGGGCTTTGGTCCCTAGTATGTTCCAAGGAAGTAATGATGATATAACCAATGACTTGACACCTACACCAGGTGGATCGCCTAATGTACCAGCTGTGACCGATGCAGATGGTCATCAAGTTATTTGGCCAACAAGAGTAGATGATTCCAATGTATCAAAGGTAGAACTAACTGGATATAATCCTTGGTTAGATACCAGGAATAGAGAATTAAGACACCTTTTTGGTGGTGTTGGCCCAAATGAAGTTGTTCTCAGTGGTATGATACGTCACATAACATAGAAAATGCATGGTTTCTTATTTATTTTCTCATCGTAGCTTTTATTGGTCTGCTTAAAAAGAGACCTTTGGATGAACGAGGCGAACTTAAAGATCCTGAAGTGCCTGCATCACCAACTTTAGCAAATACGCCCGTAGATAACCTTGAGCAAGAATTCATTTCACAATTGCCAAGTGCTATAAACGGTCCATCATCAAACTATGGATATTCATACACTGGTCGTGGTTTTATTACACAGGAGACGTTTTGGTTCTACAGTTGTGTATTGATGACTTGCGTTAATACGGTAAGATATTCATAGGTATAAATTAGCATGTATAAAGAAAAACTAACTGTTTGATAGGTTGCTATTCATTTACGTGATATCAAAACCATTCGTTTGATTCGCGATCCTTCAATTACCAACATTGGTACAAATTCCAATTTGGCTTTGGCTATTGATTTAGCTAGTAGCTCTGGTATCAACGATGAACAAAGTCCTTTGATTTTCACAACGTTAATGGATGATATTGAGGTCGTAGCTGAAAAGTTAAAGTTTGCTGTTTCCAACGCAAAGAGCTCAGAGGTAATTTATAAACTAAATCGATTTATCCAAATATTTTAATATATTTGCATTGATGTAGCCTGAGTCTATTCAAATCACGTACGATGTTCTTCATAGTTTATCAGCAGCTGTGAATAAAAACAAGAGTGCCAATAATCAAAAAACTGTGATTAAAACATCTGCTTCGCCTGTTCGATCTTCATCTGATATTACTAGCAATGGATCGGTCAATACTTTGCATTCATCCTCTTCGGCTAGTTCTTTACTTGAGCCTGCTCCCACGAAATCTATTGATCCAAAGAAAAAATCAAAGACACCCCGTAAATATTCTGCTCCTGTTCAACCCAAATCAGGTGCTTTAGCTGCAGCAATGATGGCTGCTTCGGTCGCTGGTGGAAGTGGATTTTTAGATGCAAGAAAGGGGATTCAAGAAGAATCAAGAAACATTTTGCGCAGTAAAAGATCCAAGGCTACTTTAATTCCCCACGACGATGGTGATGTACCTATGCCCAACTCAACAATCTCATCCATGAATTCATCTGCCGTCAATATTCCATCAAAGTTGGCTGATATTGTCACACTTGAGACTATTACACCAAAAATAGAAGATCGTAGGTTTTCCATTGCAAAATTATTTAAACATGCACTTACCTATTTTACATAGCTCATTCACCACCGGAGGACTTTAAAGCACCAACAGGGCCTGTCAACTGTGCCTGTGATAATCATTTGGATAAGCTGGAAGCAGAGGTCGAAGTACCTCTTTCTGCAAAACATCTGTATTACTTACTGTTCTCAGAGGACAACCCTAACTACCTGGATTTATGGGAAAGGAAGACAGCGGAGAATAAGAGCCAAGGTAGGAACTGCTCAATATGGCAAATTTAGTTATTAACCTTTTTGCAGATTTGACAATGACATCTTGGGAAACAGTAGACGGGAAGAGAGAACGTACATTAAAGTACATTATACCTGTTAACAATGCCATGGTAAAATTAAAAGAAGCAGAAGTTGTTGAAAAGCAAGTTGTAGAGAAAAAGGAAGACTACTTGTAAGCTGCGTGTATTCATTGTTGAAACTCAAAGGCTAACCCTTAATCATAGACGCTATATTGTTTTGACATCAACAAAAACTGCTCAACTTCCGTATGCTGATGCATTTGTACCGTATGTCAAGTATTGTATCACTTGGGTGAGTAAAAGCCAAAGTAAGCTTAGTTGTTACACTGGTGTCAAGTTCTTGAAGAATATTCTTGTCAAGGGTATTGTCAGCAAGGCAGCTATGAAGGGTATGTCAGAAAATCTGGCTATTTTTATGCCCATTGTTAAAGGGGAAGCCAGTAAACATACCCACAAAAAGAGACGTGGTAGTAAAGAAAAGCTTGATCAGGTATCAGTATTAAAACGCGGAGGGACTATCAGACGACCCTCTTCCAAAATTCTTGGTAACGACGATATCGTTGCTCAGAATGAGCCATCCTCTGGTTGGTATAGTCACGTAGAGACAGTTATGGACTTGGTTCAAGATTTGTCTGATGCTCTTCCGCTTACTGTCAAAATTGGTGGTGCTGTTATCTTGGTGTTATGGATGATGTATAGTTGGTTACGTGCTGGTCCACGTCATGCAGTACATGATAAATTCACTGTTAACCAGAACTATGCAGAAGTGAGCTCACGTGCTGTTTATTTACGCGACATTGATGAAGGCTTATTAAATGCTGATATAAAACCTGCATATGGACATTCCGAAAGGTAAATTTAGCTTTGTGCTTTGTCAAGAAATTACTAACCTACTTTTTGATAGTTTCCGCTTGTTTTTAGAATCAAAGGTAGCCAACCGTACCCTTCGCACAAATCACCAATGGTATAGTGCACAACATCATCAATTTGCCGTAGAACTTTTGTTTAGTAGAGAAAGATTGGCTATGCTTCGACATGATACTTTAATTTTGTTCCAACTTGTCAATGAAGTGGATGCACAACTATTAGAAAATGAATATACCAACTGGCTTATGGATACAAGACTTCAATGCAGAACACCAGAAGCAGATTATGACGGGCTTCATTGTAATGATGTTAAGCGCCAGTTGCGATCTTTTCCTATCGACTCCTACCAAAAGGTATCATCATCTAAAAATCTTAAATAAATAAAGACGTTTTTTTTAATATCTACTATAACTTGTGATCATTGTGTACGCCTACAAAGAAAGCTAATAGAGAATGTTGTTCTTTCGCTATAAACATTGACACTTTCTCCATATTAATAATTATACACTTTTTATTTGACATTTATTAGATCTATCTATATCTAAAATCTGCGCTTAGCAGCTCTTCTTGCAACAGCAGCAGCCTGTTGTCTCTCACGAATAGCACGCTCTTTATCCAATTTGTCATGATGCTTTTGTTGATCCTTGAAGTTCTCCATGAAACCCTTTGTATTTTTTTGGAGTTCTTCTGGCTTCTTGACAAGCTTGGGGATATTTAATACGCTACGCACAGCAGGATTCTTTAATGCAAGGATTTGACCGATGGAGAAGAAATTGGATGTGACCCAGTATACAAATACACCCTATTATTAATTTTGTGTTAAATTACGGTCTCTCTTGAATAGATTGCTAAAACTTACACTAGGCATCCAAGCAGTGAAAGGGACCATGACAAGAGTAAGAGCACGGAATACATTCTTCATACCTTTACTTTGAGGATTGGCTGCACCAGCTTCAGTACCAGCCTCTAAAACAAGCATAACACCAGCAGCACTGACAACAGGAAGAATATAATAAGGATCCTTTTCAGCCAAGTTAGTAAACCACAAGATACCCTCATCCGTTAATCCAGGCACAGGCAACTCAGCCATACCACGAATAGCCATGAAGAAAGAAATCATGACAGGCATTTGAATAAGAGGAAGACCCATAGACTTCATGGGATGACAATCGTTTTTCTTGAAAAGTGATTGGATTTCTTGTGTGTATTTGCCTGTTGCTAATGAATCACCTTGCGCTTGTGCTGACTTTAAGTTTTCCATAATACGGTTGACATCTGGGTTGATATTCATCAATTTGGCATTGTTTCTTTGGATCTTAATCATCAAAGGTAAAAGAGCAACACGAACAGCGACAGTAGCTAAAGCAATAGTTCCCCACCATGGCAATCCACTAGCAACATGGATATATTCAAACATGGCTTCTAAACCACCAACAGGTGTCATATTACATAAGCCAAGGGCTTTAAAATCTCCAATTTGTGCTGCTGCCTGTACAAGTGCTTCTGGTGATGTGGTTTGAGCTGCTTGTTGAACAATTTCGTTGGCTGTATCCATGACTTTAGGTGTTTCTGTGACAGTTTCTTCGGTACTCAAATGACGAGCGCCGATATGGTTCATGATAGTAACATTTCCCAACATACGGGCACCTTGGGACTTGCCTGCTCTTTGGGCAATGACGCTCAAAGGTTGAATTCTAGCACGGGTCATCAAGCCGGTTGATAACTAGTATTTTAGACTTGTTTAATATGATACTGTCAGAATGAGCTATTGTCCCTTACCATACGATTAGGTTGTGCTTGGTTTCCAATACGTGTCAACGTACTAAAGAAACGGTTAGCTATTTATTTCAAATTTTTTTAAAGAACTGAGTAAGTTGTGCAATTACTTTTTTGAAACTAATCTTGTAAACATTCTGCTTATATGTATTATCCTTTAAAAGGTCCACAAGAGAGAATACTAGGGTCGAAAGGTAAAATAAAATAAAAAAGCAAACAAGTCACATACTATTGACTCCAAATTTGGAAACTGCCCTGTATTTATATTTTGACATGACTATTTTATTTATCTTCTTTCTTTACTCAACCTAGATATGTTTTCTACTATTTCCCGTCAAATCGCAAGAAACTTGCATTCTTACCAAAAGAACATAGTCTCCAAGTCGTTTGTGCAATATGAAAAAAACATTGTTGGCTCAAAACTTGGTAAGTCTTTTTTTTTTCTCTCTTTTGTATACGCTCCTAGGGTAAGCCAAGCTAATGGGAAAACAGGTCAAAATAGATTTTATACTGTACAAGTAAAAACTGCTGATTTCGAGGCCAAATATGCTGATAAAATCAAGAAGATCGCTAAAAGGTTTGTGGAAATAATGACATTGAAAGAAAACAAATTAACGTGATGAATGTATAGAGAAGGTATTACTGTTGATCAATTAAAGCAAAAGATCAAGGATGAAGCAGAAAAGAAATTAAAGGCCTCCAGACCCAAAAAGGTCCAGCCCAAGATTACTGCAGACACTACCAAGAAAGCATCAGCTTCAACTATCGCAGCAAAATCTCAATTACCCTATGATTCTTCTGCTCCCGTACGTATAAAAACATATTGACATACGCATGTATTAATCCCTTATCCCAATAGACCTTAGATAAACTTGTGAAGCTTGAATTACTTGAGAACGAAACACCAGAAAAGATTGCTCAAATTTGGAATGCAGGTCATGCAAATAAGGATTGCATTACCGCTGCTATTCCTAGTGATATCTACGAAAAACTTTACAAGCGTAGTCAGTTGTATCCTGTTGTAAGAGCAAATCAAGTGAAGAACAAAAAAAAAGAAATAGTAATATAACAATTATTTCATAGTTTGTCGTCCCTATGCCTCGCGAAGAAGGTGTTGAATTCTTTTTCCTTCAATTTAGTTTCCATCAATGTAACTTCACCTCACTTTTGGAATATAAAACAAAGGGATCTGAAGCCAGACCTTTCCTTACATTAACCCATTTCCCTGAACTTCAAAAATCAAAGGGCATTGTCTTAATGAAGGGTGATATTAACGACGATCCTCGCATGGTAACCACTGCTAACGCACAATTTTTGACCTTTGCTCTTCAACAATTCTATGTCACTGGTGGAGAGAGCAAATTGAAGCTTGTTGAGAAGTTCCACAATTCTCCTGCTGAATTTGATTTCCAAGAACTTATTGAAGCTGTTGAGAAAGTTGTTTAAATAAAAGCTATAGTGACTGTTTCTACACGTAAAAAGAGAATAACGTTTTTGTTTTGTCAGTTTCTTTACGTTTTATAATCATGTCGTTTGTTCAGGAGAGAGAAAGACGTCCCAATGCTGGAAGTCGGTAATGCTATATCAAAGAGATTTCAAACGACCCTTTATATTTAAACATTTTTGTAACGTAGTATGCGTGCTCTTCTTGATCAAGAAGTTGATATGGAAGAGTTGTTTGAATACAATGAAAGCGACGAAGAAGACGAGGAATTTTCAACCAAAGGTAAAATCGCCCATTAGCTCCTTTTAAGCCTAAGCATTAAATACAGAAATAGTGATTGAAGAGGAAGAAGATAAAGTGGATTCAGACTTTGATTTAGACTCTTCTGAAGGAGAACAGGAACATATTGATGAGGGTCGAGCTCTGGATAAACAAATAGAAAAGGCCGAGAAAAGGGTACGTTTTTCGATGCGTGTAAGTTTATATTATTGACACATTTTAATTAGGCTCGCAGGACTGCATTTAATCCACCTTCTGCTGTAACCGTCAAAAAGCCAATTGAAAGGAAAAAGAAAAAACTCAGTGCGATGGAGCTGGATCAAGATATGGATCGTAATACTCGACATTCTTCCAGAAAAAATACAATGCTGAATAGGATACTCGTAGAAGATCAAATTAGAGAACAGAATAAGAGAAAGGTATTCATGTTTGAAAGTAACAAGGATTAGAACTGACAGAAAAAAAATGTAGGCATTACACCATAAAAAAAATAGGCCAGTCGTCAATAAGTTAACGCAAGAGGAACTGCTTGCAGAAGCCGCCATCACGGAGGAAAAAAACAAGGATTCGTTATTAGAATGGCAACAAAAGGAGGCTGAACGTAAAGAGAAGGCGAAAAAAAAGGATAAACAGTTTATCACAGGATCTTTTGTACGATATCATTCATTTGCAGACGGCATCTCTCAAGACCGACCCAAAATGAGAAAGTTAGTACTACTAACATCTGATCAAGAGGGTAATACAGAATCCGAATGTATTACAGATAAAGCTGCTGTTGATTGGCAGATTAACAAGGATATAAATGATAGTGATTTGATGGGAAGAAACCTTATCACATTTGTAGAGAATGGTACTCCGAATGAGGATCAGATCTTAGAAAAACCTGGGGAAACGGAAAAAGATTTAGATCACGTAGATTTGATAAGCCAATTGTCGGGTTGGCTGGAAAAGGCTCCTAAACCCAACAAACCCATACTGTGCCCAATTACCGGTGAGGTTGCTAAATACCGTGATCCAAGTACTGGTGTTCCCTTTTCAAACTTGGACGCATATCTTATACTGAAATCATGCTTAAACCATGAATTAAACTGGTCTTCGTCATCTGGATTGTATTTGGGTAATTTACCCACCGCCCATGGTGTACCAAACGGCTGGAGCTCTACCAATTAAAAAAAATCGCAAAAATACAATGGAGTATGTCTGATTGTTAATATACCCTATTGATTTAATTTTTATTTAGTGTTCATGCACCTTTTTTAAAAATAAATGAAAAATTACGTAAACTAGCATTAATATTCCATGGATTTGTATATCAAAAAGCGTTTTAGAGTTACTGATTACATATCTTTGTGATCCACGTCTGCCAAATAGAATATGGGCCAAATTGGAAATTAGTTGTATACAACTTAAAATCCTTCTTTTATTGGATAGTATCAAGTTAGTCACTGGGAATCGAAGTATTCTCCGGTGCTTTTGGTTACACTAAATGGCTATTGAAAGCTAAGCGTGGAGACTGACTCACATGATCTGCTATTAGTGGAAAAAAAGAGGATACGCATATTGGTTGCAACATCAAATGCATATATAAAGCCCTCCTAATAATATCATTTTTTTTTCCGTACTCCTTTCTTCTTCTTTTTTTTTTTTGCTTTATCAAATGACGGAAGTTAAGCAGCAAACAAAATATTTTGAAAAACAAGAAATATACGAAGTCAATGATATTGAACACTCTCTCGAAAGTGAAATATTAAACTTCGTAACGCCTACTCCTGCTGAGGAAAAGGCTGTTATGTGGAAATTGGATCGTCGCATCATTCCTTTCCTTGGTCTTTTGTATCTTTGTTCTTTCTTAGATCGTGTAAACATTGGTAATGCCAAGTTAGCTGGTATCACTACTGATCTCGGTATTAGTTCTGGTGACTACAATATTGCATTGTCGCTTTTTTTTGTTGGCTATGTAAGTTTGATAAACAATGAGTGTATAAATGCTGACACATTGATATACTAGGTCTTATTCGAAGTTCCATCAAACATGATTTTAAAATTCATCGGTCCTAGTAAATGGATTCCTATCGTCATGATTGCATGGGGAACCGTTATGGCTTCTATGGCCGCATGCACTAACACTGCAGGACTTTTAGCAGCGCGCTTTTTCTTGGGTCTTACTGAAGCAGGTTTATTCCCAGGTGTCATTTTCTATCTTACATTGTGGTACAAAAGAGGCGAACAAGCAACCCGTGTAGCCTTCTTTTTCTCGTGTTCCACCTTGGCCGGTGTAAGTTAATAAATGCTTATATTGCAGGCATGTCAAAATATACTAATGTATCTTATATTACAGGCCTTTGGTGGTGTTTTGGTACGATAACCAAACGAAATTACTGTGCACAAATTTAATCTAAACTCTTAAACTTTTTTTTCACAGGCCTTTGGTATTATGCAGATGGAAGGTATTCAAAATCTCCATGGGTGGCAATGGATTTTTATTCTTGAGTCTATTCCCACTCTTATATTTGCATTTGTCGCATACTTTTATCTTCCTGACTTCCCTGAAAACTCTAAATGTAAGTTACAAAAAAAATGTGGGGAAATTCAGATTGTGAGACTAAAATATCATGTTTTTAAAGTCCTTAATGATCGTGAGCGTGAGATTGTTATTCAGCGTCTCAGAGAAGATGCAGGTCCATCTGTCGAAACTCACTTTTCGTGGAAGCAATTTCGTTCTGCATTTACTGACTACAGGGTCTATGTACATGCTTTAATCTATATCTGTGGTGCCACACCGCTCTATAGCTTAAGTTTATTCTTGCCCAGTATCATTTCCGAAATGGGTTTCACCAGCCTTACTTCTCAAGTCATGTCAGCTCCCCCTTATGCTATTGGTAAACATTACCAAACAAAGTACTTCGTCACCCAATTGACATACCTTTATTTATTTTTAGCCTGTGTGTTCACTATTATTGTCGCTATGCATGCTGATAAAAAGCGTGAACGTGGTTTACACGTTGCAATTCCTGCTCTCATTGGTGCTATCGGCTATGCTCTTCTTATTGGACTCAAGGATAAAGGACCTGCTGGTAGATATGTTGCTGCTTGTATTACTGTTACCGGTGTATTCGGACATATTCCTGCCATGTTATCTTGGTTCACCAATAACATTGGTGGTCATACTAAACGCGGTGCTGCTGTAGCTTTTATTATTTCTATTGGTAACATTGGTGGTATTATTGGTGGTCAGATGTACAGAGCTGAAGACGCACCCAAATATGCCATCGGTAATTCTGCTGCTTTAGGTCTTATGTGCGGTGTTGTTGTCGTCTCTCTTGGTTTGAAATATACATTGGATAAGGAAAACGCCAGACGTGACAATCTTACTGAAGAAGAATTTAACCAAGAAGCAGATGGTGAAGATCTCTGCGATAAACACCCTGCATTCAGATATTTGTCTTAACTAATAGCTGCAAATCATTTACCCATCATATACATATTTATTTTTCCCACCCTTGTAAAAGAAATATACAAGCATTGTACTTTATAAACCTAGAATATAATAAATTTTTATTTTAATATCACTACCCAATTATTTGCTTTTTCATCTGTTTAATAGAACCATATTTAGCATGCCTCTCGGCATGTTTTCTTTTAATGAAATCCGGAATGTCCTAATCCAGACAAAGATAGCCGCTTCCACGTATAGTAATACGTTCGTATAACAGTATTTTACATGAAATGTAACATTGAAAATATATAAAATATCGTTATTAAGGGATTTTTCCAACTTGTTATTTTTTATTACAACACAGGTTGAAAAAGTTATATGTATCAAAGACAAAACCACAGTGTTGCCTTTGAATGCAATGTTTTAAACCAGATGTCATGATTAAGAGCAATACTTTTTGTTACTGCTTCTTTGTAAAAGTGAGGGGGAAAAGAAAGGAACTATAATCTGTGCAGAGCCGAGAATGTGAATTGATATGCTACAGGGCTGTTATCTTTATTCTTTTTTAGAACATTAGACATCTTGGCAAAACATTTGTTGGTATCATACTCGTCTAAATAGTTTCATGGGACAGACACAATCATTCTGGTGTCTTTAATTATGATGGAATCCTTAATTATGATGGAACACATCAAATCTAGTAGCTAATACCGAAAATTTATTTGAACTAAGTGACTTAGTTTAGAAATCGCTTGATCTGCGAATAGGCTTAATTGACACAGCAAGTAAAGAATGTTAATATAGGTGTGTTTATGTTAATATAGTTGATGGCAACATAGGATTTTTAACAATGTTGTTGTATCAATTTTTTTGGTTGATCTACTACAATTAAAGTGTTCCATCTTTGGCATTGTTGAAGGGATTGTAACATTTCTAAGACCTGGGTTAGCGTTAATAGGGAAAGGGAGACTGATTGTCTATTCCTGTCCGACGTAGTTAAACTGTTAATATACTAATCCTGACCTTAACCCTAATGATAAGACATCGTTTCGATTGGATGCATAGTAAACAGATCTGAGATAAAATTGTCGGCCGAGATGCTAAACTGTTACTTATTTACAAAGTAGTTCTCTAGAGTCGGTTTGTCCAAGCGATTAAAGCGTATGCCTATAAGCATTCTTTTAAATTGTTATTTGCGCTTGACGAACTTCGCTCTGGCGTATGAAGTAAGCGCTTCATTTGTTCTTGTTACGCATATAATGAACACGACAAAAAAGTTTAATATTGTATGATGAAAAGGCTTTATATGCTAAAAAAAGAAGAAAGGATATAGAATCCTTATTTACACTATTTTCAGAAATTATTAGTTTATTTTTCGAAAGAAAAATTGGCTCACAGTTCGAAATTAATTGTAAAATGAGAAAAAAGAAATGGTTCAAAATGAAAAAATAAATCAATCTTCGAACTAACCACTGAAGCGTATCTATGGTTGACCTGAAATAACAGGCTTGGAGAGTTCATTGGCGTCGTTGTTTAACATTTTGTGCATTATCTTGGTCTATGTAGTTGAGGAACACCACCACGTTGTAACCTTGGAGGGATATCATTCTGGGCACGAAGGGAGCGAGCAACATGAAATATGTTAAAGCTTATAATAGAATAGTGGAGTGTTACACCTATATATGCCATATAGAGTGTGTATACAATAAAGGAAAACCCTTAAGAAGGCATATTTGACCTGTAGAATAAAAGATGGCTGTAACAAAGTCCTCTTGAGTGTCTTATAAAGAAGTAGCTATCCGGTCTGAAGAAAAAAATGAAAAAGAGAGTGGACTATTTTCATGCCAATTATTAAGCCAATCTTAGTTTTATTTTTGTGCCTATTTTTTTTCGAACTTTGAGGCAATCTTTATTTCAAATAGTGCGCGTATATCATCAACATAAAGTAGTAGCAGAAATAAAAATTTTAACCGGGTTTGAAATTATCCTTCGCTTAAGACAATCAGCTGATTTTGTTGTAATGTTTATTTTTTCTGTCAGGGATGAGTCATTCTTTGCTGTTTGTATTTGCATTGTTCCTTTGAAAAGCTATCCGAAAGTAAAATCACTGGTACGATTATCATTAACCCCAATTTCCAGTGTCACTGCACAGAAAATAACGACTTGAATGATTTGTTACATGTCAGATATTTGTTAGTGGTCTTAAAAAACTTACTACTACATATAGCATGTTGCCTGTCGAAAATAGTTTTCCTCTATTTTTGCTTTCCCTCTTTATTAACTCCACGTATCGTTCAAAAAAAACTTACTTTGAAAAAGAGAAATAGTACTAGAGTAGTTATACTTGGGTAAAGTAATGATGAGACTCCCCTCGCTGGGGACATGTTGTTCTTGCTTGACTCTGGCAAGCTCCACTTTGTCATACTTCGACTCCATTTTAGGAGTAAACGCGTTGATTATGAGCAGCAGTTATAAATAGGAGTGGTAAAATCTAATAGACCCATATTGCATGACTGTAAAAAGGCAAGAGAACTGTAAATAGCAGTAAATGTTGTATGAAATGTTTATATGCACATGCCACGTTAAATAATATGTGCATCACTCCGATTTTTTTCCTGTCTAAAAATAGAGGGGGAGGGGAAGGGTATTAGCAGTAGCCTGTTTTCTTATAGTTAGAGTCATTGTTTTTTATACGCACTCTAGTAGTTACTCAACTCTACATGCTTCATTAAAATTGGCACTTTTTATGGGGTGTAATAGAAAATGAATGTGACACAGAGGTAGTTTTTTTGGTAACACAGAGCCAAATCTAAAAACAAATATCTACCCAAGGCAGGTCTTGGATCACTTAATTTATATATATTAACTTAATTAAAATTGTTTGTACACTTCATCAATATCAACTCATGCTTTTATATAAAAATATCTTGGGGAATATATGTATTTTTTGAAACTTATAGAGCTAGGATATATTAGGAAAAGTAACTCCTTTTTGGTATTCTAATACGGAGTTATTCGAAACATTTGCTGTCAAAAATACCAAGCTTCCAAAAAGAAACAATGCTTTAAAAAGAACATTATAAAAAAGCTGAGTTCGAATTAGTGATGGTATCAAATTCACAGATAAGTAGCAATTAAGCGTTTTGGTATGAATAAGTGATCAAAGATAAAGAGTCTCGAATAACTAGATGCACCCACAAACGTTGAAAGTTCCCAACAGCAAACTTATTAGACTTTGGAGTGTAGAACGCCGAAGATGTATAATTTTAATGTATTAATTTCATGTGTGTTTGTACGAAAATAACTTTCTTGCCATATTTGATAAATAGCAGTATTATATTACTGGTTTAAATGTATTGACGGACAAAGAAATATTACATTACTAAAAGTCGCAGAGTCTTAATAACATAATACCTCTTTTGGTTTTTATTGTTTGATTCTGAATATGATAAATACGTCTTTGAAGGAATGAATGATGATCAGAATTAAATAATAGACATATATATAGCTAGAATACAATTTAAAGGATTGGATGCTGCTTGTTAATTGTTTAAACTACAGACCAAGTGATTTTGCCTACACCAATGGTCATATCACCAATAACTTGTTTAAAGATAATAGGAGTAAGATCAAGGTCACCATGTTTACATCCGGGACAAGCATCGTTGATTGTAGCAGTGACACTACCTTTGGGACCAGTAACCTTGATCTTCTTGCCACACCATGAAGATTTTGCATTCAAGTTACCGTATTGGGCGGCATTTAAAGCAACAATAAGAGAGTCGTTTCCTTCATCTGGTCCACAGGACCCTTGAGAACCACCCTCAGTAGCAGGCAAAAACCAAGTACCGGTTCCTGTAAATGAACCGCTTGACGAACCAGCAGAGGCAGCAGCCTTCTTAGTGGCGGTGGTGGTCTTTCTCGTGGTCTTTCTCGTGGTCTTTTTTGCGACTTTCTTAGTCTTTCTGTAGTGCTTCTTACGCTTTTCTAATGTGAAGTTGGAAACGTTTTGTTCAGTAGGTGATGTTAATGATTTACTGTCAACAGGTGCTGCTACAGCTAAAGCGCTAAGTGCGAGGACTACTGCGGTAAATAAAGAAGTAGTACGAGGCATTTTTTTAAAGAAAAGGAAGGTTATAATTTTTTGTTGAAATCGTAGAAAATATCACTGTATTTATACAATTTAGACATAAATAGACAGATTTTGTCGGTTTGCATATATAATTGGCGGTTACAGAAAAAAGTAATTATTGTGTAGCAAGCATGTTTAGAATCCTTATTTGGTCTCACCGGACTTTCAACTGGTCGTATTGAGGGCTACGATCTTGTCTTTGCGCATAGGTATAAATCATAAACGTGCAACTTGGTACCACCACTGGATTATTTTAAGTATTTCAAATTTGTGTTAATTAATAAACCGTCTCTTTTATTTATCTAAAATATACTTTTATCTGATGCTTAGGTCTGAAGCAAGTTTATATAGTTATAACATTTTACTCACTGGGTAAATAAAATTCTATTTCAGTAGACGTTTCTAAAAGTATTTGCCAAAAGTCAAACATTACTTTGTCTCATTAATTCAGAGTCAATATCCGGTTTGAATAGTAGTTATACAGAATTTTCGGTTATAGTCATGAATATCACTTGATGGTATTTTTGTTACAAGCATCAGCAATCTTAGACGGCAAATGGTTTTCGGTTATCAAGCAACGACGCTTCATTTTTTTTTTACTATTGATCAAAATTACTCAGTAGGGTATAATTCAGATGAATCAAAAGGCAGCAGAAACGTCTACACTGCAATCTATCATGTTTTCAATATTTTATATTATAGGCTTTGCTATTTGAGTTGAAGCGACATGCATTGCTAAGGGGCTTCCCTTTAATATATATTACAACAATAGGGCTTGCTAATGAGATTGACAATATGACCTTTCCATTTATTATTATGTAGCGCATCACGGTCAGAGGATGTTATGATGATGATAATCACATTTAAAACTCACCAGATAAAATTAGGAAATTAGAGCAATTAATTAAGCATTACCTTAGAATGTGAATGAAAGCAAACCATCTGACTACGACATTGTTCCTATAAATTATTATGTATAGGTATTAATTTTAAGTTAAGTCATATGTCAATGAATTACTATTATACCACTGCGTGTATATACACAAGATAGTAAGGGACGCCGTGTCATTCTCCAAATATAGTTACATGGCTTTTATAAAAAACTAACCTTTCATTGTTATACTAACAAAAAAATATGGCACTATATGAATAATCTCACTGATAAATGCATCATGTTTTACTTTATGAAAACAATGTCATGAACAGATAGAAAGATGAAGGTATTCATGGAAGATATCAATAAATGTAAATAGGGCTGTAGATATGATAGTAAATAATGAAGAATACAATCTTTATCCATTTGAATTCATGAAAAAAATGTGTCTTAAGATATACTGATTCGTTAACAGAGTAACAATTGCCGCGCCAACATCTGTATAATGAAACTTACGTTAGTCCCCTTGGCAACAGACTCGTGCTAAATTATTTCAAAAAAGTGGATGTGATTGGATCAATCTCGTTTCTCATTGATTGGCAACTACAACTGGATGAAGAGTACTATCAGCAATAGCACATATGAGTATGTTATTGTGAAGGTAGTATACAATACTATTGTTGAGTTACCGTGGGCATGTGCAAGTAAACTTCGACCAATAATAATACTCCAAAAAGAACCAGAGTGGCGTTTGAGAATAAAAAAAGATAATGGATTGTATGCGTAGTTCTCTTTGCATATCAATAAATTTTGGATCTCTCAAGCAGCATGCTTTATTATCTTTAAAGATGGACAATCAACCAACATTTACAATGAGTAAATTTACTTACCCAACAAGAATCCCGATGTGTTTCTAGGACTGAGTCCATGGTAAAACATACTCGCAGGAAAGCCATTTTAGAACACGGTTTGAAGAAATCGTATTTACTTCTTGTTTGTTCTCTCCTTATTCACCCCTATTACTAAGAATTGTGTACTTTGAAAATAAAGAAGACCAGATATAACACAGCGATACTTTTATGAGGAATACTTAATGATGAGGCTCCCTAAACATTTTCCAAATATATTTCGCACGGGAATGCATTTCTTGTCTGGCTCTAGTAGGTTAGAGTTTGTGATACCTTGATTCCATTTCAGAAGAAAGTGCGTTGATTATATATCCTATAAAATGAGCAGTAGTTATAAATAGTAATATGAAAATCCAAAAGGCTCACAATGCATCCTGTCCTACAAATACGTAGCCTTCTTTCTGGAGGCACTTGACCGTAAAAAGTTAAGGGAACTGAAAATAGGTACAGCAGTAAGTTTTTTATGAAATGTTTATATCTGCATCCGGTGTTTACTTCTTTCTCAATAGAGAGGAGGGAAATAGTAGCAGCTTTTTTTTGTTACCGAAGGGCTCGTTGTATTTTATACGCACTATACTTCATACTGCATGCTTCATTAAACAATTAGCACTTTTTATGGGGTGCAATAGAAAGAAGTTTGTGACACAAAAACCAACTTTTGGTAACACTTCTCAAAATCTAAAAACAATTATTTACTAAGACGAGCCTTGGATCACATAATTTGTATTATTAGCCTAGATGTTGTACGCTTCGTCAATATCTACTCACATTTTGACATAAAAATATCTTGAACATGCCATGTATTTTTCAAAACTTATAGAGCTGAGATATTTTAAGGAAATCAGCTCCTTTTGGCGTTCTGATACGGAGTTTGGAAGGCCTAACAATGTTTTTGGTTACCAGTTTACAGGAAAGGCAATCAAGTAACCTTGTACAAGTGGGGAGAATATTCACAAATATCTGGCTTTGGAGAATAGAGCGCCTTACAATCGGCTGAAAGTTGTTTGTTTGTTTTTTTACTGGTGAAATTCAATTATATTAAATGCATGTTTGTTTATACGAAAATAACTTTCTTGCCATATTAGACTGAATAGCGATTTCTCAAGTGGCTCAAATGTAATAAAAAAATTTAACTAAAAAATAGCACATTACTAAAAGCCGCAGGCTCCTAATGACGTAGCTCTATTATTTTTTATTGTTTGGTTAGAATATGATAGATATGTTTTCAAGAAAAAACGGTTTGGGGGAATGAATAATGTTCAGAAAAATGGGTTGATATATATATAGACAGGATACAATTTAAAAGATTTAAGTGATTTTGGTAATCATTTAGATTACATACCAGGAGATTTTGCCTACACCAATGGTCATGTCACCGATGACTTTCTTGAAGAGAATAGGAGTAAGATCAAGGTCACCATGTTTACATTCGGGACAAGCATCATTGATTGTAGCAGTGACGCTACCTTTGGGACCAGTGATCTTGATCTTCTTGCCACACCATGAAGACTTTCCATTCAGGTTACCGTATTGGGGAGCATTTAAAGCAACAATGGGTGAGTCGTTTCCTTCATCAGGTCCACAAGCACCTTGAGAACCACCCTCAGAAGCGGGCAAAAACCAAGTACCAGTTCCTGTGAATGTCCCACTGGATGAACCGGTGGAGGCGGCACCTTTCTTGGTGGTGGTCTTTTTCGTGGTCTTTTTAGTTGTCTTCTTTGTAGTTTTCTTTGTGGTCTTTTTGGTGGTGCTCTTCTTGCTCTTCTTGGACTTTTTGTGGTGTTTCTTGCGCTTTTCTAATGTGATGTTGGAAACGGTTTGTTCAATAGGCGATGCTAATGAATTGCTGTCAACAGGTGCTGCTACAGACAAAACGCTGAGGGCGAGGACTACAGCTGTGAATAAAGAAAGAGTGCGAGACATTTTTTAAAGTATAGATATATAAACGACCAGCGTTAGAATTGAGTAGAAAATGAAAATGATGATATTTCAATTGGAATCGTAGAAAATGTCACTTTATTTATACAATTTAGAATATTTCCTAAAATAATGAGGACTCCCGCCGCCCTCCGGTCATATCGTACAAAAGAGTAACTGTACACGAAGCTCATTAGAACGGAGAATAGAGTTGATGCCTAACCAATAACCCAATACAACACGCGATGCTCAGGCACCCAGGTTTTGAATATTAAAGCCATTCCCTTTTATGTTTTAAAAGTGCGCTTTATTGAATTGAAAGCTTTGACCACATTTAAGATTTTTTTAATTTTCTTTTTTACTCATGTAACAACAATGAGCACACTCCAATTGAACACTATTGTATACAGTGACAAAATAGCGTGCTGAGGAATTATCGCCATCTATGTCTGCATATTGGATTGGGTAGGGACCGTACTTTTTGTAATTAATATCTCCGCCAGCACCGTAACAATGGTTATGATGCTAATTGGCCAAGTAGAAGTATAGTTTCATATTAATATTCGCTCTGTCTGATTTAAAGGCGATTCAGAATTAGATGAAGGTGAATACACACACAATTGCTACTTCCCAATTTGCGTAACCTTCCTAAAAAAGCTATCCGCTCTTTTTAAGATATTTTTTAAACAGAAATAGATCTATTAATTGATAAAATGAACGTAATTTATTGCACAAGCATCACTTGATGCGAAAAATTGGAAAAACGCAAATTGGTCTCCGAATCAATTCAAAACGACCTAATTTTTTTTTTTATCCACAATAGAAAACTGTCAACAAGATTATATTACATGCAGAAGACAGAAACCCTCCCACCTGTTTTTTAGGTCTAAATAGCGGTACCTAGCATTGCTCTTTGTCTCAAAGTTTAATCTTGACCCTTAATCTTCAAGATCATCTAATTCAGAAGGGTAAAAAATCAATACCATGAAGCTAATGGCTGTATTCGTGGAATTTAAAAACATACGCGTATCGTAAAACCATTTCCGAAATGAAAACAGAACTCCCCGTCTTTTTTTTTTTACTGTACAAAGCTGTCGAAAACCCGAAAAATATCTTTCCGCAGTGACAGGTCAGTCACCAAAATAAAAATCAAGGGACTTTGTATATAGTAAACTTTAATTGGCCGTATTACTGTCGTTTTTGTAAAAAATCGTCCCGGGTAGTTGATCGGGTCGCGGATGACAATACCTGATTTCTACATGCCTATGATTTTATAGCCATAGACGCTGTCATAACAAATTCGCGAAATCATAGAAACCAATTCAGGTTTTTTTTCATTATAACCTGCACTTTATTGTTAATTTCTATTGAAAAAAAAAATTTCAGGTCTGCTAAAACTAAAATGGCATGGATTCCCTTAAATTGTTTGTTTAACAAATCGTATCCCGCAATTCGTATAATACAACCCCTGATCCCAGCAAAGCAATGTATAAAATTAAAATTGTCGTGTGGAGCATTTCAGTAGGCGAAGCAAATAACTGACTCATAGACAATAGGTCGATTTGGATAAACTTTCATAGTAAAAAGGGTACAGCATCTTGGGCCTAACACCCGCATCTTGCTTTGCCAAACGGTGTTGCCATCAAAAGTGCCCCTTACATGGCCAAACTGGGTGAACTGCCGATAATCATGTGTAACTTTATACTGGGTAACTTTGAACTGTGTGCGGTATTATGATACCCTTTTTTTTTGTTGTACAGTGCCGCCAGAACTAAATGACGGTACTCAAAACGCACGCCGCTTTTACGGCAGCCTGCAACTCGGCCTCAATTTTCGCAAGGGTTTTAGATCCGAAGATTATATTGGTGGGTGGTACTGGACTTTTGTGTCTGTGATCATTTGTACTACTAGCAACGTCTAACAATGCAATTACCATTTAACGATACGGGAGCGTCCGAATGGTGAATTTTCCATGGTCTTTGTCTAATTGGTGTATAACTTGGCTCTAGAATCTTTTCACCGTATTTTCTATTTATAATACACAGCCTACTACCAAAACAACTAGATCACGTCATTGGTATAGTGGTACACATCGAGTGGCTGAGTCTAGAACAAATCAAACAATGTGTACTGGTTTGGTTTCTGAAGATAGTGCCGCTAATGATACTCACATGTCATGAATTAAAATAGTAGCAGCTTTACACAGCTTAAAACTACCAATCAACAAGCACACACTTTATAAAGATAGTAAACCGTAATGTAAATAGAGCTACGTAGTTCAATTCAACGATTGAAATTAACTTGATTTAAGGACAGGTCTAACACAATTAATAGATTCAACCAGATAA
The DNA here is from genome assembly GCA_943193625.1 of Mucor piriformis. Taxonomy (NCBI): domain Eukaryota; kingdom Fungi; phylum Mucoromycota; class Mucoromycetes; order Mucorales; family Mucoraceae; genus Mucor; species Mucor piriformis. The sequence goes on along the minus strand of OW971871.1, from coordinate 1,071,393 downwards.
AAACCTGTCTTTTTATTATACCTTTATTCAAATTGACCCCCCTCCCTCTCTTCCGTATAATGAACTGTAATCGCTATGTACATTAGGGGGAAAGTAAATATACTATTATAGGGTTAGTTGATAGCTCGTTTTCTTGGATGCTAACTAATGGTATCACGTTTTGAGTCTATCTTGTTCGAAAACGTTCGCATCAAACGTTGAAGTTTGAATTGCCACAATTTACTTCGAAGATATAGTAGTCTCAGTCACAGTGATCACTTGGAAAACAATTGCTAATATATGTTGAAGTGTATCAATAAAAAAAAGCTGATTAAACCTGGAGGAATTGAATGAAGCTCGAGGTAGTAACGATTCAACGTACTAAAAATACAAACTATAAAAATCTAGCAAGGTAGTTAAATAAATGTGTGTAAGGAGAGACATTTATTTCATCCAACATCACACATTTATCACAATAGAGTCGCCATCTCTAATTATCACAAATAAAAGGTTTATTTTAACTGGAACTAGAAACCATAAATGTATAGTAATAAGCAAGTGCTTTATTTTGTCGTGAATGAAACCCTCTCCTCCCATCAAAAAGAAAGGCTCACATCAAATATACTTATTATTTTTTTCAGCCTCTACAGCGCCTACAATACCATTCTTCGACCTGATCACTTTCCGCTATACCAACACAGCTTCCATGAAACCATACACTACACCTATCACAAGCAATCATAAAAGTCCCATAATCAACTGTGGGATTTTCACAAATACAACGTATTTCCTCTGCGCTGTAACCATGATGTGATAATGAGAAACTAGATGGTTGTTGGGTTGGTGGTGGCGGTGGAGGTACTGTTCTAGGGATAGGCGAAGATAACATAGGTTGTTGCTTTTCTAATTTGATAGTTACATCCTTTTGTTTCTGTTGTTGGTATTGTTGAAGTGAAATTGTTGACTTTGCTGGTTGCTGCTCTGGTGGTTTGATCTTGAACCGGATTTTTGGGGTATTTGGTGAGGATACATCTTCTGCTATTGTTGGTGATGGTATGGAAGCAAAATTTAACATTAATTTTGGTCCCTTTATTTTTTGTTTCTTCTTTTCTTTTTCTAGTGGCGATGAAGATGAGGATGACGACGAAAACGAGGATAAAGACATTGGGCCGATTGGCTTGGGGATAGCAGTATTAGTAGGTACAACAGTGTTATTAATAGGTGTAGCTGTTGTAGCTTTCATAGGCGGAGGTAATGCTGTTTGTGACGCCTGTGCCTGTGTCTGTGTCTGTGTCTGTGCCTGTGCCTGTACCTGTGTCTGTGCCTGTGCCTGTGGCTGTGGCTGTTCTTGGGCCTGCGCTGGAGGTGGTTGAGGGAAATCCTTTTCTTGTTGTTGTCTTTCTAATAATTGCTGCTTTTCCAATAGCATCCTCTTCTTTTTGATTATATATTTACTATCGCCTGTTTTGATGGCATTGATATCAACACTGTGTTTACTAATTGTATGATTTGATAAGGAGCTCAAGGACATGGGAGTCGAGGGTATGTGAGATAATGACTGAGTTGAAGATAGTTTTTTCAAACCAGCCTTTTTTAAAGCAGAAGATCCACCAGCTAATGCTGCCAACATACTCGAAGATCTTTCTGGTGAGGTTGGACCAGGTGAAGAGCGCACTTCTTGAAATAAATTAGAAGGTGCGTTTGGTGAATTGAATACAGCAATATCGGTTTGTAAATTTGGACACGTTAATTTGGAAATCACCATAGGATCAGCGATTGTGCGTACAACCTGATCAAATACACCTATATCATGATTAAACAAGTAATTACCAGGTGCAGCTGCATTTTGTGTTTGATTTCTGAATAATTCATCATTTTTCTCAATCAATCCTTCACCCAACTTGTATTGGGGCGTTCTAATATTTGATAAGGCGTCTACTAATGAGCTAGTAGCTATTTTTCTTCTCTTATTAATCGTCTCTTGCTCTTCCTCTTCCGTGCGCTTCTTATTTTTATTGATGTCCACTAGTAATGACAATGCTTGTTGCTGTGTACCGTCCTCGTTGTCCGTAGTTAAACTTGAATCCTCAAATGGTATGATGTGCGTAAATGGATTTTCAATTGGCTTTTTTCGATTTTTGACAAGCACAGGTAATTGTTGCTGTTGTTGCTGTTGCTGTTGAAGTTCTTCTTGTTCTTTCTTTTGCTGTAATAATTGCTGTTGCTTTTGAAATGATACTTCTTCGACGATTTCATCTTGTTTGATCTCTGGGAAAGGTGGAAAGTACGATGGAATATAATCTGGTAGATCATTTGTATCCTGTTCTGTAGGTGATTCCACAAAAGTAGGTGAAGGTATGTCATACTCCACGATTTGATTACCATATCTATACTCTATTATATCCTCGTATGTAGGTTTACCATTATTTATTACGCCTATAAAATAATGAGTACAACAAGCAAACAAAACACTCTATAGAATTCCTTTACCTTGAATCAATCGACCGGGATCAGATTGATCTGACCAACATGGCGTTAAAAACTTTCCTTCTTCTTCTAACCAGACTTTTAATTTTTTAGGTTGTATATCCACTTCGTTCATTGCTTCCATCAAGTCAAACGAATTGCCTATTGTTCTTCCATTCAAATTAGCGTAAGCGGAAACGGTAGAGCCTAACAGCTCAATGTATTTTCCAAATACATCAGCAAGCGTATCAATAGAACTATTGCTGGCAGCTTCAAAGCCAGCGCTTTGAATAATCTGTTGTGTCGCTGTCTTAAGTATTGAATAACAAACGTTATCCGTCATTGTCAAGTTTTGTTACAAAGAATAGAAAAAATGTATGGAAAAAAAAAAAAAATACGCGATGGTGTCTCGGATTTTCTTCATATAATGTACTGCGGGCGCCTTTTAAAACAATATGACGTCGACAAAAAAAAAAGCCAAAACATCTCGCCAAACTGGACTCAAGCCATTATTTGTGGTGCGTTATTCAAGTATTGTGGCATTGGGCCTATCTTCTTTTCGTAAATTAGTCGGGTCTTTTCCAAGTCATGACCATATTTGTTTGTTAACAACCACCTTATGCTTTTATGCGTCAACATAATAGGAGGTGTAAACAAGAAGCAGTGCAAGACTAACTAAGTACACAGTTGACCTGTCAGTCAAGTAAAATGTTTTTAGTGGGTAAACATGAATCTACAGCTTGAATTTAAAGCTTTCATGCGGTACTATTAGGATTAAATTACTACTATATCTTACGGGTGGTAGCTTTAAGCATCGGTATCATCCGAGACAAACATAAAGATATTGTTTGTATCAATTGAAATAACATCAGAACCAGAATTAATGTAACAATACCAACTCTACGCATCGTACATATAACAGAAATGCCGCGGTGTGTAAACTCCTGCCAGTTCCTGATCGTCTCTTCTATATTGCTAAACTGGTATATCACAAATACAGTTGCCCAGTCTATCACTGCTCACTATTGTTCGTAATGATACTTCTGGTCGAGTTCTTGCATTTAATATTGAATTGGAGATAGAATCTGACCGACCACTACTATCTTTACGTTTTATTATGCATCATTTAAACAGAAGACAATATAAAACAAAGCGGTAGTATTCGGAGTTAGTTGGTAAAATCAGTGCAGATGACAGACATGTTTCGAACAAATTACAGAAAAGATAGCTAGAGTAGTTCAAGGTGGATATACAAAAGGGAAAGTTTGTTACAAGAAAGTTTTTGCAAGTTACCTATAGGATTCTTTTCAGGACAAGATGGTTTTCGTGCTGTTGGGAGGTTTTTTAAAGTGACTGTCCCTGCAGCCTGACGTAAGTTGTACGTTTCAACAGATCTATTTTTTTCTTTTCCTCCCTTCTTATATTTTATCAATATTTAACTATGGCTAGTGAACAAGATGTTTTAAACTTTTGCGATATTACAGGTGCTTCAACCGAAGTCGCCGAAAACTTTTTACAAGTAAACAATCGGATTACAATCACTTAGATGCGCGTTTTTTTTAAAAATTTCCTATAGATTACAGATAATAATGTTGAAATGGCAGTTTCCCTATTTTTGGAAAACGGAGGAGATTTGATTGCTGATCAAAGTCGACACAATATTCCCAGTGTAAACTCCTCTAGACCGTCTTCCATCAACTCGGAGCACATGTTAACAGACGAAGAATTCGCTAGACAAATGCAGGAAAGTGAACAAGTAAGAGCACCCATCGCACCAAAGAATGACATTCTTGCTGGAGGCTTGTTCCAACCTCCCTCAAGCTGGACAAGAGATCAAAGTATGTACACTTTTTATAAAGGGTCAACGTATCGTTTCTAATCATGCAATGCTGTAGTTGGATCTAGCAGACCGTCTGTATTCAACCAAGGTGACTCGGCCACGGGTTCTGTTTCAGACTTTTTAAATAGAATCAATTACGATGGCGGCTGTAAGTATTACATTGAATGTGATAAAGTCAAAAAATATTGACAACAAGTGATTAGCCGCCAGTGGATCATCTTCTCCTATTGAGGCATTAGGCAGTCCTGCAACTGTTAAGGCAAAAAGATTGGCTGATCTTTTTAGACCACCTTTTGATATAATGTATCATGGAAACTTTGAGGAGGCCAGAGATACTGCCAAAGAAAAGAACAAGTGGTTGATGATCAATGTCCAAAATCCCACAGAATTCGCTTGTCAAGTAATGAACAGGGATTTATGGAGTGACTCGTTTGTAAAGGATATTGTCAAGGAATCATTTATTTTCTTGCAGGTAATAAACACATATATTCGTGTAGATAAGCCTGTACTAACTTGTGCCATAGTATACAAACGAAAGTGCAGATGGTAAGAGATACAGTACTTTTTATTCGATTGGTGGATACCCTCATCTTGCCATCATTGATGCCCGTACTGGTGAGCGTGTCAAGGTTTGGGAAACACAGATCACACCCACAGATTTCATGATGGAAATCACCGAATTTTTAGAGCAGAACTCGCCCGAATCATCTACAAGATCAACAGCCACAATGAAGAGGCCAAGAGTGGCAAAGGTAAGTAATAAAAACTGGGCTGTGTATGTGTATACTAACGGTTCATTCCATTAGAACTTCTCTGATATGAGTGAGGAAGAGCAATTAAACGCTGCCATTGCAGCATCTTTGTCGAGTCCAAAATCAGAATCACCCGAAAGTTCAAAAATGGAAATCGAGAGCACTCCAAAAGTCAATGATAAACCAGAAGAAATTGAACACGTTGAAGAGGAAGCCAAGGCTGGATCTGCTTTTGATGCCATTAAAGCACTTAAAAGAGAAGAGACGACTGATATCGCCAATTCGACCCGTATTCAGTTAAGATTAGCTGACGGAAGTAGAATGATCAGGAGATTTTTAAAATCTGACCCTGTCCGATATCTATTTGAGTTTGTCAAGGCTGAGGTACCAAATGCCGACAGCCAACCTTTCGAGGTAAATGTCTTTAAATCCTCTTTTTTTTTTTTTTGTTTCTTGAAACTAATCTTAATACCTTTTTAGCTGGTATTTAATCGTGTCCAACTTATCGACCTTCTTGACCAGTCAATTTTAGAAGCTGGTCTAGTTAATGCTGCGGTTAATTGTGTATTCATATAATTAGTAATTCAAAGAGTCTAATCATTATTGCAAACATTTTAATAAAAATAATGATACAATATACCTACTATTAAACATCATGTGTATGTGTGCTTACATAATGTTAAAAGTTATTTGTAAGCGTTCACTGGTCGTTCCATTAGGTACGAATCCTCGTTGCACTTGATTTTGGCATTGCCAAGGCAATTGACTAAAATCGTCTTTGTTGTTACGATACACTAAAATTAAATCTTTGCTATCTTAGGTCACATGAAGGTATTAAAATCACGATGTAATATCTTGCACATATTTGAAAAAACATGAAGAGTTTGACAGCTATTCGAAATGCTTCTGTTGAAAAATCAATTCACTGGATTTTTTTTGCTCCTGTAGACAATGTGCTGACCTGAATAGATAAGTGTTACTAATGTTGCCTACCTCCTTTGGCATTAATAAAGAGATATTTTATCTTCTAAAACTTAAATTAAAAAAATACAAAAGGTGTTCACCTAGTCAGTAGTCGACCGGTGTTTTTGGCCGGTGTTTTTGGCCGGTGTTTTTGGCCGGTGTTTTTGGCCGGTGTTTTTGGCCCGGTGTTTTTGGCCGGTGTTTTTGGCCGGTGTTTTTGGCCGGTGTTTTTGGCCGGTGTTTTTGGCCGGTGTTTCTGGCCGGTGTTCTTGGCCGGTGTTCTTGACCGGTGTTTTTGGCCGGTGTTATCGACCGGCGTGTTCGACCGATTTCCATTTATGGTTAACTTTTTTCTACTTTATAGTTCGCGGACGACCGTTAAATCCGATCGACCCCCAAAAGAAACGAACTGAGGCCGACCAACAAACCTCAATCAGCATCATTATTAACGCCTGATAATAACCAAACAAGGATGCAGAGTCCACTCAATTAGGTAATCTTGTGGTACGCAATCAAACGTCAGATCAAAAGCATTATATATTCTGCGACTGATCCATAAAAAATGATACAGGCGTGATTATCTTCTTCGCTAAGTACTGCTACAATGAAAGTGGTAAAGTAATGGTGGCATTGTAGATGTCCTCAGATACAAGGACAAATTTCTCGTTTGAATTAAATGGTATAGTTACAAAAAATTGAAGTCCCTGGAAGACCAGGGATCGAAGCTGTTTATCTGCTGACATATCTCTATTGTACCAAGTGCTATTTGCATAGGTATGGTATGGATTCTCGCCCTGAAAGTAATTTTCTTCCAGAAAAATGTCTCGCATTTATTTAAATATAATAGGGACAAAAGCTGTCTTTAACAAAACTACGCAAGAATGGTCACGGTGTAGGGCTTACACATTGTGCAACAGAGGGGGGTCAATATACGCTGATTTACTTCTAAAATGACACACGTTCGTTACTTTGGCATCCTAAGAAGGTCAACGTTGCACCGACTACCTAATTAATTATATGTAAATAACCAGTACACGACATATTTTGAACACTAATCTCCATCTATCATTTTCTAAAAATGCGAACACCAATATGATATATCGCCTGCAGCCACCAATTTAAAGAAAGTTGAGATTGAATGCTATAGTTTACGACTCGTCTGCCAAGCCCTAAAAAATACCTTGCCAGTATTTTTAAAGACGTTAAAACATTTACCAATATTCTTGGTATTTACTTATGGCAATGCTATCACACATGACATGATACATACTTATTTTATCAAGTTCTAGCTTAATACACACCTTATAAGAGAAACGTGTCATTGCCGGCCATCAGTTGTCTCCTAATCTGTGGAACGTCATATGAAAACATGTCTGGAATCACGAAATGTTATATTTGGAAATATGCTGTCTTCAGCCCCACCGAATCATTCGTTTCATGATAAAAATTTGTCGAAATATTAAAAGGAGCATTTGTAAGCTCTCTTCTTGTTCTTCATCAACCTTTTTCTTTGTTTCTTTTTTCTTTCGGATATCATGGAGACTTCAACCAGCCAAGTGACGCTTTATAAATGCCTTGGCACACTCGCCATATTTGGTTTGATACTCAGTTTGATTGGCGATTTCATCCTTTCATTGTGTATGTTTTACTCTTTTACGCATATGAGTTAATCTAACAGTGGTTGTATTTGTTAAAATAGACTGGGTTTCAATCATTGGTGCAATCTTCAAGATGTAAGAGAGAAATACTATGCATGTAATTGGATACTCTGTACTAACAACCATCATACTCGACGACAGTTTTATTGTTGCTGCTCTAGTTCTTGTTGAATTCAGACAATCGCCTATCTTAGTAAAGCCTTTTTCGTTCATGTTTTTTTTTCTTGGACGTGGTATCTGTAAGTGTCTATTCTTTGTTCTCGCGATAATATACGAATTAACACTTTCTCAATAGTTTACTTAGTGTAAGTCAACATTTATATTATAATCTTGTATAACATGTAGGTATCTAATATTGTCGAATTAGCCTTGCATTTATCACAATGGGTCTTAACAGCGTTGCATGGGCTGGTGGTGCTATTGTAAGTATTTTACTTCTTTTTGGTTACAGTTCTGTCTAATATAATACTGTATAGATTGCCGTAGTAGGTGTTGTGTTCATTGGCTTACACTTTGTCGTCGGTGGACGAGAGCCGGAATATATGTCCTTCACCAGATTCCAACGTCTTACAAGCGGCATGTCTCATGAATTACCCACCACAACTCAACAATACCCTGTAGCTCATCAGGTTCCCCTTGCTCAACACAATAATCCTAACAATGGATCTGTCTCTGGCCAATACAACAATACCCAGAGTAATAACACAAATGTTACACCTAATCCTGTGTCACCTACTTTACCTGTACACATCAGTAATGATGACAAGACCGAGGTTTAAAAGTGATGATAATTTTCTTTTCTATCAGCATTGAAGTGAAACCACAACATGATCATATGTTACTCTTGTTTTGGTCTCCAACTGCCTTTTACTCCATAATCTATTCTATATCGCACCTTCCTATAATATACACTTAAAACAAATAAAAACCCTGCTTACAGTCAGGTTTTTATAGTGACTCCATTAATTGATCTGCCTTTGTAAACACTGCTAGTGCTCACTGACATCTGACTCTGCAACAAAAATCTATGAATTTGATCTAGAATATATAAATATCTCCTTTTATCTTTTGCTGAGTACAAGTTATTTTCTCTCATAGTTTGTCGTACTACCCGACATTAAGCATATTTTTTTTCTCGACATTTTTTAATAACCATTTGCCATATACCAAAATAACTAAACTGACAACGGGTTTATTTACAAATCAATTCTGTGAAGTAAAGGAGATTCTGCATCGATAGCTATGTTTAGAGATGTCATAATTGAAATGAGTCAGCGGTTCTTATCATCGCTAGGAAACTAGAAAAATTTGGCGCAGCTCCTTTTGAACGCAAAATTATTGTCCTATCACAGCTTTATAAGATACCATAGTATTACCTAACATTATGAGTTCATTATCACTCAGTATATATATAGCTACTACTGTTCTCAAGTTCACCCAATTATTTTAAATGTTTGAAGAGCTATTCTAGCAAGCGTAAAGGGACCAAACTAATAAAAATAAAGGGGCCAACCAAGAAAAAGAAAAGCAAAAGATAAAAGTCGTTTGGATGGCATTGGCAAGACCCTCATGGAACCGGGCGACATCCTAATTACAGACCATTGTCTAATGGTAATTTAAAAAAACGAAATCAAAAGCTTAGCTTAGGAATGAACCTCAACTATCGCAACTAAATCAGATTTGTATTGATTGATTGTAAAGACATTTAAAAATATAAGGGACATCTAATTAGTGCTAGAACTATTGGCTTGCGCTGCCAACAGTTGTGCAACCGTATCTTGTACAAAGGTATCCCATTCAGGGCGAATTGGTGTATGAGTCACAGTATATGATACACCATCTTCTCGACGTTCGTATGTGACAGGGCCAGAAAGAGCACCGTTCAAAACGCAAGAAGATTCCATGACATATGGTGGCCAGAAAACAGGATCACCAAAAGTCATAGTCTTCAAATCCTCGTAATGAGGATGTTTAGCCGCTGATTCCGCACCACTAGATCCTGTTCTCATTATATTTGATGCAACTTTATAAAATTCGGCCTCGAGTACTTCAAATCTTAATTTTACGTATTCCATACTTGTGTATTTCTCACCAAACCCTTTTCCGGTGGGAGTAGCTGCATACTGGATAACCTCGGCCTGTTCACAAAAATATTCGTGTAGTTTTTTCCAATGAGCTGGTACTTGAGAACTATCCATTATTTTTAATTGAGGATAAAAGTCTGTTTCGATGATGCATCGGAGGAGCACCTTAATAGTATCGTAGTTCCATTCATCCAGCAGTTCCTGGTGTTTAGTGTCCCATTCATCGTCACTATGCAACGTTGACATATTTGTGTCTTCGTTTAAAGGCTCCATTATTTTTCTCTGTTTAGATTAAGTTAAAGAGAAGAAACCGAGCTAGCTGCAATTTGGCGTTGTCTTGATGGAAAGGGACAGTCACGAAGCGATGGCTTTGAAACGGCAAAGAGCATTATTTTAGGCCCTTTGGCCATAGGTGCAAATCAATATTTTACGTCTTTTAAACCATACTAGACCCCAAAATAAAGTGACCCGATATTAACATAAATCGGAGGATGTCGTTTTTTGTTTTTTTTTTACCTCAACAGCATGCGACTACATTGAACACATATTCTGCCAAAGATCATCAAAATAATGCGCCTAACTTAACTTGTTTTTTGGGGACTAGGTCATCTAAACTCGAATTTCAAATAAATAGCATTTTACAAAAGAAAATCTATCACCATCCTGGGGAGACTTATAGTGTTCAATTATCAAAATATAGTCAATGCAGAGAAGGAAGCTTTTAGCTAATCTAAACAAAGCCCAAAAATGGTGCCATCTTTGTCTAGGTAGCTGCGACTATCTTCCAGTGTCATATGTTCTGTCATATCGTTTTCAGCAAACCTCCCCGTCTTACCGATCTTCCTGATATGTATACATACTTAGAAAATAATTAACAACGCTAACAGAGAAAGGTCGGTATGCCTGATATACACTCTTTTTAATTGGTGATATGGTATCAAGTCTATTACGGTTATCATTTCGTCTATGCCTTGTTTTTTTGCTGTTTTCGATTTTTATTGCTGTTTCTTTGCTTTCAGTCTTGACATTTCCTTTATAAGTCGTAAAAAATGAAATAAGGCTGTCATGTTGCGAAGCAATAATATTGATAAAGTGCCACGCATGTTTGGTTACACAACCCCTACTTGTATATTTGTTACACATAATAGTCAATTGTTCCTAGAATCTAACATACAGTATTCAGGGACCATTAAATCATCCTGTATCGATTTTCACTTGTTTGCTCATAGTATGATATCTCACGAGAATGTTGATTTTTGATTCGTCCAAAAAAAACTAACATTGCCTGAAAAAACTACAGTCTGAGAACAAATTATTGGCTGTGTCCCAAATCTTGGGGATAAATAAATTTAAGCAGTCCCGGTTAAAAAAAGTATAAAAGAAACGAAAAAGTAAGCAATTATGTTTTTTCTCTAGTGACCGTACTCTACAGGATCTGTATGCAGTATGTTTCAATTCTACGTTTTCTAAACTAGATACAATCCCAAAGTTAGTCGATGATTTTCAGTAGACCTTCTTTTGAGTGAAGTGTGCCGATTATTGTTCTCTGAACAGTTTTCGTCAGTTGATGATCTCGCCTGTCTTTATTCCAAGGACATGGCAAGGAAGGAGCTACAAGTCTGATAACTTATTTTTTATTGTCAATATAAATGAAAAAAATTTTTTACCCCCGGTAGAAATGGCTAAATGTTCTTCAGGTGCTACGTTTTTTTTTAATGCCAGCAAATCAATCTTAAACATTCGTGGCAACAATACACATGCATGCGGCCAATGTTTTTTGAAAAAACTGGTACAGCTTTCTTATTGTCAGTAAAATGAGAAAAGAAGCATTGTAACTATGGGCTTCCTTCACAATAAGCGTATTCTTGATAACTGTGCAGGCTTTCATCCGTTGACTAAATATAAAACTAAGGCTTTAGGTGCATTTTTAGTGTCATCTCATAGCTATGGCGATTGTCCCGTACGATGTTCATTTGGTCTTGAAGTTCGAAATTTCAAAAAAGCCGCTCTTCAAGATACATCCCACAAAAAAAAAAACGAAGCTACGAATTTTATGAATATATAAAGAAATGTGAGGTGCTATTAGACGTAAAAAGTTTTTTTTTCGGACGTTGTGCGAATAGTTTATGAAAAAAATGTATATTATGTATAGCGTAATAATTTCATGATAATGCAAGAATCGAATATATATATATGTACAGCGAAAGAAGCTATGTAATTATGTATGAATACATTTTTTTTTTTGGTAGAGTTTGTAACTTAGAGGATATTACGACTACGCATCTTCAGCTTTATACGACACATTTGAGAATCAACAGTATCTAACCGGGATTCCAATTCTTCTCTGCGTCTCCTCACTAAAGCGTTTCCACCGCTGGAGGGGGCTTTACTGTATTCTGCTTGAAGCTAAAAAAAAAGGTTACGTTAGTAAAATGAAACAAAGAACTATGCTGTTTATACAACTTACGATCTCTTTCTCTCTTAATAACTCCCGTAGCTGAACGTCCAATTCTTCGGTACATTCCTCTTGAGGACTTGGCTTCTTTTGAGGAGTTTTTGTTGGTTTATTGTTAAGGATCTCTGTGATTTCTGTAGGGACTAATGATTTTCTAGATCTTGAAATAATAGGAAGGGCAGTAGCATGATTATTAGTGGATAGTTCTTCTAATGGGGTATTCGTTGTTGTAGATTTGTTTCCTGGACCATTAGTACGACGTTGTGGTCTAGATCTCCCACACTTGAAATCTGAAACTACAGCTTCGATGGAGCTACAGTAATAATTTGATTAAGAACCGCACTCAAAAAGAAAAAAAAATAGCTAAACTTACGTCGTAGGAGAAGTTATGCTTGAGTTTGAAGAATTAAGATCGTCATTAAATACTCCCATTCTTAGGAATTGTTCCATTGTTGATTTTAATAAACGCACCTGGTTTTGTGAGTGGTGAAGTTGAGCAGCTAATAGACGATCACTAGACTTTCCTTCGGCAGAACCTTTAACTTTTGCTGGCGTTGTAGTTTGTTTCTTTTTTTCGAGCTCTCTGATCTCTTTGTTTTTGTCGTCTACTTCAGATTTCAGTGCTCTTGTTTGTGTTTCTAATTGTCGAAGCTGCTCTGTTGCTTCGTTGAGCTTATCCATGGTTGAAGAAAGGTCGTCTTGAAATCTTTCTTTAAGGGTCTGTATGTTAATTGTTTAATTAGTAAAAACATATTGCCGTGAGTTGTGTAATGCATTTTTACCTTTTCATTTTCGAACTTTTTTTTCCATTCAATATTATCAGCAGCTAAATCATCAACGTTTTTACTCAAGAATAAAACATCCTTGTTATAAGCTATTAAGAATCATTTAATAACAAGGAAACTATTTGTAACAAACTATACCAACCTTCTTTCTGCTTTTGAAGCGCCTTTACTGTAGCGCGCTCTTTGTCCAGTTTAGATTTCAATTTTTCAAATTTAGCATCATAACTTGTTACAGGTGGGCTGGTGCTGCATAAACTGCTGATTGATTTGGCGCTATCTTTTCGTTTGACCCTGCGAATACTGGTGCCATTATGACTACTTGAATCAGATGATGAAGCATCTGTGTTATCTTGCTGGTGCATCACATGTTGCTGTTGTTGGTTTTTCTGGATTAGTAATAATTGTTGCTGATGATGTTGCTCCTCCAGTTGCTGTTGACGAGAAGAAAATAATGTGTCATCCATAACCTCAGTAGGCGGAGACCAATCATGCTGTTGGAACGAGTCGTTACTTTCAAAACTAGAGTTCTTTCTTCTTAACGGAGGTTGTTGTAAAGGCGCTGATTCATCCAGCCCAACACATTGAACTATGCGGTGACCATACCCATCTTTGATAATCAAGTTATGAACGGTATTAGATCGAACAAGTCTTCTACTTGCAACATTGTTCGTGTTGTATTGGTTGGGAATATTATTATCAGATTGTTGACGTGTATGGAATTGCCTGTTATCCTCAGAGCTTGCTCTTCGGTAGTATGCAGGTCGGTTTACTGTTAAGTAATCATCACTTGCAACCGAACACGCATAATTATAATTTAAGTTGTTACTGGATTCAATAAAAGATACGGGTCTTCTTTTGATATGTGGTATTTGCTGTGTATTTGGGAATTGCTGCTGTTGATGTTGAAATGTGTTGTTGGAACTAGCTAATTGTCGAAGCGTTGCAAAAGAAGCAGCAGGTCTCAATCTATTGATACGTTGGATGGGTTGCTGCTGCACAAACAACGTATTTGATTGAGGAGATTTGTCAACCTCATTAAGCTTGTTATCATCCTGCACAGACTGTACATCAAATGTACACATAGTTGGGCTTGCTGGTTCACTATTTATATTGACTATGCCCGCTGCAGTATTATCATCCCTTGCAAATTCAGGCAGGGAAGTAGCTGTAGCAGCTGGCTGAAAAGGCGGTGAAGAGAATGGAGATTGGACCTGGCGTTGCTTCATATCCTCCTTTTCTTCCTTTGTGTCAGGCTTCAATTCAATGAGTGATGATTCTACTACTATTCTGGATTTTTTGTTCATCTTGATTGGTTGACTATCGATTTCAGCAATTGTTTTAGTGTTGGCTGACTTGGTAATAATATCCTTTTTAGTTGACTGCTCATCTTCGTAGTCATCTTCTTCAATAGCAGAATCGTTATCAACGTCATCGTTCATACTCAACAATTGCTCCAATTGGATTTGCTGTTGCACACTTTCAAGCATAATATTAGGTTGAGTTGGAGAGTCATTTCGTTTTGGAGGTGATTGAGGTCTCTTTAATAATCTATCTTCTGATGATCGACGAGTGTTGTTGTTTCGTAGTTCCCTTGTTCTTGATACAACTTTATTACTAGTTAGGGGCGGTGTTGGTGATAAGGGAGGTGTGAAATTACTGAATGTATTTGAACGGGCAAGTGTACCTGATCCAGCTGACTTTGCAGTCATGTTGATATTATGCTTGGGTGACACAACAGCAGATGCTGTTGTATTTTGCGAATTGATTCTATTTCTAACAATTTCTCTACCTGATTTTCTAGTTAACGTAGAAGTATTTGAAGCATTATTTACATGTTTTTTTGAACTGTCAGCAGCAATCGATTCTGGTGTATTTACGTGAGATTGAAGGTTTTGAATACTGGCTTAAAATTTTAAAAAAACGTTAATTTTATTTCACATAATGAAATGCTATAAAATTACCTTCTTGACGACGACTTGAAAGTAAAGAGCTATATGAAATTATATGCAGATGAGTTGAGAAAAGGGCATAGGGGTATAATAGTAGGAGGAATTAGCCAGATGGATATTATTATTATTTAACAAATGACCCTATACCTCAACCGTTTATTTTTTGACTTTTTTTGTGCATCTTTATCAATCAAATCTGATTTACAAAAAATGTCAATAGTGTAATCCCAAAAAAAAAAAAAAAAAAAAAAAAAAAAAAAAAAAAAAAAAAAACTGTTCCTGAATTTTACCTTTTGCAGGCTCATTTACAGATGGAGATTTTGCAGCATTTGTCGTGGTCAATGGAATTGATTGTTCTTCTGTTTTTCCGTGATTGTGTAAGCCGAATTTTTTTAAAGGCCAAAATTTTTGACCTGCCGAAGAAGATCGATCTTTTGACTTTACTGATGTTATAGAAGACATATCTATTTTTTTTTAAAAATCCAAATATTTATAAAACAAAGAATAAAAAAGAGAAGAAAAGTAAATAAAAAGGAAAAAAGGTCCGTGGTTTATCCTAGTTTGGTCTTTGTAGAATAAGGAGTACAAGTATAGGCAAAGTACAAGAAATGAAGTATAATTTAATTAGATAAAAGAAAAAAGAGAAAAAAATAAAAAATATAAAAAAAGGGTGGGAAACAAGGTGACAAGTGTAATAAGAAGAAGAAACAAGAGGGGGCTTGAAAACATAGGGGTATGATGCACTGTATTAAAAAACATATTTATTATAAGCTAACAATCATATAAATAGCAACTTAGTAACACACTTCCTTATAAAGAGTGTGTATTTATTAAATCAATCTTCATCGCTAGAATCAATTTCTTCAAATCGTCCTTGACTCTCCTGCATTGCTTTTGCAATCGGGTTTTCAACGTCAATGATCCCAGTCTTCTTTAATCGTTCAAATAGCACAAATAATCTTTCAGCTTCACGTTCCTTCTCTTCATCTGTCATATCTTTTAGATCTGGCAACTTTTCGGATGACACATATTGTCCAGTGATAGGGTTCACTTGCTCCTTTTCATTGTCATCAGTTGTTGGTGCCTCCATCGCGATTCCTTTATTAACCAAATAGCCAATAGCATTACCATATCCAACTTGTTGTGTAAACTTGTTTGCTAAAAAGGTAATTAATATAAACTGTTTCATTGTATTGACATCTTCTTACCATCCTTGTCACATAATACAAACAAAGTTTCGCAAACTCCATCTCGACTTAAAGGCATCATGGTACTTGTCATTAGTCTTATCATGTATGCAGGTAAGCCAAAACCTTCATGTACTGGTACAAGCCGATCTCTGTACAAAGACGCAAAAACCAATAAATATTTAATAAACATGATATATCATTATACATACTTTTCATTCGGTAACATGAGTTTAGCCATGGCTTTTGAAAGCAAAGGATCGCCTTCTGCTAAGGACCTTAATACAAGCAAAAGAGGAGAAAGGGTAGCATCAACCTGTTCTGATCCGTTTACATCATCGGGATCACCGTTGGGGATAAGCGTATGTACAGATTGATCAAGGAGACCTACTAAAGTAGTGGCGATGAATGTACGGCCTTCTTCAGCAGAATCATACAATTCACAAGTCCATTCAGATTGTGACTCCCATACTTTGGAGATAGTTTTGTACGGATATTGCATCAAGATATGAATAGCTTGTGAATGAGGTGGTACCAATGGTTGTGGTTTTGAAAAGGGTACTTTAAATAATAGACGAAATACTGGAATAAGACATTTCTCAAAAGAACTATTGATTTCTTGCACCGCTGATCTAGTACGCGAATCGACTAAAAGCAGGTTAAAAAGGAGCTTCAAAGCTTCACTAGTTACAGTCAAGGGGTTTATGGGTGAGTTTTTGTCGATCAACTTTGTTGATTCCAAAATCGCAATATTCTGGCTTAAAACCTATCTAAAAAGTTTAATATGTATTGACACACAACACATGTAGCTTACCTTATCAATGCAAACAGATATATTTGAATCTATTAACCGAGTAACTAAATCCGGCCTATTTACAGTCATGAAGAACAGTACTCTACATGTCAGAAATTGAGTATCCAGACTAATAGGATCTTCAGATTGCAGTACATATTGGCACGAGCCTATTATATCCTGCTCTTCCAGAAATACTTTCACGCTATCATTCAAATGAATGCAGTTTGCTATGCATTTCAAAGCTTCCCGAGAAGATGATGTATCTTTGACTTGATTTGGGTTAAACGCAATTCTGGCAAATAATGATATTCCCTATTGTTTTATTTGAATATTTCATGTGCGTTTCTGCATTTACATGTAGAAATTACCTCTTTTGTAAATAATGGCTTCGATCCAACTGGGTCTCTTCCCAATATTCTTATACTGGATAATGCTTGCGTTGTCACTAATAAACAAGTTTTTTTTTTGAACTATAAATACATTGTGTAATATTCCATCAGTCTGTAACATACATTTTTCACTCCAAGAGCGTGTTTTCAAATCGTTTAATAGCAAGGTCAAAAACGCCTCTTTCTCGTTGGCTGCATAAACACTGTTAACATTCCTCCCTATTTTTTTTTCTTTTAAAATTTTCATACGTTTTAGGGCTGTTTCTACGTTGCATACAAAATTTAAACAAGCTTGCTCATCAGACTTTGGTAATCTTTCATACTGTTCAAGTACTGTTGTCTGCATCAAGTTAATGTAGATTAAGGAGAAGGGCGCGTTAAAATAAAGTATGAGGGAGACCTCCCCAACTTTGAGTTGCAATAACAAACGTCACAAATCATAACTAAAATGGGGCAAAGGCAAATACTTCTTTTTTTTACAACCATGCATGCAACAACTGCAGCCAAAGTTAAAAAAAAGAAGGCCAAGTTCAAAAATCAACAAGAACTCTAAATCAGTTTACTAGTTTGAAATAATGACTTAATTTCATCATTAAAATTATGTAGTAAAAGCAAATTGCCTTTTGAATAAATTGAGAACGAGAGATATAAACTTTTAATAAAACCAATATTAAATGTGCCCTTGATAAGGGAATAACTATCGACCATGCTGTTAAGGTACAGGTACAATCTACAATAATCGCTTACCAAGGTAAAATAAAACTTCTGGGTTCTTAAAGACTGTCAATTACTTTTTCGTCAAGACATTCTTTTGTATATCGTCATCATTGCTCGATCACTCCTAAAAACCGCCTTGATCCAACACATAACAGCTCAAAGTCGAGCTCTCAGATCGAATTTCGTATGATAACATTTATACGCCGTTCGTAAAGGTAATGATCATCATGAAGTATTTTATACTGCAATCAAACAAAGAACAAGGATCTCATCTGATGTTTAGGTACATAGCCTGGGTAGTAAGAAAATCAAATCTCAGCACTCGTACTACTGTTTAAAACTAGTTTTAGAAAATTCAGTATCCTGACCTCAGAAATACGCCCTGAACCAGATTAACATAGTTTGCAGGTTCGATCTTTATCCCGTCAAACTCGCCCGTATTCATATATTCCTGTTTAATTAAAAAAATGTAGATGCTCTCTGACATTGAGTTTACTTCCAATAATAAGCACTTGTAGCGCCCCCTCAGTACCGTGCTTATTGTAACTCACTACATTTGTCTCACGATGGTCACTGCTGTTTCGGAGCCTTTCTAATACTCAATTGCTATATCAATGATGAGGGCATCTTTTATTTAAGCCTTCCCCTTCACTAACCATATCCAACTTGTGCTTCGGCGCTAGCTCACTGACTTTGTGCCCTCGTTCTGAGCTATTCATCCCTTCTGAATTTTTGTTCAAAAAACAGTGTTTATCTGTATTGGGGAGGGGGGATTTTCTACACTTTTGTTCTAACAAAATCTCCCAATGTTTAGCAACATATACCGTGTATTTGATCACAGCTTTAACCTCGATGCTCGAGGGTATACAGACGCTACAGTAGCATTCCAAGTACTTCAATAAGGTTGTTATCCGCCCACGTAAACCTAATTCACGGTATTATTAATATTATTCATTCATATTTGTAATTGTGACTCTTGATTCTCCCTACACAAAAGAATAAAAAAAGGTAAAAAGAGGTGCCTGTCTTAAAACCCAACAGTTTATAGTTTTTCTTTCTTCTAATAATGTCTTTAACCGCCGTTGTTGTTGCAGCAAAGACCCAGCATACAGCCACCGTTTTATGGTTCCATGGACTCGGTGATTCCGGTTCGGGTTGGTCTTTTTTGGCCGAAGAACTCTCAAACCTTTTCCCCTATGTCAAGTGGATTCTTCCTAATGCGTAAGGCATTACCATAAAAAAAGTGACATAATTCTAAATTGTAAATACGACAGCCCTGTTAGACCCATTGCTTTGAATGGTGGACATCCTATGCCTGGTAAGTTATCTCGTATAATCCAATAGACATTTATACTCATATCAATATAAATAGCATGGTTTGATTTGTCTGGTCTTGATAAGTTTAGCTTGAAGGACGAAGATGAAAAGGGAATGTTGAACGCCGTTTCTTTAGGTATGAAAAAGAGTTCTCTTTACTTTTCAATAATGTACTAACTTGACACAACAAAAGCCAACAAATTTATCACCAAAGAGGTTGATAACGGTATCCCTGCCAACAGAATTGTTGTCGGTGGTTTCTCTCAAGGCTGTGTTCTTACCTTGTTAACTGGTTTAACGTCAGAATATAAATTGGGCGGTATTATTGGCTGTAGTGGGTGGCTCGGTTTGTCAAGCAAATTCCCTGCCGTAAGTGCGCGTGCCTTGATGTATAATTAGTCTATTAATCCCAATTTTCTAGATGGCTTCCGATGCTAACAGAAAAACACCTATTTTGCTGTGCCACGGTGATAAAGATCCCGTAGTTAAGCCCATCTATGGTAAGGAGTCTGCCGACAAACTTGAAGCTATGGGCTATGATGTTACCCGTAAGACTTATCCTGGTCTTACCCATTCTGCCAATGATAAGGAAATTGCTGATATTGCTGAATTCCTTAAAAACTCTATTCCTCCTATCTAAATGACAGTGTTCTACACGTGCAATAGAATAAAAAAGATCATGCAACTATAGCACTATTTTGATTCAGTGGCTTATTACACCTTGAGCTAAATTTACAATAATCCACTTGAATTTGTAATCGTGTATGTTTATTGAATGATATTTCTGTTCTCTCTCTTATTATAAACCTTCTTTTTTTTTTTTTTTTTTTGTAAAATTACAACTCGACATCATGAACACCATCTTTATCAACCAACTTGATGTTGAATTTTGGCATGTTTACAATAAATCTAGTCTTGAGTTCTTGAATACACATACCCATCAACTTCTTTGCCTCCTCAACATTCATATCCTTCTTATAATAACGATCCATCAACGATGTACAGAAATAAGCACCGTAACCTTGTGCACAGAAAGGTAATGAAGCCATAGCACCGAGATAATCGATCCAATAAAGTTCAGGTTGTTCTTTCTTTGCATCGTAACCGCCAATAATCAAATTGACAGAGTATGGGTGCTATAGAACACGGTGTATTTTAGATGACTATTAAAAACTGGAAATCTATATGTATATAGTTACCCTGCTTCTGAGAGAATCGGCTAATTGACGACGAGTGAAGGTGGCTGTGGCTTTGGGACTAAGTTCAATACCATTCTTGATACCGTAAAGCTTAATGTTGCATTGAATGTATTCGGCAAAGTTGACGGTGTCTCCAGGTTCACCAGTGTAGAGCATAACGGTGTGCGTGTTTAATTGACGAGATTTGTCCTCTGTAGCTTTCATAACCACAATACTACGAGCACTGATGGTATCGGCAGCAAGCAAAGCGAATCCATTTCCTGTAATTCCAAAAAGACACTCCATTATTTATTTTTTGTTAAAAGGTATAAAAGGTTTATTCGCCCCACTGTTGAAGCCTTTGAACGCGTGGTTGCATTGCGTGCGCAAGCCGAAAGCGGGAGGTGACGTGGTATTTGTGACGTCGACATTTAATTTTGTTCCTTCTTTTGAAATGCATTGGTATTATGCGACTCTTAGAATATGGATCTGTCGGGTTTAACAGTAACTCGTAATAGCAGATGTACCCGAGTATATAGAACAAGCAAGAATATATCTCATGTACATGAGCATATTTCAGCCCGTAAAACTTAAATTGATATCCAGAAGCACAAGCTGCCACATGGACCTGAATTACAGCATATCTAGATTTTGCTATATTAGCATAAGTACTTTATTATGTGTACCTTATTTACATGTACAGTTTGGATGATTGTTATAGGGTTTGATTTTTAAAAAAAGGGAGATAGAAAGACTTTTCGAGGGATATAACTGTAAATAGGTAATAACAACACAGACATAACTAAAAGCGTCTACTCAGATATGCTACCTTAGATTTAAAAATAAACAACCCCAGATCACAGTATAGGTGCATGCTTCTTTATGGTATGCAGTCTTAGCCAGCACAAAAAGGGAATATGCACTGTCAAAATAGATACAAGTCTAGTTGAATAACGTGAGCGCTCGCTTGCATAAAATGTGGATAAAGTAGGAAGCGAGGAGTATGTATTGATACTGTTATTCGTGACTACAAAAAAAACCCGGAATTGCCCATTAACATATCAACGTTTGCTTATAAAGAGCAATTGTGTGGTTTAGCTTTTTGGTTTAAAGGGATGCATTTATACGCCAATAATACAAATTTTTAGTATTCATTTGGATTGTTTGTTTTAATAAAATTAGACTGGAAAGCATCATGTGATGACACTAAAGTAAGGTCTAACAACCTAATAGGGTAATGACATCAAATCGTTCTTGGTTTGTATATAATTCAAGACTAAGCGAAGTTTACTTTATCAGTGAATCTTTAAGTAGTTAACCTTGTTTCAATAGAATGTTGCGGGAAGTTTCTTTTATAGACATATATTCTAATTTAGCCTGTTACTCCCATCTACTCAGGTACCTTTTTGAAATTGACAATGGCAGTTAGTTATATGCAGCCAATATTCCAAAGACATAGCGTCAAGTATGCTCCAAGTGTAGAGAGCAGAGAGCAGTCAATTCATGCAAATATGTAAGCAGGGCATCAGGAAACAGGCAAGGAAAAAAAAAAGGTCCTCCATTTCAAATGTTTAAATGTCCGCGAAAGAATCGATGAGGGGTGGATGATCTTCCAAAAGGAAATTCAGGTTGTTAAATCACTCTTTCCATTATAAATATTGTAAGTCTCATCTGCTAGGTATCCAACACATCAATGAAATCAAAGTAGATGGCAAAAAACCGTTGTTCTCAATATTAAAATGGATGGATGGATGGATTTACAGAAAGAGATAAAAAAAAAATATTTTTTTTTTTTTTTTTTTTCATATTTGGAGAACATTGACGCTGTTAATTGAAACTACTACTTTTTCATTGATGGATTGAGAAACCTAGTGTTTTTTTTCACCCGTAATAGTATAGTAACCAAGTTTCATAAATGTAGATGTCTGCCCTCTCCCCTCAATCTCGTGGTGAACAAAAGGCCCGTAAGGCCATTCTCAGTCTTGGTTTGAAGCCCGTCGAAGGTATCACTCGTGTTACTTTCACCCGTGGTCAAGCCAATGTCTTTGCCATTGCCAACCCTGAGGTCTTCATGAGTGTCAACTCTGATACTCACATCGTTTTCGGTGAAATGCAAGCTGAGGATATGAACGCCAGAGCTCAATCTGCTCTCGCTGAACAAATGGCCGCTGAAGCCGAGAACCAAGAAGGTGAAGCACCCGCTCTTGTTGAAGAAGCTGCTGAGGATGACAACGAGGAAGTTGATGCCACCGGTGTCGAGGAGAAGGATATTGAATTAGTCGTCAGCCAAGCTAACGTCTCTCGCGCCAAGGCCGTCAAGGCTTTGAAGAACAACGAGAACGATGTCGTTAACGCCATTATGGAACTCACCATGTAAATTGACCTATAATACACCATTCGCTCTTTTGTTTTCTACACAATTAGTTTGATTAATGTCCAATGTTATAAAGTTCTAAAATAAAATACAAGTTCAAAATTATTAAACTTTAACACTTTGATTTCCCGTAGCGCGTATCTCAATTGATTTTGCATAAATGCCATAGACATTGTCTGCAGGAGCCGATGTTACAGAATCTAAAGCGAACGGCAGATACAGATTGTTTATTTTAATATATATGGCACAGGGACGACGCTCTATTAATTGAACTTTCAACATCAAAATTGACACGAAAACGTGATATGTGGATTACTGTTGGATGCTATCCGTGGTGAATTGGAGACGAACATCTCTTCAGATAAACTAAAAAACAGTTTTGACTTCTAAGCCATCTTCCCTTAACCATAACTTACTTTCCTTTGCACAAAGACAAATTTGTTTATATACATTTTACAAGCTCTTCTTGTAAATGTATATTACAGTACGTCTTTACATGCCAACTTTGCCTATATGTCTATGATTGTAAAAACTGCTTACCCAGAAGATATTTAAGTGATACTTTGCTTAGTGTTAGTTCAGTGATGGAAGAAAGGCAATTATAGTAGCATGAATAGAGGCTTATATTTGTGCTTATTTATTTTTTTAATAACGGACATTTAATTTTTGGCAAAGTGGCCGTTCTCACTGTACGATGACCTCTTCGCTTCTTAAATGCAGAATTTTCCTGCAGGTCACGTGTAGTTGATCTAACCGAATAGTCTTGACATTGTGGGACGCGTGCGGGTACATGAATCTTTATTTGTTATATGAAAGGGGTATATAATGTGATTTCATTCATGTAGATATTCCTCTCGGTTGCAACTGGGTACCCAAATAATTTGGTCTGAGCAAGTTGGCTTCGAAACGGAAGAAACCACATAGCTTACAAATACGCAGATCATTGAAACAATAACAAGAATACCGAATAACACAATTCGTTGCCTTTGCTGTTGCTGTTCCCCTCTTGACAATTCATCATGGTTCCTTATTGAACTGTAGTTTTCAATATCATAAGGCATTATAAACAAAGAATAATAATAAAAAAGAAGGGAAAAAGAGCAAGTACAAACAAACTGTACCTGATGTGTCTTTTTATGTTCACGTCCGAAATGGAGTTCGAATTCTTTTTTCATTCTATACATTATGATGAGACAGAAAAAAAAAAATAAGTTTCAGCTTCAAAAAAAAGATAAACCGACTGTTTATTCTCAGTTCTTTTTTTTTTCCCTTTTTTTTCTCTCTTCCTTGCTTTTTTAGTCAAATGGAAGGAAAAGAAGAACAAGTAAATAGAAGAGGGTCGTTAGCGATATCAGCGTTATTGAATGATGAGCCTTCTCCAAAGCAGCCAATGGATGATTTATCGCCAATTATATCAAGTGGTACAATATCACCCGTCATGGGGGGTGGTAGAGCCGGATCACAACTAGCAAAAGCCAAAAGAAAAAGAATATCGCCTGCTCAATACAATAGATTAATGGAAATATTTGATCAAACAGATACCCCCAGTTCAGAAATACGAGAGAATTTGGCTGATGAATTAGACATGACAAAGCGAGAAGTTCAGGTAATTGTTTTCTTTTTTTTTTTTTTTTTTTTTTTTGTTATTGTTCTATTAACCATCAAATCATAGGTCTGGTTCCAGAACCGCAGAGCTAAAATGAATCGCACGAAAAATTCAAACGCTAGACATCGTCATTCACTCATACCTGTAGCCAATCATCCCTACCAAGTCAAGCATAGAAGAGCCTCAGCTTACCCAGTTTTAGAAAACAACATGTATAAACTTAACAATATCGGTCCTTATCCCATTGCACCTATGCCATCTTTGTTAAGGCATGAATCATCTCATCATCATCACCGTAAACCATCAGCTATAGACCTACTAGCGTCTGCTGCTGAATATGTTCGAACCGATCGAAAAGAAATGTCATATTCTAGAACTTGATCAATCAAAAACAACCTGTTGTCTTACCTTGCATGAACTCATGTCAATTTTGTAAATAAATTTCGTTTCTTTTTTTTTCCCTTGTACACATCATACTTAATCAATCTAAACTCCTATCAATAAAGCCGTGGGATTGGGCCTTGACAAATCTTTGTGCGTTGTAGAAAAGGAATTGGTTTAAATTAATTTTCACCTCATCTTGTTTCAGTTCAACTATAAAAAGTAAATTACCAAGCATGTCTCAATGAAATATCTTTACTAATCTGCTCTCAGTAACAGCCATGATTACGGATACCCAGCTCACTCTTATCGCTAATTCACTCGGCGTCGTTACCATGGTACTCATCGTCGCGTACCACTACATTTCAGTCAACGAAAAGAAGTCTTTATAAATAACATCAAAAATAAATTATAAATTTAAAAGTTTAATTCATGTTTTAATTCCAAGAACCAGCCAACGACCTCAGTTCTTCTCATATCAGATATACCAGTTCCGCTCACAGTTTCAAACAGGATTTTCATGGTAGCCTTTTGCATAACCTCGGTCTCTTGTTGAACGATCAGTTTCTTGATTTCATCTAGTATGGAAGGGAAAAAAGGTCCCAGCGATAAAGGCTTGAGTAAATCAATTAAAGCCGTGGTATATTCATTACGGAGCACAATCTCCTTTTCGCTTTTCAGCGAATGAATCTTGGCAATCAACTGCTCCACCGTAAGCCATGCTAATGCATCATCCATACTACAGAGAGCACCAATAAGTGTGTTAAAGCCAAACCGGAATTGGTCCAAATTCATAGGCTCAGGGAAATTCTATCATATAATAAGACATGAACATACTGGATACTTTGATCTTTTTTTTTTTTTTTTTTTTTACTTTTTACCTCAATCAGGATCTTTGAATAAACACCTGCTAATTCTCGAGAAACTGGCTTTTCAGCTAAAAAGGCACTGATAACTGCGGTATGTGCACTTTCATACAAGTCCTTATTGGCAACACGCTTCCACTTTAATATAGGGTAGATCACGGGCAATATATCGTTCTCCAATATATTGTTATCAATACTATTCATCACTTGCTCAACCAAGTCCGAGAAAAATGTAAGCCGCGATTGCTTGACAAAAGAAAGTAGCTCAACAGCAGGAGTTGTGTCTTTTACAAAAGCAGGTGGTGCTATATGAGTATAAAAGAATGGAGTTGTTAGTATCCAAAATGTATAAACTATGTTATTTCTTTGCGTTACCAAATTCTTTAAAGGCCAAGGATAAAAGTTTGTTTAACTGACAGTGATTATCTTTGTGTAAAAGATAGGCTACGGCATTAGTTAAGGTTTCTTGGTATGATTGACGCCCTGCTCCTTCACCCAAATGTTCCGTAATAAAATTAAAATTGGCATAAATGGAAATGATATCTTGAGCTGCATTAGACACTTGAATTAACCCTTGTCCATCA
This sequence comes from Mucor piriformis, assembly GCA_943193625.1. Lineage (NCBI taxonomy): Eukaryota > Fungi > Mucoromycota > Mucoromycetes > Mucorales > Mucoraceae > Mucor > Mucor piriformis. The sequence goes on along the minus strand of OW971871.1, from coordinate 1,045,067 downwards.
GATACATCCACAGCCACAGACTTGAGGATAACCGTAAACGAAAATGCCATGCTCTTAAACAGTGTCCATATAACCTTTTCAAGATCCTTGTAGTTCTTGCTTTCATCTTTCTCATATATTACTATTTGATCTCCCATTCATTTATAGTTTATATCTTACCTGTTGTCATGGTTTTGCTAGAATGCTCCATCAAATAGCGATCCCAATCAAAAAAGGCATTATATGAAAATCCAACCAATCTATCTAAAATGGATTGGATAGTTGCAGCAGATTTCTTTTCTAGTAATGATAGTTCAATGAGTTTAGCTATAGCACGAGAGATACGACCGATATCATTGAACAATGGTTGTTCGATTAGTTTTGTAACTTCAGATGTCATGGCATTGGTGTTCTGTAATCGATGAAGTACATCACCGTTATTAAATGTATATGGACTAGTTAATAAACTACCCGACAAGATTTTTAAAAGCACTGAAACATTATCCATTTTTGAAATAATGGCAGAAGGTATCTGAATAATACATCTACCGGCAAAGAAAGCAATCATGTCTGTTAATGTGTATTAGAGTCATATTGACAGAAAACAATTAACAACCCTTACCTTGATTCAAAGTATAATCCCCCTTATGCTCGGAAATAGTATTGACAGCCATATCCAACTGTTGAATAAACGTCTTTTCCGCTTGTTCTCTTAACCCCAAAACCTTTTCCGTCTTCTTTCCTTGATTAAATTGCAACATACGAACTACACCAGCTAACACTGCTAAACGAACAAAATTTGTTGCCAAATTTTCAGCTTGACCAGCCACCACATCATTTGCCATTTGAACCAACGTAGATAAATCTGCTTCAGCACGACTCTGTGGCTTCTCTTGAGACCTGATATCAACAACATGTTCCATGGTAGTCATAATAGCCCTGGGTCCTTCCAATCGCTTTGCCGAAAACTGGATATGTGCATCAAGTAATTTTTGACAAGACTCCACTTCAAAATCATTCAACGCGGTTGTCTGTGCTAATGCGTGTGCTACACCCGCATCCATTGATTCTGCCAGGCTTTGGATACGTTCTGTATCGTTTGTGGTAGTGTAGAGCTGAATCACTTTGGTCATCCCTTCCAAAAGCTTCAAATCTTGGTTCTTTCCAATCAAGGCTACCCATCCAATCCAAGCGTCCTTTTGGATAGTCAAATAGGTATTGTCGGTGCTCAATAAGATAGTTGATAGTGTGTCCGTAACAGGTGTTAAATGCATATCGTCCAATGATGATAATCGACGTAACCAGCTTGAAAATAGCATGATAATTGATCCAAGGCCTTGTAATTGATTTTGTGACTTAAATTCATCCTTTAATACCAAGAGGGTATCCAAAAATTGGCTAGTGAACCATGTTACAGGTAGATCGTTGCTATACTTTGAAAGTTGATTCAAGTCCTTCACAAGCTATTCACAAATACGATGAGTCATTTGAAATACCACTTGTTTACTTATTCTTACATTCTCTCTTGTTAAACTCGCATGTTGTAAAACATGGTAGTAAGCATCAGACAATGTCTTTGCTAAATCCTTCAAGTCGGGTTTCTTTTCTACGTTTGTCATTACAAGAAAGTGCGAAAAGAATATACCTGACAAAGCTAGATTTATCTAGTTGAAACCCAGGCGATCCCAGGGAAAGATTTCCCCACATGCTAAAATTGCATTGTTAGTGGCTCAATGGCCAAAGATGAGGTTACTTTTGGCAAACCCGATTTAATTATAAACTTTTGATGTTTTTATAACAATATCAACCTGAATGTCAATGAATAAAATGTATTAAAATTTTGGGAATAGGATTGCCTGTTTGCACGTAAGACTTACATAATCGCTATGTATGCAGATTCAAAGCTAAACTATTTTTATGCACATTTAGACAGAGACCTTTTTTGGCAGCGCAAGGAATGAGTCTCAAAATATTTCAATTTATATCGCACAGGCCCTTTACGTGTCTTTGCTACAAAGCTTTTCAGATCCGAATTCATTTGTGGATACAAGAAGAAATTTCATGAATAACCTAACCAGCCAAAAATTTATATAGCGGGTTATTACATCAAGATTATCTTTCACGGTGCAGCATTAACCATTATTGATAGAACTTGTTATCGAAGTACCTGCCATTTTTCTATAGTTCATGAAACTTTATAAGACTTGGACTTCTTTCTCTTTTTAATAAAAAGGATCGGGAATCAAGTCATCCATCAATATCCGCGTTGTGAATAGGTAGGTTTTTTCTGACAAGTGTATCCAAGTAGTACGTGTTAAAAAAAGAAGAGAAAAAGTAAATATTAGGAAGCTTCTTCTTATATAAGACTTGGACCTAACCTTTATGGATTGGAGCTTGCAGACCAACTTTTGTCCGATAAGGGTCATGTAATCTTGCTTGTTGATTCATTAATTTCAAGCCTACTTCAGTAAGGGAGGTTGATAATGTCGCTGACACCAAAGTCATCATTTTCGGTATATTTAGAAAGACAATAGATGAGACTTGTTTACGTCATATGATGATATAAAAATTATATTGACTACGTAAACCTGTTTAGGTCATTTCTTGATCGCTCCAACATTTTTAAGGCGTACAGGTATAAACTAGGCTGTATACGAGACTGCAAATATATACGTGCCAAGATTCTTATTTATTGTAAAAAAAAAAGGGGGGGGGGGGACACTTAGTATGAGGTGTAAATATATGGTAAACATTCATGCGTTTAGGCATCACTGTCTGAATCACTGTTCATGGAAGCCATAGCCGCCCTGTATGCTAGTAATTCTCTTATTCTAGCAATGACCACTGTGCCATCTGAATCCAAGTGATAAACAAATTTATAATATTTGGCAAAAAAATCAGCACAGGAATCATCTTTGGTCACTGCTTTAAAAATCTTGATTAAATGAAATAACTCGTCTTCGGTATAAAAGTCTCTTGGATCTAATAAAAAAGACAACAGTTAGTTTATAGATCAATGCTACAACACCGTATTTTCTACCTTGTAAAATCACAAAGTTATCAATCAGTAACACGATTTCGAATTTAGTGGGTAAATGTTCGCTTTTGATCAACTCGAGTAATAATTCAGATGCTTTTTTCCAATCCTTCTTTTCAGTATAGACTCTAAAATTATGATAGAATATCAACATGGCGTAATGTGGACTGGCCTTCAACTCTTCCATATCAGTCACGACATGGCCTAAACCACCTGCCTTAAGATACTGGCTGAATTCGGTATGTGCAAATCTATCTAACGATTCTAAATCTTGGGCTTTACCGTATTCAATTGTAGCTTGTTTGATATCCTTCTTTTCCTCATAACGTTGACCCATAGCTTGGTGGATGTATTTTTGAACCTTGGTCATATTGCTTTCTTTTGCAATATTGAGAATGGCAAGCAATAGACTCATGTCTTTGGATTTTAAGGGTGGTTCACCAAGAAGCTAAAGTATGTAAATAAGTTTCAGAAGCAATTCTATACATCACACTAACAGACTCACATTCTTGGTCCAAATTTCTCTGTTCTCTACACAGGCAGTTATGTATCCAACAGCCTCCTTCCACATGTTCTTTTTATGAGCAAGTGTGGTAGCATATTCATTGATACAATAATAGACGGGATCAATAATGTATTCTTCATGTACAGAACTGGTATCTACAGTATCAGCCTGCTTGGCTCCTACGACAATCAGAGCATGTCCCAAATGTGTCTGTAACCAGACATCATTGCAAGTTTCAAACGCGTCATCAAAGCAGCCCATCAAAATATATGCACTGGCCTCGATTTCAGCCCCTTTATCAAAAACACGTTGAGCAATATGAGCCAGACCGGACATTGTAATAACAGGTCTTGAATACAAGATGGTACCCAAGACTCTTTCAAAATAGGTGCCTGCATAAAAGATGGCTTCTTCATCACCGCAAAGAATATCAAAGATAACTCTGATTTCTTGATCGACGTCTGTAGCTTTGCCACTTTCATCGCATATCCTTACAAAGTTGTATGCTTCTGTGTCACACTCTTCATGCCACGCATTCCACTCCTCAGCATACGTCGTCTTATCTTTGTTTTGGTGTAAAAGCTGGAATTGCTTAATCAACTGGGTGATGATTTTGATGGCAGTGACCTGAGCTTCAGTCAGGCCTGAAAGTTGGTCTAATATATCAATGGCTTCAATATAATTACCACGCAAGAGATGATGTGCAGCGCTCTCATAGTCGTTCTCATCTTCTTCCATAGGACTGTGTTCATTGATCCAGTCGTTCAAACTCGTAGCTAAATCGACTTCTGAAAAGTATAATAAATTCGACATATCCCATACAGGTACAAATTCGGTGGTTTCCGCATATTCATGAACTAGGTCAACATATTCTGTCACAATATTCGAAATTTCGGCTTTCCTAATGATTCATTTTAGTTTGGTTTGTTATCAAATAGTAATGCTGTTTGAATAATTACTTGGAGTCCTTAATAGCTGCGGAATCATTGCCCTTGACACAATGGTTTAGTTTCGAGAATATTTGAAAGGATTGTTGATAGAACTAAATGGTTGGTTAATAGTTGTTTTTTTATAAAATAAAATAAGAAAGTAGTAACTTTACTTCTTCTGTTGTCTGCGGTGCGTTGTTTTTGATGGAATCAAAGCGTTTTTTCAATAGATCTGTTGGTGGAAGCTATTATTAATTCGTGAGTTAGTCTCCATTGGTTCTGAAGAGTGATATATTTACTTGTTCTTGACTGGCTATATTAACATCCTACAAATGAAACACGTCAATAAAACCCACACACACACACACACAACATTATAGCACTCGCATTACATTATTTACAAGTTCTTGGGCTTTCATTTCTGACATTATTATAAAACTGAATAAAACAGGTCCTCTTTTTTTTTTTCGCGATTCTTTAATTTATTTAAAAGAGAGCTTTTTATCAAAAAAAGTCACGTACCATCTAAACATCAATTTCGAAGTTGGTGATTTGAGGTAAATAAGCACACGCACTTAACTCCAGCATATATACATCCTCAAACACATTTCGACCGTCGTACCCACCTAATATATAAAGCCTAGAATCGTGCAATACAGAGGTATGGTAGCCTCTTGCGCTTGGTGCACCACCATATATCTTTCTTGCTTCCCAGCTCATAGTTACTATAACAAACTAAATTAAATAACCTATCCTGTATCTTCCACTTATATATACACCATCCTACCTAAATTCAAGAGCAATACTTCGTTGGAGTATTTTGTTCCGTCGTGACCACCGATGATAAACACATATGATCCTACTTGTGTTGCTGAGTGTGCTAATCTCGGTACGGCACGATCCAAATCCATTTGATTCCAACTATTTGAGACTGAAAAAGAAAGGGAAATGAATTAAATGTGCAAACAAAAGAAAGATCTTCTTACCGAGATCGAGTATATGTACGTCACTAAAGCACTCGTGTCCATCACTACCTCCGTACACAATCAGCTTATCCTTGATCAAGTTACTAGTATGATATCCTCGAGCGATGGGAGGGTTTCCCTGTGGTTTAAGCAACGCCCACTTTAAAGAGTGAGGGTCTGACACGTCTAGAGTATGCACATCCGCCAGCGCACGTGCACCATCACCACCACCTACGATAATAATTTTCTGGCTCCAGATACAAGTGGTATGAGCACGTCTCGGGGATGGAGGCTCACCCTCTGTCTTGGGTTTTGTCCAGATAAGGGTATCAATGTTCAATACATACAAATCATTAAAATAATTCGGCCCATCTCCTCCGCCAAATACATACAGATAATACGATTTTTTACCTCCAACTTCTCGTTCCACAGTCGTACACGAATGGGCTCGACACGGTGGTGGTGCTTGGCCTGAGGTGCGTGGTTTAGACCACGTCAATGTATCTATTTATACATCAGTCACTCTATTTTTATCCCCAATCATGCAATGCTTACCCATATCAAGTACGTAGAGCGTATTGAAACACACCTTGATGTCACATCCTCCAAATACATAGAGATACTCGCCAATCAAGTTAGCTGAATGTGCTCGTAATGGTCTAGACGGTCCTCTCCCGTACGTGATGGCACGTGACCAGTACATACCAGCAGCGGGTGCTGGTGTTACGTTTGGACTGACACTTAATTCAATAGCAGCTGCCATATGATCTGACATATGAGTAGGTCTTTTGGGCTTACGATTCATATTGACAGATTTATTGCGATATTTACTGACTTTCAAAGGTGCGGGTGGTAGCGGTGGGTCCTGGTTAATCTTATCCATTGTCTGTGGAAGATAATGGCCTAGGATATCTTTAAATAACTTTTTTTCTCTCCTTTTTATACATGTTTTCCTTTTTTTTTCATTTTTACCTGTAGGAGGTGGTGGCGGAGGCATAGACGTATCGATATAGTTGTACCGAGTTGGCGAAGTAGGTAAAGGTGGTGAGATGGGCTTGTTGTTGGAGCTAGGATCTTGCTCGGGTGGTAATGTGGGTGATTCAGGACGTTCGAAGCTGAATTATAATTTAACAAAACATAAATTGGGGGCTCTCTCATTCATTACCTTTCTGTAGAATCGTTTTCAAACACAGGTTGTGGACGAGCTGGTTTCGGCTCGGGTGTGGGAGTAGTTTCATACGCTTGACTCATCCAAGCTATGGGGGCCGTAGGATAAGAAGCTTTTCGTGACATTCAAATTTAAAAGAGATGTGTAAGATAAAGAAGAAAAAAAAAAAGAGAGAAATACTTCACTAGTCACATATCCTAAATTTTTCATTGCATCTCATTGGGTCTTTGTCTAGATTGCATGGTAAAAATCAATTGTTGTTTTGATTGGCTTAATTCTGTTAGTAGTTTGTTCTTGGGGGAAAAAAGACGTGTAACGTTGCTTTGTTTCCTGGTGTTATGTTCCTGTCATTTTTTTGTCTTTCTAGAAGTAATTATTTTGAAAGTCAAGCGTGTCACAAGGCGCACAGTTAACTTTCTTTGGTATAAAACAAAAGATTAATCTAACCGATGAGCTGGTCGCTTTACTAGGACTTCTAAATGCACTTGCGTCAACCATACATCCCCTAATAATAAATTGGTAACTTGTTTTCCAACTGAGATGGTATATTGGATATAAAAAAACGAGTTTGAAATGAATTGAGTCGGCGGGTTTGAATTAAAAACCATCTTTTATCCATTCTGATGATATTATTGTTAAAATGACTACGCTACTTGTATACTATCACAAGCTGCGGTGAATCCTATTCGATTCTTGCTGGTTTATAATCATAAACAAGTTTTCTACAGTTAGCAAGAAACTTCGTATAGACACGTTAAAATAAAAGCACAGCAAACTAATAAAATCAAGAGTCTTCTTAGGGACAGCGGGGCTAGCCGATCCATAAGTACCCTAGGTACACACCTGTGTCCCTAAGAAAAACCTATAAGAATACCATCTAATTCTGATTTTAAAATGTACAACTCTCTCATTCTAGTGTGCCTTACACCATTGCGTAAAGTCAGATTCCGATTCGAATTTGTTTGTATACGATTTTACAACTCTAAAGATATCATCTCCACAAACACATTGTTTTTCATAATCTGCGTATGTTTGTATATTAACTCCAAAAAGTATATCTCTTATAAAGATGAAGTTCAGCAAAAATTCTAAAAAGCGGAACAAGTGCTGGTTTTAAAGGACTAGTTTCATAGCAAACATCTAATTCAAAAGTTCAGCGCCAATTTCGTTGTTATATTTTTTGCAAACTTTACATTAAAAACAAGGGGCATTCTTAATACACGGTCAATTTACACGGCCAATTCTTAAAAAACCCCAAAACCATGACACAGACTGATAAAACATAAGTGCAAGACGTGGATTTATCACGTGTAAAGTCAGTAAGTAACAATCGCTCGTTATAAACCAAGTTTAACATACCTTTTCTGGCGTAATTTTGAAGATGAGAAAGAAGATCAATATCCAATTTTTACTTTTTTAAGATGAAACCTGTTTATGATCAAATGATTGTAAAAAGCTTGTTTATGCCTTGTTTGTACTGCCTATTTTATCAGCCTACGTCATGCTTTTTGGAGTAGGTCGTGTAAATTGACCGTGTATCAAGATTTCCCCAAAAGTAAACAGTGTCGCGCTTCTAAAAAAAGAGAGTCATATGTTTTTAGAAAAGAGTCCTACGTAGTCTTTTACGTGGTCTTCTACGTGTCAGACGTTTAATTTTCTTTCAAGACATAATTCTATAACTTTATTTTATACCAACCTCTCTATCATGAAATCTATCCTAGTACGTTTCAGCGTGTCTAATCCATCCCTTACAGTCTTCTATAGTAACTATACTAATGGCCTCTAAGATACGTGGAGTAATAGTATCTGCTTGACCAAGAGGATTTCTTCGTATATGTTTCTTAATTTTTGACCAACACTCTTCGATGGGATCCTACAATGCTTATAAGTAAACTAGTATAAGCCTGAAGAAAAACGGGGTAAGCTTGTGTAAGCCTAAAGAAAAACGGGGTCAACTTGTGTAAGCCTAAAGAAAAAACGCGGTCCACTTGTGTGAGTATGAAGAAAAACACGGTCCACTTGTAAGCCTAAAGAAAAACGCGGTCCACTTGTGTGAGCCTGAAGAAAAAACGAATTGTTCTCGCGATTACGTATTATTTGTTTTATTTGGTTTGGAATTTACACCCAACAATGTCATAGAAGCAAAGAACTAATTAGAAAGCTATGGTGACCTGGAAGTCTGTTATGATTCATCAGAAACACATTCCACATTAGTTTCAAAGAAAAGAATCAACTATGATCCCTTCACCTACAAAAAATATCCTTCATCAGCTCCTACAAAAACCAATGAACTGAGAACAATATTTTATTAGGGAAATAAATCAAAGAATAGATTGTATATACCACCACTAAAAATACCATATATAGTAATTTTCCTATATACCACCACGCCCGACAAAGGGCGTCCGGTGGTTGATAGCGGCCCGGTAGTCAGAATCTCCACCCCACCCCCCATTTTTTAAAAGCCTGAAATTTGGATCAATTAAAAGGCATGTTTTTGGCCAGAGGTGGTATATAAGGACAGGCTTTTCAAGCGTGATTTGGAGCATGTGTGGTGGATAACTTCCTTTACATCCGGTGCATAACCTTCTGGCAATTGATAGATATCTGGGAGTGGTGGTATATAAGAATAATCTGGGGTAGTATGCATTTTTTACGTCTGGTCAATAAGAAAATTACTATATATGGTATTTTTTGTGGTGGTATATACAACCTCTCTTTTATTTTCTATTGTAGAGACAATAGCGAAAAATATTATATCTAGACTTGCCAACTATCAACAGCACTTGCAAAATTTGTAAAAAAATTTCCTTTTGATTGGATATGTTCGCAAGTCTGTTGGACACGCAAGGTGATCCGCAGTTATAACACTACAGTGGTGCAAAGTACAGAGATAAAAAATATTCAAAAGATGGTGGATAATCTATACAATAGATGTAAAGTGTATAAATGTTATGCATCGTATTCATCTGAAGCAAGTATTGATATCGACTCAAGAGATGTTAAAGACAATGTTAAAACATTAGCTAAACTGGAAAACGCTCATGGTAACACCCAAGGTATTATATGAGTAAATCTCCATGTGAAGTTAAAAGTATTGATTTTATTATTTTTTTATAGATATGATCAATGTTATATCCTCTTCTAGTCAAAGATATGTTCAGTTGTTATAGATTATAGCGGTTTATGCACAAATCATGCCAATATATTCTAATTTGTCAGGTGAGTAGTTTTTTTCAATAAGCGTAACTTTTGACGAGTACTGATTACGTTTGTAATGATAAAAAATCAATTGAAAAAATTATAGTGGATTGCTTCCCTTTACTTGCGACATTATTGAATATGATCGTAGACAAATTCTCAAAGATATTGACGTACTACTTCCATTTTATTGTTGACAGTCTCCACGCCAAAGATCTAAAGAGTAAAAAAAAACAATTGTTATCCCCTTACAATTACTTCATCATTCATTGATATCCATTATTTTGCTAATAAACATTATTTCAAAGTATTGAAAGTTACGTAAATGCGGCTAAATTTTTTTTTATTTTACAATATGTTTATTTGATTCATATCGCTTGTAAATATATGGTTCAGCAAAAATTCTAGAAATTGGAGCAAGAGCTGGCTTCAATGGATTAGTTTGGTAACAAATATCTAATTCGTTTTTATCGATTATTTTTAGAAGTCTGTTGGCATTTTCTTCACTATATTCTTCGCAATAAAGCATGCAAATCGCTTTCTCTCGTGTTATGTCCATGTCATCATCATTAGAATGTCACTGCAATTAATTTCAATTCATTCAGTTTAATTACTGATTAAACCGTGTACTACTCAAATACTTTACCTTAGAAGTAGACAGTGGTTTATTTTTGAACAAAAAGAAAAATGTAAAAGGCCACCAATGCTACTTTGAAGCTTGGTTGGCTTTATCACGTTTTTTCTCAGGCTCACACAGGTTGACTGCGTTTTTTCTTTAGGCTCACACAAGTGGACCGCGTTTTTTCAGGCTTATACAAATTTAATTATAAGCATTGTAGGTTGTATAGCAAGCAAAGTCAAAATACTTACGGCTAGAGCCAATTCAATTCCATCTTGGGGGCTATTTCTGCTAAAGGGTTGATTAAAATTAGGTTGAAAAAGCCCATGTCCTCTTATAAGAAAGTAAAGCTAACCTATGACAGAAAGCACCAAACAAAGGGCACGGTAACCAATCACTATGTCAATTTTGTTTAATACGTTCTTGCTGAGATGGACAAATTTCCTCTAATCATAGACAATGCGCCCATACATACAGATAAAATAATTGGCGAGATGATCAAATGCATTTCCCTACCACCTTACTCTTCAGAACTCAACCCAATAGAACAATTTTGGTCTGTTGTTAAGAGTAGTATAAAATGAAAGTTTATACTCAAAAAAGATACTATTCCTCAAATAATTGCAGACGCTAGCAACCAATTTGCTCTATCAACTTTTGAAGGGTTTGTACGCTATTCTACTAGCAAATGTCCTTAACTCTGTGCTGTCTATCAACATAGGATAGTAGTTGGTCCCGCCAAGAAAGATTTCTTTTTTTAGAAACAGTGACATAAGGGAGCAATTATGGGTCTTAAGAAAAAAAACAGCTTAGCACCAACGTACTGTAAACTTTACTACCGTCATGTGAAAGGCCGAATGGTGCCAGCTAAGAGTTCATGTTGTAATTAATTAAATTTCCTACTGTTGTCTTGGTCAGTTGTCTTACCTAGCATATATTGAATATAATGCTAGTGGCAATTATCAGATATATACATCTCTTTTTAGAATTGATATCGTGTTTTTGAGATTCTGATCTGGTAAAAGAAAATAACAACTGGGCCGGCTTCCTGCTGTCTCATAAATATCGCACATCTGTTAAACGGTGTTGGGTCTGAAGACACCTTGATGTTTATTTAATTACTGTATAGGTTTTCTTTTGTTTTACAAGTTTACGTCAATAGCTCATGGTTCCTGATATTTATTACAAAGCCCGTATCTTCTGAGAATAAAAAAAAACTTCTGCTCCTTTTGCAAAATGTTAGTTTTGTTCCATTAATTAACAGATCAAGTTCAATTGTTTAGCAAAATAAACAACGCGTCTGCCAATCTGTTTACTTAGACGAGGTGAATTGAGTATGAAGAATATCGAAGCCTGTGTTCGACATGATGCAATCTTGAATGGAGCGGACGCTAAAGGTGTTTTATATTTTGCTTTATGAATGTAAACCCATGAAAGAGTATAGTTGTATATTTAGACATGAAAATACAAAATAAGAAATATGATTCCTTTATCTTCTTTTTATTTAAAGTCAGCGAAAAAAAACTAATAAAATTTAACTAATATCATAATACATAATTGATCCTTTGAGCGAGGTCCAAAGGGTAGGGTGGGTGGGGAATCATATTTCTTATTTTGTATTTTCATGTCTAAATATACAATTCAAGTGTCGAATAAATTCTCCTAGAATTGCATGAGACACTCAAATCCAAAATAAGAAATATGATTGCTAATCCAGAGAAAAATCACGAAGTGTCCATAAAAGAATCAGTAGCATCAAAGAATATGTCTTCGTCCATTTCTGGCTCGTCATTGTCTCCAGAGTTTTTGATGAGAGTATTGGTGAAGCCAAAGGTTGAGAGATGCTCCCGACGATAATGGTGTTCGAATGTAGTTGAGGATGCCCAGTTACCCATAGTTACTACGTCGTCCTTCGGAATACCAGACTGTAAAGCCATCGAAGAAGCAATGGACCGAAGAGACACCTTTGGTTCTGAAGTAGACCTTCGTAGAAGTCGCATCATCCATGAACTGATAGTCCTGACACTTAAATGCTTGTTGCTTTGGAGTGAATGTATGAAGAGAGTTGTGGCAGTACAAGAAGCAGGTCTCTTATTCCGGCATTGGATAAATATCTTGATGGGACAGATTTGGCTATTGGCATGTGTCTTCACCGTAAAGGATTTGATGATAGCACGTTTTGACCGTCTTTCTTTAGGGCAATGCACTTCAAAGGAGAGAAGAGAATCATTTTTGGAGAGCTTCACCGAAGAAAAAGATATACGATGTAGATCCGAGGGCCTCAGAAAGCAGGTGACACCCAGTAAAAAGGCAAGCTTGCTTTGCAAATGGGATAACGAAATATCATTATTTGATAAGCTGGCTAAATAGTCAATTGTGGGCTGAATGCTAATTGTATCTCTATGTATTTGTATGGGAGGAGCTTGACGTATTAAAGCAGAAACGAAGGCATTGACTTCTGCATCTGTACGTAAAATATTAGGATCTTGATGAAGATGAGTAACTGCCGTACGGAAAAGTTGAATACTTGAAATGGCATATGAATGATATGTGTGCATATCACTGAGGAAATTGATCAAATTGACCGGTGTAAAGACAGTAGTATCGACCTGATTTTTCTTTGCCCATTGTAAGAATAATATTTGACCTTTCTTGTACGACTGATTTGTTGCAGTATCCGCCAAACGTTGACTAATCAAAATGTTTTTGGCATTATCATTTAAATCTGTTGCTGAATACCTATTGCCGATAAGCTCCACACGGCGAGTTTCCAAGAGCTGTTGGTCATAGGCCACATGGCTGTGGGTGTCGGCAGGCGAATGACTGATTGGTCTAATAGTAGTGGTGGGAAGAGGCTCAAGGACTGGACGATAGGGAACCAAAGCGCGGTTGACCACCATGGTGTTATCATTGTTGCTTGGTAGACTTGTTCTTGTATTAGTTTCTGTAGGCAGCGATTGATCAGATTCCAAGGTGGATTGAGATATGGATTTACGAACTGGTCCCATGGTATGGTAAACGCGTCGTGGGTAAGACTTCCCGGATCTGGTAGCCTTGAGACGTATTTTGTAAGCTGGTGGGTATTCCGATCTGCAAACAAATCCACGTCGTTTTTTCCCATGCTGTCTTGAAGTTGTTGAAACACTGTGCGATTGATCATCCAATTGTTTTTGAGGAATGGGCGCCGAGATTCGTAATCTGCTGTGGTATTTTTTTACTCCTGGAACATGATTCGATTGGATCGTTATTCCTCGTTTCAGACACCACTTCCATAGACTTGTTGCCAATTCCATCAATGGTAATGAACGCGTTCCCCCTTGTTTGTTCATGTACGACATCGAGGTAGTGTTGTCTGTTCTGATTAATATTCTCATGTTGTTCAAATGAGGAAAGGTTTGTAGTGCAAGAAAAGCCGCTTTCAACTCTCTCCAATTGATTGACATTGCAGCTTCCTCGTACGTCCAATGTCCATATGCTGTCTGGACTCGATTTTTTGTCATTTGAAGACTGCACCCCCATCCAGTGTTGCTGGCATCCACATAGATGATCTGTTGCGGTGTCTGAGGTAGAATACTCTTGCCGTTCCATAGATGTGGATTGTTCTTCCACCACTTCAACTCGTTCACACATTCCTTTGATAAGATTCGAGGCTTGTCCCAATCCTGTGGTGATCTTACACTCTCGTTCTTCATTTGCAAGAGATGCTGTGTATAAAGCCGGGCTGGTATCAATGCAAATGTCGCTGCTTGGATCCTCATTGTCAAACTGTGAATCGTACGCGCTGATTGTATTGGAGCCTTCAACACTTGTTGAATACTGCGACGAAGATCTCTCATTTTTTTCCCTGGTAACTGCGCTGTCATTGTTGTGGAGTCCAATAAAAAGCCGAGGTGTTCTATCGATTGTTGGGGTATCAGGCAGGATTTCTTGTGGTTGACTAGCCATCCTAAAGATTTGAGTTTCTGTACTACTAGTTGAGTGTGTTGAGTTGCTTGAGTTGACGAATTTGCTATAATAATCCAATCGTCCAGATATGCACTCAGACGTATTTGTCGTGTACGTGCCCATTCCAAAATTGGTTTGGTCAACTTCGTGAACAGCCAAGGAACAAGAGATAGTCCGAATGGGGTTGTACAAAATTGGTACGTTTCCCCATGCCAATGAAGGCGAAGGTATTGGCGTGAGTCCTGATGAACTGGAATATGTTGAAATGCATCGGATAGGTCGATGGAGGTTAGATAATCTGATTTCTTTATTAATTTGGTTACCTCCTGGAGGGTTTCCATTTTGAAATGAGGGGCATGAATGTAATTGTTTAATTGTTTCAAGTTGAAAACTGGGCGTGAGCCTCCGTTTTTCTTTGGAATCACGAACATGCTGCTGTAAAATCCTGGTGTGATTGGTTGAGGAACTAATTCGATCGCACCTTTCTGTAACAGTAAATCGATTTCTTGATTGAGTAATTGTTTTTGTTGTTGGCTGTAAGCGACAATTGGCGTTGGTTGTTGGCGTAATGGTGGTGTTGAGATGAACGGAATTTTGAACCCGTGGCTGATCGTTTGTAATAGCCATTCGTCTATTGAAAGTGTTGTCCACTCTGAATAAAACTGACTTAGGCGACCGCCTACTTGTTGTACGATATTGCTTACTGTTGATTGTTGCGAAAGGGATTTGTGTTGCCCTTTGTTTTGTTGTTGTTGTTGTTGCTGTTGCCTGGTCTGTTGTTGTTGTTCCACGCGGTGTTGTTGTTGCTGTTGTTGTTTTTGAAGGAACCGCCCTGCTGGGAGGACGGACCTGGCCGAAAAAACTGCTGGGGCGGTGGTACTGTAACAGAGTGTTGTTGTTGATTGTTGCTGTTACCATAATTGCTTTGTAATGGGCGCCGTTTGGTGCGAAGGTTATTGGCCAATTTAATTGCTTGAGAACTGGCTGTTTGTTGCGTTATGGCAGCTTGGAAGTCCATAGGAGGCATAGTATAGTTTGAGTTATTTGAGTTATTTGATGTGAAAGTTGGGTTTATAGCCTGAAACGCGATATTGTTACGCATATCATTTACTTGTGCTGATACATTTAATAATAAGGAACGACAATCCCTAAGCATGTGTAAGTATCGTTAGGCATGTTGATTTTGAGTATCTAAGCTAATCTCGAGACCTAGAACATCTAATGGACGGAAAACACCCGAAAGTAAATATTGTAGACGTTTTAAGGACATATCTTGCTTGGCCTGATACTTGTTCATCTTCCGAGAAGCAATTGGGATGCTGTCAGGTGGTTGATACTGTATAGTGTCAATGCTAGGATACTTGTCAATTAATTTGCGTCTTGCATCATCAAGCATAACTGTGCTAGGAAATAAAGAGGAGTCTAGTGATAAAATTTCAGTGAGAAAAGACGAAGGATACCAGGAATAGGTGGGTCTAGTTTCTAGAGAGTGCAGGTTCAATTGTTGCTCATCCATATCTTCAGCCATGTCCTGGGGTGATGTAATAGGCTGAGGCTCTGCTGTAGGTTGAGCCTGTTGTTGTGCTTGCGTTACATATTGTTCTAAAAACATTACTCTTTGCTGCATAGCATTAAACTGTTCTTCGGAACTCATATTTGCGGTGCTGACAGAGCGAAAAAGAAGATCAATTATGTATTATGATATTAGTTAAATTTTATTAGTTTTTTTTCGCTGACTTTAAATAAAAAGAAGATAAAGCAATCATATTTCTTATTTTGGATTTGAGTGTCTCATGCAATTCTAGGAGAATTTCCTTTTCTTTCAATCAATGTGACTTTTTTTTAATAAATTTTTATAAATTTATATATGAAACGATAAAGAGGGCCACATCATGTCTGTTCAAGTCACGCCCAAGTCACGGCCAAAAAAAAGGTATAAAAAGGTGCTCTTTTTCCTTGTTTTGAGGTTTTTTTTTCTTTTTTCTTCTTTATCCAAAAGCTCGACGGCTCATTGAGTTGTTAGCTTCCAACCCCAGTTTCTTTTATATTCAACATTACTTCAGCACGCGACGATTAGGACAGGTGAAGACACGACAATTAGGACAGGTGAAGACACGAGGATTAGGGTAGATCAGCACAGGTTAGGACACGAGGATTAGGGTAGATCAGCACATCACGATTAGCATAGATCAGGTCAGCACTGAGATTGGGGTTGGGGTTGGGATCTTTTTGAGCTGAACGGCCAATAGGGTCCAAGGTTTCCCACGGGTACCTTTGGGGGTCTCAGGACTGTCTCATTATTATCAATGAAAATGAAAAATTATTATTATCAATGAAAAATTACTATTTTCATGAACACCTTATTTGCATAAATTTTTTATAAATGGGGAAATTGACTTTCAATTTTTGTCACACAAAAAGTCTAATTTTATTCACTTACTGCGAAGTTAAGATTTTACTCTATATATAAAGCGACCGACGTCTTAAGTTTGGATATGTCTGTTTCATGTAGCTATTAAGTGGTTGATGACTATGGGTCATCGATGTGTTTATTAAAGAATCCTGTACTGGGAACACTGTTCTCACTTATTTCCGTGCCGCAGTTTTAAATCGCTCGTATTGACATAGCAAAATGGCGTTTTCGAATCCTCTTCCAAGCAAAAAAAATGTTCAGAGTCATCTAAATAATAATGTAGGATCATAAAACTGCCATTTTTCGAAAGTTAAAAACAAAGGTCGAAAATCGTCAAAATGGTTAGGTATGCCCCTCGCTGTTTTTGCAAAAATTAGAAAATTCAAAAAGTCGCATAATAGAATGTCATTTTTTCCTAAAATATTTATAGACAATTTTTATACAGAATCGAATGCCTCATCAAATGATGTAAGTTTTGTAGATGGTTGATTATAAAAATGCATGACATCTGGTGTAAAAACTAAAAATCAGTCACTCTGATGGCAAGTATATTTTTTCCTATAAAAATTGCTTCAAAATAATATCAAAAGATGCAAAATAAAATTTCACACCTTTTTAATAATTAACTATTTTAGAAGAATGTTAATATTGAACGACTTTACCTTGCTGTGAAAAAGGAAAACGTCGATTTTCGATGTCCTGATCCGATTTGAGAAAAAAAAAATAGCTGGGCCAAAATATAAATAGCTGGCTATTTTTTGTTTTGTTTTCTTTAATCCAACAGCATGCGATTAAATTGAACACACATTTAAACAAAGGTCATCACAGCATTGCGATCTACTTGACTTGCTTTTTGGTAGCACGGTCTAATGTTGTTAAAACATTTGACTCTGTACCAGGAATGAGTCTTAAACCGTTACAATTTATCTATGGTTTTTCTTTAGCTTCACTCACCTTACCCAATGAAGCATTTGGATTTAAAGTTTTAAAGCGCTTAACCCATGAAGTGTCTATTCTTTATAAGGCTTAAAGATCAAAACTCGCTAAAATATAGAGAAACTCGGTTGAAAGCTTTTGACTAATTTAAGCAAATCCCAGTATATACTGAGCTCGCCTTCGTTCAGGTCGGCTCGAGCAGCTTCTAGTATAAGATCTATCATCATATCATTATCTGGGATGAATTTTCTAGGCATGAAAACTATTTGACATTGATTGTACCACCAGTTATACGCATTTAAAACCCTCTAGACGTTTGATGACTGCCTTGAAGGCCGCCCTATTTAATAAACAATTATATATACAGTACGACATCTTTTTTTTTAAAAAGCACGACACTCTTTTTTTGAATTGTGCGACACTATTTTTTAAAAAAGGATGATCTCCAAATCCGGGACTTGTAGACATTGTCCGGTCCGGAGATTGAGCTAGGTATATCAGGCACCATCCAGCATGCAAAAGATGTTCATCCTTCATCTGCCAAGGTAAAAAAAAAAAATAGTGATATGAGACATCCATCCATATTTGATACTAATAGACAAAACGATCCAGTTTCTTTAAACAGTTTCCTCGAACAGTATAATAATCAACATGTCGAAGAGAGAAAACAAGGTCAACTACTTCAAGAAATTGAACAACTACTTGGATACCTACAAGTCCATCTTCATTGTCAATGTTGACAATGTCAGTTCCAACCAAATGCATCAAATCCGTTTCAACCTCCGTGGTGAAGCTGTTGTTCTTATGGGTAAGAACACCATGGTCCGTTGTGTCCTCAAGTCTTTGATTGCTGAGCGTCCCGAACTCGAGAAGCTCCTCAACCATGTCCGTGGTAACATTGGTTTCGTTTTCACCAACTCTGACCTCAAGGAAGTCCGTGAGAAGATTGTCTCCAACCGTGTCGCTGCTCCTGCTCGTGCTGGTGCCGTTGCTCCTTGTGATGTTATCGTTCCCGGTGGTAACACTGGTATGGAACCCGGAAAGACCTCTTTCTTCCAAGCTCTTGGTATCCCAACCAAGATTGCTCGTGGTACCATTGAAATTGTCTCTGATGTCAACCTTGTCCAAACTGGTACCAAGGTCGGTACTTCCGAAGCTGTCCTCTTGAACATGTTGGGTATCTCTCCCTTCACCTACGGTATGGCCGTTGTCCAAGTTTACGATGCTGGATCCGTCTTCACTGCTGATGTTCTTGATGTTGAGGAGTCTCAATTGATTGCTAACCTCTTGGCTGCTATCCGTGATGTTGCCTCCGTCTCTCTTGCCGTTGGTTACCCTACCGTCGCTTCCGTTCCTCACTCCGTCATCAACGGTTACAAGAACTTGTTGGCTGTCTCTGTTGCTTCCGATTATACCTTCCCTGGTTCTGAACAAATCAAGGAGTTCATCGCTAACCCTGACGCTTTCGCTGTTGCCGCTCCCGTTGCTGCTGAGTCCACTGATTCTGCTCCTGCTGCTGCCGCCGCTGCTGAAGACTCTGAGTCTGAGGATGATGATATGGGTTTCGGTCTCTTCGATTAAATTCCTTAATCTTATGCAGATGAATTCATAAAAAAAAAATTTAGATAATAAACTCTTCTTTTTTTGTACCCAAAATATAATCGTTTTTGTTTTGTTTTGTTTTTTGTAAATGCAGGAGTCAACAGCTACAATGGAATGATGTGGAATAGCTTGTAATTGTTCCAAGAATAAGGAGATTTAATTACTGTCGAAACTGTCAGATGCATAATATAAGAAAAAGGTTTGACTAGGAACACTACTCTCCTTTTATATATGGAGATTGTAAATTGATCTCCCTTTTACTCCTTATATGCCCCTTGAAAATAACAGAGGGAAAAAAATGTGAGGAGAACAAGACACACAGAGAGTGCTAGTATATATAAAAAGGGGGAAGTCTATTTTGTTTTCCTTTTTTCCTTTTGTTTTTTGTTTTTCTCTTTCCCATGAACGCGTCAATAAGTCGACACCACTATGAAGAAGACAGTGACGGTAGTCAACATGGACGAAAGAATACTTTTTCTTGGTCCTCCACCAGCTCTTCCACCACTTTACAATCAACACACTCTGTCGAGGAAGAAGAAGTGTCAGTTTTGGGCGATTTTCGATTTTTAGACACACCTAAAAAGATTGAGCGTCTCACTGCGATCTTAAGTCGTGCTGCATCCCATGGCGACTTAGCGACACTACGACAGATCATCACCGATGCAAGGTTAAGCCCGTATATCAGTCTCGACGCATCGGATGATGAAGACGGCTCGACTCCATTGATTTACGCCAGCTGCTTTGGGAAGTTACAAGCAGTGCAGTTCTTGTTACAAGTGGGAGCCAAGGTGGATGTGCAAGACAAGAGTAAATGTTTTGCATTAAATAAGATGCCATAAATAAGAGAGGACTAATGTGTGATATTCTTAGTTGGCTGGACGGCACTCATGTGGGCTACAACTAATGGCCATGGTCAAATTGTGAAATTATTGTTAGAGCATAGTGCATCATCCGATACGAAATCGGCCAGCGGACGTACGATATACGACTTAGTGGACGTCGAAAATCAGAACATGGTGTCCATCTTGACCAAGCCTACGAATCGAAAAAGAACAAATGTGATTATGGAGGAAGAGGAGAAGGATTTACAGATCCAGTTAGAATCGTGCGAGGCTAGTTTTAGATCTGTCCATAAATTCATTTGGGATCAATGTTTGCCGGATCAAATGTTTGTTTTCGCTGAAGATGAAATCGATCATATTCTTAATGTATCCATATCTCAGCTAAAACTACCCATGAAGTCTCGCTCTGAAATTTACGTGCCTGCAAATATCATCTTCTTGTGTGCACGCTTTGCTCATTATTATACTTGTCGCGAACTCGTACATCAGTTAATATCAAAGGCCGTGCTGAAAATTGATGCCGTTGTCAAGACAAACTCGCAGGATATTCATATCATGGCCTTCTGGATAGCAAACCTATCTCAACTGCTCTATTACCTAAAGAAAGATGTAGGTCTTGTAGCGTCTACAGCAGAATATCAGCTAGAGATTTCAGAATTAATATCAGAGACCTATACTCTACTAGTGACAGATTCGGAAAAGAGGATGGATAGGATTTTGGAACCTGCCATGATCGAATATGAGCAACTCGGTGGACTTGAAGTGGTAGAATTTGCTGATGATTGGCATCGATTTTTCAGACGTACACGGTTCTCATCATCAAATCGACGCTCACTGGGAAACAGTATACCCGCACAAGTCGAGCTCCCACTACAACCCTCCAGATCTTCATTAACACCGCAATCTGTAACATCACTATTAACCTCTATTCTATACGTGCTTCAATCGTACGACGTACATCCTGTCATTGTGATCCAAGCTATGGCGCAACTATTTCATTTCTTGTCGTGTGAGGTTTTCAACCGTATCCTGTACAACAAGAAATATCTTTGTAGAAGTAAAGCGTTACAGATTCGAATGAACTTGACCGTCATTGAAGAATGGGTGAGAGAGAACAATCTACCCAGCACGTTAGGAGGCTATTTCAATCCTGTCGTCCAGCTCGTTCAGTTATTGCAATGCGTATCACAGTTACAAGATTTGATGGATTTTATAAGCACCACGAAATCATTTGATTTACTGAACCCGATGCAGGTCAAACGACTTGTTTTAAATTATCGATATGAAGTGTCGGAGACTAGGCTCAAGGAAGAGGTGGAAAAGTACACGATGCAGATAGCAGAGGATACGATGAAGAGCATGCAAAGTGAACAAGTGGAAAGAAGGTCATCGATTGATAGTCGACCGAATAGTATAAGTAGTCTTGGCAGCTTACTACAAAGCATGTCTCAGCAGAAGAACAACCGGAAATCCAGGCTGTCAGTAGCTTCGTCGGATACAGACAGTGTGTACAACGACAGTGAGAATGACGATAGTTGTGTTTCAGAAAAGAAGGATTCGAAATACATGTTACCTTTTTCATTACCAACCACGACGAATATGGTTCATTCAGGCTGGACCAAACACAAACAAGATGATGAATTAGATTATAACAGTATGAGTTTATCTGATACCATCTATTTTGAATTAAAGACTAAATTATCGGCTGAAAGAGAGAAAAATGCCAGAGAATCAAGTGTCATTCCTTCAATACCAGAAGAATGGCTTGAACGATTAGACCATCATTCTGGACAATATTAAACTCCCTTTACCCCTCCCCCTTATAATTAATGTTTTGTCACGATAACTTCATGTGTAACAAGGTTGCAATTTTTTGGTTTCTTTTGCATTCACTTTCTATGATGCTAACTAATAAATAATAAACAAGACTATAATGTTGTCGGTTTGGATAGAGACAGAAGATAACCGGCCTTGATACCGATCATACTAAGAAAAGAAAGCCAAAAAAAAAAAAAAAAAAAAAAGAGGCCCAAGGGGGGGTTATAAGAGGAGTACGTCTCCTTTTTGTCCACACCTGCTACCCCTTTATATTTAACTCGGGAAAAAAAGGTTATTGTCACCCTGCATTGTATTATCTCTTTCTCTCTCTTTCCTTTTTTTTTCTTTTTCTTTGTCCAATTTCCAAAATTTCAACATTTCTAAATTCAATAACCAGACGACGACGACCATGACACAACAAAGTGTCATTGGTACTTCACCTTTTAACTCGCTAGCTTTTGGAAAATTGCTGGTGGATGATTTATATAGTAATATCAACCAAACGGACAACAGCACTGTATTCATTACCCCCAGATATAACACCACAGGAAAAACAGAGCTTAAAGTAACAACAATTAAAAAATAGACTCAAATAATTGCATACACTAACAACTGTTTATATACAGATTGGTGTCTTGCTCCCGTTTACTCAAAAAGACGATAATCTAACAGCTCAAATTGTTTGGGGGTAAGGGGGGAAATCATGCAAAATAATATGGGTGACTGATTTTTTCATGTTTAAATATAGCGGATCTTCGGCAATACGAATGGCCGTCAATGACATTAATAGCAGACAGGTCATACCCGGTGCTTATATCACTCTGATCGAAAAGGACTCATTTCCTGATTCGTCACTTGACCAAATGTCTGTAACAAATGCAGTGTATGCATCCGTCACTCTTTTACAACAAGGTGTCATTGGTGTCATTGGCGATATTTCCAGTTCCTGGACAAGTCTTAGTGCTCTCATGACATCCACGCTAGAAATACCACAATGCTCTTTCACTGCAAACGCAAGTAAGTGAATCTTTGCACTCGACTTACAACGGATATTAACACCATGTAAAAAAAAATAAGTTGCCTTTTCAGATAAAACACAATACAAGTACTTTTTTAGAACTATACCTACACAAGTCATTATCGCCGATGTCATGCTTTCCTTTGCATCTAAACAAGGCTGGAACAAATTAGGTGTCTTATACACCGATGATCCTCTTGGTCAGCAATGTAAATTTGCTTTTTTATTTACATGTTTTATTTATCACTAATATCCTATATACTTAGTCTATCAACGTGCCTTGATTCAGGCTGGCACTATGGACCTTCATATCCTCCAATTCCAACCCATACCCTCTACCCAAACCACAGACGATTACTTGAATGCTCTTAAAAACATCACGAACGGTGGCGCACGTATTATCATGGTAGCAGCCACCTCTACACCTCAAGTTGAGATTCTGATGAAAGCTCAAGAGATGGGCTTGATCAATAAAGAATATGTCTGGCTCATGATGGGTGACACCACCGCAGATCTATCCAAGGCCATTGTTCAGCACAACGAGAATTATACTACGAACCAAATTAATTACGCGACACAATACCAAGGGCTCTTCTTTTTCGATAATTGGCTGTCTTTAAATGGATACCCTCCATTTGAAACTTTTCTGGATCAATGGGCTTCACTCAATCCAGAAGCGTAAATATTTTTAAAGGCTGCATTAAAAAAAATAGACGATTTAAATATCCTATTTATAGATATCCTTATGCCGGTTATAGAAACATATCTTCTTATGAAGGGTAACTAAACTTACACAACAATATGTCATTTATACTAACTAATTTAAAAATAGCTTGGCTTATTCATGCATGATGTTAATGGCCGAAGGATTTGGAAAACTTGTACATAATAGTAAGAATAAAACTGACGAGTTAACCAAATTAGCCACCGGTCAGTTGGGTGAGGACATGCTTCCGTCTGCTTTTAATATCGGGTACGTAGGTCCTGAAGGCCCAATGAACTACGATTCCAATGGCGATTTAACATCCGGGTAAAGTGGTCCTTTGTATATAACAATTACTTGTAATTAACCACACATCTTAGAAACTATCAAGTGTATAATTTACGACACGGTATTCGAACTATTGTTGGTAAAAGCACAGGTGGTGTTCTTAATATCACAGAAACCCCCATGTTTTTTGACGGCTCTAGTCAGGTATAGTATATATGAAAACATTGGATTATTCCCCTCGTTTTAAATTAAAATCTCCTTTTATAACAGCCCCCTTTGGATTCACCTCCAAGTGTACCTTTAAACCCAGATATGAGCTCTCCTATTTCTCATGCAATATTGGCCTTGTCATCTGCTGGTATACTCTTTTCGTTATTTTGTTTCTTTATTGTATTATTCAATCGCAAACACGAAGTCTTCAAGGCGTCTAGGTAAATAAGATGTACAATAGGTTATACAGAACCCTCTCCTCTTATTATCTAACACCCTTTGTCTTGCTGTAGCCCGCTGTTTTGCTGCCTTGAACTCGTTGGGTTTATTTTGACATATATCTCGGTCGTCATGATGATCGGCATCCCAACCCAAGCATCTTGTATTGTTACACCAGTTACTTTCAGTCTAGGTTTCCTGCTTGTTTTAGGGTAAATTACACATACTTTTAAAAAACTCGTATGATTTATTAATTCTCCTTAAAATTTCAGAAACATGATTGCCAAAAATTACAGAATATATAGAATCTTTAATAATATCTTCATTACCAGAAATGTCATCACCGACAATCACTTGTTAAAAACTGTTGCTGGTCTCATAGGCATTGAAATGGTACATTTGTGTATATAGTATTATAGATAACGTAATAGGTATTAACTCTCTCTCCTTAGGTTATTCTCGTGGTAGGTTTGTTGGTGGCAAAACCTATACCTACAAAATTCGATGTTTCGTTTTCTACACATTATTGGTCGTGTGAAGCACAGGGAAGTAACAAGGTGGTGTTCTTGGTTCTCTCTGCTATTTATGCAGCCTTTTTGCTTTTATTTGCTACTTTCCTTGCTTACAAGACTCGGTTTGCAGGCAGGCAGTATAGCCGCTACAGTGAATGTAAGCAAATGGGCTTGTCAGTGTAGTAAGTAATAAGCTGAAAACTATATATATCCTATCTCATAATGTACTAAATCCCCCCCCCCTCCCTCCTCTTTTATAGTAACATTTTATTCTCTGCACTGGTGGGCTTTGCCGTGGTTGTTAACCCACTTGCTGACTTTTATACCAAATACTATATTGACGCTATCTCCATCTTATGGGCTGCAACATTTTCACTGCTAATTTTATTTCTGCCCAAACTTCAAGCCTTCTATCGTTTCAAGATGAAGGAGCAACGCGAAGAGCAACAACAAGAGAAATCCTCCAACACGCGTAAATCCGTGTTTTCGTTCCTAAAATCCGTGCCCAATAACCAAAGTTTTTTTGATTACAATAGTAATGGCAACATAAACACGCCTGGTATCAGTGAACTCATGAGCTTGGAACAAATTCTGGCTTCGGATGATCCTGTATTAGATGATGATGACAATAGTTTGAGACGAAGAAAGCCCAGTGCGATTAGTACAACTACCACAGCAGATAACGGAGGCAGTAGTAATTTTATTGAGGTGCATGAAGGAGAAATGCCTATCCGAAAGGTGTTTCGGTATTTTCCTTTCTTGTCGCAGTGGGAGATGCATCATATCATGGTATTTCCGTGGCTTGGCTACTTTTCTCACTTCTCGGTATGGATTTTCTTTGATACATGTATAGACTTTGGATTAACTCTCTTTAATAGAAATTTGCTAAAAAAGGTACCGTCATGTCTTACCACCACGCCTCTGTCTACTCTGCCAAGCTAGAAGATTACGTGCTCAAAGTCCATGGTCAAGGCTGGTGCGACATGTACATCCAACTTCCTAACCTGGCCGCCATGAACACTTGGGAGCAATGCTTCAACCAAAAGAAACCTGACTATCTCGACTTTCGACGCAAGCCTACCGACCATGGTGCGCAAGAAGTATTACAGACTATTGATGCACATCATCCACATGATATTAATACCACCATCATGTTGGAATCCGGTATGTCTGAAGACCATTTGTTAAGGAGGATGAGTGATAGATCGGATGAAGATGCTTCTACGGTCAAGCCAGCTTCTTAACATCTTTACTTGTTCTATCTGTACACTATATAAAATATCCCCTCCCCCCCCCCCCTTGTAATTGATATAATATAAAATAAAACCGCCCCAGCCAAAAGACCCCAGCGGGTTAATTATTTATTCTTAAAAATAGATTCCATTGTCTGCATGTTATCTTAAATCAATAGATCTGATTATCTTTTGTGTCTCCAGTCGGATCATTTGTCTAGACTGTGTGCATTTATAGTAACGGCATTAGTGCTTTTAGTTCAAGAAAGCATGACTCCAAGTATGAGTCAACTACACTTTATGACGTCCTATATATTTAGTATAAGTGACAGGTGACAATATTATCCTTTGACAAACTTTGCTGCAATGTCAAGATGAAACTATTACAAGACAAATCTTGTGATACTACTTTGCATTCTTTAAAATTAAAAAAAAATGTGGTTTCACCACCTAGTGATTTAAAGCCAATTAGCCGGCTGCAGCTCATCAAACGGGGGGTTTGCCCCCCACATACATTGAGTCATAATTATTTTCCCGCCCTCCGTGAGAGAAATCAGGTTTGAAAGTCAGGATCAAGAAAGATCAGATAAAAAAATTAATTTTTTCACGCATCCGTAGCCAATCACATTGCGTTATCTTTGATTAAAATTTCAATCTGATAAGACAAGGGTTGTGTATATGAGAAGAGAGCAAGAAAAAAAAAATTTATTATTAAAAAGTATTGTACAGAGAAAAATAAAAGAAAAAGGAGGATGATAATTTAGAAGAAAGGCAATGCAATGTTATGTAAGAGAAAAAAAAGAAAGTAGATAAAATGGGTTATTTTTTTAGAAAGGGTATATTTAAGTTGTATATGATGAATTTAGAGAATGGTCTTGGACCAGGAGGATAACATGATGGGTGAAGGAGTAGTAATACTCATCGGTTTTTTCTTTTGCTGATAGAAATGCTGATACAGATCATCCTGAGGTGTGTTTAGTTGAAATGCAGGCACTTCTTTAAATGATGCAATAGGAGATAAACATGGTGATAGAGATGCAGTCGATGATGATGAGGCGGTTAAGGTAGGTGATGGTGAAGAACGAGGGAAGTCCTTGAGCTCGGCATAATCATAACCCAATAGAGGATGGTGGTTTAACGCATCGGATCTCAAGCAGTCTTCAGAGCAGTATAAGGAGTTCTGTGCAGTGTTAATAACTGTGGTTGTATACAAGCATATTATTTAAATAAACTTACGGAAAATGGGCTAATAGCATTGTCGCAGTAAGTACACCAGTTAAGATCACTCATAGTTAATAGTTTGTGTAATATGTAAAGAGGAAAGTAAAAAGAAAAAAAAAACGAAAAAAAGAAAAAAAGATCCCCTCCAATTTATAATGAAAACTTCTTGGCTCGGGACCTATTTTTGTCTGTGCCCCCTCCAGTGTATTATAAACGTTGACATACGATTGGCTGGCGATGACGGAACAGGGGAAAAAAAAGGGGCGATAGGAAATATAAAACCCACACGCTTTTTTTTTTTTTCACAGTATCCACGTGCATGTACTTATTGCACTTGAACCCATTTTTGTTTATTTATTCTAATTGAGACGAAGCGACTTCTAAAAAGTCTGTGTTTGCATAAATGTTTCTTGACTAGTGAAAGAGTGTTTGTTTAATAAAAAGAGTCATTTTTATCGTTATTCATATTACCATCTGCCACACTTGCACAACATTGTCTTCTGCTGCACTGGCTAAAACCCATCTATCGTGAGGGTTCCAGCTAAAGTCTGAAATTCTACTTGTATGACCACTATGGACAAACTGTGATAAAGTTAACAGATTTTCCTTTACACTGCATCTATGTTTACCATGATTTCTGGAGGCCCGTCTTCGGCATCTTCTGGGGTTTGCTCTTCGCCGATATGTCTCAAATCCCAAATAACGATCCTACGATCTGTACCTGCTGATGCTAAGATGGGTTCGTCATGGGGGCTCCAGGATACTTGCGTGACCTCTCCTTCATGTAGTTCCATCGAGTGTAATTTGTTATCAATTTTACGAATATCAAACAGTCCAACCGTCTACGGTAAAAATAAGTACAATATTCGCAATAAATCACATCATTTTGCCTTTTACCTTGTCAGAACTGCCCGTGGCTAGCATCCAATCTTTGTTAGGGTGGAAAGCCACCGTGTTAATCTCCCCTTCATGAGCCTGCACACTTTGCACCGCTTTGACAGGGTCACGACTATCCCAGCTAGTATACACCCTTTTGTTAGTGTTTCGTTACTTTAAATGCTTGTATGACCTACATTTTTAATTTCATATCATCAGCTACTGATGCAAAGATAGAATCATTGGCGGAATTCCAACTCACATCCTATTATAAACCAATCAGCGCCGTCCCTCTTTTTTTTATATGTTCATGTACCTCTACGCAGCCCGTATGACCTTCATATCTTTGATAAGGCTGTAATTCTCTATCGCTACTTGGAGCTAATCCAATATCCCTAATCATCCAAATTTGCAATTTAAATAAAGCTAATCTTTTTACAATACATATAATTTAGCCGCTTATTACCAGTGACACACCGTGTTATCAAACCCTGCACTTAATAAATGGTTCTTTTTTGCCTGATGAGGGTTCCAAGCTAAACCGTAGCCTTCCATCGTATGACCTTTTAGTCTCAGAACAGGCTCTGTTGCTTGAGCACGGTCAAACACGAGAACATCTCCATCCCGTGTCTTTGTTGCGAAAATATTTGGTTGGTGGGGCTGATAACGTGCCTTATTCACTTCGCCTTCATGACATATCTTTTGTGTAATGTGCATTTTCGTCTTTTCCTGCCCTGTCTCGGGGATATCAATATCCAAAATTTGCGCATAATTGCTTTCCTCGTCGTTCGTGTGCGTGCCAATCAATAGCTCTTGTTTGATAATACCTCCGCTGCTTTCTTTCGTGGGGAGCCATTGACAAGTCAACGTAGGCCACGTTAGGTTGTGTGTGATCACCATGTCGTATAACATGGGTGCCGTCTTCTTCCATTGGGAATAATCTTCCTGGATTCGCTTCTTTTCATCCAATTCCTTCTTGGCTTTTTTTTTTTTTTTTCGTTATTTGAACCACAACCTTAATGCTTGTCTACGTGTTGCTTACCTTCTGCCATTATTGAGCAAAAAAAAAAAAAGTGTGTAGAATGATAATTTTTTTATTATTTTTCAAGCACCACGTATTTAAAAAAAAAGCGCGACTTCAGTCACAACACATAAAAAAGATTTACTTGTTCCCAATGGTAAAAGGTTTAAGGTTCCAAATTTTTTCAGCATATTCACGAGTAGCACGGTCCGCAGAAAAGAAGCCCATACCAGCAGTACACAAGATTGACTTTTTAGCCCAAGTAGTCTTATCCTTGAAAAGAGCATCCACTCTATCATGAGCATCCAGATACTGTTCAAAATCAGCAGAGATCAAGTAATAATCACCACCATACGTCAACGTATTGATTAAAGGTCCAAACACAGAAGCTGTTTCAAATCCACCAAATTCGCCAGCTTGGATAGCATGAAGAACCACTTGAAGGTTAGGATCAATAGGAACACCATGATACTTTTGATGATGACGGATATCGGCTACATCGTTAGACAAAGTACCAAACATAAAGATATTGTCTTCTCCAATCTCATCACGGATCTCAATATTAGCACCGTCCACAGTACCCAGGATCAATCCACCGTTCAAGACAAACTTCATGTTGGAGGTACCAGATGCCTCGGTACCAGCAGTAGAGATGTGTTGAGAGATATCAGAAGCAGGCACAATGATTTCAGCAAGTGAGACGTTATAATCAGGAATATACACCACCTTCAAGAGATTATCAATTGAATCATCGTTATTTACAACTTGGGCAACTGTCGTAATTAACTTGATCACCATCTTTGCAATATAGTAACCAGGGGCTGATTTACCACCAAAGATCACGACACGAGGGGTCAATTCAGAACGTTCTTCAGCGCTTAATAATTGAATGTTCTTGTATCGGTAAATCACACTCAAGATGTTCATGAATTGTCGCTTGTATTCATGAATACGCTTGACTTGAATATCAAAGAGAGCATGAGGATCAACGGTAATGTCCAAATTGGTCTTGATCCAGTCAGCTAAACGTGCCTTGTTTTGTAACTTGACTTGGATCCATTTCTTTTGGAAGGTCTTGTCTTCTGAATACTTGGTAAGAGTCTTCAATTCATCCAAATGAGTCACCCATTTTTTGGACCCCAAGGTTTCTGTAATCAAGTCACGAAGTGCAGGGTTTGCTTGATAAAGCCAACGACGAGGAGTGATACCATTGGTAATGTTGATAAACTTGTCAGGTCCATAGTACTTGATAAACTCGCTAAACAACTCGGTCTTGATCAATTCAGAATGAAGGGCTGCAACACCGTTGACAGTATGAGATCCTACCACAGCAAGATACGCCATACGCACCTGTTGAGGATTGCTTTCTTCAATAATCGAGACACGGTTTAAAAGCCCACGATCATTCTGGAACACCTTCTCAAACTTTTGCAAAAAGAAGAGATTAATGTCGTACACAATTTGCATGTGACGAGGCAAGATCTTTTCCATCATAGGCACGGACCAACATTCAAGCGCCTCGGGTAAAACGGTATGGTTTGTGAACGCAAATACACGCGTAACAATCCCCCAAGCATCGTCCCATTCAAGCCCCTCAATATCCACCAAAATACGTTGCAATTCAGGAATGGCTAACGTTGGATGGGTATCGTTCAATTGTACAGCTACCTTATCAGGGAACTCCTTCCAGGCTGCGTTGGTATGCTTGAAACGGTAAATAATGTCTTGAAGTGACGCACTGACAAAGAAATATTCTTGCTTTAAGCGGAGTTCTTTACCAACGTTATGATTATCATTAGGATATAACACCGATGTCAAGTTCTCGGCATTCTTTTGGTCGGCAACAGAGCGATCATAATCACCATCATTAAAAGAAGCAAAATCAAATGTTTTGAGAGACTTGGCAGACCAAAGACGAATATTACCACAGCCTTTAGTGTCGTAACCGGGAATAGGTACGTCATAAGCCATAGCCTGAACCTTATCGCCGCCTTCCCAGGACATACGGGATTCGCCCTTTTCATTTACCTTGGTAGCAACATATCCATAAAACTGAACTTCGTACTTGATATCACTACGAGGGAACTCCCAAGGGTTTCCATCGGCATTCAACCAATAGTCAGGCACTTCGGTTTGATACCCTTCACTATTAATGATCTGCTTAAAAATACCATATTGATAACGCAAGCCATAACCCCACGTAGGGTAATCCAGAGTAGCAGCAGCGTCCATATAACATGCAGCAAGACGACCTAGTCCACCGTTACCTAAAGCAGCGTCACGTTCTTGTTCCAACAAATCTTCCAAGCTGAAACCCAAATCTTTCACACTTTGTTTATAAGCGTCCTTGACTTCCAAACAATGAAGAGCGTTATCAAGGGCACGACCAATCAAAAATTCCATTGACAAGTAATAGCATCTCTTAGGGTTCTGGTTGTGGATGGCTTCTTGTGTCAAGTTCCAGTCTTCCAAGAGACGATCACGGACTGCATGAGCCGTGGCTTGATAAACAGCCATCTTGTCAAGGTTGTATGGGTTACGACAAAGCGTCTCTAAAGTATGCTCGACAATATCTTTCTTGATCGACTCTACATCGTTTTTCTTGGGCTCCATGTGTTGCTTCCATTCCTTGAGGGCGTCGCTTTGAAGTCGGACGTGGTAAGACTTGGTAAGTGTAGGTACACTGGTGGGTGTGACGGGATCTTTATTATCACCATCCACGTGAATGATGACATTGGTTAAACGACGCGTTAATTTGGGCATCGAAAGACGTCTTGGTCTCTCTGAAGTAGGAGCTGTACTCATTTTTTTTTTTTTTTATGCAGGAAAAAAATTAGGCTTTGGAGAGAAGGATGGATCTGGCCAAATTCCGTTCTTTATATTTCTTCTAAGCGGCACATCAATTATACGTATCAGCTGGAAAAAAAACTGTGGAATAATGGAAATAATGCATCAATGGTTCCCACGGAAAATTTGTAAACCATAAAAAAAATCTACCCAGAGAGTCGTACACTTTGTTATGGGTAAAGCAAAAAAAAAATCCTAATCTGTAATATATCTGTAATATTTCCCGTTATGATCTCATCACTCTTGTTTGTTTTTTTTTGTTCTCGTGTTGCTTTTTTTTTTTTAACATCGCCAATTTTTATGCGCTGATTTCTGGGGTTACTTGTACCCCAAGAAAAAGGTCCTTTCCTGTCCAGACCCTTCACAAAGCATTATGTAATGGTCTTTTTCCCCTTGGACGTAATCTATATATACTTGTATGCAATACCATGTGTGTGACAGACTTTCCTTGTCAGTGTCTCTTTTAAATCAACATCTGATAATGGTCTGTTCATTCAATTATCTGATTTCGATGGATAAATATTGCTCGTAATTTTACATAGAGTTATCAAAAGCAAAACAATGGCTGTTACAAAGTTGTTGTTTATACTTAAGCATTCATGTTCTGTTTCAAATGGATTGTAACATTCGACAATTTTTTTTTTGTTAAAGTTTGGCTTCTGTAAAAAAAAAACAGGCCCTCCTCCCTTAAACATTATTTTAAACAGCAAGCCCTGCTTATTTAAGCATGAGGAGCCTTCGGTGTGCTCAGCAGCAAGTCAAAGAAAGGAAATATTAATTTACAAAAGTAGAAACTTCTTCTTGTGCTTTTGAGATGCAACTACAGGATAACATTTAATACTTGCTAGCCAATGCATAATTTATTTATTTATTTTTTACAGCTCCTTTACAACTGGGTAATGCACATTTATACCATACTGATATTAAAGCAGTTCAATTTAACACAACAAATATTCATTAAGCATACATGTAAGTATGAGACATGTTATTATTTACTCTTGCTTTTGATAAATTTTAATTTGAGTGCCGAGGTAAACAAGAGAGAGCACTGATAATATTTAGCCTGCTTTATGTACTACAATAAACCTTCTAAACAAGTATACATTGCTTGCATATATGCAAAATTTTGAAAGGTAGTGTGGTTTTATCTCGGTAATAATATCCTTGTATGCTAGAAACTTAATTATTAACACTGTCGAACTCTCCCATTTTTTTTTTTTTTTTGGGTGGTATTAATGTTTAATAAATTATCAAATTTAAATAATCGATTTTTTTTTTTTCTCAACTTGTGTTAAGAGAAGGATGCCACCTCAATTTAACAAGAAGGGGGCTATTTGGTCGAAAATTGTTTCTAAAAACACTGTACATGCCATCATTTTTATAATTGCACAAAATATGTCATACTCGGCCGTGTCAGTGTAACACACTATTTTGTACTGTTATCTATCGTTCATTTTTTAATAAACTTGCTTGGTCACTATTTATATTCCTCCCCCCGGATCCCGATAAGCAATGTCTCATATATGCTTGCATCATAGTACGGGTCAATTATAAATATCTTTTTTATCAGTGGACTTAAAAGTGCCGTATATTTAGATAACCTTTTTTCCCCTATCTGAATGAATAATGCGCCATGTAAACATTCAATATAATACGTCAACAAATAAACAGCAGTCAATGTAATATTGGGCAATGATGCAGTCTTATTTATTATATTTCTATTTACATTTATACTCTTATTTTAATGATATAAAACGAACTGAGACGTGATTTCTTCCTTCGCCTGGAATTTTATAGCATCTTTATCATGGTAGGGGGGTGGTAAGTATTAAAAAATCTAAAATAAACACGCATTCTTTCGTCAGCAAATGAAAACCAAGCAAAGTGACATGTCCGTGCCCATTATTTTTCCATTTGTTTGCTGCATAAATATCGAACCATATCCGAGAACAGTTTTAGAAATTGCTCTCGTTATTCATTTTTATTTCGTGCTTGGTTTTCACAACAACAGGAAAGTTGTTTAAATTAAAACATGTTTCAAACTCCTAGCAGTCTGTGTAAATTGCTTAATTAATGTTAAGTAAATTTCTAAACATAGATGTCATAATTTGTGCTGGCTGCACCTACATATTGTCAAGCATTTTTGTTTGATAAACATGAAACCAGTTTTATTTGCCTTTCAATGCATAGCACAAAACTGTTCGTCTCCAATAAAGATCTAGATACTCCACAAGAATAAATATATAATAACATTACAAATTTAAACAAAAAAAACACTGATAGTATTACTTTAAAAGTGATCGCATTTAGAAAGCACAAAGGTTGCATTTTTACAATTATGATTACATCGTGGTTTTTAACCAATCACAATTGCGAAACGTGACATTCACGTGAAATTTGCTTATGTAATCAAAAAAATTGCATTTTCTATATAATTTACTAAATAACATCAAAAATCATCAAAAGTCGCTTTGTCCGAGTGGTTAAGGAGTATGACTAGAAATCATATACGCTCTGCGTGCGCAGGTTCAAATCCTGCAGGCGACGACATATTTTTATATCTTTTTGAAATAAGATGTGGTGCATGAAGTGTTTTTGAATCATGCATCTTTCAACATGAGGTTAGTAAAGCAACGTGAATGTATACAAAAAAAAAAAAGTAAAACAAGCCTCTGTTGGTTTGGATTTCACCTTGAAGGTGAATTTACTGACAATGACTTTGTTTCTGAGCAAATCACTTAGTTAATTTTTATTTCAATTTAATTCAATAAAGTAACATGAATGTATACAAAAAAAAAAAAAAAAAAAAAAAAAAAGACTTCTTTTAGATAACAGTGAGTACCGTTACAATGTGGAATTCAATTTATATGTGATCTAACTATCAAATTTTACTTGTCGCATTTAGTCTTAACACACAGTAATTTAGTGTCATGCAAGTTTTTGACCAACTTTACCTTGAACATTTTAGCTTATTATTTTATCAATTACCTTTATCCAAATCAAGGGTATCGTTACCGATCCCTTGCAATTAGAAAAAACTATATATATTTAAAGAAAAACACATCTTGATTAAATATTCAGACTTTACTATATAATTTACTCATTAAATTGCCTGTCAAAGCATTATATCATCTACATGTAATTGGCCAAATGCCGTAATCCATTAAACATAGGTATCATTGAAACTAGCTATATCTGTGTTGGTTTTAAGTAGTTTCACTGTCGCGTTAGTTGTGTTTTTGGACGCCACATATATAGATATGTAGTCTTATAGCACACCAACGCTTAACACACTCTTTTTTAATACAAACAGATCTATTAAGTATTTATTCATAATGATACAAAGCTCTTCTCAATCCCTTAGATAAGAGTAAAACCAAAAAAAAAAAATGCGCTATTTCTTAAGTTTGATGATGTTGATAGTTCCTATATGATATCCTTTTGCAATTTCTCTTTTTTTTGTATCATTGTACAGCCTACAAAATCCATTAACCCGTGAAACTATAAAATTCTAAGAGGCCATTACACATTTGACATTCAAATACTAGTACCACTATATGTTCAATTATAGTGGAGCGCCTTCATTATTCTATGCACGAGAGATATACCTTTCTTCTTTGATTTTAAGCTTCATGTGAACTTAAACAGTACCTTTTATTTTTGTTAAATGATGGCGGCTGTACAAGCGATGCAAGAGTTATGGCAAGAAAAAAAAGTATTTCAACTTAAACTATAATGTTTAAATAATAAATAATAAAATATTAAAATATAAATAGATAGTTTGAAATAAATTAAAAAGTGCATGGTTTCATTTTCTGTTTTCTCTTCTTATTCTTTTTACAATATCATAGCTATTGAGTGGATATAGTGCAACGAAAAAAAATTAAAAAAAGCTCAAAAAAGTTATGGAAAATAGTAATAGCAGTAGATCTTCTTCAATATTACCATTTATAGGAACAACAGTTCGATCTCAACACATTCATGATAACATCACTATACCTACAAAACTATTATTAAACGAAAACCAGCAATGGAAAAAATGGAAATGTTTAGGACCTAGATGGACCAGCCCAGACTTATACTCACTGCCATCCCCCACAACAGTTTTTCACAAAGAGAGTTGTTTTCAGCGTCAGACAGATGAGGAAAGTACAATCACTGGTTCATCAACGGTTGGTGACCATGACGAGGTAGAGCCAAAAAAAAAATCACTGATTGCACTTTGTAAGGCACTTATGCTTTATGGTGCTCCCTGTCATCGCATTGTAATACTTTTAATGATTTCGATTAGAAAAAAAAAAGGCTAAATTTAAACTAAAAATTAGGAGGAGGCTTTAGAACATGTATCACACTTTATATCTATGAATGCAACATTTATTTTCATACCTGGGATAATGATGATGACATTTTTAAACACTCCAATGAACGAAAAGATAAAACACGAGCATCACTATCACGGCCATTCAGAAACTATATTGATAAGATGCCCTCAAGGTTTTGACATGGGAAAACTGGAACAAGTAAATAATATTATACAAGGGATGTGCACTGTTGATGGAAAAACAGTCAAGATATCTGTACCTGAAAGCATTATACTATTAGACGAATTGTTTTCTTCAAAACCTACATGGAATCCTTGGGTGACTTTGATGTCACACACTATGAGTAGTTTACTAACAACACCAGTCATGTTTAACGGTTCTTTAGCCGATACTGCATTGAGTGGAGGACTGGGGCTTTTAATAGGCTTGATGATTTTACTATCAGAGAAATACACAGCCTACTGCAACGTATTTGAAATATCAACTACAATTCTAGTTTCATTTATTACAAAAGCTTTGGATAAATGGGTTTGTTTTACCGGCGTTGTATTATCAGCTACTTGTATTTTAATACCAGGTTACACATTGACTATGTCTATTGTATGTATTAAAAAATAGATTCAGTCATCTAAAATGGCCTAATGTTTTTTTTTTTTATTTTGCAGATGGAATTATCTGCTCGCCATGTAATTACAGGCACGATCAGATTTGTCTATTCGATGATTTACGCTTTATTTGTTGGTTATGGATTAGAAATCGGCACAAGTCTATACGAAGCAGTCGATCCAAATTCTACAACGTCTACTTTCGGTGTTTGTTCTGGATCCGTGCCACCTTGGTTATACACAGCGCTTTTCCCATTTATGGCCATCAGCATAGCAATCAACCTAGGTGCCACGATGCGCCAATGGCCCTCTATGGTATGTTGTTCAGCTATTGGATTTGGCGTTTCTGTGATTGCAAGCAAGGTTATCTCTAATTTTCAGATTGTTGGCACCATAAGCGCCTTTGCAGTTGGCATCTTTGGTAATCTATACTATAAAGTGACAGGCGATTTGGCGTTAGTTCCATTATCATGCGGTATTGTTTCGCTGGTTCCTGGAAGCGTAGGAATCCAAGGAGCGTATTTCCTTATCCGACAAGACGATCAAGGGTTTTCGTTTGCAACGCAAATGGTGGTTGCATCGTTAGGCATATCCGTGGGGTTATTTGCCGCTACCCTTGCTGTTTCTCCCAACGAGAGAAAAAAGTCTGCATATCTATCGTATTAAGCATAATAATTTATTTACAAAAAAAAATTGAAAGAGGGTGTGGATATGATCATTTCTATTATCTAATAATCCCTGAGAGGCCAACCTATTCTTTACCTGCCATTCTCTTCTTCTTTCTAAGATGTGTCTTTTCACCGAATTGTTTATCGTGCAATTGCTATGATGACAATAAGTTATCGATTCTCTCATTACATCATAAAAAATAAACTTACCATACTAGCTAAACGCTTAGCTGCAGTGACCTCATTAAGTTCTTCCAAAATTTCATTCTCATTGACCTCATACTTTTCCATTTTCTTGTCTAACATAAAATCCGAGAATATAAATATTATAGCTCTACCCTGCTGTATAAGAAAAACTTACTTGTACGTTCTTCAATGTTTTGAATCAATTGAATATCCTTCTCAGCTACGATAGAAATAGCCTTACCACCTCTACCAGCACGAGCAGTACGACCTACACGATGGATATAATCGGTAGGATCACGAGGAATATCATAGTTCAATACGCATTCAACTGAAGGAATATCCAAACCACTAATACGGACATGTTAGATAAAATACATACATAAATAAATAAATCCTTACCGAGAACCAACATCAGTAGAAATCAAAATCTTGATCACCTCAGCTCTGAATTTACCAAGAGAGTCTAGACGTTGTTGTTGTGTCATTTCAGAATGAAGAGCTGTACAGCGGATACCCAATTCTTTCAACATGACAGTCATTAATTCTGCAGTTGAACATCTTCCACAAAAGATAATGACAGATTTATCTTGTAAGTCTTCTGAACGCAAAAGATGAGCCAAATAAACCATTCTGACTTGAGATGGAACAAAGACATAGAACTGGTCTAATGTGTTGACGGTAGAGGTAGACATATCACACATGTGAACAAAAGGCTGCTTTTTGGGATCATCTTCAGCATCACGCAATGCCAAGATTGATTCGGTCATTGTAGCAGTGAATAGTAATGTCTGTCTATCCTTGGGCAATAATGGTAAAATCACTTCCAATTCGGGAACAAATGTGGGTGATAACATACGATCCGCTTCATCCATCACCAAAAACTTACAACGTCTTAAATCAACTGCCCCAGAACTACTACGGATATGATCACGAAGACGACCAGGTGTAGCAATAATAACATGAGGTCTCTTTTGAAGTTCTAAAGCCTGTGCCATCATATCTACTCCATCCTGTTAATGAGAAAAATTCGCAAGTAAAAAAAGGTCCACTTACCCATGCCACCGACTACAACACTCTCCTTGATACCCATTCCTTTACCGAGAACTCTGAATTGTTCAGCAATTTGGAAAGCCAATTCTCTTGTAGGTGTCAAAACAAGAGCAAATACACCATAAGGGTCTTCTGATAGCTTTTGAATGATAGGGAGAGCAAAAGCTGCGGTTTTACCAGAACCTGTCTTAGCACCACCAATGACATCTCTACCAGCAAGAATAGGGGGTATACATGCTCTTTGAATCTCACTAGGTTCTTTGATCGACATATTCTTCAAAGTATCGCTTAACCATTCCTCGACTCCAATATCCACAAAGCTGGTACCTTCAGGTGCAATAACCTGCTTCTTCTTCTCGACGGGGTTCTTCTTGGCAGCTGCTACTCTACTTAATGTTCTACTTTCGGCCATATTAGTTCAGGTTGTATAAGAAACAAATATGCTGAAAAAAAAAAAAAGGTCCAGTTTCATTAGAGAAAATAGTCACATCCAAGTCACAATATGTTCACAGTACTGTATTTTCATACTATTTTTGGTATTAATTGTGAAACTTAAAAAGGCTTAAGTTTTTCTTCCAGGGCCGAACAACGCTCAAAAACGAGACAGACTGTTTAATCCAACCTTGGAAGTCTTCGGGGGTTACTTCCGAACACGAATTTACGATTCTTGGAGTTAATGTCTCTCCATTGTCGAAAGCTTCCCTCTTTACACCAAACTTTACCTTCGACCAAAACTCCTCGATTGAACTCAGAAAAGGTAAGTTTGGTGGAAGGTTTATCCATTTATAGCCTCTTTTTTCAATGCAAGATCTTACTGTTGCGGGAATATAAATGGGAGCATTGTCCATAACGAGATAATGTCTTTTCAAATTGTTTTTATTTAAAACGCCCATAACGTTTTCTAAATAGCCTAGGTAATGCTCTGTTCTAGTTCTTATTCTAGCTGTAGTTGTTACAACCGTGCCATTAGCCTTTCTTTTTTTGCTACCTGCCACTATGATTGGTTTTCTTAAAGAAATATCAATAACTCCCTGAGTAGAAATGATCCAAAGATAGTAATGGAAGTGCCTCGGGAGGTAGGAACAATCGACTTTGCAGGCATACCCTTTTTAGACCAACCTCTAGAACGGCTGATATGAAGGTTAAAACCTGCTTCATCAAGAAAAACAAAGTTTTTTTTTAAAATCCAAATCTTTGTTGGCCATTCACTCGAGGACAGCTTCTCGTCGTTTAAGTCTTACCTCTTCCGAATTACGCTTTTCAAGAAGCTTTTCCAATCTCTTAAAGCTCAATGTACAGTGTTGACGAATATGATTATAGAAGGCTATTTTACTAATCATGAGTTCAGGATATTCTTTCAAAAGCTTGTCCCTCAGTCGTAGGTGCATAACTATCAACTATGCTGATGATAAAAAGAGTATGTTGCTCTTTCACGATAGCATCAGTACCCTTACTGGGTCCTCTTTTTTTTACTAGGAGCAATAGTATCAAATTCCTCCCATTGCTTTTTGAAACGATAAGCCGTGCTCTTAGTTATGTATGCATCTGCAGCTGCGTCTTTTACTGGTACTTGTTCAATAACTAAAGATAAAAAGTGAGATATTTGGACGGAGTTGTAGCTACGATAAGTGCTTCTTTCCTTTTTAACGTTGCTTTTTACAGTCAAAGCGTTGGGGAATACTTCCATTTTACTACTGGTGCTAATTTTCTTAAAGTCCTTGTTACTGTTTTCTTTTTCTTCGGCCTCTTCTTCTACTTCGTCCTTTTTCTCTTGAGAAAACTCTTCTAGTAAGCCATAACCAATCTCCATGGCCTCGAGAACATACTCGTAATTTGCCCTCATCATTGACGTGAGACTTACTGTTACTTCTCCCGTAAGTTCATCTAAGTCGCCTTGCTCATTAAGAGACAAGTATTCGAGATCCATGGTATCGAGCGTATTTGAAAGTTAAACATAAAGTAAGCTCGAGGATTCCCAAAAATAATATTCTCAATATCCGGTGAAGATACACAGTAGCTCAGCGGTAACAAAAAAAAAAAAAAGAGGTACACTTTTTCCGGTATATTTTATCGCTGATTTTGGGTTGGGTGTCGTTATATGCGAAAAACGTGTCGTTGGTAAAAAGATAAAATGTCGTTGATGTTGAATTAAAATATCGCTTGCCAAGAAAATCATTGGTCGCTCGACGAAAAATAGATTATAGAGAAAATGGTATTAATTCATTCTGGTTCCAAATTTACTTTTCAAATTAAAAAATATAGACATGCTCTAATAATTGTTTTTCCTTAGCATTTCAAGGAACTTTATAAGCTTAGGAGTATATTTATTATAATCTATTAAATTTTTTGGCGTCTATCACCCCTTTTTTTCTTTATGAACAAACACAGCGACGCATAGCTATCATAGCTCATGTTCCCACCAAGACTATGCTATAGGACTTTGTAAGGCATAGGAGTGGCTTTCGCTCTGAGCGGTCTCCGTAGGCTTGCCAGATATCCTTAGCTGAGACGCAACTAAATAGAAAAAATAGTTGAATTGCCTGTTTGAAACAGGCAAGGCGTCTATCGAGACCGTTTTGCCTTAATATCATTCTTTTTCGATGCTTACAGAACATGTTCTAACTCTTATTATTAATGTTATTATATATGTATATAATTATTCTACTATTTCACGTTTCTTATGAACTAAAAGAAGAAATACAACATAAATTTTACATAAATTTTACATCAAGGTAATATAAATTATAACTAAAATAGTTTAGATAAACTAATGCGCTTTTTTTACATAGCATTCTAAGGAAACCTCTGTTCGACTCTCCAAGAACATGATTTAGGACTTTGTAAGGAATAAAAGTGGCTTTATCCGTCAGTGCCGTCCTTGTTCAAGCTTACACATTTATTTTCACTACCGGTATAATGCATGATAAAGTGATTTTTTTGTCGAAACGCGAACCTTTTTAAATTATTTCGCCATCTATTCTTACTG
This sequence comes from Mucor piriformis, assembly GCA_943193625.1. Lineage (NCBI taxonomy): Eukaryota > Fungi > Mucoromycota > Mucoromycetes > Mucorales > Mucoraceae > Mucor > Mucor piriformis. The sequence continues at coordinate 1,003,144 of OW971871.1, read as the reverse complement.
GTCAAATAATTTTTTTTAATGTTTTCAGTATCATACAGAAATTAGAAAAAAAACTAATAATGAGGAGGGGAATATATTGGTCCAAGAGAACTCCTACCGTTACCATTTTCGTTTTTTGTCAATTTCAATATTATTGGATTGACAATGTTATTCAATTTTGGAAGTTTCTCTATTTTTCTTTAGAACGTTTTGATGCTCTTCCTTTAAACAGACCATATTTACTACTGACTGTTCTAATAAGCTCTAATGGAATAAAAATATCAATATTTTTTTTGTTAATATACGTTAGGCAATAGTTTTTGTTACCTTGATGGTCCAAAAGAATTGGAATAGTTGGGGCAAAAATTCATCTACATCATCATATTCGGGCTTGATATCCAAAGATCAAAAATCCCTTCCTCTTTAAAACTAATGCTCCAGAGATGTAATTTTTCATCTATTTACAATTTTTTAAAAAACTAAGTATTCTATTAAATCAAGATGCTGTATTACCTGCACCATTTAAAAAAAAATAACTTCGGAAATCTTCTCAACAGACGCCAAGTAAAATTCATCAGCTATACATTTCAACATGGCCAGCATGCCAAACACACCCTTGTGATAGTCGAATTTGAGCTTCACCCGCTCAATATTATCAAAGTGACCAGATGTTTCAACCACAAGTAATGCTATCTTTTTTAGGCCAAAAGGCTTTACAAGCCCATCTGCTTGTAGCAGCTTTTGTCATCAACAAAAATATTATTGGTCTTTAATTGTTTTGACATACTTTCAAGACGGGGTTGCCCCGACTGAAATCCAGCCTTGCAGTTATGCATAGTGATGCTCTTTGCAACTACTGCCAAGTACGGCCAAATGAATAGTTGGTTGAAAGCATCTTCATTTTGGTCCTTGTCAATGGGTGAAGTGTATATTTCGTGACTATAAAAACATTGTAAGATGGTGTTTGATAATTAGACAGCAAATATGTAACTTACAGCTCTATGAATATTCCTTCTTAAAACTCTAACAGCTTCATTTCTTCTTTCTTGAACTAATAGAGAATTCTCTAATTGTCTTAAATTGGCTCAAGGCATTCTATATAAAAAAATAAGAGTTTATTACAAATATAATCTTAATTGATAATTATGATTACTTACACAATTGATAACCCAATCAATATGTTGTTGAAGTATATCTGGGACTGTAAACGACTGAACACTATGGCCTTCTAAGTGTCTATTATAGAGGCTTCGATCCAAATAAGGCTTTGAAGAAATATCATTTCCAGCTCTAACTATGTTATTAGCCTCTGGGATAAAAGAAAGACATTGATATTCCTTAGTTTAAAAAAGTTTACACTATATCCTAATTACATATAAGGATGGACAGCACACTTGTGGTGCTTCAAGAAATTGAGCCAGTCTTTCCAAATACTTGGCTCCTGATTCAAAAAAAAAAAAAAAAAAAAAAAAAAAAAAAAAAAAAAAAAACTGGGTGGTTAGTCCAGGTAAAAGGCTATTGTCACAGCAACCTACTTTATTTATTTTCATTGTCGTCTTCATCCTTTTTTTTCTTCTGCTTCAAATTTTTGCTTAGAGGAGTTCTCCTTTTAAAAAGTATACATTAAAATTCTATAAAATTTAAAATGTGCTTAGTGGCCCTTACCGTGTTAATATAATGAACCTTATCTCCAATAATATTGTTAAATGTGCCTCCATTCCTTGTTCCGTTGATTGTCACAGCTATTTTTACCTTTTTTTGTGTAAGCAATGAAGTAGCATAGGGGTATCCTGTAATTGAGTAATCCAGTTCAGATCACTGTCGTAGTCCCTTGATAATTTTTGGATTTTTTTAGATTTATATAAGCCTTGATGCGTTTCCTCAAAATAATGTTGGAAATACCAGCTACAAGCGTTGTTTAGCGCAAAGAAATGACGAGAACCTTCCTGTATATCTGTAACTTTGTAATTTTTGTAACGATCTGGTAGATTCCATCTTAGCTGCTAAGATACAGAAAAAAAGTCGCCAATTGAAAACTGTTTTCTGTGACTCGTGTTGTCGGTCGTCTACACTTGTCTAAATCGACCCCGCCTACATTCTTCGTGTTTCTGCGTTCTATCTAACGATAGTCCATAGTGGACTCCGAAGCGCTTTCCCTGGGCAATTCTGGAGTGGCTTCATCACCATTCCGGGGATTATTACCGCAGTATTTTGATCTTGACACTGTTCCGCGGAAAATTGAAAAGCGTTATTCATCTAATAAAGTCACGATTTGTATAAATCAATAAATATCTTCTCCAAAAACACACTTCAATAAATCTTAGGTACACGGGCTAGACTATATAAAGCCTATTGATGTTGGTTGCACCTATACATAGCGTTGTCGCTTATAGTAACTGTAATTTTAGTGCAGTAAGCTACGGTGTTTGTAAAGATTAGCGGAAGTGGATTATGCAAACAAGAAATGTTGTAATAAAATAAAATAAAATATGAGCTATTTAAAGAAAATAAAATAAAAGATGAAAAAAGAATTCAGTCGAAGTTGTGGTAAAATCACATATGATTAATAAAAATATTTTCCCGTTAAGATATTCATCTTTATGCAATATGAATCACCACTGATATCAATTATCAATCATAAGATGGTTTTACTTGTCGTTGTTTCCGGTTCTAGGTCTTAGATATGTAGATATCAAAAATATAGTTTATCCATCTTCGTCTATAAATACCACCCAGGATAATTTAACAACTAGATTGGAAATTAATTCACTTTTAAATAGCAAAAAACTAACTATCCACAATTTTAACCTTATTTATAATTCCTTGATTTTTTTATATACTACATATATTTTCAATGCAAAAGTACCCTAATTTTTGCCACAGAAGTGACCTAAATCTGATAACAGTTATGATAAGAATGAAATAATTCAGGATACTTAAAGGTAAAATGTTGTCGGAGTGACCCGTGTACCTAAATCTAATAACAATAATGATAAATATGATAAAATAAAAAAGATTAGGATAGGTTTGATAAGATCATTTATGAACCTCCATAGAATCAAACACTTGACTAAAAAAACACTTAAACACTTAAGAAAAAAAAAACTTTGTAGGAAAAACACAGTAAAAGAAAATTCATGGACTATGTATTAATGGTAAAAAAAATGAGTATTAAAAAAGATAAGCATTATGTTTGTTTGTTTTTTGATGGCCATGAGGATGTTTTAAGTTATCAGCTTGTGATGTCTAATATTTGATGTTATTTAGTGATAAATCTAAGTTATTAGGGTCATATCTAAATTGCTTGGAGCTGTTATCTATACAGAATAACACCGATAGACATAATAGTAGCTTTCTTGAAGGTAAAAGGTAATTTTGTTACACGAGAACAAAGAATATATGTTTACAGAGAGCATTATAATCCGGACAAGTACAGCCACGTAAGTAGTGTTTAAAATTTATGGCGTATGATTTAATACTATAAGTAAATGATTGGCGATGAAAAACTTTTGTATTTTGATCAACATCAGTTGGAGAAATCATAGTTTGGACAATATGAAAGGGCATTGCTTCAGCAGCATTGCTTCAGACAACGTCAGTTTCTCCCAAGCAAATTATTTTAACACCATAAAAAATTTGCATTATTTCTTATTGTTAATCAGGTTCTAATAGTTGAGTAAGAGTATAAATTACTTTATCTACGCGATGATTTTGGCCTCTATTTTTACCAAGATAATAAGTTTTCAAGCGATTATGTTATGATTATATAAGTTATTTGTATGGAACGTTTGCTTCCTATTTATTAAAATGAGTTCATAAGTATGTGGAATTATTATAACAATTAAGAATAAATGATGTGTACAAATACTTCTAAAACAAATTTAAAAATGGTGTATGCACTTTCTAAAAAAGAAACAGTGTCGAAATGTCTGTTTTCTTTAACGTCGTACACATCCTTGTATGACTATACAACAATACGTTAAATTCAAACCACTGTATTTTAATAAATTTTCATCTCCGTGATAAAAAGGCATTTCAGAGACCATTGCTAAGTTTGGGAATAGCAGTGAGCAGATCAACTGAATTTATCTAATCTTGAGCCAGATACTTATCTTTTGTATTAGGGAACGGCGTAAGGAATAGCCGTATGGAACAAATGTTTTTTTTTTAATATTTTCTTCTTTTTCTTAATTAAGAAAATTATCATGGATACACACATTATTGTCATTGGCGCAGGTGTCGTTGGGCTCACAACCGCTTTAGTGTTGAAACAAAAGGGTTACACTCATGTCACTGTCATAGCTAAATATGTTCCCGGTGATATGTGTGTTGAATACACTTCACCTTATGCAGGTATGTTTTTGAGAGGAAATTATTTCAACATTCAAGACATTCAAGTAATGTCCCCTCCCTTCATGTAATAGGTGCCCATTGGAGAACAATGGCAAAGAATGACAACAAGTTTCTTTCATGTAAAGTACAAAAAAAAAAAACTAGATAGCGTAAAGTGTACTAAACGACTGGTTTAGCTTTGGATGCATTTAGTTATGAGAAGTTTATGAGCCTTGTCGGAAACAGTAGAGATAGCAGTAGAAATGACATCAACAATCAAGAAATAGGAATTATGGCTGTTCCCAGCTGGGATTATTACGACGATGAAACAGTGCCTGAATACGCTAATCCATGGATTAAAGACGTTGTTTATAATGTAAACTTTAAGAAAATAGCTAAGCAATCATTAAACCTTATTAATCGTAGTTCAAAATGTTAACTGAAAAAGATGGGTTACCTGCCGGAGCAAAGCTTGGTCATACTTACACTACCGGTAATTTTTAATCGAACCGACCTTCGCTGATAATGTCTCTTTTTATACTAACCGGATTGAATAGTACTCATTAATTCACCAGTTTACTTGAGGTGGCTTCAAAGCCAGTTTACTCAACTTGGCGGGAAAATTGTAAAACAAGCACTCTCACATATTGATGAAATATTTGATTTCGTGCAAGATAAAAACCCTTCTCACGTTGCTGTGATTAATTGTACAGGTTTGGGTGCAAGGTTCTTAGGCGGTGTCCTTGACGAAGCAGTTTTCCCTACAAGAGGTCAAACCGTGGTTGTTCATGCACCCCATATTAAGGCAACTACCACCCATGTCCGTCCTGAAGGCATGACTTATATCATTCCTAGATCTGATGGCACAGTCATTTTAGGTGGCACAGCTAATAAACACGACTTGTAAGCTTAAAAAACCATAATTAAAAATCATGCCACTAATCATATATTTGTTTATAGCAATCCTTATGCCGACGATGCAACTGCCAAATACATATTAAGACGTACAAAAGAATTATGCTCGGAATTACATGATGAGCCTAAAATTGTTCGTAACGCTGTCGGTTTGCGTCCCACAAGAATTGGTGGACCTCGTTTCGAAAACGAAATTAGAAGTAAGGGTACACACACAAAAAAAAATCCTTATGTAATATTCAAACACATTGAAAATAGGGTCAAAAGATCATAAATTTGCTCTTCATGTCACTCATGCTTACGGACATGGAGGGTTTGGATATCAATCAAGCTGGGGGTCTGCAGCACATACTGTTGAGCTTATGGAAAAGGGTCTTCCAACCAGGAAATCTCGCCTCTAAATTTTAACCTTTTTGTTCACATGGATAAACGTTATATATGGTTCCACTTTTTAGTCAATTAAATAATCCTTTTGATAATACACAAGATTTGGTGGGAAAAATACATATGCTGTGAAACTTTTTTTCTTCTCTTTATATTTCTTCTCTTTCTACTTTTTATCAGACCAAATTAAATGAATAAAAAAGTGAACGTTATAGGATCTGGTGTGATTGGGCTAACAACTGCGCTATTATTGCAGGAGAAGGGTTATGATGTAACCATCATTGCAGCGGAATTTCCTGGGGACAACCATATTGAATACACGTCTCCATGCGCAGGGGCAAGATGGAAGACGCTTGCCCTCAACTCGGATTTAAGGCTGCAAAGTAAATTCTACTTTTATAAATTTTTATTATGCAAAATAATGACTCACAATTTCTCTTAAAGGACACGATAGGGTTTCTTTCAAATTTTTTTGGGAGCTCGCAAAGTCTAATGCCGCTAAAGCTGGAATCATGGTTGTATCTGCTTTTGACTATTATGAAGAAAAACCGACACAAGATCAACTAAAGCCTTGGTGGAAGTCTGTGGTACCAACAGTAAGATAGCATTTTCATTGCACTGGTAAAGTTTTCGTGAGTATTTATTTCATTGTATTTAGTTCCAACTGATTGACCAGGCCGAGTTACCAAAGAATATATCATTTGGTTATTACTATACCACAGGTAAAAATAGAAGCATTTGGTATTTACGGAGAATTTCTATATTAACAACAAATCAATCAGTTGTTATAAACCCCTTGGTTTATTTACCATGGTTGATGAAACAGTTTGTCAACTTGGGAGGGCTTTGCCAGCGAAAAAAAATTCATGACATTTCAGAGGTTGTTATTGGTGTTGATATTGTTGTGAACTGTACGGGTATTCGAGCAAAACAGTTGGTTCATGATGCAAGCCTAGTAGCCACACGTGGGCAAAACGTACTGATAAAAGCACCCCATATACGAAAATCAATGTCCATGGTAAACAAGACTGATTACACTTACATAATTCCCAGAACAGATGGTACAGTCATATTAGGCACAACCAAAGATGATGATGCGTATGTAAAAAAAAAAATGGCAGACATGTTAAGGGTATCCTCAATTTTTTTTCCTAGTAATGCAGAGGTGAACGAAAAGACGACTCTTGATATTTTACAAAGAGCAATCAAATGCTGCCCTGAATTAAGTCCAGATGGGATAGAAGGTATGCATGTATTAGAAACTATTGTCGGGCTTCGACCAACAAGAAAAGGAGGACCAAGAATACAAAACGAGTTCCACGGTAACAATTTTTTTTATGATGGTGTATATGGAAATGCTTATTTTTTATTTTCATTTTTTCAATTATTTAGTATCATCTAGTGGCAAAAAAACACTTGTAACCCATAATTACGGCCATGGTGGGTCAGGATATCAATCGAGTTGGGGATCTTGTCAAGAAGCTGTACGTTTAGTTGAAGAAGGACATGCATATATCCAAGATGATAGACTCAAAATTAAACAACTACTTTCTCGTCTATAAGGAAACAAAAATAATAATAAATGGAAAAATAAAAACAACGGAGGGGGGTGATTTTAAAAAAGATGTGTGGTATACGTGATGGGGGAAAGGTATAAATCAAGTCCTGTGAACAACACATTGTTTAACTGGATCTGTAGGCTCTGCCGAGTTCCATTGACTCAAAGTTGAAAATGTGACAAAAATCATGCTAGTAATGCATGTTAATAACGGATAGGATCAGAATGAACGATATAACTTACCAGACAATACCAAAAGTAATTAAAGCAAAATTAGCAATACGCCTTGTTGGAGGTAGTTCTAAGGCCTTCAAGTGAAAGAGAGGAGGGAAAATAAAGCAAAGTGGAATACAAAACAAGGCGCCAACTAACGAGACGAATTTATCTAATTTGTCTTTGGAACCTACGATGCCAATCCCTGCACAAAGAAAAACAACAAATACGCGGAATACGTTTTTCTGCCACTTGACAATGGCATTGTTCTTTCCTGATTTGGTGGTAAATAATCCGTTTTCCATGATTCTAATGGCAGGAAATAGCTGAAGCGGAATAGACAAACAAATAGCCAAAGAATATAAAGTTTGAATTGAAGATACCATGGGATCTTTGCTTGGCAAATTCAACAAGATGATGGTTTCAACATTTTCACCAAATGTCATGTAAGAAAGTGTTCCCATTGTGATAAACAAACATGTAATCACAGTAAGTGCTCTAGTTAGTACGCGAGGAAACTTTTTGGGGTCCTTCATCGACTCGGTAATAGGGATTACTATAATAAGAAATATGAGTTTTTACATATAAAAAGAAAAAAACTGTCTAGTACAAACCTAATCCGATGCCTTCAAACGTAAAAGCGGCGGTACCGATAAACAATGGGAAATGTTGTGGGTTCCACATCTCTACATGTACCATGCCCACTGTAGCCAGCTCTTTTATATCATAATAAAAGAGATAAATTAATCCAATCACAATAAATACATCAGCAATCAAGGCAAATACGGATAATCGTTGGATTTTACGGATCATTGCCAGCGGGATAAATGCAAAACTTTGGGCCAATATCAACAAGTGCATGGGAAGTGATACTCGACACTTGGAGAATGTAAGGACAAGTGACTGTAAATTTTCTGCAACAAAAATCATGTAGGCACAAACAAAGCCAATTTGTGACAAGGTGATGGCCACCAATACAGCAATCCTCATACGTGATCCATACAGAACCCCGCCCATATCCCCAAAACTTGCTGGCACTGCTAAACGGGTTTGTACCAACAACAGGAATGACCAGAGCGATATTAATGCCCAAGCAGTAATAGCAAAAATAGAAAATATAATGCCGCCGTTGTAGAAACTAATAAAAGACAGATTAGATCAAGTATAAAAAGCTGATAAAAGAACTCACGCTTTGGGTAAGAACATGATACCCGTTGTAACAAATGACTTTAGTAACAAGAACATGGCTTTTCCTGGTGTTGCTTTTCCTTGAAGAGTCTGACCTGGGCGTGATCTAGACAATAAGGGTTGTGTCTCTCTCACTTGTAATTGCTTATATTGTAGCGGAACAACAGGTCTCTTTGATGAAGTAGTTGGTAAAGGCAATAGTTGTTGATCGTTGGTGCCATATGATACATAGGATGCGTTATTAAGAGGAGGACCACGGTAAGCCATAATACTTCCTTCTGGTGCATCCTCTGGTTCACTATTTTCCTCCTCCTCACTTGTGTGATCCACCGAAGAGTCATCCTCATCCGAAGAAGACTCTGCATCACTCAGATTTTCACCACCAAAGTGACCATACAAACACAAAAATTCAACAAAACTACTGGTAACGAAATTAGGGAGTTTTTTGCCTTGTTTAGCAGCTTTACTTAGAACATGATGGCGTCTGAAACCTCCGGGCTGCTTCAATGATTGTAGGGATATATCCACAGTTGGTTCACGAATAGCAGGTAAAGAGATAGACTGTGTTCGACTTCTTTTTTGCTGTTTATTTTCTACTTGAGCGGTCCACTTGTATATTTCGTCCAGTATAGATCCTCCCGGTAATAAGTGATGAGAGTTATAAGTAGGTGTCGGGTTGATGGTTGTCTGTATCTGGCTCTGCTTCTTTTGTTGTTTCTGTTGTTGCTTGCGTTGTTGGCGTTGTTTGCGTGAAGGACGTGGCGGAATTAAAGAAGAAGACGAAGAGGCTGGATGATAAACAAGATGCCTCTTGACGACTTTAGCCACTTGCTCAACTGGTAGATCAATCGTCACTGAACGTTCCATATTTAACAACAAATGTCAATTTTTTTTAAACAACCTAAAACGAAAAAGAAAAAAGGAAAAGGAAAAAGAGAGGAAGGGGAACTGTTTTCCCCAAAAAAAAAAATACTTTATTATACACACACACACACGCACACACACACACACACACACACACACACACACACACACACACACACACACACACACACACACACAACACACAACACACAACACACATAAACATATACAAGTGTGTATTCGTGCCTACAGAAAGGTGTGCTTTACACGAGAGCTTATTGGATATAGTCAAATTAATTTCTCCCAAAAGACGTCATGATAACCGTTTGTATGTTGATGGCCTATCCCATATTTAAAATCCACCATAAGAAACCATATGCACGGGACAGACTAAGTTCCGGTCCGGAAGCGCCTTTTGCTCGACCCCATTCCTATATTAAGTAACTTTACAAAAACCTGTAATATAGGTTTCTCTTGGTTCTTACACAAAAAAGTTGTTATGGAAGAAGAAGAAGGTATAAAAGGGCTGAGTGTTTCATTGATAATACGTCTTAATAATAGCGTACATGTTAGAAATATGCAGAGTGTGCCGTTCTGAAGGTACGCCTGACCAACCTTTATTCCATCCTTGTAAATGTGCTGGAAGTATAAGACATGTACATCAAGATTGGTAAACAAACCAAGTGGCATTTTAAACAACACCTATTCACACTAATCCACAATGTAGTTTGATAGAATGGTTGACTCATAGTAAAAAAAAGTAAAAATCAAAATAAAATAGACTATCTTATGTCTAAACCACCCTTTTTTCTACAGATATTGCGAGCTTTGTGAACACCCTTTTACATTTACGCCAGGTAAAATAGAACTGGTAGAAGAAAATTAATCACCCGTAGAACTAACGCTTGATACAGTATATAGACAAGATATGCCAGAAGTGCTTCCACCAAAATTGATCTTGCAACAATTTAAAAAGAAGGTCGCGTTTATTTTACTTACGATCTCTCGAGCCATTTTAGTCAGTTGTATCTGGCTTATCATTCTACCCTATTTCACCGTCTGGATCTGGAGATTGTACTTCTTTTTAGGAAATCATGTATCCAAAAGACTGCTTCAACTTCAAGACATGAAAAATAAAATCGGTTACGCTACTTCCACCTCCAATATCACCTCTATTTTCTTTACTGCCGTAACTGAAAACGACACTACAACAAACTGGATAGATGATTACAAGTCACGTCTAACCATGCAGTAAGGAAATTAATCACCCTTTTTTTTTATATATGTATGTATCTCACATTGATATCTTCTTCGTAGAGCCTTTCTATCAGATTGTTTTGAAGGTCAGATCATCACTTGCATTGTCGTCGTCATATTTGTCGCAGTGTTTTTATTAAGAGAATGGATAGTACAGAATATCCCATTGGATGTACCCGTGATTGAAGAGGAGGAAGAGGAAGAGGAGGAGAATATAGAACAGCCCGTATTTCATCCTATTCTTGAACAAGACCAATTACCTCATCCACCAAGACAGCCCAATCAAAGATTTGACAGTTTATTCGATGTGCGTTGGGATGATGATGCTGGACCCCCATCACCTGTTGCTATGCCGGAAGATAGCTGGTACAATCATGGAGAATCAAGCACCTCAGACTCTGTCTTTACAGATAATAACGATAAAACAACACGTTCTGCTTCAATGCCACCTACATTTTCAAGATCATCATCTTTTATTTATGATGAAGATGAAGATGCATTCAATACCTTTAATCTTCGCGTAGGAGAGCAACAGGATTATCGAAGATCAGCTAGTATGGAGCCATCCATTGACACTTCTACCACAGTAAACTACCAGCAGGAGCCTGCCATTATTCATCGAGGCCATCCTCCTCATGCACCAAGAATGAGACACGCTGAAGCACCTATTCCCATCCGGCCTATTCCCGAAGAAGAAGAAGAGGAGCCTGCTGTACAGGCTTTACTTGACCAGCGCATTGTAAATAACAATGGTCAAGAAAATGAGGTCGAGGAAGAGGAAGAGAATGTCGAGGAATTTGAAGGTGTTTTGGAAGCTATTGGTATGAATGGAAGTATTTGGTCTTTAATGCAAAATTCTGCTTTGATGGGTCTATTAATTGCTTTGAGTCTTGGGGCTGCTGTATGGGTACCTTATTTGATTGGCATGTCATTCATCATCACTGAAACTTTGGATCTAATTCGTATTCCATTGAAACTGACTCGTTTAATTACTGATCCTCTCATCGACTTTTTATTCATGATTTGCTCGGACTATATTTGGCCAACCCTTGTTAACAATTATCAACTCTATATCCAAAGGGTGATCGAATCAACCACATTATTTGATACTCTATCAACCGCTTTTATGCAAGTATTTAATTATATCAAGGACAATGGCTTATTATTTGCAGATTCATCACATACAACGTTATCCGATACCGTTAATACTGCCACAAATGGAACACATACAGACAATTTGATCGATAATAGTATTCAGTACATGACAAAGTTTATTAATAACACCGAGCCTTTCTTGGAACATGCCTTCAACAGATATCAACAACTTGCTACGGGACAAACAGCCATGGATCGATTTGCTTGTATAACTGTCGGCTATATAATTCTCATTATTGGGAGCGCTTGGTACTTATCTCGTGCAACACACAATCATCTCTCAACAGCAGCATTTGGACGTACAGCACAAGAGGCCCTTCGCCACCAAGGCATTATTTTTAAAGTTGGCATGTTCATCACAATTGAGTTGATCTTATTCCCTATCGTATGTGGATTTCTTCTTGATCTATCAACCATGCCTTTATTCAAACAAGCATCCTTTGTAGGTCGATTGTCGTATCTAACATCCCATCCAGTACCGTCTGTCTTTTTACACTGGTTCTTAGGCACAGGATTCATGTTCTTATTTGCTGTACTTGTCACCATCTGTCGTGATATTGTACGTCCTGGTGTAATGTGGTTCATCCGAGATCCTAACGACCCTCAATTCCATCCTATCCGAGAAATCATCGAACGTCCTATTCTTTTCCAATTCAAAAAGATTGGTGCAAGTGCATTGATCTATTTAACGGTCATCTTGGTCGGTGTTGGCGGTGTTGTTCATGCTATCAATTTATTGGCTTCACAAATAATGCCCTTGAGGTGGAGTTTATCGTAAGTTTTCCTTTAAAGGAGTACATTTTTTCTTCCTTGACAGGTTTTTAATACTAAAAAGTGATTATGCTGATAATAGTAATCCTCTATCTGTTGTGCCAATTGACTTGATTGTAATTCAAGTGGGTATTCCTGCCATTGTCAAATACTTTCAACCAAAGCAAACCATCAAACGGTTATTTATAAAGTGGATGACATTCACAAGCCGTCAATTACGATTGACTTCATTTATTTTTGGAGGAAGAAAACCAGAGGAAGAAGGAACGTTGACCTATCATAGCTGGTGGGCTTGGATTAAACGTGCTAAGCCAAACCATTACCCAGATGAAGGAAGTTGTCATGATTTGATTGGATCAGAAGTATCTTATCTATGGGATGGTCAATTGTTACGTGTGCCTCGTCATGATAGCGTCCCCATTGCTGACCATCGTCGTATGTTGGTTCCCGTTGACAACCACGACTTTGAACCAATCGATGATATAGAGAGAAGATTAGGGCATCCTGCTTCAAGCGCACCTGGTGGCGATGAAGTTAATACCGTCATCGTATACAGCCCTCCTAATTTCAAGCAACGTGTGATTGTTTTTGTCGGTTTCATGTGGCTAACAACTAGCATTGCCTTCTGTGCCATGACTGTTCTGCCTGTCATTTTTGGTCGCTATATCTTTAGCGAGTTACTGCACGTGCACAATGAAGTGCACGATATTTATTCTTTTGTATTGGGCGGCACGGTAATGTTATTAGCAGGTGCTTTAATGGCGCAGTGTTATAAATCTATAAAAGATATTTGGTCTCAACCCACTTGGTCAAAATTAGCAGCATCTTTATATCAACATACGAAAAAATGGGCATGCTGGTGTTTCCGTTGGACTTGGTTTATCACATCCTTTGGAATTGTCTTGCCTCTCGTATTTGGAATATTGATCGAATTGTACTTCGTATTACCCTTGAGACAGTTGGGTCAAGAATCGCCTTCTGTTGAAGTCATGCCTATGTGGTCTCATGGATTTGCCTGTATGGTGATCTTCCATGGCCTTATTCAAGTAGCTCCTGATGCAACAGCCAGGAATCTGATCAATAGTGTGTTCCGTGGTGGCATTGGAGAAATGAACGTACTAGTTAGTTTCAAGAAATTATTAGGTCCTTTACTTTTTGCAAGCGGTGTGGCTATCTGTCTTCCATTTGTAGTTGCATTTATCAACATGAAAGTTGTCGGTAAGTAGACGTGCGATTGTATTAGAAGCGCATTAATTAAGTGATATTTTTATAGCCCGTACAAATCCAGAACTACGAGTAAAACTAGTACAAATTGCTTACCCTACAGCATTGATCGGTATTGGAACGTACTACCTTAGTAAAATGGGCTCCAAAATTGGGAGAAGGTTAACCCAAACAATCAGAGAAGACAATTACTTGGTTGGCAGAACATTACACAACCTTGATCATTGAAAACAATATTCCCCCCCCCCCCTCATACTTCAAAAAAAAAAATAACAAATTTGTATATTTCATTAAATAAAGTACCACATTTTATTTCATTCTTTGACCATGTGCTTTAATCATTTAGAATCAAGAATATACCTTCAACGTCGAGAAAAAAATGAATAATGAAGTGATATGCTCACTTCTTTTATCAAAATCTTCTCCCACCAAGATTTTCTTCTCTCTCACGAAGTTGTGCAGATTATGCTTTGCGTATGGTCTCTTAAGGTACTGATTATGTTGCTATCAATACTTTTGATATTTTATTTATCTAACTTGTTACGATAGATGCTCTAGTCCTAACTGCCTTGCTATCAACAGCGTTATTCAAGAACGTGTCCTTCGCTTGTGGAATCGTGATTTGGCTGCTTGCTTAAATATGCTTTATATTGTTCGCTCTCTTCGTGCCCAGAATGGTATCCCTCCAAGGTTTCAACTTGGTGGGGGTTACTCGACAACGTAGAACAAGAACAGGATCCCAAGACAATTCACGAAACATCAGACAATGACGCCAATATACTCTCCAGGCCTGTTGTCGCACGTCAGCCATATATACGCTTAAGTGGTAAGTTGAAAGGTTTATTTTGGCTTACAATGTAAAAAAAAAATTAGGCTAATAAAGTGAATGGTTCAAGCTGTGAGCCAATTTTTTTTTTCGAAAAGTAAACTAATAATTTTTGGAAATAGTGTATGACAATAATATGTAAAAAAGTGTAGAAAAAAAAGGTCTGTCATATGGATCAATTATTATCATGGTCAATAAAGAACGTCATTATATCTGGAACTATAAATTTATTACAGTCTTTTCACATTTCCATTTATTTTATTTTGTGCCAATAATTTCTGAAAGTATAAAGCTGCAAATTGGTACCGTGAGCACTGTAAAGTATCAAGATGCCAAAAGGGAAATCTAACATGTGCGTGTACTTTTTCGATTTTCCAGAGAATCTGTACTCAGTCAAATATAGACGAATTTCCCAAGATGGCACCTTTTTTTCTCGGTAACAGACAAAAATATTATTTGCAGCTTTTATTTAGACCCTGGAAAGGTTACCATTTGAAGTAAGAGTAATGGCTTGAAAAATTGACGAACCTTCTTATTGTCTCCTAAAGTAATAAATCAAGTACAAAAGTGCATGATTTGCCCGTAAAAAAAAAAAAAAAACCTTTGCTCACCCCATTGAGCGGATTAGCACCAATAAAGCGGAGCCAGATTATTGTCGGGTATCTACCACGTTGGTCGATTGTCGCAAAAAAAAAAAAGTCTTAAGACCATCTAAATATCTATAAAGCAACACATTTAACATTTTTTTCGTCGAATAAACCCATTGTCTCAATTATACATGTTATTAATGATACAAAAGCAAGGTATCCTTGTGCAACCATCGTTGAGAAAAAACCAACCCCGCAAAATAAATTAATTATAAATAAAAAACTTGAACAAAATGTCGCTTTCTTTTTTCTTTATAAATCATCAAAAAAATGAAATTCACTTCCCTTGCATTGTCTGTTGCTACGGCATGCATATTGAGCCTTTCAGCCATCAATCCTGTTGCTGCTGATGATTATGTCGTTGCAGATAGAAATATGCCACAGAAGACAGATGTTGTGGATTTAGGTATAGGCATTTTCTTTAAAAGAGATGCATCTGTCGAAGCACCACAACATAAGAAAGCTACCATCAAGCGCCAAAACTTGAAAAATAAGAGAGCCGCCACCGCCGTTGCCGCCACAATGGATGGCAATGTCAGCCTTCGTAAAAGAGGAGCACAAAATTCTGGTAAAGGTACTTTCTTCTCACCCAACCGAGGTTCATGTGGATGGGAAAATACCAGTGATGATTTGATTGTTGCTGTCAATGAAGCTGATATGGGAAATAAGAAGAAATCCGGTAAAAACGTCAATTGCGGCAGATTGGTAGAGATTGTAAACGCTGCTGGCAAGAAAGTTAGAGCAAAGGTCGCAGATACAGTAAGTGTATAAACATATCTTTTTAAACATGTTCATGCTTCTCACCTATCTCCATTAACTAGTGTCCTGGATGTAGTAAGGGTGACTTGGGTAAATTTAATATTTCTAATGCTTATCATGGCTATCTCTAATCCATCTTTTTCCCTCCTCTTTTTCTTCCATAGACTTGAGCCCTGCAGCCTTTGTCAAGTTAGCCCCATTTACAAAAGGTGTTATTCAAATTCAATGGAAGTACTTGAACTAGAAACAAATTTCACTATGTATAGCATTGTTTCCATCATTGGCTTTAATAAAAAATCAATTTTCAAGGTACCAATTTGCGCCATTTCAAATATTTTTTTGTGCTTGTAAATATCAATTGGTCAATTCGCGCGTACTTCTTGACTCAATAAGCTTGATAGCTTCCAAAAATCATGAGTTAGGCTGATGAAATATTAATTAACTGTATTTAGATGGCTTTTCTTACCATTACGTTTCCTTAAACGAGGTCGATGTATCACATGTAAAGTCAGCAAGTAAAAATCACTCCTTAGAAATCAAGTTGAACACTATATTTTGCGTAATTTTTGAAATGGGAAAGTAGATACCCTGATTTATTATAGATAAAATTTGTCTATGATCGTATAACGATGGTACAAGTAATATAATGGGCTATACAATTTCAGGAATCGAAAGGCGTATATTGCCCCGTTGTTGAATTAGGATCACTGTTATAACTAAAAAAAAAAGAAAAATGGCACAGCAATTGATATGACCAACACCGCATACAGTGCCAAAACATCTGGCAGAGATTAGAGCTGGGATTGTTAACAATAGGTAGGCAATTACAAAAGTCTTTATTACAAGTGGGTTATGAAGGTGTAAAACTTTTAACTAAAAATGCCGGGGCTTTATATACTAGATAAAATTTTCTTTTAAAAGGGATTATCAAGTTGCTACATCTCATTGTTGCGATTCGACATTTTAAGGATATTTGATTGTGGATACCGAGGAAAGATCGGCGTTGTGCATAAGGGTATCTCCGATATGCTTTACAACCCAGAATTTCATAGCCCCCCCCCCCTCTTTTTAAAATACTAGCACAGTTTATTATCATCAGCAATAGTTTATTTACCAATCTTTTAAAAGCACAAGAAAAGCTTATGTAAATTCGCCTTAAATAAATGACTGGTGTTTTAAACAACGAGAGGGATGTCGACCATTTTATAGAATTTAATAGATTACTTGGACGATACACATTTTCCAACTTTAGTATTAGACGATTTGAAACTACATTTGTGTTTCTTGCAACAGTCTGGGTAGTCTTCTCCACATAAAACTGTTGAACAAATAGCAAAGATGACAGAGGGAAACAGTACAAGAGAAGCAAATAGAGCAATTTTCATATTAATTTAAAGAAAAGACGGAAGAAAGGATTCCATAAAAAACAAAGGATTATAAGCGCAATTGTTATTTAGGGATGCATAATTAGCGTCCTTTTTTTTATGCTGTCGTAACTTCCAGATAAATGAATGTCCGAGGATAAAGAAGAAGAATCCTCTTACGACATGGAATCCAACCAAGTATAAACCACAGCAGGCCGCTCAATTTATTTCTCTGCTTCAAAATAAAAACTGCAAAATTCGCAAAGCCGCTTTAGAAGTAAATAAAGCGAATTTTTCCAGTGCCTGTGCATGATGGATATTTTTAAAAGGAATTTTTAAAATTCGATCGCTTGCTGCTCTATCATATTGATCTTGCAAAAATCTCTATACTTACTTATATGTAACTCTGATTTGTCATTCAATAAGTTGCATGAATTTTATTGACACATTAGGCCTCAAGATTCAAGGTTTATAACAGAGTTGCGGGATTGAAAAACGTTTTATGACCAAGAATCATCGAGAATATGAAATTTGGGAGGACGGAAGCCAATGCAATCTAGATATAAGACTAATCACAAAGTTGAGCAGGACGACAAACTGCCACCATCTGATGTTGAATAGTTTAAGAATGAAGTAGTTTTCATTTTTAAGTTGAGACTGGGTCTATATATTCATTTTGGGATTAATAAGGGAATGCATGTGGATATAGCACATACATATTTTTGTGGTATGCTTGTTCTAGAAGCTTTTTTAGCTATTCATTTAAAGTATACAAACTAGAGACCCTTTTACATATTCTAGTATAACTGTTGAATCTGACAAAGCGTTCTTTTTATTACTGTTTGACACGGCATAACAAAAACCCGTAAGTTAGAATAAATGCCAAGGGTGAGTGGGGCTTATAAAAGCAACAAAAGCCACGTACTTTTAATTCAGTGGGAAATAAACGTGGTACAATTTAATTGCTTTTATATATTGTTCAGGGTGGATACAGGGCATGGTGCGCCTTTTAATAAAATCATGCAAAAAGAAGGTAAAACCTGATCAATGAAAACGCAGCCCTTCCCAGTCTCTGATTCATTTAAAAAAAAAGAAAAAGTTCATTTGCCGCTCGATGGAGAGAGCAGAATAAACACAAGCCATGCAAGAGTAATAGAAGGGGTTGTTGTTGATGCTATGTGACACAATTACTACAATTGAAAAAAGCGCATCATAATGTAGAGAAGAACAGGTGGGCCATGTATAGGGCTTTTCTGGCTATGTTACACGAGAAATTTATTTATAGTGTGAAGTGTACCGAATGTGTTTCCATTTGAGTCAGTGGCAAACGCGTCAATGAGTAGCGATAACGCCCACACGCGATAACACCCCACGCGATAACGGCTTACCAGGCGGGTTGGATCGCATCCCAAAGGCAGTACAAAAAAGGAATCTGTTCTTGTGGATGGGATGTATTCGAGCTCCTCTTGAAAGAAGAAAAAAGATCCACCCCCTTCTTTTTTTTGTTTTCCTTTTTTCTTTTTATTCATTATTTTTATTATGAGAGAATACAAACTTGTTGTCTTGGGCTCTGGTGGTGTTGGAAAATCAGCACTTGTAAGTTAATAGAGGCGAAAAGAGGATGTGATGTGTACTAAACAAATATGCTAGACTGTGCAATTTGTACAATCTATTTTTGTAGAGAAATATGATCCTACTATTGAAGACTCTTATCGAAAACAAGTCGAAGTAGATGGACTGCAATGCATGCTCGAAATATTAGACACAGCGGGTACCGAACAGTTTACAGCCATGCGTGATTTGTACATGAAGAATGGACAAGGTTTTGTGCTTGTGTACTCAATTACAAGTCAAGT
Organism: Mucor piriformis; assembly: GCA_943193625.1. Classification (NCBI taxonomy): domain Eukaryota; kingdom Fungi; phylum Mucoromycota; class Mucoromycetes; order Mucorales; family Mucoraceae; genus Mucor; species Mucor piriformis. The sequence goes on along the minus strand of OW971871.1, from coordinate 983,852 downwards.
CACTTTAACAGATCTTTATGAAATTAGAGAACAAATATTAAGAGTAAAGGGGTCCGATAACGTAAGTAGCCTATTATTTATATGTACTGTAGCCCCCCAGGCTGATAGATTATTTTCGTTGTAGGTTCCTATGGTGTTGGTCGGCAACAAGTGTGATCTTGAAAGCGAACGAATTGTTACCAGAGAAAAGGGAATGACTCTATCACAACAGTGGGGCGGAAAGCCTTTTTACGAAACTTCGGCTCGATTCAAGATTAACGTTGATGAAGTATTTTATGACGTGGTCAGACAGATTAACAAACAAAACCCTTCAAAGGACAAGACAAAGAAAAAGTTTAAATGTCTTATTCTTTAAAAAAACTCCTTCCCAAACAAACACAACAAAAACAAAAAAAAAATTTATTATCATTATTACCCTTATTCTTATTTACTATTATTTCTTATTCTTATTACTATTCAACTTTATTCCCCCAACCCATGTAAACAAGGAGATATATATAAAAAAAAAAAAAAAATAATAATTCTGAGGGGACACCTTTTTCTTTCTTTTTAATAAAAAAGCTTGTTCCAATACTCCATTTTTGTATCGGCTGTGCGAGTCACATGCATTTCTTTTTTTTTTTTTTTTTTTTTTTTTTTTTTTTTTTTCACTCGTCGAACTCTTCAATCGTACGCGTTGCCATAGTCAGGTACTCTAAAAATGAATTCACTGCTACTCGAAGCATCTTGGTATTGTAACAACCAAATTCGCTACACGAAATAAAAGGGTGTAAGTCATGCATTCTGTTCATTGGCGTACACGCGCTTACATCTTCAGAAGGTTGCCTTCTGCTGTGATAATACGTCGTACTTGATCTACTCGTAATTCGGTGTCAACATCCATGACTCGTTGCGCAATAACCGCTAAACGTTCATTGGCAAAAGGAATTTCTAAAAACCTATGCAATGTCAGACATTAGTTCCACTCAAATCCACTCTGTTACTCTATTTACATTCTGTTGTTCATTGTATCTGACATCGTTTGAAGGGAAGAATAAAAGAAAAATAAAAGAAAAAAATTATTTTATTATTTCCCTAGTTTAAGTGGACTGTGTTTCAAAAAAAAAATTGTTTCTACATGAAGGGTTCATCTGTTAAAAAGCGGTGAGTGACAAATGTAACTGTGCCATTATCCCAAGCAACAGCCATAATAGCACCCTTTTTGTATGCAAGTGAGAATTCAATGGATAAAGGTTGGTGATCGTTCATCGTAGTCACTGTTCCTGCATGAGTTTGTGCTCCACGAATATAACCACTAAAAAACATGAGTATTTATGCACATAGACATGAATTATAAAAAAAAGGGTAAAAACACACTTACATTGGGAAGAGCATATCGTTCTTTTGCAAGTCAAATGGATTGGCACTATTGACTGAGTATAATCCTATTAATGGTGAATTCTCATAGGCAATAGCCAATCTTTGTCCACTTCGCTCATCCATCGTCAAATCACGGATAACACCACCCACAGCCACCTGAGCACCTGATGCAGTTGCAATTGTACTCAATGGTGTAGACAATACCTTTTCTTCTCTCATGCCCTGTTTGATAAATTGTCCCGACAGAACCACGACATGTACATCACACTTGCCACACATGGAGTAAACAAGTGTTCTGTTATCGGGCGACCAACAGGCTGCTTGCACCCATAACCCAGGAGGGTTTCGAAGTTGCTGTGATGACCAGTCGCTGGTATCCCACATACGAGAAATGCCTGCCCTATAGTGCACAATGACGGTTATTTTTTTTTGGTCGATTTTTTTATAATCAACACTTACGATCCTCCTTCAAATAACCATTCACCACTAGGACTCCAGCGTAACAAGATATTGCCCTTTCCATAACGTTTCAAAGGAATCGCTCTATCAAGTAACATGTCATGAATCACTACCGTATTCGTGATGGCAGAAACAACCGCAAGTAGATGACTAGCAGGTGTAGGATCCCAAGCCAAAGAACTAATATAACTTTGACCCTTGAATTGCAAATATCTCATCACGGCTTTAGGATGGTACTTTGGTTTTGATTCATTGTACTCTGTGGGTTGAATCGACCATACACACACTCCCTCTTGACAACCGACAGCAAGTGTACCCGATGCTCTCTTCTTCCATGCCATACACGTAATATCTTGCATCTTTTCGTGTGAAAGTACTAAACATGACCATGTATCCTCCTTCTTTTCATAGACGTAGACGTTATTGTCCTTGTGTGCAACTGCCAAGATGTCTAAATGGGGGTGCCATGCCATGCTTTGAATTGAACTCTCTTGGCTGAATGAAGGGTGTTCTAAAACCATTTCCGGTGTCTTTAAATACGTGTTGTAAATGTGGTTGTAAACGTTTTTTGCTTGTTGATATGCAGGTCTATTTGAATAAAACGATTAGTCCATGGTTCGAATTTACAAGGCGTTCAATAGTTTACGTTGCTTCAATGGCAGGTAGTCTAAAAAAGTAGAGAATGTCAATACAAGATATCTGATGACGAGGTAAAAAACAACAGCATATAGTTTTACCTTTGTTCCCATTGTTGGCTAATGGCTTTTGCTACACTGTTATATGCAGAATCTAATAAGTTGGGTGGCTGCTGTGTATAGTTGACAAAGTCAGCAGGGGCTGAATCAATAGGCTCAAACACAATAGAAGGGTATAAGGGAGTCGACTTGAATAAAAATATGAGTATGCATTTTTTTTGTACTTGTTGATATTATTTACGCTGGTAAGTTCTTGTACAGCAGAACTATCTACGGCCGGAAGACTCACTGTGAATAGAGTTATGAATAAGGGGTGATTGTGTTGCGTTTATAAAGTTTACCTAAACTTCCACTGATTTCAGCTAAAGTGCCATAATTTTCGTCGGGTGTTGCACACAGAAAGACCATATTTTATTCGCAAAGAAGTGTGTAAGAGAGAGAGAGAGAGAAAAAAAGAAATACGCGTTTGGGGGGTTGAAAGAGGGTTAGGCTAAGCCTCTTATTTTTTTTGTGACTATACAGTTTTGATGTAAAGCGTTAAAGAGTAGGTATCAGGACATATCAGTGGGCTGACAACAATGCAAATGAAGAAACAGCTATAGTATTTAGTGCTTCAAAAAAAAACCTTCAAATTTTGTGTGTGTATGCATCAATAAACATATCCAATGACCTGATGGATTGAATAAATCCATGATAAATTGGAAACCCGGATTTCTACATAAATCACCTCTTCTTTTTCCAAATTTTATTTTCCTTTTACCTTCCTTCATGTCAAGAAAAAGTCAGGTACCTTATCTCGACGACGACGATTCCTCTGATGATAACGATGGCACTTGGAGAGACCCTTCTTTGTCATTTGTCGGTACTTCACAACCCGTGCGTCGACCTGTGTTTGGAAACATTGTTGACGTAACCGTCAACCCACCTTCTACACTATCACCCGTTTCACTCCAAAGACCTGCCTACCAAGACACTTCCACCGCATCTGATTCCATCCATCGTAATCCTGACAATTATTGGGTCTTACCCGCTCATTGCAACCCAAGAGATATCTTGGGAAACAAGTACAAGTCGCGATCCAATGAAATTCAAAAAGCCACAGGCTCATTCATTGAATTCAACGAAAGGTTAAACCAAATTGATATCTGGGGCGATAATGAAGCTGTAAACAAGACAAAGTCTTACTTAGACATGATCGTTTCTCGTCTTTCCGAAAAGGATACTAGTCTTCAACGTAAAACTCAAAAATGGGGTAAACCAGAACGTGAATTAACACCTAGAGAAAAGAAGCGCGCGGAAAAGAAGCAAGCTAGATTGGATGAAGAGAAACGATACCAAGGCGTACCTGCCATCAGTCAAAATTGTTTTGGCGTGTTTCCTTTACCTGATCAACTTTTACCAATTGTTAAATTACTTGGTGAAAACGAGTCGTATTTAAATCAAATTCGAGCTGATTGTAAAGCGTTTCTTTGGTTTGAACCAAGTAATAACGTGATTCGTATTGCGGGAGATACAGAAGGGTCGGTGAATATAGCTACGAAACGTATCCGTAATTGGTATATTCGTTGCTCAAGAAAACCAGAAGGAGGTACCCTTCGTTTAATGCAACAACCTTCAAAACCTTTTTTGATCAGTTTTCGTAAATTGCCTGAAGGATTTGTTACCTATCAATACACAGATCCCGAAAGAGAGGCAACCATGTTGGAAAAACATCGTATCTTGGAAAGCGTATCCACAGGTAAAATGATGGGTCTTGATAATTTGATTTCTTTCAAAGATGATGATCACACGGGCCAATTATCAAGTATTGCTTTGACTTTAAATGATCGTAACAAAGATTCCATTGATCATTTATTATCAAAGGGATTAGAAAGTATGCGTTTAAATGATTGGAATCTTCGCATGAAGATTCGCTTTGGTCAAATTTGTTTGATCGATTACCCTAAAAAGGATGATAAATTCATGACGATTGAATCAGTCAGTGACAAGATGTTCCGTAAGCCCATGTTTAAATCCGCTTTGGCTCCTTGTATCAGTAAAAGGAGAAACGGTGTCAATGCTCTTTTCGAATACCTCGGTGTGAAAGCTGTTGAATTCTCGGATAACCCAAGAACCTCCTTCTCCATCAACGCTAAACAATACCCTACAGCTGCACCCGCTAGAGTATTGGGTCAACGCGATTCTCCCCGTGGTGATATGTGGGATACCGTCATGGAAATCTCCTTCACTGATGATGGTCACAGAAGATTATGGAACACAATGACTGACTGCAATGACCTTGTTGATATTAGTTGTGTCGATATCGAAAGTCATTACTCTTGGGATTTGAAATTGCAACATGCTCGTCGACTTCCAAACGATGATATCAACTCGCCTCATGAAAAGTTCTCACATGCACTTCGTGTCAGTTCCGCCAACCGTCTTATTATGGTGACCTCGAACGATTATGTGCCTCACATTGTCACGCAAAAGACAAAATGGAGATACAGTTGGGATGATTATGTTGTGGAGATCTGTAGAGATGAAATCTGGGATATGAACCGTGTCGAAAGAACAGATCGTGAATTGCCTGTGGATTTAACTCCTATTGATCCTCATCGTACTTTATTCAAGGTATCTCTTTATAAGGAAGCTTGGGTAAACCGTCTTGCTGAAAACCTGGATTTAAAAATCGGAGAGGCTCCTAGTTGGACTTTACGTGATTTCTTTGCTTCTGAAAATGAAGATACCCGCACACTTATGTGCACAGTGAAAAAATTTAGTGAGCTCCTTAGTTCTTTAGTACCTTTATACTGGGATAATGCTGAGCAATCTTTGGTATAATATTTGGACTTGCTTTCTTTTTTTTTTTTGCACATTTGTTAAAATAAAAATGCGTCATTCCGTTGTCCATCATCTTTTTTTTTTTTTTTGGCTAAATGATCATGTACTCGGTATAGAAGATGCTGCTATGAATAGCCAACTCCATCTACTTGCATTGTGGTTTTATACACACTGGCAGTGTCTACGGTAAAAAATAACAACAACAACTTGTTATAAATTCAGAAATACAGGCTCTATTGTCTTCATATTCTCATTCACCAACATATATCTCACATCAATTAATATATTATCTTGCCACGCATATAAAATACTAGAAAGTCTTTCACATTGATGTGCTGAAATTTATATGCACCTGTCATTTTGACATCGACATGTAAAACTATTTTTATTTAAAAACAAATACGTGTATATTTAAAGTAAAAAAAACTAGACGTTTAAAATACTATTCCTGCCCTGGTTCTCTGTTCAACCTCAGTCTTCGGTGAGACAACAGGAAGCCGGCCCAGTTATTATTTTCTTTTACCATATCAGAATCTTAAAAAGACGACATCTGAATTCTAAAAAGAGCTGTATATATCTGATAGTCGTCACTAGCATTATATTCAATAGATGCTAGGTAAAACGACTGACCAAGACAACAGTAGGAAATTTAATTAATTACAACATGAACTCTTAGCTGACACCATTCGGCCTTTCATATGACGGTAGTAAAGTTTACAATACGTTGGTACTAAGCTGGTTTTTTTCTTGAGACCCATAATTGCTCCCTTATGTCACTGTTGCTAAAAAATGAGATCTTTCTTGACGGGAACAACTGCTATCCTATGCTAATAGACAGCACAGAGTTAAGGACATTTGCTAGAGGGTTTTAAATGCGTGTAACTGGTGGTACAATCAATGTCAAATAGAATTCATGCCTAAAAAATTCATCCCAGGCAATGATATGATGATAGATCTTATACTGGAAGCTGCTCGAGCCAACCTGGACGAAGACGAGCTCAGTATATACTGGGCTTTGCTTAAATTAGTCAAAAGCTTTCGACCGAGTTTCTCTATATTTTAGTGATTTTTGATCTTTAAGCCTTATAAAGAATAGATACTTCATGGGTTAAGTGCTTTAAGACTCTAAATCCAAATGCTTCTTTGGGTAAGGTGAGTGAAGCTAAAGAAAAACCATAGGCCTACGATAGATAAATTGTAACGGTTTAAGACTCATTCCTGGTACAGAGTCAAATGTTTTAACAACATTAGACCGTGCTACCAAAAAGCAAGTCAAGTAGATCGCAATGCTGTGATGACCTTTGTTTAAATGTGTGTTCAATTTAATCGCATGCTGTTGGATTAAAGAAAACAAAACAAAAAATAGCCAGCTATTTATATTTTGGCCCAGCTATTTTTTTTTTCTCAAATCGGATCAGGACATCGAAAATCGACGTTTTCCTTTTTCACAGCAAGGTAAAGTCGTTCAATATTAACATTCTTCTAAAATAGTTAATTATTAAAAAGGTGTGAAATTTTATTTTGCATCTTTTGATATTATTTTGAAGCAATTTTTATAGGAAAAAATATACTTGCCATCAGAGTGACTGATTTTTAGTTTTTACACCAGATGTCATGCATTTTTATAATCAACCATCTACAAAACTTACATCATTTGATGAGGCATTCGATTCTGTATAAAAATTGTCTATAAATATTTTAGGAAAAAATGACATTCTATTATGCGACTTTTTGAATTTTCTAATTTTTGCAAAAACAGCGAGGGGCATACCTAACCATTTTGACGATTTTCGACCTTTGTTTTTAACTTTCGAAAAATGGCAGTTTTATGATCCTACATTATTATTTAGATGACTCTGAACATTTTTTTTGCTTGGAAGAGGATTCGAAAACGCCATTTTGCTATGTCAATACGAGCGATTTAAAACTGCGGCACGGAAATAAGTGAGAACAGTGTTCCCAGTACAGGATTCTTTAATAAACACATCGATGACCCATAGTCATCAACCACTTAATAGCTACATGAAACAGACATATCCAAACTTAAGACGTCGGTCGCTTTATATATAGAGTAAAATCTTAACTTCGCAGTAAGTGAATAAAATTAGACTTTTTGTGTGACAAAAATTGAAAGTCAATTTCCCCATTTATAAAAAATTTATGCAAATAAGGTGTTCATGAAAATAGTAATTTTTCATTGATAATAATAATTTTTCATTTTCATTGATAATAATGAGACAGTCCTGAGACCCCCAAAGGTACCCGTGGGAAACCTTGGACCCTATTGGCCGTTCAGCTCAAAAAGATCCCAACCCCAACCCCAATCTCAGTGCTGACCTGATCTATGCTAATCGTGATGTGCTGATCTACCCTAATCCTCGTGTCCTAACCTGTGCTGATCTACCCTAATCCTCGTGTCTTCACCTGTCCTAATTGTCGTGTCTTCACCTGTCCTAATCGTCGCGTGCTGAAGTAATGTTGAATATAAAAGAAACTGGGGTTGGAAGCTAACAACTCAATGAGCCGTCGAGCTTTTGGATAAAGAAGAAAAAAGAAAAAAAAACCTCAAAACAAGGAAAAAGAGCACCTTTTTATACCTTTTTTTTGGCCGTGACTTGGGCGTGACTTGAACAGACATGATGTGGCCCTCTTTATCGTTTCATATATAAATTTATAAAAATTTATTAAAAAAAAGTCACATTGATTGAAAGAAAAGGAAATTCTCCTAGAATTGCATGAGACACTCAAATCCAAAATAAGAAATATGATTGCTTTATCTTCTTTTTATTTAAAGTCAGCGAAAAAAAACTAATAAAATTTAACTAATATCATAATACATAATTGATCTTCTTTTTCGCTCTGTCAGCACCGCAAATATGAGTTCCGAAGAACAGTTTAATGCTATGCAGCAAAGAGTAATGTTTTTAGAACAATATGTAACGCAAGCACAACAACAGGCTCAACCTACAGCAGAGCCTCAGCCTATTACATCACCCCAGGACATGGCTGAAGATATGGATGAGCAACAATTGAACCTGCACTCTCTAGAAACTAGACCCACCTATTCCTGGTATCCTTCGTCTTTTCTCACTGAAATTTTATCACTAGACTCCTCTTTATTTCCTAGCACAGTTATGCTTGATGATGCAAGACGCAAATTAATTGACAAGTATCCTAGCATTGACACTATACAGTATCAACCACCTGACAGCATCCCAATTGCTTCTCGGAAGATGAACAAGTATCAGGCCAAGCAAGATATGTCCTTAAAACGTCTACAATATTTACTTTCGGGTGTTTTCCGTCCATTAGATGTTCTAGGTCTCGAGATTAGCTTAGATACTCAAAATCAACATGCCTAACGATACTTACACATGCTTAGGGATTGTCGTTCCTTATTATTAAATGTATCAGCACAAGTAAATGATATGCGTAACAATATCGCGTTTCAGGCTATAAACCCAACTTTCACATCAAATAACTCAAATAACTCAAACTATACTATGCCTCCTATGGACTTCCAAGCTGCCATAACGCAACAAACAGCCAGTTCTCAAGCAATTAAATTGGCCAATAACCTTCGCACCAAACGGCGCCCATTACAAAGCAATTATGGTAACAGCAACAATCAACAACAACACTCTGTTACAGTACCACCGCCCCAGCAGTTTTTTCGGCCAGGTCCGTCCTCCCAGCAGGGCGGTTCCTTCAAAAACAACAACAGCAACAACAACACCGCGTGGAACAACAACAACAGACCAGGCAACAGCAACAACAACAACAACAAAACAAAGGGCAACACAAATCCCTTTCGCAACAATCAACAGTAAGCAATATCGTACAACAAGTAGGCGGTCGCCTAAGTCAGTTTTATTCAGAGTGGACAACACTTTCAATAGACGAATGGCTATTACAAACGATCAGCCACGGGTTCAAAATTCCGTTCATCTCAACACCACCATTACGCCAACAACCAACGCCAATTGTCGCTTACAGCCAACAACAAAAACAATTACTCAATCAAGAAATCGATTTACTGTTACAGAAAGGTGCGATCGAATTAGTTCCTCAACCAATCACACCAGGATTTTACAGCAGCATGTTCGTGATTCCAAAGAAAAACGGAGGCTCACGCCCAGTTTTCAACTTGAAACAATTAAACAATTACATTCATGCCCCTCATTTCAAAATGGAAACCCTCCAGGAGGTAACCAAATTAATAAAGAAATCAGATTATCTAACCTCCATCGACCTATCCGATGCATTTCAACATATTCCAGTTCATCAGGACTCACGCCAATACCTTCGCCTTCATTGGCATGGGGAAACGTACCAATTTTGTACAACCCCATTCGGACTATCTCTTGTTCCTTGGCTGTTCACGAAGTTGACCAAACCAATTTTGGAATGGGCACGTACACGACAAATACGTCTGAGTGCATATCTGGACGATTGGATTATTATAGCAAATTCGTCAACTCAAGCAACTCAACACACTCAACTAGTAGTACAGAAACTCAAATCTTTAGGATGGCTAGTCAACCACAAGAAATCCTGCCTGATACCCCAACAATCGATAGAACACCTCGGCTTTTTATTGGACTCCACAACAATGACAGCGCAGTTGCCAGGGAAAAAAATGAGAGATCTTCGTCGCAGTATTCAACAAGTGTTGAAGGCTCCAATACAATCAGCGCGTACGATTCACAGTTTGACAATGAGGATCCAAGCAGCGACATTTGCATTGATACCAGCCCGGCTTTATACACAGCATCTCTTGCAAATGAAGAACGAGAGTGTAAGATCACCACAGGATTGGGACAAGCCTCGAATCTTATCAAAGGAATGTGTGAACGGGTTGAAGTGGTGGAAGAACAATCCACATCTATGGAACGGCAAGAGTATTCTACCTCAGACACCGCAACAGATCCTCTATGTGGATGCCAGCAACACTGGATGGGGGTGCAGTCTTCAAATGACAAAAAATCGAGTCCAGACAGCATATGGACATTGGACGTACGAGGAAGCTGCAATGTCAATCAATTGGAGAGAGTTGAAAGCGGCTTTTCTTGCACTACAAACCTTTCCTCATTTGAACAACATGAGAATATTAATCAGAACAGACAACACTACCTCGATGTCGTACATGAACAAACAAGGGGGAACGCGTTCATTACCATTGATGGAATTGGCAACAAGTCTATGGAAGTGGTGTCTGAAACGAGGAATAACGATCCAATCGAATCATGTTCCAGGAGTAAAAAAATACCACAGCAGATTACGAATCTCGGCGCCCATACCTCAAAAACAATTGGATGATCAATCGCACAGTGTTTCAACAACTTCAAGACAGCATGGGAAAAAACGACGTGGATTTGTTTGCAGATCGGAATACCCACCAGCTTACAAAATACGTCTCAAGGCTACCAGATCCGGGAAGTCTTACCCACTACGCGTTTACCATACCATGGGACCAGTTCGTAAATCCATATCTCAATCCACCTTGGAATCTGATCAATCGCTGCCTACAGAAACTAATACAAGAACAAGTCTACCAAGCAACAATGATAACACCATGGTGGCCAACCGCGCTTTGGTTCCCTATCGTCCAGTCCTTGAGCCTCTTCCCACCACTACTATTAGACCAATCAGTCATTCGCCTGCCGACACCCACAGCCATGTGGCCTATGACCAACAGCTCTTGGAAACTCGCCGTGTGGAGCTTATCGGCAATAGGTATTCAGCAACAGATTTAAATGATAATGCCAAAAACATTTTGATTAGTCAACGTTTGGCGGATACTGCAACAAATCGGTCGTACAAGAAAGGTCAAATATTATTCTTACAATGGGCAAAGAAAAATCAGGTCGATACTACTGTCTTTACACCGGTCAATTTGATCAATTTCCTCAGTGATATGCACACATATCATTCATATGCCATTTCAAGTATTCAACTTTTCCGTACGGCAGTTACTCATCTTCATCAAGATCCTAATATTTTACGTACAGATGCAGAAGTCAATGCCTTCGTTTCTGCTTTAATACGTCAAGCTCCTCCCATACAAATACATAGAGATACAATTAGCATTCAGCCCACAATTGACTATTTAGCCAGCTTATCAAATAATGATATTTCGTTATCCCATTTGCAAAGCAAGCTTGCCTTTTTACTGGGTGTCACCTGCTTTCTGAGGCCCTCGGATCTACATCGTATATCTTTTTCTTCGGTGAAGCTCTCCAAAAATGATTCTCTTCTCTCCTTTGAAGTGCATTGCCCTAAAGAAAGACGGTCAAAACGTGCTATCATCAAATCCTTTACGGTGAAGGCACATGCCAATAGCCAAATCTGTCCCATCAAGATATTTATCCAATGCCGGAATAAGAGACCTGCTTCTTGTACTGCCACAACTCTCTTCATACATTCACTCCAAAGCAACAAGCATTTAAGTGTCAGGACTATCAGTTCATGGATGATGCGACTTCTACGAAGGTCTACTTCAGAACCAAAGGTGTCTCTTCGGTCCATTGCTTCTTCGATGGCTTTACAGTCTGGTATTCCGAAGGACGACGTAGTAACTATGGGTAACTGGGCATCCTCAACTACATTCGAACACCATTATCGTCGGGAGCATCTCTCAACCTTTGGCTTCACCAATACTCTCATCAAAAACTCTGGAGACAATGACGAGCCAGAAATGGACGAAGACATATTCTTTGATGCTACTGATTCTTTTATGGACACTTCGTGATTTTTCTCTGGATTAGCAATCATATTTCTTATTTTGGATTTGAGTGTCTCATGCAATTCTAGGAGAATTTATTCGACACTTGAATTGTATATTTAGACATGAAAATACAAAATAAGAAATATGATTCCCCACCCACCCTACCCTTTGGACCTCGCTCAAAGGATCAATTATGTATTATGATATTAGTTAAATTTTATTAGTTTTTTTTCGCTGACTTTAAATAAAAAGAAGATAAAGGAATCATATTTCTTATTTTGTATTTTCATGTCTAAATATACAACTATACTCTTTCATGGGTTTACATTCATAAAGCAAAATATAAAACACCTTTAGCGTCCGCTCCATTCAAGATTGCATCATGTCGAACACAGGCTTCGATATTCTTCATACTCAATTCACCTCGTCTAAGTAAACAGATTGGCAGACGCGTTGTTTATTTTGCTAAACAATTGAACTTGATCTGTTAATTAATGGAACAAAACTAACACTTTGCAAAAGGAGCAGAAGCTTTTTTTTATTCTCAGAAGATACGGGCTTTGTAATAAATATCAGGAACCATGAGCTATTGATGTAAACTTGTAAAACAAAGGAAAACCTATACCGTAATTAAATAAACATCAAGGTGTCTTCAGACCCAACACCGTTTGCAGACGTGCGAGTTTTATGAGGATATAAAAACTATCTGATTACGTTTCTTGATTATTGAAGAACCACCGGCTATGAGAATATACAAGCCAATTGCACCTCTAAACAACCTTCCGTGAACTTCCAATCCTAATTATATTAACTGTTTCAACCACAGCTTTAAATAACTATAAGTACCCTGTCTTCTTACATGGATTAGAAGGACATTCAGTTTTAAAACTAAAATAATAAGAATAAAACCGCACAAGCACTATTAATTTTATTATCTCTGGTTTTTTTATCTTTTATTTTTTCTGTGTTAAATCCTAGATTTCTCCACAGATAGTAAACATTAGATATCAAGTATATAAGAAACCCCCATTTTTATGTTTGAATAAAGTCAGTTAGTTTTTGCAGTCTGGTTATTTTTATCTTTTTCTTATCTCTCAATGGCTTTTTACAATAAAGTTGGTAATTCCAAGGGATATTTGGTAAATGATGGCTTCAAGTTCGTTACTCAGGACGATGCAGTCCTTCGTTCACCTCTCCGAGACGACTTGCAAAAAATGTATATCTCTGTGGCCTCACCACGAAACATTAGTCAACCAGTTGGTTCCAGTAACAAAATTTATATGTCTAACTGTTCTTTCAACTACCCTGATGGATTTGTGAGCAACACATTGTTCATTTCGAACCGCATTTTAGAGTACATTTAGTCGGCCGGTAAGATTAAGTCTAAAGGTACAGCAAACATGCCGTACTAGTCTGTTCACATGGGTAACTATTGTACTATTGGTATTCTTGCATATATCTTGGAGCACCTGGAGAAAACCATCCAGTTTAGTCAGAAGCGTGTTCCGTATACCCCTTCGCATTTACATTAAAAGATAACTACCGTTGGGGAATATGCTACATCCCAACCTCCGACAATAATGGGGTTATTACCAAAGTATTACTCCATGATCCAAGTAACAGCAACATGTATGAGATTGGAAACATATTACAAGTAGGTTTGGCTACCAAACGTTCCCTTAGAGCTACATGTGCGTTCACCTTTAGTCTAAAGAGAACATCCGGTGCCAACCGCAATTCAACAATTCGTCAATCAATCAACCCTAACATCTCACCCTCAGCCAAAAGTGAGTACGAGTTGGGTATGACCCTTTTGGAGGTCCATGTCGAGGGTTTTGCTGAGCTCAGAGCTCCTGCACCCATTGCCAATGTTAGATCATCTAGGATCAAATTATCAATCAATCCTGAGGAGTGCAATGAATCTATCGCTTCAGTTAATCAATTCCGTGTATATAATGATATCGTCAACGAAGAACCCGAGGAGCGAAATGATATTTATGATAGGTTAGAAGATATCGACAACGACCTGAGTGATACAGATAATGTCGAGGACGTTGATAATGGAGAGACAATAAATAGTGTTACCAACAATGGTGTTAAAAAAATAACGCTGACGATTCTAAGGTATCCAGTACAAAAACCTCTACGAAATGTTACATTACAAATCAATATCATATTCAAATAGTTTTCTCGAGCTCCTGAAAATTTTTCACCAGTTCAATTGTCATGCTTTCAAAAAATCACTAGTTAATTTAGAAACATTAAATGTCTTACTATATTTCATTACGATACAATCAAGGAGATAAATGGAGATGACTTACCTGTCAAGTTTGTAGTTACATATGCAGCCATAAGGACATTTAATAAAATTACGGTTTTGGCGAAAGGGCATCAGGTTGTGCAATTATATATCAATCAGTGTTCATCGACATTGGGAATATCGATAAGATGTAATAAATCTGAGTAAAAGCTTTAAAGTATAATCAATTGCATGTACCTGCATTGATCACAGACAACAGTTTTAAGTTGACACTAAAAAACGTACCTGCTTACGTAATCCGTGCATACCCATATCTTATTTTCCACCATAACGTCTTTAATGACTCATACAATGATATCTAAAAATTCTTTAGTATCTTTGTCACAAAATTGATTGATGCCACCTCTCGGAAGGAAAGGTAACGAGTTCTTGAACAGTATTTTGACGGGTATATTTTATTAGGTTACTAGCCGTCATTTTCGGAAGAGCCACGATATTTGCTAAATTTAGACAATGGTTGTGCTTGGTAGGACGATCAACCTTCTTTTGGTATTTTTTCTCCTCTTGAAAAATTACTTTAAAGGGGGAGGTGAGGTGCCACACAAGAGTAGTGGCGCAGACCCAGGACTTGGTTCGCCGAGTTTTTTTTTTTTTTTTTTAAAAAAATGACAACTTCAAAGAACATCTTTTTATTTCATTTAATATCATACTTGCTGTACAATGAATTTATATCAAAGGCTCTTCTTGGGTATCTATTGATATCACAGCTCAAAATCAAATTGAGCAACTCTGATCAGATCATAGCTCTGCTTGGATCGGCTGCGGTACATTTCCTGATAGCGCATATGTCGACTTTGACACCATGGAGATCAAATTTAATGACTGCGGTTATGATATTGCTCTCCGCTGCTAAATCTAATTATTTTCCCATCCTTCTACTGCTATTGGATAATTGCACTGCTATGATCTACCGTACATATTATTTTTACGTCCTTTGCATTATTATGTTTTACACTTTTCATGCCTACCTATGCCCTTTTTATGATAAGCTATTTTTTATGCTAAATATGATGAATCTTGTGAATCACAAATAAGTATACTTGACTAAATCGACTTTCGTTACAAATCTTTCATATTTCAGTAACTTTTTTGTTTTGTTTTGTTTTATTGGCTTAATACATATAACCATTACCATACTTAACACTTCCATTTTTTTGGGATGTTGTATATCGAATACATAAAAAAATGTCGGCCACAGTGTCAAAATCAGTACTCTGTAGTACTAATATGTTCACGTCATACAAGTACGTACCTTAGCTCATGTTAATAAACACCATGATATCATTTCAATGACTCAATCTTCAACAAATCTATAAATATATCTTGTAGCCTTTTTTTTTTGTGTTTTTGCCATGAACTAATCCACGCCACCTCTCGGGAAGAGGTTTTAAACAGCCATTTGATCGGTATATTTCGTTAGGTTACTAGTCTCTTTTTTAGAAAGGAAGAAAAAATAGCTAATTTAGTCTTGTCCTACAAACGATTTTTGAGGCGTTTTTTGTTTTGTTTTGTTTTGTTTGGAAATAGGTGCGCACAATTTGGATCTAGAATTACTTGAAAGGTGGACCGTGCAAGATGATGGCTCAAGCCATGAATGATAGATTTTTTTTCTTATATATAGTAGGCATATTTAATGGGACTCTTTCTTTTTTCATAACAATAACAATATTAAAGATCTTCTTTCTATTTCACTTATTACATCTTGTTGTCATGGCTGAGGTACAATGGATTTACGCTAATGGCTCTTCTTGGGTCTCTCTTGACATCTTGGCTCAACAGCAAATCGAGCAACTTTGGGCAAATCATAATTCAGCTTGGATTAATTGTCGTACTTTTCCCGGTGGCGCGTATGTTGACTTTGATACCATGGAGATCAAATTCAACGACTACGTCTATGCTATTGCTCGCCGCTGTTAATACTCACCTAGAGTTAACAGCTTCTGGACTGTACATATGATCTGCCTCACATACTGTTTATAATTTTTTTTTTCCATTCCAAACTCACTTACATTGAAATACAACATCACACAATTTTATGCCCTTATGTCCTCTTATGTCCCCTTATGCAAGTTTTTAAATAAATCAACAACTTATAGACTCGAATTGAATTGAGTTTTTATTCACTTTTGGGATCGTGGGTGGTAATCTAAATATGAGCAAGTTTCATCTATAATAAATTAGAGCGCTCATGTTTTATGCACATAGTTCCTGCAACAAAGTCAAGACTTCCATTTCTCTCATGATACTATCCAAAATGACTCATTCTAAAAATATATCTTGTTATGACATTGTCTTTTTTCCCACAAAATGACCCACGCCACCTTTCGGAAAGAAGATAGTGAGATTTGAATAATCTTTGACGGGTGTCCTTTTTTGTCTTCTTTTCGGAATGAGAAAGTACCAAATGTAGGTTGTCCTACCTGGTGCTCAGCATAAACTTTGCCGTTGTCTAAATCTGGTAAAAATTGGTCCTCTTAAAATTACTACAAATGGGGCGGGATGTCACACTACCTTATGGCGTAGACCCCTAGAATATAAGATTTTCTGATTATATAAGTCGACATATTTCGTAAATTTTGTTTTAAAACAGTAGAAACTCTAAATTATCTTTTTTTTAATTACGCTTATTAACATCTTAATACCATGGCTGCTATACAATGGGTTTACGCTAATGGTTCCTCTTGGGTATCCCTTGATGTTACAGCTCAATATCAAATAGAGCAACTATGGTCAAATCATAGCTCTGCTTGGATTAACTGTCGTACTTTTCCCGGTGGCGCATATGTCGACTTTGACGTCATGGAGATCAAGTTTAATGACTACGGTTATGCTATTGCCCGCCGCTGCTAAATTTTTGTCTGCACTATGATCTACCGCACATACTGTTTATAACTCACATGTATATCTTACCTATATTTTTACATACAATTTTATACCCCTATGCTCTTCTTTTTTTAAATAAACAATATACTTTTATGCCAAATATAATAAATTTATACCTAGCATTTGTCAATTTTTTCTATTGTGCTATTTACCTCTTTTTCACAAATATAAATGTTTAATTGAATACAGATAGTACATTTGCATATGCATGTAAACAACGTTAATTATGGGTCAGTCATATTTTCGTTTGGCAGTTTTTTTTTTTATATATCAACTCTAATAAAATTATGTTCGCAACATATAATTATGTGGGTGTAAGTCATTTTGTGGTATTATGTGTGGCTACTAACTAAAACTGTGTCGGCTACACTGTCAGATTAAAATCCTATAGGGTTGGGGATGTACTACTTAATTTGACATGTTTACGCAATACACGAACAACCTTCCGTTTGTTCATTCTCCAAATCTATAAATACCTCTTATTCGACCATTTGATTTTTTTGCCACAAACCGTTCTGCGCCACCTCTTTTTTTCGGAAGGACGAAAAAATACTAAATATAGTGTTGTCATACAGAAAAATTTGAGGCTTTTTGTTTTTGCTCCGAATAAGGCAAAAACTGAATGTAGCTATAAAAATTACTTGAAAGGGGGTCCACGGCACAAGGTCATAGCTCAGGACAAGAAAAATTTAATTTTTCTTATATATAGTAGGTATAATTTTGCAGAACAATAACAATTTTAAATATCTTCTTTCTATATCACTTATTACATCTCATAATCATGGCTGCTGTACAATGGATTTACGCTAATGGCTCTTCTTGGGTCTCTCTTGACATCTTGGCTCAACAGCAAATCGAGCAACTTTGGGCAAATCATAATTCAGCTTGGATTAATTGTCGTACATTTCCTGGTGGTGCTTATGTTGACTTTGATACCATGGAGATCAAGTTCAACAATTATGGTTATGCCATCGCCCGCCGCTGTTAAATGCATTATTGCACTATCTCTAGTTGCATCCTTTTTTTTTTTTTTTTTTGGCTCGGACTGCTGTGATCCACCGTAGATATGATCCGCCTTATCATACTGTTTATATTTTTTTTCATTCCAAATTCAATGCTCACACATTCAACTAACATTTACATAAATCCTATTCCCCTTATGCTTTCTTTAATAAATTACTTTTATGCCAATATGTGAAAGACTCGGATTGACATTTCATACATACGATTGAAGTTGGGTATATTTTGTATTATCTTTCTAATATACTTTATTTCGATACAAGATATAAATTAGTTGACATGATACTTTTTCCTTTTTGCAATGTGAGTAGCTTAGCTTTCAAACATACTTAATTTATGTAATTCAGCCAGAAACCCCCACATCTATCAACAGTTGAATAGAATTGGACTACATAATGTTTTCTACGCTGATAAATCTATTCCGTAGACAATGATTTTATTGCAGCATATCTACGTAATACGTGTACGGGTTCGCCTTTGTCAATTAACATAGTCATGCATGACTTACTCTTCAAAATCTATAAACATACCGTACTATTATATCTTATTTACCACAAACTAACTCGCACCACCTTTCGGAAGGATATCAGCGATATTAAAACAGACATTGATGGAGGGTATATTTGATTAGGTTACTTGTAAATTTAATATATTCTATTTCCGTCACTTTTTTAAATTTCAATTGGTCACTTTTTTTAGTCTCAATTGGTCACTTAATAAATTTATCGTGTTAACTGTTTATCGCAACTCTTTACGTTGTTTTATAACTTGAATATGGATTCTAACATATCCTATTATCGCGAAGATGGAAGAGGAAATATATTTGACGTTAAGGGAAATAATGCAACAGCGTATGAAGAAGCCCCTTCCTTTCGTCTCAAAAAATTAACTGATCTCAAGAAGCTTGTTAAAAACAACACTTATTCGGAATGGCACTCAATCGAAGAGGTTGATGTTGACATTAAAGAAGCAGCAGCCAAAAAAGAAAGGGAAAGTAAATACAACGTATATACAGAAAAGGATCGGCTACGGTATCTCTATTTCGTTTTTCAAAAGGGCATGAAGCATAAGAAAGCTGCGGAGGCTGCCAACGTCAATCAGCATACTGCACGAAAATGGAAGCAGAAGTATCTACAAAATCCTGAAGAATATGTGCCTCACAAGTTAACAAACCTCGTTTCTTCTCGCCCTGTGAGTCAACTAGACGACAGACACGAAGATCACTTGACCAGTTTTTGATGAGAACAAAAGAGCAACTATTGAAGATGCTGTCAACAGCCTGACACAAAGCTTCGCAGATCTTCAAATAAAAAAAACCAGGGTAGCCGAGTTCATGAGAGATGAATGCAATATCTCCATCAAAGTAATCTCTAGACATCCGACCAAAAGAAACAGTCCTGCTGTCATCGAAAAACGGGCTGTTTGGGCGAATGAGTGGTTAGAGAAGGGGATGATTTACCCTCAAAACTGTGTGTTTTTAGATGAGTCGGGATTCGACATAAACATGACCCGTGGAAGAGCTTGGTCAGCTGTTGGTAAGCCTGCTGTCGTAGAAACGCCCCCAGGGTGAGCTGTATCTTATACAGTATTGGGAGCTATATCTTCCGCAGGCGTAGTAAATGTGTCCATGAGAGAACCGGGCAACGTTAAGAGAAGAAAGGTAGTCGGAGCGACTAAGCGTAAGGCACTGGGTGATAAAGTGTCAGTGCCTAGGGGAACTACTGGTGCTCACTATATGCACTCCAATATTGACACAATGGATATTATGGACACATTTCCAGATATGCAAGGGTATCATATTGTTATGGACAACGCTCCTATACATGTTCCTGCTTTGATTGATCCTTTTATCGAAAAACGCGGTTATGTTCCGGTTTACCTTCCCCCTTATTCGCCTGAGCTCAATCCTATTGAAGAATTTTGGGCTATTGTTAAGTCAAAGATTAAACGTCATGCAATTAAAGACACAGAAACTCTGAATAGTAGAATAACTGAGTCTTGTGAAGAAGTTCCTCATCAGCATCTTAAAAATTGTGTTCAACATTCCGTAAACTTATTTGATAAGTGCTTGAATAAAGAACCTATTTGATCCCAACTTGTTTCTCACTGAGGAGAACACACGATACTGTGCTTCTACTCTGAATTTACCGACTTTTTGAAAACACCAGCCGCTTTTTGAGGCTAATTGCCCAGAAAAAGGAGGTTAATTTGGTCTGATGTTTGAAGCTAATTTGTCCAGCTTTCTGAAAATAAATTGACCACCTTTTTCAAATAAGTTGACCAATTTCTGGTCAAATGTCTTTCATGAAGACGGAAAACATCTCTTATAGAAAACACGAAAATGCATAATAGTAGATAGGATAGGACATATTTCTTTCACTTCACATTTGAAATTAATAAAACGATGTATACCTTTGCGATTTCACTTTATTGGTTTTTCCTAAACAATTTGCACATCTGATCTTTCTGTTTTGCGCATTGATTTTTTTAGTTTGCGTATGAAAAACACAATAAACGTTTTTATTTATAATCTAATTTACTGAAGCATTGGCTCGAGGGCCAAATACCTATCAAAAAGTGAAGCAGAATGCTTGATCCAGTCCACAGTTACCCGTTCTACTGACACAATAACTCTAGTGCTCAAATTATCTGTTGCAGTGAGATAGTCTTCTCTCTTTACGCTAGGTTTGACTTTCGACCTAAAAAGTTTAATTGGACTTACGAAAGGTGAGTAAGGAGGCAAGTAAATAGCTTTATATCCGCGACTTTCAATGAGTTCTTGGACAGCAGGGACCCTGTGTATAACGGCGTTATCTAAAATAAGATAGCGACCAAACATTCCACACTTGTTGAGTGTATCCATAACATTACTGATAAATTGCATGAAGTGCTCGCTTTGCGTACCAATTCTTGAATTTACCTTCGGTACTTCAGCTGCTCCATCATCATCCCTCTTTCTCTTTTTATTAGAAGCGCCTTTCTTCTCAACAACCTTTGGCTTGCGCAAATTTAAGCCAATTACTCCTTTCTCACATATCGCTCCAATCATCTGGTAATAACTTTTTGGTACCTGGCAAACGCTTCACTTCATCATCTTTATAAGTGCTGCTTCATTTACGCAGAAAATCATTTGATGTTCTTTTTTAATTTTTTACTGCTCCTATTCCAAGTCTCTGAGCTTTTGCTGGTCTCAGGCACAAGAACCTTTGTAAATTATACATGTAAAAAAGGTATAAAAATGTACGAAAAAATGGTTATTGTGAGCTAATGGTGTTTATAATATGAGTTTGTAAATTATGCATCTAAACAAAAGGTTTTATGAAAGTCCCAAGTAACATATAGATTGATAATGGATAATTCATAGAGAGTGATAAAATAGAACTCCACTTAACTACACTCATTTAGTATCAATAGTCTCCAATATTTAATGAGATGTTTAAGGGATGCCATCTTCGAATCGACTTGCTTAGGGTTTTGGATGTTCGCCAAAAGGAGGTAGCCATGAATTATTTGCAGTGTGCTATCAATACTTTCTTCAATTAGATTTCCACTGTTACTAATGGCCTGGGAAAGATAGAGTTCTACCCAGTCGATACATGATTCAGTATAACCAGTTTCCTTATAGAAATTTGACTCCATTTGACGCCAGAAGAGTCCAAAGTCGTTCTTGTCATTAATACGACCTTGATACGTTTGAGCGCGAGAAACAGAAGTAGGAGATAAAACCATACGATTGTCATGGGTGGCCGTATCAGAATTTGGGTGTTTGTATCAGAACTTTGAATTGCAGTATCGGAGTTGTGAGCGACGGTATCAAATTCCTGGGCGGTGGTACAGGATCTTGAGTTATTACGGTATCGAATTCGCTAGCGGTAGTATCAGAATCAGGGATGGGGTTATCATCGAATGAGGTAACACCATCTTCGTTATCACTGGATTTATATGGCGAGGAATTTGTTCGGTCGTTGGTAATCGTGTTGAACCAATGATCCCCAGTAAAGGTCCAACCGTTTTCATCGAACACACAGTCTTTGTAGGTAGGATTCAAGCCTTGTTTTTTCTCGTGCGATAAACTTAGCAATTTATCCATAATTGATGACGGGGGAGCACAGCCAAACAGGTAAGTAGGTAAAGCAGGTTTTGTGTTTGAAGGAGAGGTATACAGTACCCACTCTATTTAAGACCGCTCCATTTAAGGCCATTTCCGATTTAAGAGTCACGAATCCAATAGTTACGTGGATCAAGGTTCTATTCATTATTATTATCTCTTCCAAGAGCTGTTTCCACAGAGTGTTTGGTGGCCAGAGACTCTTCAATGGTATAGGCAATACAGTACATAGACTTTCTGAATGTTAACAGCTTACTCAAGACATCAGTATAATTATTTAAATCAGCAATCGTAGAGGGAAGAGCAAACTGAAACTTGGGAACCTGTAGGTATAGACCATTAGCATCCAAGTGAATACCACTAAAGAAACTAGAAGAGCCATCAATTTGAACTTACCAGCCCATACTAACATTTGATTTTTTTCGAGGAATTATTGAAATAAGGTTGTCCAGTATGTCCTTTAATTCTCTGTTTAGTTTTCCTTCATCATCTATGATTTTATTGTATCCATCGCATATATCAATGTCGCGGTTGTTATGTCTAACTAGCAGCCCAAGATCAATTTTGAAGCCTATTGTTTTAGATGTATTGGGAAAATGTGCATAAAGTTGAGATTTGTTTTCAGCAGAGTTATAATATGTAGTTTCCCCGCTAATAACAAACCAGTTTTAGTCATTTATGTCTACAAGTCATTTACTATTACTCACATTTTAATCTTGATGTTTCCAGAAGCGGGGAAGAGATACTCAAAGAAATTGGACCATACTAGACGTAAATAATCATTTTCGGAGAAAGCAGGAGGATCAACTTTAATCAACATAGTCGGATGCATCTGTATAAGGTTTAGCCTAACACCAATTAAATTAATATTATGATTAAATAATTAAAGTATCCTATTATCAGAGACTTACATATGTTCACATAATTTCAAACAAAAGAAATGTTGTTGTTCAAGGTGTTTTGGGAATATTTGGTAAAGATACTTCAATCCAAATCAATGTCTCTTGTATTTGTAATACTCTAAAAAAAGGAACGAATTTTTTTGCGTTCGATTAAGCTGCTATTACTGTACTTACAAAAATCACAATCTTCCAAGTGGAGAAGATCAGACCATAAACGGGATCAAGGTAATATCATATTTTTTAGTATACATTTTGACCAAAAATTCCCATTCACTGTCTTTAAACAACAATTGTTGCGAGATTTCCGTGATATCACAGATGTCCGAAGTAGAAGATACACCGTTCCTACAAATTTTCATATTGATTGGGATTGGTTGCATTCCAGTAATCTACAAGAAAATAGTTAGGTAGTATCAATAAACTCTTGATTTAATTTTTACCGAAGTTAAATAACTTTTCTTTTAAACGCTCCATTACCCTCTGATTTTTTTCCTTTCAAGAAAAAAAGAAGGAATATTAATGTGTATAGGAGAAAAATAAAAAAATTGAAACATCTGAATATCAACATAGATTGACATCACTACAAAAAAAATGATTTTTCCCATTACTATGTTGATTAATTCAAATATTGAACCATAAACAACTACACTGCGGCGAGAAATTCCCAATGTCTACCAGTATATGTAAATATGCTGCTTTCATAGGAGTTACAATGGATAGTGGTATACATGTTTCTCACGTTAATATTCATCATAATTAGAAGTTTGTCATTATTAATCAATTTCTTATAATTCCATTTGAAGTAATTTGAAATAATACTTATTTAAATTTTCATTCCAAAGGGTCTACCTTAGAGTACACATCTGAGGCTTTAAAGAAGTATTTGTATAACCGGAAGTTCAAGTTTTTAAAGAAGGGCATGCAATCACTACCAAAATCAATAGAGGATGGTTATTCTTTTTTTTCAGCCTGAAGGTTTTTTTTGTGAAATACATAAATTATGTTTTAATCCAGTAATGACCTTTGATGAAGTTTGATGGATTTTCAATTCAGGTTCATCTTAAAAATATAGTTCTTCTTGAAAAGGAGTGGTATCAACGCCTACTTCCAACATGGCGCTTGGAAATTCATAGCTCCATGCTATGGATTATATTGAAGATGTATCTATATACTGCACTTGGTTTCAATAAGGTGATTCTCAATGAATGCCACTTCATTATGGTAGTCTTTTTAGGTGATAGTATTGTTGGGTTGTGATTTTTTGAATGCCTCATACTATGTACCGAATGAAGAAGATGTCTTCTCTAATCGCTGATTCTTGGAGCAAGCTGGAGGTTAGTTGCATAGCATAAAGAACCAACATATTCTTTCTAAGGGTTTTTATTCCTCAATCTATGTATGATAAATATAATACTGATCTTTGAAACTTTTAACAATCATTTTGAAATTTGACCAGAAATTGGTCCCAAAAAGTCGATAAATTGAGAGTGAAGCACAGTAAATTTATGAGGTGACCAATTGATGGCGGAAATACATTACCACCCTTTCACCCCCTCTTTTTTAAGCTTGGGATCGGGATTAATAAAAAGACACGTTTTTGGTTGAGCCATAGGGGTAAGATGAGAGTAAATATCAACCCTCCACCCAAATTTTTAAGCGCACTTTTTTGACCGTTAGGGGTGGTCTATAAGATTAGGCTTGGGTGGTGTATGAACCTGTCCAACCCACTGTTTTCTGGTAGGGGTGGTATATAAGGCTAGGCTTGGAGAAAAGTATGTCCAATCTGTCCGGCCCCGCAGTCTCTGGTAGGGTGGTATACAAGATTAGGCTGACTTCAAAGATCTTAGTCATATCTCTTTCAGGAGAATTAAATTTTTGTTTTATTTTCTTTCACTTTACTTTATTTAAAATGAAATACCATTTAGTACAAGATGCTGAAGACAAGTCTATTTACGATACCACGTACGAGACGTCTGAAGAAATAAAACAATGTTTAAAGCGATGGGCAATTAAAAACAACTTTGTTTTAGTCGTAGTCAAGCACGAAAAAAATAGAAGGGTTCACCTTAAGTGTAAGATTGGTGACAACTGTAGAATTACTCTCAAAAATCCTGAAGAAAGAAAGAGAAAGAGATCTAGCTTCAAAAACGATTGCCCTTTTATGTTGAAGATTAATTTTTCGAAAGACAAGAATGCTAGGGTAGTAGGTCGCCCCAACGAACAAGAGCATGGATACTTGCATAACCACGTATTATCAGCTGAAGAGATTCAAGTCATTCCCGAGAGAAAAAGAGGGACCATGGGCTCTAAAATAGTTAAACTGGTAACAGAAATGATCCAAGCAGGAAACAGTGTACCTGAAATCCGCAAAGCACTCGGTGGGCTTGATGAAGAATCAATATTGTCGTATCATGATATCAGAAAATGGAAGGCCAAGAACACCACGTCCGATAGCATTTCATCTTTGGAAGTCAATGCTCGTAACTTGATTTCCCATATCGCGTCGAAAGGATATTTAGAATCGTACAGAAAATCAGAGAGTGGCAGTGAGAGTAGATGTTCTTTGACATCAATTTTTTTTATGCATCAAAGCGCATTGGAAGAAGTAAGAAGCCGAGGTGAAGTTTTTATTATCGATGCCACCTACAAAGTCAACAATCTCGGTATGCCATTAATTTCTGTGCAAAGTGTATCGCATTTGGGTGGAGAAACTCTTACGACAACACCAATCGCGTATGCATTCGCTGCAAATGAGCAAACAGAAACTTATGTTTGGTTCTTGAAAGCCTTAAAACAAGTCATGTATTCAAGCACACCTGAACAATCCAGACAGCTTGTTTTTGTCACTGACAAATGTGCTGCGTTGATGAAATTGCTTGAGCAAGTGTTTCCAGAAAGCCAAAACATGCTTTGTACTTGGTATATCAGCCAGAACTTCAAAAATGAGCGGAGCCATATTTTTATTGACCCAGAAAATAAGCAAAAACGTATGGATTTACTCAGAAAAATGATTACTACGTGTTCCGAGAGCGAGTTCAAGTCTTTGTTTTTGGATTATAAGGCTATAGTCACTAATGATTTGTTGCTGAAAGACTGCAGCTCGTATAATACTCAGGAATACATTGAGCATAATTGGATAGTCTGCAAAGATAGATGGGCCGGCTATCTCACACGTATGACCTCTCATTTTGGATGTACTACTAGTCAGCGGGTGAAAGGTAGTCATAGTGCACTCAAACGTGGTGGGGCTTTGTCGACAAGAGTGGATCTTTTTGTTGCTTTTAACGAGGTTGACAAATATGTTAAGCGACAAGGTGTTAAGCATAAGACTGTTACGGTAACTGAAAGATGCAAGATCGATGTATTGATTCGTAAGAATGTAAAGCTTAGGCAGTTATTGGGCAGGGTATCCGCGAAAGCTTTGTTCGCTATCCACAAAGCAACATTGCAAGTAGCACTTATGTCTGAAGATGAGAAATTGGCTTGTCGTGGAAGCGTTTGTTCTTGTGTTGGTCGAATTTGCTACAAGTTACCTTGTAAGCATGAGTTGGCAAACCTTGGTGAAAAGGAGTTGACCATGCAGGATGTAAACAGCAGGTGGTATCTGACCAGCTCCACCGAAAATGAAAACATTGGTGTGATCAGCAATAGCGACGCCGGAGAATTGCCTGGAAGTTTGATGGATAATGATCAGCGTCAAAAAGTGTTTTTTGATGACGACGATAACACATTTGACAAGACTGTCCTTAAAACCGACCAGTTTAGTACCATTATAAGCCAAGCTGAACTCCAGTTCAGAAACTGCCAGTCCCTAACTGAGTCGAGTACTCTTGCAAATCTTTTGACAAAGGCTTTGAAGGAGCACCAACAGTATGTTGATGATTTTAGAAGCACTAACAACTCCATTGGTTTTCCTCAAGTTGAAATCATTTCGAAGATCGGACGTCCTGCGAAGGAAAAAAAAGCTTTTCTCCTTGGCGTTTAAACTACGGAAGGTCTTCCAAGGTGGCTCATACCAATAAGGGTAATATAATTACTTGCTTATTTGTCACACTTCTCTAATATTCAAATGACATTTCTGTAGATGTTGTTGTTGAAGCTGCAACCAAAAACGACAATACCACTAGCTTGTATTTTGTTTGGTTTGACCTAAGTCAGGCTTTATTTTTTATTTGTAACATTTGTCAATTTTAAATAATAATTTCAATACCTGTTTTATTATGACTCACTGACAAGGCTAGGTTGGAAAGATGAACGCTATTGTATTTTATTATAAAATTACTATAATACTGCTATTTTATCATCGGCCTAGTTTTTTTTAAAAAACATATGAAGTTTGGATTCGGGTTGCATTGTCAATTGTAATACTTCGGAGCTTCCTTTTAGCCGTTGTGTGTAAACATTATTAATTTCGCGTTCAATTTTTGGAAAGTTCTTTCCTTTTGAAATAGCGGGACAGTTTTCTATCATGAACTATGTAAAGTTACCATTTATTGCCCCTGTGCTATATCAATAGTGAAAACCGTCTTTGCTTTGGTTTAACAAGATCTTACATTATTTATTCTTAAAAAGTATACGACTGTTCTGCTAGAACAAGGTATGAAGTGGTACAAACAATAGTTCGATGTGATTTATTCTCCAAGGGAATAAAAAAGGATTTATTATACAATGAAAAGAAGAAATATTGTGATGATGGTATGTAATTTCTCTTAACTCTCTCTAACTCTATACACACAAATTAAGCTCTAGCGGCTGCCAACTTTTCCTTGTACAAATTTTCGGCACCAACCCAGACAGGAGATTCTGAGCGATCCTTCAAGGCCAACATAGTGGGTAAAAGATCATGAGAGAACATATCAGAACTTTCTCTGGGTAAAAGAGTAGGTAAATGATCAATAGAGCAAACCTCGAGAGGGTAAGGGTTTGAAGTAGTAACAGGAACAGTAGGCTTGTCAAAGGTGGTGTTGATTGAGTAAACAGGGATAGGGTTATTGGGGTTGGTGGTATCACAAGAAACGTCACAAATAATAGAGAGCTTACGATCACCGTCAATTAACTCTTGGGTGATGAAAGGAGGGATCTTTTGGTTGAGGTAGATACAGTTGACAAAGATATCAGATTGGACGATCTCGGGGAAGGGACCACCTCTCTTGGTCTCATTAATATCCCACTTGATAATGTTTTCTTCGGGGATACCGGCCTTACGAGCAAAATCACAGGCACCAGTACCACAACGGCCCAAGGCACCAATAACCATGACTGTGGGAAATTCGTTGTTGTTCAATGCAACTAAGAAATAAACATCAGTTTTTGGTCGTCTTGCTCATATTAATGTTAAATTAACTTACCAGCAGCAGCTAAGCGATCCTTGGTGAAGGAGATTAAAGCTTCTTCATTAGGATAAGGAGACAAGGCACCATACTTTTCGCCACTGGCAGTCTTTTGATGACACCAAACATCAATACTGACAGCAGCACCGGCAAAACCAGCCATGTAACCAAAAGCAGCAACACGACGACCTGTAAACAACAAACAAAAGGTCTTTTTAGTTTCATAATGTTTATCTTTTCCCGTTTTAAATTACTTACCGTTAGAATCGTTCAAGAATTCAAGATCGAGAATGGTACCGTTACCAGCATCGAAACGATGTAATAACTCCTTCCATCCACCTTGGGTCTTGAAACAATGAGCAAAGAAGATATGGGTATGGTGCAAAGGAGAATCATCGTTCTCAGGAAGTTCCTTCAAACCAACAATATAAGCATCGGCAGGAGCATCAGTCTTCCAGCTAAGCTTCTCGACAAGAGGACAGCCAACCCTAATAGTGAATAATGATAAATAAAAAATTGAAAGATAAATAAAAGTTATAACACATTACTTGACATATTCTTCATCATCAAAGATACGTAAGTCGGAACGCTCGACAGTGATCTTGAAACCGGCATCCAACAAGATCTTAGCGGTGGCAGGAGTCAATGCAGCTCTATGTTCCATAGGCTTGGTTTCGGCACGAAGCCAAAGGTGAGGAGCAGTAGTCATGGTCATGATAAATGTAGTTTTTAGTAAAATTAAATTAACAAGAAAAAGGGAGGGACTAAATTGTCCGAGTATTTATACTAATTGTTGGAGCAAATCCTTTAATAGAAAAAAAATAAGATGGATAAGATGTGACTTTATAAAGAAAAGCCAACTCGTTCATGGCATTAGGTTTCGTTTAATCTCAGCAGAATTGCCTTTTTTAGGCAAATCTAGTTGATGGAAGAAACTGAATGATTGTGGGGTTAAATAATTGTAAATGTCTCTTTAAACTATTTTACTTACAGAGAACTCGATAAAGTTGTCAATGGCATCTGGATCTATTAGTTTGATCTTTTTTTTTTTTTTAATTTTAAAAAAAAATGTTACTATGATATTCTCACTTTCAAATAGTATCTTACAATCAATCGAAGCGCACCGCTTTGGTGAATTTCGATAGAAACTTCATAAGAGAGAGCTAACGCTTTCTTGCACATCACTATATGCGGGTACAGATAACTAGATCAATCCATCGGTCAATCAATAAAAAATCTCAAGAAAATCTCCAAAAAAAAAAAAAAAGATTATCATTTTGTGTAACTTACGAGAATGATAATCGACTGTGGCATGAGAAATTGTTAATTAAACCTGAGTTTCTGGGAATATCAGAATCCTGGACTCCATGCGCTCCGCTCCCTATTACTTGAAACGCTAAATCCTCAGGAGATAAAGTCAATTGTACATATTCGGTAGAACTTTCTAATTCGTCTAGTACATCTTTAAACCATTTAGCCTAAGATTCCAACAGATTAGTTAAAAGCAGTGCGATTGTAACTAGATATTTACAGGTATAACTATCAATTGCATCGGGTCTTGGGTGTCATCAAACTTCAACTCTTCACTTTCTTCCTCTGGCTCAAATGGTATCATTGTGCAATGTACAAACTGATTGGTCTCCTTTATCGTGCGTCTACATATGAAGCAATATTCATTTATGTGCTTGTGTCTTGTATTGATTTGGTGTTACCTTAGACCAAGAAGACTTCCTGTACCGTCATATGTTATCTCGCAATGATTGCATTTATCAGTAAAGTTCAGTACACTGACTACAGGCTTGAATTCTTGAGTTTTATTTGTTTGTGGCATTACAGAACTAAAACCGTCGGTTAACGTATCAATAGACAAACCGAAGGCAGACATGGCCTCAGTATCTTTAATATTGTATACATGGAACAAGCTGCTTTTAACATAAGCTATTGCTTTCACTGCACGAGATTGTTCAACTGTAAAGACCATGCCATCTTCATGAATAAAACAAGACGAGTTCTAACATAATGAGGTCAGTGATCTAAGCTTAAAAATTCAGGATCTTTCTTTTTTTACGTCTGCAATGTGAATGGCTTTCAATATCGATACCAGGTTGTCAACGCTTTTAATGACGCCGTAAAAGGTCGCCGTAGGATCTACTTCGAACTCCATGTTTTGTTAGGACAGTATGATACGTTCATGATGTCGAATTAAGGCGCGAACCTGTATTTACTGTGACGGGTTTGCCGTGACTATTCTTTCCACATCCAAACCATAGTTGTTAAACTTTTTTTGACTTTTTTTTCTTAGATCTTTTTAAATTCAATAGTTCATATAATGTCAGAATCTTTGGAGATCGTCTCAACTGAGGCAGTAAAGCAAGCTCCTGCTTCGAACATTTTGAAATGTCTCGTTATTGATACCAATGCCATTATCAACGGAACCTCTCTCAGAAACATGGCCGAAGAATTTTATACTTGTCCCGAAGTTTTGTATGAGTTGCGTAGTGCTCATTCCAAAGAGTTCTTATCTAGATTGCCATTTGAGTTAAAGATCTTGAACCCTACCGAAGAAGCTATGAAGACAGGTAAGAAGAAACACATATCATGCATATAATTCCATATATTTATAGAGCTGTATAGTTATCGAATTTTCCAAGAAGACAGGTGATTTTGGTGTTCTTTCGACTCCTGATTTAAAGGTCCTTGCTCTTACCTTGACACTTGAGTTAAGAGAAAATGGCGATTCTAATATCCGTAAAGAACCTCTCAAAGTAAGTAATGTAATCAGGGCTAAATATGAGCAATGTTATTAATATTTGACTGCATAATAGTGTAGACCCAGTGGAGCTCTTCCTAGTGCTCCTCCACCAGTATCTTACATCAAGCGACCTCAATTAGAAAAGAAGTTTGATGAAGATGGTTGGGAGATTGCAACAAATCAAAAGAGAGCACCAGCCAAAAAATATAACGTCACTCCTAAAAAGCTGATCAAAAAATCTAAAGCACCTGTTGAGGAATTAGCCGAAGCTGTTGAAAAGATTGAGATTAAGATTGAAGAGAACATCGAAGCTTCTGCCCCTATTGAGGAAGCTTCTATTGTTGAGGAAGCATTCATTGTTGAGGAAGCTCCTATTATTGAGGAAGCTCCTGTTTCTGAGGAAATCTCTGCTGAGTCAGCACCTGTTTCTGCTGACGCCGCTGCTATTCCTTTGACCGAAGAGGATGATGAAGATGATGATGAGGGAGGAGAATGGATTACACCCGATAACGTCGATGAATATAAAGCTGCCGAGATTGGTGTCACTGCTGATGAACTCCGTAAGAAGGCTGTTATGGCTGTCGGTTGTATGACTGCAGATTTTGCCATGCAAAATGTCTTGTTACAAATGAACTTGAATTTGGTATCTGCTGGTGGTTATCGTGTCAAGAAGATCAGAAACTCCGTTATGAGATGTCATGCTTGCTTCTTGTAAGTTACGTCATATGCTTTCAGCACCCGAGTAAAATCTAACATATTCTGTAGCGTCTGTAATGACTTGGAAAAGAAGTTTTGCCCCAAGTGTGGTAACTCTACCCTTCAACGTGTTTCCTGTAGTACAAATTCCAAGGGAGAAATTGCATATCATTTAAAGAAAAACTTCCAATACAGACTTCGTGGTAGTGTATATGATATTCCTCCTCCCAAGGGTGGCCGTAAAACCAACAATATTGTATTGAGAGAAGATCAACGTGATTATATGAAGGCTACTGAAAGAAAGACAAAGAAGCATGTTGTCGATATGTTTGATCCTGATTTCATTCCATTATATGGTAAATTAGATACTAAAGAAGTGACAAACAATATGCACGGTACCGAAACCATTGGTTATGGTCGTAAAAACCCCAATGCTTCTAAAAAGAGAATTGGTAAGAAGAAGAGAATTCATACCTTCTAAATGTAGCTACTTTTTTTTTATCTCACATACATCCCCCCACCTTACTTTTTTTATATATAAATAAATATGATTTTGTACAATTAATAACTTTTATGTAGAATGATCAATTTTTATTTACAATTGTGTGTTAATGTGTCGATAAATAACGGCGATGAAGGGGCTGAAGATGCAGGTGTATCATAATGTCTTTGAATGGCATGGCTTAAATTGCGGAGCGTCGCGGCTAAAGCTTTTGGAATTAAAGGCTTTGTCAAATAACCATCCATACCAGCTTCGATGCAGATATCTTTCGCAGACGTTTGAATATCAGCAGTCAGTGCAACAATTGGTAGTCGACTTCCAGTTCCTAGTTCACGTGCCCGAATACGCTTAGTGGCTTCCACACCATCGCACTAGGGATAAAGTTAGTACTAAGTTCATTTCAATACGGATATATTTATGTTACCTTTGGCATATGATGATCAAAGAAACCAATACAAAAATAATTTGGTGGTCTTTCGAGCCATAGATTATATGCTTCTTCTCCGTTATTAGCACTTTCGACAGAAAATCCCATTTTTTCAAGTTGTTTTCTGAGAAGCTTTTGAGCAACCATGTTGTCTTCTGCAATCAAGACAGGTTTTTCAGAGTACCAAGATAATTCATCTTTATCGAAATAATCTTTCATACGAGTACCCAGAGGTGTTTGTAATTTGGGTATAGGAGAAACGCGTTGTTGGTCTAATACTTGCTCAAGTAAACGAAGAAGTTTGGTTCGACGAACAGGTTTTGCCATTTTCACAAGACGACCACGACGATCCGATGAGGAGTTTGTCGCTTCAGCAGCAAGTTTGTGACCTTCTGTTGACGGTGTATACAATAGCACAATATGTAGTTCGCATTCAGGATCATCATCAACACTTTGAAGTTGATGTGCGATGAAGTTATTTGGTTTGGGTGGGATGTCAAGAATCAAGATCGGATGGTTTTCTTGTAAAGCTTGTGATACTGCATGAGGGATATCTGTGGTGGGTTTCATTTTGAAGTCTGAAAGTAACGATTTGACCATTTTAGAGTTTAAGTCATTATGTGATGCTAACAAAATTTCTTGGTTGCGTAAAGCAAATCGAAGTGAGGCTGATTTGGAAATGATATTGTCATCTTGAGGACGCTTTGGTTCTTTATGCACAATTACAGTAAACCAAAAGTTGGATCCCATGTCTGGGCGAGACTCTACACCTACATTTCCCATCATCAGTTGAACCAATTGAAGACAGATAGAGAGACCTAAACCTGTGCCGCCATACATACGAGTTGTACTGCCATCTACCTGAGAGAAAGGTTCAAACAGTTGGCGTTGCTGATCGAGACGGATACCAATACCAGAATCTATCACTTCAAACTTTAAACAAAGCAAGTCGCCATTATTTACAATATCTTTTTCGACAGGCACCATATGAACCTTGATAACCACACCACCTTGATGTGTAAATTTGATAGCATTACCAAGTAAATTAGTCAAAATCTGTCGTAAACGAGAAGAATCGGCTACAACAGTTTTGGGAACATCTGGATCGACAATATATGCCAACTCGAGGCCTTTACGGGCAGCCAAAGAACTTAAAATTTCAATCGTATCTGCAATTACTTCTTCAATCACCAAAGGACCTAGATCCATGACAACCTTACCAGCCTCCAGTTTTGAGAAATTCAATAAATCATCTAAAGCATGATTAGCTATATTTTTAAAAAAAATGAAGTAAAACGACTTACCAATGATCTTTAGAAGCATTTCACAACTTTCCTTTGCTGTAAGAACAATATCTTGCTGTTCAGCATCCAATGCAGTTTCTGATAGAAGTGAGATCATACCATAAAAGCCAGAGAACGGTGTACGTAATTCATGAGACATATTCGCTAAAAAATCGGCCTTTAATTTCATGGCATGAAGCGCAGCTTCTTTGCTTTTTCTGGCCTCCTCCAAAGCAGATTTTTGGTTCTCAATCATCTTGACATTAGAGTATGTGACTTTTTGGATACTTTTAAATAACAGAGCATTTGTAACAGAGATACCGATTTGTTGAGACAGTAAGCGCAATACCACTTCGTGACGAGATGTTAACGAACCAACAGCGGCTTCAATATAAATGCAGCCGACAACAGAGGCCTTGTGAACAATGGGTGTACAAATACATGATTTTGCTTGAGTGGTACAATCTGAAAATCTCGAGTCTTGCTGAACGTCCAATATAAACAAGGATTCTTGAGAGTGAATAGCATACTGTGAGATACGAGTGACAATAGAATCAGCTTCTTCGGACAAAATTTTGGGCTTGCTGAAAATTTCACAGCCATGTGTTTGAGAACCACAGCCAACAATTAAAAAGGAGGTATTTTCCTTGACAATAATAACACCAGACTCTGCACCCGAGTTTTCCAATATGATACCCAACATTTGCTTCATTAATAAATCAAAATTCATTTCGCTAGAAATGACTTGGGAACTCTTCAAGATTGTAGCTAGATCCACCACATCCAAAGTCAAAAGGGTTTCTTCGGGTGTGCAAGTCATACCATTGCTACTACTGTTAGACTGGTCGTTGGCGTCGGGAAATGCAAAAGGATCAGGCAGACTTAGATCGCTGATAGAGTCTCGTTTAATTGATTCTGGGTAAACTTCTGTTTGAGCACTGGCTTCTTTCTTGGTTGCCTTAAAAGAACCTTTGTCCAGTATCTTTTTGTATCTTGCACTAAGCTGGTTTGATTTCCCATACATGCCAATATGGCTATATCCATTAATGGACTTTTCAATTAAGGCACATGCAATAGTTTCGATGTCATGACGAGCATAGAACTCACCAGCGAGTTCATGCATAACGGCGGATTCCACTGGCCATTTACCTAGCTTGGCTTGACGGATCGCGAGATCAAACAATTTCTGGGCTTCAAGTTGATCTCCTTTTAAACTAGCAAGTTCAGCATCAATACAAGACATGAACATTTGGAGATTGGCAGGATGGGAATTCTCGGCCCAATCGGCTAAACGAATACGAGATTTTTCGACATCCCCCATCATTTCCGAATCAATGTCCTTATTTCTGATTAATCGAATTAAGCTGATACATCTAAAAAAGAACATCAGGTGGGTATGCCGAGCAGAGGGTAATGAATCTGCCATATGAATGTGCTGATCACTAAGTTCCACGGCAGCGTTATCAAATCCGAATAATCCCAACACAACCGACTTCATAGAATAGTAGTAGTATAGTTGAACATTCGAATCAGCGTGATCTTCTTTTGCTGATTTTACAAATTCAACTTCTTGGAATTCATTATCATCAAAGACGGCGCCTTGGGCTAATTTTGTTTTTCCTTGAAATGCCAAGATAACACGAATAAGAGTAGTAGCCAAAATCGACGTGCCTACAGTTTCTCCAATCATATCGGTTTCCTCCAAACAGTTCTTTGCTTCTCGTAGATTATCGGCCATGTTTTCACCTGAAAGAAGGTTGCCCATGACCACATGCAAATGAGCAAAAGTTGAGTATATACGATCCCCACCTAATAGACCTTGTTTCATTGCTAAGCGGGACATGGGAATAGACTCTTGATATGGGTATTTCCATGAGCTCAAAAATGCAGCGTAAAGATATCGAGCACGACCTGACTCGGAATTACCACCGTACGCATTACATAAAGCAACACCAATTTCACCAATCTGTTCACCAAATTTATAAGCTTTGAAAAGTTGCATTGCGGCAATACCAAAGAATACAAAGCCAACTCCAGTCGATGGTGTGGTTCCGTGTTTCAAGGTTTTTGATAAAATCCTGGCACCCACAGACAGCATGGCTCGCATATCGTTTGTCCAATAAGCCCAAAGACATAGCTCCTCCATGATGGAAAAACGAGTTCGAATCAATCGACTGTCGCACACAGGCAGTTTTAATACTTGCTTTAAACCGACTTGCAAAACCTCGTTTTTAGTAGCTTTGTACAAATCTTCCAAAGCCTGCTCCGATAAATTCATTTCGATATAATTCACGCCTAATTCATTTAAACATTCCAGCAAAATAGGGGCACTGTCCTGACTACCTACGCGAGACCAACGATAACGATGTTGAATTTTGTAAGCAGCAGCACGATCGACTGGAGAACGAGCATTAGTTAATATGGTGTTGAGATAGAGTTTAGTGAGATCGTAATCCATAAACCAGCTGATTTCTGCTATTCGAGTGTAAAGATGAAGTGTCTCCGGGTAGCTTGCATCTTCTCCATCTTTCCAGGGATCATCAATGGTGGTGAGTAATTCTTTAGCAGCAAAGTAATAAGATACTGCTAGTTTATGAGCACCTGAATCAAAGGCTTTATCTCCAGCTTCCACGAGAACTCGACGATATGAACGTTTAATACGGTATGCTTTAATGAGATGTATAGCTGCTTTTACATGATCGGCCACCCAAAACTTATCTACATTTCTTTTGAACATGAAGTGCTCTGCGATTCGTAAATGAAAAACGTCCTGAGTTTCAGGTGATGCCAGCATCATCGCAGCTTGGGAATATCGATCGTGAGTGAACTTAAATTCGTCGTTATTAAAAGTTTGAATAAATCCATGCTGAAGAGCAGATTGAAGTCCATTGATCGCATCGTATTTGCGTCTTCCAAGCACCAACTCTTTAGAGGAGCTGATAATCCCCTCCTCGTCTGTATCTTGATCACTTTCAACATCGTCGTCCATAATATCGTCATTCTCCATCATAAGATTTCTGACCGTTTCGTAATCGAAACTGCTACCGATAAACGAGGCCCATTTAAGGAATTTTCTACCGTCCCGCGGTAACTCGTTTAACCGGCACACAAGAAATTCAATATCTAAATCACCGTCCGAATCTTGATCCATTTCTAGCAAGAGCTGTTTATCTATTTCTTGCAGATTGTATTCCCAGCGTGATTTTTCCCACGTAAAATAAATGACGTTCTTTTTTTCCAATGTCATGAGTAATTGACATGCATAGAATGGATTTCCATGAGAACGTTTATGAATAAAGTCAACTAATGGTGTGAGCAACGCATAGTCAATTTCTTCGATACGATGCATTGTTGTAGAAATGAGATCCATTAACGCTGTGCGGTCCAAGTTTTCAATCTTGACATAACTCACAACAGAATCCTCATTTGATAATAGTCTTGTGATTGAGCTTGTCACTTCGTTAAGTCTGTAAGTTAAGATGACCAAAAAGTTGAGTTTAGCGGAAATCATGGATTCTAACAATTCAATGGACGCTTCATCTAAAAGCAAGTGAAAAAGAGTTGGTTGTACGAACGGAGATTAAAAGGGAAATATTATTGTACCTGCTTGATGTAGATCTTCCAGAAACTGTATGACGTAACGATGTTAACATTTTTTTACAGAAAATACATAAATAGACACTTACCAAGGTAACAAATTTAAAGTTCACCATGACATGAAATATTTCAATAAATGCCGAATGAAATCTCATTTTTATTTCACCACCGCTCATATCAAATTCACAGCCAGTCGATCCATTACTGTTCAAATCATCATTTATAACTTTTGTGCCTGATGGTTGATCCAAAAATGAAGCTAATTCTGGGACATTATCCACTAGTAAAGTTGGAAGTTGTGATATTGTTTCTGCACCAAGCTGTTCCTTCAACATGCGTGAAAAACGTTCGATTTCATGAGCTGGTTCACCCAGGATATTCTTCAAAAATATAGACAAACATCTCAAAAGACAACCGTAAGGTGTAGGTTGCCTCGTATCGAATTTGGCAATCGCTATATATCCATATTCTCTAGCAAATTGCTGAACATTTCTAACCAAGGTGGATTTACCAACACCGGCGTTTCCGTAAATTGCAATGATTTCTGTAGGTCTCTTTCGATGACGACCATTATTTCGATTGTTATTTACATGAGTATAGGCTTTGTCTTTGAATTTAAGAGAAGATAATGTAGCTAGTGTTGTGTCTCCATTACGCCTTCGTACTTTAGATCCACACATATAAGCGGTACGTCGAATAATTGTATTGATCGATGTCAACTCACCTGACCGACCAAAACAAGCATTATTTGGTAAAGTGAAAATACTTGCAATATCGTATTTTCCCAGAGTAAAAGGTGAGATTGACTGTTCATGACTGAATGTAAATAAGCTGCAAAGTATATACTCTAAAATGAATGTTTACCTTATTTTTCTCAAGTTGTCTTTGGCATTCTTTTAAATCTTCTCTTAAACCATATGCACTAGTGTATCTTTCGTCAGGAGACTATATATTACCAAGGAGTAGTGTCAATAAGATGGAAGGGTGACCCATTTTAGTAATGTTGACATACCTTATTAGTCAATTTTTCAATAATCATTGAAATGACTACTGGGGTCTCTGACCGAAAATGGTGGACGGATGGAAGTTTCTTGTTCAAGACGTTATGTACTATTTCCATGGGGCTGCTATTCTGAGCAAACGGTAATGTATTTGTCAATGCAACAAAGAATGTGATACCGAGGCTATAAAGATCTGTGCGATGATCCGGTTGAAATGTTGTTCTCCCGGTTTGTTCAGGTGACATGTAGACCAGCATTTGTAGAAAGTCGTTTGCTCCGTTGCGATGAACAATCTTTCTCCAGCCTTCTGATGTTAAACTCATTTCTAAACTTTTGGATCCTGATCCGAAATTCCAGATTTTAACAATATCATTTTTTGGCCATAGAAAAGCATTTAATTTGATTTCGCCGTGAACAACTGATAACCAAACGGTGATTTTAGAATTGATTATTGCCTAACATTTAATATGGTCCTTACTCTGGTGTTTATGTATCATTTCCAAACAATTACAGCACTGAATTGCGAAATCGAGAAATGTATTTAATGAAAAAGTGTGATTCAACTGTTGCTGTTGATGTAATTCAGGAGTAGTCTTTATAGCTTGACATTTATCCAATCTATTATTGCTACCTGGTTTTAAAAAGGATTAGCAAACTTCGATTGTGAGAAGTATGTTGATATAATACCATAATCTTCATATATAAATGTAATAAGTCCATTCGGTAAAGTGATTTTGTCTACAGGTTTACATAATAGTTCTTTGGCTGACGATTGACGATACAAACGTTGCACAATGTGATATTCTCTTTCTAAACGCAGAGGCTGGTGTGACGACAATTTTGCTACAACTGGTAATTTATCTCGGTTTCTGTAAAAAGGTTTTGGATAATTAATTTCTACTCAATTTTTCCAATTTTTTATCTTTACCTCATTCCATGAGCAATGGCAATGTCGTCCACACCTTCAAGTAATGAGGGTGTTTCAAAATGGTAGCCAGTGATGCTAAAAGATTTCTCCAGATCTGCCGAGTTGAAGATACTCATTGGGTAATATTGAAAAGTAGAGAGGGGGGGTAAAAGGCAGGTACTGTTCTTGCTTTACTGATTTTTGCGATATCCCCTTATATGTGTACACTAAAAGAGAAAGTATGAGAAAAAAAAAATCTTTCCCTGTATTTAGTTTTTTGAAAGACCGGCTTAACTTTTAAACATGGCGAATGAGGAGCTCATTTGGTTAGACCGGCACAACGTTTCCCTAGGCCTTTCTCTCTCGCCATAATCAAAGCCTGGTACCGAAATCATTCGTTCTTGAAATACGACTCAAAACTACGTAGCGATAATTGCCATATGAGCATCAATTACCATTTTCAGGTCCAAACGCTGACATTGGCGCTGTGGATAACATCAGTAACAAGGTACTTGAAGCGTAGTCTGGGGCAGTCATATTGATTTCTAGAAAGGGTTAGTACACATGTAAGAGACACTGTTCAATCTCTTTTGTTTGCCCCTGTTCGATCGAATATCTAAACAATTTATTTTCTTTTGAGACAGTCCGTAGCTTGATCATACATGAATCTACAAGACATTTGTACTTGAAACTCCGGTATACTTCGATCCTGTGAAACTCGCTAAATAAGAGACTAGACTGACAGTCGGATAAATTATCCTCTTGTATCAATAATAAACACGCCATTTTATCTTAAAGGGGTTATTAAGTAGTTGTCTATGATCCCTGATATACTGAGTACATATAAAAACAACTAAAGCTCCTGGACTTCATCCTTGCGATAGCTGATATTGACGTAATTATAAGATACACGGAAGCACCACGTTTCTCAATACTACTCGCATGGAAGCCGCCTCAAACACGTATTTTTAGAAAAGGGACTGTGAAACAACCGAAATTTTTTTTTAATAGTGGTCTTTAAATTGTTTAGTAACATCCAGTGAGCACAACCCTCACATAAATTTCATATTAGCGTAGACAGACGCTAGAGATAAATCGTAAGAGAGAACAGTGTGTCAACTCAAGCTTATTTTTTGGATATTTTGTAACAAAGGATGACAAACCCACTTTCAAACTTGAGGTGACCATCATGCTAACTATTTAACGTAATGATATGTGGCACCAAGATACAAGTTTTCCAAGTTCCGAACATAAGCTCCTGCATATCCTCCTAACTGAAATCAGCAAGTCTTCTTGTCAGATTTTGGAATTAAGTGATACCTTGCAGGGTCCTAAGCATGCTTGGTATCGTGTAAATTAGGATCCAACAAGATGTAGACTACCTGCGTGAAATAATTATAATATAGTACCTCCTTCCCAACTTTTTTTTTTAAAAAGCAGAGTTTACTCTTGGTACATACGCATCCGTTGCTGTATAGATATTTGATGTACACGTATGGTCATGATATATAAATCTATTCTCATCAGTCTCTTACGTACATGACAATTATCCTTTTTTATGACACCAAGAACTCGGCGTTTCATCTATTATATTAAACCTAGAACAAGTGTCTTCACAATTGAATTGTTCATTGATGTAGCTATTTTCTTTGATTTAATCCATGTGGTAGCGTGTAGGTTCGAAAATAAGATTTACAAAGCGGACATAGAAAAGATGCATGAACGTAAATTCAAGAATATTGCTAATATTTCATTAGGGTGTAGGTAAACAGACATAGGAATGAACAAAGCTGTAGAAAGAAGGAAATAAATTATTTTGTCTTTGCTGCTGCTGAGCGCTTTAATGGTTTTTGTTTCTTACTCGCCTTTGGATTCTCAGGCTCATCAAGGAACCCACGTTTGTAGGCTTTTTTAATGATGGTTTCGAGGAAAGGAAAGTAGTTGAACTTTGTCGACCAACATTTTCGTATGATATATTTCGACTTTCTTTCACCCCCTTTATTAATGCCTCTAATTGAACCCGTGTCTCCTAAATGCTATCCACATCGCATTTTACTTGCTCACTATCTTCTGTCATCGTCTCGATACTGGAACAGATGCTCTTCAAGGCGGGGTAATTTGCAGCGCCTGTATCGACTTCGTTATCAAATTGTTGGACATGCTTCTTTACAGTTCGTATCTTAATTATTGGTGCGGCTTTGAGTATTCTATTGAATTTCTTAATATTTGACTTTAACAAATCGTTTTCATGTAATAATCTTGGATAATTATATTACTTGATAGTAATGATAGAAACATTTCTATAAAATCGATTGTCAGTAAAGATCTTGAGGAGGGTGGTCAAGTTATACTTACAAGTTGTCTGACATTCTCTTTTGTACTCGAGATTGTGCTATCATTAACCAATCGCTCTTGTCACATTTGCAAAAAAAATTGGGTCGATAATCAAGCCCATTCATTTCCCAAAGGAAGTTATTCTTGTGAATAAAAGTTACGTAGTGGTAAATAATTTCATAGCTGTCAGCGGTATCATCTTGATTTTTCTTATTGATGACTGATGAGCCTTAGTTATTGTCAGATAAACCATCCGCGATTTGATGAGATCTATATAATTACATGTTGGATGCTTTACAGCGGTCATTACAAAAAGAAATTCACAATGTGTAAGCGTTATAGATTTGTATGATTTCGTCTGAAGCTCCAAGGCAAATGCCACGATTCTACTAGTATTTAATAAATTGCATATCAAACTTTACAATTGGTGAGCACCCTTCAGTGACTTCTAAAAAGTTGGTAAGCAATCCACCCTTTTCAACGATATCAGCATTTAATAATACGCCTACGATAACTAAGCTACCACATGCGTTATTAACAAGCTACAGGCAAAGTCTGCCAATTTTTTTTTTTTGTGGTGTGTAAAAAAGACATACTTGAGAAGAAAAAATAACATTTTCTTCCTTAGGATCAACGACATTATAGCTCACCTCGAGAGGTTCCTCGGTATATTCTAAAGTCACTAGGAGACCATAAACAAGTCTGGAACATGCAAGTATGAAATGATCAAGGAGGCAAATAAATCAAAAGCAATTACCCATCGTCTTGCAAATGTTCAAATCAAGAGCTAATAACTCTTTGGCTTTAATGTTCTTGACACCATATTCTTTAATCATGTCGCCAAAGGCATCTACATACGATTAGCCAAATCGATTAAAGACAGGTTTTTAGAAGGCGCGTTTATAACTGTATGGCCAAATGAATACTTTATCTAGATCTGAAGTGATCAAGCTCCAATTCTTAATATCAACAGCAATGTTAGGAATGCTTAGATCATTCATGGCGATTATTGCTATATGGTAGAAAGGTTGTTTGGTCATATCATGCAAGATAAAAAGAGTTGTGTCTACACTACGCCACAATTGATGTCATCAGTTCAATGATCGCCGATTGTAACTTCATCCGCAGGATCATCATCATCCCGATTAGGAAGCCGGGTCCTGTGTAGTTGGCAAATCAAAGTAGATACTGAGTATAGTTGCCGCTGCTTATATTTATTACAAGGTTTAGCGCTGCGCCCAAAAAGTAGAAGGTACGATGTAAGATTCGTTTCCAATTTTATTCCATTGAACACTGAAACCACTCGTACTCATGCTATCAATTTTTCCATTAAACTTCTCTGTAAAACTAAACGACGAGCTTTGGAGCTTATGGTCCCATCAGAGAACTAGTAATATTATTCTCATTCTGTACAACAAATATCAAAATAGAAAAATAAAATCAAAAATGTCTCACAAAAATTTTCGGTCATAGCCTTATTGGGATCGTATTAAGCATATACATCCAATATCAGCCTCAGATTACATAAAGTATGTACAGTTTTTGTTTTATTGTTATCCGTCACTGAAACTAAAATGATGATGAATCGGTTGATAATACAGATGATGAGGAAGACGAGGAAGAGAACCGCCTTTTACGTCCTTTACAGTCAGTCTTGGTAAACATGTCTGAACTTAGATTATGCAATTTTGTCATGTGTGTATGCTCTATATGATATTTTAGACCATTCAGGTTCTTGTAACGTTTACGACAAACACCCAGTGAACAAATGTAGGGTTTGTTGGCGTCTAATATATCATTACCATCCGAAGGTGGACAGTGACCGTGTAATCGGTGATATTTTAATCCGTTGGCGTTTTTATATGCCTTGTCGCAATCTTCAATATGACATCTGTATGGTTTATCGGCTTGATCTAGTATAAGAAAAAGCATTAAGTGCCTCGCAAGGTTTTCAGTTTCTTTGGGGTTTTACCGTCACTGGTATGACTGGAAGAGATAATTATGTTTGCTCTCCGTATCCAGCTACCAGTCTCAGACATGTCTTCATCGAAAAATGGTTCAGAGCTTTCACTAGGACTTAAACTAGGTGTGTTTAGTCCATCGACTATTGAGTCCAATGTCTGTACGGATTTTTTTGAAGCATACTTTTGAGCGTTTTCAAGTATATTTAAATCCGATTTTGTCAAGTGTTCCTTTGTAGAAGTAGCAGCAGCTAATTGAGCTAGGTGCATTGGTTGTTGCAAGAGATTCATGTCAT
This sequence comes from Mucor piriformis, assembly GCA_943193625.1. Lineage (NCBI taxonomy): Eukaryota > Fungi > Mucoromycota > Mucoromycetes > Mucorales > Mucoraceae > Mucor > Mucor piriformis. The sequence continues at coordinate 939,470 of OW971871.1, read as the reverse complement.
CATCTGTAAAGCTACTAATTGATGAATTTTGATCGCGTTCATCATCCTCGCTACTATTACCACTTCGAAATAGATGATATTCTTCATAATGTTCTAGTAATTGATGTAAATTACCGAGATTTAAACCACAGCAAGAAAAATCTCTACAAAATTCTTTCTCCAGCTCTTGCTTTTGATCAAAGCTGTCTAATTTGGAGTAAGGACTTGGCGAAGTGATTCTACGGGAGGGAAAAAAGATTAGGAGAGCCTAATAGGATGTATTCCCGCAAGTTACACTCACAGTTCCGTATTCTGAAGTCCAGCTATGCTCTTTAAAAAAGGCGACGAGACGCAATCTACAATATCGAGCATGGACATAAGTGAAAAGAATAATGAAAGAACAATAAAGAAGCAGAGACAAAAAAAAAAGCTTAATTTATACATATTAAAAAAACCATGGGCTTCGAATTACGAAACCATATTTTTTTTTATATGCGAAACCTAATAAATGGAAATATAATATTGGACAGGTCTTTGCATATAAGTGTGTGTTTGTTTGTTAAACAAAACTGGTCATAACTGTGATCGACAGTGGATCTTTAATAGTATACATCTTGCCTTTAAAAATTCTAGATTAGTAAACACTTTTCCCCACATTATAGTCACGCTTTTTTTTTTTCCATCTTTTTCCATCTAAAATGTTCCAACCGGAGAAAACAAGCGGGATATATTTGTAATTGGCTGGCGTGACTGTGATGAAGCGTCAAATTTATTTAATTTTCAGGCCCCCTCATTATTACAGATTCTTCTCTTTTCCCGTTACAAATATAATAAAAAATGAACAGACTTGCTGCCAAAGCTCTTCAAGCTCCCCGTGGTACTGGCATCCTTACCCGTCTCTATTCTAGCCACAAGGAAATCAGATTCGGTGTCGAGGGTCGCGCTGGTCTTTTAAGAGGTGTTGATATCCTTGCAAAGGCTGTCGCCGTCACTCTTGGTCCTAAGGGTCGTAACGTTCTCATTGAACAACCCTATGGTTCTCCCAAGATCACCAAGGATGGTGTTACTGTTGCTAAGTCTATTGTTTTGGAAGACAAGTTTGAGAACTTGGGTGCTAGGTAAAGCACGCGTGTCACACGCAAAAAACCGTGAGAAAAAAAAGCATACTTATTCATCTTTCTAGACTTGTCCAAGATGTCGCTAGTAAGACTAATGATATTGCTGGTGATGGTACCACTACTGCCACTGTTTTGGCTCGTGCCATCTTTACTGAAGGTGTCAAGAACGTTGCTGCTGGTTGTAACCCTTTAGATCTTCGTCGTGGTACTCAACTCGCTGTTGAGCACGTCCTCGAATTCTTGAAGACCAACAGCAGAGTTGTCACTACATCTGCTGAAATTGCCCAGGTAAGTCAATAGTTTGTATTTCGGATTAAAAAAGAGGCTAATTCCAATTGGGGGTTATATAGGTCGCTACTATTTCTGCTAATGGTGATAAGCACGTCGGTGCCATGATCGCTCAAGCTATGGAGCGTGTTGGTAAGGAAGGTGTCATTACCGTTAAGGCTGGTAAGACCCTTGAGGATGAATTAGAAGTTACCGAAGGTATGCGTTTCGACCGTGGTTTCATCTCTCCCTATTTCATCACCGACACCAAGACCCAAAAGGTCGAATTTGAAAAACCCTTGATCTTGTTGTCAGAAAAGAAGATTTCTCAATTGCAAGATATTTTACCTGCTCTTGAGGCTTCTGCCACACAACGTCGTCCTCTTTTGATCGTTGCTGAAGATTTGGATGGTGAGGCCCTTGCTGCCTGTATTTTGAACAAGCTCCGTGGTCAAATCCAAGTTGCTGCTGTAAAGGCACCTGGTTTTGGTGACAACCGTAAGTCTATCCTTGGTGATATCGGTGTCTTGACCCACTCTACTGTCTTTTCTGATGAACTCGATATCAAGTTGGATAAGGCTAACCCTGAACTTTTCGGTACTACTGGTTCCGTCACTATTACCAAGGAAGACACCGTTTTCTTGAACGGCTCTGGATCCAAGGACGCTATCACTCAACGTTGTGAACAAATCCGTGGTGCCATTGAAGATGTCTCTACCTCCGAGTACGAAAAGGAGAAGCTCCAAGAACGTCTTGCTAAGCTTTCTGGTGGTGTTGCCGTCATTCGTGTCGGTGGATCTTCCGAAGTCGAGGTTGGAGAGAAGAAGGATAGATTCGATGATGCACTCTGTGCTACTCGTGCCGCTGTTGAGGAAGGTATTGTTCCCGGTGGTGGTGTTGCCCTTTTGAAGGCCGCCAACTCTCTTAACAGCCTTAAGGGTGCCAACTTTGATCAACAATTGGGTATTACTATCATTCGTCAAGCTATTCAACGTCCTTGTAGAACCATTGTCGATAACGCTGGTGGAGAGGGATCTGTTGTTGCTGGTAAGATTTTGGAAGATAAGTCTGGTAACATGAACTTTGGTTATGATGCTGCTACCAACGAGTATGTCGATATGATTGAACGTGGTATTATTGACCCTACCAAGGTTGTTCGTACTGCTCTTGTTGATGCCTCTGGTGTCGCTTCTCTTTTGACCACCACTGAGTGTATGATTGTGGATGCACCTCAAAAGGAAGCCGGTGGTATGCCCAACATGGGTATGCCCGGTATGGGAGGAATGGGAATGTAACGTGCTGCATTAGAATAAAGCCAACACTTGTAAAATAAACTCTGTAATAACAACATTAAACTAAAAATCATTATTTCAGTCGTCTTCTGAAGAAAATTTAATAAATCAACTGATGAAGATTTATGAAGACAGATTTAAATCCATTTTTGACTTGGTCAGGTTAATATCGATCCGTGAAACTGACCAAAATAAATGTTGGCAAAGTAAGTAAACAATAGATTGAGGTGTGTTTTTGTTATATGAGTATGAGAATAAATTGAATGAGAAAGGGTCAAAAGTAAAGAGGTAAATATATGCATTATACCTGTTTTATAAAGAGAACGTGGACACGAAACAAGACATAAATCAATGGACATGAATTTTCTCCCAAATGGATCGCGTCAACTTTTTCAAAAACAGTCAAGAGCTTCAAATTGAGGCATACTTGCAAAGTACTCACGCAGGATATAATAAGACAAACCTCAACTCCATAAATTCTATACTATCACACTATGCGGACGACATTAGTTTAGAAATGACCAAGGTTGATCAGAAGGAGAAGGCAAAGCTGGGCGTGTTGAAGACCTCTTTTAGATCAAGTTGGCAGACAAATGTTACAGTTCTACTTAACTTAAGTTCATTCGAAAGGACGATGAATTGAATACCCCGTCCATTTCATGTCGTCTGCATGCGACTTATCATTTTAATGTATTAGCATCATCATTAGCAAGTAGACCACGGGCTTTTAGTTAATAATGCTCACAAAGAAGACTCTTCGCCACAAACATTAGTACCACTGTAATTGGATCAGTACCTTGAATGATATTTAAAAAAAAATTCATTTGTGACTTTACCAAAATCTTTAGAACACGATTACTGTATTAAATAATTCGGTTATTGGAATTCACTGTGGACTATCGCTAGATAGAACGCAAAAACACAAAGGATGTAGGCGAGGTCGATTTAGACTGTGTAGGATTTACTCAATAAAAAACTAATTTTATTTCTCTTCTACAGCTGATGCACCAAGCGGTTATGTTTGTGAGTTGAGTTTCAATGAAGTACATATTGATGATGATGTTCCTGAAGTATTGGCGGACATCGTAGATCCTGAGCTTGCTTCCCAAGTTGCAAATGACAAACTCGCTGCCCAGCTGTACCATATTTATCCATTTGACACAATAAATAGGCTCACGACGTCATGCATATTCCTATCGGTCACTGAATTTGTTAGAATAAATGTATCGTTAACAGAAAGAATCTATCATATTATTCCCTAGCTAATTCTTATATAACACCACTCCCAGACATATACCTATTGCTGGACAATTATTGACCAGATGTAAAAAATGTATACTACCCCAGCTTATTCTTATATACTACCACTCCCAGATATCTATTAATTGCCAGAAGGTTATGCACCGGATGTACAGGAAGTTATCCGCTAAACATGCTTCAAATCCTACGCTTGAAAAGCCTATCTCTATATACCACCTCTGGCCAAAAACATGCCTTTTAATTGATCCAAATTCCAGGCTTTTAAAAAATGGGGATGGGGGCGGGGGTGGGGAGATTCTGACTACCGGGCCGCTTTCAACCACCGGACACCCTTTGCCGGGCGTGGTGGTATATAAGAAAATTACTATATATGGTATTTTCTATGCTGGTATATACAACCTCTTTTTAAAAATATGCATGGATTTGGAAACAGGTGTATATTACTACTAAAAAATGCTGTTATTCACATTACTCACATCTCACGAGACACATATGCACACGGGTACTCCCATAGAATCAATGTATAGTTTTAAGGTATGATATAAATATATTCTCATTCAAATGCTCAAGGCTATTATTTTTTCATAGGAAACTGTTGTTGCTTCTTTAGCTAAATCTGAAGATCGTATGAATGTTGGTATTTGGGCTTTATAAAAAACCATGTTAAACCTACTGCTGCATCTTTCATTCCAGTATTTTGTGAAAAGAAAACAAGAGAAAATGTAGATTAGTTTACATGTTTTCCGATTCAACTCATCAATATGATTTTTACAAAAAAAAAATACTTCTCATCTTCTACCTCCCTCCTATTAGCTACCATATTAAATAATCATCGTATTTGTAGCTTTGATTATACAGCTATGATTAAAGCTAGCTCTTGGAAATATAATGAGAGGCTAAAGTCCAAAGTCATTTTCACCTCTTGCTCATTAACATAAGGTATTTCATGATTATTTGACGTGCGTAATTCATCTACAGGGATGAATATGGCCTTTTTAATCTTATGCTGACTTGCGATTGTACATACGTATTACTAAAAAAATAATATAACTAGGTTTATATGCCAATAACTGTTATACCTACCATTTGCACGTAGTAACTCTATCATGATGTCTAGTTACACAAGGTTGCCTGCCCGTGCACGCTCTTGTTTGTGAAAAATAAATGTTTTGCTTTGGGAATTTGATTATATGAAATAGAATCACATGGCAACTCGACATCTCATCTCAGATTGCTGAGTCCCTAAAAAATCATCATTCCTATCCAGATGGTGTCAAAATGAATCACAGATACTAAAGTTACGCATTTCATCCCTTGAAGATTTTCTGCACTTGATGCTTTGTTATGGTCTGTGCGACCAACAGAAAAAGGTGACGGAACTGAAAACGGATAGATGTAGTACATGATGAGTAAAGAAAGAAAACGAGAAAAAAATGACACTTTTTATATGTGGGGCCATCATGCAATCTCACTTATCTTTTTTACTGCAATTGAAACTCAGTGTGTTTTTCCCGCCTTCCTTTAACAACCCCCTGCCACACACAATTGGGCTTCGGGAATGCCATTTTTTTGCTGGTTGAAACCGAATGTTTTTTTAGCGGGAAATAATTTACCACGCCCGAATATAACTGTGTGTGTGCAACCCTATTTATATAATAAATAAATAAACTTATTCCTTTTCTTCTCTTTCTTCTTTTCTTTCCTTTACTATATTTTTTTTTTTGATCTTTTACAAAGAAAAAAAGATGGCAGAAACATTTCACGGCTATATTGAAACCACCCAAGATGTTCTACTTATCTTTGAAGGATGCAGAAGAGGCTTAATACCCAGAGTTTGCAGAAGATTGCAAGAGAAAGAACGACGCATGATAAGATCAGGCTCAGTCTTTGTTTTTGATGAAAGAGAGTCAGGTAAACAATCTGCAGAGAAAAAAAAAAGGGAAAAAAATAACAGGGGGAAAAAATGCGAAACATAAGGGGGTTATACTAACACACACAATAAAAAGGTATTAAACGATGGACGGATGGTCTCGTTTGGAGCCCTTCTCGTATACTTGGCAACTTTTTGATTTACCGTGAATTAGACAAGAGAGTACCTGGTGACAAAAAGCTGTCTATTTCCTCAGCTTCGTCCAGCGATTCTAGACAGCGTAGTTACAGTGCCGACCAAAGCGTTTTGACATGTGGCATGACGAATGACCGTAATCGTGAACGTAGATTGGTAGGTAGTCTTTCTGATTCTTACCGCTTTCGTAAGGATGGGTTAATCAAAAAAACCATGTCAATCATTGTAAATGGCGTTCCCCAACATTTGATTTCCTATTATCTTCCAAACGATATTATCTCTAGTAAATTACGTACACCTTCCTCTGTGCCCGAACTAGCCAGTCTTGAAATATCGCCTGATTTACTTGTGAAGCAAAACTTTCGAATCCCCCCTATGGTTGAACCACCTTTTGATCAAAATGATACTAGTTTGACAGATAATCTCTATTCGGGTAAATATTTATATTGAAATGGATACACAAAATACTAATAAACTATAATTAGATGATAGACGCATTCACCCATTTCGTAGCATGTCATTAGGATCGAATAAGTATGGATTATCGGCTGCTAACAACCGTCCTGACATGAACAGTGTAATGTATACAACTTCGTCTCTTGCGCAACGTATGGATATGGACGACAACCCCAACAAAATGGCACATGCTTATTACGGAAATCACACCATGTACAGTAATAACAATACTAATAATAACACCTTCCCACCTTTACCTTCACCAGCAAGTATGACTTCATCGCCAAATACACCCATGCTTTCACCTGTACGACAATCCTTTTCTCAGCCAAGACACTATTCAATGTCTTCTAGTTCTTCTGGCTCTATCCCGAGATATGGTCGTAACAGTTTTGATATGATGCCGCAAGTGGTTCATCCACATATGATACCTGAGGTTGAAGATAACACAATCAAGAACGAGGAAACGACACATCAGGCTAGCCCTAACATAGGCCAGTTATTAAATCCAGTCCATCCTCTAGTGAAATCAGAACCAAATAATAACGATACCAATACACACCTGTTCATGGGAATGAACACCAATTGTAATTATTCCGACTATAATAACAGTAAATTACCCTCGATTCCAAATAATAACCAATATCAATCCCCAAATACAAATACATATGGTGGCGGTAATTATTATATTCAAAGATCTCAGCAACAACAACAACAACAACAACAACAACAACAACAACAGCAACAGCAACAGCAACAGCAACAGCAACAGCAACAGCAACAGCAACAGCAACAGCAACAGCAACAGCAACAGCAACAGCAACAGCAACAGCAACAGCAACAGCAACAGCAACAGCAACAGCAACAGCAACAGCAACAGCAACAGCAACAGCAACAGCAACAGCAACAGCAACAGCAACAGCAACAGCAACAGCAACAGCAACAGCAACAGCAACAGCAACAGCAACAGCAACAGCAACAGCAACAGCAACAGCAACAGCAACAGCAACAGCAACAGCAACAACAACAACAACAACAACAGCAGCAACAGAAACAGCAACAGCAACAGCAGCAGCAACAGCAACAGCAACAGCAACAGCAACAGCAACAGCAACAGCAACAGCAGCAGCAGCAGCAGCAGCAGCAACAGCAACAGCAGCAACAACAACAATCATTGACTAATACCCACTCTTCTGTAACCAACAACATCGTTCCAATGTTTCGAAACGGAATGGTTCAACCTCAATCGTCCTCCATGTACGACGATGCGCAAAATGGACCGGAACTCGGAATGGAACCCCTAATGCTGAAATAAAAGGGACCCCTTATATATTTTTTTCTTGTACTTTTTTCTGTTTTTTTTCGTCTATTTATTTATATATCACAAAATTCTCCTTTAAAAAAAATAAATAACCTAACCTAGCTTCTTTTTTTGTGTGTATGTGCTTCAAGTTGAATCAGCGGTCCTTTTTTTTTTCCCACTTTGCCGTATCAAAATAACAATCCGGATCTACAACAAATAACGTCTGTCAAAATAGATCACAACATGCGATTGTTTATCGCAAAAATCACAAGGTTTTTCATCTTTGTTATTGTATAACCATCAAACTTGTTGTATTTTCTCTCAACTGGTTCCTTTTTTTTTACACAAACAAATAGACCAATGAGCAATTACTTTTGACCACCAATGCAAAAGAAATACGTACATTCGTGTAACATAATGGCAGCATGAAAGTTTCTTGGTTGCGGAGAGAAATCCCCCTCCCCCAATGTTTCACTAATACAACCATAGAGCCGACTAATCGTCAAATGGGCCGTGGTATCTATGCGACTCTCGGTTGAAGAAGAGAAAACTTTTTTTTGATCGGTGGCGCTGGTATTTGTAATACAAGGTTTGCGGCTTTGACATAACTATGTGTGTGTCTATCATCACCCCATCTCTCCTTTCAAAGGACCTGGTACTACACATTTATGCTTTGCAGCACAACTTAAAATCTTAATTTACGTGGCGGGGGCTGGTACTGCTTAAAGCCAGCAAAAATTTAATTGTTGATTTTGCCTCATGGAGCGGAACCTGAAAAGTTTCCTTAAGTGCTGGAAACAACGGCTGGTTACTTGCATCAAAGAACCGAGAAGAAACACGGGGGCCATATTCCGAATCTTGATGCAGTCTTTGGCGCAAGATACATGGATGACGTATTTATTTTCTACATTCTGGGGAGGAAAACAAGCCGTGGGAAAGATACACTCAGCCTCCTAAAAATGATTAGCAGTCGTTTTTTTTGCGAATTAAAATTTTAAGGGACAGCTTTAATTGACATGGGGGTTGACAAACAGAAAAAAAAATTTTTGAGCAAAAAAAAAAGTATAAAAGACAATTTATTTTGCCCTACAAATTTGTTTTTCTACTCATCAACAGTTTTTAAAGGTAAATAATCATGACATAAGAAAAAAAAAAAATGGAAGTAGCAGTGTAAATTGGTTTTATCTTTCCTGATGAATGCTTTGCCGCCCCAGTCGGAAATGATACCTGTCGATAAAACACGCAGCTCAACCCTTTTTTCTGATATATAAAATTTCAATTTATTTGTTATTTTCATTTTTTTTTTTTTTTTTCAAAAAGAAAATATTATAAGTTTACTAATAAGCTTTCAACTTTTTATAGATTATGATTTTTATATTATTAATAAACTTCTTTTAAAAACAATTTTTTGTGTTTCTTTTAAACGTTTTGGTAAGTTCAATTTTTTTCTTATTCTACTGCTTTGGACTGAGGGAAATCTATGATTTTACAATTGAATTCATCTGATGAATAAAAACATTCCATGCTAACACGGAGCTCCGCATGACCGACAAAGTGTATAACTATCTGATTATAGTTTCAATTGTAAAATTCTATTTTTCTCTTGTCTTTTCTTGGAATACTTAGCATGTAAAACTCGAAAATTAACACTATTATTTCTTTTTAGAAATGTTTGCTTCGGTATTATTTCAAAATGTTTAAATTTAACTGTCAATAAAAAAAAGTCATTATACCCATACTCTTTGTTTTTTTTTCATGTCTTATAATCTTACTACTGTTCAAAAGGCCGGTGATCAATGCATGCTTGATGTCTCTTGTTTCACACAGTTTTCCGTTTGTACATATGCACTGCAGATTTCGCCATTTTTCAACACATGCACTCTAGATCTCGCTGAGTGATAACGCCATCGTTGACATCTATTCGAGACAGATCTCATCGCCCATCTTTTGCGGCACTTCATTTTATGTATTAAGTAAAATTTTTTGCTGTATTTTTTTTCAATCGTTTTTTCCATATCATGAGCTTTCAATTTCCCTTGATCCTTGACGGTGGTTTCGCAACAGAGTTAGAGAGAACTTTCCAGAAAGACTTGTCTGGTATGTTTGTTTATTCTTTTATATTTCCTCCCCCACTAACACTCTATTTAAGGTAAACTTTGGTCTGCACAATGTATTCAAGATGACCCTGACGCCATTAAAGTAAGTTCCATGTCTCGATCTTGTCTCGTCATTGCTTCTAAAAGAAGCCCTTTTTTTGTTTTGTTTTCAGTCTGTCCATAAAATGTACTATGAAGCTGGTGCAAACGTTGCCACGTCCTGTAGTTATCAAGCTTCCTTACAAGGTTTTGACCGAGCAGGTTACTCAAGAGAGCTTGCTGTCGAATTAATGCAAAAGAGTGTTACATTAGCCTGTCAAGCACGTGACGAATACAAGCAAACACATCCCAACGACACCTCAACCAAGCTTGTTGCTCTCTCTATCGGATGTTACGGCGCAGTATTAGCAAACGGGGCAGAATACACCGGTGATTACGGTAACATAACTGTAGACCAACTGGTGGATTTCCATACCGAGAGACTGGGTATATTTCTTAGTTGTGGGTCTAGCGTAGATATGGTTATCTTTGAAACTATCCCTAGTCTCCTTGAAACACAAGCTATTCAGAGAGTTGTGAGGGACTGGAAAAATGAAATTGCACTTCCTCCTGTAGCAGTGGCTTTCCAGTGCAGATCAGCCGATCAAATTGCAGACGGGACAGCTATTGTACAAGCACTTGATGTTTTGAAGGATGTGGACAACATCTTTGCAACCGGAATTAATTGTACGAAGCCAGTATATGTCCAAGAATTGTTTACAACTGTGTATCAGCATAACCAGGATAACAATACCGGCAAAGCATTGATTGCGTACCCAGACGGTGGAGAAGAGTGGGATGCGGTTGCTAGACAATGGGATTCAACAGCTAAATTAGCAGAAGAAGTGTTTGGTTGTATAATGGCAAAATGTATGAAAGATTACGGACCCCGTGTATTAGTTGGTGGATGTTGTGGTACAGGACCAACACATATCAAGAATATTGTGGATAATAAATAAAGTTTGTTGCTCTTAATACGACATTAGAGATTTGAGCAACACATGCTATGCACACATCATTATTTGTTTCATGTAGTTCTTTTTACCTGGAGCTTACAAAAATTACCATCTTTGTAAAAACAAGCAAACGAAATGACACGTTTAAAGTATTTTATGTCATTTAAGTATGCGTCATTAAGAATATGATCATAGGTTTTCTCCCACACCAACTACTGATTTTACCGATGACTTTCTGAGTGACTTTTAGGCTCATTTTTAGTCGTGTTTGGAACAGGATAATTCACAAGCACGAAAAAAGGTTATCTGATGTGCTACAACAAATTAAGCATTTTCAATAGAATTCTAGAAAAAAAATAATTGGGATTTTGTGAAAAAAAGTAGAAATTTTATGATAAAATAAAAGTTTAATTATGGATTCTTTTTGTGCCCCTAATTGCAGCTTTCTCCCTGATTTTCAATATCTTATTTTGGTTATCTGACTTCCGTGTGATTCTACCGAGTGATTGATATACACTGAGCCCAGCAAAAAAAACCAGTGATGACAGGTTTTTGGGTTCCATGACGTGTTGCAGAAACAAATATACTGACATTGTGTAACCATAGTCATCATGTTGGGAAACGATAGGAATGACAGAATTGTAGAACAAACCGTAGGTTCTGGGTGTAAAAAATGGTTGGTAACCAAAGCATATAAAACAAGACTTAATAAAACTTTTTATCTTTTTTTACCTTTTTTGAACTTTTTTAATTATTGTAGTCATGACAACGATTTATGTGGATAATCCACCACCACGGTACATTGACCAAATAAAAAATGAAGCCAAACAATTTCCTCGCAATGCCAAAGCTTATTTTAAAGATCTGTTTCCAATTGTGAGTTGGTTGCCAAAATACAATCTCATTTGGCTTGTAGGAGATCTCACTGCCGCTATTACAGTTGGTACACTTGTCATTCCGCAAAGTTTGGCTTATGGTATATGTAGATCTTGACATGCACCTGAACCAATATTAACATCTTTACAATAGCCAAAATTGCAAACCTTCCTCCAGTATTTGGATTATATACAAGTTTTGTAGGTGTGATTATTTATCCACTATTTGGCACATCAAAAGACGTCAGTATAGGTAATATAAATAAATGAAAATGCTTTATAAATACAACTCATTTCTTTGTATCACCATAGGTGTAAGCGCTATTACCTCTCTCATGGTAGGACAAGTTATGGGAAGATTTGTTTCTTCACCGCAGTACTTATCCGGCGAATGGACAATGGCTGACGCTGCCATTAACCTCTCGCTTTTTTCTGGCATTGTTGTCTTGTTAATTGGTTTGTTACGGCTGGGCCCACTGTTTCATTTCATTAGTCAACCCGCCATTTCTGGATTTATGGCAGGCAGCGGGCTCACAATTGTGATCAATCAGTTCAGCAAAATCTTCGGCGTGCCTAATATCAATACATCTGAAGTTCCCTATCTTGTATTTGGAAAGACTTTGATCAATCTACACCACTCTACTGTAGACGCAGCCTTTGGCGTGACTGCAATATTATACCTATACGGTGTCAAGTACCTCTCCATGTACCTGATCCGTCGTTACCCACAGCATAACAGAATCATCTTTTTTTTTAACACCAGTCGAAGTATTGTCGTCTTGGTGTTTGGTACACTGATATGTTACATGATCAACCACTTTGGTCATTTTGAGAAAAGCCCATTTACGATCATTGGCGTTGTACCAGCAGGCTTTGGACATATGAACGTGCCTCAACTAAAACCGGACATTCTTACCTTTTTCACCAGCGATTTCCCCGGTATTATTGTCTTGATGATAATGGAGCACGGTGTTATCTCTAATAGTCTTGGCAAAATCTCGGATTATAAAGGTAGGTTTAAATTGGTTTGTTTTAAAAAAATTCAAAAGGTATCTAATAATGTCCCCCTACTTTTTATTGCGACAGTCAATATGAGTCAAGAGACATTAGCAACAGGCCTGGCCAATGTGTTTGGCTCGTTCTTTTGTGCATATCCCGGTACAGGAGCCTTTTCTCGTACAGGACTCATGTCAAAATCAGGTGCACGTACACCCATGACAAGCTTTTATGTCGGAATCATTGTGGTGCTATCGATCTATGTCTTTACACCCGCATTTACTTATATACCCAGTGCCGCTTTAGCTGCTATCATTGCTCATTCTGTTTCTGATCTTATCTTTGGCCCTACTGTCTGGAAAACATTCTGGGACTTGAACCCTGGAGAACTGGTGGTATTTGCTTTGGCTTATATTATTGCACTTTGTGCACGTATTGATGTCAGTGTCTATGTGCCTGTAGCCATATCCTTTGTCATTCAACTCTATCACACAGCGCGACCAAAATACGCGTTACTGGGACAAATGGACTTGGACCCTGAAGCAGGCGATCATATTACTATGGACAAAAAGCATCCTAATGTAGACCGCACCTTGTTTTTCCCATTAAACCACCCGACGCTTGGAAAATACACTCGACCTATTGATGCTAGCATCATCTGTTTCCAGCCTCAAGAAAGCATTATTTTTCAAAATTCTTTGTTTGTGTTTGAGAAGCTACTGGACGAGATCAAAAGCAAGACATGTCGTGGCAAACCGCCTGCTGAGAAGGTCGGTGACCGAACCTGGAATAACGCACAGTCAGCTGGAAAAGATGGGGAAAAACCATTGTTACAGGCTGTCGTGCTTGATCTATCTGGTGTGCATCAGATGGACTACTCGGGTATGGATGCTCTTAAAGATGTCGTGGTTCAAACTCAAAGATACACAGGCCATCATGTAAACTGGTATATTGTCACGGGTGGTTCTGCAACCGTCAGAAAATCTCTCTTGTTTGCCGGTTTCGGAAACCAACGCCGCGATTTAAAACATCCTGGTCGGTTCTTATCGGATCTTCGGCATGGTGTTGAGGAAGGTGGACATCTTCCTGGTATTGAAGGGTGCTGTAGTTTTGTTCAAGAGACGGCTGACCATGAGCAGGAAAAGGAAGATGAAAAGAAGATGCAGGCCTTTGATAGTGTGATCACGATAGAACAAGCGCGTAGGCCAAGTCGCTTACAAATAGAAGACGATCGTCAGCATTCCTTGACTTCAGAAAATGATTCTGAATTGGATAAGAAGTTTTGCAAATCAATCAGCACCGAATCAGCACGTTGGTGCTATTGTAATATTAAATCAACACCAGGCAAAGATCAATATTTTGATAGGATTGTAGCGGTCCATGATTTATTCCCATATTTTTTCATATCGCTACACGAAGCAGTGCGCACGGCACTCTCTAGAAAGCAAGACCAAGACCATGAGGATGAACTTGATAAAATCAGCGTTATTTCCGATAGAGGAAACGATTCGCTTGGAGAAAGCAGTTCTACTTAATTAACCCCCTCTTCTTCCGCCTTCTGTATCATACTTCTTACTAACTATTCCTCTGGAAAACCCCCCAGCATAATAAATGACGGGTTACATATCACACTTTGACTTTTAAAAAAACGCAGTCAAAAAAAAATTCCTAATGTCGATTGCTTTTGATTGACGTTTTTTTCGTTGTTAGTTTAACTTTGCAAGTCTACCACCTTTGTTGCAAAAAGAACAAAAAAAAAAAGTCAAATAATACCAGTTTTAAAAAAAATCCGTACCTTTTTTTTTTTTTTACATATTCTACACAGACTTTCCACTTGAATACCTATATTTCCAAGAAAACCTAACACCTTAGCAAAAGAAGGTACGATCCACAAGATGATGAGCAAAAGGAATAAGCCACGTCTCTGTACGATTCAGCCACTAACCTATTTACTTTAGATGCCCTTATTAAAGCGTAAAAGATTCTCAGCAATCGAAACACCACCTTACGATGCAGATAAGAAAGAATCTAGAGACAGTGCTGTCTGGTACTTGCCATTGACGAAAGAGATCTTTAAAGACTATTCGTATCCTTTTTTTTTAAAAAAAAAAAAAATCGTACTAACCAGCTTAAAACGAAACGCGTTTTAAGGCGTGTTATTGAGCGTGTATTTTTAACTCTATATTTGCCTTAACCCGATTTTTTCATGTAGTGAGTATTTAAAGCGTGCTTCACTTTATCGTAAGCCTATCTGGCAATGTGAGTCTACCGGCAAAGCGAATTTGACTTTTGAACAAGCTTTAGAAAGCGAAAAAGTTGAAAAAGAACGTGTTCAAGATAAGTTACCAGAGCAGCTTCAAAAGCGTGTATTACTTCACGTCCAATTCCGTAAGGACAACGTTTTCTTTTTTTTTTAAAAAAAAATCGTAGCACAAGTTCATTTATTTATTTTTTTTGTATCATAGAAACGTTGCGTTTAGATGCTATTGTGGAAGACGTGTACAAATATTTTTCACATCGCTATGTTGACGGAGAAATCTTGAATTGCGTTTGGGATGATAACATTGCGTACAGTATATATGCCTTTAAACATAGGACATTGACTAATCGCCTTTGCTTAGTTATACAGCCAAGGTCTTAAGTGCAGCAGACGCTTCAGAAGTACCAGATTCAGAGCCGCAAGATGATAAAAAGGAGCCCACACAATATTACAAGGTTCAACTTATTGATGAAAACACAGATGGTATTGAGGATTGTATTAAAATCGTACCCGATTACAAACTAAAGTAAGATTTGACATTTTTGTCAAAAAAAAAAAACCACACTCAGCCACTAAACTATTTTTTTTCTTCTTTTTAATTAGACGCGACCGATTAGCATTTTCCAAGAATTTATTAAAGAAGTTTATCAAGGAGTATACAGTAAAAGATTCATACATTGGTGCACCATGGATTGTTAGACAGGATACAGCAGAGCGTTTTGGAATCGATACTACGCTCCCTAAAGACCTTCAATTGGCTAGAGACATTGCGTATTCCAAGTCTAGAAAGAAGAGAATTGAAGCTGCTGCTGCTGTAGCCGCTATCAACGAGAACGGAACAGACGATAAAAGATCTATCCTGATAGACGCCAGAAGATTAGAGAGCACTTTGAAATATCCCATGGAAGATTTAAACGTACCTATTTACAGAAGAGAATCATCTGGATCTAGCCCCATCATTGACATGACACCAGGCACAGCGGGTCATAACGCTGATGCTCTTAACCCTACCGGCGGCATGCCCACTCGTCCTGAGCCTAACCGCGAGAGTACTATCCCTAAAGATTGCTACGGTATATTTTTGATGGTCTGGTCTTTCTTGGGCGTCTTTTCTCAACCGCTCAAGTTATCACCCTTTTCGTTGGACGATTTCGAAAACGCTTTACGATACAATTCTCATACAACCATCTTGATTGAAAGTAATATCGCTTTATTAAATGCTATCATCACACAAAGAGATCGTTTGAAGAAGGAAAGTTTGGGACATGGATCAACCGCGTTGCAAGCCATCACATCTCTGTATGGATCTGGATATCAATCATGCCGCACCAACACCATTGCTCCACACTCTTTTAGTCAAGACACTCAGTATAATAGCGATGATGAGGATGAACATGTCTGGAGATCTCGTCAACCCGTCCAACGCAAAATTTCAACTACAGAGAGAGGCTGTGGTAGTGCCGAGGTTGAAGCTATCAGCGTCAATTGGGATAACGGAACCGTAGATACAGATGATGAACGTGTTGGATGGGAGGACATTCTTATTGGCTTTATCAATCAATTGGCACCCTTAGAATCTTTGTCCGATGTAGATAGAATCTTGAGTCAACTTGTGCCTCATGTAGCATCCACTTTGGAGGAACGTGAAAGAGCTTATATTGCATTAAGTCTTCGGGATAAGATCAAAGTGTTTGAACTTCTTTTGAGCGTTGCTAATGAATCTCATGTCATCAAGTAAATACGATTTGGTAAATTGATTATACTGTCTACTCAATTTTATTTAATAGGACATACATGGAAGAATGCCAGGATCAAATGACAGAACTCCGTAAACAAAAGATCGAATTGAGCCGCGAGCGTAAAAGAATGTAAAAAAAAAAAAGAAAAAAATCTATACACTTATTTAATCTGCTGTTGGTACTCACCTAGTTAACTTAATAGCCATGCTGAAAGACGTGAGATGGATGATAAGCAAACTGAAGAATCTAGTCAAAACCCTGATGCTGTGGAATCGGATAGTGATTCTGACGATGATTCCAACACAAGTGATAACGATGAAGCGAGTACACTGTAAGTATAGGCCTCTGTTTACAATAAGAGCGTATACTCAATTTCCTATTCCATACAGTCGTAAGGCTCAGCGAAAAGCCGAACAGCTTTCTCGACACGAATCCAGACAAGCAACGTTGAAACGCCGTCAAGCCGAGATCAAAGATAGAGAGGCCAAACGATTAAAATTACATCATCTTCAACGTGAAGAGGCTCGTGTTAGAAACCAGGAACAAAAGCTGCGTGCTGATGCTCGTAGACGTTTAGACGAAGATGAACGAGCCATGCATAAAAAGGAAGAGCACGTAGAAAGAGATATGCGCAAATACAGCAATCATCGCATTAAACCTCTTGGTCGTGATAAATTTTATAACCGCTATTATTACTTGGATGACATTGGAGGTACCTTGGTACATGGATCTGGAAAATTGTTCGTGCAATGTCCAAGTGATACCGATTTGATGGTCATCTGGGAGCGTGATTTTGTTGAGTCTTTGGACAAAACAGTTTCTCTGCCATGCGGGCGTGGGGGAGGTGTCAAATTTGTCACGCAGCTTTTAAAGGAGCAAGGCATGAGCGAAGAAGCTGAATATATGGAAAACAGATTAGAATCTTTATACAAGGCTGGTGAGAGCACTACAAACGAGTGGTGGCAATCATACGATGAACCTGAGCAGGTGAGTATTTATTTTCAGTCATATTCTGCCTAACTAATTCTTTATTTCGAAAAAGTTACAAGAATTGTTGGAATGGTTAAACCCTAAGGGCATTCGTGAATTTAGACTCAAGAGAGAACTTGAAAAGCAAATTCAAAATTTAACTAATGGAATGAAGAAGCGTGCATCTGTAAGACCTAAACATGACAAGTTATACTTTGTGCCAAATTAATTTTTTTGTGGTTTTAGGATCAACTTATTTCAAACAAGCATGAAACAGCTCGTCGTAACACACGCAGTAAAGCTGCTCCACAATTCCCTCCTGGATCATGGCTCTCTTATACTAATAAGCTTGCTTAAAATGCCTGATAATCATAAAACATTACAACACTAATAATAACTATAATACTTTCTTCTCATTTCACCCTCTATAAAAGAATAAAAAGACAATTATGTTCTCTTTTGGAGTGAGAATCTTCGGTGTATAAGCATATTAAGTAAAGGGCGTTATAAAAAAAAAAGTATCGTTTTAAGTCATTGTTTGTTGTTTTATTTCGCTCTTTGGCCATGTATGTAAAGCAAGAGGCCTTGTACAATCTTATATTCAAAATATAACTACCGTAATTCGCGGATTTCATCATTGTTCCTAACCTTTGGGAAATGCGATTCTTACCACTTTGAAGGGCACTATATGCTTCATTATATTCGGGAAACAGTAGTTTTGAAGAATAATGATTCTGCACAAAGGACGACTAGCAGACATGGTTACCTACATGGCAACACAAACATTCTATGGATGAAGATCCCGTGTTTAATAGACCGCCATACGCGTTAAAAGTGCGTTATAATCCGTGCAAACTTATAAAGCACCACAAAAATTAAATTATGGCTTGCTATCACCATCCGGCCTTGATATATAGAATATGATTGAGTTTTGTATAAATATACCACCAGATCTACTATAATTAGCAAGCTGTTTACTCGTGTTCGTCCTTTTTTTTTTCCAAGCACAAGAAGTCTGACTTTAGTAATAAGAGTCCCACGGTATAAAGGTATAACGCTTATTAGGTGCTTGAGAAAAAGTCACGAAAACGAACGGCAAATATCTTAAGCAGTGTTTAGTTTATATTTCCTATAAAACCCTTTATGTTTACATGCATACATGTATAAAGCGGCATAGAGTGCATTGACAATCGAGCATGGTATTCACCAAACATGAGAGAGATTCATGGAACATAAAAATGAAAAATAAAGGGTGCTGATTTAGATAGCCTCTATTTATATAAAATATTACCCCTCGTCCTACTATGTTGTTCCTTGATTACCGCGTTTACTATGACATACATCATGTGACCGTGGAGAAAATGGAACCTTATATCCTCATAAGTGAAATACTTTTTTCTCTTTTTCTTTTTTTTCTTCTCTTTTTACTTTACCTTCACCCCACTCCTGAAAAAATCATGGCAGCTGCTGCTTCCCGTACAAACGTCACTCGTCTTTTGAGTATCATTCAATCAGGAGCCAATGCCTGTCCTTGTCATTCTCATGCTCACTCTGGACCTTCTACTTCCGGTGCTTTCTCTAGTTTATTAAAGTATGGACGTAATTATGCTAGCGCAAAAGAAACTACAGATTACGCTTTCGAAATGGCCGCTAGTAATATTCGTTTCGGTCCCGGTGTCACCAGGTAATAATGCGATACTTTTTTATGATTTTTGACTATTTTAAAAGCTTATGTGATTAAATTATGTAGTGAGATTGGTATGGATCTGAATAACATTCATGCCAAGAAAGTTGCTGTCTATACTGATTCAACCGTAAGTCGCATAATATTGAATTGGAATCCGGTTTTTTCTCACGGTCCTACCCCACTTTTTTTAGATCGCCAAACTTCATCCTCTCAAGGCTGTCGTTGAATCGTTGGAAAAGCACAAGGTCAATTATGTTCTCTACGATACTTGCCGTGTTGAGCCCACTGATACTAGTTTAAAATCTGCCATCAATTTTGCTCGTCAGCATAACCCTGACGCCTTCGTAGCAGTTGGTGGTGGTTCGGTTATTGATACTGCTAAAGCTGCAAGTCTTTACAGTGCACACCCCGAAGCTGACTTCTTGGATTTTGTAAATGCTCCTATTGGTAAGGGTTTACCTATCAGAAAGAAGTTGCATCCTTTGATTGCTGGTAAAATAATACATCATACAACAATGAAACATATTATAATATTAACTTGGTCTCTCTAGTCCCTACTACCGCTGGTACTGGTTCTGAAACCACCGGTACTGCTATTTTCGATTATGAGCCCCTCAAGACTAAGACCGGTATTGCTCATCGTGCTCTTAAGCCTCTTCTCGGTATTGTAGATCCTTTGAATACACGTAGTATGCCTTCTCAAGTGCATGCTTCAAGTGGTTTGGATGTCTTATGGTTAGACTTTCTTTTTGTTTACGCTTGCGAACATTAACTAACTTTGTAATAATAGTCATGCCCTTGAATCATACACTGCTTTACCTTACAACCAACGTTCTCCCCGCCCCAAGGATCCTATTGAAAGACCTGCTTACCAAGGTTCTAACCCTATCAGTGATGTTTGGTCTCTTCATGCTTTAAAGATGGTTGTTGAATACTTGCCTCGTGCAGTCAAGGATCCTGAGGATCTTGAAGCTCAAAGTCAAATGTTATTAGCTGCTACTTTTGCTGGTATTGGTTTCGGTAATGCCGGTGTCCATCTCTGTCACGGTTTGAGTTATCCTATTAGTGGTCTGAACAAGACCTATAAGCATCCTGGTTACAATGTGGATCATGCTATTGTTGTAAGTACAGAACAAACAAAAAAAAGGGCTATACATAAAGCGTTTCTTAATAATACAATTTCTTTAGCCCCATGGTGTTTCTGTGGCTTTAACAGCTCCTTCCGTCTTCCGTTTCACCGCCTCCGCTTGTCCTGATCGTCATATTGATGCTGCTGCTGCATTCGGAGCCGATCCCGCTCATATTAAAGAGTCCATGGCCGGTGAAGTTCTTGCTGAGAAGCTCACTCGTTTCCTTGAAGATTTAGGAGTTCCTAATGGTTTAAGTGCCATTGGTTATGATTCCTCGTATATTCCTGCTTTAGTTGAAGGTACTTTACCTCAACATCGTGTTACTAAGCTTGCTCCTGCTCGTGAGCCTGCTCGTGAACAAATTGCTGCCATTTTTGAAAGTGCCATGAAGAATTACTAAAAAAGTTGATATACATTACATGTACATATAAAATAAACATTCTATGCATTGTATAATTCAAACAAGTATATATGTCTGTTATTTCTTTTTCTTCTGTTATAGAGCTTTGCTTTGTCACATTCATGCAAAATGACATTGATACTTAAGAGGTTTATTATATTTACAACCACTTTTGAAAAAGAATTAAGTTCGATCATCATAAATTGTATTTATTAATACATTTTAGGTAATATTTTGACCTGAGCAACAATAAATTAGTAACTCTTGGAGCAGGCGCAATTGCCATTTGTAACATAGCAGCTACGTAATTTGATATGAAGAATCTGACCATGGCCAATATGACGCATGTTAATTGGGCGTGTGCTAATTTTCAGGTACAACACGTTTTTCAAAATAGAAAAAAAAAGGATCGACAGTGGCAAGTCTAAAAACTTGATATATTGGGCTCTTGAGTAAGATAATGTTATGCACTTTGAATATTCTCAAAATCCCATACATCGTTCACTAAATGACTCTAAACATACAACATCAGATATTTATTCGCGTGAACTCTTTCGGTCGCATTATCATAACGCACATGGTCACAAGAGTTACATACAAAAATATGTTACACTTTCGCGAAATACAGAATCCTAAAATAGTAAGGTCATTTTGTATGCTTGAATGGTCATCATGGTAAAAGATATGGTCCCGGATTTTTTTATGCTGTATCATTTTGCATACAAAATGCATAAGATCTAGACAGACCGATTTCGCTTGATTCAATATTTGATTGCGCTATTGAATGATTAGTTTAGTGTTGTGGAAATCATGATTTCGTGATCAATTAGGTTAAAAGCCCGTCCATGTTTAGTTTGTTATATAAAGAGGGGGTTCTTTTTTTCTTTCGTTCTTCCTTTACCATTATAAAATATGACTATTCCGATGGAAGGCGAACGAAAGACTTTAGAAGAGACCATCAAGATGTCAATAGAAGAAGCTGAAGAAGCCTTGAAACATCCATACGTTTTCAAAAAGCCTATAAAGAATGTCGCTGTTATCGGCGCTGGCCCCTCCGGAGTAAGTTATTTTATGGAAAGTTTTTCGGTAGAACGAAGCTAATACATATATAGCTTCCATCTGCCAGACATTTAAAAGATGCTGGTATGAATGTTCGCGTATTCGAAAGAAAATCTGATGTTGGTGGTATTTGGTATTTACTATTTATTACTCTATATTAGACAAAGTGACTGATGCATAAACATAGGAACTATTCCGACACAGCACCACTTAAGCCCAAGATCCCCACTTCTCGCATTTCACATGCTATTGAGCCGGAAGCCTTTACTGCCCCATTAGAAGGACGCGATAAAAAGACAATTGAAATGACGCCCGAAACACAAAAACTTCTCCTGCGAAAGTGTCCTCCTACTGCTTGTTACCGTGATCTTTACAACAATACTTCTGTTCACCTGTTTGCTTACCCAGATTTTCCTTTTCCTAAAGATACGCCCCACTGGTCTCCTCATACGGTCACCAAAGGCTATTTTAAAAGGTATGCAGAGGAGTTTGATCTATTGCCCTTGATTGAATTTAACACAAGTGTTGATCTCGTGACTAAAAACACCGAGAATGATACTTGGGAGGTATCTTTGTGTAAGTATGATGTGTATCCAAGTGGTTTGGTAAGAATTTCACGCTGGAAAGAGAGTTTCGATGCCGTCGTTGGTGCATCCGGGTTACATCAAGAACCCTATGTGCCTGATTTCAAGGATTTGACTGCTTGGAACAAAATGTGGCCTGACAAAGCTTCACACTCCAACCAGTATAGACGCCCTGAAGATTTTAAAGACAAGGTATTGTATATAGATTATGGATGAGCTCTCTTCCGATCTAACTAGCTGGTTAGGACGTTTTAATCGTGGGTGGTGGTATTTCTGCCGTGGATGTGGTTCGTGGTCTTGATGGATTTGCAAAGTCTATCACTATGTCTATTAACGGTCCTGTAGAGACACCCTTCTACATCATTAACCTTATTCGTTCAAAGATCCCGAAATCCGTTATTATCAAGACTGATATTGCTGCCTTTTCAAATGCCGATGGCACTGTGGATGGGAGTATCCTCTTTGCAGACAGCACTGCCATTGAAAACATTGATAATGTCATCTTTTGTACGGGATTTATTAATCGACTTAAGTACTTGGGAGACTTGGTTATTCAAAAAGATGAGACTGAACTCAAGAAAGAACAAAGTGTAGTTCCTCGACCTTCTTACGCCGACATTCCTGAAAGCCACGTTGTTGTTAGCTCCAAATTCCCTTTAAACGTTTACCGCGAAGTTTTTGTGATGTCCGATCCCACATTGGCCTTTGTTGGTTTCCCTCCCTATTTTAGTACGCCTTCCCATTTTGATACACATGCTAGAGCAGTGGCTAGAGTCTGGAGCGGCAATGCAGTTTTGCCAAATGCAGAATTAATGGATAAATTCACATCAGAGTCTGTTTCGGGCATTAGTCCTCTCGAGATTTTCCATGCTGATAGACAGAGAAGAGAGCCTTTTATCCAATGGCTTAATTATCAAGCTACTGCACTGAATCCCGATGCCGGTCTGCCCAAGCTTGAAAACTACCCAGCCGACTATGAATCAAGAGCAGAGCATACGATGAGCATATGGAGTGCTATTTCGGAACAGAACTTTGAAAGAACTAAGCAGAATATTAAGGAGAATTATCTGTAATTTATTTATAATAAAGTGTATACGGATTATAATTATGATGTAGTAAAAAATGTGATTTGTTATGATGGAAGCTATGGCATATCCACTAGTGCTCGACTGAACTTGAATGTATTTTTTCTTCATTGAAAGTTGTTGATGTAACTGTGATAGTTGAATCATCATCATCATTGTCATCGCAATACATTAAACTGTCGACATCACTATCGCCATCATCATCATCTGATAATGAAATTAAGGTATTATCCTCCATGTCCTCGACAATAACAATCCTACCGTCTGGGCCAAGGCTGTGATTGATGTGAATATAAAGCGCATAACAAGCTAGCAATCCAATTGTCTAGTAAACAAACATCACTTTAATCAGAATGTTTTTTTTAGACAAAAAAAAGAGCGGGTTACCTGAATTAGTTTGACTACCCATAATCCAATTCCCCAAATAAATACAGTTGAGCCAAATGCTTTCACCAAGATAGGGTAACAAGGACCTAATACGACGTTATCCAAATTTGTTTCAGCAAATGCTGGTCGATCAAACATATTTTGGAAACCTTGACACTGCCATTGTTCCTGAATATCTCTTAAACTGTTACTTGTATTCAAATCTTCGGCGTAGGCAATTTGCCATGATAGTTCCAATTGTTCCTGGATATAAGAGTCTCTATCTAATAAAAGCCAGGTAGAGTAGATCAACTGGACTGTGACAAAGACTCCTAATGGTACAAAGTACTAGTATGACTATTAGCAATTGGGATTTCCCAAATAGGTTTTATTAACATTCTTCTTACCCAATGAATGTGCTGTGAACTAGCACTGATAAGGCCTGTTGTATATAATAAGACAACAGACAAATGTAACCACTCTACGCGAACCTGGATAGAAGGTAGTATTTCGACAGCTTGATACGATGTATGATGACTTTTAGTTGTTATTTGTAATATTAATAAAGTGGCAACGCACTTTGGATTTTTGCATGAATTAGTAGTGTTGATTCGAGTATTGTAGTTATCACTTACTAGGATGGAAAATACTGCCACGATAAACATCCATATACGGGCATTATAAGAAACCATATTGAAGGAAAAGAGATAGCGAAAAGAAAGAGTGTAAGTTTATATTTTTTTTATAGAAATATTTGACAACGATGTTATTTTTCAGGACCGAAATGGGAATGTCCATTCCTTGGGTTATTGATGTTTGTTTTTCGTCATCAAAGATTGAAAGCTCATCAAATCGGACGCTTCAAAAATCCATCATTTAATCACGAATTCCTTTGGCACAGCATTCATACCTTAAAAAGGGCTACTTGTAGCTTCCGTGGTACACTTAATAATTAGGTTATATTTTATTTATTAAAGTTTTTTTCTTTACAAAACGGCCTGTTTTCAGTTGATATAGAATTTACTCTTGTTCGACAGAAAGGTTGACTTCAGGGTTGAAGAAAAGAGATTCCTTACCCCAGAAGAAAGATCTAGCACGGAAGTTAATGTAAGGATACAAGATCCATTCCTTAGGGTGGTGCTTTTGGTGTTCGAGATGTGCGGCGTAAAGGTTATAAGCGTTGAAACCAGCAGCGGCGAGACTAGAAACAAAATTAAGGTTAACACTGAAAATATTTCGGCTTGAATTAATCTGATTACCAAGGAATAGTGACAAAGATGGAGATCTTCTTCCAAGTACCAGCGGCATCTATACAGAAGTGGCGTTTAGTTACAAATGAGCTAACTTTTTTTTTTTTATTTATTTAATTACCGGCAGCGTGGTGCTTGATGGCATCACGTTGAGCAGTGAAACCACCATCAACAGCGGTGGATTGGTAACGAACACCAGCACGCTTAATGGAGGCAACGACTTGAGAGTTGAGGATACGGGAGGCCATTTTTAATGTTATTGCAAATATAAAGAAGCTTGTTGTGGTGACAAAAAAAATTGTATAAGGCCACCTTTTTCTCCACCCCCGGCTTAGTCACGTGTTGTTTTTCATGGGATTCGTCGGCCTAAAAAAAAGTGACGACATTAAGGAGTTGGTTATCTCCCCTCAGACAACTCCTTCAATCAGCATCATAAATCGTGAAATAAGTAGCTCATATAAAAATTGATAATTGGCATAAAAATAGTCCTTTTTTTCATCAGACCAGATAGCTACTATCTTGTAAGTCGCTCAAGAAGACTTTGTTACAGCCATTTTTTATTCTGAAGATCAAAAAATGTTTTCTTAAAGGGCCCCTCTCTTTGTTGTATCGTTTTTCTTAGCGACCACAGGTGTTTTTTTTTCGGGATCAGCCCGCTTGGTTTAGCGCACCAGAATATCCTCAAATTGTTGTAGATCGTTACAAAAAGCCGGTTTGCATATATTGCGACCCTTCTTACAAAGCATTGCTGGATCAGCCTGTGTTAAATCTGAGATTTACAAAAAACGAAAAGAAGATAAGATCTTTTATATCTTCATTAAGATATATTTATATTTATGAAAAATTGTATATACCACCACAAAAAATACCATATATAGTAATTTTCTTATATACCACCACGCCCGGCAAAGGGTGTCCGGTGGTTGATAGTAGCCCGGTAGTCAGAATCTCCACCCCCAGCTTGTTCTTATTTACCACCACTCCCAGATCAATTGCCAGATGGTTATGCACCACATTTATAGGAAGTTATCCGCCAAAAACATACTCCAAATCCTACGCTTGAAAAGCCTGTCCTTATATACCACCTCTAGCCAAAAACATGCCTTTTAATTGCTCCAAATTCCAGGCTTTTAAAAAATGGGGGGTGGGGTGGAGATTCTGACTACCGGGCTACTATCAACCACCGGACACCCTTTGCCGGGCGTGGTGGTATATAAGAAAATTACTATATATGGTATTTTTTGTGGTGGTATATACAACCTCTCTTTTTTTTTTTTTTTTTTTTTTTTTTTTTCGGGAGGGAATTCCGACTAAAAGGATAAATATAAAACTAAACTAATGATAATATAAAATAAGTGATTCTTGCTAAAAGTATCTTCGGTACCAGAGGCGGGTTTGTACCGCTTCTTCATCCTTCGCTTCGGCAACTGTTGTATTGTATGTCGTACCTAACACAATCCCTGTTGCCTTCGCTTCGGACTCCTAAGTGGTATTGTCCTCCGTAATAAAAATTGAATTTTGCAACTGAGTACTGTTGTGTATTTGCATTGGCGGTTTGTAATAGTACTTTTCGAATGTATCTGAATTCAAACTCCAGTTTGGATGCTCCTTTACTTGACGGACATGAATCCCTTGTATTGCTGCCTTCGCACTTGCTGCTGACATGATTGAGTGAGGTTTGCATTCCTCATCAATACCTGCCTTGATCATATGTTCCTTGAGCCAGGAGGCCACCGTTACTGATTGGTTATTGTTTATTTTCTTGAAGTCTTCCTGGTTCAAAGATTTTAACAACAAAGTATGGTCCACAGACAGGTGTTCTCGTATCTCCATTGTCCTCTGTAAGAAAAAGAGTAACGACGTTACCAAGCACACCTCCTTGTTGTCTTGCTGTATACAGCCTAACTTGTCATGCTTAGCCTTAGAAACTTTCGGTTCACGTACTTGAATAGTTAATCCTTCGATTCCTCCAAATTTTGGAGCTGTTATAACCATAACATCTTGGTGTTGGATTCGTCCGATATCGCTTCTTGGTCTCCACATTGTATGAATGCATAGGAGTAACACGACCTTCTGTTGTGAAGTGTATAAGCCTAACTGTTCATTTAAAGGCATTGTAGCTTTGATACAAATCACCATAACGCTAATATCCCAAATTTCAAGTTGAGTAGATTTCTTGATATTGACTTCAGATCTTCGTTTAGCTCTGAAAAAATCTTGAATTTCTTTTGTCCCAGATATATCACGCTTATTGGGATGAACCACATTTAACACAGAAGTTATTGCAGACCTGTATCCATTCAAGGTCGACAGTTTAAAATTATTGTTAGCCATCAAGAGTTCCAGTATCTGCAGAGGTACAAATGCCTCGGGATTATATGTTCTTTGACGACACCATTTTGAATACTTTTGCCAAGACATACTGTACGCCCTATTTGTATTATGACGAATAGACTTGTTTAGATGATTGATGGTTTCTTCATTCTAACCAACGGAAGTCCTCGTTTTTCCGATAGTCTCCACACAATTAAACTCCATTGGGATGATTTTATCCGCCACACTGTTGGAGTGGCCAAATATTTCATTCGTAGTATCATCGGATACCAAAATTGACTTCTACATAAAGGCGTTACTAGTACTACCTTCTTTGTCTTGTCTCTCTTGATCTTCTGCAATACCATGGGTATCAATGTTCATGGTAGAAACATATACAGGCCCTTCTGGTTTCATAGTTGCTGGAAGGCGTCTCCTTTCTCCGCAAATGGGTCTTCCTGGTAACTCCAATAACGTTGTAGTTGATGATTGTGAGAAGCTGCGAAAGCATCTATTTTGAGACGTCTTCACCTGTTTTGAATGGTTCGTAACATCTTCTTGGGAATCGATGATTCGTATACCGGCTTGTTCTTGCGACTGAGGCTGTCCGCTTGTATGTTCTGTATACCGGGAATGCTTGTATTGAATTTCCAATCGATATTTGTTGCAAATCTCTTGGATCTTCACTGCCAGGTCTTGTAGATAAAACGAAACTGTCCCTCCTGCCTTGATTACGTATTTCAGGGCTGTCATGTTGTCGCTATATATCAATCAATATCCGTGTGGAAAACTTTGGCTTTTTTACGCGCAGAGTAGTGCATAATATATCGTCTTGAACTCCATCACAGTGATAGAATAATTTTTTTCGGCTTGATTCCAAAACCCTGATGTACTGATCATCGGTGACTGTACTCCATAGCCCGAATTGAACGCGTCGACAGAGATCATCTCTGGACTTGCTGCAGGTAGTTTTTGAATTGGAAATCTATTCTTCTGTATCAGATAACTCCTCCACCATTGAATTTCCCGCTGTGATTCTCGCGGTAGTACGCAAGGTTTGTCCAAGTTGTTTCTTTGGTGATGTAGATTCTTTGCCAAATCCCGCTGAAGATGTCAGATATGTAATAAGGCTTCTCCTATTGCCGGGATAACTGCTGTTATTTTCCCCAAGAGGCTTGCTATACACCGGTATGACCGTGTCGTAGATTTTCTGGCTTGACAAATCCTCTGAATTAGCTTGCTGACTTTTAGAGAGGGTAGAGATATTTTCATCGTCTTGGTATTGAATAGGAAGCCTAGGAACTCCTGAGATTTGGACGAGATAAGAACACTCTTTTTCTCGTTGATTATGAACTCCAGTGTTGTCAAGTGAGATACTAGTAAAGCAACTGTCTTTTTCATTTGATCTGGTGATTTTTCCAGGATACAAGTGTCGTCTAAATAATAAGTCAAACGTGTACCTTTGGCTCTCAACGGTTCTGGAGCATAAAATATTTGAAAAGATCCTTGGGGCAATACTCAGACCAAATGCTAGAGACGTATATTGGTACAATGTCCCCTTCTTCATGAACGTTAAATACTTCTGTGAATCTTAATGTATCGGTATCACCACATACGCGTCCTTCAAGTCCAATTTGCAGAGATTATCGTTTGGTTCTATGATTTCCCTCAATGCTGGAACACCTTCCATCTTGAAGTGTCGTACCTGTAAGAATTGATTTAAAGTTGCACAGTCAAAAATTGGTCGGCTCCTGGATTGTGAAGAAATTCAACAAGTAACTCTTGTTCTGTGTTTCTGACACCCTGATAATCCCTGCTTTCAAGAATTGATGGATAGCGACTTCGTCTGCTTGTTAGTCTTCGATGGATCTCTTCATAGGTTTGATTCGCCATGGAGCTGGAATCTTCGTAAATTGAAGTTGACAACCCTTCTCTACCACCGAAATCGGCCAAGTAGAACTTGTCATTTGTTTCCGAGCTGGAAGAATATGAGCCAGACGATCACCTGGTAAAATCCTGTCTTGAGGAATTGAATAGTTAAAATTGATTATTTTTGAGCTGTGATTCCCTGTTGAATGAAATTATGTTGTTGTGTAGGCTGTTGAAGCGGTGCAGAGACTACTGAGAGTGGATGGATACTCTCGTTGGTCTTTATTAGTGGTTGGATTCGTTTGGGGAAGATGGTGGGTTTGAAGTGGATGCTGAATTGTTGTTGTCTTGTCCACGGTAATTCCATTGGCCTCGGGATAGAAAACGATCCATTGGTCCCTCTTCCGCCACCTCTGAAACTGTTCTCACGCTGGTGATTGTTTTGTGTTGAACCGCTTGTGATTTTTTGTTTGTACGATTCATCATGGTACTGTTCAACAAACTTGTCGTCAAACGCGTATCGTTTTTTCGCTGATTGGCGTAGTTTCCAGGTGTTCAAGGCTGTGTGGGAGTTTAAGAGCCTTTGTGGTGATTTCCTTAGCTTCATTTTCTTGTTGTTTTGCAACACCAAATCCATAGACTGCAAGGCGACGAGATTGTTCGATGGAGTCTTCGAAAAGTGGCAAGTCTTCTTGCTGGAGTCCTCTATTCATGATGTATTCAAGGTGTTCATATAATTTTTCACAGATTTCTACTGGAAGGTTACTTCCTTCTTGTCGTTTATCTGTTAACTTAAGCTTCTCGAACACGTTTCGTGGCTTCAGCAATGATCTGTTGGACTTGCTCCTGCGTGAAAGTTCGCTCGGGTATGTTGTTGTCTGCCACATTGTAATCGGCTGATTGATCAGCCATAGTTATTCCACGATGCGCGGCTTAGAAAGATCTAAGAAAATAGTTATCATGTCTGAAAATAAAGCGTGACTCGGAGAGCTTGTACCACTTCGGAGTCCGAAGCGAAGGCAACAAGGATTGTGTTAGGTACGACATACAATCCGTTACCTCATCAGCGGCAACAAATTCCGTTGCCTCTTATGTCTAGAAATTT
Source organism: Mucor piriformis (assembly GCA_943193625.1). Taxonomy (NCBI): domain Eukaryota; kingdom Fungi; phylum Mucoromycota; class Mucoromycetes; order Mucorales; family Mucoraceae; genus Mucor; species Mucor piriformis. The sequence continues at coordinate 908,952 of OW971871.1, read as the reverse complement.
TGTCCTTTTGAAATAAAAGAATGTCACAATAAGTTAAATAGAGAGTTTAAGATGATCGTTTATTCAATGATAATTGATAGTTGCTGCGGATAGGATAATTATATATGTTACTGTAAGTGAAGATCAGTATTGATTGCTGCGGTCTCGACAACGCAGTCGCTATTGGTAATACGATAATGAAAGGTGGCTAGATTTGAGTTGGGAGTTGAGAGCATTACAAAATGATAGGTATTCTTTGACTTCGCTAAAAATTTCTAGTGATTAAATGCAAGATATTCACATACTAGAGCAGATTATGAAAAAGCAAAGATGTACTGAGGATTCATTAATGTATGATTTTGACATTAATAGATACCTATCCATCACACTACCATAACAAATTTTCTAGTATGACCTTGCTCACCTTAGACTAATCACCTTGACCAGCACACAGCAAGTTTAGAAAGAGCGAGACCAGCTGTGTAGATCTTTGCTTGTCTTCCAACATAATTCCTTTAGTACGAATTATTTTTAATTTCAATTAATTCTACACGATACTTGGAGTTTTTTTGTGGGACTAAAAGGTTGAAAAATTGCCAGATATCGTTTTATCCAAAACAACCACATAGCGAGTGACAGATATCATTGATATATTGCTTTCATTTCCGATGTCGAAACGTGTACAGTTAAAGCAGTTACCACATATCACATGATTGTGAGTGAGCAGAGAACTTTGCAGTGGTTCAGTGGTAAGAAAAAAACCCCACAGTATTTGCGCTACTCTTGCAGTCTTAAGGCAGATAGTAACGATCTATGAGCCAACTGATTTTCACTAAGGACGAAGCCGAGGTCTTCTACTCTCAAGAACCAGTGGTTTGCTTGAAAGATTCCTACAATGCTGTGGGGATAGGCAAATAAAACGATTCATTTGAAACGAGAATCATTCATGAGGGAGAAATTAGTATAATCGGAAATAAGTTTGCTACAAATGTTACCATATCATTGCACAAAATGCAAGAAAAGCTTTTCAGCAACTACGCTACTCTTGCAGTCTTAAGGCAGATAGTAACGATCTATGAGCCAACTGATTTTCACTAAGGACGAAGCCGAGGTCTTCTACTCTCAAGAACCAGTGGTTTGCTTGAGAGATTCCTACATTGCTTTTTGTATACTTGCAGAGAAGCAACAAAAAAGGACAATTCTTGACGCACCCCTAACGGACCCCTAAATATAAAAATAGTGACGTAACATTTTTCAGTCGATTTACTTCGGACAATTCTTGACGCACCCCCTCACGCACGATTTACTTATATCACAGACTTTTAAGCGGTATTCAAAACATCAAAAAGTGACGTATACCATTCATGAATTTTTTTTTATTGTTTTTATTTCTATTTATCACCTACGTTGTGTTTGAAGGTTAACATTTGGGGGAATGTTGCCTGTAGTTTTTAAAATTTGGCTAATACTGTTAATATTATCTTGCAATCTCTGAATTTCTTGAGTATCTAAATTGCGAGGGTTCTCCTGAAATGCTCTAATTGTACCTAGTAAATCAGTGAAATCGATATTGTTTATCAGCTGAGGATGCGAGTCGTTTGGACCGGAAGGTAGTTCATCTAATTGTACTCTATAATTTGCAGCTATATTCAAATAATATTAATAACTGACTACTGCTACTATTGTTTTTGTTAGAATAAACTTACGTTCAAAAAGAAGGATTCTTCTATGGAGTCTTTTTACGAGGTACATATGTTTACAAACTATTCTGTTGAAACTAAAATCGTCACAATCACAGGACTTCATCTGTTCTTGCTCAACAACTATTTCGTAGTGGATATTTTCATCTTCAAAAGATGTAACTCTATAACCACTTTTTTGTCTATCTTCACCAAGATCTGAGGCTTCAAATATTCTTGTAGCAAGAATTGCTTCATTGACATTTTCTGCACTCATCTCTCGTACCCTTCGTCTTCTTTCCTCGGGACTCATTCGACCAATATTGAGATACATTCTATTAATATTTTGGATGTAATCAGGTAGTACGTCGTTCACTAAGATATAAACCAAACGATCAAAACGTATCTTTCTTTTTCTATTCAAATAGGTTGTTTTCAGTTGGTTATGCCAGCTTTCAACATAGTTATTTGTTTCCATATTGGTGAAAATTTGTGGCTGAAAAGCTGATGACCACCGCGTAAACGCATCATTGTCAAGATACTTCTTTTTGAAATATTCCATGAATTCAGGGTACATTTGGTAATCGAAAATAAACGAACGAAGCATGTTGATGAATGCAGGTTTGTTTTTTTCCCACATTAGTTTCTTCAGGACGGTAATTACTGACTTATGTGCTTGTGCGTTAAGTGAGGAACTTCCAAGTTTGATTAATTCACGGATTTTACTCATCCAAGCTCTAGCAACATGAAACAAGCACCACTGGACTACGACACCCGGGTAAACAGCATTGATTGCATTCAATTCAGCAGAACTCATGTCAATGGTGATTTTTTTAAGTGCATTAAATCCCACTGTAAACCGTAAAAAGTAGAGGAAATCCCGAACTGGTAGCATCGAATGATCCTTTGTGAAGAAGAATGCAACAGGACAACCTGTTCCTGTCAAGGGATGGCGAATGACAATAGTATACAAGATTCCTTTATCAATCTTTGTTGTGGAATGGGTTGCATCAAGACAAATGCTATCAGAAGATAGAAGTAGGTGTTTTTGCCATGGAGATACAAACCCAAAAGAAAAGGTAACATCAAAGTCATTGTTTATAAACGTATCATAGCCTTGTTGCTTCAACTCTTCTAACCATATTTTTAGAGACTCTTCTTGGGATTCTGAGCTTATAAAAAGCTTCTTGAAATTTTTTATAGATGTTATAGATCTCAGTGGCATGCACCAATTGATCTCTATGAACTATAGTATTGTAGCTACTTTCATCACCAAGATTGTTGGCTTTGATGTACTCTACGAAGTTACTTTGAATAGCTATACGCGTATCTCTCTTTCTATACCCCTCTCTGAGTCTCTCTTCAATTACAACCTTTGCAGCGTTTGAAAGGGGAAGATACTGAAGGTCATCGATTGCACCTAATTGATGGTTATGATTACCAGAATGCTCCAAGATAACGTTGTTTGAATCAGATTTGAAGCAAGTTGCCACAAGTGAAGCCTCGCATTTGATTTTTTTACTTTTTTTCTGGAGATCTCTTGTGGTGCCTGATTTGCCTCCCTTAGGCTGATCTTCTCTCTCTTGCTTCTCGTCTGCTCGGTGACATTTGTAATATACTTTGAAGATGTAGCGAATAACGTGTTTTCTACGTTTTACAGAAGACGAATCATCTGCCATTCTATCTTCTTGGGCCCTTTCAATTTTAGTTCCATCTTTATAGGAACTTATAACGAATTTGACACCATACTTGGGGATAAAATCCTCGATTGATTGCTTATAGAAGTCTCTCGAAACGGTAAGTTTGTTAGGAATAGGTGAGTATCTTTGAATAGGGATAAATGTGAAGTTGGTCATTTTTTTTTTTTTTTTTTAAATAAAAGTTTAATAAAACACTAAGTCTTTTTTGTTTCCAAAGTCTTTCACCTATTTTTTTTCGCAGTCCTTTTGGTCTCGTCATCATTAAACATTTTTGGAGACCGCTTAGAAGTCTGTGATATAAGTGCGTGCGATATAAGTGCGTGCCTCACGCACCCCTAACGGACCTTTAAATGTAAAATACTGACGTAGCATTTTTTCTAGTGGTGCGTGAGGTGGTGCAAGCTTAACAGAGGCTATAGATGCCATGGCTAAGACGTTCAAAAAGTACAAGGTCACCTTTTACTAGGATAGAGTCGATGTTGACAGTTTTATTAAGACTTTGGTCTATAGGCACTCTCCTTGCTTGGCGTCAAGATACTTTTATGCCGGAGCTTGTCCTCAGTTCGCTGCTGATGCTTTTCGAAGAGGAATTACGGTATAAAACATATCTTCTACAACGAAAAAAGGTGTTGTAACCCGGTCCCACAGTTTTTCTGCTCCTTTGGTGGAGATACCAGAAAGTTTAGAAGTGATTCAAGTCTTTTTGACGCATGATCACTTCTACTTGATTGAGCCAGCCCAACCCAAGACTAGGAGACAGACCAAGTGTGCTCTTCCTTTGGTAAACCCTTACCACAAACATATTCGACAAAAAATGCATCAATTATGCACAATTGACTACGCATCAATGTTTCAATTAGATTTTTTTTTCCTGTTTTTTACTTTTTCAGTTCACGACTCACAAAAAAATATCACAACACTAGAGATGTATTGAGTTTGCATAAATTATGAAATGGAAGTAATGGTTATGTAAGACAAAAACCGCAACGTTACCAATTTATTTGTTAAGCAGGCGCGCCACCTCACGCGCCACTAGAGAAAATGCTACGTCAGTATTTTACATTTAAAGGTCCGTTAGGGGTGCGTGAGGGGGTGCGTCAAGAATTATCCATAGAAAGCTTGCTAGAACACACCGAAACGTGAATGTATACAAAAAAAAAAAAAACACACCGGCTTTTTTTGTTTCTTTTTTCCTCAAACGTAAGAGACTTTAACAATGGTTAAAGAGGTTAACAAAAAGACTTTACAAAAACAACAGATCGTTGAAAGCTATTTAGAAACAACCTCGAAAGCAACATTTAATCAATTTGTTACGAAGAAAGAAAAGAGTATAGCAATGATTGATACTGGAGCCACTTCAGCATTGCATTTAATGAAACATTGGATTAGCCTTTACAATAACCTGACATCCACGCGACGCACCACTGCCAAGCTGATTAAGTTCCCTACCAGAGCTTCCGCCAAATTTCAAGCTATTCACAAAAAGATTAAAGCTCTTAGAGATGTAAACGCACAATATGAAGTAAGTTCCATTACTACTCTTGGTAAATACGCAAAGTCAGCTTCAATCATTCTCGAAAAATATAAAGAACTCGGCTCAGAAAACGAAGAGGACGACGAGGAACAAGATGAGGATGACGAGGAACAAAAAGAGGACGCCGAGGAACAAAAAGAGGACGCCGAGGAACAAAAAGAGGACGCCGAGGAACAAGAAGAGGATGACGAGGGGCAAGAAAAGGACGACGGGGAACAAGAAGAAGACGAAGAGGAACAAGAAGAGGACACTGATGAACAAGTAATGAGCAAGGAACAAGAGAATAATAAACAAGAACACGAAGGGAGTGAGCAAGCGATGCACTATCTATTTAACCAGTTGCGTGTAGTGGCCAAAAAGAGGATCCTTGAAGGTATCATACCACTTTCCGACTCATTATACATACCCAAAGGGAAAGGATTATCATCTGTTCTGCTAAACAATGCAGCAAAAATGCTATGCCAATCAAAAATGGACTGCGAAGACATGGAATTAATGAAGCTGTGTTTGTCACACAACATCAATTTTATGAATTGTAATTACAGAGAGAAATATGCAGCTGAGTTCGATATGACAACATATAAAGAGATAATGGACGAATGCGAAATACGTAGAACACTACTACCAAGTTCAATTACTGTAAAAATTGACGATCTTTTCGACGATTTATTGGAATATCGTTTTGAAAAAAATGCCAACAGAATATTACAATACTTTGACGACCAAAAATCTGCTGAACCCGATAAAACGTCTGATAATTACAAATTGCTCCACATTGTACAGCAAGTCGTCTTCAATTTCAAATTCTGGGCGAAGGAGTCTGACGAGGTGATGGGCAGCTATTCTGAAAATATGTATCTTCGGAAGTTCGCTGAATTAATGGATATATTATTTGAAGATGAAGATGACATCGCTATATATGATGGAGAAACAATTTCTCAAGCTAGTCAATATATGAAAATACTAAATGAAGATGAGGCAGACAGTGGAAGACGAATGGATATGTTATCGAAAACAAAGTATAATGACACAGTTATTGAAGTATGCTCTACTGAATTTAAAAGGCTTACCGCTTCCACTACAATGTGCAACCGACAACAGAGCAAGAACATTAGAATTAACTCTGCAATAGCATACAACATCCACAATATCACCAAGAAAGAGCTCGCCATAGAATATATGGACTGGAGAGGACGAATTGGATATATGGCGCAACTATTTTTTTTCCAAGGTGTGGTAGTTGCACATCAAGTTGATTCATTATATATACCAAAATTGTTATTGGAACTGGATAATTTTAGATCAACTTTGAAACGGCTTTACGCATGGAAAGAGAAGAAAATAAAAATTAGCAATGAAATAAGACTGGCGGCTTTTGAAGAGCAGCGGAAATATATGGCAGCGGATATTTCCACTTCCCATTGTGAAATTGTCTATAGCCCACCACGATCACCAAAACCTATGACAACACCTTTTTTCACGCCAACAAGACCTAATAAAAGGAAAGTACTTCATGAGTATCATCAGAATGAAGACGAGGAGTAGACGTTGCAGCAACCAAATGAAATTACATTATATTTCTTTTTTTATTAGTCAAATAAAGGAGTGGTATTTCTCGTGATTAAGCTGGGCCTCAGATCAGGGTGAGATCCAAGGTAAATTACTTTTTCGAGACTTTGTATGACTTGTTGTAATTTACCTATTGACTTGTAAAATTCTATCATTGCTTAATTTCTTGACTATAAAACTCTCAAAACACAAAGGAGTTACAACTAATCACTCAACTAAGAAGGATGTTTTAATATTTTGACAATTATTCCTAATTTCTAATTTACTCGTGGTAACACCAGTGCCTTATCACAGCATGGGGGCTCTTAAAATAATTTAAAAGTTTCTGTTAGCCAATACCGTCTCTAATCTTAAATTCTAAACAACTTCTTTTAGACTTTATTTCGAAACTATGGCAAATACTTTTTTTTACGGAGATGGGCAGGAGAATGTTTACAACGATCTAGGGATAAAAGTGTTTGACCCTATAGAGGATGTTCTAACGCAAATCACATACCCTAACATTGTCCTGGAAACTATAGCCACACAGAGCTCATATTTAGAAGCTCGCAAATCAAGTGAAGAAAAAAATGTTAAGAAAATCGATGATATAGAGCCAAAATCCGTCACAAAACCAAAATTGGAGAATATGTATAATGATTATAGCGATAATACAAGAGAGGTGTTTATAGATCGAATGTCAGAAAGCTCTGAAGAAAGAGGAAGGATAGTACGATTTGCAAAAGATCTTGGTGTTGAGCCTCGCACTGTCCGGAGACGGTGGAAACGTTATCAGGTAACAAATGAAGTGCCATACAAACTTTCAAAAATTAATGTTGGCCGCCCAAGCTCTTTCACAACTGAACACGAGACATATATTCGAGAAATACTTGATGAGGATCCTCAGCTTTATTCTGAAGATATTATCGGTGAGCTATCTAAAGAGTTTATGGGCTTTTCTATTTCCAAAACGCAACTTAATCATCACTTGAGGAACAATATGCTTGTGACGATTAAGAAACCTACATTTGAACCCGGAGCTAGAAACTCTGCTGATAACTTATAGACGAGATATGAATGGTTTATGAAATGGAAAGGTTCTGATGTAGACTTTACAAAAAACTGTATCATCATCGACGAAGCTGGATTTCATATAAGTTTGAAAAAATAATTGGGCCAGAGCAGATACTGGAATACCTGTCATAGTGAAAACAACTAAAACAAAGACCCCATCTCATACAATCATTAGAGCTATACATGCATCTAGAGTTACCCTTGTAGCAATAAAGAAGCCACCACAAAAAAAAAGAGAAGCTTCAAAATAACAAGGCATTTACAAGCAAGAAAAGAAAAGTGGCAAAGGGTAAAAAACACGCTACATATGAGTTTATTATAGAAGAACCAGCTACAGAGTATATTGATGATAATAACTAGAGCAGTGCGCAAGATAGTTCAGAATCGATATCAAAAGATACAACAACTGCGCACTTTATCAAATTCATAAATGTTCCGCTTGATATCTTGGATCTTAATGAAGATCTAAAAGGGAGTTATTTGATGATGAATAACTGCACTATGCATAAATCAAACCCGATGATGAAGAAAATCGAAAGTCGGGGCTATAAGCTGATGTATCTGCCCCCATATTCGCCTGAACCAAACCCAATTGAACAGTTTTGGGCAATCTTAAAAGGAAAATTGAAACCGCACAAACTGTTGACTAAAGAAAAATTGTCTGATATAATTGCTGAAGCATGTAATGCTATACCTGCTGAAATTTTATACAACTTTGCCAGTTAGTCTAAACGACAAATCATCCAATGTTATAATAAAACTCCATTCTAATCGTTTTTAAATCAAAAAAATACATATCATTTTCAAGTCAATTTAATTTAACTTAATGTAACATTTCTTTTATTTCAAAAGGACAAAATTTCTAGACATAAAGGGACAATCATTTTTTGCTTAGTGCCATTAATTTTTTGGAAAGTGACAAAATTTACCGTTCTCACTGTATTGCGTTCACGAAGACTCTACTCCCGAAGTTCCGTTTCACAAAGAACTTCCAATATAAGTCCTAGAAGACAAGAAAGTACCGTAAAATACGAGCAGAAATCCATCTGTGTGCTGTCAATGAAACAGAAGTTACTCTGGGTGACTACAACTCTTTGGAAAGAGGGCAATTGGAAGGTTACCTTGCCAAGAGGTCCGTTGCAACCAATATCTTATAAGATCACTATACACGCACGAACAGTAGGCATAACACCGCTCATCCTCTCCACCAAAAATTAAGAATATCTGCCTACATCAGAAGGCAAAAGGGGAATGAAGACTTGATCCGAAGGTTGACCGATACATTTGGTCATGATGCCGTGTTTATCATGGGAAACTGGTCAACTCCAAACACTCGATATCAAGAGCCAATTAGAGGGCTTGGGTTCCGAAGATTGCTTCAAAAGACCGGCTTCAGAGTTTACTTGATCGATGAGTTCCGTACAAGTAAACAATGCCCCACATGCGAAAATAATAGTCTCGAACTTTCCGAATGGTTCAAAATCCACGCATTTATAGGAGACGACATGGTCTCTTAAGGTACTGATTATGTTACTCTCAACACTTTTGATATTTTAATTATATAACTTCTTACAATAGATGCTCCAGTTATAACTGCTGTGCTATCAGCAATGTTGAATTGTTACTGTGCACTATGACAAGTCAAGTAAGCCAAAATAAGCATCCGTCAGACAAACAATGTGTCTATTTGTGCACAAGATAATTATATACCTCAATCTGTCAAACATTATATATTATAAAAACCCCAGATATGAAAACATTAGCCCGGTATTGCATTCTAAGAAGCATATAAGCGTATTATGAGATTTCTCCAATTGTTCCAACTAGACTAGTAAAGCATTTATTGCAAGTGTCAACATTTTTTTGTGATACTGTATGTGCGCTTTAATGGTAATCTTAGCATAGCGCCAACAAAAGAAACATCAGTAGTACACAGAGGCTTTTTGTTTTTGAGCCACCTACTACATAACAAGAAATCAAAGCCCTTTTTGGAATGACTAAATATGGATTTTCTGTAGTACATCGGAATTTCCAATCCCGGGGCTCGTTTTTAACCTCAATGTGGAGTTAAAGTTTCTTTTAATAATAAAGGGACAAAAAAAAAGACGGTAGATATGTTTGCTTTGTAAAAAAAAATGATTGGGAAACAAAAAGAGAGGATATGTATTCAGTGAATATTTAAAAAAAGGGAGGTGTGTGTGTGAATAGAAATAATTATGCATTGATTGGATCGTAACTCCAGATTCTTGCACGATTGTCGCCAGAACCAGTAGCAAAGAGAGGTCTACCAGATGGACTGATTGCGACAGAAATAACTATAGTAGAAATGTTAGGCTTTCCTCGAGTGTTTACAGATCAATTACATACCAGAATTTTTATGTCCTTGCAACATGAACTGTGTTTGGCCAGTACGAGGATCCCAAAATTGAACACCACGATCTTTTGAACCAGAGACAACCCAACGACCGTCAGGAGTACAGCCAACAGAAAGAACAAAGTCTTTGTGGCCAGTAAAGGTCATTTTACAAGGACCTTTACTTCTATCTCTATTCATTCCCAACCCGCGTCCTTCATCTGTGCCCAGCTGCCATAACTTTAAAGTTTTGTCTAAACTACCGCTCACCAACATTTTGCCATCTGGCATGAATGCGACAGAGTAAACACTGTCTTTGTGGTCTTCTAATCTTTCAAATAATACACCGGATTGAGTATCCCAAATTCTCACCATTTTATCAAGACTGGCAGCAGCAATAACACGGCCATCTGGTGAGAATGCAACACTTGTAACGCCGGGATCCTTCTGGTCGTGGTCTGTAATACGAAGAACGTGAAGACATTTACCATCAGCCATACTCCAGATCCTTGCAGTACAATCACCCGAACCAGAAGCAATCATACGTCCATCACGACTGAAATCCAAAGAGTAAATATCTTGTTGATGTCCAATCAAGATATTTCTAATGCGCTTCTTTTGGATATCCCAAATTCTGATTTGCATATCTTCAGCACCAGTAGCGAGGTAATTACCGTCGGGACTGAAACAAACAGAACGGATATATAAATCGCCTTCAATTTTGATATTATCGTCTTGAAGTACAGCGACTCTTTGAGAGGAGGCTACGTCGTAAATGAATGTGGCTCTATTACATCCGGCAGCGAGATATCTTCCGTCGGCACTGAACTTTACACAACAAACAACACTTGCATGATCCAGGGTATGTACTAAATCAACCTTTAATTGACGACTAGTTTTTGGGTTAAATAATGCAAACCAATCTTGACCCTCTACTTTCATGTTTGCGGGTACACTTTCGGGATCAACATCAGCCAAACCACCTGGCGTGTTTGAAACGGATGGGCTAGGAATAGGTACTTTATTGATAGTCGATCTATTGTTTGGTACCATAATAGGTGGTGTTGGTACAGAAGATGAGGAGGCCGATCCTGATTTGCGTTTGTTACTAGGCGAATCTTGGATAGCTGATGTATTAGCCGCAGAGGTTGTAGCAGCACCGCCAGATGGCCTAGAAGTAGAAGGAGGATAATTACCATTATAACCATTATTACCCCACTGTTGTTGAGGATGCGCAGATGTAGGTGGTGTAGGTATGCCTCTACTTGGCGATTGACCATAATTCGATGGTTGTGGTGGTTGGTTAGATCCGTTCATATAGCCTGGCGCAACAACAGGTACAATGGGTGGTTGGGGAGGAGGTGGTGCCTGAGCAGAAGTGGGATAGTGCTGTGCTTGCTGAGGAAGGACGCTAGGTGATTGTTGTTGTTGCTGTTGCTGTTGCTGTTGTTGCTGTTGTTGTTCCGCCATTTGTGGAGGAGCAACGAGACCAGGATTACCATGAGCGTTCATAATACCTCCAAAATAATTTGACCCAGGACCAATGTTTGGAGGAGGTTGCTGAGCTTGCTGTTGGGGATGAGGTGCTTGAACTTGAGGATGAGGAGGTTGGGGATGAGGTGGCATACCTGGATGTCCGCGCGATTCAATCTGTTGACGAAGTCTGGCAATTTCATCCTCATAGCTATTTTAAACATGTCAGATGTACAGTCACAAAAAAACCAACATAAACAACAACAACAACAACAAAAACAACAACAACATTAACAACTTACTGCTTCTTTTGGTTTTGTTGGGTGCGTTCAAGTTCAAGCAAACTTTGTTGAAAACTATTCATTTCTGATATCTGTTGATTCACTAAGCGAAATATTAGTTAAAAGAAAAAGAAAACAATATATGCGCTTAGTATTCCTTACTCTTGTGTTCAAAGTCATCTCTTTGAGTTTTACAAACATATAATTCTTGTGCTAATTGGTCAAATTCACCTCTAATAGTGTCCAACATTTCGACAACACGGTTTTGTGGTGCTGGCACCATGGGACGATGATTATATACTGACATGAAAGTTTTAATTGGCTATATTTTAAAAGAGCTAATAAAAAAAAAGGTTGGTTGACTATATTGGATGAATATAAAAACGCGTTTTTATAACAAATTGTAACAAGATGTAAAATAATAATATTATTTGAAAATAATAAGGAAAAAAAAGGGAAGTCTTTTTTTGTTAAATTGAATTCGAACCTTTTTTTTATATTCTTGCTTGTTGTAGATTATACCGACGTTATTGCTTTTTAATTGTTGGAATATTTACTGGGATAATAAAAAAAGAGAGAAAGGTAAACCACAAAAAAAAAAAAAAAAAAAAAAAAAAAAAGAAAAAATAGCGAGGGTGGTGCAGTTACCATTTGGGTGATATATGGCCCACCCATCTGGATGGCGCACAGGTCCTTGTGATTGGTTGGCTTCACGGCCCTTGACAACAGCTCGTTGGTAGCGCAAAAGTTGCTCACCATTAGGCTACCTTACCTCAATCCCACATGTGTTTATAATAATTTCTGCATGCTACTAAAATAGATTACAATGATGTACGATCTGCAAGTATGAGGGCTCATGTAAGGTTTATAGCTGAACTTCTCATTGTTAAGTAACCCCTACTTCTTTTTCTTATAAACTGTATATGATCAGTTGTCTGATAAGATGCATATGTAGCAAAGACTTCTTTGGTTTGTATATTTCCATAAATAGCTCTGAAGTGGATCATGAGTAACAGTAAACAAAAGAGGTAATCGGAATAGTGCTCTCTAGCTTTCTTGGTTGATGTTTCTACATCTGAGATTATCATCTATTTTCAAACAGTAAAACGTCAATTGGCAAAACTGATATTGAAATTTGTTTGTTTGAAAAAACTTGCATATAAAATACAGTAGACTTCGATTAACTTGTTATAGAATGAGATAGTATGTCACGCTTGGATGTATTTTCTTAGATATCACCTTGTCTACTATGAGTCAATAACCACCCGTAATTCCCAAACCATTAACCACATCGATTATTATAAATTGTTTCACCCATGCCACTGCACTTAATTTCACTTGCATCGGCACGAGACAACTAGAGACAACAAAATTTTACCGCTAATATGTTTATTGAAAACCTGCTAAGTATGTTGCACTTCTACAAATAGATTACAGTTAAACTTTGGTTTATCGCCGAACCTGACCAATTTTAAGCAACATAGTACGTTTCATTGACGCTTAACTAGGTTTTTTTTTTTTTTTTTTTACTTTGGTCATTTTTCTCACATGTCGATATGAGTGATGTAAGGCTCTTGCGTTTGACTATTAGATGATTCATAACAAATCAATATCTGTCTGTTTTTTTAAAGCGACGATGAAACAAAGAAAAAAGAAGTGTTGTCGGTGAACAATGTGACGGATGTTGTGGCGTAAACTGATGAAAGAATAATGAAATGATTGAGTCACTGCAGAGTATTATTGACACGTTAAAACCGTGTTTGTATTTTACGGAGCATGTGTTTAAGGGACTTGTTTTTATATATGTTTGTTTTTTATTGCTTGGAATCATGAAAAGGTAAAGTGTTCCAGATCTCATGTGACATGTGATATTTATTTTTTTACGTACAGTGCGGCTGGTAAATTTTAAAAAATAAATGATGGTTACTTAAAAATTAAACGGCCACCTATTGTCGTTTTCGAAAGTTATTTTGTCCTTTTGGGCAGAGTCAAATTGTTGTTATCGAGATCTATTGTCCGCTATGGTGTGAAGGCCTCGCTCTTATAACTAACTAGTATGATAAAGAACACTTTTTTCAAGACTTAGAACTCAAATTATTCTGGAGGGAAAGAAGTATGCCAGATTTTTTACAATTTTTAGGTCTGAGCCCTCTTTTAGTACCTATCCACTGCCGACTGATGGGGAAGTCATTTTTGCAGCAAGCCTTCTGTTGTTTATGTTGTACTCAAGTTCAACGACATCGGTAGCTTGGAAGCAACAGTGCTGTCAACTGATGGAAATGTAATCCCGGTATGATATAGCGCGAGTAAAATGGATTGGTTTATACCAGTAGTTGGTATCCTTGCGGAGATACTCCTGGTTACAAATATTTATAGCAAAGTGATAGAAAGATTACAGTGGAGCTTATATACTATCCAGCATTTTACTATTCTATGTTTATCAAGCTGTTTGGTAAATTAACGCAAGGCATGTTTTGTATGATTGAAAATACAGGCGATAATTTGTCTATGTCGGGATAATTGAACCATGTGAGAAATCCGACTGTGGACTCAAGTTATACCCACAGATCAATCAACCATTACATACATTAATAAGGATATAGCAGTAAAACCCTTATCACTCTGTAACCTATTATCACAAATATTTATTATCGACCAACTATTATAAATAGAGATCCATGAAAACCCCAAAATATCATTCTTCAGTCTTATTTTACTTTTTGATCAAGAATATAAACCTTACAGGACCTTTAACTTAATCCCTGGTTTATTTCTTTTTTTATTTTAGTAAGAAATCCACAAGAAAGAGTTTTAAATGTTGTTTTATTGCATAGTTTAGAAACAATGCTTCATGATGAGTATTTATACAATCCGATTGATCAAAATAGCGAGAATGACTATCTTGTTAAACTACATGGTCCTATCATGGAGAGTGAATTCCGAGCCACGGGCATTAGATTACAATAGTAAGTGTACTCCTTCTGATTTGCTTTACCAGTGTACTACTTTGGCTCCAGGGAAGATACTAAGCCAAAAGAATGTAAGAACAACGGTTTCAATTACAAGATTGATTTGAGAGTAACAACAAACACTGCCAAACACATTGACCTTAGTGCTGCATAGTACGCTAAAAATCCTAATACTATTAAGTATTATATATATAAATTTAAGCTAGTTTGTCTGGCTTTATTCTTTTAAGGAAATATATATCAAGTAAGAATACCAAGACTGAGTTAAAGTCAGTGCCTTTAATGCTGGTGGAAGGTCTTGAAGGTAAACCATTTATACTTTCAACGACCTACATAACTAGTCGTAGTATTGCCTCAATTAGTAAAACAAAATGTATTGCGAATTAAATACTAACTTACACAACCCTTCATAAAAAGATGAAGCTTATCACCATAAATTGTGTAACGAATCGCAAGAGGGATGTCTGAAAAGTCCTATCGCACTAATTTTAATAATACTCCTAATGCTTTGGTCTGTAGTTCTTTTTTGTGTTCTCAGGCCACTTCTACAAATTTTTTTATCGTATCTTTTGCTGTAATTTCGGTCAACATATTTCCATCGGACCGAAAGCCTTTTTTCCGCTTTCATTATAGACATTCTCATATCCATCTTTAAAAAAATTGTTCTTTATCATACTAGTTAGTTATAAGAGCGAGGCTTTTACACCATAGCGGACAATAGCTATCGATAACATCAATTTGGCTTTGCCCAAAAGGACAATAGGTGACCAGCTAGCACCATTTATTTTCAAGTGACAATCATTCATTTTTCAGATATTGACATTTATTTTTTCAAAACGGACAAAATTTACCAGTCGCACTGTAAATATACCATTACGCGTATTATACGCATCAATAGGCCATCTAAAAATAGCTTGTATCGCTTCTATACATGCTCCCAAATAGATATGGTTAGATTCTTTTTTTTTTAAAGATGGCCTGCATGTCATTGATATAAAAATTGCGCATGAAATGTGACAAATAATCATAAACGAAACAAAGCAAACTTATTTAGAAATTTCTGTCGCGTGAAATAGATTTGTATAGACTATCACGTCAAGGTACTAGTGCACCATCAGGGTAAAAATGCTAGGAGATGGGTGTGAAATTATGCCCATCTTTTAGTATTTAGGCCAAGCTGCGAAGATCGCAGGAGTTGCGCCGATTGAAATACCAACAGAAATGCAAGACGGGAAGCTAAGCGATTTCAGAAATAAATAAATCCACGATTGGAAAAAGTTTATACAGTGGACAAAAAACACGCAAACATCATAGTAGCTACTTGTTATCACGCTCTTATAAAAATAAACAAAAAATTAAGGCTATCCTCGTGGGTCCAAATAAACATGACTCTACGATCAATTGCTACATTTATTTGTAAATCGTGATCACGCACTAAAGAAACCAAAAGCAGTGTGACAAACAAAACAAGATTTTTTCAATGTAACACAGGTACCTTGAAAAAAGGAAAACGGAAGGTTACACCATCATCTTTGACCACCTTCCACAAAAGTCAAGTATCACACACCCAACCTTTTTCGAGGAAAGTGTGACCTCCTTCAAAAGATTGGGGGGAAGGAAACTAATTAAATTACATACGCATTAAATGATATACGCTGTATGATAAATAAGGAGGAACGCAGATTTATATTCTATACTTCTATAGTATATGCAGAGATCACATTGACAGCAAGGGACTGTATCTCAGCTACCGATTTTAAGTATGAAAAATATCAGCCAATATTAGCTTAGTGGGGTTATAATTAGGGGAGGACAATTGACAGCCGTTTTATTTCAAGACAAAAAAAAAGGAGAAATCTATAATTATTCACACGTTGGGCTTATGCACGAGATGATTAAATTCTAGAATGCCTAAAAAAATGTACACAACAAAATATTAGTGTCAGTTACAAAAATGATATCATTTTAAAATCATTTAGTGCTGTGATACCGTAAATCATCTCAGTAGTTTGTCTGCCCTGTGCTTTTTAATAACAAGATATAAAACAAATCTTGTGGAAGAGGGCTTAGAAGTCTGTGCTTCCACGCTGTATTATGAATGGATATGGAATAAGTGACAGGAGTGAAAAATCATGATTGTTGTGTTACTTTAAATCACGTCGTCTTGTATAGACTTACGCAAAGTTTTTTTTTTTTTTTTTTTTTTTTTTTTTTTTACATATAGTGATAACGGATTTGCAAGAGTCTTAATCTTTAAAGGCGTATGTAATATTAAATAATATAAATAAACTGCACATACTCTTTGGTCAAAAATAGTAAACAAACAAGTGGCTGAGTCAGTAACCCGTACCCCTTCCTTTGTTATAATTGTTCTTTTGGGGACAAAGAATTAAGGAGTTTATGTTTTTGACAATAATAACAACAATTTTAATATTTATATTCTCTTCTTTTTTCTTTTACTTATTATACATAAATCCATCAAGCTTAACTCTTGTATATACCTTCATAAAAACCTGTTAAAAACCTCATTTTGTTGTCACTGTTTAAA
Source organism: Mucor piriformis (assembly GCA_943193625.1). Lineage (NCBI taxonomy): Eukaryota > Fungi > Mucoromycota > Mucoromycetes > Mucorales > Mucoraceae > Mucor > Mucor piriformis. The sequence goes on along the minus strand of OW971871.1, from coordinate 891,814 downwards.
AAAGAAAATGCTTAGAAGTAATCAATCAACCTACCGAGGATCATCTTCACCTTCATCTGATAGGTAATATATAAAACCTGTCCTCTTTTTTCTATCGTTTATTCATTTAGTTTTCTTTTTCTTTCTGTGAACCAGTTTATCATCATATCATCATTATCAACCTCCTATATATCAGTATAATTACTATAATTCACCGACATCCATCAACAGCCCGATCTCAAGCCCTCACATATTAAATCATCTATCCTATTATCCTACAGCAATATCCATGGATTCTTTTTCATCCTCACCGCAAATCCAACAATTAGCATCTCCTTCATCACCACCTGTTAGCGGCATGAATTCCAACGTCTCTGCAATAAGGTAATTGTCACCGGAAAGTAATCCGATCAAAAATGCATGTGTAACCCATGCAGAGCATGCAAAGGGGGATGTTTATGTTTGATTTTGTACAACTGACTGACCACATTTCCTGCCCTTTATGTTATAGCCCAATTCGATATGATATTTCATTGGAAGGTAACATGCAACGTTAGATAAATAAAATTAAAGAAAAAAAACTAAAAATGTTGGGTTGATAGCTCCAACCGCTGCATCACAAAAAATCGATGAACCACCGCTTACTTATTTGAACAAGGGTATTAAAAAAAATCGTGTTTGTTGTTATTGTAGAGTATTAATATTTCTCTAGGCCAATACTATAACATCACTCTTAAAGATAAGGAAAGATTTGATGGCGACATAATCAGTGTAGTATCAGTCACTTTTCACGATGAAAACCATCGCATGGGTGCAACTGATTATTGGAAATTTTGGTTAACGCAACAAAAAGAATCAGATAAGGCGAGAGCAGTAGAAATTGGTAAGAAATTTACTGTCTTCCTAAATATTTTTCACTAAGCACATTTCATAGATTTAACAAGATCTAGCGGTGCTCAAGCTATTGAATGTAGACAGTTTGACCGTATATCTTTCAAATGGAACGGCAAATTAGGTGCCTCTGTTCACATTAGGTTTAATTGTTTATCTACCGATTTCTCTCGTATCAAAGGTGTCAAGGGTATCCCTCTTCGGCTTCAAATTGAAAGTGAGCAAGGAAACCACCACGGTTTAATTCATACTGAGCAAACTGCAGCCGAAAGAACCTACTGTCGTATCAAACTATTCAGAGATAAAGGTGCTGAAAGAAAAAACAAGGACGATGCTAAACATATCGAACGTCAGCTAGAAAAGAATAGGGGCAAGAATGGTGAACCACATCCATTATGGCTCGCATTTTCTCCTACGGCTCCTGTCACCTTATTCAGAGAAGTTATCCCACCAGAGGAAGAAGAAAGTAATCATCATCATCTGGAAAACCAAAGGTACTCTCAGCAAAATGACTTGCTATCATCTGTTTTACCACCTCCGTCTTCCATGAAAAGAAGCTACAGCAGCTTCCAAACAGCAAATAGTCATGACGTGCATGTTTTTAATACATCTTCAGTGATTCCTTCTGCTCTCACCATTGTTCCTCCTACTCCTATTGGACTTGACCCCAATTATATACCTCAAATAAGACGTCGTATTGCAAGTATGTAAAATCACTGACCTTTTCTGTAAGATAAATGATTAATCAATTACAATAGAACTCATGCTATTAATCAAGTTTGGAAATTGTGACATATACAGAGCCATTTACTTGGAACATTTGACTGTCAAAGAGCTAACTGAAAAACTTGTTCAACGCTTGGAGATCCGAAGACCTGTTGCTAATGTATTTCGAAAGATTGTGTCTAAAGATAAAAAAAAAAATAACATGATTGTGGAAGTCAATGACGATGTTATACAAGACATGATAGAAGAGCAAGACATCTTTATCGAAACACAAGAAACAGGGGATTCCAAAGCTACAATCAATATTATTTTGAATTTTTAAAAATCATAAAAATGTGTTAATTAGAGAAATGTTGTCTCTGAATCTATTAACATCTGTAAATACCCCTATAATAAATTTTTTTGGCCTCGTATTGTTGGCTATTTACTTTAACTTGAACTGTAACTAGGCACTGACAAAACTGGGGCTGTATAATAAATCATGCAGCAAGCCGCGATATTTATATCATTCTATTTACTTAAGGAGTGTATGGATGGCATAAGCGGTCGCTGGTTTTGTTTGTAACAAAAAAAATCGTACGTTTTGCACAATGGCTAGTCAGGCTTAACGGTTATAGTGTTCAAGTGAGATGATCCACGTAGACTACCAAACGATCTCATAATTTGAGTTTAAGGGGATTAGTTTTTAGCTTGTTTATTTATTTTGTGTTTGTATAATCTCAGCTGTTTATTCGTTGCAGCTTTCACAGAAAAGAATAAAACTAGCTTTTCCTTGGATATATTAATGATTTTATTTTTAAATGAAAGAGATAAAACTATTTTGGACTTGGTATAATTTTTAATGATCATTGGTGTATTTACTGAGAGCCAATTTCCTTGGCAAGCTCTTCAGCACGCTTTTGAACATCATTGATATCACCTTGCATATAGAAAGCGGACTCGGGCAAGTTGTCGTGCTTACCACCCAAGATTTCTTGGAAAGAACGAATGGTATCAGCAAGAGGGACGAGACGACCTTCATAACCAGTAAAGACTTGAGCAACAGCGAAAGGTTGAGACAAGAAACGCTGGATTTTACGGGCACGTTCGACAACGAGTTTATCTTCTTCAGATAATTCATCCATTCCCAAAATGGCAATAATATCTTGGAGAGACTTATAGTTTTGGAGGATTTGTTGAACCTCAGTGGCAACCTTGTAATGCTCATCACCGACAATACGGGGGTCTAAGATACGAGACTTGGAATCAAGAGGATCGACGGCGGGATAGATACCTAACTCAGCAATGGAACGAGACAAGACAGTAGTGGCGTCCAAATGTGCGAAGGTGGTGGCGGGGGCAGGATCGGTCAAATCATCAGCAGGGACGTAGACAGCTTGGACAGAGGTAATGGAACCGTTCTTGGTGGTGGTAATACGCTCTTGCATACCACCCATATCGGTGGAAAGAGTGGGTTGGTAACCGACAGCAGAGGGAATACGACCCAAAAGGGCAGAGACCTCAGAACCAGCTTGTGTAAATCTGAAAATGTTATCAATGAAAAGCAAGACATCTTGACCCTCATCATCACGGAAATATTCCGCAATTGTCAAACCAGTCAAGGCAACACGAGCACGAGCTCCTGGTGGCTCGTTCATTTGACCAAAGACAAGAGCACACTTGGACTCACCCTCGAGTTGGATGACACCAGTTTCAATCATCTCGTGGTAAAGATCGTTACCTTCACGGGTACGTTCACCGACACCACAGAAAATGGAGTAACCACCATGAGCCTTAGCGATGTTGTTAATCAGCTCTTGAATCAAAACAGTCTTACCAACACCAGCACCACCGAAAAGACCAATCTTTCCACCACGAGCATAAGGAGCCAATAAATCGACAACCTTGATACCTGTCTCGAGAATTTCGGGAGTGGGAGATTGATCAACGAACTCAGGAGCTTCAGCGTGGATGGGACGGTGAGTCTTGGCAGAAATAGGACCACGCTCATCAATGGGTTCACCGATGACGTTAATGATACGACCAAGAACTTCCTTACCAACGGGAATGGTAATGGGGGCACCAGTATCAATGACCTTTTGACCACGAACAAGACCTATATGCAATTGCCTATTTAAAATCTTGTTGTCTTTTCTAATATGCACAAACTATTTACCTTCGGTACCATCCATAGCAATGGTACGGACAGTATTCTCACCTAGATGTTGAGATACTTCCAGAACAAGACGTCCACCAGAGTGGTCTTGAACCTCTAAGGCGTTCAAAATAGCTGGCAAGTTATCTTGTTCGAATTGAACATCAACAACAGCTCCAATGACAGAACTAATAAATCAATATATTTTAGTATATTTGCCTAGCTCCCTTTTTGTGTGATGGTTTTACCGAATCTGACCAGCACTGGCAGCTGAAGCATACTTTCTAACTGAACAAAGCGTTATCAGCCAATACGGACACATAATTATTATTTTATTTACCTTGTTTGGTAACAAGACAAGAAGTACCGATTGACTGAACGCGAGCAGCTACAAATCCAAGTGCACGAGAAATGTACATGTTTTTATTTAATGAAGAAAGAGAATCCTTGCAAAAAAACAAAAAAAGCCAACAGTATCCCGCCTTTTTAAAATTACGCGGTATTTCAATCAACAAGGGTTGTTAAGGGATAATGTCTTCTAAATTGACACATAGAATGTACACAGTCTTTTATCAATGCAATGTTCAAAATATTCAAATATATTTTAAAGTATCACAACCAAGTAAATCTCGATGTATCGGATACTGTAGTATCATGCCATACATATTGTTTCTACACTTCAAATCCAGACAATGTTGGGCGAATCAAAATTCGCATACTTTTTTGGACAGAAAACAAAAACTAGCATTCAGATGATTAAAGCATTGACATAACGTTATCATATCATTTCACAACATTGGCAATCAAAGAAACTATATGACGCAACGTAAGTTTTAGCGAAAATCATTTTGTTACATGAATGGCAGGTCTGTATTAAAAAGATAATTGGGTTTAGTCATAAGATAAAGCCAGTGACATCTTGTACCTTTCACATTCGAAATTCGTCGGTATAACCGAGAAACAGATCGTCTGCACATCACCTGGTTCCAAAATACTCCAGCCTTTGCCAAATATTCTATTCCCAAAAGATATAATAGGTAGTGATTGGAACCTTTCTGTGGTATAAATGACTCTTCTTAGAGAAACCAGCAGATAAGTATAGTGGTAAATCTACCAAAATTATATTACAACTGACCCTGTATTCCTTGAAGCTGTATTTCTATTGTCTTTGGAATTTTGACTTTTATCTTTTTAACACCCCTCATTCAAACGGATAAGTATTTTTTCGTTATAAAAGAAGTCTGTGGTATGAAGCCTAATTTTGGAGCACCACTCTTTGAATGAGTTAGTAAATACGGTGTATGTTATGGCGGCATGAATAAGCATCTATGTTAGCGCTTACTGATAAAGCTTTTATTAAAACTGTAGAACTTTAAATTCTTTAAGTAGAAGTCTGGAAAGGTTGAAAACCAAAAAGTCCATATGTTTCCCATAATAATTGATTTGTATATTTTATTTTTAAAGAGTGGAAAAAATTATAAAAAAAGAAGGAAACGGATAATAAAAAGATAAAGTTTAGAGAGTATTTAAGCAACAGTCTTTTGTGCTAATGTAATTTTATCACCGAGACTCAAAGCAATACCTTGAGTCTTTGAACGAATACGGATATGACCTGTAATAGGACCATCACCATTCTTTTCAATACTCAGATTTGCCAGTGCATCTTCACCAAAGATACTTCTGGCATACATGTTAGCTGATAAGAAACCGCAATCACCCTCAAGTTGTTTCTTGGGTGTTAAGCAGCTCATGTTTGTAGAATCCATGATGTGTTGCAAGTAACCTCTCAGATCACTATACAGAATGTTAGCAAAATACAAACACCATGAAATATAATCCTCTTACCCGACATTCGTGTTGACGTTAACCTTGTTCTCCCATTCAAATTCGGTCCACATGGAGCGGAATTGAGTTTCATTACAGAAAGCAGGGTTGATATAATCCATAATGTCAATATGAATATCGTTCAAAACAACACAATTTTCTGTGGATCCGTGAGAATCATAGACAATATTACCAAAGATAACACCGGTTTCAGTAGAGGAAACCTTGATAGGAGCCTTTACAGTCAAAAATGAATGAGGAGCCAAATTGTGAGTGGAGGGACGATCCACGAGCTTAAGGTCACCCAAGGTGGCAAATTCAACAGTCAAATTTTGCAAAGTTTCGTTGGTTTGATTGACAATCAAAACATCCATCAAAATATCATATTGGTGAACATTAACAACAGCTTCTGCATAGACCTTGTCAGAGAAACCAGTCAACTGAACAATGCGGTTCAATTTAGACATTAAATCATCCTTATCATCGAGTGAGCCAGTGGCACGGGATAAATCTTGGTCATATTCATCAGCACTTCCTCCAGATTTCTTGGAGAATTGACGGAAGATGATAGCATCATCAACTTGTACTTGAACACTTGCTTCGCTTTCAGCTTTAGCATCGGCCAATCTTTTATCTTCGGCTTGGAGTTGTTTAGAATAGACTTCACGAGTTTCATGAAGATAGACTGTATCAATAGCCTTGTTACCAGCAGTACCAACAATACGCAAATCTTGCATAATACGGTCATATGAATCTTCGTCGATTTCAAAAGCAACGAATTTGGATTGACCAATACGTAAAATACTCGTCATGATCAACATAGCTTCAGCCTTACGAGCATTAGCAAGTGCTACATCGGTGACAATTGTGTTGTAACGAAGCACCAATTTAGTGATGGCTGTAGAAAGAACGGTACCAAGGAAATAATCACCAGCAAGAATGAGAGATCTAAGTGGTGGTTTCTTAGCTGCCTTGACAGCCTCCAATCTGGATGTAGAAGCAGATGATTCGGTGTAAGCGCTTTCGGTAGCATATGTACCATCAGCAAGAATACGGCGGGGAGCAGCACCCCCTGAAGGGACGGCACTAGGCTCGTGTTTATTTTCATCTTCATCAGCGGCTTCTGTAGCATCTAATAATTTTTGTTCTGAAGCCAATAAAGGAATCTCACCCAAAGCATGACGGATTTGCTTCCAGGCACCGTCGATCTCCTTGATGTTTTCGCAGTATTCACCAATAATCCAAAGTGCTCCACGGAATACCTTTCCAGATTTCATATCGGCAAAAGTCTCTAACAATTTTTCTAAGATAGATTCTCTCAAACCAGGGAATTTCTCTACTACTTCGCGAACAAAGGAGACGACATCAACAGCTGCTGGGTTGTTGGAATCACCCAAAAATTCCATAAGGACGTGAACCACATTGGCTGCGACCTCTGAGAATTTGATGGCACAGGTGTGAATAGATTGGATTAAAAGTTGGCGATATTCGGTGTTCTTTTCGTATGCATCATCTTGAGTTTTGGTCAGTTCCTTTTTAAGGAACAAAACAACCTCTTGTACATTTCTAGATGAAACCATCTCCAATGCAATGCGAATAGCCTTACGGCGAACTTCGATATCAGGGCTGCAGACATGTCAGACTATCTGTTTCTTTACTCTTTTTTGACACAAACCTACCTAGATAAAACTTGAAGAAGATCCATAACTAAATCATCCAAAACACGATCATGCTTGTTTCTAATCTCCTCAAGTCGATCGAGAACAATAAGCTTAACATTATTATCAGATTCCTTGACGATAAGTTCAATGTAACATGAAGCAGCAGCTGTTATATCGTTAGTTATGTTTCTCTCGTGTATCTAAAAAAAAATACCTTTGACAGCAGCGGGACTAGTTGTCAAATACAAGAGAATAGCAGCAGCTTCGTATTTCACAGAGTGAGATGCGGCAGCCAAAAGTTCAGACAAACAGCGAATATAAGAAGCCTGATTACAATAATAGTTGGTACTACAGTTTTTTAACGTGTTTTTTTTCTATTTACCTTATTGGTTGAGCTTGTTTTAGAGTCCTTACGGATTAACTCGATCACTGCAAGTTGTAATAATTCATCAAAAGTAGGTACTGAGTCCATGACTTGCAACAAGTAGTGAACAGCAAGACCTTGGTCAACGTTGCATAGAACGACAAAGGCGTTACGTCTACAGGTCATGTCTGCCTCCTAATGACAAAAATACATTATTAACCCATTCTTTTTTTATTTCTCTCCATCTAAAACCTACAGTAAGCAAAAAGGACTGAACGACTTCAGGAGCATCAGGGAAGAGATGGTCAAAAGATTTGAAAATAGCTCCAATGGCAAATACAGCATTCTTTCTAACATAAGAATGACGGTGTTCCTAATAATGATAATGTGAATAAACAAAATAGGTACGTTACTACAGCAAAAAAAAATTACCAAACAGGCTCTAACTGAAGGTACAAGAGGTTCAAGGATTTCAGCTTCCTTGATTTTACACAAGAAACGAAGAGTAGAGCCTCTAATATATTCGTTAGGATGTTGAAGATCATTCATGAGTGCATTGCTAAAAAAAAACAAGTGCTGTTTAGTAAAAAGAACTGTTTACCCAGTATAGGCACTTACCAGACCAAAATAAACTCTTCCTTGAGCTTTCCATCAGGCTTAGTCTTAGGACAGATTTCCCAGTAAAATTGCAACAACTTCTTTAATTGCTTATTTCTTGAAGGCAAAACAAAACGAATGACATGCAATAAGAGCTTTTCCATGGGGTCACCGTTTAACATAATAACTAATAACTTTTTCATAGTTTCAATACGTGTATCATCAGAACCCTTTTCAAAAGCTTTCTGAAAGTCTTGAAGGGAAGGTGTCTCGGTCGCGTCATCTTGGTATACGAGAGTGTAGCAAAGGTCGGTCGCCATCTTTAGTTTCTTTTTATATCTCGGTCAAAATGGTATTCTTTTTTAGGTTTGAAAATAGAGCCAGTATTAGAAACTTTGACTGAATATTCAATTGCACGAAAAAAAAAACGTAATCTAAAGAGATGAGAAAGTGGAAAACCCATTAATGAGATTTTACGTGCCCTTTTGGCTTTGGCCCCCCGCTAACGGCGGAATAATAAAACCTGATGATTGAAGTGTGCATTTACATGATTGGCTGCTTGCTGAACAAGCACACGAAACTGCTCGGTTACTAATTACAACACAAACACTTTTTCTATGAATGATCGTATTAGAAAAGAACTCCCATTTTATTTTAAACAGTAATAAGACTATCAAGGAGATAGACGTTGATTAAAGTCGAATTGCTAGAATAGGTGATGAAAACGCAAACATTTATATGTCGTAAACGTATTGCCTAACACAAAGAATTCTCTAAAGACAAACACGTTGACAAGTAAAAGTGCTACAATGTATACATACACGGTTTAGATATACTTTACATTAATATTTTTTAAAGGCTATGCATCTATCGTATTAAAAAACGTTAATGTAAGATTTATAAAGAGCTATATATCGTAAGGTTCTTAGTGTGAATAGTATTGTAAAAGAAATGGTTTAAGTGTATTACTCAATTAAAAGTTCCTATCTAGTTTTAAAAAATGGGGATACAATGTTGGAGTACCTTAACAAAATGAAAACCCATCACATTGGTGCTCATGACAAGCAACTATACTTTTTACATAGAATTGAGATTGTTGGTTATTTATCTCAATCATAAATGCACCCGAAAGCCTCGAATCTCTGAAAGAATTTCGTCCGACTTCAAAATATTTATTACATTAAGCTGTTATTATGTGCTTCAGTCTGATACGTGAATTTTATTTTTGGCACGGCTTATCAAATTGAACAACCAAGTTGAAACAACAAAAGACACGCAAGACTCGGCCAGCTTCTGCCCCACTCTGTCCATTATGAATCAAACAGATGATTAAATTTCATGTCCGAAAAAAAAACTCTATACTGTATAAGTCAAATTTTATTATATACAACAATTTGTGATCGAAAACTTATTTAATACCACCATTCTTAACAGTGGCGACCTTACATTGAACAGCTTCGCCAGAAGCGGTTCTAATGAGAAGAGGCTTATCACCATAAAGAGCAATAAGATCGTCATTTGTCTTCAATTCAGGTTGGACGGTTTCCCAGTACTTCTTCTTGGGGTTCAAAGTCTTCTCAGGCTCACCTTCCATTCCTTCAATATAAACTCTATCACCAGCCTTAACCTTGGTAGGATCAACAGGACCCAATAACTCAACAGCAGATCCATCAGCGGCACTGGCACATAAGACCATACCAGAGGATTTAATACCACGCATACTAGCAGGCTTTAAGTTAGCCAAAACAAGAACCCAACGGTTCTCCATTTCTTCGACAGGGTACCAACGGACAAGACCGGAAACAATAGTACGAGGCTCCTCTTCTCCGATATCAATCTCTTCGACATAAAGGGAATCAGCACCCTCGTGCTTCTTACATGACTTGATGTAACCAACACGGATATCAATACGAGAAACAACAGGTTGGTCAGTCTCGACAGCAGCGGCTACAAAAAAAATAGTTTAGTTTTTTGTACATGTACAAATGATAATCCCTTAAACTTACGTGCGGGCTCCTTCTTAGCCTTGACCTTCTTTTCCTTCTTGGGCTTACCACCTTCGACGGGTCCCTTCTTTTCGTCCTTGGATTCGGCAGGAGCAGCGGCAGAAGCAGCAGGAGCAGCTTCAGGCTTCTTGTTATCCTTCTTGGCTTCGGCAGCCTTCTTATCGCCCTTTTTCTATAATATACTATTAATATCACTGATCCACACTTTTACATGAAACAAACACTTACAGTGGCGACGACAGGAGCAGCGGGCTCGGGGACATCATCAAGGTTGATATCAACCAAAGGGAAATCTTCGGTCAAGTTGTTTGTCTTGATGACAGTGTTTTGGACAAGATCGAACCAACGCAAAGTGTTGGGGGCAGAAGTGACCTTGATGTTTTTCTAATTTGTATCGTCAGTTCTAATTCTTGGAGCACCTTTAAACAAAAACTTACGCTATGGGAATGTAAAAGACCAAAGATGACAATATCGACAATGGTGAGATGGTTGTTGACAAAGTAAGTGTTGGTCTTCAAGTGGTCATTGAGTTTTTTCTGAAGTCAAAAAAGACGAGTTAAGTATGTAGTGAACGATATTTGTTTTAAAGGCGTACCTCAATGTTGGAGACGATTTCCTTCTTACCGACACCACGAAGAGATTGGTTAGTGTAAGATAACCATTCTTCGACCTATGTTAAATATAAGTAATAGTTATGAAAGAGCTTGAAAAGACATACCAAAGCTTGTTCAGCCTTTTCAGAACCGAGCAAAGCAGCCTTATCAGACTTGGATACAAGGAATTTGATAATGGAGTTAGGAGCATCAATTTTCTCACCAGCAGCCTAAAAGAGAGCAGGTTGTCAAAAAAAAAGCACATGTGTTTGTGAGTAAGACATACCTCTAAAACAAGTTCGGCACCAGCTTCAAGCTTAGCGTCAGACTTGGTTAATTTATAGGTCAAGAAAACTTCAGTAGCAGTTTTCTCGGGAATGCGAAGAACAGCGGCCATTTTATTATATGTGTTTAAGAGGGAAAGAACGCGTTCTCAATAAAAGAGAAAAAACTCTTACGGTGTGGCTTACTTTTAAAAAGCCGACAGATTCACAGTCAAACGACTTTGAATGATCATCTTCGGGTGCTAGCAGATAAAGCAAAAACACCTGGATGTTACTCGTCTATCCTGAAAGAAGAGACTCCAAAAAAAAGGTGTGGTTGGTAAAAAATGGCTATCTCAAAAATCATTTTAATAAAATTGAATCAAATATAAGGGATCAATACTTTTGCCGAGATGATCAAAGACCGTTTGCTAGGATCACCGCTCAATGACTGGTGGTAACTATAATAATCCTCAGTAATCTGGCACCTAATGTTTTCATAGAACCTTAGCTACTAGATAATTGATGTCAGTATTTAAGGGCTATCTGGGACCCTATTGCATTGGAAACTTTTGGATATTAATTTGAAGGCCAATCCTGCCTGCCATCAAGTATGCTATTGAAACGTACGTTCTAACACTTTCTTCCTACTGAACTTTTCTTATTAATCTGTTACTTATAATAAATTTTCATCTATACAAATAAAAATAATGATTCCGAGCGATTCCCTAGAAACCACTAGCTACATAGAATTTATTTAGATTCTATTAGACTATTCGTATTGTCAAGTCTCATTGTAAACCTTTTAATAATCGATGAACCCTTCCTACTGTCAAATTTACTTGAGCGAGGAGATCTCAAGACTTCGGCATAAAACCCCAAGTTTCATTTTTGATATACGGTAATTACCAGTCCTATGGATCGGTCTGAGACCACGTTTAAAATTTTAGTGACTAAGAAAGTGTCACATAGCATGGTACACTTCATCTTTGTCTAGTAAAGTGCAGCCAATAAACTCCAGCGTTCATTACTAGCAGGAATCAGTACAACACCTCTGAAAACAATCACAAATATCACAACTTGAAAAGTGAGCTTAAGAGTTGCTTATTTAGGGGCCAATGTGACCACTAATTTTTACGGCATGTCGTTCAATTGGAAGTACCGTCACGACACACACTCACACACACCATAAAGCGAGGAACTCTCTCTCTCTATTATTCCTTTCTCTCTTATTTTTTTTTTTCTCTGATAAATAAATCTCGGACTTTTTTATTGTCAAAATGTCTAAAGCTTCTTCCTTTGTACGTGAATACAAGTTGGTTATGGTTGGTGGTGGAGGTAACGAAATTCATTCTTTTTTTTTTTTTTTTTTTTTTTTTCATCCTTTTTCTTATTCATCATGATGATGATGAAGAGAAAAAAATGAATTTTCTATCCTGCAAAAAATTAGTATTAAAGGTTATCTATTTTTCTAAAGGTGTTGGTAAATCTGCCTTGACCATCCAATTTATTCAATCGCACTTTGTGGATGAATATGATCCCACTATTGAAGGTAAAATCAATAAAATTAACAAAAGTAACACAAGAAAAATTAATTGTCCAACAGATTCATACCGTAAGCAGTGTGTTATAGATTCAGAAACAGCCTTATTGGATGTACTCGACACAGCCGGCCAAGAAGAATACAGGTAAGAAATAAAATAAAAGTTAAAATTAAATGTGTTAACGTTGGTTACAGTGCCATGCGTGAACAATATATGAGAAACGGTGAAGGATTTTTATTAGTTTACTCCATTACTTCTCGTATGTCTTTTGAAGAAATTACAACATTCTATCAACAAATTTGTCGTGTTAAAGACCGTGATTACTTTCCAATGGTATTAGTCGGAAACAAGTGCGATTTGGAAGATGACAGACAAGTATCAAGTCAAGAAGGAAGAGATTTAGCAAAGAATTTTGGATGTCAGTTTATTGAGACTTCTGCAAAACAAAGAATCCATGTTGATGAAGCCTTTTTTGAAGTTGTTCGTGATATTCGTAGATATAACAAAGAACAAGAAACACGGGGGCATGATCAATTTGGTATCCAAGATGCTCCTGATGTTGCCTCTGATAAATGTTGTATTTTGATGTAAACCCTTTTTTTTTCTTTAATTACTAATTTACTTACTACTATTATTATTTATTCCCTTATGTTATTCTTTATTCATGCCCCTTCCCACCTTCTTTTTTTATTAAAATCAAATATAATGTAACAACAGTAATTATTTCTTGTCATATCACATACACATGGCATCTTGAAGCAACGTGTCCATTTCAAATACAGTCGTGTAACATGAATTTACTTGATGTCACTTCGCTCTTTACTACTGTTGTAAATATGTGCTCCCAGGTTTACGGAATCCTATACCCTTGGCAAATTCATGCTCGTGTAGAATCAAAAGCCATTGATTCAACTAATACAAACATTTGCTATCAAGAAAATAAATTCGTGTATGACACAATTATATAACCCACGAGGACTCTATTTACCGTTCCGCCAAGAAGTCTACCAACTGCTTACCTATAATACACTAATGATCGTCAAAATAGACAATGTATACTCGTGTCTGTATATTAGTCCCAGGTCTGTGCTGTACCGTTTTTTCAAGCTATCACACAATCGATACGTATGTTTTCAATGACTCTGCATAACTTGAATTTCCGATTTCAGGGACAACTCGCTTTATGACGACACCCAGTAGCTTAATTATTGCATCTTTTTTCTCTGTTAGTGTGGAAGCTTAAAACAGCAAGACTTGAAGGAGCCGCCACAGAAATTGAAACTAGAGCTCGCGTGACATGTTCTAACTACTTACGGAGCTGCTAATTTAACAACGTTGATCGGGTAGTTTACTAAACTGCTATAACTACCACTGTTCTTCTTTTTTGTTCTTTTTCTGCAATAAATCAAATTTACAGTATCAATTTGCGCGTTTTTAATATTTTTCTTTCAATCTGCGGGCATAAAATTATGCTACAGATTAAACGCTTTATGTTGCTTTCGATATTAACATTGTAGCCAACTGTATTGGTGTTACCATTGATTTTATGTATTGGCGGAGCAGATTTCTTATTCTTGTCGCTTCTATAGCCAAATTGGTCTTTAATTCGTCTATTGTTGGCTAAGGTTCAAAGGAGTAAGCTTTCCGTTATATTTTTAGCTCATGAGCAAATGTTCACCCACTATTTTTTTAATAAAGAGAGCACATAATCCTTTAATACATAATCAGATTACACCTTTAATGTAAAATATTTCAAGGACGAAATATGGAGTTTGGTGGTACAGTCATATTCGAAAGAAACGCCGCTAGGGCTCCCATAGGCGGTATGTACCCGAAGAATACCTCCCCCCATCGTATGAAGAATACCTCAGTTTGGCGACCGATCGTTAAACATATCACAAATGTTTAACAATAAATTGCGACGGCTATCTCTATTTTATATATTTTTTCTGGCTACAAATACGGATAATCTTATTAGTGGAAAGCCAAGAGAATGGAACTAGTTTTTTTTTTTTTTTTTTTTTTTTTTTTTTTTTTTTTTTTACTTCCGCTTTAAGTTTATACATAGATTGATAGGTTTTAATCTGTCTTATTTCAATAATGTCTGGATCAGCCTCTCATTAAAAGCTATTGTAACGGATTTGTCGCTTCATATGTAAGTTTGAATTTTGCTATATAATGTGATGTTTCGTAACAGGTTTTTAATGACTTTGCTTGAAAGCTTAGTATCTCACGGCTACACCAAAACATAAAGTTCTTTGCTTCGAGATCAAGATTGCTCTAGGAAGATTTATGTTATATTGTACAGTTGGGTTAGCCTGGCTTTGCATAAACTTTTTATCATTAACCAAGTAAAAATATATAACGCGTGCATATTGTCATACCGAGGGTAACAAATGCCCATCAACATAATGAAAATATAGGTATCCCGAGTTTTTTCGTCGGGCACTTTTTCCCGAAAAGGGCATTTCCAAGACTTACTTTGGCGTTACACATTGTATATCACGAAACCAATCATCTGATGAAATTGAGCATAACAGATGTTACTTTTTATTAATACATCGATGATTATTTCTTAAACATCTTGGACATCAAGCCAGATGCAATAGCTCCATAATCCACACCGCCTTGTTGTTGTTGAGCTTGGGGAGGAACCTGATTATAGTTGTTGCTTTGGGATTGTTGCTGTTGATTATTGCTTTGAGGTGGTGCTCCGTAACCGTGATAGGCATCATTAACTTGAGCTTGTTGGTTAGTTTTACCACTTGAACCTCCGAGAAGAGATCCTACCATGGCGCCGATACCGCCCATGCCACTACTGCCACTGCTTTGTTGATGTTGTTGTTGTTGTTGTTGTTGTTGTTGCTGTTGTTGTTGTTGCTGTTGGCTATTGCTACCGCCTGAAGCAGAACTCATAAGCATACCCAACAAACTACCAATACCGCCGCTACTAGCACTATTATTACCAGATTGGCCACCAGCACCGGCAGCTTGCTTGGACATGTACAACTTAACAGCCATCATAGCAGCTTGTTGGATAGCTTGACCCTTACCACTATCCTGACCACCTTGAGTGTTACCACTACTGCTATTATTACCTAAAAGCTTGACAGCTTGGGACATGGCCATGCTGATCATGTCACTCATACCACCACCACTCTGCTGGCTTCTCTCCAAAGCTTGGACAGCAGCAGCGTTACCGATAGCTTGAGGAGAATTGTTTTGATTGGGGTTATTCATTACTTGTTCATAAGACTCGTGAGCAGCTCTGATTTCGTGATCCTCGGCAGGTTGCTGGTTCGAGCCCATTACTTTTGAAAGAGTGGAGGAGAAATGATCATCGCTATCTGAAACGCCAAAGAAAGGGAATTAATAAATTGTGTGACAAACCACAAGAATAGTTTTACCTTGATTATGGCTTCCTTGGTTGTAGTTATTGTGTTGGTTGTAACCCCCTTGGTTTTGAGAGCTTCCTTGATAACTTGATGCTTCGCCGCCTTGATAGCTGGCTGCTTGACCACCGTAATTTTGATTGTATCCACTCATATTTATAAAATTAATTAAAAAGAGAAAAAAGTCATGATTCGCGTCGGTAGGGGTATTATACAAAATGAAAAACAGTCACTGTACATAGCGTACCTTAAATTTGCATGAAACGTTTGATTGCATGAAAGTGCAGTAAGATGAATGACGTATATAAAGAATGGTATCGATAACCGCGTACTGATTTCCTTAAATTAATGTGTAACGGCCATAAGAAGATTTTAAGAAATAGCTGCAGAATTTATTATTTTGTTGCGGTGAATATTGTTTTTTACATTGTCCACGTCAAAATTTAGTATAAATGTTTGTGTGACGTGACGACTTTAATTTTCTTTTGCGTTGACCCCGTGCACTTCAGACTAGAACAATGCGCTACTATTCAGTTAAAGCAGCCCAACTAAAAATTTAACGCTTGCTGCTGAATCTTACCAAGAATAAATAGATAAAACTTGCATCCGTATGTGATAAGTTAACGCATAATTGCAAATATGGTTTTTTATAATGATGTTGTAATTTAAAATATACGGGCATAAGCTAGAAAATCATGATAACAGCGGTTAATAGGGATCTGTATTTTTCTTTTCCCTTCTTTTTTTTTATTGATTGTGTTTTTTTCATAGTGTTTGACAACTCGTTTATGTTCTTGCCTGAAATCCAATAAGTTGTCACTGAATCATTTGTGCAGCACCTGCTTAGTTATTCATAAAACATATTGAGCATCTACGAAACGTATTATATTGCATCGAACCTATCTCCCTCATTCATTTATATAAAAGTTTAAACCTATTCCTGAAAGACCTTGGACGTATTTCCTCTTTTCTATTGATTTTTGGGCAAAAAGTTGCTTCATTCGACCAAAACTTACTTAATCGAGTGCCTTGCCTCTTGATCAACTCACGCCTTTATAAGCTCTACCTTTATTGTTGATTGAAGATTCTCCAACTTTACATGGTCATCCCCATGATAAAAATCAAAATATTCGACAACTATGTGTGAAAAACAAGTTGTAGAGGATAAGAATACCTTAAATGTCATAAATATTGTTGCTATAATGACGAAAAAATTCTTGAGAAAGCTGATCAAGCGTGAATTGCCAAAGTATGGATTAAGATTCAGATTTTTTGTTGCGGCTGTTACCAAAATCAAACCATGTGAGCATAGCAGATGATCTTGAAAATGTGGTCGATTACAGGAGAAACATAAGTGGGAGAATGAACTGAAGTATATGTTTAAAACGGACCTTAAAAAAGGCTTGTGCCAGCCTTATTATATTAGTAAATCGCTGAGCCAATTCTTCTATAACAACAAAATAATATACCTCCTCCTCAAATGTTTGAAGATTGTCCTGGCATTAAGAAGCTTCCAGTAGTAGACGTGTACATGTATGACTGTAATCTCCAATTAATCAGGCTCCGTGACTTAGCAGCCTCCGAACTTCAACGTTTCACAGCTGCATCTCGCCGTGAAGGCAACTGTATTTTCGAAAGCAAACTGCTATTACAACTTTTTTTAAGGCTTCAATCTCTTCAAGCTCTTTGCCATCAATACTATTATATACTTCAAAAGCATGGTTGTATTTACTTATTCATCTCCTGTTAACAATACAAGTAGGACCCTTGGTCTATTTAATAAAGTTTTTCGATTTTGCTATTCTTGATTGTTTTATAGTCCTTTACATTAAATGGTATAACAGCTTATCCTTACTCGCTACACATAACATTTGGTTAAAATCTGTCTGGCCTGTCTTAAACTTGTTTATTTATATCACGCTGGTTATTGAAATTCTTATAAGTAGTTGCCAGTGATTCTAGCTAAGAACTGTCGATATCTCTCATGTTATTAGGCAATATTTCCATTCGGATGGTGGGAACCTTGATTTTTTAATATGAAGAAAGTTCATTTTCTGATGAATACTGGTTCTAAATAGTTCGCAAGAGCTGCATCAACTAGGAAAATTTTTGTTTTTAATTAAGACTATTTATAAGTCGTCTTCATCGCTCTAGGTATTATAAATACATATATATGTAACACTAACGCAAATTTCAGCGGGGTGCATAACTATCTTGCAGAGAAGTCAAGATTGAACGTAATCAAACGGCTTCAAGGAAACAAAAAACCGGGTTGTTGATTTAACTCGAAGTTTTGTTTAGGATGGAAAATCGATCACAGTATATTATATACTTGATCTTTTACTCGAAACCAAAGTCTTCGATTTTCAAAAAGTAAATATAAGATCTCTGTCAATTAAGAAGTTTAAAATAGAAAGGTACAGGTACAGTCTCAAAATTTCAAGACGAAAATATGTTGCACTTCATTAAAACTGGCAACATGTATTGTTAGCAAGTACACTGTCTCTTGGATAACTTATAGTATATGTACAATTTAACCCCATGAAGCTGTCATAAAGAGACAAAAGGTTGTTGTTCAAGACCGATAAAAATTTTATCTTCGTTCTCACGACATAACACTTGTAGTATTTCAAGGCACCCTTATATAATATATGGCATATATAGAAAGTAATACATGTTCTAGAGATTGTCGAGTTCCTTGCAATACAGTTAAAAACTATTTTTACCAAATTTTTGATCTGCCACTTATCTTATTTATACTTGAGTATATCGTTTGCATTGTTACCTTATTGTGCTGGAACTTACATTGTGATTCCCACTAATTGTAGCGCCTTTTTTGTTTTGCTAGTTTTTAAACTCAAAATGCGTGCAACAATTAAAAAAAAGCCTACTCAAGTAAACCAATCAAAGCCTAATTACAACTCCTTTATAAATAGAATTTATTTGGCTACACGTAGTTTCTTTTTCTTTTCTTTTTCCTCATTCTTTTTCATTTCCCTTTTTTAACAATTTTTTTAATATGGCTGTTGGAAAATTAAACGTTACCCCAGGTAAATAATTGTGGTGTGTTAAATGATACTCGTTTCTAAACATGCATGTATCTAAATAGTTACCATTCGTGGTCTCCCCGCCTCTGGATTAAATGGTACAATTATTATTTTTTTCTAACAAAAAGGCTTTATTCTAACATTTTTATATAGAGGCTCGTCTTTTTGTTGGATGTTACATTCAAGAAAATGAGAAGCATAGAACTCACTCCGAGAGTGGTCCCGAGCCTTTCTGGAAGAACGTCCTGACTTGGTAAGTTAATAAATTGAGGATCTACATTGTGTGTCTTACGTGAACTTTTTAAAAGTAATGTTCCTGAAGGTCAAAACTATTTGCATATCGAGTTGGTTAATGAAAGCCCCAACAATGGTGGCATTCTTGCCATAAGCAAAATTGCTTTGAACCAAGTCTTTGAACAAGGTACTGAGACAAAATGGACTCAATTAAGCTCTGCTTCTGGTCAATCCCTTGGTGAAATCAAGTTGGACCTTTCTTTCTCTGTAAAGTGTATTTTGTAAATAATATGTGCCAAGATTCTAATATTTATTGTTTTAGGGTACCAATTCAGTTAGCTCCGTTACTTCTTCTTTCGGTGGTATGAACTTGGCAGGCGGACAACAAGTTGCTTATCAACAAACCACCACCCACTCTCAAACCACTTCTCATAGCCAATCTGAAAGCCGCCAAGGTTCATACTCTTCCTTAGGTCCTGCTAACCCTATTCCTTCCAACTATGGATCCGGTAGCCCTCCTCCTTTCACACCTCCAGCTGCTGTTTCTTATCCCGAAAAAAGTGGCAACTACTTTATGCCCAGTAACGGTAGTATGCCCGGAAGTGGTATGCCCGGAAGTAGTATGGCTGGCAGTGGTATGCCTGGCAGTGGTATGCCTTCTGCTGGTGGATTGGTTGCTGATCAAAAAGCCACTGTCAACACTGAGAATATGAGTAAGGATGAATTCGAAGAAGCAAAAGCAAAAGGATCTGTCCCTACTTGGATGGTAAGAAAAAAAACTATAGGTTTAAACTCGTTATACTTGTACTGATCGTTAGCGTCACACGTGTGATCTATTTATACAATAGAAATATGGTGGTGGTGTCTTGGCTGGTGCTGCCGCTTTAGGACTCAGTGCATGGGGCGCTCACGAACTTAAAGAGCACTATGATGAGAAAAAGGAAGAAGAGGAAAGACTTCAAAAGCAACAAGAGAAGCCTGCTGCTCACTTCCAACAACAAGGCCAACTCCCTTACACCATTCATAACCAACAAGGTCAACAACATCAACAACAACAACAACAACAACAACAACATCATCAACAACAGCCACAACATTATTCTCAACCTCCTCAACAGCAGTTCCACTCTTCTGACAAGAAGGAACGTAAGTCTGAACATAAGAAGGAAAAGAAAGAGAAGAAGGAAAAGAAAAATAAGAAGCATGGGTCCGATTCCTCTTCTTCTGATTCTGATTCATCTGATGATGAACGTAAGCAAAAGAAGGATAAGCACCACAAGAAAAGAGATAGTGACTGGAATTAAATAAGCACTTTTACCCATCTTTTTAAAATAAACATTAAAATGTAAAATATTCGGTCGCTGTATGAGTTTTTATGCCAAGAGTTGTGGTAGCTTGAAATCATCTGATTAGATTTACTAAGAAGATGAGTATTGATGGGGGTAGGGCTTGGCTCAACTCGCCAAAAATAGTGCTTCTTATAAACCGAATTTAAATCTTATATTATGCAAAGACCATGGAAATGACACCTGCCATTTTTTTCAGAAACCGTTTTACAAAACATTCAATTATCCCTAGTCATAATTGACTTTAACATTACCTGCCCTACATACCAACGCGTTTCTAGAGGGAAAAACGTGTTGTCGTGTTGTGATATTGGTTGGCTCATGTATCTTAAGTAGTTAGTTAATATGTGTACGTTGGTAGACAAAACTACCGCCACCTTATTTCTTCAGTGATAGCTGAATTACAACCCCCCCCCTTTTTTTTTTTGTGGTTGTTGTCATTTTAGTAATAGACATCCTTTCTTACTACGCGCCATTTTCAGAAGCAAAAGTATGAGAATGTCCACAGCTACTTTACTTTTTAAATACACTTTTAATTTAACACGAAGCGTTTTAATCATCATCTTTTATATTTTTTTACCAGGATAGATGTAAAGGTTATAGTCTAATAGTCAACAATCATTAGTACTTTACTATCACTTCCATTATTCTTTGCTTCCTCGACCAATCGAATTTACGACACGTGAATATCACATGATATTTCAAAGCCCGCCACTAAAATTGTTGCTAAATTACTTATTAATTTTTTAAACAAAATATATTGATATGGTTCTCGTTGTCTTTTATGTTTACCTTGGTTGGAATACAAAAATAAACAAAATAAAAATAGATAAACAAGGAGACTGTAAAGACTTGATATCTATAGTTACAGACAGAAGAGAAGAGAGAGATTGCACTAGTAAGCTGAGGAAAGCTGCCAAAGAAGTTATGTATCCAAATTAAAGTATATAAAGGGATTATGAACCAGAAGAAAGATAATGTTTATTTACTACCAAGATATTAAGCTTTTTATAAATGTCAAAATAAAATAATAATAGATCAGTCGATCAACTCCAAGCAATTAATCACAAGATCAATACAGATAATCGATACATAGATGCAAAGATAAATAAACAAGTAAAGAATGAATCAGACGATAGTATTCAAATAATAACACGCAAGGAAATTCGATACAATACTATTTCAATTACAACACCGACTAAACAATAATAGCAAGCATAACCAATTTTCACAACACTCCAAGACCTTCATTAACACTCCTACTACTTCTCTCCACCAATAGAAATTCACAAATCACATGACAATCACGTGTTTTAAAGACTTCAAGCAAAACACACAACCAAAATACGCACGTATCAATATATGAGCTGATTTGGCCGAGTTGGTCTAAGGCGCCGCACTCAAGTTGCGGTCTCGCAAGAGGCGTGAGTTCGAATCTCACAGTCAGCAACTATTTTTGTGTTTTCTGGGTTTCGTGAGACGTTGTTATACTTGTAAAATGGCTCATGAAAATAGTCCACTCACTTTTTCTTCAGACCGGATAGCTACTATCTTAATCGCTCCAGTGGACTTTGTTACAGCCATTTTTCATTCTACATTTCAAATAATGTCTTCTTAAAGGGTCCTTCCCGTTATTGTATACACACCCTATATGGCATATATAGGTGTAACACTCAACTATCCTGTTATAAGCTTGAACATGCTTCATGTTGTTCGCTCTCTTGGTGCCCAGAATAGTATCCCAGTAATGTTCCAACGTGGTGGGGATTCCTCAACAATGTAGACCAAGAGCAAGATTCTGAGAAGGTGACTAAGATAATTCACGAAACGTCAGACAATGACGCCAATAAACTCTTTAGGCCTGTTATCGCAGTTCAACCATAGATACGCTTAAGTGGTAAGTTCAAAGATTTATTTCTTTTTTATTTTGAACGATTTCATTTTTCTCACTTTGTGAGCCAATTTTTTATTGAAAAGTAAACTAATAATTTCTGAAAATAGTGTACTCAAAGAATAATTAAAAGGTGAAAAAAAAAACCGGGTTAGTAGCTCAATTGATCCTCTTTTATACTGATTTGTGGCTCTGACGATATTTCCTATCCGAAATGATCAAACGTATATAATACATAGACTAAATACATATCTACAGCAATGAAATTAGACGCATGATACAATACAGATATAGCTTGACAAACAGTGTAACACGTCATAACATTGTATGGCTTTGGTAGATGAGTATAGATATAATCTACTAACGTATACAATACCTTCTTATAACGATATTACTAATTTACTGGCAAAAAAAACTTGTGGTATACATATACAACAACAAAAGGTATCTACCACCTTCCTATATCTTACAAAATAAAACACATCAACGATGACGGATTTTTTTCACCTTAAGTTCTTGCAAACATTGATTTTTTCATCTTGATATGTAGATAAAGTTCAAAAATTGATAAAGCTACACATTTGCCCTTTATTCATAACTTTTAAATACTATTGTGTTATTATAGTCGAATATTATTTGACCATCAGAATTATCGAGCCAAGTAAGGAGGTTTCAGTCGATGATTGTGTCAATTAAACCAGGCATTTTCGTGTTTTGATAGATTCTTGGCTTTCAAGCTAATGATTTAGTTTAACGAGTAAATAAACTATTCGTTGTATGTGCGGACTTAAGTAAAAATAAAAATAGGATAAATGATCTTATTGTGTGATCACCTATATGAATAATATGAAAATATCAATGTGTTATTCTACAACTACGAAATTAAATTTCAGTGATTATTCGAAGGAGTATACAACACTTACAGTTTTCATGCCAGCTCATTCTTTGCAAAAAACCGCTCAGCAAAAAACTTCGGAAAAGCCGTCCGTTTGCGCTGTCACAATCCTGTTTCCTTTTAATTACAAGAAGGTAAAATATTTTTTAAATAACATTAGTTCGCTAGTTTATTCACTTTGATTACGTTTTTATTACCTCTCACTTAATTAAAACTAAAGAAGAAATGATTGACTCGGACACATTAATGACGACTGTCACTGAAGTCACTGACTACAGTACTTTCAACCCTCTTGCGTTTGATCTCTTGAAGGCTGTCACTCAGTTGTCAACTTTGGTCGAAGGCTCGACCTTTGCAGGCGTAGATCTTCAAATACTTCAATCACCAACTACAGCAAACTCAAGATCACAATTACTCGATGTAGTATCAAAGACAATGCTTAGACCAGAATGGACTACAAGCGTTGTTCGTTTATTCCGACCTATTGTTATTGATCTCGTTGCTCGTTGGACTTTACCTGGTTTTACCACATTCTTAGATTCTGCACCATTGTCACCAAATGCAAGCAGTACTGTATATAAAATTGAATTGGTTGCAAAGGCTTTTAGTACCGTGCTTCCTATTGTACCGCAAGTAAAAAGGTAATACATACATACTCAGCTCATATGCAACAGTTCTAATACGCAATCTGTCATGTAGCTTGGCTGTAACATACTTTACCCACTCAACCTCACTGTTTGAAAGATTAAACCACTTGAATTCTTTTAACGAATCAGAGGTAAGATAATATATATGGACCAAATGTAATAGGAGGTTAACACCAATTTTTGTAGGTTGCATCATCTTTGACAGCTGAATTACAGGATTTACTTTTAACAACATATAGACTACTCCGTTTTTCAACATCAACTTTCACACCACTTTGGAATTGGGGACCCTTAGTTCAGTTACTTCAATTCCCCAATCCATGTATTCGCTACACCACAGTCTTATGCCTCAGCAAAGTGTATGGATTAAGTGATGCCCAAATAAAGAACTTATTAACTTCAGTCGTCGGAGCCGGACACTCCTTGGATGAATCTGATGAGCCTCTTTATACTACAATCGATGGAAATCGTGTTGATATCAGATTCTTAAGGTATGCTGCGTAATACAATTTCGAGATATTATTTTCTAACTTAAATCATAGTTTATGGGAACAACAACAATTAGCTGATGATCAGATTTCTTTCTTACACAACGATTATGAGACAGAGCATAATCAACATGAACTCTCTAACAACGACTTATGCCCACTCACCTGCAACTTATGCGGCGTCTTACTTCCTAAAACAGTGAACTCTTCGGACAAAGGGGAATCTGTTAAGCATTTTTTCGACCCTAAGCTTGTATTGACAAACACAACATCCAAAAACTTACACGCTGTTAGTCTTGCATTATCTATTGGCGCACCCACATTATTAGAAGGTGTCACCGGTGCAGGTAAAACATCACTTATCGAGGAACTTGCAAGTAGAACAGGAAGAGGATCAGAATTAGTGAAGATTCATTTGGGTGATCAAACAGACCCCAAGGTATTGTTGGGTACTTATGTATCCACCTCTACTCCTGGTTCTTTCCGCTGGCAAGCCGGTGTTTTAACCACCGCTGTATTGGAAGGTAGGTGGGTGTTGATCGAAGATATCGATTTGGCTCCTGCGGAAGTTTTGTCTGTTCTTCTGCCTCTTTTGGAGACCCGACATTTGTTCATCCCTTCTCGGGGTGAAAAAATTAAAGCAAAAGAAGGATTTCAATTATTTGGTACACGATCATTTATTCCCACTAGATCCGGAAAAGGAACTAGTTCAAGAGGCGGTGACTTAATGACAGGTGCTAATTTATGGACTAGAGTACACGTCGAACCCCTTACTGTCGATGAATTAGAAACAGTCGTTCGCCAAAAGTTCACTCATATTGGAGATTTTGCTACTCATGTTATGACTCTTTTCCAAACGGTGGTTGGTATGTATCAAGACCCTAACTTCTCATCCTTGGCTTCTTCAACAATGGGTCGTTTCCTTTCAACCCGTGATTTGATGAAATGGTGTCATCGTGTAGATTTATTAATCGGCGAAAAGTTAAACGATACTACGACTGTAGGCATGGATTTAGCCCTTCGTCAAGATTTATTTAGTGAAGCAAATGATTGTTTCTGTGGTATGATCCCCGATTACAACATTTGGATGACCGTTCTTGAAACGATTGGTAGACCACTCCAAATTTCAGAAGATTTAGTTCGCAATTATGTTGATCAATATAAGCCAACTTTGGATTTAGATGATTCAACTATTCGTATCGGTCGTGTTAATTTGTCATCAATTGCTGCCAGTGGTAAGCAAAAACAAAAACAAGCAATGATTAAGCGTGAAAAGAAGAGGCCTTTTGCAACAACTGGTCATGCTTTACGTTTGATGGAAAGAATTGCTGTTTGTATCCATTTGACTGAACCTGTGTTACTGGTCGGTGAGACTGGTACCGGTAAAACTACTGTTGTTCAACATTTAGCTGATATGATTCATCAAAATTTGATTGTTGTCAATCTGTCTCAACAATCCGACAGTTCCGATCTTTTAGGTGGATTTAAGCCCGTCGACGGTAAAGTCTTGGCTATTCCCATGAAGGAAGATTTCGAGCGTCTTTTCGAAAAGACTTTCTCTGTCAAGAAGAATATCAAATTCTTGGAAATGGTTCGTAAAACATTTATTCACCAAAAATGGGCCAATTTTGTCACTCTTCTTAAGCAAGCTGTCAAGATGTCTCAACAAAAGTTTGAGGCCGAACAAAACGTCGAAAGCAAAAAGGTATCATCTCCCACTCTTCGTAATGCTTGGAAGGTTTTCACTAAGCGTGTCGAGGAATTTGAAGTACAACAAGTTCAATCTCAAAACAAATTCGTATTCAACTTCATGGAAGGTTCTCTTGTTAAGGCCGTTCGTCAAGGTGATTGGATTTTACTTGATGAAATCAATTTGGCTACAACCGAAACTCTTGAGTGCCTTTCAGGCCTCCTTCAAGATGCTCATGGCTCTCTCTTGTTGACTGAAAAGGGTGATGTTGAACCTATTAAGCGTCATCCTAACTTCCGACTTTTCGCTTGTATGAATCCTGCTACTGATGTTGGTAAGCGTGACTTACCTCCTGGTCTCCGTAACAGATTCACCGAGTTCTATGTGTATCCTCCAGATGCCCGCTACGACGATCTTTTACAAATCGTTAAACAATACCTCGTTAGCATTGCTTCTGGTGATGAAAGGTGTTATGATGATGTTGCAGAGTTCTACACAAGTGCCAAAAAATTGGCTGCCGAACATAAGCTTGTTGATGGTGCAAATCAACGACCTCATTTCAGTATGCGTACATTGGCTCGTGCTTTAACTTATGTTACCCAAATTTTCCCCACTTATGGTTTAAGACGTTCTCTTTACGAAGGGTTTTGTATGACTTTCTTGACCCAGCTTGATAAGGAGAGTGAGGTTATGATGCGTGATTTGATTTTCAAGACTATTTTGCGCGATGTACCTAACCCTAAGAATCTTATCACACAAATTCCTCGTCAACCTGCAGAAGACTTCATCCAGTTTGGTTACTTTTGGTTGCAACAAGGTCAATACCCACCTGAGGATGATACTCGCTATATTTTGACTAAATCCGTTGAGATTAAACTTTTCAACCTTGCTCGTGTTATTATGTCAAGAAAGTTCCCTGTTTTGATTCAGGGTCCTACATCTGCTGGTAAAACTTCCATGGTTGAATACATGGCCAAGAAAACGGGTCATCGTTTTGTTCGTATCAATAACCACGAGCATACCGATCTCCAAGAATACCTTGGTACATACGTTTCTAATAACGAGGGAAAGCTTGTTTTCCAAGAAGGTGTATTGGTCGAAGCTCTTCGTAACGGTTACTGGATTGTTCTTGATGAACTCAATTTAGCTCCTTCTGATGTTTTAGAGGCACTTAATCGTTTGCTCGATGATAACAGAGAATTGTTGATTCCAGAAACTCAAGAAGTTGTCAAGCCTCACCCTCACTTTATGCTTTTCGCTACTCAAAATCCTGCTGGTCTCTATGGTGGTCGTAAGGCATTATCCAGAGCCTTCCGTAATCGTTTCCTTGAACTTCATTTTGATGATATCCCCGAAGATGAATTAGAAACTATTTTGTCCAAGCGCTGTAGCATTGCTCCTACTTATTGTAACAAGCTTGTCAAGGTTTACAAAGAGTTGATGGAACGCAGACAAAGTACCCGTATTTTTGAACAGAAACATGGTTTTATTACTCTCCGTGATCTTTTCCGTTGGGCTGGTCGTGATCCTCAGGGTTATCAAGAATTAGCCGAGAACGGTTATATGCTCTTAGCCGAAAGATGTCGTAAGGATGAGGAAAAGAAGGTTGTCAAGCAAGTTCTTGAGAAAATCATGAAGGTCAAAATCTCCGAGGAAACTATGTATGACTGCAGCAATCTCGAAGAATTTGCCATCTATGATCGTATGCTCAATGAACATGCTGCTAAGTCTGGCGAAGATACTAAACTTGTATGGACAAAGGCAATGCGTCGTTTATTCAATCTTGTTGCCCGTTGTCTTCAACATAACGAACCCGTTTTACTTGTTGGTGAAACTGGTTGTGGTAAAACAACTGTCTGTCAAATGCTTGCTGAGACTTATAACCGTGAACTGCATATCGTCAATTGTCATCAGAATACGGAAACTGGTGATTTGCTTGGTGGTCAACGTCCTGTACGTAACAAAGACACGAACGAAGATCCTGATAAAACACAAGCATTATTTGAATGGCATGATGGTCCTCTTGTTCAAGCAATGAAAGACGGTCATTTATTCTTACTCGATGAAATCTCTCTTGCCGATGATTCTGTGCTTGAAAGATTAAACTCTGTTCTTGAACCCAGTCGCCTCTTGGTCCTTGCTGAAAAGGGTGGTAAACATGTTGAAGAGCTGTACGGTACCAAAGACTTCCAATTCTTAGCTACTATGAACCCCGGTGGTGATTATGGTAAAAAGGAACTCTCTCCTGCCTTGAGAAATCGTTTTACTGAGATCTGGGTCCCCTCTGTCACAGATAGAGATGATTTGATCAAGATCATTGACGAACAGATGACACATCCCGCTCTCACTGGTTATAGTGAAAAAATGCTTGATTTCATTTCCTGGTACACCCAAGCTCTCGGTCAAAGTCGTACAGTCGTATCTCTTCGTGATGTACTTTCATGGGTTAAATTTATCAATGTCGCCGTCGATTCTGGATTAAATCCTGAATTGAGTTTCTCACATGGTGGTTGTTTGGTATTACTTGATGGTTTGGGGTCTCATGGGTCTTCCGGATCTTATTTGACTGGTAGCATGCTTAAAGATTTTAGACTTAAGTGTCTTCGTCATCTTTCTGGTAAGCCTAACGCATCAGAACTTGAAATCCTGGGCGAGACTAAGGATAAAGTGCAATTTACTGGTGATAAATTTGTTATTGGTCCTTTCCAAATCCCTCGTGGTCAGTTAGCTAAAACTGATATCAAGTTTACCTTGTTGGCTCCTACTACAGCTGATAATGCTATGCGTGTAATTCGTTCTATGCAATTGAAGAAGCCTATTTTACTTGAAGGTAGTCCTGGTGTTGGTAAAACCAGTTTGGTTTCCGCATTAGCTACTGCCTCTGGTCATAACTTAGTCCGTATCAATTTGTCTGAACAAACCGATTTGATGGATCTTTTTGGTTCTGATCTTCCTGTAGAAGGTGGTAACAGTGGAGAGTTCGCTTGGAGAGATGCTCCATTCTTACAAGCTATGAAGGCCGGTGACTGGGTTTTGCTAGATGAATTGAATTTGGCTTCTCAATCCGTGTTGGAAGGTCTTAATTCTTGTTTAGATCATCGTGGGGCTGTGTATATTCCAGAACTTGACAGAGAATTCTTCTGTGACAAAAACTTCCGTGTCTTCGGTGCTCAAAATCCTCTTCAACAAGGTGGTGGCCGTAAGGGTTTGCCCAAGTCTTTTGTCAATCGTTTCACTCAAGTTTATGTCGAGCAATTGACTTCTGATGATCTTTTATTCATTTGTTCTCACCTGTTCCCTGGATTTGAACCTACTACTATGGCTAAAATGATTGACTTCAACAACAAGATGTACGAAGAAACTATGATTCGTTGTAGCTTTGGCCGTAAAGGTAGTCCTTGGGAATTCAATTTGCGTGATGTTTTCCGTTGGCTTGAGTTGATGCAAAAAGACAATATTAGCGATCCTGCTGAATATCTCGATATCATCTATATGCAACGTATGCGTACTCATGATGATCGTGTGCAAATTGTTCAACTTTATGAATCTATATTTAACGTCAAGTACGATCGCTCCCGTAAGCCTAGCTACCATGTATCTGCCAATTCTCTCACTATTGGTCATTCTCGTTTGACTAGAAAACAAACCGAGAGCTCTGTCGATATCTTTGAACATGAAGATCACATCTTACAATCATTCTTGTCTCCTCTCGAGTCTTTAATGAAGTGTGTAGAATCATCCTGGATGGCTATTGTTACTGGCCCTTCTGCCTCTGGAAAAACTTCACTTGTCCGTCTTTTGAGTAAGATGAGCGGTAACCGTTTGGAAGAATTTGCTATGAATAACAGTGTTGATACTATGGAGTTACTCGGTGGTTTTGAACAAGTTGATTTAAATCGTCATCGTCAAGTTGTTATGGATAGTCTTCACCATATGATTAGCAACGCTTCAAAGAATTTATTGATGTATTTCGCTACTCTCTCCGCTGATAGCGAACAATTCGGTACTGTATTGCAATTGATTCGTCAGCTAAATGATTCTTGGTATGCTCTTGAAAGCAAACATCAGATGAAGATCATCACAAGTGACCCTAAAGCTGGCTATTTGGATTACACTCTTGTAACCAATGTCATCAACTGCTTGAACTCTGCATCTGTTGTTGACGTACAAGCCAAGGAATCTATCGAAGCTGTCACAGTTCTTATTCAAAACCTTCAAAAGCTTGAAAATGATACTGTCGCTGGTAAATTTGAGTGGATCGACGGTCTTTTAATTAACGCCCTTGAAAAGGGTCACTGGCTTCTCATTGACAATGCCAATATGTGTAACCCCTCCGTTCTTGATCGTTTGAATCCTCTTTTTGAAAATGACGGTGTTCTCATGGTTAATGAAAGAGGTCTTGTTGATGGTACTGTCAAAGTTATCACACCTCATCCCAATTTCCGTATGTTCATGACTGTCGATCCTCAAAACGGCGAACTCTCTCGTGCTATGAGAAATCGTGGTATCGAAATTTCATTAGTTGATTCTAATTGGAATAAGAACACCCAAGATGTTACAAAGCTCGCCAATTCTCTTGGTGTTCGTGGTCCCAAGTTACCAATGGTCTTAAATGGATTGCAAGGCGCTGCCACTGCCCAACGTCGCCACTTTGCTAAAGGTGAGAATGTTAGAGACTACTTGCTGTTTGCTACTTACCTTGTTGAACGTCTTCAACGTGGTCAATCTCTCAGAAATTCTATTCGTGAATCTTTCTTCCAGGTATTTGTCGATATCAAGGAAGCTCCTGAAACTCTTGTTGCTTTATTGGAGTCTAATCCCGACGAAGATTTGTTACAAAACATGCTTAGTCCTACTAATTCACCTTTCCTTATTGGTGGTCTCTTATTCCAAGATGACTCTGCTCTTGCCACTATTGCTCTCCAAGGTGCCTATCTCATTTACTTGTTGCAAACTCTTGATTCCGAAGATATCGCTCAATTAAAGAAGATTGAAATTGCCGGTGATTATTTCTTAGAACATTTGACCTATCAAGATTACGGTCTTCGTATCCGTTGGTTAGCTTACATGTCTCAACAGGCTGTTAGTACCAAATCTACCGTTTTAGAACGTTTGGGTTATTTGATGAAGGAAGTGTATGTACACCCAACATTTTTGGAATTATCGAAACTTCAATCTGATATGAAGGAAGGTGTTTCTTACAATGCTAGTGTATTGGAGTATACACGCAGTGCGTATCACTTATTGATTCGTCTCCACAAGCAAGAATATGCTGACAAGAACATGCGTACTGCTACTCAACGTCTCAAGGTTGGCAATTTAACTTCCCTTCAACAGTCATACTGTTTCCAAGAGGGTCGTTTGAGTGAAAGTCAGCTTTTGCATCCCGTTGTATCCAAACTTTATCCTCTTTTCGAGTCTATTAAGTCTGGTTTTGCTACCTGGATCAATCAAGGTTACTATCATACATGTCCTTCATCTACTTTCGAAGTCTTCAGCAAGATTCTTGATGCCCGTGATTTCGCTTGGAATCTTACTCAATTAGAAAGCCTTAGTCTTGATAATCTTTTAATCATCTTAAGAATTATGAAAGATCTCATGTCTACTGAAGGTGTCAAATGCGCTCAAATGGATCCTATTTTCGGTCATATCGAAAATATCATGTCTGGTTTCGATTTCAATACTAGTAAATCTATGAAGGCCTTATGGAAGTACTTCTGTCCCTCTACTTTGTCTTCCGAGTCTTTGCATGAACTTGAGGCTGAATTACACAAGATCAACGCCACTATGAATTCTTACAAATTTGACTCAGAAGAAGGACTTGGACCCAAATCTCTTGTACTGCGTGCTAAATCGGAAGCTAAGGAAGCTTTGGTCGAGGGTATTGCTACACTTTATGCTGTCGATGAGAATGATACTGAGAATGCTGAAAAGGTTCTGAAATCCCTTCGTAAGTTACCCGAATATGTTAACCGTGAACTTGAATCATCTGCACTCGCTGAAGGCGATGTCAGGAGAGATACCTATTGGGATACTGCGTTGATGCCTTTGTATGATTACACTAGTGTGGTCACTGAGATGGAGCTCATCGCCAATCTGTACACCATAGCCTGTGATTCTTCTGATACGGCAGCTATGGAGAAGCTGGTTGAAGAAATGTTAAAATTCAGAAAGTTTGCTTTCAACAAAACATCTCGTCCTCCTCTTGATATGGTTCCCTATCAACGTATGATTTGGTTCTTGGATTCTGGAAACACAGCAAACATAGCCACTGCTCTACCTGGTATGGTTCAGGATGCTGCTTATACTTATCATCAACGTCTTTGGCGCTCAAGTGTATACCAAAAAGATCTTTATCAATTGACTCCTTCCGACGAAGAAGTTGTAAGTTTGAGTTCTCTTCTTTTTTTATGTTCAAATCAACTAACTTTTTTTTTCACAGGATCTTGGTATCACTGAAGGTTCTCTCAGTCTTTTTGAAAGTGTAGAAACTCTTGCCTGTTTAAACATTTTGAGTTCTGTCGACAAAATGCCTGCGGATGCCTATGAGAATGCTCTCACTCAATTAAAGAATTTGAAGCATTTCCTTACTTCTAATGTCAATTTGAAGGATAGAAAGGCACTTGAGGTTGTTATGCTTATTGCTATGGCTCGCCAGGTATGTACCCCTTATTTAACTTAATTACTTTTTTGTTGCTAATTATATTTTCTTATAGTTGCTTAATGCTTCTTCCGAAGTTATTCCTACTGAACATTACACTGCTATTTCAGCTAAGTTCAGCAAGATTACTGCTTTCACCAAAACTCTTTTGAGATCGTCAATCTACTCTACTGAAAACATTAGCTCTCAGTATGACGATGCTTTGTTTGTATTTACCGAGATCTCAAAAATCATGGAAGGTGTTGACTTTAATGGCTTCTATATCAATGCGCTTATCTCTGTCAGTGATAGTATTCGCCATTTGAGAAGCAAGGATGATGTCGGATTTTATTCAGCTGCCGGTAAGGCTCGTGTTCTTTTGGGTTTGGCTTTTGTATCTGCATATATTCCTGATTATCCCGTCGACCCTACATCTGAGCCTCGTCTTCATGTCAACTTGTTGAATACGAAGAAGCAAGAACATACCGACAATATTGAAATCCGTAGCAACATC
This sequence comes from Mucor piriformis, assembly GCA_943193625.1. Classification (NCBI taxonomy): domain Eukaryota; kingdom Fungi; phylum Mucoromycota; class Mucoromycetes; order Mucorales; family Mucoraceae; genus Mucor; species Mucor piriformis. The sequence continues at coordinate 858,448 of OW971871.1, read as the reverse complement.
GAAACTGTTTATACTGGTAACAATACCAACTCGACTATCAATCAAGAGCAATCTAGCTTGGATAAGATTAATACCGAACTTACTCAAAGTGCCACTATTTTCTCTCTTCGTCCTGCCAAATCTCAATTAGATGAAATCTTTGTCGATTTGCGTTACCTCCAAAAGAGTATGCTTGATCGCAATGTTGAAAATTTGTTGATTGATCTTGAAGCCAATGGTATCGATTCCGTCTTACAGCGTGAGAATCTCTTACAAGGTAATGCTCTTCAATTCATTGACAGAGTTCATCACAAGTTCCCCTTATACCGAGATATTCTTCAACCCCTTGTTGTTGCTGTCAATGATATCAAGTATGGTTTGCGTATCTTGACTGCTAACGCTAGAAAGGATTCCACTGACAAGTTCTTGGCTGAAGTTATCGAACTTCTCGTCCGTGATCCCGATGTGTCTCATCATGATTATGATCTTGATTGGCACACTCTTGCTACACCTGAAAAGATCGCTAAACTCAAGAGAGTTGTATTCGAAAGAGCTCCTACGAACAGAAAGTGGGCATTCTACCTTCGTCTTTTAATTGTAATCCTTCAACGTCTTGTTATTGGTGTTAACACCAACGCTTACATGAAGACAGAGGATCTTATATCCGTCAACGTTTTGTTCAGTGAAATTATCCAAGTCTGGAAATCCGCTGAAGAATACAAGCGTAAGATGGCTGTTGAGAAGGAAGCTATGTTCAAGACTCGTGCAAGAAAGTATGAACCTCCCACTGACGAAGAGCTTGAAGAACAAGATTTGAAGAAAATCTTTGCTGATTTCAATGAAGAGTTTGCTGATTTAGATATAGAAGATGATGGTCAAGCCAAAAAGACCTTTATTCCCACTGATGTCGAAGAAGCCTCTGTTTTGGATGACGAAGATGTTCATCGTATCGGTCACCTGCATAGAGTTCTCTTTGAAACTTACAACCGTGATAGCTGTGTTCGTTCTGAGAAGTCCTGGGATCGTGAAACTATCCAGTCTTATGCTGTTGCCAGTCAACTTGCTACCATGGCTAATTCTGCTTTCACTAATGCTACTGATCGTATCTGTAACGGCGGTCACCTTCGTGTTACCTCTTTGACTATTAACCGTCTTGAATCCGAAAATTCTTTTGCTAAGACCAGTGATAACATCTATGATTTCTACCAAAGCGAAAATGTCGGTGAAGCTAAGCGTATCGAACCTATTGTCAACCGTTTCAAGGCTCGTATTTTGGAGCTTATTGAACAATGGCCCGAGCATGCTATTCTTGAACAATTGGTTGTAATTTGTGATCGTATTTTAACTTTCTCTATTCTTTCACCTGTTGCCAAGTTTTTGACTGGTATCGAACTTTTGTTGCAAAAATCCGAAGATTGGGAAGCATATGCTGCCAAGCATGTTTCATTAAAGGATCAACGTGAGGAGCTTATTGCTTTGATTGTCAATTGGAGACAACTTGAACTTAATTGCTGGCCTAAACTTTTGGCTGCTCAAGAACAATACCAACAAGATGCTGCGTTTACCTGGTGGTTCCATCTCTACGATACTGTCAATAATACATCTTTCGAAAGTGATTCTGAGGCTGAAAACACCAAGAATACTCGTGAATTACTGGGTGCTCTTGATCAATTTGTGCAATGTGCCTCTATTATCGAACTTGAGCCTCGTCTTAAGATGATTGATAGTTTTTATCGTCAAACCAAGATCCAAGCACAATTGTCTACTTTTGAAGGTGAAAAGTTGAATTATGAAAGAACTGCTACTATTTTGCGTAATGTTTATCTGTATTACTCTCAGTTCCAAGAACATGCCAATACCATGCTTGCTCAGTTACGTAAACCTATCGAAAAGGATTTGAAAGATTTTGTCAAAATCGCTACTTGGAAGGATGTCAACATTTATGCTCTTCGTCAAAGTGCTGCTAAAACACATAGACAACTTCATAAATGTATCCGTAAGTATCGTGAAGTCTTGAACAACTCCATGTTGACGATTATCGCAAACTATAACGAGGAACATGCCATGTATCAATTTGGTGATGATAAGCGTTATGCCAAGGATATCAACCGTGGTCTCGTTGATCAACTTTCTCAAGCTGATATCTGGACTGGTACAACCGTCATGCCCGAACCTAATGCCGAATTTGATTGGTCTTCCGCTCCTGATGTCAAGCAGCATTTGAGTAACCTTCAAGTTACATTAAACAGAATGCGCGCCTATTGTCGCAAGGATATCTTTATTGCTGATGATGAAACTAAAGAACTTCCCTTAGAAACTTTCATGACTGAAATGATTGAACAAATCAAGTATTTCCAAAAGGAAACTCCCTCTATCATGACTGAAGAAAATAAGTCTACTGTCAAGAATCAAAAGTTATTGAAGAAGAAGGCTTTAGTCGACTTTTTGAAAGAACTTCGTCGTATTGGTCTCAAATCTCGTCCTGGTACTATGAAGGAAGCCAATGCTGATACTGCTATTCTTTTCCGTCAACAAGTTGCCGATCTGGAATCTGTAGTTCAAAGTAGAGATCTCCAAAAAGAGAAATTATCTAGCTACACTTGTGCAACCGCTGATATGGTCGAACAGTGGAAGAAAGCTAATGATTACTATTTCCGTTGTATTGCTAGAATGACTCATTTGAGAACCATCAGTAGCATTAACGTTAGCAAGGATCTCTCTATGCTTGAAGTCGAACGTTCATTGAGTGCTACTGAGCATATGTTCAGTCTTACTGGTAAGGAGCGTACTATTTTGGCTCGTGTCGAAGAACGTATGCAAATCCTTCAAGGCGGTGCCGTTCAACTCGCATCTTTGTATGACTCTTTCTCTCAAGGAAAGCCTATTGCTAGCGATGCTGAACTTGGCTGCCGTTTGACTAACCACAAGATCCATGTCGACAAGCTTGCTTTGTTCATGAACCAAGCCGTTGCAGTTGTCACTCTTCAAGCAGGTTCTATTGGTCAGCAAACATTGAAGGAATTACAAGATATGGCTCGTGATATTAAGAAGATTCAAAAGACTATTGATTATTGTTATGTCCAACGTTATCTTTATCCCCGATCTGCTACCGGCCTTGAATTTTCTTTATTGACAACTGATGTTGAGGAGTTGATCGAGTCTCATTCTGAAAAGATTGAATTGATTCATACCCTCTTGATCAGTGCTATGCAAGTGTTACCTCAATCCAGTCACGTACTGTTCCCTATTACTCAATATATTGACAGTATTCGTTGCCTACCTATTAGCCAAGTACAAGATGAAGAGACCGAAAAGTTCACGATTGTCGATCTTCGTGACAAGATTTATGGTTTGATTGATGTCGCCTTGGTGTCTATTCAAGATCTCAAAAAGGCCAATGCTCCTCTCGAGAAGCCCAAGTCTATCTTCACCGAGGAGGAAGAAGAAGAAGAGGAAACCGACGATATGGGTCAAGATTATATCCGTCATCAAAACAGTAAACAAGCTAAGCTTGCCAGTGCTCTTCATCTTGAAGCCGCCTCAAAGCGTTGTGTTGAAGTTTTGACGATTGCCCATAATCTTATGGCTCGTTCTGAATCCGCTGATGTTGTTAACGAGATCTCTCGTTTGTTACAAGAAACTTATCCTTTCCTTCAGCAATATATGCTCATTGTTCAACATACTCTTAGTAAGATGTTGATTCACCACAAGTCGATGGCCAAGATGACCTATTGTCTTGTTAACTCATTCAGTATTATCATTACCAAGGGTTTCTGTATGCCTGCTGGCGCTGATGACGGTGAAGAAGGTGAAGCCGATGGTACTATGAGTGGTACTGGTATGGGCGAAGGTGAAGGTAACAAGGATGTGAGTGAGGAAATTGAAGACGAAGAACAAGTCCTTGGTACTCAAAATGAAGAACGCAAAAACGATGAAAAAGAAGATACCAAGGAAGAAAAGAATGGTATGGACATGGAGAACGATTTTGATGGTAATCTTGAGGATGCTGAACAAGATGATAAGGACGAGGATGATTCTGATAGTTCAGACGATGAAGAAGATCCTGATGAGCAAATCGGTGATGTTGATGATATGGATCCTGACGCCGTTGATGACAAGATGTGGGGCGATGAAGCCGAGGAGAACTTGAAAGAAAGTGATAAAACTGTTGAAGATCAAGGTAACCAAGAACAAGAACAAGAATCTGAAATTGTTGCCAAGGATGAAAATGATCAACAACCTGACTCCAAGGGCGAAAAACCCGAAAAATCTGACAAGAATGAAAATCAACAAGAAGCCGATGGTGATGAAGGTGATGGCGACGAGGAGATGGATGATAAAGAAGGTGATGAAGAGAATGAGGCTGAGGGAGAAGGTGAAGATGAGGATGATGTTGAGAACAAGGCTGGAGAGCAACTCAATGCTGATATTCCCGAAGCTGAAACATTGGAGCTTCCTGATGATATGAATATGGATGGCGACGATGATAACGAAGACGGAGGAGAAGAAGGTCAAGATATGAATGATCCCATGGATATGGATGAGCAAGCTCCCACACAAGGTGAAGAACAACTCCCTGAGGAGGATGAGAATGCTGAGGCCTTCCATGATGCTTTGGATGATGTCGAGCAAGGATTAGATGAAGATGAAGAAATGGCCGACGCTTCTGCTCAAATGGATACTGAAGTAGGTGAAGGTGAGGAAGATGAGGAGAAGAATGGCTCTGGTGATGAAGAAAAGGAGGAGAATGAAGAAGTTGCTCCTGAAGTCGGTGATTCTGAACAACAAAAGAAAAACGGGCAAATTGAAGAAGATGAGCAAGATGCCGATGAAGAGAACAAGGCCCAGAACCGCGAACAACCTGATAGTGACGCTACTGCCGATAATCAATTCGGCGTTCAAGGTGAATCTGGAAAGCAAAGTAAGAGTTCAGCTGGTAAGAAGGAAGGTGAAGATGATACCGCGGATACTGCCGATGCTGAAGATGAAAAGGCTGACAAGCAAGAACAAAAGGGTAAATCCGAACGTGGTGCCAATCAGTCCAACGAAGAAGAAGCAGACGAGGCCGAGAAAGAAGAACAAGCCGATGATGGTGCTGAAGACCAAGAAGCCAGTCAAGCTCAATCTAACCCTCAAAGAAGTTTGGGTGACGCATTAGAAAAATGGCGTAGAAGACTTGCTGATCTTGATGATGAGCCCGAGAACGAAGAAGATGCGGATTCAGAGAAGGAAAAGAAGACCGACAACCCTGATACCGAAGAAGCTAAGGTCAATGAAGATGACTCATTTGAGTATGTTAAAAACGATGATGATGCTCACGATATGCAAACCATGGGTAACGCTCAACCGGATCAAGTCCAAGATCTGAAGATGGGTGGCATGGATGAAGAAAAGGAAGATTCCAAGGAAACCTCTGGTGAAATGGAAATTGACGAACAGGCAGATGATGTTGATACTATGCCTTTAGCTCGTGATACACTTGACATGTCCGGTGCCGGTGATAATCAGGGTGCTATTCTCAGTAAGAAGTTGCCTGAACAACAAATGATGGAGGAGAACGATATTTTGACTATGGATGAATCTGTTTTATCTCGTGAACCCCTCGAGCAAGAAGATATTGAGCGTATGAGAGACGAGCTTGAAACCCAGGTGTCCGACTGGCGTGAAGAAGGCCGTGATATTAACAAGGCTCGTGAACTCTGGCAAGGCTATGAAAATTTAACACACGATCTCGCTATGGGACTTTGTGAACAACTCCGTTTGATTCTCGAACCTACTCTTGCCACTAAGCTCAAGGGTGATTATCGTACTGGTAAACGTCTTAACATGAAGAAGATCATTCCTTATATTGCAAGTCAATTTAAGAAGGATAAGATTTGGTTACGTCGTACCAAGCCTAGTAAGCGTCAATATCAGGTCATGATTTCGGTTGATGATTCCAAGTCCATGTCTGAATCACATTCCGTACAACTTGCTTATGAAGCTTTGTCTCTTATTTCCAAGGCATTGTCACAACTTGAAGTTGGTAATATCTCGATTACATCTTTCGGTGAGCGTGTTCGTTTGTTACATCCTTTCGATCAACCTTTCACTGCTGAATCGGGTGCTAATGTTATCCAACAATTTACTTTTGCTCAACAAAAGACTTATGTCAAGAACTTGATTGAAACCTCTCTCGGCTTATTTGAAGGCGCTAAACACACTTCTGGTCCCGGTAACGCTGAACTCTGGCAACTCCAATTGATTATTTCTGATGGTATTTGTGAAGATCATAATACACTCCGTGCACTTGTCCGAAACGCACTGGATCAACAAATTATGATGATCTTTATCGTCGTAGATAACAAGCCTGAAAAGGATTCTATCTTGAACATGACAAACGTCAAGTATACAGTCAAGGATGGTAAATACGGTATCCAAATGAACCCTTACCTTGAAACATTCCCCTTCCAATATTTTATGGTCTTGCGTGATATCAATGCACTCCCAGAAGTTTTATCCGATGCTTTAAGACAATACTTCAGCTTTGTGTCCGCTTAGTTTTTAGAATATTAGTTTATAGTCTATTTTTTTTTATGTTATATTTTTGTATTATTTGGTTATTTTTGAATTAAAAGGGTTGTTATGTTGAACATTAATTTCGTCTTTTATTTATTTTATCTTTTTAACTTTAAAAACCAGGGAGTTCCCCAGTTGAATATGTTGTGCTTAATAGCAAGTGCTTCTTACAATCACTTTACCTTTAATGATACGCTCATAGTAAGATAAAAAGATTATTTTGACTTAGTAAAGACCTGTACAAAAAAAAAAAAAAAAAAAAAAAGTGGTTTGTGGCCAATCCCAGATCAGGGTAAAAAATAATAATGCCAAGTTTGACATTAAACTTGGCAGATCTGCCAGTGGTACAAGAAAAATAAAGTTTACATGCGCACTTATTTTTTTTTTTCTGCAAGTTTTTAAAATAATTTCATTAGCAACGATACGCGACTATTTTAATTAAATCAAAATGTAGTAACAGCTCTGTCTTTTTTTTTATGATCTTATCTCGCAGCTTTCAAATGTAACCTTGTCATTTACCAGGTATACAGATTTGTGTTTGATCAGGTCGTACAGATCTAGTTTAATATCTTTATGACGACACATTTGTCTAGTGGTAGGGGGGGGGGTATTTATGATACATGCATAGTGGTATAATCTAAATGTGTGCATTATATATATAAAAATATATCCTAATATATCCTAATCAAACAACACCATGTGGTATTATATTCCCTTCATAGTAACACGGCAAACTACTTGATTCATAAACTGGTAATGCATCCTCGTATTCTACCGTATCCATAAAAACCGGCAAAGGCATAGGCTCACTTTCCATCATAGAAGCTCCGTTCCACGCTGAGTAACTTTTCAACGCACTGTATGATTGTATACCATAACCCAGCGTACCTATCACAATGGGTGTATCCAAGATTTTTGTCGCGCTCTTCCATAGAAGCATTCCCTTACTTTCTACTCGTATATGCAACGTATAAGATACAGAAACCAGGTTTCCCACAAACGACGGAGTAAGATCAGCAGGTAATAACAAGTTTATATCCATATGACATTCCGTTATAGATAGTGTCTTTGAACATATGGTTTTCACTTGATCCGGAACATCATCAAAAGCCAATATACATGTATTTTGTCGAACTTCCATAACGACCGTCATCTGTTTCTTTTCCAACAAGGAACTACTGAATTTAATACTGGCATTCAAATCATCCCCGGGAACGAAACCCAGTGTGTAAAGTTGGACAATCGTGGCTGCTAATTCCTTGGTGGTGGTGGTCATGAGCAAGGGGGATTTTAATAAAGTTGTTTCAATAAACGGCATGTAAATAATGGGTAGCGTCACGCCATGATCTGGTGTATCAATGGGAGCAGCCGACAGTTTGTATTCGCATCGATAGTGAGGGTGTTTCACAGAAGGAGGGAATTGAACCATCGGTAATTGAACAGTGAAGGGTATATTGTATTCTGATTTTGTCGTGTCATTTACTCTTAATATCTTTGACACTGAAAAAATGAGCTTACGACTTGATCGAACGACACCAGGTGTTATTGTGTAAGGTACAATGGATTCCATGCATGAAAAAGTGAGTTTGATTTTAGTGATACGATCATGGGCAGCATTGTTTTTCACAATAACAAATCCTGTGGGATAGAATGACAATGTTAAGAAGTTGTTAATTTATCTTTTCTTTGCCTCATTACCCTGAAATACGGATCCGGGACCGTATACATGTTGCTCGTTGATATTCCAGCCAAATTCAGGCAAGACAGTGATTGACAATGTCATTAGTAAAAGCTATAGTAGTGAAGAAGGAAAAGAGTAGTTTATGATTCAAAAGCTTATATATGAGCGACATTTTTTTTTTGGGGGAGGGAGAGGGGAAGGGGGCAGGTTATCTGTTTTTTACCTGGTAATCTGAAACATCTGATAGAAGCTGAGGCATGTATTTTGATCATTCGGCTGCTGTCATAGTTACTGATCTGCCAAGTGAACAAGACAGGTTGGCAGACGTGTGTCTTTTGCTTGGCAAAAAATCATGGCATTTTTTTTTTTTCTGTTGTGTTCATAACCCCCCATCATTTGTAGCATGTGTATAACAAAGAAATATCAGGTATAAAAATTGTGAGGCTAATAATAACTCAACTTTTGCCCCTTCTTTTCACACCGGATCCTCCGCAGCAGCCGCAGCCAAACACTTACCACGGCCCACCGCAGTATTTAAGGTTGTTTGTGTGACACCTGAACGCAACCCTTAAATTTTCTTATTCTTTTGTGGGAAAAAGAAGCTCCGACCGACTTTTTTAATAACGAATGAGCTGTGAGATAATCGGCACCGAAAAAAGAAACGTGTATGACGAGAGTTGTACGACGGCAGATCTCTTTTAGTTTCCCTCATGGGCGGAAGGCAACACAAAGAAAACTACGGCGCTTAATTCCAGGGCATAATTTTTATGTAGTCACGTTTTCGCACCGACGCATCGGCGGTCTTACCAAACCCAAACTTTAAATGCCTCGCTTTGTTCTAGATGGTGTCGTCATGGCTGCACGTTTGCAGAAAAAAGAAAAATCCCGTTCTCTTCCCAGTGAGAAGAGTGTAGATCCCCCTCCCACACCCTTGACAAAAAAAAAAAAAATCTCCTATTTACCAGACAATGAAATTACTATTGGCTGTTGTCGGAGCATGCGAAATTCATTTGAACAACACAAGGAATTTTCTTTCATTGTGTCATGCTACATCATTTGTGATCCCATACTTTCGGCGACTTGTGGAATGACTGCTAAGCGCTGACGGCCTAGTATTACTAAGGAACTGTCACACAACACTGGTTTAATTTAAACAAAGAGGGGCTGCAGAAATTTATTGTCTATTTTTGGATTTATTTACAAAATATTAATGAGAGTGTACAATGAAAAATGCTAAATATATAAGTGGTAGTCTAGGTTCTAATAAAGGAAGGGGTATGTGGTATGTTTCATATAAATGTTAAAAGAGAGTGATGGTTTGTTCATAGGTAGGTAGTTTACAAGCGTCATATAAAGGCAGAGCATCTTCATATTCGATGCTCTTCATAAATTTAGGGGAAGACACGTTCTCAACCATGTCTGAGTATAACTTGAGTTCATTGGAAGTACGAATACCATAGCCCAGCGTACCAATGGTAATCAATGTATCTTCCACACCCACGGAATAGCGCCAGATGCCACCCAGGGGACCCTTTTGATCCGCAGAGACCTTCAGCGTATACGAGATCTTTACAAGCTTGCTGTAATCGCATGAGGGAGAGGCATCGACAGGCACCTTGAGTTCGAAATCAGCTTCGCATGCGTTATTAATAAGTAGCAGCTTTGACGTACTAGCAGCCACGATTTTTGTCTGATCAGGAATTTCATTAGTGTGTAAAAACGATAAGGTTTGCACAAGCTCGAGTTGCACAGTGACATAGTCGAGGCTTCCAGCTGGTTTCTTGTTATGCTTTCCCACGTGGAGAGAGATGGGTATGCTATCACCCGCTACGAATTCTTGTGCTACCATACGAACTCGGGCTGACAAGTCGCCCTTGCGCGCATGTTTGACCATGGGTGACTTTAATAAGCTGGTCTCGACAAAGGGCATGCATTTCACTGGTACCACACTCTTGATCACTGTGTTGTCGCCCGTGTCGATAATAGCGATGAGTTGAAACAGGCATTGGTATTTGCTGTGGTCGGTAGAAGGTGGGAACTGGATCATGGGCATTTGAATGGTGAAGGGGAAACTGTAGTCGACTTTAGGATACAAGTGTCCAGGAGACTCCCACAACGTATTCTGAATACTGAACAGGGTCTTTTTGGCTTGACGTGGGATGCTGAGAGAATGGTCGAAATAAGGTACGGATTCGGTAGCGTAGAAGGCAAGTCGAACTCTTTCGACGGGAAGAATTGTATGCAGGTTGACTTTGACAGAGCCTTGGAAGACAGAGCCAGGACCATAAACATGTTCTCCCTTGATGGACCAACCGAATTCAGGCAAGAGTTCAATGGATAACGAACAATCAGAAGAAGTCATTATTATTATTTTATTTATTAAAATGTGTAAAGAAAAAAGTGATCGACCATGAGAATATCGTCTCGTATTTATATTAATTTTCTTGGGTTACGCGTGCCGCACAATCACCGCAGTAGCTGCAGATTTTTTTTTTTTTCTTTTTTTTTTTTTTTTCGCCCAGATTTTGTACAACGGACGTCACTTTATTTATTGAATGTATTTATGAAGGAATTTTCTATGGAAATCGGAACGCAACATGTCATTGACAAATCTCTTTTTGGGTTTATCATCCAACCCTCTTGCTTGGTTCTTGAAAATAACATCGTCGTCCCAACTATTTTTGAAAAAGAGCCTGTCAATCTTTTTTTTTTTCTTTGCCAAGAAAAAAAAACTTGGCTGGATTTCTTCCCCACTTACCGTCTCTTCACGCTAAAGTCACGTTTTTCCTGTCCAATGTTCAAAAGAGGATTGCCCTCCATAGCCTCTTGTTCTTTCTCGTTCTGTTCCTCTTCTTTGATCTGAGTCTCTTGACGTTCTTTTTCTTCTGCACGTTCTTGACGAATACGTTTTAGCGTGGCTAGTAGTTCTGCTGCATTATCATCGTCGTCTGATTCATCGTCGTCTGAATCCTCGTCACTGTTGTTTCATTGAGTAAAAATGCACTTGTGAAAATACTAGATCTTGTTATAGTTTATACCTGCTACTCGCATCGTCGCTTTCTTGATCACTATCGTCTTTATCCAGTTTGGCTAACCGTTCAGCTTCTGCCATCAGTTTCTGTTTCTCATGATTCGGTTCCTCTTCTTGCTTGATCAATCGTGAAGAAGAAGCGCCTCCTTCTTGATAATATTCTTGTTCGGCTCTTTTCAACTCTGCTAATAACTCTTCTCGATTACCAATTTCATCCACTGTGCCTTGACCAGGCTGTCTGAACTTGAGCTTGGTGTGCGAGGCAATGTCTCGAGCACTGTATTGGAAACTGGGTGCTTTACTATCATTACCTCTAGCGGGATCAAAGGTGGGACGAGCTGCGGTTGTCTGTTATGATAGATTAAGTTTATTTTTCAGGTCATGTTCTTGCTATGTACTCACCATGATGTGATTTTTTACTTAAAGCAACAAGAAAAAAAAAAAAAAAAAAAAAGGCAAAGAGAAAAAAACGTGAATTATGACATCACGTCCGGGCTAAATACACTACTCTTCCACGTGTCGCAGGTATCACAAACGCATCATAGGTAGTTACTACGGCATTTTTTTTTTCGCATGAAAACAATTTATCATCTCTAATACAACAGACGCATCGAGAATTAATCCTCCTTCCCTACTTTAAATATATAATCTATTTTTTTTTTTTTTCCTTTTTTTCAGTGATGAAGTCCGGCATGGTTACACGCTTGTTTGACAGTTGGCTTTAATATGTTTTAATCAATTTTTTTCGATCTAGTAGGATGTGGTGTAGCTTGTACAGACTTGTGACGAGGCATGAGAGCCAAGATAGTTTCCACACAAATAAATCGAGTGACAAATTTAAAAATAAAGGCAACGCCGTACATGACAATTCTATACAAAGGACCCAGCTGCAGAAGGAGTTTGACTGAAAGGGAGGAAATTTAAAATCATGCATTTTTTTTTTTTTTTTTTTTTTTCGCTTGAGCAACTTACTAGGTGGCGGCGCAAACATGTAGTTCAGGTTAAAGCCGGAAATCAAGGAAATGATATGAAGCACAGGTGTATGAAAGAAGCTGTAGGAAAAGAAAGACACCAGCAAGATCTCCTTGGATTTGGGAAGAACGACATATCTGCGGCTGTAGATCATATAAATGGGTACCACGAGCAGCAAAACGTGCTCTAAATTGCCTTTTGTTAGTCCTATTTATTTGTACACAACGAGCACACTCCCGTTTTACCTGCAAAAAAATTGAAAGTTTCGCCAATAAGCGTATGTTCTCTCAAGTCAGGAAATGCCAGTGCCGCCAAAGCCCCCCACTGCAGATGCAAATAAATATTGAAAAAGACATGCGGGATAAGCGATCTCTGGTTGGGATAGACCAATGTAGCCAAGAGCAACAAGCCGCTCATATGACAAGGCTGCATCATAAACCAGACTCGACGACGGATGATCTTATGGGTCAAGGTGAGTAAAAGCGAGCAGATCAATGCCAGTGTGAGTCCTCTTTCGGTTAAAGTTGCTTTTTGAGCTGGTTGGAACTCTGTCAGTAATTTGTAATTCTCGGTACCGGGTCTTAGTAAGCGACGCAAGAAGAGATAGGTAGCAAACCCATACAGACTGGCAAGCACTATGAGTTCCACCCCATGTTGGCGAGGATGGTTATACCTAGGATTGTTTGGTTACTCTTTCCTTTCTGCACTGCCAGTCATACTTTACCAGGACCCAAACGAAGACTGAGCCCAGTCAGTTTCCAGTGGGACGTCAGCAGCAATAGCGTGCACCAGGCCTTCGACCTTGGAAAGAAAAGGCTCTGCAAGCTCCAGAATCTGTTGCGACATTGGGTTGAACAGAGAAAGGGAAAAAAGAGAGAGAGAGAAAGAAATAAACAAAAAGAAAGAAATAAATAAAAGAGCTGGGTTAGGGGGGAGTCACCCCCCATAATAGGTGTGGAAAACAAAATATTTTCTATTCCCCGGGAAATAGTTTTATTTTCTCCCTTTTCTTCATGTCGAGTCGACACTCTTACAGAAGACGATCACGTAGTCCTTATTCTCGCTCTCGAGAAGAGCCTGTAAGACACTAACGTCCTTGTGAAGAAAGACCACTAATATGTCCTTGTAGAGAAGGAGACATGAAGAAGACCGCCTCGAACCCAATATCAATGTCGTCTTGCGCAACTTACCAGACAATGCTAGAGAAGTCGATGTATTATTTTCAAATGTTTCATTATTTAAATATCCCTAATCAATACCCCCATAAACCCCTCCATCTACCTTAATTCCATCTCCACTCTTCCAAAACTCTCCTTTACCCCCATCCTCACTCATCATTAGATCGAGAAGAAACTGTCCTTGATGGCTGCCAGTGTAGACGATGTCTCCTTGATTAAAGACCGTGATACGGGTGAATCTAGAAAATTTGCTTTTGTCAGATTCACAAGTGTCGGTCACGCTATTCAGTTTGTCGAGAAGAACAGGTCCTTTTCCATGGACTCGTATCGGGTCAGAGTCGATTACTGCAAGAAGAACCAGCAAGAAGATACAAAGGAAGAATGGCGATGTTTCAAGGTATTGTCTTTTTTATTTTCTTTAGCCTCGCTCACACATATACATACAGTGCGGCCACTTTAACATCATTACGCGTCGTTCCTGCACGGAATGTAAGCACTCTTTTATCTGTGAGTATCCATGTATCCAAAAGAATAATTCACATGCACTCATACCACCTTTAAAGCCTCCTCCAAGGAAATACGCACCAACGAAACCGAAACACTGCAATTGAACGACGGCACCAAGGACGTGTCTACCGTCCCCAGCACCATGCTCCTTATACGGCAACTGGACCATCTATCCACGGAAGAGACGATTTACAACGCCGTGTCCTCCTTACAAGGTGTATTACGTACATTATTGATCCGGGACAAGATGACCCGCATGTCATGTGAGTATGCATTTATCGAGTTCATCAGTGTACAACACGCCTCTATGGCTTTAGAGTATGCACGCGAGTTATTAAAAGTGGATGGACGACGCGTGAAAGTATCGTTTACGAACCCCGAGAGTTTTATACCGGTGTATGGACAATCCGAGTGGACGATCCCTGTGATGGATGGTCGAGTCGCGTACTGGGATAAAGCGTGTTTTGCATCGGCTTATTCACCTGCTATGGAAGAGGAAAAAAAGGAGCAAGAAAGGATAAAGAAGGAAGAGGCAAAGAAGGCAATTCTAGTCAAGGAAAGTTTGAATGATGACTTGGATGCGTTCTATGCAGAAATGGGCGACTTTACGGGGAAAGACACGTCTGATATATTTTCTGTACCCCAAAAGAAATAAAAATAGTCAACGCGACATTTTTGCGCACACCCCCAAATAAATAAATGAAAAAATAAAAAAAAAAAAACTGGCGAATATATTTACATTAAAAAAAAAAGATTTTTTTTTTTTGATCAATTTTTATAAGCTCTGTTTGGAATATGACACACAAAAGAAAAAAAAAAAGGTTAAGGGTGGGAGGGATTTATTTGGAAGAAGTGTACTTGGTGACAGCCTTGGTACCTTCAGAGACAGCGTGCTTGGCGAGTTCTCCAGGAAGAATAAGACGAACAGCGGTTTGGATTTCACGAGAAGAAATGGTGGAACGCTTGTTGTAGGCAGCTAACTTGGAAGCTTCAGAAGCGATACGTTCAAAGATATCGTTGACGAAAGAGTTCAAGATGGACATGGCCTTGTTGGAGATACCAGTATCGGGGTGAACTTGCTTCAAGACCTTGTAAATGTAAGAAGAGTAGGTCTCACGACGAGTGACCTTTCTCTTCTTGCCTTCCTTGGGTCCGGTCTTCTTTTGTTCTTTGGTGGGGAGATCAGCAGCCATTTTTTATATACTATTTCAAAAAGAAAAAAAAAAAAACTCGAAATAGCAAAAAATATTGTTCGTTTTTATATGATTTTGCTTTTTTGTGACTTGCCCTCCTGTGCCCCCCCCCCTTTTTTTTTTTTTTTTTTTTGGCCTCGTTTTTTTTTTTGTCATATCACAATTATAAAAGTGTCGCGAAATCACGTAACAAACGCGAATTATCCTCGAATTGGGTCTCTTTACATACTTTCATCGTGTAAAAAAAAAAAACCTATTAAATTTTTTTTTTTTCTAGTTTTTTTTTTTTTTCACTTGACCCCCTTCTATTGTTAAAAAAAAAAAAAAAAGTTCACCGGAGTTTTAATCCTAGGGAATATATAATAAGCTTGCATTGAGCTCGATTTTACGCCTTTTTTTTTTTTTTTTTTTTCTCTCACTCTTTCTATACTCTTTTTTAAAAAATGTCTGGTGGTAAATCTGGTGGAAAGTCTGCTTCTGGCTCCAAGTCTCAAACCCGTTCAGCTAAGGCTGGTCTCCAATTCCCCGTTGGTCGTATCCATCGTCTCTTGCGTCGTGGAAACTATGCCCAACGTGTTGGTGCTGGTGCTCCCGTCTACCTTGCTGCCGTTCTCGAATATCTCGCTGCCGAAATCCTCGAATTAGCCGGTAACGCTGCTCGTGACAACAAGAAGTCTCGTATCATTCCTCGTCATCTCCAATTAGCCATCCGTAACGATGAAGAATTAAACAAGCTCCTCGGTCATGTCACTATTGCTCAAGGTGGTGTCCTTCCCAACATTCACGCTTCTTTGTTGCCTACCAAGTCCAAGAAGGCCGGTGCTTCTCAAGAACTTTAAATAAATATAGCGCCACTAAAAAAAAAAAAAAGACAAGAAAAAAAAACTTTTTTTAATAACACGTTTTTACTACTAGCAAAAAAAAATTATCTTTTTTTTTTCATCCCGCACTTAGTTTTTTTTTTTTTTATAATTTGATATCCTTTTTTTTCTCTTGATTGGCTCACCCATATGAAAAATGTTGTAAATAAAATAAACAATAAAAAAAAAAAAGGTGTTTTTTTTCAGGCACGAAACACGAGAAATGACAAGTTCCTAAAAAGGGCAATATGCAATCTGATTAAGGTTTGACGATCCAAGAATTTTGTTTTTTGTTTTGTTTTTTTACCCCCATCCGGGTTGCACATAAATGTAACTTGACTGTTTTTTTTTAATCAAAAAAATATGTATTTTTTTTTTCAAAATAGCACATCACACTGAGAATGAAAAAAAAAGAAAAAAAAAACTGTACAATGAAAAATAATCATCTATTTTTTTTTTTTTGTTTATGAAAAAAAAAGAGACGAAAGATGGTATTTAAACTATTTAAGAACGTTCACCACGGAGACGACGAGCCAATTGGATATCCTTGGGTTGGATAGTGACACGCTTGGCATGGATAGCAGCCAAGTTGGTATCTTCAAAGAGAGAGACCAAGTAGGCTTCGGAAGCTTCTTGAAGAGCACCAATAGCAGAAGATTGGAAACGTAAATCGGTCTTGAAATCTTGAGCAATCTCACGGACGAGACGTTGGAAAGGGAGCTTACGGATCAAGAGCTCAGTAGACTTTTGGTAACGACGAATCTCACGAAGAGCAACGGTACCAGGTCTGTAACGATGAGGCTTCTTAACACCACCAGTGGAAGGGGCGGATTTACGGGCAGCCTTGGTGGCCAATTGCTTACGGGGTGCTTTACCACCGGTAGACTTACGAGCTGTTTGCTTAGTACGAGCCATTTTTTTCAGAAAATTTATATAAAAAAGAAAAAAAAAAAAAAAAATCTTGTAAAGGGGGCCGTGAGGAATTCGCCTGTATTTATACCTACAGCGGACATTTAATTTGTAAAAATTTCCCTGATGACTGTACACAAAAAAAAAATTATCATTCTATGGGCATTGAAGGGGAACTAGACGAGTCTAGCATGGTTGCTACGCAATATCATGTTGCCATAGCAACACGTTTATTTGTGTGGATGTGTGTGGCCTATCTATGTTTTGACTGTTAGTGTATAAATGTATATATATATATATATATATATATATATTTTTTTAGGGTCTATCAAATCCCCATTGCCAAAAAAAAGATATATCTTTTTTTTTTGCGAAAAAAAAAAACGCGCTGACCTGAATGCAAAAAAAAAAAAAAAAAAAAAAAAAATATTCTACGGCGATCCAAAATAAAAAAAAAAAAAATCTTGTGAGTTTTTTCATTGTGACTTTGGTCCAAACATATAAAAAGGGCCAACCTGTTTTAAATTTGTTGAAGTTTTTTTTTTTCTTTTAACTAAAAAATCAATTCAATATGACTGGTCGTGGAAAAGGTGGTAAAGGACTCGGAAAGGGAGGAGCTAAGCGTCACAGAAAGATTCTTCGTGATAACATTCAAGGTATTACCAAGCCTGCTATTCGTCGTCTCGCTCGTCGTGGTGGTGTCAAGCGTATCTCTGGTCTCATCTATGAAGAGACTCGTGGTGTCCTCAAGGTCTTCCTTGAAAACGTCATTCGTGATGCTGTCACCTATACTGAACACGCCAAGAGAAAGACCGTTACTTCTTTAGATGTCGTCTATGCTCTCAAGAGACAAGGCCGTACCCTCTATGGTTTCGGTGGATAAATCGTTTTTACAACCTCGCTGCAAAAAATATCCCCCCCCTATAACAACATCATTTTTTCTTTTTTTTCTCTTCAAATAAAAATTAAAGCTCACCCTCCAATTTTGCTCATCACAAGTATACATTGCGACAATTTTTTTCTTGATTTGCATAAAATGTCTATTGCGCATGAGAACAATTCCATATACACACTTTGCTGTGTGCATTACATCACACAAATCACGATTGCCCTGCATTGTATGTCTCTTTGCATACCTGTGTGTATCGTATATGTGCATATCTAATAATATATCCATCACTGATCTACTCGGTTACTTTTTCCGTCACAATAAAAAAAAAAAGACACGTTGTTTCAAATGAAGTGATAATTTTTTTAATAAAGAATCAAAGTGTGTGTGTGTGTGTGTGTGTGGGTTTGTGGGTAATATATATATTTATAATATTTAAAGTTCTTGAGAAGCACCAGCCTTCTTGGACTTGGTAGGCAACAAAGAAGCGTGAATGTTGGGAAGGACACCACCTTGAGCAATAGTGACATGACCGAGGAGCTTGTTTAATTCTTCATCGTTACGGATGGCTAATTGGAGATGACGAGGAATGATACGAGACTTCTTGTTGTCACGAGCAGCGTTACCGGCTAATTCGAGGATTTCGGCAGCGAGATATTCGAGAACGGCAGCAAGGTAGACGGGAGCACCAGCACCAACACGTTGGGCATAGTTTCCACGACGCAAGAGACGATGGATACGACCAACGGGGAATTGGAGACCAGCCTTAGCTGAACGGGTTTGAGACTTGGAGCCAGAAGCAGACTTTCCACCAGATTTACCACCAGACATTTTTTTAAAAAAGTTTTTTTGCAAAGAAAAAAAAGGAGATCAGGCAAAGTAAACACAAGAAAAAAATTAATTTAAATACCAAAAAAAAAATTCCACTCCACACTCTAAAAAAGCGTCACGGGTGGGTTTTTTTTTTTTTCTGTCATGTAAAAAAAAAAAAAATATAAAAAAAATATAAAAAAAATAAAAAATAAGGTTATTTTTTTTATGGTTTGGTTCGATAGAGTAGTGTGGGTCCACGTGTTGTTACGTGTTGTTTTTCGCGATTGCAAGTGTCGTTGGTACGTAAAAAAAAAAAAAATAAAAAAAAAAAAAGAACAGGCCCAGCGTGAAAATAAAAAAAAAAAAACCCCCATTTAGTATAAAACCCAGCAAGATTTCCCTTTGGCCCCGCACCCCTTTTTTTTTTTCCTCCCTCAACTTCTTTTATAATCAAAAATGGCTCCTAAAGAAACTGTCGCTGCCAAAGCTCCCGCTAAGACCGTCAAGGCCAAGGCCGATGGTAAGAAGAGAAAGGTCACTCGTCGTGAGACCTATTCTTCTTACATTTACAAGGTCTTGAAGCAAGTTCACCCCGATACTGGTATCTCCAACAAGGCCATGTCCATCTTGAACTCTTTCGTCAACGATATCTTTGAACGTATCGCTTCTGAAGCTTCCAAGTTAGCTGCCTACAACAAGCGTTCCACCATTTCTTCTCGTGAAATCCAAACCGCTGTTCGTCTTATTCTTCCTGGAGAACTCGCCAAGCACGCTGTCTCTGAAGGTACCAAGGCTGTCACCAAGTACACTTCTTCCAAGTAAAAAAAAAAAAAAGCAGATTCATGCTCCTTTTCTTTTTTTGCTAAAAAATGATATTTTTTTTTAATAATTCAATTGATCCCCCCCACCTCGCTACCTCGCACACACACTTTCTATTTTATCTGCATTTCTATAAAAAATATTAAACCTAAAAAAGGCTTCCTTGTTTTTAATTAAATTCAATAATAGATTTTGCATTATTTTATTGTTGAATTCCTATATTAAAAAAAAAAAAAAATCCTCAAAAAAAAAAAAAATTAAGCAATGAGCTCAACAACACCACCAGCAGCCTTGATCTTCTTTTCGGCAAGAGCAGAAACGAAACGAGCACGGACAATGACGGGTTGAGAAATAGTACCCTTGGCTAAAACCTTACCGTAACCCTATTACACATACACAGTTTAATTTACCATTCCCCTTTTTTGATTGTATATCTTACCTTTTGGAGAGTATCGATGATGGGAACCTTTTCAGTGTTCTTGTATTGCTCACGAACACCTTCACCAGCAAGAGTCCAGATCTTGTCAAGATTGACAATAGGACGCCAGTTGACATTGTTCTTCAAATGGAATTGACGCATACCGACCTTACCAAAGTAACCGGGATGGTATTTATCCATGTTGATACGATGATGATGTTGACCACCAGCAAGACCACGACCACCAGGATGCTTTCTGTGCTTACCTAGATTTCAAACTTAGTCTTTCTTTCTCTTTTCCCTTTCATTGTGAAAACTTACCAACACGACCGTGACCGGCGGAAAC
Source organism: Mucor piriformis (assembly GCA_943193625.1). Lineage (NCBI taxonomy): Eukaryota > Fungi > Mucoromycota > Mucoromycetes > Mucorales > Mucoraceae > Mucor > Mucor piriformis. Next base: position 838,295 of record OW971871.1, on the reverse strand, counting down.
ATGTCCACGCTTCTTTCTGTTGTGGTGAAGTCTAGTAGGCTATAGCAAAAAAAAAATTTCGTTCATGGATCGATGAATACGTGGATGGATGGGCTTTTTTCGTTGCTTGCTTTCTTACCATGTCTTTGAAATGCTTTACTGAATAGAGAGGGATGTAATCGGTTTCCTCATTTAATTCATGTAACTATACCAGCTATTGCCCCCACCCCTCCCTCCCTCCCTCCCTAATCCTGCCTGTTCGGTCCGGACATCTGTCCCGGATTTTTTTTAGCATGGGAGTTTCAACCTTGGTAAAATCAGTTAATAATGTACACCATGGATACTCACGTCTTCATGGGGTTGCTGTCCTTTTAATAAACCTTGTTTGAATAGACGTGACAAATAGCTACAATTGTAGCAGAATATAGCGCTTAAACTGCATAAATTTTACAGTAGTATGACATCTGACGTAAAAACTAAAAATCAGTTACTCTTAGAGCAAGTAAATGTTTTGTATATCAACAAATCCTTAAAATAATGCCATCAGATGTAGAATAAAATTTAGCATTATTTTGCTCTCATAATACTTTGGTAAAAGTTTAAAATTGAAGGACTTTACATTGTAGCGAGAATGTTAGGATATGCAAGTAGGCCAGAGCATATTTATTTTGAAAAGGTGTTTACCATAACTTCCACGTATATGGATAAATAACAAATACAATATCAATGCGCCTAGTATATCCCGTATCTTTCAACCGCTTTTCATCCAATTGATGAAATGCATATGTTCTCCAGTGTTGCGAAATATGTATTTCCCAAAATATGATGAACATTTCAAATACCGCGGTAATGAGGAGCAATATCCATTTGAACTCTCGAACAGTGTACTCGTGGCTATCAAGAAGAGTATAGGTGCATCTAGGTCACTTATGTTTCAAAGGAAGCTGGCTTGCAATGGAACCCGACAATATAAAAGGATTGTATCGTTTTGCCGAATGGTTAGGATTGGCTTCTTTATTCTCCACCAATCCTCGTGATACTGGGTTAGACCAACCGTGGGCGTCCTTTTATGATCCGTACCAAATATCAAATCAGCCTGATGAATCCTGTCTTGTGGGAACCTTTTTTCAATATAAACTTTTGTTAATGCATTGAGATCTTACAAAAAACGACTGTATAACATACCCGGCCTATCAAATAGTATTGATGTCGGTGTCGCGCTGCTACTATTTCTAAACAGGGTTTATCTCATTCAATTATACAGCGTGGTGGTGGATATTTCTTGTTTCATTCTACCCATAACTTTAGAAGGTAAGTCTACTTTTCAGGCGAAATACAATCAATTTGCATTGTGTATTAACATTCTACACATTCAAGTGGTAATTCGACAAGACAGGTAACTAGCTGATTAGTTGGAAAGTTCCCAATGTTGTCTAAAGCTTTATTCTTAATTTAAGCCTATCGCCCTTTCCTAGGTCTTAATAATGAGAGAGCATCGAGAGCCATTGTTGCGAAAAAAAGAAACTTGGTGATTAGAGGTCCTAATTGTACTCGCTCCTGGCGAAAGCAGAATAAACTAGCTGCTATTAATGCAGTAGTATTCTGAGTTTTTTATTTATTTATATGACGTCTAGTTTTATAACCAGCTTCGCTTGATCATATACATCAGCATCTATGGGTGCTTAATTAAACAATTTTTTTAAACTTGTGTTTGCTTACAAAAAGTGCAGAGTGTACACCTGTTTAGATATGCCTTGATTTTCAACTGCTTTAAACGTGTTTGCAGACTTGTAGTTACATGATTGATGCACTGCAGGAGAGTCTTATAAAGAATCCTCGTATTATGAATTGAAGTCGATGGTATATATGTTTTATTCTCAGTGTATATGCTCTTTCCACATACTTGTATCAATAAATACACAAGCGGTTGCTGTATCAATAGAGTTATATCCCTTTGAAAAAGCACCATTTAATTTTTTTTTTGTATGTAAACAGTGACTGAAAATAACAAGCCATAAATTTTTATAGAAGGCCCAAAAAAAAGGTATAAATAGAGGGGCGATTCGACATGGTTTTTTTCTCTCTTTATCCATTAAGCTGGGCTAGTCAATAAGTGAATTCTTCCATCTTATCTTTTAGTACGGGAAAACATTTGTTGCAAATCAGGGATGATGTGCCAGGTAGTAGTACCGGTTACGTAGTCTGGGGGCACATGCAGGTCTGGAGAACCCAAGCCTGGGCGCCTGGTAGTTTTAGATGACTGATTTGTAGGGATGCGTTTTTTTTTTGTTACGTTTCGCACTGACAGGATTTTCCCGCGTAATTGAAAAGAACATTGCCAATGAAAATGAAAAATCATACATTTATTTTTTTTGAGTGGTGTGCATAAAACTCAAATCATAACAGTAATTTACATTTTCTTTGTATAGAAACATTTCTTTATCACACTTTTATCCTACTCATGTGAATAATTTTTTTGCTTCATCATACTCTATCGTCGCCGTCTGTGTGTTCCATTATGGGAGCTACAGCGAGTCTTCGTACCAGCTTATTTCTCGCATGATCAGAACCAACCGAAACAATAATGTACCTTACTCTATTTTCTTTTTAGTAGTATGATCTAATGTTAAAAAAAATGAATCTGCATAAGAAATGGGTATTGAGACGTTACGATTTATGCAGTACAAATTATTTACAAGGCAGCACTTGTTAGAACCTAGTATATGTGGGAATGTATTAACAAGAAGCATGTTATAAAGGACCAGATAAACAACTCTCTATACAGTCTCTCTCTTTTTTTTTTTTACTAAGACTTACGTCAAGATTATCTATTACCATGTTACAATTCGGAGTTACCAAAAAGACATTCCTTGGAAGTGCCAGTTACAATTAAGCTTTGGAGAAGTGGCCTTTTTAATTGCAAATAATTATTTGCCTCAGATTACTACAGGCAGCACCTACATTAAACAAACAAGTATAAAGGACCCGTGTATTTGTATTATTCTATCATACAGTGAGGTCTAGCAGGATAATGAGAAAATTGCTTTAATTTAGGGATAATTGGATATGTGATTTCAAGAATACCACTAACTGTTCTGGGTACAGTGTTTGAGCTTTCTGTCCTGATGATGTAGCGTCAATTTATAAAAAATGAAGATTATTGAGGGGAGGCAAAGGTTGTTGAAATAAAATCGGAAGACCTTCTTATCTAATTGTATGCAATCACTAGCAGTTACAACAGGCAGGAAATTACCATGTCTGGAGTAAAAGTTGTGAGTTTTATTATACTTGTACAATATACCATCATGTACCAGAGATATTATAATGATATATGTTTAACATCCGCGTATTCTAGGTACCGAGCATTTATTTATAGAGGTTATTACATTATTAAATTCTTGTTCATTATGATTTATGGTGGAGGTATTAACAGGCATGTCAGTATTTATAGAACAGACCACACTGTTTTTAAATTAATAATTGTACTTCTTTCAAGTAACTTGTTTCAAGTAATGCTACTGCTGTAAAACTTTCTGCTCCTTTGAGCGCCTTTGCTATAGAGTCTCCCGTGTACCATATATCTATTTTGGAAGGAGGGACAAGACGTATAAATGTTGATCTGCATTGCACGGATTTATTTCTAATTCCTTATTTCAACCAGGATAAATTTTAGACGCTGTGTTCGCCTCCCATGTAAAAAGGGAAAAGTTTTTATTTTCTTTATGCTGATGAGGAAAATATGCCTTTTTATAGACGTGTAAAAAAAAAAAAAAAAAAAAAAAATGCCCCTCTTTTCGACATTCTTAATAAGCACGAAAAAGAAGGTAGGTATAATATTTTTAATCAGAAGTTGAAGCCAATGAGATGGGGGTATCCCTTTTTAACCTTTGAAGTTCAATTTCCAATCTTAATTGTTCCAATTTCATTTCTTGCATACGTTCTTGATGATCCATTTTTTTAAGTTCGAGTTCTAATTCCATGATTTTGACTTTATCTTCTGTGGCACCTTCTGTATTACGATATATGCAACTATTAAAATATGTTAATTTTCGTTCATTTCAACACATCTCTCTTTCTTTCTTTTTACCTGATGTCTGGAGGATTAGGTGTGACAACTATTACGTCTGATTTTCTCTTTTTAATGGCTGTAAATGTGGTATTTTGAATGTTTCGTTTAGTGTTGATATTTGAAACTGGGTTTCTGTCGAGCCTTGATACTGGAGAAGGAGAACCGCTGGGTTCTGGTTTCGTGTCTGATTCAATACATAACACGGCAGGGGCAATGTTCGCTTGCACAGGGGAATCTACCACTGTAAGAGTTGTAAAGATGGGTTTGCAACGGTCATAATATGGGAACTCTTTAAACATTTTCTCTATATATGGGGAATGTGTGTTAGTCCTACTTTCTTTTTTCTTTTTTTCAAAAAAAAAAAAAAAAAAGTGTACACACAAAGAATGTCATTTACCTCGGATATTGGCAATGGCAGATTCATCTTGCTCAAGTTCAGGAGTTGTCAATTGCTGGTTCCAGAGTTTAAAGCGAGATTCTAACCACCTTACTTTAAATTTGATAGCTTCATGGTACATGATATTCTTAAACACCTGTTCAGCTACTCGCTTTGAGAAGCCAGACTTGTTCTCTTTCCACTTTGCGTAATGACCTGCTTGTTCCAGGTCAGTTAACAAAAGTCCGACGTCATCTTCTTTCCATTGAACATAACGTCTTGATGGTTCAGGGGTAGCTGCTGGTAAGCCAGGTTCCACGCTTTCTTTAATAAAGGAGTGCAAGGACATACTTTTAAGAGAGAGAGAGGGAGAGAGAGAGAGAGAGAGAGAGAGAGAGGAAAAAGGAAAGATACAAAAGTTAAAAGAAAGAGAAAGTTATAAATAAATAAAAAATTCTAATTTTAAATCATAATTTCAACATTTGCCGAGAATTTCGTCTTTAGCTTTGGCCCCCAACACCCCTCGTGCAAGTCCGATAGACCCCCTTTGGAAAGTATCTCTTCTTTTTTGCATAAAAGTAACGCGTTTTAAGTGTTTGGAGAGAAAATCATATGACGATTCACGATTGTTTAAACAAACGACATTTGACAGCTTATTAATTTTTTGTTCTTTTTGTTTTTTTAATTTGGGTGGTTATAAATCTATATAGAGAAAGAGGCCATAAATGTAGTGGATGTGGTTTCAACAGTTTGGTAACCACTGGGTGCCTTGATACCCAAAATTTCGTTTAAGCGTGTCTTGTCATCACCGCTGGTAGCCATTCTCTTTGCACGTAAAAATTTAGCACGAGCACTATAATGATAAGTGAGTATAATTTCCATTTTTCCATGTAAATAACGAGACTTACGCATTACGGTGAACGGGTGCTGCAACGGCCTCTTCCTTCTTTGCCTTTTTTTCCTTCTTTTCCTTCTTGGCCTTTTTCTCCTTCTTGGCTTTCTTGACCTTTTTCTCTCCACTTTGGTCGTCTTCCTCTCTATCTCTCTTTTTGCTCTTCTTTTCCTTCTTTTCCTTCTTCTCCTTTTTGGCCTTCTTTTCTTTTTTGGCCTTCTTCTCTTCTACAACCACTTCTTCTGTAGCAACCGCTTCCTCAGTATCGCCATTGACGCTGCTTTCTTCAGAGGGAGGCTGGGAATTAAGATCGGCCAATAATCTAGAGAATGCGTCTGTATTGCCAAGCCAGTTATCGATATTCTTTTTGGTAGCACCTACACCGAGAACATTGTCTTTAAGCTTGATCTTGACATGATCTTTATTACCGTCTTCCTTGACACCTAAACCTTTACCGGGAGTCCAACCCATTTTTTGCATCATGCGAAAACCAAACTTGGATTCGTCTTTACTCCAGAACAAATTGTTGGGATCTTGACTGATACGTTGCTTTTCCTTTTGTCCTGCTAATCCCATTGTTGTTTTGTGTGTGAATAGATCTATGTGGAAAACAAGAAGAAAAAAAAGAGACGGGGCAGTTAATTTTAAGCCACCAAGTTGGTAATTTGTTGGTTGCGAAAAATTGTTTCGATCCAATGAGCAGAGACCATTTATGCAACCCTTTTTTGGGGGGAGCTCAAAGAGAAGGGCCATCGGATCTTATGTGAAACACTTGAAGCATATGTGTTTACGGCTTGCGAGTTCCCTAATTAGTGATTGATTTGCTTGTGTGTTTGTGTTTGATAAACAGAGGTTCATTGTAAAACCCGCTATACCTCCGATAATAAGAGTAGACAAGGATGAAATTCGTGGGGATGTTAGTCTGCTAATGCAGAGTTACAAATTAAAAAAAAGTATTTTTGAAATGCAGCAAATAAGATTTATTTAAGAGGAGGATGATTTGACACGAGATACTAAGGATTCGACGTCCTGCTTGCAGTTATGGACCTCAGTTTCCAAGGATGTCTGTTCGGCGGGTAATTCGGCCATAAGGGCGATAAGTTCAGCCTTGACCATGTCTATGAATTCCTGGTTGTTTGACTGTATTTGCGACTGGACAAGGTTAAACTCCTTCAACACTTCCTCTCTCTCTTTTGCCTGTTTCTCGACGGATAGTTTCACGGCAGCAGTCAAGTCTGTCTTGTTTAATTTGTCTACTTCCAGCCTGAGGTTTGCCAACTCTTCATTTAGACCAACCAACTCCTTGTTAAACTCAGCGTTGAGTTGTACCACTGATTTTTCAAGAGATAATTTCTGTTGTACTTGTTTTTCCTTTAACAACAGGATTGTGTTACATTCTTTTTCTATCGTGTGTTCTCTCCGTTTCAAGTCATCCAACTCCTTTCTGGCACTCATGGCTTCATCTTTAAGCTGTTTGACTCTGTTCTCTGTTGAAACGTATGTCTTTTTGGTCGAGTCTAACAGCTCTTGCTTTGATTCGAGTATCTGCATGACTTCCTGGATATCCGATCGTAGTTGCTTATTATTCTCGATAAAGGCCTCGTTCTCTCGCTCGCCATTCTCTTTGTTTTCACAGACAGTTGCAAGCTGAACATTTATTAATACAAATTAAAAAAAAAACACTCCTTTATTCACTTCCTTACTTGAGCTCTGGTATTCTTGATTTCCTTTTGAATCGTATCTAGGTTGTCCTGTAACTCCTCAAGCACTCGCGTGGTTCGAGAGCTGGACGAGGCCGAACGTGGAGAAGACAGTGTGTGTAGCGTATTTCTCGGAAGTGAGCTAGTTTGAAGCATGTAACCTTTTTGAATTTGGGGAGAAAAAGAGAGAAAAAAAAAAGGGAAAAAATACAAAATACAGCGGGGACAGATTATTTATTCAGCCTGACAGGTTCACTCTCCGCTTTAGCAGTGTGACGAACACGCTGATTATCCCATTTACATTAGTTTATTCGCACAAATATCAAGATGGTAGATATAAAAGACTATGTTTGCCTTGCACAACCGGTAAATGCAACAACATTGTTGTTAGAGACGTATACAGAAGCCGGGAATTATCCTATTTAGTGACTGTTCCGCTTTTGTGGTGATTAGGGTTGCTCTTATTGTCAGCTGTCCCTCATGCAAACAGGGATGACGACACAGCCATTTAATATCAACCCATTTATTTTCCTCTTTTCTTTTTTTTTTTTTTTTTTTTTTTTTGCCTTGCTTCTTTTTTTCTTTCTTCTTTTTTTCTTTTGGTTTTCGCATAAGCAAACTGGCAGCTATTATTTCCTACTCGATACGCAAGAAGAGAGTCCATTGTTAAGGCAAAGGACTCTATATTATACTTTACACTCTCTCAAGATAACATTTGTGTATAGTTATTGATATAAGCAAAAGAAGAAAAAAAAAAAAAAAAAAGTTGTTTAAAAAGGGGAAATAAAAAAATATTCCCACCCACATGGAAATCCCTCAAAAAGATGTCATTGTCGGAGAGCAATGGTTAGTTCTATCAAAGATTGGCGAAGGCTCTTTTGGTGAAGTATTCAAAGGTATCCGGTCTCTTATCTGCATGAATCGGCATTCATTGTTTAACCTTTTTTTTTTGTAGCTCAAGATGTCGATTTGGGTGAGTTTTATGCTGTCAAAAGAGAGTCCTCCGATCTGGATCATCCTCAACTGCATCACGAAAAAGTCGTCTATGAAGTCCTTGCTGGCGGGCGTAAAGTTTCTTTTCGTGTGTGTGCGTATGTTTGTGCGTGTGTGTCTAATATTTCTTATTTCAATTAAATTAGCTTGTATCCCCAAGTGTCATTGGTATGGTCGCCATGACGGCTTTGACTGTATCGTCATTGACTTGCTTGGCTCAAGTCTAAAGCAGCTACAGCAAGACTCTCTTGTGATTCCACTCGATATTGTGATCCATATCGGCTGTCAATTGATTTCGTGCTTGGAGCATATCCATGACAAGGGACTCGTCTACCGAGATATTAAGCCTGAGAACTTTCTATTTACTACTGACTCCAGTATCATGAAGACCACCAGCTCTTTATTCATTGTTGATTTCGGGTTGGCGACCTGGTGGAGAAACCCAAAGACCATGAAGGCTTACCCTGAATGTAAGAAGCCAATCAAATTCAAAACTGGCACAGCTCGTTATGCTTCCTTAAATGTACATCGAGGTCGTACACATGCAAGAAGAGATGACATGGAAAGCTTAGGCTATTTGTTGCTGGACCTGCTATTAAAAGGCAATTTGCCTTGGTCGGGCATCAAAGCCCGTTCCTGTAAAGCGGGGTGGGATCGATTGCAATCCATCAAGGAATCCATTCCTTTACAAGACATGTGCATAGGTTTACCTGTGGGCATCATGAACTTCATTGACTGCACAAGGAGACTAAGATTCATGGATAGACCCGATTATCAATACCTGAAATCGTTATTGATTGGGTCGAATCAATCTGGTCCCTTTTCCAAATTAGTCACTAGGAAACACGACGTCTTCATCATGGACTCTATCGTCAGGGAATTACCCCCATTAAACACCTACCAGTACCGTAATAAGTCTTCAAGTTCATCGCATCGTTACTATAACTACAACAAGAGACATTATGCTTGGAATACTCCACAAACCTAAATCACAAAAAGATTTCCCGTTTACATCCCCGCGTCCGAGAGTGAGCGAGTTACTTTATAAGAGGGTGGGAAATTTTCCAAAAAAAAAAAAAAAAAAAAAAAAAAAAGCAAATAAACACAGCTTTTTTTTTCCTTAAAGCAGTTTTCTTTACCTCTTCTCTTTTTCTATTCAAACATGCTCTCTCGTATTGCTCGTCAAAAAACCCTAGTTGCTCCTCGCTTAGTGTCGAGAACCATGGCTTCTAAAAGCTTTGTAAAGTACAATTGGCAAGATCCTTTGAATCTCGAGTCTGTCCTGACCGAAGACGAGATCTCTATTCGTGACGCCGTCAAGAGCTATTGTCAAGACAAGCTCCAACCCAGAGTCTTGCAAGCATATCGTAACGAAAGTAAGTTTCATTGAAATTAGTATCGCATAAACAGACCACTCATACTACTCGAGTAAAGAATTCGATAGAGAAATCATGTCTGAAATGGGTGAGCTTGGTTTCTTGGGTTCTACCATTGACGGTTATGGCTGTGCTGGTGTCTCTTCCGTAGCCTATGGTTTAACTGCCCGTGAAGTTGAAACGTAAGAAATATTTCTTTTTTATTTACCGTCATACGTATTCATTTCCTCTGTCTTTTATCGTTAGTGTGGACTCAGGTTACAGATCCGCCATGTCTGTACAGTCATCTTTAGTGATGCATCCTATTTATGCCTATGGTACTGACGAACAAAAGGAAAAGTTCCTTCCTGCATTAGGTAAGGACATTATCCATTATTTTAATCATCTTTTTAATTAAAAAAAAAATGTGCTATGCTAGCCAAGGGAGAAAAGGTAGGCTGTTTTGGTCTTACTGAACCTAACCACGGTTCCGACCCTGCAGGTATGGAGACCACAGCCAAAAAGGTCAATGGACATTACGTTCTTAACGGCTCCAAGACCTGGATTACAAACTCACCTATTGCCGACGTATTTGTTATCTGGGCCAAGAATTTGGATGAAGGAGGGGCTATTCGTGGTTTCATCCTTGAAAAGGGTATGCCTGGTTTGGAGGCTCCTGCCATCAAAGGTAAATTCTCGCTCCGTGCTTCCATCACTGGTATGATCATGATGGATAATGTTGAAATCCCTTTGACAAATATGTTGCCCAACGCAAAGGGTTTGGGAGGTCCTTTTGGTTGCTTAAATAATGCTCGTTATGGTATTGCCTGGGGTGCCCTTGGTGCTGCTGAAGCTTGTCTGAATCAGGCTCGTACTTATACCTTGGATCGTAACCAGTTTGGACGTCCTTTAGCTGCTAATCAATTGATTCAAAAGAAGTTGGCCGACGCTAATACAGAGATTGCTATTGGCCTTCAAGCCTGTGTGCAAGTAGGTCGTCTCAAGGATGCTAATCAACTTGCTCCTGAAATGATTTCCATGATCAAGCGTAACTCTTGTGGTAAGGCTATTCAAATTGCGCGTGATTGCCGTGATATGTTGGGCGGTAACGGTATCTCTGATGAATACCATATTATTCGTCATGCTGCCAACTTGGAAGCTGTAAACACTTATGAAGGTACTCACGATGTTCATGCTTTAATTCTTGGTAAGGCCATCACTGGTATTTCAGCTTTTGCTAATTAATAAAATTCAATTGTGTACAACTTTAAATTTATAATGCCTGATTACCGGAATCACAAGGAGCGAAAAAGAATCCCCGGGGTTTTTTTTTCTATACCCACCGTAACACATTTTTGGCTTGACACATGTCATGGGTAAGGTATATTTGGCAATCGGGTAGGGTAGTAAAAGCTTGCTGCTAAAAGATACTCTGCCTTGGCATACTTGACTCTCGCAAGTTGAGCGGGTCCCGACTAGATAGGAACAGTCTAACTGTAGCATCACCGTTTTAATATCTATTAATGACTGACATGCATTATGAACATATACAAGATGTACATAGTATTGGCTTAAGGTCATAATAAAATATGTAACTAACTATCTAATATAATCGCATACACAAGTAGCACACAACATGAATGCGCTTAATACTATTAATAATAAGAACACCACTGTGTAATCTCAATTGTATCCATTAGTCATAACAAAGCACAAAAGTACAAGATTACATAAGCTCGTCGCCATATATAGAACAAAGGAAAAAAACATATTTTTGTCAACCACAATTGACCTCTCGATTATACTTTATTCACAGCTTATTTTGCTGGTGGATGTGTATTTACCTTTGTCGATTTTAATGTCGTCAGCTGTGCATTCATCGTTAGCAAAATGAAGTGTCACCCACAGCAGTATTCTCTTGCATTCATAACTACTTCCCACGCCAATTTTGACGTCTTGGCCGTTTTAACCTTATAATCCTTCAGCGCAACATACGCACTCAATTCAAGACTTTACAGGTGAAATAGTTTTTTATTATAATGGGGGCGGGGGTATGACGATTTATTTATTAATGCTTTTTTGTTGTTGTTTATAAAGGTATTCTTGCAACGAAATCTTTCGCACAGGTTTCTTTTCCTCTTTAATTTCTACAATGGGTTTATTAGACACAGGTTCGTCTGCACGTTTCGATGCATGCATTGTATCCACTGCAAGTTTATGCACTGCATTAGTTTCATCCGCCCGTCCTTCATTCACCAGAACTTTATCCACCCTTGTATGCTCAATAGGTCTCTCCTTCTCCACTAATTTTTTTGAATGACTATCCTTTGACAGCCCCACTTGACTTGGCTCCTCGTGTAATATAGGCAAAGGTGTCTTTGCTATCAGCGATTCTGTTGGTATAAGTGTATGCACTGTGACACTTTCTCGTAGATCCATCGACTCTCGTCTGTAAGCTTGAAGAATTTCGTCCTGATCCAACAAGATGGTGGATGCGTCACTTAACTCCCCTTCATCCACATCAAATGTATTAAATGTAGAGGTATTGGCGTCAAATGTAGAGGTATTGGCGTCAAATGTAGAGGTATTGGCGTCAAATGTAGAGGTATTGGCGTCAAATGTAGAGGTATTGGCGTCAAATATAGAGTTATTGGCGTCAAGTGTAGAGTTATTGGCGTCAAATGTAGGATTAATTGTATCAAGTGACGGGTTGCTCGCATCAAGTGTAGGATTGCTCGCATCAAGTGTAGAATTGTTTACATCAAGTGTAGAATTGTTTACATCAAGTGTAGAATTGTTTACATCAAATGTAACCGCACGGTGTTCCGTCATGATGGGATGATGTATGTAGGGTATCTCGTTGGCTGCCATAGCGTCTAGTAGTAATTTCGCAGCTTCGATATCTTCAGGTGTAGCATCCACGAGGGCTCTATCACTATTAAATAATCGCATCCTGGTGTCAATATCCATCGTCGTATCGTTGGTATAATCATCTATCAAAAATAAAATCAGCCTTTTTAGCTTTGCAAAAAAAAATTATACAAACTTACCTGGTGGTACATCTGAGATATGTTTGTTAAGATAATCACGCATCCAAAGCTTCTTACGAGGTAGGGTGGACGATGTAATGGGAGCTGAAGAGGATGATGCATTATGATGGGATCGTTTACCGTGCCTAGATTGTTTCTTTCTACGTGCCCTGGATCTATTTTCTTCGTCGTCAGAATTATCTCCAGATTCTTCAAAGACTGATAGGCTTGATAAAGAAGATAGGGAAGACAAATCGGCATGCTCTTCATCGCTGCTGTTATCTTCTAATAAAGGTAAAGCATCCTTAGTCGGTAGGTCATCACCTACATCAATATCACCTTCCACATCCAGCAATTCATCATCCGAAGTCTCTTTAGCAGCATTCAAAGTAGGCGAATTCGAAGTAACATCGATCAAATTATTCTCTTCTGTACCCTTTACAATTTCCTTTGGAGATTTTGGTTTTAACAAGATGATTTCTGATTTCCTTCTAGAATGTAGAGGCAAGATATTGACAGCGGGCAATTTAAACACGGGTTTTTCCTTGGGTGGAGCAATTTGTCGACGTAAATGTTCAATAAGACAACGACGTTTATTTAAACAAGCACAAGAACCAAATTCCTTCTCGAACCTATCCAACATTGTCTTGATGGTAGCTTTCCTTCTTCGTTCTTCTTCCTCATCAATGACTTGATGCCCTCCTTCATCCTGACCTCCCTTCAGTTTATGTTGATGATGCCAGTTCATATTCTCTTTCCATGCGATATGACCACGCTGCCATCCCCAACTAATGGTGACTTGTTGTCCCTTTTCAATTAAATGACGTGCAAATAAACCAAGATGAATAGTCTTGTCGTCCCTTGGTAAGACCACATTTCGTAATTCGGCATTGGGATGACACGATCGACGAATGTATCTCGCTTTATTTCCAAATTGGCGTGTATCGATACATAAATCCAGTGAAGGGTAAAACATAATGTGACTGAGTGGTGTACCCAAAAGAACGAAATCGTTGATGGGATCAAATTTGAATTCTGACTTCAACATGACATCGCCGGTAACCTGCATGAGATATCGGAGAGCAGGAATCGGTCTGTTTGCAAATAGACCTTGACTAGATACCGGTGTATCGATCAAGACACCTTTTATAAAAAGTGTCACAGCGTCCATAGTGACAAATGGACCATGGTCGTATAGCAAGTGACCATCTTGTTGTTTCCATCGACTCCAACGGTCTTTAGCTTCTCTAAAGATGGCATGAACATAACGAGAAACGATTCGACTTTTGACATGCTTCTTCTTTTTAGTGTTGAATGAAGGATCGTCTTTAGCGTCTAATTTTCGTAACTTGTTTTTCGAGATGGGGATACGTTTGGATAGTTTAGGTCGTTTTCGTTTACTGCATTGGTCGCATAGATAGTGATCTGGAATACTTGCATGGGTTATTTGAACACAATATGCATGCTGCCATATAAGACATCGTTCACATTGAATCGTAAACCCATCATCTTCTGTGGAAGTACATACGCAGCGAATTAAGCCCGTATCGACAGCATTTGTGTCTTCTTGTTGACGTTTCGATTCAAATCTAGAGTGTTGGGTCGTCATTCACTTTGACCTCCTTCTATTTTTTTGTTTATTTTTTAATTTGGGTTTTCTCTACAAGACCTTCTTTCTCACTCACTCTCTCTTTTGGGAATCATGGTCACGGAGTCCCGCCCCTTGGGTTTTTAACCAATGGAAGTCGCCTATTTTATTTTATGGAGTTGTAATCAAGTAAAAAAGTGAATAAAAGTCGAATACACAAGGCTTTGAATACCATTTCAGTCCTGACTTCTCAACAAAAGTGTGTGGTACAAATAGACTCATACATTGAGAATGTATGCGTGAGTTTTTTTTTTTATTCATTGATGCACTCTTTTATCATGCCAATTATTATTATGTCATCCCAGTTATATAAAAAAAAAAAAGTTGTTAATGATTTGGTTTTGGGTCTATTGAAAAAAGTTCGTTAGAATGTGTCTATTCCATTAATAAATAGTATATATTAACTTTGTAAAAGTACTTATTCCTATGATGATTAGATTTTGAATGGTGACGAATATCCTGGGTTTACAATGAACAATAAGGGGCTGTGAAACAGGCGCATTGCTTTATTACAGCCGACAAAGAGGTTAATAAGTACTAGTGTTGTCAAATTCAAATAAGAAGCATCTTATATGACCAAGATAATAATTGACAAATGTGTGCTGCCAGTGCAATTCGGAATGCAAATACATTCCGACGAAGTTTTTTTTTTTTTTTAATGAACTGAATAAATCAAGGTCATCTTACCCACATTAATTATTGTTGACTGCAGAGCTATTTTATATTAAAATGTACGTTGACGTGACGAGATACAATCATATAAACAGGACGATGTGTATATTTTAAAGCTTTGTATCGACATTTTCAATTTCTTTATTAATCTGTCGTTGTATGTAGTTTATTACCCACGGCGGTTCTTCCTTTCCCCACTGATGGCACACTATAATCCCTACATTATCCGAGCAAATTCGAAATTGTACTACGAGGACAAGATAAACCTTTGTATCGTAAATATAGGAAAGCCATGCATATAAAACTAATGTTATCAAGGCTATTTTCATAAACATGCACGTATTCACGGATCATAGAAACTTGTACGGAATTGATTTATCATGTAGAGAACACATGGTGACATGTGATTAATTCATTCCGGGTCACTCCGTAAAGACTCAGAAAAGCTATTCTTTTAGCAAATAACCGAATGTTGATGTATTAGATGTACACGCTAGATTTACCATTTGCCATCCAGCTTATTGAAATTATTGATTTTTCTATTGTTACACTGAGAGACACCCTTTTATGATGTGCTGTCGTCCCACCCCACGTGTGGGTGGTACAAACCCTCCTTCTTGTCAAAAGGAAACACAAATATGGTTGGTTCTAAATATAGTAAATGGAGCTTAGATATAGACATACAGCGGCTCCACCTCCAAAGTTCGTTTTCCAGAGTAATGAATTCGCTTTTGTCGCCGATTAAAATTCGTTTTTTCTTATTTCAAAATTCGCTTTTTTATTGGTCAAAGTTCGTTTTTGTAAAGCTCCAAAGTTCGTTTTTACTTTACTCAAAATTCGCTTTTTTTAATTTTATAAATTTCATTTTATTATACAATAACCTTTTCAAATGAGTTTTTATTACGAAGATGGACAAGGAAGCATTGCTGATGAGCAAGGAAATGAGGCAATGGACTATGAGGAAGAGACTGATCCTTATAACGTTACTTCCTTGTTGACTGCCTCACAATATCGAATTCATCAGGGGCGCTTTCCCGCTAAAGTTACAGAAGAACTTGATGTCCAAATGGAAGAAGTTTCTGAGGAATTATCCAAAGATGTAGCAACCGGTAGAAAATATAATGTATATTCTGACCAACAGAAAGCAGTTTTCTACTATTTTAATAGAGTGAAGCTCTGGAATGCTGCTGCTTCAGGTCGAAAGGCTCAAGTTGAAATTCGTACTGCTCAAAAATGGGCAAAGCGTCTTAAAGAAGACCCAGAATGGAACATCTACGAAAAACAGACGAATATGTCAAACAGAAAACCACCGCAACTCCAAAACGAACATAAACAGCACTTGGTTCAATTTTTCGACAAGTTTCCTCAAGCTACCAGGCGAGATGCAGTAGATAGTTTAACAGAAGAGTTCCAGAATTTCAATTTAAAAGAAACTTCTGTAGGAAACTTCATTCTTTATGAGTGTAATTTAACCTTTAAAAGAGCTACTTTGCACCCTGTGGCTAGAAATAGCGCTGAGAACCTTGATAAACGTTATCATTGGGCTAAAAAATGGGTAGAGAACACGGATATGAATTATCTTAAAAATTGTGTTTTCGTTGATGAAGCTGGTTTTAATATCAACATGAGAAGCCCTAATGCTCGTTCAGTCAAGGGTACACCAGCAATAATAGAAACACCAACTACTCGTGCCATTACGCATACTATTTTAGGGGCTATCACAGCTCATGATGTTATTTCAATTCAAATCAGAGAACCACTTAAGCCAAAAAGAGTTAAAGTGGATGGAAGTCAAAAAAGAAAGAAGCCTGTGGCAAAACCTTTACGAAAAGGTACTGTTACAGGACACTATGCAAGATTCATATCAAAGACACTCGATGAGATGGATAAATTTCCTGAAATGAAAAACTTCTACATCGTCATGGACAACGCACCAATTCATACCTCAGATAGCATTAAAAATTTAATCGAGGCCAGAGGTTATAGAGCTATATATCTTCCTCCATATTCCCCAGAGCTTAATCCTATTGAAAACTTTTGGTCTATTGTCAAAAATTCAGTCAAGCGAAGTGCTTTTAAAGAAACAGAAGATTTGAAGACTAGAATTGCCGAAGCTAGTGAATGTGTCAGTAGAAAGACCCTTCATAACATTGCTTATCATTCTGTTAATAACTTTGAAAAATGTTTCAACAAAGAGCCACTTTAATAAACGCTATTGCTTTAATAATATTTTAAAAACGAATTTTATTAAAATTTAGAACGAACTATGAGGGTGTAAAAGCGAATTTTGAGCGAATTTTGAAATAAAAACTTTGGAGGTATCTTTCTTATTTCTGTTTACATATCCATTTTATTCCTTTTTTTCCTTTTCCGTTATTACCTGCTCACTTCTACGTGAACGTGTAGCCACTAATTTAATAAAATTAAAACAACATATAATAAAAAAGTAACTTTACTTTCTCAAATCATACTCAAATACCGGACAGAGTCGAACAACCGGGTTAGGCATCTGTAGGTACCCCCAAGGTGTACAAGAGGTGCAAATAAGTTTTCTACGTCATCTAAAATAATTTAAACGCAGGAGGTGTACAAATAGCAAATCCCCAGTCGTCTGTATCATTTATTATACGTTTACATTTTTTAACCTCATTTTCTTTAAGCGTGTTTTACTCAATTATGGAACTTAACTTTAAAAGGTCGGCAAGTAATTCTATTTTTTTGTTCATAACGTACTAATCATTTTCTGAACAGAAACCGCATTGATAACTAGCTTTGTTTTATACATTTTGCTCCGTATCCTTTGCCCGTTCTTCTCCCCATTATGATGAGCACAATGATGTTTTTTTTATTTTTTTTTTATTTCTTAACATTTTAGTTCTCATCATTTTCCGGACAGAAACCGCATTGATAACCAGCTTTGCTTCACGCATTTTGCTCCGTATCTTTTGCCCGTTCTTCTCCCCATTATGATGAGCACAATGATGTTTTTTTTATTTTTTTTTTATTTCTTAACATTTTAGTTCTCATCATTTTCCGGACAGAAACCGCATTGATAACCAGCTTTGCTTCACGCATTTTGCTCCGTATCTTTTGCCCGTTCTTCTCCCCATTATGATGAGCACAATAATGAAGAGTTTATGTTATTACGCAATTTGTCCTGTAACAAGTCATTTGTCTCACCGCCGTGGAAGGTAGCAATACTTTAATTTTCCAGGATATTATGTGGCATACAAAAATGGAAATCACAGCGATTTGTATCAAGCTCTGTTCTTCCCAACCAAGACTCAATCTATACGCTAACTTTTGAATGTCAAATTCTGAAAATGCTTGTTTTTTCTACTGAAAAAGCAAAGTGTAAAGTGTAATACCCGCTTTGAAAAATAACATTAAAAGTGTCGAGGACTTAGAATTATTTGAATGTTTTTATTTTTCAATTTACTGTAATAAATGCTCTTATTCTCTTATTTTTTAATGATTTATCCGTGTTACGCTTGTTTGGCAGTGAAAAGGTGAGCGATGTTAAGTAACCAGAGTAATTGGTGACAATTCATGTACGAACGTAATATAATAAGGAAACTTTACTGGAGTAATTGTTCTTGAAAATGAAAATATTTTTTTTTCAACATTTTGAAGAATAAACAACAAATGGTTTTCTGTCGTATTTTTATAATGTGTGAAATATCGAGTAAGCAAATCAATAACATAATTTAATTTTTTTATTAACGCTGAACAGATTCAGTTGTCATATTTTACAATGGAGCTGTACGACACGGTTGGAATCAGAAGGTTTTTATCTACAAGGATAAACTCCTCAGATGTGATTTCTGTCGACAAAGACATACTCATCGATTCCTAAGCGACTATTTAGTATCACTAAAATATATATTGTATACTATTATCTTACTTTTAACTGTATTAAATCCATCAATGTCTTTTCTGCATTTTTATATGTGTTGAAGGAGGTGGGCAACAATCCAACAGAGACACGCTCATATGGATAATATCCGTCACTAAATGAAACAACAAATGTTTCATAGCACAGACCTAAATGATAATAAAGAATATTAGTATATTTCCTAAATAAAACTCTGGAGAACAAATCTAGCTTTTTTTACCGTAAACAAGCACACCAAAAGTTGTAACTTCTATTGGTAATGATGCAGCCTTCAATCTTACGTGCAGCTGTCTCTTACATGTCTCTAATACCCTCGCACGAGCAACATCAACACATGATTTTGACGTCCCAACGGGCTTAATCTCTCCGTTACCCACTTCACAAAGGTCAGAACAAAAAACAAGGTCTGGCCGCGTAGAAATTGAATCGGGCATTTTTTGTTTGTTAATCCAGGTGGAAAAGTCCCTAGATATATAAATGATACCGTTAATATACATCTATGTAAACCTAACCGTATTAATTTGTGTTCAACTTACCATGAAACCGTTACATCATTATGTGGTGACCACAAAGAACAAAGTAACTCACTTACAGACTTAACTATCCAATCAATTTCACTTGATGGGCATTTAGTAGGCTTGGAATGATTCAGATATATCCCAACCAGAATATGGTGTAGAGCTACTTCATTAACGGTGTTGAGTGGGATGCCCTGTACATTAATCACGGTTCTGTTCTCCATTGCTTGCTCCATAGCTCTTACACATTGAATAATGTTCTTTGGTAACTTTTTAAGGGGCACTATATACTGACGATTGGCTGGATTGTTTGGATGTGATGTTTCAAATAAAGCAGATAGAAAAAGTCTTTTGTCAATATCTGATGGTTTTAAAAGCTTTTCAAAGGCAAGATTGTGAGTATTATCATATATCGACTTTACATTTGAATTGCTAGTAACCATTTCTTTCTTTCCTTCGGAGATAATATTTAATTCACTGAGTGTCATCGACCAAACGTAACCTACAATACACCAAGCAGACGATACATTGGTCATTGTTTCCGACTCCTTTTCTTTATAAGAACTATCGACGTCGTTGTCACTGTAAATGATCTGTAAAAAAGGGGTACTTTGGGCTGAAACATCATTAGACTGTACACTAGATTTGGCTGTGGTATCTACACTAGAACTGTCTATGGGTTGTACATTAGACCCGAAATGTTTTGGTTGTATAGTATCAGATTCCGTTGCTTCTTGGACATAGTGAGCTGTCTCTTTTCCTTTTTTTTTCTAAATCGAGGCATGAATTAATTATTATAAATAATTACTATTTTTAATTGTATACCTTATTAGTACTGCCCTCGGCTTGTGGCCCAGCCACTGATTTTGCAATAGAATCGTTTTCTTTTTCATAACCTTCTAAAAGTGCAAAGATTCTTTTGCCTTTAAGGGATTGTATCATATTTTCTTTTGCTTTTTTTACTCCTTCAGCTAGTAAGTCAATCCAGTTTACTTCTACGGAATCTACGATAAGTGCATCGTCTTTGACTTCTGAAGTAAATCGTCGTATCCACATCCTTTTAATTCCTTCCACTGAAGTTCGTTTGTGTGTGATGATGTCACTGATAACAAGTCCTTCATTCATACTTATGAATGCAGATAGTTGAGGGGTAATTGACATTCGGCGCGTGTATAGTATGTATCTGGCTATAGCTATATATATGTATATATATATTTGTTGTTAGTTCAGCGAAAATTCTATTTTCTTTTAATCTGACCAACCTTCTTTATAATCTTTAGTCATAATATCTGTATAAATTGAAAGAATTTTTTGTTTGGGATAAATAGGCAAAAGAGAAGTAACTCCAGAGTACTGAATTCGCTGAATTCGCTTTTGTCGCCGATTAAAATTCGTTATTTTTTTTTATTTCAAAATTCGCTCAAAATTCGCTTTTACACCCTCATAGTTCGTTCTAAATTTTAATAAAATTCGTTTTTAAAATATTATTAAAGCAATAGCGTTTATTAAAGTGGCTCTTTGTTGAAACATTTTTCAAAGTTATTAACAGAATGATAAGCAATGTTATGAAGGGTCTTTCTACTGACACATTCACTAGCTTCGGCAATTCTAGTCTTCAAATCTTCTGTTTCTTTAAAAGCACTTCGCTTGACTGAATTTTTGACAATAGACCAAAAGTTTTCAATAGGATTAAGCTCTGGGGAATATGGAGGAAGATATATAGCTCTATAACCTCTGGCCTCGATTAAATTTTTAATGCTATCTGAGGTATGAATTGGTGCGTTGTCCATGACGATGTAGAAGTTTTTCATTTCAGGAAATTTATCCATCTCATCGAGTGTCTTTGATATGAATCTTGCATAGTGTCCTGTAACAGTACCTTTTCGTAAAGGTTTTGCCACAGGCTTCTTTCTTTTTTGACTTCCATCCACTTTAACTCTTTTTGGCTTAAGTGGTTCTCTGATTTGAATTGAAATAACATCATGAGCTGTGATAGCCCCTAAAATAGTATGCGTAATGGCACGAGTAGTTGGTGTTTCTATTATTGCTGGTGTACCCTTGACTGAACGAGCATTAGGGCTTCTCATGTTGATATTAAAACCAGCTTCATCAACGAAAACACAATTTTTAAGATAATTCATATCCGTGTTCTCTACCCATTTTTTAGCCCAATGATAACGTTTATCAAGGTTCTCAGCGCTATTTCTAGCCACAGGGTGCAAAGTAGCTCTTTTAAAGGTTAAATTACACTCATAAAGAATGAAGTTTCCTACAGAAGTTTCTTTTAAATTGAAATTCTGGAACTCTTCTGTTAAACTATCTACTGCATCTCGCCTGGTAGCTTGAGGAAACTTGTCGAAAAATTGAACCAAGTGCTGTTTATGTTCGTTTTGGAGTTGCGGTGGTTTTCTGTTTGACATATTCGTCTGTTTTTCGTAGATGTTCCATTCTGGGTCTTCTTTAAGACGCTTTGCCCATTTTTGAGCAGTACGAATTTCAACTTGAGCCTTTCGACCTGAAGCAGCAGCATTCCAGAGCTTCACTCTATTAAAATAGTAGAAAACTGCTTTCTGTTGGTCAGAATATACATTATATTTTCTACCGGCTGCTACATCTTTGGATAATTCCTCAGAAACTTCTTCCATTTGGACATCAAGTTCTTCTGTAACTTTAGCGGGAAAGCGCCCCTGATGAATTCGATATTGTGAGGCAGTCAACAAGGAAGTAACGTTATAAGGATCAGTCTCTTCCTCATAGTCCATTGCCTCATTTCCTTGCTCATCAGCAATGCTTCCTTGTCCATCTTCGTAATAAAAACTCATTTGAAAAGGTTATTGTATAATAAAATGAAATTTATAAAATTAAAAAAAGCGAATTTTGAGTAAAGTAAAAACGAACTTTGGAGCTTTACAAAAACGAACTTTGACCAATAAAAAAGCGAATTTTGAAATAAGAAAAAACGAATTTTAATCGGCGACAAAAGCGAATTCATTACTCTGGAAAACGAACTTTGGAGGTGGAGCCGCTGTATTCGTCTTTCTTTACTTTTTAGAACAATGAAGACTTTTCATTAGTTTCCATTAAACACACATTAATAATAAAAAAACAAACACTATTACAGTAAGGTCGGTTTATTTAAGTTCATTGTCTTCGATTTCGGAAGTATGACACTAACGGAAGAGTATATCTACAAAAGAAATACCACCAAACAGTGAATACGGCTTTTGTATTTTTGGAGAGAGAAATTGCTGCTAGTAATCAGCGACTGCAGTCGTATGCAAAGTGTTCAATAAAGACTGTGAGTAAACAAGGTAGTTTTTCAATTGCACCCAAAACTAGGTTAATTACAAGGTCCATCTAATTCTACGTTGACTAAATCAGGAAATAACAAAAAAAAAAACTCTTCTCGTCTGTGAGACTTGGAAATTAGTATATGCAAAATGAAAATGTGCCAATTAAGAAATTGATTATTGGGAAAGAACCAGGCTATTTTGTAATTTTTAATTCCGCCATGTAGATTTTTCAAATCCGCCATTTGATACTTTTTTCTCCTTTTTAAATTTTCTTTTCTTCCTTCTTTCCTTCCTCTTTTTTTTTTTTTTTATTTTTTGTATTCAGATAAAGAGAACAGAATATAAGATGCCAGCAACCGCCTCACCCTTAATACCAGAGAAGCCTTCTGGTAGAGCCAAATGTAAGTGAATTTCATTTTAAAAAAAAAACTGTATTAAACATGACAAATAGATGTTGTCGGTGTATGTGCAATGGATAGGAAAGCTAGATCAAAACCTATGCGACACATTCTGAATCGACTTTTATCACATGGTGATTTTGAAATTGTTATATTTGGTGACAAGACAATTCTGGATGAAGGTATACATACAAAAGAGAGAGAGAGAGAGAGAGAGAGAGAGAGTAAAGGGCACTAAAGAAATGTTAAAACAGAGGTCGAGAATTGGCCAGGCTGTGATTTTTTAATTTGCTTCTTTTCTGGTGGATTCCCAATGCACAAGGCTGTAGCCTATACGAAACTTCGAAAACCCTTCGAGGTAAATAATGTACATATGCAAACATTACTGTGGGATAGACGAGTAGTGTTGTCGATCCTTGATGCAATTGGTGTACCAACCCCTCCCCGTTTAGTAGTTTCAAGAGATGGTGGTGCAAAAGTAGATCCGGACGCCGCCATTGCTTTCAAACAATGTACAGGCATGGATATCGACCGTGTCTTGGCCAGATACGCTTCAAACCCAAAATCTGTCATCGTGAAGGAAAACGGTATCCAAGTGGATGGCGAATTTTTGGAAAAAACTTTTATTGAAAAACCTGCAGATGGAGAGGACCACAATATCAACATTTATTATTCAGAGAAGAAGGGTGGTGGAGGAAGAAGATTATTTAGAAAGGTACATACCTCTGCTTTAGAAAAAAAAAAATAACACTAAAATATCCCCGTTTTTTTTTTCAAGATTGGAAATAAGTCAAGTCAATATGATCCCGATTTGAAGGATTTGAGTACAGAAGGCTCTTGGATTTACGAAAAGTTGATGGAAACCGAATCATTCGAAGACATCAAACTATACACAGTCGGTCCTCAGTTTGTTCATGCTGAAACAAGAAAGTAAATATTTGCAATAATTTATTCCATTTAACCCAATTAAACCTCCTCCGTTTTTGTTTAGATCTCCAACCGTAGATGGTCATGTTAAACGTAACACAGATGGGAAGGAGATTCGATACATGGCAAAACTCACCCAAGAAGAAGAAGACATTGCCAGAAAAGTATCAAAGGCATTTGGTCAAGCGGTTTGCGGATTAGATATTTTACGGGTACAAGGGAAATCCTACGTGATTGATGTCAACGGCTGGAGTTTCGTCAAGGGAAATGATTTTTATTATGATCAATGTGCCAAACTTTTGAAGGATGCCTTTTACAGATCCGTACAAGAAAGACCTTTATCTTTAGCTGATCAAATTCCACCTGAAATCTCACCTGCAAATTCTTGGCGATTGAAGGGGTTTGCTGCCGTCTTTCGTCATGGTGATCGTACACCCAAAGAAAAGCTCAAAATATCTATCATGGAACAACCATTTGTGGATTTATTAGAAGGATCAAAACGTGAGGTCGTCTTTAGACAGAAACATCAATTGGAATCCGTTATGAGAGCTTTGGATCAATGTCTGGAGAAACCTACTGTCGAGGACGAACCCAAATTAAGAGCATTAAAGGAAGTATTGGAAAAGAAACATGATTTGGCTGGTACAAAAGTACAGTTAAAACCAAAGTTTGACCCCAAGTCTCAAAAACTCGTCAAGTTACAAGTCATTGTCAAGTGGGGCGGTGAAGTAAGTGTTCCTACATTGTGTGTGCATAGAATGAAATTTAACAACCCCTTGCATTAGTTTACGCATGCAGGTCGTCATCAATCCCGTGATCTGGCAGAGAATTTAAGAAAGGATATGAACATTCTTAATAGAGAGGTATTAGACGACGTCAAGGTCTTTAGTAGTTCAGAGAACCGTGTCAGAGATACAGGTATGATAGAGAGAGGGGTGGTTTAGTATGACAGCTACTTAATGAATATGTGAATTGTACAGCTCAAGTGTTTGCTCGTTGGTTTCTTGGTGATCCAGAATCGCTGGAAGGAGTGATTTCTGAAAGCAAATATCTATTGGATGATAGTAATGCAGCAAAGGATCAAGCAGATGCTGTCAAGCGACAATTGAAGGGTTTATTAAGGCCAGGTAATAATATACCGGAATGGATGTTGGCCCAGATGGGCTGGAAAGCCAAACTTCCTCAACCCAATGTGATATTTCAAGAGATCTCTGTTATCATGGGGCGTATGCAACGCGTGATGCGAGAAAACTATGCTATACAAGACGTTGACAGTATCCAAAGACGTTGGTGTTGCTTTGATTCACCCATGTTGTTTAAAGAAAGATGGGAAAAGATGTTTCGTAATTTTGTTACCACTGTGACAGGAGAAGAGAGTGATGAATCAGAAGTGCGTAGAGTCATGCACCCAGAAACATATCCCGACCCTTCTTGGATTCCTGCCTTGTATGATTCACTGAAATACGATGCACTTCATAACAGACAGTTCCTTCAAGCGATTTTTACGGATGAGACAGCAAACAATAATACAAATTCCGATGAAACCTTTGATACAACCCTTCGTAGTTCTTCTGATAATAGTGCAGTACCTATCTTAAATCGAGCTGGCTCTGATATTCGTCGCTTGTACAAGACGGTTAAAATCATGTTTGATTTTATTGCTCCTCAAGAATTTGGTATCTCGGATACAGAAAAGAAAAATATCGGCATGTTGATCAGTTTTCCCTTGCTGAAAAAGATCTTATGTGATTTGGATGAAATGAAATCTGCAGATAATGCTAGAACTCGTTTGTATTTCACCAAAGAGTCGCATGTGCATGCTCTCTTGAATTTAATCTATCTTTCCGGTGTACCCACGAAGGTGCCTAGAAATACATTGCCTGAATTAGATTGTAAGTTTTATTTTATTTTTTTGTAATGTGTGCTTGATACTAAGCTATTACACGCCAGTCTTGACACAGATCACTTTTGAGCTATACGAACGTAATAGACAAAGTGTTGCAGAAAAAGAATACTCCCTTCGTATTGGCTTTAGTTCTGGCGCTCATTATAATAGCGTGCTTGATTTACGCATGGATGCTGAACATTGCTTAAAAGTTGCACCCAGAAGGTAAGTGGATATAAACAATCATGTTGATTTTATGCTAATCATGGAGCTATAGAAATTTGATTCCTCACTTGTTACTAGAGGAGGTCCTGATTTACCACAAGGGATACTTGAACGTACCCAATCTTAAAAGTATTGAAGACCAAATTGAAGAAAGAAAATTATATTATGCACAAGAAGATAATGACCATTAATACAATAAAAAAAGGCACTTGTTTTAATTTTTTGGCACTTTCACCATACCTGGACTGGCCTCCTTTCCTTTCGGTTTGAAGTCATCAGCCTGATGAATACCAACGCATCTGGCTGTTGACGATTTAAACAAGATTCACTTGTAGTATGTAGATAGCAATTGAAAACAAAAGACAATACAATGATCCGAGATTTTAACAACAATGCTATTTCTAATCAATAACAACTTTAACTGTGACTAGAGTTATATTTGAATGAAAAGAATCATCACTACCAAATTGGTAGGCTGTTATTTATTCTTATCTGTACAGGCACTTGTCAAACGGCCAATTTTTTTTTTTTTTTTTTTGATTTGTTTTTTTTATTTATTTCTGTAAAAGAGAAAATAAAGTGAAATAGAGTGCGATAACAATTTATCTGTTAGACTTGGCAACACGCTCAAGTTCATCCTTCTTCTTGATGGCATAAGAATTGGCAGAACCCTTGGCAGCATTGATCAACTCATCAGCGAGACATTCAGCAACGGTCTTGACGTTACGGAAAGCAGACTCACGACAACCGGTGGTCAACAAAGAGATAGCTTGGTTGACACGACGGAGAGGAGAGACATCGACAGCTTGACGACGGACGGTACCTTGAGAACCAATACGGGTGGAATCTTCACGGGGACCACAGTTGATGATGGAATCAACGAGGATTTGAAGAGGGTTGGCATCGGTCAAAAGGTGAACAATCTCGAAAGCATGTTGAACAATACGGGCAGCCATGAGCTTCTTACCGTTGTTACGACCAGTCATCATAAGAGCGTTGGTTAAACGTTCAACAATGGGGCACTACAAATCAATCAAATTAGTTCTTTAATCCCATTATACACAATTATTTAATTGTTCTTACCTGGGCCTTACGGAAACGCTTGACGGCGAAACGACCAGCGGTGTGAGGCAAGTAAACTTGTTGACGGATTTGGATATAATCTTGGAGAGAGATATCCTTGACCTCAACATCGTCATAAGACCACTTGTTGAAAAGCTTACGGGTACCGTCGGCAGTAGCCAAGACGTCAGCAGGTAAATTCAAAGCAACCATGTTGTACTATTATTTCCATAATTCAAATCGTAAATAAAAAGTTTGTTGATTAGGTTGGAAATGAAGTGGAATAATTTTTTTTTTTTGAAAGGATTGGAAAAAAATGATTAGTTCAAAGGTTCTATCTTTGTATCAATGGATGTCCTTTCATCTCGCCTTATTTCAAAACGATCAAAAATGACATTTCTCATGATGGATGGATTTGGATTATTACCTGAAGTGTGAAAGAAGGGACAATCTATTGCAATGGCTTCCTTTGCTTTTGTCTGGGATTATCGCCCGGGGAGATTCTGGGCGGATGTTCAAATATTAAAAATTTATTTTTGACGTTTTTTTTTTCTCTCGATATCCATGACATAATTAATGTCAATGCTCATAGCAATTACGCCGTTTAATCTATAAGAGCACACAAGGTTTATAATATCGATCATTTATCAAGGATGTAGAACAAGGATTTGGTACATACATCAAACTAGTTAAAAATCTCTAGCAAAGTATTATTTCGTGCTATTGTTTGTTCTCAATGGTGACTATGACTGGTGACATGTCTTATGTAACTGTATTCCAAATCACTAATTTTATGTGCTATGACACAAGAGCGTCCTAAACAACAATTTTATACAGTATCACATAAAAAGTGCTTTCCATATCGACATTGAGGAACTCGCAGGGTAAATTACACCTAATGAAGGACTGTGGACCTGCTGGTGCGATAGAAATCACGTACCTGTTTCGGACCGGACTTGTGACTGAAATTAAGCCCGAAATTCTTAAACTCTGCCCGGACTACCCTCGGACTTTTTTATTTCAAGGACGCGACTAAGGATTGTGAGGCGAAAAAAGTTAAATATGCACCATACTCAAACTAAAAAGCACTTTGGAAAGCATTGCAATATTACATGACTTGTATTATAAAAAAGAGAGACTTTGGAAGCACTCGATTATGTTAAGGTCAAATGCAGAGCTAAATACATCTGTGACACCTTGAGATCACTCTATTTTAAAGCAAGCACATATGTACCTCATATCGGTAACACCAAATAGAAAAACTAGTCTTTGTATACGTTTCTCTTGTAATGTATTAGAAACATACCCAAACTTTGTTTTTTCAATCGAGCTTCGGTGTTGTAATGGCACCCTGTTTACTAAATATGCGGTCTCGATCAAAAACAGTGATTAGTTCTCAAACCAAAATATCTCTCAAAAAGTGTTAGCTATGGTAAACTACCTTTTTTTTTACTTAAACTAAAAAGATATAAAATTCAGTTACCGAATTTTGAATTCGTATTTTAAAACGTTATTTTCTGTTGATCGTCATAACAAATAACAGCGGACAAGAAGAAGTTAATTGTAAACAACATTAGAGTGCTGTGTTTATAATATTCAAGTCATATGATGATTGCCCTTGGCATCCTACAAAGTCATGTTCAAGTTTATCCCGACACAAAAATGTAGAATAAGGACCTATGTGCAGCATGACTCGAAAACTTGAGTTACATTGTTTACTGGACCAATACTCCAGTTTAATTAATTGATCGCGTCTTATAGACATGATATTTATAGGTTTTTTTCACAACCAATTTAAACAGGCTCCATTTTATGTTGGCTTTCGCATCAAAACAGCCATATTCAGTAGCTACTGAACTATATGCAGAATTGCTCTATTTAACATTTTTTTTTATTCTTAGCTAAACGGATCTTCAGGTACGATTGATAGGTGGGTAAATTGTTGGCCCAGACCCTTCTTGGAACCATAATTAGTGGTTTAATTCGACCAAGTGTAATTTCCCGATTAAGCATTATTTGACTCTTTTGAACACACAATTACCTTATTGTTGAACATTTGCTCCGCGTTTAACCATTAATGTGAAAAGACTGGAATAAACGGGATAAATTTGTTTCAGTTGAAAATATCTCGGGAATAATTTGTGAAAGTTTCGTGGTTGTACAACCCGATCAATTTTATCAAGTATCTGGGAGAAGATAAGATTTTCACGCGTAACATTATTGAATTGTGCTACAGGTAATCCATGAAAAGACATACGTTTCGTACTTGGGTAAAAAAAAAAGGGAAAACGGGAAGAAGGTCTGGAGAAATGCAGGATGTTTGTGTAAAATATAATTTGGGTTTGTAAATCTGTAATGCAAGTACCGTATGATTTTCAAATGGTTTAGGAGCCAAGGTTCTACCGACAAACCACAAACCACATATACTCTCTATGTTAACTTTAATTTTTTTTTTACTATATATACCAAGGTATTTCAAGTTCTATTTTTTTCTTCACTACCTCAGTTCATTATTTCCTTCACTTTCAATGAGATTTTTGAATACTCTGTTCAAAAAGCCTGCTCTCTTGGTCTTAGCTTGTCTTTCAGTCAACTTTGTTGCTGCTACCGTAGTTTCTACTAGTCCTCCTAGTTCCGAGGTCAAGGTGCAATCTTATGCTTATTCTGGTTCAACATTTTCCGGTAAAATCTACGTAAGTTTACATAATTTTTGCAAACACGACGTCCTTAACACCCCTTTTTTTCTGTAGATTAAAAACATTGCTTACTCTAAAACAGTAAGCGTAGTCTATTCTGATGCTTCTGATAACTGGAACAACAACGGTAATGTTATTGCTGCCACTTACAGCGGAGGTATCGATGGTACCAATTACGAATTCTGGACATTCTCTGGTTCTATTAGCGGTATCAAACAATTTTATGTCAAGGTAATTTGATTAGAGTAGGCATATTTTTTTGCATGATTATTAATAATATTTTTTAAAAAAAGTATGTCGTCAGTGGTGTCACCTATTATGATAATAATGGTTCTACCAACTACCAGGTTAGTAGTAGTTCTACCACCACCACTAGCGCTCCTCCTACCGGTTCAACAACCACTACCACAGCTGCTCCCACTTCTACCTCTACTTCTTTCCCATCCGGTAACTCTGATATCACTGCTTGGATTAAAAACCAAGAAGAGATCAGTCGTTTTGCTATGTTCCGTAATATTAACCCTGCTGGAGCTGCCCCTGGTTTCATTGCTGCTTCATTATCTACTGCAAACCCCGATTACTACTACTCTTGGACTCGTGATTCTGCTTTGGTTTCTTATGTTATGGCCTACGATTATAATACCACTCATACTGGCAACTCTACTATCATCAATCTTCTTAAAAATTACGTTACTTACTCCATCAACGCTCAATCTACTTCTACCTCATGTAACTGTCTTGGTGAGCCCAAATTTAACCCTGACGGCTCTAGTTTTACTGGTGCTTGGGGAAGGTTTGTAAAATATATACGAGTATATCCTTCAATTAGACTAACAACCACCTAGACCTCAAAATGATGGTCCTGCCGAACGTGCTTCCTCATTCATTTTGATTGCCGATAGTTACCTTAAACAAAGTGGCGATGCTACTTATGTTACTGGTACCCTTAAGCCTGGTAAATACAAAACTACGATCACACCATTAGCAGAAAGTTAACTTAATTTTAAAAATAGCAATTTTCAAAGATTTGGACTACGTTGTTAGTACCTGGTCCAACGGTTGTTTCGATTTATGGTAAATTCTATTTATAAAAGCATATATGTAAAACCTGTGAAACTAATATGAAACAAACGATAGGGAGGAAGTCAATGGTGTTCATTTTTATACTTTGATGGTCATGCGTAAGGGTTTGATTCGTGGTGCTAGTTTTGCTGCTCGTAACGGTGATTCTACTCGTGCTTCTACCTACACCAACGCTGCTAACTCTATCACAACCAAGATTGACACATTCTGGAATGCTAATAACAACTATGTCACTGTTAGTCAAAGTGTCACAGGCGGTGTTTCCAAGGCTGGTTTTGATTCTGCTACTTTAATTGCAGCTAACAGTGGTGGTGTACAAGATGGTTTCTACACTCCTGGTTCTGATAAGATCCTTGCTACTGCAGTTGCAGTTGAAAACCAGTTTGCCTCCTTGTATACTATTAATACCAGTGGTGGTGGACGTGGTACTGCTATTGGTAGATACCCTGAAGATACTTACAATGGTAACGGTAATGGTCAAGGTAACCCTTGGTTCTTGTCTACCAGTGCTTATGCCGAACTTTATTACCGTGCTATCAAGGAATGGACTGTTGCTGGTAAGGTCACTGTTACATCTATCAGTTTAAGCTTCTTCAAGAAATTCGATAGTTCTGCTGCTGTCGGTACTGTTTACACTGTTGACACTCCTGCTTTCAGTACCTTGACCCAAAATGTTGCACTTGCTGCTGATAACTTTCTTGCCACCGTCAAGTATTACGCTCCTACCAACGGTTCCTTAGCTGAAGAATTTAACCGTAACAGCGGTGTACCTACTGGTGCTAGAGATTTGACTTGGTCTCATGCAGCTCTTATTTCTGCTGCTCGTGCTAAGGCTGGTGCCCCTTCTGCTTAAGTTTGCACATAATCAAAAAAAAAAATTTTTTTATCTATATCTTCCCAAATCCTTTAACAATTAAATTTGAAAACCACCAAATAAAATCAATTCACTTGCTTATTTGATATGACTTGCAGATCAATATAATCTAGGAGCTGCTCTATAAATATACTTTCCAAAATAAAAAACATGCCATTTGAAGCTAAATGTTGTAATAGTAGGTTTCATATTTTCATACGGATTTATATAAACAAAGAACTAAAGAGGATGATCTTTTACATCGTGCATATGTGTACATCATTCAAACTTTAGCCTCTCTCTTTCATAAAAATTCCAGATAGGTTCTTTTGAATAATGTAGAAGTTATTTTGTTCTAATACATGGATGTAAAAGTCATTAATACAAGGCTAATATTCAAAAACCTGGATTTGAAATTGATCATTTGCTTACATTGGATTAGGAAAACAAGGGTTGTTTGTTTATTTTATAATTATCTAATAAACTCATTAAGCTTCATGATGAGATGAAACAGAGTAAGCAGGCGCCAATTAGCAGTTGATTAGTAACAGCTAATGGCACATAGCTATTTTCTTTCAACAATAAAATGTTTATTGCTAAAGACTTCTCTGACTAATATCATCATATACTGCAGAACCAATCTTACCAATTCTTGTCAGCTACACTTATAAATTGACGCCAAATCATATGACCTTGGAAATGCTTTATTGATGTGGTAAGCATGCTTTATTGATGTGGGAAACATGCTTTATTGATGTGGGAAATGTGTTTTTTTTAAAAAAAAATACTAAACTGACTACCCCACTTGACAGAAAAATTCAATGGTATCAGGGTAAAAAAACATTATTACTAGTATATCTCGTGTGGGTCTCTTCACCATCCTATGCTATTTATAAGAGTCGAGGCATCCTTGGGGGTTTCATATAACATCAGTTTGTCAGCAAAGACATATTTATTTCCCATATTTTTTTTTACAAGAGACATGAAAACAACATCATCCATTTATTTAACATTCTGTCTATCTTACGATGTTCTTATGACCGCCTTTAAAAAAATGTTTTAGATAGCATGCCTGAAAATAAATTAATTTACAGTAGGAATAGTGAGACCATGTGAAAAAAAGCTCTTACATAACATAAATAAACAAAGTGATTAACATCAGCAGCAAGTTCTAGAACTTTTTCGACATATAAATACAAGTGGAATTTCCCTCTGGTTTTTTTTTCTTCATTATAAAAATCCTTTCTTCAAAAACAAATCCTCTTGCTCCATGGTCAATCATTAACAACTGGTTTCTCCAAATACTCCTTCTCAAATCTATGGTCAACAATCTACAACTGGTCTCTCCAAATACTTCATCTCATTCTGTATCTACCTATGGTCAAATCTGTGTTTCTGGATGTCTCTACCCTCTCTCTCTCTCTCTCTTTCTCAAGCCATAGACATGTGGCGTTGACTTTCTGGGAATTTCTCTTTGCTACAAGACAGCTGTTTCATGTTCTGTCTTCTTCACGGTACTGCACAAGTTAGAGGCTAACTGTGAGTTAGCAGCAGTGAGAACTTGTGTATGTAGTCACGATATATTTGTGTTCCAGGCTTGGAGGCTAACAACTGTTAGTCAAGGCAAAGATCCTTCAGTGGTAGTCTGCACATAGTTTTAATTCCTGCGAACGGGATATTGAGTTTAGTAAATTAACAGCTTGTCTGGTAGTAGTCTTCTATCATTGGTTATTTATGGGTATTCAACAAACAAATCTAGTTAAAGCCGATCTTCACTGGTCCCCTTCTATCTCTATTTAATATATTTTACCATCACAACACCTTTAAAAAAATTTCTTTATAATAAACAGCTTCTTCAATTTAATTCTAATTCATTCATATTCCTATCATATGCTATGCAAATACTTATTTTTTTAAAGGTGGTTTAGATAACGCGGTTTAACATTGGGTACTTGTCGCGGTTCAAGTATCGGATCACCCCGTTATTTTAATAATAAAGGAGGTGATATTCATCAAACCGTGTAAATGAGACTGGGAAACCTCTCCTTATAACACTGGAAAACTATGTTTCATAC
Organism: Mucor piriformis; assembly: GCA_943193625.1. Classification (NCBI taxonomy): domain Eukaryota; kingdom Fungi; phylum Mucoromycota; class Mucoromycetes; order Mucorales; family Mucoraceae; genus Mucor; species Mucor piriformis. The sequence goes on along the minus strand of OW971871.1, from coordinate 804,672 downwards.
TACGTACAGGATGTATTAATTCATCCCTCCTTGTCATGAACCTGCTGTAGATGCGTAGTATTTAAACTTGAAGCCATACTTCATTTGTCTAATTGACTACTTGACTTGCTTTTTGGTAATACGATCCAATGTTAAAATGCCTAACATTGCCCAATTTAACAGAGCATGTAAATAGGGTATACGCCTTATCATTTTTCAATGCCACACATATAGGTTATCAGCACATCATTTAAAGTAGTAAATCAATTCAACAAACTAATTTATAAAGCAATAGTCAAGAAAAACTGCAGAATATGGTATTTACATCTTTGTTATATGATAACATATAGCATTTTTTCGAACGTCAAGAATTTTGAACAAATGCTACAAAAGAAATATTTTCTATACCAGAAGAAAATATTGAAAAATATAACGGATAAATAAAGATCTATATCCACATTTATGATAATCTGGTCCTTATTCCATAGAAGTTGATCAAAAAGGTTCCTGTTCTAGTGAGTTCTAGGGTTTTCCTGACGAGGGAATTAATTGGCCCGGACCAATTAAAGCCTTACGTGTGTTCAACCTAACTTGCATTTTCATTCTCTTTATTTCTTCTTTCAACTATTAACAGACATGTCAGGAAAGCGAGAGTACTATTACAGCAGCCAAAGTAGCACAAGTAGCAGCAGTAGCAGTACAGAATTAAGCAGACCTGTTCGACGCCATTTAGTCAATGTATACCTCACATTAGCCGCCATGTGCGCCATTGCAACCTTAGGTTCCCAAGTTGGTGATTACCTTGGCCCTAGTAGCTCGACAATAGGGTCTTTAGGTGCTGTAGGAAGTGTAACCATGTTCCGGTATACTTCGATGAACAGCCGTAGACGTTGGGCGTTACTTGCTGTAAGTGTGTAAAACTAAAAAGCGTAGCATTCATTTGACTCACATTTTTTTTTCTTATTGAAAAAGGCTTATTCCATCTCGAGCGGGATTGCCATATCAGCATTTTTATCCCTGTTTTTACATATGGATCCCACAGGAAATCTCATTTTTTTAGCATTATCATCTGCTGTGTTAATATTCTTGGGATTTTCTGCTAGTGCTGTGATGACAGAGAGAAGAAGCATGTTGTACGTTGGAGCGTTTGCAAGTAGCATCTTGAGTGTATTGCTGTGGCTATCATTGGCAAATGCGCTTTTCCTTAGATCATCGAATATTTTCTCGGTAGAATTGTATGCAGGATTGTTAGTATTCGCAGGGTTTGGTAAGTGCATACGTTTCAAAGGGTTACATTCATAATCTAAATGCAATTTATATAATAGTGATGTATGATACGCAAATGATTGTGGAAAGAGCAAGTGCAGGAGTATTAGATATTCCTGGTCATGCTATGGAGTTATTCCTGGATCTGTATTCTTTATTTATTCGCCTCGCTAATATATTGATGAAGAAGGAGGTTGATCGCGAGAACGAAAAGAAGAGAAAGAGAGTAAATAGACTTCAAAGAGATTGGTAATAAAAAATTTAGTTGAAGGGTGCATAAACCGAGGTTTTCAGGCCCGACAACAGCTCTGATTCGCCCAAGGAACGGCAATCACGGTTGATTTACGTGACGAGCTTTTTTATTTGCCTTTTTTTTCCCTCTTTCGTTTTTTCCCTTTTTCCCCCAGTCTTTAATAAAGGAACACATATAACTATCATACAGAGAAAGGGGGACACCAGCTCAAAAAGTTACGCGATACAGACCTTTACATACACACAGAACATTCCCCTTTTTACAAATATGGCGACTGATCCTCCATCCCCTTCCAGGTAATCACACAAAAATAAAAAGGCCAATGTAAAGTCTACTTGATTTAACTTTTTGCATCTGTTTCCTTTAGGCCATTGGTGAACAGTACCGAAGTTTCAAGTCCTGCACCTTATAACAGCAATTATACTGCTGTTACAACTAATAATACCCCACGATTATCAGAAAGCAGTCCATATCATGTTAGAAGAAACTCCGTTGGTAGTAATCAACGACCTACTTCCATTAATGTGCGAAGAACTTCTAATTCACCTCCCACAACCAACTTGGGTACCATACCAAGCTACAATAGACCAAGAACTCCCGTGACTGAAACTCCTGTCATGACAAACCCACCGCCACCCACCGCTGCCGTCACCAGCACCAGCACCACTACCACAGCTCCGTCAGCGCCATCAGCAGCTGCAGCAGCAGCAGCAGCTTCGGCAGCAGCAGTAGCCGCCAATGGATATAGACCTTTAAATGTGAAGGACGCACTGACTTATTTGGATCAAGTTAAAGTGAAGTTTGCAGATCAACCTGAAGTCTATAATCGATTCTTGGACATTATGAAGGAATTTAAAAGCCAAGCGTATGTGTTGCCCTTTTAATAAAACTATATAAAATATGTGCTAACAACAAAATGGTTCTAGTATTGATACACCGGGAGTGATTGAACGTGTTTCAACTTTATTCCGAGGCCATCCAATGTTGATATTTGGATTCAACACATTCTTACCACCTGGATATCGTATTGAATGTTCCACGGATGATCACGCCAGAGATATTATCAAGGTGACCACGCCCAGCGGGACTACAAGCACAACCAGCGGAGAGCCATTAAACTTACAATCAGAGACCACAAATCATGCTATTGAATCATCTCGTTATTATAATCATCCTCAGCATCCACCGTCCTACAATAATAATAACACTAATAATAATACTAATTTCCGCTCAAATGGACCACTCCCACCCATCTCCAGTTACCACGCACCCCCTCCTCCACCCCCTCCCCCTCCACCATCACAGGCTGTACCCCCACCCACACGTCCACAGGGAGAACGCTCCCATTCACCAGCCGGCGAAAGTGGTACGCGTAGAGCGCCTGTGGAATTTAATCATGCGATCAATTACGTAAACAAGATCAAGAACCGATTTTCCAACGACCCCGAGACATACAAACAATTTCTAGAGATACTGCAAACCTATCAAAAGGAACAAAAGCCTATCCAAGAAGTGTATGCTCAAGTGCAGATCTTGTTTAACGGAGCCAATGATTTGTTAGCCGAGTTTAAGCAGTTTTTGCCAGATACCTCACAACCTCAAACAGATTTCATGTCACAAAAGGCGAAATTGATGAAAAAGCGCTCGTTATCGGGATTACCAAAACAACCTAAACGACCTAAAATTCATCACAAGCTGGAGCACACCATTTCCGATATTCGTCGATCACCCATCATTGCTCCTAATGATGATATTCGACCTTTAGTCAGTGCAGATGAAGCAGAGTTCTTTGAAAGAGTCAAGAAATACATCGGCAACAAAACAACCTATCACGCTTTTCTTCGACTTCTAAACTTGTTTAGTCAGCAAATCTTTGATGCCAACATGTTGATTGAGAAATGCGAAAGTTTCTTGGGCGGACAAAAGGATTTGTACGACCAACTTAAGAAACTGGTAGGTTATGATGGTAAAGATATCGTTATTGAGAATTTACCTGCTGCCATCGCTAAACCCGACTTGTCATCGTGTGATGAATATGGCCCTAGTTATCGGTCTGTACCTAAAGCATGGCAATCACAAAGCTGTTCGGGTAGAGATGCGCTTTGTTGGGAGGTCCTGAATGATTCGTTTGCTTCTCATCCTACTTGGGCCAGTGAAGATGGTGGGTTTGTGGCCTCCAAGAAGAATATATTCGAAGAAGCTTTGCATCGCGTGGAGGAAGAGAGATATGATTACGATTTAAATATCGAAGCAAACTTGAACACCATCTCGTTATTGGAACCCATTGCAAAAAAGATTACTTCAATGTCGGAAGAAGAAAAGAACGCGTTTAAATTACCTCCTGGCTTAGGAGGGCCCTCCAAAACTATTTACCAGCGTATCATCAAAAAGATTTACGGTAAAGAACAAGGTGCTGGTGTCATTGAAATGCTGCACACCAACCCTGCTCAGAGCGTACCTGTTGTACTTAAGCGTCTCAAGCAAAAGGATGAAGAATGGAAGCGTTCTCAGGTAAGAGAATCCATAAAAGAGAAAATGTATATGTATTAATCTGTTTGTTAGCGTGAATGGAACAAGGTCTGGAGAGAAATAGAGATCAAAAACTATTACAAAGCCTTAGATTATCAAGGTGTGATATTCAAAGCAAATGATCGTAAAACCATGTCTGTCAAATACCTTGTTTCCGAAATTAAGGGGAGTCATTTGGACCAATCAAGAAGACCCAACCATCTTGCTAATACCGAGCCTCAATTTGCCTTTGAGCTCAAGAACAAAAAGATCTTTAAAGACGTTACCCGTGTACTGTATAGCTACTTTGAACGACAAACGACTTATGGCACTGAGGATTGTGAGGTCATGAAGGCATTTATTGAAATGTTCTTGCCTGTCTTTTTCGATGTTCCTGATGTACTACCTGAAATCACACTTGATCAGCAATCAACTGATATGAATATAGATGAGGATGAGGATATGGTGGATGAAGATGAAGCGATGGATGAGGATGTGGATGATGAAGACGAAGATGATGATACTCAAAACTCGTACGATTCTTCAACGGATACATCTCGCTCTACAAGAAGAGGTGGTTACACGAGTGGTCGTAGAAGCACAAACGGTAGAAGGTCCCCACGTCACAAGCCTAATGACGATGATCATCAACGTCTTTTGAAAGATGTATTGACAAAGACTATGAATTCATCGACATTAGAAAAGATAGCAGAAGTGAAGAAGGAGGTGATACCATTAGAGATTGAAGAGGAAGAGGAAGAAGATCCCAACAAGGAGCATAAAATATACAATCTTTTTGGAAACACCACTTTTTACTGCTTCTTCAGACTATTCCAGGTACCACCTATAATATGGGTGACATGTCAGTTATTAACTTTTCATTAGAAATGTTACGACCGTTTAAACAAGATGAAACAATTGGATAGAGAGTATAGAACTGATCCCGAAAAGACAAAGTTGATGAATAAGGCCGCACTTGAATTAAACATCGCTACAGCTACCTTTAATTGTAAGTACACACATATTTTTCACTTAGGTAACGATAAGACTAATAGTATATGGTAGCTATTGAGATGGACTTTAAATCAGGTTACTACAATACCCTGCTTAAACTGATTGATCGTTTCTTTGACGATGAGCTGGATCAACATGTGTTTGAAGAGTGTGCAAGATATATATTCGGCACAAAAGCATACATCATGTTCACCATTGATAAATTAATGTTGTCTATCATGCGTCAGGTAAAGTACACCTATTTAGTCTACATGCACGCAATTTTAAACGCTCTTTTTTTTTACCAGCTTCATCAAATTGTTACAGAACCAAAAGCCCAAGAACTGTTATCCTTCTTTAAGAAGAACCACGAACACGAGAAGGGATCACCCGAGTTAACCCAAGCGTATCGATTAGAAGTAGCCGAGGCGTTAGGAGAAGATGACAACCTGTATAATTTGGCTTTTGACACATCAAGCCGAACATTATCCATCCAGTTATTAGGAAAAGATGACGAGACATTTGAATTGAATGATTTAGATGGTTATACCAATTATGTTGCTAATTACATTGACTGGGAACATGAAACTCCAGGCGTGGACCGCAAAGCTATGGAAAAGCAATATTTGAAGAGGTAAGCAAAAGGAGGGGACATTGTGCAAACATACTAATATGAGTATACAGAAACTTGCAGTGTAATGACGAGGAAAAGGATGCTGTCAATCGTCCTGATTTGCAATACAAAATCTGTGCTAATACGTATCACATGTTTTATGTGATTGGTACAGAAGATGTGCATTATCGCACAAAGAAAGATAACGTTAACGACGCATCAAGAAAGGATGCTTTTAAATTATGGTTGGATAAAGGAAAGGATCAAAGTGAATTAGAAAATACGGCACGTGCTCTTTACAACGTTCAAAAGTAAAAATAACACTTTTTATATCACCCACTTACAATATCACACCATACACAATTGTATATACAAATAAATTTTATGTCTTTTTTTATTATAATCTGCCTTGGAGGTTTTTGCACCTTTTCTTTCAGATATAACTAAGTGTGCCATTATGCCATATGTAGATAAACTCATGGATAGTGTATGTTATACACTGTTTCCCGAAGTAACAATTGATTATAGCTATATGAAACATAATGAATTAGGATAGCTGTACTTTATAAGGGGAACTACTGATATCATGCTAAAATCTCAAAAAAAAAAAAAAAAAGCTTATAGAGTATCAATCGGAAACACTAGAAGCAATCGTAAACCCTACCATATTAAAGCTGGGACGTAGTTATTTTTCTGAAATAAAGTTAAAATCCAATTGTGTATTCTTTTTTCGCGTTTAGATTTCCCTTTTAACAAACAAAAATGACTGTACATACTGGAGAACGTTTGAAAGCACTTCGAGCTTTATTCCACAACGAACAACAAAACGTCGATGCTTTGTAAAACAATATTCTATCCATTCCCTTCTTATCCATGTTAACCCATCCGTTCTTCTTTTTTTTCTAGTTTAATTCCATCCGAGGATGCCCATCAAGTAAGTGGTCAAGCAACAAAAAGGTAGCATTGGGGCCTAATACATGAATTAAATAGAGTGAGTATGCAGCCGAGTCCGATTTAAGACGTCAATGGATCTCTGGCTTCAGTGGATCAGCCGGGTTTGCCATTGTTTCCAACAACGAAGCTGCTTTGTTCACCGATGGTCGATACTTTTTACAAGCTTCTGAACAACTAGACGATAATTGGGTTTTAATGAAGGGAGGACTTCCAGGCGTTCCTACTTGGCAGGAATACCTTGTTACCGTACGTACTGTGTGAAGAAAAAAAAACTGTTAGCTCTTGTAACACTCTAGTTCTTTTATATTAGAGACTTCCTGCAGGTTCTCGTATTGGCTTAGATGCCACATTAACTACAGTTGCAGACGCACACGAACTCCAAAGCCGCTTAGATACTGTTCATTCTACCCTTGTCCCTGTTCAACGTAATTTGGTAGATATTGCTTGGGGAAATGAAAGACCTTCTCCTCCTCACGACAAAGTCTTTGTGCATCCTATTGAATATTCCGGTGAATCTCACGAACAAAAGCTGGATAAAGTGCGCCAACATCTCAAAGACAAGGATCAATACGGCCTTATTGTATCTGCATTAGATGAAATCGCTTGGTTGTTCAATTTGCGAGGCTCTGATGTCGACTGTAATCCTGTATTCTATTCGTACGCTATTGTCACACAAGATAATACCACACTGTACATCAACCCTGAAAAATTAACAGATAAAGTGCGTGAACATTTACATGGTATCCATTTGAAGCCTTATGATGCCATCTTTTCGGATTTGGCCTCTTTCAAGGAGAACCTTGTCTCTTCACCTCAAAAATTCTTGATTGACGGAAACACCAGTTTGGCTATTGAAGCAGCTGTTGGATCTGATAACGTGCTTGATGAACGTTCATTCATTAACGATGCTAAGGCCATTAAAAACGAAAGAGAATTAAAGGGTATGCGTGATTGTCATATTCGTGACGGTGCTGCCTTAGTTCAATACTTTGCTTGGCTCGAAAAGGAATTGTTAGCTGGCGCTCAATTAGACGAAGTGCAAGCTGGTGATCACCTTGAGAAATTGCGTGCTTCTCAACAGGATTTCGTAGGCCTCTCTTTCCCTACCATCTCTTCCACAGGTCCAAACGGTGCTATTATCCATTATGAACCCGAGAGAGGAAACTGTAAGGTGATTGATCCTAACCAAATCTATTTGTGTGATTCAGGTGCTCAATATAAAGATGGTACCACCGATGTTACTCGTACACTTCATTTCGGTACCCCAAGTCAATACGAAAAGACTTGCTTCACTGCTGTGTTACAAGGTCATATTGGGTTAGACACTGCTGTGTTCCCTATTGGTACCACCGGTTATCTCTTGGACCCGTTTGCTAGAATGCCTCTTTGGAAGCAAGGTCTTGATTATCGTCATGGTACTGGTCATGGTGTCGGGTCTTTCTTAAATGTCCATGAAGGACCTCACGGTATTGGCGTAAGAGCACCTTATAACAACACGCCTTTAGCTGTTGGTATGACTGTGACTGACGAACCTGGATATTACGAGGATGGCAAATTCGGTATCCGTATTGAAAATGTTTTGATTATTCGTAAAGTGGATACGCCTCATAACTTTGGAGATCGAGACTACCTTGGGTTTGAGCATGTTACTATTGCACCTATTGGCTTAAACTTGATTGATGAAACCATGTTATCCCCCGCCGAAAAGAAATGGGTGAACGATTATCATGAAGAATGTGTTGAAAAGTTGACTCCCTTGATTGCTTCTGATGCCGATGCTGTTGCTTGGTTAAAGAAGGAAACACGTCCTTTATTATAAAAAAAAAAATTATTGTGATCCAAAGAACTTCACACCCATACTATCTTCATCGGTTCCCTTAAAGATCTGTGCATTGCCTCTTTTAACAAGAATATTTAATGCCTTGTTTAAAAGTGCTTTATCTAATTCAAAAAACTCTTTTTACGCTTTTTAATATTTTCGTGTACAGATGAAAATAAAGATAATCTTACCTTGCCCTTCTGCTAAATCTCCATGTGCAATCTCATAATACGTTACAATCTGATTATTCTGTCCTGTTTCGTTGATCTACAAGTAGCATTAGATAATCATGCAATGATTTATTCCTGATAACAAAAAAAAAAAAAACTTTACCCAGTTCCAAATCAAGTTGGCCCATTCATCAGGTGTATGCCAGTATATTAACGCTTCACTCTTTGGGCCCTTGGAACCACCTTCCCATTCTGCTGTACCTAATTCAATTTTTTGTTTTTCATTAGTGCCAAGCTTTCCCTAAGTGAATATATACATGTACCCTTTTGAACCATTTCGTCAATAATATCTTGTAATGTCTCAAAAGACAGACGACGATTGATCTTTCTATTCTCAAAAATCTCTATTCCTCCCGGTGTAGTAGCTTGATGTAAATCGAGTCGAAACAAATGCTTTTGACGTGTATAGCCAAGTATTAATGTTTCCCATTGCGAAACTTGACTCTTCCATGTCGAATCCGTAATCTGTCGACTATAAGAAAGGTTTAATACTTTGAAAATCCTCTTTTTTTTAAAAAAAAACGTACGTAAAGAATGGAGGGAAATCAAACAAGGAAGGGTATTGAAAGCCCAAAGTACTCATTTGAATATTATATTGGACGGAAAGAAGAGGGACACCTAGAAAAGGGTCATTTTGGATTAATTGTAAGCTGTTACAATCGAGTCTCCGCCATGCAGTCTCTGTTCATGCACATTATCAGAGCGAAACTTTACTTGCACAAATGTTATTTTATTACTATTTTTTTTTTTTTTTCAATAAAGCTATTTCTTAACAGGGATGCATGATTACAATAGGTTTAACTTGTCAAAGTTTGATATAGCTGTTATAACACGGGCTGACTGACAGGTTCCTTGTTTTTCATATCCACATCATGAAACACATTCATATGACTCAAGAAACATCGGTGATTAATAAACGTGCGTTCACAAATTTTGCAGTAAACAAATTGGTTATTTTCCATTTCATGCCATCCAAATATCGTCGCATCGTCCTCAGACATAGGCTTCAAATCAATGTTGTGCAAATCAATCAAATGTTTTCGGTAAATGTTGGTAGATCCAAATGTATAATGGCATGATCGACAGTAAACAGTGGTAGGATCTACGCTATCGGGCTGGATATTGTTGTTGGGTTTGCAAAACAACACAAGCGCCTTTTGAATGATACCATGGTTTGCCTTGAGATGTCGTATATAACTTGACTTGTAAATGTTTGTTACATTACACACCTCGCAAGACATTAATTCACGAGAGATCTTTTGTCTCTTTGGTGCTGCTATTTCGTGGACTTTAGTAAAATGATTATTGAGACTTGATTGACTGGAAAACCTGACATTACATGGTACACAGTTGAGATTTGACGTGTTACTTGTTTTTGCCATCATTGGCTTCATTTTTGGATCACTGAGCTGCCTTGGTCGCTTGGGTATCTGAACTTTCTCAACAGTTGAAGGACCAGCATCGGGACCATATTGTCTTGCGCTATCAGAATCATTTTCTCTACGAGTTAGATCTGTTAGGGTACCTATAACTACTTTAGGCCGGATCTTTTGAAGCTTCAATCGATGAACTTCCGTTATATGAGTATTAAAACTTGTTTGATTTGAAAGAGTCATACGACAAGAAGGACAGTCAAAGTTGGGCTTGTCATCAATGATTGTTAGACTAGTAGGTGAGTCTGGAGGTGTTGGTTGTGTTGTTTGATCAGCTTTCGAAATTTGATCATTAAGACCTAATTGGATGGGAAGAGTAATATCACTAGATGCATGGCCAATATATTTTTTGGCATCCGTAGTCAGTGTTGGGCTGCGCTGTTCCTTTTGCTTTGTCGTTGTGGATTTGTCGACTTTAGTACTGGGAACATCAATAATTGATTTGGTTGGGAGAGCAATATCCTCAGAAGCACAATCAGAATGTAATGCTTCTGAGATACTGGTTGAACTAGACTGCCTGCGTTGGTTTGCTGCCGTTTCTGGATGCGTTTCAATGATAAAGTCACCAGAAACCGAATTGCTTGAGGGGCTGAAAGTAAGATCTGATGCGTCATCTTCTAAAGATCTATCCGAATTTTGTTCCATGTTATGAGTCTGTTCAAGATGAATTAAATATATCACTCTAGATGAGTACGTCAACCGACATGGCGCACAATAATTGTCAGGATTGTCCATATCAGGCTGAACAGTCGCGTTGGTGCCTCTTTTCAGAATAGATCCTCTCTTATATTTCTTTTTGGCATTTGTATCATTGTTTTTACTGAACAACACAGCGTCTTTAAGGTGGTTACTTTGTGTTGAAGATACTAGCTTTGATTTTTGCCTACTTGAAAGACTATCTGTGCGTGCTTTGTCAGGGCTGTTGAAGCTGTTAAAAGTATCGATATTAAGTGTTTCTTTCTTATACTGGGTTGAAGGTACTTGTTTCATGGTGCGTTCGGAAGAGAGCTGGAGTGAGTGACGCCTTCGGACGTGGGCATTAAAAGAAGATACATTGGCGTACTGGTGTTTGCATGGGGAACAGGTGTAGTCAGGGCGGACAACAGAAAATGCTTTTTTAATAGGTCTGATACGTTGTTGTTTTTTTATACGATGCTCTGTCATTAAATGCCTGGCAAGAAGATACTTTGACATAAAGATATTATTACAATGCTTGCAGAAAAAGCTAGAATCTTCTACCTTGAGCGACTGATTTGAACTGGATGAAGAATTTACCATGGATAAATTCTCTACCTTGGTTGATGTATCCTCTACCTTGAATGTGTGGTCTACGGTGGGTGAGCTTGCTACTATGGATGATAAAGTACGTCTTCCTGATCTAGTTGGTAAAGTATGTTTTGCTGATCTATGCTTTGTAAAAAATGCTTCTCTAACGAAGTATATATCACACTCTTGACAGTGAAACTTGGTCTTTCGTCTTGCTGGATGATCCTTATGTTTATCATTGATGTGTATCATGACACCAAGATCATTACGGAAGGTAAGTTCACACACATCACAGTATTTTGGAGGGAGCGTTTTATCTCTTTCACAAAGTGAATTTCGCTGAATCAGAACGATATGAGTTTTATACTGTCCTTCAGAATCGAATTTTTTATCACATCTTGGGCAAAACCAGCTATCTGATGATATATATTCACTATTTCTGAAATACGACCTTGTGAGTTTTGCGTTTGATTTGGGGGGTGGTTTGTGCAGCTTGCTATGTTTTATTTGAACATGAATGTGGTAATCAAATCGACTAGTGTATCTCTTCTCGCATGGTTGACAATAAAACTTTCTGTTTGATACATTGGGTGCGTGTTCTACCTTGGTTTGATGTTTCTTCACCTTCATCCTACTATGTCTATGCTTGATATGGCGGTGTAACTTAAATTTTGGTAATGTAAGATAGTACATGTCACAAACTTCGCAGTAAAAATCCGTCTTCCATCTTCTTGGGTGATCCTTATGGGCTCTTTGAAAGTGAGCTTGAAGACCATATACAGTGTCATAAGTATAATTACACAGTTCACAATGACGCATATCATTATTTTCAGCTTTGGATGGAGTGTGTACCAGTTTATGCACATGATAAGGACCTTGTATGCATGACGGGCAGTAGTTTTCTTGACCAACGGTTGTAGGCGAAACCACAGGTGTATTATCTTCAGATCTAGACAATGTTAAAATGCCAGGTGTATGTTCTCTTTGAACGTGCCCCTGACAGTCAAGTTCATCTGGAAAAGATTTACGACAAAAGTTACAAATAGCCACTATTTGTGGTTCAGAGTACAGACTCTCCAAGCATACTTCACGTATGGGCTCTTCGATCAATATATCTGGACAATATTTCTCCTGCTGTTCTTTATCTGCAGCAGAAGATTTTGGTTGATAATCATGAATGAGAGTTGTAACACTCATGGAAGCCATGAGGTCTTGACTGGACTTTTGACAGCCTTCCGATTCCGTTGGGTCAATAGCTGCTTCTTGAGCGTCTTGAGAAGGGCTTCGAGGTTGAATAAGATGGGCTGGTCTTTCCATATAGTAACCACCTAAGGGAGTTGATTTTGTCCGTATTTTCATAGGTTTGTTAAAAAAGAAAAAGAAAACAAGGTTACCCATAAAAAAAGTGGTTATGGCGTTTACTCGTGTAACTGTTTCAAAATGTGCTTTTTCTTTATTATAAATTATTTTAATCCTCTTCTTCATATTCTTCATCATAAAAGTCATCTCTTTCATCATTAATATCTATACTGAGAATACCATTGTAAATGACATATGCCAAAAAGAAGGTCAGACCACCAGCAATGGACCAAATACGTTTACGTTCAAAATCAATTTGAGATTTACTCTTTTCTTTCTTATCCTCGTCAGCTGTTCCCATATAGGAAACAACATCGTCTTTAACAGTCCCTAAGAATCCAGTAGGGTTATTTACAAAAGTTTTCCAGAGCGAAGGGACATCTTCTGAAGGTTCAGATTCAATGTGTGGTTGTTCTTCGGAATATAAAAGATTTCTCATGCGGTCACAGTAAGTCGCAAGTAATGGGTATTCGGTGGTCAAGATATGTTGTAATCGTTTATGCGCTAAGTCTGGGTACAGATGCAACGCAAGATATCCAAAAACAACGCAATCCAATGTTGTAGCATGATCACCAAACATGTATTCTTTATCTTTTAATTGAGATTGTAAAGTATCATATGTTTCTCTAGCCAATTGATACATCTATATAACAGCTTAGTCTCTTTTATCTTTTGTATTATAAACCCACACAGTATTTACTTGATGCCAGCCAGACTTCAATAATTCCTTCATTTCTTCCTTTTCGTTTTGGGGTAATCCTGCATCATCGGCAGTAATTTCGACATTGTATTTAGCTAATCTAGCCTTAGCGCTTTTTTTGAGTTGAATGGGTACAAAATAACGAGAAGGAAACGATAAAAGTGTTGCGTATGTAGGGCGAATGTTTTTAATAAAGTTAGTTGAGTCAGCATACCAGGTGTAAAGCTACATGTAAACGTGGGTTAGTTTTGACAGGAATAATGAATTCTTCTTTTCATACCATGCAATCATAAAGCTTTTCTTGTGCTAAAGTGGAATAACTAAAAATACAAAAAATATTGAGTATACCCGAGGGTGTTAGATAAGTAATTATCACACTTTACGCAAAGTATTCTGCTTTCTGTTCTGGAGTCAAGTCTCTATTGGCGTTTTTACCATGCTTTGCTAAATGGCTCAAGATGCGGTCAGCGCCAGCAACCCAAACAGAACCATGCTTAAGCAAAGGAAGCTCGCCTATTTATAACATTAGCGGTTGCAAGACTTAAAAAGTACACGCTTCTCACCTGTAGGACTTGTTTGAGGATTATTACAAGTAACGACAGTATAGTCTTGCTTGACAAGACGTAAGTAAGATTCAATGACGATACATTTAGGATCGATGGAGGGAGCGTTTAAAGCTGAACCCCAGACATAAAGTTGCATGCTTGACATTAGAGTGAAAAAATATAAAAGTTGAGAAAGAGGTTTTTTTACGCCCTTGTTTTATGGTGCACCCCCCAGTACCGCCCAAAGGTCAATTCAACTCAGTGAAAACACATTTTATTTAAACAAATCACAAATCACCCAAATTATTTGCAACGATTTCACCTTCATTTCTCTTTGCGTCTAAATCTTGCTTAGTTTTTGCTTCTAAATCACGGATATCTTGAATGGTCATACCATACCACTTGTCAGTCCAGCAAAACAATTGTCTGTGGAACTTTGTGAATAAGGTATGAACAGTCTTTGCAAGGAACGATTCAACTTTGCCTTGAATACCAAACCATTTGAACTCGATATAGACAAGTTTATAACATGTCATGACGGGTTCAACTGTCTTTTGCCAATTGGGATCTGTCAATGGACCACGGCTTGTCTTTTCAGACTTGAAGAGCTTTGGATCTTCATCGGCCTTATAATCACCAGTGGGAATCTTATCATGCGCAATATCAATAATAATCACATTTCTCTTTTTCAGGTCTAATTTATTTCCATAGTAAGTACCTCTTCTCTTTCTCCCATTCAGTTAAGTCTGTTATTAGGCTTACCCTCCTTTGATATCTTGAGTGCATTTTCAAGCTCACCTCGTGATCCATCTACATGCAAGGTTTCGTAAACAATTGAAAAACTGTCCTTCATATAACCATTCTAAATAATGGTTAGTTCTGAACATGATAATATTGTAATTTATTGTAATGATTTACTTTAAGAACTATAATTGATTATTAGCATGTATGACACGAATAGTTGATATAGTGAGTTACCTGTTTTACAGTAGGGATACGCGTTCCAAGCCTATGACAAAAAAAGAGGAAAATAATGACTGTGTTGGAACATAATGTTTAAGATCCGCATAAAACCCTATATACCTCTTCATACAAATCCAAAGCACCAGCAGGAGCAACAGCTCTTACGACACCAGGTACGCGAGAAGCAAGACGAAAGATCTTATAAGTATATTGACCTTTCTCGTTCTCCTTTTCATAAGGTTCATTTTTTACAATTTCTACGCCTTCACCACCACCAGTTTGCTCCTTGGAAGCAAAAGCAGTAGCATATAATTGAGCTATACTTTAAGGTTAGCATGATATAGACTAATTAAAGCAAATATTGATGGACCACACCTACTTGGTACTCGTTTTGAGTACAATTCATGGGGATTCTATACTCGTTGATAATCATTTTTATGTATAGAATGAAAAAAAAAGAAAAGAGAGAAAAAAGGGCCGAAATAATAAATTGTTGCTTTATATAGACGGGACCTCGCTGAAAAGTAGTGACCCCCAACATAGACACAATGTTGGTTTTCATGGATTTTTTCAACCTCGGCTTTAACCAATGAGATGTCAGCTGGTTAGATATGAGGGCTATTAACAACAAACATCATTTTTTATGCCAAGAAAACTTAGCATCATCATTTGATATTGGTTATGATGACTGGCTCATTAAGGGGGGCGGCTGTTGCGTTTAGTCATAATTTTTTACAAACTCCCTTTTTTTTTTTTGGCTATTTTTCTCAAACATATCATGTCTAGTCAAGATATTCAAAGTATCAATAGGGAGGACTCATTTGTTTTACCAAGACTGGGTAAAAACTCACCTACTCTGTCATATTTCTGTGTCTACAACCCTTCATTGGGGCAATCCGAAGAGAACACCAAAGACCAGATCTTGTATTATACTGCAAAGAAAGTCGTTCCGGCCGATGTAAAAATGAAACAGATTGGCTTGGCTCAGGCCCTCGTAAACTTTACGTCGTAAGTCATCATCATGTCTACATTGGTGGCAGGATTACTGATTTACATCACGTAGAACTTTCTCGCCTTCTCATCCTACTCAAAACGTTCATTCGCAGAAGAACAGAATGGTCTTTTTACAACCTGAACCTGGGTTTTGGGTACATATGTGTGTCGAGTTGGGCATCTCCCGAAAACAAATAAAGGACTCTAAAGGAAAAGAGAAATTGGTAACAGAGTATTTGGATTCCCAGCTAAATGACAAGGCCTTGGAGGCTGTCCTAAAGGTTGGATACGAGCAATTCAAGGTATAATCCCAATAAGGGCAAGAATCCATCTTTTAGATACTAATATCACTACAGTTATTGAACGGAACCTTTGCTTATCTTTTATATGGAGACAGTGCCGAAAAACCCAGCCGACAAAGGACGAGAGCATTAATGCACGCTATTGAAGAGTTTTTTTCCGAGTGGATCTGGAAATGGGATTTCGACCGTTTAGACACCATGTGTTTTACTGCAGTTTTTAACGGAGTACCTGTCCAACCCGTCTTACGCAACAATTACTTGCGTGTCAATGAGCTAGATAAAGCCATCAAGGAAAAATTCGACCAACACATTAGCCATTTATTTGTATTAAACCTGGAAGATGGTGGATTAGTCTATAGATCTCCGACTCTTTTGATTAACGACGTCTGCTCCTTGCGAAAATATGTGTTGAAAAAGGTGGAGAAACATGTCAAGAAGGAAAAGACAAAATTGGATATCGAATCTGCCTTGAAAAAAGAAGTGAAAACATCGGGTTTAAAATCGTTTACGAAATCCATTTCTACCTCCCAAATACTCAACTATTTTTCTGTCGGCTCGAAATCAACTGATACCGTAGCCTCGTCCACACCAGCATCCATCAATACAGCGGATTCTAATCTGGGATTACCTGCTACTTCAGATGTACCAACCGAACCTGCTTCACCAGACACATCATTGGTGACCGATATCACCGGTCAAGGAATATTCTTGACAGGACTCATTGAGAAGATGGCAATCGGTATGAATGGCGAAGAGAGATCTGTGACAAGGTCTGAGTTGATACGTGTTCATTTGACAAGTGACCATAATGGCGAGAAAAATAACACACTGGTACAATACTACCTGCTTGTCTATAAGGTATGATTTGCGCATCGTTAGCACACATTATCAAATTACTTGCTAACCTTCATGTTAGCACAAGAGTAATTTAGTATGGAACTTCCTGTTACCTGCCACATCTAAATCCGAGGATCTCATTTCCGATCCACTGTTCTATATTGAGCTTGAAAAATACATGGGTGAGAAAAAATTGGATCAGTTGACAGATGTTTTGAACGAGAATATCACCAGTATGCAAGAAAAGAGGTAAGCTGATACCCCCTTCTATTTACACAGTCTAAAACAAACAATTTAGTCTGAGCCTTGGGAAAAACTATAAATGTTTTTATTATGATAACACAACACTTAATATAAAATCAACCATGATTGACCCGCCATCTTTATCCAAAAATCCCAAAGATAAGAAGACGACAATTCAGGTCACAAATGACATGATTTTACAATTACTGGAAGTAAGGGAAGATTTTGAGAAGATACCTCACACAAGTGAGGTTTATACCCGATCTACAGCAAACCATTGGATTGCAGGTCATAGACTCTACAACACTCTAAGATCAACCGATGAAGAGGAATCATATACAGCTATTCACGAGAATAGATCCTCTCTGGATGAATGCTTAAGAGACGAAGATATGGACGATTTTACAGAAATGTATTTGATTGCCGCTAAAAAGGATACTTCTTTGGCTGATGTAGAAGGTATTATATATGACTATTATCATGGTCACACAAACAACTAATGCTGGTTTATAGAAACACTTGGTAAAATGACTACCAGTTTATTAGACACAATGCACATTGAATAAGTAATAAAAATAAATTTAATGGCAAGATTTTCCAAGCGCCTTTAATCTCCAATAGTTGTAAGGTAAAGGTACCACAAAGCCTGCAGCTGTGCTAACAACTGCGGCCATCCAGAATTTGGGATCATTAAATAAAACTTGCCCTCCCATGAGATGCCAATCCATCAGATTTTCAGAAAGTTCCATCACTAGCATAGAAACAAAACTCATACCCATGGCTGTTTTGAACGCTGCAGGGTAGGGTACTTGCATAGATCTCTTCAATAAAACCGTCTCCAACGCAAGTGATGTAGAGATACCTGCGACCTAGAATGTCAGGTTTTTATTATTTGTTTCATTAAGACCGCATTGATACGTACCATGGCTGCTGCAGTACTAATAATGGGCGATAATTCGGGATAATTTAGTTGTAAATACCACATTGCTGAAAAATCTCCAGCAGTACAGCCCACAAGACATCTAATAGTATTATACGTTAACTCTTGTATACTAGATTCAAATTAGGCAATAGCGGCTTACCGAAGAGTGTTAATTCTGGTTCTCTGCCAAGTGACAGGGTCTGACCAAAATTGGGAGTCTGTGATAGACAATTTTTTTTCCTTCTTTTTATGGCAGCATGAGGAGTGTCGGTAAATGGTTGTATTCATCATTTGAAGCACATGTTTGGCTACTTGAGGTCTTTTGAACTGCTGAATGGCGAACATTGTTGTTGTAACAAAACTAAATTAACTGGAACTTATTTTATGTACTTACTTAAAAACGTCACAGTTGAGTGGATTATGCTGAATTTTACGCTCCAACCCCGCTGAGGGAGATTAGGGATCAATTCCGTTTTCATTGATTGCTCTTTACGGTCGGGTAAAGTGCACTATAATAGTAGAAAGATGCTCTTCCCACCTATTTAAAGCAGAATAAGAGTATAACCTTGTGGAAGTAAGCAACGATATTTTAAGCTATCGATTGTCCCCGTCTAGGGACACTATGAATCATGTGAAAGTGGTACTATCTTCGTCCAACAAAGACTCTAAAAGAACAAGATCTGTGTTCCAAAATCAAAAACAGATTATGAATGATCATTGATCTAACCGGGAGGTATCAACAAGGTATCAACAAGGTATCAAGACGCCTCGTTTGTGCAACCAAGGTAACAAGGAGGTAACAAGGAAGTATCTTGTTTTCTTTTTACCTCGTTGTACAAACCTCTGCTGTATAAAATGAGGTAATGTAACCCCGTCGCTACGCGTCGTTGCCTCTTTCTCAACTCCTTCTTACCTCTTGTTATCTCAAATACTGTTACCTCGCTGTTCGTTTGCTCTTCCGTTAATTCACAAGACAGGCACAGATCTATTGAGTAAATGTATTCTAAATAATATCGGAATCACAAATATTGTTGTTTCAAGCATCATAAAAAAAAAGCAAATGTTTATTATTATTATCATAGGTGAGCATGCTCATGATAAATATGTCTCAAGACCAACTGAATGGCCAAATTTCATGAAATCTGATATTCTATATTGTCCTGTGAATTTATTTAGGTCAAAAGCATTGCCTCCTCTACTCGTAGAAGTTCAATAAACTGCAAACATGGCTTTCCTTCGAAGATTGATGGAATATTCTCTTTCGGTCAACAATGTTTGGGATGTGTAAAAAAATATAAAAGAACTGGGACAGGACAATACTGTTAGAACTGAGGTATCTCCTTTTATTGTAGAAATTCGATAAGAGACTATTACAGAAAACTATGGGGGTATTTATACTAATTTATGAGGTAGATCTTTAGATGACAGATCTCATGATTAATGGAATATTATGTAAAGTGATAAACGTGATATCAACCCACAGACTATACGGTGTGGTTCTATTATTCAATCATATTGAAGAATAACATCACGTACAAGTACAATGCAAAATGGGAATAAATGAATCTCAGTCGCGTAATTAAATTAAGAAAGATTTTGTATCAAGATTATTCAATAACCGATAACCTTGTACGTGTAAAACTATTGAGTGGGGTTAACATATACTGTGCTCGACAAGTGGTTACACCACATGCACAGTATGCAACAAGATAGAAGATGACAAGTGGGAATATGTGGAATAGAATGATTTGTCATTACGACTTTACTGTCTGTTTGAAATGCAATAGTTCAGTATGAACAAATCTATAATATCCTCAACAAACAAACAACATCATACTCTGCCGATATTACTTGCAGTCTGCATCTACAACGTCACATCAGATCTATTACAGCTAACCACAAAATCCGATACCCTACTTTTTCTGTTAGAGATACCTTGACATGGTTGGGCACAAGCATGCTATTTAATCAGTGCCGGATCCATTGCTAGCCACCTCCAAGACAAACCTCTTGATCCATTAGTTGCAGCTGGGCATTTTTTGATTGAACAAAAGCCATCCATAATTGATATGATTCACCAAGACGATGAAACCATTATTATGCTGTATCAAATTGCAAAATAGGTGTTTGGCGATCAGGTTCAATTGGAACAAGAAGCAGCCAAGTCCTTAAAAATGTTTGTCAAGAAATGAAGAAGCGATGCAATACAGTCAAGAAATTTCTACTTGAAGATGTTCAAGATGTAGAATCAAGAAAGCGTACACTGAACTGTTTAGATCAAGCTTTACAATACATTGATATACAACTATCAAAGAAACAAAATACCACTGCTAGTTCAAGTTCGAGCACAGATCAACTTTTACAACATGTTGACACGTAATTATCGGAAAAGCAAAATAATACTGCAAATTCAAGTTCAAGCATGGATCAACATGACTCAAATATGAATAAGGATTGGGTCTTTTTAAATCAATATCAGAATGAAAATGGAGCTTTAAATTGGAGGGTTATTTATGAGATTGGAAAACAGAGAAACTTATTTTGCAGTTATGGAACATGGAGAAGTGCCAAGGCAGAATATTACCGAGCAAAAACTAATAAAGGTTCTTAATTCATTGCAGATTGTTTTACTTGCCACTACATTTTAAAGAATGAAATCCATCGTGTAAGGTATTTATTATCATGTGCCTTTTATGCTATGAAGTATGTGCGGATTGACTCCCACGGAATAAATATGTTATGAGCCATGTAAAAGTTGACTATACTGTGCTAAAAATTAGCAGATAACAAAAGGTAACAAGAAAACAGGTTTTCTCGTCGTTACTCTTGTTGCACGACCAAGAGGTAACTGAATTATATGTTACCTTTTCCTTTTTTTTTTTTTTTTTTTTTTTTTTTGTCAAAATTTGATATAAAGCTCTTTAGTAAGTAAATTATCAATGCAGCTTGCAGAATGAAAAACGGAACTTTTGAAAGTCACTGATATATATAAAATATCGCTTGCTTTACTAATTCTACTTATCAGCGATTCATTTTCCAGAATTCTATTACCTTATACTCTTAACAACTGACCAGAACTGCTCAATTGTATTGAGTTCTGTCGGTTGAGCTATAGATAGGAATATTGTCCATGGCAAAGAGACACCTCTTCATTCCTGGATACTTGTCCTGATTTACTTTTCCTCAAAAAAAATTTCAGGATGTTCAAAATAATGCTTGACCCATCTTTGGGATACCCAAGTATGAATACCAAATTGTTTTACCGTCATTTAGCTCCAAAGTTCCAGACCTGCAAACTGTGTAGAAAAAATAAATTCTGACCTGCGATTTTTTTTGGATTGCGCGAATAATTTGAGTTTTGGGTTATGAAGGTTGACTGATTGTGATACGATTTTATGATCTTTAAAAAAAACTTAGATTATACTTAATATGTTTTATCCTCATAAGAAAGATGGGAAGTTTAATTATGGACATATAAAGGATAGCAAGGTGTGAAGCTTTTAATGCCTTTAGCACGCCAAAAAAAAAGAAAGAAAAAAAATTATTTGCATTCAAGACACAGAGTGTCTGATCACTTTGAAGACCTTCAAAATTGAAGAATACACTGAATCTGTTTAATCCGCAAGTGATTTAGAGAACAATAATTAGCATTCAAATACAAAAGCGATCTTTTCTTTCGCCTTAGTTTATTTGAAATGGAACACCATTCAGTAAAAAATGCTGTGAACGGGTCTTTTTACGATAAGACTCACAAGACGTCTAAAGATATAAAGTGATATTTAAAAGCGATGGGCTATCAAAAACAACTTTTTTTTAGTCGTAGTCAAGAGCAAAAAAAAAATGGAAGGGTTCAACTTAAGTGTAAGAATTGTAACATCTGTAGAATTACTCCTGAAAACCCTGAAGAAACGAAGAGAAAGAGATTTACCTTTAAAAACGATTGCCCATTTATGTTCAAAAGAAATTTTCGAAAGCTAAGAATGTTTGGGTTGTAGCTCGCCCCAGCGAACAAGAGCAAGAACACTTGCATAACTATGTATTATCAGTTGGAGAGATTCAAGTCATTCCCGCGGAAAAGAGAGTGACTGTTTGCTCCAAAATAGTTAGAAATGATCCAGGCAGAAAACAGTTCACTATTTTCATAAATTATTTGCACAAACCTAGAAAAAAATCGCTCACTTTTTTTTTTTTTACCTTTCGCACACTTTTTATTTTATTTTTGCACGCTTTTGTTTCTACTCACTTTTTAATAAGATTCGCACAATTTTAGAACGATATGAATATTCAATTTTACCAAGAAGATGGACATGGCTATGCAGTGGATGAGCACGGCAACGAACCTGTTGAAATGGAAGTAGACAATGACTGTTATCCTCTCGCTGACACCTCCGATTTTGACAAGTACATGTATTTTAAGCCCTTAGAAGTCTGAGGTTACATTTAAAGTATCGAAGAAAACAACTTCAACATTATCTGGACCAGTCGCATACTACAAAAAAACATGGTGACGATGTTAAGGGCTATTATTTCTAATTGGCTTATCAAGAAGGCCTTAACACAGGAAAGGCAGGAAAGCAGCTTGGTATAGCCACTGAACTGCATACGACTGGCTGAAAAAAGACGAAGATGGAATTTTTGGAAATGCAGAAGCTTCAAACGACTCTGGAATAAAAAAAATCAAAAGAAAGTCGGTAGACCAGGTTTGTTAAATGAAGAACACCAAAAATACCCGGAGGAAACGTTTATCGATCATCCTTCGGCAACTTTGGATCAAGCTATGGAGAGTCATACAAACCACTTTTCCGATTTAAAAGTAACTGAAACAATAGTCTACAATTTCATGACAGAAAAATGTGCCTTGTTCTGTAAGAAAGTACATTTTCATTCGAAGGAAAGAAATCGGAATTGTGACACAGTGGTTCCTTCAGATCCAACAAGCTAAACCTTAAAATAAATAAAAAAGTGCAAGTGCGTACAATATTGTAATTTTGATACCCTATCGCCTATGCTTCAATTGAGGTTCAACAATCATACAAGTTTAGATCTTTATCTGATATCATATAATACTTATTACCAAATAAACATTTGGTCTTACTACCTTACTAACGCCCGGATAATTCCTAACAGTCATCGTACATCGAGTGAAAATTCTCTGACGGGCTGTAGCGAATATAGTTCATATTGCAGATTGAGATTTTAAAGTAAAAGGTATAACAATCGTCTTGAAAAAATTAGCAATCGTCTAAAAAAATCCAAATTGTCTAGACAAACGAAGAATAAAATTCGTAAGATTAGTTTTTAAACAAAGTAAACATAATTTTCAAATGCATACCTGTAAAGCATCTTAACAACAAAAGTTGAGTAAATGTGGTCATCTAAATACACTAGGTAAGCTGTTTTTACTAGAGCGATGACTGTGGCGGTGTGGTGGTGGTGCGTTGAAAAAGTGTTGGTCTTTCTCGTCCCTGCCAAATACTGATAGAGATTTTCATCATGTTTCGGGAGGCATTAATGTCTCTTTGCCAAAGAGCATGGCAAGAAGAACAGGCAAGCACACTCAATCTAGTAACAGGCAAGGCTGGAATCAAGGTTAAAGTTTGGCATTTACTGCATACTTTGGATGTTCGGAACTCGTCAATTGTGATTGTGATGAATTGTCCAGCCGCTTCTCGCCTTTCAGCGCGCGCCACAATATACCCGCTACCCCACTTCTGAGCGTCCTGATTTTGTTGGTGTCTTATTGAACATTCTATTCCCAAATACTATCAAAGGAACCTTCGTCTTTTCTTCATTTGTTTCTTCTTTTTTTGCCTCTTCTTGTTTCTCCTACTTAGATTATATTTGGTATCGTCGTTTAAAAACATATTGACCATAGTTTCTTGCGCTTTTTTACCTCCCTTGATAAAGTTGCTAGCGTTTTTTTTTCTGCAGTACTGGAATTGTAAAAGTTGAATAAAGTATTATGTTGTCAAGTAGATATTGAACATAGTCTAAAAAACGCTCCGGGTTTGATGTCTTAGTTGTTGGAATTCTTTATTATCCCCTATTCCGTTTTGACTTTTCAAAAATTGCTACTGGGCAGAAAAACCAGTCGAACCAGTATGATGATACTCTTTAGTGCTGCAGCGGATTATTGGGTGCCTAGTCTCGCTTAAACCACTCACGGCAGTGAATACAGACTTTCGACCAGGGTCAACTAAAATTGGATGATAATCCTTTATTACTTCTGGTAAAGTGAAGTCGTGAAGAGTCAACTCAAAGTGTTGCAAAGAAGGACTGTAACTGGCTTGACATCTTTTTTAAAACAAAAAATCCAATCAAAATCGTCAGTCGGTATCAAGTTTCCAAAAAGGATCTGATTGTTTCCAACTGGTGTTAATCCAGTAATTCTACAAAATATAAAAGTAAGAAATACATACGCCTGATTTGATACAATCTCTATACTCACTCTCTGTACCGCAGTTTCCCAAAATTGGAATCATCATAAAACAATCTTAGCTGGCTTTGGAATCCCCGTGGCAGTGACGTTTCTGTAAAACATGACATGGCGTTCACACTTATGATTGATCTCCCATGTGCCGAAATGAGCTTTGGTAGTGGGAATCGCCTCACATCGTAAGGATTATGCTTTTCGATTTCGTGCTCCAATCCGGCTTCGAGAAATAATAAAAATTTGACAAATGCACCTGGATTTTTGCAAGCTCGTTCAAGGTAACTTTTCTGTTCAGTGCCTGCTTGAAAGGTATGAACATATCGTGGATTACTGTTTTTACTCCTTCATTTATGCAGTCATTTTTAGGCCAGATAGGGTTCCCTTGAAAATGAATTAGTAGCAGTATTCACGAGAGATTGGTTCAATTAAAGAGCATTTTGTGACATTCTATTGATTTGTTATGCAAGTGATTGTCATAAAAATAATATATTACACTAACCGGTAATAGCATTTGGACCTTGTATCTAGCGAAAAAAGACACAAATTTAAGCTCAAATGTTTCGACATTCATGTTATTATACAGTGTTTCAATTTCAGTGCATACTTCTAAAATATATTGACTGGCACCTGGAAGAAGTGTGATATTCACTCTGGTGTCTGTATCTGTTACTAAAATCGTCCCATTTAGTAATTAAATCAGCTGGTATGTCTTTCTGGTTTGTGATTCTTTGGCTATTTATCAGTTAACACATGCTCTACCAAAAGTTTTTCTTATATCAATGTGGACTTGTTCACTTAGGCTCAACAGGACATAGTAATCCACAAGAATCTTGGCTCTAAATGTGATGTCCCTCACGGCAGCACATGTCTGTATGATGTTAGTTTAATACGGCGGTGAGCTTGATTGATACAACTATCAAAAGGTAATTTTCTTGTGAACGCCTTGTAATTAGTGCCAAGGTTCTGTTCTAGTACTTTAACTTTAGGTGTTATATTGTATGGGCATAAGGGAGATCTTGCTGTAAAATGATTATTACCACCGCATTCCTTACAATGAAGATTGGTCACATTATCATTTGTAGTATTTTGCCGTTTTGCTGTTTGTTTAGCTTGCTTCAAGCTTTTGCTTTGCTTTCTTTTCTTGCTTGAAGTTCCAACTATACGTGATCGTTATAATATATAAATAGTATAATTTCTAACTGCCATACCATTATCAGCGGCTGCTTCTTTGTAAAACTTGCACTTGTAGTAGCTTTTATTGAAATGTCCTACTTCTTCACAGTCAGTGCACTTCGCGTTTGCTGTAATATCAATTAGTAAAAACTTTTATATTTATTTTTATTAAGTTCTAACCTTCATTAAATACCAATCGATTGTAGAAACACTTTCTTTATTTTAATAATCCCAGACCGATATTCATTAGACATG
Source organism: Mucor piriformis (assembly GCA_943193625.1). Taxonomy (NCBI): domain Eukaryota; kingdom Fungi; phylum Mucoromycota; class Mucoromycetes; order Mucorales; family Mucoraceae; genus Mucor; species Mucor piriformis. The sequence continues at coordinate 778,633 of OW971871.1, read as the reverse complement.
TTCAAAAGAGTAAGAAAGTGTAAGAAAACAATTTATCTAAGATTTAAAAAAAAAGGTGATTATAAGAACAACGTTTATCCTATTACTGGAGGTGGGCAAGATGTGGGGGAGGGTGGGATTCCGCCGAGTGGAGGTTGCCATTTTTTTTATTCAACCTTCGCTTATGGTCCAAACGCTTGAGGCGATCACCAGTTGTGTTGTAAACAAAATGTTCAGGCTCACTTGCCTTCCAAGCTTTCTTCAAATAAACTCAGCCTCAAAGATCCACCTGCATCCACTGTCTCTCGGCGTACAGGACCAGAAATTATTATCTGGCAATTATCAATTAGCTAAACACCTGAAAATAAATTTTCATTCGCCCAGAAAAAAACTGTACTTTAGTGGTCGGAGCAAGTTACATCACCAATGAACAAGATTTACTTCTCTAATCTAAACTCTCTTGTTTGCAGAACAAACACATGATATACTAAAGGGCGAGCTAATATTTTAATTGTTGATACAAAATAATGGTATGGTAAAATAGAATAGAATAGTTTTGTTATACACACTTTCCAGCCTATTTTTTTTTTTTCACATTGTGAGCTGGAGATAGTGTACTTGCGCATAATGCGTAGATTCATACCAACCTATTTCTATTTCATTGTTATTCTTACCGGGGAGAAGCACAATTTGAGGTACGTAAAAGCGTACACATGATGAATGCCTGGATTTGGGTTTAAACAGGTAGTACAAGCCCTAATTAATTAAACGACCCATCATTAACGTTTTCATCAGTACTCAATAAAAAAAAACGTCTTTGTCTTACTCTTCCCATTATTTTTTGTTTATTTAAAAATGCCTAATACAAACCAAACCTTATTCATTGTCATATTTTCATTAATAGCAGCGATCATTGTGCTCCTCACATACGTGTGCTTATTAAAGAGAATGAAAATGGCGGCCAAAAGAGACTTATTGTATGAGCAACACCAATTGGAAAGATCACAACAACAGCAACAGCTATCTTCGACCCAACTTCAACAACTTAAACCAGTATTGTTACAGAAGCTGTACGACCAAGACATTCAAAGACAAAGACAAATGAATAATAATTATCATAATGAGCAAGTCCCTCAATATACCCCACACAGCAATAGTAACGATATCCTGGTGAATATCAATGATGAATCAGAACGAGATGCGACTGTAATTCATACCGAACAGCCATCTCATCAACGCAATAACGCTAATCAGCCTCAGAATCCATTTGCTGATAATGTTTAGGGTCCTAAATTTAATTAATGTAATAAAGACATAATATTTAGTTCGCGTAAATAAATATTTTCGAATTTCACGGGGACAAGATACTCTCATGTCAATTATATTGCTTGGTTATCGTTTTGAACTTGTCGCGAGAAGTATATTACTGTTTAAAGGGCTGTCTCCGCATACGAAGTCATTTTTTCCAAGCTTATCTATGCACTGGCTTTTTTTTTTTTCCAAATGTCTAATGCCTTGAATGAATTGTCCCATGCCTTTAATTACGTTTCGACTAGTAGGTAAAGAAAATTTTAAATAACCTTTTTTGAAATTTAACGCCGCGTTATAAGCACTTTTGTTACACTAACATATGCACGCAATTGGATACTACAGGGTTTCAGCACGATGAATATTTCTTTTGTGATTATATATTTCTTAGAAAGGTCGATGGTGCTTTAGAATCAGATATACCGGTGGACAATTTTTTCGTTTCGTTGGCCTTATAGTTTCAGATAGATTACTTAATACGGTAAAAATAAACTATTGACAATACGTTTAATAAAATACAGAGTTTTTTTAATGGTTCGCTCCTCTTTATCAGAGATCACGTTTAACACAAAAACTATAATTCATTTCAGAAACCCTTTCTGTCTATTCTTTTGAATCCCGAATAATACTTCAACTTCAGTAGAATTGAGAAACTATACTGCGAGTTAGCTCCTACATACTTGTTTTAATTGTATAAGCACTTATGTGTTGTCATTCTTCTTCAAAAGCTTCTACATGGAAGTTCACACGTTTTTTTTTCTTTTTCATATTACTAATGGCTGTTCTGATTATCGGCGTCACTGCGATTCCAAATTTCTCGCTTAAAAGGCCCCAAAAAGCATGATTTAGGCTGATACAACATAGGTAAGCTATATCTAGACGGTTTTTCTCACCAGCAGCTAACCGTTACTTTTGTTTTGAAACGACGTGGATTTATCACATGTAAAGTCAGTAAGTAACAATCGCTCGTTATAAGCCAAGCCTAACATACCTTTTTTGGCGTAATTTTTAAGAAGGTCAATATCCAATTTTCACTTTTTTTAAACATTTATTATTGTGCCTGATTCATCAACTATTACTGGTAAATGAAGCCTGTTTATGAGTAGCTGTTCAATTGTTTATCCAATTTTTTTTTTTTTAGTGCCTTCATCTATTATCATGACTCACTTTAAAGTATACCCGGTATAGATAAGATCGTATGATAAATGCTTCAACTGACTTCTATGATGAACGAATTTTGTTGTGTATATAAGCTACCAAAGTGATAAACCAGCTGGACGTACCAAGAAACGGTTGTCCCGTTTAAATTCAAAGTCACGCCCTGTGGATCTATCCTTTGCATCATTGAGGTTGCATAAAATAAGAGGAATTTTTTTTTGTCCGTGGGAACAAATATATCATGTTGGTGGGCTAAGTTCAAAAGAGAACAATAGATCATATGCTCTTTTTTTGCATTATTTCTGTTACTGGTTTACACAAGAAAATATGGAATAGATGACAAAAGATGATCTCTTTTTTTTTGGACTGTCCTTTTAACTATTACGCGAAATAGATCTGATGCATTTTCGGCCATTCAATATCCCAGTCAAAACCTAATTGTCACACAATTTTTTATTTATTTTTTGTATATAATATGCTAGCAGCATTTTCGCGTTCTTCTTCATTTTTACTGAAACGTTCATATACTATGACTGCTACTATTATCGATGGAAAGGCTCTTGCCCAGTAAAGTATAGTCACCTTTGTTTTTGAAAATAAGCCTTATTAACTTGTAACAGATCTGTTCGTAATGAAGTCAGGGACAAGATTCTTGCCATCAAGCAAAAGTATCCCCACTTTGACCCTCACTTGGCCATGATTCAAGTCGGTGCACGAGAGGATTCCTCTATCTATGTTAAAATGAAGGATAAGGCCGCCAAAGAGGTATATATTCCCCTATTAATTTATTAGGCTTCTTATTAAAGATAAAAAAAACCTTGGATTAGACTGGTATCACAATCACTATGGAAAAGTTGCCCGAGAGTATCTCTGAAGCCGATCTTTTAAGAAAGGTCCAAGAACTTAACAACAATTACAAGATCCATGGTATTCTTGTCCAGATGCCTTTGCCTTCTCATATCAGCGAAACTGCTGTTATTGAAGCCATTGATTACCGAAAAGATGTTGATGGGTAAATATAGCCTGGGAAGCCTTTTTTTTATTCAGCTTTACTGAATTCAACCTATAGTTTCCATGCTGTTAATATTGGTAATATGGCCAAGAAGGATTCCGACCCTCTTTTCTTGCCTTGCACTCCCAAAGGTATTATCCATTTATTGAAATCTACTGGCGTTTCAATTGCAGGTAAACAAGCTGCTGTCATTGGCCGCAGTGACATTGTTGGTGCTCCTGTCGCTACTTTGTTGACTGCAGAAAATGCTACTGTCACTCTTTGTCATTCAAGAACCGTTGATATTGAAAGTATTGTAAGTGAAGATATATGATGCTCTATTTTATTTTCTTCTATACAGACTGACGTGAATATAATAGGTCAAGCAAGCCGATATTATTATCGCTGCTGCTGGTAAGACTGAACTTGTCAAGGGTGATTGGGTTAAGCCTGGAGCTGTTATTATTGATGTCGGAACTAATGCTGTTGAAGGTATATATTAAAATAATCAAGGTTCTTTCGCGGTTCAGCTGACTTTTTCTATTTCAGATTTAACCAAGAAGTCAGGTATTCGTTGGGTTGGTGATGTTGAATATGCAAAGGCAAAGGAAGTTGCCTCATTCATTACACCTGTTCCTGGAGGAGTTGGTCCTATGACTGTAGCTATGTTGATGCAAAGCACCGCCATTAGCGCCGAACGTTGGTTAGAATTGAGTCGTAAGCGTGATATTTCTCCCTTGACACTCGAGTTGAAGACTCCCGTTCCTTCTGATATCGAGATTGCCAAAGCTCAAAAACCCAAGCATATCGATGAGCTCTGTAGAGAGATTGGTTTAAATGCCGCTGAAGTAAGGATAACTATAAAGATCTTCGATCAAGTACTAATTTTTCTCTCTAGTATGAACTTTACGGTACTGCCAAGGCCAAGATCAATTTGGATGTATTAAAGAGACTTGAAGGCCGTAAGGATGGTAAATACATTGTTGTAACTGGGTAAGTTGTTTAATTAGATGTATGCGTATATAATCTGACATCCGAACTAGTATTACTCCTACTCCTCTTGGTGAAGGTAAATCCACCACAACTATTGGTCTCGTTCAAGCACTTGGTGCACATTTGAACAAGTCTGCCTTTGCTTGTGTTCGTCAACCTTCTCAAGGACCCACCTTTGGTATCAAGGGTGGTGCTGCTGGTGGTGGTTACTCTCAAGTTATCCCCATGGATGAATTCAACCTTCACATGACTGGTGATCTTCATGCTGTCACAGCTGCTAACAATTTGATGGCCGCTGCCATTGATGCCCGTATTTTCCATGAAAGCACACAATCTAACAAGGGTCTTTTCAACCGTTTATGTCCTGCCAAGAAGGGTGTTAGAACATTTGCCCCCGTTATGTTGAAGCGTCTTGAAAAGTTGGGTATCACCAAGACCAACCCCAACGATTTGACCGAGGAAGAAGTTGCTCGCTTTGTTCGTTTGGATATCGATGCTGATACTATTACATGGCAACGTGGTGTTGATGTCAATGATCGTTTCTTGCGTAAAATCACCATTGGACAAAGTCCTACTGAAAAGGGTATGGAACGTCAAACCGGTTTTGACATTACCGTTGCTAGTGAAGTTATGGCTGTTCTTGCTTTGGCTACTGATCTCAAGGATATGCGTGTAAGACTAGGTAACATGGTTGTTGCTTCTTCTAAGGCTGGTGAGCCCATTACTGCTGATGATTTTGGTATTGGTGGTGCTTTGACTGTTTTGATGAAGGATGCTATTAAGCCTAATTTGATGCAAACCCTTGAAGGTACTCCTACCATTGTTCATGCGTAAGTGTTTATATATGTAATTAAATGGAAAACTAACAAGTAATTGTAGTGGTCCTTTTGCTAATATCGCTCATGGTAACTCTTCTATCATTGCTGATAAGATTGCTCTTAAATTAGCCGGTTCAGATGGCCCTGATATGGAACCTGGTTATGTTATTACTGAAGCTGGTTTTGGCGCTGATATGGGTATGGAGAAGTTCTTTGACATCAAGTGTCGTATTTCTGGTTTAGTTCCTGATGCTGTTGTCATTGTTGCTACTGTCAGAGCTTTAAAGACTCACGGTGATGGTCCTGCCGTTATCGCAGGTAAACCTTTGCCTGATGTTTACAACGAGGAGAACTTGGATCTTTTAAGAAAGGGTTGTGGTAACTTGGCCAGACATATTGAAAACGCAAAGAAGTTTGGCGTCCCTGTTGTTGTTGCTGTCAACCGTTTCACGTAAGTTCTTATTTTCTTTGAGGGTCAAAAAAGGTTTATTAATTTGTTTTATAGCAATGATACCGATGCTGAAATGGAGGTTGTTCGTCAATGCTCTTTAGAAGCTGGTGCAGCTGATGCTGTTGCTTGTGATCATTGGGCTCGAGGTGGTCTTGGTGCTATTGATCTTGGTAAGGCTGTTATCGATGTCTGTAACCAAACCAACGACTTTAAATACTTGTACGATCTTGAACTCCCTATCGAGAAAAAGATTGAGACCATCTGTCGTGAAATTTATGGCGCTGATGGTGTTGAATACAGTGATTTAGCTAAGCAAAAGATCGAAACCTATACCCGTCAAGGATTTTCTCCACTTCCTATTTGTATGGCCAAGACTCAATACAGTTTCAGTCATGATCCTAATCTCAAGGGTGTTCCCAAGGGATTCACTGTACCCATTCGTGATATTCGTGCATCTGTAGGTGCTGGTTTCCTTTATCCTTTAGTCGGTGAGATGTCCACTATGCCCGGTCTTCCCACCCGTCCCTGTTTCTTTGATGTTGATTTGGATGACAATGGTGAAGTTGTTGGTCTCTTCTAACCATGCTACCAATAAATCAATCATATGAACATGTTTGTACATTTAAATTTAATCGCACGCTTTTATTATCTCTTCAAATATAATACAAATTCGTATTCAAAGTGTTCATGTGTGTGTTTTCCCTTTGGGACGCTCTCTTTTAAGAATAATTCTAACTCATCGTGGTCGGCTAATCTAAACACGGAAGGGTCGATTTTAGGTATAAATGTATCACAAGGAACAGGTAAAGAGCTATAGATATTAGTAATCAAGACATGGGTACATTCAGGTAGCGAGATGCTTTGTCTATAGATTTCTTCACCTCCAAGCATAAAGATACGACCATTTGGTTTCACCAGTGTTTCGGCTCTTCTAAATGCTTCATCCAAGCTAGTAACCAACTCCACAATGGGTGAGTCACCTCTAAATACGCGTTAGATTATTGATCCTGTCATATTTTAAGCTCTTACAAATCATATTCAGGATTTCTTGAAATTATAATGTTGTATCTATTTGCTAATGGTTCTTTCAACATTGGTCTTGCTTCAAACGAATAGCGACCCATTATAACAACATTACACCAGTCCGTTGGGTTCTTATGGACATGCTTCTGATCGCCGTAAGATTTCGTTGTGGTATTTTCAAAATAGCTCCAATCACCAGGAATATTCCAAGGTAACCCATTTTTAAATCCAATACCGCCATTTTCAGCTATAGCAGCTGCCATGAATACAAACGGTTTTTTAGTAATTGTCATTTTCGAAAGGAATAAAAGAAAAAGAGGAGGAAATCGAGGAGTTTCAAACATATAGCAAATTAGAGAAGACTTGTTAAAATAAAGCCACTAATTGTGGATCTTTCACTCATCAATTAGATCTAAAGAGCTATTGTTCGATCTGACGTTTTAATTGTGGAACACAAGATCACCTAATTTAGTGGACTCTGCATCCTTGCTGGGTTACTATTAGGCACTGATAATAACGTCAACCGAGGTCTTCCCAGGTAAGCTCCAATAGAGAAAGAAAGGGGAAATTTTCGTTCCTTGATATCCGTGTAACATATAAACCATGGGAGACATCCATTAAAACAACTTCCATGTTCAGCCCTAATTTTCATAAATTGTTAGTCTTTTCAGTCATTACTATGTTTTAGACACAAGAAATACCCATCATAAGGTATCCAACGGTTATCAGCTTATTAATCATACTTAAGTTTTTAGATGTTTGTGCAGCTGGAGTATTTCCTGCAAAGTCTTGGGAAGTTTCAAAAGGCTGTCGTTCAGATACTTGCCGTCAGTCTCCTCCACATCATGCTTTCCCACCTCAGAATAGTCAGCCAAGGTAAGTCAGCAAAATAGATCTGTAACTTCAGGATAAGGATTGGTTATAATTATTAAATAGGTATGGACTTATGATATGGAAAAACTCAGAGTATCTTGTAGCAGTCTCACAGTTGCTATTCTGCAGGAGAACTAACGACCCAGCAAAATTCCTACGGAGACAGCAGAAGTTTTCTTGGTTCCGGTGATACCATAACACGGGGAATTTGATGTTAATCATTTTGTTTATGTAAGAGCTTTTTTTTTTTTAATTTTTTTTTTTTTCAATACCTACTATCCAGAATATTTTTTAAAGGCGGTTATAAGATCATCATATATCATTGTAAGATAGACAGGAGATTAAATAGACGAAAATCGATGGATAATGGTGTTTTCATGTCTCTTGTAAAAAAAGAGATGAAAAATAAATATGTCTTTGCTGCGAAACTATTGTCATGTGAAACCCTCAAGGATGCCTAGACTCTTATAAATAACACTTAATGATGAAGAGACTCACACGAGAGATATTAATAATAATGTTTTTTACCCTGATACCATTGAATTTTTCTGTCAAGTTGGGTAGTTAGGTTAGTCTTTTTTTTAAAAAAACATGTTTCCCACATCAATAAAGCATTTCCAAGGTCATCTGATTTGGCGCCAATTTTTAAGTGTAGCTGGCAGATATTAACAAGATTGGTTTTAAAATATCTAATGATATTAGTCAGAGAAGGCTTTAGCAATGAACATTTTCTTGTTGAAAGAAAATAGCTATATGCCATTAGCTGTCACTTGTCCATTGCTAATTGACGCCTGCTTACTCTATTTCATCTCATCCTGTAGCTTAATGAGTTGGTTTGATAATAATAAAATAAACAAAGAACCCTTGTTTTATAAGCACATGATCAAATTAAAATCCAAGTTTTTGGGTATTTGCCTTGTGTTAATGGCTTTTATATACGTGAATACACCATCAGAAGCAACATTTCAAAAGTACCTATTGAAAAGACAAAGAGGCTACAGTATACAATAAGTACTCATTTGAAATTAAAAGTAAACAACTCATGGCCCCCAACAATAAAATCAAAAGTTAAAAAAGTGGAAATAAATGTTTAAAAGTAATGTAAAGTTTATTATATATATATCATTCCCCCTTGTGTTATAGGTATTTACAGATATCAGCCAGTTTCTCAGAAGAATCAGTTTGTATTATCCAGGTGAAATAATCAACATCATCTGGTTAGTAAGTAACTTAATACCACTAAGCATCAGAAAATTTTTTTTCGATCATAATACTCATCTAAAGAGAGAACTAAAAATTTCATCATTTATCCAGTAATTATACACAACGACTACCTGATCTGTTATAAAAATCACCCTAGTGCCACGATATTAACTTGAAGAATAATAACACAAGATGTATATATATTATTCAAACAGTATCAAGTTAATTTATTTTCCCCTCTTCTGAAAGTGAATGCAGATTTTCAGACGCTTTCCCATTTTAAATCAGTTGTTAATGTATTATCCAGTCTGATACTATCATCAAATGCCTAAGCATCAGAAACTACTGCGTAGAGAGCATTATACGATTTTAAATGGAGCGAGAAAAAAAATATCATCATCAACCTTGCATTTCTTGAGAAAGAAGAGGAAAGGATGAAAAAGAAAAGAAATAGAACAGCTGGGGCTCTTCCCTTATATTTTTTTAACTCTACTGTCAACAAAGGGACGTGGGTTGCAGAGAGTCGTACAAGGGCGTTTTCTTCTGATCGTGTGTAACAAATTCACTTTAAAATTTTATGCTCATTCATTGTTTCCCTCACATTTACATTGACAAAAAAAGGTTGTATTAACGCACATGAATAAGATATGATTTTATTTATCAATAAAGAGTGTACCAAAAAGCATGCTTTCTGTCAGATTTTACTATTACTGCATCCCTTACATTACTACGCCACAGTACACCTTTTATACAAGATGGTGTGTGGTGCAGCATAAACTATAACCACAAACCTCAAGTGCATAACGAATCACAAAACCAGTAGACATCTTGAACCAAATCAATTGACCTTACATTACTAAAGAAAATACACACACTTGCTTGTATCAACCCCTATCTTTTTATAGGTAAAATATAGGTGAGCACATATGCCAAAACTCTCCTTCATCTTGCTTTTGTCAACTACAAATATACCTAATATAACCTTTCATTTTAAACACACGGGAAATACTATCTTACCGTAATCAATAGGTGGCACATGAGCTTTAAAGCTACCATATTCATCAGACCTTTGATGAGATGAGAGATGATGCACTCTTTGTGTTCATGGGAGAAGAGTCATTGACAAAAAGTACACGAAATCTTGCTTAATCTGCCTGCCTTTTTTTATTGACTGGAGGATTCCTAGACGTATTAAAGTGATAACAGCCATACATTTTTCGTCGTGCAGGCCGGCATCTAGAGATAACACCTCTCTCTTCTACTCGACTGCAATAGGATGGTTTTTTTGTTTAAAGGCCGAAAGGTGTTGAAACCGCGGTTAATGAAACATTTTTAAGCTTCGTCGTCGTCGTCCTCTTGACAGTTGTTCAGGTCTTGAATCTAGATTAAACCTTTGTGTCATACACGTCCAGAGAACGGAACGAATGCCGGAAGCATCATTGAAATCTCGACTCTAGTGCTAACAAAGCAAGGTCAGTATATAAGTTAGTTTCTAAAATTTAGTATCCATAACTACCACAACGTTCCGTTGTGACCCGCTGGACATTCAGTGCACATTTTTATTAAATAAATCAGGTCTTGTTGTTCCCAGGAAAAAATGACAATAAGGGTTTAATTTGATAATGATACTATAAAATACGTACGGAGGGGAGTGTTGTCTTGACAGGCACTTGTTCACTGTAAAACATGGTTTTCTTCGTCAAAATAAGAGCGATCCAAAACCTATTCAACTCATAATAGGCGCGACATCTTATCATATTGTTGGGATTTTACAACCACCTCTAAAAATACATATATATGTATATATGATAATCTTAATTCTATACCACCCCCATGCGTTTAAGCGTGGGATAGGGATTAATAAAAAGACACATTTTTGGCTGACCGTTGTGGTGGTATATAAGACTAGGCTTGGGGTGGTGTATATCCAACCAATCCTGCATTCTTTGTGAATAATTATGTACAGTGGAGTAACTTGCATTTATAACACTACTTAGTTTCTCTTGGTTAAAGAAACACTGCTGTATTTACCACGCACAAAATAAGTGCTGCTAGTAAAATGACCACTGTCTGTATAATGCACCAGAAATTACATAATGTATATTGCTAATTTCTATATAAAAGTAATAATGTTTTCATGGAAGGCCATTGTTTATGACGCGCCTATAAATGAAAAGCAAACAGTATTTTTTTATCATACTCGATGAGTGTGCAGGAAGGTATTTTGGCTGGTAAAATCAGCTATAACGTCAGAATAACGAAATTGTTGGATCCATTTTTAATAAAATGGATGACCCCAACACTTTTACTCCCATCGTTTAAGTTAGAAATATGATTCACAAATACTGCAGCGGCAACGAAATGATATACTTAGAACAAACCCGGATATGGAAATGCGAGTTCGAATTTTACCACCCATCGAAAATGAGATCATTCAACTTCAACAGGACATTATAGATATAGCTAAACTTCGATCTGGACTCAAATGGCGTGAAAACGGTGAAACGGCGGCAGGTTATTTGAAACGTACAATCGCTGCCAAGCAGAAACAACGGAACATTGACGACCTCGTTAATCCTACAACTGGAGCAACTTGCGTTACCGTCGAGAATAAACTACAGGCAACTACAGAATTTTATTTGGAATTGTATACTCCCGATCCCATCGACGACAATATGATCCAGAAACTCCTAGACAATATTTCACCCGAACAACAAATTAGTACTACTCAACAACAACATCTTACTTCAGATATTTCCATAGACACTATCATAGACCAAGCTCATAGGTCTCCCAATCCTAGTAGCCCCGGTCCAGATGGGCTAAATTATGGCATTATATTATTCATATTCCGTATTCCATGCTATCGATCTCTTATAACACGACTATACAACGAAGCGCTTACAGATGGCGTGTTTCCACAATCGTGGCATGATTCAGTAATGTGTCTATTGCCAAAAAAAGGGGACTTGACACTTCTCCAAGATTGGCGTCCTATATCTTTGACAAACTGTGATGCAAAAATTTTCACCAGAATTCTAAATTCAAGATTAATCGTTAGCGTTAATTAACTGATCAATCCGTTCCAGACAGGATTTATTCCCAACAGATTTATAGGTGACAATGGTATGATTCTTAAGACGATCATTGACTACGCGACAAGGATCCACACCACCGTCAAGCCGTCGCTCTGTTACTTGATTTTATGAAAGATTATGATCGTGTAAACGCGGATTACTTACGAGCCACGCTACTGAAATTTGCTATTCCAGCGTCGTTGGTCAATAGTATCATTAACTTCTTTTTTCAGACCCAAATCCGGATCAACGTTAACGGATATCTAACTACACCAATGTCTCAAAAACGAGGCCTCCGCCAAGGGGACCCGCTATCACCTATTCTATTCAATCTAGCTCTGGAACCTTTACTGCAATCCATCTTACAGGATCCGTCTCTTCCCGGTATTCGCCCACGGATCTATTCCAACGGCTCGCTGACTGTTCCTCAACCTACTCAACCTACTCCAATTAAAATTCTGGCATACGCCGATGACCTGCTGGTCACCCTTACTCAACCAAATCAGTACGATATTCTTGTTAAACACCTTCGATGCTACGAGGAAGCATCTAACGGAAAAATTAACATTTCGAAAACACAAGTTTTAGCGCTTAGTGGAAAACCAGTCGAGCCGGCTTGGAAAACTCTGTTTGAAAATCAAGCTATCACCGCTGTATTCGACAATCGTTCCTCGATACCGCTCATATATCTTGGATATTTTATCATACAATCCCCTGATCAGTTGAAATATGTTGAAGCCAAACTTCTTGCACTGGTGGACAAGGAATTTCAACCACATTTTAATCGTGGTCTATCTTTTCGAGGTCGAGCAACGATTACAAACACATTGGTTCTTTCCAAAATATGGTACTGTATGCGTCTACTTGACCCTACCCCTGGTTTTTTTCAGCGGCTTGATAGTAAAATAGGTACTTTTATGAATTATTCCAAGAAAATTGGCAGGTTCTCAGTTCAGCATTTTAAACAACGCCTAGTGGACGGTGGTCTAGGAATCATCGATCCTGTTGCTCAACAACGCGCACTTCAACTACGCTGGGTGATGCCTTTACTTCAAAAATATCAGTACTCCAACTCCAACTCTTTACAGATTGCCGTGTCTTGGCTTCGGTATATGATTCCATATCATAATTACTCTGCTCTCCAAAGACAAATACCAGATGGGATTGAAGGGTCTCTCTCGATTTACCGACATCCTAATCTGATTCTATTCTCTCCACAGCTTCGTAGCCAAATTGTGTCTGGATCTTACCGATACTCGCCAATTAGGTCTATCATTGCTGCTATTGACCAACTGCCTGATCCACGGAGTGATCCTTCCTTTTCTCTACAACCAGCCGTTATTTTAGAACTGCCAATTAACGACATTTGGTTTCCGATACCAACCACATCTTGCCTTCTAACCACCACGGCCTATAATAAGATTCAAGTCAAACATATCTATTTTTTTGATGATTACCAACAGGAGATGACGTTGAGAACCGGAGGACGGTTTCACATTCTTGGCTCTCGGTTTAACCAATGCGTGTTGAATAATACCGCATGTCTATTTCCGTTCTTCCGTAAGGTCTTGGTACCCACCCTCCATTCAAGAGGCACCATCGATAGTCAATCACTAGCTCATTTTTTTAACCGGAATCTACCACCCGCTCGAACTTTTGCTCGTCCATTTCGTTTAGATATGGTGCTTCGTAAATCAGTGTCCAAGGCTACCGTAAGTCGAATACCAGGTCGTGTTTGGAAAATATTCTGGAATTCCAAGATAAACTTCCGTGCAAAAAACGTCTGGTATCAGATTCTCCATAACAAAATCAACACCGCTGCCAACATGCATCGTTACTTGCCAGACAAGGTACTCTCACCGTTGTGTCCCCTCTGTTCATCAGACATCCACTATCCCGAACATATGTTTGTAACCTGTCAACGGGTTTGGCAAATATGGAAAAACTCTTTCACTTACTTGTACCCACATATACCAGCTTTATATCTTCTGAAACCTTCTGAGGTCCTTCGCAGCATCTATACTTTCAGCTTTCCAACCAACCAGCTCTTTAACCTAAAAACCACTCCAGTATTTCTATTTGCATCCATTCTGGAAGCCATTTGGAAACACTACTGGAATACGATCATTGATGATATTCCTTTCATTCCAGACGATGTCGTGTGCACGGCCATACGTATCGCCAATACATATATGGCTCAGACCCATCTTTAAAATTATAGTGTTTTACCCACACATCCATCTCTTTTCTCACTGCACACCGCTCTTTTGACGTGTGACTTTAACAAAATCTTCTATTAATAAAATTCAAGATTTATACAAAAAAAAAATATGATTCACATTATAGGTGCGTAGATTATGGACAATATACACATGTTTGATATGTGGTCATACATTCACGTAATTTAAAAACATGTGTTTTTTCTTGTATTTGAGAACCAAACATTGGATTGTGATGTAATGATGTACAGGATACTTTGAAGAAAATCAGCTGTGAGTCAAGCAGTGGATAATTTTCTCGCATACATGGATTTTTGTATGATGTGCTATAAACATCGACACATTCTTGTGTAAATACGATATATGCATAAATTAAATTTGTATTGCTGTTTTAAATCAACGAAAACCAAGACACGATAAGGATGCAAAATGAATTTTATTTAAATATGAGATGCAAAAGTAGATAGAATATCAGTCAAGGAGATAACTCCCTTTAATTCGCCTGTTTTCAGATCCATCCACCAAAGACGATAGGCTTTACGGATAACAAAAGCGGTCATGATTTGAGACAAGGTAAAACCATCATGACAAGTCAAAGGAGGAAATAGTTCTCCATGCGAGGTCTTTAAAAACATGACGACAGGTTTTGAGAGGGAGTCCCAACGGTTACGATTCAAGCCACGTAAGTCTTTAGCACTGATCTCTCCAATCAAGTCATCATTATCGTCGAGAATAGGCAAAGCACTGATGGTGTTATCAGCTGCCAACTTTAAAAAGGCTTCGGCGGCGGTGGATTTATAATTCATGGTAGTACGGATTCCTGGTGGCTTAATATCATGAACTGATAAATCCAAAATGGAGGATCCAAGCTGGTGATTACATGATTGAAAGAAACGGATCAAATCCATTTGAGACAACAAGACAAAGGTAGCGTTTGCTTGTTCAATAAGGACACGGTGCGTTTTTTCATAACTGAAGAGTTGCAAGAGTGTATCCAAGGCATCTGAAGACTTGAGTACGGTCATTGTTTCTGTCATACCAACAGCATCGCTTAATGGCATTAAAAGAACATCACGGTTTGTTTGCAACGTATCTAGTGATACCTTTATATTTGCATAGCGTGAGAATTTTAACTCGGCAATCATGTTTTACATACCTTGGTGCTTAACAACTTCAACAGATCCAACGCACTGACGATAGCCATGTATTCCTTTTGTCCGTTCTTGTCGGTACGATAGATAGGGATGGATAGAATATCATGGGCTAAAAGTAAATCAAAGGCTTCTTCTATCGTTGAAGACGAAGGCAAATCCACTAATTCTCGATGAGTGGGTTTGACCTTTTGAAGTACATCGCCCACATTTCTTGACTGGATAAACTTGTGCAGAACGTCCTTGTTCTCCAAATGAATGTTCTTATTATTTAAAAGTGTAGTCATGTTGAAGACTTTTATAATTTTTAATTTAAACAAAGAAAATAGGAAGAAATATGAAATGATTGTGGGAAAAAAAAAAATCCCTTTGAAATAGTGACGATGAATTAGTTAACGAACCAATGAAAAAAGGCTCCAGTCACGTCAAATGTATGATAGGTATGCTTATTTTTAGAATGGATAACGGCTGGTTTTTTTGCCGTCAAATGCAGCTAGTGATTGAGGTGATTTCAAATGAATTTTACGTGCTTGACGTTGACCAGTACGCTCAGCTTCCCAATCTTCCCATTTCTTCATCACTAGTCGTTTCGAATCGAATTTACCTTCTTTATCACCATGGCTGTCTCCCTTCTTTTCACCCACCACCACACGCGTGGCCCCCCATGAAAAATCGTCAAAATGCCAGAATGAATACAATGGAAGAACCATATTCCAAATAGGCAAAGCACAGATATAAACTACAGATTAATGTTTTTGAGATTTGAGGTTACACACACACACATATACAAATATTGAAATAACTTACTAATCATCCAACAAACATAAATAAATTTGAGCGTTGTCAATGCAATCAAAACGGCAGGTAAAAGTAAAACGGCTAGAAGTAAACCAATGGATTGCCATTGAGGATCTGGAGTGATGGCAGTGTTGATGATCAAATAAAAGGACATGACGATGGCTGCAGGAAGTACCAAAGTACCAATCAAATCAATGAATACAGAGAATTGCATGGATAAACACGCAATACCACAGAGATCAGAAACCAATACTAATTCCATGAGATTGTGTACAGTCGAGTTAATCCATCGACGACGTTGAGACAACAACACGCTGAATTCGTCGGGTACGACCGTACGACAACGTGCTGAAGGCACAAACATCATTTGACGTCTGGGGAACGTACGAAGCATCAAGGTGGATAAGAAACGATCCTCACCAAGCAATAATAAATTCTTTTCGTGAAGTGTCGTGACCACATTTTGATTGTATTCCAAAATAATATCAGGGTTCGCTAAAACGGGTACCCAAGAGCCATTTTTGGGAGATTTGATACGATACATACTAAAGCAACCAGGTAAACAGGTTACCATGCCAAAAAGAGACTCAAAAGCCTTTGCGTAATGATGCGAGATATAATATTCAAATACTTGGATGGCTGTCACCCAAGAGGTACGCTTGTTTGCAATTCGTGTTTCACCACATAAACCCATGATGGTGATATCGTTCGCCATGGCAGCAATCATGTAGGTCAAAGCGTCTGGCAGTACTTGAGTATCAGCATCCACCATTAAGACAGTCTCAAACTTGTCAGGTGTGACACCTTCCATCAACCAAGTCATTTTCCAAAAGATTTCATAGTCCAGCTCGCAGAAACGATCGTTAAACAAAACACGTTGAAAGAAAGACATCAGGATCACTTGAGAATCACGTTTACCACGATTGCCTGCTTTTGCCCCCTTTTGCTCCTCTTCAGTACCACATTTTACAATGGTAACACATGCTGTGCCATTATAGTGACCTGCATATACCTTGGCCATATTCAATTGCTTTTCACCATCCGCCACTGCCAAGTATGAGACTGGTTTAGGATTGGCCATGGCGGGAGTCAGATCCATCAAACTAACCACAATATCAGGTGTCGACATGGATTCTCCTGCACCTGTAATTAAACCATCGGCAATGACAAAGAAAATCTTGTGTTTGTTGGAATAGGTGGTATTTGATAAACTATCCATGGTGATTTTTAAGCCTTCTTCACCTTCTGAATAACAGGTAACTAACATCACGGTATATAGTTCCGTATCAACCACATCAGTTTGATGTCCGCGAAGACCTTGGCTCGCACTCCCTTGGAAACTACGATTGTTGTTGGAAGCTAATGTTTGAACGGATCCTTGAGCTATAGGACCGTAATCGTTGTATGGACCCGGTACATGGTTTGCAGGATCATCATTTCCGCCTTTGATAGAGCGCCAAGCCAACCAATTTGATCTTCCGCCCGGAGTGGTTAGTCTTCGAGAGATGAACCATTGAAACAAGACGGCCATTGAGTAACGAATAATGATGATGATAATAATGACGGCGAACATGACGGTCATGATCAATTGATCAGCAATACAGCTACCTACCTCTTGGGAGGCAATTCCTACTCCATACCTTGCTACGATACAAGATCTTGCATTTTTACCAGCAGCGGTGTATAAAAGTGCATATGTCATATCGTTTCCGCGAGTGGAACGGAGTGCGTTATCAACCTCGGCACCAAAAATAGAAGAGTTCGCTTCGAAATAGGAAGTCATGTTGACAATGGTATCGACGATTAAACCAATATTTGAGGTTGGCATATGATCATAAGTTGAACGCACATCTTTCCAGTCAAAACTCAGGAATCCGACACTTGAGCCATATTCATGTAATGCTGACAGAGATAAACAAGTGTCTTTAGTCAAGGTTACACCTATGAAGTGGTGAAAAACAAGGCTAAGCGTCAATATTTATGCGCTTTTTTTTTTTGCTAAAAGCTGAGTCAAGACAAACCTGTAGTACTAGTAATTGAACAGGATGATACCAAGTCATAATCAGCACAGGCATTACTTGTATCATCATCGAATATAGAGCCAATTTCCATGCCCTGAAAGGTGGTTGTTAAATTCAGGTTTTGGGTGGTGAAAAAAGCTTGAGCAATATCAAAAGAGTAAATTTGACCAAATACGGATACTTGCTCTCTTTGAACAGGCACTCTTTGACCATCGATATCAGCGGCATAGGGATAACTGATGCGATCTTGCGGACAAAGATCGATGTTAAGACCGTAAATAATATACGCCAAAATACCACACATGGCAGCAACCAAGTAACACAAGGTCAGCTAGACAATAGGGTTTGAGAATATAAATAAATAAGCGTTTTTTAATAATTAATACCTTTTCACGCCAAGCCTGTTGCATATTTTTATTAGACTTTCCAAACCAAACGCGGATGATGTAAGTTGGGAGACAACAGGTGCATAAAAAGGCGATCCAGGCCCACCAGTTTGTCAATACTTTGGGTTCCTTGACTTCTTCCTCTACTTGTATCTGTTGTTGTTGCTGTTGCTGTTGTTTGTGTT
This sequence comes from Mucor piriformis, assembly GCA_943193625.1. Lineage (NCBI taxonomy): Eukaryota > Fungi > Mucoromycota > Mucoromycetes > Mucorales > Mucoraceae > Mucor > Mucor piriformis. The sequence continues at coordinate 759,999 of OW971871.1, read as the reverse complement.
GATGTTGATGATGTTGTTTTTGTTGTTGAAGCTGTTGTTGTAAATTACTTGACATTGGCTGATTATTCATTGGGTTTGTACCTGTAATTCTAGTATGTCTTGGCTGTGATGGATTTCGATTGATCATACCAGTACGAGGTCTTTGGCGCTCGGGTCTGGTCAAAGATTTTGAGCGATTGATATTAGTTGTGCCTCTGTGGTAAGGGTTAGGTTGGCCCGAGTTGTTAGAATTGATGGCATGCCCATGTGATGGAGTAGGTGGAGGGCCATGTCTATTCTGGCCTTGCTGAAAAATATAATCCCTTGCGGGAGCATCGTCAGACTGGTACCTATTATCACCACCGTAAGGCGATGAACTAGACATTTATTTATTTTTTGTTAATAGAAAAGGGGAAGAAAGGAGGAAAAAAAAGTTTTTATTTCTGACATTTGTTTCATTCGTCCCTGGTAAATAAGGCGCCGACCAGTTGTTAGTGTGTTTATTTTTATATTTCATTTGGAGAGAGATGAAAATAAACCTGTCATGTTCATGTAGTGACGGTGCGGACGTAGAAATAATAAATAAATAAAAGCAGCCGAAAAAGCTGTTCTAATCCTGTGCGTCAAGGGAGGGAGCACAATATTTCATCGGCTACAAAAAAAGATGGTGTAACGCAAGGGATTCTTCACGTGTTTTTAGTTGAAAAAATTGGCTGTGACTGTAAGAAAGCAGGGACGAGCGCTTATTGGCCGATAGCAGCAAAATCAACGTCCAGGGCTTAATCCTCCGTTAAAAATTTTTTTAAGGCGCTTTTTTTTTCCAGCTAATATTTAACACTATACTTTTCCCACTCACACTTTTTACACTCTATATTTTTTTTTATACACATTATTAAAAGGTAAAGTTATAGCACTGGCAAGCTAATAAATTTTTGGTTTTTTTTTTTTTTTTTTTTTTTTTTGCAAATAACACTGTTCACTTGGCTCCCCTCTCCTACGCCCCTACACACTCTCTTTCTTTTTTTTTTTTCTCTATTGAAGAAACACACGTCGTTTTTTTTCTCTCATCTTCTGTTAGAAAAAAGCTCTTCATCTCTTTTTTTTTTTTTTGTTTTTTTTTTTTTTTTTTATGTGTATTTTCTTTGACCTTTTTATTGTTCTATACAATGTAATTTTAAAATCCGCATTAACACAATTTTTTTTTTTTTAAAAAGATGCCCAAGGATACTGAGAAACCCTCCAAGCGCGCTGCCGCCAAGACTGACGAAAAGAAGAAGAGAACCAAGAAGGATCCCTCTGCCCCCAAGCGTGGTTTGTCTGCATACATGTTCTTCTCTCAAGCTTCTCGTGCTCAAGTCAAGGAAGATAACCCTGAGGCCACTTTCGGTAAGCTTCAAAAAAAAATATACATGTTGCCTAGGAAATGATATTTACCCTATTTTTAGGCCAAATTGGTAAGCTCCTTGGTGAAAAGTGGAAGAGCATGACTGATGAAGATAAGAAGGTAATCTTGATAATAATGAAAAAAAAGGAACCAATCACTAACTTTCCTTAATAGCCTTTCCACGAGAAGGCTGAAAAGGACAAGCAACGTTATGAAGATGAGAAGGCTGCCAGCAAGTAAAATCTCCCCCCACCACACTAATTTTATATCCTCCTACTTCCCATGATTTAAAATAATCCTTTTTTTTTTTCCTCCCCAAAAAAAAAAATAAAAAAAAAATATCGCAATTTGGACGCGCGTTTAAAATCTATACGTAAACAGAATGGGGAATTTTTATTGGCTTATTTTAATCGGATTTATTGGATGTTGTTTCAGCGGGAGATGACTCTTCGCCAGCGGGCTTATCCTCGCGATTGAAGCTTCTACGAGGTCTGTCGCCATCATTGAACGATCTACGAGGTCTGTCGCCATCATTGAACGATCTACGAGGTCTGTCGCCATCATTGAATGATCTACGAGGTCTATCGCCATCCTCACGGTTAAATGATCTACGAGGTCTGTCGCTGTTGAAATCACCGCCTCTGCTGAAAGATCTTTCACCGTCCTCTCTCTTAAAGAAAGGCTTTCTCTCACCATCGTCTCTCTTAAAAAAGGGCTTTCGTTCGCCATCGTCTCTTCTAGTGAAGGATCGCTCGCCATCTTCTCTCTTGAAGAAAGGTTTTCTTTCACCATCGTCTCTTCTAGTGAAGGATCTTTCGCCATCCTCTCTCTTGAAAAAGGGTTTTCTTTCACCATCGTCTCTTCTGGTGAAGGATCTCTCACCATCTTCTCTCTTGAAAAAGGGCTTTCTCTCACCATCGTCTCTTCTATTGAAGGATCTCTCACCATCCTCTCTCTTGAAAAAGGGTTTTCTTTCACCATCGTCTCTTCTGGTGAAGGATCTCTCACCATCTTCTCTCTTGAAAAAGGGCTTTCTCTCACCATCGTCTCTTCTATTGAAGGATCTCTCACCATCCTCTCTCTTGAAAAAGGGCTTTCTTTCGCCATCGTCTCTCTTGAAGAAGGGATTACCTTCGGAATCGTCTCTCTTAAAATAAGGCTTTCTTTCACCATCGCCCCTGTTGAAAGATCTACGCTCCCCACCATCGCTCCTGTTGAAAGATCTACGCTCTCCGCCATCGCCTCTATTGAAAGATCTACGTTCGCCATCGCCTCTACTAAAAGATCTACGCTCGCCATCGTCTCTGTTGAACGATCTACGTTCAAAAGGCTTATGATCACTGGTGAAAGACTTGGGGTCGTTGTCCTTGTCTGACCAAGCAGCAGCGTCAGACACCTTCTTCCAGTCACTGCTGTTTCTCTTCATGTAAGTGTCGTTGGACCAGTTACTTGATTTTTTAGCAGTTGAAATATCTTGAGCTTGTTCTTCCTTTTTCCAGGCATCGGTCTTTTTGTATTCTTCGGGATGGTTTGTCTTGAACTCCTTTCTACGTTCACCCATCGCTTCGTAACGGTTTCTTTCTTGACGTTCAGCGTCTTCACCTTCAGGAACATAGTTGCTCTTCAAGATACGACGGACACCTTCGACGGATAAAGTGAATTCCTTGGACAGTTTGACAATGTCGTAGGTCTCAGGATCCTGCAAAAAGAGTTATTTTAGTCATGTTTATTCGGTCGAGTGACAGTTACTTACTGCTGCAGCTAAAGCACGAATCTTCTCCATGGTGGGTCTTGAGACACGCTTTTTGGGAGCCCAGTTACCTTCTTGCTCAGTTGTAAAAAGTCTAGCAAAGTTAAACTTTGGTGTAGTGTTTTTCAGTGTCAAAGATCTAAGCATTTTTTCTAAAAAAAGAGATTAAGAAAAAAAAAAAAAGTTTTCATTATTCCCAGCGACCCCTCTTACAATGGATAATGCAAAAAGGCCGTCCCTCGTGTAAACTTATTTTTCTGTTGTGAGCTGACTTGATAAAAAAAAACGGATTGGCATGTAACACGACGATGCGTGAAACCATGGAATCTATTTATACTTTGATAGTGTAACCACTGACGTATGAAAGCTTGTTTATTAAAAGAAAAAGAGAGAGGACATAGAAATATACATATATAATGATGGGGGCATGAATTGTAGTAAAAAAAAAAAGAGCGGAGGGAAAGGAAAGAATTCTATAGACATATATAAATACAAGTTTATGGTTTTGTTGAAGAGTTGCTTCGTTTTGTTAAGGACGATTTACGACGACGACTCTTTAGATTCAACAATAAGACACCTGTGGTGGGATAAGTGTTTGGTATTGGCACAGGCTCGGGTGAGGGTTTGGGTCGGGTGGGATAAGGTGAGGAGGATTTGCGTAATTTGGCTCGTAAGGCTTCCATTACCTTGTCGTGGTCTAAAGGCTCGAGTGGTGGAGGAGGAGGGGAGCTGGAAGGTCGGATGCTCATATCACTTAGCGTCATGACGCTTTCGTAAGAGAGGGTGCGGTGGATGTTTTTGGGCGACTTTTTATTCTTTTTAGGCTTTGGTGGGAACAGAACAATGTCGTCGGAAGGAGGTGGGGAGGAAGATAACATCAATTGATCCCCGTACAAATCAAAGGCAGAAGGCGAAATAAAGTCCATTGAAGGTGAAGAGGTTATGCTTACATTCTCGGTAGTTAAACCGTAATGAAAGTCACAGCTGTTTATGGCGTTGTCTAACCTTGCCTGCAAGGAAGCTCCATTGCCACCGTTGTCAAAGGGATCTTGATCTAACAAGGAATGGCCAAATAATGAGCCGTTGCTATCGTTCTGTTGAACTATTGTTCGAGTAAGTTTAAATAGAGCAGAGCATGATAATAAAACCAAGTGTATTTACCATAATTGTCTTGCCTCTGCGTCAATTCATATTCAATAAACTTTGTCTGTAAACGCGCTTCTTCAACTTGGCGCAATTCCTCTGCTGTACGTCTCTATTTAAAAAAAATTAAAATATGCTTTCTTTTAAAAATCAAGCTGTATTACCTTGTCCTCTTGTGCCTTTGCTACCAGAATTTGGTTCAACAATTGAGAATTGTCCTGATATTTCAAGAGGATCTCTCCTACAGAAATATCACTCAGACTTCTGCCATGTTGAGATGGGAACGACAAGTTGCTGTTGTCATGTTGTTCATTCGTTGTTTTCGGAGGCATAATTTATAAAGATAATTGTACAAAAATGTTTATCATGTAACAAGCTTAATAAGTAAAAAAAAAAGAAGAAAAGAAAAGAATACGAGAAACAATTGCATGGTTATATAAATCAAAAAAAAAAAAAAAAAAAAAAAAGTTAAAAATAAATTCGAATTCGGTAGCTTAAAGTCGGTGCGGTACATCAACTCTATAGTTGAAATACACCATATGCTTTTCAAAATACGAAGGGGAAAAAGAAACCATTGTAAACCACGTTTTGTGTGGCAGTTGGAGGGACAATAAAGTTCAGAAAAATTGAAGAAATATAAATAGAGTCCTGTTATAATTATAAGCGTAGATCACTTTAATAATAGAATATTTGGTGATAAAACCGAATCACTGGGAAATATTCGAACTGTGGATTGCTTAAAATGTTAATTGACCTTTCCCTAATCTATTGTTAGGAGAGGGGATTCATTTTTCTGACAGCCATAGCCCCATATCAATCTATAAATAATTTATATTATAATCTCAATTACATGAGTTGGAGTTAACTTTTTCCCTTTGCACCCCTTGATTTTCATTGTAAGTATTATGTTTTTTTTCTACAAGCACCTTTTTTTTTCTGCGTTAATTAAAAATTTATAAATACTTTTGAGTTTCCACAATAATGGTAACAGTTTTTTTTTTCTGTGTTGTGTCATTTTATTTTTTATTTTTAGCCGATAACTTCTTAAAGAACTGTTTGTTCCTATTGATAGTTCATTTACATTACCGGGTATAGGCAAATGACTGTATTAACACAAACCCTTTCATACTGTTACTACTCTTCTCCGTAGCACTGCTCTTTTTATTATAAATACATAGACTAATGCCTTTGTAGCACATGAATTATTAACAAGGTATCACCAATCTTACTTTCAAATTCACCCTTCCGCCGGGATTATGCTGGGTAGTCCATATTGCTGTATACATGCTATCCCTCCCATTAAACAACACATAAACACCGAATGCGCTATTGTACGACGCAAAATACGCCCTTCTTGTCCCTGTAGCCCAATTGTCGATACGCCTGTCGTCAGGTTTTGTGGCGAGATCATTTTAGACGTGATCGCCCCACTGGAGTTCGTAGCTGCCATCAAAATAGCCGACAGTCCAATCTCACGAGCTGCTACTACCTGCAGATTACCAAACAATGAATTGGCCGACGTATCACTGCCCGATAAAAAGCATGCTAATAATAAAAAAAAAATATTAGAATCGATTTGTCGCCACTTTGATTCTACAAGGTCTTCTTCTTACCAACCCACCCTAGCCAAGCTGAAATGAAGGGAAACGCTTTGCCTACAGAAGCTAATTGATACCCGATGGTGTACACGATACCTAATGAAGGGATGTGCATCAGCATTTATTAGGTTTTCCTAAAGTAGTAATATGGTGCATGTGCTGATGTACCTGAATAATTGTACAAATATGCAAAGGCCATGATAAATGACACGGTAATAATGGGCTTGTAAAGTTGTATCACGGTATCGCTTAATGCGACAGAGAAAACGCGGGGATGCACTCCATAAAGCATCACAATCACTGAAAATGGAATAGAAGCAACCAAAATGGCTGTACCTGTAGCCAGTGGTTGAAAACTCCAGATCGCATCGTATTTCTTGCCATACAATGTTAACCAAACCTTAAATTTATTATTAATCTTGGTCTAATTTTAGTTGCATATAACCCTAATCTTACCTCTTGGTGAAGGTGCGGCCATTTTACATCAATTTGACCCTTTGTGGACACTTTGGCAAATGTCCAGCTATTAAAAAAAAATTAATTTCTTCTCACCCCCTATAAATAGATCAGTGCATATTACATAATCACGACAATGACAATCAGGAGCCATGGACTCCATGCTAACAATGTTTGCTTGACTGAAAGTGTCTCTATATGACTACTAGAGTCTTGACTTTCTGAATCGTTCTTCCCTTTTTTTATCTCTTGCGTAGACGCATCGTCCTTGAGCAAGAAATTCACATTGGCTTCGTACTCCCGTCGATAAGGTGGTTTCCAAAACTGAACAAATACAATGACAGAGATTAAAGATACTAATCCCGCAATCAAATCCGGGAGCTCGGGCCCTACAAGATTAGCAAAAATGCCTTGCATCAAGGCAAAAGAAAGCCCTGCTACAAGTGCAATAGGCCAACACTCGATCAATCCTGCACGAGGTCCTGCATAAAAAAATAATGCGTAGGCTGGTAAAAATAGACTGAAGATAGGTAGTTGGCGACCCATCATAGCTGAAAGCGCTAACACTGGTAAACCTGTTAACGAGGCAAGGGTTGTCACGGGTGTTCCAAGTGCTCCAAATGCTACGGGCGTTGTGTTAAAAATCAATGTGTACACAAGCGCATCTTCTGGGTCAAATCTGTATATAAAAAGATGTTAAAGTCACTTGATAGGATGACTAAGAAAATATACAACGATACCCTAAAGCCACCATCATGGACGAACAAATGGCTCCAGGTACACCGAAACCAGCCACGCCTTCTAATAAAGCACCAAAGCAAAACCCAATGATGATCAAAATAATTCGCATATCTGGTGGAGTATTGGATATCATCCATTTACGAAACAAATGAAATATCCCAGAACGAACTGTTATATTATAAATGTACCTAGTAAAAGAATGTGTTTATATCAATTTTCCTTAAGCCTGATTTTTTCTTCTTCTATTTACATTGCATTAAAAACTATCCACATAATTGGCCAGTTGGCATATACGAATCCATTGCCAATGGATTCGAATGCCTGTATTGCTGGCATTTTCCAGCCGAAGATGGCAATAAATATGCTATATTGTTTACATGATAATAATTTAATGCTGTGTTCTGCTGATACAGAAAGTAGTAAAGATATATTACCAAACAATAAGACCAGTAGATGCTGCATAATAAGCCGGTACTCGAAACAAACCCAACATGACGAGGACAATTATGAGTGGAATGATGCCGACAAAAAAGGATCCAATCAAGCTATCATTTATTGGGCTCAGTTGTTGAATAAATATTCCTGATTGAACAATTGATTCTGGAGGCGGAAGTCCCAATACCATTGATGTTTTAATAAAAAAGAAAATAAAAAGACATTACAAGAAGAAAAAGAAAGTTATACATCAACGGGGAATTCTTTTTTTTTTTAATTCATGATTTGATTATGCGCTGCATCTTGATCCTCTAGACCCCCTCTCATGGAGTTTCATACATGAACGTCGTTTTTTTATGATTTCATCAAACGGCAACAAGAAAAGATAATTTATTACATAATATTTAGTGATAATGTTCAGGAAGAATCTTACGGAGCACACCTATAAAAAGAATGAATTACTTTTAGCATGAATTATGAATAAAGGAGATTTGTTTACCATCGAGAATAAAACTTGTTAATCCCCACAACTCCTTTTCCCCATGCACATGATCAGGCAGTTTAAATACAGTGTATTCACGCTTACTATCGCGAAATTGTTTGATCATTCTCACTTTGGGATCAATCAGATATTCAATAGGCAGCGTAAACACACTAGATACTTCATCTGGGTTAAACTTGGTGAACAAATCATCCGACTGTGTCTTTACAAATCCGACATAAGGGTGCACACGTAGTGATCCTGTCTTATTAGGTAGCGCTGAGAAACATCCTAATACGTCCACTTCAGAAGGTTCCAAGCCTATTTCTTCATGCGTTTCTCGTAATGCTGTATGTTCTAAGGTTGGATCCTCTGACTCTTTTTAGAAAAAAAAAAGGGGGTTTTAGTTATAAAGCATGTCGAACATGCTCAGATGATTTACCTTCTTTTCCTCCTGGAAAACTAGACGAGATGTGAGTTGATGAGTCGTGTGTCGTGTATTACTAATTACCTAATTTCTCCTTGATGAGTTCTCATGTTTTCATTGCGCACGGTGAACAAGACACTAGGTTTACCCTGAACTATACATAATGGTACAAGGACAGCAGCTTCCTTGACATTAGGTGCATAATGTAATTTAAAACGGGGACAATTCAAAAGTCTTTTACTAAACAAAGACAGTGTTGTAGTATCAAAAACAATAGGTGCAGTACGTGATAACATGGCTAGCAAGCAGTTTATTTAAGGGGGTTTGTGGACGCACACAGTGGTTTTTCCCCGCCTCTGCTGCGATTTAAAATTCAATTTATGTCGGACAAAACGTTTATTTTTAGACCGCTTTGATTTCTTTGCAGGTTAAAAAAGATGAATTCAGGTGTTCCCGTACCCAAAGCGATTTCTGAAAGCCGATTCAAGCTCTTTCAGAATGGCTTCTAAATCAGAAGGGATTCTGCTGTATGAGTCATAGTTATATGCGCTTTTAGTTTCGCATTATGCAAGCAATCTTTTCCAGCTAGCATGTTTGACAATAAACTAAGAAGAATTGTTCGATATCGGATAGGACAATTGCAATCACAATTCAGGTTGTACATGGATCTTTTAAAACGTAGAAATAGGGTAAAAATACTGTTAACCGGACCCCGACTAAAGATAGCACAAATAAAAAAGGTTTGTATCGAAATAGTTTAACCAAATGATCATCACTTTAAAATATATAAGTTTAAAAATTGACACAAGTAGATAAATCTGAGCTATTTAAATCATTTGAGAAGTACAAGAAACCTAGTAGGTTCTTAAAACATTAGCAATTGAGAATCCATCAACGAATGGAAGGATCTACCTGATTTATTAGTTTTTTTTTTTTTTTTTTAAAAAAAAAAGTTATCTGTTCTTGATCTGTTTATTTAAAGAAGAACTACTATTAAGAGTCGTATGTTTGATGGCTGTGGTGATGCAGAGGACCAATGCAAGTCTATAAAGAGTGTAATGTGTTACTAAAATCCTGTAATTTTTTCGACTCTTTTTTTTTTTTTACTAATTATACTTTTTTATTGTAAATATAGATCAGTTTGAGTTTGGTAAGGCAAGATAAATAATATTATTACTTCTGAGTTGAAGTATATACTTTCCGCTAATTTTCTAAAAAATATCTTCTTGGTTTTTTTTTAGTTTATTAAAATCTCTTTTTAATCAGTGTTGCAAGTATACTCTTTGGAAGTTAAGAGTTGTTATTGTTTACATCACTAAAAATAATATTTTGAGGTATAATTAAGAGACTTCTCATTCTATTTAAAATACTCGAAAAGTTATATTTAGTCTATTGGAACCAGTGATCAAGGGCTCAAAAGAATGTACAAGTAACACTTGTTTTTGCGAATTATGTCACGTATTCTGTATGTATCGATAGCAAATGCTTTTAACTTTTTCTTTATCACAAACTTTAAAAGATGCTCTTTTTTTAGTCCCAATAAACAAATGTATATGATGGTTTTTTTTCCACTACGAATTGTTGAACTATTTTAAACACGGGTGTTAATCTATCCGTCTCCCGAAGTCGTAATTTTTCCTCATGTTCACGGATGCCGCATTTTTCCATACGTTCAATGCTGCCGCAAGTGTGTCGTTTACTATTCCAGTTGTAAAGTGACAGCCGACATATTATTAGAAATTGAAAAGAGATATCCACATCTTTGTAAAGACAGAATAGCTCGTTTCATTCACATATTGTAAACATCCGGGAAAACTTTTATCAAACAACTTGCCCTCACTGCCAGTTGCTTACATAGAACATATACTCGACTCATTAATTGTTTATTTTGTGCGCAGACTAAAAACAATGAATGCCAAGATCTATAAGCACGTTTAACAACTTAAAATTCAGAAAAAACGCGGTGTTTTAGGCAAGTATAATGATATATAGATCATCACGTTTATTTTACTTATAGTGTAGATGATCCATCCACAGCAATTAAAATATTGACGAATATATGTCGACTTACTTGTACATACATGGAGTCTATTCTAATTTTTTTTTGTTACGGAAAACATCAATTAGAGAATCAGATTTATTTTCAAAACTTGAAAAACCATTTGAACGTGTCTTTAGCTTTCGAGTAAAATCTGGTGTACAAGGAGGATCACTACATTGAACATGCTTTTTGGATCTATCCATCGTCGTCCTGTTGTCTGATTGTCAATGTTTCCTAGCAATCATGGTCAACGATAGATATATAGTAGGTATATGGATTTTTGACAATAGGATTTTTTTTTTCAAGCAGACAATGATTGCTCTTTTTCGAATAGACGACAATAGGCTCAAAGTCAACATGTAATATGATTTATGGATCAGATAAAGTAATGCCATCAGTAGAAACATTAAAGACCCATATTATATAATGTAACACTGCTGCAAGACTCACATGTTTCATTCACTCCAACTCAAGTACGATGGTTCAACATATTTTTTTTTTTTTGAAAAAAATAAATGAATAACACTGATAGACATTAGACGCCGAATTATAGATCATGATGGACAATTGTGGTATATGTCATTGCTATTGTTAATTCTTCTCAATTCCCCATTTTTTTACTCTTTGGATTTAATAGAAGGAAAATGTTTTGTCACGAATATAATAGAGCACGTCAAAATGGGTATACTCCCTTTTAAGGCCACTCAAACACCTAGAATTTAATCCGGTTGCAATTTCTAGCAAAATTGAAGCTTGTTTTAACCTTTTTGCTACTCTTTAATGTTGAAAAAAAAAGGGCCTTTATAGATGAAAGAGAGATTTATGAAAAGCAACTACTTGTCACGATCTACAATATTGAAAACGAATAGGCAGGATATGACTCCGCTTGCATAATCCATAATAATAAACAACGTTTTCTTTTATATCGCAGATAAAGTTTAAAGTTATTTGCATACAAAATCTTATTGGATAATTTTATTGCGTAACAATGAAAAAAAAAAAAGTCATGAGCTTATTTTTACATTTGGTAAATGTTATGTTTTTGTTACCGAAACAGATTATTTATACAAAAAGACTAAAGCTTGTTATTCACGTCTCTTTCTTCTTTTCTTATAGAATCATATAGATGAAGGGTAGACTTATTCCGCGACAACATTTGACACATTCTACAAATCCATACATTCACAAGTGCTGTGGCTGTGTTCATCTGAGAATCGGAAGTGCCTTGACGTGTTTAATTTGGGCAGTAAGTGTTAAACAAGGCCTATTGTTTGTTTGTCAATAACCGTTTGTTTTTTTTTTGAAGGGATTATCACTTTATTTTGCCATTATCTCATTTCAGTCCAAAAGTCGTAAGTATAAGTTAATACCGAGTGTCTTTGATCTAATTGTCTATTAGCGTTTTATTCATATTTGGATCCTACCGGGCTTTATCTTTTTGGCACAATTAATATTGTGCTTTTCGGAGTTAGTTTAGGCACACTATGTTTGATTTATCTTGTAAGGGATTGGCAGTATGTAAACTATGGCTAAAAACTAATTTATCGTACATCATAGAGATCTCCTACAGGCATGAAGGCAGCTTCGTTTATTATAAATTCAGTGGTATTTTTATTGGTGGTAGACATGGCTGCAAACACGATTTTATTTATTGTAAGACGCGAGGGGTATGTGGAATGGTGCATTAATACAACTTCCGCACAACTCAATGCCAAATTCTTGCAAGACCAACAGTCTGATGAGTTTAATGTGAACACAACGGACTTCTATAACTGCAAAAGAACCTGGGAAGATGAGTTGAAGTTTTCGGTGCTATCGACGATTGTCATGATTACAGTCTATGTAAGTTTCCACTTTTGTAAAAGAGGCTTTTTTAGTAACACATGTCGATGCAATAGCTTTATTTGGCTATCAGTATCTTTTCATATAGCGTCAAGCTTCGTTTCAGAATTAAGCATGAAATCATGGGTAGAATGCGAGGCGAGATGATGGGCAATATCATGATGCCACAAGGTCCAATGTCTACTGGAGCTGAAATGATGATTTAATGTAAAAAACTTTGGTACAACAACCCAAATCGGATTAGACTTCTTTTTTTTTAATTTTCTGGGTGATTTCTTATTTTCCAAGTTTTGCCCTTTCTCTTTATTCATAATCGTTTCCTCCCCCCCCCCCTTATTTTTTACCTTTTCTTTCTTTTTTCTTTGACTATTTACACATTTTTAGTATTATTAAAATGTCTTTTCGTATAAATCAGTACAAAGAAAAGAAGACAGCAAAGGTTATACCGACAACAAAGTCGCACACATCATCTAAAGTATCGATAGATAGACCTCTTCCAAGGGCACCTGCCCCTGGTAATTTCAATGTCAATTATACCACATTAGAAGTAAGAATACCCAATTATACGTTTGGAAAAGCAATAGAGTTAGCAGGAGCAGGTGGATTGATTGCTGTCTGTCTTGGGAAAAGGTGTTTACCAAATGCAGGTGTTTTTTAAGCAGAGTACTAACATTCATGATATTAGACATAGTGACGACTCGGTTGTATTAGCCAAAGTTTCACCTCACTCAGTTCGTCTAGAGAGAGAATTTTATGTATCAAAACGATTGTATTCACTAGCAGGTGGAGATAAGTTTATTGCTAACGCCACCGAATACGTCTCTCTTGTACAAGATGGGTTAGCTGCCATTATATACAGTAATGTGAAGCAAACAGACTGCATTTATTTCGGACAAGACCAACAGTTAAACTATCATTCCCTCTGTTCACTTGGGGAATTAACAAACAATGCCGACATTTGGGACCATTGTAAAGATTCGTGCACACCAAAGTTTATTCATCCTTCGCTTGACACGTTTCTCGATTTCGCCATTGAATGTTGTTCAGCACTTCAGTTTCTACATGAGAATGGGGTTGTTCATGGTGAGCTAAGGCCAAGTGCATTTCAATGTGGATATGCCGATGGAAAATTACAAGTGAAGATTTGGAATTTTGGCGGTGGATTAAATTCATATGAGGAATTACTTTTAACTAGTTCTAGATGGCGATCTTTCATGGCCACTACAGATGGCTCTAGTAACACCAATAATAGTTTAATTCCTACACCACCACCAATTCCACCTGTACCGGCTACTTCCATATTCAACCCACATTCACACGATAATCTCAATGACGAACCTAATTATTTCTCGGATATGAATGTGAAGAGCAGAAAACATAATTCAAGCCGATTTTATTCACCCAAGGAATTTCAAACATCTTTAATTTATGTTAGTCCAGAACAAACAGGTCGGACATCCAATGCTCTAGATCATCGTGCAGATTTGTATTCCCTTGGAATCATGTTTTATGTCATTCTGACCGATAAACCCCCTTTTGAAGGAAGTGCAATGGATGTAGTGCATTCGATATTGTCGAAAAACGTACCGCTTGTGCATACAATCAGAAAAGATATTCCGCCTGTCATCAGTTCGATCATTGATAAATTAACTAGAAAGGTAAAGTATGGATTTGAATCGAGTGCAAGACTTTGTTAAAAACATGGCTCGTCCTCCTATTTTCTTTCTTATTTTAGACGGTTGATGAAAGATATGATAGTGCTTACGGATTAAGAGAGGATTTATTCGAATGTCAAACAAGAGTAGCCGCATTGAACCAAGACGAAGTAAGATCATGGTGATATAGACAAACACATGGACTAACCCTTAACTAGTCACTGGTATTCTTCCCTCTAGGCTTACGTGATGTGAATCCTGTATTTAAAATATCGGACAAAATTTATGGTCGAAACAAGGAAGCAGAATTAATTAGTGCCATTATCCAAAGCACATACAACTTACATCAAACAGAGAAAAAAAAGGCAGAAGAAAACGAAGCGGAGGAAATAAAACCTACAGATATACAGTCTAGCACATTGAAAGAGGCTGATACATTATTACGAACCAATGCCACCACATCCTTGGATCATTCATGTTGTCAAGTGATTGTTTTAAAAGGACCGGGAGGTATAGGTAAGACCACATTGGTAACAACTTTAAACTCGCAAGCTCGTCATTGTGGATACACTGCTTCTGCTAAATTCGACAAGAACCAAAAGAGACCTTACAATGGGTTGTTACGGTGTCTGTCTTCGATCTTGAGACAGTTGTTGACCGAATCCGAACATGTTGTAAGAGAGTTTTACAAAGATCTAAAGGAAAATTTGGGTCCCCAGTTCAGTAACGTTAGATTAATGGTTAATATGGTACCAGAGTTAAAGCCCATTTTGTATGACTATAGAGAAAAGGTCAATGTTCCGGACGACGATGCTCTTTCATCCATTTTAAACACTGAAACTAGATTCCACGCAGTAAAACATAGATTTAAACATATGCTTACATATCAATGATTAATCTTTTTCTTTTTTCTGTATAAGGTGTTTCTTAATATCATACGATGTATTGCAAGAAAAAAAATGATTACTTTGGTAAGACCCAAAAAAAAAAAAACGCTTGAAAAAAGACTAATTGTACCACACTAGTGCCTGGATGATCTACAAGAGGCAGGTCAGTATTTGTAGATTATAATATAATAGGAGAGTGTTTAACCCTCTTCTTCTTTTTTAGATGAACCATCTATCCATTTGATCAGTGCACTTATCTTATCACGTACGACCATGCTTGTCATCCTAACTTTTAGAGATGGAGAGGAAACCCCACAGCAGGTTGTTGAAATTCTTGAGAAGTGTGGTAGCCCTGTCACCGTCATTCAGCTTCATCCACTAGGCAACCAAGTCTTACGAGACATGGTTTTAGATACATTCTACAACATCCATAAGACCACCACCATTCAATCCGACCTTGTGCAAGAGCGAGACGATCGATTAAATGTGATTCAACAACTTGTGGACATTATTTACAGCTGGACTCGAGGTAATCCATTCTATGCCAAACAATTCTTAAAGACCATGAAACGAAAAGATGATATATGGTTTGATTGGGTTGAAAAACATTGGAAATTTCGTCTGGATAATATCACCAAATTATTTAACCATGCAACTCCACTTGGGAAAAGAGCTTCGAATCATGATATTTTAATGATGACTGGACATTTAGAGAACACCAAGAACAATCAGGAATTGTTCGACGTCAGAAATCTCGTGTCGCATTTACGCTCGCTAGATTCAAACTCGCAGCATTTTTTGATGTGGGCTAGTTTAATAGGACACGTGTTTAACTTTAGAAGAATCAAGTGGTTGATGATGTCTGGCGAGATTTCTTCAGATGACAACAGCAGCGCAAGCAGTAAAAGTGATACGTTTTCACTAGAAGAAGAAGATAAAAGATCTAGTCAGGCTATCCTGGGGCTTCAGACAGCTTTAAGTGAAGGCATTATTCAGTTCAAAGCTGGCAACGATTTTCATTTCATTCATGATCGCTATTATCAAGCAGCGTCCATGTTAATCATCGATCCTATACAACGTGAAACCATGCATTTAAAAATTGGACAAATGCTCATGTTAGAAGAAGAGGTAGAGGAAGATGACAATGTGTTCTTGATCGCCGATCATTTTGTGAAGAGTGTTCGGTTGATTCGATTTCTTGAAAAGTCAAAATGTTATCGAAATGTGCTGATTCGTGCCGGTAACGAAGCAACTCTTTCAGGCGCACTACGAATATCTGCCACTTATTATGAATGTGCTATTTCTTTATTGAACGAAAACATCGAACAACGTTGGATAGATGGCCCAGATAGTTTTTTTACAGAAACTCTCAACTTGTACATGAAGACATTAGAGTTAAACTGGCTAAAAAATACAGAGGAAGAAAGCTCTGCTAATGATATAAGCCTTGATACGCGCGAAAGTATGTTGAAACAGATTATGGATCATACAAATGATCATCCTGTCGAAAGGTCCCAAGCGTGGCGAATTCAGGCGCGCATCTTTTTTCAACAATCCCAATACCGAAAGGGTATACATAACATTTTGCAAGGCCTAGAAGAATTAGGCATCGTTGTCGATTTAAATATTACAGATGAAGGCGTGTTACAATACTATCATGACTTTAAGTCAAGTATTACAAAGCCAGGTTTCGAAATCCTTTCTAGATTAGGTCCGTGTCAAAATCCAAAACAAATGGCGATCATGACCTTGTTAAATGAAGCTTGTACAGGCGCTTATTGGGTGAACCCGATCTTGGTAGATTTTTTTGCTCTCAAATTGTGTGAACTTTCACTTCGTCATGGGTTTACACCTGCAAGTGGTGGTGGGTTTATTTGGGCTGGTTGTACTGCAACAAGAGCTTCGGAATTTACTTTTGCTGCACAGTTGGGTCAGTTTGGTGTTGCCATCAGTGAGAAGTATGCAGGAAATTCAGAAATCGCAAGAGCCATCATTGTTCATCATGCCATGTTGGCCCAATGGACCGGTGTTCATGTGAGAGACTATATTTATCAGTACCAACGAGCTTATAAATATGCTCTTGCTGGTGGAGATACAGTAAGTGATTGAAAAAAAGTATGATACATTGAACACAACTAACTCTTTTGTTAAGTTGTTTTCTTCTATGGCTTTATTTCATGTAGCAAGTACGTTGTATTGGACCAGTTGTAATTTATCCGAATTACATTGGCATTTAAATCACTCGATGGAAGAATGTGACAAAGGAAGCTCTAAAGATGTCATGATATTAAACATCTCACTCTGGCGATCTGTTTTGGTATTCCAAGGAAAGACGAATGCAACCGACGATCCAGAAAAATTAATGAATGATCCAGATAGTAACTTTGATGAGCCTTCATTCGTTGAAGACTTGAAAAGTCAAAGTATAAATTCTGGAAACCCTTTAAACTGGTAAGATCATACCCTTTTTATACTTGACAGCTACTGACCACTTCCCTTTTTTGTTGTTGTGCAGGCATTATAGTTTTAAAATGATTTTATTGTTCCATTTTGGGTTTAAAAAAGCAGCTTCTGAATTAGGGTTTAAAATTTTTGATAACTCGGTTAATGAAGCTGTGTAAGTGTTTCCCAAAACTTGAGCTAAATTGTATTCGCTTACTTTTTTTTATCTTAGGCATCGTCATGTTGGTATTGCCATGTATTATCATAGTATTTCGGTGGTAGAATCACTTCGCGATCCTGACCTCGATCCAGAGACCCGTGAAAAGTATACTTGTCAATTACAAAAGAACAGAAAAAGATTAAGCGAACTTGCAGATCATTCTGAGGTTAATTATCGAATGTATCAAAAAATCGTCGTAAGTCTGTGTTTATGTGAAAGCGATTTTTTTTAACCCCCCCCCCCCCCCCTTGTAGGAAGCAGAAGTATCTACAATGGAAAACGATATGCCTCGAACCCTTAAACTATACAACGACGTTATTGAACTCGGACTAGAAGGAAATTGGTATTCTTTCTCTGGTTTAACTTTTGAACTGGCAGCCCAGTATTACATGCGAAGTGGGCTAACTATGCTTGCTATACCCTTACTATCTCGCTCCATCGAGTTTTACGCTCGTTGGGGGGCATTTGGAAAGGTAGAGTATCTTAAAAACAAATACAAGAATGAATTGGGTACCCAATCTATTTCTGGCGCCGAGGACATGGCAGTTCAAACAGAAGATGTTATTGTGGGCACGACTACCGTGATCGATAAAGCTTTGAATGTTTGGGATAACAATAGTGATGGAACAACTCCCGATTCTTCGATTAAGGAATTATACAACAATGAAAATCCTCCGACGGCAATTGCAACGACTATTACGCAAGAACAAGCACAAGAGGTTCACGAAGAAACCTTATTTTCTTTGGATATGGTTGATTTAACCTCCATTATCAAGAGTTCACAAGGTAAATTAACAGCTGTTGTTAAAATTAAAATTCTTATAAACAATCCCCATAATAGTTATTTCAAACGAAATGAATTCATTTGATGAACTTTTGAAAAAAATGATTGCCATTATCATGATAAATTCGGGTGCAGAATCAGGCGCTATTATAATCAAGGAAGGTTTCTTTGGGATAGCAGCGTATTCAATTCGATCTACCGAGCCTACCTGTCAAACTTTTGAGCCTCCTATTCCGCTTCGTGACGATGATGATAAGATCACCACGTCTATTGTACATTATGTCATTCATACACATACAAATCTGTTCATTCCAAACGTTGAGGATGATTCACGTTTTGCAACCGGTGCATGTGGCCAAAAGAAATGTGCCGTCATTTGTATGCCAATTATGCACAAGAGCACGATTGTTGGTGTTTTATACCTGCAAGCAAACCTTAATACCTTTACCAACAAACATGCTAATGTCTTGGCTCTTCTGTGTGACCAGATCGGTATCTCGATTACAAACGCACTGTTATTTAAATCTGTTCAAAAAGCGACGCAAGCTAATGCACTCATGATCGAAAGCCAGCTCAAGGCATTGGAAGAAGCAAGGGCTAGCCGCGAACAAGCACTTCGAGCCACCAAAATGAAATCCAACTTCTTGGCTAACATGTCTCATGAATTACGCACACCGTTTTCAGGATTCTATGGCATGATTTCTTTATTAAGTGAAACTCGATTGGATGCCGAGCAACGTGAATTTGTTTCAATTGCCAAACAAAGTTGTGAAATGCTGTTGCATATCATTGACGATTTACTGGATTTCTCAAAATTGGAAGCTCATAAAGTGAAGCTGCATTATGGCTTGTTTTATATCGAAGATCTAATTGCGGATCGTATGGAATTACTTATTACCTTGGCGACAAGTAAGAACGTAGAATTGTCGTATTTCATTGATGCAGATGTACCTTCGATTGTTTATGGTGATGGAAATCGAATTGGTCAGATATTGATGAATTTGATTGGAAATGCAATCAAGTTTACTCATCATGGCGAAGTTGTTGTGCGATGTGGTGTAGACAATGATGTCAACGATCCGGATCATGTCACCTTGCAAATATCCGTACAAGATACTGGCATTGGTATGTCAGAAGATGAAATTAAAGGATTATTCTTACCATTTAGTCAGGTGGATGGTTCAACCACAAGGTAATTTATGATGTCATGTTTGTTTTTTATTGTACTAACACCGTCGTAGAAATTTTGGTGGCACCGGATTAGGTCTTTCTATCTGTCTTCAACTGGTGAGATTAATGCACGGTGACATCCAGGTCAAGTCAACGCGCGATATTGGATCTGTGTTTACTTTCACGATCCGAGTAAAAAATGGTGCATCTGTAGCTGAGCCAAATGCAAATGACCCGCGGGCCAGTTCAATGAATATGTTGATCACGCAACTGGGTCAGCCTCGTATTCTTATGGTCTGTCTAGATAGAGTCAAGTTAATGATTGAATCGTTTATACCCTGGATTGAACGCTTAGAGAACCGAAGTAATATGGATGATGCGATATCTCTTGCACTTGGGAGTGCGGCCGAAGGACTTCCGTATGACTGCATTATCATTGATTCACCCTTAACCGAAACCATGGTCAAACTGGTCACGGCCATTGAAAAAAATCCCCAACTTCAAAATATGCGTGTGCTTTTACTGATTGCACCTACGGTAGAAAACATTCGTCGTCATTTTGCAAATTCGGGCATTACTAATAGTGATGAATCTCCTCGACCTCATCAAATATTTCACCCATTAGTTACACAATTATCTAAACCTGTTCGACGTGCAAAACTCTTAAACGTACTTGTAAAGCTGCTTTCGAATCCAGCTGTTACAATGGTCTCGCCTAGTGAAAGTTTTGATCGCAAATATTCAGGCAGTATCACGCCGGTTAGTGCTACTACGGCGAAAAGACTTAATGTAGGCCTTCGTGTCGAGCTTTCTTCTTATTCTACGCAAGGGAATCAAGCGTTTTTACCGGAAGAGCTGGCGATATTCAAAGGCCAAAGGATTCTGGTGGCTGAAGATAATTTTATTGCACAGCGTTTGATTGTGAAGCAGTTGGCAAAATTAGGATTCGTTGTCGATAAGTGTAATAACGGATTTGAATGCTTTGATACTTGGAAATCCAATAAACCTGGGCATTACATCTTGGCTTGGATAGATCATCATATGCCTGGTTGCGATGGTCTAGAGGCTACAAGAATGATCCGACGATACGAAAAAGAAATGAATTGCATACCTGCTCTTCCTATTATTGCATTGACAGGTAATGAAAACATGAAGAGTTATAATAGTTTATAACTAATGCGCGTTTCGATTAGCTGATATACAGTCCACTGCTCAAGATAACTGTTTTAATGCGGGAATGAATGATTATGTAACTAAACCACTGATGCAAAAGGACCTTGCCACTATTCTAAGGAAGTATTGCTTGGGACCAACTACTATTTAATATATACACATAACTGTAAATAAAGCTCATACTACATATATACAAACAGTCAATAAGAAGTCCTGTTTTACTCTGCAATACTATGACAATCAATTCAAAAAAAATTTTCAGGGCTACCTCTTTAGATTGCCCAGATTCCTTGGCTCAAGACCAACTCCAATGTACTATTAATATTGACAATGGTTTTCCAAAGGGGTAAGATTGTTACTTGAGCATCAAGGGCTCCCATGATGTCTAGCTAGGCTGTCTGAGCGGAATAGGCCAACGGAGTAGTCCCTCCCCCCCCCCTTCCTTATTTTTTTAGAGTGTTTGTGCAGACCGGAAATGTCTGAGACATATCACGCCTAAATAACTGAATTTATGTAGACAGACATCAGCTAAGCAGTTTTTATCGGATGAAGTTAATCTATGCAGCCATGATCTGTCCAGGATGACATTGATAATTGTCTCTTTGTTTACTTCTTCGATTGGTTCCTGAACTCGTAGATCATTGCACAAAAGCAGTGCTCATATTTTTTAAAATTCGGCTGCCATTATAGCTTAGTAACACTATTCTTTAGTTGCATACTCTTTCCATTTTGCAAAACAAATTTTCCAGAATTCAAAAATCTCCCGAACGCTGCATCGCGAAAGTACAGTTCTTACATTAGACAGAGGAAAAAGTCCAATTGTAAATTTGGGGGTTACATTATTCATTTAAACGTCTTTTCTTTGTAGACTTTTCTTTTTTATTTTTTAGCTCAGTGCCCATCTAAATATGAAAGGTTAGTAACAAGTACAATGATGGAAGAGAAAAACAGTACCAATGTTGAAGATCCAGACCAATTTGGATTTTTCAAGACAGATTTTGTATCTTCAGCATTCTTCAAAATATCCATCCAAAGGTCCAATAACCCGTTTGTCCTATCAATGGTGTCGTTGAAAATAGTAAGCTGATCCTTCGTTTTATTTATATTTTCCAGGGCACTTTCACAAGCTTGGTTCATGAATTTCACTTTCTCAAATTCTGATTTGAGTTCTTCATTGTACTCAGGAGTATTGTTTGGATTAGGAACAATGGGTCCATTTTGAGTAGAGCTACGACTAAGAAAAGTTGAACGTCGATTCGGTCTCGTAAAAGTACTTTGTCGACTATTTGGATTCATGTTCAAGATGAGGGGATATTCAGAAGGGTGAACACAAAATTTACAAGCACCGCTTCACGAAAAATAGCGCGTTTGTGACGTCTGTGATTGTACTTTTCGGAATGAGGTGAGACTAAACGAATTAGTGAATACTTTTTCGCTACCTCCTTTTTACGTATCTATGGTTCCCGAAAAAGGCGGATAATCTTGATTTTTATTTTAATATTGTATCGGCTACCGGAGATAAACGTCGCTTGCAGGTATTAAAATGTGGAAGTGCCCCCGTTACGTACGCTTATTGACATAATATCAATGTTATGATATCATTGAACTATCGTGCTAGGCTGATATAAGAGGGTTTTCGACAATATAATGCAGCCCGTTCTTCGATAATGATTAAATTAAATTTGTGAGATCGTCTGTACCTTTTCCAGTGATACAAAATGCTGGGTACCAAACACAAATAAACTTTTTTTCAAAAGCCCTGCTAAAGTGACCCGTGAGAAATAATATCTTTGATTTAAAAATAAATTTAAGATTAGGTTTGATGTGTTAAGATATGATCCTTAAATCAAACAAATGACTATGGAAATAAAATTTACTAGATATATTAGATTCCCGTTTTTTATCGCTAAACCTATCCTGTACTATACTATTTGATGTCATGTATTAAAGAGAATAGGCTACCTCTTTTAGCTTGTTTATAAACTTTTGTAAACGTCATTTACGAAGCCATCAAGACTGACAGCCTAGATAGTCGACTACGTACTTGCTGATCAGACGATTATACCTTTTTATTTTTCCATGGTATCTAAAAATGTTAAACTGGGCGCCTTCGCCATTCTAAATTGAGTCTCACTTTACTTTTTTTTTTTAGTATAAATTAAGAGCTACTTGGTTTTCTCTTATTTCTGTGCTCTTTTTTAAATCTCTTTTTTTTTCCTTTTTTCCAATCATACACATATCGTTTAATCAATAAAGCACTATGCCCTCACATTCTGATGCCAATAATGGCGACGCTTCTGGAAGGATGTCGACCAGTTCAGGCTTCTCATTTGGTGGACAGCTGGAAAAGAAAAACTCCATCACATCTGTTGAATCTGGTGCCACCGCAGCCAGTCGCCACTCTTCTATTGAAGACGAAGGACCTGTTGTGACACCTCATATGGGTCTTCTCAGTAGTTGTAATATGGTAAGCTTCTTTAAATCCTGCATTTTTTTTTTTTTTTTTTGGGTGGCTTTTTCTAAATTTTTTCTGATTTAATAGATTGTTGGGCTCATCATCGGCAGTGGTATTTTTGCTTCACCCGGTCCTGTCACACTGAAGGTGCATTCTGTTGGTGCCTCTTTAGTTGTTTGGGCCATCGGTGGTATTCTTAGTATGATCGGTGCACTCTGTTATGCTGAATTAGGTACCATGATTACAAAGTCTGGTGGTGAATATCAATACTTGAAAATGTCATATGGCCTTTGCGCTGGTTTGACTTTTAGTTGGGCTAATCTTTTATTAACCAACCCTATCGGTACTGCTTCTATCGCCACTGTCTTCGCTCAATACATCATGGAAATGGCATATTTCGACCCTGAAAACCCTGCTTCTGCTAAAGCTCATATGCCTAGCTATGCCTTAAAGCTCGTCACCATCGGGTGTATCTGGGTCGTTGTTTTTCTCAACGCATTTGGTAGAAAAGCAGGTGCTATGATTGCTAATGTCTTTACAGCTGCTAAATTACTCGCTCTTGTCATGATTATCATTATTGGTTGGGCCTGGATTGGCAAAGGCCATATCCAAAATTTCCAACATGCCTTCGATAACAGTTCATCCAATGCTCTCGATTATGGTACTGCCATGTACATGGCCCTTTTCTCTTACAACGGTTGGAATAATTTGAATTATGGTATTGCTGAAGTCAAGAACCCTAAGCGTACTCTTCCTCTCGCTATTACTATTTCTTGTACCATTGTTACCATTGTATATATTTTGGGTAACATTGCTTACTTTGCCACTCTTCCTGTTGAGACTGTATCCACTTCTACCACTGTTGCTATGCAACTTGGTATGGTAGTTATGGGTAAAGGAGGTGCTTATTTCTTCGCTCTTATGGTTGTCTTCTCTACCTTTGGTGCAGTTAACGGTAATGTCTGGGCTGCATCTCGTCTTATTATGACAGCTGCTAATGAAGATAGCGTCTACATGCCTCCTTTATTTGGTAAGTTGGATGAAAAGCGTGATACTCCTATCAGAGCTCTTATTCTTGTTGGTGTCATTGCTACTATCTGGTGTATTCCTGGTGATTTCACATACCTTGCCAACATGTATAGTTTCACTGGTTGGTTGTTTTATGGTATTGCTATATTTGGTTTGATTTTGATGCGTTTCAAGAAAAGCACAAAAAACTTGCACAGACCCTTTAAGATATGGCTTCCTCTTGCCATCTTCTTTGTATTGATCGATATATACCTTGTCGTTGCACCATTGATTGATGCCGGCTCTGAAGGTGTTTACCAATATATTATTTGCATTATTGTTGGTCTTTTGGCTATTCCCATTTGGTTTGTCCGTGTAAAGAAGCCTTGGATTGGTCGCATGCTCTGGGGCTGGATTCCTGGTTATCAAGATGCTGGTATTCTTAAAGCTCGTGACCGAAAGCAAGCCAGAAAGGCTCGTGATGCTGCTGCTGCCTTAGAACAAGAAGCTGCTTTAGAACAACGTGCAAGTGTTGTCGTTGATAGTGAAAAAATTCAATGCTAGGCTATGTTTTTTTTTTTCATATAAACCTTTGTATTTTTATTTTAAAAAATGGATCCTTTCTCGATGATAATACCCTCTGCTGAAAAATGATCCATTTCCCATTTTTACTTACTTTTATTATCTTTGATGGAAATCCCCAACTTATAATACTTTTCCATACATTAATAAATACTTTCGTAAATAACAATGTTCCCAGCTATGCGTAGAAAAAAACATACATTAGTTGAAGGCTTTCGTATCTACAGCAGGTTTGTGACAAGGAGGGATGAATCAATGCATCCTGTACGTAGTATGACACACAATTTTCTAGTGTTATATGGAAAGGTTTCCCAGTCTGGTTTACATGGTTCAATAAATATCACCTCCCTTATCATTAAAATAACTGGGTGATCCGATACTTAAACCGCGACAAGCACCCAATGTTAAACCGCGTCATCTACACCACCTTTAGAAAATTAAGTATTTACATAGCATATGATAGGAATATGAATGAATTTTGAATTAAATTGAAGAAGTTGTTTATTATGAAGATTTTTTTTAAATGTGTTGTGATGGTAAAATATAGTAAATAGAGAGAGAGAAAGGGACCAGTGAAGGTCAGTTTTGACTAAATTTGTTTGTTGAATACCCATAAATAACCAGTGATAGAAGGCTACTACAAGACAACCTATTAATTTACTCAACTCAATATCCCGTTCGCAGGAATAAAAACTATGTGCAGACTATCACTGAAGGATCTTTGCCTTGACTAACCGCTGTTAGCCTCCAAGGCTGGAACACAAATACATCCTGACTACATACACAAGTTCTCACTACTGCTTACTCACAGTTAGCCTCTAACTTGTGCAGTACCGTGAAGAAGACAGAACATGAAACAGTTGTCTTGTAGCAAAAAGAGATTCCCAGAGAGTTGATGCCGCATGTTTATGGCTTGAGGAGAGAGAGGATAGAGACATTCAGAGGCGCAGATTTTGCCATAAGTAGATACAGAATGAGATGAAGTATTTGAGAGACCAGTTGTAGATTGTTGACCATAGAATTGAGAAGGGGTATTTGGAGATACCAGATGTTAATTATTGACCATGGAGTAAGAGGATTTGTTTTTGAAGAAAATTTTTTTGTAATGAAGAAAAAACCATTTGCATTTAAATCAAAAAAACTCTGACACTTGCTACGCTACTGATGTTAAACACTTTGTTTATTTGTATTATGTAAGAGCTTTTTTTAATTTTTTTTTTTAATACCTGCTATCCAGAACATTTTTTAAAGACGGTTATAAGAACATCATATAATCATTGTAAGATAGACAGAATATTAAATTGATGGATGATGGTGTTTTCGTGTCTCTTGTAAAAAAGAGATGGAAAATAAATATGTCTTTGCTGCGAAACCAATGTCATGTGAAACTCTCAAGGGTGCCTAGACTCTTATAAATAGCACAGAATGATAAAGAGAATCACACGAGAGATATTCATAATAATGTTTTTTACCCTGATACCATTGAATTTTTCTGTCAAGTGGGGTAGTTCGGTTAGTATTTTTTAAAAAATACACGTTTCCCACATCAATTAAGCATTTCCAAGGTCATCTGACTTGGCTCCAATTTTTAAGTGTAGCTGGCAGATTAAAATAAGATTGGTTTTGCAATATCTAATGATATTAGTCAGAGAAGGCTTTAGCAATGAGCATTTTCTTATTGAAGGAAAATAGCTAAGTACCATTAACTGTCACTTTTCAATTGCTAATTGACACCTGCTTACTCTGTTTTATCTCATCCTGTAGCTTAATGAATTGTTTTGATAATAATAAAATCAACAAACAACCCTTGTTTTATAAGCACATGATCAAATTAAAATCCAGGTTGTTGGATATTTGCCCTGTGTTGATGACTTCTACATACGTGAATACACCATCAGAAGAAAAGAACTTCTACATTTCAAAGTTACCTATTGAAAAGACAAAGAGGCTACAGTATACATTAAGTACTCATCTGTATGATGTAAAAGACCGTCCTATTTAGTTCTTTGTATATTTGCATCCCTATTATTGGGATCTGGATTCCCAAATATAAATATTTATGTATATATTTTTTTAAAATTAAAAGTAAACAACTCATGGCCCCCAGCAGTATAATCAAAAGTTAAAAAAGTGGAAATAAATGTTTAAAAGTAATGTAAAGTTTATTATATATATATCATTCCCCCTTGTGTTATAGGTATTTGCAGATATCAGCCAGTTTCTCAGAAGAATCAGTTTGTATTATCTAGGTGAAATAATCAACATCATCTGGTTAGTAAGTAACTTAATACCACTAAGCATCAGAAAATTTTTTTTCGATCATAATACTCATCTAAAGAGAGAACTAAAAATTTCATCATTTATCCAGTAATTATACACAACGACTACCTGATCTGTTATAAAAATCACCCTAGTGCCACGATATTAACTTGAAGAACAATAACACAAGATGTATATATATTATTCAAACAGTATCAAGTTAATCTGTTTTCCCCTCTTTTAAAAGTGAATGCAGATTTTCAGACGCTTTCCCATTTTAAATCAGTTGTTAATGTATTATCCAGTCTGATACTATCATCAAATGCCGAAGCATCAGAAACTACTGCTTAGAGAGCATTATACGATTTTAAATGGAGCGAGAAAAAAATATCATCATCAACCTTGCATTTATTGAGAAATAAGAGAAAAAGGATGAAAAAGAAAAGAAATAAAACAGCAGGGGCTCTTCCCTTATATTTTTTTTAACTCTACTGTCAACAAAGGGACGTGGGTTACAGAGAGTCGTACAAGGGCGTTTTCTTCTGATCGTGTGTAACAAATTCACTTTAAAATTGTATGCTCAATCATTGTTTCCCTCACATTTACATAGACAAAAAACGCTGTCTCAACGCACATGAATATGATTTTATTTATTAATAATGACTGTACCAAAAAGCATGCTTTCTGTCAGAATTTACTGTTACTGCATCCCTTACATTACTACGCCACAGTACACCTCTTATACAAAATGGTGTGTGGTGCAGCATAAACTATAACCATAAACCTCAAGTGCATAATGAATCACAAAACCAGTAGACACCTTGAACCAAATCAATTGACATTACATTACTAAAAAAAATACACACAATTGCTTGTATCAACCCTATCTTTTTATAGGTAAAATATTGGTGAGCACATGTCGATACATGACAAACCTCCTTCATCTTGCTTTTGTCAACTACAAATGTACCTAATATAACCTTCCATTTTAAACACACGGGAAATACTATCTTTCCATAATCAATAGGTGGCACATGAGCTTTAAAGCTATATTATTAATCATGAATGTCATGATCTAGAATTTAGTTGAGTCACAAGAAAGCGACAATGTAAATTTGAAAAACCTACAGATAGGGTTGCTAGAAGTATATATGTAAAGAAGTTCAATGATTCACCTATCAAAAAAGAAAGCTATTCCCAAGCACATGCAAAGATAATGCCTCACGAGTAGCTTCTAAAGAAATGAGATACTCGTGCAGTGAGTGATCAACGAAACACCGCCGCGATTTACAACATTCAAAGGCGAGAGGCCTATTACTTTCCAAATATATATGCATATATATTATATTTAATGAATTACAAAAATACTTATTTCATCTAACTGAAGCGCACACATAAGTAAAAACTTCTGGGGAAATAGTCTCAATTTGAATGACGCAAGTTTTTCGTATAAAGTATCAGAAGAAAATTATTTACACTCACATTGAGGAAATAGCATTCCATGCTCCAGAGCATGCTTTCGTTTTTCCGCTTCTAAAAGTTGAACTTCAATAATCTTACGATTACCTTTCATGTAAAAAGCAACACCTCATCGAGTTGGGAATCGGGTTGCAATAATCTTCAAAAAAGTCTCGCTGAGATTCAAGGCGAGATGTAACATCGAACATGACGCTACTTTCGGTACAATCGACTCGAAAGACGAGAGACTTGATGGTGGTGAACCCATTTTCAGTAGGGTTACTAAGATTATTGTAGATCAAGGATGTCTTGGTTGTTGCTGCAATACGAGATCATAGTGGGCGTGAAGGACCGGAGTCCAAATTTGGGCTACGATTAGTATCGAGAAGAGCCATGATAGTATCTTTTTCTTTTCATTATGACATACAAATTTTATACAAAGTCCATCTAATTATTGTGCTGTCAATTTTGAGAACCTTTATTGGTATCTTTGAAATAAAGAAGGTTTAATTACTTCTTAAAAGCGAGATTCTTATTGACATTTTTTATAATAAAAGCAAATGATGTAATCTTTACATTTACTTGAAACATAAGTTCGGTCGAACTCTCTTTGGTTTTCTTATGTTGATAGTTTTATGAAGAGATTTCTGTTTGATAGGAGGCCTTTTTTTGGATGTTCTATTTTTTCTAGAAAATACATAGTTGTTTTTATGACTTCGCACGATTTGTTCGGGTTGATCGGAATAGATCAAGAACAGTGGTTCCGAAATGCATTTTGGCACAATAAACGAGAATAATTCTGTCATACAGTATAGCTCAGTTGCTTCCAAAGAAAACACATATATTGAAACATGAAGCCCTACATCATGAAAAAAAAATTAGAAATGTACAGTGCTTTGTTTTGATCATATGATTACCAACTGCCTGTATGGCCATCGTTGCTTTTATGTTTTGTTTGTCGGTGGTGTCTTTACAAAAGTTGACAAGCTTTGATGTATCTTCGTGGGCTTTTTTTTGGGTTTTTGCGACTTTTATCAGGCTTTACTTCGATATAACCAGTTGAGAATTTAGCTTGGCGTTGGTCTAGTTTAAACATATGTCCATCTGGTCATCTTGCTTCAGTATTATGGAGTAACTCGAGGGTTCTCACTGAAATATAAAAAGAATAAAAAATAAACAAGGGATTAAGTTAAAGGTCCTGTAAGGGTTTTATTCTCAATCAACAGTAAAATAGACTAAAGAGCTATCTTGGGTTCTTCAAGGATCTCTATTTATATCAGTTAGTTGATAATGGTTGTTTGTAATAGTAGGTCACATAGCGATAAGGATTTGATTGCTACATCCTTATCCACGTATGTGATAGTTTTTTTATCTGTGGTTATAACCTAAACTCACAGTCTATCTTCATTTTATACATGAGGTATATGTCTGATAAGCTTGAATTTGTGTCTAACACAGCTTATTATTTCTTTCATTCTCTATTTGGAGGTGATTATATGTAATTTTGTACTTTTATGTTCAGTTATGACTAATGAATAGGGTGATAAAGATATTTAGACAGTGATGTTCTTATCCTTTATGATATTGAGTTTCTTATTGGTTGTATGGTATTGAGGTGCAAGTTTATATGATTTTGTATATTGGCTGTGCTAATATTACGTATATTTTATATTGTTATGTGTGTATTTTACCACAAGTATTCAGCCTAAAGTTGGGAGAGAAAACAAAATGAGTAGTCCATAAAGAGTACATGAAAAAGCATTGGATTGTTGCTGACCACCTGAATTATCTATTATTTTCCAGATCGTGAAAAAATGGACTGATTGTACATTCCAGATATGATCCTGTTATCTCTGCTTCCCCAACATCATCGTCAATGCTTTTTTGGGCAGGAAGCTTATTTAGACTACATTATATAATGATATAATATCATCAGATAAATCATATGAGCCAAATTAACCGGATAGTTACCAATTTACGACAATATCAATCAACTTATCATCATCGTCATTGGCATTTTTTGCAATTTCATATAGTAGCTGTTTGGTCGCTCTTCTTTTCGTTTTGGAGCACAATCCCTTAAAAATTAGACTCTTGTTAGTTCCGGAGTTTACACAGAAGCGACCTTCTAGTATCGACTTACACGTAATGCATTCATTACTTCAAGAAAAGTCGAAGTTGTCATTTTGATATCTTTCTCAATATATTTATCTTGTAAAATTTGGTGTAAAGTGTTCAAATTGTCCAACCCAAAACATTTGACCAAGCTTTCAGGGTATTCTTTTTCCTTGAGCAGCAACACATGACTAAATGATCTAGTTTTCTGTTATTAGAGATGTGTTTTGCATTGTTACGACAACAACTGATCTTACAGAATTTGGTGTAAGTTCCTATCTACATAAAAACCTTCTTTTTTTGCTATTTCTAAACATTTAGATTTGTATTGTTCAAAGCTAGCTGAAACATTAAACTTGTTTTCAAAAACATAATCATCATTTTGGTCTCTAGCCTCGTCTTCTTCAGATGATAAATCAGATTCCAGATTATTTGATAATTCAGCCTGCTAGACATAATTAGCACATGAAATTTTGGTAGAGTTGTAAAGTGTAGCACAAAATAATTGAACTATTACATCTAATTCTTTTCTCATTTTGAGATCCGGTGCGTGATACAGCAGAACCCAACGTGCTCCAACCTTCGGCAACAGTTGTGCGTTCCGCCTTGGCTTCTTCAAATATATCTTTGATATTAACTTGAAGCCCAGGTCCTCTTTTACTATCACTTTTAACAGCGGAGAAGGTTAATTTGAGCTTGTGCATGCGAGTCAAAGTGAACAATATATGCTTTAAACAATCGCGAAACTCCTTGCAAAACTTCAAAAGGTTTACATATCTGGTTTCTTTTATAAACTGTTCCATTACTGCACTGTTATGTTTAAGGTAAACGTAAAATTATAAGACAGTAGTAGAGTAGTTTGAAAATAATATGAGTACAGCCTGGCTAGATCACCACATGCATAACTTGAAATGAGATTTTATCATTAGCAAGAGAAACCCCCCTCCCCCCTCCGCTTAGTATTAAGTACCTTCTATTAAGCTAGACAAGATTTTGTTGTAGACTAATAGAATATGTCAATTGTAAAAAAAGGTTAATTCTTGATGGATGGTCCAGAAAACTACGTTATTCACAATGATGACTACAATTTATCATATCATAAAAAAAATTATTCACACTCACACTGCAAAAAAAAAAAAAATGCTATTAACTCCGATTTAGCTCAGCATGCATAAACAAATATTCGAGGAAGGTAGATCAAGGAAACATCAATCTAAAATAAAACAAAAAAGTATTCTGAGCCGTTTATTTTTGTAGTTGAAGTTGACGTGTTAATACACGATTTGAATTCAGTTGTAACAAAAAGCTGGTCTAATATGAATAAACTTCTAATGTTCAGTGCAAAATATTATTTTAACAAAGTCGATACAACTGTGAATAAAGCTACAACTGCTCTATTAGGGGTTTGGAATGAAGAATAAGTAACTTTAACACAACTAGTAACATGTAAAAAAGAGCAAAGACTTTGCATAGTCCTGTTTACCTTGTTTTGAACTCAAGGCTTGCATTATTAATTATTGATTCTAATATCAAAACGGAAATTTCAACGTAGCCGTCTTAATGTTATACAGTGTGATACTGACAGTCTCCTTTTTATCTAAAAATTTAATAAAGCACTGAAAGACAAATTGATAGAAGGAGCATACAATAGCGATGATGGCTCAATAATTGATAACACCAACAAAGAAGAACAACCTGTATAAAAAAAGAAAGTACTTGAACACAGAGATCTACATAATCTAAGTTGGGGAAACAAATTTCAAATTATCACTGAATATGAGTAAACGAATAGAATTAACATAAATGCTACATAATATATATTAATATCTATTATTATTAAAATAGTGGCGAAAATGATATCTTGGATCTGACCAAAACTTCAGTAGTACTAAAGCGATTTAAGAATATAGTAAAAAATATTTGTAAACTTTAACCTCAAAATAAATTTGCTAATAAAAAATGAGGAATACGATATTTTAAAAAAAAATCATTACTTGTAACAACAAAGAAGAATTATATAAATCAGTTCAGAATATCGACTCATTTTGTAATGGTTCTGAACTCTCGTACATAAAGATGGCAGTACAGAAATTGTAGCTATAGTAATGACTTTGTAAATTTAGATTGTTAATATTTTAGTTCCTGTATATTAGTTGTCACCTCTGGCATCGTAACATTCTAAATGGGCTCCATCATGAAGATTGATATCGTTTCAATGTTTAAGGGGACATATTCGACCTTATTTTTGTTGGCCGATCTGGATATGAAACAAAGAGATATAAAAGATATATGTCCAGGATAGGAGTGTCCGAGGATTATAGTTTGAGCAAATATTTCTTTATGGTATTTATTATAGCTTTGTTTTTATTGTAGAGCCAAGTGCCATTTACTCATTATAAAAACACTTTAGATAATAATACAGAAAATGTTAGAATGGACTTTATTTTTTCACACACTGACGGCCTTAGCGATTCGTTTTACTGTGAAGACAAGCCAAATAACAATGATCTTAAGGACCAAAGAAAAACCCAAAATGTAAGGGACCAGTCATTAAAATATTGGTCTTTTTTTTTACCCTATCCAGAATGTCTATCATACATTACTGTAGTCACCTGTCAATTCTGGAAAATAAATATGCATGTAACAGGCAGTAAGCGTATCAAGGGTATAATAAGACATTCTTTTTTTAAAAAAGTTGACATACCAATTGTTGATAAAAAAGGAGCTAGTGTTGCTGAGTACTTGGCTACAGTCATTTCATTAGTTTTTACACGCTTATATAAAACCTATTTCTGGGATATATATTCTAAAATGTTTATATTTTAACAGAGAATGGTGATTAAAAACTTTGAACTAATAAATAATATCACCAACATTAAAAAAAAAGATGATCTTGCCTTTCTATACCCTATCTCAAAGTAAAATTTCTGTTCTAGTGAGGACTCTTCAGACTCTTGTGATTCTTCTGACTCTTCATCATCCGCGTCTTGTTGGGAATCTAAAGAAAAGAGTTACGTATATAAAAAAAACTGAAAACGACGTTTCTGACTTCACCAACAAAGATGATAATGTCTCTTTCTTCTGGGAACATGCTGTTTTTCAATTGAAAATAAAATATATATTGATTTGTGGGGTTTGTTTTTGTGTCTTTTGTTTGCAACTACCAAAAGCAACGAGTGCTCCTGCTGATTTCTGAGCCTCATTGACACGATAAATTTCGCCTAAGATTGGATGGTACTGCCTTGTTCAAAGGAGCAATTATAATAGCTGGTTTAACTTTCAAAACCCACCTCTGGAGGTCTTATGTTGATGTTAAATCTTTGAAAATACTGTTCTCAAGATAATTCATAGCTGCCTTACTCCTCGACCCACGCTATATAATCTGCAACTTTAGCTGGATTTGTTACTGGGCAATGGATGAAACTAGCTACTATTTCAAGAATTATGTTGAGATCTTGTCTTAAAACATACTTCAACTAATCGTAAACATTTTTTCCAATAAAACTTTCTTCATGTTCATCTTCATAAAAAAAAAAGGCAATTATCATTTTGTTATATTTTAAGTAGGGTGAGAGCAGGGCGAGCAGGTACAGAAGATATGCAATAATCAGGCGTAATCTTCCAGCCAATTTTAGTTAGCTAGTTCTAACAATTGTTTTCAACCAAGGGATAAAAACATTTATACTCATGACATTGTCATTCTGTAAATTTTATAGGTTTGGCTGTCCCATATTCTTATTTTGCTATGTCGTACGTGCTATTTGAAACGCTAGAATATGGAGAGGCATAGAGCTAAACCGCTGCATAGTGGGCATTCTTGTCTTACCGCTACATCGTAACGGGTGGCATGCAAAGACAAAGGAACATGTACAGTTTTGCTTTGGATCTGCATAGATAGAAGATCATAATTTTATAAGACCTTCGTGCAGCAAGCAGCCCTGTTCTCAAAAAGATTTAATATGAAAAAACATTAACTTTCTAACTCTTTTATGCCTTGCCATTTAAGGTAGAAATGTCAAAGGTTTTTTATTTACTAAAAGTAACTACACCTATGGCTAAAAGGCCTTTATATCAATATAGCAATATCTATTACGTTCGATCAACTAACACGGGTAATAGATGGTTAAAGGTTGACATAGTCTGTGTTGCATTGATGTATATTACTCATACTTGACGCTTGTATTGATTTGAAAAAAAATCAATAACAGGCTTCGTTTATGATACCACAACGGTAGTAATTTTTTTTTTCTTTTTTTGCAGAACTCTTCATGGAGGAACTGAAGTACTGCTTGGGTTTAGTCCTATCTATTTTTCTCCGGATATGCCTGACATTGGTATGTGCTTCAACTATTTCAGCAGTCCTGGATTGTGACTTGATTATAACTTTTTTTTTTTCGAGTTCCAAACCAAAAGAGCTTTCTTGCAAAAAGAAAAAAAATAGTTATTCCCTCAACACAAATTATTCTAATGGGCAAGAAAGGAACCAAAGTAAATGCTGCTACCAGAAGAGCCTCTTTAACAAACACCGCTGCCGAAACCGAGAACATTACGATTATCAACCACAACGACCTTGCCGATCACAGCAAATTTAGTGTGATTAGATCTGGAGTCAACAATGATTTTGTAAAGGATATTAAGCACTGGGACGAATTAAAATCAGAGTGCAACACAAACGAGGAAATCCGTAACAAAGTACGTCGCTTACCGCTTGACAATGTTTTGCCTTTGCTTCAAGAGTTATTGGCCAAATTCGATGTCCAACAGGCACGTGATACCGAGTTGACAGAATGGATCAAGACTCTCCTTTTGATTCATACAGCATACTTTATGACCTTGCCTGAAGTTGTTGAAAGATTATCTACTTTATACAAGGATTTAGACGACCGTTTAACTGTATATCCCAAGTTGTTGGCCATGCATGGCCGTTTGGATCTTATTCAAAATCAAATTGATGCTCGTAATAGAAAAGACGAATCTGACGAAGAGTCTGATGCTCAAGTATTCAGTGATAGTGATGAGGAAGATGCTGCTGAAGACGACGATGCCTCTGACAATGCCATTGATGACTCAGATGACGATTTAATGGATATGGACGATGAAGAGGTAAATTACAATACATGAAGGAAATGTTGGGAGATATTAATAATATTTTTTGCAATTAGGGTGAGATGTTTGGTGAAGAGGAAGATGATTTAAATACAGAAGATGAAGATGATAATATCAGCGATAGTGACATTGAAGAATAGAAAAAGAAAACCTCATCCCCGTTCATATATTCACCCTCATTTTGTCCTTCTCCAATGTATAATAGTAAATAAAACTTGTGTTACACTGCTTTTTTGGCCATTTACCCGTCCGCCGACGGGTCAAAACTTGCAGATTTTTCCTATAAAAAGGTTATCGACTTTTTGGTATTCTTTTTCTCTTTTTTTTTTTTTTTTTTTTTTTTTTATTTAAAAAAGTACCGTTTTTTATTATTTGAAATATCAATGCCTGTCTTTAGTCATTTAGCCAATAAAGTCAAGAGCAAATTAAGAGAGACGATTAGTAGTGTCGTAAAGTCTGGTGAAGACGACGAAAATGAAAGAGAAGAAGAGTATTTAGCAGAGGGACATCGTTTTGATTCTTTTGCACCGATTCGCCAAGAGGCTATGGTCAAGTACTTTATTGATGGTCATGATTACTGTTGGTAAATATAGATCCTTATTTTAAAAGCTGGGCAAATATAAATATTTACATCATTTCTCATGTGTTGCTAATAGGGCTGTTGCTGAAGCAATTGAAAGTGCTCAAGAAGTTATCTACATTGAAGATTGGTGGTTGGTAAAGTGTTTCTATTGTTTAAAAATATAACAAGCGGAGAACTTATTTTTCTTTTTTAAATGATTAGTCTCCCGAATTGGTAAAAATATGTACATTGAACAGGGTATGATAGATGCTAACTTAGTTTCACAGTACCTGAGAAGACCGCCTGCCAAGTTTCCTGAATTTCGAATCGACCAGCTATTGAAACGAAAAGCTGAAGAAGGCGTAATGATTTACATTGTCGTGTATAAGGTTTGTTCACAAAATTAGTCCAGAAACACAAAAATGTTCACTGATGTGTTACGGCGTTCAATAGGAAGTGGAATTAGCTTTAACTTTGGATAGTGCTCATACAAAAAAAGCATTGCAAGATATGCATGAAAACATCGTAGGCAAGTGTTCATTGCATGTAGTCACGCACACATTATTTACATTTGTACTATTATAGTTCAAAGACATCCCGATCACGCTGTTGGCGGTACCTTTTTCTGGTCTCATCATGAAAAGTTTGTCGTGGTAGACAATAGGATTGCATTTTTGGGCGGTATTGATTTATGTTACGGGTAAGCTTTTTTTTAAAAAAAAAGCATCTGTCATGTTCTTTATTTAACAGTGATGAAATTAGACGTTGGGATACGCATGCGCACAGATTAGCCGATTTCAATACTGCTGACCCAAGTATGGAGATATTTCCTGGTTAGTTTTTTTTTTATCACAGTTTCTATCGTCATCACATGGGCTCATGAGCAAAAAAATAATAGGTCAGGATTACAGTGATGCGCGTTTAAGGGATTTTGAGCAAGGTAAATAATTTTGGGTATATGTTGAGATAAAAGAATTAATCCCATATATGTACAATTTATCTATAGTCAAAGAATGGGATATGAGATTGATTGATAAAACTGTGATACCACGTATGCCTTGGCATGATATTTCGCTCTGTATGGTAAGGCCTGTTTTTAAATTTTCTGTACTCAAGGAAATATTCTATTTTTATTGCAATCTAAAAACAACCTTATATAGCTCGGCCAACCTGTTTTGGATGTCGCACGTCATTTTTGTGACCGATGGAATTTCATTAAGCAGTCTAAATCTTTGGACAAGCAAAAGGCACCTTTCTTGAAGCCCCCACTTGGTGGTTATAGTAGTTACCAGAACTTCAAGATCCCTCTTGAGAGCAGATTGCTTAGGTCATACCACTTTGAGCACCAGACATCTGGCATACACGGTACATGTAAAGTGCAAGTGCTTCGTAGTAGTGCTGAATGGAGTTCAGGTGTCCCACTTGAGGTATGTATTATGATGTAATCATCCGAAACCGAATTAAAATGTTGTATTCTGTAGCATTCCATCCAAAATGCTTACATAGACGTGATTAACCAAGCACAACATTATGTTTACATCGAGAACCAATTTTTCAGTAAGTATCTTGTTATATGCATTAATTTTTTTTTTAAGAAATACATACTGACATGTCATCCACAGTTACTGCAACCGAAAAAGATGATAAAGATATCGTCAAGAACCAAATCGGCGCAGCTATCGTAAATCGTATTATTAAGGCACATCAAGACCAAGAAAAATTCAAAGTCTTTGTATTAATCCCTTTGATGCCCGCATTCCCAGCCGAATTAAGCACCAAGGACGCTGCTACAGCCAGGTAATTCGATCTAGATACGCAGTGCACGTATTTATATTAACCGAAATGTATGTAGACTTATCATGTACTACCAGTATATTTCAATCTGTAGCGGACAAAAGAGTATAATGGAAAAATTAAGGAGTGCAGGTATCGAGCCAGATGAGTACATCCGATTCTAC
The DNA here is from genome assembly GCA_943193625.1 of Mucor piriformis. NCBI lineage: Eukaryota > Fungi > Mucoromycota > Mucoromycetes > Mucorales > Mucoraceae > Mucor > Mucor piriformis. The sequence continues at coordinate 721,888 of OW971871.1, read as the reverse complement.
AGTTTGAGAAGTTACGATCGCATCAACCGTCCTACCGTCGAAGAGATTCTAGCCCGTGATGCAGGATTTACACCACACAACGATGGTAAACCATTGTTGAATCACAGACGTGAGACTAGCGATGAAAGACCTGTTCCTCCTGCAGGATTTGTGTTACCAAACCAAAGAGAATCTTATCAAAGAGAGGACTATATTGCTTCGGATACAATCGCAACTGACGCCATGTCCAACCATCGACACTCTATCATTAACGAACCTTGGGTTAACGATGGGGTCAATCGTGCTCCCCGAGATGAGGCTGCTGAGAGACAAGAAGTTAGCGACTATGTCACTGAAGAATTATATATCCATGCTAAATTATTAATTGCTGATGACCGTGTTGTTATTATGGGGTCTGCTAATCTTAATGACAGATCTCAATGTGGTGACCGTGACTCTGAGATTGCAATGATGATTGCGGATAAAGACATGATTCCTTCTCGTATGAATGGCGAACATGTAAGTAACATAATATGTAGAGCTATGGATAAGTGATAACAGTAAATCTTGTAGTACCAAGCTAGTCGTTTTGCTGCTACCCTTCGACGTCAATTGTGGAAAGAGCATTTAGGCTTGGTCGAGGAAGAGGAGATTGATGTTGTTACAGATGCCATGCTACCTTTACCCGTTCCTCAATTAGACTTCACACAAACCAAGGAGGACCATTGGGTCATGGATCCTTTAGATGATGAAACCTTGATCCGCTGGAACAACACTGCTGCTACTAATACTGCCGCTTTCCGTGAAGTGTTCCATTGTGTTCCCGATGATACAAGTAAGTGCATTAATGTTAAGTTTTCAAGCTTAGACTGACATAGAATCGGATAGTTACTTCATGGAGCGAGTATCATAAATTCTATCCAGATCCAGAGAAGATCAACTTGGGACATGTTCATGATCCTAATATGTCAGTGCATGAAGTTCGTCGACATTTAGATACTGTCCGTGGCCATCTTGTTGAGTTCCCAACCAAATTTTTAACGTTCGAAGATCTTCAAGGCGAGGCAATTCCTCTTGTTGGAGGAGCAATGCAAGAGTTGTATACTTAAAATTTTAAACTCCATTTAATTTCTTTAACGTTGATGAAAATTTTTTATTTCCATTTTTTCCTCTTTGTACCTCTTAAAATATTGATAAAAATGCCTCCACTCAGTTCCTTTACAAGTTTATTAATCACAGCCAAACCTCTAGTAGCAAAGAGTCTCGGTCCATTATCATCTAATGTTGTAAGACAGCAGCAACCACAACAAAACTATAACACAAACGCACGGCCCGTTATTACTGAGAGTTCTGTATTGAATTCGTATCCACGCCCAAACCTTGAGCCCACTTTACAATCGTCCCCGAGTATGTTTAGTTTGCAAATGTTGAAAGCATCAAACCTTATCCAAAGCTGCTCTAATTGCTCCGGTCCGCATTCTACTGATTTTTGTCCTTGTTAATGGTTGCACATATATGCTTACTGTTTATACCACCCCCTCGCTGTGAATGTACAAATTTTAATTTTCCCCCAAGTCCAAAAAAATATAATACAGTTGTCTTTTTATTCGTTAATCTATAAATCTATTTGTTGATTTATTTAGCAACTCTGGCACGTCTCTTCTTTTGCTTGGTCTACAGATAAACAATGTTAGTGTCTAATTCATTCTGATCTACCGATCGCTTATACCTTGAGAGCACCCTTAAGCTTGGCAGTCTTGTTAGGCTTTGAAGCAACACCACGAACGATCATCATATTGTTGACAGTGGCAGTTTGTGTCATGAAACGACCAAACACATTCTTTGTTAAAAGTGAAAGCATCTTGTTTAAAAAAGGTTGTAAAGAAAGAAAATTGCCAAAACAAAGTTTACGGGCGACCAGGGTTTAGCCAAAGAATGCGGGTATTAAAATTAAGTATGGCCTGGTTGACCCAGATCTGAGGCCGCACAAAGTGTGTATGGCCTACTTCTTGAACATAAGGATGATATATCAAGTTTTTCATATTATTATTATATATCACATGCTTTGATTAGGGTGGTATATAATCTTGATATATTCCTGTTTCGGATTTTGGTACCTGCATCCGGCACGGTTAGGCTTCTACCCATGGATGATCGATTATAGGGGTCAAAGGGCCGATCTTCCTATACACATGGTGAATAAAAAAAAGGTACCTGGTATATCCGCGAAATTTTTTTTCCAAAAAGCTCGTTAGAGTTCTCGCACTCGTTTATCCTATTGTTGTTACTAATATGCCAACTGTATCAAGTTCCCTATTATATTAGTTGTTCGTATAAACAAGCTTGATTGTGACTGATTGTTATATAAAAATAAAAGATGGCTACTGATGAGAGTCAACAGCCTGTCATGGTATCCATTTGCTAGATCACAGTAAGGCTAAAAGTGGATGTGGGTAAGGATATTTATTATCATTATGGATGTGTACATTATTGTATATTACAAAAAAAGAAGAAAACATTTATATTTGTCGACTTCTAGGTCTTGATATTAACTCAATATCGTCATCAGATTCATGATTCAAACCTGACAAGTGTAAGGAAGAAGACTCATGCTGATCTAATAAAGCAGCCTCTCCCATTAAAAATTCCTCTTCTTCATCCTGTTCCTCGTCAGTTGATAAACTGTCATGTATATATTGAGACTCTGATCCGCTTCTAGCGATAGAGTCTAGTAAATAAACACCAGTAAAGATAATAATGAATCCACATATCAATGAAGCAACGTTGGTTGGGTTGTCAGTATTAAAACCGTGGAATAAAATGGCGGATGCTATAATCGTAGCTGTTGTGAAACAAACAAAGTATATTGGATTTACACTATAAAAACATACCTGTTAAAATGTGTGATATGAACATGCTCCTATAAAAAAAAACTTACACATTTGTTGAAAATTGTTCGAGGGCCTTGTTAAAATAATTCATTTGCACCACAATGCATATAGCAACAATTAAGCCAAAAGCGTAAGTTGATGGATGCGTCAATTGATTATTGCCAGCAAAAGTCAATTTTAAAGCAATACCAAATGCCTTTATAGACATAACAGAAACCGATCCAACCAGCGAACAAATCGAGATGTAAACAAAAGGGTTTTTGGTGCCATAAATAGGTACAACTTTAAAAATCATAAAGAAGCTGACAGCAAGTACCATGATGCAGTACATAACAAACCCTAAATATGAAAAAAAAAGAACTTAGCACCTTTTTACATATTATGATGATATACATACCTGGCTGTAAAGCATAAAATAATAACTCGTCTATAGAAGTAACGTCTTTATCTTCTGGAGCATGCAAAACAACTATGAATGCGCCCACTACCGATAATAAACAACCAATTTTTCCAATCGAGCCTAACTTTTCGTTTAAAAACAAGGATGCAAATATAGCTCTGATAATGTTGTTACGATTTAAGATACATGGTTAAAGATTACGAGATCTTACCCAAGTATAACGCTCAATGCTCCCAACGGAGTTACTAATATGGGCGGTGCAAACGAATATGCCGAAAAGTTTAAGATTTCACCGACTGCCACTAAAATATAGAAGAAAGGGTTATGAAAGACCCATACCACCTTATCGTTTCTTACTTGTTCCTATGCCGGCCCACCAAGTCCAGTTTCTTAGATATTGATACTTTCCGTCCGCTGCTGATACGCCTTGTGCGCGAATAAATGTGAGTAGGCATAAAATAGGTACCACATTATCTTACCATGTCTTCTCTTTGAGCTGACAAGACCTTTCTTAGTTATGACAAAAGAAAGTCCAATAAATACACTGGAGCTCATGGCCAAGATGAGTCCAATGTATTTTTCTTGCAACATTATGTAAAGAAAAAGGGGGTGAAAAAGTAAATAAACTTATTTTGGGCGCTTTCCGCCATTCCTGGATCCGGAAAAAAAACCAGTACCCTCCTCTTTTTTTTTTTTTTTTTTTTTTTTTTTTTTCGCCCTATTGAGTTTGCATGTAAAGCTACTCCAAGTATCTCGGTAAGATTGGATCCCTTTAAAGAGCAAGCATTGTATTACTTTCTTACTGCATGTTCTTTACGGATGATAGTTTACACCTTGATCGACGACATATTTACAAGTCAGCCTTTCATTGAGTTAGAAAGATACATCTCTCTTACAAGCTACCATGAGCCACTATGGTTACAAATATAACTTGACTATTGTTAAATAACATAAAATACAATAAAAAATCTTTATCTAAATAAAACTACTTGAAGTTAAAAGCAGCAACTCTCTTTTGAACACAATCACTTAAAATTGCAAAGGCTGGATACCCCCTAAACGTAGGTCTGCATCTCTGTAGCGAAGCGAAGGTAGCATGCTACAGTATTTAAGCTTGAGATCAAGACATAACCCACTTTTTTCTAGACAAAACGCCTAAAAGGACAATGAACTATAACAGCTGCTCTAGCAGTACAAGTGCCAATCACATGAGCGTGCCATATGTGATGTTGACAAGTCGCTTGTAGTTTTAGAGACCAATCTACAAAATGGGATGCATTTGAATACAAAATAAGTGATCTTTCTTGTTGTTGTTTCTCTTGTTGCAATCTATTAATTCCTTTCTCTTGTTGCAATCTATTAATTCCTTTCTCTTGTTTTTCTTCTCCAGCATTCTAGATCAGGCAATGCATTACAGTATGTAATAATTGTAGTGATGTTTTTGGCGTCTTGTACGGAGTATAAAAGCCTTTGTAATAACTATAAAGTCGTTACACAATCGACGAAATGCCAACGACTTGTTTTTGAACTACTTGCGAAGTCTTCCAGAGATTATAATTTTTCAAATTTCGCGATATGTCACTAGGCTTATTTTGGACCGTTGAATCCCGGAAGGATTTAGAGGTAATTTTATCAATGGATAGAATGTCTGTAAAAAATTCAGTAAGAGGTCCGGTTTCAAACGATCCAAACAAATGATTGTTGGGTGTAAGTAGCCGAAGAGCAAAAGGAAACAGGTAGGCCAAGTTGAGCATCAGACTTTGATGCAAACGATACCCAAGAATTGGATACTGTTTGTCAGGATCTTGATTAGGACGTCGAATCAAACGTGATTGTATACTATCAAAAGTGTAAACGTGTTTAACTAGAACCTTATTATATATTCTGGATTTCAAAGGGCATTGATCTGGATAGGATGTGGACCAGATATCGTTGATAGGGAGCTCTAAAACTACAGCTGCCGGCAGTTGGAAATCATGATGGAGGTGAGGATCGGGTAGAGTGTCGATACATTCAATGATAGATCGAATTGGTGAGTATAATTTTAATAGCGAGGCGGGCTGTGAGCGTAGTTGGTTCGAAAATAGTATTAAGGTTGAATGTAATTTGAGTAGACAAGAAGATAATGGAGACGAATCAGAAGCCAAGAACGAGTTTGGATTCATAGTAAAAAAAAATGACGTGCCGTAAACAAGATAACGCAATATCCAAAGAATCAATATTCTGATCTGGGATTTGATGAAGAAGAGGTAGTGCCCACCGAAGTTGTAAGGCTTGATGTTGGATTGCTGGGTCCAATATACCAAGGCCACCGTCGATAATTGGGCGCTTAAGATGTACCACAGAAATCTGCCAATTTTCTTGGAGTAGTTCATAAAGTTACCTATCTTACCATCCAACTTATTAAAGAAGTTCTTAGAGGGATTCAGCAGCCGCAGAGAGTACCACAGTTTAGACAGGATCAAAGTATTGGTGACAGTGGCTCTTCGAAAGGGGTCTCGACATATATTGACTAATTTGGAGATTGAATGACGAAATATCAAGTACGTAAGAGGGGTTAACGATTGATTATCAAAAATTTCAGTGATAGAGTGGGCCAGCAGAATATTTATCCAATTCGGTCCAGTACGATAGCCATTGACATTGACCCCTATTTTTGTTTGTAAGAAGAAATTAATAATACAATGAACTGAATTAGAAGGTATACCATAGTGTATAAGAGTTGCACGTAGATACTCGCTATTAACACAATCATATGCTTTCATGAAATCTAACAAAAACGTTTAAACTTTTTCTCAATCCAATTAAGATTTCCTCCTCGTGACAGAAAGGTAGGTGACTGGGATTCAAACGGACAATTTTAGCATCGCCGTTTAACACATTATCTTGAGGAAATAGCATTCCATGCTCCAGGGCATGCTTTCGTTTTTCCGCTTCTATAAGCTGACCTTCCATAATCTTACGATTACCTTCCATGTGAAAAGCAACACCCCATCGAATTGGGAATTGCGTTACAATTATCTTCAAAAAATCTCGCTGGGATTCCGGGCGAGATGTAACATCGAACATACTGCTACCTTCGGTACGCCCAACTCGAAAGACAAGAGACTTAAATGGTGGTGAGCTCATTTTCAGTGGTGGGGTTCACTAAGATTATTGTAGATCAAGGATGTCTTGTTTGCTGCTGCATACGGGACCATAGTGGGCGTGGTGGGCGTGAAGGACCGGAGTCCAGATTCGGGTTCTTATTAGTATCGGGAAGAGCCATCGCAGATGCCTTCTTGTTAGACTCAGAGGACGAAGACGAGCCAGAACGAGAAGTACTAGTACCGGAGGATCCAGCAGCAGCAAAAGAAGAAGTAGCCCATTGAGAACGTTTAGATCCAACGTTGTCAGACAAATCTTGCTCAGCAAACCCACACTTGCTCTTGTTCTTGGAAAGTTCCTTTGAAAGATCATTAGGCTTATTTTATTTCTCTACATATCAGATCCCAAAACTTATAAAGCAAACTTCAAAACGCTAAACAAGTACTTGAAGTGCTTTTGCAATAATGCTGCTTCAGAATGGACGCTCAAAAAATACCAAAAACATTTTAAAGACAAAGATCCTGAAGAAGCAAAGATAGCGCTTATGAGAAACTTGCAGCTAGTCAAAACCAACGCGAAAAGTACTACCTCCTATGTAAACGAGCACATCAATCAAGTAATGGAGCCTGATTATGATCCCTACACTTCTAGCTCTCACAATATGAACAATATTACAGTATGCGAACCCTCGTTTATGATATCATATACTAAGTTTATTCACTTTTAACATCATATTTTTTAGGTCAAGGAAAACTACTATCACTTAAGTATCTTGGTTCAAAACCATAAAAAAGTCTTCTCATAACTGCTATAGTCTGAGAGAGACGTAGTTATAAATGAGGCAGCAGAGAGGGGCGTAAAGAAACAGAAGGTAAGCTAATAGTAAATGACACTCTAGCTGTTACAAACTTATTACTTTATATAAGACTAATCATGAAGACAGTAAAAAGACTAAATAGGTTGATTTCAAGCAGAAATGGATCGAGTTTTCGGCTGATGCCGAACAAAACAAAAACTTCCATCGGTATAGGTAAAATGAAACGATGGTTTGTTTGAAAGACTGTTACTAATCTTGATTATAGTCCAGAGAAGAATGGTGTGACCCGTTTGGGTGCGAAACTATCGTCACACCCTCATGCTAACAAAGACGCTTATAGAAAAATGAAGAAGCATTTAAAGCCACATGAAGCAAGCAGTACTTCGATAGATGTAAAAAAATACATGCGTAGTCTAGTTGCTGCAGTAAGTATTTTTGATATTGAGATTTGAGTTGAACTTCAATCAGCTAATATGTTATTATTCATTATGCTTAGTCTGACATTGATGAGTGCGAAAAGAAGATTGAGGGCAAGGCACTTGTAGAAGGCCAAGAAAAAACGTGCAGATGTTTCAAGAATATCTGTGAAGTCATGTATGTACAATATCATCAGAGTCATTTCAATGATGAACTAATTTATTGTTGGATTTAGGGCCAAGGTTTATTTAAAAAGACCATCTATGGAGAAATCTAGGAATTAACACAGATAAAAATCAGGGATAATAAGATTAATAGTGCTTGTGCGGTTTTATTCTTATTATTTCGTTTTAAAACTGAATGTCTTTCTAATCTATGTTAGAAGACAGAGTATTTATAGCTAATTAAAGTTGTGGTTGAAACGGTTAATATAATTAGGATTGGAAGTTCACGGAAGGTTGTTTAGAGGTGCCATTGGCTTGTGAATTCTTATAGACGGTGGTTCTTCAATAATCAAGCGTCAAGTGCTTATTGGCTTTCCTTGATTACCTAATCCGAGAATCGTTTTATTGTTCTGTCATTATTAAAGGGACGATTCTTTCTTAGCAATCTTCTAGTTTATTCTGAGTTGTAATGTCTGAACTCAGAACATATAATTTTTTGATACCTTATGTGTATTATTTGTTTAATATGTGATTTGATCATATGTATCGATGGTATATTTTATATGTATACAGTGCTATTTTTGTACACCATCAATAACACGCTCAGAGGCTATATACAACACCAATATGATATTTCCTTGTTTCGAAGCTGTAGTTACTATGATGAAGAACAATGAGCATGCGCCTTATTTTGTTCCCGAGAAGATTAGCTTGAATTAATGACTGCCCAGCTGAAAAAAATGGGACAAAAGACAGACAAGCGAAATATATATAAAGCTGATGGTATCATTCGTTTGGAAACATATACGGATTTAGAAGTTCTTATTTTGGAAACAGCAGGCGCATTTGTTCATGATGACTATGCAAAGACAGGTTTTGACAACTCGAAAGGCATGTTTGCTTTGCTTTCAATGCTTAAGACGATAGCTGATCAATGCAAGCATGCATCAATTGAGGAGTTTAGTAAGCTCAAGTTGTATTTTGTTCAGCCAAGCAGTAAGTGGTATAAAAAGCAACATTTTTTTTGTTTGTACTAATGATATTGTTTGCCTCCAACTAGGCTACCATATCCGACTATGTTCGATGCAATATTCTAAAAATGGACTCTATGATTTTGTTCGGGAGGAAATTTTTTTGCTGATTGAAGACTTTAGTAACAGAGAAGAGCAGCTAGTCAATTTTTTCTTGAGCCTGGAGGTATAGTTCTAATCCTAAGCAATCGAGAGAAGGAGCAATAATAACAAGTTTAATTTAATTGTTCAGAGCCTTCTTGAAGAGATAAAAAATAAATTGTAGCTTTGGAAGGCCAACACGAGGAGAACGAGAAGTGCTACGACAGCGAGAATAATAGTCAGATAGTCTCTCTTTCTGACATAATACGTCCCAGGATTTTTAAATTGAGTTTCAACACTCATGGACTACACTTATAAGAGGAGGGATAACTACACAGTAATGTTGGGTTAGGCATTATTTTTTATTGTTGCTCTTTTTTTTTGCATCCTTTCTTTCTTGGAACTTTGCCTATGTTTATAAAACATATCATGTAATATCATAAGAGCGTATTTTTTATGTTTTTCGTAGAGCCTTTTATATATAAGTACGTATTTTTATAAAACAGCAGGGTCATTTTACTATTTTCAAAAATAGAAGTAAAACGCCAAAATTAAATCAAGTTAGTTTTTTTTTTTTTATTGTGGAACCTACTAACAAAATATTCGTAATCCTGAATGGTCCTTTCTTTTTTTTTTTAACAAGTATCACTACAATAGAACTGGCTCTAATGTCGGTGTTTCTTTCAACAGATTCAGCAGAGATTGAAAACCGATGTGATGCTCTTCTGAGGTACCGCGTCTCTTGTAAGGCATGGGCGGAAGTTCTATTATTACGGCGCTAGACCACTTTGCTGACTTGCACTCCCTTGCCTCATGGGTTTGGACAACTGCTTTTCACTAAAGGCATTCAACACTGCGTTTGTGACTGGTAAGGTTGGCAGAGTGGGATTGTCCATTTTCCAAAGTGCATTTACTGACTGAGAGTCTTTTTGGTACGTTTCAACTGAAAATATAAATTTACTGCTCAATCATTTGAATATTGTTAAACTTCTCTTATGAACACATCTGAGCTTTTGGATTTCCCTAAGAATGTTGGCCCTATTGGGGAAGGTTTAGATGAAGCTGTCAAGATAGCTCAGCCCGTAGTAGTAGGTAAATGAAACACTAAATCTTCTCATATAAAGAAGATTGTCTTGTCGCGTTTAACACTTTCTCTCTTTGTTTAATTAAAGATTCGTGCTTTTTTCTCGTCTTGTTGATCAGTTACAAGTTTACACATAGCTTAAAGACAGATAATGCATGACCAGCACCCTCAATCTATGTACCAAGTATGATTGGCCCAAACATCATCAAAAAGGAATACACACCAATGCATCTTGCCTCTTTTGCTCGCCTGAGTCTAACATGTTGAGCAATCTCGTGCTGTCTTGAAAAGCAAGATCAAGTGGACAAAGTTCAGCAAAGTTGGGATACTTGGCCCAAGAATCATCGAAGCAAGCGAGGCGATATCTATTGGACACTTACAACCCTCTATTCATCATTATGTTAATTGGCTCAATAACTACCACAATAAAAACTCTATTTATACGCTCGCTTCAATTTTAAAGAGTTGACCAAAGCCAATTTAGCTCTCAAGAGTCAAGAGAGGGTGCAATCTAACTAAACTTCTAGACAAATACAGACTTCTTGTTACAGTTGAATCCATCTATCCGCGCTTGTGGATGGAGCAAATCGCTTATAACTATAACCTTGAACTTGATTCTCTTCAAAGTCCATTGCCTCATCGCCCTGCTCGCCCAAGATGTTGCCCCGTCGATCTTCATAAAAAAAAGTTGCTATTTGTTTGAAATTATAGAATAAAAATAAAACGAACTTTGATTATAACAAAACGAATTTTGGGTGGTTTAAAAGCGAATTTGAGCTATTTGCAAAAGCGAATTTGAGCTATTTACAGAGGCGAAATTTGGCCAAAGAAAAATTGAACATTGGCCAAAGCGAATTTGGTAAGTTGGAAAACGAGTTTTGGAGCCGCTGTCGCAAAGTTCGCTTTTGCAAACAGCTCAAATTCGCAATTTACTTGTTTCACCACAAAATAAGCTGAGTTATAAAGAAAAAAAATAACTAGTTTAATTATGTTTTGAATGTTTTTTAAAGATTGTATTTGTGAACCTGTCAATGGACGAGGATTTTGCAAGTATGCGTTGATAGTGTTCTGAAAATTTATAAGAATATTGTAACATTACTATTAGTAGTGGTATTGTTAGAAGAATCTTCCAAAGTCATTTTTTTTCGAAGTGATTTTTTTTTATCCGTGTTTTTCTTAAGCAAGCATGTGCATACAGTGTTTTAGTCTAAAATGAGACGATTTAAAAAAAAATTAGACACTGCATAAAATAAATGAGATAATTACAGATTTTTTTGGGGACAAGTGAACAAAATATAAAAGACGACTGACTTTTTTTTTGTAGACACAAGCCAAAAAAAAGTAAATGGAAACACAAAGACTTACCCTGTATCGTGGATTAATGTAGCGGTAACTACAAAGGATGTGTTGGTTTTTTAGTGGGACGGCTACTACTAGGTAATGCAATCCCCTTTGTTTTGGGAGCTGTCTTCAGTCTGCAAAATCTTTCTGGTCTTTTGCCATTTTCGCGCAGCTCAAAAAGGATATGTCGGAAATTCAATGTAGCAGCCATATCACGATTCCAAAGACGATGGAAAAGAGTCTTGTCAGAGGTCATGAACTCCAAACATTTTTGGTTTTTGCACCTAAATCAAAACCATTAAACTTTTAGTTTTCTTTTTTGATTTTCACATAAAAAAAATTTTACCTTAAAAGGCCATGACATGTAACAGTGGGATACTTTTCTCTTTGAAAAGGTCTAGGGTTCGGTACTTATCTGAATTTTTCGAGCTCGCCGTTCTCACAGGCAGGACAAAGACTAGAAGTTTTGAACTCGTCAATTAAATACACCTGGAAGCCTTCTTTTGCTAGCATTCTTCTCATTCCGATACTATTAATGGGCTCATGGAACTTCACATTTACGGCAGACCAGTTACCAACGACTATCACAGTATCATCTCCAAACTTGGATCGAAGATTTCTGGCTAGCCGTTTGTCTGATTGCTGCTGATTTATGTAACTTGAAAGTTTCATTTTTCGGAACGGTAAACAGTTAATTTCCCGGTTTTCTGCAGCAGGTACATCTTCGTTTGAATAATAGTTTCTCAAGACTGGTGTGACATTGGCTCTCTCCTGAAGGTATTAAACAAACTTATCTCCATTGACTGTTGAAGATTTATGATTCGACAACGACAATTCGGCAGCTATAACTTCATCGGGCTTTAATCTTTCACGTAGTTTCTTGAATTTTCGGGATTTAGTTTCAATAGCTCTTTGGTTACTAGTGTATCTGTACGTTCTTTTATTTTCCATAGTGCTTTCCTCGTGCATGCAATAGAGGATGTCGCGAAGACCAGGATCAACCAACACACACTAGGCAACACTAGACAACAGCTCTTCTTTTTCCAACTTATCAACATACTGGAATTCCTCTTCAACTTCCTTTGTTTTTCTATTAGCTCCACCACTACCACCTTTCTTTGTGTCAAGATTTTGCTTCAATATAGACACACCAACACCATCAGTAAATAGCATGCCTCTAAACCTCATTGCTTTTCTTTCAACTTGTGGCTTCATTGCTTTTTTTGTAGAATCAAGGATGGTTCTCCGTACTACTTCTTTGTCCAAATGACTGATAACAGGATTCTTCAAAATTTGGGTGTTTAATATAAGAGTATCGATTGTCATATACGGTATGAATGTTCTTCTCAACGGAAAGCAGTAGAAAGATTTGCCTTGAAGGATTTCACACATACTTGAAGGTTTATAATAAGCTTTTAAATGCTTCAGGGTGTTTGCTTTGCAGTCATAGTAGATAGAGTCTTTGGTAAACTGATAATCTTTAGGATAAGCGCTAAAGAGGTTGCGAATCATATCGACATCATGGGAAGATAAAAATTCTTTTGGTAGGCCGTCGATTTTTCCAGAAGAAATCATCGTTTTGATTTTACTACATTGATCAACAATAGCCTTTACTGCCTCCATCACTTCTTTTTCCGAGTTCCCTTTCTTCTTCATTTCAACTTGTGATGTCTCTATTCGTTTATTCTTTTTCAAAAGTATGTTCAAGAACATACGTAGCTTGTTTCCGAATTGTAAAAAGATTCCGTTCAGGTACGCTGTACTTATTTTTGTTACTTCATACGAGGCTATTTGATGTGCATATTTCAAGTTGATTGGCTCATAAGAACTATGTTGAAAATATAAGTCTCGATGTTCGTTGATAAGTTCTCGATTGATGGCTGACTTTGTGGACTTTGTTTGTCTAGTTGGTTTATAGCTTTGAAGAAGTGATAGAAAGACTTCTCTGTAAAAGTCAACATTGGCAAAATCCTCAAGGGCAAAGCCAGGATCATTTTCCAGCTCTTGAATGAAGATGTACTTCAAAAAGGCAAATGTATGCGTTACAATAGTATGAACAGTGGATACAAGTGTCCTGAGTAGCGAAACATACTGTGGCTTCCACCCAATACCAGTGATTGAGCTTTTAACTGCTATGATTTTTAGAGGAGGTTCCATAAAGAAAAGGAAGAAAAAAAATGAATTGACATCATTTCTTTTATTTATATCATTGTTTTATGTGATTTATTTTAAAAAATTGTTTTGGCTTGTGCCTACAAAAAAAACACCCTTCAGTCTAACTTATTCTTCAAAACAATCTTTAATCGTCTCATTTATTTTATGCGGTGTCTAATTTATTTTTTGCGGTGTCTAATTTATTTTTTTAAATCGTCTCATTTTAGACTAAAACACTGTATAAATTGAAGCAGGTGAGTTTACCTGTGACTTGACTAAATCACCGAAATGGATGTTCTTGAGACACACTAACATCTCTAGAGGCAAACATTCCGCGATTTATCGAGGACGTCAGCTGTATTCTTAATCAGATTACATACCTTGTATCGATGACATAGTACCATTAAATTTATGCGTGTACGTATGATATTCCTGGTTATGTTCATCACTTATGTTGTGATCATTTCGAGCCGTATTTAGGTGCTATTATCCCATTATTCTTGCCATGGCATTATAGAAATTCCGACTATATGATATTTCAACCCGGATTTTTCTATCCGCTCACTAAGATCATTGCGAGTATATACAGAAGCATGAAACGTTTCAGATGTCAACAGCTCTCGAGATCATACTTTTAAGCGGTCACACAACGCGTTGTTAAATATTTTCGAGTTCGCGCGATTGAAAATTATTATTTGAGTCCCTTCTCTACTGTTCACTATAGATACCGCCATGGATGAGTTTAACGATACACAGGACCTTTTTGCAGGTCTTCAACCTTTAGCTCTACCCATTGATCCAGGACAATCCGATTCGGAAGATGAAATTGGTCTCAGTTCCTTGGCTGATCACGACAACTATGCCTACATGAATATCCCTGAAAGTATGAAGAATATTTTGCGTATGAACCCTGATGGAAAAGACATGGATTCAACACAAGACGATTCTGAATCAGATAACGATTCCATTTATAAGACACCCTCCGTCGATATCGACCGTTTAAACGCTGATATCACGAAAAACAAGTTTGTGAATTTCCCTTTGATGCCTCCCAAAGAAAACGAACCCGAGGCCAAAAAAAAAAAGACCAAAAAGCCTAAAGGAAAGAAAAAGAGGAGGGATAAGGGGAAAAAGAATGTGGAATTGATGGATGAAGAGCCTAGAAATAAAAATCTCGATGATTTACTTGCAAAGTTTGCTGGGGAACAGGATTCGGACGAAGATACACCCAAAAAGAAAAAGAGCAAAGGAAGAAAGACGCGAAAGACAGATGGATCTATGGCAAACAAGGTAGACGAAAATGGTGAACGACTTGTTCGAACAACAGAGTTTTTGGATACAGATTCAGACAACTCTAGTGAGGATGAAAAAGCCCTTTCGAAAAAACAAGAGCTAGAAATGTACAAAGAATCCGAGCGTTTAAGAAGAGCTGCCGATGCACGGTTAAAACCATCACGTAATGTTGTACCTTACAACAACTTTGTGAGCATACAAAGAGAAAGAGACACTATGCTATCAAAGCAACCAAAGACTTCATCACAGCAAACAGCACAATTACCGTTAAACCAAAATAAGCAAGATGACACAAGCGATGATGACTTGATCATTCTCGATAACCCTATGGCTTCCATAATGTCTCCCGATCATGTTAGAAATCCTACATCAAGTTGGTCGCCTGTGAAACATTCTAATAAAGCAATCCGAACTTACAACAAATCATTGTTAGCAAAGATCACAAACCAAGGTTTTTCATATCGCATGAAAATGGAACAGGAAGCAAAGGCTCGTGGTCAATTTTCTTCTGCTACCGAACGAGCGAATAAACTCTTGGAGAAAGAAAAGAATGCTAAAATGATTAACGATCAGATCAAAATGCATTTTGAAATAAATACACAGAATAAAGACGACGAAGAGGTTGATGAGGATTATCGGGATAGCGATGATGACGAGGAAGAGGAAATTGACTACTTAAATCAATTATCTGGTCAAGATGAAGATGAAGAAGAAGATACATCCGCCAAAAGAAAAATGGATGATCAAGAATCGGAAGAAGATGAGGAGAGGGATGATATGGGCCCCTTGGCAATGAACCGCTGGATGAGTAAAAAGGTCAAAAAATCCATTTTTGATGATAGTGATGATGATGAGGAGGTGGAAAAAAAGAAAAAAGTTATCTCTGCCCCTGCTCCTGCTCATTCTATATCCAACTTCTTTAAAACAAAGGTAATAGCGATACTAAGTCAGAATGAGCACATGCTGATATTTTGGGATATTAGGAGGATGCTAAAGCAGCAGAGCATGTCGAAGAAAAATCACTTAGTAGACTTAAAAGACGTGACATTCAAGAGAATGTTAATACTGAAGGTGAAGATATGGACATTGATGAACCTGAAGTCATACCCAAAGTCCATAAACCACGACGTGAATATGAACCTACAGGTCCAAAAGAAAAGAGTGAATATTTCGAAGAAGAGGCTGAAGAAGAAGATGACGAGTTCTTTGGAGCTGGTGGAGAGGATATTGACAATGGTGAAAATCTCGATGAATTTGAGGAAGATGATTTATTAGTGCACGAGAACGACGAACATATTGACGAAGCTGCTTTACGAGATGCATACAAGTAAAAAGATATGTGATGTTTATTAGAAAACCCTCATTTTAACTGTAACTCTTCTAGTAAACAAGATGCTGAAAGTGACAGTCATTTGATCCAAAGATTGCTCAAGGATGTCACAGGTGGTGGGCTACGTAAACAAAAGGCTGCTGCTGAGGCAGGTTTAGTGTTGGACGACATTGATCTATACGACGAAGAAGATAATGACCTGATTGCTGTCCGTTTAGCTGCCGCCGCTAGAAGACGCAAACTACTGAGAAAGAAGGGTGCCGATCCATTAGATAATTTGAGTAAGTTACACTAAAGGTGCCTGAATCCTTACTAAATATTTTACCAAGTGAACGATCCCAAGACTGCAGCATTTGCAAAAGCGTCTCAAGCTATTCCAGACGATACTGTCGCGGCTCTTTTGAGTGAAAGTGAAGGAGAGGGTGAAGAAGAGCAAGTATCTGTATCAGATAGCGTACGTGTCAAATTGGTAATCGAAGAGGATGATGAAGAAGAGGATAAAGACGATTTAATGGATGTATCTTCTGATGAGGATGACCAGGTTGTTGTGGTAAGTAAAATCCATCAAATTTCTCCTACACAAAATACTAACCGCTAAATACAACAGGATGAATTTAACCCCATGTCATCACCATTTAGAGGAGGAATTGTAAATAACATGACTATCACTAGTGCAGATGATGACGATGAAGAATTCCAAGTAGAAAACATGAAGAGCATACATTCTCCCCTGAATAACCATCGAACCAAGTCCATATTTAGCTCTCCTGTTGCTCTGAATAGGTTTAATCGTCTCATGTCAGAAACTAACAATAATACATCGGATTCACCTCGTGTAGGATTTGGAACTTCAGCGGCACCAAAACCACCCAAACCAGACGAAGAAGAGATACCAAAGACTTTTGGAAGTATTGGTGGTTTCTTGAAACACGGAGGCGACGGTCCAAAGAAATCCAGATTAGGTTCATTGTTGAAAAAACCAGATGTTTTTAAATATGTAGAACAATAATATTTTAAAGACATAATTTTATTAAAACAAAGATTTAAACCTCAATGTCATAACTTAGTTTATTTACGGTATCTAGGTCCAAGGAAGTGACCAAGGAACAGCTTGAGTAGAGTAAAGCATCTTCAGACTCATCAAATGAGTATCGCTTAGCTAAATTTTGAAATACAAGTACACGTTTAATTACAGTAGCTGTGATACGATGCTTTCGGAAATGCACCAACGGTTGAGAGAGAACCTGGTCCATGGCACTATGATGTTTCGACTCAATATTTGTAGATGGCAAGTACGAAGGGAGCTCTGCATTAAAAACTAGATCAGACAGATATATGCCCAGGAACGGGATGCATCCACCAAAGGGCAATTTAATTGTCACGCCAGGCTTCTTCTTTTTCTTTTTACTATTTTCAGGAACCTGCACTTGAATTTCTGTAGGTGATTCACCATACTCTTCTGCTACTTTTGTCATGCTATCACGGATGTTCTTCCAGTTTTTAGTAGGCGACGTAAATGTCGACAGTTCTTGTAAAATCTTCATTTCTCGTTTCTTGACTAAACCCCAAGTCTTTTCTAATCTTGAGACAGAAGACGATTGCAAACCCAAGAGGATTTGTATCAGTGTAGTAAAATTACAAATATTTTTGCATTTCTGAAACAGAGCTTAGTAAATGTTTACATTACAAATGTGCATATAACTTACTTTAGCTAGGCGAATAAACTTTTCAATCAGTTTCACACGATCATCTATCTGTCTTGTCTGGACAATCTCACTAGACACCCATTGACAAACAGCATTAAATCGGTTGATAGCCTTTTCTATGCCTCTCTGTGACCCATATGTGTTCTTTTCTTCCTGCTGCTTCATTCTTCTTTGCCGTGAGTAAATGCCCTGCTGTGGTTGTATATCGCTTGACATATTGCCACTCTCCTCATCGATACTACTGCCGCTATTATCTTTTCCCGCATCGGAATTCGGATGATATAAGGTAGAGCTTGGCATTTTTGTCCATTTACAATCTACCAGTTCTTCCCAGTTGACAGCTAGCAAAATAGCCTTTTCAATCAAGCAAAATTGTTCTGCCATCACTGATGTAGAGTAGCTCAATACAATTGATTTTCGCTCGTGTTGCTTGATGTAAAGAGGTAAAGGTGGTGGTATAGTATGATGATTGTTGGAAATGTCGATCTCTAGTATTCTAGATCTTGGAGTATGGCTTGTATTCTAATCCAATAACGTGTTTAAAAAAAAGCATGGGATATAATTAATAATTTACATTGTACCTCGGTTAAATTTGAATCACAATGTCTTAATTCCGACGTGTCTTGTTGCTTACTACTAGTAATTGATAATCTCCAAGATTCAGCATCATCGTTCTTTGGTGGGCCCCTTGGTAGCTGCTTTGATTTTGCATAAGAAGCAATAGAAGAGCACGATGTCATCATGGGATCTCTAATTGACGGCAAAGGTTTGCTTTTCGGATCATAAAGAACTTTACTTGAACGCTGTGATAATGTTTCTTCTACATTATTACTGCCATGAAAGTTGGTACGGTGTAGATAATCATTAGAAGGGGTAACAATTTCTGATTCGGTTACCGAAGGATATGCCATAGAATTATAGGAAGTCGAAGCAATTAAATTATTTTCGTTGGTATCAAAATAAGATATAACAGCCGTCGGATAATATATATCTGGTGTTGAAACGGTAGATGGTATTGCTAATTGTGCGTTATAGAATGATCTGATGCGTACATCGCCTGCACTATAGCTCGAATTGGGTTGACTAACTCCTGTTGCAGATGATGGGTTATCTCTGTAGGCAGATAAGAAAAACTCTGCTCGGTTTCTTTCGTCTTCTTCTTCTTGTTGTTGACGAAGCCGTTCCAATTTTTCTGATAATTCGTCGCTTGTAATTTGCACTGTTGTAGGCTTACTGTCAAAGCTCTTTTGCGTTTCTTCTTCATCAAATTCCGATAAATCATCTTCGTCTTCCGAGGTACCTGGAGAAAGTGCACTTTCAAGTGAATTGTCAGATAAATTACGACTGTTGTATTCCAATTGGTTAAGTTTTGCCCATTCTAAAGAAGCGCTATTGTCGTCTTGTGATTTGGTATTAATAGGGGCAGCAGAAGCAGATGAGCCTCGTCTTCTGGTAGGATAGTTGCCAATTACAACTACAGGAGCCGCATGCGTGTTTTTGATGGCGGTATTGCTACTATGACGAGCATCGACATGAATTCCATCTACAATATTCAACGTTTTCTGTTTAATCGTGCTTTGAGCCAGTTTGTCTTTGACCATAGCCACCACCTTTTCTTGTTCGAAAGTAGGAGGAGGAGGTTGGATAACTTGGACCTTCTTGCCAGAAGAAGAGGAAGCATAGTAAATCTTTTTTAATCTTCGTACAACACGTTTTAACCCCTTTATAATACGTTGATCTCTTGGAGATTGCTTTATCAGTGGATGGTATGGCATGACATTTAAAAAACTTGTTAACACAATGCGAAGCTCTCGACTGGGTATAAAGTCATGTAAAAAGTAGTTGAGTAACCAATGTCTCATGACAACAAATGTTCTACACAGTAAAATAATCAACTTTTTGCATGTAAGAGCAATGCACTTTCTTTTGTGTACCTTATTCTAACGATACATCTTTCTTCTTCGTTGTTCTCTATGCTCCATCTGAATCTAGTGATTAGAAATTTACATAGTTGTAGAGGTGTCATAAATACTCGGAAAATCAAGAAAAAGTCTGTCATAAAGGTATAATCTAAGTTCTTATATTAGATTATATCATTAAGATTTGCATACTTGGAACACATACCCAAAGATATTGTTAGTTTTTCAACAAGCTTTTCAATGGTAGCAGCCTCAATCACGCGACTATCTTCTGTGGTTGATAACATAATGGGCAATGAGTTATTATAGTAGGTAGGGCTCTTCTTTTTGAAACTATCAGATATAAATTGGTGAGCAGACCACCTTGATTTCTTCTTTTTTGAATCATCGTCGTCCGTATCGTCTTGCTGCTTTGGAGCAGTGGGTGGGATTGTAGTGTTTGTTTTCTGAACAGTACCCCACAAAATAAGGTTTGGGTTCTCATCTGATTTTATTACATCAAACAGAGCAAGCGGATAGTCCGAAAGATCAGCAGGCGGTGATATTTGAAAATTGTTACTGTATTCGATCTTGCTTGGTTCAACTTGTTGTTTTTCTGTTGTATTTACTTGTGACCAGATATCACCGAATTCACTCACAGCAGGTATGACGGGTAAGATTTTATTGGTGGAGGGTTGTACATGACGACTACTAGTGTAACTTCGCTTGCTAACGTTTCTCTGAACAGGTTTGGTACTTGTATGTATGGTTGAGTTGTCATCTTTTTCATAATAATCATCCTCTGAATTCCAAAAGATCTTGGACTCGGTGTATTCTCTCACTCCAAAGACTGTAGCTAAAGCGGCTCGTTCCATGCCACCATCACTTGTATCGTTTCGAAACTCAAATGGTATGATCGAATTATTTCTTTTTCTAGTGGCTGTAGTTGATGTGGATATCTCTGACATGGTGATAGGTTGTATTATTAGTATTAGGTATTAAATTTGAAATATAGGAGGTATTAAAAAAGATTTAAAAGAAAAAGGAAAGAAGAAAAGGGAAAAAAATAAATATTAAGGCTGTAGTTATATGCAGATTAAGGGGGAAAGAAAAATACTTTATTAGGATCACGTGGACAAACTAATTCGAATAATCCCATCTGTTGGCAATCTTGGATAATACGTTCGAGAATGATGGCCATCTACTGATTGAGTTGGATAATTCTAATGTTTCAGGATCAACTGAATTAACCTAAAAAGAAAATGCTATTTAAAAAGCGATCTATTTTTAAGACTTGTCAAACTTACAATCATTTCGGTTCTGGCAACTCTTTTATCTTGTTGTTGGATGTGATTTATACTAACAAGACCTGTATCGAACAGAAATCTCTTTTTGTTCAAAAATGTAATATCAGAGAGGATCATACTGGACCCGTCATTTGTCACATGATTCTTGGGCGCATTTAATTCAGAATAGCTGCATGAAAATATGTATTTAGGCACAATGCAGTTGAGAGTATATATTGACTTACCTGGTTAGCTCACATTTATCAGTTAAGAAGGCTCTGAGTTCTTGATTATCTGAATAGTCTATAGATTGTTTTGCTAATAAACGAATATCAACATTTCTAAATATAAATCCAATCGTTAGCCTAGTATAATATACAGGTTTGTGAATCCTTACCCGTAAATACCCAGAATATCAATGACAGATTGATTTTTGATGCCGGTTATATTCTTCAATATGATATCACCATTCTCATTTATAATAAACTCAATATCAAGCTTCTTTAAATCCATTTCTTCATCACTCAAGTTATCTAAAAGCGATTTGTTGATATAACTTAACTGCACAGATCGTTCATGGAATCCACCGTCTAGGGCCAATGGTATAAAAGGTAAAGTCAATCGACGAGGAGGCATTCTATCAATTATAATTAGCATAGAGTGTATGTATAATAGCAGTGTAACTTACGTATTGAAGAACAAGGTTCTATTTTTATACAGATTTGAAACATCAGTTGTGCTAATTTTCTTGGTATTATTTGCATTTTGGAATAAAAGATTACCGAATCTAAAATAGAACTTGGTTGATTAATTTACTTTTTATATATCCATACACCGGTTTACCTCGCCTCCATAGATATGTTGCCTAAATCCTTGTCATTAAATGGCTTTAGCAAGATTTCTTTGATATCTTGCACAGTCTCGACTCTAATATTTCAATGTCAATTGAAAATAATCAAATTTTTTTTTATCGCATACCACTTACTCTTGTTCACTACCAAGTACTGAAAATTTTCCATCTTGTTGTTTATCGCTCTCTAATCTACTCCAATCTAACTTTCTATCGTAAAATGACATGGATGTTGGATCATGAAGTGGTAATACTGAGAATTCTGCATTTGTGTGCACAATTGTATTGTTGGATTGATCGTTTGTCACATTCAACTAGTAACAAGGTCCATATTTAGCACCTAATTGTTTATTATATCTTGTGAATGTAGATTTTACCTCTTTAAGCATTAAACTTAATAAACGCTTAGCATTTTCCATTGCATCATCAGATACACTAGCCAAAGTAAACTAAATATACACGTCAGCCAGATACCTTGAACAACGAGCATAATAAACATACCTTATCATCGTCCAACGTAATAAAAGTACCAGCAACCTTTGAAATATCCACCAATGAGTTTGATATTTCAGTCTTTAAATGTGAGTTTTCTACAACATTTGATGGGATATCCATAGTATCTTCTTTAATATTCAAATGTGTCAAAATTTCTCTTTTTGCTTTAGCGACAGCAGCAGAAGGACCTTCCACAATGTACTGATTTGAATGAACGTCTATGGTAACCTTTACTTGATTCTCTTGTTCAATGTTTCTAATGGTATTTCCGTTGTCTCCAATAATAAAAAACAGCTCTTGTCTGGAAGCAGGAAAACTTTGCTTCACAATATCCGATTGTTGTTTCGCTTCTTCTTCTTTGATTTGTTCTGCCGTCTTAAGTCCCCAATGCTTTTCGATAATACTGCTAATCAATTGGGCCTTCTTCAACCCCTTTCGCTTCATTTTGTGCGCTACAACGATGGTAGCCAACTGATCAACTGTGTAAGCATTGTTTAAATGAGTATGCAACTTGTCCATATTTTTTTGAGTAAGAATTTCCCATCTAGGCTTAAACTTTTCAACCGATTGAAGCAATGTGGTACGTGGATCGACTCCAGTAGGATCTGATTCAACTAGAGGTTTTTCGAATTCGGCAATAATATCTTCAATTCGTTGGTTTGAAAACTCAGGTTTTTCTTCCACTGAGTAATAATGCTTGGATACCGAGAAACTTCTTTGAGTGTTAACTCGAACGTTAGATCTCGTACAAGCCTTAAGCAAGTTTCTTTTCAAAATATTTGACATGTTGGACAAGGTAAAAAAAAAAAAAAAAAAAAAAGGGCTGCTCTTGAAATAGCATAGCAAGGGTATATATGGGTGCGCGTAGTTCATCAATACGAACCCCTTTCGCCACTTTTATAGGTGTTTACAGCATCAATACGAAAATGTAGGGTATCTGGATACTAAAAACAATGTAGATTACAAGCCGATAAGCACAGATCGAAGTGGAGAAGCCAAGAACACCCGTCCCGCTTACAAATTTAAACATAGAATTTGACTTATTAATATAATAAGACGAGTAGAATATTTGTATGAAATTAAACAGCTCACAATGCCAATATGTACTATCGCAAACATGTTGGCTGTGATTGATAAGCATTTACCTTTGATAGACAAAAGAGACAACTTTGGAGTCTAAATTAACGTCTGTTTTAGCAAAGTGGAATACCAGCTGTGGTTACGGAGATGTTAAACCGGCTATGCAAAGCCAAAATCATTATTTAGTTTGAAAATACTTGCATGAAAGAAAAATAATTGCATAAATGTCTGAATAAAATGACGTTATCTTTCTCTTAGCAAATTGAATGAGTACATATAGATCAGTGGTAGAAAAGACTGACATAAAACTTAATATCACGGCCAGTAGTTTGAATACCCAGATTTTCGTACATCAAGAGAGTTCTTGTAAAATTCATCAACTTCATGTATTTGAATACATTTTTACCCTCTTGTTTTTGTTAAAAAGAAAAGCTATAGTCTTCATTTTGACAGTGCTAGGCTGGTTATCATTTTAAAGTTCTTTCGAATGATTTTGGAAATATGCCTGCTCAATAGTATTGAGAAATCCTTTAGCTGTCAGGTGGTAGTCATGTTTTATCTCAGCAAGACTAGATTCTACACTCTCTATATAACTTTGAACACCAAAGAGAAAATATAATTACACTTATCTGTTAATTGATCTTGAACGACAACCAGGTCAAAAGTCTTGGCACCCAATGCAGCAAAATACTTATATTATGTTGCAGCTCCCCGCCGAGTTCCTAAAAAGAACAATCTGATGTCTTATTTGTTTCTTACAACCCCATTAGCATTTTCCCTCCTGTGTTTGTTAAACCTAAAAGAGACTTCCTGTACACGTACAGTTCCCTGTAGCACACTTATCAATTGTTAAAGATGTAACAAATTCCCGATTTTAGAGCTATAGATGGTACAAAGCATTTATAAAAATGCACCAAAAAGATAATGAACTCAACTTTGTTAAACAGATTCTCTGTATCGGTTAAGCTGAATGCTGCTCCTCTGTATTACTTTCCTTGGATTTGAGCCTGAATCAATCCAGACCTACTAATAATCTTCATTTTACCATAATTGAATATATTAACAATAGTGAATGTGGTGTTTTTAATGCACCACATAGCTCACTTGGTGTACACCCTTCTGTATCTATTGAAGCTCAAAACCAAGCCAATGAAACATTCTTTGTAACTACGTGCTGTGCAATCTATCCCGCTGATATTCAAAAGTTATAACGGAGGCGGCAGCAAAGATGATCTATTATATGTAAATTTTATTAATAGCACTTGATATCAAAAAAACTTATAACATATAGCCTAATAATATTTTTTTTTCTGCTGGACACAAAATATCATTATAAAATAAGATGTCTTTGAAAAGCTATATAGGTTTCTTTTCACATGAGAACATATGCATCTGTTACACTATCAAGTAGTTCTGTTTATATAGATGATGGATTGGTAGGAAATCAAAATGCACCACTCTATTTACTTTTAAATCAGCACAAAACAGCATTTTGTCGTGAATCATTACATTACCGTATATTAACGGGTAGTGTTTCTTTATAAATGTATTCCCTATCTCATATTTGTTTGAATCAACTAGGCAGAAGTATTCTTCTCGTAGCTAGATTCGTTTAATATACACTGATACTTTATGGATTTTAAGGTAACAGTATTGAAGTTGGTGTCGGGAGAGATGTTTTTAGCCGTTTAAAAATATTCACTACATTGGCGGGCGCAGAATACTGCCTATGAATGTTAAGGATATATTTTTAGCACAAGGGCTTCATTTGGAAGCTTCAAAGTAAGCGCGATTGTAAAAAGAAAAAAACCCCATGTTAGGGAAAAACCCTTATTATAGACGATGTCAGCAGCATGCACTTGATTAAAGTTTCAATTTAAAATCAAACTTTTCCTTCATTAAAGTAGTGTATTTTTGCTTTATGTCAGCCTCGGCTAGGTCCATGTAGCCATTTATAAGTTTGGATCACGTTCAGCTTTTTAATTAATGTAGTGGCTGCGTGAGATTCCTACACCGAACGATATTACATTATTAAAGCATAAATTGATTACCGTGCGCAATTGCTCATCTGTCAAAAGCCTATTTTGATCTAAAGAGTCATTGGATCTATGCGGGAAAAAAAAAAAAAAAAAAAAAAAAAAAAAAAAAAGGAACGGGAAAAACGAGAGTCAGCATGCAGCATTAATTGATTGAAGTGAAATTATGAAACCTTGGCATTTTTTTTAACAAAAAAAAAGGAACAAGGCGTGCCCCCCACACGAGCGTCGTACAAAAGGCTTTATATGTCTAAAAATACAACGACGATCTCTTTTATAAAGCGCGGCTGACAATTAGTAAATTAAAAAGAAAAGATATGTATTTCTTTATTATTAAAATGGGGGAGGGGGATAATAATGAAGGGTGGGTGTTATTTTTTTACAAAAGATGACTATATAAATAAAAATGAAAGATGGTATGTGTATTTGTTCAAGGTTCCCAATCGAAGTCAATGTCTTGCAATCTCGACACTAAATCGTGTTCTTGTTCTACTTGATGACGATTCATTTCAGGAATAAATCGGTCTTCCAAGGCCAACTCATAAACTTGATTGTATTCATGAACTGGGCCTTGAAAATGTCCACGATCCCAACCCAAATTTAATGCGCTACGAATCATGCGCAAGATAAATTCTTCACGAAGTGCCTTGTTTTTGCGAAGTCGATGGAAATCCTTGGATGCGTCTACAATAGCTGCTTCAAGCGAGTTGGACGAATCATGATCGTACACGTAGCCGTTAAAGTATTCATAACTTTTGACTACTGCACCCTTTTCAGTCACCACAGAAGGGTCTAACAAGGTCACACTGACTTGACGAGATCCTGCTTGGTACAAAGGACGATCTATGATGGATTCATGCAAACTACCAGCGCCTGTTGTAATTGCTGCTGAACCAAAGACCATGCCTTCTACAGTTTCCAAGCCGAGACTATCGTACGGGTTAGGTGCAAATACAAAATCGGCTGCTGCACGACAAAAGATACCAACACGACGTTGTTCCTTTGGTGTAATGACGAGAGATACATGATTTGGGTATTTCTTGGCGAGGTCTTCAAGACGTTCCAAAGGGTAATCATGTTTACTGCCCATGATGATGAATCGCATATTGTGTTTAACAAAGTACTCGGTGGCTTGTTCAAAAATCTCTAACCCCTTGTCGTTCTCTAAACGGCCACGGAACAGAACAATGGGTCGCTTCATATCTTCTTGCTTGAAAACGCTACGTTTAATCAAGTAGCGTTTAGCACGGTCTTTATAAAGAAAAACGAAATCTTTGTTTTCTTCAGATAGTGTCCAGTAAGTAGGGGTATCAGGAAGGTCGAGAGCCAAAGCGTGTAAAGGATCTGTAGAATGAATGGATTCTTGATCACCGATCAAATCCAGAGCGTACTGGGGGAATCCCATTTTTTTCGAAACCAACTTGTCAGTAATAAATGGATGTTCTGAGCTGTAGTAATCAATGGCGTTACTGATGCCATAAAATCTAGAGGTTTCCATCTTTTTTAAGAGACCATCCATGATCAATTCCTTAAGATGGAAGTCTCTTCTGCCTTCAATGATATCTGCTGCCATGGGTCTACTAGCAAAAGTAACGGCTTGAGCATGATCGATAGCCAACTTGGACATGAACATTTTACCGCCATAGACGTATTTACGTAAGCTTTCAGTTTCTGCTAAATTGTCCATAAACTTGCGAACATTACGGAGCGAATTCGTGTAGTGAATTTCGTCCTGATGATCATGCATGGTATAGACAATAGCTGGGGGACGAGGACCTAAATCATTAGCGTCTTTTTTGTCTTGCAATAACTTGGAGACATAGGCATTTGAAGCGCCATGAATATGCACAATGTCTACACGAGGTACGATACGTATGGGAGCAAAAATCGATTCTTCATCAGAAGCAGTTGCTTTATGAGCTAAAAAGGCAGCAGCAGCTTTAGCAAAATACTGATCACGCCATTCAGTAGGTAACTCATTTTCTGTATGAATATCCTTCACTGTACGACATTTGAAAGCTTGGTTAAAAGGTTTGCGGTTGGCATGACCAATCATGTAGACAGGTACAACGTCAGTGGGGGCGGGTGGAATTTGGGGTGTAAGTAATACAGATGTGTTGATGTTGTTGATCATTTGCCATTCATAGACACTGGGAGCTTGCACGGGTGGGTTGAATGCATGCATCATTTTCCAGACACGGAATTCGACATTCATGATTTGTCCAGGTCGTTTTCCTCGAATATCCAGCACCATATCAATTTCTTTATCAGTGATATGACGACGCATAAAGGTATAGAAGGGCATGACAATGGCTACTTCTGTGAGGTTGGAAGCTTGTTGTGCAGCTGCTAAAGCTGTTACTGTTCTTCCAAGCTGCGATGTCACGGCAGGTCCAAATTCTTTAGTGACATGGTATACTTGTGTGCCCTTTGCAATCTGACTTGGGACATTGGTATCTAAATGGCTGTATGCTTTAATTGGGTATTGTCTTTTAACTGTGTATCGATGGGGGGTGAGGTTAGAACAACAATTAAAGAAATTCAAATTTTGAGATTGTTTTACCGATTCGGATAGGAGAAGTGCCGACGAGTAAAAAATTATAGCTCATGACAAGTACGGCGACTTGGGCAAGAATCAACAGGGCAATGACGACCCCAAGAAAGTTCCACCATCGCCATTTCTTGTTGTTGAATGAAGAAGACTTTGTGGGAGAAAATGAAGGTCTTGGACGGGACAAGAAGTTTGTGGTGGGTGGGTGGACATCAATGATTTCCTCGGTCTGCACAGAAGGCGTTGTCATTTAAAAAGGAGTGGAGATGGTTTTTGGAGCAGAAGAAAGAGATGAAAAAGAAGATTGTTTTACAGACAAGCTAATGTAATATATACGTTCAAATGGAGCTTTAAACAAGGTTGGTACAACATATAATCAATCAAATCAACTTTTTTTTTTTTCAAATTCCCCTTTCTTGGGGCGGGAGGCCCATTCAAAAAGATATCTTTTTAAGAGACAAGAAAAGTTATATATAGATTTATTTGTTTTTTTTTATATGAAGATCTCTTTTGAAAATATAGGTTTTATATTTGCAACTTATTTCAATCGGCGTATTTGTGTAACTCTCTATTATCTTTTCAGAGGAATCTAATGTCATACAAACGCACTTTACAAAACCAAAAACAGATTATTTGCTCTTATTTCATCTTTCTCTAATCTTTTCGTTACACCACATCATTTTTTTTTTTAATAAATAAGTCTACTGCACAAATCGGGGCAAGATAGTAAAAGGCTGTATAGGTCTGGTACTTTCCAATTCCAGAGCGTAAAAGAAACACTCTTTTGTCCGACTGGGACAATCGGTTTTTCTATATATTTCGCCAAGATAAAACCTATTCAAACTGAGATTCAATAACTTCTTTTCCATGTACTCACTACTTTACCATGCCGATGGGTTGTCCCATCCGTTACCTTGCGTCACGGATTCCAAGATACCTTGGGCAATATCTATGTCGTTCAAGTCCATGTACGTCTTAGCAAGCCATACGCGACACTCGACATCATTCGGTTTAGTCACAAGCCCCTTTTCAAACGCGGCAATTGCTTTTTGCGGCTGTTGTTGAGCGACCCGGATACGACCTAATAGGCACCAGACTCCCGCATGCGTGGTCCAGTCCACGTTTTCCGCTTCACTCACAGCCTTTAACGCCTCCTCTAATTTACCCAGCCTTAAAAATCCTTGTGCTGATAACAGCCATAAATCACATAGCATCTTACACGACCGCTGGTGTTGTAATTTGGCTAGCGTCGTCGGACGTGTTAATGACGACATGTTGGCGAGCAGAGTTTGTGTACTCGATGTTGTACTATGAAGCGAAGTGAGGGACCCCGTTGTCGTACCACTAACTGTAAAGAACATGATAAGGGAACCAGAAAAGAAAACTGTATTTGTTTAAGACTTACCCTCCTCCGTGTTTTTAAGTCGCATGAGTCCTTTGGGGTCCAAATACTTGTTCTTGGATTTCACGCTCGATGTTTCCGGGTTAAACATCTCTGCTAAATGCATTTTGCGGCCTGTAAAAGAGGACACGGATCGTGTGGTAAAAGTACTGGCGTTACTAGCACTTCTTCCTCTTGTCGCAGGTTTCTCGGTCGAAGAAGAAGAATGACTGGATTCAATATGACCCAATGATCCAGATAACACCATACCAAACCTTGCACTTCCCTGCGAGATGGACTCATGTAGCATATTCGAGCTTACATCCGGAATTAACTCGGGTACAACAATTTTACCAAACGTCTGGAACAACAACGATTGTGCCACCAATGCTTCGTCAGAACCATGAACACGTTCTACTAACAAGGTTTGGGTCATTTGTAGTAATACATGTTGCGCAATATCGTCGCTGTAATCGACCCAGTTCTCATGAATGATGGATTCGTCCAAGGCTAATTCACATGTCTTGAGTGCTTGACTGCTACTTTCCTTGACAGGACAGGTGCATAACAGAGCTAAAAGATGCCATGAAGGTAAATGGCCAGAGTTCATCTGGAGTGATTTGGATATCATAGGAATAGCACTCGAAATATCTCGCATCTCTGCTAATTGTAGCGCTAATTGGTAGTGTGTTTCCCAGCTATCAGCATCTAGTTCCAGCGATTTACGTAGCGCACTAAGTGCCTTTTCGTGTAATTGAGGTCTACGCTTTGGATCGAACGCTAAAAATCAAAACCGTGTTAAACTCTTATGTAACCGTGTCTATAGATAAACTTTACTTTGGCTGGCCAAGAATCCATAAGCGATACCCAAGATACGATGCACCTGTGCACCCATACTCCCCTGCTCTACTTTGTACACACGAAGCGCCAACTCTGCTACCGTCACAGCATCTGAGCCTCTTGCCAAATCAGAGCAATACATCTTGACAGCCACGGTTAATAAATTAATTTTATCTTCTGTGAGTTCAACACGTTGCTGAGGATCATCCAACTTAATGTTGGCTTCAGCTACAGCCAATTGCTCAATTTCATCAGGTACGACAGGAGCACCAAAGGCATCAGATGCTAAAGCAGGGATTCTGGAGTCAAACAAGGACTCCGATTCAAGGCCGATAAGATAAAGGTATGTACGTAACGCGTGCTCTGCCTCTTCATAATCACCTAGGTTGACAAGGCCATGAAATAAATGTCGTGTCACGCAGGGAGAGTTAAAGGTTATATGAGATGCTCGGTTTAAGGCTTCCACATAACCACGTTTCTCGGTCTCAGTACCGCCTACCAGAGCAAAATCAGAAGCTAATTGGTCAATAAAGTCAAGTACCAAGGCGTTCATTTGTCCAGATTTAGGAAAGTAAGTGATTGAATACACGAGTTTTTCATAGACGGTATGTAACTGCATAATCTCGATACTAAACAATTGGTGATTATAGGCTCTACACGCATCTGGAAAATCCGCTCTAAATTTATAAAGCGTTAATAAACGGAAAAAGACGATCTTTGCCCCCTCCCAGTGACTTTACTCGCTCATTTGCTTTCCTTCTTCTGTCAGCCTATAATCAACAGGCGGTAGATACTCTCCCGACGTGTAGATACCTGATAGATACGCTAAAGAGTTTCTAGTGATTACCAAACGTTTATAGACACGCCATTTGTTTAATTGAGAGCTGCATGCTTTTTGATAGCCCCTGATTAAGTCCATGGTACGTGATGTCGTATGGCTACTCTTTTTCGTATTAGTTGCTTATGAAAAAACCCAACATGTTACACAAACCCTTCACTTAATGCATAAAGCGTTCCTCTATAAAGCGCATCTTCAGCCCATTCAACCATGGCGCGTTCGTTGTGACGGTCCAGAGGGATGTTGATAAATGTGACCATCGCTGCATACGCTTCTAATGCTTCATCTCTCATGTCCAGTAATTCATACGATATGGCTAAAAGTAGTATAGTGGGGGGGTGAGTTAAGAAAAACAATGAAAATAATTACGGTTGGGGTGTGTATTACCTTTCATAGCCAATGCTTGTGTTTGTACAATGTAGCTGTAAGGAGTGTTTAATTCGACGCCCTGTAATGTATCCAACGTGTTCCTGTACTCTCCACATTCAAACCAAGTCTGAGCCAAAATGACTCTTGCCATCTACCAATGAAGTGAGTTGAGTTCTTTGTTTCCCCCCCCCCCGTTTCTACTGAGCCCCTCTTTTAACAAACTTACTTGTTTCATTTGTACCGTATCTGACGAAGTATCTTTATCGCCCAAGGCAAGAGCTAACTGATGCTGTATTTGTTTCATTTGGGCCAGGCTCAAACGTTTTGTTAAAGTGACATGGTGAGGAGAGTCCTTGATATAGTCATGTTTTTGATCGGGACGAGAGCTTAGAAGACTATTCAATTGAGCTTCTGCTAGAATAGATTGTTCAAGCACTATAATCAAGAAAAGCTTAATAAAGAAGAACGACCCATTTAAGACCCATAATTACCAATGCCAGGAGGATTATGCTTTTTGTATCTTCTTGCAAGTTCAGGAATCGCTTGCCAGTTTCCTTTGCATCGTGCAATATCGATTTCTTTTGCAATCACAAGGGCTTTGTTTGTCACCATTTATTTTTGCTGGAGTAAAAAAAAAGGGGGGGGGGAGAAGAGGGCCGAGAAGAAACTTTTCGGGAAATCTAATTATACGAGCACATTTTTGATTCCTTCCAATAGGAAGGGGAGGTTTATTTATGCAACTTTGGGAAGGAGAGAGTTTCTTTTTTTTTTTTTTTTGTTATTTTTTAATGAGTATATGAGTGTGGTATCTACAGTGAGTTTTCTTTTTGCAGTAGTGTTATCAGTCGATATCCATGTTGACAACTAATCTTGCTTGAATGCGTTTAATGTTTGGCACACCAAGTTCAGTCTAGTATCAGGGTCAACCAAAGAAGTCAAACTAATCCTTATCTGTACTCACCTTTTCTTGAGATGAATTTTCTTGCTGATGGATATCCTCAGTGGTGTTGGAACATCTGTAAAAGCCGCACCCCTAAGCATAAAAAGTGAATACACAAGGTCATACAAAGTGAATGTGTTACCTCCGACCAAGCAGATCTACACGCCCAGCAAAAGCAGAATCCACAATATGAACAGTCCACTTTATTACATCCTTCGTCTCTGTTAATCATAATAGAACAGTTGGGACATTGACGGCTGTAAGAAGAAAGATTAGTATGATACCCAACACAAGCTAACACATGTAAAAGAGAGACCTGTATTGCATCTTCCATTTGATGCTGGTCATCGTATCTTTATCGCACAACGACTTGATTATTTGGGACATATTCTCTTTACACTCTGTGTTGAGATGTGATTCAAAACCACAATGTAAACATACAGATACTTCGCAGTTTGAACTAGGCGATAAAAACACAAAAATAAGCATCCTATGTATAAATAATAAAAAGTTTCCACTTTTTACCACTTCATGTCAGGAAACAAGGCAATATGAGCAAATTGGACTTGTTTCCATATCTCAGGGTTTGAACATAGATCCATATAAGCAAGCGATATTTGGTTGGCAAAACGCTCCTGTATATGATTATTCTCAAATGTGATTACGTCTTGCATAATTCGTTTATAAAGACCAAGTAATTTCGAGTCGGACCAGTCTTGTCTTTTATAAATCGTGATCCAACGCTTCACTGCTATATGTTCGGTATGGTTCTTGTGTCTTTCACCTTTGGGACAAGCCTGTAACATGTTCTCCATCAGGTCACAGAATAGCCTAAATATAGCGACTTTAATTTTCTTGGGGGGGTTTACGCGCTGTGCGCGAGCCGCGTCTTTTTTTTTTTTTTACCTGTTGCTGGGTTTCTCTGATGAGTGAACACAAGGTACTATATCCGTTTCACAATGAGGACAGGCACGTACATAACTGCGGTATGGTTTATTGAATCTATCATAGGTATCGACGATATGTTGAGGTACGTATTGACTCCATTCACGTTTAGGTATTAATTCATTGCATACGGGACAGCTGATTGGAGTCACACTCAAACCCCATGATGATTTTACGACTTCGATTATATATCTTTTTTAATGGGTTAATAAATGCCGACAACATTTTTTTTTTGTATTAGTAATACCTTTGAAAGCAATCGACACAGTATTGATCTCGACAGAACTCTAAACACATGTCAAGTTGCGCATCAAAGCAGATTGAACACCGATCCAGGAAATGATCCATATCATCTTCGCCATAAGAACTGGCTATGGATGATTCCTCTGTCTCGAACATTTGTTATTTTTGGAAAAGAAAAAGAAAAAGAAAAAGGGAAAAAAAAAGGTGATGCGTTTTAAAAAAATGTAAATATAACAAAAAAAAAAAAATGATGACCTTGTGACGATTCTGATAAATATACAATTGGGATCTGTAACTCAATTTGTTGCCCGTTCACTCGCATTTTTGTTTGCCTTGTAAAAAAAAAGCCTGTCAAAAACTAATGTCCCAACCTTTTATAATCTTTTTCATTATAACAGATACCTCCTTTTTTTAGTTGCAGGTAAAATCATTTAAAGGTTAAAGGTCTTTCTTTTTTTTTTTTTATTAATACTCTTTATCTCTCTTCTTTGTTTCTTTTCAACTATGCTCGAGAAGTTAGACACGACATACACCGGCACAACAGATATCGATTTGATCCATACCGGATCCCATACGCTAGTAGACGATTACTATGACAAGACCCTAGACATTCGACAAGAAGACACTCAGCAAGAAGAAAAAAGAATTGTAAAAGCCTTGGATCTTCGCATGATGCCATTGTTCTGTATTTTTTATTTTGTAGATTTTCTTGACCGTGCCAATATTGGTAACGCAACGTAAGTTTCCTCTATATTGCATTACCGATATATCTTTTTTATTTACTTTTTCTGTTTTTATCTATAGTTTGGCGGGCATTCAAGATGATTTGCATGTAAGGAACATATACACACAAAGGGGATGTGTAATTAATGCACCTTTTTTTTAGCTGACGCCTGGGCAACTAAGTACTGCTATCTCTGCCTTTTATATTACCTACGTAAGTTACTTGAATAACCTACCCAAAAAAGATAGCCTAGCTTACATATAAAATTCAGATCATCTTTGAAGTGCCTTCTAATATGGTCTTGAAGCGCACAAATGCTGTCATGTGGCTATCATTGATTATGCTCTTGTGGGGATTCATGACTGTCGTTATGGCGTTTGCCAGCAACTTTGCTGGCCTTCTTATATGCCGTCTTCTGCTCGGGTAAGTCTTATCTTTGATTATAGACGACCATCATACATATACTAAGCATATAACCCCAGTGCCGCGGAAAGTGGCTATGTGCCTGGCATTCTGTACATGATGTCCAAAGTCTACCGACCGCGCGAGTTTGGTCTACGTGTAGCGGTTTTAATCTGTATGTCCTCTATTTCAGGTATTGTTTCCGGCCCCATTGCTTACGGCACATCTTTTCTCGAGGGCTACGGCGGACTTCACGGCTGGCAATACCTCTTTATCATTGAAGGCATCCCCACCATCATCCTCAGCGTGATTTCTTATTTTTACTTATTTGACGATGTTCAAAAGGTATCGTGGTTAACGCCTAGCCAAAAGGCACTGCATAAGCACTACACACAAGTCCCCAAATCCCAGGGAGCGAGCACATGGTCCTGTCTCGTCCGTTCTTTATATGACTGGAAGACCTGTATGTTTTCCGTGGTGTATTTTTTGAATGCAGTTACGGTAGTGAGTTGCCAAGTGTTTATACCGACAATTATTGATGGGTTTGGATTTCCTGTATTAACTTCACAGCTATTATCTGCGCCTCCATATGTGATGCAAACCGTCATGATTATTGCAGGCGGGTATTTGGCGGATAAGTACAGCAATAAACGTGGCGTCTTGATGGCGACGGGGTTCTTCGTTGCTGCTATTGGCTACATGCTCCTGATTGTATTGGAAAGTCGATGGTGTAAGTTATACAGATTAAAAAAAAGGTTTAATCTAATGATGTTCATGCATATTATAGCTCGATATGCCTCTCTGTTTGTGATAGCATCGGGAATAGGTTTACAAGGTTTGCAGAGATTAAAAATAAAATGTAAATATATGAACTTTAACCCTTATTGTAACTAGCTCCTGCTAATGTTGGGTGGTCCTCGATTAATTTCCCTGATTTGGATATACGTGTAATTGCAGTTGCGATTGTGGTCATGATTGGCAATTCAGGAGGTATTGTTTCCTCCTACCTTTATCCGCTTTCCGACGGCCCTCGTTATTGTAAGTATGATTGTAATATATTTAGATAAACACTAAGCTATGGGATCATAGATTTTGGCAATGTATTTAACTTGTGCTGTGGCGTGATTGGAGCACTATGCTCCATATTAACTAGCTATTTACTGTACCGAGAGAACAAAAAGATGGACCGCCAGTACCAAGAATTCGGTAGTGAGACGGCCCAAGACAATGAGGAGCAGGAGCAGGTTAGGCATATATTAAGCAGGCTGCATAAAAAATAAGAGACTAATGTAGACTACGTATAATAGGCACAGTTCAGATATTACTATTAAAATTTTATTTAAGGGAAAAAATAAAAAAAAAATATTTAGCTCTAGATGTATTCCTCATCATCATCAGAAATGAACTCATCATCGTCATAATTAAGTTGTTCAAAGTTGACACGGTATCTAAGAATACCACCGATACCACCAAAACCTCTAACAAACTGAGAACCTTCTTGAGAACGATCTGTGACAATTTCAAGAGCAGCACCGAATTCCTTGTACTTGTGAGTGAACCATTCTAATAAGGGCATACATTCAATGACTTCCATTTCAGAGTTGGTGGTAGCTTCAGCACTGGTATCGACCAAAAAGGACTTGGTCTTCTCCTCATCGGCAGTAGGGTAGACAACAGACTCGGTACCAGAAGCATCACGCAAAATGTAACGGTTAGAAGTCAAGTTTTCCCAGACAATCAAAGTCTCAACGGCACCCATCTCAAGGGCCTTCAAAGTATCTTCGATACCGAAACAGTACTTGCCGGTATCTTGAGAGATCTCACTGAAATAATCACCAATCAAACGCTTCTCTTGGATGAATTTGACGTTGGATAAAGCTTCAGCAGATAACTCAATAGCTTGGTTGAAACCGTTCTCACCACCATAAGAGACATCAACAATCTTTACGATCTTGGCACGGAGACGAGGATCGAATAAGTCTGATTGAGATAATTCAGTCTTGAAATCAGCAGAACCAGCCAAGACAAGACCAACACAGTTGACCTTATCGTTTGTGATGAAGAGTTGAACAGCGAGTTCAGCAATCTTACGAACATAATTATGTCTCTTTTCTTCACGAAGACGAGAGAAACGAAGAGCGGACTGACCACCACGACCATGCTTCTTTGGTAAATCCACAGACAACTTGTGAATAACATCACGCACATTACCGCACACTGTACCAAAGAGTGAACCGTTACCATCCATAATAATGAAACCAAACTTGGCATCGTTATCCAAAAGTTCGGCCAAAGGTTCCACGTGGAATTTATTATCACACAAGTAGAGTGAGGTGTTGATAGGCTTGTGAGGTTCGAAATCGATGTTGACCTTCTTTTCTTTACCTTCGTCAGTGATAATAGTACCACAGTAAACAACTAAACCGTTCTCAGGAACTAGAATACCCCTTTTTTTTAGTTTATGCATGAATTTTGCTTTTTTTCTTCTCTTTTCTCTACTCTTACGTTACCTCTGTTGTACAATTTCAAACGTTGTTGGGTGGAAGTAATAGCGGACAAGACGGATAAACGGTTGACACGAGACTTGATGTTGGAAGCAGTTCCGTATTCATCAGCCAACATTTTAACAACACGAGAAACTTGATCCTTGGGAGCTGTAGAAAATCATAGTTAGTGCCACATTAACCCGATAAAAAAAAGTGGTCCAAGCTACTTACGAATAACAAGAGAAATCATGGAGGTACCGTTACTATAAGAAATACGCTGATGAATAAAAACATGTAATAACAAAAGACCATGTAGTTTTACCCTCTGGCAGCTTGAAGATTTTTAATCAACTTCTTCATCTTCCAAATCTCGACATTTTCATCGGTGGTGTCTGTGGGTGCTGTTGCAGAAGACATCTTGAATTTGTTATTTATTTAAAAAAGATGGGTCTCTAGCGTGTAATAATTTTTTTTATTTTTTTTTTAGACTCAAAAAAAAATTGTGGCTTTTTTGCCCTCTACTGGTTTTCTTTCATACCAAAACCAACTAATTCATCACCAAGACAGCCATTTTCCCTCTCCATGCCGATGGTCGACCATGAGAGTCCGTAGTCATGGCCTGGGTAAACAATGATGCGGTCATCCAAGTTACCTAGCACATGACGCAATGTATGCTCCATCGATTTTCGATCACCACCCGGCAGATCCGTCCGTCCACAATGGCCCCCACACAGCAACGTATCGCCTGCTATCAGTCGTGATCCATTGACCAATAGAGACTGTGAGCCCGGTGTATGCCCCGGTGTATGTAAGAAACTGATGTGTAATTGCCCAATGATGAGTTCTGCCGTGATATTTTCTGTACACGTAGGTACAAGACGGTTATGCTGGATACTAGGATTAGCTTGTTGAATAAAGGGTATATCGAGTGGGTGAATATATGCTTTTATATGTGGTATCTTTTTTAGTAAACTAGCTAATCCCGAGATTTTGATCGGTAAAGTATCATATGGTGCAGGTGGAGAGCCGCCCACATGGTCGAAGTGGTAATGTGTAATAATTGTAGCTACAATCGTGTAGCCCTGATCCGTGACAAACTTGATGATGTTGTCTACATCCCAACACTGCGTTTTGTGTATTAGTATCTCTTGTTCTTACATGTATCTTTCATATGCATCATTACCGCATCGACAATCACGCATTTCTTAGTCTGTTTGTCCACCAGTAAATGAATGATATTCTTCATGTGCGAGGCAAACTCAAAAAGCTTATTCTGAATCGGATTTAAGCTCTTTTCAATCGCAATATCTATACCACACACCAGCTGTAAAATATGGATACCCATCGCATCATTATCCTTTTCTATCAATGCCTTTGTTAGCACACGAGAGATCTCCTTTATATTCTCTTGTGATGTTTCTTTTTGTATAGCCGTCTTGAGCAAATCAATTGCTTGGTCAAAACGAGATAATTTGATTAATGCCTCCGCCTTGCGATAATAACCCTGATGGGGAAAGGGTTTTTGAGAAAATTATGTGGCGATTTGTCATAGATATAAATTTACCTTGGACCAATTAGGAGCGAGGTCAATGACTTGTAAAGCGTCGGTGTATGCTTGCTCGTATTGATGAAGTTTAAGATAGGTTGCACTTCGGTTAGCATGTACCAGAGCTAAATAGTCTGCTTCGCCTCTTATTTGCAATACTTTGGTGTATTCGGTAATGGCATCGGTATACAGATGACGTTCAAACAGATCGTTAGCCCGAGTCGTTACCTTGTAGCTCTTATCGTTGGGCGCTGGGGGCGATAACGAAGCCATTATAGAGTTGAAAAAGCAGAAGAGAAACAAAGAAAAGGACAAAAAAAAAGTGAATATATAAAGGAGAGAACTTGGTATGACAAAAAAAGGATGATGTGTCAAAAATCATTGGTAAAGCACGCGCAAAAAGATTATTTAAAGGCAAATAGAAGTAATTTTTATAAAAATTATGGATTTATTAATAGTGTAATTATTTTACAAAGAGAAGCAAGAGCATCTGAATAGAGAAAAAAAATTAATAAACTTTTTCAAAACAAGTGTATGAAAAAAGAAAATAAATAGGTAGATATAATCCAAAATATCAGGGATGACGAGCGTATATGTCACCCCACTTTATGGTTTTCCATCATGAAGCTCGGACTGGTGCCAGCTAAAATTCATCATTGTAATGGATCATATCTCCCACTACTATTTTCTTCTTGCTAAGAACTGATTATTTACCTTTTTGACTTGAATAAAGATGTGAATAAGTTGGACAATTCTTGGCCATTTTTATAAGAAAAGCTCAAAAAAAAATTTTCTTCTCACCTCTGTGACGGTTCCAATAAAGGGACTGTGTTTTCAAGAGGTGCGTGATTTGCTATTTTGCTATGTACACTATTCCAAGAGATCAAATTACTGGTGGAGTCCTGTCGTACAAACAAAAGCAACTCGGATCATAGATGATAGACACTGAATTTTCAGGATCAGAAACAGAACTGGTCATGATGACTGAATTGAGAAAATATATCTAAAGCCAAGAACGTTTTTTTTCTTGGGCTTATGAACACGATTATTTTAACAGCAAGCTTACCGAGGAAGTAGCATCCAACATCGCTTTCTAAACTCGCTCAACACATGCAACCAGAGAGCCCCCCCCCCCTTTTTTTTATCATTAGACACTGTTGTATTAATAATAAAGTACACACTTCTGTAATGTTATAAAGTTGTATTCATGTTTATTGAAAGCAGTTGATTTTAAAAAGTAGACGATATTAATGAAAGGATTAATTTTGGGCATCTAAAAAAGGGTAAACGGTATAACCTTGAGCGTCGCTACTGTAATATGTGCTTCTATCGTACTTATTGAGCTCCTTGCAAGATGTTGGCAATAAAAATACGACCAAAAGCGACTAAATTTTCGGGGTTTTTCAGTCAGCTTATAAGCTTGTTCAATTGAATTCGAGAAGCCTCCAGCAGAAATAAATGGTCTATTCCAAAGCTTACAATAAGGTTCAAGTGAATCTTCCGTTTTTGCATTGTCACTAAGCATATCACTACGAGCTTCTACAAAGTGAAGGTAGCCCAAGTTGAGAAATCTGGCTTGGATCTCAAACGCTAAATAAATCCAGGTTTGAACAACACTTTCATCACCCATGACTTGGAACAAAGCACCAGGAGAGAATCGAATACCAACACGCTCAGCACCAATAAATTTTACAATAGCAATAGTAACTTCAAGAGCAAAACGTCCGCGGTTTTTAATAGGTCCTCCATAGATATCGGTACGCTTGTTACTAACACTATTGGTACTATATAATGAAGTAAAATATGTCGTATTTACTATGATCTGTGATTGGGTCTACAGGAGGGTACAAGCGGGACAAAGCATCAGGTAAAATATTGTCAATACCTTTAATATAGACGACTTTGAAATCATAATCTAATATTGTGTCTAACCACTTGATCATCATAGAATTGGAATGTCATCATAGAATTGGAATGTTTTTGTGTATGGAGGTAAGAAAGTTCTTTGTGGTCACTATACAACGTAAAGTGAGTACCCCAGACAAACTTATGAAATTGCTTCAAGGCGAATACACAAGCAAGCATTTCTCGCATTGTACAACTATATCTAACCTCACTGGAAGATAATTTTCGTGAGAAGAATTCAATATGCTTAATCAATTTCTTGGTATCGTCGTTTGCTGTTTTAACTTCTTCCTCTTGGAATAAAGAACAACCAATAGCAAAATCGGAGGCGTCAGTAGCAATACAAAACGGAAGGGAGAAACTGGGATGGCTAAGAACAACATCGGATACCAAAATTTGTTTAAGGTGATTAAAGTGCATATCGTGAGTGGAGGACCATTCAAATCTTTTTCCTTTATTCTTTTCATCGTGTGAGCGGAGGAAGTCGATTGGTGCCATTAGCATAGCTGCGTTGGGAATTTGTTGTCTAAAGTAGTTTACAAAACCCAAAAAGGATTGACACTGTTTTGATGTAACAGGACGTGGTAATGATTCTAAATTAAATAATTTACGAGTATCAATTCTTCTACCTCTCGCAGAGATTAAGAATCCTAAAAGATATACTTCCGATTTAGCAAAGTGTGATTTCTTAAAGTTGATACGTAAATTGGCTTGTGTCAAAATGAACACAGCAAGCTTTACATGTAGGAAGTGAGCATCCAGATATCCTGACATAATACAAATATCGTCGATGAATGTACGGACATATAGAAGGTCTTTAAATAAAGATAGAACTACTCTACTAAACAATTGACTTATGATTGATACATCAAAAGGTGATCCTACATGCATGTATTTCAAATTGTCTGGACCAGTAAAACTAGTCTTTATTTGATCATCTGGATTAACTAAGATTGAGAAAACACAAATTTAAGATCTATAATAGAGAAGACAACACAACCTTCCATTGAAGTAAAGAAAATGTCATTAATCAATGGTTGTGTTTCGTTCACAGTGGGAAGAGCTTTGTTTAATAATCTTGTATCTAAAACGACTCTAATACCATCCATGGTTATGTTATCCTTAAAGGAAGTTACACCGGATTCATGATTTTTCTTTAGAGTTACTGTAATAGGAAGATTCCATGCAGAAGCAGGAGCTCTAGTAATAATACCACTATCTACCCAATCGTTAATTACTTCCATGACTTTAGGTTGTAATTTATAAGCAATTAGATATTGACGAACATGGACATGATAATCCGGAGGAGTAGGAAGATGAAGAACACTTTCTGGAATATTACAGAAGGAGTTTTTATCAAGCGCCTTATTAGCCTCAATGTATGGCGTAAGTGCTAGATTAAATACAAGTTGTTCTTTATCCGTTCCAAATGGAGTTACGTTAGGTACATAAGCTTGATCATCAATAGATTCATCGGCTGATTTAGAGGTGTCTTTGTATTTGTGTGCAACATTAATAAGTCTCATGTTAAGTTTAAGCATTAGATCTGCACCAGCTGATATTTGGTTAGAGGATGTCATATACCAATTATCAACAATATCAAATTTATGAAACATTGTTTTTTTTAACACCATCATAATCGAGTGATAAAGGTTGTGTAGTGCGTTGACATTGAATTTGGGTACCATCTACAAGTAGGAGTGTTCCTTCGATTTGTTCGAATTTGATGTTATGTTCAACGGCAAATTGCTTGTTCATGATAGAAACTTGTGCACCTGTATCAATAGTGCAGTAAGTTTTCATTGAGTTAATAATAATTGGAGAAACCGGAGAATAGGCCACATTGTCTGTTTCAAATGGGTTTTTATATTGCCGACAGTATTACTCTTTAAGGAAAAACTATTAGGACTGTTAGTTGAAGTAGAATTGATTGAAATGGGAAAATATGTTTTTATTAAAAAAGTTATTATTTGTATCTAGTTCTATTTCATCATTATCAAGAATAATGAAATTGTCTAACTCATTGAATGCATTAAGAAACTCAATGTCACCATCGAAAATGACGGTTTCTTCTTTTTCATTAATGGTTCTAGAATTAGAAGAAGCGTTAGTAACAATTTCATTGAGGGTAGAAAATAAGACAGCAACTTGTGTGTTGCTATGATTGCTTACCTTTTTTGCAAGAAACTTCTTTCTTTCAGGACATTCGGACAAATGTTCTGGAGAAAATTTGACAACCTGGTAGGAGAGACATTTCTGTTGTCTAAGGATGTAGGTGCGTTCTTGGTCGTTGAGCCTATAGTTGGGATCATATAACTTTCCAAAGTTAAT
Source organism: Mucor piriformis (assembly GCA_943193625.1). Lineage (NCBI taxonomy): Eukaryota > Fungi > Mucoromycota > Mucoromycetes > Mucorales > Mucoraceae > Mucor > Mucor piriformis. The sequence continues at coordinate 678,967 of OW971871.1, read as the reverse complement.
GTCTGACTTAACAGGAGGCTTGCCATCTGATTTTCGTTTCTTGGAGGCTTCCTTGGAAGAACCAGAACCAGAAGAAGACGAAGAAGACGAAGAAGAGGAAGAGGGGGAAGAGGGGGAAGAATACGAAGAGACTTTGTTACCACCATTAGTCTTAGCTTGGATTTCACAGAGAGGATTTTCCAAGTTTCCAAGTTGATGATTTAAAGCATCTGAGACACGACCGAAGTTACTGTAAAACTCGGAGAACTGAGTTTCACTGTGAGTGGCATACTTACTAACCATGGAGGAACCAGAGCCATGAATTTGCTCCTTCATGTATTCGACCATTTTTTCTTGAACCTTGTCTTGGAATTCCTTAGAATGAAGAGACGAGAGAAAGCTGACCGCAAAGAAGAAGTTATCCTGGGTTTGAACCTTGGAAGCACAAAGAAAGGAACCGAAGCGATTAGTATACTCAGCAAGTGGTTAGTAAGCATACTGTCTCATGCTATGAAGCATAAAGTTGACCTTGATAAGACCGAGACGGGAAAAGGGATCAAAACGGTGTTCTAAAGTCTTCTTAGCATCGGACCATATTTTCTTCTTGTTCTTTGAACCTGACTTGAAGTTGTCATGAAACCAAAAGATGTAGTCATCGTTGTTTTCAAAATTTGCTTCCAATTGAAAACGTCAATGGAGCTCTACATTAACACCATGATTCTTGTATGCACGCTCAAATTTTCTGATGAAAGATTTAAGTGAGTTGTTATCGATGGAGCTGGAATAATGAGTGGTGACATTCTCAGAATAATTGACATTGAAGACCGGGATATCCTTGGCGGGGATGTCGGAGGCATCCTTTTCCCTAACGGTCTTTGAAGAGTCGACGTCGTTTAAGTTCGAAACCTTCGTTTGATTGGTAATGAGGTTTACTGACGTATCCTTAAATGAGGAGTACAACTTGTTGTCGGCAAGAAGCTGATTTCTGTAGTATGCGAAATCGTGTTCGAGCGAGCGGGTTTGATACTCACAGAGTTGGAAGTCGGCAACTGTAATGGTAGGAGTATTCATTACAACTTTTTCCTTCTCGCTGAGTAATCAAAGCTGCTCTTGAAGGTCTCGAATTCTCAACAACACCTGTTCAGCATTCTCATCGAATGTATTGACAACAGGGTTGGATGAGGTACCAGAGGACACAAGAGTATCGACTGGAATCGAATTGGAAGAAGGTAAAGAGGAACCATGAAGCTCGACTTCAGGCTGATCGATGATCATGGGATCAACGACAAGGAAATTGTTCGGTTGAACCGGAAACAGAAGAAGCACTAACACCAGAAGTATCAGCGGTACCAGAAGCAGCAGCACCAGCAGCACCAGGAGAACCAGTAGTACAAGAAAGGGGAGTGACATCAGAGTTACCAGTGGGCTTGGAAGGATTGAGAGAATTCATTTAAAAAAATGTGATAATTGTAGTATAAAAGGGAATTAAAAATGGATATTTTAACAATTGTGTAGTTAGTCACCTGTATCAGCTATAATTTGATTGCTAATTCCTGATACAAGACTACAAAATTGCCGATACAAAACCAGCCAACATATTTGTTGTAGAATCCGGGTAGTCATATTAGATACAACATGCAATACAGATCTTCTGAGATTCATAATTTGATTACCTACTTAAGTTAGAAGCTCTGCTGAAGTGTAGACCAACAATACAAGCACATGTATTTAGTTTCTACAACTGATCTTAAACTGTTTGAAGGTTGAGCGTGTAAGACTTAAAACAATGTCTTCGCTAAATTTAATCCAACGGAAAGACAAAGAAACGTTTGTTGTACCTTTGCTGTTGAACTAGTTATTTGCGTCTATCAGACGAGAGAAAAGTGTTTTACAGGAATTGAATAGAATCAAATCTGAAACAGGTACCAAAAATTATGAAACACATCCTATAAAGATTAGAACGTAAACATCGTTTATTATATTTCATTCGCATGCACTCAATTGTAGTCATCATATTCAGCATTATAGAACTATAACCAAATACGTACTATGTACCCAATAAATCTCTATTTGGTTAATTTTTATTCGTGTGGACAACCCATTTCCTTGCATTTTAAAAATAAAAAAGACTAACACGCAAAACTTGATGTCTCGACCAGTTGTTTGAGCGCCCATGTTGCTCTCCATGTACTAAATATTCAAAGAGTTTTTGCAGAACACAGAAGCTTTGCATTTTTTTTTTTTTTTTTTCGAAATTGAATAATGGTCTTACTTTTCCAGGATAGCAATTTGGTGATAAGGACATGACAGACATTGAGGCTAGCGCTAGATGCAAATAATCTTTGACAGAAAGCTTACACATATATTTTTTTAATTGATAGCTGCATTTTATGAAGGGCTTTAGACACATCAAAGCTCTTCGACATTTATGCTCTTTCTGTTTCAATTCGGCCTCCTGCTCCAATTCGAGTGTAGTAGAAGATTGTCTTTGAAAGAAGAGCTTTCCTATCACTGGCTTCTACTCTGTTGTTTTTGACAAGGTGAGTGTTATTTATGGTTTATAGTAAGTGTAAAAACGATGACAAATTTTAGAAGTGTACGTTTACACTGCAAGTTTTAATCTGGACACGCGATTATCATATCTTTTGGACACTCGAATATGGTTTTCCGAAGCGGATTTTGTAAAGTAAGTTGTACACTACAAACGTATATTTCTATCAGTACTTTAACAATTCTCATACTTTTTAATAAGGAAAAGTATGTTCCATAAACAACTAACTTTTATGTGGTACCTCATATAATTCGTCATTAATATTCATGACAAATACTACAGAGTAATTTATAAAAAAGAAAAAGAAGATTTAAATATACGGTTTTTTACAGATCCACTTTTTATTGTATAATCGGAAATGATAAATTAAAACTGGTTTGCGTCATTAGGTACAATAGGGGGTTTTGCACGTAAAATACTACTTGTTGACAAATCATGACAATATATCACTTGTTGATGCGTGAGTGCTCTAACTGAAAATTTTACCCTAAAGGAAAAGAATCCTCTTCTTTAATGTACAGTGCGTTGTTTTATTTTATATAGTCATATGCTCTTGATATAGCAAGTATATGTTGCTATTTCTCCAGTATAAAAATACCACATACTAAACTCTGACCGAACATAAAGCAGCTGTCTTGTAGAAAAAGAAATTCCCAGAGAATCAACTCCGCATGTCTATGATTAGAAAGAAAAAGAGGATAGAGACATCAGAAGCACAGATTTGATCATAAGTAAATACAGAATGAGATGCGTTATTTGGAGGAACCAGCTGTAGATTATTAATCATAGATATGATGAGATATTTGCAGTAGATTATTGACCATAGATTTGAGAAGGGGCATTTAAAGAACTCAGTTGTTAATAATTGACCATAAAGTAAGAGGATTTGTTTTTTGAAATGAAGAAAACAGCTAGAGGGAATTTCATTTGCTTATGTTAATCATTTTGTTTATGTATGTTATGTAAGAGCTTATTTTTGCACATGGTTTCACCATTCCTTTTATTTTTTTTTTTATTTTTTTTTTCAATACCTGCTCTCTAAAACATTTTTTAAAGGCGGTTATAAGAGCATCATATAATCAATGTAAAATAGACATAATATTAAATAGATTGATGATGGCGTTTTCATGTCTCTTGTAAAAAAGAGATGGAAAATAAATATGTCTTTGCTGCGAAACCAATGTTATGTGAAACCCTTAAGGGTGCCTAGACTCTTATAAATAGCATATAATGATGAAGAGACTCACACGAGAGATATTAATAATAATGTTTTTTACCCTGATACCATAAAATTTTTTTGTCAAGTGGGGGTAGTCAGGTTAGTTTTTTTAAAAAAAACGCTTACCACATCAACAAAGCATTTCTAAAGTCATTTGATTTGGCGCTATTTTCAAGTATAGCTGGCAAGAATTAATAAGATTGGTTTTGCAATATCTGATGATATTAGTCAGGGACGGCTTTAGCAATGAACATTTTCTTGTTGAAAGAAAATAGCTATGTGCCATTAGCTGTCACTTGTCAATTGCTAATTGACACCTGCTTACTCTGTTTAACCTCATCCTGTAGCTTAATGAGTTGTTTTGATAATAATAAAATAAACAAAAAACCCTTGTTTTATAAGCACATGATCAAATTCAAATCCAGGTTCTTGAATATTTGCCTTGTGTTGATGGCTTTTATATACGTAAATACACCATCAGAGGCAAAGAACTTCTATATTTCAGAAGTACCTATTGAAAAGACAACGAGGCTATAGTATAAATTAAGTACTCATCTGTATGATGTAAAAGACCGTCCTATATAGTTCTTTGTATGTATACATCCCTATTATTGGAATCTGGATTCCCGAATATAAATGTTTATGTATATTTTTTTTGAAATTAAAAGTAAACAACTCATGGCCCCCAACAGTATAATCAAAATTTAAGAAAGTGGAAATAAATGTTTAAAAGTAATGTAAAGTTTATTATATAAATATATCATTCCGCCTTGTGCTATAGGTATTTACTGATATCAGACAGTATCTCAGAAGAATCATTTTGTATTATCCAGGTGAAATAATCAACATCATCTGGTTAGTAAGTAACTTAATACCACTAAGCATCAGAAATTTTTTTTTTCGATCATAATACTCATCTAAAGAGAGAACTAAAAATTTCATCATTTATCCAGTAGTTATACACAACGACTACCTGATCTGTTATAAAAATCACCCTAGTGCCACGATATTAACTTGAAGAATAATAACACAAGATGTGTATATATTATTCAAACAGTATCAAGTTAATCTATTTTCCCCTTTTCTAAAAGTGAATGCAGATTTTCAGACGCTTTCCCATTTTAAATCAGTTGTTAATGTATTATCTAGTCTGATACTATCATCAAATGCCGAAGCATCAGAAACTACTGCTTAGAGAGCATTATACGATTTTAAATGGAGCGAGAAAAAAATATCATCATCAACCTTGCATTTCTTGAGAAAGAAGAGAAAAAGGATGAAAAAGAAAAGAAATAGAACAGCAGGGGCTCTTCCCTTATATATATTTTTTTTTAACTCTACTGTCAACAAAGGGACGTGAGTTGCAGAGAGTCGTACAAGGGCGTTTTTTTCTGATCGTGTGTAACAAATTCACTTTAAAATTTTATGCTCAATCATTGTTTCCCTCACATTTACATAGACAAAAAACGCTGTCTCAACGCACATGAATATGATTTTATTTATTAATAATGACTGTACCAAAAATCATGCTTTCTGTCAGAATTTACCGTTACTGCATCCCTTACATTACTACGCCACAGTACACCTCTTATACAAAATGGTGTGTGGTGCAGCATAAACTATAACCATAAACCTCAAGTGCATAATGAACCACAAAACCAGTAGACACCTTGAACCAAATCAATTGACATTACATTACTAAAAAAAATACACACAATTGCTTGTATAAACCCTATCTTTTTATAGGTAAAATATTGGTGAGCACATGTCAATACATGACAAACCTCCCCTTCATCTTGCTTTTGTCAACTACAAATCTACCTAATATAGCCTTCCATTTTAAACACACGGTAAACACTATATTAGCGTCATCAATAGGTGACGCATGAGATTTAAAGCTACCATATTCATCAGACTTTTAATGAGAGATGATGCACTCTGCATAAAACAGCGTACACGGGAGGTGTTTGCGAGTATAGGCTTTACCTGGCAATGCCACATCGTATCTGAACACTGACTTGTTCAAGGATTTTTGCATTAAATATCACTTCTATCTGCTATGACTTCAAATCCAACTTCGTTTTACCTGAATTCATAGAAACCATCATTATTTCTTTGTAATAAGTGGTGGTTTGGGTTTAATGATAGTTAATTTCTTATATGCACGACGTAATTGTGGACTAGGCGTTGAGTTGTTATACCATGCATGTTTAAGGTGAGTCTTTTATTGGCTGATCTTCTTAGCATAAATTCAGGCTTTAGTACGACAAAGATGATCTGTTCTAATGAGGTGTCATGGTGTCAAAAAAATTGCGTCAACAAGTCAGCTGATCGTAAAATAAAAGAGTCAATTATTTAGCTTGACTAGATGCTTGTATCGAGTCAGGAAACGAAATGAGCCATTTGATAAAGTATTCAGGTACGCGACAGTCTTTAAAACAAAATTTGAATTTACATGTACTAAACTCCATGATAGTGACAAGATCCTCTTTATAATAATTTAAAGAACAAGGTAAAAGTAAGCTCTGTTGAAAAAGAAGGCTCAAAGGCATGTTGGTTATGAAAAAAAAAAGGTTGGCCACTGCAATGTGAATTCCTTGTACAATAAGATATTATGAGGGTATACATATACCGAATTTCATTTACATCTTTTGATGCTCTTTTTATATACTTGCTTTAAAAGTAACTGATATTCAGTTTTTACCCCAGATGTCACACATTTTTGTAAATAACCATGAAACTTATACCATGACATTAAAATTTTTGCGAAAACGGCAAAGAATACACCTTACTGGTTTGAAGATATCTTGGAAATCGATATTGGGTTTATATTTGTCTTAACTAGGCCCTTTTGGTAAAAAAAAAGAATCGCTTCTAGCAGTAATAACGACGCACTCATCAAAATACATTTATCTTGACTTGTACATTATTCTTAAGTATATAAGACAGCGTCTCGGTACGTATCTAAAAGATATACACTGAGGCAAAGAGAGCGCTACGTTGTTTTTTCGTATTTGAATTGGTTGATCTATATGTTGGGTTTTAACAGGTCAGACCACGGGAAGAAGAATAATATGTTATAGACGCTACTAACTTCCAAGTACGAGAAGACCTAATTAAATTTGCCTACTGTCTGACCCAAAAATACACCACAAACGAGTACCACACCAGAACTAAATTCTCCCGACACCATGTTGTGTGCTAATGGCTTGTCTATATGGCAATTCTCTAGATTTAACAGATCCGTGCGTATGACACGATATATTATTTAGTGTGCGTTGATAGAAAGACATCCTGGGACAAATCGGAGGAAGCAGACTCAATGAACGTATAAGTCGTACTAGAGGTTGTATATTGATAGCACCGTGTAAACTATATACGCTTTGTCGACTTTCTTTATATTTTTTGACGCTGCTAGGTACTTTTCGACATATGGGACGAACTTATTATATACTACTACAATAATAAGCTCCTAATTGTGAGCTGAACTAACGAGCGTGATATTGATGTGTTGAGCGTTTAGATGATGGTGCTATGAGCTGGGGGAAAATCCACCGTTGTCTTCGGGAAATGAAGGAACCAAGTAGAGACACAGTCTGGGGGTAAACCCCCGGGTTTTGCTATTTTTTTCTTTTTTTTTTCCCCCACACCATCTACCCCGCTGTATCACTCTAGGTAAAGGAAGGGCGATCCTAGTTTTGGAAAAGAGAGAGAAAATGGATTTCGAGTATTTGTTTTATTAAGTATATAGGGAGTAAAGAGATGTAGTATTAATGAGAGTTTGTATGGGATATAATCAATAAGATGAGAAAGTTATTTTAGGCACCAGTGTTAGTGACATCTCTGCTAACCGAGTAGCTACCATGGCCACCCATAGGATCAAGAAAGTTACCTATGGTATCGGGTTTTTTACCGGTACGCATTGGATCATTATGATATTTATCATGAGGTCTGTGCATATCTACATTAATGATAGATCCAGCAGGAGAAGGGATAGGTGTGGCGATATTGGAGTGACTAGGCGTCGAAGCAGGTGTGGCGATATTGGAGTGACTAGGTGTCGAAGCAGGTGTGTCCTTAGCCTGAGGACCGAAGAAGCGTTTCATAAAGCCCATGTCTGTTTTGAGAGAGAGAGAGAGAGGAAGAGAAAAGAAGGTGTTGAAAGAAGACCTAGAGGTCTCTTCTCTTCCCTTTTTATACCAGGCGAAAAAAAAAATTAAAGTTGTGTATAAACTGTTATCCGTCTTCGGGTTGATTACGATTGGAAGACGTTCATTTTTTAGGGGGATGAGAGAGAGAGAGAGAGCAGATATCCCGAATGTAACACAAATAGGCATGCGTGTACGGGCCTCATGTTGACAAAAAGCGGGCAGGATTGCCCAGCAAGTACAGTTGGATACGAGAGTCACTTACGTAGATCCAGATGTACCCCACAAAGTAGGGAGGAAACAGGAAGAGATCGGTAAAGATATTATGCGGTTTAATTATTTATGAGAATGAGTTTTTTTGTTTTTGTTCTTTTTTTATTGTGAGTGTGTTTGTGTGAGGGGGAAATAATTGCTATAAGAAAAAAAAGATGGGGGGAAAGTTGGGGGGTAGGGGAAACAAGTATTTAAGTGTATATATGTTATGATTGATGTTGTTCAGTCTGCTCAGCAGATGCACCACGAGTAGCCTCTGGAATGATTAATGATTTCCAGTTCTTCATTAATTGTTGGCAACGCTGGTTAATATTGTGTTCGTCACTATCATAGTCATACGAACAAGCAAACTTGACCACCTTTCCAATCTTGGTATACTGCGCAAAAAAAATTAGTAACCTAGACACCCACATACACATAAAACCACACACTTACCCGTAATAAGTCATAAGTCATCACTGAATCCTCAATCTCCTTCACTACATGAGATACTTTAATAAAATCGTCCCTTTGGATCTCCCCAGGCTTCTTTTCATACACCAGTTTCTGGAGTTTGTGTCTAATGTGGTAGATTCTCTTGTATTCAGGCGTCTTTTTAAACAAGTCTAATTCTCCCGATTTCTCAATATGACCAGCAGGTGCAGGATGAACGGGTTCCTCAGATTTACGTGAGATTGCCGACGACTCTCTATTATGACGATCCTCCTCTTGCTCAGTCGACAGTGATTTACGCTAACAAGAGAGAAAAAGATGGTTAGCACACACACACACACACACACACACACATCCTGTTATTAGCAGTATTTACTCGTTTCTTAGTGTCTGTCTCTTCTGTATCATCAGGTAAGCGTGCTCTCTTATTCTTGTCCGTGATCTTTTTTGTTGTAATTGGCTTTACCTTTTTTGCGTCTTTAGGCGGCTGTTGTTGCTTCTTTTTTTTGTCGGTGACAGGTTTCTTTCGTTCCTTTCTCTTTGATTTAGCCTGTTGTTGTTGTTCCTCCTCCTCTTCCTCTTCTTCGTCCTCTTCATCGTCGTCGTCGTCGTCAGCTTCCTCTTGTGCTTTTAATATGGACGGGTCCAACGCTTGATGAATAGCGGTTTCTAAATCTTTTGTCTTGAACTTCTTTGCTTTTAAATCACGTTCAACCGTTGCACGATCGAATGGACGCACGCAATCAGGACCAAAAAACCCACTATTATTTCAAGATTAGAATGATTTAAACGCGTTTTCTTCCTCCCTGTCCAAAAAAAAGGTACTTACTAATCTCTTGAACCGTAAAAGAAGACAGTATATAACAGACCTTTGGATTTACCCTTTTGTTTTAATATTTTTGCAGGGATATCTTTGTCGTTTTCAACCTAATGGGAAATATTAAAATCGTTCTTTTTCATAAAAACTCACACCAGGAAAAAAAAAAAAGAACTTACTCTAGCAGGCCACCAAGGGTACCCTTTTAGCTTGGCAAACACGGTATCGCCTGGTATATATTCTTTTGGTGACATGCTCTTCTTTCAAACAAAACAAGAAAAAAAAAAAAAAAAAAAAAAAGGAATTAAAAAAAAAAGGAAAATTTTTTTTTTTTTTTTCTTCCTTTCTTTGAATGGAAAAAAGAAAAACGGAAGGGGGCGGACTATGAACCCAGTTTTCCCTGTGAGAAACAAAAAAAGGGCCCTTTTCGTCAGTATGACTGATAATTGTTGCGACATGGACTATGGGTAACAGCTTGCTAGAATGGCACTTTGTAATAGACGTGTTTAGGCCAGCTCGTAAGTTTCTTTCTTTTTTTTATTTCTGTTAATGATATGTGATTTTTATCCATCAATAAGGTCTTCGGGAAGGGTCAGGGATTGGCTGACTTTTCGCTCACTGTCCAGTACAATACGTAAATGTTTATGATGTCCCCCATAGCCTCCATCCGATCTCTCTACATCTTCGTAGCATTTCTTGGGCTCTCCTTCATAGCCTTGACCAAAGAACCCTACTTTATCCAATCGTGGCAAGTAGAGTTGATAAGCAGGCATGTAGGTTTCAACAAACGCCTTGACCTGTGCATCTGATAAACCATCTACACCACGAGATGCCTTCATATGATGCTCCTGCTGTAATCGCCATAGATACACTTGATCTCGTTTCTCCGGTGATAAATGGATAAAGATGTCGAGATACGGATACAAGATTTTTTCATACGTTTTTAACTGATTGTTCATCACCTCAGCATCCTCTAATGTACAACCTACAAAATCAGTCTTGACAGTGAGCAATGGTTTAAAACCAAGCATCCAACCTTCAAACAAGACCATATTTAATGGAGTCACAGCGTGTTTCCAGTGTGATTTGTCTAAACGGTCTCCTTTTCCTTCGTGTAACGATTTGTCATAGACAGGAATAGGGATTATTCCCTTGTTCTCTTTAAGCAATTCAAAGGTGTGTTGAGCTAGTTTTAAATCATGCGATCCAGCTTGTCCTCGCTGTTGGTATAGTGGGTTTGTGGGATAAGTTGTGGATAATTTAACTTGGTCTTGACGTGTCAGGTAGAGATCATCCATGGAAAGATTAATCACGTTAAAACCTGCTTGCTGTAACAAGGTGGTAAGTGTCTCGCATAAGGTGGTTTTGCCACTGCCTTGACAACCAGAGACACCGACCATCATGGGACCTTTGCCTGTATACGCCTTGTAGTGCTTGAGAATATGCTGCAAAGAGGCCGTTGTCTGTGGCAGCTTTGTGTATGACATGACCACTCGAGATGAACAAGGAAAAAAAGCGAATAATGTACTCAAGGGGGATTTGTGACTTAAAAGTGCTGAGCAATCTGTCCCACATACAAACAGTGTTTGCATACAGTCGCTGAACACGTGTCGCATTCCAGACGCGCCATATCAAAAAAGTGACACTGGTAAATTAATATTTACTTTCTTCTCTTTTTTACTAGAAATGCAACTTCCTACACTTTTACGTGACCCTGCGGTGGCTGTTATTGGAGAACAGTGTGTTTCTTCCTTATTGGAAAACTACAATATTCATGACATCGACTGTATCAAGTACGCTGTTTCCAAGGGGCTTGGGCTTGGTATTGTGCTGGGTGGTTCGATTGTCAAGATTCCTCAAATCCTCACGATTGTAAAGAACGGGTCAGCTCAAGGGTTGTCTACCACGTCCTACTTATTGGAGACACTCTCATACTTTATTACATTGTCATATAACCTGCGACAGGGTAATCCTTTCTCCACATTTGGCGAAATCATGTTTATTTGCATTCAAAATATTGTCATCTTGTCTTTAATTTTCTATTATGGAGGCAAAGGAGGGCTCTTGGTAGGTACTTTGGCAGGATTATTCACCTTGTTCTACTCGTTGAACAATGCGGATTGGGTACCTCAAGTCTTGATGAGCTCGTTGTACGCAGCTACAATCCCTTTGTCTTTGGCAAGCAAAGTACCTCAAATCTACACGAATTTCAGTAATAAGTCGACGGGCCAATTATCTGTATTTACGGTGGTGAATTATTTCGCAGGTAGTGCAGCACGTGTGTTTACAACCATGACAGAATTGGATGATACCTTGATGCTGTTTGGTAATGCGTTGGCGACAACGTTTAATGCTATTTTGGTCTTACAAGTCATCCTGTATTGGGGACATAAACCTACCACTAAACTTGACTAAAGGGAAATAAAAAAGCCCAATGTGATTGGATAAAAGTTTTTACTGTGAAACCGACATACATATAAAAAGTGAGGGATTTATTTTACCTCTTTCTCTTTTGTGGCTTTCTTTTTTTTTTTATTAATAAAGTACTACATGTCTCGATTAAGCTCTCCCGCAGAATGGGTGGCACCTTTGACACCGATTATATCTCTTCTCTTGCTACCTTTGGGTCCGTTATTCTTCCCTAGAGCTTATGTAGTGATTCTGTTTGTGTACTTTACTGGATTTTTATATCAGCAAGTCAACCATGTGTGCAAGTTCTACTTATCATCTGTCCGAATCAAGGCCAATGTGGATAAATGGAATGCCATGAACCGTAATGACAAGACCGAAGAAGACAAGGCAAAGATAGCCATGGACACTCTTCATCATGGCCGCTTTTCACAAGAAGTAGAAGAACCTCTCATCCAACAAGAGACCAAGTACATTCACACCTTTGTGATTCCCAACTACAGTGAACCCGAGGCTCTTTTAAAGGATACCATTGGCAAGTTAGCAGCCCACAGGTACATAATCTATCGTTTCACTTTTTTTATCAATGACTAACCCACCATATAAACACAGAAATGCTAGTACCAATTATGTCATTATTTTAGCCATGGAGGCTTCAGAGGCAGGTTGGGAAGACAAGGGAGAGCGTTTGAAGGAGTTCTTTGATGCTCGATTTCATGGATTTATCATCACGGGCCATCCAGTAGGCATCCCTGGTGAATATCGTGGTAAAGGATCCAACGTGAATTATGCGGTTCGTAATGGCTGTGCCGAGATGTTGAATAGAGGCTATGATCGTCGCCAAATCATCTTGACCATCATGGATTCCGATGCTGCTATTCCTGAAATGTATATCCTTGAAGTGGAAGAAGCTTTGATCAAGTCGGATGACCCTTATTATACCGTATGTGCTCCTCCCATCTTCTTTTCTCGTAACTGTGCTCAGGTACCTGCTTGTGTGCGTATGGCAGACATTACTTGGGCTGCCATGGTAATGTCCAACTTGAGCAACTCCAACGGATTGTGTGTGCCTTGTTCTAACTACAGTCTTTCCTTTATCTTGGCGGAGAGAGTGGGCTATTGGGATGTGGATGCTGATGCTATTGGTGAGGATATGCACATGTGGCTCAAGTGTTTCTTCAAGACAGATGGTCATGCTCGTACTGCCCCCATCTATGTGCCTATCAACTTGACCAACGTGCAATGTGAGGGCTATTTAGCCAATGTCAATGCCCGTTATGTGCAAGCCAAACGTCATTTCCAAGGTGTTGCTGATTTGGGTTACACCTTGCGCCACATGATCATCTCGTACAAGAACCGCAAGAACCAAAAGGGCTTGTTGGATAGTCACATGGCTACTTCCGGTTTCTATGATAAACTATCTGCCTGTGCGGTTATTTTGGAAGCCCATTTGATTCCTGCTTCTTCGGGTTGGCTCATGTTTGCAGCTGTGCCTTTAATCCAGCTGTTATTGTTCCCTCCTTTCCCTTGGATGGCTATTACCAACCCAGCCAACAACCCATTGTTGACGTCGGATTTCTTCTTTAAGTTGTGGACGGTAGTCAAGATGATCACCATCTTCTTGCCTTTCCCTTTGTTCGGTACACTTGCTATTTACGAACACCTGCATCGTTATATTGACCGAGAATTCTATCATAAGCCCGCTACACGTACCTGGAAAAACTGTGCGGACTATGCTTCGTTACCTATCGCCGCTTGGTTGTTCTTAACCTGGCCTTCCTCAATTGCTTGCGTCAAGCGACTTTTCTCGGGAGAAGATGCATACGTTGTGGGTGCAAAGATCTTTAAAGAGGACGAAGATAAAGAAAGATTATCATAGAGAGAAAAAAATAATACGCATTCTAAACACACACACACACACACACACATTCTTTTTTACCATCATTTACTTTTTACACTTTTTACATAATAAAAAAAAATATAATATATATCCCGGGACATTGATTTGCCTAGTATAAGTTTATCCGATTTTAAACACCTAAAAGACCTATGGTGCGGATTGTCTCTCAAATGCCATTTCTTGTCTTACCCATCAAGTAATGCGGTGGAACATTAGTCATCTGTGTTTACCTTTTTTTTTTTTTTCGATATTATGATCTATTGTACGAAACCAAAGCCAAAGCATCGTAAGACTGTACAATGGCACTCAAAGGGAAAAAATCGTCTTGTTAAGCAATAGATCTTTCTCTCTTACATCCGGTTCCTTTTTCTGTGTGGAGTTAGGTTCCACTGATTGAGTCTGAACTACAAAATCGAGATCAATGTGTTGGTTTTTAAGAATGAGAAATCAAGTTTATAACTTACGTTGATGACCGTGGAAGCCAAAAGACGATTAGATCCTCCTTTTTTACATAGCAAATGGGGTTTGCAACTCGTTAGATCCTAACACTGGCAAGAGTGTGATTGGCCTCCTTGTTTTCGTATTTTTTCATCTCAAGCTTCAAATAGATCACTAGCGCTCATCCACGTCTAGATTGGGTAGCGTCTTTTAGAAAAAAAAAATTTATGATCGCAGCTCAGCATACTTCGATCTTTTGACGAAAAGCAACTGGCCTTGTTACGAAGGACTCCGATGTTTTTGTTTGGTGGTTCTAAACTTTATCCCACGTGTATTTTTAGGATTCTATTACAGTATTCTCACTTTAAATTTAAACAAAAATAGATTATTTTCGGACAGACTTAAAAATGTTTTCAAATAAGTTAAAATACTTTTCAGACAGCAGTAAAAACATTTTCAGATCAGTGTGAGAAAAATTCAGACGGAATACAAATAGCTTTCAGACAAAATAGTCTAGCCATCAATTCCAATAATTTTCAGATTGTTTATTCTGGCCAAGGCGGTCACTGTAAGGATAATTGCATCATTGACTTGAATACTGAAGAAGCATATGTATTTGTTTCAATGCAGTATTTTATCTTTAATCAGTACTGTCATCAATTGGAGAGTGTGAATAGAAACATAAACAATGACATAACAAACATGGGAGAAGGATTTTTCCAAATGACGAGAGCAGCAGACAGCTGTTATTATTTTATTATCTGTATGTTCTTTATTACACGTAACAGTTATTATTGCTTCTTTTTTTATTTTTATGATCATAGTCTTAGAAGCAAATAGACCATCGAAAAACTTTATTTACGAAAACCAAGTGAATTTAACACTTTCATACGTCCACTAACGTCATGGGTTATATCTATGGTGCATACAATGTAGATAACTCGAACCTTACTTTGCAGTGAGTTTGAGCTTTGCTAACCTTCATAGTACACAGTAAAATTAATCAGTACTTTGTTCTAAAAATAATATTGTTAAATTTGCTTGATAAATATAAGTGCTGCAAAATTCGTACCTCTTTTTTTTTATTTCTTAAAAATTATAATTTGTATGTTCAAGTCGAAAATACAAGATATTCTAAAAAGGGTTTGGGATGAAAAAGCCAAAAAACAAGAAGAAGAACACCGTAAGATTTAGCATTTTAAAGGCGTAGCATACATAGCTTAACTCAACAATTATAAGTTGCATATTAGCTTCAACCAAGTGCAAAGATTGCGATAAAGTTGGTCATAGTACGAAACGAAGTAGATAATGTGAGTATTATCAACCAGCTGCAACTCAAGGTAACTTAAACAGAAGCTGTATATCTAAAACCTTCTTAACAATTCACCCAAATTATTATTTAGTTGGCACAAATAGCAAACGGAAGACCACAGAAAAGGAGACGAATGAATCCAAATGTCTGAAGAAAAACGCAAGACAGAGTCGTACCGATGACAATCTTGAAGTAAGAGTTTCAGTCTGTTCTAGCTGTCATCAAAAGGGCCATAATAGCGCAAGATCAAGGCAGTGCACTAATTATAAGCCAACAAAGGTAGAAGAAACCAAATAGCAAACATCTTTCTGGAAATTTGATGGAGCATTGGAACAGCTTCACTAGCCGATTTAACGTAGTTTATGATGTGGTCCCATTGGTGAACGGATATAGTCATTGCGTAACTGCTGCTTGCATTGAAATGGCTACAACTTATACCAATATTATTGTCGAGAGCTTTGAAACCAGAGTAAAAGCATATATGCTTTACACTATCTCAAAGTTGTTTGAAAAAGTAAACTAATTTAGTTACAATCAAATGTCAATTTATCTAATATATAAATTTTATAGCTTGATAAGGGAGTCTTAAAAAACATTATTCATGTCTATTGCTACCAAAAGGTTTGTGGTGGTACGCCTTCTTGGCCAGACAATCTAGATGAAACTTATAATAATAGAAAAACTAAAATTGATGATATATGCAATGCTATTTCTAATATAAACATGCCTAAGCGTGTCACTCTAGAAAGTCTTTCCAAATCTCCTGGTACGTATATTCCTATGCTTTCCAACATTCTGAAAAAGCACAAAGAAGTTTATTATGAACCCCAGGAAGGTCAGGTACTTCCGCGTCTTTTCTCCTTGGCCCCTACACCGTCCTTCAAGTGGAGATTCATATTTATAAACCCCAATTCTCTGTCTGCTTTTACTAGCATACGATTACCCAGCTCCTATGAAGGGAAATTTGAGACGTTTAAAAAAGTCTTCGATTTTTCAAGGCTGAAAGTTAATAGGTATAAAATGATTCAAGACTTAATTTATACTTAATTTTAACTAACAAAAATAACAATATTATTAGCATGGAAGAATTTTAAGATAGTGCCAAGAATAAAAAGGTTGCTTTTTCATATTTTATTCGAACAGATGGCTTTACTGCAGACGTAGTGCTTATTAAAAGTTCTGGCAATAAGATTAATGATGACTACTATGAACAGGACTATGATGTTACTTTGCTGGGTGAAGTTATTACTAAAGAAGAAGTAGACGAAATGACCCTATGCGGTATTGATCCTAATAGAGGGCAAGTATTTGCTGTATCTTATGGTTATGGCGAAGAATCCCATCAAGTAAGAAGCTGTTCAACGCGAGAATATTACACGTATGCTGGGTCGATTAGGCACCAAAGAAAAGAACAACAAAGGATGAAAGACAGTGGAATGGAGGACATTTTGCTTAACATACCTACAGCAAAGACTGCTTTTATCTCTCGATATCTGCGATTTGTAGTATATATATTATTAAATATCACTGCGATTTTAAATTTCAACAACACATCCACCGCTGCTAGACGTTTCCATTTATATCAGGGAGTACAAAGAGCACGTGAAGAACTGGTAAACATTTTAGTCAATGAAGGAAAAAAATATAATAAAGCCAAAAGAAAAAACCTCAAGAAGAATAGAAGGAAGCGCAAAAAGAAAAGGGATACAAGAGGCTCCCCGACATCACATCAAATGTATGGCTTTCAATAATTATATCGACAATTGCTATTATTAATTTATTATGTAGTAAGACTGACCATTATTGGAAGAAAGAAGCCTTTTCTTACAATAAGAAAAAGTTGCCCCTTACCTTGTTTGGTAACGGGATGTTTGGTAAAGACCATGTAAAAATAAAAACACTTCGAACTGGCGTGACTGGCATGCTATACCGGCAGCTCAAAAGAAGACAAAAGAACGGAGATTTATTGCTTGCCTGGATCGATGAATTCCGCACTTCAAAGGCCATTTACAGAAACACTAACACATATGACTGTGACTAATAATCAGTTAATATAGGTCTGTCATTCGTGCAAAGAAATACACTTCAGTAGAGCTATTGTTGATCTAAATAGTATCCTCACTTGCCAAAATTGTGGGATGTTATGGCAGAGAGACATCAATGCTTCCAAAACATTTATCAACTTTCAGAAGATAAACTGCATGGAACCGAACTACCAACCGTATTTAAACGAAGTTCAATTTAGACATGCTACTATTTTCTTATATCGCCATATCGAACATGGTTTCTCTTTTAGAGATTTAGATTTTTACAGGTAAGTTGATTTAACAATTCGCGCATTGTCTGATATTAATTTTTGTTTTATTCTGAATTTCATAATCTGAATTATAATTTTTATCGTCTGAAAAAAAACTGAATTTAAAGTGTCAAAACTGTACAAGTACGATTTAAGAATATACTTGTGATAACAGACACAATTAAAAAAAAATACAAGCATTGGGTCGAACACCGTCTATATATTCAGATAATGGGAACATTAGCGGATGGAGACAAACCGAGTAGCTCTTGCACAGAAGTGAATCACATTAATGTGATTGATTTAATTGCTTGAAGGGCCTTAGTAATCAACTGATATACCACTTCTTTCTACTGACCCTTTGATGGTTTTCAGGCAAATCAGGCTGTTATTTTATCCTATCAATACACCAGTGCTGGGTGTTATTTTCTGGTGCTTTGGACATCCATAACATGTTGATTACGGCAGTATTAATCCTCCTTCTCGAATCATTTCCGGGCTTATCTATTTGGTGGTGTAACCGTTTTTTTTTTTTTTTTTTTTTTTTTGCCCTCACGAGTATGATTAGAGCTCTTTGCAAATAACAAATCGAAGTGGTTTTTTTAATACCAAGCGCACGGTGATATAAGCAAAATTAGATCTTGAGGCCATCAGTCGTTCTTGCTGTTCTTGTTGAAAAATATATACAAGCGAATGGGGCTTCTTCGGTTGTTGCGAAAAAAAAAAAAAAAAGTTTTTGATCTCCTCAATAAACACTACGAAAGAAGAAAACTGATTCTTCTGGTGTATTAGCTGTACAACATTAAAACTGTATGTTAAAAAGTTCGAAATACATGTTAAAAGGTTGGAACTACATGTTAAAAGGTTGGAACTATATGTTAAAAGGTTGGACATACAAGGTTTATTTATATAATACAACACCGTCTCTCGTATCAAATCCCTATTGAACGGTATTATTTCTTTAATACTATACTCAAGAGTCTATTACAAACGATTTGAATCTTATGTTTACGGGTTTTTTAATGAACGAGATCTTGATAGCTGTAGGATGGCTCCGATAAAGCGAATTGGTGTCTTCGGGAGAGACTAATAATACACGATTTGCCGTCGAACACCAAGACGTTATTAGACAAAGAAAAACAAAATAGAGCGTCCCTCAGGCTGCCGTTAAGGGAGGCAACACACCGGATCAAATTTCTTGAGCTTTTAATACATAGAACATATCAGGGAACCAGAAGCTACCAATTCTTGTCTTTGAGAATGTTTAAGGCTGCTTAGATCAAACTTAAATTATTGCTTTTTTTACGTGTAGATATGCTACTTTCCTCATGCGTTCAAGAGCATGGTATGTTTTTCCCAGGAGAAAGAACTTTTATACAGAGGCATTGAATTTTATATAACGCTTTTTAAGGGTAACGGGTATGTTCATTTTGGCTACGCTTTTTATGGGTGCGTATTGTAGCCCATTAGCATTCAAATGACGTGAGACTATGACTTGCTATTTTTGTCTCTCCTCTTGAAAAAAAAACCTTTATTCCCTTTGGAACCCAAAAAAGGTTTTTTTTTGTTTTAACAAAGCAACAAACGATAGAAAAATATGGTACGTTTCGTATAAAAAGAAAGCAAAGCCCGTGTGTGATAACTAATTGAAATACTCTAGTCTTTGCCCATTTCAACTTCCTCTGGCGAGTCCAAAGATCTCTTGAGAATGGAGCGCGTCGGTAACGTACTTCAAATACTGCTCAGCTCAAAAGATACTAATAAAAAACTGAATAGGTACTCATTCACATATTCGTGGTTTGGGTCTTGACGATACACTTGAACCTCGTGCCTCTTCTCAAGGTATGGTTGGACAATTAAAAGCACGTAAAGCTGCTGGTGTTATCTTGAGAATGATTGAAGCAGGAAAGATTGCGGGTCGTGCTGTCTTGATTGCTGGCCCTCCTTCCACTGGTAAAACAGCTATTGCCATGGGTATGGCACAAGGTAAGTCTATTTTCATACTTTACGTTCTTCTAGTATGTCTAAGTTTCTGTTTGAATGCCATAGCTCTCGGTACCGATGTACCTTTCACTTCATTGGCTGCCTCTGAAATCTTTTCACTTGAAATGAGTAAGACTGAAGCTTTAACACAAGCCTTCCGTCGTTCCATTGGTGTTAGAATTAAGGAAGAGTCTGAATTGATTGAAGGTGAAGTTGTTGAAATTCAAATTGATCGTTCCATGACAGGTGTAAGTTTTCAATATTTTTTTGGAATGAATATGATGCTGAAGAAAAAATTTTCATTAGGGTTCCAAAACTGGAAAATTAACACTCAAGACAACCGACATGGAGACTATTTACGATCTTGGAAATAAAATGATTGATTCCTTAAACAAGGAAAAGGTCATGGCTGGTGATGTCATTGCCATTGACAAGGCCTCTGGTCGTATTTCCAAGTTGGGTCGTTCTTATGCCAGAGCTAGAGATTATGATGCTATGGGTTCAGATGTAAGTAGATAGGGATATTTTATTATAACGGGGCATTTTTACTAATATGAGGACGGGGAGTATAGACCAAATTTGTTCAATGTCCTGAAGGAGAATTACAAAAGAGAAAGGAAGTCGTCCATACAGTTTCCTTGCATGAAATTGATGTTATCAACAGCAGAACACAAGGCTTTTTAGCCCTTTTCTCTGGTGATACTGGTGAGATTAAATCCGAAGTAAGAGATCAAATCAATACAAAGGTAGCTGAATGGAGAGAGGAAGGAAAGGCTGATATTGTTCCTGGTGTGCTTTTCATTGACGAAGTACACATGCTTGATATCGAATGTTTCTCATTTTTGAACAGAGCACTGGAAGATGATATGGCTCCTGTTGTTATTATGGCTTCTAACCGTGGTATTACAAATATTCGTGGTACTAAATATAAATCCCCTCATGGTATTCCCGTTGATTTACTTGACCGTATGTTGATTATCTCTACAAACCCTTATGAAGAGAAGGAAATCAAGGAAATTTTAAAAATCAGATGTCAAGAAGAAGATGTAGAGATGACGGATGATGCCAAGGATGTTTTAACTCGTATTGGTGTCGAAACTTCGCTTCGTTACTCGATTCATTTGATCACAGCTGCTAATTTGGTCGCAAGGAAGAGAAAGGCTACTGCTGTTGATGTTCAAGATATTAAGCGAGTTTATTCTCTCTTCTTGGATGAAAAGAGATCTGTTCAATATTTAAAGGATTTCCAAGACCAATACATGTACAACGATCATAATGATAAAATGGCTGTTGATACTGCCATGGAATTGTAAAAAAAAAAAAAAAAAAAAAAAAATACATATTAAAATATAGTTTTTTTATAAGAGAAATAACCCAAACATCACGGATGTAAAAATAACTACTGAAGAAATCACCTTGATGTGATCACTATTGCTTGAAACTGCAATCACAACAGCTGCATTTTTTTCCGCTGCAGATGCCATAGCGGGTGTCATGGAATAAGCAACATTTGACAAAGGAAACGATGATGCGTTTGTAACTATTCGGCCCACTCCCCAAGGAATTTTGGAGCCTTGAAAAAAAATAGTTCTTGTTAGTCTTTTCTCTATTGTGAGTAGGATCTCTACTTTACCATCAGACTGTGTACTTTTCTCGGGTTTGACCAATTTCTCATCATCACCAGTGATGGCAAACCGAGTTGTCCAAGCGTTTTCTCCCTTTTCTATTTTTTATGAACATGTTAGACCTCGAGCAAACAAAATTAAAAATTTCTCCGAACCATTTGTAAACATAAGAAAGTAAATTGCAGAATGAGGTTCTACTTTAGGCGCAGTCCAGTTGTATGAATGGAGTTGAGAAGCATCCAAATCCTATAACAATGAGTATGATTTTTGTAAAGGGGTGCATAAATGTTACTTACTCTGGCAACGTTTTTTAGGAACTTTTGGTTATTGTTATCGCCTGTCATGAAATCTAAAAATGGCTCCACGCATTAATCTTTGGATTGAAGGAGCATTGTGCAGTTTTCTTACCAATCTTGAAATTTTTCCATGTCTTTTCAATAGGAGGTTCCTGGTTATCATCAACTAGACAGAATAAAAGGGTTTAGAAGAAAAAAAATGCGTTACTGCATAAAAAAAAAACGTTACACCAAGTAATTTCATATTCTTGACCAGCCTTCCAAATAGTTCCCGGTTCAGGATAATTAGGTGCCATTTCTGCATATGCACAAACAACCAAAGCACTCAACAAGATACTTTTTAAAACCATCATGGAGTAGCAAAAGGGAAAAGGATAAAGAAAAAAAAAAAAGAGCCGAACCAAAGAATATGTAATTTAAATTGTAAAAAACAGTTATTGTTTATTTTGTTAACATTTGTTGAATATAAATTTTGATCGTAGCGGGAGAGAGCAACAAGATACTAGGTGAAAAAGTGCCTTAATCATTGATGCCTATCAAAAAAAAAAAAATGGTATCGGTACTTTTTTTTTTTTTTACTTGTAAAGCATTGAATATCATTGTTCACGGGTTCTTTATCGATCAATGGCTTGTCAAAAAAAAAAAAAAAAGAGGAAGGCTCCGAAAAAAATCACTCCAGCATAAGTTCCATCGATTATGTGGGGCATGCAACTTAATTTTTGGTCTTGGGTTGTGAAGGACGTCATTTGTGCAATACTTCTTTATAATGCATTAAATCTGTGGATCAAAAGGGTGAGATTACAGCTTTTCTGTTTCAGTTCAACCACATAATGGTTGGTTTAATTAATTTTAGTACCCGTCGACACAATCAATAATTTCTTAATAAACGCTATCAATGATAACGTGTAAATAAACGGTTGCAATATATGGAATAGTGTGTGTGTGTGTGCGGGAAAGAAAACTCGTTTTTTATTTTGCATGCGCCCGAACGACGGCATCTGAATAAGGAACGGGCGTCGACTCTGACCCGGATAATATTAGTTTCGAGTCGGACACTACTAATATAAGTCAAATGTTACACACTTGCATCTTTGTGATAAAAGTTTATATCAATTCTGAAAATAACAAATATGTCTAATGACACACTCAAAAAGATGGTTCCTACAAGTAAACAAATATATAGGGCTACAGAGATTGGCGTCTTTTATTTCTAGAATGTACGTAATTCTATCGATAACCAAAACAAGATTAGGGATGTCATTTGAAATATGACCCTGATAGAGAATTTATGCCACTAAACTTTAAACAGAAGTGTCCTTAATGACGAGCGAAAGGGAACGCCGGACTAATTTAAAGATTATAGGACCTTTAATCGTACAAATATATGAAGTAATTTTTCCCAGAATTTTCAAGATACGAACGTATGATAAAAATAAGAGTCTTGATTTCTGTAAAGTTGTGTTGTACCAGTAAGACAAAACAAGTAATTAAAAGGCGGGTTTTCATCATAAGCTTTATCATAGGGGGCGGATAGGTTTGAGGCTCTGCTCAAGAGGCCCTTATATTCTCAATTGGTTTAACCTGATTAGGACCTCAGATAAGAAATTTTTCATTCCGACAAAAAAGACGCCTTTTGCTTAAAAACGTCATAGGGCTTTGGCGGGGTCTCACCTTGGCTACAAACAGATCAAAAAAGTATATATAGGGGACAATTCCGGGAAGCCAAAAAAATAGTATCAAACATTCTTTCCTAACAACAACAACAACTACATCTTTAAAAAATGCTCGCTATTACCCCTCGTGCCGCCTCTATTGTTCTCGTTCCCGTTACATCTTTTGCCGGTTATGCTACTTACGTTCGCTCAACTGCTGAACCCACTCAAGCTTATGGTCAATTCATGAAGAACGAAGGTGTTAACCAAACACACCACATGAAGTGGAGAAAATTCAACAATGGTCTTAGTCTCAATGATGTCGGTCGTAGTGGTGGAGGACTCTAAACTTGTCGGCTGGACCGTGCTTTGAAAAAACCAAACCTGACACATACATATACCATTTTAAATTTCATTTTTCCATTTACATACAATAAATATTCCTTTCCATGACTTTTGTCTTTCTTAATTTGGTTTAGTATTACTTAAGATAAACATTCCCACACATGTGGTATCATGTAGGTAGGATAATATCCAATGCGCGAGCTTGAAATAATTAATGCATCAATAATAAGTAAAATCACCATGAATGTTGTTATATTTTTAGCAACTTTTAATATGCGGTCATGCGTATAATGATCTAGCTCAATGCTGGGGAAAAAAGACAGTGGAGATGGTCAAAGAAGTACTTCACAATGTAAATAGTAATTATTTGTAGTTTTTAAACAACGATTTGAAATATACATAGTTTCGAATAAAAGATTAATTTCACAATGAGTAAAAGATCAAATAAATAACGAATAACCGATATAAATTAAACAATGTTGAAATGAAATAGCCCTTATTTAGATCGATCATAAGGATTATTTCTTTCATTAGACATTGAAAGAAATTTTTCGGGATTTTCAATTGCCTTAGCACAGTTAATAGATTTTGCTTTATTTGTGTGTGGATTTTTTTTAATATTTAGAAATTCTCTACTGTATAGACATTTATATCATGTTTTTTTTGCACCATACCTTAAGACACTAAATCATCTAAATCAGTGTCAGCCCAGCTGAGTCCATTGTAACTAAACAGATCTTTGTGCATGTCAAGAGATACTTTATTAAATCTAAAAAAAAGGCTTAATATTCAATGAGAAAGTAAACAACCAAAAATTATAATTACCCTGCGTGTTCCCATCCATGCCATCAAGTTTAAGTGCTAAAGGATTCTTCTTAAAATATCTACTCATAACACTTTCGTTTAAATCGTAGTTTATCGAGACATAGACCTTATCCACCAACGATTTGATTTTTAATCATATTGTTGAAGCTTTCCCATGTTACGGTAGGCTTGTTCGATCCTCATCAACAGAATCCAATGCTTCTAGAACGGAAACATCTAACTGTTAAAGTTGACGCAATATCTGAAGTTTTTAAATAATGTCTATTTGAAAACATTTGTGGGTAGAAGAAAATACAAAAAATAAGGGGGAATTCTTGATACACGGTCGATTAACACGGCCATTTCTTGATAAAACCCCCCAAAAAGCATGACGTATGCTGATAAACATAGATCAGCTATGTCTAGACGGTTTTTCTCACCAATAGATAACAGTTACTCTTGTTTGAAACGACGTGGATCTATCACATGTAGAATTTGCAAGTAACAATCGCTCGTTGTAAACTAAGCCTAACATACTTTTTGGCATAATGTTCAAGATGGGAAAGAAGATAAAAAGAAGGTCAATATCCAATCTTTACTTTTTTAAAGGTTTATTGCGCCTGATGTATCAACTATTATCTATAGATGAAACCTGTTTATGATAACATGATTGTAAAAAGCTTGTTTTTTGTCTTGTAATGCCTTTTTTATCAGCCTACGTCATGCTCCTTGGAATAGGTCGTATAAATTAACCGTGTGAAGTGATCTCTCACAAAAAAAGTAAAAAAAAATATCAGCCCAATTCGAAGGAGGAAGACGGGTTGCTTGATAGGCACCTTAGTCCGAGAAAAAAACGAATTCAGTCCACTGGAAAACGAACTTTGACGGTGGAGCTACTGTACCAAAAAAAAATTGATTTGGGGGGTGGAGCTAGTGTAAACAAACATAGGTTTTTAAAACAGGATCAGTCTTTAGAAAATGCAACCTTTATTTTTGTCTTGTACAACGGGACTACAACATTATCGTCATGCATGACACTAACATTACTTTCTTTTTATTTTGACATAAAACAAGCAATTAAAATGGTCAAGTATTATTGCTATTGTTACCAATGCTCAAAGAGGAATAATAACGAGCCTCGATTATGCCCAAACATACAGAATTTATAAAACAGACGGGCTTAGATGCTAAAGTTGAAAACTTAAGGCGCGAACAGTATCAGCAGCCCCCGTCAACTCACTTGAGTCACGCAATGAACTCAGTAAGTTCTATGCTCAGATGTGTGACATATTCTAAATACCTCAATAAAATATAGCTCAAGAAAGCACCTCTTATGATATAATAATGAAACATAAAAAATAAGTGTTAAGACAATAGCACAGCTATGCATAATAATTCCGAGATCAACATTATATATGGAATAGGATCTACATACAATAGAGGCTCTCTCTCAACACTTTAAACTCTTAATATATACCTATAAGTAGTAAGTATTTACTTTTGTCTTCTATTTTACCAAACATATACAGTACCTTCTATTGTTCAGTATTCTCATCGTCATGATCTTACATTAATTGAAGAGTATCAGAACATTTCGTCCGAAAGAGATAAAAAATACACAATCAAGTCCTGTACTTTGACACACTTTTCTCCAAATTACACCCAATCAGAATAATTACACGTGTTTATCACGTGATTCTAAAAATTATTAGTGTACAAATATTACATACAAAACGTAAAAATCATATGAGGGGCTATGGCCCAATGGATAAGGCGTCTGACTACGAATCAGGAGATTCCAGGTTCGACCCCTGGTAGCCTCAATTTATTTTTGCTATTCTTTTTCGGCATGTAGTGTGTCTAGTGTTTGATATTTTCGGTAATGTTATTTCCCAAAGTTCGAAAAAAAATAGGCACAAGAATAAAACTAAGATTGGTTTGTAAATCGTGAAATAAATGGCTCATAAAAAGATTAATAATTGGCATGAAAATAGTCCATTCTCTTTTTCATTTTTTTTTTTCAGACCGGATAGTTACTATCTTCCTTACCTCTAAAAACAATTGTCGAGTATACAATTTTTTAATTAATTATTACAATATTTACCTTATTGTGTCGATCGAGCAAGTATGAAAAGCAGTGCTGATAAAATTTAATGAGTGTATGATGATACCTTCATTAGAAGGCTTGTTAGCAAAGTAGTTGTGTTGATATCGAATAAAAAGTGGAGTGAAACAAGCTCAGCAATCAAAACCAAAGATCTTTCAAAATCGTAATATAAATAAGCGAAGGGACATACCAGATCGATTCCTTAAGCACATACGCGATGCTTTGTATTATTTATCGAAATTTACGCAAATCGTTTGCTAACCTTTCAAAAATGGTTTTTTTCATCATGATTAATTATTAGAAAGATGATGAACAAGGATTATTTACATCAAATCCAATGACTGTTTGTCTTGATGCTTAAAAAATGTCATTCAGTAGTACACGCACTACTTGTTTTCCCATTAGATCTAATGATTGTTTACCCTTGTTACTGACTCTTACACTTATGAGATTTTTTTAATTAAAAATCGTTTTATTCAATAGTACACACAATATATATATATTTCTCCTTTATGCAAACTTGGGTTTCTTCTCTAAAGGTGAATCATCAAGAATCTCTCTAAACATTTCGCGCTTACGCTCAGCGCCCTTCTCTCTTTCAATCCATTCATCATGTCTTCTCTTGTATTGATCAATTTTACAAGTCCAGAGAATACTTTTACCGATATAATGACTGGCCAATTCATGCTCATGCTTAACTAACTCAGCAGCAATCTTTTCCTTGGTATCGATATCAGCAGCAGCCCAACATTTATCAAGAATATGACTACCGAATTTGTCTTTAGCAAGAGCAGTATATTTACCAGACAAATCACGCATAATCTTCTTCTTCATCTTATCGTTGACATTGGGAGATGCAATGATGGATTCGAAAGCTCTGGAACCAGCAGGAGAGAAACACCATCTATGCACAGTATCAGGCTTTTGAGACAAGAAACTGTTTACAACCACGGCATTCACTTCAGGTTTCATCTTCATAATACCTTGAACAATCAAAGAACCTTGTAAATGGAACTTGTAAAGATCCAACTTTTCATCTTGAGTAGCCTCGTTCCATTGTTCAATAGTCCACATACGCATACAACAATTGACGAATTCTTTGCGATCAGCACCTTCAGGCATATGCAAAGCAGCAGCAATAGCATCAACCACAGCCTTTTGAGAAGTCTCTAATTTAATCGAAGCATCGACTAAACTTCTAATGACACCATATTTACCAAACTTTAGCAACTTCTCGAAAGAGCCGCCAAGTTCATTCATCATTTGATCTAATTGTTTTGTCTTTCTAACGTTGGTGATCAAGTGTTGAATAACAAAGTTGGAAATAGGATGCATACTGAACTTTTCAAGCTTGCCCTTTAAATAGGTCTTGAAGATCTTTCTGAAAATGGCATCGGGAGCACATTTGACGATAACTTCTAAAAGATGAGAGCCGACAGGATCACGAATCATGGTCTCAAACCAAGCATCTCTGTCCTTATTTTCTTCCTTGGAGTCAATGTCAGTGACAATACCCCATAAAATACGATCAATAAGGATATTCTTAGCCTTTTGTCCTTCTTTATCATCCTCTTGCATTTCTAATAAAAGCTATTAAAAATATAAATTAGATACTACCATAAATCATAGCATAGTCAATCAATTTTACCTGGAGAACTGGGTTAGCAACCTTGTGAACAGATAAAGTACGGACTTCAGTTTCGGACATGTTGATGGCTAATTCGGTAGTAAGAGTTCTGAACATAGCCTTGAAAGTATCAGGTACCTTTCTTGTAGGAGACAAACGAACATTTGATCTGGTGAAGGTATCATTGTTTTCTTTTTTATATGCAGTAGACTTCTTACTTCTTAAAGTACCCTTAACATCGTTGGACTCGTCAATACGCTTACCAGCCAAAACGTAAAGTAAAATACGAATATCGTGAGAGGCAAATTGTTGAGAAATGAGACCACCAACATGAGGCTTGATATCTTCACAGACACCGAGGATCAATTTTTCCATGGATAAAAGTTCTCCTTGGCCATCCTTTGTAGGAGAAGAGTCAGAGACACCTTCCAATTGTTCACGCTCAACTACATCAGCAGCCAAAGTCAAAAGAGTTTGACAAACATGAGATGCGAAACGATGAGCAAATAATTCGACCGATTTTCCACTCAATTTGTCCATAAATACACGAAGTTGGAAACTATCAGACACCTTTAATAATTTCTCGAGAATCAAAGAGCAAGAATAGTTGGTGGAAAGACGGAATTCGTTACCGTCAACTTCGGTATATACATTCTCAACAAAAAGTCTTTGATCTGACAGAAACAAGTTAGTGCAAGTCAGTAACTATGCAATCTGCTATCATACCTTCACCCGATTCAAAGTGGGGATCGTCTAAAGTCTGTTCTACGTTTTTGAAATAACCAAGAATTTCTTCGTCAACTTCACCGAAATGGGCAGCTTGGAAATGTTGATCGTTAAAGACGATTCCTGCTGGACCGTCATGTGTAACAGGAGTTGAAGTCTTTGGTGCAGCAGATTCTTCTCCAGGTGTGATAGAGATGGCTACTGGGGTATCCTCCTCCTTCTTTCCTCCCTTCTTTCCTCTCTTCTTATTAGCACGACCTTTTCTTTCTTCACGAGGCATATTTGTAGTAGAGAAAAAGAAAATTTTATTGGCAAAAAATAAAAAAACTGCTTTAAAACAAACAGGACTGTTATTCCCGAAAGAGCAGTCCATTTTTTACTGCATCGCACTATTCAGACAAGTTTCCCTAAATTGTCCTTGTTCTTGTCCACGACAAATATTTCTCCTTTAGATCCTCCCAAGGTACATATCGTTTGAACAATGCACTTGTTCATAAATCTTACGCCAAAAAATACAGGGATTTGAAACGGTAAAGCAAATTCTTGAGAGGAGTATGAGATATCGGACGAAGGTTCAGGCGTTGCTACTGAAGCCATCATAATAAACTAACAAGATGTCAGTATAGGTATTTTTAAACAAGCTGAATGTTAACTTACACTTGGATAAACTAATGCATATACACCACCAGCTCTTAGAGTGGACAAGAAGAATGTGATAACCGTAGCCGGTAAACCAAATCCTAAGCAATATGCCCAATGCTGTTCTGCATAAACCATTCTTTGCTCAATTGTCCAGTCCTGGTTTATCCACTTATATCTAAATATAAACCGAGTTAAACCTATGCATAGCTTACTTCAAAGAGTACACTTACTCAAAGCAATAGTACGCCATGATAATACAGTAAATGAAAAATGAAAGCACAGTACCTACATAAGGTATGCATCTCAACAGAGCGATAAACAACGCAAAATTGCCATATAAAATAATGGTATTAATTGTTGTGACAATATCTAAATTATCAGAAGTGCGTTGCTGGTGTTGCCCTTGTGCAATCTGAGCATAGAACTTGGAATTAAATACGAGACATATTAAATATAATGGATAACCTGTCAGATCCTAGAAGTTGGTTAAATTAATTGCATTCTCACAGAATTATACTCGACACTTACTGTGTACGAATAGCCAAATAAATGATGATCTGGCGTGTTATAAAATGTTTCTAATAGGACGAGAATACCCAAATAGGCCACTCCGTTTAACGCTAAGCTTTTTAAGAGCGTGTATTGAACTGATTTTGATCTAATTGGGTAATGAATACATTGGGACTAGAGCACTCTTGCAATATTTACGTCGTAACAAGATGAATGACACGAGTCCAATTGAAAGCTTCTTTTACGCCTTTAATAAAATAAGAGAGATGTGTAGATGGTGCAATCTTTAACATCTTCGGAAAAGAAGTATGCCCCAAGTTTGAGTTTCAAACGTGAACATAAGTTCCAAAAGGGACTTTTAAAACCCAAGTCTATCAGCAAAATATAATTCTTCCTTTTCCTCTTTTATCCTCTTTCCTCTTTCCTCTTTCCATTAATACATAGTATAAATGCAAACCCATTTATTGCTAAGAGAGTCGCCTAGAGCACTGGCTCTTCGTCCAACGGTGTTAGAAGAAGCCCCTTCCGGTGTACTTGTTTTTGAAGAATATGCTGGCTCAAACAGCAGAGCTATGGCTAAACTCTTTGCGCCTTCAGAGTTCGAGGATTCCAAATGGCGTATATTGAACTCGCGTCCAGTGTTTGGGTGTTTGGGTTTGATAACCATTCAATCTGGTAAGTCCTCTCTCTAGAACTTTTGCTATAAGATTAGACTCATAGAGTGCTACATTTAGAATGCTTTGTTGCAATAATAACAGACTGTGTTTCAGTCGGAAGAATAAGAGCTGGGGAAGAAGTATATAAAATCCAGTCGGTTTCATTTTATTCACTCTCCTCAGCTAAATATGACGACCTTGTTGATTTACCCGGTAAAGATTTAGAGAATGACGATAATTGGGGGGACCAAACTAGCACAGTCATACAGCATCCGTGCGCTCAATTACAGAAATTATTCTCTGTTGGCAACTTTTATTTCACACCTGATTTTGACTTGACAAAAACTGTACAAGCTCGGTAATGTGTCTGGACAAAATATCTGTCTTTCGATACTGACGTCATTTCTTTCTCAGTACGTCGGTAGCCTCATTAGGTGTCCATTCATTTGATCAACATTTCCTATGGAACCAGTTTTTGATATCTGGACTACTAGATTTTAGATCCAAGCTGGAGAGAAAGAAACAAATGGATCTTGATCGTGGTGGATTTTTGGTATTTGCCATACGTGGTTATGTAGGTGTAGAGGTTGTTGATATAGACAATGAAAAGTATGAAATATCTGTAATTTCAAAACTAAGCTGTCAACGTGCTGGTACTCGGTTTAACACAAGAGGAATAGACGATAATGGCCATGTTGCTAATTTTGTGGAGACAGAAACTGTGCTTTATTCAGATAGAGTATGTTATTCATACACTCAAATCAGAGGAAGTGTTCCAGGTAAGATATACAAATATATATACGTTAGTGTTATACCAACCTTATGTACAAGTGTTTTGGGAACAACAGGGTATGCAACTCGTTCAGCATAAGATTCAGATTTCTCGTGGGCAAGCAGCCACACAACCAGCTGTCAAAAGACATTTTGATGAATTAGTGGATCGTTATAAAGGTGTATGCAATATTAATTTGTTATCGCAAAAGGAAGCTACAGCAGGAGAGTCCGTACTTAGTAATGCATTCAACACAGCAGTAAACCAGTTAAATTACAATAAAGATACTGTATGCATGGTTAATTTTGATTTACACGCCGAATGTAAAGGAGGAAATTACGATAATGTGGCATTACTCATGAAGAACATTCGAAGGGTTATGGATGATTACGGATTTTTTTTAATGGACAGCGATGACAATCAAATCATTTGCAAACAAAAAGGCGTGTTTCGTACAAACTGTATGGATTGTTTAGATCGTACCAATCTTGTGCAAAACGAAATTTCAAGAAGAGCGCTGCTAGATTATTTACGAGATAGATTTAGAG
Source organism: Mucor piriformis (assembly GCA_943193625.1). NCBI lineage: Eukaryota > Fungi > Mucoromycota > Mucoromycetes > Mucorales > Mucoraceae > Mucor > Mucor piriformis. The sequence continues at coordinate 646,900 of OW971871.1, read as the reverse complement.
ACAGTCGTTCAAATATCAATCTAGAGCACTTTGTGGCTCGTCATTCCCATCTTTGGGCAGAAAATGGCGATGGACTTTCTAAGATTTATGCAGGTACAGGTGCATTAAAATCAGCCTTTACCAGAACTGGTAAGGTCACTTTTATGAATGTTTTGAGTGATGCCACACGATCCGTCAATCGGTTTTATATCAACAATTTCCAAGATAAAGCAAGACAGGAAGTTATTGACCAATTACTTGGTAAACTGGCAAATCAAGCACCCATCACAATCTATGATCCCATCAGCGATACAGTTACTCGACAACTATCAACGCGAATGAAAGAATACTCCACAAATCGTAAAATCACTATATTCAGTGGGTCCTATAATTTAAACGGGAAAAGTTTTAAAGGCGAGTTATTGGATCCTTGGTTGCTTCAGCACTTTAAATGTAAGAAACGCACCAGTATTATTAAAAATTATATTAATTTTTTTAAATAGTGGGTAATAAAGAAGAGCCTGATATTTATGTGGTAGGATTCCAAGAAATTGTAGAACTATCACCACAACAAGTAATGGCGACAGACGCAGAAAAGAGAAAAATTTGGGAGCAACAAATCGAGTCTACACTAAACTCTAGACCTGAAGGAAAATCTAAATATACTTTACTAAGATCAAACCAACTAGTGGGCGCAGCTCTTATTATATTTGCTAAATCGAATATTGTGGATGAAATTAGAAATGTCGAAACTGCAATCAAAAAGGTAACAAAGGAATGCTATAGAATAAAACCGAGCTTACATGGTAAAAACGTAGACTGGAATTATGGGTATTGCTGGTAATAAAGGCGCAGTAGCTATTCGAATGGACTATGGTGATACAAGTTTTTGTTTTGTTGCTGCTCATCTTGCTTCAGGTAACTAAAAAAAAAAAGAGATATTCGAGAAATTCTTTTCTAATATCCGCCTATAGGTCATTCGAATGTTGATGATCGTAATGCAGACTTTCACACAATTAACGAGGGACTTCGATTCTTGCGAGGAAAAACAATTGATAGTCACGAGTAAGTGCATTGTTAGTACCTTATACAAATAAACCTAATCTAGTTGATGTAGAAACATTATCTGGGTCAGTGACTTGAATTACCGCGTATCTTTACCCAACGAAGAGGTACGTAATATGATTAGATTCAAGAGATTTTATATTTAAAAATACTGTAGGCACGACTTTATGCAAACGATGGTAATATTGATGCATTATTGAAGAATGATCAGGTAAATAAAGATATTTTTGCGTTATAACCTGTACCTAAAAATGCAATAGCTTACAAGAGAAATGCGTGAACACAGAGTTTTTTATGGATATGAAGAAGGTATCATCACATTTTTACCAACTTACAAATATGATAACGGAACAGATGTTTACGATTCAAGGTAAAAAAAGAAGCCAGAAATTAAAAATATGCTTACTTATAATTTCCAAAAGCGAAAAGCAGAGAATACCTGGTTGGACAGATCGCATCTTGTTTAAAGGCAGACACTTGAAGCAGCTTCAATACTCACGCGCTGAACTATATACGTCAGATCATCGACCTGTGCTTGCATTGTTCGAAGCAAATATCGTCACTTTGGATAAGGAAGCTAAAGTAAAGCTACAGAAAGAATTATACCAAAGCTTAAGTTCGATTGAAGTTCGTGCATTACCACCACCCGATTTACCAAAACGTAAAATTACAGCGCCAATTCCTACCAAAGCTTCTGCGGCTGTCAGCGAGCCTATTGCTGGCAGTAATTCGTCACTGAAACTATCCGATTCGTATGTAGACACACTTGTGGATATTTCAATTGATTCGAATAGTCGTAAGTCGTACAATCTTATCTAAATTGTTTTACTAATTGTCTTTTTTTTCAGTTCCTTCTCCAAGCACCGATTCAAATAAATGGTGGGAAGATGGTACAGGTAACTAGCACTGGCAAAAAAAAAAGATAGCTGCTGAATTTCTCTATTAGAACTCCCAAAAGCCGACAAAAGCCGGACCACTGGCATGAATCCATTTTTAGAAGAGGATGATTTTATATGTAAGTTTTTTAAACTATTTTGACACAGCTAGTAGTAACGTTGGGTACTAGTGGCAGGAGGAAGTATTCTAAAGTTTCCTAGTTCAATACAATCCGACAGTGAGTGGACACCGTTAAGCCCAATATCCATCCATAGCCCATCTGTGACAAACGGTACAAAGAAGCCGTCAGTCATAGCCAGCAATAATAATAATAACGTATCAAGTGTTATTGGATTTTGGAATAATAAACAATAATCAAAAGTAGTGTATTTTTATCAAACCAACCCTTAGTAATTATTTAATTTCAACATAAAATTTTCATTAAAAATACAGATTTTATTTTTATTTTTAAGAAAGGGAATGCAAACATTTTAAAGGAGTGTTTTTTAGAGTTTATCTCCCTCAATTAAATCATGAATCAAGTCCAATAAAGTGGCGGCAGACCAAGCTTGGGTTGCACATGAATCGTGACAGATCTCACCATCCTTGTTTGTTAATTCGGGAAGACCACACCAAGCATCCTGACTGATGTATTCACGATGCTTACTCAAGATACGAGCAATTTCTTGAGGCTCAAGTGCTTCAAAGTGACGAGCAGCACGAAGATAATAACCAAGAGGCCAGACCCATTCAGGGCCTTGATGGTAGTTTCGACCCTTTGATGTTTGAAAGTCTCCAGAATCATCACTGTTAAAATAGTAGGGTTTGTATTGCTGATCTGCAGGATCCAAAGTACGCATACCAAGAGGGCCCACAAGAACATCCTTACAAAAACGGATACATTCTCGAGCATGCTTCTTGTTGAAAAGTTCGGGTGCAACAGCCATAGCAATAAAGAGGTTAGGTCGAAGTTGGTATTCCGTGTATGCTTCTGTGGCTTTATAAACATCCTTATAAACACCACGACGATTAACAATCTTGGAAATAACATCGTAGTCTTTATCATCGGCCTTATCTTTGGGAATATAATACACTCGCTCAAAGTTTTTTTCTAAAAGGTCGTTCCATTGCTTGAAAGTGACAGTATTTTTGTCTTTGATTTGGTCTACGCCCTTCCATTTGTATTCATCTTTCTCAATCAATTGATTGATCCAACGAAGAGAACTCTTTAAGAGACCAGTGATTTCAGCAGGAGCACCATCGCGAGGAGTTCCAGGGTGACCCTTGTTTCCAGCCTTTGTACTTTCGCCCATCTTATCCATCCATGTACCACAATTCCAGACATTACCACCAACAAGAACACCAGACTCCCAATCAACATCAATATCAATGTTGAAGCCTTTATCGGACATTTGTTCATCAATCTGGGTACCTGCATTATATTCTCTAAAATGAATACCACGAGCATGACGTTCCATAATCTCTTGAATAATTTCAGCAATAGTAGATGTGTACTTGTAACCTTCTTCTACCTCGACAAATTGATCATCCTTGGGGAAGCGACGAGGAACCTTGGCATCTAAGATAGATTTTCCATCAGGAGCAAGTTTGTAATAATCCTGAATTGCTTGCATAAAGAACCAAACAGAATCACGAGAATTATAACGAGGACGGCGCATCGAATCTAACAAATTAGGAATCAGACCATGACGAAGAGATCCAGCAAACGCAATGATATGGTTTTTGGCTTCCTCATATTGACCAGTGACCATAAGGAGGCCACGGAGTGAAATATTCACATCGCGACCCCAGACACGCATATGTCCGACAGTAAAGTGAGGTAAACCAGCAGCCAAAGAGGGGGTATCTTTGCTAGGACAGAGCCCAGTGGAAGGTACCTTTCCGAGCATTTGAACACTGGTCATGGCCAGCTGTTTAATAAAAGTATCGCCATGTTGAACTAAAGGAGACATCAAACTCAATGCATGAGCATATACTTTATCGTAAGCTGTCTTGACTGTCAAAGCAAAATACTTGGGCATTAAAAAATCAGGAACTTCTTGGATCAAAGAGGCACGTTTTTCAAACCATTCGACTAATGGACTAAGGTTTGGATAATTATCTTGGTATACCTTGAGTCGATTGATAGTATAATCGAGTGCCCAATGTCCTCCACGCAAGTTATCACAGAGAGGGTGGCCCAAATCGTTACTAGCAATGATTGGTTTCAAAACAGACATGAAACCTTGGAGACCGACATAAACCAACTTTCCGTAATTAGGAATATTGTAAATATCATCATGGGTACTATCGTGCTCCTCACTTTCACATCGATAAAGAATAACGTTGCAATCTAAAAGAGCAAGATCCTGAACAACATCGTCACCGATAGACATAACCAGTTGATGAATTTTCTCATATTTCTCACCAATAGAAGTTCTAATAACACAAATGGAACCAGGAGTAAAGTTATCGCCAAGAACAACTTCAACAAACTGACCCTTATCATCCGTGTGATGATCAAAACGAGGTGCGTCCAATGTTTCAAGATGAGCAGGAAGACCTTCCAAATATTTAGTTGACACAGCCCTAGCACTGTCGACCTTGAGAGAGTAGGCAAATTCAAATTCGGCCTCAGACCTGCGAAGTTGAATGGGCGAATGACCAGTTCCTTGGCCAGGAAAAGCAGTTCTTGAAATAAGCAAGTACCCAGAGTGAGAATTAGGATGTTGACGATGAACTAATAAAAAGTCGTTTTCTTGATGAACATAGACTTCACGATAGCCTTCAAGACACATTTTCTTATGGAGAGCGTTTAATTTGTGCTTGGCTTCAACAATACCGGTACTATGTTCAGGGTTGGGATTGTAACAGGATTTTTCATTGACAATGTCCAAAAGCTTAGGATAAATTTCATCGTAGCCCTTAACACTACCTATAGCACAGTCAGAAAAGGCGACAATAGCGGCATTGGGTAAAGCGTCTTGGGGAGTTCTTTTTTGTAATGGGGTTTCATTATCATGAGTACAGTCCATGAAAAGGGCGCGAGGCATACTACCGCTGGTTACAGGGATTAAGAGAACTTTATCATGTTCTTTGCCTTCATAAGCAATGGTCTTCCAAATCATATCCTCATCCATACTACCAACAGGCTTACCACCGTGACGATGCGCCAAACGAGACAGTTCATGAGTGTCCCAAGCTTGCATAGCTTCACGAATTAAAGCATGGATACCTAAACGAGAAACAAAAGCATTGTCTTTGTCTGGGGAACCAGTGAACAATTCAGCCAAAACATATAAATCAGGACGGATCTTGCGAGCAGCATCCAAGAAATATTCGGCAACATGAATAGGTGTAGAGTGGCAATTATCAATACGGATACCATGAAACATGCTAGCAATTTGCTCAGTATATGCACGCATATGATTCCATAACCAAGGATTGTCTTCGGGGGATTGACCGTAGCGAAGTTTAACACAATCTCCCCAAATAATTACTTCACGACGCAAGTAAGCAATAGATCCAGGACCCGCAAAATCCACAAGAGGGTCTGCATTCCAAATCCAACCATTATTAGCCAACATCATACTACCTGCAGGATGTTCATTCTTTTCATCAACAAGACGAGTGAAATAAGTTTCAATGACGGGGTTACTAGATAGATGGCGTTAATTCATACATACTGTCATTGTTGGAATGTAATATATACCTCTTAGTAACACGGCCTAACTTTGGACCATTTTCAGCTAAACGCGTAAACAAAAGTCTACTCTTGATGTTATCTAAAGCAGCTCGGGTCTCCTCATCGTACTCTTCATAAAGAGGTAGGTTATAATCATTTAACAATCCCTGGAAAGAATTCGTCAAAGATTCTACACGATCGTCTGATACTTGATCGGTTCCGGTTATTCCATTTAAGCCCAATAAGAACGAAAGAGCTTTGGGAATGTCAACTGACTTGTGAAAACGAGTGCCTAAGTGACCGTTTAAGATTACATCTTTACCCAAAAGTCTAGTACGCTCCTTAACTTGCAAATGAGATACATTTTCGTATGCAGAGGGGTCTACATCCTTGAAAGTACTAGATTTAAGAGCTTGGCGAATTTCCTCAACATATTTAGCTACATCAATAACTTTGTATTCGTAAAGTTTTAAATTCTTAAAAGTGTGATTCTTGATGTAGTTAATAATGGTGCTGGCGTCACCATCCGAATTGATATCAACAGGTAAACCTTCTTTCTCCATATTCCCGGAGAGTTCAATAAGTGCAGTATCCAATTCATATGCAGGAACAAGATAAGGTGAATTATTAAGATTATAGCCTAAATATCAGAAGATATGTTAGTAAAAGACATATTCCCGCTCACCCCTTTCCCAAATCTTCCCTCCCTGTGCGTCTTACCTGCTTCAGGATGGTTCAACAAAAATATGGAACTATTACTGGTATGATTCCAGACGACATCAGAAAGACTAAGTATGCCGTTTTTATTGTGGATGTTCTTGATGGCGGTTTGAACAATGGCTAATCTCTCCTTGTTTGACTTTTTGCGATCCTTGACATTAAAGACATCGTCGTCAAAAGTAAGCTGATCAGCAATACTATACGGGGAGTTTGAATCGCCGCGTTTCTGTAAAGGAACAAAATGAATCATGTTGTATCCAGCGTATTCGGTTTCTTCGATAAGTTTTTCCCATTCTGTAATGGGGCCCATCCATTTAGGTACCATGGAAAGAACCATTAGGCCATCTAAAGGTAACAATTCTTTTTCATTCTTGGGTAAATTGATACGCGGTTCGGCGACGACGTAACCAATGTCAGATGTTTTCTTAGTACTATTGACAGTATATTCCACCTTGTATTGATAGGCACCTGGGTAATCCAAGTTAACGTCACAATAAGCATGGAGCAAATTGGGATCCTTGATAAACCTATCATCATACATAAGTTGCTGTGGAATCATGTGAACCACTGACGTACTTACTTGACAGGATGGAATGTGTGTCTTTCGAATTCACCTCTGAAAAAACACGATCGTTAGTAAATGATGACAAAGAAATTAAATAATATTTATTGTTACCCTGCAACGGGATAATTGGTATGCAGAATTGGCTGCCCTCCAGCAGCTAAAGATCCGGGATTTAAGATAATACGAAGAATAACTTTGCCTTTGAATAGAGGAATACGAACATACTAGAGTCATTTTTTAATATGCATTATATACTCGCGTTTTTGTTGTTCGTGCGCCAAGAAAAAAGTTTGCATATTTATATTGCATTAAAGCTTACCGTTTTATCTTGAGCTGGTGAACCATCATCAGCTAAAGTAAGGGCGTGCAAACGAGGGAGCATTTCTACAGTTTCTACAGTTTGCTTAGTATTAACCATAATAAAAACACGTGTAAAAGTATGTATAAGAAGAGTAAAAAGAAAAAAGTAAACACAAACAAGATTTGTGGTAGTTTTATAATCAAAGTTGAGCGGGAAAATGACTGTAGGAAAAATGAGTCTCAGATAAGAGATCTTTTTTTGAGGGAGTCTGGAAAAAAATGTTCATGCAAACCGTAGCATTTTTTTTTTCACTAGAAGCAACTCCTATTAATAAAAAGTACTCCTCTTTTTTGTTCTTAGTTTGAGCTATTATAACATATGATTGATACTGCACAGTATATAAAGATATATTTTAATTTCTTTCATCTTTGTTTCTTTTTATAAAAAATCATAGATTATCAAAAAGTACATAATAAAACATGACCATGCTAAAAGAGGCATCTTCTTTTGCAAGTGATGTCACATTCTCAAAGCCTTTTCAACAACAAAAATCACATTTAGGCAAACAGCAATCGACCTCTTTTTCTGATACAACCGAATCAATATCATCTCCAGCCGATGTACCAGCCAAAAAAGAAGAGCAACCTGACAAACTTAAAAAGGCCAAAACAACGTTTAAAAACGCCTTTGTAAAATATTGGTTTTTATTAGGGCTAGTTATTGCAATTATTCTGGCCTGGCGATTCCCTGATGTTGGTCGAAAGAATGGTTACATCCGTGCTGAATGGAGTATAAAGTGGGGTAATTATATCATCATCATCACCTAGTTTTTTATTTGTAACCTAAATATCTCTACATTTAGGCGCCGTTGTTATCATTTTCTTGATCTCTGGTTTGTCACTTCGTACAAGAATATTGGCCCAGACCCTTCTCCGTGTTCGTCTTCATTTTTTGATTCAAATCATTAATTTGATTATGATTCCTTTCTTTGTATTTGGTCTTATATTATTATTCTTTAAGCTTCATATGCCTGTAAACTCTCTTTTGTTAATTGGTGTTGTTATTGCCGCTAGTACTCCTACCACTGTTTCATCGAATGTGGTAATGACGAAGAATGCAGACGGAAACGAAGCTTCAGGTAATACACTGACACAGGTGCTTTATAATGACAATCTGCTAAACATTTTTTTTTGTAGCACTTATGAATGCTGCGTTGGGAAATGTTCTAGGTACGTCATTTTTGCATTTCTTGACCATAAATATTTATTTGTTTTATAGGTATTTTCGTGTCACCCGCCCTGGTCTCTGTATTTCAAGGGCCGCTAATCGCTGCTTCGCCAGAAGATGAAAGTGCGAACACAGCAGGAGGTTCAGTCGACTTTATAATGGTTCTGAAGCAATTAGGATTAACAGTATTGTTACCTCTTGTGGTAGGACAGTTGATTCAAATTGCTTTTACTGAGCCCGTTGCAAAGTTTAAGGTGAAATGCAGATTATCGGATGTTAGTAGTTTTTGTTTATTGTTGATGGTCTGGTCAGTGTTTTCAGACGCAGTTCATGCGGGGTCATTCTCCGCTGTTGCTGGAAAAGATATTGCTGCCATTATTATATTGAACTTTTGCTTCTATATTTTGTTCTCTTTGGTGTCATTTTTTTTTGCCAGACTACCATATCCTAAGTCAATTTGCGGTCGACTGAAGTGGATGGATAGATTACAATACAGCCGCGAAGATACTGTAGCTGTTATGGTAAGTTACACGCGAAAAAGCAGCATGATGCAAACTAATTGTTACTTTTTAGTTCTGTGGTGCTACAAAAACGGTAGCAATGGGAGTACCATTGATCAATGTACTTTATCAAAAAGGAGACCCAGGTACCATTGGTGTATTGTCTACACCACTTCTTTTATACCACGTTGAACAATTGATTTTGGGAAACATCGAGGTAGAGATTTTAAAAAAATGGGTTGCAAGAGGCAAAAAAAGAGAGGCATTAAAACAAAGTTCTGAAGAAGTGCTAGACGACAATAACAGCGATCTGCATCCAACAATAGCCTCCGCACGTATAAACCAAGATGAGGAGAATTCTTACAGCAATGGTATTAGACAAATAGAAAATGCTCATTACAATCCACATAAGGGTTTTTAGTGCTACCCTCACACAGCTCATACCAAATACTACTACATATAATAATATTTGTCGATATATCAATGCTAGAATTTACACTAGGATTATAGTGCAATAGTAATACTTTATTTATCACAGGTAAAAACTACAAGCCTGATATTTAACATCAACATAATAACAGAGCTACATATATAATATTTTAATAATATAATGCAACTTTTCTACTACTATCAATTTTAGTTCGTGTAATAAAATAGAATAAATATCCCATGGCGACCTTCAGACAAAATATTTGATTAGTAATGCATGCGCATATTAGATAATGTAAATATATGCGAGGGGATGCCATGTTTCTGCATTTTCTTCTTCTGCTAACTGCTACAGTAATATGATTAAAAACAGCTAATTGTATTTCTAACTGATTGTTTCAATTTTGATACGATTTTTTTTAGTTCTTCAACAAATTCTAAATCAAATTTAGAAAAAAAGCCCTTTCTTTCCGGGCGGGAGATCTTTGCTATGTATCTTTTAAGGGTTTGCACCCACGATTCAAAAAACTTTATTATCCCTCAAAAAGGAAGATCCAGAAACATTAAATGCCAAATCAGAGTCATAATAAGGGGATTTGTCTTCGTTTAATCCTTTTTGACATATTATCTCCCTTTTCGAAAAAGTCTCTGATGTCGTCATAAAGTATCCACACTGTAAATACTGAATAATCCAATTTAACAGTAATTACGTTGTACAGATTAAAATATGTCCAGATTCATATAAAACGATCGAACTAATATTTTCAAAATACTTTTTTCCGCCTAATGTTATTTTATAAGGGTATCATTTCACTAAGAAACTGTAAAGCCTTTGGTAGTTTTGAAATTGATCTATAGTACATCATCAATTGTAGGCTGTACAGTATGCTCAAAAGATTATTTTTATCTTGCAGCACAAGTAAGCGATATAATATGCACTATTCCTCTCATTAGGTTAATAATTATTATGGTGCTTTAATCACTTTTACGACTTTAATTATTTTCATCTTGCTAAATGCAAATAGGAGTGTATATAACGGATTTTAAGAATCCAATAAGGCTATTATGTTCTGATATTGTCTTGTAATACCTCGAGATATGTATCCAAAGACTTATGTAGGGACAGGCAAAAGAAAATAGCGCGGGGGGGGGACTAAGAGGAAAAATAGACATCTCACGGATACATTTTGAGCTAATCATACTATGCGAATATTTACAATTAAGGGAAATATGTCCGAAATTAATAGTTATATTTATCTATCACATTATAAGTAGATATTTTGGGACTAATTGAATTATGTAAAGTATACAGCGACACTATAGTCTTTTATGAACATTGAAGGGTTAATATAATATATTTAAATTCATCAATTAAAAAGACTCTAAAACCAGCTTTTTTGAGTAACCGCCTAAAACCAATGCCTCTTTTGGGTTCTTGGAATCTTGTATAAGGAGCCGACCAGTTTCCCATCACAAACACAGCACCATCAGCAAAATTTGTAGCCAGCTTTAAAACCAGATATTTACTTCCTTGCTATCTTCTAATATAAGCGGATAGTCGCAGCTTTCTATGCCATGGATGAGCGGTACCGTGTCTACTTATGGACTGTACATAATGGCATTGTAGGATATCTGTTGCATTAGAACGATTCTCCAGATATTCTTCAAACTATGCCTTATTTAGAGAATTGTGGTCGACCAAAGTCTGTTCTGTGGATTCGACGATACTTCTTGATTTTCTCGAATTTGCCTTGTTTTTGTTCAGTGTACCGGAACCTGATTAGACGATAGACCGTGGAATTATCTTTGTCATAATTTTTTTTACTTGCAAATGAGCAAAGAAAAGGAATGAAAATAATCATCCTGTACTCTATCACCAAGATATCATGTTACACTAACGATTTATAAAAATATAGTTTCTCGATGCAACTGAGGAAATGCGACTTTTCTAGCTTATTAAAGATATTTGAATGGTCTACCTACACAAAGGGAGGGACCTTTTAAGAAGAGATTGTTTGATCTGCACAATAAAAGATGGCTATAACAAAGTCCAAACTTAGTGGACAAGATTTTTTTCGGCAGTGGGGCTGTACTACCTCACGTATCTCCTTTTGGCCGATCGGGTGTGAACCTTATAAAAGATGAACAATCTGTTGTATTTGTTTAGTAATGTACAAGAAGAGAGAAACATATTTATAAAAACATCTGCAGAAGTTGAGTTATATATAAACATTTCATATTGTAAACACGTAACGTATCATTATCAGTTTTGCAGTCCCTAGTTTCCATAATTCCTTAACCACTGTAAGCCATTTCTCTGCTTAATTTTTACGTTACACAAATAGAAGTATATTCCACGGTCAGCTGATCATGCTTTATTTAAACAATCGACAGAAAAAACGAATTCAGATTTTTCCTTTTTATTTCAACCTTTCAACGATAAACAAAATGACTGTCGAAAGCTTCGTGTCTGTATCAAGTAATTCTGACTTTCCTATCCAAAATATTCCATTTGGTGTATTTTCAACAAGTGATAAGGTAATTAATCTATACAAAAATGATTTTCGTATTAATCCCGTTTTTATTTATAGCCTGAACCTCGCGTAGGTACTGCTATTGGTGATAAGGCTGTTGATCTTTTCGAGATCGCAAAAGCTGGTTTATTAGATGCTGTCAAAGGATTAAATAATCCTGCCCAAATTTTTAGTGAGGTAGAACAAAGATCAGTATGCTTTGAAAGTAACTAATAAACTCTACATAGTCAAGCTTAAATACATTCATGTCGTTAGGACGTCCTGTATGGAAGGCAACGCGTTTAGCTATTCAAGATATTTTATCCAAGGACAGCTCTGTATTAAAAGATAATGCCGAGCTTTTACAAAAGACTTTGATCCCATTGACTGAGGTCAAAATGCATTTGCCTGCTCAAATTGGGTAAATATTTTATTATGCGTGAGAGTGGCAAGAAATCTAATTTTTTTTCTACAGGGATTACACAGACTTCTATTGCTCTCGCGAACATGCTACAAACGTAGGTATTATGTTCCGTGGCAAGGATAATGCTCTTCAACCCAACTGGCTCCATATCCCCGTTGGCTACCACGGTCGTGCCTCATCTGTTGTAGTTTCTGGCACAGATATTCGCCGTCCTGCAGGACAAAAACTTCCCGCCAAAGATGCCAAGGCTCCTGTTTTTGGACCTTCTGCAAGATTAGACATTGAATTAGAAGTTGGGTGGTTTGTCGGTACTGGTAATAAACTCGGCGAGCGAATTGACATTGACGATGCACAAGATCATATATTTGGTCTTGTATTGGTAAATGATTGGAGTGGTAAAGTATTCAACAATGAATTTATAAGATCAAAGTCTGATATATTAGATAGCTCGTGATATCCAAGCCTGGGAATATGTTCCTTTAGGTCCATTTTTAGGTAAGAGTTTTGGTACATCTATTTCACCATGGATTGTCACTTTAGATGCACTTGAACCTTTCCTTACAAGCGGTCCGTCTCAAACTCCTGACCCATTGCCTTATCTTCAAGAAAACAAGCCTGCTGCTTATGACATTAATCTCCAGGTTCAAATTAAACGTAAGTGTGAGATGTGGAAGTATTATGAGTTCTTGTTCTTAAAAATTTTTTTAGCTGCGGAGTCTTCCAAATTTGAAACAGTAACTGTTTCTAACCTCAAGCATATGTATTGGTCTGTTACTCAACAATTAGCACATCATACTGTCAACGGTTGCAATATGAGACCAGGAGATATGGGTGCAACTGGTACAATTTCTGGACCTGTAAGTATCAACTGTTATATATATTATTTGTACGGATGTTGAGTCTTTCTTAGGAAAAAGGATCTTATGGATCATTATTAGAGATTACCTGGAGTGGGAAAGATAAAATCACCTTCCAAGATGGCGTTGAGCGTATGTTTTTACAAGATGGAGACGAGGTAAAAATTACAGGTCAAGCTGGCAAAGATAAGGAATTAGGCTACCACATTGGATTTGGTGAATGCAGTGGTAAGATCCTTCCCTGTTTATACGACAAATAGACTAGAGACCGGCCTTTTAATTTTCAATAAACAATGCAAACTCATTTTACTACCCGAATGTGTTCTTATTAAATTCACACCACTTGTAAAAAAAAGAGAATGTGCACATTGTTATTAACAGCAAATATGGTACTCTATACATATATGATTCTTCTATTTAGATCTTTAACTGTCAATGTCCAGAAAGTATGCAAAAGATTTTGATTGGTTTGACGAGTTACCCGACCTGGTCCATAAATTTAGTGAATATAGTTACCTTGACGTCACTTCACGGTCATGCAGACCTGACGGTCGGAGCATTGTCCCGGAACATTATGCAAATTTATAATGATTAGTAGTTTCATTCTTCTTCTCGTTTATCTAACACAATATATTTATAAAAAAATGCCAACCTATCCTCACAGCAGCAGTGATAGAGATAGAAGCAGCGGTGATAGAGATAGAAACAGCAGTGATAGAGATAGATCCTATGGTTTGCAACTAGAGTCCGAAATAGAAAATTCTGAGGAGCCTTATGAAGATTTGCCTGAAGGTTTTCGTTATGTAGCCGATACACGTCGACAGAGTATTAATCCTGAACACTTTTCGCAAGCCGGCCTGGAAAATACATGTTGCAACATTCGCACGAGAGGTTACTTACCTATTGAAAACTATGGTATTATCGGTAATATGAGAACAATTGCATTAATAGGCACAGACGCATCCTGTGATTATTACTGCTACCCCAAGTTTGATTCTCCTTCTATCTTTTGCCGCGTCTTAGACAAAAATAAAGGTGGTCATTTTTCCATTTCTCCTTCAACACCCCACACAAGCAACAAACAAATGTACTTGCCCAATAGTAATATCTTGACAACCCGTTTTCTTTCAGACGAAGGTGTAGCAGAGATTACGGATTTTATGCATGTTCCCTTGAAAAGCCAGCGTTCGGCAACCAAGCCTCTTTTACCATGGTTGATACGTAAAGTACGTGTTATTCGAGGCTCTGTGTCGTTTAAAATGGAGTGTTATCCTGCTTTCAATTATGCGCAAGATAAACATACTACACAGGTAATAAATGAACCCGTCTCGTCTGATCAAGAAACTATTGCTGGATTTGAAGCAACATTCTACTCAGAAGAAGATCTACATTACTATGTGAGCAGCAATCGGGTAATCTTTAAAAGTGAAAACTTAACTATGGATTTGCGTCACTTGGTAAAATGCGGTGAATTTGAGTGTCCCATTGTTAAAATTAAAATAGATGAGGAAGATACTGCTCATCTGGGGTATGGTGCGTGGGCCGAATTTGATCTTAAAGAGACGCAAGAAGTTGTGTTCGTTTTCCGTGAAGTCCCAACTTCAATTGCTGAAGGTGTCGAGGAAAGCTTCATTGATCGTAGATTAAGACTGGCAACAGACCCTCCTTTGACTATAAGCCTTTTGGAAGCTCTTTTCAGACAGACAAGTACGTTTTGGCTAAACTGGGTTTCTCAGAGCACTTATAAAGGTCGTTGGCGAGAGCATGTATTACGGAGTGCTTTAACCTTAAAACTGTTAACTTATGAACCAGTAAGTTCAATTTAATGTGTTTTGTTGCTTGGCAGTTCACTAATTTTTAATACAGACTGGTGCAGTTGTTGCTGCAGCAACTTTCGGTTTTCCTGAAGGTCAGTAAACTTTTCATGCTGAAAACATAGGGTTTAATTTTACTTTAAATAGCAATCGGAGGACCGCGTAACTGGGATTATCGCTATGTCTGGGTTAGAGACTCTTCATTTACCATTTATGCATTTCTTCGATTAGGATTTAGTCACGAAGCAAAAGAGTTTATGGGATATATCCAAGACCGTTGTAATGACTTGGTATTATTAAACTACAAGATAAGCAACCTTATGTCTAACAATTTAAATGTAGAATGAGGATGGGTCTTTAAGTATAATGTACAATATTGATGGCGTCAAAAGATTGGATGAAGTGGATCTATGTCATTTAGACGGGTATCGGGGATCAAGGCCTGTTCGTGTTGGTAATGGGGCCTACGATCATCTTCAATTGGACATTTATGGTGAATTAATGGATGGTATTTACTTGTACAATAAATACGGCTCACCTATTTCGTATGATATGTGGTGTTCTGTCCGCAAATTAGCCGATTACGTGTGTGCAAACTGGGACGTGCCTGATATGTCTATTTGGGAAGTCAGAGGTCGTAAGCAGCAATTTACATATTCTCTAGTCATGTGCTGGGTTGCATTAGATAGAGGTAAAGATGATGGCAACAAAGACAACACATGAGACTAACAAGTTATATATATATAGCTTTGAGACTAGCAGAAAAGCGTGTTTTTCCTTGTCCTCATCGTGAGTTGTGGATGACAACTAGAGATACAATCTACGAATTGGTTCAAACAAAATGTTATAATCATGAATTAAAAATGTTTACACAGAGCGTTGAATCACCAGATGCATTGGATGCTAGTTGCCTTATTATGCCACTCGTCTTCTTCTCTTCCCCAACGGATCCAAGACTATTAAATACAATAGACCGAATTCTGATGCCCCCCGAGAAAGGAGGTCTCGTAGCAAATGATCTTGTGTTTAGATACAATTTTTTGACCACGGATGATGGGGTAGGTGGATTGGAAGGGGCTTTTTCCATGTGTACCTTTTGGTTGGTGGAAGCTTTAACCAGAGCAGGACGATATGATAAAAAATTATTGACTCGTGCAGTTGTCATGTTCGAAAAAATGCTGTCTTATGGTAATCATCTCGGTTTATTCTCGGAAGAAGTTGCTAGATCTGGAGAACTTCTGGGTAATTTTCCTCAAGCATTTACGCATCTGTCATTTATTAGTGGTAAAGTATTTTTTTACATGTGTGAGCCGAGATTGCGTAAAAAGGGATAGAGTCGCATATTAAATAGGGATAAGGGAGGCCATAAGGGGAAAGTATATATATTTTATTAATAATATTTTCTTCGTAGCTGCTTACAACTTGGATCGTGTACTATCCCATTCAAAAGAAGATCAGTAAAGTTATTTAATAAACTGATAGGATAGTTAATTGAAAAATAAATAAAGAGATTGAAATTTTACATGTACGAAATAATGTGCCGGTTCCCTTATTGTAATAAACCGAACACTGTGTATTTCCCATTGTTTAATATGTGGTCATATTATTATCTGGCATATAAAAGTAGGTGCCTTAAAAATAAAATCCCTTAATTCTCTCTCTTTTTTTTTCTTACGCAACATCACACACCTACACATTCCACATCTTTATTCTATTTAATCTATTTTTTATTTTATTTTATTTGATAGTACCTTTTTTTTCCTACTATTATATACACAATGAAAAGCGTTCGATTATCGTACAGAAAGAAGTTTGACGATCAATATACATTTGACCTTCAAAATAATGTAAAATTAAAAAAAAAAAAAAAAAAAAAAAAAAAAAAAAAAAAAGCACAGACAATGATTTATTTATATTTACTGATTTCATTTCAAACTGTATTATTTAGCTCACAGTCCATGAGTTTCACTCTATTGTTGGTCTTTTTAATCAAGCAGCGCGTTTAAGACCACCACCTGGCTCAAAAATTATCTGGATTGGAACGTTGCTTACAATGTGGATGACTGCTGCTATAGCATTTTACCTGTCGTGGATTCATTTTGAGTACCCTTACATTCTTGTTGCATTACCAGCTTTCATCATAACAAGCTCATTCTTAATGGCGTGGCTTCACAGAAGCAGAAGAACAAAGGTATATGCTTTAACTATCTAATATTACCATTGTGCTAATTATATTGCATCTAGTTTGAACAAAACATTCTCGAAATATGCAGTCGACTAAATGCAACCGAAAACATCCGTGGTATTAATTTCAGATTCAATAAAAACGGCATTGACGTAACGCCATTCAGAATTCAATCATTATCTGGCTTAAAATCGGTTTATGTAAGTGAGAATCCGATAAATATAACTCTTAACTAAAAATCATGCCCAGGCTATTGATATAGAGTTTGATGACCGATATAATGCCTTGACAAGCCGACAATTTAACCGACGCTCACCATCAGAAGATGATATGGGCTATATTATTCCACCTAAATCGGTTTACTTCAATCGCCATTGCACAGACGAAAAAGATCCAAATTTCATGTTTCAGGATCCACCTCCATCATGGTCTCCTCCTTATAACGAAAAATTGATCGACAGAATTGTTTAAATTACAAGCAATTTTTTTAATGTACTCTAGCTTTATCGATATAAATATTCATTGTTTATATCTTTGAAAGTATATATCTACCGTAAATATAATAAAAGCATCTTCCCTTTTCATACCTTTGGGAGTGGTAGCGAGTAGGGTGCAAAAATTAGAACAATGTAATACTTTTGAACCGGGTGGTTATCTTACTCAAGACATTTATATTCAGGACAATTATATATTGCATCTCTTATGAGGCGGTAGTTAACCCACAGTCCGTACTCAAGAAGGATTTCCACCGGGTATCGAATAATTGAATGCATGCACACCTATCGGCCTAAGTGAATTTTATACCAAAAAAAAAAATGCACTTCATAAAACCTCCTCGAGTATAATTTGACATACCATGTTCTACATCAATGCAGGGTATAAAGAGGCGAAGGGGACAAATAAAAATAGGAGTAATACTGTTACACAAAGACAAACGCATAAAACAATATCCAGCCAGTCATCTAGCTCAAGGGAAGAAGTTCAAACATGTCTTCCCAGAAACAATACCCATTTGAAGTCTTGTACACAATAGCAAGCAATCTTGAAAAGAAAGACCAACTATCATTTCTCACTGTATGTAAAGCATGGTATCGGCCTTTACTAGAATCTCTCTATAACCAAGTTGAGATTGATAACTTGAAAACATTCCGTTCGTTTCTTGTCAGCATCACACATCATCGTCACCTTCCGAATCTACACGTTAAAAAATTGAAACTGCCCTCAACTACTGGCACTTATGATTGGGAACAAAACGAACGCTGCATGACTTTTACAGAATTCGAATTATTAGCTCGCCATTGTATCAACTTAACAGAGATATCGTTTTTCGGTAATGGATACTGGGCTTGGATGAACCAGTTAGATTTGTCCAGATTATGGCTTCGCTTAACAAAATTACCTCTATCGTTCGGTGCCCAAGATTCGTATCATGTCTTTAGAAGTATGGCGGCACGGCTTGTATCTCTTGAACTTGGGATGAGTTTCCCTGCGCCGTTTAATGTTATGGATCTATTACCTTTAATGAACAACCTTCGAACGATATATATTCATGATAGAAAAATGGCGATAGATCTTTCCTGCTTACAGAATATAAAACAAGTTCAAAATCTTACCTTGATGACAAATGTTGCACCAAGTTACTATGACCTTCTTCCAATTCAACATAATTTGAAGGTATTTACCTGTACCATCGATGATCCTAATTCAAATTGGTTTTCTGTTTTAAAAGCTTTGTATAAAGATATTGATGCAGTTTCCATATATCTAATAGTCGACAAACACAATACTGGAGACAATTTATTAAAAATGATCGGGGCTATTCTTGATATGATCCATGTCACCAACATTCAACAAGTTAGGACCCTTTTCCCTAATACTGATGATTTTTCCCTGGCTGTAGAAAGTGCCATTATAGACACCGTTTATGATTATACGATTTGGAATGAGCATGGTTTTACATCAAGTATCAGCTTAGAAATCAAATTTTATGACCACAGTGGCTTCATTTTTTCTCACAATTCATTCGAATCCATATTCTCAAGAGAGCGTATACAAGAGCATGTATTCAAGATAGCTACTAGTCGGCCAAATGATAACAACGGTAACTACGAGGTAGATTTTCTTGTAGATATAATCAAGGACCCCATCAATCTTCAACTGAAACAGCTTGTTATAACAATGGCCACATCATTGTACTATACAAGATTACCAGAGATAAAGGACACACGTTTAATTTTTCTTGACACAATCTTAGATCACTTTCCACACCTGGACACATTTACACTTGTAGTCGATATAAAAGAAGTTAATCCGAATAAGAAATCAAAACAATGGATTGATTTTGTCAACTACACAGAGCTGACAATTAGAAATATACCATCAAGGAAACCACACCCATTTATCCGTGTCCTGAACATACGGTCTGCGAAGATTAATCGATCTGTATACCATTATTTGTTTAAATCATGTCGTTATTTATCAAAACTTCATTTAACAGATTGTTATTTCAACGACGATGAAACAGTTATTGCATTGGAGTATCTGTGTTTACAAAATCACGTCGAGCTAATTATTATCTAAATCCTGATTTTTGGATTACGAATGATCACTTTTTAGAAAAAATGATACCGAAATAGGACAAAGAAATATTTGCAACATGGAGGGGAAAAGATTTGGAGATTAATTGCGATAATTACCGATTTGATTATCATATAAGAACTGAAATAAATAAATGTTTTTGATCTCAATGTAAGACGTGGTGGTGTATTCACCTAAAAAGCATTAATATCAACTCTAATAGCCAGATTACTAAGAGCAGCTTTACCTTAGGTCTCATCATTCTGATTCAAGTGCATACGCTTTCCTGTTGTTATAATTACGATCATATTTTGACTTTTTATAAGGACACATAAAGGATGAAACATATTACTATTCCCAAAGAAGATTTAAGTTTTCGAGCAGGCCATTAATTAGCGACATTCTTCATGTAAAAAAGCCCTTTAGAGGAGTAGAAATTGAAGGTAAGAGAAATAAAGGGCCTGGTATTCGCTATATATTTGAATTTTAAAAACGTGTTCGCATCCTTTAAATTTTTGCATGTCGATATCCCTTACATACAAAAAGCCTGCCAGGGGCATATTAAGCTCGTGTTTGAAACATCTAGAGCATATTTTTTTAAGGCTATATCTCGATTCTTGGGCTCATTGATATTAAGAATTGTACCTGAATAAATCATGATCCTACATAGTATGACTCACAAGCCTTAGTCTCGTGTATGGTGCTGAACCATGCTATTAAGAATCCCCCTCTTTATATAATTTTACAATTTCAATAATAAATTGACAGTATATCAAGCTTCTACATCACAGCAATTCGAAAACAACAAATTAGTAGCCGCATTATACTGTAACAGCGACAACATCAAGCAAGACGAGTTATAATATATTTTTATGAGCTTTGCTTCATTTACTTTCACTGAAGGCAGCAACTGACATTGTTTAAACTTTATGCCTGTAACATAGTGAAGTTCCGGAGTGACCTATTCTACACACATTGAGATTCTACACTGATCCAGAAAATAAGTTGTCTCCGGTATTTCGGTGTGAACTATTGGTAAAAGAGTAAAAAAAAAGCTTGGTTATTGAAAGTAATGGTAGAATGTGTGTATGTATGTGTAAGCCCTTCTTTCTGTTTCGTTTTTAAAATAAGGGATAAAGTATTAGGCGAAGGAGTGGTTAAAGAAGGTCAGAATTGTGTGTTGTTAAATAAGTCAGGATTTGACATCGATATGACCCCTGAAAGAGCTTGGTAAAGACGTGTGGTAAAGACGTGGTAAGACTGCTGTTGTAGAAATACCCTCAGGGAAAAAAAAAGGGGGGGGGGCTACATCAGTTACAGTGCTGGGAGCTATTTCCTTCCGTAAGCGTGGTAAACCTGTCTATTTGAATGAGAACCCGACAAACGTAAAGAAAAGTAGTTCGAGCCTAACTCCAACGTTTAAGGGCACCCGGTGATACATTATCAGCACCTAACTGAACTACTAGTACTCATAGTTATTGACATAACAGACACATTTCCAAATATGCAAGATTCAGCCAAAAATATATCTTTTTTTTTTAAATGGGAATGCCGAGTTACATGCAGTCAGGATAATGTCCGCGGGGGTAAACGATGAATACTATTTGAAACAGCCGATAGAGAGTGAAAGAGTAGCTCCCCCCAACCCATTAAATAACCAATGTTTGACTGATGGGAATAAGAAATCGGCAGAAGCAAACCTAATGGGAAAACACCGACACGAGACTACGAGCAATTAAGTCTTTTTTTTATTTATTAATATTGCCTGTGATCTTCTTTGATGCCATTACTACCCGGAAATTCCCCGCTATGGCAGCTCACAAAGCTAAGGTATGGTTCCTCTATCAAACCAGAAATCCAGCCGGATTAAAGCATGGCATAGATATTGTAGTTAATTGGTTGATGTTATAACTAATCAACAAAACAATAGCATCCTAGCTGTTTAGTGGCAATAAATTAAGGCATTAATTCACGAGGTAACTATTAATGATTCTGAAACCCGTCTTAACTACGTTTGATCAATGGCCAAGCTTAGTCAATGCGTCGGAATTATCTCGATAGAGTAAAGGTGATAGCCTAACACTGTCGATTCACTTTCTAATTAGACATAAGGTGACTAAAAGAGTAAAAGTAATAGAGGAAGAGTATACAAAAAAATATGCATATTCAAAGTGTGCTGTAAAAATTTCGGCAGATGGCGTTACTTTAAGTCGGACAAATGGGGTGAAATTCCCACTGCTTTCTCTCTTGAATTTGAAACTTTCCATTACAAAATGCCAATTCTGTGCTGGCTTCATGAGGGAATTTAACTAAATTTAACGCTTTTTCCATAGTGTGTGGTGTTTTTAGACGTGCAAGTGTGGGTCATGGAGAAGAGAGAAACAAGTTGTCCGTGTTATCACGCTTGGCTATCTCGTAAACGGTATTATCAAGTCTACTAAGGAAATCGATCAGTTTTCTACGTCCGTCAAATATACAGGTCCGGGTCAGGAAGAACCTGCTTGTTTAGAAACAAACTCCAGCTGGGTAGCATACTGATTTAAGGTTTTTTTGCTGTCGTTAGTGGTAAGAATAGACACGTTGGTTTGGGTGACAAGTGTGCCTAGGAATCTCGCTAAGCCTGACCTTATCCATTTGCGTTGTGGTTATTACAATTCCGTTCCAGCATGTTTTGTGTCTGCTCCCAGTGGTAAATTTTTTTAAGGCTATCTTCACTGCTGTTGATGACACTTATGGATTCTTAACTCCTAATCTATGGAAGGAATCTGAGTTCTCCAAGGGTCTTTATCAAAAATTCTTAAATTTCCTTGGTCAAAAATAACGAAAGTAAGATACAAACTCACGCCCTTCTAAAAAAAAGAACTTTTGTGAATGATTAATTTATTATATTAGGCGAAGTAAAAGAACACAGGGAAGAAGGGAAAAAAAATGAGACAGAAAAAAGGTAGAAAAAAAAAGAGGGAGTGTGAATGAGGGATGGGATAAAGATAATATACATTAAATACTAAGATGATGAAGTAGAAGCTGTTGGGGTTTGTGTCTGAAGATAACTTTGGATTCTTTTATCCTTTATGACCTTCTTATTCAGTGGATGTTCTACAACTGGTGGCATACTCAAAATTGGTACTGCTGAAGGTTGCTGGAAATACCCAGTCGGATCAGATGGCTGATCTTCGTAATACGGTGTCATACAAAATGAACCATTACTTTCATTTGCTGGAGGATACTGGAATGGATGTGGTGATATACTTGTTGGAGTATTTTTATAATTTTGGTGAAAAGCTGGTTCTAATTCTGATAAGGGTCGGCCACTTGATTTTCTTCTAGGTGATGATTTATGACCAAAGGTAAGTGCAGAATCACTACTCTCTTTTCTTTTTTGGTGGTGGTGGTGATGATGATTCTTTCTATTGGATGTTACACGCGATTTATTATTTCCTCGTGTTGTTGAATTATCTGGTGGTGGAGGTGGTGTGAGTGAAATTTTTTCATTAAGTCCAATACTCCTACGTTGCTGTTCATAAAAGCCCCTGGCATTCTTTTGCTGCTGACGAAGATGAGGATTGTTACTGCGATGTTTACTTTGTTGTAGTGGTAATGGATTATTATATGGATCGTAAGTGTTGTCAGGCTTCTGTGGCCAACTTTCTTCCTCGTCACCCTCGCCAAACATTGTAACATCACGCCATACAGCCAATTCATCTTGTTGATAATTTGTTACTGCCGTTAAATTCTGTTCACTACTCGATGACTTCTGTTTATTTGTTTTTTTACGAATCGGACTATCTTTTTGAAAACTCCAATGTTTTTTCGGCTCTTCTTCTTCGATCGGTATAGAAAAAAATGAAGAGGCGATAGTCCATAATATTAATCCGGTAAAGAGGAGGACTAGGGCTATGGCAAATATAACTACCTCGATTCGAACTGCATGTCTAGCACAATAAACGTTATTATTTAGACTTTTACATGTCTGTTTAATCATTCTAAAATATTGGTCGTAGGTTATTCCAAAACTGAAGGCGACGAGAATTGATGTAGCTAACAATAACCCGACAATAATTTTTCGATAGATATATTTTCCCCTTCGATTTGCCCATAATCCAATTAAAAATGCAATGGCACTAAATATTGTTGCTAATATCAATGGTATCACTCTGCTTAAAGATGTGTTGTTTGTAAGGGGTGGAATTGCATGATGTTCAGTTGCGACCTGAAGAATGGTTGATACGTCTGAAAGAAAGAAATAAATACATAGGTAATGATATAATTATCATTTAATCATTAATACCTGGTTGATATTTAAGATTTGTTGGAGTACAAGAGCAATTTAAAGCATACATGTAGCAATGTTTCCACAGACCAAAAGATACCGAATCCGGTGTTGTTAAATTACTTGAGATGTTTCTATATAAAAAGACTTGATGCAATGACATACTACTTTTAAATGAACAACTTTTTGAATTATCGTTAGTTTCAAGCCAACTACCGAAACCAATAGCTAAAACTGCTAGTAGCAATGCCCCGATACGAACTGATGGTAGCAGTACTCGTTCAACAAAAGGACCATAAGGTGAACGTTTCCTTGTGGGCATTAAAAATTAATAAAGAGAAGGGAAAAGGGAATAAAGAGGTTTTCTGGGTTGTTTTTAGATTATATTTTATTTTCATGTAATACAAGAAAAAGGGCCTTAAAATAACTTTCTTAATCCCTTAAACAAATACAAGACACACACACACACACGCACACACACACAAAGATCCCTTTTTCCAAGGGGAAGAATACAATTGATTTCTTATTCTAATTAAATCGGACTGTGGTTGTAAAGTGTATTATTGTGTCACAAAATAGGAAACAGTAGTCGATCAAATTAGGGTGTTTATTTAAATATGGATATGTACAAGAGGAGTATTATATATTAATTCTATTATAATGGAGGTAATAATTGCTTAAATTCGTCATAATCAATAAAACCATCTCTATTGATGTCTGCAGTTAACATCATTTCTTTTATCTCTTTGTTACTGAGATGGCTGTTAAACATTACCATGACTTGTTCAAGTTCATTTTGGCTGATTCGCCCATCGTGGTCTTTATCAAAGAACTGGAACCATTGCATAATTTCTTCGTCTGTTGCTACGTCTTTATCATTGTAGATATGGTTATCCTTGAAACTGATCGGGGTCGGTTCATGAGGGGGTAAATAACGAAACATAGTCAACACGAATTCATTAAAATCAATTTGATTATCATTATTCATGTCAGCCATCTTTGCAACTTGTTTAGAATCACAGTTAATACCGAGACTTGAGATGATGTGAGAGAATTGATCAATGCTGATATAGCCAAAGTTTTTTGTGTCGTATAAATCGAAAGCTTCTTGGAGAGTATCAAGTTCTTCAGCAGTGATACCAAGTGAGTAGTAGTAGTTCATCATTTTTTCGATTGAAATGGTAGATAGTGAAAAGAGGAAAAAAAAAAAAGGTTTGTTGTCTATTCCTTTTTATAATAAAATGCAAAAAAGATGTCTTTCCATGTGGAACGGCAAAGTTGATAATCTAATGATACGGAAGTCCAATTATTAATAATTAATCAACTTCTTTCCATCGTATCTTCTGAAAAGAACATAATTTTTCTTTGTCGATTGCTGAGCATCAAAAACTTTTTTTTTTCGTCAAATGAAATTCAGATTACCTGTTATAGAAGCTTCCAAAAATCTCCAGCCTCCCTATTTAAGCTTTTTGTACCGCTTTTATAAACTTGGCCTGTGCAAGCTGTGTTTTTATTTCTTTCTTATAATTAAACATGCATATCGAATTCCTTGGAATCTAAGCACAAACACAGCTTCTATAGAAAAAGGGCTAGTTAGACTTCAGACTTGTCTCTGGGATAATGTATTTTCCTTGTCAAATATCACCAGCTCGCTGGGGCTCTGGTCGTCACGTTTTTGATCACCTTAAAGAAATTGTGGAGGTTGCCGCCTATTAGGGAGCTGAAATGTCTTGCAAATCCAGCATAAGTTTACCCGTAATCAAATTCCTTGTTGTACTCGGCTTGTACAGGGTTTTGTTAGTTATACCCTGTTAACGTGGATACAAACGGTATATTTAAGGGGAGTACTAAGGAAGTATCCGCCATTAACTTATTTATTTCTTTTCTTGCTAAAAGGTTTAGGACAAAAACGTAGAACAGTACTCAATATTTGTCCCTCAGTGGATAATCATGCTATCATGCAAAGCTGAGATACTTTTTGTTACGACAAAACACAAATTTAGAATGATGTGTTACTGTAATGACAATGCCAGATTTGTAAACCCTATTGATGACATAGTAGCCAATCAGATGGTACGATATACAAATTAAAATTCGCTTCCTTCTTCCTTTCCCGAAAATCTCTTTCGCGTATATGTCACGAATAAGAAATACACCTTGTACAGGTAGGCTGCCATAAGTTTATACTCACTTGAGCTAACGTTATCTCATAGAATGTCGTAAGCACCGTCGTAAGTGCATTCAAACCTCATCGCCCAAGTGCTCGAGATGCGAAAGGCTTAGCAAAGTTTGCCTGCAACCAAATAAAGAAATTGCTTTATACGCTGAAGGAAACGACATGTTTGAAGATTTACAAATTGAAGCTGTACAATTGGAATGGGCAATAGAACAAATGAAAATTCAAATGGAAAGCTTAAGCTGCCGCAGCAGTAACAGTGCCTTGATTTGTCAGAGCAAAGATTTCCAGGAACCGTCATATCAGTGGAAAATGCAATTGAAAAACGGAAACTTTCAGATCGAGACAGGAATCAAAAGTATCACTGATTTATTAAAGTTTCAAACAAATGAATTGCTTTATCTATCACCTTTCAGCAGCGGTTCAAGTAGTTTTGGCGACTCGAGTACCTATAGTATTGTGGATAGCGTGTACAGTGATGACATATACAGAGGTGGTGAATCTGGACTAATCTTGAAATTCGGATCAGAACAATCAATCCCATTCACAGTAAAGATTTTGACAGAGTCTGCCAAGAAACAAAATTTACGCCCAGCCACACTTTTATTGCCAAGGATTTTGCGCTTAAATTCGATAGCAGTAATGGATCAATTAATTCAGATTTTTTTTTCCTGTCATAATTTGTATAAAGCAGTACTTCATGAACAATCATTCATGAAGAAATACAATCAACTCAGCGATCCAATGACAGATCTATTATCAATCTGTTTATGTGCTTACGTCTGTTCTAGTCCTTGTGAGCACTTATATTATACACCTTCAGAAAGACGACAACTGGCAGATTATTTTTTTGAACAGGCAAAATCAATTATTTTAGACCAATTTGATTTACCTGAAAAACGGTTAGAAAATATCATTGGCATCAACCTCCTTACAAAATATATGCATATGACTCTAAAGTATGACCAATGTCAAAGATTAAATGCTTTAGCATATCAGATTTGTCTAGATGTTAGAGACCAACCACCAGAGCTCACTGCATATCTATTAGATGATGAATTATACAAGATGCTATATACCCGCCATGCAACAATAACTGCTCGCACGCGAAGAATTTTAGATTCCATATCGGGTACTGCAACAGAAAGCTCTTTTTTTCTTCTTCCAGAATGGGTCATCATGCCAGATGAACCAGAGGAAACTAAAAGATATGTCCGGGCACAGAATATGCTTTTAGACTTATATAATCATCCATTTGTTGATAGTTTTACCGTAAGAAACATATATAATTAGCTTGTTCGTGTCCTAATTCTTTTATAGAGACAAGTTGAAAAGGTACTTATAGGACGTGCATTTATACTAAGTTTCGAATCAATCATTCGATTGGAAGATGTGATATCAGAATGGGTTAGCACAATACCCCAAGAGTTTCGTCTATGCATTGGTGAAAAAGATATGGATCTTTGCAAAATTGTTTTGGATAGAACCACAGATACCGTTGTTTTAATAACATTTATTCAATTCCAAGCATTTCTCATTAATGAATACTCGTGCTTATTACAGCCTATTGCTTTGGGAAATGACAATGACCAGCTACTTTCATTTGTTCAACAACGTTCCCTTGATAAATCACTCAGAGGCTGTAAATTACTAATGCACGCTGTACTTCGTCTATCTCAGACTGAAGACGCCACAGTATGTAAGTAGCTCCTATGAATCATCCCTCTTAAACAATTCTTATTTAAATGATATTAGGCTATTACACTTTAGCGGCTTGTGATTATTTGTTCAATGCCATTGACGTACTATTAGTATTATGCTTCTCTCCCAATCTATTTATTGCCAAAGAGTCGCGTCTTATGCTACAGGATTGCTTAGAAAAAGTAGATCAAATTAAGTTTATGTGTGACCACCGCGCACCAACCGAAACCTCGCCCATGTTTTCCGGTCTCATGAATTTTCATGATGCAACAACGTTTAAGCTTGATTATTACGATAAGTTTCCACAGCCTTGGTTTGCCATGATGTATGATATTAGCAAATATATTATTTTTACGCAATAAAAGCCAAATGAGGTGTGGATAAGAACGATATAATTTTACAGAAGTAGATATTTTTGGGATTTTTAAAAGGTCTTTAAAAAAGTCAATAGACTAACTAACCCCCCCCCCACAACATCAATGCTTTAAACCGACTGGTTTCCATGAGTTTTATAGAGCAAATAAAGTTTTAGATAAGAAGGTCTTCCGATTTTATTTCGCATAAACATCAGGTATTCCATGATAATATTTATAATGAGGTGTTATGTAGCAAGACTATATCAGCATTATCAGAAAGACATCCTTCTATTCAACCTCATCACATCAATAAATCAAATTATCGCTTCTCTTAACAATATCAATAGCCTACGCCTCCCCTCAGTGATTATCACCTTCTATAAATTGACACTACATCAACGTTAATAGTACTTGCACCTAATCCATCAGGACAGAAATCTCAAACATTGTACCCAAAACAGTCAGTGGTATTCTTGAGATCACATATCCAATTATCCCCTGAATTAGAGCAATTTTCTCATTATCCTGCTAGGCTTCACTGTACAATAGAATAATACATTTACACGAGCCCTTTATACTTATGTGTTTGATGTAGGTTCTGTCTGTAGTACTCTGAGGCAAATAATTCTTTGCAATTCAAAAGACCACCTCTCCAAAGCTTAATTGTAACAGGCACTTCCAAGGATTGTCTTTTAGGTAATTCCGAAATGTAACATTGTAATAGATAATCTTGGTGTAATTTTTCGTAAAAACAATAAAGAGACTGGCTAAAGAGTTGTTTATATGGTCCTTTATAACATGCTTCTTGTTAATACACTCCTACATGTATTAGGTTCTAACAAGTGTTGCCTTGTGAATAATTTGTACTGCATAAATCGTAACGTTTCAATACCCATTTCTTATTCA
The DNA here is from genome assembly GCA_943193625.1 of Mucor piriformis. Lineage (NCBI taxonomy): Eukaryota > Fungi > Mucoromycota > Mucoromycetes > Mucorales > Mucoraceae > Mucor > Mucor piriformis. The sequence goes on along the minus strand of OW971871.1, from coordinate 617,774 downwards.
GACTTATTTGTTTTAACATTAGATCATACTACTAAAAAGAAAATAGAGTAAGGTACATTATTGTTTGGGTTGGGTCTGATCACAGACGGCGAAGATAGAGTATGATGAAGCAAAAAAATTATTTACATGAGTAGGATAAAAGTGTGATAAAGAAATGTTTATTTACAAAGAAAATGTAAGTGCTTCTCTTGTCACTGTCATGATTTGAGTCTTATGCACAAAATTAGAATTTAGACGAACAAGCAATTACACCACTCAAAAAAATAAATGCATGATTTTTCATTTTCATTAGCAATGTTCTTTTCAATTACGCGGGAAAATCCTGTCAGTGCGAAACGTAACAAAAAGAACGCATCCCTGGAGTCCCCATTTCCTACAAACCAGTCATTTGAAACTACCAGGCGCCCAGGCTTGGGTTCTCCATGTGCTAAATCACATAATAAATTAACACAATATAATAAGAGGTCTATGTTTCACGGGTAAAATCCCGGAGCATAAATCCTCTTAACAGAAATTTCTTTATTTCCAATTGATGATTCTCCGGACCAATAATCTAAAAGGATCCTCAGGGACCATCAACCTCAGCTATCTTACGATATCAATTATACGAATGAGTGGTTCTTAATATTAAATAACGATAGATCGGAACAGTTATGTCTCCAAGCCACATCATCCTCCAAATCTCTATAAATACCACCTCAATCCTAGCAATTTTATTTAATCAATGAACTTTAATTCTATTTTTGAATACAGTAAAATCGCAAGACTTATAATTGCATTCTTTCTATTGTTTTATTTTTTTACGCAAACTACCTTCTTTAAAAAGCCTATTTTGCAACACTCCAGACATGCATGTGCCCCCAGACTACGTAACCGGTACTACTACCTGGCACATCATCCCTGATTTCCAACAAATGTTTTCCCGTACTAGAAGATAAGATGGAAGAATTCACTTATCACCTAGCCCAGTTTAATGGATAAAGAGAGAAAAAAACTCTTTGTCGAATTGCCCCAAGCTCACTAATGAATGTACCAAGCTGTACCAAGCTGTACCAATCTCACTAATGTTGTATACACAAATATACCTTAGTGTATACAAGCACTAAATGTGGTGGTTACTTTAGAAGATCACACGTCAAGCACAATTAGCAGTGCCCAAAGCGCACTTCGTGTTACCGCGGACACACACGGTTTACATGTGTTGTATACACGCCTACATAACAATTATGAGGTGTAACACAAAAATGTCTTGTTGTAGATTAAAGTTTATATTTTCTTAGCTTGCAACAACAATGAACTGTATTTTCTATAAATCATTAGTGTAACATGATATCATAGTACAACACAGGATGTTTATTATTATTCCTTTTATTTGTTCATCGTCAACTAAAAACAGCCTCGCCTGTTTTATGAACAAGCTCCTCTGTTTCATGAATGAATTGCTAAGCCGTCGTCAAATAATAAGTTGACGATAGTAAACATTAGATATCAAGTATATAAGAAACCCTCATTTTTATGTTTGAATAAAGTCAGTTAGTTTTTGCAGTCTGGTTATTTTTATTTCTTTTTTATAACCTCTGGATTTCTCAGCCAAGGTTTTTTACTCGACATTTCAAAAGTTCCAACAGTTCCCGATGTCAAACACCTCACAACAATAGCCCAACAGTACTCCGGGGCTAGAAACTTTCACGGAATTAAGTTTTTAGGTAAAAACTCTGAACGGTATATCGAATTTACCCCTCTAACGAGATCCTAGAGACCTTCGCAACTGAAGGTGTTTACTATGAAAATCCGCCCCCTCCCTTGCCCCGCCGTAGAAGGTGATGGAAAAGTGATTCAACTAAGTCTTACTGAGGTCCCTTTGCTCTCTGAGACTGAAATTCTTGGAGGTTTACGCAAAGCTTTGACACCATTTGGTGTGGTGATCTGACTATATATAGACATCTCATAACAGCATGAATGCATATGTCATAATCACTGTAGCACAATTTCTATATCAAGAGAATTGTTGTTGTTATTGTTATTGATTCCCTCTGATTTCGGTGTATGACGATTAACCCCTAGATTTGACAATTATTATAAATACCCCTCTAAAACATCTTTTAAAAAGAAAATCAATTGATTAATTTCTAATAAAACATACGAACAGTCTCAAAGTACTCTCCATTGTTTTATCTTTCTATTTTTTTTATACCAAAATACCACATTTGGCACGGTCATCGATATTGGACTTCGATATTCGTCCACAGAAGGATGGTTTTTGGGTACTTGTTATGCAATCATCCAACAAACTACAGGGCAATCAAACGCCGCTCTTCAACATACGATTTCATGGAATGAAGAGGAATACTGTTATGCAACTTTTCCTGATATGCCTACTTGGTGTCGATACTGCCACTCGGAAGGTCACACTAAATATGAATGTCAGAAAGCGTCCGCATTGATCTTGTGTTACTCCTGTGATAAATATGGTCATCGTGCAGCTGATTGCGCTAATCCCAAATCGATCAAAGGCAAATCCAACAGATATAAGAAACCCAGAAAGACGTACAACAATAAAATATATCCAGAAGATACCCCCGATGCTTCTGAGGTATTAATGAAATCAAAATGGGCACCTCAGGTAGATAAAAACCAACCGCAACAGAGTCACAACAGGAGCACCATCCCATAGATAATTTGGAGTATAATAAGACATCCAAAAATGAATCATCTCTTAAGAAGGGAGTAATCAGGGAAACAAACATGTCAAATGACAGTGAGACACCAAATACCGAGGGACATAACCGCTCTTCGACCGAGACAGACCCCAATATTATGGAATTAGATAGTGATAGTGACATGGATGATTTAGACTATAATCCCGATGACGAACATGTCACTCCCCAATCGAATAAAGAAGACAGTGAGGATGGATATGGCACGGATACTAGTATGCATACTGTCCAGTCAGACATAAGTAAGAAGTCTCAACCCGTCACACCGGCTAACCTGAAGAAAATAAAGACCTTCGTGGGTTCTGTCTCCAATGTCCAAGGAGATCCAGCACCTTCTCCCAAAGATAATCATAATCTTTAATAGGGGAAAAAATTAACATTAATTATACAACACTAAACTGTAACAGTTTAGTGAAGACACATTCTTCAACAGTACTACAGTCGTCTTATATCTGATATCTTCGTCTTCAACAACTTGATATTTTGACCTTACAAGAAACTCATGCCTCTCCTTCCACTATACCTTCAGTTCCAAGCCCAACAAACCTTTTGGGCTTATCACTCTGGTATTGTGTCATTTTCTTCTGACTCAGATTTCTACTGATCATATTTTCTCGTCGGATCGTTTTATCTTATGCAAAGTGCACCATCCTCACAAATTTTACGAACCTTTTTTTATTCTCAACATTTATGCACCAGCCGATTTAAAATCGGCTCGTCGACAATTCTTTGAATCCATTTGCGACATGTTATATAGTCTAACCGACACCATCAATGTCAACCAACTAATCATTTCAGGCGATTTTAACAACGACCTTGCACGCGACAACAATAGTCGGAAAGGACTGTTTAAAACCTCAGCACAATGGATAACATATCTTGACTCACTGTTTTACAACAGTATGAAACACAGCAGTATGCATACCTTACCAACCTTCCAACGTCAAATTAGCACAAAGTCAACTATTGACTATATTTATCTGGGCCGTACACATAAGAATCAAATTACAGATGCGTCTATTCAGTACATACTGTTGTATCACAGGTGTATAGAAGCATATCAAATCATCGAAAACAATATATCAATCAAGGTTTAATCTCAGAGGATAAAACACGAGTATCAATGAAATATAGTGAACAATAATCTGGATATCAATTGATATCAGATTAAGAGTTTAAACACAGCTTTGTTAAAGTATAATTAAGACCACATTTAACGCTATAATAAAAGGGTATCTTTACTTTGATTATTTTATTGTCTTTTTAAATATAATTGATCTAGCGATATTACACATACAGAGTAAATGGTCAGATCATGCACATCTCCAATTCAGTTGAATGTGGGTACGTCGAAAATGGGGCCTGGCTTGTGGCGTGGTTACCCAGCGTATGCATCGAACCCTCAATTCCAAGCACTACTCTCGGCGAAAATCGAAAGACTATTAATTGACACTATTACTAACGATGCACAATTGATGTGGGAAAAAATTAAAGTTACGATGTTCTCTAGGAGACATGTTTAATTCCAAATGATTTGATACATTGCTATGTGGTCATTAAAACTTCTAGAACGTAAAAGGAATCAATTTTTGAGATCTAAAACACCCTTGGCTACGATACTTCTTTTACTACCAAAAATCGATGAGATGATTGAAACATTACAACAAGAATTAGTCGATACTTTAGCTTTAAAAGCAGTTTTAGTGTGGCGCTAAAAAGGGGAACGTTCAGCTAAATACCTGAAAGCTATACATCAAACCCGAACTGCTTAACAATACATGCCCGTAATACGATCTTCTCCATCGAATAATGTCTCACCAACAGGTTCTAGTAATCTTACTACGATAGGCTTACCGTCTGAAGATAGTGTTGCTCAACCAGCAGTGTCACACGATACAGATCAAATGAAGACGTCCGCTCGTGCATTTTATCAACACCTTTATAATGCAGAGGCAGTCTGTGATAACGCCATTAAGGAATATCTAGATGACATTCAATTCACCAAAACGCTGGATCCAATTGATTCGGTCAAGCTGATGAACCCTCTTACCATTGATGATTTGACTGAGCAAGCCTCACGACTAACTGAACAAAGTAGTCCGGGTGCATATGGTCTCAGCTATCCTTATTTTGCGGTATTATTACAAATCCCCATGTTAGAGAGGTTGGTCGAAGACCTATACAATCAAGCACTGGATGGTATACTTAAAATTGTGTATAAAATCATACCCCTTTAGTAAAAAAAAATAGAGAATTGTCCATTATGCTCTTCCAGTCCTCATTATCCTGAACATATGTTTGTCACCTGTCAGCGCGTTTGGCAGATTTGGAAAAGATCGTTCACTTATCTTTATCCTCAGATACCAGCATTATACTTACTCAAACCTTCGGAGGTCTTATCCAGCCTATACACGTTTCAATTTCCCTGCCGCAAAATGTTCCATCTTCAAACCACACCAATTTTTCTTTTTGGTGCTATCCTTGAAGGTATTTGGAAACATTACTGGCGCTTTATATTTTTATCATAAAGGAACAAAGAGTCTCATTTCTTACTTGTTTTTTTATTCATATTTATTTCCTTTTTATACTACAATTATCACAGTATTTACAAAGCCATGGTTGTCAATTCTGCTGATGCTGTATCAGTTTGGGTACTGTTTTATTGTTTTCCCTTACATCAAAATGTTAATTACGCGCAAAAAAGCAGTATGCATGTATTTCTCTCAGGAATGTACTGAGGAGAACTATATAAAATTTTCTAAAAAAAATAGAAGATTTTGGTGCTGATGTAGGAGGAATGGACATCTGTTATTGAGACGATCCAAGAAAACCAGTTATTGCCTCTTTAGACACAATTTTGGCTGAACCTCTAATCTACAAGAGGTATGTAACCTCATCAGATGTAAATCCTGTTTCATTTTTCCTTTGAAGCAACTTTCGTAATTCGATACTTTTTTCGATGTTTTGCTGGGCTTGAATGGCCCATTTATTTTTGAAAAGAATCATAATACACGACAAAAACCCCCGTCGTGATAATTCTAACTATAATAAAGGGTTTTGTTGCTTTTTTGAAATCAGGCCTCTTTTACCTTCGAGCTTTTCAGTAATAGCTTAGTTGAGGATCTTCAATAGTTGATAAAATTTAAAAATGAATCCTCAATTGTGTAAAATATATTGAAGTTACATACAAACCTTTTTGAACGCGTAGAAAAATACCTTCCCAGTATCTGATAAACACGAGCAGAGTTTAAAATCACATGCGGATTTTTAATCAAGGCAATCACATGGAAGTACACAAGCACAGACAAGTTAGATCCCATTTAATACAGTATTCGCACTTTGAATTCAGACAAATGAAAATCATTTTCAGACAAATGCAAAATGGTTTTCAGACATCTGAAAATTAATTTTGATTCGTCTGAAAAAAAAAAACTCACAAGTCATTTGTCTGAATTTAAAGTACGAATACTGTAAAAAGCACTACTTTCACATGAAAATGAAATGCCTATAAAAGTAACTTTATTGTGTCTTTCTTCTTTTTTTCTTCATTCTTCTACCTGAATACATATATATTTACTAAAAATGCCTGCCTGGACCATTGCTGTATGTATATCTTCTTTTTAATAATTGGTATCATCATCATTAACTTATGCCCCTCATCTAGATCCCTGAAACTCCTTCTGCCACCTATGTTATTGTCAAGAACATCTCTTCTCAATCTTCAGAAAAGACTGGTAATTAAAGAGGATGGAGATTATAATATATATGTCTAACTCTATTTATAGTTAGAGAATTCTTTTTGTTCTGTGGTAAAATCACTGAATTCGAATTAGTTGCGTAAGTTGTAGAGTATGAAACAATGACAAAGTCAATCACTAACCATTTGCTGTTTCAAGTGATGACGATAACGTTCATCAAGTTGCCTTGATCCACTTTGAACGTGAATCTGCTGCCAAGACCGCCACTCTTTTAAGCAATGGTAAGTAATAAACATGTGTATGTGCAAGGGTTTAAATTTAACGGGTCCAATAGCCTTGATCGATGAATGTCATATCATTGCTGCTCCTTACTTTGAAACGGCTACTGCTAACGAGAAGGAGGTTGCTGAAGATGAAGTTAACACCACTACCCAAGAATCTAAGGCCAAGTCCAGAATTGTTGCCGAGATCTTGGCTAACGGTTACATCCTCCAAGATCAAGTTGTTGCCAAGGGTCTTGAATATGACTCCAAGTACAGTTTCTCTACTCGCTTAAATGGCTACTTTACTACCCTTACTTCGAACGTCAAGTCTATTGACGAAAAGTACCGTATCTGGGATAAGGCTGTTGAGATTGACAACAAGTTCAAGATCCAAGAAAAGGTCCAAAATGCTGCTGCTACTGCTCAAACTACCGCCACTGCCGCTCTTCAATCTCCTACTGGTCAAAAGGTTGAACGTATTGCCAGCCAAACTTTTGCTCAAATTGCCGCTGTTCACTTTGAAGCCAAAAAGATCCAAACTGAAAAGGCTGCACCTGTTGCTGTCGCTTAATTTACATTTTACCCTCATTAACTCATCCCCACCATTTTCATATCTTCTCAATAAAACAACCACTCCAAATTAGTAGCCCATGCCATTTATTTAAAGCGCTTGTCAAAATTGACCTTGACAACAGATGCCTAAAAAGTCAAACTACATAGTGACCACTGGCCAATCAATTTTGTTCAGCTTTATTATGATTTATAGACCAAATTTGACTGAAGATGCACAAGATGTGGGCAATGGCCTCTTTTGAGCATAAGAGAAGTGGACATTTTCAAATGTCTTATACTCATCAGCTTCTCTCCAACAGGTTTGTAAGCGCTCATTGTATTCCAAAGTAGAAATACCCCATGATTCACATAATAAAGGTCGAAGTGCTTGATAGTATGCTTTCCAAGATTGCATCGTTAATTGACCCAACTATCAATAAAATAAGTAACTGGTCATTCATGTTCCTTAGATGTTGCACTTACTTTTCCTGCCCATTGTCCACCAGGACAAGAAACAAACATGGAAGATATTTGCATTAATTCACCAGTGTTTACCAAACGTTCCTTCAACGTTCTGCCAATATGAGGATCTTGGTCATTCTCCTCCATAAGGTGGATTAACTGCTGATTAAACTCGTGTGTAATAGGACCTGTGCCATGGATTTCAATATCACCTTCTACCCACTCAATCCAACCATTAGGTTTCAAGATTCGGATCAATTCAGCTAATATAAATGACCATTTTTCGGATTCAACACCTTGACCCATAAATCTATCAATTGTTAATACAAAATGAACAACAATAAAATATATTTTACCTCATAAACACATAATCAAACGTATTATCTTCAAATGGTAACGGGTTCAGGATATTACATTGATAAAAAGCACAGTTTGTTGGCTTGATTTCTTTTGGGTAAATAGGTGTGATGTCTATCCCAATGACAGTTGACTTGGGATATTCTCCAGCAATTTCCATAGACCAAGAACCGGGCCCACAACCAACATCTAATACACGGCCACCCTTTCTTAATACTTCGCTGACAGGTGCCAAATAGTTGCTATTACATATTTAGTCTTGTTAACTTTACTATTTCTTTATCTTACCCTTGAATAGCGAATCTTAGCATAAAATGCTGTAAATGCAAACGATCGATCTCTTCATCGTCACAAGGTAACAAATAGTTTGAGCCAGTCACTTGATGGTACTTTCTTTTGCCTTGTAATTTGTACGAATTTACTTGCTGTTGCTGCGCCAATAGCTTAAGTTGGGTATGATTCAAACTGTTTCGATTACTGTTAGTTAACCGTCGAGAAGACATATCCAAACTCTGTCTAGAGAATGATTCATTTTCGTAAGAACAGGGCCTTTTTTCAATAGACTTGATGGATGGAGGCGCTAATGGATGAATGTACTGAGGTTGTTGAGGTTGTTGGGAATTAAATGAGGATGAAGCAGAGCTCGTATTGGTATTGGTATTAGTAGGTGAATTATTATTAGTGTTAGTACTTGTTGTTTTGGTAAGGGTATTATTAGGTTGGATGGCTGTTGTTGTATCAATACAACTGTTATTCCGAGGTAAACTGTTTTTATTCTGTCTATTAAAAAATCGTGAAAATGCTTTTCTTTGGTAATTATTTATAGAGGTAACTGCTGCTGGCGAGGATTGCTTTCGTGGTTTGATACGATTATGGTCGTTGGCTATCGTTGGTAAAGGGTATTGGCGCTTATAGGGCTCGTCGTTTTTGTTGGTGTGCCACTGACGCATATTATCGAGACAGGGATCATCGTTAATTGTGGCAGATGAACTACTTCGATCTAATCGCGAAGTTTGATTACCCATGAAGGAAAAAAACAAGAAAAAAAAGGAAAACGTAGTCCTTTCAAAGTTACATATGAAGAGTTAATTTAGTTATTTAAGCCAGACATCTATTGGTACAACATCAAATTGGCTTTATTTAGTAAACCAATTGATTGTCCATGAAAATGAAACTGATTAATAGAATGTTAGATGAAACTCCCAAGAGGTGTATTATGAGCATTGGTAAGTCTGGATGAGGGAGTAGATGATAATCAGGTCAGTATCCTTAATCCACACTCAAGGTGACAAAATATAATATATAGTTTTATCTTGTCACATTTCTGTTTTTAGCTTTCTGATAATCTCAAATTCATTGCTAAGTTTGTTCTAAAACGGAAGTGATGGCAGCCATTGTGTCTCATCTTAGCTACAGAACAAGCTGATATCAAAAATACTCATTCGGCTCGTGCATCGCTGCTTCTAGCAACTGGATGGGGTGGGATATTTTTAATTGTGGGGCTGAATTCATTAAACTCGGTAGCTCGGCAACTTCTTTTTTTTTTTTTTTTGTTTGTTTTTGCAGATCAAGAAAACGGGTATAAAGAACATCGAAGATGTATTCATAGAATTTCTTATCTACAAGACCCTATTTCATCGTATTTATATCCAAGTTAAATGGGCCTTCACAAATATTGGAACATGCTCCATTGGCAAAAAAAGTATTTGTATTGGTGCAACATCAAATTACCATTTGTTTACTACAAGCAGCATAATTTTTACACTCCCGCTCAGCGTTTTTTTTTTTTTTTCATTTTCATTATTCAAAATTTCAGTGTGTAATCAGAAAGGTGTTTCCACCAGGGCGCGTTGTAATCAACTGACGTAATTCATCCGAATACCCGTTTTCATCATCTGAAAAATATAAATGTTGCAGTGCCGTAGCATCTGCGAACAGATCATTTTCCTACTGATTGGTAAAGAAACAACATATTTGCAAACTTAATTTGCGCTTTTATACTTTTTTCTTTTTTTTCGGGGGCCAAAACAATAGCGAGTATATATAGTCACAGGACTGCCAAAATTTATTAGCAAGCCACTGTTGGACCCTAACAATGTACTCATTTTCCAAAGTCAGTTCAAAAGATAAATTTAATTTTAGCTCTGAATGATTGTCGTAGACGGATTAGACTTCAGCCTTTCCAATATAACTTTTCAAAGACTCATCTGTTTTAGAGACTAGAATCAAAAAGATCGCTTTTAACACCTGTTTTTACTTTGGACCAAAATTCAGGGCGAGCGATATGTATGGGGGACATAAACTCGACAAATTCAGTTTCTGAATCTAATAGAGTTCTCAGCGTCACTAGACTGGCGTGCTGAGAATAATTCAGATATGGTGCACCTTAACATAGAAGATGTGTTGGTATAAATAATATATGGAGACTTTAAAGCTATCATCAACAGTCGCAAAATCATCTAAGTAATAGCTAGTTAGTCTAAAAATGTACGGATCTAGACTTATTTGTATATGTCCACGAAATTTTCAACTTACAGTCCTAAATATATCGTTGTCGCCTACTATTTTGTCTTCATTGTCTATTGCATTTTCCGACAAAATTATCGATGAATCTTCGTACACTGATCGGTCACCTATTTTGCATTTATTGTGTGACTATTTTGACGATTTAGGGATATTTGCTTCCGTTAAGTCTTCTATTTGTCCCTCAGTAATCATTTGCTCAACTTTTGCCTTGATTATGGGAGCAGCATCAATAAGAAACTGTTTGGTACAAAGGGTTGAGATATGATTGTGGCATTTCTTTGTAGACTTCTTATCTCCTATTTTATGGTTTTTTTTTTTGCACAGAAAGTGTTGTCTTCAGTAATGTAATTTCCGTGAGTGAGCACCGTAAATGTTACGTTCACTACTACTATTACCAATTTACAAGCTATGCCAGACGGTATAACCAAGATATGAATCATCACAATCATAGCTTACATCTTATAATTTTTTCTGCTGCTAATGTAGTTGTAAGTCATACCAAAGCTCTTAGTCCCGTTAGCATTTAGAGAGCGAGCAATAAAGTCTTAAAGATAGGGCAATTATTATTGCACAATCGATTCCCAAAAAGCGACAATTTCAAAAAGCTTTATGCAGTAGGAAGTCATTATAAATTGGGGGCTGCTCTTGATATAGGACTCCACAAAAAGAGTTTACATCTATTGTGATGATGAAATATCGATTAATTTTGTCTGGAGATTTCTTTTTCTGACTGATTCTCATTACACCCGCACGAAACGAGGTGGATCAATTTCGCATAAAGCCAGTAAGCAATTACTCTGTAAGAAGAAGGAAAGTTAATCCCTTCTTTTAAAGCGTTTGCTTGGGATGATTATGTTTATGGCCTAAATAAAAGTAGTGTACACTCCATAGACTCTATTGTTTTCAATTGGTTCCATCGTCCTGACACATATATTACTTGAGTACATACTAGTCAAAAAAACAAGCTTTACCCAATTTTCTCAGATTTGTGGTTCATTGAGTTTTTGTTTCGTAATTGACAATTGCACTTAAAACACGTCCCTTTTATTTATGCTTCTAATAATATACGACGCAATTAATTGAAAGTTTAACAATTTATTAAATCCGGGCTCTGTTACAGGTTGAATTGCATTGTCACAGACATATTTTCCCGAGTAATGTATTTCATGCATCAGATCGACACATGTTTGTAGGTCCGTAACTAAATTGTGTTATGCACCAACTTGGAGATGTCAATAACTGCACCGCTCGACTTGAGTATACCTCTTTAGACATTTGTTGCATTAGGAGAAAATCTGATGGCAGCAAAATTACAATAATTTTTTGTTAAACCAGGCATTGTACAAATCTATATCAGACCTTGATACATTGTTGTAAATCATCTCGTAAAAAATCTTTTAATAATTGCATAGGATGACTTTAACCGACACTACATCATTGGCGAATCTACTTTTAAAATGCATAATCCATTGCCACTTGGATCCCTTGTCTAAACTTGTTGCTATTGACACGTATCGAAATATATGAAGCACAATTATATCTTTAGAAAAAAAACGCCAAGATCGTCATTTTGTGAATATCCGTGGCATCAATGAGCCGTGTTATTTTTCTTTGCAACTGAGGAAAGAAACGGCTAATAAAATGTTTTCGTACAGAGCATTTAGTAAAAAATATTTTTACTCCTTATACATGATAGTTAACTTGTTTACAGTGCCCAATCGACGCTTTTTGAATTAAGCTCTCTTTCGCGATTTTGTACACATTTCTTCAAGCTTGTGTTTTATATGATTATAGTCAAGTTTTATTATTTATTTATAAAATACTAGGCTTGGTATATTTTGATTGTGCGAGGTAGCAGCGTAATTTGACATTTTACCTTTTAACAGAATTCGTGTTCATTATTTAGAGTGTAAAGGTGGTTACCTACATTGTTCCGAAAATAATCTGGCATGTTTATTTGTAATTAGTCTGAAAATTTGATTCATATTTAAGTTGTTTCGACATCTAAAGAAAGCCGGCCAAATATACTACTGTTTTGTCGTATAGGTCATTACTATTATTTCCCTAATTTTACCACCTATGACGAAGCTAGCAAATGACTCTTTAACTGGCTTGTAGTTGTGGTATTGATAAATCATAATGGTTGGTTTTCAATAACACCATAAGCATGTATAGAAGTAAAAAAAAGCTGACGACAGTAATGTGTGTCAAGATAAAAGTCTTCCTTTACCGCAAACATATCTAAGGGGGTTTTTTTCAATAGTCAAATTATTTTCGTAAGGGTTTTTAGATTGTGTACCACTATGCATTTACATGTCTAAACCTACAGTGCTAACTTAAGATATGCATGGCTATAACTTATAAGGAAGCCACATTAGATCACTTCATTATCTATGTGTACTACACAAACGCTAAAGCCTGACTTTTTAGCTCTGACTTTTTGCTCTGACTTTTTACCTCTGACTTTTCACCTCTGACTTTTTAGCTTTCACCCAAACATGAAGAATCACAAAAAAAATATTCGTTGCGATGTTTGTAATCTTGTTTTTAAAACAGTATCAAGATTATCAAATCATAATTATGATTCACATGCTGATGCTGTTCAAGTTGATTTTGATGATCCTAAGAAAACACTTGCTTAAAGTTAAAAAGACAACATTTTTACATCCTTTTTCTTTTCTTTTTTTAAGAATCGATTATAATTGAAAGGAATAATGATAAATTTCAGTGGCCAAAATGTGAAAGCAAACTTAAAACCCCAACCACTCTTAAACGCCACATTGGAAAACATAATAGTGATTTTAAAGGCATTTCTAAAAAGAAACGACAGCATTCTGAATTGAAAAGCATGGACGACGACTATCCCTCCATTAATCTAAATCACATACTTGAAAATGAAGAAAGTAACTTACAAGTAGATTCTTCAAATTCATTTCCTCCAACATCGCAAGTAGACAAAGATACTGCAATACTGATCGCCTCCGATGCTCTGTCTCTTTCAGAAAAAGAACAAAAGAGATGTATCATGTTTGCCAACTTAGCCAATTACCGTAACCTCAAACACCGGAAAAAAATATTGTTTACTGGGCGGATCAACAAATATTAATAATGTATTGGTGGATTAACCAGTTGGCAACTGGGAACTTCCATTGGAAAATTCAGAAATAAACACACCCCCATCAACAGCAAGTGACAACAGTTCTTTGAACCACATCATCAAGACATCATCATTTCACATGCATTTATCAGATACAAAATATGTTGAACTGTCTAAATCCATTATCAATACGATAAGTAAAGACTGGATCCAGCTTCCGCAACTCATGTATGCCATTCCACAAAATTTTTCTGGAGCTGTGATTATGGATGGGTCTGCAGCGCTATTGTTAAATGGCTTGGAGCCCTATGGCAGGTTACGAATTGATGATGCTCATTTTGAAAGAAGAACCAAATCAACCTTACATCAGTCGTCATTCCCTAGAAAAGAAAACAAATATGGGCGGATTAAAACTGTTGCTGTTGAAGATGATAATACAACTAAAGTGAAAATAGGTCTTTTGACATGTAATTTGTTAGTTACTTCCAGTTTACGAATTGATCGTCATGCGGTAACAACAAACGGAGTTGTGGAACTAGGCCCGAATACCGATAATTTCTTTCCTAAGGATAACGCTTCGATTTATTTAGATGAAGAATCTATAAAGCTTGCTATGATTATAATCAAAAACAAGGCAACTACGTCGATCAATTCGTGGAACTACATAGCGCAGTTACGTCAGGTACGCAGTAAGTTTCACTGTTTGTCAACATACACTCTTTGTAGGTCTTTTAGTTCAATTTCTACTGATATCACTTTCCAGCCATATACCATTTGGACTCTGTATTATTATGACTCAAACCAGAGTTTGGATTCGCAATCACAAAAGTTATCGCTAATGTTCCAACGTCTCGCTCTTGCTGTGATTACAGATGGTGCTGCTGCTCGTCTAGAAATGAATATTTTCAAAGATCTATACGCCCAATTGAACGATAATTACATAATAGAAATAATCAAACAGATTTTAGATTTGGATCAAGGTGAATCAATATCCGTAATCAACAATATCAAGCTCAACCAAAAATTACAAAAATTAGCTGATACCATAACAACCAGTATCTCCAACGCAAACAAAACGGCAAAAGAGCTATTAACTGAATATTTATCAAAATAAATGTTCATTTTTTATTTTCCACCCCTCATGATACCTATTCTCAGTTTCCTAAATCACAAAAGTAAAAGACTTTTTTTTTTTTTTTTAAATAACATAAAAAAAGATTGTCAAAATTTTGCTTTTTAAAAAAGTTTACCCCTGATATTATTTACGTACGTAGCTATTATTGCACCTATTTTTATATAAGATTATAGAGCTTACAAAGCAAACAAACAAATTAATCTCAAAGTGTAAAATGAGGAATCCAAATGTATATATGATAATAATAGTCAACGTATCAAACGCCAAACTATTATATATAATAGATATGTATATACCCTTATTATTGAATATCGAGAAACCTTTTTTTTTTTTTTTTATCTTTAACTCTTAAACGAAAGTAAAAATAAATTTTTGAACTTACCACTTATGTGTATTTATGGTTGGCTTGCGATAACAAGCCTGTACAAATTAATGGAATATTTCCTGACGTTTCTTGGATTCCCTTCAGCGTCTTGAGATCTTTTTCGTCCGCGCTGTTGTCGAGAAATTCCACCCCCAAGAAATCTCACAAGAATCCCGTTTGTAGCTCGTAGAGAACGGATGATAAGCAACATATTCAGAACAGCAGTCATGTCATGATTCCATAGACGGGTGACATTTTCTCCTGTTCTTTGATTTGTACATCTGTTGTGAATAAGGAAACAAATTTAGATATAACACAATTGTTAAACAGCGAGATCATCAACAACACCTTAAGAGACCAATTCTGAGATCACGAGTATTTGCTGCTCGTCTGAAGGGCCGATGATTCTCAATCATTCGGAAAGTTTCGAGGCTTCTTGTTCATCAATTAAAAAGACTCTAAAACCAGCTTTTTTGAATAACAACCTAAAACTAAGGCATCTTACGGGTTCATAAAATTTTGTATTAGGTGCCGACCAGTTTCCCATCACAAGCACAGCACCATCATCAAACCGTGCAGCCAGCTTTGAAACCAGATATTCATTACCTTGCTGTTTTCTAATATAAGCGGATAGTCGCAGATTTCTATGCCATGGATGAACGGTACCGTGTCTACTTACGGACTGTGCATAATGGCGCTGTAGAATTCCTGTTGAATAAGACCGATTCTCCAGATATTCTTTAAACTGTGCCCTGTTTAAAGAGTTGTGGTCGACCAAATTCTGTTCTACGGCTGTCACTTGTTCGGGCTGCACTTCTTCACGGATTAGACGGTACTTCTTGTTATTTTCAAATTTGTTTTGATTTTGTTTAGTGTACTGGAACTTGATTAGCTGATCGATCGTGGAACTCTTTTTGACACAATACAGACATAATTGTTTGTACTTGCAAATGAGCAGAGAAAAGAAATAAAATAATTATCCTGCGCTCTATTACCAAGATATCATGTTACACTAATGATTTATAAAAATATAGTTTCTCGTTGTAAACTGAAATGCGAATTTTTTTAGCTTATTACAAGATATTTGAGTGTTACACCTATACAAAGGGAGGGATCCTTTAAGAAGAGATTATTTGATTTGCAAAATAAAAGATGGTTGTCACAAGGCCCTCTTGAATGGCTTAGAAGATGGTAGCTATCCGGTCTAAAGAAAAAAAATATGTAAAAAGAGAGTGGACTATTTTATTTCACGATTTACATGCCAATCTTATTTTTGTGCCTAATTTTTTTCGGAAAATAGTGTATATCAAAAAATAAGATTGAAAAATCCCCAGGGAACCAATGAAATTAATCTCACGTGGATTTCACGTGACCAAAAAAAGCAAATATTATTTAAATATATTTATTTTAATTTATCCCAAAACATGACTTGCCCGTGTAGCGTAATTGGATAACGCGTTAGTCTTCTAAACTAAAGATTGCGGGTTCGACCCCCGCCATGGGTTCATGATTACTTTTTGGATTTTTTTAGACCGAAGTTTGGGATTTCGATTTGGTAGTTATTGATACACACCTTCGTAGATGTATGGAGCAATAACAGTGATTGTAAAACGAAAATGATAACAGGGGATAATTTTTATTCTCTAATTAAATCATTTGGCTTTCTTTTTTTTTATAATATGCTACACTAACTATTCAATTTATTACCTTCATCTAATTTCGATGGCTTATGACTTACACCTTTATTTTACGTGTCATGTAACATCACTGCTTTGTAGTCACATTGATCACCTCTTTATAAATTGATTGGACATTATCTAATAATTGTATCCGGACCCGGTAGTTGTACCAACTAATCAATTTAATTCTAATGGGATGAATTTTGCCTTTTAAGAGGTTTCCCTTCTCAATTAGTCATTTTTTTGTTAGGCTACAAACAAACTTGCAACCTTGTGTTAATAATTAACAATAATATGATTGGTTGAATATGGCTTATTTTTACTCGGTGATCGAGAAAATGACGCGATTGGGAGAATTGTGCATATAAGCCTTTATCTTTTCCTATATAAATAGCAGATTCAGAGAATGACATTTTTCTCTCGAACTTTACTCATTACTAGACACTTACAACAGTCTACTACTAACTTTCGTACTTTTACAACAAAAATAATGTCGACTGAAAAAGCTACTTTTGCCGCCGGTTGTTTCTGGTATAGTACAGTGTATCTGTACACGTGGGTAAAAAAATTCTAATCACATTGTTATAGGGGCGTTGAACATATCTTCCTTAAATACTTCCAGCAGGATGGTATTAAGACTAAAGTGGGATACATCGGAGGCAATACTACTGATCCTAATTATAAAGAGGTAGCACCATACCCTTTTTTTTTAATGTTTGATGACTAATGGACTGTGTAGGTTTGTTCAGGAAAAACAAATCATGCAGAAGCTCTTGAAATTACATTTGACCCAAAGAAAGTTTCTTATGCAACACTTGTAGATTTCTTTTACAGTACTCATGGTAACTATAATATTTATCAAATACGTAGCTATTTATTCACATGTGTAATATAGACCCTACTACGGTTAATGAGCAAGGACCCGACCGAGGCAGTCAGTATAGATCTGCTATCTTCTATCATTCTCCAGAACAGAAGTCAATCGCTGTAAAAGTAACAGCTGAGGTTCAAGAAAAACATTTGAAAGACAAGAGAATTGTAACAGAGATTGTTCCTGCAGGTGAATTTTATGATGCTGAAACATATCATCAGGTAAAAACGACATACATTGCAGATGAACACATTGTATTGAGCATAACTTTCTCGTAGAATTATCTTAATGATAATCCCAGTGGCTATCAGGTAAAGGAATTTATTTTACCAAACAATGGAACATACTAACCATCTATCCAATTAGTGTCCTACTCACTTCAAACGTTGGTAGAATTACAATTCAGCAAGTTCATAGTAAAATAGTCACAAATTGTGTGCATGTATCATGTTGACCCAACTCTTTCTTTAATAAAATACACACGTTTTACGACAAAAAAGTTCAATGAGAACTATATCTCTTGTGAAAAGGTTGAAATGGAATTTTTCCGGAAATATGAACCCACACGCCCTAGTTATTGGTGATGTAGACAATGATAATGTAACATCAGCTGCATTCCCGTATAAATGTTCAAAACTCACCGTTTTCACTGTAGGAAAATGAATTTGTCATTGGAAATCTGAATGGTGATCTCGCTATATTCAAAGGCGAGTGTATTGATGGATTTCCTTCATTCGTTTGTCGTGGTCTGGGAACGGTATGTTCAATTTGAATACGATGTGAAAATAAGCTTAAACCGTGCGCCTTCATAGATTACTTGTATTGCAATTGGCGACGTGCGGAATCATGGCAAGGTACATACAGTGGAATACTTGGTTGAATAAGTGAAATTTACACATTTTTTTAGAATTCAGTAGTCATTGTAAATGCAGAAGGGCATGCGCACATTTTTGATATTCCACAAAAATCGAAACATGATCAACATCAGCATAATATTTCAGTGGATGATTATCTAAGAGGAGGGAGAAGATCTTCAGATACAGCGAGTATCCAGGCATTCCGACGTATGATGAGCGTAAATGGTTCAGCTATGCCAACACCACCTATTAATGAGGGACAATCACAGCAAGATTATAGACAAAACAATAGCAATACAAAGTCATCGGTACCATATATCCATGATCTTGGAAAACCAAACTTGACATTAAAAGTCCCCGTAAATGTAAACAAGATTCTTATTGCTGATATTGATCATGATGATTTAAATGAACTAATATTGGCCCGAACAGATCGGATTTTACACGCATTTCAATTAGTCCCTTCTGATTTTTCAAATACTCCATTTGATCATATGTATAAAGGAATCCAAACACCTTCCATATCTTCATTGTCACCCTCAGCTTCCACAACAAGTTTGAGCGGACTGCAAGGGCACCCACTCCAACAAAAGAGACCTGCGTTAGCAACAGCATCGGTCTCTGGTACGGTAAATGGGACAAAGGAAGATAACATCCCAGCCCTTCCAAAAAAAATTAATTTATTGGATAAAAACATGTGGGTTTTTGATGGGCAAATCAGTTCGTTATGCACAACAACTCATCCTGACAGACCAAACCAGCCATTACTGCTCGTTGCACAACCAGGAAACACGTTTACGATTATAGATCAAGACGGCAAAAGATATAATCGAGATTTTACTCCACAACAAAATGGTACAGCCACATCTGGCTTCACCACAACAAAGATGTCTCCTTCGTCATTGAATGTCAATACAAGCGTAGTAGAGGATGAAAACAAAATAAGGTCGCTGCTATTGAATAATGACGAGGAGGAGGCGCAAATTAATATCGAGATATTTGAGGATGAGTCAACAAAAACAGAGGATGGCAAATGCTCTTTCAAACGGTCCAACTATGTAGTTAAAAACTGGCCACTCTTGGATCCAAGCGGTGGCAATAACAACGACAATGTGATTGATGACGAGATAGAAAGCGGTGCTGTTGCTACTGAAATTGTCATAGGAAAAAGACATTTACTAGGCGACTCTTTTTCAAGCAGCGAAGTTGGCATGTTAAGCATGGATGGCAAGTTTTCTATTTATGATTTGCGGACAAAAACCACCTCTCAGCGAGATTTATTTGTCACGCACAAATTGTTTAGTTTAGCCACTTTAGATGTATCATCTTCAGCATTTTCAGCCAGTAAATCAGATTTGGAAAAATCTCCTTTGGGTAATCGTAATACGGTCAATCGATCCAATACAGGTGGATCACAAACACCAATGAGTGGCACTTCTCACCTTCGATTTGCTACTACCCCACGCCAAGAAAACTCTTTTAATGAAGGATCCAGAAACTCCTCAAAATTATCATTGCATGGACTAATCGGTAACAGTAAAAGGGATCCAGTATCCCAAGACGATAGTAGTGATGAAGATGACGATGCCAATGAAAGTCATCAAGATATCATAAATAAAAGAGCAGACAACATTGTCACATCAGACACTGATAGCTCTTCATCTAGCACGGATGACGAAGAAGAAGATGATAGTGATTATGAAAGTGTTCCTTGGAGTGAAGGAAGTGAAAGTGAAAATGAGCCTGGCTGTGATTTATTTGTAGCTTGCGCTTGGAACGGTGTAACATATCTTATTGACTGGAGTAAAAGAACAGGAGACGATGACAATGACGGCGATGAAAATGATGATGATGACCAATATGAGGATATTGACGAATGCGAAGATGATGAGGAAACATATAGTTCTAGCAGCAGTAATTTAGATAACAAGACCAGGGAAAATGCATCCAAGATCAAATATCAGTTAGTGAAATTTGCATTCGAAGGGCGTGTATGCGCATTTACGGCTGGATTATACTGTGTAGAAAATCAAGTAAATGTACCATGCTTGTTTTATGTTGATTTTGAAGATCAAATATACGTCTATTATGATGTACGCATATCACCTGGACCTGTCACTGGATTCATTGACCGCATTGACGATGACGTAGAAGAAGCACTAGATAGAATTATTGGTATAGAAAGTGGAATTGATGCTTTGACTGAGTCGAATAATATCCCTAAAAAAAGAAATAAAGAACAGCAATATGAGGATATAACTGCAATTGATCTAGGTGACGGCTGGCAGGGAATTGCAGACGATGAAGAAGACGAAGAAGATGACGATACACCTCCCGTACCATTGTCTATAGATCAGCAACAACTAAAAGATCAGTTACAGGATTCAGACCCTATAGGCAAGTGACATATTTTTTTTGTGTACAGTCTCATGTTTTAATATTCTATTTAATATTCGGTATAGATTTAACCGATTTTATTCACGAGTGTTTGTATGGATTTGATGACATGAAAGAAAGAATGGAGAAGGAGATGCGTGTGGTGAGTTCAAAGATAATCACTGCTTAGCCGTTTATCACTAATTTTTTTTATGTAAAGTTTGAGCAAAGTCGACTTTCAAATCGTCTACCAACAGGAGGTGATGTGCGTAGGTTATCAGATTTAAATATCACTATTGAACCACCAGTGCTAGACAACGATATAAGTTCGGAATTAGCACCATTGGGATCAATACCTGACGATAACGACGAAGATGACGAAGAAATAAGAAATGAATTATATCCCATCAATGGCAATATCAGTGAAGAATCATCGGAGAGTTACGATAATAATACACATATCGCCTCATGGATTGAAGGCTCGTTAATTGGGTCGTCTATATTCAATAAAGAAGAAGAGGAAGAAGAAACCAATCACGGAGATAACAATTCAGATACATAAAACTATCAAATGTAATAAAAATAATGTCGTTTGTACAGGTAAAATAATAATATAAAGCAAACATATCAAACGAAATATGAGTATTTCTGGTTTCTAGGTTCCATGAGAGTTTTCCAACATTGATAAGTGTGGAGAAACTAGAGGGTTTCTTAGTGACAATAAAAAAGAATAAAGATAAGATAGGGATCAAGTTAAAGGGTCCTGTGAGGGTGTTATTCTTAATTGAAAGTAAAATAGACTAAAGTGATATCTTGGGTTCTTTAAGGATCTCTGTCCATATTAGTTGAGTGACAGCGATTATTTGTGATAAGATTTTAATCTGTTTCCCTTGTATTTCGTATGGGGCAGTCAAACCTTTGGAATTTAGTTTTTAAGAACCAAAGCAAAAAAAAAAAAAAAAAAAAAAAAAAACTGGCCAAAATAAACTCTAATTGGCCCGTAATTATCTGGCGTATAGAGATGAAAGTTTTCATGTAAATGACTATTATTCGGTTTGACTTTTTTTAAAAGTAGGCCTGCTTGGGAGCGGCCTAGTATAGTTTATTTCAGTGTAATATATAAATATATGAATAAATAAATAAATAATTTAGACTGTAATGAGACTTCATTACAGGCAACTTCTATAGAAGTTTTTAAGCGCTACAGGTATCGTTCTTGTGAGTGGCCCACCAGGCACAAGCACCAGAAAACTCGGCATTGAACTTCTCAGGGTCATCAGCAGTACATTTGGCCATACACATACCAGCATTGGTCATGAATGTACGATATTCAGGAGCAGTCTTTGTGCACATGAGAGTGAGAGAAGGAATGAAAAGGGCAGAAGTGTGATCCATGGTCCATCCAGGAACCCATTGTTGACCAGCAACAACATTACAAGCAGTGAAACAAGGAGTAGAAGCAGCAACATTGTAAGAAGGATTGCAATCAGCAACAACAGCAGCAGCAACGGCAACAGGGGCAGCAGAGACAGCAGTGGCGATAGAAGCAAAGACAGCAGAGAAGGCAATGACAGAGCGCATTTTAAGTTAAGAGGGTTGTTTTAGTGTTGGATATTTTTTTTTCAACATAAAGACTAATGAATATTTATATATGTTTTGAGCAGTGGATACCCTGAACACTCATATGATTACAAGCGGAGTGATACGGATTAGTAAAAGCATTGTATGTATTATATAATTTAAAGACCTCTCGTGCCCTGCATGCTAATTCTGTGTACCGTGCGATTTATTTCGGTTTTATCAGATTTAGTTCACAAGTAACACACAAATTTAAAAAAATACAAATCAGATTATTTTCCTCTTTTGCTGGGATTTGATTCAAAAGATGAATCAGAAGAAACATGATAGTGGTACAGCGATCGTTTTGTGCTAGTTATTTTTACGATTTTCGTAAACTCATATCAATAACAGTGCTATATTGCACACAAAACAGCAGTAACTGTATGTATACAATGTTTATGTGTTAACTTTAAGAGTATTAACATAACATATTTAAATGAGATACATGTACAGTACATCCGAACCGACGGGATTATATTAGAAATTACGTACCCATGTAGTTATATGCCGTATATTACGTACCCACGTAACTGTATAGCTGACTTATTGCGTATCACACAGGAGGAACAGTAAGAATGGTCATAATTACTTTAAACCGCAATTTAAAAAAAAATGTGCCACAATGTTCATCTGATAAAAAGTTATTACCAAATGATGGTGGGACAGATAGTAACCTTGGAATCGATTAAGATCAAGGGATTTGTAGCAGCAATTTCGCTAATTTTTATTTTAACATGTACAGGATTAGCAGAAACTGAATTGTGTACCGGGAACTCAACCGTCATTTGATTTAACATATATTTAAATCCATTAGCTGGCGTTGCTGTTATTTAATTTAGCTCTATACAGCCTAAAAGAAATAGCAGATACAGTAGGCTTCTGAATACCAAATTGCTATTCCATAGATTTAGTCATGATGAGTAGCTTTTGTTAAATACAAACGTTTTACAAAATCAATTGATCAAACATTATGAGATCGAGTTCTGATTTATCATTTGGATCTACAAAAAATAGTAATAGCGAATATGTGTATATAGAGCTGTAAGTGCCTTCTTCTTTCTGTTTTAATGTACCAAATCTTGTTTATTCATATTTATTATACATGTAGTAAAATCGATTAGAACCGCAAAAAGATATGTCAATCACTAAATCAAATTGACCATAATACAGATGCTAAATAATTAAACAAAGAGCCGACATAAGATTCTACAGGAGTATATTATGTTGATTACTGTGATACTGATGTGATGTTTCTGAAAAACAATACGAAGTATTCAATGTATCTTAATATGTCACAGCATAAAAATCACTTCAATCACGGTTAATCAAAGGTCTTTCTGGAACTAAGCCCAAATTCAGGTATTAGGAAACCGACAATAGTACATGACAAAAGTAATTATTTATAGCGTATTAGCACCTGTAGCAGTTCATCACTTAAAACTTACCGGTCGTCTAGTCAATTGTGTAAAAAAAACTACTTGATATTAACCAGCTAAAGATGTCATATCAATGAGAAAGCATATGCTACCAATCAGCGGACTTAAGTTTAATGTATATAAAAAAAACACTGCCATTGCCTTTAAAGAAAATTGTGATCATTAGATTAATTTTGTATTTCAGGAATAGACCGGCTATGCTGCTCGTACTATGTTTGTTGAAAGTTATAAGAACCCCAATACACTCGTTTAAGAGCTCAAGCCATTTAAATTTATTTTAGTAGTTGTCGTGTTGGATCCAGCCCGCGAAAAAAAAATTACACGGATCTTTGCTCACAAAGGAATGTTGAGGGGTTTAACATTGCAGCTTTTGGAGATAAGATAGCGCCTTTAGTAGAATATCGGCTGAGTGAGTAGACAATTGTATTGAAGCATGTAACAAAATACCAGGAAGATTATGGTTGAAGAAGGGAAAATGTTAAAGGTGTTGACAAGTAGCATTAATAATAAACATTTATTAGAAAATGTTAAACACTAAGTAGCCTGAGTCGCTCATGGTGACCCTATTTTTTCTATTGGCATCAGCATAAAAAGATAAGAAAAAGGAACCTTAGTTTTTCTAATAAGTGAAGAAAAATTGGAAATGAAATGCCAAATAGCGGAATATGCTAAAGAGACTGGAACTGATACATCAAGTGACGTTAAAATAGCGCGATGCATGAAAGACAGAATAGATATTATTGAATAAAGATTTCAAACCACACAAATAATGTGTTCACTGTGGGTGGATACATAAATTATTGTGGCTCATCATCTGTAGACAGGTGAATGAAAGAACAAAGGATATATTCTTCGTAAAAAACAAAGGGACTATTAGTTACAAAAACAGCAAAAATTGTCCTCGGGAAAGGGTTGCTTTTTCAACGTCAAACCAAAAAACTTTTTTCCTTTTAAAATAATGGCACATCCACATTCATCTTTACAAATTTACCAGTTTTTGTCCAATCTTCATCAAACATGCCCCAATGTTAAAACCTTTGAGGGAATACTTGTCTCTTTACAAACCCCACGTTTCAGCCCTGTTTCCACCATTTATGAACGTTGGTATCCTACATTTGCCAACCACATGCCAAACCTATTGACTGATTTCCAGCAATTACTATCCAGCGCACAGCGATCGCCTGAATATGACACCCTTTTAATGCGCGTGTCCGAACATTACCCTTTAATATATAGAGTTTCTTGTTTCTTAGAAAACGATCTCGAGCTCGAATTATTTGTACGTTGTCTTTGCCTCGACAGTTCTACTCCCGTCAACGTAAAAGAAGTAAAGCAAACATTGATGCAATTCCTTCGTGAGCTGTCCCCAGATACACGAGACTTTGTACAAGAAATTTTGGTCGAGGATCATCATGGCTATTTGTCAAGAGAAGATTGTATGCTAGACGAAACTTCAAACAGGACGGAATTTCAAGGTGTTTTGGATCTGGATAGGGTCTATGAAATTATAAACGATTCAAACCTGTTTGATCAATTAATGGCGATTATTCAAACAAACACTGTTAGAAATACTACTTGGTCTCAGACGATTCAGGAGATTTATGATTTGGTTGCTGGGAGAGGCATTTGGGAGCAATTGGGTCCACTTTTACAGCAAATGCATATCAAGCAAGGTAAACATTAGGAAAGTTTATAAATTTCTGCGTTGTTTAACTTACTCTGTGCTTTTAGAAAATGAAGAATACGATTCATACGAAGATTTTGTTAAAAAGAACTTTCTAGATGACGGTGGACAGGAGTATCTAGACGGTGAAATCGAGCGTGCCCAAGTGGAGCACATGTTTGGAAATTTAAAAATGTAGAATTAAAAAAAGTAAAAGTCATACCATTTTTTGTACATATTTTATTATTTATAAAGTATATGAAACACTACTTCCAGCGTATGGACTCGAAGGTAGTGAGATTTGTAACTGACGTGTACTGTTAGTTTGCGTGACTTCAATATTGACTTCAGTTAACAACTGTGTGGGATCAGAAACTGTGATCGTATAGCCAATTTTATCTTTGGTAAAAAATGTCAAGATGGGCTGATCTGTCTTGACGGTTAATTGCCATGGACTGACATAGCTACCTGATGTCCAGAAAGCCAATGCAATGGTTTGATCTTTGGGATTATAAGCACCACGAACCTTACCAAGTGTCTCATCATCTTGATATACAAGTTGAACAATCTTATCAATATCGCTACTCGTCTTAGCATCTACACCTAATTGGGCAACATAACTAGAAGGGGCAGTTTTGTTGGCGTTGTTTAAAGATGCAGTGGAATGTTCCAAAGTTGCCGTAAATATACGTTGTGTAGCTAAGCCTTGAGAGATACCGATAGTAGACCAATTATTGTTTGTGTTATGAGCATCTGTGTTGATTTTCAAAGTAAGACTGTCATCGAGAATAGTATACAGGATCTTATTGTGCCAAACAGTTTGGTTTTTATGGCTACCAATGACATCATTTACAGACAAATTCCCATTGACATAGACATCACCTTTTAAGTTTGACTGATCCAGTGTAGTAATAACAGGAGCCGAACTTTGAGATTTGATAGGACCAATTTGAACTGCATAAAATCCAGAAAAGAAATAATAAGTTTTTTCCCATTGCAAACTTCCGGTCATAGGGTTCAAATACTGCATGACAGCCATACCACCTTTTGTTGAAAACCCATCTTTGGTTGACGGAGTGACAGACCCGACAAAGCTCGTATTACCATAGAATTGAGTTATATTACAGCCGAATGGAGTTGCACCGTAATCGACTGTCGTACCAGGGATGAGGTTCCAGTCCCACGCCGCGAAAACATCTGTGTATTCGTCTCCGTCAATGTAACTGTAAATGGCTCCATCGCTCAGATGAAACCCGAAAGGATTCTGATCGTTGTTACACTCCGAATTTGACGTTCTGGTTGAGAAGGTTTTTAAGGTTGTAACATACGATGGACTACGATGTACAAGGTAATCTGCAGAGTAAAATTCACGCGTACCCATTAATTTACCTTGGCCACTGGTTGTAGTATTTAATGTAGTCAAATTATCCACAATCGTTTTAATGGATGTTGCGTTGACCCAATTAGAAGTGGATTCTTCAATACGTGCTAAATCCAAGACGACACCACCACTTGCTTGTTTATCTGCAGCTAGGAATGAAACCATTCGACCAATCACGCTGTATTCCCAGTAAAGAGATGCATTGTTATTGAAGATCATCCATTCAGTGCCATTCATCAATGTCAAGAAAGCTGACTGCGTCTCTGGAGGAGGGTTAAAAGAAGTATTGTCTGTTTGCGAGAACACGTTTACGACAGAATTGATAAAATCCTTGCCATAATTACCGTTATAGATTTGAGAAAGATGCTGTAAATAAGCACCATCCACCTTTACACCATCAGCACCTGTTTCAGGAATGACCAAAGTCTGATTGTAGAAATGATCCAATGCATCTCTAGCCATAGTTGTATTATCAATCAAAAGACCGAGATTCAGGACGGAAGTGGAAGCATCAAGCATATTCGAACCTGTCATGGGCCCAATACCAAAAACAAATGTATCGATTCGGTTGTAAACTCTTTGACTGACCAGTGTACAATTTCCCAATTGTGTTTCTGTGAGGTTTCGCTTCAATAATAGACATGCATTTGAGATCAATTTAGGCATCAGAATCATCTATAAACAAACAAGTATATTAATAAATAAGTTTATAAATAAAGTCTGATATAAATATAAACTCTTTACTTGGCCAAACCAATTTGTGTTCCAAAGACCGGGAGTGCCACAGGGACAAGTACTGTTATCAAGTCCACCTTCGTCTAAACATGTATCTGGGGTATAGTTATTATCGAACCAATAATCCATGGCTTTGGAGATGGGAGGCAATAAGACACTAGCATTGTTTGGGCTTGTACGGAACTGGCTGGCTAGAGTAACTAATAATAGAAAGGTAAGTTTGTATGTGTGTTTCTCAAAGAAACCTTATTGTTTCAATTGTACCTATTCTTATAAAATGCTGTTGTGCTGGCCAGTTCGCTCTTCTTGCTGTACACCCACTGGTATAATCCACGTCCTTGAACGTGCCATTTTCTGCAGAGAATTGAGTCATCCTATGTATAAATGTTGTCAATTAAAGTGATATCTATAGAACAGCTCTTTTTTGTTACATACCACGAAGGAATAAAACTCACTTTGGCTAAGCCATCTTGCAAGATAAAATCAACCTTGCGATCATAGAGAGTTTTGAGGTCATCTTGAGGTGTGGACGAAACGGATCCTACAATTGTCAGTAAACCACAAAGAAATACCCACTTTCTTCTCATTTGGGATAAAAGGAGAAGGAGCAGAAGTGAGGAAAGAGGATAAAATAACAAACAAAGGGGGGGGGTGCGGTTGAATGCACTTAAATACTATCAAGGGGAATTTATTCTATGTCACAAAAAAAAAAAGCCGGGCTATCAGCAGGGCAATACAAAGAGCATTCAAGTAGTAAGGTTTGTTTATTAAAAAGGTCAGTGTGAGAATAAACTACAATGTAACAGAGGAGAAGAGAACAATAGGTTCTTGAGGTAAGAGATAAACAATACCGTAACTTGCACCTGCTGCAATTGCACCAATTAATAATGTTTGGATAGCTCCCCAAATAGCACCGTCAGGGTTAACCAATCTACTTTTAATGTAGCCGAATATTAAAAGGGTCAGAAAGGTGACGGCAACTGAAATATATAATGCAAAGATAGAGTCTTCAAAGAAGCAATAAGGAAGTAAAGGAATCAAGCCGCCAATGAAATAAGACACACCAATAGTTAAAGCGGAAATCTAAAAAAAAAAAAGGCGTTGGTGTTAGCGATTCAAGCAATGGACACCTCACTATGCTTTCTATTTACCCAACTACGACGTGGATCAGGCTCTTCCAAGTTTAATTCAAATTTCATCATGAAATCAACAAACTTTTGAGGATCGCTTTTCAACTTTTCAATCAAGGGTTGAATGGTATCACGATCAAGTCCATAAGGTTCCAAGATTTCAACAATTTCGTCTTCTTCATCCTGAGGACATTCTTCTACTTCACGCTCTTCTCTAATACGTTCAGTACGATAATGGTCAATTTCCGAGCGAGCAGCTAAATATCCACCTAAACCCATAGAAATAGCTCCACTATAAACATTTTTTTTAATTCCTGTTTCGGGTCAAATTATCCTAGTTATATACCTGACAAGTTCTGCGAAAACATATTAGTATCCCACAAAATAACATAGCATGTTAAACTTACCAGCAGCACCACCATAGATAACAATCTTAGAACTACCAAGAGAGGAGAGACCGGCGGCCAAAGCAAAGGGAACAGTCAAACCGTCTATCTTGTGTTCAGTTTTGACAACTCTCTTTTTATTTACACAACTTACCAGAAAGACCAATAATGGTATCTCTTACAACCTCGGCTGATTCAAAATGCTGTTCTAAATGTTGATAAGGTGCATATTCATGCGAGTGTCTTCGGCGAAGTTTATTCAACAAGGCTGACATTGTTAAAGAAGAAGAAGTAAAATTAAAAAAAAACTTTTTTTTTTTTTTTTTTTTTTTTTCATTGCCTTTATGCCTAAATTGGCTGTATCTAACCCCAAAGGAGCAAAATCTATAATCCACCAAAGTAAGACCGACGCATCACATGTGGGCCGCTGTACCGCGCCCCTTTTTCTCTCCGCCAGAGGCTTTCTCTCTTACCTATTAAAAAAAAAAGAATGTTTGCTGCATATCATAGAGTTCTTACAAAAAGACCGATTCTTGTTCAATGCGCGTCGACAGGTAAACTCAATCATCTTTTTTTTTAATACTCCTTTAAGCTTACCTTCCTTTTTTTTAGCCGTCTTGTTTGGTGCAGGTAAGTGAGAAAAAAAAATGATGACCAAAGCAGCTGTATATCAACTTTAACGATTTAGGCGATGTCATTGCACAACAAATTGTCGAGAAGCAAGGATGGGAGAAACACGATATAAAGCGAACGTTGAGAATGTCTGCCTTTGGTGGGGTGTTTGCTGGTCCTGTACTCAGTAATTGGTACCGGTTTATTGACAAGAAAGTAACAACCACAAACCGCTTTAAAGGTAAACTTGGAGCTTTCATGTTAGAGATAAAGCATTAACGCGTCAAGGACATAAGGTCTTGCTATGAAGGTTGGATTAGATCAATTTGTCTTTGCTCCGTTTTTCATTGCCGCCTTCTTCACAGGCCAAGGGTTATTCGAAGGAAAATCAATTGATGAAATTAAGAGCAAGTTAGCAAGTGGATATACTACAGCCTTAGCAGGAAATTACAAGGTACGATAAGTGTGTGTATACATGTTTAATAGTTGTAATAATGATGAAAAAAAAAAAATCAATAGATTTGGCCAGCTGTTCAGATAGTCAATTTCTATTTTACGCCATTGAATTATCGTTTGATGGTATCGAATGTCGTAGCTTTAGGATGGAATGCATATCTTTCAACAATCAATCATAGATCATAGAGTTATTTGAAATTGGCTGGCATTTCTGCCACACCGGTTCCATTAATTTCTGGCACACCAATCTTGATATCTTTATATTTTACTACGCCTCTTGTCTTGACCTATTATTTCTAGTTTGAGCAAATGGTCATAATAAAATGTAACACTCTTTACCTTTCCACCTAAAAGACCAACACAAACACCGCTTGGTGCTGATAATCCTTTCAATGCTAAATCAGCTGTACTTGTATCCACGATACGCTTTAATCTCTCTTCACACATGGGACAAGAATATTTTGCATCCTCGTCATCACATAACACCTGATATTTTGCTGGTGTTAGTATCTCATCACATCGTGTATGAATCCAATGGTCGCATGTATCACACGCAACCATCTCATTATCCTCATCATCGTTTTCTTCCTCTCCATAAGTCTTAAGACAAACTGGACAAAATCGATCTTCCTCAAAGTTTTCGAAACATTTATGACAGTACGTGGCGAGATAAACGGGATATTTGTAGCGATCACTCTTGGGTGCTATGGCGTGCGTGTACTGTGATTCTTCTGCCATACCATGTTCATCACATCCATGGCAGTCGGCACATAATGGGCAAAGCCAAGATCCCTCTGGTACCTTTTCTACGGGAGGATTACAACTATATGCACACGCGTTAGCACACACATTACACATAACATAAAAAGTTAACTTACCATCCTGTGTGCCATCCTCGATCACAATCATCACAAATCATAAGTGTTGATTCATCACCAGCACTCTTACAGACACAGCATATCTTACACTCTGGACATGACCATGGGTACGATTCAACAGCTGCTACTTGTCTTGGTGTGGTTAAATTAGCACATACGGGGTGATACTTTCTTGTACATTTAGAACATTTGACCAGAGAAAAATCATCGGTAATATGCTCTTCACCTGGTGTAAATAATGCTTCTGCTGCACGCAATTCATGGCAATCTGCACATTTATTATCAGAATAAACTGTAGCCTATTGGGTATTTTTTTTAGCATACATGATTTTGAACATCAGGAGAATCACTTACAGGTGGTTCAGCTTTTGCGTATTCAGACATTGGTTTGACAGGCAAATGTAATTGACATTTCTCTCCTTGTCTATTGACTGGACGTTTACAAATTTGATTTCCAGCAAGTAATGTTCCACATACAGGGGATTCTGCTAATTGTGGGACGATGGGCACGCGTTGAGGTTGTTGCATAATATGTTGTTGTAGAAGAGGAGTTTGTTGCGGTTGAATGTAATTCGTAGGCGAAGCTCTTGCAATTGGAGATTGCTGTCTATGAGGATCAGCATACTGGTTGACAGATTGATACACCAGACTCAAATAGTATTGTTGAGCAGCTAAAGATTGAGCAGTGTCTACCAAAATGGTGGGCTCAGGGATCTTGGGAATAGGGTAATTGAAACGAGCTTGATGTATTGGGAAAGCACTTTGGAATTGACCTTCCATCAAAGATAAAGGATACTCTTCTTCATCCTTAATATGATTTTCTTCCACTGCTAATACATGTCTTGCTTGTTCCTTTTCCTTGTCTGTGGATAGTGTTTGAATGGCTGTCTCAATATCGTATTCCAACAAATCTTTTCCCAATCCACGATATAAAGGTGTATTGTGTATATTAGATTTCTTTATGAATTCCACTTGTTTTTCGTTTTTATCTCTCGAGAACTCAAAATGACAGACACTAGGTTGGTATGAAGCGGGTACCTGATTTATATTTGAATGAATATCATAAAATGTCGGTTTTCCAGCTCGACGTTCATGTAGTTGAGCATTGAATCCTCTAGCAGCCAAAGCAGCGTGGTGCATCCATGTTTCATTGCTTAATGGAACAGCCGATGAATATCCTTCTGATCGTGATGTCTTTCCAATCAATGATTTACGAGAGTTATCCTCGATTTCTTCCTCTTCTTTGGTCTCTTCAGCGGTATGATGTACGATGTGTCTTCCAGGTTCAGATTCATAATAATCATCTTGAATACGTTTACCGTTTTTAATGACTTTATGACCAAAGCATTTGTATAAGGAACGTGCAGTCACTACAGCTACTTCAGGGTTTTTAAATCGTGTAATCAATAAGCCTGTATTGATCAAATGCTGTCTTTCTTCATCTGTGATTCTCACCCGCTTTAATTGTGGGTGTTTTTGGAACAAAATATGACTGTCGCGGTAACCTAGTAGCTTCGAAGGTTCCATGGCCAGCACTAATACCTCGTCACCATGGTCTTTCAGCGTGAAGGCTGAAACCTTGTATTCACGACCTTATAAAAAGTGCTTAGTACAATATATAATTATTTAGCGATCCATTATACCTCCTAATAACTTTCCATGCTTATCCATCTTTTGTTCACCCGCTTCATCCAAATCAGAATCGTCGTCTTCCGATTTCGTAGATGCGGTTGGACTTGAATCGCGTCTTCGTTTCGCGTCAATAATTTCCTGACCAGGCATAGAGTGAGCAGAAGGACGCCCTCTCTTTTTTGAAGCAGCACGAGTATCTGAATCAGTCGGCTTTCTGCCTGAATTGGCTATTCTCGAACTGGTCTTTCTAGAAGGTGGTGGAGGTGGTGTTGATGCTGAAGGGGTTGGTCTACCTCTTCTACGTTTGGATGTTTCTGTCAAATCGTTAGTACCCATCCGTTGTCCATTTTCTTATTCTAATCTAACCTCTGGGTGACATATTTTTTCTAACGGGGACAGTTGTGAAAAAAGAAACAACAAACACGCTGCTTTTTAAGGAATGCGATAAAGAAAAAAAACCAGAAAAAAAAAATCAGTCCTGTCGGTTGCTGAAAGTCAAATTCAGACGATGTTAATTATTTTCTGGACGAATGAAATGGAAATCAGACAGTTACGGCGATTTAGGTTTTGTTTTTAACTTCTGTCCAAGCAGATGATAAATTGACATCATGCATAGATATATTCTTGGATACTTTGTTTTTATTTGACTACTTTTCTCTCTCTTTTTTCTTTGTTTTCATCCCATTTTAGATAATGTATAAATCCCCTATTGAAAACAAGATCCAAGCAGTAAGAAAAAGTAGAGCGTTAGCGTCAGGTATGAAGTATTTCATATTTAAAAACCACTTTGATTTCTCATAAATAGTGCTGTATAGGAGAGAAACCTCAATCCAAATGCAAGCACTGTAAAAAAAGTGGTCACTACAATTGTCAAAGGTCACAGTGTTCTTAGATGTTCAAACTGTAAAACACTCTGGCAAAGAGACATCAACGCCGCAAAGAATATTTCTCTCATAGTATCATACATTTGAAATGATTATAATCGTCCGCCTATGCTCCAACGCCCTACCACAACCACATGATTAATCTTTTTTATATTCTTAATCGCCGTTACAAACACGGTTTTCCTTCTGGAATTTAGATTTTTACAGGTAAATATGTCAACATAAATTTCTATTCGTCTTGAAACTAATTTTCTTTTAACCAAAAAAGGTAGGACAGTCAATGCTATTCCAATCAAGCTTGGATAAAAGGCAATGGTCAAAAGATACAAGTTGTATAGAATGTTCATGGATAGAAAGTGCTTACTCTTAATTTTACGTCTTTAAATAAAGCGAATTTTTTTAAAAGTTATGTAGGTTTGAACGGCATTGTTTACAGGAGTAGACGTATTCAACAAATATACCATAGAAGCATTCTTCAAGTAGCCTAGTAAAACCACGTCTCTTTGAGCTCCTATTTTTTTTAATACAATCATGAATGATCTTATTGTCATGTCAATCAGTGATATAGGCTCAACAACGAAAGCTCACCAACGACATAGCAGAAGCTAGAAAACAAAAAATACATTGTCATCAGGTTCAATTAGAGTGATAGACATAATTTTGTCGGTTTGTATAGCTACAGAGAAAAGGTCGGCCAAACAACCACCGGTGATCCACTTCTTTGTACCATTCACAAGGTAATGCTTGCCATCAGCCATCTTAGCAGCGGTTGTTCTAATACGAGCAATATCTAAACCAACAAAGGCATATATATCAGGAATGTACTGCATACAAAAGTCAGAGGTCAAGTGCATCCATTTTAACGATAATGCTTCTATTGTTTGTTTACCTTCTCGACAGCACGAGTTCCGCAGTTCATGATTTGTATGAATAATAGATCACAACTGGATTGCACGCTTACTAATGAATAATATAACTACATGCTAAAATAACTAGAAAATCATGAAATAGAAATAGATAAAAGAAATTAGCAGCAGTAAAAAAATTTAATAAAAAAAAAATCTTATATTGATACTCATTGAATCAAGAGCACCCGATTCCACAAAGCCAATTGACTACATAAATCCTCTATTTCTTTCTTTTTTAAAACAACCAATTAAGACTGTAAGCACCTTATGTTCTCCCTTTCAATAAAATTCCAGAACCATTTTAATTGCTTTTAGATTATAAAAATGTTCTAGGCATATGACTTCTTACGCGCCTAAGCAGTACCAGCACTAGGAGAGTAATTTGATGGTTTCAACGTGAGCTAGTCTACGATTGCAGAATTTCGGTTACGCGTCACTGTTAAAAAATCATGCACTTTGTTTTTTCGCCCCCTTTTTAACACTGTTAAATAATAAAGGGCCCCTTTCATAACATACCTCCACTTGAATAGATTATGTTGAGATTGTCAAAATTTCAGGCTCGATCTTTTATAAGAGCCTACCCCTTACAGCTCAATACTACGCGACTTGTTACCACCGCCAAAAAACTGGCACCTACGTGTATTGCTCTGAACGGACACAAGGTCAACCATTTTTCAGGCGTATGGCAAACAGCTGCCCTAGTTACTGCAGTCGGTCTAGCGTACAATTCTGCTACTAGCAATGTACTTGCTCTTGAAACAAACGATCGTAAGCTAAATTAACCCCAATGTCAAGCCATGAAAACTAAAAAAAAAATATAGCCATGGGGGATGCTATTTGTCAAGCCATTGTTCAAAACGACTTCAAGGCCTTAAAGAGGTAAGCCAATTTTTTTTAATCCATGTAAAAGGTGTTTAAACAAAATATTGTTCAGGCTGGCAGAAGATCCTAATTTCAGCCCAAACGTGTATCATCGCTATGGTTGGACGCCCTTGGTAATACTACAATTATCAACGAAGAGACAATTGAACTTATCTTTTTTATTATAGCAAGTAGCTGTAATTCAAGATAACGAACCCATGGTTAAATTCCTGTTAGAAAAAGGAGCAGGTATGTTTTGCGTTTTAAGTGGATTTCCAGCATAAATATTTACCAAACATAAAGACCCAAATCTTGAAGATCAATACTACCCACGATCCCATCAAGCTGCCAATGTTCGACAAGTAGATTTCTCTGAAGATTTGTTACCTTACCGTGACTATCGAGAGTATACAGCACTTCATTATGCTGTCATCATTTGTAACCCAAGCATTGTTAAAATGCTGTTGAATCATTTGGCAGATCCCCTGGTTCGTAATTCTCATGGTCTAACTCCTCGTGAATACCTGTATTATGTAGAGAGGTTCACAGGTGAACAAAATACCGAAATCGAGAAACTGTTACATGGTAAAAACAACTATATTCATTTATGGCTTCCTGGTTTACTCAAATAGTTGTTAGACAAGGAAAATTCTTTCCCAAAAGATAAGGCAGAGCATGATGAACGTATACGCAAGGCTCAGTTATTAAAAGAAAAAGAATACCGTAAAAAGCATCCATTAGAAGATTCAATCAAAGCTCGTATTGTAGGTCAATTAGGTCCCATTCATGCTCTTGCAAGTGCTATTCGACGTAAGCAAAATGGTTGGCATGATGAGGAACATCCCTTGGTGTTTTTGTTTTGTGGTTCATCTGGTGTAGGAAAAACAGAACTTGCGAAAGGTATCAGTCAGAAAAAAAAAATTCAAGGGTATCCATAGTTAATAAATATCGTCTAGCTTTGGCTCAACATCTCCATGGTAAGCAATTAGATAAAGGGTTCATTAGAATTGATATGAGTGAGTTTCAGCATAAACATGATGTGTCTCGATTTATTGGTTCTCCACCTGGCTATGTTGTAAGTCATCAATGCAAACTTAGGTCTTCATTATTGATAAAAAATAATGTTAGGGATATGATGAAGGTGGACAATTGACAGAAAAGCTAAAAGAATGTAAGGGTGGAACCTTACTTTTTTAAAACTTTCATCAACTAACCAAAATGTCAATTTAATAGGTCCCAATGCAGTAGTTTTATTGGACGAAGTAGAAAAAGCCCATCCTGATGTTTTAACAATCATGTTGCAATTATTTGATGAAGGTCGTATCACTGACGGAAAAGGAACAACGGTCGAATGCAAAGATGCTATCTTCGTAATGACTTCCAATTTAGCTCAACATGAAATTGCAGACGAAGCCGAACTTTTACGTCTTGAAGCCTCTGTATCTTCGGATGCACAAACTACAGGAACAGCTACTGTCATTGAGTCAAAAGCCGACGAAATTCAAGATAAAAAGACCAACAGTCAGATATCTCTTTCTCGTCAATTCATCCAACATGTCATCTATCCTATCCTCTATGAGCATTTTCGTCGTGATGAGTTCTTGGGTCGTATTAACGAGGTCCTCTTCTTTTTACCATTCAGTGAAGAAGAGTTACGTGAAATTACTTCAAGAGAGCTTTCGAAATGGGCTGAAAAGGCTAGAACTAGACACGGGATTACCATGACCTGGGAACCCGAAGTTGTAGATGTGTTGGCGGATGGTTATAATATACGTTATGGTGCTCGTAGTATCAAATATGAAGTAGAAAGGAAAGTTGTTAATCTAATCGCTAAAGCAAACGAAAATGATGAGGTCTTGGATGGCGGTCGTGTTCATTTGGTAGTTGATAAATCAATTGATAAGAAACACCGTGTTTGTAGGCTTGAAATTCCTGAAAGAGGCGGAGACGATAGTAAAAAACCTAGCGGTGGTGGATGGTTTGGTAGCAAAAATTAATCGCTCTTTTTTCAATAAAACTTATATGCGTACAACACCTGATACATTTGCATCATATTTATTTTAATCAGTGTCATGTAGTATATGTACACCACTATTAAAAATATATAGGCAGGTCCTAACAGCATGTAGTATTTATTGAGATTAATTAAGGAATATGTTTCAAGAATTCATTGGTTGACTAAACATGTTAATTACCGCCGCCTAATCATAAACAAATAGAAAATCAAATATGTGTATACATGTCAGAAATTTCTAAGCCATAACAAATCCCAAGCAGTGCATCAATTCCCAAAAAAAAAAAAAACCAGATCACCCCAATTTTTCTTATTTCACCACTATTTCTTCCCTCAGGTCATTTATTTTTTTTAATTTTCAAAAGTCAAAGCAAGACCTAATCTATGAGCATTTTCATTGAGACGACTTGTATCAACGGCAGCACCAATATTGACCTTGACACCAGGACGAAGCAATTGCGTATAAGATACACCGACAACGCCAAGGTTGGTGATCTTTCCCTTGACGAAAGCCGTGCTATCCAAATGAAGTTTGGCACCTACCTCAAGAGCAACTGCGTTCACACCCTTGTTACTCCAGCTTGCTTTACCTGAAGCTTCCAAGTTTTCAGAAACTCGGTGATAATAAGACGCGGCGTATTGATCCAAATTGTTCAAGGCGTGAATGGCAACTGCATAATCACGAGCAGAAAAACCAACGGTTGCGTTATAACGGCTCACCTTGATATAAATGGTGTGTGAGTTTCTACATTATCGGGTTAAGAGGAACTTACCTTAGCATCTTTGATATTGTACGCAACTTCACCACCAACAAGGAAGCCATCACGTCCGAAAACAGTATTGATATTTAAATGGGTCTAAATAATGCTAAATTAAAAAACCTGCATATAAAAAAAACCACAGCATTCGCGTTCTTTTATACCTTGAATAAATCAAGCGTAGCTACGGTATGAAGATTAGGTTGTTTGTAGATAGCATTGATCTTGGCAGCCTTTTCATTGACAGAAGGCAAAAGAGAAGTTAAAAGCTCAACTTTAAGTCCCTCTAAAAGCAAAAGAAATAAACAATTAAGAAATTTAGGGAGGGGCTATAAATAAAAACTTACTGGCAAGGTTATTTTCAAGTTCAACTTTTCCGTTTAAATGGTTAGACGTAGTCCAAGCTTCAGTGAATGCAAGACCGTTTTTTCTATCCGTGTATTTTGTTTCCAAATCGCCAACGATGATACCGGTCTTGTTATCGCGTTGACCGTTGACTTTGAACGTCTGAGTTTGTGTGAGCAGCGGTTATTGTGTGCCAAATTAAAAAAAAAAAATACTTACAACGCCGTTGGGGGCCGTGGTCTTTACTTCAAGTTTCACACCTCCTACGGGATAATCTTTGGTCAAGATATCCTTGGATGGCTTTCCAACATCATTAAAAGCGACTAAAAATAACGTTTAGTTTTTGCCTTTTTATTTCCTAAACACGGAAACTTTACCAGGTACAGACATGGTAAAAAAAAAAGAGTTTAAGAAGAAAAGGGGGGCTGCATTTCTAGCGAGTCATTGTTTGTTTATAAAGCTCCGGAGTTGATTTGAATCAGCTTTCATTATATTCCTTTTTTGTATGCAGCCACACATCCTTCAATCGCCTCGCATATTTTCCCTTTACTTATACGAACCCCATGTCCTTAGAATAAACAAATAAATTGGCTGCATCCTTGCTCTCTTTTCCCGAGACACCGATCCACAACCATTCGACTCATTAAATACGCATCTAGTTACCTTGACTTGTGTCACATTGTGTCATTTTTATGTAGTTTGAAACAACCCATCCGTCAAATCGGGAAAGCGAGGTTTATTTTGCAGCAAAATCATGGGTACAATATACTAATCAAAGAAAAAATACAGCCGCATTGCTAATATTCCAAACTCTAAATCACTTTTTATATCTCTAATATCGACATATATCACCCCCTTGGTAATCTATAAAGTGGGTTTCAAGCGTGTAAGGTTTCAATTGCCAATATGCATTTAGGAATAAATAGAATCCCAGTAACGTATCTTTTAAGACTGAATCTGTACGAGCCTGTTAATATACTAGAAACCCATGTGGCAGTCATCGGCTAGTTCATAAACTCTATTTATTAGCGGTCATTTTGTCATAACCCTAAGCATGTTAGTGTTTGTCATGGATAGGAATGACCATATAAATACAGCCTTCCATGATATAAACTTCGGATAGATACATAGTTGACTAACGACAATGGGTTCCAGAGTACAATGACACGAGGAGATATATTTTTCTCACTAAAGAGACTGAAGAGGGGACCATCTAGACCATGATTCTAGCGATACTGTAGATATCACGCTTACCTTTTGACATTTTATCATAATTCATACCCAGCATAGTGAGCGTATGTAACCCTCACCAACCACTCTTTTTTGTTTTACGATCTACTCTAATTTATTATGATAACGCGCTTTTTAGATCAAATCTACACCCACGCTCTTGAGAGCATTCACAGTCCAGACAGGATACTTTGCAACATCTTTGAAATAGCCCTTGAAGAACTGCTGGACATAAGCAGGGAACTGATCCTTTTTGATAGCCTCTCTCATTTCTCTCATCAATCTTAACTGGAAATACACGTTATGGACAGACACAAGTCTACTTCCGACAGGATCTCTGGAAACAAGGTTGATATAAGATCTTGTATAGTCGCGACAGGTATCACATCCACAACCCTCTTCAATGGGACCAAAATCGGCGCTATATTTACCGGATTTTAAAGAAATAGTGCCATGCATGGTAAGTGCATTACCAAAACGCTATACATGAATCAATCGATTTAGAACATGATTATAAAAAAAATAGGAGGTAAGGCTTACAGCAGTTCTGGTAGGATATACACAATCAAACATATCAACACCTAACGCAACACATACGACCAAATCCTCGGCATACCCAACACCCATACAATACACTGGTTTTGTTTTTGGTAATAAATCTGTGCACAAGGTGACACTAGAACGAGAAGGGGAAATTAGACAACGTGGGGTTTACCAAGAAAAAATTAACCTACATTTTCCAGAATTCATCCTTTTCTTCACCGCCAGATAACCCACCTACAGCATAGCCAGGTGTATCTCGCTTTACCATTTCCTGTACACATAGTTTTCTCAACTCGGGATTTAATCCACCTTGAATAATGGCAAATAAATTTTGAGACTCTGGTTTCTTATGAGCTTCAATACAACGATCAAGCCAACGAATGGATCTCCACATGGCTTCTTCTACACGTGGACCTGTGACTAAAGAAGATATCACATCGTCTAATTGCATCATGATGTCGGATCCGATCGAGTTTTGTAAAGACATGCTGTGTTCGGGTGTCAACATCATGAGTGAACCGTCATGAGGCGATTGAAATTGAACACCTTGTTCAGTGATCTCTGCTAATTTTAAAAGTGACACCATTTGAAATCCACCACTATCCTATTCGCCAAAGTTAAGACAGTTTTTCCTTGTCAGATATGAAGCCCACTTACGGTTAACAAGTTACCATGCCAGTTTTGAAATGGATGCGAACCACCTGCTTGATCCAAGATCTCTTGACCTGGTTTTAATCCCTAGAAAGGGAGTCAGTTTTTTTTTTCGCAGGAAAATAATAGAGATCTTTACAAGGTGATATGTGTTGTTCAACATAATTTGACAGTTCATATCTTCTAAAGCCTTTGGTGTAAAGCCCTTCAAAGTACCTTGCGTACCAACAGGCATGAACACAGGAGTATCTACAAGTCCATGAGGCAAGACCAATTTATTCACTCGTGCTTTTGTGGTGGAACACCTTGCGATTGTTTCAAGTGTTAAAGCACTCTTCATTTTTGTGTATGTCTTGCAGAAAAAAACTAAGAAAACTTTTTTTCATTTACATTTGGGACGCGGTGAATTTAATTGGAGCTCCCTGAAGCCTGGCAAATATGTGTGTGTTGCATTGTTACCAAATAATAAAAACGAATGGTTTGGAAAGTAGCACGGTCACTCGCACGTGTGTTTTTTTTAACAATCTTGCTAGACTATATAAGAGCTTGTCATCAACCCAAACAAATGCTGAAAACATCTGCTCACGGCACAAAGACGATAATGCCGGAGCTTTAATGAGAAACATGTGATCATATATCATATCTGTACTCTTTTTTATTTTTTATTATTATCTTTTCTTTTTCTTTTTACAAAAATCAAAAATAAACATGTCTGTTAATATTGAACCTGCCGAACAGTTAGAGTTTAACGGTATGTAGGAGTGAGATGAAGTCCAAAGCAAAGCTAATCTCCGTTTAATAGGTCCTTTTACGCGTGTCTCCAAGGAGTCACTTCATGTAAAGAATCCCGGAACTGAACCCATAATCTTTAAAGTAAAGACAACGGCACCCAAACAATACTGTGTTCGACCTAACGCTGGACGTATTGAACCCAATTCGGAAATCGAAGTTCAAAGTAAGTGCTGATATAAAAACAGGTGATACATAATTTAATCACTTTATTGATTAGTTATCTTGCAACCATTCAAGGAAGACCTCCCTCAAGACTACAAGTGTAAGGACAAATTCCTTGTCCAAACAGCTCCTATTCACCAAACATTTGAACAACAAGATGTCACCAGCATGGTATGTATACACAGCTTGAATAAGAGAAAAACGGTATTTATTCTTTCATTCATTTCATAGTGGAGTCATGTAGAAAGTCTCGAGAAGGAGACAATGCGACAACACAAGATTAAGTGTGTGTTTGTTGTACCAGACAAGGAAGAGGTATGTCATTATTATGGCAGTTTGTACAAGACTCTAACATTAAAATAAAAGGAAATTGTATCTCCTATTCCTGAACCGGTTACAGCAACCGATATTGCATCATCATCATTAAATACATTTGTCGCTGACCCAACACCCGTACCAGTACCAGTCGCAGCCGCTCCAGTAGTAGCTCCCATCGCAGCACCAGTTGTAGCACCAGCTCCCATAGCAGCAGCCGCACCCGTCCCATCCATCATTGCATCTGAAACAACACCTGCTACAGTCCGTAGCGTAGCCCCTACCACCAGCCAAGACACCGTCAGCCGAGATCCCGTTGTTGTTCCAACTCCTGTAAAGAAGGCCAGTGTTACAGAAGTCAAGACAAATAACAACGATGCCGAATTAAAATTGGCTTTGGAAAAGATCAAGGTTCTCGAACAACAATTAGCAGAGGCACAAACGGAGAGTGTTCGTGCTCGTAGTAACGGTCGTAAATTAGCAGCTACAGTACAGCCTTTGGATGCAGTTCATCAACATTTAGCAGCTTTAGAGAAGCCAAGCCCTGTTGAAGGATATCCTCCTCAAGTCGTATTAGCAGTGGCTGCGTTAGTCTTTATCTTTACCTACATCTTCTTTTAATCAAAATAAAAAAAAAAGCGTTTTTATTATTTATAATACAGCATCAATGACACCACCGCCTAAACACCAATCTTGATCCCAAACTACTACTTGCTGGCCACGTGCAATAGCTCTTATAGGATTTATGAAACGTAAAGAATATTGACCATCAGATGTTTGTGACAAAATCGCCTTTTCAGGTGACTGTCGGTATCTCACTTGGGCATCCACTTGCACTGGCAAAGTTGGTACTTCATGATGGATCCAAGTCCAGTTTTTAGCAAGCAAAGTATCTGAGAATAAAGCAGGGTGATTTGAACCAGCAACACACACTAATTTATTCTCTTCCAATGATTTGCTTACAACAAACCATTTGTGCGAACCGTGACAAATTCTAGAAGCTTGTCCAATGGTGTAACCATATAAGCCGTCATGTTGTCCAATTACTTTACCAGAATCTAGATCAATAACAGGCCCAGGTGGTTGATCGATGTATTCCTGTAAAAACGATGCAAACTTTTTCTTTTGCCCCACAAAGCAAATGCCCATGGATTCCTTCTTCTTGGCTATATCCAGTAGCCCGAAATCTACCGCTAATTGCTTCACCTTGTCCTTTGATTCAATCTCACCCAGCGGAAACAGGGTGCGCCTTAATGCGGCTTCAGGCACTGTTGATAAATAATACGATTGATCCTTCTTTCGCTCTAATCCACGCAATAATTTGCCATTGTTTGTTCTACAATAATGGCCAGTGGCAAACAAAGTATCCTCTGGTATTTGGTCTAATAATGAACCGAATTTGATGAAGCTGTTGCAACCAATATCCGGATTCGGTGTCACACCCTGAGCATAGTCGGTCAGTGTCTTTTCAAACACATTGTTCCAGTATTCCTTGACAAAATCCACCTGCGAACACTCGATATCTAATATGGAACACACTTT
The DNA here is from genome assembly GCA_943193625.1 of Mucor piriformis. NCBI lineage: Eukaryota > Fungi > Mucoromycota > Mucoromycetes > Mucorales > Mucoraceae > Mucor > Mucor piriformis. The sequence continues at coordinate 573,886 of OW971871.1, read as the reverse complement.
TTGGACATCTTGCCAATCTTCTTTACTGGTGCAATGACCCGCTTCGTCTAAACTGTCCCAATTGCGCATATATATACCCTGGACCTTGTAACCTTGTTGCTTCAGTAGCGCAGCAGAGACACTGGAGTCCACTCCACCTGACATTGCCAAGACGACGGTCGGTTGTGTTGATAGTAACCGTTTCCATAACAGCCTAGGTTTGAAACAAGGTGTCACTAATGTACTTTTGAACATGATTGTCAATGAGGAAAAAAAAAAAAAAAAAGTTTGACATTTTAGGTCTCCGTTGTTTATTTTGTTTTTTTTTTTTTTTTTTTTGCTCGGAAAAACAAGTGATTTTAATTTAAGAAATAAGGGGTGGCACAGGGAAATATCAAAATCAACTGATTTGTTCCCCCCTTCAAACAGTTAAAAGGAGCCCTGATTTTTTTTGTTTATCTCTAATCGTCATTTCGACCTACATGAAGACTTATGAAACAAGAGAACGAGAAAAAAAAAAGCAGATTGATAGTTTAATATGACCATATAAAAATAAAGTCAGTGTGTTTAGCATCACCTGAGCCCTTTTTGGCTATAAATTCGATCTTACATTTCCATCCCCTCTTTTCCTTCTCTCTTCACTTGAAAATGTCATTTCACCTGAAAATTGCTCCTTTTGAAGGCTTATTATTAACACCCGAAAGATCAGTCCCTTCGAGTCCGACACTTTCTACCGCAGTTGTTACACACACCAATGCAACCACCAAACACCTTCATACAAATGATCCTAGTGCAGTAGATTTTGTAGAATTAACCAGACTATTGCAGACGGTAGCATCGTGCTCAAACCGAAATAAAAAGACAAGCTCTATCTCCTCTTCCTCCTCATCTACAAACAGTTCCTCCATACACTACCCAAACACGCCTCCGCAATTCATCTTTAAAAAGCCTCTTTATAACCAATACTACCATCAAACCCATTTTCATCACGGATTACTGACACCTATCCAAACTACGCACAATAACTCCTCCATCATCGATTTGAAGCGGCTGTTTATGCACTCGCCTGTCGAAGAAGAGCACGCAAACGGGTTTAAACAGAATATTTCAGGTCGCTATGGGCAATGGGGTAAGATATATAAAAAAAACGAGGCATTTTGCGGCATTATACAAGTTAAGGAGAGAAAAACTAATAAGCATTCTGATACATATAGGCAAATATATTGGCAAAGGAGCTGGTGGTTCTGTGCGACTCATTCATCAAAAAGAGAAAGTGTACGCAGTCAAACAATTCCGTAAAAGGTTGCCCCATGAAACAGAAAAAGACTACGTTAAAAAGGTTACAGCCGAGTTCTGTATAGGCTCTACGTTACATCATCCCAACATTATTGAAACACTCGATTTAATCCAACAAGACGTCAACTACTATGAAATCATGGAGTATGCCCCCAACGACCTATTCAATGTCGTCATGAGTGGCATGATGTCAAAAGAAGAAATCGCCTGTTGTTGGAGACAGCTACTGAACGGTGTCAGCTACTTGCATTCGATGGGAATCGCTCACAGGGATCTCAAATTGGATAATCTAGTGCTTGATCATTTGGGCATACTGAAGATTATTGATTTTGGCTGTTCCACTGTGTTTAAATATCCATGTGAAACGAGTATCAATATGACCAAAGGTACGCACTACGAGATAATACGCAGCTATTTATATATTTGTTTTACTTATATACACATATATAGGTGTTTTCGGTTCAGATCCTTATATTGCACCGGAACAGTATACACAGCCAGTGTACGACCCTCGTTTATCAGACATCTGGTCATGCGGTATTATCTTTGTCTGCATGACAATCAAACGCTTTCCCTGGCGACTACCGCGAACTTCGGATGCTGCATTTCGCGCATTTGCCACCGGCCAACAAAAGTTTCGTCTACTGAACCTCTTGCCTCGTGAGTCGCGCTCGGTAATGACGAGCATTTTAGAGGTAGATCCTACGCGTCGCTACCCGCTCTCAACCATCCTGAAAGATGAATGGATTCAATCCATTGACGTGTGCTCCATAAAGGAACCAGGCACGCGTCATGTTCATCATGTTTGGAAAATATCAGAACAAAGGGGTAATTTAGTCGCCATGACAACCGAACCACCTGGTGTTGTAGCAGAAAAAGAAAAAAAACGTCAACAGCAGAAATTTTGATCAAAACCATATTCATTCCTTTTGTAATAACACCTCCTTTTTTTTTTGGGCTTAAAAAATAAAAATTACATGTATTTTTTTTTCTTTCTTTTTCTTTTTCTCTTTTTTTTTACTTTGTAATGCAGATATGGCAACAATCGACACTGCTTATTATGTGCCAACATTTTTAGGACTATCAACTACATTTGGTATTTCGTGTGCTGTATCGGCTGCTTGTATCATAGGTTTCGAGATTTGTAAACGATGTGATTCTATGAAGAATTTATTCTCGCCACGCACATTACTACAAAGGTAAGTCTTTTGTTTTGACAACAAAAAGGGCAAACTAATAACTCTGATACAGTGACCCTGTTCCCAGACAAGCACGTCATGTATTCTCTTGGGTGACATCTGTGTTTTACCTAGACGAACAAGACTATGTAAAAAGAGTGGGCTTGGACGCAACCATGCATATTCGCTTCTTGCGCATGGTTGTTCATTTTTTGACGTTGCTATCCCTAATAGCATGCCCGATCCTTTTGGGTTTACATTGGACCAGTGCCACTGTGTCATTGGATCACTCTGATATAGCTGACGAGTTTACATCGCTGGCTAAAAATGAATCATCCGTGTCCGAAGTATCCGTAGATCATTTCAGATCGAATTCGACGCTGTATTACCTCTCGATTGCCAATATTCCCAACAAGAAATCGGTGGTATGGGTTCATGTGTTTTTTATATTTACCATCTCGCTTGTATGGCTGTGGCTGTTGTTTGTCAATCATATTCACCATATAGACTTGTTGCAACAACAGCCCACTGGTAACCTATTACATCAACGATCGGTTTTGATCACCCATGTACCACCCAATCTTCGAAACACACTCTCTTTGCAGCAGCATTTCGATAGGGCTCAAATAGGCACAGTTCAAAAGGTCACGCTAGTCTCAAACACAGCGATTAAGTTGGTTGAAACCATCTTGAAAAAAAGACGTAAACATATTGATAAATTGGAAATTCTGTTGATTGGAATGGTCTCAAACCAAATCGTTGATTGGTATTCACTAATATCACAAATTAAACAAAAGCCCGGCGTTGAGAAAATTAAGATGCTTTTGCTGGAATTGGAAGCCATGGACAAAGAGATTTACCGTCTGAGAGATGTCAATAGGTCGCCTGAATACTATATGCCTACTGGTACAGCCTTTGTTACCTTCAAGTACCTTTTTTTCTTTATCTTTCTTGTTTCAATGCTAATCTTCTTATCTTAGCTCTGCTTATTCGGCTCAGATCTGTGCTCAAATTGTCACCTCTTGGAAACCAGGTGTGTTTGATACAAGAATGGCTCCAGAGCCAAGAGATATCATTTGGCGCAGTCTTTTACGTAGAGGAAGAAAGGACCGCATAAATGGGAAATTCAGGCAATGGATTGTATTTGCTGCAGTATGGTCTCTAACCATATTTTGGTTGTTTCCGATCAGTTTTATACTCGGCCTAACCTCTATTCAATCCTTATCACAACACCTTGTGTTTTTACAGTATTTCTTGAACACCTCGTTCCTGATACGTTCATTTATCCAGAATATATTGCCTACACTCTTGGTTACTCTTTTTATGAGCTTCTTGCCCTGGATCCTATTAGGTATGGTCTGCTTTTTATTTTCTTAGTTTATACATGCAACTCATTACGGTTTCGCAGAAATGTCCAAACTGCAAGACTTTGTGTCCTATTCAGAACTAGAAGATACAGTGTTGGGAAGATACTATCATTTTGCTATATTTAATGTACTAATTGTGTTTCTACTGGGCACCACGTTCCTGACAACCATGCTCGATGTGCTTTATGAACCCACCATGTTAATCCAATTACTAGCCAATGCACTACCACAAGGAGCCAACTTTTTCTTGAACTATATCTTGTTTAATTCGTCCACACATGCAATGGAATTAATTCAACTAGGATCGCAAATATTTGGTCACGTGTTATTTACATTACCATGTATCAGCAAGACCCCACGTATGCGTCTGAGACACACCACTCCTTGGTCGTTTCCTTACTACTATTACTATCCAAACCATATACTCGTGCTCGTCATCACCGTCACATACTCGGTGATACAGCCATTGATTTTAATCTTTGCCTTGTTTTATTTTGCTTTTGCATTGGTTGTGTATCGCCACCAGTACATGTACAGCTATATCCGAAGATACGAAACGGGTGGATCACGCCACTATCGAAAGATGACAAGATACACTTCGGACGGGCTATTGATATTCCAGTTTACCATGGTGGGATTGCTCTATCTGAAAGGCGTGATACCCGCCGCAACTGCGATTTTACCACTCATTATATTCACCATCTGGTTCAAGGTGAAATTAAACAGCCTATTTCAACGTCGATCCAAACACCCTTATATCGGCAGATTCGATACAATCCATGGCAATTTAAAACAGACTGACCAGATTCCTTTATCGTATTGGAGGCATTTAGATGACATCTGGAAATTCTCTTATATTAAGAACTGGTGGGCAGCAGGTAGGTATGCTCAACATAGCTCGAATAACCAATCAACCATGCATCTATCCACTCTTCAGCAACATATCCGGTCTTGTCCATCGGATATCACTACAGTTCAAACCAACGAAGACGATATTTATTCTTCGGTGGCGTCGAGTATCATGATGGTGGATGAGAAAGAGGATTGTGATTTGACCACCTATCCAGACGATTCAAAGTCCGTCAATGAAACGTACGAGCATCCAGCATTGGTCGAGCCTTTGGTGAGGGATTTAATCCTGCCACGAAACTGCAAGCTACGCTACTGGAATATGAAGGACTGTGTACTACTGCCATTAGAGATGGTAAGAAGTGCTGTATTAGATAAACAGGACACTGTAGCCTAAAAAAAGAATAAACCACGTGGGACTTGACCACCATTTTTAATAAACCTTTGTGTTTCTAAATTCAGTCAGAAGGCACTAGATTTTAATTGGCTTGGCTCATCTTTATAAAACCCTCTTCAGCCTTCTATTTCCCTTTCTTTTTTTTTGTTGTCATCATTTATAAAAACACATCATGGACAAAGTTAGAGAGGTAAATAAATTATACAAAAGTGAGATGGGAATGTCGAGATGATGACCGTTTAAGCTAGAGACTCGCCAGTTTCCGTGCTGAGGCAGAAGCCCAAAACGCACTTGCTGAGGAATATGAAGCTAAAATCAAGCAACTTGAATTAGAACATACCTCCAAGGACCATGAGATTTTATCTATTCAAATCCGTGCAAAGAACTTGGAAGACCAGTTAGACAAGACCGAGGAAAAGTTACAAACCACCTCTGCCAAGTAAGTTTTTTCTTTTTTTAATTTCCAATCGTATTTACTCATCGTAACTAGTTACAATGAGGCTGATTTAAAGGCTGAGAATGCTGAACGTCAAGTCCAAATGCTCGAACAAGAGTTGATTGATAAGGAACAACATTATGAGGAACTCCTTGAGAAGTATAACGGTGCCAAATCCGAGTTGGATGAGTTAGCACGTCAATTTGACGAGTTGTAAATTAATATAGTAATAATAATAATAATAATAAAAAAATAATATATAGTTATTGATCACACATGTTGTGACTTATCACATTTTGATGCTGTGTCTGTGCTGAAATACTTCTTTTCGATTATAATCTCGTGTCTTTATTTCCCCAGATGACTCCCCGGTGTTGCTTCCAAAAAGTATAGACCATCCGATAGATATGTCAAATCCCATATACTTGTATAGTCTTAATTGCCTCTGTCATGGTCATTACCTTTATGAGTTACTGTAAATCCCCGGTCCATGTAAGGCCACCGTGCGTCTTGTAGATGTCCGCTTAACCTTGGCAGTATCGCACCCATCCACAACCATTGTCAACAGGTGAACGGCGACATAATACAATGCCGTTTCGGGCCCCTTCAATCTACACAAACTTGACTTCTGTCGTTTTCCAAAAGCAGACACCTCCCTTAGAGCGTCCTTTACGGTTCCTCACGATTATCACACATTTGTTCGGGAATAAAAGAAAATTTAAGATTTCTTGATGGTAAAATTTTGAGGAACCATTAAGGCGGGATTTCCTAAATCTGGGATAATAGGTATTTTAAGGAACGATTGGGGATGCTCTTAATTACTGCGCTTTTTTTTTTTCTGCGTGGTTTTTTTAAAACACGTGCCTACAGCATGGACCTCAAGTAGTGTAAAAACAGCCAATAACCCATATTTCAAAGGGTAAGATCTTTCTAGAATAAGGCAAAGAGTAAACCAAACGTACCAAACATGGATACAATTAACATCTACTGATCATACACATAATCTTGAGTGTCGTTATTACTGCGTAAAAATACAGTGACTACTTACTTTGATTGCGCGGCTAGAATTACATGTCCAAAAAAACTTACGCAACCAAATAAAGGTTGGAACTGTGTAAGTGAAAAAGAAATTATGCAAGTTCTAAACCAATCATAATGGATCGTCTCAATATATCATTACCTGAAGTAAATTGAAAACTAATGTGAAAGAAGCCCAACCTCACTTGATTTTTTGAATTATTATCCCTTTAATTATAATACTGCTGTTACCAATTTAGCAGTTTTAATGTGCACGCTTTGTAATCGGATTACTTTGTCCAACTACACGTTCAAGACCTTCTACTTTTACTAGCATCAAGTGTATGTAATCAGCGGTTTCGCATCTCTTACTTTGGATGGGCTCTATTATATAATTATATTATTGATGCTTCCTTTTAATTAATCACGTTTGTTTACGCCAAAATTATTGAATCAAACTGATACCATATTCAATTCATATCCACAAAATCATTTTCACTGAAAGCTCTTTTTAAAATAATGGTATATCACTGCCATGCGTACTTTTGAGTATATTTATGATGTCTTTGGTATTATAGGTGTGCTTATAAAAAGAGCCAAGTATATTTTAATTTTGTTTACTCATTTAAAACACATGCGTATCAAGTATTTGTTTACGCCAAATTATTACATCGTACTGATACTATCTTTGATTTAAATTCATAAAATCCTTTTCAAAACAAAACTCTCCCTTTATGAACATGTTACTTGCATATGAACGATATATCTAATGTGTTTGGCATAATGGGTATAAGAACGGAGTAAGTATATCTCAATTTGCCTGAGAAAGCTGTTTCAAAGAAAAATAAACAAAGCATGGGAACTCTCATGCATCTATTTCCTTTATTTTTAATGCCGCTGATGATGCGGGTTCTTGTTTATTATCATAAATTTAGTATATAAAGCAGGGAAAAAACGTACATTTTCCTTTTAATTCTTCTTCACAACATCTTCTCTTTAATAATGCTACTCTGCCTAAATCTTAACAAGCTATCGTCTGTATCAATCGACAAAACTACTCTATCATGATCCCGCAGCGTTCCTATGCCTCTACTCTACTTCTTCTCGTGGCTTCTCTATAACTCTGATACAACACTTGGGGCTCCTGGATTTTCTCTCTCGTGCTCTCTCGCGCTGTCTCTCTCGCTCTAATAGCTGGTGTATGGTAAACTATAACAACTGTTGCAACAATATATTGTGCTGCGGCACATTTTCTACGATATGTTCCAGTTTTTGGAGGCGACATCCGTCGACCAGGCAAAGATCCTTAAGTGGTAGTCTGTGCATATTCAATACGATATATATGTTCCACTAGTGGGAGTTATGGCTCTGCTAGATGGAGGCTAACAAGTCTGTAGATATGCATATAGTACGATTCCTGCGAATGGGATATAACCCTGCGAATGGGGTACTTTTTTTTTAAGAATCAACAGCTGTTATAGTAATATTCACTGTCTAGTAGATCAATCTCATCTGCCTATCTCTGGTTTATCTGTTAATGTCAACTCTTCTCTTTAGTCTTCTCATCTGTTTACAAATCAAATATTTATTTATCCAATAAAATCTTTTGTTTTTCATCTAAAAATGCTTACTTTACTTAATAACGTTTCGAACTTATATACTTACGCCATAAAATTAACAATTTCGGGTTTAAATCAAAGGTGAAGCAGTCAACTGATGTCTGATTTAGGACGCCACATGGTTGCAATACATAGTAATGATATAGACTTGATCTGTAGTTTTTGCAGTATTTGTTGATGGACATAGTTTATCAAAATAGACACATCTTATGTTACTATCTGCTCTTCTGTTAGAATCTTCAATGTTCTGAATCTTTAAAGGAGTTGTAAGACTTCCTCTTCTGTATGAGTTCGTTAACACATTTCCGCTATTCCGATCAGTCATATAAGCAACTTGTTTGATATTGCTTTACAAAAAACTTGAAACTCAATCGCCTAACACGGCCCTGTTTAAACTTTACGTGTGATTAGGACATCAAATCTTATTGGGTGATCCAGAAAAAGCAGCTTCCGGAGCGAAAAAAGCGTGGTAATTTACAAATTAATGTAAAAATTAAATGGCTTAACTTTTTTAATTTACTCTGCCATGAAAAAAATGGGATTCATACGACTTGGACTAGAAGGTACTATGGTCAAGACTATAAACGGAAGATGCGGGTGCATCAAAGTTATATAACAGAACGCAATGCGCCAAAATTGATACATTAGACCAACCATTGGGTCCCCCTTTTATCTACAGCTTAGAGTGCCACTTTGTACATGATTCCGAGACCAGATTGTTTTTGAACACAGACGTGGGAGACTTTCTGGTCTTGAGTAATACCATAATTTAAAACTCAAACGTGTTATTGGCGCTATGATGCGTTATCATATTTTGCTTTTTCGCAGTAATGACGTTTTTTAATTTAAGAAAAAAAAGTATTGTTCAAGGTATTATGTACCTTCTCCTTGAAAAAATAGTTTATATTAAGACTGTTTCTCGAGAAAATTCATCTTACGAGAACTAAAAAAAGGTTTAGATTTTATGCAGTGCCTTTTGCTAACACATGATGTGACACAAATTCATCTTGATCCACATAGACAATACTGGCTGTATTCTTGGTAGGATAGCATTCTAGAGTATGAATATATTCCGTGATGAAACACTTCAAACAGTTTTGAATATGCTTTTGACGCGTCTTTTGCTGTAAACCAAAAAAAAAGATATAAATAAACAAGGTTTGAAACTGAGTTTGTTATGTCTCTGTACCTCACCGTGCTTATACATAAACTATTCTTTAACCGAAAGGCCATTTTCGGTACCACGTATTTTACTATGGAGACCAACTTCCAACGAAGCATGGTTTAAAAAAGTAAAAAAAAAAGGCACTTTTTTTTTTTGCCCAAAGTCACGTAACAAACACTATGCAAGAAATGTTTTTTTTTAAACAATGAATGATAAGGTTATGTTTATAGACAGGTTTTCAACAAAACAAATTCGCCTTTGAGGAACTCACTGTTAAGCTTATTACTTGCTAAGCAAAAAAAGTTTCGGATATGTTGGTTCTATTAGAACAACTTTAATGTGGCGTTTTGACAGACAGATGTGAAAAATCGGGACTAGTTCTACTTTAGGCAATTTTAATGCGACTAAACGGGTCGGGTGCATCCCAGGCTTTTACATCTTGTATAAATAGGTGTTGATTTATCCTTCTCCTTTTTTTACATTTTACCTTTTTTTTTCACCAAACAAAATGCTCCATTCTCATACCTCCTACACCTCTGAGACCTCTCAAACCTCTTACAGCTCCAACAGCCGTGTCCAATCTGGTGAGTCTCAAGCCTCTCTTATTATCCATGTCAGCTCTGCTACCGAGTTAGTCTCTCGCCAAACCTTAGGTAAGCAAGATCCTTTCCTCCAATTCTACTTGGACAGCCAAAACAAGGACTCTTATTTGAAGACCTTCACTCACAAGAATGCCGGTGAAAACGCTACCTGGAACCAAAAGTTCACCATCTCCTTGAACGGTGAGCCTAACCTTTACGTCGAGGTCCTCGATGAAGAGAGCACTGTTAACGAAGTCATTGGTTTCGCTGCTATCCCTATCAACCAAGTTGTCCATTCTGATGGTGCTTACATGAACGGTGTTTTCCAAATTTACGATGTCAAGGGTGAACGTGCTGGTCTCCTTAACTTGCAATTGGCTGCTACTGGTTTCCCCAACTCCAGAACTCCCGATTTCGGTCAAGCTGTTCAAGGTACTTCCGTCTTTGAAGAGGAGCACTGTGCTCGTATGAAGTCTACCAAGAAGAAGGCTGCTGGTGTTGCTATCGGTGGTGCTCTTTTGGGTGGTGCTCTTGCTATCGGTGCCGGTTTCCTCGGTAAGAAGCTCTATGATGGTCACGAAAGACAAAAGGAAGAAGAACAAGAAGCCGAGGCTGAAAAGCAACGTCTCCAAGAAGAGGAAGAAACCCATAGACGCGAAGAACAAGAGAAATACCAACATGAGCGTGAAGAATTCCAAAGAGAGAAGAGCGAGTTCGAAAGTCAAAAGCAACACAGAGCTGAAGAAGATGAAGAAAGATCTCAACATGATAATGAACGTCGTAATAAGGAAGAATGCCACAAGGAGAAGCGTGAAGATCACCACGAAAAGGAGAAGAAGAAGAACTGTCACAAGAAGAAGGATTGCAGTGATGATGAAAGTGAACGTCACCACCGTCGCCGTAACAGCGGTTCTTCCGATGATGAAGATGCCAAGAAGTGGAACCCCGTTGGTACCTATGCTCCTGGTGACCGTGTCAAGTATCACAACCAAGTCTACATGTGTCTCCAAGGTCATACCTCTAACCCCACATGGCAACCCGGAGTTGCTCACTCTCTCTGGCAAGCCGAGTAAATACCTCTATACATATATCTCTAGTATACTTTGATACTTTTTTTAAATACTGTTAATATTTAACACTATTTGTTTACAATAAAAACCCATTGCACATATCGTACTTTTACAAAATATAACACGCGTCATTCAAGTTTTTTGTTCGAACTGCTGCTACTATTCATATTTTAAGACTACAAGAAAAAAAAAAACATAAGGCGGAAAAAAAAAATAGAACTTTTTAATGATAAAAAAATGGAATAATACACAGACAGCTATTTATGACTTGAAAGAAAATTTACATACGCTCTAAAGGTCTCAAACCCAACATACGCATGGCATTGCCAAGAGTAATACGAGCAGACCAGTACATGAGCAAACGGGCTTCAGCAACAGCGGGGTCAGCACCTCTAACCCAAAGGTTTTCGAAACAAGCCGAGATATCGTGAGACAACTTGAATGCATAGGTGACGACGTTACAAGGCTCATAACCTTGAAGCAAACTCTTGATTAAATCGGGGTATTGAGAAATAGTACGGACAACATCAATGGCTTGAGGCTCGGTCAACAAGCTTAAATCAGCATTGTGGTTGATGACATTACCACTCTTACGTTCAACAGAAGCAAGACGGGCATGAGCATATTGGATATAAGGTCCGGTATCACCTTCGAATGTACACATACGAGTCATGTCAAAGTCATAGTTCTTGATACGACGAGCAGAGTTATCTTGAATCTTGACAGCAGAGATACCAATCTCATCAGCAACCTTCTCGGGCTCTGCAACTTCGGCATACTTCTTTTCGTTCTTACGCATCACGTCGTGCATGGTCTCCTTGGCTTCCTCCAAAATATCTTCAAGGAAAACAACGGTACCCTTACGAGTAGACATACCCAAAACCATACCAAAGTTAATATGTTCAAGCTTATCAGCCCATTCAAACTTCATCAATTCCAAAGTCTTGAAGAGTTGCTTCAAATGAAGATCTTGTTGAGATGCAACAACGTAAATCATCTTGTCGAACTTGTACTTTTCATAACGTTCCATAGCGGCACCAATATCTCTGGTGAGGTAAAGTGTGGTACCATCCTTCTTTTGAACAACGGTCTTACCGAGCTTGTATTTCTCCATATCGATAATCAATGCTCCTTCAGACTCTTCCAATAACTTACATTCTTTAAGTAACTTCATAGCAGCGGCCATACCGACACCAACTTGAGATTCACCAGAGTAAACATCAAAGTGGATGTTAAGACGAGCATAAATATCTCTATATTTGACAATGGATAAATCTCTGAAACGACGCCATAAAGAAAGGGCAGTTTCGTCACCCTCTTCCATAGCCTTGAAATAAGAACGGGCTTCGTCATGAATAGTAGGATCAGCTTCACCATCACGGTTGATTTGCACATAAACGTCATATAAATGCTTGATGGGATCAGCTAAAAGCTTCTCTTCAGAACCGTATCTGGAAAAACCGATAGCCAAAAGACCTACACAATGCTTAATATATTGCCCTCATTTTTTTTTTTAAAAAAAACACGTATGATTAATTACTTACCGTATTGTTTACCCCAATCACCCAAATAGTTCATGGTGACAGTCTTCCAACCGTTAGCCTTGTAGACGTTACTTACGAAAGCACCAATAATAGTGGAACGGAGATGACCAGCATGGAAAGGCTTAGCAATGTTGGGAGAAGAGAATTCGACAATGACGGTCTTACCGCTACCAGCGGTATTTGTACCATAATGCTCGGCAGTGCTAGAGACCATGTTTAATGTCTTCTTCATTAAAAGACTCTTGTTGAAACGGAAGTTCAAAAAGGGACCCGCAGCAGAAGCTTCAATGATATAATCGTTAGGAACAAAAGCAGCAGCCCATTCCTTAGCAATGGCGGCGGGGTTACCCTTGACACGAAGACGGGGTAAAGCAATTGCCAAATCACCGTTCTCAACAGCACGAGGGTTATCTAAAGCATTGTAGACAACAACGGGATCGATCTTACCAATGGCAGCAATTTGAACCGCGATAAAGTTCTTGAAGGCATCAATAGGGTTGGTCTTGGGGTCGGAACCAGAACCGGGAACATCAGGAATTTCACTGCTGTTCGTGGTGGTAGTGACAGCGGAGAGTTCGGCAGCCTTCTTTAAAGCTTCTTGAGCAGAAGCGGTAGCTTCAATAGCCTTGATATACTCAGAAGAAGCGTCGCTTCTCAATACGCACCAAGCAATAAAGTCAGCAACAGTGGGTTCAGCACCGGTTAAGAAAGTGGTAGCCTTGGTGGCGATACGAGCATTTAAAGCTTCTACGTTACCAGCAAGAGCCAAGTCAAGAACATGGGCAATAGCTTGGTTCTCAGCGTTGCTTTCATCCAAAAGGTGGTTGGCACGAATAATATAACGAATGGCATTGCTATTGTTGAATTGAACACTATCGGTTTTGAAAACGGTATCGTCGCCACCTTGAACAGTGATATCTAATTTGTTGCCAGCAATAATAGCTAAAATACCAACAGGGATATTCTTTGTATCGACTGTCAAACTCATTTTTTTTTTTATAAAAATATATGTAGGAAGGAGGGAAAAAAAAAAGTGTGTGTGCAACATCCCTTTATAAATAAAAAAAAAATGAGTCATGAAAACGCTAAGCCACCCAAAAATGGATTACTATTCATTATTCATGTTTAGTACCATGGTGTATCACGATCAGTCAGTCCAGCTGATTCTCCGTTCCTCGGTGTATTATATATGTGGATACTATCCAATGACGTTGACAATGGGGTTAATTCTTCATTTGGATATTGCATTAGCGGCGGTTGTACCCATTGCTGGGTATTATATCCATACATGGTATTCTGTGAAGGATAATAGTAACCAAAACTAGCACTCTGCTGCATCATGCCCTGATACATGTCAACTCCACCAAAGGATTGATAGGGTGTCGCGTAAGAATTATACTGTGGAGCAGCAGAAGAATACGTCTGTCTCAACAACTCGATTGATTCCGGATCATGAATTTGTCTTTGACCAAATGTATTTTCTTCGTGTTCTCTGAATCTTTGATGACTAGCCGCAAACTTATCAAAATGAACCCTTAAAATCCGGTTATGAAACTCAAATCCGTTGTATTGTTCTATGTGTAACCAGTTAAATTCAAGTACCGTCAAGGAACGAATTTTTTCTTACCAATGGCTTGCTTTGCATCCTTATGATTTGAAAATAACACTGTCCCAAATCCACGGCTACGCCCTTCAAAGTTTAATACAACATCCGCTCGCACTATACGTCCTGCACTTTTAAATAGATCCTTCAAATCTTGCCACTGACATTGGAAAGGTAACTAAAAAGAACGGGTTAAATCTCTCGTTTCGAAAATGCACGCTACGCTCTTTTTTCTGTTTTTTACATTTCCAACAAATAGCTGCTTGCAGTCATCATCATCATCTTTTTCTTCTTCTTCCCCTTTCTCAGTCACAGACAGTGACTCCACCTTTGGTGAAGGTTGCTTAGCAGATAGGCCGCTGTGTGATGATTGCCTGTGTGATGACCGCTCAAGTGATGGTTTCTCAGGAATTTGCTTGGGTACCTGTTGCTTAAGTACTAGTTGCTTAGTTACTGGCTGTTTAGTCACTGGTTGCTTAGGTACTGATTTATCAAGAGTTTCCTTAGTTTTTGGTTGCTTAAGAGATGATGGGTGTGTGGGTGACCGGCTTACAGAAGACTGCTTAGTTGATGGCTGCTTTGGGCCTGGCTGTTTGGGTGTTGTCTGCTTTTTAGGTTCCTTTTTTGGTGCCTGTTTAGGGGATTGCGGGATGGATGGTGATGCTGGTTTAGGCGATGGTGCCACCGACTATTATTGTAATGAATATAGTGTTCATGTGATCACATTCCTTGTAAATACCTTTTTACTATCTGTGTCAATAAAGCCACGATCACCTCGCACTTCTATGATACGTCCCAGCCATTTAAAGTTATCAAACATGTCTATTTACTGTCAATATTGTTATCGGGGGCTAATTTTATTTTTATTACCTATCGCCTTTTGTGCATCTTCGAGCGTTGCAAATAACACAGTGCCATGTCCTTTGGATCGATTGTCATAGTTCAATGCGACATCAGCTCTGACAACCTGTCCGGCTTTTCTGAACTGGTCCTTAATGTCTTGCCAACGCACACGAAAAGGCAACTAGCAAATAAATAAGTATTCCCCGTTCATCAAGATAAAAAGAAACTTACATTGCCGATAAACAATTGTCTGACTTGAGTCTGGCTTTGAGACTTTGAATGGCTCAAAAGGTCATGAAGTAATTCGTCGGCCTCTTGCTTGTATGGCGAGTCAGTGTTTGCGTCCATTGCTTGCAATATATATATATCAATATAAAAGGGGCGATTAAAAAACAAGAGTTTTTGTGTCAGGTCTTCACGGCAAAGGGTGTTACAAAGTCACAGTTTCAATGATTGGCCACCTGCATAAATTCATAGCTTTTGCTAAAGGGAAGGTTGGCATATGCTCTTATTGTCTAATCAAAGAAACAGGCATGTACACTTTTTCCAGTATAATTTGTCGCTGACTCAGAAATAAAATGTCGTTGACCCAGAAATAGAACGTCCTTTGCCAAGAAGATAATTTGTCGCTGGAAAAGAGATAAAAGTAATAATTTCCAAGAATTATTTTGTATGTGTAAATGATTGATCGTTTTATAAGAGGTGATTGAAATAATAGATGTGTATCCATCAATACTAAAGGAACTCTCTGAAGCAAGAATTTGAATATAATACCTTATGTTGCGGAAACCTGCTAAAAAAAAGTGCAATAAGTTTATTTATGCTCTACGCCAATACTTCATGTTTTACTTTGTTTTAGCAAGGTAATGATCTAAGATATTTTAATCAAATATTATATGAGGCTAAACCGAATAAAATGACAGAGATTGGTATCTGTCGTTTCGTGGATTGTCTTGGTCACCTTCTCGGGATCTTGCTCTTGGTTTACGTTGTTGAGGAATCCCACCACGTTGGAACCTTAAAGGGATACTTTTTTGGGCACGAAGGGAGCGAACAACATAAGAAATGTTTAAGCTTATAACTAGATAGTTGAGTGTTACACATATATATGCCATATAGGGTGTATATACAAAAAAGAGAGGTGCCCTTCAAAAAGAGATTATTTGATCTGCAAAATAAAAAAATGGCTGTATCAAAGTCCTCTTGAGCGAATTAGAAGATAGTAGCTATCCGTTTTAAAGAGAAAAATGAAAAGAGAATGGACTATTTTCATGCCAATCATTATCCTTTTTATGAGCCATTTATCTCACGATTTATAAACCAATCTTTCAGAAGATTTTGAGGTTACGGCGCGTACTTCTTTAAATGCTGAGGTCTGATAACGTTTATTATTCCTATTTTTTGGGGAATTCTTGATACACAGTCGATTTACACGGCCAATTCTTGAACCCCCCCCCAAAAAACCATGACGTAGGCTGATAAACATAGGTCAGCTATGTCTAGACAGTTTTTCTCACCACCAGATAACAGCCATTGTTGTTTGAAACGACGTGGATCTATCACATGTAAAGTCAGTAAGTAATAATCGCTCGTTATAAAACAAGCCCAATATTCTTTTTTTGGCGTAATTTTTAAAATGGCAAAAAAGATAAAAAGAATGTCAATATCCAATGTTAGCTTTTTTAAAGGTTTATTGCACCTGGGTTATCAACTATTATTCATGTTCATTATACGATTGTAAAAAGCTTGTTTGAACTACCTATTTTATCCGCATACGTCATGCTTTTTAGAATAGGTCGTGTAAATTGACAGTGTATCAAGATTTCCCTATTTTTTTATTATTATACCTTTTTTTTTTCATTGGAAACATCGTCAAGCCTTATAGAATCCCAAAAGGACGCACCCATCTAGGTTCTTGGCTGATAGAGATAAAAGCCAGTCTCTCAAGGATTTGGATTGTCTCTGCAACTTTTGTCAAGGTATGCAATGGTTGTCGCATGGCTTGCTGACAACCTGTTCGAATGTCTAGGTAAAATAAACTTGCTGGTCCATAAGATACTTATGTAACACTTACTTGCTTACTTGATGTGCTGCTGTAAAATGAACATACGAGGAAATAAAATACAGGAACGGAGATATTGAAGCTTTCAAGTTGGGTGTAGACATGGTTGCTATGATCCTTATGGGTGAGCAGGGCTGTATCAAGGATATAATTGTATTTTTTCTGTCGAGCAGATTCAGAGAATTTGTGTCAAGAGAGGTTGCACTTGAAACGTACTTTGTGTGTTGAGGGTATTGCTTGTCAATGTTTTGGGCTTTGGTTTAGATCTTTTACGATATCCATCTAAGTGATGTTCTTTTCGAAGTGTCTGTTTATGCTGGAATATTATTTACATGCTCCAACCTATTTTCAAGTTAATGAACAGTATTTTTCAAAGAGATAATATTATGGTATGCAGTGCACTAGCAACTCTACATAACTCTGTGATAGTTTGATCTTTATGGTTGAGGAACAATGTAGCTAACATACCATATGTAACATCATGTATAAAAATAATATCACAAAACCGAACGAAAATAAAATAATCAATATTGGCTCACTTCATAAATACACCAACAATTAAATTTAGACCTACCACGTTGTTGGGTTCATAAGACTTTACCATATCTTCATAACAAAAAATACTTGTGTCACTTGACAAAAAATAGAATGGTGGTAAGAGCACACAACGACACCAAACCCAAAATCAGCGACAAATTATACCGGAAAAAGTGCATTCAAGCCAATATTAATTCTTTACGCAGCATTGAAATTTTTAATCCGGGATAATATTTGGGAAATCTATGCCAAGCATATGAACACATATACACAAACGGTTTACGTCATAATGTAATCCCTTTTTTAATATAAAAGTCTTTTGTTTATTATTGTTTGAACACTTGCTTTTCTCCTTTACCATTTTTTTTTTTTTTCGCAATCGGTAACTTCTTTGGTTAGAAATGACGAGTAATACAAAGCCAATACCAGCTATTACGACAGACTTTCAGTTCAAGTACGAGCTGATAAAATCAAGAAACAAAGAATTGACACAGGTAAATACATGTTATTCTAATATATAGATATTGTTACTTAAACATCATTTAGAAAAACAAGGATTTGGTTCATGACTTGAACCGTGTGAAAAAGAGACTGTTACAGGTATCGAAGGAAAAGAGGTATAAACACAAAGAGAGGAAAAAAGAAAGGACAGGTTAGTAACATTCTGTTTTGCAGTATACTTTTAGATAAGTTATTGTTATTACAACAAGACTACGAAGAAGTAGACGACGATGATTTATCTCCTGATACACCAACCCCTACCTCTATAAACGACAAAAGGGAATTGGAGGATCAACCCACTTCAAGACCAAAAAGAATGAGAAGAGATCCTGTCGAATCAAAATTAAGAAGAGTGCAACCGTTAGAAAAAGTAGAAAATGGTCAATACAAGCTTCCTGCTAGAGTCGGTATCATCACTGTTCATTCATTAGGCACAATTTTACCAATACCCACTTACCACAATGACCGTTATATTTGGCCACCTGGATTCAAAATCAGCAGGTAGAGTACCTCATTAGTTGTACCTTGTTTCAACTAACATCTATTTAGATCTTATCTCAGTACGATCAACCCGTCTACAAACACTACTTATACATGCTTTGTCGAGGAAAATGGCGAACAGGGACCGAAGGTACGATATACGGTGGTACGCAGACATGTAATTATATTAAAATTGAGCATTAGTTTCGAGTGATTGCTGATGATTGCCCCGATAACCCAATTGTTGCTAATTCGGCGACGGGTGTATGGACAGCAATAGTAAAGAGTGCAAACGAAATTAGAAACAGAGGTCATTCAAATTCAGGTAAAAGACAATGATATATTTGAATATGAAAGGGAAATAACCAATTTCTTTTTTTCTAGCCTCAGGACCTGATTATTATGGATTTACACATGCAACTATTGCTAAAATGATTCAGGACCTTCCCAATGCCGATCAGTGCGAAAACTACGTCTGGCAAAAATTCGATGTTATGCATCAGCGTACAGCCGCAGGTGTAGCAGCAGCAGCACAAAAAAAAATCACAAACTTGGAAATCATGGGTAGTGCAAATAAAAAACCCTCAAAGGCAGATATAAACGCTGCTTTAAGTAAAGGCTATGCTGCTTCTTCAGCGGCATTATACAACAATCAAGATGACTCTTTTGCGAAGTTTCACAAGAAGAGCTCCTTACACCAAATAATGAATACACCTGATGAATTGGAATCACAACATGCTACTGAAATGTGGAATTCAAGCTATAGCTATGTATAATTCCCAAATTTTTTTTATTGACAATCATTTTCTGTATAGATACTCATTACTACTATCCGCTACATCCTCTAAATATCCTAAAAACTAGTCATATATAAATAAAATCTCTGTACTTATGCTTTCCCTACCTATGATTACCTAAGCGATTGATTGAGAACTCTATATGTGCAACTTCGGAGTATACAAATAATCTTTACAAAATATATGATCCTGAGCCTTGCCGTTTCTCCTTGCCACCGTTAATGAAATAAGTTGTATGCCTATTATTGTACCTATTTATAATACCTTTCTGCGGAATGTATTACGCCTATTAGGTCTTTAAAGAAATGGCCAGTCTCTATTCTATCAAAAACTTGATTTAAGACGAATAAACAACGGCATGCATCATCTGTTATATGACGCATTGATTACAAATTGTTATATTTGATTGAAAAACAATAAACCTTGAGTTATGGTCCCAACTTTTAATATAATCAGCTGCATGACATAATATATAGCTTGTCTCTTTGATTGACAGTTGCCAGATATAGCAAAGACTATCCTGGGGGTACTATAAAATTATTGCCTATTTAGAGGTAAGACTTATGTGCTTATTGTTCAAGCCGGTGTGTCAATTTTTAAAAGTCAATTTTCTTGCCTCATGCAAGATGATTTATGGTGTCACCGCCATTACACAAAATAGCGTGACTCGAAGGCGACCCACATTTTTTCACTACAATATGATAAACTGTAGGTTTTTAAAAAGAGCTTTTATTCTGAATAATTGTTCAAGTTGTATAAGAATTAAAAAAAAAGTGATGTTGTCAGAAAGTTAAGGTGGAGTAAGAGGTTTATATTGTTTTAGAAGCGCTTAGTTGAATATGAAAAACCCAGAGGAATGCACAGGAAGCTTATGGAGTGGGAAGAAATCCAGCAGCAACACAGGCAGCCATACATATTCCGAGACCAGCATTGCAGCCAAGGATAGCCGCAGGGACACCAGCACCAGCTGTGACAGTTCCAAATACAGCACCGGCAGCAGTGTAACAAGTTACTACTAAAGCGTTGCAGCCCGTTTGGCAAATACCGTAGGCTAAAGGACCAGCGTAGGATTGGCCAATGAGACATGAGACAACTACCATAAAGAGACAGATTTTAATAAAGATGTTTACCATTTTGATGGAGTAGAGTTAAGTAAAGTTGATTTGAAGTTGAGTTGAAGTTAGATGTATGAAAAAAAAGAAGAGGAAAACGAAAACCTGGATAAATGGTGGTGTTTTATATGATCATTTGCTTATATTACGTCAACTTTTTTTTTTATATTCAGATGAGCTTTTTGGTAAGTAGGATTCATGTAAAACACTTGACTCATTCCTTGTGTATTAACACTAATACTGCTCCGACATATAAACAAACGTATGGTCGCATTTGTTTATATGTATTAGTTCAAGTGACACCATACGCTGAAGCGTATTTTTTTTTTTTTGTACTAAATCTAAAAAAAGATATCATTGCTACAGCTGCTTAGAACATGAAAAAACCTTCACTTATATCAATCAATTGTAATATATAAAAGTCTTTAACACTCCACCTAAAACTTGTAAAGCAAATTTATGCAATTTGGGCTGTTTTATTTATCTTAATAATCAAATCATGTACGCCAAAAAATGCATAATAAAGGAGCCAACTAAGCAAATCCTACCCATTGGTGTTCTGGTACCCTATCTAAGTAAAGCTTTACTATTAAAACAATAATTAAATATACACGCCCTTTTGCATATATTTCAAGGTAACTATTCCGTAAATGCGTGAGAGATTGCAACACATACATGACTGATGATAAGGAAGAAGATAAAACATGTTTTATGACTTTGGTTAATTAACTGATGTCCAAGGAAAGAGATTTGGGTTTTATCATTTGTATATTTAATTGATTTATTATATCATCTTAAGGAGTAAAGGCATTAAAACGATTAGGCTCACAGTTGACAATACACAAAGATAATGATACGGTACAGCCAGCAACAGCAACAGGAGAGAACATAAGGTTCTCAGCAGCGAAGCAGTCTACAGCTGAAATATTGCATTGGCCTGTGCAGATATCATAATTGACAGGGCCAGACATGACGCTATTAGTGAGAGAGAATACAGCCGTAAGAAAAATAGTGAGTTTAATTACGTTCTTAAGGAGAGTATGGCGCATTTGAGTCGAGTATAAAGATAGGATTTATAAAAGGGAATGTAACTGGGATTAAGTACATTTTTATATGGTTTTGTATGATCAATGAGTTGTCTATTTCAACTAGTGTGTAATGTTATGTTCATTGTAGTCATATTTCCTATAAAATCTGCTTAGGTGTATTGTGATAGATTAAAAAAATGTGTACTTTTCTTTGAAAATACCCTTAATCTTAAAAAAAAGATAAGGTACGGTTTACAGGAGGTAATTGCAAGCATAACAACCTAAAAGAGCACAGAAGTGTATATATATCAGATCTATATCTTTATCGTGTTTTAATTATAAGGAAAGGTTAAATTAAGACAATGAGAATATGTTACTATTTGACTGTCTTGATAATGACAACTATTGATGTAGATGTTAGATTATAGTGTAATAAAGTTTTGGTTTGATGGATTATACATATTATAATATAATAACTTTTTTCAGCATCACTTCAATAGTGCCCATCACATATGCTTTACTCATGTTGGTAATATAGTGACATCTATTTAAGAACTGCTTTGATTTCTGTAGAGCTTGGTTTATGTAGCATTGTTCATGTTAATTTATATACGGCTTGTGTAAGATCATTACCGCATAAGAGATATAATATATTTCGTAATACACATTCTTTTACCAAACCCATCTATGAGATCATTTTTAACGAGAACAATGCCCATATTACGAAGTTCTTTTTTTTTTTTGTATAGCATCTTAAATGAGACATAAACCAAAAATCTTGAATAAAGTATTCTGTATATATGAATCAGGGATTGATTTTTATGAAATCCGATTTAGTGAAGTTGGTTAAAATTGAACTACTATCACTACATATATTACTGTTTATTGCAACAAACACTTATGGGCTAAAATAGATACTACACGATGCTATTTATTTAAATATATTATTAAGGACATCGATATATTATACATTTTGCAAAATAATTAGGACTCTATAATAGCAAGGTTTTTTTCTATGGAGGCGACAGAATATTTACCTCAAGATGTATAATCATTTATTTGCTATAAAGCATATTAATTATTAGTATTTTGTTTTTATATTTAGTTTTAAAGCAAATAACATATTTATTAAAATATGGCGTTAAGCAAAAAAAGTAGAGAGTGATACTTGGAAACAGTGCTCAGGGAATAGGGGCAAAACACCAACCAACGCATCCTGTCATACAAGTACCAAGAGCTGCGTTACAACCAAGGATCACAGCTGGGGTACCGAGACCAGCTGTTATAGTTCCGAATACTGAACCGGCAGAAGCGTAACAAGCAACTGCCAAATAATTACAGCCTGTTTGACAAATGGCATAAGACAAGGGTCCTGCTTGAGATATATGGACAAGACTTAACAAGAAAGGTAGTATGAGTTGAAATGCCACAAAAGGTTTCATAATGCTGGTGCAAAAAAAATAGAAGAGGTAAAATAAAACGATACGAAACGAATAGTCACTATAAT
Organism: Mucor piriformis; assembly: GCA_943193625.1. NCBI lineage: Eukaryota > Fungi > Mucoromycota > Mucoromycetes > Mucorales > Mucoraceae > Mucor > Mucor piriformis. Next base: position 550,918 of record OW971871.1, on the reverse strand, counting down.
TTAAACCTTTTTTTTTTCTGCACTCTCAAACAGTTCCTATGATGTATCAAATAAACAGTAAATATACTCACGCAATGTTAAAACTGGAAGTTATATTGGTAAATATAGTATCTAAATAAAAGTTTATGATGATAACGACTTTTGACATATTGTTGTCAACATTTGTGTGAAATAAAAATGATAATAGACAATCATTTGACTTTAAAAAAAAAAAAAAAAAAAAAAAAAAAATTGTTCAGCTATACCTAAGGTGTGGGGGCCACAGCCAAAGCAGCACACCCAGCCAAACAACTTACATGGACAACGTTGTATCCAAGCACACCAAAAACACCAGCTAAAGCGAAGCAAAATGCAACCATGACATTGCAGCCTGCTTAGCACACGGTAAAAGCAATCGGTCCTGCCTTGACCTTAGAGACCACTACGATGAACATAAGCAATAATATAAACTTTTTTTTTAAATACATTATTTCTTGAAAATCAGAGTTAAAGACTGTGCTTCGGAAAAAATGCACACACTTATAAAGTTTATTTTTCTAAACAATTCATCTAGACCCAGTAGCGTATCTTTAATAATAAGATTAACAACATTATTTATCGTTTTATAAGCTTTAGAACGAAATAATATACGCCAGAAACAACTAGATTTATATGCAGAAAACCCTGGTTTTGAATAAAGCATTTTTGGATTGTATGTATTGTTATCATAGTGTCAATCATACCGCTTTTGATCTATTCTAATTGAGAGGTTTTTTTATTTTAGTTCAAAAGAAAATGGTATATTAACTCTATGGATATCATTGAAAAATAGCTGCAGCGCTTATAAAGACAGATATAATCTTTTCTTGCCTTGATGTTACAAATGATAGAATCAGAATGTGCGTATTTTATAGGATATAAAGGCTCGTAAATATATAATACGTAAAATATGCAACATTTTATTGTTATAATTTTTAGAAACAGATAGTACATCTAAACGCAATAGCTATATGATTGATTTCCATTATTTTTTTTTATTTTTTATAAAGGGAGTTGGCGAGTTATTTTCAATTCTTATTGGGACAGCCATAAGTCGAACATAAATAGTTACATGCTGCCGATGAGATGACATTACAGACCACTGGAGGAACAGCAGAATCGCTCAAAGCCTTACAACCATAAAAAGCCACACATTCACATCCCAATGTGCAAGTACATTTGGTAGTCACAGGAGTTTTTTGAAATCCTTGATTATGACTTATGGCGAAAGAAAAAATGAACATAAGAGCACTAACCAAGAAAGGGGCGCACATTTGTTTTTTGTTTTATATAATTTAAAAAGAAAAAGATAAAGATAAAGATGAAAATAAAATAAGCTCAGTATTTCAAGCATTCATGTTAATTAAAAATGTATCTTTGTATTTTGTCATAATATCATTTTGTATATGCAAATTAAAAAAAGACTTGTCTTCTTGGATTGCGGCTACATTTAATCATCCCAATGCAACAGTAATCATCCACTTGCGAATAAAAACTTGCGGCGAAATTTCAATGTGATTTGGATTGTAAAACACTCTGGCTCTGTTGCTGTTATTAAAAAAGAGCCTGTGGTAAAATATATTATTGCTTAACTCGTGTTATAAATTGTACTAGAGGACGCGTTATTCGGTCGATAGTGTCATAATATACCCAAGATCCACTTTTGTTTGCAATTCTAATTGATCGAATTTGAGTCAACTCTTGTATCCGCATCAAACATTAATCCCTACTCAAATATATCAGGCGTTACTTTTTTTTTTTTCAACATCTTTTTCATTTTCCAAAATATTTCAAAATCTAAAGGTGAGAACTCATCATAGAACAAGATACGTTAAAAGAATCTCGTTTTCCACGATTTCCAGGTTGTTTATTTCCAAACTTCTCATTATATGTACCACATTTTACAGCTAATAACGTTGTCACAGACTGATAATATCCAGTATATACCTGAGCTTAGTTGAAACGTGTGTATCCATCTGCAATGGCCTCATAATTGCAAGCAGCTTCATCTTTTTCACGATTCGCCAGAGTCAATAAATCTCGACATATTTCTGATGTCGGTTTCTGATTACCAGAACCTGTGATAATACCATCTGCCACAATAGACAAGAATATATGCTCGTTTGAATAAGAGGTTTCAGCCAGAGAATCAAGTGTATTTCAGATTATATGCCCAACGTCTGTTGTATTAAGTAGTTAATCTGATGGTTGATGTTTTCTATTTTTTTGGGAAACTTGTTACCACCCAAAATAGATCTTCAAGCAAAAATACCACAAGATCGACCACCAGTTACAGCCGAACGAGGACTGACCCACCAATGAAACAAAATAGCCATTTCATATCGAATTAACAAAACCACAATAACTAACGCAAGAAAAAATACCTTGAACTATTTCATGGACAACACAACCCATCGTATCGCTTGAAATAACACCGGCTGCATAACGAGCTATTATACATGACCATGCATCTTTACCTTCTTTACTTGATCAGAATAAGTATATTGAATCTTGACCAACAGCTTCTTTTACCAGTATGTCGACTCAGTCACCACTATTCAATAATTTATCACGCAGAAATAATAAGTGGGTTGTGGGACCCAATTGTTTATCGTGCCAATTGAATTCGAGAAAATTATCTGATGTATAAAATTGCGTCAACTGGCTGGTGGAGATGCATGCATGAGATTGCAAGATTACATTCATTATTTTTTTAAAAGTGGACTCAGATTGGATACAATCTCCCATAGACTAATACATGCGATCAACAATTTGCTACTGTATCTGTCGAATTATGTATGATACGAGTATGTGTTTCTGGTTTTTTCCTGTGGACATAATGCAAATTTCATTCCAAATGTTATAAATCCAAATGTGATGCAGAATACTACATAACCTAATCTTAAATGTTTTCTGGATGCAAATGTATAACCACATATGCAAAATATAGAATGAAATATTTACCTTTTCCATGCTTGTTAAACAAGTCTTAACCTTTTTTGACATGTTGATAATATGCAGTTCGGTATGCAACATGTAAAGATAAAGGCTAACCCAGATCACTACGTTCCGTAATTCTTTATTATAGTTTAAGGCTCATATATCATGGGCAATTTAGGTTTAACTCGGTTCATCCTAGAAAATGGAGATTGTGGTTTAGCGTTTGGTAATGCATGAACATAAAACGATAATGCAGGTTGCGGTGGTTGTAACAATGATAGCAAGTCATGATCTTTTGTCGCAATAGATGACGATCAATTTAGTGCTATCTTTCATTGATTGTTCGCGTTTGATCTAGCATGCATTGCATATATAAAAAAGGGGCAAAAGATGAATAGTCAATTTTTTGTTTATTGTTATTGTGAAAAATGTTGTCCAAATATGGCTTTTGTTTATTTGCCTTTTTTCGAATCTTTAATGCATAAAAAAATTAATTTTCTTATATCATGAACATGTAGACAAACTCTTATTGAGTTTCATAATCTGTAGGATTTTTTTTTTGAAGGTTAGAAGGGGGGGGGGGGTTTTGGTTGCATACTGAAAAGCAAAATGTATATAGAACAAGAAAGCAAAAAAGATGAGATTATTTTGCAGGAGAGTAAATAACACGAAGAGTGTTTGTGTGACCAAGACCACCCTTCCAGCCTTGAACGGCAACAACAGGTTCACCTCCCTTGAGTAAACTATAATAAACGTACGTTAGTATTTTATCGATAAGAAATCATATCAATTTTTACCCGTATTTCATGGCCTGTTCCAAACCTAAAAAAAAGAAGGTTAATATTTGTTGAGTACATGAAACATTTCAGAAACAGAAAAACCTACCCCACTTGATTCTGGAATCAACATCGTCTTGCCATGGTGCATTATCAGCAGGACTTAAATGAGGGTTAGCATGATCAGATGAAGATAAGAGAGCTGCAGCAGAAGAAGCCTTGGGATAATAGAAGGGGAAACAACCACGATGAAGATGGACTTGACGGGCAGTTTGATAGTTACGGGTGACAACAATAATAGGGGCACGAGGTCTGTACTTGGAGATTAAACGAGCAGAGTTACCAGACTTGGACAAGACAATGATACAACCGGCGTTTTGTTCGTGAGCTGCAGCAACAGCCGCACAAGCAACTGTTTCTGTGGTTTCAGTAGGTAAGGCAGTAAGAGAACGAAGGTCGTTGAACACAGCAGGATAGCAGATGACGGTTTCAGCAAGCTTACAGATCTCATGCATGGTCTTTACTGCATCGATAGGATAATTACCCTTTGCAGTCTCACCAGAGAGCATGACACAATCAGCGCCATCTAATACAGCATTAGCCACATCAGAAACTTCGGCACGGGTGGGTCTGGGATTGTACTACAAATAAGATTACGTCAGTCATCTCGAATGATTCGTGTCTTTGGGGGAGCGTAAAAACTTACGGTCATTGATTCCAGCATTTGAGTAGCACTATGAGTATTTGTTAGGATAAAGCATTTAATCGATAAAGCGTGTTTTTTTTTTGCTTACCAAATAACAGGTTTACCGACCAAATTACATTTGGTAATCATCATCTTTTGAGCAATGAAGACTCGCTCAAGAGGAATTTCGATACCCATATCCTACAGAAATACATTCTTTTTAACACCACAATAAAGAGAAAAAGAATAGAATTACTTACACCACGAGCAACCATAACACCATCAGTTTCTTGAAGAATATCATCAAAGTTGTCGACACCTTGGTGGTTCTCAATCTTGGAGATAATCTTGATGTTTTTACCATCTTCACCCAAAACCTTACGGATATCTCTTACGTCTTGACCACTACGAACAAATGAGGCGAATACAATATCTACCTTTTGTTCAACGCCAAATCTTAAATCATTAATATCCTTTTCGGAAAGAGCGGGTAAATCAACGTTGGTGCTTGGTAAATTAACACCCTTATGAGAGCAAAGTTTACCGTTGTTCTTGGCAACAACACGGATGCTATCTTCAAGTACTTCAAGTACCTCGAATGAAAGCACGCCGTCATCAATGAAGACAGTCTTACCGACATTGATTACTTTGGGTAAGTTCTTGTAATCAATATACATGACTTCGCCGTTACACTTTTCTGCATATTCTTCATCGACACTGAAAATCATCTCATGGCCGATAGAGATAGGGATCTAGTGGGAAACGCGCATCAGCTAGGGTATTTCCCTTCATTTACAACTTTCTTTACTTACCTCGACATTGTTCTCCATGTTACCAGTACGAATCTCGGGACCCTTATTGTCAAGAGCAATAGCAACGGGACGACCAGGATAAACTATGATGGGCTAGTCAGAAAAGGAAATTCTTTAAGACATAAAATTATGTACTCACGTTCGAAACTCTTGCGGGTATTATCAATAACAGATTTATGATACTTGAAACGAGTTTTAGTCAGAGATGATTATGTGTTTATGTGTTCAAGACTTACTTCATGAGATCCATGAGAGAAGTTCATACGGACAACGTTTAAACCAGCATTTCGAAGTTGAGTAATCATTTCAACACTGTTTGTGTTGGGGCCTGTGGATTAAAAATTAAAAAAAACCCCGTCGAGTACTTTTCCTTGCATTGTTTCTTACCAATAGTACCGATCAAAGTGGTTTTACGACCAGCAGCAGGCTCAACGTCCACATTCATTTGAGCAACCCATTGGATATTGGAAGTGACCTCGGGAGTAACAACAGGAGCCATTTTGTAGTATGTGCTATAATAATAATGAAAAAAGAGAGAAGAAAATTCGAATTGATGAAAAAATGGACACGCTTTTATAGTTCAGGACCCCACACTTCTAGACTGTGGGCTCTTCTTAAAAAAAAAAAGTGCATTATCGTAGTCCAATCAAATGCATCATCTTATCATTTCTAGATAGGCTCCGCCAACTATAAAGTATGACTTATGGCATTGTACGCCCGTACCACATAAACACAATAACACGTATTTTATGATATGATATATTTATTATGATGATATTATATACTTAATTTGTTCACTGTACACTATGTATTCTCTTTTTGGGGGCGGTTTTACTTACAAGGGTGATATATATATACATGATAGGGATGTTTAGTATGAGTTCATTCCATAATCAGGAGTTCGTCGAATGGATGGATGTCCACCCCCAGTTGCTTGTTCATAAAGAATATTTGTCATGAAATCTCCTTCATCTTTTAATTTCTATACCAATATTTCATCAGTTCATATTTTTTCTTTAATTATATCAAACTTACATCATGTGCCATAAGCGAGTTTGTCAACATGCTATCTCTTCTATCCAATTGTTTTTGTAGTTCCAAGTTTTTATTTTGTACATGTTGATAAGCTTCTTCGTAGCTATCTCCTCGTTGCTTTTCCTCGTCTAATTCACGTTCTTTCTCTTCGATCTCACGTCTCAATTCATTGTTTAATCTTGTTAACTGACCTGTTTTTTCGGTTACACTAGGACCTGCATTTTTCTATCACAAGCAAGAGAGAGATTAAAGTTTTCGTTACTAATTATATTTTTTTTTTTTACCTCTGCTGATTTTTTATGTTGATCCAAAAGTCTGGCCAAGTGCTCATTCTTCTTTCTGAGAGATTGGTATTTTTGTTTCATATCATGATAGCCATGTTGAAGGCTTTTATTCTCTTCTCGTGCATGATCCACTTCTCGCTGGATTTCTTCCAACTCTTCCTCATGTTGTTGCAGTGTGATTGTGTATTCTTGTGAGCTTTGAGATCCAAACGATGGTTCTTGCTTATTTTTAACTCTGCTTCTCAAATCCATGATTGTCTCTTCTTGTCTATTTAATTCATCAAACACTTCATGCAACTTATCTTTCAGCTCTCCGATTTCTTCAATGAGTAAATCTCTTTCTCTTTGCATGGTGTCTGTTTTTTGTTCGAAATTGCCTTGCAAACTAGCAAGTCGTACATCTCGTTCTCTGATAGAAACAATCATGTCATTGTATTGCTTTGTCAAGTCATCCTGACAATACTTCTTGGTATTTTCGAGCTCTTCGACTAATTCTTGATTCACTTGTTTTTGCTCATTGAATTCGGCTTGCGCTTTAGTCATATGCTCTTCAAATGCTTCAATATCTTCATCGTGAGCCTCTGTTACTGTCTTGAGCTCTTTCTTGAGAATATCCACTTCCTCTTCTCTCTCTTGGATCACCTCTTGCATCATGAACAGCTTTTCTTGGTTCTCTTTTGAGGTGCCATCCTGATTCTTTTCGTCCAAATGTGACAGCAACTGACAAAAATTAAGTTAGACAGTGTTTGACAAGAGCTATAAACGGTTAGTACTAACCTTTTCCATTTCAGCCTCCAAGACTGCGATGTCCTGGTCTCTACTTTGAATAACTGCGACCAACTCCTCGTTATCTTCCTCCAGCTCTTGAACAGCCTTGAGTAGTTCGGATGTTTGGATATCATCCGACTTATTTATTTGTCCATCCTTCTGCAAGCGTTCACATTTATCTTGTAAATCCTCACAGTCCACATTTTTGTTGTGTAATAATGTTTGGAGTCGATCCAGTTCCGATCTTGCCTTTTGAAGCTCAATCTTTTTGTCCTGCAATTCACCAAAGGCACGATCAGACTGTAACCTTTCTAAGCGCAGTTCCTAATTAAACAAGTTGGTGGTTACGTCATGATTTTCTATTTATTCTATACTTACGCCTTCCAGCTGTTTCAAATGTGCATTTAACTCCCTATCCGCTGACTTTAAATCTGACTGATTACTATAAGAGGGACGCTTGTTTTGATTCTTGTGCAGAATCTGGATGGCACGTTGTTGCTCATCGATTTTGATCTTTGCTTGTCTGTAGTTCTTTTTGAGTTCAGTCATCTCGTCTGTGTCTAGAGAAGCGACAGGAGTTGGAGGAGTAGGAGGAGGACTGTTCTTTGTTGTTCTGATAGCAGTCCTTAAACGAACATTTTCTGCTGTTAAATCGGCCATCATCATGCTTAGTTTATCATTCTCTTCCTGGCTTGCGTTTGCTTCGTTTTTGATTTTATCTAATTCCTCTTTTTCGGCGGGTGTCATACCATGAGGGACAGGACATTTCTTATTTTGTAATATATCAATCCCTTGGTTCAACTCCAAGATGATATCCTTGTATTTCGTTAATTCTGCTTTTAACGATTGAACCGCTACTTTCAATTTTATATTCTACATCATCATATAATCAGTAACAGCTAAAACACATCTTTTCTTCTTATACCTCTTCGTTTAGCTTTTCACATGTTTCGGGCGATATTTCATTTAGTCGTTCCATCAAGAAATATTGATGAAGTTTCAGGTTGAAATTCTCTTTTGTTAAATAATCAATAGTCTGATATAGTTTAGTCAGAATAGTTTTTTTTTCTTATGTGAGTTTATATAAATAACTTACGCTCTCCTGACTCTTAAGAGAAGTACCGGCAACGGCTAATTCGTCCACTTTCATTGTGCTAAAGCGTCTGTCACTTGATCTACCAATGTTGCTTGAGAGTGCGGAGGGTGAGCTCGTCAGGTTCCTGGGTGAGGACACATTCTCGTCCAGTAAGGAGACATTGGTTAATGAGAACTTGTCGTCGTCAAACTTACTATTCATTTATACTGTAAGCTGAAGAGAAGCGTGGTGTTGTACTGGAGGTTACTATTATGGAAGAAAGAAAAGAGTAAAAGGGTCAAAAAAGTAGGGAAGAAAGAAAACCCAACAAAAAAAAGAGTCATGCGGGGTGCAAAACTAAAAAAAATAATCAAATGGGTGCCTTTGAACAAGTCTAAGGAGAGTATAAACAACTCTCTCGTATATTAAATATGCTCTTAAATGGGCTCTATGCATAGATATGAGACAATCAACGTTCATCTTTTTTTTTCCAATTCTTCACACTTTCAACTGAATATTAAACTCGTCCTGGACTGTATATGGTTCCTACCTGCATAATAAATCATATTTGGAAATGAATTCACGCTGGTTATGGATATTTAATAATGTTTATAAAAAAAAAAGCCTGCATATCTGCTTTCTCCCAGACCAAACATATAAACAAACTCGCAAGTATTCTTTACGGCTGTTTTGAAATAAGATTCTGTTGTAATTTGTGCAACCAAACCTTCAAGAAACTAATCCCTCATTATATTCTTGGAATGATTGCCCTACTAGAAACAAGAAACTGAATCTCTTGTCACAGACATGGTCTCCCAAAAGTTCGAAATTCATCCGTGTTTAAAAAGGGCAAACCTTTTTAAATTCTTACCTTTCACCCCAAATTACCGATCATGATTCAAGTTACACCATGTCTGTGGCCTTATTTTTAATTAAACATTCCGTCACCCGGGTGTCCAGGTAACATTTACTATTTATCATTTGCATCAATTACATAATGTCTTAAGACTTATTTGTTGCTTAATAACACAAAAAAAAAAAAACTTTATCTAGAAATAGCGGCAAGGGAACCGTTGTTGCTGTACTCTGGCCACTTTTATCCAATAATTTTATATGCACACATATATTTGCATAAAAAGTTGTATTTTATCAAAGCTGACTAGAAACATAAACAGCACTTTCTATTCCCTTTTTTTTGTTAATCAAAGCGAAGTTTTCTTCTGGCATGGGCAGCGTCTTCAGAAGTAAGATTAACTCTTTTAAAGCGAGCTGTTGATATTTGGGTGGGTGTATGATAGGTATTTACATTTTTCAAAATACTTGGATGTATACGGTTATGAGGCAGTGTTGCAAGTTTGTTCGTAGTTGCTGCAACCATATTGTGCAAAAATATAACAATTGGTATGATACAAACGATTCTATACATATCATAATAATCAGTAGGAACATAAAAGTTTTTTTTTTTAAAAAAAGGTTTATATTGTTTGCTCCGTGTAAATTAATCGACGAAGATTAATCAAGAGGCGGGCGCAAGGTTGTTTTAGAATGGTAGTGATGAGTATACTTTAAAAGGGTCAAGATATAAGATGAAGATAACAAAATTGGTGAACAATATGATATGAGAGTAAATAGTAGAAGCAGTATTAAAGACGAGAGTGAACTGGGTCTTCATTGGTCCGTTGTGCTATGTCTCTTCTAATATTGGATATAACAGTGGTAGAGTTGAATGGTATTTGACGGTAGGTGAAGCTGAAGTGAGCTTTCCAAATATTTGCCATCGTGATAATTACTATTATATGAGAGTCCAGGTTGGTTTGTTGTGTGTAACGGATGTTGTAAAAGTCAAGCAAGAGGGCCGCGTTGCTAATGTCTTTTAAACTAACCGTAGGCCATAGAAATTCAGAAATAGTACCTTGCCAGACAAAAGATTTGGGAAGACAAGTAAACAGAAAGTGATCGATCTAGTCGGTGGGTGAGGAACAAATCACACAGAGGCTGCCAGGGTGATTATCCGGAAATATACGGTTTGGCAGAGCTTTGTGAGGAAAGCATTTATTAATAAACCCATAGATGACTTTCCTTTGCATTATGGCTAAAGCTAGAGACCAGAAAAAGGGCCAAGCATCAGCGGAAATGTTGCGAAGACAAGGTGGGGGCGTAGCCAGGGAAGAACAGGCCTGTCTAAATGTTCGCGCAGATATATAGGAGGTAGTTGATGATGCCACAAGATTATTTTGCTGATAAAGGTGATGAACAAACGGTTATAATCCCACTTCTGGAGTAACTGTTTGATCCGTTATTTCATCCATTGGAGAGCATAAGAAAAGAAAGTAAGGCTGGAGACAGAAATCATTGGTATCTATACCTCGGAAAACGAATCGAGGAGTCAATTGTCTGACAGGAAACGCGCTAAGATCTTTTCTTATAACTATTTTTTGTCTAGAATTATATTGGAAAAGGTTGGGTACAGTCATGTTCTTTATTGGCCTCGGAAGCTCTTTATTACTGGTGGGTGAAGACTGGTATTCGGATGAATGTTGACAGTGTCAAAGTTTCGGAATAAAGAATCCATCGACCTTTATATAATACTGATAGTCGATATTCGTCTTGTCTTGGTAAATTAGTGGCGGGAAGTCGGGAATAGTAGCGGTATCCGGTGATTTGGTGATCTTGTATACTTACTAATGTGGTGAGCTAGCATACTAGTAAGAGGATCAGTATTCTCGTTGATAGTGTCCTAGGAACATAAAAGGTGTTTACTTTGAATAAGTATGGATATAGTCATAAGCATGATCCATCACATAAACTGACACAGAACTACCACTTGATATTATTCCTATAATTGACACAGGGCTAAACCCTTCCTTGTCGATAGCATCAATAGTGTCCTACAAAAATCTGGACAAAAAAAACGACCATCGTTATTCCGCCGATGGTAAAAAAGACAAATGCACTTGGGCTCAAGTCACCAAAACCACTATCGTGTCCGCATGCTCAGTCACTTCTGCTATTCAGAAATCTGGACGTGCTATAGACAATGAACAGCCTGATCGCCCCTTCCAAGGTGGTTCTGCTCAGTCCAAATATGCCTCCAACTTCCACTCACCTAATGACGATTTTGACATTGGCAGCATTGTTCTATGTTTACGTTGGCTGGAACCCAACAGTGTATTCATTGACGTAACTAATTGTCTTGATCGCATGGACGACTTTAAAGATTTTTAATAAGAATAATGATTACCCCATTTATGAACACGTACCCATGGAACGAAAATATTAGCCCGTACATTTATCGAGACCGCTTGGGATACCGATAGCGACATATACAAGCAGTTACTTAGTATGGGAATCTCCTATGGCACCGATGGCGATATGATTAAACCAAACAAGGCTAGGTACAGCTACAGGCCGAGATAACATTAGAAAATTGGATGAACACAACAAGAACTTTTGACTGCAACCATTGACCTTGATTCCATTATTAAAGCTAGCAAACGATCTCCCAATCAAAACAGCCCTGGATCCGATTGGTTACCTTATGAAATTTTGCACATTCTAATGCTACTACCTTTAGCTGGGCCTATTATACTCAAAGTTTTCAACGAGGCACTGACTCTCGGCTGTTTTCCCAAGACCTGGGATTACTCCCTCAGGTCATTGTTGCCCAAAAGAGGAGACCCTTCTCGCCTATCTAACTACCGCCCCATCTCATTAGTTAACACATATTCCAAAATATTCACAAGAATTTTAAACGCTCGAATCATGGACGAATCTGGTGGTATAATCAATGAATATCAATTAGGGTTTATACCTGGAAAATTCATCGCTGACAGCGGTATGATGACACAGCTCACACTCGAAGACGCCAGAGACCATCTAGACGAAGAAAATACTAGTATCAGCTATGCTTAAACCAAGCCAAGGCTTTCGATCGAGTGTCGTTATACTGGCTATCTTTGGTACTTGAACACTATGGATTTCCCCAAGATGATCATAGACTGTCTTTTCAATCTCTTATACAACTGAGAAAAGCTTAGATAGAAACAGATTAATGACATATAAATGCTCCAGGAGAACAAGTTCTGTTTGGGATGCTTTTCACATGGACATAGTTTGATCTTAGCTAACAATGTATGCTGGAATTGATACCCGTCATTGTTAACTACAAATCCAACGCTTATTACAACTCACAAAGACATCTATTGCGATCTTTTTTTAAAAATGTATTTTTTTTGGTTTTTTTTTATTTTGCCGTATATAATAAAATCATGTACAAAACAAACTGTGTCTAATATATACCAAATTCTATTAAAACCACTTCCAAAACAGAAGGAAAACTTCAAAAAATTCTAGTCAATTAAACAAAATGGTTACACGGCCCGAAGCGAAGGTTAAAGGCACGACATAAAATTTTTTTTTACAGGAACACTGTTCTTCCCCAGAGTTTCGTTTAAGCGACAACATGAGTGAAAATATTTTATTTAAAGAAGGTATTTTAACGTCTAATAAACAACTTTTTATACCAAACTATCTTTGGGTAAAAACTAAACCCTCACTTCGTCTTTTAATACAATTAGCGATTTCTTCTTCAATTGTAAAAGTAGCTAATGAACAAAAAATGGTATGCTGGGAAGATGTAATCAATGATTTGAAAGAGTTGATAAAAGAAAATTACGATGGCAAAAGCTTCAAAGTTTACCGAGGCGACTGGAAAAGAAAAATCAAACTCCTTGTAAGATCTATGGGATATAAGCTCGAAAAGTTTGATGAAGACATATTTGTTCCTCTGAGCACCACAAAAAATGAAGGGTCACTGTGTACTAAGTCCACAGGTTCAAATTACAAGCTGACAGCTTCTGAAAACGAACGCGTTATTGAAACCTATAATAATATCCCTATTACTGCAAAATGGGTATTGTCAACGGGCAAAGTTGTCGATGATGTAATGAAAAAATTGGCTGAAAAATCTTGCTATGAGCACCCTGTGCATTCGATGATTCTTGAACCGGACGATCCTATATGGAAAAGCTACTTCACAATTGCTGAATTAAATGAGATTAAATTATTTCGTTTAAAAGGGTTACCAAAAATTCCTGAAGAGGTAGAGGAATATTTGAATAAATATAACAAGGATTGGAAATCGGGAAAAGAGCTCTATGAATACGCAGATAACCAAAAACATGATCCGATTACACAATTTAACTTCAAATGGATTCGTGAAAGCATTATGAGAGCGTCAGAGTTATTTTTTTATGAAGACACATTGACTTTGAATGATTATTCCGAATCTAACATCCTACACGAAGTATGGCCCTTTGTATACAGAGTCTTCAAAGACAGAGAAATTAAGGCGGCTCTTGGTGAAAAATCAAGTGTTGCAGTTGCAATGGGTAGAAATGAGGACAGAAGTGTAGAAGCAGTGGGAAGAAGACCAAGAAAAGCCTTAGGAGCTAAAGTTGACATATTATTTAAAATATGTAATACGGAACTTGGCTCATGTGAAGTCGGAAAAGACAACGTCACTATAGTTGACGATAAGTATCTTGACGATGGCCTAATCAAGTTACCAAAAACACTCCGAGACATGCTCTCTGTATTAGCCCAGAAAAATCCGGCACAAATGAACAATCTTTCGACCATTGGGTTTCTAATGATGGGTAAGCTAAAAAATATTGCGAAAAATTTAATACTAAGATTTACTAGGACTAACTATGGAACTTGTTATCGTGGATTGCCCTGTTGGTCATCATATTACCCGAGTTTCAAGAATTCCAAAGCTTGAATTTCCTAGTACCATAAATACTGTTGCCATTGACCTCCTCCCTCTTTTAGAAATTGTGTGGAAGGGTAAAGAAGCCATTAAAAACACTGTCGAAACCCTCAATAAAAGAAAGAGAAAGGTTGCTGAACTCAGCGCTGTTATTATGGAAGATAATTCAGTAGAATTACCTTACTCTTTCGTTCGTAAGTCATGCAACTAAGTGACACGATTCATATACCAAAGTTTGTCGTATTTCTTTTATTCCCATCAAAAACCATGTAGTTTCCTACCCCACCCCCATTCAATAGTTGTATAAAATATAAAGCATCAGAAGTTTTTATTTAAAAACATTTTATAACCCATAGCATCAGAAGTCTCTCTTTGTTTCAAAGTAGTAAACTTTTACTTACAGGAATAACCACGAGAAGGTGGAGACTGTCTATTCCCAACCCCAGACCCCAACATGTTACGTTTTTCATCACACGAATTACTAGTCAGAACTTCAAAAAGCATCTTCAACTAGGCCTTTAATGATTGAAGCACTAGAGAAGTCAACACCAACACTTTTCTTAGACGCATTACTAATCAGAACTTCAAAGAGCGTCTTCAACTAGGCCCACATCTAGAAAAGCCCCCCAGAACCCAATGTGTTAACACTCCCACCATCACATTACTGATCCGAGAAACCCAGTAGAGGCAACTTCTGCAACCAGGCCCATGACAGCCCAAGTACCAAAAACGTAACATGACTCTTGCTACAAAATTACTAATCAGAACTTCAAAGAGCGTCTTCAACTAGGCCCAATGTAACAAAAGTGAAAAATAGAGATAAAAAATACAAAGTGACTAAATGAAAAGGAAAAGAACCTCCTATTTCCCCCATAGAAAAAGAAAACGATGACGTCAGTATTTTTTTTTTCGTCCTAAGTTGCAGGAAAGTCAGAGTTCACACAATAAAAAAGTCGAAAATAATTTTTTAGCCGTTAGTTTAGAATTATAAGATTTAAGTGACTGCATCCCAATTTTGTTTGTTTGAGAAAGAGACATAAACAATTAATAAACAAGATCTGGAAACTCTCATGCACCTTATACTTTTAGTCCGAGTGTCTGCTTAAACCAAATCATTACATCATACAACTGATAATTTCTTTGACGTACACACAGAAGCCTTTTTGTTGTAAAATGGTTAACTATAAGTTATACCGCCATGCATATTTTGAAAGTTATCTCTGATCCCTTTGATGTGATGGGTTTGATGAAACGAAAAGAGAAATAAACAGTTAATTCGTAAGGCCTGGGAACTTTTATGCATCAATTGCCTTTTTTTTTAGATGTGATTACTCATTCCGCGGAATCTTGTTTACAGGATATAAAGAAGGGAAAAAACGTACATTTTCCAGTTAACTCTTTATATATATTTACAACTTTTTCTCAAGTAAGAACACTCTGCCATGGCCCTCTTGAAATAAATTCACATTATGGTGTCAAGACATATCTCCTATACTTGTGTTCAAGGCATCTCTATAACTCTACTACGCTTGAACTTAAGGTGTCTCTATAACTCTACTACCCATGGAATCTCTCTATGACCCTACTGCACTTGGGCTCATAGCATCTTTGTTAATCTACCAACCGGTGTAAGGTGAACTGCTGCAACCGTTTCTATAAAAATAATTGTGCTGCGGCGCATTTCTATGATATGTTCCAGTTTTTGGAGGTGACATCTGTCGACTTTAGATGGTGGTATGTGTATATTCAATACGATATAAATGTTCCACTGGTGGGAGTTGCTGCTCTTCTAGATGGAGGGTAACACGTTTGTAGTTTTTATAGTTGTTCATGTATAGGTCAACTCATCCGTTAATCTCTGGTTTATCTGGTATTAACAGCTCTTCTGTTTATCTCTGATTTATTTGCTATTAACAGCTATTCTGTTCTCATATTTATCTGGTATTCACTCATTCTGTTTTTTTCTGATTTATTTGCGATTAACAGCTATTCTGTTTTTCTCATATTCATCTGTTATTAACAAGCCCTTCTGTTCTTACCTGATTTATTTGCTATTAACAGCTCTTCTGTTCTTTTCATATTTATCTGTTATTAACAGCTCTTCTGTTTATATGGTTTATCAGCTATTAACGGCTCGTCTCTTTAGTCTAATCATTGACTAGCATCATCTGTTTACATCAATTACTTTTTATCCAATAAAATCTATTGTTTTTCATCTAAAAAAAATCTCATGATGCTTTTACATAATTACATCTTGTATTGCTCTCATGTAATTCTGTTACATCATATATTTGGTAGGGTAATTTTCCCATGAGCCATTATTAAATAATAAAGGGCGAACAAGAAAAAAAAACTGGGTGCTTTACCTGAAAATTGAAGGCATCATTCTTAATATGATGTAATTACATGATCTGTAATCTTACTACCCTGATAACTATCCTATTTTTTTTTTATTAACCCATCGTTAGTGGAATGGAAAAAAAAAACAATAAGACCTTTTTATTACGAATTTGATGAATGTGAGTATTTTATAGACAGGAAATACCAAGTTAATACACTACATTACCTAGGAGTACATAACGCGAATACTATGATGGATAATGCAAGAATTTACAAAATCCCTATTTCGAAGCGATTCATGACGAAGTGTGTGTCAAGCATATTTTTACGACCTGTCCACAAATGAGCTGTTGCTTTATATTGTAACGACATAATAAAATAGGAGCGTATGTTCTGACAATCATTCTCCTATTTACCACTCCGCATCCATCGTCCCTGCTAATACTGCAAGTATATTTTTATCTACAACGAAAATTCTAACATGGCATCGACACGATACAATAAGGTATTCCCCAACCAACAACCGGGCACGAGTTTAAAGTTCCTTTTACATGAATTTCCTGCTACATTGTCTTGTTGGTTCATTGCGCAGACATTTGCCAAGGGGTGTAATTTATCATTGGAGTCTGTAACTTCATACTTTTTACTTATAACGATGCATAGATGCATACTCTAAAAAAAAATAGGCATACTTTCCAAGGGACAGGTATTGCTCCTTCCAGTCTTAAAGATAAATGAAAATAGGTTTTAGAATAGTGATTCCTTTAAAGTTCAAGTCATTTATGCAAACTGTGGAGATATTCAGGATTTCAGACATTTTTTTTTTTTTTTTGTATACATTCACGTTACTTTATTAAATTAAATTGAAATAAAAATTAACTAAGTGATTTACTAAGAAACAAAGTCTTCGTCAGTAACTTCACGCACGTGCGCCTTCAAAGTAAGATCCAAACCAACTTCAGACAGAAAAAACAGTAATTCTAATAGCTAGAGACACTACATAAGAACCAGAAAATTAAAAATTAAGTAGCACCAGTCCGTTTCGATCAGACGACCTCAGGGTTATGAGCCCTGCGCGCTTCCTGCTGCGCCATGGTGCTTCTTATGATACTATAAACATATTTTTATTATATACTTAATATTACTAACTTTTAGATCACGTGATATTCACGTGGAGGATATCTCATTGGCTTGGTTTACTTATGTGCATGATATCAAAACTTTAGTTTCGTGGTGCTATAATTTTTGACAGTTATAAAAACAGTAGTGATAAATATTATCTAATTCTCTAGTTTATATTTTGATACTCTATCTTCAAGACGTAACCACTTTGGTAGAATTCTATAGCTTACTAGTACAATTCCTCTATCCCTCTGTCTGTGGTCTTTAATTCTTAAGTCTTACATCTCCTTTTGTTAATATTTTCCACATTAATTCATTTTCTGTAATCTATTCTACAAAGGCAAACATAAAGATCTCAAATACAAACAAATCACTCTAAATAGTGTATACAGGGCTTTGTTGCAAAATCTGGCCGGCAAAGAGCTGAGTAACTACTTGTAATTAGATAAGGCAAGGAGAGAACAAGCAAGGACAAACAAAGATTTATTGTATATGCATATTGGGGGGATATATAAATTATTATGGAATTCATGACAGAAGTAAGTTGTCCTCATGGGACTCTTACTCACCTCCTTTGGTACCATGTGCTGTGTCTTAAGGTAGCTACATTTTGTTTAGAAAATCAAGTGTTACAATTAACAGATGGATTTTTATAAGTATGTACAAGAAAAAGAAACTATTGAATATTTAAGATTGCCACTTTGCACGAATGGAAGAGGTCCATTCTGGAGCGCCTTCAAAGCCATTACGACCGTGTTGATAATCATTAAAGGCTTGGTAAATTTCTTGTTTTGTGTTCATGACAAAGGGGCCGTGTTGAACGATAGGCTCTTTGATTGGCTTTCCAGCAATAATAACAAAATGTGTGTCGTCAGATAATGATTCCACTGGAATATAAATACCTTCGTTATTGCTAAGAACAAGCGTATGATGTGCTGCAGATTCATGTTCAGAGCTTCCGAATTTTGCTGATCCTGCAATGGTGTAAATGAAGCCAGCATAATTATCAGGAATTTCTTGCTCCATTTTCTTTCCTTTTTTCATTTTCACATCAATAAACATAGTAGGTGTGCGTGTTATAACTGGGCTAGTGGTGCCATTAGACGAACCGGCAATCACTTTAATATCCACTCCAGGTTCAGGCGAAACGTGTGCTACATCTTCTTTTGGTAGTTCTTGATAATTTGGTTCAGCCATCTTATCCTTGCTAGCTAAATTAACCCAAAGTTGAAGTCCATGATTACGTTGCTTGGTAGCTGGAATTTCAGAATGAACGATACCACGACCAGCTGACATCCACTGTAAATCACCAGGGCCAATACGTCCCTTATGCCCTTTAAAATCTTCGTGTAAAAACTCTCCTTCCAACATATATGTCACAGTCTCAAATCCTCTATGTGGATGATCGGGAAATCCACTAGGTGCTGATAAATCGAATTCATCCAACATTAAGAAAGGGTCCAAATTGCGGAGTGCATGGCTGCCGATGCTTCTAAAGACTATGAAAGTGAAATAGATTGATATTCTTCCTCTTCGAATCCCATATTTATAGTTGCTTACCTCTGGCACCATCACCTTCCATCTGTTCCTTTGATAAAACTGATTTGATAATACTTCTTGCGATACGAGAGGTCATTGTTCTTGTGTTAATGTAATAATAATTGTTGTAAAAAAAGGCAAGCCATTTCATTTCTTTCATAGCTTTTATTTCAAGGACCGCGGACATTTTGCTGACACATCACATTACACCTCCTTATTCAGCAAACCACAAATCGAAAACTAGGCTCCATATTACTAATGATTTACAATGTTCGAACTTATACTTTGGATATTAGAACATATCTCAATTAGTAATGGTAGGCTATTATACATGTGTGATTAAAATGCATGATGTTAACATAAAAAACATTGATCCCTTGAATAATACTCTCTGTAGTCTTGCGACTTTCCCTCAGATGAAACATTTGGCGAACCCAATTGTGTCGCAGGTGAAGTTTTCCTAATGTAGCTTAGTAGCATGGTTATTATCAGCAAAACAAGGGCTTCCGTTGGTATAAATGAAGAAACCATCAATCATCAAAAAAGTTCTGTTCGTCATAATACAAATAAGGCGTACAACATGTCTTGGAAAAAGTTCTGTCAAAGAACGCGTAATCTTGAGACATTTGAACCTCTACAAATTCTGAAATTCTTGGTGGCTAACAATACTTTGAAACTGCCTACTCCGAAGGGATAGAAGACTGCAAAATCTTCCGTGTTAAATGTGGTTCATCCCAATAAGCGTGATATATGGAACAAAAGAAATTTAAAGCTAAACGAATATCTAAAGTCAATATCAAGAAATATACTCGGCTTGAAACTTGAAATATTAGCGTTATGGTGAATTATATCAAAACTACTATTACAAGTCGCCAATGCAAATACACAGCAGTGCTCAGGTGCAAAATTCAATTTTTATTACACGGTCAATTTGCACGACCTATTCCAAAAAGCATGACGTAGGCTGATAAAATAGGCAGTACAAGTAAGGCATAAACAAGCTCTTTACAATCGTATGATTATAAACAGGTCTCATCTACAAATTATAGTTGATAAATCAGGCGCAAAAAACCTTTAAAAAAGTAACAATTGGATATTGACCTTTTTTTTATCGTCTTTCCCATCTTAAAAATTATGCCAAAAAAAGTATGTTAAGCTTGGTTTATAACGAGCGATTGTTACTTACTGACTTTACATGTGATAGATCCACGTCGTTCAAACAATAGTGGCTATTATCTGTTGATGAAAAAAACCTTGTAGACATAGCTGACCTATGTTTTATCAGCCTACGTCATGCTTTGGGGGTAAAAGTTGGCCGTGTAAATCGACCGTGTATCAAGAGTTCCCAAAATTATTTGACTAATGGTGTCAGCGTATATTATTAGCTACAATGATACTACAACGCGGCAAGCATTTATTTCCAACTTTTCAAACCAATGTTGGAGTATCAAGGAAAACAAGATAAATCAGAGATACTTGCCTGTGAATCGTAATATATTAATCAAAAGTCCAATTTTTTTGCAGTGTTACAAAATGAATCTCATGCAATGGCTGGAGTACAATCAGCGGATAGGGCCAATAAACCTTTTTGCAATGTGGCAAAGCTGATTTGCAATAGCCTTACGAGATGATAGAAAGCTGGAGAAGATATTAAAAGGGTAAGCAGCTTAATTACTTTGATTGATAATGAAATATACGATTTACTAACAGAAAAGGAACGTATCACAAGGCATTTTGGGAGAATGTTTTTAAGGAGGCAAAAACCCTGGCAGGTTGCAAATAATCACAACTATCTATTTATTGATATCGACCACAAAACAAATAATGTTTAGTATGATGCAAGATGTAGAAGAATATCTGAATAAATATAATAAGGATTGAAAATCAGGAAAAGATCTCTATGAATACAAAAACATGATCTGATCACAAAATTTAACTTCGAATGAATCCGTGAAAGCATTGAATAATCATTTTAAATCTAACATCTTACTAGAAATATGGCCCTTCATATACAGGGTATTCAAAGATAGAAAATTCAAGGCGGCTCTTGGTGAAAAATCAAGTGTTGTAGTTGCATTGTATGGAAATGAGGACAGAAGTTTAGAAGCAGTGGGAAGAAGACCAAGAAAAACCACAGGAGCCAAATTTGACATACTATTTATAATGTTTAATAGGGAACTTGGCTAATGTGAAGTCGGAAAAGGCAACATCACTATAGTTGGCTGTAAGAGCATCCCCACCCGTTCCTTAAATTTTTTTTCTCAAGCACCAGACAAGATTACCACAAATTTGTTCCGGAATAGATATCTTAATGGGTGATGATATTAGGTATTTTAAGGAACGGGTGGGGATGCTCTAAGTATTTTGACGATGGCCTTATTAAGTTACCAAAAATACTTCGAGACATGCTATCCGTATTAGCCAGCACACGTATACCTTTTGGCCATTGAATTTTTTAATAATACGATTGCCTAGGGCTTACTATGTAACTTGTTATCATGGATTGCTCTGTTGGTTATCATATTACCCGAGTTTTAAGAACTCTAAAACTTGAATTTCTTAGTATTATAACTACTATTGCTAGGGACCTCCTCCCTCTTCTCGAAGTTGTTTGGAAGGGTAAAGAAGCTATACAAATAATTATCAAAACCCTCAACAACAGAAAGAGAAAGATTGCTGAACTCAGCGCTATTATTATGGAAGCCAATGCATCAATCACTTGGAGTACCTTAAAAGCTCGTATCACAAGCAGTCTTAAGCCTGCTAATTCTACGTTAATTTTTCGTTCGTAAGTCTTGTAACTAAGTAGCACGATTTATTGAATCAAATTTTGTCATATTTCCATAAACAACCATGTAGTTCCCTACCCCTTCCCTCATTTGATAAAACTCAATAGTCGTATAAAATGTAAAGCATCTGAAGTCTCTCTTTGTTTCTAAGTAACAACATTGTTGTTATTTTCAATTGGACGGTCCCCAAAATATTCATGATCGAAACAAGTGTTCAAAGGTGCACTCTTTTTTTTTGCAGGGTAACACCTTTATCACAGCGCATATCATTTAATACGCTGTTCGTGTAATTGTTTAATTTAGACTATTAATATCTGATCAGATGATACAAGCACAAAAAACATGGCGAACGACAATAAACATTCATATTGTTTTAGCATAGTTGCACGGCTATATCAATCCCCACCATTTAATTGTGTGTATTTTATAATTTAATAATGATACGAATCGCAACTATTTTCATTTTTTTTTCTCCTTTAAAGTCTGGACCTAGGATTCAAGCTATAAATTACATTGCGTGCAACATGCAATGCAACCGCCTCGATGGTAACCATAGGATTAACCCCCACAGCCGTAGGAAATACAGACCCATCAGCAACGTGCAGGTTTTTGACTTCCCATGTTTCACCACTGGCTTGTACTGCTGAGCTTTTGGCCGAGACACCCATACGGCTAGATATTAAATTGTTTAAGTAATATACTTTTTATCAAATATGTTGTACGTCATGTGGACTTTACCATGATCCTAACTGGTGTGCAGATATAAGCGGTGTATTAGATGAACCGGCCTTATGAACTGTTTCAAGCCACTTTATAAACCTGCCATTATCTATTCGAGACTCTTCACTCTCATTAAACTTGAAAGGCTCCAAGTTATATTGATTCGTATATAATTCTCGAGCCCCAGAAGTCACCATTATCTTTAAACTCTTTTCCGTACATTCAGTTAAAGACCTATCATCGTGATTCGATATCTTGAAAGAATACACAGCGTTTGGGCTTGCAGGATCATAATCAACTACACCAACAGAATCTTTATCTCGTACTACAGTAGCCATAAACATCATGTTCTTGTGTCGCATCATCATGTCCTTATGTTCAGCAGCTCCAAACCAAGGAAATACGTTGGCCATACCACCAGGAAGAAACGAAACATCCTCAATTTTAGCACCATAATTATCTCCATGCCAATTATCCGAGGCATTACATAGGCCGGTAATTAACGGACCTTCATTCTGACGGATCAATTCATTAAATAAACCAAACGCCATACACGCGGGTTGAAATGCTAAATGCTTTCCGATATGAATATTGGTTAGTCCACTATTTCTAAGTAAAGTAGGTGTATATAATGCACCACAGGAAACAACCACCCGCTTAGACATAAGCCTAGTTACTTCGCGGGAATTATGAACGTAGCATTCAACACCGATGGCTGTACCCTTGGAAGTAATGACACGTTTGACAGTGGTTTGATCAAGGAACTTTGCACCGTGATTTAAAGCATCTACAAGCCATGTATTGGCAGTGCTGTTTTTTATACCGGCTTTACAACCTAGCATACATTTGTTACAGTGATGTACTCGACCGCCTGTATTAACTGGTACTCTTTCAAAATCATAACCCAGTTTTCTAAAGAAGACGGTAAATTAGTATCAAAATGGAGAGCCTGTCTTTTTTGGACATATGACTTACTTACAACCGTTAGCAAATAATTTAGTTGCTTTGGTCTCCATGCCATTGTCTTTGGTTGCACCAATTCTATCACATACACGGTCAAGATCTTGTTGAAACTGCCCAATCGAAAGAAAAAACGTTTAATAGGTTTATAATCTAAACTTGTGTAATATGCATTAATATACCTGAGGAGAGATAAAGTGTGTGAGGCCAAGCCTAGCCCATTCTTCACGTACAAAGTATTGCGGCTAAATACATTTTAGCGATTATGTATATTTTTTTTTGTTTGTATCTTTTTACCTTTAATGAAACCGAATAATTCAAGGCTGTGCCACCTCCAAAAGTCGAAGCTGTAAGACATTGGATGTTACCATCGGTAGATGTAGTTGTAGTACCACCATCAAACATGTTTGTATATCCTTGATGTTCTTCTTGTACCATTTCACTTGGATGATAATATTTTCCTCTTTCAATCACCAGTACAGAATACCCAGCAGAAGCCAATTCACCCGCTACCACGCCGCCACCTGCACCACTTCCCACCACAATCACATCAAAAGTCATACCCGTGACTTTGTCTTTGGTCATCATTGGGATACGATCATGTTGTACAGTTTTGTACTCGGGATGGTTTTCAAAGGATGTATCTCCTTCGTACCCAATGGAATTCAACAGAGGAGAATGTGTTCTGTTATAAGCGTGAAATAAACAAAGCCCTGAAAGTGTAGAGAAAAGTCGACTAAATGACCTTATAGAAGAATGTTTCCAGCTTAATAGAACTTGTTCACGGTTTTGTTGGTTTAGTTGATCAAAAGAATCCCAATAACCTGTCATTAACAAGGATCCGGGTCTAGTTGCCATGATATCTAGAACACGTAAGAGATCTACCCGTTTACTGGGCTCGACAGCATTTTGAAAGTAGTCTAAAACCTTGGCCTTTACATTGATAGAGGATGCAGATATGTTTGCAAGCGATGTGACTTGAGACTGAGTAATGCCATAAAGATGCTCTTTTCCTTGGATACGAGTAACAAGTGCTTGCTCTTGAGAAGGGCTCAGTTTTGCTATAAATGTATCAAAGATGGCACACAGAATTGTGGATTGACTTGTTGTCAATTCTAAAGGTGGATACCTTTTTTTTATCATGATGAGAAAAGTATATTAAGGAAGATAAAAAAGGAGATAGAGATAAAATCAGGTTTTTGATCAATATTTATTTGTTTGCGGGTGGAATTAATGTAAATGCATATGAATTATAGTTTTGTCTTATGTTGATCAATTATATGCCTAGAAATATGCAATGCAATAACTTGTATGATTAACATTGGGTTTATACCTTGATAAAAAGCAACATAAACGTGCATGGCTAAAAATCCCCACATTTCACCAGTTGGAGACAATGAAGAAACTCCCATACGACTAATAAAAATTCAGACATTTTTCTTCTTACCACGACACCATCTGGTAGAGTAGGCGGATCATATTGATACAAACTTTGAATCTATTTTAAATACCTGGGGTTGTTAACACGGGACTCTTCCTCCTTTTAGAAGTAGACTGCATAACATGAATTTCTCTTGCACGATACCTTCTACCGAAGTATTTCCGTCATGCTTTGACATGGTAAAACCAGTACCTATTTTATTATGGGCGTTGTACTTTACAGGTTGGATCCATATCACGAGTTATGACAAATAAAGTAACTGCATTACGATGTCGTAATATGTGTTGTTTATGTGCCGCTGTATCATGCCATAGCATCATACCAGAAATACATGGCTATACCGTATGGAAAAAACACTCGATTTTAAACCCAAATGTTGAACCATCACTAAATTGGTTAGATAAAGTGGTTAATAAACAGCCTTGCTATGTGTTGATAATATTGTCATAAATACCTACCGTCATGGAAGCCAAACACATACGAAGATCGTTACCCCTGAGGGACACCCAGTGTAACATTTGCCGCAGAGGTGAGGACGGCCAGATATGTTTTGAACAACGGGACTGACTATACTGTTTGTGAAGTAATAGAGTAGATTTACATAGATTGTCACTTAACTGGCACCTTGTATTAGTTTTAGGTTGGGCCCATTATGAACAATGTTCTCAGTGCTTGCCCCAATGGGATCAAGCGCACTTTCAATATCTTTCTCGAACTCTATAGAAAAACCATGAAGCATGGTTTAAAATAATTGTGTATCGTGCTGATTACATACCCGAGCAAACTTTTACACAGGAGCAAGTCCAACACATCGTTTTTGAAGTCATTTTACTTACAGGAATAACCACGAGAAGTTGGAGACCATATATTCCCAACCCCAGACCCCAACATGTTATGGTTTTCATCACACGAATTACTAGTCAGAACTTCAAAGAGCGTCTTCCACTAGGCCTTTGATGACTGAAGCACTAGAGAAGTCAACACCAACACTTTTCTTGGACGCATAACTAATCAGAACTTTAAAGAGCATCTTAGACTAGGCCCAATGTAACAAAAGTGAGAGACTAGATATAAAAACAAAGTGCCGAAGCTATTTACCAATATGAGCTAAAAATTGCTTTAGCATAATGTAACTGTCAAGTACCTAGAAATAACGGCTGTAGTGATCCAGCTATGCTAATGCCACATCTTATGTAAAAAACATATATATCCAGATTGGACTAGTAATTCTAGTAACCTATCTAAACGATAGATACACTAATAATGATTGAGAAATCATACCAATAATAGCTCTAGATAAAAAGAGATAATATGGCTAAGAGCTAAAGTAGTATAAGGTATGGTAATATGTCATAAAGATAACACATGCATTAGTTAAACATTAGAAAGTCTCTAATATCTAATTATGGTAAAGAACATGTATTTAAAGAAGTCAAAGACGTAATAACAAATAGCAGATTTTATTTTATATAAATACTGTTACTTTTTATTTTGTAACAAAGACAAGCTTATAAACAACCTTAAAGTACATCGCTACTGTCCTTACACTCGATTTTAAGATTTTATTATTTTACTTCTTACCTCAAAACACAAAAGGATCGTCGATAGTTAACATGGCATCTTCCTTAGGGTCATATGTTAATTGACCGTTTTCAGTGTAAATATTGTTTTGTCCATCATATAAAAAAGGGTTCTTCATCTCGTAAGGCGAAATTTAATTCCTGATTGGCCAACATAATTTATCGGGGCGACTGTACAACAAATGCTTTATATGGCACATAGTGCCTATGACCAACGAAGCCCTAGGAAGAACTCAGTCAATAAGGATCTAACATCGGTAATGCGAGTTAGAGTGGATGCATCAAAAGAACAAACTTTCATGAAACTACAAAATATCCGATCTGGATAAAGTTTTTTTTTTCACACACTGCCATGGCGGGTAAAAAAGAGAAAAAAGCAGGACCAAGACCTGCTATCGCACACAGACCCAGATTCAATGACCGGTTTGTATCCTATTTCCTGCCCTCCTATTTCATTTCGCCTTTTTATTTACTTCTTTTCTTGTCTAGAAAATAAAATATATCTCGAGAAATGAAAGCAGCAACACGTCGTAAAGTATCTTACGTGGTCAAATTATGTAACGAAGAACAGACACATTGCCTTGGCGTTAACTCATTAGCTATTGATACCTCTCATTACAATACTGCTAATAATGAAGGAGGTGTTCTATACTCTGCAGGCAGAGATGGTGTTGTAGCTAGTTGGGATTTACATTTAAAAGTTGCAAAAGATACCACAGACAAGTGGAGATTGGATGGACAGGCCCAGGTATTTCAGGCTTACCTAGCAAAAAAAATAAAAAAAAATAATAGAATCAGAAACTAAACGTTCATTTCGTTAGGCTCCAGTACCCAAGTCCTCATGTAAAGCTTTTTCTCAAATGCATACAGATTGGGTCAATGATATTGTTTTGTGCGAAGGTGGAACCTGTGGTAATACAAACTAAATTCTATTATTTTAAAGTTCTAATTAAACCTTCTAGTTGTTTCCGCTTCATCTGATAGAACAATTAAATTATGGAAACCTTACAGTGATACACCTAAAGTAGCTCATACAATTGGATGGCATACCGATTTTGCAAAGTGTTTGACTTATGCATCGAAACCTGGATGGGTAGCAAGTGGTGGTTTAGATAGAAAGATTAATATTTGGGATATTGAGAAATCAGAGGCCGCACTGTCAATTGATGCAGGTCCCATCAACCATTATTCTGATGGTACCAGTGAGAGCAACAGTAAGTAACATTTTGTTATATATATTGATAGTGTAACTGATGTGGTTTAGGTTCATTACATAATACTTCTAGCAAATGTTCCATATACGCCTTGGCTGTGAATCCATCAGGCACTCTATTAGCTTCTGGCTCACCAGAGAAAGTGGTTAGATTATGGGACCCCAGATCAGGAAAGCGCATTAGTAAATTAACCGGACATACCGATAATATTCGTGCACTATTGATTAGTGATGATGGACAATATGTGAGTTTACTTTCTTTGTACTCCAGGCCGTGCCCATACTAACCTAACCCCTTTCAGATCTTGTCTGGTTCATCAGACTCCACGATAAAACTTTGGTCTGTAAAAGCACAACGTTGTTTGACCACCTATGAAACGCATCCTGACTCAGTATGGTCGCTTTATTCTGACCATCCCGAATTAAAAACTTTTTACTCTGGTTCCAGAGACGGTCTTGTGAATAAGACTGAGATTTCAGGCCAAACCTTGTCAGAGGGAGAAAGTGAATGCATCGGGTTATTCAAGGAAGATTCTGGTGTGATAAAGATTGCTGCACTTGAAGACACCTATGTTTGGACAGCTACCACTAGTTCGAGTATTAATAGGTGGTTATCTGTGCCACCAACTGAATCACGTCAAGTATTACCACGATCAGAGTTCAATCCTGAAATCCCTCCTTCCGCGCTTATTAAATTACCTCCTGTTAAGAGTTCTTATACCTCTCCAGTGACAGACTCATTCGTGGGGAGTGATTCTATCACCATGTATGCAGGATCTGTTCTTTCAATTCCTATTAGCTACCAAGACGAGGATGTTGACAACCAAGAAACATTAATACCTTTGAGAGCCTCACCAGATTATATAATCGAAGGTAAACCTGGAATTACCGCACATTTGATTCTTCACAATAGACGGCATATTCTTACAAAAGATACAAATGGAGAAATTACAATGTGGGATTTGACAAAGGTAAAAAATAGATTGACAGTGGGTAAATAGTAATTCTTTATATAACAAAATCACATTAGTGCATTCAAGTCAAAAATTTTGGTAAAAGAGATTTGGAAGACGTAGCACAGGAAGTCAACAGTCTTGAGAGCTTCCCTGCTTGGTGTTCTATTGACACAAAAATTGGTGTAAGTATATCAAGTTGATACTTTTTTTCTGTTACGTTTTTTAATGTTATTTTTAAGGCCATCACCGTTCAACTGCATGAAGTCAATTGTTTTGACTGTGAAATGTATGCCGATGAAGTTGAATTAGCTGCTGATTATCAAGTCCGTGAGGATCAAAGATGTAAGCTTTTTTCTTTCTTTTGATGATTGATTTAATATGTAGCACTAAACCATTTTGTAGTGAACTTAGGAAAGTGGGTACTTGTTAACCTGTTTCACAACTTTATTGACAAAGAGCTCGAGCATCAAGAAGAAGGACTTATTCGTTTCGGAGATGATCAACCTGATAGACCTGATTCTATCAAGAGTCGTTCTCTCCAACCTACACAAGAGGAAAAAGTCGAAGCACCCCCCGCTGTGCCTACTGTGAACATACCATTACCCAATGCAACAGACGACGGACCTAAATTACCTTTAACTGCAGTAACAACCAACGTCGATCAATCGCCTTATTTACCCTCATCACCACAGGCAGCACAGTTCAACGGCCCTTTTACCGCACCTATCGCAACATCATCTCAGTCTGACTATTTCTCTGGTGCTCATTATTCACCTGTACGCAGAGAGTCATCAGTCCAACTTCCCCAAGCTGCTGCATTACCCACATCACCTACTTCACCTACTGGAAATAACTTTATGCATAGACTTAAAAACTTATCCGTCAAAGCTAAATTATCGCGAGTTCCTACAAATGAAGAGAAATCGGGCGAACCATTCCCTAGTTTGTCGACATCTACAACCATCCAATCTTCTGGTGATGAGCAACAACATCAATCTTTAGCAGCAGCATCTGTAGCGGCCGCAGCTGTCGCCGAAAAAGCAGCAGCCGAAAAGGCAGCAGCGGAAGCAAAGGCTGCTGAGGACATGAAGCTAAAAGAAATTGAAGAAAGTAAATCCGAGTCGTACTCGCCACCTCATTTAGAAGATTTCCCTCCCTTAAAAATTCCTTCATCCACCATGATTATTGTGGCAGAAGAAAGTGCAGAGGCCTCAACAGGTATGGATTTATACCGTGGTACAGTTGGATCTAGTGGCGAGGATGCAGATACGATTATTGATGTCGCTCCAGCTTGGTTGCTGTCTTATCTGTTATATGTAAGATGTGTTTTTTTAAAATGATGATTTACAGAAACTGACACGCCATTTTTTTTTGTTTAGAATAAAACACCGCCTAAAGAAACCGTCAAGTTGACATTTGTTTTAAAACCTGCTTCAGACTCTAAATTAGACGAGCTTCCGGGAGGGTAAATTATGCAGTCAGAGTTTATTTTTACATGAAACTAACTCGAGTATTTATAGGCCGAATAATAGACTATTAGCAAATAGAGTATTAAGGGTTAGGAAGCTAATCCAATACATATCCGAGAAGCTTAACATTGATAATGAATCTCACGTTGAATTACTATGTGGAGAAACAGTTCTTATGCCAACAATGACACTTGCTGCCATTAAACAGCATATTTTAAAAACAAGTGGAGATATTCCTCTCTGTTATCGCCTCAAAGAAGCAATTTAAAATAAAAACCACACGCTGCAGGCAGGGTTTCTTTTGCATGATTCTTTAAAAAGCCTCAAGTTTGAGCTAGGGTTCTTTTTTTTTGAAACTCAGGGAAACGGGATTTTGTTTTGGGTTACAAAACGAGGGCTCGCGATCCCCCTGTCAATGCCCTCTTTTATCCTTTTTCTTTTCTTTCAAATGGCTTCTCAATTATTACGTTCTTCACTTCGTGCTATTGCCCGTCCTAGTCTTGTCAAGAGCTTTGTTGCTCCTAGCATGACTCAACGTATGCCTACTGTTGCCTTCACTGCTACGCGTTCTTTCTCTGCTGGTATTACCCGTATGAGCAACGATGTTGGTAAAGTGTAAAAAAATATAGTTGACAACAGTTCATAGATAACTAAATGAATTTTACAGTTGATGCTGACCTTACTCACAAGTTGGACGAGGAACTTCAATATGAACAATCCAACGCTGAAGCTGGTCAACCTGAATTTGTAAAGGAATTTTTGGAAGCCAACTCCTTCAAGGTAAATAAGGGATTTTTTGGATGTATGTAGAGTTTGTGTTTAAATAAGATTGTTACTAGATTGAGGATAAGGCTGGTGTCGATGAGGTTACTCTTTCTCGTACCTTTGGAAACGAAAAGTAAGTTAAATGGATTGAGCGGATATAAAAGAAGAACGAAGATGCTAAGACGCTACATATTTAGGATTCGCGTTTTGTTCTCCATCTCCGATATTAACAATGGTTCTAACGATGATTTCCTTCCTGAGGATGATATGGTAGAAGCTGAAACAGAAGAAGAAGAGTCCGTCTCTTTCCCTGTTCGTGCTTCTGTCACTATCGAAAAGGTAATTGTTTTCACTTGACTGTAAATTTTTCGACCCTATTAAAACTGTTTACTGTAGGATGGTCAAGGTGCTGTCACTATTGACACCGTCGCCCAAGATGGTGAGATCGCTGTTGAAAGTGTCATGTATTATAAGGATGGTAAATTAGCCGATGAACAATCTGCTGAAGCTGACTGGCAACGTCGTGGACTTTACATCGGTCCTCAATTTGCTGAATTGGATGAAAACCTCCAAAACCTTTTTGAGCGTTACCTCGAAGAGCGTGGTATCAACACCGCTTTAGCCAACTTCTTACCCGATTATGTTGAGCATAAGGAACAAAAGGAGTATACCCAATGGCTCCAAAACATGAAAAACTTCATCTCTGCTTAAACTTAATTAAAACTGAGTGGGTGTATGAAATTGTAATATAAGATTTTAATAAAAAAAAAAACATACACATTCATTTGAGTAGATTCCAATGCTGTTTCGATAATCAGTTATTATAAATCTGGACAGAGCAAACTTCAATTTAAAGTTATGCTGTTTTTTTGTGTGTTTGGCATAACTGTGTAACTAGCGAAATGACTTTAAACTATAATCACTATTGATTAATAATCTTGTGACTTAAAATAAAATAAAACAAAAGTGAAACTATGTTTCGTTATGCTGTTAAAAAAATGCATAACCCGTTTATATTCTTATTTTTCAAACAAAATATTTCAGTGTGGATAATTTACATGGGAATGAGGTTACGAGGGATGTAGGCTTCTTCAAGATACTTGATTTCCTCTTCACTTAATTTGACATCGAGAGATCCGATAATATCATAAAGATTTTCTTCTCTGGAAACACCAACGATAGGTGAAGTAACGTGTTTCTTTGTCAACATCCAAGCTAAAGAGATTTGAGCAGGAGAATGGCCGAGCTTCTCAGCAATTTCAATGACACGATCGACAATCAAATCATTGTTGGTACTTTCCTTCTTTGCAAAGAATGCGTTGATAGCGTGATCACTCTCGGTACGAACAGACTTACGGTTGCTACCGGTCAAGAGACCTCTGGCTAAGGGAGACCAATGAATAGAGGCAATACCACTGTCAAGACAGTAAGGGATCATCTCACGCTCTTCTTCACGATAGAGTAAGTTGTACAAATTCTGCATACTGGAGAACTTGGCCCATCCATTCTTTTCAGCGATGGCATTGGCCTTTTGGAACTCCCAGGCAAAACAAGATGAACATCCGATATATCTGACCTTACCAGAGCGAACCAAATCATTCAATGCTTCCATTGTCTCTTCGATAGGCGTATCCTAAAATATATACGCGAGTTTTAAAAAAAAAGAATCTGAGTAATTAATTTTTATGAACTTACATGATCGAAACGATGGATTTGATATAAATCAATGTAATCAACGCCCAATCTTTTCAAAGAACCCTCAACGGAATCGAGAATATGTTTTCTCGACAACCCATACGAGTTGACGTACTCACTTTGACCATCTAAATTCTTACCGAGGGTATTGTTACCTACATCCTCATCAATGGTGAAGAACACTTTGGTGGCAATAACGATACGAGAACGAGGCATATTGAACTTTTTAATGGCATTACCCAAAATACGCTCACTTTCACCGTTGGAGTAACTTTCGGCAGTATCAAAAAAGTTGATACCGGCTTCATAAGCCTTACCAATCAAATATAGAGACTCTTCTTCATCCTTGACCCAGGGTTGCCACTTGGAAGAACCGTACGACATACAACCTAATGCAAAGCGAGAGACCTATAAACCGAAATTTTATTAGAACTAAACATAGGAAGGCGGGGGGGGGGAAAGGAGGGTTGAACTTACGCGTAAGCCAGTGTTGCCGAAGCGAACATATTGCATCTTTGGAAGAACTTTGTTGTCAGACATATTGATTATTAATGGAAAAAATGAAGAATAAAAAAAGGCGGAAAGAAAAAAGCTTCAAATTTATAGTTTTAAATGTATGCGTAAAATTTTTGCCCAATCGCGGTAGTACAAAAAGATCTTAGTAGCAATAAAAATACACCCAGAGATAACGCGATTTCAGTTGTAGAAAGCTATTTAATTATCTAAAAATGAAAGAACAAGTTATATAAAATTCAACCTTTACAATATAGCACACGGAAATTATGGAGAAGGACCCATGGGGCTTGTAACATGTACGCTCCAAACGTAACCTTTTTCTTAGGAAAACTTCCTATCTATTTGTAGAATTGTTTCGCCGTGTTTGCGGATTTAAAAGAAACGAGTACCCACATCTATTGATGGCTAAGTAAAAAGCAAAAGCGTATCACCAGCAATTCCATGTAACATGTACGCCCCAAACATAACCTTTTTCTTAGGAAAACTTCCTATTTGTAGAATTGTTTCGCCGTGTTTACGGATTTAACAGAAACGAGTACTCACATCTATTGATGGCGAAGTAAAAGGCAAAAGTGTATCACCAGTAATTCCATGTAGCATGAAGTATATGGATGTTTTATTATATTTTATTAATGCTAAAAATGCAACACAAAACATTATTGATTGTAATCCAGTTTGACTAGAATTTCAATATTTCATACCGGATTTGAAACGTTTCATGCTTCTGTATAAACTCGCAATGAGCTTTTGAAAACGTTTACTTATCAAACCTCAAGATAATCCGAGACTTTGCAGTTCGGTGACTTGCAGCTTCAAAGCTATGGCAGAAATTGATGTCGTTGAAAAATTGCCAACTGCTCATATGCCTTGCAAAAGTTGGTAAATACGAGGGCTGCTTTTGATGCTGCATCAATTTGCACAAGTTTGCGAAAGGGTGCTTAGCTTGTGACGGTGCACTAAAAGGATCAGAGACAAGAGTTGGTAACAAAGCTAGCCCAATTGGTAACCATTCTAGGGACTTCGCTGCCAACTACTAACAGCCAGCAACTACTAGCTTCATACCAAGCAAAAAAGAAAATAAAAGATACATCAGATGCTACAACGCAGCAAACACCCAAGCAACGCTTCCGGCAGCTAGAATCTCCGGTCAGAGCAGGTTCTGCAATATTTGGCTTGCCTACTGAGCTCTAAAAGTATTAAGCACTGTAACATCTCCAATTTAACTTGAGACTCTGTAAAAAGCTATGTAGAGAATGTTAGCATTTCTTACACACAAAAAACTTTCATTATCATGTTTTCTTATCTTTTAAAACCATCGCATTGATACTCTACACCTGATGACAAAGCTAGCCCAATTGGTAACCATTCTAGGGACTTCGCTACTAACTACCAATAGCCAGCAACTACTAGCTTCATACCAAGTAGAAAAGAAAATAAAAAGATACATCAGATGCTACAACGCAGCAAACACCCAAGCAACGCTTCCGGCAGCTAGAATCTCCGGTCAGAGCAGGTTCTGCAATATTTGGCTTGCCTACTGAGCTCTAAAAGTATTAAGCACTGTAACATCTCCAATTTAACTTGAGACTCTGTAAAAAGCTATGTAGAGAATGTTAGCATTTCTTACACACAAAAAACTTTCATTATCATGTTTTCTTATCTTTTAAAACCATCGCATTGATACTCTACACCTGATGACAAAGCTAGCCCAATTGGTAACCATTCTAGGGACTTCGCTACTAACTACCAATAGCCAGCAACTACTAGCTTCATACCAAGTAGAAAAGAAAATAAAAAGATACATCAGATGCTACAACGCAGCAAACACCCAAGCAACGCTTCCGGCAGCTAGAATCTCCGGTCAGAGCAGGTTCTGCAATATTTGGCTTGCCTACTGAGCTCTAAAAGTATTAAGCACTGTAACATCTCCAATTTAACTTGAGACTCTGTAAAAAGCTATGTAGAGAATGTTAGCATTTCTTACACACAAAAAACTTTCATTATCATGTTTTCTTATCTTTTAAAACCATCGCATTGATACTCTACACCTGATGACAAAGCTAGCCCAATTGGTAACCATTCTAGGGACTTCGCTACTAACTATCAATAGCCAGCAACTACTAGCTTCATACCAAGTAGAAAAGAAAATAAAAAGATACATCAGATGCTACAACGCAGCAAACACCCAAGCAACGCTTCCGGCAGCTAGAATCTCCGGTCAGAGCAGGTTCTGCAATATTTGGCTTGCCTACTGAGCTCTAAAAGTATTAAGCACTGTAACATCTCCAATTTAACTTGAGACTCTGTAAAAAGCTATGTAGAGAATGTTAGCATTTCTTACACACAAAAAACTTTCATTATCATGTTTTCTTATCTTTTAAAACCATCGCATTGATACTCTACACCTGATGACAAAGCTAGCCCAATTGGTAACCATTCTAGGGACTTCGCTACTAACTACCAATAGCCAGCAACTACTAGCTTCATACCAAGTAGAAAAGAAAATAAAAGATACATCAGATGCTACAACGCAGCAAACACCCAAGCAACGCTTCCGGCAGCTAGAATCTCCGGTCAGAGCAGGTTCTGCAATATTTGGCTTGCCTACTGAGCTCTAAAAGTATTACGCACTGTAGCATCTCCAACTTGAGATGTCTCAGTAGTTGCGACCCTGCGAACAGACCCGCTCGAATATAAGTATTTTACTAGTAACGCCTAATTTGAGCAATGTAAGAGAGGCTTGATTAAATTTGCAAAAGCTGTCGTAAGCCGAATTCTCCAACGGGTACTTCTGTAAAATAAAAAAAAACGATTTCCTCATATCCCAGGCAGTTAAGCTGACTTCAAATTACGAAGACGTCGGTATCATGCAGTTTTGGCACAAAAAAAAAAAATATACTGACGTCATCGTTCTCTTATTCTGTGGGGAAATAAGGAGGTTTTCATGCACAGCTGCGGATCTACTTTTACCTTCTGTCTTCAAAGTACATAAAATATGACACAGATATTTACGTGGTAAACACAAGAACCAACTTTTTTTAACTGAATGGTTTACTAATAGTTAAATCACTCTATTAATACATCTACTTTAATTAGGAATTGCACTGAATGGCTTGAAGAAAATTTCTTTCAAAATAATGGTCTTCCAGACTTCTTTATTCAAGGCAATTACTCCTATCAGAACAAAGCAGTCGCAATTCAAGAATACAGAGAAACAATAAACCGTACAGTCAATTCGAAAAACACCTCCTTTTCCCAGTGGTCGAAAATGATCGTTAATACAAACTTTAGCGTAAGTTTTTTTTTAACTATATGGTGTATTTCTTTACGACAAAAACGTTTACATAGAGGCACTTTAATAATTTTGCGGAGTATGCTACTAATATTCTTGTTTAGGTACTAAAAAACAACGATGTCAAAATTTTTTGGGCAGGAATGTTAGACGCAGAACGTCGGGACGCAAACCTAAACCATTACAATCAAATAACCTTCATTAACCAAACCCAAAAACAATACATCAACCCTCCTCCTCCGGGAAGAAGAAGGAGTAGCGAACCAACAACAAGTCCCGTCACAGCAGTTGAAATCAATAGTTTTGAGGAAAGTGATAGCTTGCACATAGAGGGGTTGGAGGAGTCTTTGGCAACTTGGGTTGGCCGCAAAGGAAGAGGCACCATTGTGGTTGATAGAAAGACTAGATACTTCAATGCTCTGGGAATGAATGGGATACTTGACTTGTCTGACATTTCCGAAAGCTCTCAATTCTCCAAATTCCCTGTTGACTTACAAAAAGAAATCAAACAACTGTTCCCTCCTCCCACTGTCACCACACCGCGTATCAATGAGAGATATACAGAAATTCAACAGGAGATTCAACATACATCAAATGAAAAAGGCCGGTATTACAAGAGGTACCTGGAAAAGCTCGATATGTTCAAGACGAATGAGAGATATAAAACTACGAAAAAGCTTCACGTAATGATGTTGGAACTTTTGCTCTATGATAGTTATATTTTCGATGAAAAAGATTCCAAGCTTTTGTCGGAGGGCGATTACGTGGTGAAGGTCTGGGGGCCAATGCTAGAAACCTTGTTTCGAGGTTCCGGAACAGTGCTCCACTGGGGCGATACGGTGGCTGAAAATATCAAGGCAACAGGGCGAAATATCAAAATGGATCTTCGAATTATCCTAAGTTTAGATAATGAAAAAATGGTGCCTAATCTTGCAACAGGAGAAATAGCAAAGGATATCTGGAAGTCCAAATTCTATAAAGATAAACTTAAAACAATATTATCAAGCAAAATGGACCTGAATCAGTTTGTCGAAAGCTTTCCAAAGTCGTATGTAAGTACATCGCCAGTATACATTCCCTTTATTATTATGGCAGAGTTAGAAGCAACAGTATACGCGTTACATCTTGGCTCCAATGGACTTTATATCATAAACGAAGTTACCACCATCTCTTTACCAAGAACCATATTTGAAGTCAAAGATGGAGGGATATCAAGGGTGGTCTCGAGCCTAAATATCGTTAAGGTAAGTAAGCATTAACCTCTATTTTCAGCAATGTTATACGTTCTTGAAACTTTTTTTTCAACATAGGAACTTGTGGCGGATGTCAAACAGATAAATCGACAGATTACTGAATTACGCAGCATCAAAAAAAGAAAAACAATCAAACAGCTAACCGCATCTCAAATAAGCAGAAGTCAAGATGAAGCCGAATGTAAGGCATGGATAAGACCCATTTGGTTCCCACAAAAATATGAAAGCGACCCTGATGATGCCTAAATTTACATATATTAAAACACTGCGTCTTAATTCCTCTTTTGTATTATAGCTATTTCGCCTATATGCAAAGCTTAAAGTTACACGATCGATTCTTTTTATGTTTTACTTTTTGCAAAGGTCTCATGAACTTTGTCTAGTCTCATATTATTCCCAATCACAAATTAAGTAAAAGTTCATTTAAAAGTATAAATACCCACCTATTTCCCGACTTTAATGTAAAATACCGCACATTGGCGCTGCGACTACTATATGATTAAAACGAACTTTAAGTGATGTAAAAACGAATTTGAGCCACTTACAAAAGTGAGCTTTGGGCTGTTAAAAAACCGAGTCTCTGTCTGAGACAGAGGCGCATTCGGTTCATTGGAACTTTGGGGGTGGAGCTACTGTATACCATTGTTTATGTGATTTCTTTTATTTATTCAAAAATAAAAAATAAAAAAAATCCTTTCAGTCTAATTTATTCTGTTCACTTGTCTCTGAAACGATTGTCTCATTTATGCAATGTCTAATTTTTTTTCTCATATTAGACTAAAACACTGTATAAAAAAAAAGCCTAAATTAAGTTATAAGTTCTCATCTTCCTGGACATTCATCGAGTACATAAAAAAATTGCTGATTACTTTTTATTTATAAGCGTATCATAGACAATGACCTTCTTTGAAAGGACTATTGCCTTTTTTTTGTAGTACCCATTTTGTAATTTTTGATGTATTACACATACAGTAGTCATTTTACCAGCAGCACCTAAGTCATATCACAAACGGAAGTTGCTCCACTTTACTAGTGGTGAAGTAACATGTCAACAGTTGTCGATGGAATTTCAGAAGACACGCTCTGTTTGCCATTATCATTTAGATTTGGACATATAACAGCCTCTATGCTATGTATTTATGTGATCTAGTCATAACCGCTTATGTCTTTCAATTACTAACAGCGTTTGATCTATTTTGGTATATCATTGGCAACATTCTGCTTAGTCAGTTGGGATAAAATCAAAACACCAGTTTAATTTATATATTCGTGTCTTTTTAAGCGTATTGAAGTCATGATTGGCAAAGTTGTCTGGAATCCTTTAACAAAACTAAGTGCAAAGAAAATATATAATCAAGTCTGAGGCTCTATTTCTTTTACGACAATTCTCGTGGTGCATTTCCCATAATCATTGGGTTATGAGGGATTTTTTTTTGCATCAGGTCACATAATTTAAGCATAATTTGACGACCTTTTCACAAGGCTCTTGGTTGTGAGTAAAAAAAATCCTTATTATAGTTTTATCTAGTGTAGCATTCAATACCGATTAATAAAATTAACATGTATTTCAAGGAGTGCGCTACACAAAAGCAACACATTGAAAATACTCTAGATCATATTCTTTCTCTCTCTCTCTCTCTCTCTTTAACTTGGAGCAATACATCTTACTATGTAGCGGGTATGATGGACACTAATTTAATAAGATTCACAAATCAGACCTGACGTTTGGTATTGATAAAATTAAATCAGCAACGTCAAGTTAGAGTACTAAGCTTGTGCTGTGTTGACCACAATTCAATTAATAACAAAGCTAAAGGAAATCACTAATTTTGCCCTTTCTTTCTTTTTTCAAGATAATAAAATGTCATCAGGAAAAAATATTCAAAAAATAGCTTTTGTTGATAATGTGTGTTGTGAATGTGGCAACTCATACTCTTCCCCTACATATCTTATAAAGCATATGATGAAGGCACACCAAATCCAACTACACCCAAGATTGCAAAGCAAATCCCGCCCTCCTTCAACGAAATATGAGTTTACCAAGGTAAAATCGGCACCTCATCAACGTATGTTTTATGGATGCCCTTCGTGTTGGTTCTATTGTCCTCAAGATATGAAAAGACTTGCAAAACATATACGTGATACACATCTCATTGATGTAGAAGATGGGTATGAGACACCTGTGGATGAAGAGAATGATAGTGACGAAGATGAACCCGCAAATTTATATCGAGACCCTGTAGCAGAAAAAGAAATATTCGAGAAAATTGTTGACATTACAAATGGTTTTAAAAAGTTATTTCGTACAAAGTAATGTAGTAGGTGTCGAATAAAGAAAGTTGTTAAAATTCATTGTTTTTTTTAAATACTGAGGGGGTCCGATACATTACTATTTTATAAAATGCAAATTGACTGATTAGTAATGTTTCCAGAAGAATTCTATTTATATTGGTCTGATCAATAGACTATATAATGTGGTTAATATGAAAAATCTGGGGGTTTCCACTCTTTATCATCATTGTATAACATTACTGATGGATATTTTTACAAATAGGCAGACCGTATTTATAAGGTATCCTTGTTACATTTGTGGCGAGTCATATTCAACAGGACCATACACTATCAATCATATCATTAGTGCTCATAATAAAGCCTTACCGCGTCGTCGACCAGGAATTAAGCGACCTTACAACCGCGATTATACGTATCAACACGACATGAATATGGAGTA
Source organism: Mucor piriformis (assembly GCA_943193625.1). Lineage (NCBI taxonomy): Eukaryota > Fungi > Mucoromycota > Mucoromycetes > Mucorales > Mucoraceae > Mucor > Mucor piriformis. The sequence continues at coordinate 510,374 of OW971871.1, read as the reverse complement.
CGACCTATATCATCATGGTTGTTGTAGCTGCTGGTTTCATTGTGGTAGCTATGAGGAGTTGCAAGAGCACGTGGAAAGAGAGCACGCTCCTAACAAAGAAGACTATAAAGAAAAAACGAGTGGCGATGTACTAAAGAGGAGCGAGAAGGTCGGGATCTCACATAAGTCCAAGATGGTTGGATTTGAAGACGATATTAGTATGGAACAAGAAAAATATGAGCCTTATGATAAAACTGTTGCTACGACCATAGCCCAACAAATAGTAGATCTTGGAGCTATGCTAACAAAAATTCTTAAAATGTAATTTTTTGTTTTATTCAATAAAGTTTAATGTCGTTGGGTAGCCAAGAGTTCTTGCATTCTTTGTTGTGTCTAAAAAAAAAAAGAAGAAAGCGATGAATTACATTGTCTTTTATTTGTTAAAGTATATTTACCTTTGATGTCAAATAATGGAATACGGCTTCCTTTACCCAAGGTTGTTTGTAAAAATCAGTTTGACGTACATCTTCCAAATTAACCTTAGTCTCTCCGAGGATAACCTAATACACGTCCATGGCTATTAATATGGATTCTCTTATTTTTAAATCATGTAAACTATTCTCACCTCTAAATCTCTAGCCTGACTTGTAATCCACTTGTTTATAAACTCGATTGGATCCCGAGAAAATTGAGTTAAGAAATCCCGTTTAATCTTTGAATTGTTGATGCTTTGAACACACTGAACGATCTTATCATCTAAACCCATAATATCTTTCTGAGTTTGAGTGGATGCAACAATATTCATCATCTTTTGACGAACGACACTATCCAGTTCAACATCCATATCATAGGCTTGTGTGGACTGATTGAATTGTTTGTCTACACGAATGGTGTAATTTAATACAATAGGATCTGGTCTGGAAAGATGGCTGTTGATTAAGTCTGGTAATTGAGAAAAGTGTATGTGCGAGACACCAAATAACTGAGTTAATTTCTCATTACACTTGATTCGTCTTTTATCTTCTTCATCTTGTAATCTATTTTGCTATTTTGGGCGGTATTAGATTTATATATACAATGCTTTCAAACGCTTAATTTACCTTTACATAGTTCCAAACTTCTGTAATAACGTGAGGTTTTGTTGCCAATTTCAACATGATCAAATCTGATAAGCCTGACGCGACCTTGTATTTGTTAGGGTTGAAATCAGGAACCAATATAATTCGTGCATTCACGGCTACATCGCCTTTACGCTTCAATTCGATACCATCCGAATCTGTAGAGGAGGCTTGCTTGTGCCACTGCAAAAAAGAAGGGTTTGAATGACGCTTGTTTAATAACACCCAATTGACACTTACTTCCGTGATATTTCCTTCTGGGAACATGTCTGGGTCACGATCCAATTCTACAATGATTGATTTGAAGAAGGAAGTGAATTTTTGAATAGGTTGTGCTTTCTTGGTAGGAATCAAAGGCTAAAGAAAATATTAGTTCCCAATACATCAATCCCGGCCAGATATCTTACGTCTAATAATCTTCCTTCAATTTTAAGTGTCCAGGATGGTGCGTTCTCGTTATTCAAATCGAAATTGTTTGCTTCGTCTAGTTGTGAGGTTTGATCCGCAGCTGTGTTTGATATAAAGATGCGCATAGTGCGTCGCACCTTTGTTGGCTTTCCAAGAGCCTCTTGAACGTCTAAACGTTTTCTCATTATGGAAACGTCTAAATTCTTTTCGAATTCACAAAGTTCTGTGTAGAGTTTGGATTCTGGCACATGGGCTTCAATCTAGAAATGAATTTAACAAGACAGATATTGTGTCAATCAAAACATGATTTTACCTTTGGTGGTATGTTACGATCTGTTGGTCTCTTTTTTCTAAAGGACAATTATACGTGTTAAGACTAGAAGCTTGCTAGTAATTAAATACATTACTTGATGTGTTTTGTGATGGAGTCTGTTTCATTCGGCCTTTTTCTGATTTGTATGGGTGGGTTGATAACATGTTGCATTTTAACAGGATAAAAGAGAAAGAAGAAACAATTTTTTAAAAACAGTCGGAACGCCTGTCAACAAGACCAGTGCGGGTACTTTTGCGGTGGTAGTAAAGATTATATCGCAAAGACCAAACAATACCAAAGCTGTTAGCAGCAGTAGGATAATACATGAGACTCTTCCCTCCCCAAGGATTTCTGGAAATACAATTTTTTTATTTATCAATGATTTTAAAAGAAGGTCATTAAAGCAAAGCAAGCATAAAAGAGACCGACAGGATATGCGACTAGTAATCGTTGTTCGTTTAAATGAAGTACACTGGAGAACATACCCGAACTGGAATAGGTACACCATAAGATACTGATGACAGTCAAAGCAGATCCGACTATGTTATCTAGTTTTAAGACCACACTGAATCCACTCAACATCACCATGGGTAAAAGACAATACCCCAATACACTTGCTGTTCTTGACCAATCGATACCGTTTTCACTCATCATGTTCAAAATAAGATAAATGGATACAACACCCATAACTCCAACGCCGTAAATATACCCAAAATGTGCTTTTCTTGATAATAATAAGAATGTACCAAATAAGAATATAAACAAAAGAGGTCCTGCCAAATCTGTGTCATCCATAATCGTATGAGGCACAGTACGGAAAGGATTTAAGACGGCTAAGCTCTATATCAGCGTTAATAAGGCTCTTATAGTTTTTTAAAAGAAAGAGCACGAACCTTTGTCTTTATGTGGCCAAAGTTTAAACCAAGTTCCTCTAGTAAAGGTGGCTCATCTGCAAAGCCGCCTGTACCAAACGCGCTCCAGAAAGAACCGGATGTTCCTGAAGTATAATCGTAATTAGGAGAACGCATATCTCCTGTAGGTGCACTACTATAATAGTTGCTGTTTGTGTTGGCACCGGCATTGTATTGATCTCCATAAGTTGATGAATAGAATTGTAATCCATCGCCGGACTGTACAGATGCCTGTTGTTGTGGATAATATTGATTACTATCTTGACCGTTATCAAATAGTACAGAATGTACTGGTTGTCTGCCTGCCATTTTTTTATTGTTGTTTCTAAAAACTTAAGGTACAGTAAAGAGAAACAATCGGTTAAGTTCAATTTTAACCTGTGATGTTGAATTTCACCACGTCACGTTCCAAATTACGGAGATTGAAGAATGAGGCCTCTCGTCTCTTACTCTTGCATTGACAAACAGTATTTTACGATTGCGATTTTTTTGAGACGATTGTCATTCTTTTTTATACCTTTTACTTCAGTCTGCATTACGGGCTATATTCGCTACAACCCGTCAGGAAATTCTCACACGACGTACGATGACTGTCAGGAATCAACCGGGTGTTACTAGGCACGAGGAGGGTCTCTTTATATTTACAAGGTAAGACTAGGTCAAGTTGACAAGGGCTTATGAGAGCATCAAAGAAAGGTAATAGGACTAAATGTTTATTTGGTAATAAGTATTACAAGATATCAGATAAAGATCTGAACTTGTATGATTATTGAACCTCAATTAAAGCATAGGCGTTAGAGTATCAAAATTACAGTATTGTGCGCACTTGCACCTTTTTATCTATTTCCATGAAGGAACCACTGATTTTACGATTCTGACTTATTCTTTTACCTCTATATTATACGATTTTTTTTTGACATAAAAGTGAATCCTTTAAAAGTAATAACAGTCAAAACCTTTGTCTCTGGGCTTCAGTGGAAGCCGGAAAATATACCAAAGTTTAGAAGGCTCGTGTCAACTGTTAATACAATTGTCACTCACACTTTTGCGTTAACAAAGCTCATTTTTATTAGTGAATTTATATGACTATCGATACCATGATCCTGAGCAACCATATTTTACTGTCCAGTCAGCGATCCAACCTAGACAAAAAAACTCATTCGGGTCAAAGTAGTCAATGGATCATGCAAAGCTCTGAAGGATTAAGGCCAATCAAAGTCAATGCGGTATCGAGGCATGCTTCAGACTGATGGTATAGGAGTTTCGGTTCTCAAACAAAATAAATGATCATCCAAAGGAGGTACTAGGGGCATACGCATACAAGATGACGGGGCTTTCCAATACATTGTAAACATAAGTGCTTCAGGACACCAACGACAAGTGCGTCTTTATAGATTCTGGACGCCGTGACTTGTTGTACTGTATGCACGAGAAAAGCAAAAGATATAGCAAGGACGACATCTATCGGTATACCAGTAATAAAAAAGTCAAGAAAACAAATCGAGAAAGTTTGCTAAGCTAAGACAAACCACAAAGCCTGGAAAAGTAAAGCAATGCGAAGCAGATCTTTCACATTATGTAGCTTTGACTGTCAATGTCCTTCAGTTTTCTGATTACCTAAAAGCCAGGGCAAAGACTCATGATACATTAGTATCTTATCATTCAAATGAAGACAATATAGAGCGCGAACATGGCTTGCTTCCCTTCAGAAAGATGAATATAATACTTCTTCCTTTTGTCCCAATTGCAACGATGGAAAACTGGAGAAGTTCTTACAAATACTTAACCTGTGTTCATTCAGAAGAGTCAGTAGATCAGAAGTCATATGTCATGGACTCTTTAAGGTAAAACGTCAGCTTTTAAAAATGCAGACAACTCTTTTGGTAACCTCTTTTTGTTAAATAGATGTACAAATCAACATGTTTGGAGTCCAACCGACAATGGTGGAATAGAGACTTGGTGGCAGTGCTAAATTTTAGGGCTATCAAGAACAGCCACAGACAAGCACTTGGCCGCCCAGGTTTTCACTACTTACCTTAAAACGTCCTTCTACAAGCAATGATGACCCACCAAAAAATTATCTGCTCTATGCCATTCTAATGATGTCAATATTTATGTCTAAAGGGATGGGTATTGATAGAGTTAACCAAGATATAGGTAAAATCATATTCGACACTCTTTTTTCCATCTGAAGAAACATTAACCTTTTGTCAACTCGCCTCTCAGTTTAATCAACTTGCCATTGCCATATTTGGGAAATTTTTGAGAAAAATAAAATGGGTTACGATACTGTAATAAGTGCTACTGCAAATTTATTTAAAGGATCAATAGAGTGAGGGGAGGTGTATATGTATAAATTAAAACAATGGAAAAAATGTACAATGGTTTATATTTGGGTCATTTGTTGCGGGGTATCGTCCTCAGAGTGAGGTAAGACAACACCATCATCATCAGCAATCATTTTATCAGCCATTTGCGATTTTTCAGTAGTGATGTAGACTGCGGTCTTTTCCTTATTCACCACCTTGCTATCAATGATGACTTGTTTAATACAAGATGCTGGTGCATCGAACATGGGTTCCAGTAATAAAGTTTCCTGTTGAAAAAAGTTAGGGTTATCCAGAAAAAAAAAAAAAAAAAAAGAGGTTTTACCATGATACGTCGTAATCCACGAGCACCCGTTTTCTTTTCCAAGGCTTGAGTTGCAACTGATTTGAGGGCATTTTGACTAAATCTCAGGCTGACATTGTTCAATTTAAACAGACCTTCGTATTGCTTTAATAAGGAGTTTTTAGGTTCCTTTAACACACGCACAAGATCCTCCACTTGAAGATTGTTTACAGATGCCACAACAGGAACACGGCCCACAAATTCGGGAATCAAACCGTATTTAACAAGATCTGTAGGTTCAACAACGTGTAAAGACTCTTTGCTTTCTTCAGCAATATCGGATTCTGATTTTAAATGTGCATCAAAACCAATTGACTATTATAAGAAGGAGTAACTGTCAGCAGCCGTATATGTGTTTGTTTCGTTATCTTACCCCTTTTGAGAGACGATCTCCTATAATTTTTTCGAGTCCGATGAAAGCACCACTCAAAATGAATAAAATGTTGCTTGTATCGACAGAGTAAGTCTCTCCTTTGTTAGGAGAGCTTAGTGATCCACCACCCGGACCACCTCTTTTGTGGTTACCTGCTCCTGACTTATCAGTCACGTTGACTACGGTTCCTTCAAGCATTCTCAAAAGGGACTACAAACATGATGCTGTCAATTAAAAATAAAAAAATGACAAAGCCAAATTACCTGTTGAACACCTTCACCTGACACATCTCTTGAAGCAGTGTGAGAATCTGATCTTCTTGATATCTTATCTACTTCATCAATAAACACAATACCGGTTTCTGCTTTCTTTACGTCAAAATCACAAGATTGGAGAAGTCTTTGAATGACTAATTCAACATCTTCTCCAACATAACCCGCCTGAGTGAAAGGTGTAGCATCAGACATTGAAAAAGGAACCTGTAACACTTGTGCCAATGTTCGAGCTAATAATGTCTTGCCTGTCAATGTCGCGATGAGTTTACAAAATGAAAATGTACGATGCGCTATTATTTTACCTGAGCCAGTAGGGCCAATTAAGAGGACGTTACTTTTATCATGCACGGTGTAATCTTCCTCAGTGCTTGTATCAAGACTGGATATCAATTCAGTATCTGGAGATGTTACTCTGCCACTTTGTCCAATGGCCTCTGTAGGTGGATTTAACCATGCACGTCTTTGTGCACCTATGCATGATATGGAATGAAAAAAAACACATTAAAATAAACAAATGATATTTACCATATGACAAGGCTCTTTCAGAGGTTGGGAACTCGCTTGTATGGTTCTGAATTGGTAATTGCGTGGAATAGTAATCTTGAGGTAAAGTTGGGTGATGGTGTTCTGCGTGCATACGCTCCTCACCTTCTACTAGGTCGCGCTCACGTTGTTGTTTTTGTAGCTGTAAATGTTGTCTCTTCATGTTGGCTCTGACACGGTTATAGTGGTTAAATATGGCTACAGCGAGCACCTTTTTGGCTCTTTCCTGACCAATGACATATTCATTGAGATGTTGTACAATCTATTTTTTGGATTAGTCATGACAGGACTATGTTTATTACAAGTATATTACCGAACGTGGGTCCGTTAGTTGAGCCAGTTCTAAATGAGCAAAGGGGTCTTCCTGTTTTATAGGAGGAGTGGATATGGGGGTTGTGAAGTTGTCTCTGCCCATAAGACCTCCACCGCTGTATTCAGCACTATGATATGATCTTGACAAGACAGCAGGTCTAAGATAGGCATAGGTAGTAGCTTTTAAAAGTGGTGCATAAATGGAGAGTATTTTCATATTTAAGAAAGGTTATAAAAAAAAAGAAAGCGTAGAATAATACCAAAAATAAAGAGATGATACAAACTAGATTTATTTGTACCAATAAGATGAATCCTTTGGGAGATAGATCGTAATGCCATTTCACAGATATTAAATAACCGACGATTGTATATAAAACGGATAAAGTGAGGATTGTAATGCATTTTGGATTTTTATTTATTTACACAAAAATAATGGGGTTTTGTTATTCATTCAAATACAAGTTATTGGTGATATTATAATTATTTTAAAAGGTAACATGGTTACCAGATCCAGCGCTACTGAATCCACCACGGCCTCCGCGGTCACCGCCAAAACCGCCACGACGATCTCCACCGAAACCACCACGACCTCCACGGTCACCGCCACCGAAACCACCACGACCTCCACGGTCACCGCCACCGAATCCACCACGACCTCCACGGTCACCGCCAAATCCACCACGGCCACCACGAGGGGCACCGAAACCACCACGGCCTCCACGGTCTCCACCGCCGAATCCACCGCGACCTCCACGATCACCACCGAATCCGCCACGACCACCGCGACCACCACGGCCACCACGAGCGGGGAAACCGGAGCTTTGCTTCTTCTCGACCTTACCTTGAAGACCAGTGGGCTTACCAGCTAAATTTAAATTGTTTGTTGCTTAGTATTTCAGAAAAAAATCACATTTGATGTCTGCGCTTACCCTTTCCAGCAACCTTGGGCTTGGGTAAGAATCTATCCATAGGAAGGAGCTTATCGAGTCCAATATAAACCTTATCATCAGGCTTGAATGTAGTGGCAGTCATGCCACCTTCCATCTTGACAGTGAAGAAAATCTCGTTTAAAGGGCCAAGAATTTCGTCAACTTTACCGATCAAGGTCTTATCTTGGAGATAAATAGGTGCGTTGAAGAAGGGAACCTTGGGGTTGTTTAATTTACAGACCATCTCACCTTCACAGGCGCTAACAAAGATACCAACGACTAAAATATAAAATATATAAATATCAGGCATATAAATTTGCCGTCTTCTTCTTCTCTCACTTACCGACAACTTCAGAAGGAGGACCTTGGTTGAATCCTCCACCACCGAAACCACCACGTCCACCACCACGACCTATTTCATGTCAAAGATGTCAAAAAAAAAAAGGATCTATAAGGGATTTTGTTTCCGCTCATGGCATGAATTTGCTTACCTCCACGGAATCCACCACGGCCACCGCCTCTTTGTTCACCATATCCACCTTTACCCATTTTATATATATATGTTAAGGTTATTTACTAAAGAGTTTTTCTGTCTGTCTTTTTTTTTTTAGTAAACAGGAAAATTTTGTCTAAAAAGCCGTCCAAACTGAAGCGTGACTACTAAAAACCCTGTTCTATGGAACTGCATATCCTTTGAAATGTCAATGATTGACACAGAAGACACATATGGTATTCTAATTACCATGGTAACATAATTTACATGATAAAATACTGCTGGTTTATGATAAAATGAATATGATGTTTTACGGTTTTTGCTGGTGTTGATAGTTTATTAGATCTGGCCGTTTACAGTTTTTACACTTTAAATTCAGACGATGTTAGTTTTTTTCTAGACGAATCAAAATTAGTTTTTCAGACTAATAAAAAAAAAAATAAAGAACTCACCTGTAATTGATCTAAATTCCAAAAAGGAAAACCATTGCTTAATACGGCGATTTGTGATTTTGTGATTTGACTATAAATTTAATTTCTGGAATAGGCTCCAGGTCTACCTAGACCATTTCACATTGCGAGTGAAATTTTCATCATATTCTTTGCAGCATTGGTATCGCGCTGCCATTGTGTACTACATGTTTTACAGACAAGTACACTATTACTTTTGACACCATTCACACCATCCAAAGAATCGATCTCGCACAAACAACAATTTCTCGAGGTTTTGTACTCATCAATTGTCACAACTAGAAGGTCACCAGCAGCCTCTCTTTGTTTTAAACAACGCCACATTGCACCAGCGACACCACAGCGTAAACCTTCCATTTTCACTATGTCCTTCCCGAACATGCCATTTCCAAAGACGACAGGTGGAACTTATGTTTTGTCTTCTTCTTGAAATTTCAAAAGTTTCCATTTGCCACTCATATAAAGTATAAGTGTTGTATCAAAGATAAACATGTATTTCCTGGGCTACCTCTGATGTTGCTTCTCTTTACCTTTCTTGAGCTGCTTCTTCTTGCCTCTCCTCTTCTTCCTACTCCTCATTTTTCTCTTTTTTTTTTCTTTTCCTTTCAGCCTTTTTTCTTATTGTATTTGGAAGTTTCATGCAGCAACATATTGACCATAATCTCAGGTGCTCTTTGTCGGCCTTGATATATATTAAACTGTTCTTTAGCTGTATGTTTTCTATAGAAATTGAATAAAACATTGAGGTTGGTCAGCATATACTGGGCATATGTCTTCAAGTTGTCACTATTTGCTGTCTTTGAGGAAGGTATTGATGACTCGATCTGCGTGATACCTTGCGCATCTTTTCTCATTTGAAGAACTTTTGAATATACCGTAGAACATCAAAAGGATGATATTGGGCATAATCTTGTTCATATTCATTTAATATAAACTCTAAGCATTTATACACCTTTTCTGGAGCAGACGACGTGGTGACGAGAGTTACCCTATGATTAATCAAATTTTTGATTGTTTGACACTCTCGTTCTACTGTACTTTTTAATAAGTCTTCCATTAAGCCTTCCGGTAGCGAAATTTGGTCAGGCCACTTTGGATCCCCTTGACATGCGTATTGGTAACAATACTCTTTTGCAATAAGTTTAACATAACTAGAATCCATAGACTATAGAGTAAAATAATTAAATATTGCTTTTTTAGTGACATAATACTTTCTCTTTTACTAATCACGAATATATTTTGTACACGATAATAAAAATATTTGAGAAGACGAGCCTCAAAAGTTCCTACTCTACAATTTTGGTAGGTTGTAGCCAGTTCAGTACAAGTCTCAGCTAAACATTGAGAGGCACCTGCTTGAAGTTTTTTGTTATATACAATATCCCCGTGGTCAGTTTCGAATGGTCCCCAAACACTTTATATCAGATGGCACATTTGTACTCCTTGTTATTCTTTTGGTATTTATCAGTTGGCAAATGGAATACCAAAACTGCTGCTTGAAAATACAAGGAGGAACGCCATTGTTTTGTTGTTGAGATCGAAATGAAACATAATAATTCACAAAGAGTTTGGCACTGTATATAATTTCACGCATATCTCTGCTCGTTGATATAACAGCTAGTCTAAAAGGATTTCTGTATGGTTCAGTGACTCATTTATCTAGAGGTAATTTCCTAGTAAATGCACGAAAGCCTTGGCCTAAGTTTTATTTAAATACATCTTGCTTGGAAGCAATATAATATTGACATTTAGGTGATCTCGAAGTTTTATGTCCAGACTTATGACATTTAGTACAAATATCTTGATTCATAGTATCGCTTGATGAAACTTTGGAATTTTTAAGCGATTCTTCTATCAAGCTTGATATTGTTTGACTGATTTCTTTTTTTTATTTGAGGTACCAACTATGATAATTAATGTCAAACTAAAAATAAAAACACCTACTGTCATCAGCAGTAGGTAGTTTGAAAAATTGACATTTTAAATATGCTTTAGAGATATGTCCAGTCTTATTGCAATCTTTGCAAATACTGGCAGTGAAAGGGCCAACTCCTTAATAAAGTTATCAGCTTACATCATCTTGCAATATTTTTTGATAATATTACCTTTGTCAATAAGTTTATTTCTCTCCTTCACAGAATGAATTTTATTCAGGATTATTTATTTGTACATTATTTAAGACAAAAAAATAATGTTTAACAAAATATGAGAGAGATGAAGAAGAAAAAAAAAAGAGAAGATTATGTATCAATAGATTTATCATTGACACAAATGAACTTCAGTAATGTCAATTTCAGGCGAATGTTTTTACTATAACCTCGACATGTCCCTAACAGATTTAACAAATGTAACTCGTGGTGCGTTTAATCTACCAAAATAGGAGACTCTTTAAGGTATTTATTACCTTCATACACATAGGGTTTCTTAAAGAACTATTATCAAGGATATAAGATTTCCAAAGTAAACCGTGCAAAGTATCGGTAAAAGAATAAGTTTACCGATCTTACAAGTAGGGCATAGTGAAGACGTTTTATGTTCATCTATAAGTAAAACAGAGACAACTGTTTATGTATCGAAAGTTGTCGTTTTCTTTTTGCCTGGTGCCGCGCGTACCACCCTTTGTGCTCTCTTTATTTTGTTTCAACACCGACACACCTACCCCATCAGACTGAATCATCCCGCGGAACTTCAAGGATTTCGAAGCACCTTGACCCTTCAAGCTCATTGTTGAGAGGCTGACTACTTGCCCCCAAATAGAGTCTTTGTCTAAATTAGATCTATTTGTATTACGCAGAATATGATTGTTCAGGATCAACATATCAATCATCATAACCGGCGATTGTAAAAGTCCACACGCAGAAAGGTGTCAACATTAGTATTGTTGGATGCTTTTCTCCCTTTGGAACTATTTGTTTTTCTAAGGTTGAGCCATTAAAAAGCCGATGCAGCATTGATTGAGAAAGAATTTCCTGAACCATCCAAGAAGCACAAAGCAATCCAAAAGCAATCCAAAAGCAATCCAAAAGCAATCTAAAAGCAATCCAGCTTAAAAAAGACGCTGCAGCTTATCATATTGTGAAGTTCATGGAATCAGTGATGGATATTCTGGATAGACACGACAAAAAGGAATGTTTATTGTTATGGACAATTGTAGAATTCATCACTCTCGCTTTGTCGTGGATATTATAGATGAACTTGGTTACAAACTATTGTTTTGTCACCATATTCACCTTTCTTAAACCCTATTGAAGAATGTTGGTCATAGATAAAAATATATATTAGAAGAAATCCACTTGATAAGTTAGACATGCTTATGCCACAAATTGCAGAAGCTTATAAACAGGTCACTTTTGCTGACTGTAATGACTGATAAGGCATGCTGAGACTTATTAGGAAAAATGTATTCAAAAAGAAGTTGGCTTAAAATGATACCATGCACTTTTAATAAAATAGTCAAAAACAATGTGAAATCGCCTAAAAATAAATTTCATTGATCTAAAAAAATTCAATTTCAAGTTAAAATACTATATGAAATATGAGTGAGCATCACCCATAACACCAATATTTGCCATAACAGTTTGCTTATTATGTGATTTTACAAGAACATATTTTTTTTTGTTGAACTAGGTCTTCAAATATAGAATGTAGTATAAAATCGACCGAATTACAGTCTGTATCTTGCTGCCTTTATTAGATCAGATTCAATTATTTTCAGAAGTCGGTGTTATTATGTTTGTAGTGGTTGTTGTAAAATCTAGATGCTCCCCTTAAATTGATTTTTCCGAGACGAGACAATCAAATTAAAGTATTAAATAAGATATTGTTGTATATGACTGAATAGCTTGATTTGTTAGCATTCTATCAAAATCAATTCAATGATCTGTTCTATCCAATTAAGCAGTGTAAAAAACTAAGATACACAGTTTTTTCTCATTTAAATAACTGCCACTTATAATTAACCCGCAGAAGTTACATAGATACCTTAGTTCGATGACACGAACGTATCTGTGCCTACCCGGATACACGTGTAACATACTTCTTTGTCCTTTTATTTCTAATATGAACATGGATAGCCTTTTGTCATTGCATGTCAGGTAGTTGGGTACATACCTAGACATACATATCCTAGATACCGATTAATTTTCATTGTTCTGTTTGCTTTAGACGGTCAACGGCTGTATGTAATTGGATGTGACTGGAACGGTTGATCCCCCGAGCAGAACCTCCTTATTTCCCCACAGAATAAGAAAACGATGACGTCAGTATAATTTTTTTTGTCCCAAAATTGTATTCTTACCTAATTAAAGGGGTTCTAGGGCCGAACGGTGTGAAACCGCGGCTAATGGAACTTTTCTAGGTTCCTTCGTTATTATCTCTTGTTACTCTTGACAGCTGCTCTGGTCTTGAATCTTGAGTGAAGCCTTGTGTCACGTAACGGTAGAGAATTGTTCTCATATTTGCAGCTGCATTGACGTCTCTATTCCAGTACTAATAAATAGCTGTTTGTTAGCAAAAAAAAAAATGTAAGGAATTTTATTTTCTTACCAGTGGATTGCTATTATTCGCTGGACACTGGAGGCACAGTTTCAACGGATAAATCGTCCTACGTCCTACTTGATAAATTTTAGTGATCTTTTCATTGTAATTTCATTAGCGCTTAATATAAGTACATGCAATAGTTCTCTCTGGACACTGGCTTGTTCTATGTAGAATCACATCATTATCATCTAAACATTTCCAAGTCGAGCGAGTTTCTTGCTGGCCACTTGATCGATGTCTTTTTTTGCTATAGAAAATAAAATAATTATTAGCTAAAGCCATACATAGTATTTCTATTAGAGTTTTCATTACCGGTGATTGCATTGTAGTAACTGCTCACTTTCAACGGTAACAAGTCTACCGAAACAGTGGCAGCAAGTTATTGAAGTACGAAATTCATCCACAGGAATGACAATGGCTTTCATGGCAATGGCTCTTTGTATTTTCTATTAGTTCTTATGTGTTAATTTTTTTCTTTCTTTTGCAAAACAGTTCCACATTGTAATATTTTTTTAGATAGGTAAATGACATTCAAGCATCAATTTTATAAGACGGCCAAGAGCAAACGTGTAGATGTTCCTTGTACCGAATTATGCAACTTACCAACCAGCGGGTGTTGAAAAAACCATTTTCATTGTCTATTATGCATTCCGTCGTACAGGTAATAAGATAACGTACTAAGTTGATCAAAGGTGATGCTTCCGGTAAAGTTTATGATCCGCAAAATAAGATCAAAAATATTGGTTGTCCAGCTACTTTGAAAGTGATCTATGAAGGAGGATCCATCCGTTGCATCGATTAAACATTGAGGAATTCAAACCTCTAGTGTTGGTAGTAAAGAGAAATTACCATTTCTGTCTCTCTCGTGTTGCAATAAGAAACTTAGTGGAACAGCGTTTTTAGGGAGGTTATCGCAGAAGTGAGACAAGAGTAAACAGTTAAAGAAGCTTAGCTTGGCATCTTTTATTAGAGATATTTTACTTGCTGGCGATAGAGTACACCGAGATGTAATGATTCATGCCGATAAAGTGCACACCATTCACAAGAAACTCCAGGAAGCAAGTTATAGATAACATGAAGATCAGCACCAGTATGTCCATGTATGGCGGGGTGAACTTCAACAACAAAGATTTCATACGTTCCAAGGTCGTGACTTTAAAACATGATTTTCTTTAAGCTTTGTTTTTTTTTGACAGAATCCCTTTTGTTACAAATCCGAAGTGTGTGCCTGGATGCAACCCACAATACCACCAAAATCAACAACGGAATCCTTTACACCATTGCATCCGGTACATGTTTCCCAGTATCCTTTTTCCAATGATCAATCGATGCCAAACTTCTTGGGATTCTTGAAAAGAATGGGTCCAAAAGAAAGACGTCGTAGAAGAAGGGAAATGGAAGCAGAGGCTATCAATACCGTGTCCATGATGAGTATGGCGTCTGATGTAACCACTATTGTAAATAACAAATGCAAATATACGGTATCATCATTTTCAACAGAGAGTATCAATTAGGAAATTGTTATTGAAACTCTTGATATGGTATCTTGTAGCTGTCCTGATTTCGAATGGAATATTACTGCTTGCAAGCACATGTGTTTGTTGAGGCGTGTTATTCCCGATCTCAGTCTATATCAAGGTAAACATGAATACTACTGAATTCGTAGACTTTTTTGCTAGCGTTACATTTTTTAGTACCTTTTGACCCTACGTTTTCAAATATTCACCAGCCTCCTCCTGTTATTACCAGTGATTTCATAACTCGAGAAACTCCTGTTAGGACTCTAAACCCTTCTTTGGCCGCATAAAAAACATTGCCAAAACTTGCAAAGACCAAAATTATTTCCTTCCATCAAGGCTATATAAGCTATCAGGTGGCTACTGACTCAGTATATTGAAAACAATATCGCAAGTTACATCGTAATGAAAAAATAACTGAAGTTTCTTTTATTATTACCCCTGCTTTTAACTGTAGAAAAGAAAGATATCAGTAATTTTTCCTCTAATATATTTATTAAATAACTACCAGTCATGTAAAAGCTTCATTAGCTTGTTTGGTTTGAGGCAACTTTCATTTATCTTGATGTAGAGTCATCTAATTAACAAATATTCAATTCAAGACTTATGACTAGGCTCGTATAATTAGAACTCAGCTTATTCTGTGGTGAAATAAGGAGGTTCCCCGAGCATGTCGACGTCATTTTGTGGGAGTGGGCACCTCCTTAAGTTTAAATAAATTTATTTTCTTTCTGTTTCCTTATTCAAGGAATATAAAAAAAGAATGGGTTATAACGAATGGTCAGATGAAGAAAATTCATCTCGTAACCATGGGCGTGATAAATTTCGTCATGAGCGCAGTGTTGAACGTGACAGAGCCTATGGTAACGATGAGTATGAACGTTACGACAGAAAGAAGCGCGGCCGTCGTAGCCCAACTCCTCCTGAAGGTATATAATTTATAAAAAACTACACATTTTCAAACATCTCTACTTTCTTTTTCTTATACCCATCTATTTCTATATCTATCTATCTATTTATCTATCTCTCTTTCTTTTTTTTTATTACCTTCACTATATTTTTTTTTAATTCTTAAATCCAAAAAAAAAAGAACGCAGACACAAAAGAAGACCTTCATTTTCACCTCCACCAATGAGAAACTATCAAAATTCGAGACCCAACAGAATTGAAAGAGACATGAGAAATGATCCGGACACCGATCATTACATTCCCAACTACGAACGCGATGGTTACATACCTGGCCCTCGTTACGGTAACAAGCCTGAGGTTTTGTCAAACCCTCCTTTTGCCGGTCCCAATAATCCTGGCCCAGGTGGTTTTGCTATGATGGGTAAAGTGTACACAGCACGTCTAAAACCTGGCTTTACTAACCAATCCCAAATAGATATGATGAATCCTCAAATGGTAAACCAAGGTTGGGCTGGTGGTGTGGGAAGGTACGCTTTTTGTTGTAAAGTAAATACACACGCACACGCTTATATCAATTCTTACATGTAGATTTTCTATCGATCCTAATCAACTGGATTATCTTGTTCCATTTAAACAATTTTATGACTATACACGTAGAACTGCAACTCGACGTATTGATGAAGATGACATGCAAAAGCGTTATGCACATTATAAAGAGAAATTTGCAGCTCGCCAACTTGCTCAATTTTTTGTTGCTAATAAAGACAAGGAGTGGTTTCAAGAAAAGTATCATCCCAAATTATCACAACCTCGCTATCAAGACATAAAATTGCGTAGAAAGCGTTACTTGAAGACCTTTTTGGAAGAGTTAGAAAAGGGTGATTATGATGATGTCCGTTTTGACAAAGATGGTCAAGCAAACCCAACTCCCGCTGCCGAAGAGGAAGACAACGGACCTGAGGCAGAAGCTCCAAAACCCGATGAAAATAACAGCAATGATGAATATGAGACGCGACTGGTCATTAAGACCGTACCTCCCACGATCCCTAGAGAAAAAATCTTGGAGGTAACTTGAACAGTGGGCGTTTATTTCACTAAAAAATCCATGCTAAACTTTTTATTGATCTAGATGTGTAGTAAAGTGGAAGGATTTGATTATTTATCGCTTTCAGAACCTGGACCAAACAAGAAATTTCATCGAATTGGTTGGATCAGTTTCAAGGAAGGAACTGATATGAAGAAAGCCTTTGAACTGATGGATAATCAAAAAGTAGACGATTTTGTCTTTCATTTGGCCATGAATCGTAAAGATGCAGTCACTACACGCGTCCCACGTATTGCTCCTGATATTTCTAATACCACCGAAAGGCTGCAAAAAGATCTCGAACAAGCCAAAGAGCTTGCTTTAGCTTTAGAAGCTATTTTAGGTGATGATATTTCTGATGGTTTGAAGGCAGTGGAGGCCTGTGCTCAAAAGGTCATTGCTGCTCGTGTTAGACCAGAAGAGGAAGAATCGAAGAAGGAAGGCAGTGAGGATGGAAAAGTTGAGGATGAAGATAATGTCGATAGATGGAATGTAAAAAAAACACTAGATATGATTATTATGTACTTGAGACGCGTTCATATGTACTGTTATTATTGTGGTCTTGAATGTGATTCTCTTGAGGAACTCAACAAAAAATGTTGCGAACCTCATTGCCGTGCTACAGCTAGTAACGTCATTGACGAATTGAATGATCCTAAACAAGTTGCAAAAAACGAACGAGGAGGTATGGTAGAATTATGAAAAAAAAAAGAAGGATCTTATTCAATTTACTGACAATCTTATAACAAAGTCGCTCAATGGGCCAAGAACTTAGATCAAAAGATTTCAATGAAAATCCATACACCCGATGATCGCGAACTTAAGCGGTTAGGGGGTCGCGTTTTACAAGCGTAAGTTCAATATCCCATATATTTTGACGCGCTGCTAATAATTTGTATTAGTGAAATTGATGATTATGTGAAGGAGCATGTCTTAAAAGAGCATGAGTCGAAATATAAATGTCAAGTTGGGGAATGTTCAAAGGCTTTTAAAGGATTTGACTATGTTGAAAAACATATTTTATCCAAGCATCCAGAAGAGATTGAACGTATAAAGGGGGAAGTGGAATATTACAACAATTATGTGTGTGATCCCAACCATTTGATTCCTAGTCCTAATACAAATCATTTAATGAATCCTATGCCAAATAATATTCCTTTCGGTCAACAATCACAGCCATTTATGATGGCTCCAGGTCCTGGTGGACCTGGTAATATGCGTCCTCCTCCTTTACCAATGGGCGGTATGCACGGTGCTGTTGCTGGCACACCTTGGGACCAGATACCTCGTATTGGCTTTGGTGGTGATAACGCCCCTGCTGGTTGGACAACGGCTGTGAACGCTGCACGAAGAGCAAGAATACCAGGTGTTATGGATTCTGAAGATTCTCTCCCAAAAGATCCCCGCCAAGTCAAGTCATATGTTGATCTCGATGCTCCTGCTGAAGGTGACGCAAATATCTCATTCTATTAAGTCTTTTTTTTTTTTTCCTTTTTTATCCCCCCACACACCCACACAGTCCAAATAAAACATGTAAACTTGTAGTTAAAAAAATATATGCATAATCAATTTTTATATGGTACAATGTAAATCTCAATTTATTTTAACGTCTTCTATCATAATTTCTACGGTCGTCGAAGCGGGATGGGTGGCGGTTTTGGTATCGATCATCATGGCGCTCATAACCACGGCCCTGATAACGTTCGTTCTGTCTATTACTTTGCACATCATCCATGATACTATCTAAGTTTCGCACAGGCGCCGATGGTTTAGATGGAGGGAGATCTCTCTGCCTTTCTTCTTCTCGGATTTTCTTTATATGTTCTTTCGCTGCTGAATGCTCTATGACAGCCATTTCTTTAGCTCCCATACCTTCTGGCCATACATTCATAGGCTTTGGTCGCTTTATACATTACAAAGTATTAGTACCGAACGGTAAATTTATTTCCATGATGACTTACAGAGACTGGCGGCTTCCGTTTATTGATAAATAGGCTACTAGATGCATTTGACATTCCTGGACTGGCGACTCTCACTGGAGCAGCTGATTTGTATGGTGGTGCGTTTGTTTGTTTATGAGGTGGAGGCGGCCTAGAAGGCGATGTATTTGGAAGAGGCGGTAAACCCCTGGAAGCTCTGTAAGCAGCCATTGACAGTTTACTACTCGCAGAAGGAGCGCTAGATTGTTGAACTGACTGCGTCTTCAATTCCTTACTGCGTCGTACTTTTTCTATAAACGAAATAGAGTTGTCTTCCGCAGGATCCATTTTCACAGAAGGAGGTTCTTCCATATCCGTATCTCTTGATAGATTACTACTGCTTATCTTCCTACTACGGCCATTTATATGGTCTGGTGATGGATTGGAACGTTTCATACCTGTCATTACTTGACTTTCGGAATCCGAGTTAGAATTAGAGTGTGGTTCAGATATCTTGATAGGCCCCCGTTTGTACTGGATCGTCTTCTTTTTGACCACGACCGTTGGTTTTTCAAAAATGTTTTGCGGTATAGACAATTCGCTAATTTTATGACGGAAATAAGGGTATTCACACTATAATCATGATTAATAACCGACGTTTATACCGGGCTTATACTGTTTCTTACATCAGTGATCAAAGATCTTTTTTGAGCATCATCTACCAAGTCACCCCAGTAATCACTTTTGTACAACGACCGAGCATTACCCAGTACAAATAAGGAGCATTTTGCACGGGTAAGACCTACGTTCATACGACGCATATCTGCCAAGAAACCGATGCCACGACCTATACTAGATTGATGAGTTTTAACTCTTCATGAACATTGTTGATGAAACTTACCATGACCAGCTCTAACACAAGAAAATATGATGATCTCTTTTTCTTGACCTTGAAAACCATCCACAGTATTGAAATCAATCACGTCAAGAATGTTGTTGCCAAAACGTCTTTGAAATTTCGACTTGAGTTGACCCACTTGTTGTTTATAAGGAGTAATGATGCCAATTTTGGAAGCAAACTTGACAGTGGGTAGTTTTGCACAGAGCATATCTACTAAAGCTACTGCAGCATCTGCTTCAGCTACATTATAAATTGACTTTCCTCGACCCACTTTTTCTTGACCATCTAAAACATTGAAGAATCGATAGGGTGGAAATTCAGGCAGTTTGTGCCAAACAGCCAATGAATTCTTTTCCATATCGGGACCATCCAGTAGTCGAGATTTGTAGAATAACTTGCTGGGGAATTGACTGATATTAGGATGCATACGATATTGAATACTGAGGAGATTCACTTCTTTACCCATGGTATATTCGAGACGCATAAATAAACTTTGTTGGTAGTAATATTTTGCTGCCAAGGTAGAAATCACAGTGGGAGGTAACTGGTTAGGATCTACGAGGGGGGAAAGTTATTTTACATGAAGTTTAATAAAGACTAAAATACTCACCACCAACTAAAATACATCTTTGTGTGTCAAATTTGAGCGGAATCAATGAACTGATTTCAATGGATTGAGCAGCTTCATCGACAATTACGGTTTCAAAGGAAACACCCATCGTTGTCAACATGTCATGACCACTACCACTCAAAGTAGCACAGACTACATCGGCATTGGCAAAAACCTTTTGGCGAGCACGAACACGAGAAATTTCCATTTCTTTGCCATGATTCTTCTGATCTTGGAAGGTATCCTTCAACAAAATTTTCGAACGTGTTAACTTTTGACCAAGGGCCTTTCTTTTGTCACGAAGGATAGACATTTGAACCATATCACTTCCGGATTGAGTAATTTCACGGTCCACATCATCGAGACTGATTTGGATATTACGAATCTCTTGATGTAAAGTATCTAATTTAGCCCCCCATTTGCCACCAGGTGCACCATTTTTTCCTCCTGACGCATCCATCTCTTGTTCAATCAAACGGTCTAAAATACGGTCTTTGACACTGGCATTGACAGAATCGGCTACACCGATACGAACAATATTGGGTTGGCGCATACCACGAGAAGTTAAAACACCTTCCTTCAAACGTTTGGCAATCTCATCTACAGCTGCGTTACTAGGGGCACACACCAGAATCTTTCCGGTACCATAGGGTTGATCAGACGTAGCATTTGTGCGTTGATCAAGAAGAGAAACAATCAATGATAAAATCGTCTTGGTCTTACCGGTACCTGGAGGGCTGTCGTTGTGTTACTACATGAAATATATATGAATGTATTTTTTGTTATTGCTTACCCTTGAATGAGAGAGAAACCTTTCTTCTTTTGGATCGCACAAACAATAGCTTCTGCTTGAGGTTCATTGACATCATATCTTTCACGGTATTGTTCGATTTGGGCAGGACTTGGTTTGGGCGAGGGATTTAAGTTGGGCTGGATAATATCTTTACCTAAATCGTAGTACTCGAGACCTTCCAAAGCTGCGTACTCTCGCATAGCGGTAGTTATACTAGAAGAGCGTTAATAAAACAGATCCTAATAACAGCAAAATTTTTTACATTACCTCATGATACGAAGTAAATGCCAAGAAGTCTTTGGCGATATCGAATTTAAAAGACTAATACGATCAGAAGCAAAGAAGCAACGAACAACAACCTCACCCATATTCTTTTTTTGGTTGATGGCCATGATTTTACCCATAAAGGCCTTTCCTTTCCAACCAGTTTTATCAGAGCTAAAAAAGCTGGGACCAAAATGATTGGCAATGCAAATAAGATCGTCTTGAGATAAATTGTTATTGATAACACTCATTGGGATGGAGATTGTAATATCAACAAAGTCGTTTGTATGACAACGGCCTTCGACTAGACAGCTTGTCATGACATCTGATTGAGACAGTTGTTCTTTCGAGCGTAATAATTGTGTCCAAGTTTCAAGCATTAATAAAGGTTCAAAGACGGTCCGATATTCATCAAATGTGGCAAACGTAGGCGGCACATAATTGAAAACGGATTCATTGGTGTTGGGAGGAATTTCACGGTTATCGGTGATATCCCAAGAGAGAAGGGTTTTGAACATACGATCGATATTGGGAATGATCTTTTGTCGACGATGTTGTTCTCTTGCACGAGCTTTGAATTTTTTGTCGATGTAGCCGTTGGCGATATGTGTTTCTAATAGCTTGATGGTACGCTTAGGCTTAGTTTCGAACAATGCTTTGACACTGGCACTCTCAGCCTTTATATTTGCATTTTTATAGTGAGAGGTTTCGGATTCATCTAAATCATAAATCAAGCCAAGTAACCCAGAATCATCGCCACCTTCGTCCGAGGAAGAATCAGAACTAGACCCAGATGTTACCTCACCGTTTAGTTGTCGAGATGCACCAACTGCAGAAGGCGATTTGGATGTTGAAATCAATCGGCGCTCAGCACGAAATTCTTCTCTTAGATTTTTCAGTTTAGAAAATCCCATGGAAGGGGGTCTTAATTTTCGGCCTTTAGATGTTACTGCAAAGGTTGGCTGCTTGCTTTGAGGTAGATAAACTCTGGTCATATCAGGTCTGATTTTAGGTGCAGTTTGTTTTTTCACAGAAGGTGATGCAGTAGTAGGTATAGTAGTAGGTGTAGTAGTAGGTGTAGTAGTAGGTGTAGTAGTAGATGTAGTAGTAGATGTAGTAGTAGGTGTAGTAGTAGGTGTAGTAATATTAGGTGTCAAATTGATTCTATTTACAGAAGAAGGCACCTCGATAATATCCATAGGTTCGCCATCACCAAAATACTTGGACTTTTCTGTCGCTTTGCTAAGGGTGATACTGGATGGAGGCGGAGCCTCGGTTTTCGTTTCAAACCATTCATCAGGTAACTGGGAATAGTCCATCTCACCGAACTCTTCTTCTATATCATCATCTGAAATCTCGTGAGGCTCAGCCGCCGTTGCTGCAAAATAGGTTGTTATTTTTGGTGTGCTGAAACCAGGTTTACTAGGACGGGGAGGGCCTGATATAGAAGCATTAGCAAAACTCTGGTCTAAAGTTGTCTGACGGGGCTTGGATGGCTTCTTTATAGTTTTCGTGGAGCTAGCCATAGTTGGAGAAGTTTGATTTGATGGAGTAGACACTGGTGCTGGTAATTCCGAATGGTTTTTTATTGGTGATGCTGATGGTGATAAGAATTTTGCTGGTGGCGATGGTGAGGCCGATACAGAAGCCCTTGTAGAAGATTCAGGATTTAAAGACGTGGCATTTTGCTTATTAGTGTTAATAGACTGCCACTCCACATCCTCATCGTCACTATCGTCATTTAAAAAGATAAAGTCGGTAGGTTCATGTGAACTCAGTGTCATGAATAATATATCTTTGTCGTTTTTTGTTAATTTACTTGCGTTGACACCAGTTGCTGCTGTCATCAAACGATCATAAGACTCAACAGAAATTTTAACCTCGACATTTTTTAGTACATCCAATATCTTGATTGTTAATGGTATAAGTCTTGATATAATGTCTTGACGAGTTACATATATCCAGTGAGATAGTGCATCTGTCAATGTGTTGATGTTATCGTAACTAAGAGTCACCTCTTTGTCCTTGGACGTAACACCAATTGCTTTTTCAAATAAGCTTCTAGAGATCATCATCTCCGTAGCAGTATCCAGAACGGGAACTATAATGGAAGCTACAGCAGTCGGACGATATGTAACAGCCCATTGCAAAGATTTATCGAGAATAATACTAATTGTACGCCAACATACATCCCAAAATTCACCAATCATACCGTCTTTATCCTTTGCTTTTTCAGACCCTAATTCTAACAAAGTCCTCAAATATCCACTTGGTGTGCTTGTTAAAATATGAACTTGCAGATATAAAAAGTGTGTTAATGATGGGACAGACTTAAACATGTCAAGTTTGGCACTGCTTGTCAAGGCAATAAATTCACGTAAAATTGAATTAAAAGCTTCCAAGACCTGTAATGGTTGACAGAGATAGAAAAAGTCATGAAACATATCTTGATCAGAGAGTTCTCGAGGGTACTGTTGAATGAATTTTCGAGAATCCTCGGTTATTTCTTGATAAGATGAGCATAACAAATGTAGCACTGGCTTTGTCATTTCAGAGTCTAATAGTATGCCTTTCCTTGTTTCCCAATCAGCACCTGTCATGATCCTCAACGTCTTTCCGACAGCTGCACGGATATCTGCAATTCGAATTAAAACATTTTTACATTCTTGAGACAACTCTTCCTTGTTGTTTTTAGATTCTAGCAATAAATTCGGAATATCTGCAGATGCAATGTTGGAGTATGCCTTAAATAAGAGCTTTGCCAACCATGGGTATTCCTTCACATTCTCATCGAAACAGGATCGCACAGAAGTCCAAACAGATTCGTACGGTGATTTCTTCGGTCCATCTGTGTTATCTCCGCCTGTGATGCTATCATCGATGTCTTCGGTCAGATCAAATGTTTGATATATGGTGTTAAAAGCCTTGTTAAGACATGTTGAATCTCGATCCACCAGATCTGACAAAATGTTTCTTGCCACAGTAGGCATATGTTGTACCAATGCAGGTAATTTTTTAGGTTCAATCTTAGCAAAGCCAACAATCTTTAATATATATTCATCCATATTTTCTACAGGAACAGATTCATCCGCTAAACATTGGTCGATGATCTGTAAACCCAATTCTGCACAATAAGCTCTACTCATGACGCCCCAAGTGTCCATTTGAAAGTACCCAAATGTCGTATCCAGAATCTTTTGGGTAATATCTTTTTCTACGGGTGAATTTCGTAATGATGACCAATAAGGGTATATCCACTCTAGCATGCTTTTGATCTTTGCCATCAGCTTATCGTCTGGGTAACGAGAACCGTCCCGTTGTAAAATCTTTCCTGTGTTTCCTTCCCGGGCAATTTTCATTGCAGTTTGAAAGACGGTATGCTCGCATATTTGTTTCACAATATCGTAATACAAAGTATTGTCAGTTGTAACTGTACCCCAAAATCCAGATTGCATCTTTAGTAACATTGCTGTCATTGTTTTTAAAATTTCGCTCAACCATTCTGCAGAACTTGACAGTTGTATACGAATAATTTGTGGCATCGATATGTTTGATTCCGATAAGCAAGATAACAACATTTGAGGTGAGGCGGCGCCAGTGATCAAGCGAAATGTCTTCCATAATTCACCTACATCCTGCGTGACATCAAACGGACAGTTGCTGATCCTAACCTCGAAACTATCATCCTCTGAATCCTCTGTGAACGTCTTTAATATTTGTAAAATCAAGTCTTTCGTTTGTGTAAAGTCTTGTTCCGAAAAAGTATATTCGTCCGCAGTTATGAATTTTTCCACTAATTTTCTGGACCAGAATCGAACAATTCGTTGGTGGTGTAGAGTCATACGAAATACTTGGGTGGCTGTCTCGGAACCAAATGTAGGGAAAGAGCCTGCTTGTTGGATCAGTACGAATATTTTGCCGAATAATTCATCGCATTTGGGATCCTTTAATAAATGAGGGGCGTAAATGGTTTCAAGCAAAGCACACATGATTTCGTTCGTCATGCTGAAGTTTGATTCTTGTGATTTAAACGTTGATTTGACTCTGGTAATATCAAACCGGTCAATGCGACTAAAAAACTCACTAACAGTTTGCTTTGGAAATAAATCGTCGTATCTAAAAGAATAGGATATATTAACAACGTTGTTTTTTTTGATAATTAAGCGCATTCTTATAACCTTTGTCTAACACATTGTTTTGAAGTTTGATATGCTTGAACACAATAAGTACAAGACTGTAATTGACCATTGAGTTTTTTTTTATATTGAACAATTGGATCATGATCAGGCAGTGAAAACAACCATAGTGATTCCCTTGCAATTGGAAGTGTAGCTTCTGTACACCACCAATGGTTGACAGTGTTTGTCAAAAGATATTCTAAAGCCTCATTAAAGAAATTCGTTTCAACATCGGTATCTCCTGCGTTGTTCCTTTTTTTCTCCAAAAGATCTAATACCCCTTGAAGCTGGGAGGTATACTTTTGAAGACTCATCAGAAGTTTAAGAGAGAAAGACAGAAAAGTGACTTTTTTCAGAGGTTCAAAAAAAATGGTCCATCGCGTCTCGCGATTTGACGTGGTTGATTGGCTATAAATAGAGGGTCTCGTTATCATGCACTTTTGCCAATGTGAAGGGACTGTTCACGATATCCTGAACAAGGTTAAGAGACAATCCGAGCAGGCTATGTAAAAAAAAATAAGTTGTTTTGTTATGGGGTTTGGTCTCTATTTATGGAACATTCCTCTATATTATTTATGAATATAAGTCTCCTCAGATTGAACATTAAATGTAAATGTATTTCTAGGTAACTTGGCAATATCTTATATAAGGATGACAAGTATCAAATATTTAAAATACAAGATTAGAAGAATATCAATGTATCTGGTGAGCGTGTTAAATTACACCGTGTTTACATATCAGTCTGTTCAATTTATAGCGCAACGGAACTGCGAAGCACGTACTTCAGAATTTCAAGCAAATAATACTGTTTGATACTATATGCTAGATAGCAGACAAATTAATGTTAACATTAAACTAGTGTTTTCCATGATCAACCTTTCCAAGGTAACTCCTAGATTTTTTTTCTATAAAGTTTAT
The DNA here is from genome assembly GCA_943193625.1 of Mucor piriformis. NCBI lineage: Eukaryota > Fungi > Mucoromycota > Mucoromycetes > Mucorales > Mucoraceae > Mucor > Mucor piriformis. The sequence goes on along the minus strand of OW971871.1, from coordinate 483,948 downwards.
GAATAACTTGAAGAATAAAAAAGAAAGAGGAAGGAGAGTATCATCGACAAAACATTCTGATCCTTGAATTAATCAAAAATAAAATGATAAAAAACTTGTATGCATCACGCTTGTGAAATTTGATTGTCCATTATAGTATCAGCAACAATTTATCAATGCTAATATAAACAGCCTTAGCCAACAAAGCCTGTATGGTGAAATCAAACAGAGGTGTATTTTTTTTCTTGCATGTATTTTTAAACTATCACACGATGAAGTTCAATAAGTGCTTCTTCAAACTGATATCAAGCTGTCTCAAATTTGTGATGAATAAAACGCAACGAATTAATGTGTGTAGTTTCTCACTTGTTAGTAAAAGGAAAGACATAATTTATTGAAATTTTCTATGCTTTATATAAACATTTAATGAAATAATAATAAAGTCGTGAATATTAATAAAACAATAGTTGATAAAAAAATGTTGCGAATTAACAATTAATATTTAAGTAAATTATAATGTAGATGTAGGTGCAGCTGCAGTCTCAGTCTGAGTAGGGGTTTCAGTACTTGTAGGAGCTTCAGTTTCCGTAGGAGCTGGTGCATCGGTTGTGGTAGCTGGGATACTAGCTGTGGTAGTTGAAGCGTCAGTTGTGGTAACTGGTACATCAGTTGTGGTAGTTGTAGCGTCAGTTGTGGAAACCGGAACAGAGATTATAGTAGATGAAACATCAATAGGTGTTGAAGTAGGTAAAACTGTAGAAATAGTTGAAGAAATTGAACTTGCGTTATTATTGCTTGCAGATATGCTTGTTGACATAATACCAATAGTATCGGTCATACAGATATTGTAAAATCCTGGAATATCACTGAAAGGGGGGATATAAGGAAGGAAATCAACATTCTTCTGGAAGTAATACATGTCTGTGATATGGAAACTATTGCCAACAATAACTTCTGCATGTTGATCAACATCGATATGTCTGTCACCCAAAATACTTTGCATACCCTCAACAATGCCTGGAAGTGTAAGTGGAATAAAGTCAGTTTGAACAGTGGCACGAGCAGGAATAGTAAGTGGCTGTGGCAAAACATAATCAATTGTTCCGATCGTTTGATATCCAACGAATGTTTTAGACCATGCAGTACAGACAATATTTTTCTTGGAAACGGCATTGATCTTAATAATTGTGATGGATGTATCCAATGGGTTGTTGAGTGTAATTTTGGTCTTTGCTATACCCTGGGTCAATTCATCAAGTTCACCAGTAACATAAACTTCTGTAATCAATTTAGTTTGGGTACCAGGAGCTGCAGATGCAAGTTGGAGAGAAGATAAAGCAAGGCTGAGAGGAACAATATTGGTGGATCTTTCAGTACCCGCAATAACCAATGGAACAGTAACACCCGTCATGTAATTAGTAAACATAGCACCAACAGCTTCAGCACTAGTAGCCATTTCACCCAAGTGCATTGTAGCAACATACGTCTTGTCTCCAGGTGGAATGATAACGCCGGCCATGTATACAACACCAACACGAGCATTATTATAAGCAGGCATGAGAACATCAAAGTTGATATCACCAACGGTAATAGTGGTATCAGAAGGATTATTAAGTTGAACAGTAAGATCAACAATAACATAACTAGCAGTAGATCCGGTAATATTGAGAGAAAGAATAGTTGCCATTTTGTTGAAACTAGAGAAACCTAATGAAACAACGTAAATTAGTATCTTGTAGATTGAAAAAGAAGGACGTTTATCTTACCCTTTAATGTAGTATCAACAGCAAAATAAATACCGGGAAGACTTAAAGTACCAACAGCAGTTTGTGCAATGGCATTAGAAGTACCCTGTAAGCCGAAAGTTACACTAGGGCTGAGAGTTAAGAGTTGAACAAAACCTGTGAACAGCTGCTTATTGGCAACAGCAAAAGGTACATCCGTGAAAGCTGTAGTAACCAAACCAGTAGAGCTGGTAGTAGCAGCGTTATTAGGTACATCAAGCGTAGCAACAGCATTGCCTCCATAAGTAGCTTCAACCTTCATGTTGAGTTGACTGACACCAAGAGGGAAACCAAAAGGATTCTTAAGTTGAGCTTCAACTTGAGAAGAGCTGGTAGGAGGAGCCCAAGGATCTTTGGTGAAATCTAACTGCAAGTTTCTCATTTCAACGGAAGGAATAAGAACAGGAATTTCTTTAGGACCAGGCAAGACAACATTTTCAATTGTAAGAGTCTTGAAAGCAGATGTAAGCCAGCTAACTTCACCATTGGTACCAGAACCAAAAACACCCTTAACAGTAAGAGATGAAGAGTTACCAGAAAGATAATTACCAAAGACCGTAGTAACAGCAGTGATACCTTCGCTAGTAGTTTGAGGAACTAAACGACCCTTCATGGGAACATTGGAAGAGCCTTGAGGGTTGAAGATAGCAGGTCCATCAGATTGAAGTGGTCCAAGATCGACATTACCAAAGAAATTCTCAAATCCAGCACCGCCAAGGTTGAAACCGATTTGACTAGGGTTTGTGATAACAGTGTTAACAGTAATAGAAATACCTCCAGCGGGGTCATTTGCAGGCAAATCAAATGAGCTGACAGTAACAGCGTTCTTAAATCCATTAGCACCAGCTAACTTGACAACCTTATGAAGTGAAATATTTGTGAATGTAAAACCAAGAGCCTGGACACTAACATCACTAGAGGTGATATCCCAGATAAAGTTGGGATTGTTAATCATATAAGCAGCAAAATCACCCATAGAAGCACCATATGCAACAGTGAAAACACCAGGAACATCAAAGGTACCACCAACCATAGGCTTAGCTTGAATATCAGCCATGGATACTGTACCGATAGTCTTTCCTTGCCAGATAACGGTAAGAGGAGTAGGGAAACTAATAGTAGCAAACATTGGTCCGGTATCCTGAATACCACCCTTCATTTGTACATTGAAAGATGTCTCAGTTACGTCAGACATGACAACACTTTGGAAAGAAAGGATAGAACCATCGACAATTTGTTGCACAATTGGTTGACCAACAATAGGAATAAAGGCAAGAACAGAGCTATCGGTAGCAACTGCAACACCAGATTGAGAGAAAGCCAAGTCGTTAGAATACTGACCAATATTCAAACCTGACGAGAGAGAAAGATCGACTTTCAAAGCCTTCATGGCATCCAAGGTGAATGATGAGATATTGAAGTTAGTAAAAAGATCAGCATCGGGTGTAACACTTTCTTGGCCTTCAACTTGAAGACCACCCAAACCAAACAAAGCATCAAGAGGTTTGGTATCCATGTTGGATTGAGCAGCAAGAGTACGGAGAAGCAAAGCAATAGAAGCAGGTTCCAAATTCATAGCCATGTTCAAAGCATTTGATTCTGCAGTAGCCTTTCCACCAATGATAAAAGGGTTGCTGGAAATATCTTGGTCGATATTACCAATAGGCATACCATTAAAAGTGACAGCAGAAACAACCTTTGTAATACTCAAACCAGCTGTAAAGGGGTTAGCAATAGAGACCTTAACACCGACAACACTAGTTTGGAGAGTGTCAGGAAGGACGATCAAAGATGAGCCTTGAATTAAAGCAGTCTTCAGACCAGGAAGAGTGGATTCAAGTGTAACTACACTTAAAGCTTGAGCAAGACTAGCAATGCTAGTAGAGTTTGCATAACCTGTAATATCAACAGCGTTATTACTACCCATCACAAAGGTACTCAAAAGGTTTTGACCAACATCAGATGCCTTGGGATCAAAAGTTGCAACAGCTTGAATTGTGTTTTGACCACGATTCAAACTAAGATTGTTTAAAGTGACAACACCAATTGTAACACCACTGGCACCCATGTCAAAGTTAACATCACCGGTAGAAATACTAAAGTCAGAAGGATTGTCCATGGTTACGTTGATAGCAAGGTTCAAACCAGTGGTAGTACCACCAGTAACATCCAGAGAATTGATAACAGTAGCAGTACTATTCAAGAAACGAAGACCTTGAAGAGTAGTAGGGACAGTAAAGTTAATACCGCTTAAAGTAATAGGACCAAGAGGAGTCATGGCCTTGGTAGTAGCGCTACCAGAAACCATAAAGGTGTAGTTATCAGAAGCAGTTAAAGCATAAGTATACTGGTTATAATAACTTTCTTGTCCAGCAATACCAGCCAAAGTAGTATTGTTCAAGGCAAACTTGATGGTACCAGCAGCCTGATCACTAACAGCAGCAGCGTTTTGAACGTTCATGACAGCAAAGTTAGCAGTTTCGGTGCTTGAAGTGCTAACGGCAACAGTGATACTTTGAGTAATCTCTGTGACATTCAAAGAGAAACCAAAAGGCATTTGGAAATCAGCAGTAACCGAAGGAGCATTCAAAACAGGTGCGTAAGGAGCAGAAGGGTCAAATTTCAAGTCAAGATATCCCATACTTACACCATTGATAATCTTTAAAGGAGCAGGAGCACCTAAAGCAACCTTGAGATTAACGGTCTTGAAACCTTCAGAAAGCCAGCCAATTGTGTTAACACCATCTGGGGCACAAGACACACCTACCGCTGTGGTAGTAGATACGACACCAGCGATATAATTGGAGAAAAGAACACTAATCTTGTCTAAAGAAGCAGTATCATTTTGAGGTACAAGAGAACCCTTGAGAAGAATCTTGTTTTCTCCCTTTTGTAGTGTGACACCATCAGCAGAAACAATACCAAGTGATACACCATCATAGGCAACAGCAAGCTTAATTGTACCAAGTTGAACACCAATGGGAGAAGGACTCTCCAAGACAGTTCCTAATTCCATAAGAATACCACCATTGGGATCATCACCCGGAAGACCAAAAGAATCAATCTTAACATTGGGGAAACCATCCATACCTGAAAAGAATGTGTTAAATCAAGCTTTCTAGTAGTACAAGAATAAACATTTGTGAGACTTACCATTTAGTACAATATCTTTATTAAGGTTTACTGTGGCCGTTCTATAATTTTTTAAAAAAATGTTAGTATCACCTCGGGGTAAAAGTATGCTTCTATTTGTACAAATGACTACCTGGTAAGTGCGGTAATATCAAGCTTTCCTTTAAGAGTCCATGTAAATTGTTCTACTGCCAACATCGACTTTGCGAAATTGGCAAAAGCAGCTTCATCACGGATCAAAAAGGGGGTCACAGCATTTAACTTTCCTTTACCGCCTGAAATCTTGGTTTCATCATAAAGATAGATATCACCAAGATAGGATTCGTTGTAGTAGATTTGAATGGGGTTATGGAACTTGATCTTGGCAGAGAAAGGACCGGTATGTGAGAGATCACTTTCCATGGTCATGTAAAATGTAGAGTTCATATCATCACCATCACGCTTAGAATAAACGGCATTGTCTAAAGCTGCAGGCTTTGTGAAAGTGATTCCAGCAGCAGAGACATCAATTTTGGACTTGTTCATTAAAGATTGGGCAACCTTAGGGAAGATGACGTAAAGGGCCAATACAACTGCGACAATGACAACAATCACAGTATTAATTGAGCAAATGATCCAGTATTTTTTTGTTTTGTAGAAACGAGGTTTTATAGGAGGGGCAGCTTTTTCAGAATATTCCTCCATCATTTCGTCGTCCCGGAGACGACCTTGTTCGTCAGTATCATGGTACTCTGCACCATCAGACGTAACGAATTGATGGTGTTCGTATGTTTGGTTATTATTACCAGACATAAATTTGGTTTAAATGAATGGAGAGATGTGAGTATTAGAATAAATAAATGAAATTGTAAAGAGTGAATAAGAGAAGATGAAATGTTCTTGAAACTTGAGAGAATATATACACAATTTTTATAAATGCTTTGTACTACCCAAATTATTGTTGTGGATCAGAATGAGCATAAAACAACACACGAGAAAAAGCAAAAAAGAAAAACTCTGTGCTTCTCATAGAATAGCATTGTCATACACAAGCAGATTTCGATTCCTGTGCCTTATTGAGTCAATGTCAAGTGTTTCCTTGGATACTCGAGTTCAAGAAGTAGTAGTGTTCTGTATGGTTCAGGTGACAATGTGCTCCCATTAGACTCTACTTCTTTGCATCCAATAAAAACATATATCTCTTTTTTGTAATTGTAGAACAAGGACGTCTTTCATGCATCATAGTAATATATTGTCAATTGGTCTCACAAAGCATTTGTGGGTTTTATTAACGCATTTTTTTTAGGAGTGTTACTTGCTAGGAATGTATGTAGTGTTATAATTTGATGGGGGAGTATCCATACCAAATTTTAAAAATCGTTAACGTTAGGAAAAATATGTAAATAAGTACAAACGGGCTTACAAGAGATGGAGGAAGGAGGGACGAGAAAGAAACAATGTTCCCTCTGATCTGTACTTTTTGATTATAAGAGCCGTGCCAGAGTTCCATTAGTAGTAGCAGAGTACTACTTTAAACTAGGCTCGCACAAATTTATGTTCCAGTGGGAATAACTGTCTGGTGGGAAAAAATGTTGATGAGAAATTAATTTTGTGTATTTTTCGGGTAGCTGCTGAAATCACATACCCAGTACAATAGCGCTGTGCACTACATAAATGGTGCTGCTGTGTAATAATGCTTTTTTTGTCGGACCAATGGCTCTGCAAGGGAAAATATTTGTCTTCCAGGCACCACCAGAGTTCTTTCTGTTTCCCCTGAACCGTATGACATTCCCGGTTGTTAAATTAGGCAGGAGCCAAAAATAAACCCTGTAAAACTCATGGATAAAGAAAACAAGTTGCAATGGCAATGTGATTTAGCCAGATTTCTCTCCATCAAAGTGTGATGTTATAACATCAATAATATATGATGTATAGGATTAAAATATGTTTTAATACAAAGAAAGTAGACTCCCTCCTAATGGTTTAATGTCGCACAAGAGTCGAGAGAGATCAAGTGTCTTGAAAATAAGGGTGTACATCAATGTTTTGTGACACTGGTGTATCCAGCATAAATGACGATGCAAGCATTACAAATCCTCAGTACTGCATAACTACCTTGTGCTACTGTACCTGAGATAATTATCAGCGTCTGGCTTTTTTGACAGCTCAGGGACAATTTCTTAGGTATAAATAGCGGATTGTATTTACTACACGCCGATTATCTACGGACCGAAAGAAGTCGGTAGTATCATTGGTCGTTCACAAACCAGTTTACAAACAAACACTCTTTAAAGGAGCAATACTATTCCCGTAATAATATGCATTGTGTGGCATGACCGAATTGCGCTTTTTATGCCAGTAACCAACGAGCTAAACAAATGGGGGATCTGACATGTATGTTATTTAGGTTCTACTTCCCCAAAGTAAGCCACATTAATGTGGCTCATTTGTAACTTCTAACTACATCATGATTCTTGGCAAGAGGTTCCCTGACTATTTTGAATTCTAATTATAGCTTTTAGTGCTACGGTAAAACAAATACATCGTCTTTTTTTTTTTTTGCACAGTAAAGAAACGGTAATACGGCAATCCATCTTTAAACACAAAAGCTTTACCGTCCACACGGGGCACATATGTTCATTGTGGCGTGAGAAGGCTACTCACTGGAATCAACACTTTTCCAATGGCGCGAGAGAAAATAATTGCTTGTTTCATATCAATACTTGTTACATGACGATAGAATAAAAGTGGCGCTGGGTATCAATAAAACCATTTTACCGGCAAATGCCAAGGCATTGATAATACTGCTCAGCCGTCTAGATCGTGTGTTTAAAAAATAAAGAAAATCTGTGACGGCGGTGAGTCAAAAAATTGAGTTACAGATATAAAGAAAAAAAAACATCCTTTTTGAGTTTTATTATCTTTTTCTTTTTATTCATATGAGCTCGGCAGAATCCGAGATATCTTGTCCAACAGAGCCAGGATTGTCAACTGGTGGATTGTATGTGAAATGAATACAACACGGTCTACCCCACATCTAACTGTTCTATTCATAGCAATCCAGGAATTGATTGGTCGTATGTAAAGGCCAACCCGACAGAAAACTGGCATGTCATCGGCTGGCTTGTCTGTTTATTGTTCATCCTTATAAATTGGATAGTATCCTTGACAGTAGTGGCGAAACATTTAAGGAATTACTAGTAAGTCTTATTAAAAGCAAAGCCCCCCCCCCCTTACACGGCTAAAAAATAACCTATTATTTAGTGAGCCACAAATACAACGTCATAAGCTACGAGTTTTATTATTCCCTCCTGTCTATTCCACTTTAGCATGGTTTTCATATTTAAGATATGATTATTCAACAACGATTATGTTCTTCGCTGTTGTATTTGAAGCATTTGCCGTATTCAATCTTTACACAACGTTACAAGCCTATCTTTCGCCTTTTAGAGTGGAGGCAGGTGACATGAAAGAACCCGTTGACACCAAGATTATGCTTTTATTTAAATATCACTTGTATGTCAAAAACTTTTTGTTTTAATTGATTGTTTAATTGATTTAATCTTTTTCTGTAGACCATCTAAATGGGGAATGCACTATCGCACCATTACAGACTTTCTTGTTTTTCAATATCCTCTTTGGTAACGTTTCACCAATCGATGGAGTAAAACACCCGTACTAAACTATTGAAAAGGTCACTTCTAGATTCGTTCATCTCCATCTTTGCCGAATTAAGGGGACGGTATTGTGAAGGAGCCTATAGTTTCAAGGGAGCCTATGTCTATTTAACCATCATTGACTTTGCCTCGCTTACCATTATCCTTACAGCCTTGTTAACCTATTTGGATGTATTCCATCATGAATGGGTGCGAGGCAATGTCAAAGCCCATGGTATGTTTTGGTGCGTCAAAGGCCCAATCATGATTAATTTCTATTTCGGCGAGATCCTCTTGAGTATTCTATCAACGGTAGGTATCATTAAAGGAACCGATGGAACCCATGGTAGTATTGCATGGAGCGCCGATGCTGTTAAAAACGGTATCTCTGTCATTATCGTTTGTGTGGTCATGATGTTTGACAGTTTCATGATGCTTTGGTTCTTTGGACCTACCGATAATATCCACAATGCGGCTAAAACGGGTCAACCCAAGAAGATGTCAGCTTGGGGAGCGTTTGTCGATGGTTATTTAGCTTATATCCCAGAATTCATTCACACGTTTTTATGCTGTGGATTTGATTCATACAAATTGATGAAGAAGCGTAAAGCTTTGAAAAATAAGAAGAAGCAGGAGGCATTAAACGGACCCAACCCTACCGATCATTTAATCGATAATCATGCACAAGAATCAAATGACTATAGAATGAACGAAATTGGAGACAAATCTCGAAACATATACCAACAGGGTTACTCTGAAGGATATTCAGAACAGCCTTCAAGAGTGCCTAATTCTTTCCATGGACAACCCTAATTCATTGTGTCTTCTTTTACTTAATAAAACTTATTTAATGTATAGTAATAAATGTATGTGGCGAGTAAAGATGAAGTGGCTAGTAACATTCGGCTTTCTCCTTTTTTTTCTTAAATAGGGAGAGTTTCTTTCCAATATTGCTTATTTAAGCGAGGTTTGTAATTTTGCCTGGGACACCTCCTTAAGGGATTTTTGTAGTCCATGTTAAAAGCTAATTAAACTGAAAAAAGGCAATTATCGAGAGCTCCCAATATTTCATATGAAACACCTCCCAGTGTCTTTTCTAAACAATCAATAGGAGGAAAAGAGGTGTTGTTTAACTGTCCTGCATTTTAATAACCTTTTAGGAGAATTTTATACATTATAAAAACGGAAACCATATTTTTCCTATAAAAAAAAACCCTTTCTTTACAACAACAACAACAATGCAAACAATTCTATCCCTTCTGGTGATCTTGTTCTTCTCTGCAGCTATGGCTTTACCAGTGTCAAAAAGAGGAGTTGTGCTGATGCCAAATGGTATCAATGGTATGGGAAGACATCATCAGTCCGGTGCGCCATCGTCTGTAGTGAGCTACAGTAGTAATAGTGAAGATCAAAATACCCAAAGTATACATTAAAAATAAATAGCCTCTCTAAATAAAAAGCCCAGATTTTGTCATGGAACACAAAAAACAGGGTCTGTCGGAGAGGTGTAGCGACAAATTGGTTGGTTCTTAATCTTGATGACAAGCAGCAATTGTAGCTTATTTTTTATTTTTGCTCTTTCTTTTCATTCCCTTTTTTTTTTCTTTGTAAATGAGCAGCAGCATAAAGAGCAACAGTAGTTATACCAACGATATTCATAATATCGACAGTATCAAAATAGCGCATCACCCGGAAACGGTTCCTATCCAACTTGCCAATAATACAAGTGTTCCTTTCCATGAATATTTAGCTCAGACCTGTCCATCCTTATTTGGACCCAAGGCACACTATAGCCCCACACCGTACTTGAGAAATAAGCACTTGCAAACGATCTATGCGGCGTTCTATGAAGGTTCATCGACAAGAAACGATATCACATATGAAAGGTACAAGATCAGATCAAAAAAAAAAATCTCCCCTTTCTAACAATTATTCGGTTGGTTAGACAAATCCTTGAGTTTGCAAATGGCGGTGTAGCGTCTCTTGATTGGGCTGTACCTTTAACTCCTTTGGAAGAAGATACGCCGACCTTGGTGATTTTACATGGTTTAACAGGCGGAAGTCATGAAAGTTATATCCGTGGATTACTCCAGATTGTAACTTTTTTCAATATATAGATTTTTTTTGTTATAGCTAAACGTTTTGTATGCATGTATAGATCGCAAGACCACCGATTAATTATAGAGCTGTAGTGTACAATGCAAGAGGATGTGGTTTTACAAACGTGAACACGCCTCAGTTATTCAATGCATCTATCACGGAAGATATTCGTGAAGCGCTTCGTCACATTCAAAAACAAGTCGGAGAACATACTCCATTGATTGGTATTGGATTCTCTTTGGGATCTAATATTCTCGTCAAGGTATATATAAAATGATCACGTATTTGTTTTGTTTTGACCCCCTGTTTCCACGTGTAAAAAAAACAGTATCTCGGCGAAGAAAAAGAAAAGACGCCATTAATAGCCGCTATCTCTGTTGCTAATCCTTACGATTTATTAAAGTATGTATAAATAGCAGATAACAAACATAAAAAAAAAAGCTAATGTTACACATAAATCGGTGTGTAGTTCTTGTAAAGCCTTGGATCGAGGATATTTTACAAGAAATGTTTATTCTCATCATATGGCAGATAACCTCCGAAACATCTTTTTAAGGTACAGTGTGGAAGATACAAGGCAGTGGTGATTCTACTTACAAAGATATACAGAAATAAAGAGGTCATGATGACACACGGCGAGATTGATTTACAAGAGGTGTTGGCTGCCAAGACAATCCGAGAGTATGATAATGCATGTACCAAGAAAATGTCGAATTACAGCACGGTGAATAACTATTATCGAGACGCAAGTTGTGTGCGGGTCATTGAGCACGTGCGTATCCCGTTATTATGTATAAATGCATTAGATGACCCTATCTCCAATGTGGAGTGTATCCCAGTGGATGAAATTCGAGTTAATCCGTATATTATCTTTGCGGGGACGAAACATGGAGGTCATCTGGGCTGGTTTGAGCATGCGGCCCGACCTAGTCGATGGGTGGATAAGCCTATCGCTGAATTCATTGTAGCCATGTTCCAGGTTCATAAAAATACAACCCGATTTACCGTTCTTCTTACTTAAAACCACCCCCTCTCTTTTTTTTTTGATGACACAGGCGAATAATACCCGTAAAGATGCAATTAAATTGGATGTAAAAGCTGTTGCACGCAGTGCAAAATCAATTAGAAAGGTTCGACTTCCTACCCTAAAAGTTTCTACCCTTCCTCCACCTCTAATGAAATTGGCTAATGTCTAACTTTTTTTCTTTTTCTTTTAAAAATAAGCCTTTACCATTTGCAAACTTAAGATCCAAGTTGACAATCGAGCCTATCGTTTTTTTCTTTCTAATTATTCTGTCGTGGTTCGTATTCCATAAAAACTCGAAATAAAGGATTTTTTTTTTAATATAATAATGGTTTTAATGGATGACGGTAAGACGATTACTGTCAGATTGCCAGATATCGAGACCACTGTATTCACGAATAGCTTCATCCAATTGAGCCTCTGTATAACCTCTAGACGAGATACGTTGTCTAATGGTGGATAAAGCCAAGCTATTACCAAACTCGTAAGTCAATTCCTTGACAATGTTAAATATACCGGACATGGGGGATTTATCTTGACGACCATCACGTTTAGAATTATCATCGTTCAACGATGATTTGGAAATATCAATTAATCTCAATGCCTCATCCACATCAACAGGCTCGACAATGTCTGATAAACGGATACGAGCTAAAGCTTGTGCCATACGGATAATGCCTAATAATGTACGTGGTGATGCATAGGTGAATTGTTGTTGACGGTCTTCGTCCAATTTATATTGACGTCTTAAGCCGACATAGGCACTGGTAACGTATTCGGAAACTTCGGATGAAAGGACAGGACGCTTTGTTCTAGCATGAGCAACATAGTGCCTATATACAGAATCAAGAAAAAAAGAAAGAGTTAGGATCCCCTACGGTAGAATGATATACACATCAAAAGAGATTTACCTAATCATGTTGGGCTCTAATGCATCGAAATCCATCTTGGGTGGTCTGTTATGAGTATGAACATAAGCGACATGCTCAGCCAAGAGACGATCCAAATCCTCTGAAGGTTTATCTAACATCAAATAAAGGATATCGAAACGAGAAAGCAACGCAGCAGGCAAATTGATATTTTGTGTAGGAGAAATACGGGTATTGTAACGACCATAGAGAGGATTAGCAGCAGCCAAGATAGAAGCACGAGCGTTCAAGGTGGTGTTGATACCGGCCTTTGAGATACTGATGGTCTGTTGTTCCATGACTTCGTGAATGGCGGTTCTATCAGAATCATCCATTTTATCAAACTCATCAATACAACAGATACCGTTATCGGCCAAGACCAAAGCACCACCTTCAAGGATCATCTCATCGGTGACAGGGTCTCTCATGACAGCAGCAGTGAGACCGACACCGGAAGAACCTCGACCGGTTGTATAGACACCACGAGGAGCGACCTTGGCAATGAACTTTAATAATTGGGATTTGGCTACACCTGGATCACCCATCAAACAAATATTGATGTCACCACGAATCTTCATACCGTCACCAACAGTTTTACTGACACCACCGACTAACAAGAGCAACAAGACCTTTTTCACATCGTCATGACCGTAGATCTCGGGTGCAATACTGCGAGATAAATGGCTGTAAACGTTAGGATCTGTCTTTAATTTCTCAAGCATGGCTTCGTCTTGCTCAGTCAATTCAATCTCATCGTATTGCTTCTTGAGACGATGCACGTATTGTACATCCAAGTAGGTGTCAGTCAAGAGACCAGCGCGCATTGCTTGGAAACCAGTGTAAGGCATAGGTAAGAATATACCTGTGACATTAGCAACATCACCAGGTGTCAATTGACGGCAGGCAGCGCCGTAAGCATGAAGGGACATGGTACGAGGGATATGACCGACGGGGACCTGATCAGTCAATTCTTGTAACTTGACTTCTTGGAAGGCCAAAAACTTCGAAGCTCTTGTTTGCATGTATAATTTTCCTTTGATACCGTTGCTCTTACATTCTTGAGAGACACACTCTGTCAAAGGGGAGAATTGTCTTTGCTTGATTTCTTGGAAGATTTCATAACCACAAGAATCACAACTGTAGGTGTTGACTTGGATTAAAGGTTTGACGTCTGAGACACGCGTGATAATACCACGGATGGTGACAAGACGACCGATTTTACCACCGTTGATTTGACGGACGGCAAAAGCGGTGTCATCGGATAATGGTTTGAAAAAGATTTCACTATTGAGAGGGTTAGGTATGTCCAAGAAAATAGCGTATTTTTTTTTACTTTACTATCGACGTGTTAAAGAAGGAGGGAAAGAATCATCTGCTTCGCTTGTTCTGTTGGAGTCGCGAATACTTCTTTGACGGATAATGACATCGAGTACACTGTCCTTGTAACTTAAGTCAGGATTGGTGGGAGTTTTAAGAGCACAAAGATCATCAATGGCTGAAGCAAAAAAGTCGACATAGTGTTTGGTGTTTCTAATGATGTTAGCGACGGTACCGGTACGTGAATCTTCAAATTGTGCAAGATCATCTAAATCAATATGAACAACAGATTGTTCTCTATCTACAATATTTTGCTTTTTTTTTTTTTAATTTTTCAACCAATGATAAAAGAAACTAGTAAAAATACCATCATGACATCGTATTTAAGCACGGATTCTTCTTCTCCCATGGAACTGCTTGTGGTTTTAAACTCTTGAAGAAAGCTCTTGATTTTGACTGATTTTATTTTTGTTAGGACAAGCATGTTTTGATTCTTCAAGGATTCTTAATTTACCTCTGTCTTCGTCATAATTGACGCTGATTTTCACAGGTAAGAGTGCAGCCATCTTTTATAATTAATGAAGAATGCAAAAAAAAATATTTTTCTTCGCTGTTTGCACCCAAGAAACGCGAACAAGTCGCGATGAAGATTTTGGTAGATTTCATTGGCCGCGTTTTGATGACGTTTATGTCCGTCTTTGTTTTACTTGATTCAAATTGATTCTTATCAGTGATTTTAAATTGCAATTAAAGGATCCGAAAAGAAATATGCTGACAGCCCTTAAGAGTCATACTAGCTGAAACCTTATATGTTCATTCATTGATATTAGTACTCGTAAATAATTAAATGCATAAACAGATTTTTTGTTTATTAATTTAGTCAGTACTTTAAAGATATGTAAATAAGTACAGCTACAATAATAAAAAAAGAGCCTTTTCGAGCAATTGAAGGTCGACAGGTTTGCTAAGGCAATCATTCTAAAAAAAAAGAGAGAAGGTTAATTGAAATATCTCGGGTGGCGAAGCAACTTACGATACCAATCTTGATGTAATTATCTCTTGATTCGATGGAATCATTTGAGGTGACAGCAATGATGGGTATCATTTGGCCCTTGTTTCGTATGCACTTGGTGGTATCGATACCGTTTAATAAGGGCATGTCAATGTCCAATAAAATAATGTCGAATGTGTTTTTGGTGAGTAATTCTAAGACCTCTATGCCGTTACATGCTTCCGTAATATGGGGTTTTTTTCGTGTAAACAACTTGTCTAGACCCTTTTTTAAAATGACTATATTGATTGGGTTATCATCCACAATGAGTATATTTAAGCCCTTGCAGTTTCTTTTGGACGTCGTGGTATGGATACAAGAAGAAGAAACGCTTCTTTTCAGTGTCATTTTTTTTTAAAGAAGAGAGAGAAAGTCTGTTTAATGAAAAAAAAAAAAAAAAAAAATGCAATCATGTATTTATGAGCTAAAATAAGACACCCATTCTAGACCTGGGGACTTATTTAAGTAAAGTATTAACTAATAAAACGCAAATAAGAAACGAAATAATTGAAAACCCATTTTTCACGTAGGTATCCATGGGATTGCCGGCATAATTATAAGCCTACATAAAAAAAATCAGTTTTTGATTTTTATCTGGTTGTAGAAGGGGCCGTTACCACTTGTTGATCTTGGGTTCTTGACGTGCGGTTGGAATAAAGCGTGCTATTTCCCGTACTATCGCTATCAAGCTATCTAAAATTGTCAGTATGTCTTGATTTGTTCATGTTTAAACGCTTCCCCTTAGTTACCCATCGCTGAATGGTTTGCAACATTTTTTGTTTGTTTGAACAAGAAAGAAAAAAAAGAAAATCGGGAGTTTAATTATTTTTGTGTGCCGGTTTCTCTAAAATCGAAGCCACGTCCAGCTGAATGGAAAGAAGCAAAATGAGGTAGCTGGCGTTTTCCTTTGCGTGAATCCCGCTTGCATTTCCATAAAGTATGGCCATTCCA
This sequence comes from Mucor piriformis, assembly GCA_943193625.1. Classification (NCBI taxonomy): domain Eukaryota; kingdom Fungi; phylum Mucoromycota; class Mucoromycetes; order Mucorales; family Mucoraceae; genus Mucor; species Mucor piriformis. Next base: position 468,067 of record OW971871.1, on the reverse strand, counting down.
CCAAATCAAGGCGTGTTCTCTCCGCAATAGCTATTGGTCTGTCTGATGCTTCTTATTGTTTGCTTGGGGAGACTATGCCCTGTTTTTCACCAACTAGAATCAACCCATTCAATACTGAACAATTCGGAACACTTGCTGCCAGCTTCCTGAAAGGGAAAGCCACGTTGCAAGTAGCGTAGCTAATACCCAGTAAGTAAAAGAAATAATACATGTGATAATCTGGAATACTAAAGATATTGTGGGTATTCCAGCTTTTTGAAACAGTACAGGCAGGTTTGGGACGTTATATGCTCGTTTGTGATGCATACGATCCCTCTTTTGGCTCGTAATTCCTCTGACCACTTCCACCGTCATTTTATATGAGAGCCTCTATCACTGAAAGACCTCACTGATTCATTCCACTTGGCGCCTATTTTGTAACCCTATTAGTTTGCCGTTCCAAACAACGCATTATTGTCTTACCATTCTGGGTCACCCGAGTACGCCTTTCTTTTGTTACGAACTTGTCTAAAAAGCGTTTCTTCTGAATTTCACCGCTTCGCTTCATCTGCGCTTGCTTTGGTGAAACATAAAAGTCGCAAAGTGTTTGTGGAGTCTGTTAAAGGATATCTACTGTTTTCAGCAATTGTGGTACTGTGGAGGTTGTCTTCAGTGAATTCTTTAACAAAACCTCCTCAGCGTCAAGCACCTGTTTTCCTTCTATTGTAAATTTCTTTGGGCATAAACAGCTTCTTTCTAGACTTCCTGCGGCCACAACCAACGTTAATTTCCACGGATTTGATGATTTTTTTTAGCTTTGACTAAGTATTGTTTTTCACCTGGACCAAGTTCAATCTTCTCTACATCCTTCAGAACTTTATACTGGTTGTATACATTTAAATGAAATTCATATCTTTCCATACCAAATGGTACCGAAACAAATAAGTTAACTGTCATGATTTGTTCCTGAAATCGCAAGGTTCTGATTCGACTCGATAATTTCACATCGGCTAGCATCAAAAACATCTTTACTTGTAGATGTAACATTCACATTTTCTTGTGCTTCTTCTGTTTTCTCATCCACAACTAGTTTTTCTTTATCTAAAACGGAATGCGTTTCCTTGTACAACAACTCTTGATTCAAATCTGACACCTTCGAACGTGCTTGATAGATTTTTGTGTTTTTTAAGGCCTTTGTTTCCTTCAATATTCGATTTTGTTGTTGATATTCTTCTCCCGACTTGATTTCTTTGATTTGGTCGGTCAATTGACCTGGAGGTTCATCTTTGAGTAAGCTCTTCTGCTTATAATGCATCTGCATTTGAGTAGATATTACCCATATGAGGGCGTTGGTTTGCAAACTTTCCTAACCCATGTTTCGCTTCGTTGTCCTCTAATAAACTTTAACATGATATTAATTTCATTTGAAAACTGGGCATAAGCTCATCATATCATAGTAACTTACACATCCTTCAAATAAACAATTTTACCATTGCTTTTAAAAAACCCAGATAATCTGTTCAATATTACCTATAAGATGCCTCTTTATAGCTTGTCATTAATGCCTTGAACTCAAATTCAGCTTCTATGCAATGAAACCGTACTCAGCAGATCCTACAGTTCCAATTGCAAGCTTCGTGGACATTGTGTTCCTCAAATGCCGTGAACAGAGAAAGTACTGACTCTTGGGAATTACTGTATCAATAGCACTTCTCAATGCCTGTTCACTGTCTGTAATATTTTTATTTTTCTGAGTTAAATCCTAGATTTCTCTACAGTTTGCAATATCTTTAAAACTGGAAGGAGCAATAACCGTTCCTAAAAAAAGACGCCTTTTTTGTTTAAAGTATGCATCTATACGTCGTTACAAGTAGAAAGTGTAAAATTTTAGACTTCAGTTATGAATTATACCCCTTGGCAAATATCTGCATTATGAATCAACAAGACAATATAGCAGAAAATTCATGTAAAAGGAACTATAAAATCGTGTTCGGTTGTTGGTCGGGAAAAACCTTATTGTATTGTGTCAATGCCATATTGAAATTTTCGTTGTAGATAAATATATACTTGCAGTATTAGCAGGGACGATGGATGTGGAGTGGCAAATGGGAGAATGATATTGGGTCTACAGTCAGAACATACGCTCCTATTTTATTATGTCGTTACAATATACAGCAACAGCTCATTTATGGACAGGTCGTAAAAATATGCTTGGTATTCATTTCATTATGAATCGTTTCAAAATAAGGATTTTGTGAATTCTTGTATTATCCATCATAGTATTCGCATAATGTACTCCAACATATTTCCCAGGTAGTGTAGTGTATCAACTTGATATTTCCTGTCTACAAATAACTTGTTAAAAAATACTCACATTCATCAAATTCGTAGTAAAAAGGTCTTATTGTTTTTTTCCATGCCACAAACGATAAGTTAATAAAAAAAATGGGATAGCTATCTGAGTAGTAAGATTACAGATCATGTAATTACATCGTTTTGAAAATGATACCTTCAATTTTCAGGTAAAGCATCCAGTTTTTTTTTTTTTTTATAAAAGTCACACGTCCGAAGAGTAGTGAACAGTAATATGAGCATCCAGTTTTTTTTTCTTGTTCGCCCTTTATTATTTATCTAGTAATGGCTCATGGGAAAATTACCCTGCCAATTTTATGGTGTAACAGAATTACGTGAGAGCAATACAAGATTTAATTATGTAAAAGCATCATGGGATTTTTTTTAGATGAAAAACAATAGATTTTATTGGATAATTAAGTAATTGATGTAAACAGATGATGCTAGTCAATTATTAGACTAAAGAGACGAGCCGTTAATAGCTGATAAACCATATATAAACAGAAGAGCTGTTAAGAACAGATAAATATGAGAAGAACAGAAGAGCTGTTATTAGCAAATAAATCAGGTAAGAACAGAAGGGCTTGTTAATAACAGATAAATATGAGAAGAACAGAAGCGCTGTTAATAGCAAATAGATCAGAGATAAACAGAAGAGCTGTTTATAACAGATAAATATGAGAAGAACAGAACAGCTGTTAATAGCAAATAAATCAGAAATAAACAGAATGAGTGTTAATACCAGATAAATATGAGAACAGAATAGCTGTTAATAGCAAATAAATCAGAGATAAACAGAAAAGCTGTTGATACCAGATAAACCAGAGATTAACGGCTGAGTTGACCTATACATGAACAACTAAAAAAACTACAAACGTGTTACCCTCCATCTAGAAGAGCAGCAACTCCCACCAGTGGAACATTTATATCGTATTGAATATACACATACCACCATTTAAAGTCGATGGATGTCGCGTCCAAAAACTGGAACATATCATAGAAATGCGCCGCAGCACAATTATTTTTATAGAAACGGCTGCAGCAGTTCACCTTAAACCGGTTGGTAGAGTTACAAAGATGCTATGAGCCCAAGTGCAGTAGGGTCATAGAGAGATTCCATGGGTAGTAGAGTTATAGAGACACCTTGAGTAAAAGCGTAGTGGAGTTATAGAGTCACCTTGAGTACGGGCGTAGTAGAGTTATAGAGATGCATTGAACACAAGTATAGAAGATATATCTTGACATTATAATGTGAATTCATTTCAAGAGGGCCATGGCAGAGTGTTCTTACTTGAGAAAAAGTTGTAAATATATTATAAAGAGTTAACTGGAAAATGTACGTTTCTTCCCTTCTTTATATACTGTTATTTGTAACAGTAAACAAGATTCCGCGGAATGAGTAATCACATCTAAAAAAAAAAGGCAATTGATGCATAAAAGTTCCCAGGCCTTACAAATTAATTGTTTATTTCTCTTTAAAACATCTTTTTCGTATAATCAAACCCATTATATCAAAGGGATCAGAAATAACGCTCAAAATATGCATGGCGGTATAACTTATTATCAACCATTTTACAATAAAAAGGCTTCTGTGTATACGTCAAAAAAATTATCAGTAGTATGATGTAATGATTTGGTTTAAGCAGACACTCGGACTAAAAGCATAAGGTGCATGAGAGTTTCCCAGATCTTGTTAATTAATTGTTTATGTCTCTTTCTCAAACAAACAAAATTGGGATGTAGTCACTTAAATCTTATAATACTAAACTAAAGGCTAAAAAAATTATTTACATGACAATAAAACTAATTTTTAAAAGTCATTTTCGACTTTTTTATTGTGTGATATCAAAATTGGATCGATATAGTAACTTCAATAGGTGTACCAGTCATGACTTCATCATCTCTCAGCATCTTCAGCTTTTTGCTCGTATAATCACAGCCATCTTCAGCATATCGTTTAAATTTCTCAAGGACGATACCATCATCTTCCTTTTTTTTTTCAGTTCGTCAGCACACTTTGAGATTTTTTGAAATTAATTATATGTGTTCTCCATAGTATCTATACTGTTACCGAGAGTTGCTTCTTCTTTCGTACTAAATAGCACAAATTACCTTGCGGCGATATTGTATAATCTTCTCAATTCAGAAACGCTACTCTCTTCTAGACTGAAAAGAATTTTCTTTTTGCCACATAATCTGATTAATTACAATATGGTAAAAAATTGAATTAAAAAATGCTAAAAGGGTAGTTTAATATTTGTCGTCGAAATCTTTCTCTTTCCTTCTTTTTAAAAAATTCTCTCTTGAGTCAATATGGAGGGTTCTAGTAAAAAATCTACCTCTGTAAGTATTTTTAACAAGTTTATATGTATTAGTTCACTCATTTATTTTCACAGGTGAATACATTATCAACAAGCAATAATGATAATAAAAAGGTTATGGTTGTAAAGTCTTCGATTATTGGAATAGGGTGGAAACCTCAATATCTATCTATTTTAAAGAAACTTGTTCATAACGTTCATGTTATTGTCACCCATACATATTCATTTACAAGATATATATTTATTCTAGAGCTTAATCTTAGTTTGGAAGAATATGCAGTTCAAAGTTTTTACAAAGAAGTATTCTTATCACTTTTGGATGCTAAAGTCAAAAGTATTGATAAGTTAACAAGCAAAGTAAAGAAATACAGAGATTTGATACACAAGTACAAGGCACCGTATCTTAGGGACTCATCATTCATCCCAATCAAAATAACCAATACGCAGCAAATAGCATCGTATGAAGCCACAAAAATACAAACTGCTTATAATAATGCAATAACTCTACATTTTGGAAATAAGCTGAGAATGGTTATCAATAAACTGATTGGACTAAAACACCGTATCTCACAATTGACAAGCGGTTTGAAAGAGAAAGGCTGTTCAGAAGAAGAAATTAAATCCAAGGTCAAAAGTAACATTGTGGAGCCTGCTACCCAACTAAAACTGGCTATTTTATCAAGAGATATCAACCGAATCCCAAAAGAATTTCTAGATCAAAAGGATATCAATCATATTATGGAATTTTTTTCTGCTTACACGGAAACTTAAAAATTTAAAAAGGATTCCATTTATTATGATGTAGTAGCAAATCCCGGAAAACACTTGGTTGCTTATTATAAGCTAGCAAAGATATGCAAGTCCAATGGATTCAAATCATTCCAATGCTTTCCTTTAAGAAAAACTTTTATTCCATCACATATGACTATTGATACTATGATATTGAAAAATCATATGTTGAAAGATTCTAAAAGAAGCAAATTGGACAAAGCATACATCTGGGGAAAGGTCTAAATTTATCTTCCAAACCTTTCAAAGGTCAAGACCCGAACAACTCCATAAAGTTCAGAGAAACTATAATGACAGATGGCATAGGTGTCTCCATAATAAAGCAAAATTTCGACACATCTAAAGGTGGCTCAAGTAATCCCAAGGCTAATTTAGTGGAAGAAGAATTCAAGTACATCGAACAAATCCCCAAAGAAGAAATATTTACTACAGCTGGAAAATCTGTATTCATTGATCCTGGTCGTCGTGACCTTTTGTATTGTATGCATGAAGATAGCACAGTCGACAACAAAAAAGTCTACCGTTACACCAGGAGTCAAAAGGCTGAAGAAACAAAATCAACGAAATTCAAGAAACTTCGTCAACAGCTCAAGCCCAATAATATTCAGGAATGCGAGAACAAACTAAGTCAATGTTCTGTATCAACAACAAAGAAAGATTCTTTTATTGAATACTTAAAAATAAGAGCTCAAGTTACTCCTACAATGCAAGCATATTATTCCAATGAAGATATTGAGAAAGACCAGAGGAAGCCAAACTTAATTCCCTTCAGAAAATTGAAGCTATCATTTTATATTAATTAAGTTCAGTCAAACAAACGATTATCGAAGAATCTTAGGAAAAAGTTTGGAAACGACTGCATAATAATTCTGGGAAACTGGTCTGCTGTTCATACAAAGTTTCAAGAACCAATTCGTGGAAAAGATATGAGGAAAATGCTAAGAAAAGAAGGGTTCCAGGTGTATATTTTAGATTAACTCAAGACCTCTAGTATTTGTCCATCTTGCGATCACAAATCAGAGACATTTAAAGAATGCGTAAATCCCAGACCATATCAACGTTCGAATACTCCTACAGTAAGATGTCATGGGCTTTTAAGGTAATTCTTACATATTATCATATTAATGAAAAGTTTAAATAACCTGTGTTTTAGATGCACAAATCTCAAATGTTTAAAGCAACAAGCACTAATTGGAGAGAATCAAGAAGATAAGAATTATAAATTATGGAACAGGGATCTGGCTGCCGTACTCAATTTCAGAAAAATTGTATTTAGCTTACGGGACACATCACAAAAACCAACAAGTTTCTTGAGAAGCCAAGTCTCGTTGAAAAGAAAAAACTCCGACCCAATAGGACTGGAAAAAAAAACTCCACGTCTTCAATAATTATCCTCCTTAGTTATCGCTTTGGAAAACCAAGATACAGGTAAAACTTAAAATGTCTGTGTAAGAATCAAATTGCTAACCAACTTTTTCAAACTTTATTCCATTAATCTTCAAACTTTCTTCCATTAACTTTTAAACTTCGTCCCATTAATTTTCATATTTATTCCCAAAAATAGTGGGAAACCATGTAGGAACCGAAGTACATTTACTCTCCTATGGATAACCATTATGTTTTATATTATAAAAATTATCCTATTTGATACTTTAAATACTTTGTTATTATTATCCGATAATATTTAGTTATCTGATCTGAGTTATGTTATCTATTTATCCGTAGACTACAAGTACACACATACACTTTTGTGTGTGACTTGCGTTTTCTGGGTGCATTTATCCAGATTTAATGAGTGCTGTCTGCGGAATGGAAAAACTCACACTGTTCGTTGTTTTCATGCGAAAAAAGGGGAGATAAGTGACGTGCCACATGATATATTTGAGGCGGAAAAAAAAAGAGAGACCTCAATTTCGTTGTTTCTTTTATTTTTTTCTCCTGGTTTTTATCAATGTCTGGTAAAGTTTTCTCCATGAGAATATTGAGCAACTGTGGCTAACAACACTTAGACATGTACCCAAAGCGTTCTCCTGATGACTTTGACTGGCCAGCTACAATAGTACTTGTAAGAGTAAAAACACATAGAAAGAGAGGAAAAGCGGAACTAATGTTGCGCCCCAAGTAGTATGTAGTTCTCATTATATTAGGCGTTGGCATGTGCTTTTGCCTTCGACAGGCGAACCGACTGATACCAAACAGGTTTAGTTTTCCCTTGGTAGATAGAGGAGAGGGAAGACAAAGGTTTGATGTGAGCGTAGAAGAAGAAGGATTGCTCAGTAACTATAACAGGCAAGAGGAGGAGGAGGAGGATAGACCCAGCACGACCGTGGTAGTTCATCATAGGTATGAAGAAGACGACGAAGACAACGAGGACGACGAGGACGACGAGGACGACGACGAGGAATTTGGTACAATTTAAAAAAAATTACTCACCCATTTAATCGTTATTTAATAATCCATATTTGCAGGTGCTTTCAAGAAAGGTGGACAACATAATTAATGAAGTAAACTTTAACCCTAATAAAAAAGACATGTATCTACACTGAGTTCACACTGACCATGTGCTTATCATTTCATTGTTTCGCCCCCTTGTGTGTCATAGAACCCAGCATGCATGTGAACCCCAAATGATCGCCAATCCTCTGTTGTCCCAGTTCGTTTCTTCCGTTACTATGGTTGATCTCCTCCGTTGCCGTAGTAGATTTCCTCTGTTGCTGCAGTATTGCTATGGCTACTACAAGTTAAATTATGCAAAATAGTCATCACCTAATACTAAGACAGGTTTATCATGATTTTGCATATTCCAAGTCAGTGACTTTATATTGCTGACTTGATGTGTCCGCGTTTACTAGATCTTTTATCATCAAAAACAGTTGTTTGCGAATGAATGTTTCACCAAACTGCTGTCACCTATACTGACAATTTGCATACGAATTCGGTGTTCAATGAATGATGGGCGAGCAAGCAAAGAGAAACGGCGTTTCAATAAGTAACTGATGGGCTGACATCACAGGAGGGGGGTCATAGGGTGGCTTTTTTTTTGTTGTTTACTTTTTTCTTTTTTTTTTGGTTGTTAAATAATTTTTTTTTCCTTGTTTTTATCGGGGAAAGGTATCATTTTTTTTTGCTACCAATATTAACAAGTTGAAAAGGTGAGTTTTTTTTTTATATGTATATTGTGTTAGAACCCAAAAAAAAAAAAAAAAAAATTATCTGACTTTTATTTAAAAAAATTTGTTTATAATTTTTTATTTTTTCCTCTCTTTTTTTTTTTCTTAAAAACAGAATAAACGATTCCACACAGGACTTGACACAGTCGACTGTAATTACAAAGAAACAAAAAAAAAGTAAAAAACGAAAGAGAGAAAAAAAAAAAAAGATGACGTGTCTAATGAGCTTACTAATCTGTTCATGTAGTGGATGATATGAGCAGCGGATCTGATAGTGATTATGCCAAGTATTGGATTGATTGGTTTTTGGAAACAAAAGGAAATGAATATTATTGTGAGATTGACGAGGAGTATATATTGGATCGGTTCAACTTGACCGGGTTAAATGTAGAAGTTCAACAATATTATACAGAAGCTTTAGACATGATTACTGACAACCTTGGTATGTCGTGCTTTCCACTCCCCTCAAATAGAAAAAAAAACAATACGCTCTTATGAAAACTAATGATTTCTCTTTTTTTTGTGCGCAGATGAAGAGAGATTTGACGAGAAGGCAAGAGACCAAATCGAACGAGCAGCTCGTCATTTATATGGCTTAATTCATGCTCGTTTCGTGATTACGACTCGTGGATTAGCAAAGATGGTAAAGCTAGTATTTGTGTGTGTATATGCTGGACGGGACCCACTAACACTGCCCTAAATAGCTTGATAAATATAAAAAGGCCGAATTTGGAAGATGTCCACGTGTGCTCTGTAATCTTCAACCGCTTTTACCAGTTGGTTTGTCTGATGTGCCTGTCACCAAGACAGTCAAGTTGTACTGTCCTCGCTGTGAAGACATCTACAACCCAAAATCGTCTCGACATGCATCTATTGATGGCGCTTATTTCGGAACCTCTTTCCCTCATATGCTCTTCCAAGTCCATCCCAACTACATGCCTACAAAATCCATTGAACGTTATGAACCTCGTATCTTTGGGTTCAAGATTCATCAAATCGCTGAACAACACAGATGGCAGGATAAAGCTCGTGAGGAATATCAAAACAAGTTGAAGGAAAAAAAGGATGACAAAACATCAGATTTAGCATAGATTTTTTTTTGTTTTTTTTACCCTTTTTTTTCTTTTTTTTTTTCTTCTTTTTTTTTTTTTTTTTTTTCACAACTTACTTATTAAACTGTACAATAAAGAGCTTTTATTTAGCGTGAGAATTGGGAAGGAGAAGGGGGGATATACTTTTTTTTTCAGCAGTTGTTGGGTTCAATTGGAACAAAGGGTCCTATATTATTAGAAACCCCCGAACATTTATCTTTCACTGCAACAGGCAGCAATCTCGGTGGCGGCGCGTCTCGATGCACTCTCTTGCTAGCCACAACAGGCGGTGTAAAAGGCTCTTTGCTCGGTGGCTCAATAGGGCATCCTTTACGCGACTTTTTGCTTCCACGTCGTTGGCGTTTAAACTTGACCTTGGAGGCAGGTTCGGCTTGGAGCAAAAACGATACCTTCATCGGCGCTTGCTGTACATACCGCGTCGTCGCATTGACTGGTGGACTCGTCACTGCCCTTTGTCGCATTGACCGTCTTCGATCGTCCGTATCCGTGGCTGTGGTTGCTTTAAACTGACCATTGCATCGGTCTGAGCTCCACATCCTGTCGGGCAAGTACGATTCCTTCTTAATAATCACAACTGGCATAGGGATATCTTCGTCATAGTCGTTCAGTATATCATTTGGGAAAGATCTTCGTCTGCGATAGTTATTGTTGAATTCTTCTTCGACCGTAGACCCTTCAATGTCAATATCTTCAGATAATGACCGTTGTCTCATGTGATCAATTGTGACGTTCTCGGGTATGGTGTAGTCGCTCAGTGCACCGCAATCATCCTCTTCAATATTCATGGCAGAGACATCGTTGTCTCTGATTTCTGCCACAAAACCTATATCTACCACAGAGCCTATATCAATCACAGAGCCAACATCTACCACAGAGTCTTCTTTATCCGCCGCAGTACCATCAACCTCAATTACAGTACCACCAATATCCATAGCATCCATTAATGAGCTATGGGTACCTACCATGGGTTCAGCGTTATTGATAGTATCCATCACAGAACCATCTTCTTTGATATCCGCTGCAGAGCAATTATTATCGACAATATTCATCGCAGAGACGTCATCTACTTTTACATCTATCGCAAAGCTATCATCTTCTTTAACATCTACCACAGAGCTACCCTCCTCTATGAAATACCTCAGAGAGCTTTCAACTTCTTTAACATCCATCACAGAAAATTCCTTCTTTACGGCATCCAACACAGAGCTATCCTTTTTTTCATCATAAATCACAGAGCTACCATCTTCTATAACTTCCACGTCATATACAGTATCTACTACTGTGTGACCCTTCTGTTTAGAACTAGTATCCACGCCGTCTAAAACCGAGCGTTCATCTGACACAGGAAAAACATCATCCGACACAACATCACCTGATACAGCGCAGGCATCTGACACGGAACCACAATTATCCGCAATATCTACAGCATCCGATCTAACAGGAGGGCAGTTATTTTCTGACGGAACTGAGCTTGATCTGTTATCATTCACTTTTACCGAGTAAGGTAAAAGATGACAATGTAGATGCATGTTGTCAGCCAGAGAGTTTTGACTACTACTATTATCCGATAAAGAGCCGGTGTCAGCCGTTGTTGGTTCTGAAGCTTGTTTAAGGGGAGGTAAACAGAGTTCCTCAGCGAAATCAAATCCTTCTATACGCTCCGTTGTATCGTTATGTTCATTGTGTTCCAGACAGTTGGCAGTATCATCCGGTTCTAGTGCGGGTGGTGCATGTAAACTCGCTTGTTGAGATACTTCATGCGATAATCTAAGCTTGAGGTTGGTAATGTAGTCAAGATCGACGGTGAGGATATTCACTTTCTTGGTGACGGGTTGGAGACTTGGGACTGATAATTTCATGGCTAATTCAGTTTCTTGTTGTCGTTGTTCGCGGGATATGTTGTGTTGGATGGTTGATATAGATGGTTTTGGAGGAGAAGAGATAATAATAGGGTCGTTAGTTGGATTAGGCCGGCTATCTGCAGGTGGATCAGTGACTGGAGTAGCAACAATGGCTGGAGTAGTAACAGTGGCTGGAGTAGCAACAGTGACTGAAGTACCAACAGTGGCTGGAGTAGTAACAGTGGCTGGAGTAGCAACAGTTGCTGGAGTAGCAACAGTGGCTGTATCAGCAACAGTGGCTGTATCAGCAGCAGTTACTGTATCAGCAACAACAGATGGAATAGCCATAGTGACTGGACTAGCAGAAAGGTATAGAGGGCTTGCTTTATCTACAGGTGCTGTATTATGTGAGGGCAAAAGATCGGAGTTTAAGGTAGAGAGATTCTCAGTTGGGTCTTGGAGAGGGCTGGAAAGTACTTGCTTAGCTAGTGAACGCCTCGATGGTGGACGTTTAGCAAGTATTCGCCTTGAAGATGAGCGTTTAGAAGATCGTGAGTTAGAAGAAGTTGAACTTTCGGTGTCCAATGGGGTGTCATCAAGATCTGTAGTATCTGATTGTTGCACAGCTGGGATATTCGAATAGGGTTGATTAGCATTTAATCGAGAAGTATTCTTATTTAACAGTTGGATATTATTCGAGCGATTCGCATAAAACTGTTGAACGGCCGGACTTAAAACAAATGGTACATGAGCATCCTGTTTTACGCCTGGACTCTGATCGAGATTGGATAAATGAACCGCTTTGATATCTGAAATGACTGGACTCATGGGCTGTAGATGATCGATATAAAGACCTGGCATGGGATCTGGTTGATTGGCAGGAAGAATTTTGGCAGCTAAACGCTTATTAGGAATGACAGCGCGTGGTGCAGCTAGACGCTTAGCACCTCGACGAATGCGTGGTTGATCTGCTTTAGGCTCTGCTGGTGGCACTGGTGGCACTGGTGGCAGTGCATAAGCGTCTACTGGGCACTGATTTAGATAATTAGGGTAAGTAAACTGGGTGGGAGGGAAATTAGCCTTTAGATAATCAGCAGCAGGGTAGCTTGTGCTGTTGGCTATTAGACAATTGGGTAAAGAACAATCAGGGATGGAACAATTAGGTAGGTTGCAATTTTGTATTGTGCAATTAGGTAAGGAATAACCTCCACCTGAACAATGTGGTTCTGAATAATTGGAGGAAAGGTTACTTGTTGGGTAATCTGATGCATGATAATCAATTGATGAATCATCGATTTTGGGGTAATGCGCTGTTGCTGTTTGATCCACTATGGATAAATTTGCATTTTCGGTGGGTGGATTTGTACTGGATTGTGAGGTTTCAGCGGTTGACGCTTTTGCTTTTTTATCTTTTGTAAAACCCAAGATAGGTTGTGGCAAAGCGACTTTTTGGTTTTTGGATCGCCATGTAGGTTTCTTGAACTTTCGAACGGGCCATGAAAACCCATAAATCTGGAAATGTCGATTACACCGTCCACATAAATCGGGATTTTCGCTCACTCTAGTCATACAAAACTCTTTGGCTTGTGGGCAGCATTTGACTGTAAATTCTTCGTTTGACGCTGCTTCGATGGGGTCTACTGCAACATTATTCGACAGCTGGCCTTTCGTTTGGATATCCACGTCCTGTTTTATTTTGATCCTGTGTTGTGATACATTTTTATATTTGTTCGATGTTTGAACCGTAGCATACATTTGACTTATATTGTCCACAGTTGGTGCTTCATTAAAGTTTGCCTTTTCTAAATTTAAATGATTATCATTGACCTGTATGTGGTCATTGACAGCCACAAACGACTCACCATCGATATCTTCCATATCCGACAGTTCTGATAAAGTATCAATCCAATCGTTAAACAAAGCTTCTGTGGCGTCTGTTTCCATGGATAATAAGCCAAAATCATTGGTGAGCTGAGCAGTACCTTGTATATTTGGAGGCAGTATAAAAGTCTGATCTGTGTGCAGTCGGTGTGGTTGGGTATCATTGGCAGAGAGTGAAGCATGATTTTTCTCTTCTACGTAAAATGAATCGAGTCAGAGTTAACTGAGGGTATAAGTAATCCATGAGTTGAATGATGAATAAGAGGTCGTTATATATTTACCTTGACAAAGAAGTTCCTTCTTCTTCAAGCCGAGCGGTTTGTTTGTGATTTCTATTAAGAGGATCTCTGTTATTGGTCTGGTTTTTTTAACTTGTTCAGGTACATAATAATCTAGAGAATCATTTAAATTCCCATTTGAATAATTATATTTCAACGAGTATGTTACCTTTATAGCTGACATCCTTTCGTTTGCGTCTACTTCTTCTTGTTATATTATCGTCCTGAGCAAGCTCTGGATCCACGTTCTCGGTGGATGTACCGTCGTCAGATGAAGGAACTGAAAAATGACCCTGCTTATTTCTATAAAGAATAAAGGGGGTTTGTTTTCATTTCTTCTTACGAGTAAGCCGTTTACACTTTATACCATTTGTTTTACCTTTCACAGGAGGAGCATAAACATTCACAATTATCCTCTCCGAAATAATGGTCCGCGTAAAATACCGTCATTTCCTCTCCAATACTGATATCCTTTTGAACTCGAAAAGTGATGGCGTTTTGACCGATCAAGATAAACTACAACAAAAAAACAATAAGCTGACTGCATATTTCATTATTGTTTCTTATTTTTTACCTCACAATTCGAATCACAGTCGTGCTACAAAATGAATAAAGTAGGTGAGCTCAAGTAGTACATGAATGATTAAAGAAAGAGGAATACTTTACATTCATAAAACGAGCAGGACCGAGAAAAAGACAAGAACACTTTTTTCTAGTGGAGACCATGACACTAAAATCTCTGCCTTCACTCTTCAATTTCAAATCGTCTTGTTCGGTCAGTTCTGCAATAGAGCCCAAGCAGCAAGTTACTTGTTCTCCAGCTGTCCAATCTTTGGTTGCCAGTATACATGCTTCTGGTTTGCCTGTGTATCGAGTTGTTGAGCCCACTTCAAATCCAGCATTGGGTCTGTACCTATATTTGCTGGTTTTAGTCTATGCACACACACATATTAATTTTTTTTTCTTCCTGATTACATGTATAAGTATCGCTTCATATGATGGGTGAATTCGTTGACTTGTTTACTGGACATGTCTTTAATAAAGGAACTAAAATAAGGCATTCTACCCAAAAGAAGGTTAACGAAGGGTAGGAGTATATATAAAAAAGTAAGTGCTATTTTACTCCAAAAAACTGTCTACCGCGTCTTTTATCGACTTGTTTGTGAAGTTCGCATTGATTATGTGATCTCGTAATCTCTGAACGGTTTCTTGTTTATTCATTGCGGTTGCAACAAAGTCACCATTCATTCGAAGTGTGTCATACCAAAGGTATAAACTGTCGACAAAATAGCTCGCAAGCATATCATCGTATCGAGATAAAACACTAAAGTTCATGATACTCTTGATGCAATGTAGAAAGTCTTCAAGTTTTTTTACTTGTTGCTTGCTTGTGTCAATTAGACTTTTTGTTCAATGAAAGAAGAAAAAAAAAAACACGGATCTTTAAAATACCAGAGGAGTCCTTTTGGTTTATCCTCCCTCTCCTTTTATGGGTACACGTGATTATTGTCAAAGAACGGCGGCAAGTACGCGTTGTGATGAAAAGTTTTTTTTTTATTATTTATAAACCAACTATACAAGAACCGCACCAGAGCCTAAAGTAGTGGTACGTTTGGAAGAGGCCCCTCTTCCTTGTTTGTTAAAAAGGGAGGGACCTTAAAAAAATGTCTCTTTTCTTGGGGGTTCAAAAAACCACGTCTTGTTATCGGCCGTAGGAATTGCCCAATGTTATAAACGAGCGTTACATGGGGATGTATTCATAAAGTAAAGACAAAAAAAAGGGTAAAATCTGAAATAACTTGGTCTTTAATCATATGCAAATTAAAGGGGTTTTTTCTGTGTACCACTGTGCTACATCAGATTCTGAGCTACTGCAACTCGTAACAGTGCCTGTACTAGTGACTGCGTTTACCGGTACGTACCTGTACCTGATAATGTTCAATATGCTATTATCAATGATTATGAGTGGCGAATTGGATATCTATATTATAAATCTATATATGTTTATCACATAGCCAACTGATATTATTCTGTAAACCATGTTTTTTACCTTAACGAAGCGAAAGTCAAAAAAAAATGCGAGTAGAATACACTTAACTTTCCATAAAGAAAAGGCCGGCAGCACCCCCCGGAGGGCGAAGCAAAGGGCAGCTAGTAAGCTATTATATTTGTTAAATTTAGCGGTATGTACATATAGTCAGAGCGTACTAATCAGATAAAGCATTTACTAAGATCTGTGGCCTAGAATATATTAGGAGACTTCTGGCCTTCCCATAACATAAAGAGGCGAGTCTTTGGGGGTAGATTTGCTATAGAGTGCAACCGAACTTTAATAGCTCAAAAAATATTAAGCAGAGCAGAGCTATCCAACTGGGAATTCTGCAATTGCTGCTTATGAGGCTAATCAGGCTGAAGCTAATGAGGTCGAAACTAAAGAGGTCGAAGTTAATGAGGTTGAAACTTATGAAGCTGAAATAGAGGCTCAAAACAACAATGAAGTTTTCCCTATCTCATAGAGCAATGCAAGCTTACCTCTGTCGTTGAAAAACCCCTCACGCCCACTGACGCCCGTACCCAAGCCAAGAAGAGGTTTTACTTTTTGTTGAACTGAAGCTTCACGTATTCAAGAATGCCAGTGTAGATCAGCTTGATGAGGGTGTCAACCAGTACCTCAAGTACAACGTTGTGAGAGAAATGATGGTGCTCCTTTTGACTGGCAACACATTTGTTGTATCTGCGTCGAAATTTTATCGTCGACGTGTAGCAAGAAGATGTTTTGGAGTGATGCTGCAAACTGGTGACATTCCCCTTTACCAACAAGGCAAACACGCAAAAAGAAGGTTGGTAGTGAGTGATCCGGATATTAAGGAAAAATGTGTGGCATGGCTTCGTCGGCAGAAACCCATCCGAAGAAGTCTTCCGGATCTTTGCCAGTACATTAAGCAACAAGTTTTTCCGGGGTTGTTGGAATTGGCCAAGGAACTAGATAATGGCACGGAAGTGATTTCTCAAGAGGAGCATCCTCTTTCTAATGTTGCTATTGCAACATGCCTGGTGTCTTTGGGGTTTACGTACAAGACTGGTAAGTACATGTTATACTCTTAACACAGATGATAATTACTTACCTCTATTTATTTTATGTGTGTGTAGGAAAAGATAGGTGTTATTTTGATGGACATGAGCGTCCTGATGTTGTTGAATATCGCATAAAGTGGGCCCAACAAATGATGCAATGGCATAAGTATATGGAAATTTATCCGCTCGATAATGAAAGTGCTGAACCAGTTCAACCTACCCTGGATGACAATGAAAAAAAAGATGGTTTTAGCTACTCACGATGAATCAATCTTTTACTCAAACGATTGTAAAATTACTCGTTGGTGTGAGGAGAACGAATCCATGATTATTCTTAAAGGCCAAGGTAGATCAATTATGGCCAGTTTGTTTATGTGTCCCTGCGACGGAACGATGAGATGTATCGTTCACGGGTTCGAAAAAATCTCAAGAATCATTTTTCTTCCTGGCAATAGCAACGGTGATGGTTATTGGATCAACAATGATTTAACCAACCAATTATAAGATGTAATTCCTCTTTTTAATGAATTGCATCCAAATTGTATTGCTATCTTTGTCTTTGACCATAGCTCTAACCATAAAGCGATGGCTGGTGATGCTTTTGTTGCCTCGAGGATGAGTTCCGGGACCACTGAATATAAGAAGGATACGATGAAGTATAGGTTTCGGGAAACATTTTATGTCAACCAACATAATGAACTTCAACGACAGGTATTTTACCGAAAGGACCGGTCTGACGCTGAGGCGACTCGGTATAGAGATTAGGGCGCTTCGGAGTTCTGGTAAGCCTTGCCACCCCTAGAAACTCAAAGGAAGCACGCATACTCCTCGGGGGTAAGTTAAAATATTTTTGATTAACGTTTCAAAACCTGACATTTATTTTATTTCCTGACATATATACAGGTGCGTGAAAATTTTAAGGGTGCTTTGGTTTTGCTGCGTGAGCGTGGCCTGCTTGGTCTTCATGAGCATTTGAGGAAGGTGTGTCCTGCTGGTACTCCCCACAACCCAAGAAAGAAGCCCGGTTGCCGTGCTGAATATCTGTTGTCTCAACAACCAGATTTTTTAGCACAAAAAAATATGTTGGAGACTGTGGCCCGGGATTCTGGTCACTTATTCACATTATATCTCAAGTATCACTGTGAATGCAATTGGATTGAAAGACATTGGGGTGCAGCTAAACGCTATGCACGAATGATGTGTAATTACTCTTATGAAACTCTGAAGGGAAGAATTGATGAGTTCCTTGATAATGGTGAGGCTGTACATGGTCTTAAAATCAATAGACGGTATTATAACCGTGCTTATAGATATATTGACGCGTACAGCAAGAGTAAAGATGTCTTTGAGGCTGATGATATTATTAAAAAGTTTTCCAAAGAATATCGATCTCACAGACGTGCAGTTTAGTTTCATTTCGATGGCTTCCATCCTAAAAAAATAAAATAAAAATAAATCGCCCTCCCCCCTCCCCTCTCTCGCCCAAAAAAAAGTCTAGCACCCAAATATTATTCCCTTTTATATTCTTGTACTAGTCGAAGTCCAATGCTCAAAGATGTCAAAAAAATTTTAAGCATGCATGGCGTAACAGATAGCAATTGTTTATACACATATAAAGAACAGATTTAACATTCATATAAACGTAAATGTTACAAAACTGTTTTGGTTACAGTGTCTAAAGCAGTTTTTTTACATGTTTTAGCACAGTCTTTGATACTTTTATTGAGCCTATGAAACAAATATGTTTACTTTGTATACCACAACTGTAAGACAAAAGTGTATATGATAAAAAAGTTTATTCTGTCTCTCTTGTTATTCTTAACAATTGCTTGAAGCACTTGGTGCGCCTTCTGAGTGAGCATATCATGTCATAAGTAAGCTTGTATAGTTCAAGAATGTAGTCCAAGAAATAGACAAGCTTGCTTATATCTGTGGACTGGAGGTATATATGGTGCGTGTAAAAATTGGCGCCCAAAACCTTTCTGTAGAAGAGCAGCTAGTTGGCCGTATAGGAGAACCTTATGTGTACCTTTTGGCAATTACAGGATGTAAGTTATGAATCGTTTTTTGCACAATCAACAATTGTTCCACTATAAAAAAGTTAATCATGCTTTCTTACGTCAAAGTCGAAAGATAATTATAGCATAAAAACCAATGCCAGTAATAATAAAACTAAGCAAAAAAAAAGGGGGGGGGGTCTGCACCCCTTTTCTATCAGTACATGAAAAAAAAACGAGTCAATGCAAGCACTGATCCAGTAACTTGTATAATCAAGTGAACGCATTAAAAAAGGATATATATCGGAATTATATCAAGTATATGAAGCTTTGTAAAACAGTATAGGATGTAGAAAATAAAGCCATGGAACACAAACAAAGAGAGATAATATGGAGGTCCTTGTTCCATATATCGCGCTTTTCTTGTCTCTTTTTTTATAAATAAAAACCAACGGTCAGTTCCCGAGCTCATATAAGCAGGGGTATCTGCTTTCCCAATGATGAAATCGACGGAGAAACTATAAGTAAAGTATACAAAGAATCACAAGTTGAGAGACAAATAGTCTTTCTGCGCATTGAATGCATAATGATCGTCGAAGTAGTAGTCTGTACGTGACGAGTCACAAAAAAACTATAAAATACACTTTTACAATCCTCGTTTTTAACAACTGCTTTCTATACAAAGCAACAAAGTATAGTCAAACAGGATACGATTTATAATCACCAAGCTTGGCAGACTGAATAGCATTATATTTTCCGACACGTTATATCCAAGTAATAATTGTTTCACAAGTTTAAAAAAAATACCCTTTCCACTACTCCGTAACAAATGTCTGATTTAAAAACGAAGAAATTGGTCTGTGTCGTAGTGTCGCTGATGCTATGCTTACTATTCTTTACCTTCCAGTTTACAAGAACCGCATCTTTTCCGCATATAGACACAAATGTTGATGTAATCAGTACAAACTATGCTAAAGTCACTACTGGTCAACCGCGTACATACACTTATGATTCAAAGTGGAAAGCTAAAAAGTATCCACCACCATCCAAGCAACTTTTAGAAGTGATCATGTCTAATGTTCTATCGCATCAAAAAAGAATTATAAAGAGTGACCCACTTGGCAAAAAAAATAGCACCGAAACCAGTAATAAAGATGTTTTATTGACAGCGGTTGTTAACAGTGGTATGATCAACTACACACTAAACTGGATTGAGTCATTAAAACGTATAGACCAAGATGATAAATTCCTGGTTTTTGCTATTGATCAAGGAGTTGTGGATCATCTCACAAGCAGAGGGTATACTAAAAACGTCATTCTTATACCAGAAGAATGGTTTCATGTACCTTTGGCACCCACGTTTGCATTATGGAAAAGTGACGATTACCGACCTATTACACACGCCAAAACATTGATTGTTGAACGGCTCTTGTACATGAACATTATCGTGTGGTTTTCAGATGTGGATATTGTGTTTTTAAACCCGCATATACTAGATGCGATGCTTGTACAAATGTCGGACAGGCCCAATACACACATGCTTTTCAGCCAGGAAGTTGAACATCGAACTGTAAATTCGGGATTCTATATGATGAAACCGTCCAGGATTACAAAGCAATTTATAGCAAAAATTATTGAGGAACAGGATAAGCCCAATAACCAATTAACACAACAAAAAATCATGAATCGAGTGTTAAAGGCCATGTTTCCTCGCGATTATGAAAAGAGCCCGTACCGGTTATTGGACTTGCTCTTGTATCCCAATGGTAAATATTACTTTCGAATGAACGTACCTAAGCGACTTGGATTCAAGCCTATGATTGTGCATGCAAATTATTTAATTGGCGGTGAAAAAATGGCTTCACTTGCTAAAGCCGGTTTATGGTTTATTGAATAAAAAGAAAAGTGTTGTTATTTTATGTTCCCAAAAAGGAAATTGTTTACCCTCCTTCATTTGATTGTTATATAACTTTGCACAGACATCTTTATTTGTACTTTTATTTTCTTTCTTCTTTTCTTTTTCAAAGATGTATCAAAACATAAGACAACAAAATCCGGGAGGAAGAACCAATGATTGGCGTAATAATGACTTGAAACGTGTGTCAAGTCCAATACCCGATGAACAAGGAAATACTCGTCCACAAACTAAGTTTGTACGTAGACCTTTGCCTTCCACGAGTGGACAATCTGTGGCAGCACTTCAACAGCAGCATCAATGGCTTATGCAGCAACAAGAAACAAAAACAAATAACCGCGCTGTTTCTCCTATACCCACAAAGCCATTACCAAGAAGCAATGATAATTTAATGACAATGAAGCAATATACTCTTCCTCATGACGATGTTGTCTATGAAGATGAGGACAGAAATAATGATTTGGACGGAGAAGATGTTGAGGAAGAGCGTATGGTGGTTATCCAAGATGTGAGATCAAGATCTCCTAGTATTAATAGAGGTATGATACAAGTCACTTCATCTAGAGTCGCTACTAAAGATGTATAAATAGGGTCTGGCGGATCCATCATGTCAGGCACACAGGCACCTATTTTTTATCATGCTCCCTCTGTGTCACAAGAATTCAAAGTAGGGCAAATTTATTTATGCGAGTTACTTTAATTGTTCTTTCTAACCCATGCATAAACTAGATTGTGAAAGAAGGCTGGTTATACAGAAAGAATGGTCTAATGGTAAAGAAGGAAAAAAAAGTATGTTATTTTTCTATTACTAAATAGAGACTTTTTTCCATAAATAGCAGTGGAAAGCTGTGTACGCTGTTGCCAAGCACGGAAACGCAGTAAAGCCGGGCGGGCTATACTTGTATAAAGATGTCAAGGTAATATATAATGACGACAGTATTTTTAACCAATGACTCATGATCCAATTTAGTGTACGAATCATATCCAAACGTATGATATGAGTGAGGTACTTGAGATCTCGCCTCGTGCACAAGACTACAAACAAGGCATTAAGTGGGAAATTCGTATGCTCGTTAAGCGAGATGATGTTATGCTTGCTACAGATGATATGATTTCACGTAAAGATTGGGTTGATTCCTTGACTTCTATCATGGGCAAGGTATCTATTGCTACACAAAACGAGCTCACATCTCGTATACAAACCTCTGAACAAATGAACAAAAGTCTTCGTGATGTTGCTGAAGAGTTGGATACTGAAAACTCTCAACTTAAAGCTCAAATCAATACACTCAAGGAAACCATGTTGAAAAAGGAAAGGCTGTATCAGCAAGAGTTACAGACAAAAGAATCGGAATTAAAGGAAAATTTCTCGAAACAGGAACGTGCTTTTCAAGAGGCATTTGAGGCGCGTGAAGAAGAACTGAATACGGAAATGGACCGACAGAGACAGTCATTGGAAACAAAGTGTGAAATATTTGAGCGTGAAGCTTCACAATGGAGAAGTAAACACCATGAGCTTGAAAAGACAAAGTTTAATAGTAACAATGAAATAAATGAGGTGCAACAGAGAAAAATTGAGTCGCTTCAGATTGAAGTACGCAAGTGGCGTAATCGTGTGGATGAACTAGAGCATCAGCAAGAACAAATTTCCTATAGAAAAAATGAAAATGTGGGTTATAAGCCAAGAAGTACCTCTGTGACGTCTTATAACAGTGAAGGAAACACAGATGCTATTAAGGAAACAATGTCTGACGTCAAATTTAACTTGCAAGTATTACGGGACCAAATCAAAACTTCTTCTGATGGGCCTCTTTTGGATATTAAGACCAACGTAAATAAGCTCTGTGATAACTTGGAAGATGCAAAACTAGGATGGAACGAACTTCAAAGTGATATCATCAAATTCTTGGAATCTGAAAAGGGTGATGCCGATGCTAAAGATGCTAACCAAAAGCACTTGTTTGAATTATTGCGTCATGATGTCACGGATTTACGCGAAGACTTGCTTGGTATCTCTGTAGAGGATAGCAATCAGAAGAAGAATTTACCTTCGCTTACAGAGAAGTTTGATATCTTGATTGAATTGGTTGAGAATCTTCAAATAAGCCAATCTCGTCTTTCATCTACTGTACTTGAAAATGCTTCCGCTTCCTCTTCTTCTTCGCTATCTGATATGCCTACTACTCCCACTAATGAAGAAGACACTATTTTATTTAAAGCAGTAACTTCTCAACAACAACAATTATCAGATTGGATTGAAGAGTCAAGAGTGATACACAACTCAACATTAAGTACACTCGAAACAAACATGCAGCAAAACCGCGGACCCTCTTCCGGTTCTACGGATATTGGTCGTCTCCACGACAAGATCACCAACACTATCGAAAACGCCATGAACGAACTCTCTAAAAATCAACAAGACGGTCAAGAAGAACAAGGTAAAAACATCAAGGTCATTGCCAATTATCTGCAATTGATTACCAACGATATTCAAAACTCGTCGATTCCCGATTTGGCGGCGTTGTCTCAGCAGTTGGAAGATGTGGTCGAAAGAATTGGATCCACTGAAGAACGCCTATCTCTCTTAAATGGTGCTTCTTGGGCTTCAAACATGGAACTAACCGGCGCTCCTTTGTCTGATGGCGATAAGTTGTCTCAGCTTCATAACTTTGTAAAGAATACTGAACGCTTTATGGAACGTTCACTTCGCATCTTGAGTCGATACGGTGATAATCCTACTGGCATGGAAGAGACCATTCGTCGTGCAGTTAAAGGTGCGTCTAAAGCACAACTGGAAGAGCTTATAATCATTCAAGAACAGAATAAGGGAGAACGAGATAATAGCGAAAAGAAGATGAAGCGATATGAAGAGAATGCTCGTGGCTATTTTGACAAGTCGATGGAAAAGATGCATACCGATCTTCATGAGTTTACAGGTGTCATGTATGAAATGCTAGAAGGCCTTGTAATTAAAGCTTTGGAACATAACCCAGATGTGGAATTGGCATCTGACGTGAGTCAACAAAAGTCTATTTCTAATATTGTTGAGCTCCATGGAAAGTTATCTGGGTTGAATCAAGCATTAAAAACGGAAATCGCTCAACTTGAAGAAGAAAAGAAGCAACTTGAAGCGACAGTAAAGGAAATGAAAAAGGAGAGCAAAGACTTGGAGAAAGAGATTGACTTACAACATATAGAATTACGATCGATACAATCCGAATATGATCGTGTTTCAAGAGATGTCGCTAAATCTCGTCAGGATACCGTTGCCTCTTTAGCAAATGATTTAGAGCCTCTTTTAATCCAAATATCCAAATTAAAAAAATTGGCTCTAGCTAGAACTGAGAAAGACGACTATGTTGAACTCAGTAGTCGTGAAAAAAGAGTAAGGACGCAATATCAAACCCCTTTTTTTTTAACTAACAATATCTACAGAATAGCAATAATAGACCAAAATCACCTTTACCTAGTCGTTACGAAGATGAGCACGACGAAGATGTGGGTCGCAAGTTACGTTTCCCTTCGCCTAATATGACGCGTCAACAAAACCGACGAAATTCATTTAATTCAGAAAGTAGCGAAAACACATTTAACGGCAGCACAAGACAGTCGTATGATCAATCAAGCATCAAGTCACCCTTAATTGGTAGCCGTGATAGACCCAGAGGGAAAAGCCCGCTTGCTGGGTATTTAGCACGCAAATAGTAGGAAAATGTGTCTCCTTTTGGTTGATACGTAATGATGTTAGCTTATACCCTTTATCTCAATAAATCATATTTATAATCAAAATTGTCCACGTACCAAAACAGTAATGGTCGAAACAATTGACCAACTTGGTATGAACGACTAGTATTTTTGAGGAACTGCGTCTTGATTACTTGAAACAATAACCCCCATCAAATCTTTCAGATTAGCTTCATCCAGTCAATAACATAGCATCTTTTCAAAAAGCTTAATTGCCACAAGTACTATGACGAAGCTGAATACACGCGATTTAAAAATCGACATTTCTTGGTATTCAAAGAAAATAAATTGGGTCCAAATAAGATTTTTGATTGCAGAAATTGCTTCTATCGTTGATGCGCGTAGCTTTTGTGTATCATGCGGTATCTATAAGTCAAGAATGTTTTGATTACAAAACAGAAAATTCTAGTGTGTGGACGGACATTTTTTTAGTCTACATGCAGAATGGGCATGTTTAAAAATAAACGATCACGAAAAGTAATCAAATAGTTACATACATCCTTTCCCCCCCCCTCCACCAGCTGCCGGTCACTAGGATGTTAAGGGAGGGCTCTTAAAAGAATATGCGACCGGTATGATTACAAAAGATAGTGCAGAAAATAGGAGGGTGGAAACTTTTTGAGTTCACGTTTCGTATTTTAAAGTTTTATGCTATTAAATTGGATGTAAAGAGTGACAGCTAAAAACACTCAAACATATAGATATGTTCCCTCCCCCTTTTTTGTTCTTTTTTGTCTACTATTTGTTTTAAAGTCAATGCCATTCAGAAAAGAAAACAATAATCCTTGTGGTAAGTCTGTGCTTCGAATTCTATCAACTTTAAATTGATAGATATATACAGCTGTAGATAGCAAGAGACAAAGGCGACATGCGAGTAATGACTGCTCCCCTCAGCATCCATCCGATAGCGACGATAGCTACTTTTCAACACGAGATAAAAGCAGCTTGCTTCAATATCCAGATTGCCAATTTGACACCTACATTTTCCCTGTTGCTCCTGAACAAGAGTCAATGTCGTTACCTTTTGGCTGGAAGATTGCAGGCCGTAAAAGATCTATTTTTGAGTTGGAAACGAATATTCATACACTGGGCGAATTATATACTACGCTTGTTGACTTAAAAAACCAAGTAGCACCACAAGAAGAAGAGCAACCGCCTCTCACGACAAGACGATCTTCATCATTTTCAGTCTCAGATGCGTATGGTGCACTATCAAGATCCTCCTCTAATTTTAGCATGTCCACACCCTCATCGAATGAAGAAGACAGCATCTATTATAACCTTATCACAGTTTACCCTGACTTTATTTTTGATTTGCTTCTTCAGCTTTACTCCACGGATTGTTGCGACAAAAAAAGCCTTATTGAATCTTTCCAGCAGGGTAAACTTAACAAAGCATATGCTAGCGCTATTTTTGCATACAGCGCTTTACATGCATCACTTTGTCACCCAGAAAAATATGGGATCTACTCATTTCTTAACAACCTTTCATCGGACTCCTACTATGTTGCGCACGAATTGATTGAGTTTGATGTGATCTCTGTCACAACCATCGAAACACTTGTGATTATGTACAACTATCTTTATCTCATGGGAAAAGAAGCAGAAGCCCGTAATTTGTTTTGTTTAGCTTGGAGACACATGCAAGTGCTTTCGGACGGAGATCACACTTCTACGGTCAACCGTCTTGTCTTATCCATGGCCGAAATTGACTGGACTTTTTCCATTTCCAAATCATGCGATCCTATTATTCGATACGAACACGTCAAAAAGTCCATGTTGCTTTGTAGGTCGGACAGGTTACAGGATATAGCGCTGAAATTCCGAATCAAGGGACTAAACATGATACTGCAACGGGAACAGCTAAATGGATGGCGTTCGAAATATTTGCAACTGTTTTTGTACAAAAGAGATTCCAAGAGTGCATATGGTAGCGAAGATAAATTAGCGCTTCATCTTCACGCGCTTTATTTCTCGGGTATGCTAGAATACCACCAATATCAAATGATGGCTGCATTTGAAACGTCGCACGAAAACGAACCCTGGACGGATTATTTCTCGTCAACCACAACACAGACCAGGACACATGTGGAAAAGAATTTGTATTGTTGCATGAATGCCGCTTATGGGTTTATACAGGTGGTGAAGTTATTCATGGATGAAGGAGATATATGTCAACTACCCCAAATGACAGATACGCTATCCGCTGCTTGCACTGTGCTTTATTTTGGTAACAAGGTGATTCGACCTAATAAATCACCACAGGAAGCACTTTTATTTATAGTCGGTGCTTTTTCCACATCTAGTATGATGCAGTGTCCTCGCGTGGAACGATTTGTTAATACTTGGAGTCCGCTTATAAAATCATAAGTTTTTTTTTTTTTTTTTTTTTTTTTTG
Organism: Mucor piriformis; assembly: GCA_943193625.1. Lineage (NCBI taxonomy): Eukaryota > Fungi > Mucoromycota > Mucoromycetes > Mucorales > Mucoraceae > Mucor > Mucor piriformis. The sequence goes on along the minus strand of OW971871.1, from coordinate 441,215 downwards.
GTTTTATTAATAAAAATCAAGATACAGGGATGATCTGGCCTTCATCTTCTTCCAAACCTGTTGTATGCTCCATGGTTTGAGAAAGTGTTAGGGCCGAGACGGAATCTTGCAGAAGCACGGTGAAATATTTAAATTCGGGAGCTACAGGAGCATGTTTACGCACAGTAGCACGAATTAAGTCTAGCAGCATGCTAAGCCTAAATTGAGTTTCTTGTAACCATAGCTTCCATTGGTAATAAAATGCTGGTCGTTTGTTTTTGGTGGCAGTGTTAATGATGGTCAAGTTTGCGTTGTGGTTTCTCAAGACAATTTTAAAGCCGCCCAGTGTGGTGAAAGAAACATCAGACGGTCGTGTCATGAAGAAGGAATTGATGTGATGGGACATGAGTTCTTCAATATCTTTTGATGTAAGAAGATCTGTTTGGATCAAAGCACACAGAAATTGTATGAATAGCTGAAAATCTTGGCTGTGACTTTGCGTGCTATTAAAACTGATCATGGGGGCGTCATGGCTATAGGATGATAGGTTTGTATGATAGGTGTGGTATTGATGTTTAATGCCATCTAATATTCGATGGAGATGAGAGATTAATAGACGATGGTGTATCTGATTTGCCGATTCCGTATCAAACAACCCACTTACCGTTTGATACAATGTTGCTAAAAAATCCACCATCAATACGCCTGTTGATTCGAGCGCATATATATCCCGTAAATGATCACGTCCAGGCTGTTGTTGTTTCATAGATGTGATAATATCGCCTAATTTATCCCCGCACTTGATGTCTTCTTCAAGGTTCTGTCCTATTTTTAGCGTTGGGTCGTATACAAAGTGATCTAGCAGTAAACCCAACGTCTTATCCAGTAGAAAGTCCAATGAAATGGCTCGTCCTGTTTTGCTCGGTATGCGGTCGAAGATAGCAATAGCCATGTGGTTAGCCACCGACTGTAAGACGGTCGGTTGAATAACTAGGTCCTGAATTCCATAACGGCCGAGATAGGCGACAGCAGCATGAACCAAATGAGCAAACGGATTAATGATGCGTGGTTGAATCAAATCGATACCGTAATGTTGTTTCAATATTTGATAAGCCAAAAGTCGACTTTGACGCGAGCAGGTGCTCAGATACCAAATGTCACTGAATTCGACATATTCAGTAATCTTCAGTACAAGTTCGAACGGTAAACGGTGAAGGTTGTCATTAGACATTTGAACTTTTTATATTATAAATATAGAAGAGGAGATTGTTCTTGCACCGGATCTTTTTATAAGAACTGGGGCTCGACTTTTTCATTGGTCGAATGCTTGGAAGCATAGTAACTCTATTTGTTTACAATTAAAGTATTTTTTACAAAAAAAATGCGGGCATGTAGATTGAAAAAGCAAAGTAAAGCGCTCACGGCAATAATTGGCGGGTTTAAATACATGCTGAATAAGTTTGTACATTTGTGCGAGGTTGAATTATCAAAAAAAATGGGCCAGATGGGTTTGTATCTGACGGAATATCAAAGACATATCTTGTGCTGTTCTTTCTTCGTAGGTAATACCTGTATATCTGCATCAGTTTTAGGAACCAAAGTCTGATATATTCATGCAGATTCGACAAAAGTGTTAATCGGGTATTTGATACGATCTACTGATAAAAACAGCCGCTTCTTTGCCAGACTCTACATTTAATCTTTTTGCGATAAGTCCGAGGTGTGGGAAAAAGCATTACTACTTTCTGATTTAGTTTCTTCACTGTGTCTTATATTGTTAAATATGACAGCCAAGAATCACATTGATTTAGAGTCGGCTCTCGCTCTCTCGTGTTTCATCCCTAAACTTTTCCAGGACTTTTTTTATCCTTATGAACCCTCTTCAACATACTAAATGGGTGGGAGTTTGAGAGTTTGTACGGGAAAACCCTACTGGCAGAACTTTATACAGTACATACAGGTTTAGCCTATGAGTAGATAAATACGAAATGGCGTAGAGTAGAGAAAGAACCACTCATATTCTATGTCTGGTTTATCAACATTTATTAAACAACATGCTGGTATAAGTAGTATTATTAACAAATTGCGCGCAGGTCGCAAATTGGGTACCGTGAGCACAGTAATTAAGCGTAGGAAAAAAAAATTAATAAGGTTGTGGAATAAAGGGGGGCGGTGAAAGGATGGCAAACGGATCTTCTACTAAAGCAGTGGGGCCACATGCATTTAGCACGTCTTGGGTCATAGCAGCAACTAGATTCCTTGTCATTTCAAAGTCATAAAGATAGGCCTTGGACATTTTACTAATATTTACAGACTGTTCGAGGCATCTTCTGGCGAATTCGGAATACTGGCTGTCGTTGTATTTCATTAATTTGATGTAGATCATATTGGCAAAGAGCAATCCTAGTAATGGGATATTGCATTCGTCGTGGTGTTTGACCATGATATCGAGGGTTTGGGTGATGGCATAGGCAGCGTCGATACACGTATACAAACACTTTAGTGAAAATGGTGAGGTAGGTACGTGATCTAGAGGAATAAACGCTTGGTATAACAAGATCTTGTTGATATTATAATATACATGGACACCCAGCACACAAAATCGTGCAAACTCGTGAATCTCGACATGATAAAATGAATTTTCTTCTTGCACGAGGTCAAAGCTGTTACTGATACAGCACGCTTCGGGCGCAAAAGAGGCCATCTGATCTAACGCGATGGATTCAATATCGGGGTTTTTCCATTCAGCAGGTAAAGTATCGTAAAAGGCTTGTAATTTATCTTGCATAACCAGTAAATCTTTTGATAGCGTCGTGTCTTGTTTGCCGGCTGCTTGTGAAGCTAATAGTCGGCTCATGCATTCTTGTCGAAGTACTTGCAATTGAATCATACAATACCATTCTGTATAAATATAATAGTCAATCATTTCCTGTGGTGGACCTGCTAAATCGATATCCATGAAGAAATCTAGTTGCGGTTTCGGCTGTGGTGGAGGTAATGGAGAGCTAGGGTGTAATTGTTCTAATTCTGCTGGTGATGTGTTTGAGTTACCTTGAAGGACACGATACCACGTATTATAATAATATAAACACCATACTAGAATACTCTCTTTTGTGTTCAATTGGCGACCTTCGTCATACAACCCCATTTCTTGTGCCATGGTAAAGCAAATCCATTCATATACAAAATTAACACCATGATTACCATTCTGGTGGTTAGCATAAGATAATAAGAAGGTAGCTTGACAATTGTCAATGGTTGGAATATCGAAACAATCAGCTAATTGTTCGCGGCCCTTAATACAATAGGCCATGGAAAGAGCTTTACCCATGTTGTAATGTGGAGTTTCATGAGCTGGACGTTTGCTCCAGACATGCAATTGAAATGCATTTCTGGCTGCCATGGCACATACTGCATAGATTAATACGACTGAGGGTTTCTTTGCGGGGTCTGGATGATGGTACCTTATCAAGAAATCTGTGGTATCAATAATAGGTAAACGAATGGAAGAACAACAAGGTGTTCTGCAGTACAAGTCAACCAAGCTATCAGTCAGCTCTGGCGAAATGTCTACGGGATAGTCATCGGGCACAGCACTAGTAGTGTGGGGTACTTCATTCCAGACGCCAAAAGAGAAGCCGGAAGAGGTGTGGATAGAGCTTGTATCCTCGGCCTCCATTTGAGGTTTTTCCATGACTTGTTCGGCATCACGGGGAGAGATATGCATCGTGCGCTTAAATTGGTCGACTAGTTTAGACAAATCATTGTAGGAATTTACATTGCTTTCGACCAAGAGGCCTTTATTTGTTGTGGTGATTTTCCAAGCAAAAGGTTGAAGCGAAGGTTTCTTCTTGAATGACTGATCCACTCTTAGGCCAAAGTCTCGGGTCTTTTGAGCAAATTCTTTAGCCATTTTATCGATCGATTCTTGCCATTGATCCATGACTTTATTCATGGTGTTTAGCACTTGAGAAACATGATTTGCTTTGGGTTCGGTCTTGAGGTAGACACATTGGAAATCGCTACCAGCACATCGACTACAGCTGGGTAGAGTTAGGTCGCATTGTTGAAGGTCTTTGTAACATTTGGTACAAGGATAGACCGAGAAGGAGCTGGTGGAAACTACCTGATTGCATGAACTTGTGGTGGATACATTATCTTCATCCATCTCCTCAGAACATATAGAAGCAGTGTCGTCTAGTGGTAGGTGAAAAACGGCGGGAGCTACTGAGGATCGAGGCTGTGCGAGTCTTTGTAATGAGATGACTCTATGTTTGTTGTTTGTAGGTAAGGTCTCTCCTGTCTTCAAGAGTTCTCCGAATTTCTTAATTCGATCACCTAAAGTCTCGGTTGCCTTTTGGAGTTTCTTTAGGGTTGGGGCAGCCTCTGGATAGGTACAAGTGATGCCTCTTCTTTTACAGCGAGTACAGGCTGGTTTGGTTCTATCGCAGGCATGTCTAATAATAACAAAAAAGTATAAGTATATAATTCTCCCTCCTCTTTTTCAAAAAAAAAAAAAAGAATCATGAATGAGTTATTTGCCTGAATCCTCGACATCGATAACATGCTGCACCCAAAGTGTTATGGTTCAATGCTGCATTCTCTGGTACATCAGACATAAATAGTTATTTTATTTCAAAAAGTTTGCGTGGGATAATATTTTCGCGATAATAAGGGACCTTGTACCTTAATCTAGACAAGCAGTCTCTGCCAGCAACAACAACAAAAAAAAAAAAAAAAAAAAAAAAAAGAGAAAAAAAGGAAAGGGATGGATAGAAAAAGATACAAATTAGATTTGTGTTCTCCAGTTTTACTCAATTGTCAAAGATAGAGCCGCTTAAAATATAAGCCCAACCGTGGCCAAAAAAAAATACCCCTCTCCATCCATTTTTATTATGTGCGCATTATCGCTCATCCTAGTATCAGAAATACAGTTTAATTTGTTTGTGTTCAAAGCGGACTTGGTGTACTTGGCATTTTTATACAAACATGGTAGAAAAACCTGCATCTGAGACCGGCTGTATCATAGAAACTTTTACCCGCGTTTGTAAAAAAAAGGCTTTATTATCTAATCGCAGCATCAAGCTGTAATTATAGAAAACATGTATATGGATCAACCATATACAAGGTATTTAACAAAAAGTAACGGTATAAGCGTGGGATGTACACATGAAAGCACTAGAGAAATCATCGAAAGCATAACTATAAACATCAGGACAAGCAGCCTTTACATCAGAAGCATAAGAATAAGTTTTGCAAACATTAGGGTCATGGTAGTCACCGGTGCAGCAGTATTCATCTGTGTTGTAATATGTACAGGCACTCTTGCAACCAGACACGTTTCCTTGATCATCGTACGTGATAAATTGAGTTGGGCAATTAGGCAAAACAGAGCAAGAGCTTGTAGCACACAAACGTTCGTCGCCATATTTAAGCGCCACCTTGTTAACAGGCTCGATAACCATGGGTAAGTTGAATCCGTCGACAAACGAAATGTCATAAAATACGTCACCATTTTCCTTGAAGAAGAATTCGGCAAGAGAAGCAGGTGATCCCATACCCGATTTGAAACAGTTGTTACCAGAACAGCTTTCTCTTCCCCAAACACGGCCAGTCCAATTAATGGGCAAAGTCAAAGTATAGCTTTTACCGGCAGGAACATTAACAACGTCCCCGAAATATTCTGTATCGATGGAATGCCCTACTTTAAGCGCGGATTTACATTGGTTTTTAACAATGACGGTGGGGAGTCCGGCAGCATAGGTTGTGTTTGTAGGTGCAGCTGCGACTAATCCAGCAGAAAGAAGAGCGATGATAGAGGTGAAAAGCATTTGAAGGGAGTGAAAAAGGACAATGTTAAGAGTAGGGGAATCCAAAAACTACTATTTATACGAACATTGTCCTTTAATAACATTGTCCTTTAATAAAACGTGTCCAATGTTTTTGGCCACTGTAGTAAAAAATTTAATAGGCTAAATTTCAGTTACCCTTTTTTCAAGAAAAAAAAAGGGGAAGCAACTCCCTTACATTTTGCTTATTTAATATAACGAATGAGAAGAACCCCCAATGCGTTTTTTTTTTTTTTAAAAAAAAATAAAAAAATAAAAAAACTTGAAACATGAGCTTCTTACATTTTTAAGCACTCCTTTGATTAAATAACTTGCCATATTTTTTTTCGCTGTTTTTTTTGGCCGCCGGCACATCTCCGATCGTGGTCTAGCCCGTACGACGGTCATGCAAATTGTTTTGCCTACGACATAATAGAAGATCGACATACAATAGCACTCTCATTGGAAGTGATTTTCAAAAATATATTTTTTTAATTGGTTATGATTGTCGAAAATCTATAATTTTCTTGTCAGGGGCAATTTGAAAGATTTTTATCTCAATGATGACATTGGTTTGCCATGGATACGGATGCGATAAATATCTGTTTGCGCTTCATTGCCCCAATTCGATGTAATATTGACAAGCACCTTTCTGAAAGACAAAGCATTTGGGTTGTTAATGTGGAAGGTCTGGATGCTAGGACCTCGAATAGAATACTGAACCTGGCCAATACATCGCCAGTGATCTGTGAATAGATTGGCATACACGAGTATATCTTTAGGTGCATTCGTCATGGACAACATAATATCAGGGGAAGGATACTCAACACTAATACCATCGATTTGGATGTTCTCAGAAAGATTGATGGTGATTGTACCGTTATTCCCTTTCATGGACCAGCAGTCTCCAGCACAATGACCAGGCTGGATGGCTGCCTGAGCTTGATCTTTGTGAAAAAGTCGCAACATCATTGGAGAGCGATAACTGGGACTATGGTGAATGATTCGACCACCGCGAGACAATAGAGCAAAGTCAGCCCTGTTCAAATGATCCTGATGGTATCTTGCAATCTCCTTGTCAATCATGGATTGAACCTCTCCCGTCTTGAGCACAATGACATGGTTTAATGCCTCTGCCAACTGAGGGTCGGCATATTTATGCAAGTAGCGATTAATTTCTTTTGTGGCTCTTTTATCTTGGAACAGAGAAATGAGGCGAGGAGATAAAATGATTTTTCCATGAATGAATTCGACGAGCACCGAATTCCGAGATTTTCTCACAGCGTTTTGGATTCTCTGTTCCACAGATGCGTTGAGTGAGTCTAAGTGTTGGGTCACCATGGAGATTGTATCCCACGTGCTGACCGTATCCAGTCTCTCATGTAGGCTTCTTACCTCTGCTTGTATCCGCATGTCGATTCTATTGATGTGTGCCTGAGTTTGATTGATGCGATGCCATAACCTTTTATGCTCAGCCAGGATTTTCCAGATGCGGTGCGTTTCTAAACCCAAATTAATATGAGGCTCGATTGGATGGTGGTGCAATAAATAAGGTTTCGTTTTAGATAACAAGAGCAGAAACATTGCAAACACGAATATTCTTGACCACCATTTTAAACAGGATGCACGGAACTTTGGTGTAGGCATACCGCACGGAACAAGAAGAACACAGCCATCAAACAGGAAACCAATCGTAAAGTCGCTTAGTTTCTTGTAAAAGTCATACAACATCCACTTGACCATTTTAAGCATGTTTTGGTACATAAGATTAGCCATGATTTCATTTCTTACAAAATAGGAAGCGAGATATTCCACAAGCCTATTTTGAGTAACGTAGGTGTACACACTATCTAATTTTGTTAGTGCGTGATACGCAGCTGCATAGTCATCAATAACCATTTGTGAAATGTGGCGGAAAAATGAGATCCTGAATTTTAAATAGTATGTATTTTTAAACTGGGAAATCTATCATTTCCCGTAAAGATGTTACCCTTGCAAACTTGGGACCAATCAAGCCATACGGCAAGATAGGCGCGGTCGTACCAACTATACAATTAAATAAAAAAAAGAGCAGTTTATTATTGAAATTATTGAAATTATAGTAATTATGGAAGTAAATATGTACACATTAATATTAGAACATTGTAATAGCCTCACCAAAGTTAAAGCCATCCACCAATACACGCACATAATTGTTGATGTTAGACTCGTTAGCAGCAGAAGGTGAGGAACCTGGAGCACCTTGGTAATCGTTGATTAAACTTTCTTCGTCAATGGTAATAATACCTTTGCCCTTGGCATTACGAACCACAGCTGCGCCACGACTACTACCATCGACACCCAAAGCATTTAATTCCTTGATCTCCTTTTGTGCAATGCCAATATCGTCTTCAGGGATCCAAATAGTAGGATTAGGTATATATGTAGAAGGATGCATGTAAGACTCAGATGCATAAAGCGATTTTGCTGTGGCGATAATGTTAGCGCTATCCTTGGCAATTTCTTCTTTACTGCGGCCTTCCTCCTCCTTGAGACGTTTCAGCAACTCTTCACGAGCACGGTAGGCTTCATAACTAATAGGAGCATGCTCGATAACGGCTTGACTGACACGATCGGATGAACTGTCTGAGACATAGCCGGACTTTTGAATGTCATGATGTTCGTCATCGGGAGTAACAGCATCGGTCTTTTTAGGGTCAGTGATGACTTCGTCCTCAAAGATTGAGATAGGAAGATACTTGAAAAGAGGCTTGAAAGCGCGATCGTAATAGTAAAGGGCAAAGGCGGTACAGACTAATGTGGCAATCATCAAGCCCATTTGACCACGGGCACCAGTTCGGATAGCGAACAGACCAATCAAAGTCAATTGAGAGATTAACAAACCAATATAGACATGACGGATGGCTCTAGGGAAAGCACGACCAGCCGTTTCAAAAGGGATTTCGTAAACGTACAAGAATTGGTAAAGATAGACAAAGTATTGAAGCATGAAGAATAAGCAGACAAAAGGCAAGATCAAGGGAGCAATCACACCATATTCAAGACCGAGGACGAAAATAATGGTTTGGGCAGGGATTAAGGTACCCAAGTTGACGTTAGGACAGGTCTTCTTTTGGTTGTAAATATCACGAGGCGTAGTGGCTAAGAAGGGCATGAGGTAGGATAAGATATAAGGTACCAATTGAAGCATGGCTTGACCAGATTGATTTGTGGATTGAAGCATGACAAATGTAATAAAGAAAGTAGAGGCCTTGGGCAAGTTTTCAGAGAGGGTATTGATGATGCCAAATGGATTTTGAGCGATATCCTTGAGCTGTTGAATCATGGCCAAGAGACCACCGGAAAGAGTAGAGACCAAGACAACATCGATCAGTTGGAAAAAGAAAAACTTGTGAAGGACAGATAATTGAACAAACGACTTTTGAGGAATACCTTCCTTGGTAGAAAGAATGGTAAAGATGATGGGAACAAGAGCAATCAAGATGGACAAAGCAACGGCAGGCAAGATACCTTGGATGATACCGACAACGCTTGGACCCAATTCGTTGATAACAGAGAGGAATGGCAAGACCTTGGATAATTCCTGGATGTTTGCAATGGCTTGCACAAAGACCACAGGAATGGCCCAAAAGATGATGATGGCAGAAGTAATGGAGATACTAGCGAATCGACGAAGCATTCTTTCGTAAGACTTGATGTTCATGTTTTCCCAGATGATATCAGATGGTGCGATTTGGATATAACGAGGAGCCATTTGCATAGATTCCTTGTGCATCAGCGATTGTGCAGCCATATGTGCAGCCGCTTGTTGATTAAATTCAATAAATGCAGAATTGACTTGGCTAAAATTAGAAGCGTCGTTTTGTTTCTCACCGATTGTTTGATTCAGATCTTTGATTTGGTTGTGGTAGAAGTTGATGGTGTCTACTTTATGGCCAAAACAAGGCAAAGGGACAACGGATTCACGGTGTGTGGGACGGACGGATTCAGGAATATCAGACTCGTTCAAAGCTTCTTCATCCACCTTGTTTGATAACTTCATGTTGTGCTTGTATGTTGCTAAAATGGCTTTTGTCACGGCAGATTCTAAACTCAAGGCAGCCTTTTGGCGCTTCTCTACAAGTTCAGGGAGATCGTGTAATTGTCTATAAATTAAATTAATACGAGGTAAGGGGGTTGCAATAAAGTGTGATTTACCTGTTTAACCAAATACGACGAATACCACCTGGGAATCGGCTAAAGATTTTTTCGAGATCCTCAGCGTTATTGACATCTTTGGGGATAGATGGAACGTAGATAGTACGGGCAGCGACAGTGTCAGCATAGTCAGGGCTAAGAAGAAACTTTCTTCTCAATACAATGTAGATCTTGGTCTCTCTGAATGTGTAGTACCAGACCAAACATGATAAAATGACAGCTAATAAACAATGAGCCCATGTACGTGTATCATCAGTCACATTAGCCATTGTCAATTGAGTTAAACCAGTTGATACGTTTTGTCCAATAATGTTGATTGGAAATAAGATGGGGATTGCTACGAGAGAATAGATCGAAAAGGTCACCATACCCATACGGAGAAACTTCAACACCATGAATCTATCAAGGCCCATTGTTTTGATTAAATCCTCGTCTGATATTTTGAATATTGCTAATATCCACTGCCCAAACCCTTTTGGGATAGGGGGTGGTCGTTTCCTATTTAATTATAATTAGCCAGAATCTCAAAAGGTAACATATAGAGCTACTTACTCTTTGGCTACGGCATATGTTCTGGGAGCATATGTCTGAGGTCGAGTCGTTCTCAATATGGCAAATGCACCAAAGAATCCAATAGCTAATACAGCGTTAAACCATAAGGCAGAAGTAAACGTGTGAGTGGAAGTATCTGCGCTGTTAACAAAAAAAAAATTAACATGTCGCATTGGAAGAGATCAAGACATTGTTTACCTCAGTTGGGTTTCCTTGGTATCACTCATTGACTATTTATTAAGGCGTAAAGAAATTAAGTAGTTTTAGAGTGAAAAGAGAAGAAGAGATAAGAAAAAGGCTAAAAAAGTTTTTCTTTTAATAAAGGTAGGCAAAATGCAAGCATGTTTGTTCAAGTTCCGAAGTTTAGTGTTCCGTGTAACATTAATGAAAGAGAAACCAAAAGAGAGGATGTGATTTAGTACTTGTTTTGAGAGCATCTCCGTCAAGATTGTGAAATGTGTATCACTTTTTTTTTGTGGGATTTTTTCTCCTTGGAGAATCATGTTTCTATTCGCTCTCCTATTCAATGCCTTTGGAGCAGTCGATCTCATAGACGAGTGTAACGTGCTACGTTTGTCCGGTTCTTTAAACAGCTGCAGCCGATTCACCCTGATTCGATCGCAAAACAACAGCAAAAAAAAAAAAAAAAAAAAAAAAATAGTGCCAAGTGGTACACAGACACATGTTTCATAGCTTAAAACCCAAAAGTAACAACTATGCCCGGGACTCGATCTAGCAAGATTTTATTAATTCGTATTTCGACACAAGAGCTTCCCATTGTTCATGCATCTCATCTTCTAACAATGGCTTTGTTTCAGCACTAGATTGGGTAGTCTATAAGTGTGCTTTAGCCTACATGTGCGTGCATATAAATGTATCTATTGTTTTACCTTTATGGTTAAATAATCAGCCTCCTCTTCGTCTTCATCATGGCCGTCATCTTCAATCATGCTACATGATGTGTCACTACCCATAGATATGGTAGGCGTATCTCGCACCTTTAATTGGCTCCCATCGTGGAAAAGTTTGCCCATCGACGGAATGCTACTTCTGCGGGATACGGACCGGGGCCTTTCTTGTTGTTTTGTATACTCTGTTGATTTACGCTTACTGTGATTTAAAATAAACAGGTTGTTCCAAAAGATGCTTTCAAAGTCAATTGTAGGTTCCGTAACTTTTGGTGCAGTGTAACGAGGAAAATGTGATCTTGTACATGTATGAAAGCGGAATCCTTTCATGTCTTGCGCTTGTATCAGGCCAACAATCCAAGGGCTTGTTTGTGAACGGACAAATAGATTTTTGGTATCTAAAATATCATCCACATACACAACTGCAGTGTCATTCTACTAGGCATGTTAGTAAAAAAAAAGCAAAGAAAAAAAAGCAAAGAAATAAAATGAAAGATAAATATACCTTGTATAAAGCCTGGATGTAGTTCTCGGGGTTATATACATTACAAAACGTAAGCACGTTATTCCAAACCTTGTAAAAAGTCTTGTCTGCAAATTCTAGCTTTCAGTTGAGTTATTGGGACATTGAGAATTTTTAAGATGCACAAAATCTTACCGCATTGTTTCACAAGCGCTCTTGTCTTTTGAAAAAGATCTTTAAACTGCCTCAGTTTTTTCAGCAGGTTTGATTTCACAGAAAATAACCTCGGTCCTTTACAAAAGTATGTCTCAAATGAAGTAGATGTTTGAAATTTGGTAGCTGATAGTATCAAGGAGGCGTCGGTGAGACCGTCCACTAAATCCACACTTTCAATATCTGCCCAGCCTTTGAATTTCAGTCCCTTGTCATTTTTACTAGGAAGTAAAAAAGTTGTCGCTAAAAGTTCGTCTAGGACTATTTCCTTGGCGTCCATGCTTGATTTGCTAGCAACAAGTATCTTGTCTGTGAATAAAAAAAGTGAAACAGCTCGGGTCGGCTTGTTGGTTACACGATGTATCTCAGTGGCGTCAAGATGGGCAATTAGAGATCTCTTCGGGTTGATGAGTGAGCACTTACGAAAGTATGTTAATGTGAGAAGTAGAATGAAAGCAAAGATCACTTACAGGAGAGTCTTTGATACTCTGATACAAGCTCATAAACATAGTAGCTGCTCTTGTTCGATCATCATCAGCCATTGTTGCAATTTCCTTTGCTTTTTCGCAAGCTTGATTTAAACCACGAAAATCGGAATGGTTTTCCGGTGTTAATTGAAGTATATCTCTCAACATCATGACATATCGACTGATACGTTGGACTGGTTCTACTAGGATATCTTGAAGTCTTTTTCTTTTGAATTCACTTCGGTCTTTAACTTTTGAAATAAATCTTTTGTACACTTGGTTCACTTTGAACTCTTTGGCGTGTAATTTTTGAGCTTCGGGCTGTTCCAAGAGATATTTTCTGTAGCATTCAAAGTTGGCAATCTATTAGTAGATTTCAGTCTAGCTGCATTAGGTAGTGATAGCAAACTACTTACGTGCTCTTTACAGATGAGTCCAAATGCGCGGTTGCCTTGCTGCAAATCAGAAAGAAGTTTTTGATTGACGGCTAATATTTGATCAACATTTAAAAATATCTTGTGACACTTAAAGGTGTTCAATATGCAGTGCTTTTCTTGCATGGTAGACCTCAGTGGATTGACCACATATCGGACCAATGTGTTTAAAGTTTCAACGTAGGATTCTTCTGTCTTTATAAACTCCTGGATGCGGAATTGACGTTTTTCGTCATTTCGCTCAAACTAAATGACATCATTACTATAGTCGTCTTCTTAATATAAATGGGACTCTTACTTTTCGTTCATTCTTTTTAATGGTGGCATTTTCATCACGACGGATACATGTTTCCGATGTATTCGCATGTAGCTCTGAACCGATAATATTTAAAAACTGGTCAAGTTGGATTTGCTCTTCTATTATAGGTTTTTAGTCTTTCCCTTTTTAGGTACATGTGTTTTTAAAATTACTTTGTGTTCTCGTTTTTGATGGTATAATCAAATCAATGTTTTGACACTTGTTGAATATCAAGGTTAGCATTTATCGAAAAACAGTGTGCTTGTATTACCTGTAAAGATGTTGTCTTTTGTTGTACTCTTTCAAAAAAATGTAATTGCGCATCCACTTTTTTTTCTTGTGGGATGTCTTTTTCTTTGACCAGTTTCCAGTTATAAGGGTATTCGGATTGAAGGCTCGTTTTGAGTTCCTGGTATGGTGCGTTAGTTTCTTTTTTTTTTTTTGGTCCTAGTACAAATTATACAAACTTTGAAATATGTCATAAAAAAAAGTATGTGAAAAGGAAGAAAAAAAAGACAAAAAGGAAGAGTAGACGGGGGATTTTTATTAAGTGATGTTGTTATTGTTAAATCCTCCAAAAATGGAGAACTGGTGTAACAGGAACCCACTATTTCATTGTTTCCTTTGGTCATAATTAAATATTTGCACGATAGGCAACAAGAGCCGCAATACTATAGTGTCCCTGTTTCTTGTTTACTTTTGTATTTCTTATCACTTCTTCGTCGAATAAGACAATTTCATCAATTACTATACTGGATTTTAAACTATGTGCTTCTTCTTGACCATCAAACGTAGACGTTGATTTTCGATCATATTCTATACTGCTATGTGTATAATATATTGACTCGCTACTAGTCGAAAATCGTACCGATTTACCGCTGTCGTTACTCCCTTTACGTTGCTTATTTGAAAATGTGTATCTGGCGGATTTAAATAACTTTGATAAAGATGGCATGTGTTGTGTGGGAAAAAAAAAAAAAAAAAGGAAGGGGAAACAATTGCTGCGTATTTATATCAAACCCTACTCTACCAAACCAGTCCCATTTCCATGTTTGGTTATGCGAAATGCATAATTTATTTAGCCCAATCATATTCTGTTGACATCAGTTGCTATGGAATGACGTCTGTACGCCTCACTTGCAACATATTATTCCGTAGGGAAGGTGTATTTGACAGATGAAGGAGGTAAAGCTACGTGTGGTTGGTAGTAAAAACTAGTAGAAAGACAATGGGGTGTACTAGTGTATTAAAAAAATCAGGCCATTTAAGCGGGGGATATAAGAGGGGTAATCGGGTCAACTAGGAGCTATGTGTTTATGGACACATATTACATATAATACCAATTGCATATTGACAGCAGGTTGCGAATCCTGTGAGGAAGGGAGAGGTTTTCTATACCACCATATATCTCGGAAGGACAATTCCGTAACAAAAGAAACTCTTCTACATCAAATGTTTCTGTTTCGCAAAGTACTGAAGAAGTATCTACAGTTACAGATGGTCTCTCACTATGGATATGTTCAAAGATCTACTTTCACGGGATACATGCATGAAAAAGCATTTGTATTGATATAGAGCTACAGACTCTTCTATCAGTACCTAAAAGTACTCTCACTAAGCTGACTAACTTGGATTAGAGAACGCAAGTTCTTTGGGCAGCTAAACTTTCCGTAGTAGTACTCGGTGAGTTCTCCTATAACATACTAAGCATAACGATAAAAATTGAAAGAAGAAAGAAAAGGTTAGATATTGTAACTGGATTGTCTCAGGTGTATGTACTATATTTATAGCTTTTAAGCATAATACAACAGTGATGTATTTAAAGGAGCGGCATAATAAATAATGACGTAGACCTTATTATTAATTATTGTTGTCTGACAGCACATCCTTATAGTTATTTCGCTATCGAACATTATATTCGTTCCTGGTAAATAATTTTTGATAGTATGACAGTATACAACGATTCCGATTATACTATAAGGCACCTATTAAAACGCGCTGTAAATTTTCTCTACTTCTGTATAGTGAGATACGCGTGATGTTTAACTCAATTACACATTGGCTCTAGGTTATACATGCGCCTCCTTTACGCCTCTTTTTTTTAAAACAGCGCCAACAGTTTTTTTTTTTTTTTTTTTCTGCGGCAAGGTGTATTTGACAGAAGAGAGATGGATTAAGGTTTCGTGTGGCTGGTAGCTCTGCCTCTTGGAAGAATAAACGACAAAAGAAGGTGGTACTACGTTAAAAAAAAAATCATGTCATAAAATCTGTGGGGAAGTATATAAGAAGGGAGAGAAATAAACGAAAAAAAGAGAAAAAATAACAAAGAATCTAGACCAATTTCAGTGTAATTTACTTGTTAATTAGTCTTGATGATACCAAATAAAAAATGGTTGATGGTTACGTCCAGATAGTTTCCCAAAAAGACATTTGGATGAATAACCATAATGAGTTTTGCAAAGTCGGTTACCTGAATTTGGAAATTCTTATTGATGGATCGGGCAAGGAAAACTCAGTCGTATTCTTGTACGCCTCCTCACGTTCCCCCCCCCACCCCTTTTTTTTTTAATGTAAGGTATCCTAGTGTATATGCTACTTGAACACGCCTAAATAATGTACACTGGCTATATACAAGTATCTCTAAAGACATTTGAAGAAAGAAAAGAAAATAAAGCATATCATGTGAATTGAATACTAGAAACTGGTCTTTGTGTTACCTATCTATTTTAAAAATAAAAACTTGGATTTTTTGCTCTTTTTTTTTATTGCTTCATCTTTCTCTCTTTATCCACCCATATTGCATACATATATACACAATGGAGTACTCTGCTCATGAACTCTTCCCACAATTAGACATGGGTCAGCAATCATACGGTGGTATGTTGTCGGCACCCATGAATTACACTCCTGATTACTATTATTATGGTGAGACAATCCTTGATCCTGTTTATCAAATATTTTACCAATCGCCGTGTTATACGCCATTACTGGACCAGCAACAATTGATGAACATCATGCCACAAGAAGAAATCTATTACAGCAAGATGGTCGTATCTCCACAACAAGAGCAAGTTGAGCCTGTGACTGTAACTAACAACAATCTATTCCAAGAAAACTCACCCTCAACAACATTTTCATCCTTCTCCTCCGATAACGAAGAAGATGATGAGGATCAAGATATGAACAATAAAAACGGTTTATTTCACTGTGAATACAAGGGTTGTACAAAAACATTTACGCGTACTTACAACTTGAAGTCACACCGTCGTACACACACAGATGAAAAACCATTTGTGTGTGATAGCTGTCCAAAATCATTTGCAAGACAGCATGATCGCAATAGACACGCTAAGCTTCACTTGGGATTAAAACCTTATCCTTGCCAATTTTGTGACAAGTCTTTTGCAAGACAAGATGCTTTAAATAGACACTTGAAAAGAGACAAGAAGAGCAATGAGAAAGGTCTGTACATTAATCCTCCACCATGCCTGTTGATAAAATTAAGACAACAATTGGCTATGAAAAAGAGAAAACAACATTAAATGTTTGGCTGGTACAACTTATGAATAACATGATCTCTCCTTATTCCCCCTCAATCTCTTTATTAGACTTATACATATTACCCCCTCTTCCACATCCTATGTACAATAAAAACTATTTCTCATAATCTATAACAGTGTGTCATGGCCATCTGAGCCAATAATATAACGTTTGCTTCTTATTATACACACATCCTGTGTACAATATAACAGTGTGTCATGGCCATTCGAGCCAATAATATAACCTTTGCTTTTAACTATAAAAACTTCTTACATATTCTCTTTCTCTCTCTCTTTATATATCCTCACAAATATGACAGATAACTGGTCCGCCTCAAATTATAACAAGCACGCTTCTTTTGTTCCGAAGCTCGGCAACATCATCCTCAACATGCTCGATCCCCAACCTACCGAGCACATTCTTGACTTTGGCTGTGGTGATGGTGTGCTTACGAAAGAACTTGCTGGTCGCTGTGCATCCGTCGTAGGTGTCGACGCAAGCCGTAGAATGATTACTGCAGCAAACAATGATAAGCCATCTAATGCGCTCTATTTTACCGTTGATGGGTATGACGTAGACACTTGGTTTAGTCAGACTCAAAATGGCAATTACTTTGACGCGGTCTTCTCCAACGCTACACTTCACTGGTTAAAGCGTGATCCTGTCAAGGCTATCCGAAACATCAGACACGTTTTGAAGCCAAAAGGACGATTTGTAGCAGAGTTTGGAGGCTTCATGAATGTCGGCGGTAAGTAAATCAAAGACCAACAGCGCTTTATTAGCTTGCTTATTCTCTCTCATATAGAAATTCAGACTGGACTTATTACTGCTTTAAATAAACGTGGCCTTGATGGTGCTTCTCATTCGCCCTGGTTCTTCCCATCCGCTGAGCACTACAGTAAACTATTGACTGAAAACGGATTTCAAGTGGTAAATGCCGAGCTTTTTCCACGCATGACTCTTCTTGACACCGATATTGCTGGTTGGATAGAAATGTTTGGATTTGATTTTCTTAAAGATTTGAGCCCTGAAGAACGTGTCGAAATTGCTCATGAAGTTCAGGAGCATCTTCGTCCATCTTATCAAAGAGAAGACGGCAAATGGTGTGTCATGTACCATCGTCTCCGTGTTGTTGCTATCAAGGAATAAGGGTTTTTATTTAAATAAATTGTTTAACAATAATGCCTTGACTAGTATTCAATGTAAATCGATTACTTTCAAATTGTTCAGAGTGGAAGAAAGATTGAATATCTTGAATATTTAATGACTTTGCCTTGTTTTCAAACTCTGAAAGAGTCACGCTGAGTTCGGTAGGAAGTCGCTTGTTACGAAGTTGATATATTTTACGCTTTTCGACAAAGATATCGTCCAATGTAGCAAACAGTAATTCTTGATCATCCCGAGAGTTTCTAATAAACTTCATGAAACGCTACAATGGGCGAGGTTAGAGCCACATACATCTAAAGATACTTCAATACCACTTACTCTACGGAGGATCTTCATCATACTGAACTTTTGCGCACTAATGAAACTATCTAATGCAACACGAATAGCCATGTCCACATCATCAGATCGAACATATTCTCTCAAGTGCATCTTGGCGTGTGCTTCAGCAAGACGGATCATGGATTCAAGATGACGCACTGTGATTGGGATACTACCACTGGCAAGCGACTCTCTTCTTAATTCAGAATAGAGACGGGATAATTTATCTTCATCTACTTGTTGTAATTTGGGTTGGATCTTTTCACGAGCATACATGATGTATTTCTTTAAAAGTGTTTGATCGATAATCTAACAAAAGAAATATTAGCAAAGCTAAAATGATACATTGATCAGCGACTTACATCAGCATCGTTTTCTCCAGGTTGTGCAAACTTGGCATCTGTTTCATTATGAAGAGGATGACTACGGATATGACTTCCAATGACATTTGTAGCTAAGATATGATCAAGTTCAGGATCAACCAAATCCTTGACGACACAGAGAACATCGAAACGAGACAAGATAGGTTCTGTTAATTCAACATTTTGAGAGAATGGGATAGAAGAGTTATAACGACCACGAATAGGATTAGCAGCAGCCAAGACTGAGCATCTTGCCTGAAGCGTAGTGACAATACCAGCCTTTGAAATAGAGATAGATTGTTGTTCCATAGCTTCGTGAATAGAGGTACGATCAGAATCATTCATTTTATCAAACTCATCAATTAAACAAACACCACGATCAGCCAATACAAGTGCACCACCTTCAAGTGTCCATTCACGGGTAATAGGATCCTTATGAACAGAAGCGGTCAAACCGACAGCACTTGCACCTTGACCAGTTGTGAAGACAGCACGATGGGCAGTCTTCTCGACATACTTGAGGAATTGGGATTTTGCAGTACCGGGATCACCCAACATCAAAATGTTGATATCACCACGAATAATATGCTTACCTTGAATATTCTTTGGTACACCACCAAACATAGCCAAAGCGATGGCTCTTTTAATATCATCATGACCATAGATTGAAGGAGCTATACTCTTCATGATCTTTTTGCCTATGCGTTTATCTTTACCCATAGCTAAAATCTGTTTGGTATCGTCTTCTGTTAATCTATAAGCAGCAAACATATTTTCTTTCTTGTTGATGAAATTAGCTTCAATGATGGTTGCAAATACAGGGAAACCGTTCTTGGTACTGAGTGATGCATCGAAATTATTACGGTAAACACCAATGACTTCGACTTCCTCTCCTGGTTTGGCTTGATCGATCAAATCCCAAAGACAGATGACTTCTCTATGACGAGGCAAACGACCGGGTGGGACGGTACCGGGAGATTCTTGAATAGTCAACTTTTGATAATTACGATACACTGTCTGTTCCATATTCACATTAAAGGGTCCCTTGCTTTGACAGCTAGGACATGTATTGATCTTAATCTCGTTGTGAATGTCTTGATAAAAGGGGCCCAAAAGTGCTGAACATTTGCCACAGTTATATTTAACCCATTTTAATTGAGGAAACACACCAGTACGACGTGTGACTACACCTGATACACGAATCAAACAGTTTAATTGAGATTGTCTTAATTCACGTAATGTGTTCTTGACAGGTAAATCTGTAATACGGACGTGAATCTCGCGATGGATACGTTCATACGCGGGAAATTGCATCAAAGTGACTTCCAAGGCTACTTCATCAAGAATTTTTAACATGGCGATAGGTGAGTTGGATAAATAATAGGCTAA
Source organism: Mucor piriformis (assembly GCA_943193625.1). Taxonomy (NCBI): domain Eukaryota; kingdom Fungi; phylum Mucoromycota; class Mucoromycetes; order Mucorales; family Mucoraceae; genus Mucor; species Mucor piriformis. The sequence continues at coordinate 421,100 of OW971871.1, read as the reverse complement.
AATGATCTTGCTGTCTGCTAAATTCTCATAATTCACTTCAAACGATTCCTTGTTACGTTCACCCATATCTCTGATACGTTCACCATAAACGGAAGTACCGTGCTCATCAACATAGGTTTGTAAAAAATCTCTGAATTCTCGTTTGATACCTCGACGAACGGCTTCTCTAGTGATCCAGACAGCGATAGATGCATCTTTAATATTACGAAGATCGTTCAATGACATCTCAGGCTGTGAAAATGTTAGTGTCTAACCTCATTTTTTAAAAGCACTAGACTTACTACACCATCTTCATCTGCTTCTACATTTTGAGTGTCATAAATATGACGGTGTCTTCTGACAGTAGGTAAACTATCGTTGACTTCGTCATCTAAACCGTAAATAAAAGCACCAGCGACACGTCCTTCTCTTCTTCTGATTTCCACATCACGTTTGTTCAAGTTATTATCAAGGGCGTTACGTGCTCCTAAATCAATGGGATCATAGTGTTGATCGTCTACACCCTCATTTTCATAGTTATCGAGTACTTCGTTATCGGCGTAATCTCTATTGAAAGCGCTATGAGTTTTGGATTTTATTTGACAGCGTGTTTTATTACCTTTCGGCGTCTTGGAAAATATCGATATCGCCATTATCAGAGTCGTTCATTTCGTCATCCACAAGATCTTCTTGTTCATTTCTATACTCTGCTTCAGAAAAAAAGGGTGCAGGGGAAGAAGGAAATATGGAAGAAGGCTCAGGTGAATCGCCACCGTCTTGACTTCCTTCGCCACTATTTCTTCTTCTTTTGTTATATCCAGACTAAATTCAAAGTTAACGCTTTCGTGTTTTTTTTTTTTTGCTAATGCCTATTTACCATCTTTAATTTTTTTTTTTTTTTTTGCCAAAAAAGAGAAACCTAGAAAAAAAAATTTGTTTTTCTTGAGTAACGCGTCTTCAAAAAGTCAACATGTCGCGACGTAAAAAAAAAAAAAGACTGCTTTTTGGCTTAGTCTGGAACCAGCATCAATGCAATTTATCAAATGAACATCTATATTTACATTAGGCGCTTTGATTACATTATAGTCCTGCATTAACTATTTTTGTAAAAAAAAAAAGAGTGATGAGTATGTGACAGGTAATTGCTTTTCAAAGTATAAAAGGATATTCAAATCCAAAAAAAAGGGGGTCAATCATGAAATTATATGCTGCTCTCATTGCTTCACTCTTCGTTTGTATTCAAACTTATGCTGCGCCTATTGATGTTATTGATACGTTGAAAGGCTTGGGCAGATGGTAAGTACTAGTTGCTATTTCGAGGCAATTTTATTAACTTTTGTGCAATATAGTGCAGCGCCAGTATATGTACCTCCGGTTTATTATCCTCCCATGTACCCTCCGGCTCCGGGTTATCCTCCTGCTCCGCCAGTTTATAATTAGTGCTCCCCTCTTTTTCTTTGACATAATCGTTATGTACTTTTGTTGTATAATGCACAATATAAATAATAAAAAAAATGTTTGTTTAGTTTTTAGCTCTAATAAACAATCCCCATATAGAGAGATGTTGCCGTTTAATTGTCAACGCTCCTTTACCCGGGCATAGAATATCAGGCTATTGTTCTTTTTTTTTTTACCAAAAATAGATACATATAAATGCCATGATAATTTCATTACGTAAAAATAAATGCTACCTACTTATAGCAGTAACTAAAATGTTTTTGCATTATTGACCGGTAATATAATGAAAACAGGTTCAAAACGACAATTTTCTCTAAAAATATATATCACTTTATTTAGAAAGCCTTTTACTAATGATAAATTCCGGGGACTCCTCAAGCACCACCATCATGCCCATATACATGTGAGGTGAATTGTGGCAATGCATAGCCCAGATACCTGGATTATCCTATCCATAAAAAAGGTTTTAGCATAAAAAAATCAATTAAACTAGAATAAACTTACGGCTACAATACGGATTTTGGACCATCCACATCCTACTTCAGGGCTTTGATCCAACTTTTCGCTCTCACCAGGATACACTAGAGTCAGGTCTTTGAAAACAGGATTTGGGACATTTCGAATCATACCGTCTCGTTCCTCTGTATATTCACCATCACCATATGCTATTTCCCAATGAGAATGACCGTGTGTGTGCCATGGATGACTATGACAAGGTTCGCCTTTCAAATGCGTTGTCTGTATAACAATATCGACAGTTTCCAAGTGGTCCAGTGGATAAGTACCAAGGGCCGAGTCATAACCACTACCTTGCCTGTTTATCATTCTAGGCAAGGCTCTCGTTTTATTGACAACATCGTATAAAATTACCTCGTTCTGCTGTTCCATAAAGCTTATATCATTGATGTACCATCTTGTCAGTCCACTAATAACTCCTTGGCCTGCACGTAGTTTAATAATACGTTTACTTTCACCCATAGAATCAGGGCCAACGCCGAAATAAGGTTCAATGTTGTTCCAAAACCAATGGATTGTGTCGTTGACGGGAAATATAGGTTGTAATGTTGCCACAGACAACGTTCTTACCCCACTAAGCTTATCTGTTTTATCATCAAAGCTCCAAGGAACAAACTCATCTTGCTGATATCGAAGAGTGGCATGTCCGTTTGTCTCGATAGGAACACCGTCAGCCCATTTACGAACAACATGAATACCATAATCATCGAATAGTTGATTTGTTGTAATTAGTACCGAGAATCGCTGACCAGCAGAGACTTCTAAATAATCCACGTCATACGGTTTGACATAATCGCCGTCTACCTCTATGACAGTCATTTGATGGCCTGCAATTGCAAACCCAAGTGTACGAAAAGTCATGGCACCAATTACACGTATACGATATGTTTTGTTAGGAAGAACAGGTATGATGGTATAGCCTTTACAATTAGTGTCAAGATCAATACCGGAATCAAAGATACCAAGTCCATTGATCAAGAAAGTGTCTGCCTCAAGAATTTTGGTGAAATTTGGCCCAAGATAATAAGCCTCGAATTGACCTCGATCAGTATGCCACCACTCGCTAAGAGAGATTATGCGTTCATCATCATATGTAAAAGGCCCATCTTTGAGTCTTTCGTTCGTGGAGACGGGATCAGAATGATAGGAATCATAGACGATTAAAGGACCAAACACGCTCATTTCTTCTAAACCAACATGAGCATGATAGAAGAACGTACCGACTTGATTAGGCACGTCAAATATATGTGTGAAAGTCTCGCCTGGTTGAATAGGACTTTGAGTCAAGTTGGGAACACCATCAGAGTCAGTAGAATACATTTGGCGGATCCCATGGAAATGAACAGTGACTTGCATACCAACACCACCGTATACTGGAAGGTTTGGCAGAATATTGTTTCGAACAATCACTTGAACTTGGTCACCTTTGTAAAGAGATATTGTGGGTCCAGGCAATTGGTTGTTAATCATCAAAACAGATGATTGATGGTCAGAACAATCAGGATTGTAGCGTGCACTTGTGATATTTAATTCATAATAGCGCGTTACAGCAACAACGCTATCGCAAATTAGTATTGCGATAATAAAAAGTGACACAAGAGACGTTTACATTTTTTAAGTCTTCTCTTTGTCTTGTTTGCCCTATTTTATATATTTCTGGGTCCGTTATATTTGGACCTAATTTTATGGGATGTTCCTAGTTGTGTTTTGTTAAAAATATACACCTCTGGGATTGGCCAACGGTTGGACCTGTCAATAATTCATTACCTGCATTAATGTGGTATAATTTTAATAGTTATTATTTTGTTATTAATAACAACCAATTTATAAATAGTGCGAATACAATTGCGAATTTATAAAGAAAATGGATATGTCGTATATACTAGTCAAGTAAAATTGTTCAACTCAGTTTGTTGTTACTACACCTGAAATACGATAGTTGAAAGTAAAAAAAAAAAAAAAAAAAAATCTCATTCTGGGCTGCAATTCCAGGTACGAACAGGTTTTTTTGAAAGGGAATGACTCGTGTGGTAAAAACCCATGAGTAAGCAGTTAAGGTTTTTGTCCCTAAAATGATAGGTACGATTGTCCGTAATAAACAACTGGGTTAATAGCAACAATCGGGGTTCGCAATACGAACTATTCCTTGCAAATATTATCCAGATATGAAAGTGGTATATAATAACGTGCGATTTCTAAGCTTGAAAAGGGGCGCAAAACAACGTTGTGATGTACCACATTTGTGAATTAAAGCTATGCCTCCCTTTTTTTTACTTGTTTTATCTGCATTGGGACAAAAAGGATAAAAAAGGTGTGAGCCATGGTGGTGCCTTTTTATCACACAGATGGTATCTAAGCTGTAATACGAGCAAGCCTCAAAATTCAAAACCATCTCTCAAACCTTATCAGATCATTTGTTTTCGTTACACATATGAGTCACACATACCGCATGAATAGAACCGAGAGCCAATTACAAGCTAGTAAAAACAGGGTCGAGATGATTAATGAACGAAATGGTTGGTTAACGATTATTATCTTATGTAAGCCTGTAGGAGGGCGGGTAAATTCATATGATTTAAAATACATGACTAAACACCTACATAATACAGTAATCAAAAAATTTAGTGTCATCAGATGGCCTATATTTATCCTGAATTACGTAAACATCTGTCAGTAGCCTCGGTTGGATAAATTGTTTTCATCTTGGTAACGGTTGAATTGTGATGTATTTAAGCGCCCCCAATCTACGAGCCAAAATTTGACCTGTGTTTTAATCCTTGATATTAATTTGTCAGATTCAATCAAACAAAGAGGCGACGTAGTGCATATGTCAGTGGTAGATTTAGACTTATATAAAGATGCTAGCCTCCATCCGCATACAACATACACAGGGAGCTGTACCAAGACATCTTGGTGGGATTTTTCACCACGTTCTTATTATGGCTAAATCTCTTAACCATTAGAAACCATAATGGACCATACATTTTGCAAATCGAGTAGTGCACCAAGAATATGTTTGAACCCGGCCCTTGTCGTCATCGAAATTCATTCACCGAATTGTCCGATTCCAAAGTGGGATAAATCCACGAAGATGGTATAAATAGCGGGGGCATTGACTAATTGTTTTCCCACTTTTTTTCCTTCAAATTTCACCCTTAATAAAAAATGTCTGTCCTCGAACAACTTAAGAACTTCACCACCATTGTTGCCGATTCTGGTGACTTTGAAAGTAAGTACAAAATAAACATTATTAGATGACTGGTATTGATGCGTCATAATAGCTATTGCCCAATACAAGCCTCAAGATGCTACCACCAACCCTTCTTTAATCTTGGCTGCTGCCCAAAAGCCTCAATATGCTCACCTTATTGAAGATGCTATCAAGTATGCTCAATCCAAGGATATGTAAGTACAGTATATATGTGTGTCCGTGTTTCATTTTCTCATGTTTCTTTAAGCTCTGCCGAAGAGAAGCTCGAATTAGCTACCGACAAGCTTTTAGTTAACTTTGGTTCCGAGATCTTGAAGATCGTTCCCGGTCGTGTCTCTACCGAAGTTGATGCTCGTCTCTCTTTCGATACTGAGGGTACCATTGCCAAGGCCCTTTCTCTCATCCAATTGTATGCCGATAACGGTGTCAACAAGGACCGCGTCTTGATCAAGATCGCCTCTACTTGGGAAGGTATCCAAGCTGCTCATGTCCTCGAGACCAAGCACGCCATCCACTGTAACTTGACCTTGTTGTTTGGTTTTGCTCAAGCTGTTGCCTGTGCTGAAGCCGGTATTACTCTTATTTCTCCTTTCGTCGGTCGTATCCTCGATTGGTACAAGAAGAGCACTGGAGAGAGCTACACCTCTGCCACCGATCCCGGTGTTTTGTCCGTCTCAGCCATCTACAACTACTACAAGAAGTTTGGTTACAACACTATTGTTATGGGTGCCTCTTTCCGTAACACTGGTGAGATTGAAGAGTTAGCTGGTTGTGATTACTTGACTATCTCTCCCAATCTTTTGGGTGATTTGCAAAAGGATAACAAGACTTTGGAACGTAAGTTGAGTGTCGACAATGCTAAGACTGCTGAACTTGAAAAGGTCACTTTCTTCAAGGATGAGAAGGCTTTCCGTTGGGAAATGAACCAAGATGCCATGGCCACTGAGAAGTTGTCTGAAGGTATCCGTAACTTTGCCAAGGATGGTGTCAAGCTTGAAAACTTGTTAAAGGAGAAGCTCGCTTTGTAAATATTCCCCCAACACTCTTTATATAATCTTTATGCATTGCATATCATGCTTGGAAATAAAATTCATGACTTGAATTTGTTCAAACAAAAAATCTATTGACATCTAATTTTTTTTTTTTTGGGGTGAAGGGGTATCATTTCTTTTCGGGATAATAACTTGTCCACATTTTCCCCGCGGGCGTGGTACAATGCTGGCAAAAAAAAATTGGGGGGGGGGCATTTACCCAAACATTTATTAAAAAATGGAGTTGGTAATATTTACTAGTTTTCTTCAATTGGTTTTTTCTTGTAAAATGCTCTTTTTAAATTTGCTGACGTGGCATAGGTACCACAGTATCTAGTCTCATAACATTCCTATTCATTATTTCCACCGATTGTTTGGATTGAAGCGCATAATCCGTATCGTTTTTCGGAATACCAATTTCAGGTGGTTGATCTCGTTTATACTCAACCCCATTGTCTGCGTAGGCTAACGCGCGTTTTGAGGCATAGCTTTTACCACATTTATCAATTTTTGGAATTGTAAGTTTGTCTGATTACAAACGCCTAGTAATGCTGATATGTTGGGTTTTTCTACGCTTTTTTTCTCCATCAGTTGTTTAGCGCGTTTGTAAAATGTTTGTATTATTATGTCCTCTATATGTTCCATGGATATCAGCGATAATTTTTGACGATAAAACAAACCTCTAATGGCTAGAGGTCATATATTGTCCTCTTCGATCGTATCGCGATCAATGATAAAACAACCGTGTTATTTCGAAGTCTGATGTAGCATAGTTACAAGTTTTTTCAATACTAAATATAAGAACTCCTTGCTTGATTTTAATATCTTTTTTTTTACATTTAATGACTTATTGAGCAGACGGTCAATGAAACTGTGATTAATATTGCGTTGGATTTCAATGAGCACAGGTGATAAACTAGCAGATGCTATTGATGGTTCACACAGAATATCTGATTTAGAATTTTGACCATTCTGCAGGGAGAGAGCCACAGGTCCTATATAAGCTTGAGTTAAGAAATATTTTTTTCGTCTTATTCTCTACAGAAGGATGTACTTACTAATTAGTGTTGTCACTATAATATCAATAATCGCTTGGTCACTTAGGTTGGTTGTTCTTATTTGGCCGGATTAAATAGTGGTAGGTTGATATGTAGTTTGAAATGCCACCATTACAAAATCAACGCAATTGATACATTCGTATTTTGGTCTTGTTTTTCCCTTGAAATCTTAAGGTCAACTAAGTTCTGTTTTTGAGAAAGGATTGTTGGAGCTTCATTTCGAGGTGCTGCTAAGTAATGTTGAATTGAGTATGGTAGAAGAGTTTGAATAATGTGTATTTTATTTTAGAGCGAGTTAAGACCTTTTCTGTTATTTAAATCCTGCTCGGTTACGTCGCGTTACTAATTCGAGAATTTGTTAATTGGTGATAACTCTGAATAGAGACAAACCAAACAAGCGATGAAGCCTTTTTTATCTTTTTATATGGCTTACAGTTATTTAATACATATATCAAAGTAGAATTACTGATATCTTTCTTTCTACAATTAAAGGTAGAGTTAATAATAAAAGAAACTTTGACAGTTTTCCTCAGCTTACTAGTGCGCTTTTTCTCTCGTCTCTCCGTTTAAATAGATTGATATCAAGTCTTTACATCCTTGAACGTCATTACATATTTTGTTTATTTACATACTCAAGCACAAGGTAAACATAAATAACAGTCAGATCCATATAAAAAATCTCAAATGCTACTAACAATATGAACTTAACTATAAACGATGAACGTACCACTATTTAAGCCGGTCAAAGGGGCCAAAGATCCGCATATATCTTAGACCAGTATTTGATTTAACACTGTGATACACAGCAGCACCACCTGCCGTGACTGTATACCCATCTGTTTTTACTCTTCGATACAACCAGAGCGGGTAGATCTAGAGCCAGACTGTGGATCCACTTATTTGGACTCTTCTGATTGTAGCTGCACTTGGCTTAACTGTTCATCCACCTGTAATAGCTGTAGATAGAACACTTTTCTCACAGTTACGTACTATTACTCACCGTTTACGTACAAGTGGTGACCCATCACGGTAAAGTATGTTAAAACAACTGTCTTATAGCACATTTGCTTAAAAGATGCGCCGTCATCCCTGTGTTCTGACCATGTATTTCGTTTTGCTGTAGCCTCTGTGCTTGAGTAACGGGCAATTTGATTTTCAAACCCGCTCCATTTGCTTAAAATTGACATCCTCGGCTTCATCCCGGTATTCATTTTCTACATAGACATTTCTTACATAATATCTACACTCTATCTCTACATTTCCCTAGTGTTTCATTTACTGTACTCACCGAAAAGTATACCCATAGTTATGGACAACTGTGAAATAAAAAAGAATTGATCCATTTGATATTGAGACTAAATCTCACCGGTCAATCCACCCACTTTTTCTATTGCTACGCCTACTTTTTTTTACATTCTAAAAATCTAAACAGTCATTGTGGAATTATGCTTCAAAAAAAGTAAAAAAAAAAAAAGTGGTGCCTTTTTAAGAGGTATATGATCTTTTCTACGGGTAGTTAGTCTATCTTACCTGTCTTTTCAAATCAAAGAAATACTTGTAGTGTTGATTGATTTTTGTCTGTGTGTCTAGTCCTAACCTTGGTGGCGAAAGCTGCTATCCAACAAAAAGATGAAAAGTAATCAAAATCGAAATCAAAGCAGAAATTTAAATAAACTAATACTAATAATACAGACTCATTATAGAACCAACTAGATATGTCAGTAGACAAGAAGGCTGTGTATGCTCCAAAAACTTTCTCCAATAACTTCGAAGTTCTATTCGTAGAGAAGGATCTCTTAAAAATTGGCACGTGGGTTTCTTCTGAACCCCCAAGTTGTTTATAGTTTTTAAAAATAGATAAGCACACCATTTGTTGGGTTGACTTGGTGAAGGATACTGTTCGTCAACTTGGACCTCTTCGTTTGATAAGTACAAGGCTTATACTGGTGCCACATTAAAAAACTAATACATCAAGAAATTAACAACCGGAAATTCGTATCAATCAGACATGTCGATTCACGTCTACAAATAGGTTTAATTGGTAGCAATTATCTTTTTAAAATTCTGGGGTTGTACGAAATAAAGGTATATATGTACAGTCATTATCATAGAACCCCTGGTAAAATACAAAAGTCTTTCTTTTTCTTTGTTTATTCAAAATGCCAACTACAATCTTTGAAAATAAAACAGAGTTTACAAATACATTGGAAGCTGTCGAAACGGACAAGCCTGTTGATTATTCTGAAAGATTGATCAATTCGATTGACGTTCAATATTTGGATACCGACATATACATGAGTAAGGAGCTTTGGTTACCTGTTGGTTCTCGCGGTGCTTTTGGTGGGCAAATTATCGGACAAGCATTACATGCATGCTGGAATACTGTCAAGGACGAATTTTTTGTTCATGTAAGGAAAAAAAAACTGCATGTTTGTTTGTTTTATAACTGAACGATAATAGTCGCTTCATTGCTATTTTATTTTAGCTTGCGATGCTAGCATTCCCGTCATCTATAACGTTCAACGCATCCGAGATGGCAGATCCTTTGCAACAAGAGTTGTTACAGCCAAACAACGAGGAAAGTCTATTTTTATTTTGAACTGCAGCTTTGCAACAGAGGAAAAGGGGACAAGTTTAGACCATCAAGTAAGTTACGTGTCTAAGGTTTGGGTAGCTTTTTTTTTGACATGTATTTAAGACAACTATGCCTTCTGGAATCCCTGAACCTGAATCGATTCCTAGGTAAGAATTGACTCTATATGTCAGCGATATATGACACTGATTATCTTTTAGCGAGATCGAAAAATTGAATGCAATCTTGTCAAATCCTGCTGAATATCCCGAAAAATTTAGAAAACATGTTGCCTTAATCTTGAAAGAGGTAATCACACGCTTATTTTATAAGCCTTGAGCTGACTATTTTATCTATAGGATCAACCCATGGACTATCGTGACACTGAGAAACTTTCTCCTACCGAGATTGCGACTGGTAACAGTGCACCAATTTTGAACAAGGTAATAAAAAGAGAGATATGTAGATCGACAAGCTAATTATACTCCAGAAACGATGGTTTAAATCAAGGGCGCCTTTAAATGTTGATTTGAAGCTCCATACTTGTGTGATCGCTTATGCATCAGATAGAGGTTTTCTTGATATAGCGGCCAGAGCCAACGGAACCTCTTACGCTTCAGAAAATGTTGGAATGATGTTGTCATTGGATCATTCAATGTGGTTCCATAAACCTGCAAGAGCAGATGAATGGCTGTTATTTGACATGGATGGCCCGCGATCAAGCAATGGTCGCGGTGTTGTGTTTGGAAAAATATATAGCCGCGATGGATGTTTAGTCGCTACAGCTGCACAGGAAGGAATAATTAGACTAAGTAAAAGCGCACAAAAAAAGATAATGGCTAGATCAGAATCAGAAAGCAAGCTTTAAGTCAGGAAACAATAGAATGATGTACTAGGTCCCCCTTTTTGTTGGCAGAATGAATAAAAGAAAAACGCGAAAGCATAGACAAAACAAATTTTTCTTTATTTGACTGAGAAGCATATTTATTCTAATAAGTTGGAATGAACAAGTTTGCTCCTATTATGTTCAAGATTCAATTCCCCTTTAACAGACCCCCATTTCTTATTATTGATCCCAATTGAAACTGGGAATTTCAGTTAATGGGGTGGATGAATCGTCTAAAGGGTGAGAAGGCATTAATTTTCGTAGTTGGAAATGATGAGTGTCTGTGGATGAAGAAGGTGAAGGTTGAACAAGCGAAGCTGCAGATCCTTTTCGTTGTATTGCGCTCGATGATAACAGTGATGGATCACTATTAAAATTTAGTAACAGATTTCGATTTGTCACAGTTCCTCCTTTCCAAAAATCTTTACGAAATATAGTTGATAATGAACTTTGAGATCCCTCCCGCTGCATGCGTTGTGTAGAGTCAGTAGATAGCGTGGATTGTTTCAAGGAGTTACTCTTAATTATGGCTGCATTATTTAGCTCTTCGAAAGAAAAGTGGCGCGGTGATCTCTGCATTGTCCCAAAAGAGTCGTTGGAAGAAGATGACTTTAAATAGCCTTGATCTGAACTCTTTCTGTTAAATAACCAAAATCCAGTTGTTGACGATTTTCTTTCTAGCTCATCTTGATCTAGTTCATCCTCTAAGCTTATTGGTCTACTGTTTGAACTACTGCTAGTTAAACTACCCGAACTACTTCTTGTTGTGGTCGTTAAACTGACGGATGATGTGATGGGTGGTATCGCAGATGATGGTGGATTAGCAAGCAATTCCGTCACTGAATAGCTTCTTGATGTTTTTGTTGGCTCCCTTACCAGACTGAGTTCATCGACAGTCTTTTCACTTACCCAGGACCTGGTCAACTATAAAATAAAATAAAAATAAAGATATAGAAGTAAACAAAACAAAGAATGATTGCTTACCAGATATTGGGTCACAAGACATTGCTGCATTTCAATGCTAAGTTCACCACCTGTCTCATCGTCATGTTGGTTAGCAAAATAAGCTGGAGTCTTCTTGATTGCAGAAGAACGAGTGAGTGCATGTGATAGCTTGCGTTTTCGGTTTTTATTGAGATCTTTTATACAAACAGCAGTGAGGTGAGGTGAATAAGGAGGACTTCTTTGAAGGTTTTTAAACAATTTGAGTAATTCGGAAACTCGAACATCTTGTTGCATATCTTGTAGGTCAGTACTTGATGAGTTATTTGTAGCTGTCCATTGAGAATTGTGCCTATTGTTTTGTTTTTTCGATAGTGCAGCGACTAGATAGGTCATGTCGTGAATAAATATACCCAAAAAGGGCACAGTGGGCTCACTAAAAGAATTTTTCCGGGTACTACTCTTTCGGGTAGTGGAAGTGTTCTGTGTTGTAACTTCTGGTTCCGGTTCGTCTTGTGATAATCCCAATCTTGTTCTGTATTTACCGTAATTTGATGCTTCCGACATCAACTCTCCAAGATCTTCCAATAGGTTCATACTCTTTTTTGGAATGAATGACCACGACTTTTTTAGTCTTTGGATAGGCGGTGTACCTAATGCTGAAATGACACCTTTTAAAGTTTGATAGTTTTTGAGCTCGTGGCATTTTCCTGCTACTTTAATCCAATGGTTAATATGTTGTGCACGACCGGATGCATCTTGTTGTAAAAGGATTGCATGTTCAATCAATCTTGTTAAATAATTGAAGAAATCTGTTGATGCCACAATTGAAGGATGCGGCGTCTTTGGAGAATGTGATAAGATTGCATCCATTGGTATATTTCGAAATATGATCGAGTCGATCAAAGTGAGCTGATACGCAATTAAAACTGGCTGGAATTGAAGGATAGTAGGAACGGTTGTGGCAGACATGTGTATATTACGTACTCTATTTAGTGTTGATTGTATGCTGTTAAACTGGTCATCCGTCTTTTTCAGTTCATCTAATTTCTTTTGGAGTGATTGGTATATGGTAACAAGTGGGGCTTGGGGTATTAATGGCAAGTAGCTACTACTTGCTGTCACAGATTGTAAACTATTATCACTATTACTAGTTTGGGCAGTGACAAGAATATTTGGGTCAATTGTACCGTTTGTTAATAGGAATATATCATCCGCGTCCGGAGCAGCCTGAGCAGCCATAGATCCAGGCAAAGATAGAAATGATTTTACGGCATTTAATGGATTTGAAACAGAAGGAGAAGAGGGGGCTGAACAGGATATATTTGACGTAGAAGATCTACGAGGTAATTTATTACGTTTGGTAATGATCCTTAAAGATCCTTGTGGTACTATTATGATTATGGTTATTATTATTTTGTAAACATAAATAAAATAAAAATTACGTTACCCTTTTTATTATTTACATTTTTCTTTACAATATATTCTTCTTCGTCAGAAGAATAATCTATGTTACATTGCTTTACAAAGTCTGATCTCGTTCTTATCATTGAAGGGGGGTCCAAAAACGGTTTTAAGGGTCGAATAGGTAAGGGTGGTGGTAATGATAAACAGACGGGTTTTGGTGGCACCGTTGGGGGTCTCTTGTTGGAAGAAATACTCTTTGCTTGTCTCAGACACGTATGTGCTAATACGAACACTGATGATAAATCGTTGCTTTCTACGCCTATTTATAAAAAAAATACGCCTGTCAATAACAATACTTCCTTTTTTTTTACGCCTGTTACTTGCGTTGGTCTATAAATTCCAACTGCTGGAATTCTTTGATTGCTGCTGACAATGCTTCAACATATAATTCGAAAGAAATCTATTACATATATTAGTTCCGTTGCCCCTTCCTTTTCTTTGACTCCCATAATCCCCCTCTTCACGTTTTTATACCTTGAAAAGACCATTGTTGTAACCATTCGAAGCTTCATGCATTAAGTTTTGCATGTTAATTTCAGTTGATGACAACATTGTATTTTTTTTGTTAGAATTGGGGATTTTTTATTTTATTTTTTCAGAGCATGAAACAAATAAAGCGTCTTTGTATGTGTAAAATTTCAGGGCACAGCCTTTTTGATGTAAAATAAATAAAGAAAGAAAAAGAGTGAGAAATAAAGCAACTGCAAGAGAAAGTAGATTAATAAAAAAGAAAGAGATAGGAAAAAGGAGAGATTGATAGTTTAGTTGTTAATGGAATTGTTGTTATGTTTATAAATAATTGATTTTTTTTCTACATTGGCGCCTGTGTGCGGGGAAGGAGACAATATAAATATATTTATACATATAAGGAGTCAAAGGGGGGTGACCTTGATCAAGACTGTTACAGAAAGGTTAATTCCATTATAACTCACCCCTTAAATAAAACCAACAAAGGAATAAAATAATTTATTTTGCCTATTTTCTTTTTCTTCTTCTTTCCATCTCTTTCAAAACAGAAACATTATGGATCAATCGCGTTCAAGTAGCGTTCCTTTAATTCATATCGATGATGATGATGACTCCGGTGCGAGATTACCAAGGTCGTCTTTTAGTTTATCCTCAATTCAGCAACCTTGGCATAGCGCAACAGAACAAATCCCGTTACAACAAAGTGAAGAAGAAGAGGAGGAGGATGATAGTAGTTGTAGTAGCAGTGATGACGAAACAAGCATTGCAATTCCTGGTAGAAAAACAATCATTTCAAATCAAGTCAGCAATCTATTACATCCAGATATACCGATGTTAGATTTATCCTCTGATATTTTATATGAAGACATATGGATTGATTCGCCTGTATTTCATGAATATCTACAGTCATTAGAAACTTGGCTATATCACTATTTGACTTGGCTAGAGAAAATAGAGCAGTGTAGACAATTGGAAATTGCATACAGTAAATCGATTGCGTTATTGTATGATCAAACAAAATTAATTTTAAATGAACCATTTTATACGTCGGAAGAGTGTAATAATTTAAACTGGCCTAGCGATAATAAATCGATAGACGAAGAAGTGTGGGACAATCAGGATATTCGGTCTATTTTACGCAAGTATCATCGAACACACATATGAATTGTTATTAATCGGTTGTATAGCCTATTTGCGAGATCACGGCTCAAAAATAAAGGAAATGTTAACGGTAAATGTATCATTGGATTTCTCCTTACCAGATACTAAACTTCCATCCAGCACTTCGAAACCAATGTTACTCTTTGTAGACTCAAATATGTTCAACTATCTAATAATTACTGTGGTGCACAAAAAATGAAATCCTCGCAAGCCAATAATAAAACACTTGACGTAAGTTGAGATTTATTTAGCTGTGGTATGTCGTGACTAAAAAAAAAAATTAAAAATAGGAAATCAGTACAGCATTATACAAAGCCAAAGGATCATTATGCAACGTCTTGTTGGAGTACATTTATGCATTAAATAATCTAATTAGGTCCACACGAATTCTGGTTAATGAAAAGGTACTTGAATTTTACACCTTTGGTTCCTTTTTTAGAAATAACCTCTATTATCTAGTTGAGCCCTTTGTTCGAAGGTCTTCAGTCTGATAAACACAGAAATCTTAGGACACTGGAGGAATTAGTGTTGATTTCGACCGACTTTATTTACGACATCAACTCAAAAAAACCCAATAGTGCGGCAAGCAGTGCTAGCAGTAGTCGCAGTAGTAATGAAGATCGTTCTTCTTCACCATTTCCACGTTCATCATTTGAGGATTATCACGAAGTAAAATATTAAAATATGAACCATATTTTAAAAAAGACCTTTACTTTTATTAATCCTCCTCCTCTATTATGTAGTTAAATAACGAGAGATTGTCTTATTACATCAAGGAAAAGATGGCTTCTTATTATGGTTGTCTTAAGAATTCCTTAAAACCACCCAATGAAAACTCCATGATCCGTTCTAGACCTTCTTCACCCACGTCCTTGATACCATTCACCTTTTTAAATAAACCAAGAGTTGTCGTAAGTCATACAACTGCTAATATTATATCCTTGTATTAACTGTATATTTTAGCAAAGGTACAATAGTTTGGATTCCCTACTGTCAACAACAAATCCTGTCTCTTTAACTGGCTCTCAGATATCTGCGAAGGGTTATTTGCTAACCAAAAAAAAGGCGGCCGGTGTAAACAGTAACTGTACTAATGGCATGAATGGTAATAAGGATGCTATCAATAACAACGGAGGAAAATGGGAGAGGTAAAATTCAAACAGTGCATATATATCAAACATTAACAAAAGGCACACAGATATTACTATTATATTTCTAAAGATGATGGTCACTTGAAACAATACAAGGATCCGACAGTATGTTACCTTAACAGATACAAGACCCTATGACTAACATGTATGCATTTATAGACAATAGTGGTTGTTTGCAATTTAAAAAGTGCAACTATTAATGCATCTGAAACTGATAAACGCGATTTTGTCATTCAAATCACTTCTCCAGGAACCAGTAACATGTGAGTAGAATAACAAAAGGAGCCTGATTTTCTTGTATTTACCCTCCCTCTCTCTTTTTCATTAGATTAAGTCTTCAAGCAGAAACAGCAATTGATTTCTCAAACTGGTTACAATCTTTAAGTTCTTGGAACCCTCAGAAGCAAACGGGAGCATCAGTGGCAGCGTCAACAAAAAAGTCTACATTACCTACCACTAGAAAAAGTGCTGTAAGTTTTATAACTTGTAAAAAAAAAGATCTCACAGTAACCATCAAAAATCAGATTCCTCATCCTCGCTACTCAGGAACACATAGTAGCAACCGATCATTCCTTACCAAAAAATCAAGTTTTGGCGGCACAGCTACAATGGATTCTGTAAACCATAAAAAAGTGGAGACCACATTAAATCACATCAACGTTTCTGTATGTGGTTAAATCAACGGTACTTACTTGGCACTAATTTGTTTTTTTAGAATACAAGAACTAGTCCAACCAACTTTGTAAATAACGGAGAGAATGACAGTGGGGAGTTGTTATTTGGGCATCCTGTTCCTGTAGCAGATTGTCCTATCAATTGTTGCAGCACATCTGGAGGAATCTTTAATCATTCAAAGGTCCAGATGTCTGGTTCATTTAAAATTCATAGTAAGTGACTTTATATGATAAAGGGAACGGGGTTCAGTGTACTTATGCTTTATATAGAATTATGTATAAACAAAGTAAGCTGCACTTCACATCATACAGGTACATTATGCACACTTCATGTGTCCTTATTTGAAAACGGGGTACTTCATTTACAAACAGAAAAGGTAAAAAAAAAAAGAAGGAAATAAGTATTTATCTCAAAGACATAACAATAATTTATAGGAGGATGATTCATTTTTTCATCTTCCAATTCAACTGTCAACACTGTTACCGCAAAATGTGTATCCATTTTCGGATTCCATCGACCATATGAGATACTGTATTGTTATTCGACCACAACCAAATCAGACCTATCATCTGATGACAAGCTGTAAAATGCACAGAGATGAGTGGCTTGTACGACTGAAACGTTGTTGTCAACAACAACCTTATCCATTACGTACCATTTATAGTCTGACTGTACGCATTGCTGAAGGCCGCAAATTCCAAGTCAGCCATAAAGACTCGATTCATAGTGAGCTGTATTGTGACGTTGTCATCGATAATGAAATTAGAGGACTTACAGGATCATTAAAAAAGACATCGACATTATTCTGGCAAGAGGAGTTTATGTTTAGTGATATTAGTAAGATGAGGCATGGCGTAACCATCACAATATATTCAAGAAGCAGTAAAAATGATCGAGAAACAGTGTACGGCACGGTGTTTTTACCGGTCAGCCAGATTGAGACTACCACGACATTGGGTGAAGAATGGTATGAAGTGAGAAAAGAAAGTAGAAATCGAGCATTTGCTTCTTTGACAAGTTTAGGATCAGGACATGGATCTTTAGGCCAACTGCGCGTGGGACTATTATTAGAGGAGCATCAAGTTTTTTCACTTGAGATGTATCAACCACTTATGGATGTATTAACAGAATTTAGACATGATATTATATATGATATGGCAAGAAAGACCTCAGATGTACAAGGACTGGCAAGAAATTTGTTGAGGATATATGAAGGCATGGGATTGACACTGACTTGGATAAAATCATTGATTGATTATGAAGTATCTTCCTTGAGTTCAGGTACATAAGCTCATATTTTTTAACGAGCGATTATTAACTCTGTTTTAGACGACGTTAATATTCTATTTAGGTAAACTATCATTCCCAGTTTTTATTTTTTTTGAAAAAAAGACTAACATGTGTATCAGAGGAAATTCTTTTTTCACCAAAGTAATTGATAATTATATGAAAATGAGTGGAAAGGAATTCTTGGAAAAGGCAATTCAATCGACTATTCAAAAAATATGTAAATTTAGTATTCATATTGAGGTATAATTATATTTCTATTTTTGCCAAGTAGAAGCTAATTTAAACTTAAGGTTGAATCATCCCGGCTATCAAATAGTACGACAGAAAATACACTTGCCAATTGTTCAGAATTGTTCAGTTACGTACGATCTATTTGGAGAGGTATTCAAAAAGCGGAAGACAAATGCCCAATGTGAGTGATGCATCTTTTTATAGACGTTTTTTACTCATTTCTTTATTAGAGAACTCCGTCGTATTTTTGGACATTTGCAGTCAGCCATTGTCAAGAAATTTGAATTAGGTAAAGAAACACTCGATCGACACCATCAAGTAGCCCGATACACTTGTGTTAGGTATGCAGCGCTAAATTGGGCATCGGCTTTTATTAAGCTCACTTTTTTTTAGCGGATTTATTTTTCTTAGATGGATTTGCCCAGCTATCATTTCTCCTAAACAATTTGGGCTCGTTCAAGGTGAGATAATCAAATGGTTGTACGACAGAGAACTAAATGAATAAAATAGATCATCCTGATACAAAAACATGTCGTACGTTGACTTTAATCGCAAAATGTTTAATGACATTAGCTAGTCATAGTACAATCGAACAAAATGCAAAAGAACCCTGGATGGTTCGCCTAAATGAATTTGTTCAGGTACAAAAAGAAAAAAAGCACGTTTTTTTTCTCAGTTTAAAATCATAGCCTAATATTTTATTTTAAATTGTAGAACAATACACATCATTTCATGAATTTTATTAATTTTGTATCTGTAAGCAAACCCCTACTCTACTTTTAATTAAAATATACTCATGTTATAACAGGTGGATGATGATAAATTAGATCCGGATTGTATTAGCAAGAACGATGGGATTTTACTACTTCGACATAAACAAGAGGAAGTCATCGCGCCTTATTTTATAGACTTGGCCCTCGAGCTATCCCAATTCACCACTTGGTGTTCACAAGAATGTAATGTAATTAATATTATCACTCGTATCTGCAAATCAATCGTGGGACTACAACGAAGAGGCATAAAAGATGCCATGATGATAAATACTGAAGCCATTCTTCAACAGCAGCAAGCTGCTAATAATCGGCGAAAAACAAGACCGCAGCCTTGGTCATATGGAAATGATTACATTGGAAAAGAAGCAGAAGTGCTAAACACAAGAATCATAGTGCGATCTTCATCTCTTGGAGAATAATAAACATCTTATACCATTTCGTACTACTTCAAAAAGTTACTATAATACTGTTAGCTTTAATCAACCTTTATATTACACGGAATAGGATCTTTCCTAAGAGTATATTATGCACCAAAAGATATACCCGAGTAAAATATTAATAAAAACCTGAGCAAACACGTCTTTCAGTATTATCTTATTAATCAAAATTCTCCAACCATAAAAAAATTTACAAAAACAAAATAATACCACTTCAAATTAAAATAGTCAAAATAGTCAAAATCCATGTTACTCAAGAAAGTTAAATTTCAATGACTGCTACATTTGTTATCAAATCGTATGCTTTCTTACAAATCCAAACTCGTACTGAATGTTCGTTAAAACTAGAAATGAAGCACATGCATTTTATGGAAAAACCATCACTTCAGTGTTATTTATAATCAGCTTTTTTAAGACCCTGATATAAATGCATTTGTATCATGCATTTTGTCAAGAAAGTTTCTTGTTTGTGCTACAAGAAGCTGTTTGAAATTTCAAATCCATTATATAGGGCTTTTAAATTTTGCCCAAAAGGATTTTTTTAAGAAAAGCATCTCCGCAGAGACCTCCATTACTATCGTTACGTTTCGCCAAAGTGTGATTCAAAGTCTAAAAATGTCAAAAATGTTAAGATAACGATGAGAATATTGGAAACAACAACACAAGCAGAGGAAAAAAAAATACTCGATCGTGAGACAATGCCGACGCTTTAGTAATTGATAGGTCCCGCATGAGTTTTTCTGGGAGAGAAAACAGTTGTTGGCAAAGAGGTGGTAATAAAAAGGCAGCTGGACTATGAAGAGATAAATGCTTAGTTCTACATCATGGACCAGACAATGACGTTGGATGGACAGATATGATAAACAAGTCACCCTTAGCTTCTTCAGTAACGGTAAATTAGGCAAAAAGGTAGAAAAAAGAACGAGTGTTGAGATGAAATAAATAAACATAGTCAATTATTGAGGTAAAGTAGAATATCAGAAGTTATTTTCTGTTGTATACCAAGGCGACTTAGAAACAGTTGATTTGGAGTGAGAAAAGCAACTAAGACGACTGGATGAGGAACCGATAAAGAATAAATATCATTGTTGGAAAAGGAAGATTTAAAACCAAAAGACTGAAGTAAAGCATATGAACCATGCAAATAAAATCAGACGTGGAAATATTGGTTTGTGAAGATCGGCAAGCGAGGAAAACTGAAACAAATAAATATATGTGGCGAAAAACGTATAGTCATTTTAAAACCTATCGACCTGTAATGGCGAAAAAAAGGCTGGCAACACAGATCATCGATAATGCCAGAAAACACACTTCCTTACTCCCCTGACCTTAGCTCATATCACGGTTTCTATTTCTGTCAAAAAAAAAATAAGCGCTATAAACTCATAGACAAAGAAACTTTAATTTTCAAGAATTGATGCTGCTTATAACGAAGGATCTATGCAGTATCCTTAAGATTTCATTCGGCATATTATTTGACGATCATATTAAGTTCAAAGATGTAACTAATTGAGGATTTCTTTGAGAACTAAGAAATATTAGACTCATTTATTGGACGATCTCTTCATGTGTCACAATATCATGTTAGTGTAACCAATTTCAACGTGCAAATTACCCATATTATAACAACAAGGCATGGTTTAATCAATGTCAGTGCTCCCATAAAAAACTGCTTTCTACTTTATATTTACTCCTCTTTTATACCTTCCTTCCCCTTTTTCCTTTATACCCTCACCTTCATTTTCTTAGTTACCTGCTTTTATTAGTAGTTTCCGCCCATTTTTCCTTGTCACTTTTACAACAGTAATGAGAGGAACCAAGTGGCAATTTTCGCTCTTCTTCTTCATTCTATCGACTTTATTCATCTTGATAGGTACGTGGCTTGGAATACGACAAGTATATGTTCAGATTAGCTAACATTTTATTCTCACTTATATTAATAGTCAACGCTGAATCAGAAAGTAAGTCTTGTACGCAGATCTTGTAAATTTCAGTAACCTAACCTCCTTCTAGATGAAAAGAACCATGTGAAATCAATCAAAGACGCCGCCACTTCTACCACCACCAAACACCACCATAGTAGAAAGAATAAAAGTCCATCTATTCATCATGCTAAAAGCACAATTACTATCAACAACTGTTTAGCTTCGATGCATCATACCAAGTTTACGACGAGTACGAAATATCCACATATCAAGACTGTTTATGTTTGCAAAACAGCAAATAGACATGAGACAAAGCACCCTCCTATCAGACACGCTAATACCCGTACCAGAAAAAATTCTACGACGACCACTAGACATTCCAATCACAAGTCTGTCGAGCCACAAGCTACAGGTAGAAAAAATGGAGGCAGGAAACATACTTCTACCAAAAAAACCTCAACCAGAAAGATTGCGGCTAAAAAAACCATCAAAAAGAATACCACCAAAAAGACTACTACTAAAAAGACTCCCACCACCAGAAAGACTGCCACCAGGAAGATTACCACCAGGAAGACTACTAGTAGAAAAACTACCACCAGGAAGACTACTACCAGGAAGACTAGTACCATTAATACTACCACCAAGATTACTACTAATGAGAAGACAACGGCTGAAAAGGCAATCATTGAAAACACCACTAAAATAAGTACTGCCAATATGCCTACTCCAACTAGCAAAGCTAGTATCACATCAACTACTGAAATTGCTTTAGCTTTGCCTACAGCAACTAATACTAATAGTGATGTTAGTGATTCTGCTACTAATGAGAGTCCCACAGAAAGTCCTAATAGTCCCACAGAAAGTCCTACTAGTCCCACAGAAAGTCCTACTAGTCCCACAGAAAGTCCTACTAGTCCCACTGAAAGTCCCACCGATAGTCTCACTGATAGTCCCACTGAAAGTCCCACCGATAGTCTCACTGATAGTTCTACTGAAAGTCCTACCGATAGTCTCACTGGTAGTTCTACTGAAAGTCCTACTGATAGTATTATCGCTGCTAGTGTACCTACCGAAACACCAAAAGAGTCCTCCCCATCTGCCATCCCTGTTGCTGCACCTGCCTCTACACCAGCCGATAGCAACGACGAAGTAAACTCACAAAGTGTCGATAGCACTCAAACCACCGATGCTGCGCCTCAAAGTAAGGTGATTGGTGTATCTGTTGGTGCTGTAGCTGGTTGTATTGCCGCTGCTGGTTTAGCCGGCATGTTCATTTACAGACGTCGTGAAAAGACAAATCACGATCAAGATGTCGAGGATATGAATCAAACTAGCGAAGTCAATACACGTTGGCGTACACAGTCTTTTATGGCAGTAGTTGCTGGTGCTGTAGCTAAACTACCTAAACGTAGTAACTCCTCTGCCTCCAACTCTGGTAGAGCCTCATTTAACGTTATAGGAAGCATTCGACGTGCTGCCAGTAATGCTTCGCGATCACTTTCTGTCCGATCCAAGGATAGTACTCGATCCAGTGTTCAAAGTTACGGCATTGCAGTGTCTGGCCCAGTTCCTGCTATTGCTCGTATTGATGCTGATCAATCTCACTACTATGGTGAGCCTGAAAGCCCATCAACTAATCACCACACTCACGCTTATTAGACTTGCAATAAAATTTATTTCAATACACATAATTCAGTATCGTAACTTAAAATTAAGACGAATTTGAATTTTTTAAGACTATTTTATAATTTTTTTAGACTATTTTATTAAAAGTGCTGCAGTTCGTGGCGTAAGCATGTTTGACTTACCGAGTGGATTTCTTCTAATACTTTTTTTTTATCTTTAACCAACATTCTTCGATATGGTCTAAGAAAGGTGAATATGGTTGCATAAACAATGGCTTGTAACTACGTTCATTTATAATATCCACGACAAACCGAGAGTGATGAATTCCTTTTTTGTCGTGTCTGTCCAAAATATCCATCACTGATTCCATGAACTTCACAATATGACAAGCTGTCGCGCCTTTTTTAAGCTGGATTGCTTTTGGATTGCTTTTGTTACCAGCTTTGCGTTTCTTGGATGGTTCAGGAATTCTTTTTCAATCAATGCTGCGTCGGTTTTTTTAAAGGCTCAACCTTAGAAAAACAAATAGTTCAAAGGGAGAAATGCATCCAACAGTACTAATGTTGACACCTTTCTGCGTGTGGACTTACAATCGCCGGTTATCACGATTGATACGTTGATCCTGAACAATCATATTCTGCGTAATACAAATATATCTAATTTAGACAAAGACTCTATTTGGGGGCAAGTAGTCAGCCTCTCATCAATGGGCTTGAAGGGTCAAGGTGCTTCGAAATCCTTGAGGTTTCGCAGAATAATTTAGTCTGATGGGGTAGGTGTGTCGGTTTTGAAGCAAAATAAAGAGAGCACAAAGGGTGGTACGCGCAGTACCAAAAAGAAAACGACAACTTTCGATACATAGACCAGTTGTCTCTGTTTACTTATAGATGAACATAAAACGTCTTCAGTGTGTCCTACTTGTAAGATTGGTAAACTTATTCTTTTACCGATACTTTGCACAGTGTACTTTGGAAATCTTATGTCCTTGATAATAGTACTTTAAGAAACTCTACGTGTATGAAGATAATGAATACCCTAAAGAGTTTCCTATTTTGGTAGATTAAACGCACCACGAGTAATATTTGTTGAATCTGTTAGGGACATGTCGAAGTTGTAGTAAAAACATTCGCCTAAAATTGAAATTACTGAAGTTCATTCGTGTCAATGATAAATGTATTGATAAATAATCTTCTCTTTTTTTTCTTCTCCTTCATCTTTCTCATATTTTGTCTTAAACAATGTACAAACAAATAATCCTGAGTAAAATTTAGTCCGTGAAGGAGAGAAACAAACTTATTGACAAAGGTAGTATTATTAAAAAAATATTGCAAGATGATGTAAGCTGATAACTTTATTAAGGAGTTGGCTCTTCCACTGCCAGTATTTGCAAAGATTGCAATAAGACTGGACATACCTCTAAAGCATATTTCAAATGTCATTTCTTCAAACTACCTACTGCTGATAACGGTAGGTGTTTTTATTTTTAGTTTGACCTTTTCTTTTTCTGACATTAAATATCATAGTTGGTAACTCAAATAAAAAAAAAGAAAACAGTCAGACAATATCAAGCTTAATAAAAGAATCGCTAAGAAGTCCAAAGTTTCATCAAGCAATACTATAAATCAAGATATTTGTACTAAATGTCATAAGTCTGGACATAAAACTGCGAGATCACCTAAATGTCAATATTATATTGCTTTCAAGCAAGATGTATATAAAGAAACTTAAGCCAATGCTTTCGTGCATTTACTAGGAAAATACCTCTATATAAATGTGTCAATCAACCATACAGAAATTCTTTTAGATCAGCTGTTATATCAATGAACAGAAATATGGGTGAAATTGTATACCCCGCCAAACTCTTTGTGAATTATTATCCTTTCGATCTCAATAACAAAACAATGGTGTTCCTCATTATATTTTCAAGCAGCAGTTTTGGTATTCCAATTGCCAACTGATAAATGCCACAAGAATAACAAGTAGTAGAAATGTGCCATTTGATATATTGAGTATTTGGGGACCATTCAAAACTGACGACGGGGATATTGTATATAACAAAAAAATTCAAGCAGGCGCCTCTTAATGTTTAGCTGAGGCTTGTACTGAATTGGATACAAGCTACCAAAATTGTGTAATAGAAACTTTTGAGGCTTGTCTTCTCAGATATTTTTATTATCGTGTACAAAAATATTCGTGGTTAGTAAAAGAAAAAGTTTTATATCACTAAAAAATCAATATTCAATTATTTTACTTTATAATCTATGGATCCTAGTTCTGTTAAACTTATTGCAAAAGAGTATTGTTACCAATACACATGCCAAGGAGATCCAAAGTGGCCTGACCAAATTTCGCTACCGGAAGGCTCAACTGAAGACTTATTGAAAAGTACAGTAGAATGAGAGTTTCAAACAATCAAAAATTTGTTTAATCATAGGGTAACTCTCGTCACCATATCGTCTGCCCCAGAAAAGATGTACAAATGCTTAGAGTTTATATTAAATGAATATGAACAAGATCATGCCCGAAATCATCCTTTTGATGTTCGACGTCTTCTTCTACCTAGACTCTTTTGTATTCTACCAAGCCCAAAATTGCACTGGCGCTCTGTAGCAATAAGTGTAAATGCTTTATCTGCCTTTGTAGAACAATCTTTACCAAGAGGATACGTCAATCGACTTTTGTTATTTAACAAATTAATTAATTTCAAATATTAGGATACAGGTGTGTATGTAATTAGGTACACGATTGATGGCATGAAATACTAACTTAGCTTCAAACAAGCATAGTGTTGAAGAGCTATTACCTGATGGAGAAAATAATGTATTATTTGGCAACATTATTCAATCAGATGGTTTTTGTGTCGATCTTCTTTTTTATAAAGGTCTGATAAAAACGACAATAGCAACATGATGGTAAATCATGAGTTGGAGGTAAATGATTTTACCTTGGAAGAAGTGGAAGAGTCATTTAGACCAAGCCTCTTTGACCCTGGTAGGAAAACAGTCTATACTGCTGCTATTGGTCTTAATATCAATCAACACGAGATAAGACGCTGTACAACTAAAGAGTATTACCACTTGACAGGTTCTACGGTATATTCAAAACTTCTTCAAATGAGAAAAGATGCGCAAGGTGTTGCACAGATCGAGTCATCAATCCCTTCCTTAAAGACAGCAAATAGTGACAACTTGAAGACATATGCCCAGTATATGCTGACCAACCTCAATGTTTTATGTAATTTTTATGAAAAACATATAGCTAAAGAACATTTTAATATGTATCAAGGCCGACAAAGAGTACCTGAGATTATGGTCAATATGTTGCTGCATGGAACTTCCAAATACAATAAGAATAAAAGGCTGAAAGGCTGAAAGGAAAAGAAAAAAAGAGAAAAAGAAAAAGAGAAAAAGAAAAAGAGAAAAAGAGAAAAACGAGGAGCAGGAAGAAGAAGGGAGGCAAGAAGAAGCAGCTCAAGAAAGGTAAAGAGAAGCAACATCAGAGGTAGGCCTGGAAATACATGTTTATCTTTGATACAACACTTATACTTTATAGGAGTGGCAAATGGAAACCTTTGAAATTTCAAGAAGAAGACAAAACAAAAGTTTCACTTGTCGTCTTTGGAAATGGTATGTTCGGGAAGGACATAGTGAAAATGAAAGGTTTACGCTGTGGTGTCGCTGTTGCAATGTGGCGTTGTTTTAAAAAAAGAGATGCTGGTGACCTTCTAGTTATAACAATTGACGAGTACAAAACCTCGAGAAATTGTTGTTTGTGCGAGACCGATTCTTTGGATAGTATTAATGGTGTTAAAGGTAATAGTGTACCTGTCTGTAAAACATGTAGTACACTATGGCAGCGCGATACCACTGCTGCGAAGAATATGATGAAAATTTCACTCGCAATGTGGAATGGTCTAGGTAGACCTGGAGCCTATTCCAGAAATTAAATTTATAATTAAATCACAAATCACAAATCACAAATCGCGGTATTACGGTTTTTCTTTTTGGAATTTAGATTATTACAGGTGAGTTCTTCATTTTTTTTTCTATTTATCTGAAAACTAATACTGTCTTGTCTAATTTCCGTTTTTATTTCGTCTAACAAATTGTTTAAAAATTTAATTTTGATTCATCCAGAAAAAAACTAACATCGGCTGAAATTAAAGTGTAAAAACTGTAACACTCAACGATACAAATATGAAAGGCTTTATTTCGAAGAGAGGAATATTGCGAGAGAATTGATCCAGAATGTCTCCTTGGACAAGTCTTACTTTTACGTAGCTTATTTATAATCAACCTATTGAACTCATGTGTAAAAGAAATTATAGCTATGTTGGAACAAAAGACGAGTAAAAGCCTCTCTTTTTATAAACTCATTTATATATATATGTACAAGATTCAAATGAGGCAAATATTTTAGATAATATACAATTTAAAGAGCACCATCAACCTTGGCGGCATGGAGCAAAAGATCGACGACACGGTTAGAGTAACCGTATTCGTTATCGTACCAAGAAATAAGTTTGACAAAGGTAGGCGAGAGTTGAATTCCAGCAGATGCATCAAAAACAGAAGAGAGTTTTTCACCAACGAAATCTGTAGAAACCTATTTCACAACAAATTCAGTTATTTTGTTATTTGAAGAAAATCAAACAATACTTACAACACTGTCCTCAGTGTAGCCAAGAATACCCTTCAGGGTAGTCTCAGAGGCCTTCTTAATGACAGCCTTGATTTCATCGTAAGAAGTAGCCTTTTCCAAGTTGACAGTAAGATCAACGACAGATACATCAGGTGTAGGAACACGGAATGCCATACCAGTGAGCTTACCATTAAGAGAAGGAATAACCTTACCAACAGCCTTGGCAGCACCAGTGGAAGAAGGAATAATGTTGGCACCAGCACCACGACCACCTCTCCAATCCTTGTGAGAAGGACCATCAACAGTCTTTTGTGTGGCAGTGGTAGCATGTACAGTTGTCATAAGACCTTCAGAAATTCCAAAGTTATCGTGAATAACCTTGGCGAGCGGGGCGAGACAATTGGTAGTACAAGAAGCATTTGAAATAATCTTGTATTCAGACTTATAAGATTCAAGATTTACACCACATACAAACATGGGAGCGTCAGCGGAGGGGGCAGTGATAATGACTTTCTTAGCACCACCCTTAATGTGGGCAGTGGCTCTCTCGGTAGTTGTGAAGACACCAGTAGATTCGATAATATAGTCAGCACCAGTTTGACCCCAGGGAATTTGAGCGGGATCACGTTCGGTTGAGACAGTGATAGCATGACCGTTGACGACAAGTTTGCCGTCCTTTGATTCAACAGTACCCTTGAAACGACCATGAACGGAATCGAACTTCAACATGTATACCATGTAATCAACGGGAATAAAAGGATCATTGATAGCGACTACTTGGACATCCTTTTGTTCTTCAGTAATACGGAGAACAATACGACCGATACGGCCGAAACCATTAATACCAACTTTGACAACCATTTTCGTGAAATATATTTTATGAAAATGAATTAGGGAGATATGAAAGTAGATGGTAGCTCAATTTATACAAGAAATTCCGTGTAAAACTTCATGGGTATTTAAATACAGTCCTACGAGGTCAATAATCCAACTCGGATCCAATAAAAACTATAAAATTACCAGACGTGTTGTTTGTTTTCGATTATCTTGATAATGTGTCATAGATCCATAATGATATGAAAGGCCCTGCAACCACTTTGAAAATAAATTTGTCTATCAGATTCAAATGGATTTTCAAACACCTGTCGGTCCATGGCTGTGATCAACTCATGATCATGGACTACATGTGCATTTGTTCAATTAAATAACAGCTTTGATAGATTACATTAGATACATTGCTTCTTGATAAACAAAAGCGGTATAACCCACGCATAACAGTTTCACCCTAACAAATGAGATTTTTGTCAAGGGTTTCTCTGCATTTTGTCACTGTACACCCGAAATTTTTTTATCTTTTATCCTTGTAAGAACAATGGCGTAATTTTTTTGGAAATTGTGATGGGTATTTCCATTAATAGTGATAAGAGCTCATTATTTTTTTTCAATGTGATTTGCCCTTATTTTTGTCAGAAGGTATTATGCCTTAGTTATGTAAATGTTTAATAACCTTACAACATGTTTCATCCATCGTGATTTTAATTAATTTCCTTTATATAATGATCTTGGACTATTTTAAATCACAAACATTAAAATTCATAGATCAAAATACATCATATTTAACTTTTACTAATGTGTGATACAAATTGGTGCACATTTTGCGACTGCGCAGTGAGTCCATACTCGGTATATGTGAATTGAAAAAGCCTATCGAGAAGTAAAATACTCAATTAAATAAAAATTAGGAGTCGGTATATTGTTCCGAGGAATGCTTTCAACAAGATGCATCGTTTGCAGATGATAGCTTATTCCGGACGTCTGTGCCATCTTTACCACCTCGTAAACATAGTATAAGTGGCGAGGACCTCGCTTTGATGTATTCCGATTCGATACACAGTTCTATTTCTGATAGAAACTCACAACAATCTGTGGTATTCCCACCCATGCTGTCTTTATCGATATCCTCACCCAGTATTCACAATGATTTGGCTTTGAGAACACCTATTCATGTTTCAAACGATTCTCCAATTTGTGAAAAGTTGGACCTTTCAACAAATAATACTCCGTCTTTCATTTTCAACGGTGTACCTCAACAAACCAGAGTTTAGTATAATCTGGCGCCAAAGAAAATTGTACATGAAAACTTTATAGCAACAACTTACATCTAATACACACAATAAATAAACAGTAATAGTAACCGCATAAACCTGCCTTTTGTAATTTTGATCAGTAAAGAATTAGCCTCAGTGACAAGACATAAGAGTTTGTTGTTCAGTTAGTTTACTATCTTGTGTCATGACCTTGTTCATTGGTTCCGAGAGAAATGCAGTAGGATGCATATTTCACCTAAAAAAAATAATGACGCTGATGATGCAGGGAAGGAGGTCAGCTATTTTAATAGCGCCTATAAAACTAATTTTACTTGGCAAGGGTATGAATGGCTACTCAAACAAGTACATGTAGGCATTAGATAATTACACATCTACTTTTTAAGGAAAGTCCTCAAATTTATAAATAGATTCACATTGGTAAAAGTTAAAAGAAAAGAGTAATATGCTTATACAGGCATTACCGAGGAAAATGAAGCTTGAGTGCGGATAGATGGCCCTATTAACCGCCTGAGGTCACGATTCTGTATAATCAAAAATTCTGGAGCACAGTTACACAGACATGGCTATGTTTACATTTTACCGCAGTCTTTCTTGTTATGGTTGATTATTTACAACCTGTTAGCCATGTAACAAGCTCATTTCATCGTTTTCTTTGAAATAGGCAGTGTTAATAATCACGAAGCAAAAATTAAAAGTATACCGAAATTTTAGCGGCGTAACAAATGTTACGTCATTATTCTGTTCTAATTATAGTTGGCAGGGCTTGTCGTTTATGCGAGCTAAGCATTTATTCGGTCAGTAAGTTAAAATAGGTAACTTTGGGCAATGGTTAGCAGAAAAAAGTATAAAAAGGACTCTCATTTATTTAATCATTTTCTTTTTCTTTATTCAAACTACTTATAAAAAAATAACAATGTTCACCAAATATCCCGCCGGTACTCTTAGCGTCACTATCAGTAAGCATAATTAAACTTTCTTTGGTAAAGGTGGTATATTAAACGCGTAATTGCTTTCTTTAGTCGAAGCTCGTAAGCTCCACGGTGAAGATTTTATGGGAAAAAACGATCCTTATGTGTAAGTTTAAACAAGGGAGAAATACAGGTTAAAAGTGAGTGTCTAATAAGTATTTAATCAATAGCGAAGTCTATATTGATGATGATTACAAGCAACGTACTACTGTTGTTGAGAACAACAACAACCCCGTCTGGAATGAGACCTTTACTTTCAACTTGGGTGAAAGCCGTAAGCACAAGCTTAATCTTAATGTCCTCGACAAGGATAAGATCGGTTCTGATGAAATTGGAGACTGCAAGTTCGACTACGAGGAAGCCTTCAACGGTGTCCCTATTGATACCTGGGTCAAGTTACCTGCCAAGTTGGGTTTGACCAGCCACGGTGAAGTTCATATCTATGTTCAATTCACCCCTTCTGCCTAAACACCAGTGCTATAAATAATTTTGTACAAAAAAATATCCAGTATCCCCCAACCTAAATAAATGCTTTTTTTCCCACATGACTTATTCAAACTGAAACTGTAACTATGTTTGTAGAACAACATGCATAAGGGTATATGCAATTATGATTACAATTTTAGTGATTAATCATAGCAAGTCAGTCGCATATTTGATAAATACCTTCTAGGGCGGAGTGACGTACTACTTATTCTACAAAAAAAAGTGCCTGTGGATAGTTTAATCTTGCTTTTGTGCAACCCGATTTACGATTTATTTAATCACCCGCTGATATACCATTATAATTTTATCCTACACAGGAGAGCGTTTATCCATAGTGATCAAACCCATCTAGTTTAAAGCGCTAGCCATAAATGTGGTAAAGATTTACATTTATATGTTTCAAGTAGTGATAAGGAAGACTTTTTAGGATTATTTGTTTGGTTTCCCATACCATAATGTTTACAAGAGTGCATTAAAAAAAGCAGAACTATAACAATGAAATACACAGGCTTTAATAGTCTAAAAAACCTGTTTAATAATTTAACTTACAAATTACACCGACTCAAAACGCGCTGACAAACATTTTTACTTTTTGATTTTATTCAATTGTCTAATTCGATATTTTTCCTTTTTGACTTGATCAGAGTCAGCTCTAGGTCTACTTAACAAAGGCTTATATTTAGCCGATATTAGTGTTTTACCAGCTCCTAATATAACCGTGGATTGCTGGTCGTTGCTTGCATTGATACGATATCTTATGTCTGTACTATCGATCATAGCCTTTTTTTCAATCTGCTGCAACACAGTCTTAAACAGATGTCCTTTGATGATATGTGAGTTCCACAATTCATGGAAATGACGATATGTCTTTAATGGCGTGCTTATCTTTGCTGAAGTGTTTTCATTTGCGTATATCCAGTTCATGTTATCAAACTCGCAATCATAAAGCATGAGTGGCAAGTCACTTGCCATAGGGTAGGCAGGTCTTGCTGGCACCTGATTAATATCTAGCAAGGATTTCACAATTTCTGGTTTCTCTAACTTCTGGCCCACCAAGAATAAAATTGCCATAATACAACGAACTTGGTGCCATAAAAACGATCTTCCTTTTAACTCTACTTCGTAGAAATCGTCGCTCAAAGGTTTGATCTCTAACGACAAAACTGTGCGTTCGTAGCTATTTATATTTTTTGATGGATCCAGTCTACAGAAATTCCTAAAATCATGCGAACCTTTCATGTAGGTAGCGGCTGTTCTCATCAAGTCTAAATCGAGTTGTCCCTTTTCAAAGAAGTATTTGTAAGTTCTAGATTTGCAATCGAAGCGTGCGTTGAATGTAGAATCGACAGGTGCCCAGGCCAAAATACGGACATCATCAGGTAATAGTCGATTTAGAATTTCAACGTATGGTAAAGGATTCTCGGTTGTATCATTTTTGGTATTGGCGCTACGAACATTTAGTGCTATTACTTGTCCTAAACCGCTGACACCTTTATCTGTTCTTCCACACCTCGTGAATTTACAATCCTCGACTTGCATGATGAGCTTGCAAGATGTTAGAGCTTTAAACAGTTGTCCTTCCACTGTTGGATTTAAAGTTTCATCTCCCTGAGCTGCAAACCCACTGTAATTCCAACCGAGGTAAGCTACTTTTAAAGCAATACGACGTTCTCCGTATTGGTTTACATTAAAAGGTTTTCGACCTGGTCGATCGATTGCCAATTTGTCGGTTTTTCTTAATCGACTTTCCAACGTTTGAATCTTTTGAATTAGCTGGCCTCGACTTAATTTTTCATAACTGGAAGGAATGTGGCTCGTACTGTTACTGGTCAAACGAAATAAGCTTTTGAACCATTGATTCATGTTTGACATAAACAGGGGGAAAAGAAAGACAGGACTAAAACGCGGAGTTTCCGTGTCGTTTTTCTAAGCCTTACAAAGGACACATTGTATAGGTAAGTTTGCAAAATCAAATCACCAATGAGAAACGGTAAAAACGATTCTTGTTTGAACACGGCCCTAATATATGCAATAAACATAATATTTGGTTCTTTTATAAAGAAGTTGGAGTTTGCACTCTTCAATTTTAGATAAAACCGTAATTGTTCTGACACACTTTGCAAACTAAGTTGAAAGGCACTAGGGGCGGGGGACACTACTATCTCGAGTTTTACACGTACAGCTTTTATTATCAAGCACATGGCAGATCTCATCACTGAGCTTTACCAAAGAGCGCTTATAGTTGTGTGGGCCTAGCTAAAATAGATAAAATAGTGTTACACTCAACGGTCGAAAAGTCTGACAAGCTGCCTCTCGCAACTCATGTGCGCCAAGTTTTTGCGTAGCAATATTCAAAAAAATGCTTTTTCTTTTCCACATTTTATCTCGAGGTATTACTGTTGGCTCATAATATGATGAACTTAGAAGAACCATGGAACACGTACTTGGTTTCCATCCAGCTTGCTTCCTTTCATTATCAAATCATATTCTCGGGTTCAAGCTTATTAAAGATTAATTTGAATTTGAAGTAAATATTATGAATATACAAAGAGAGGATAATATCGCTATATCCAATGTTCTGCAATCGATCAAGCTTTAGTCTTTCGAGATAATTAAGGTCAAGAACAAAGAAAAAAAATTAAAATCAGCTCTTCATATTATTAGCCATTCCGGTTTGTTGTTTACCCAATACAACAACTTGAAAGAAAACTAGTTCAGAGCGGTAGCAGGTTATAGGAGACAATAGCTTCAGCCGTCTTTGAGCCGTTTTTGACTCGTCTTTGACCTGTTTTTGACCTGTCTTTCAGCCGTGTTTCAGTGCGGTATTTGATAAAATATTACAAGGTATAAATAATGAGATAAATGCGTATTTTATATTGTAGGTAAAAGATAGACTAGAGAACTCTGCTGCTATAAAATATTCAATCCTTTTATACTGAACAACTTCCCCCCGGAAGTTAGTGAGTCAACCTTTCTGGTTTTGGAATAAATCTATACTCAGTTTCCCGCCTTTTTGTTAAATGAATTCTACTCGTTCAATTAACATTGTCCTAAAAACCGACGCACAACTAATTCAATTCATTAACAACATTTATTGTGCCGAGGATCCAAAAAACCATGAAGTTTATGAAATGAGACTGGTCACGACGCAAGAAATATTTGATACAGTTAATAAATATACAACTATATTTGCAAACAGAACTTTTCTGGCATTTGCTCGATGGTGTTCTATTAAAAGAATGTTGTTTTTACAGGCCAAAGAAAGTAGAAATGCTTTAAATCGTAGAAGAGAGGTTTGCTTTATGAACGATATATATCATGGTAATATCGAACTACTAAGCTTGAACATTTTTTAATGTGTTTTTTTTTGCAGATTGCATGTCGACATCAATTTGATAATATTTGCCAAATTACCAACAATCTTTGAACACTTTGCAAAATGACGAGTTTGAAATCATAGGGTATGCCAGGAAGTCTCCTACTACAGAGACTTTGGATACGAGAGTAAGACTACTTGAGTCAATGGTCAGTAATTTGCGTTCTCGTTCTTTCGCTACACGGATTTATGTCTCTGCTTGTTCACGTTCATCAACGCCTTTTTCAGAACGAGATTTGAGAAACGATGAAACTTATAAAGAATTAAACAATATAGATGGAGACACACAAGGTAAATAGTATTAATATAGAATATTTATGCAGATTTACTTACAAAAATTCGTTAATTTAATACAGAAATGTTGAAATATTTGCATTCTGCAAAGCATAACGTATGTCTGGTATCATTAGATTTTCAAGATCTCACCAAGTTAAAGAATTACTTGAAAAAAAACCCTTCAATGAAAAAAGTAGCTATAGAAACATTTGCTGTTTCTAACAAAGTTTTCATCTATGATTCAAAAATGCTACTACCAGATACAAAATTGTTGGAAAAATTTGAATGCAGACCAAGACCAATACAACGAAGACAAAAATTAATTACCCAGTAAGTTGAGCATTGACTGGATACAAATGGTATAGATGAGGACTTTCGTGAAGTCTTGATAATTTCATTATGACAGGTTGTTTTGGATCGATGTCGTAGCAGATCTCAACATCACCCAAGTTATTAATTACTTTTTCATACTTCTTGGCATTTTTTTCGTTATAATCAACGTCAAAAAACATACAGATTGCCAAGTCTTTTGATATTTCCATTTAATAAATCACAATAAATATTTCAATATATTTTTCTTTATCTTGCCGCTTTTTTGCTGAATAGCTTAACCAAAAGATTAAGTCGAAAAGTTTAATACAGGAAAAAAAAAGGAATGTTTTAGTCCTTTGATACTCAGCCTTCAGCCAATCACAAAGTGTTCAAATAATCACCTTATAAGGCAAGACTCAGCTTGATGACTTTTGGAAAATTAAATCCAATTCATCGGGTTTCAGCTGACACTGCCGCTTTATTGACTCTTCTTCTCTTTAAAACAAATCAAATAATGAAAATAGACGAAGAAGACATAGAAAGGGCTGGAACCCGCTCGAGAAGACAACTATCGAATTCAAAACAATACTCAGTCTATCCCCCACAAGATCCCTCGCTACAAGATGCGAAAAAGGCATCACAAAGGTTCAAGCATTTCTTGCAACGAAAATCTCGATCGCTTATTCTAATATGCATCGTCGCCATAGTATTTTTGGTCTTGGGTTTTCTAAGTGGCTCTTATTCAATGGTTAATAAAAGCACACGAACGAAAGCTTCTACATTTGAAGAAACTGTACATTTCAAAGACTCTAGCCAATTTGCAGATTATGCATTTTTAAATAGATTGTTACCAGAAAAGAAGGGTAATAAAAAAAAGTTCAACCAGGAATACCAATCTGAATGTAACTCTTTGATTTCATTAGGGCTCACATCATCTCGATTCGACTTGAATAGAATAGATGCTATTAGGCCTGGTCAAGATTCCTTTGTAGGCCAACTCTCAAAGAACAAAGTAGCAGGGCATACGTTTGACGAACTTCGTCGACTCACCAATAAAATACCCTTACCAACCACTTCCACGTCCAACAAACAATACCGTCGAGTCCCAGTTACAGCAATTATACACACAAAGACAGTAACACAATTGTATATTCAAGTGCAATCTGTCTTAACTCAGACAGCTTTACCAGAGTATATTTGGATTATTTGTGATACAGATCAGAAATACGAGGTAGATGCACGAATTATGACACTTGATAGAAGACGCGTGAAGGTAATGGCAAGAGACAATGTAGATGCTATTCCGCATCAATGGTTACAAGCAGCTGCGCATGTTTCGACCGAGTTTGTTTGGATTATTGATCAAGACATTGCACCAGGAAAGAGATACCTGGAAAACCTATTGAAATTGTCTTACACAAAACAATACAAATCAACTTTGTTGGGTACAGAGGCTGCTTTATTGAGCGCGGAATCTCAAGGTTCAATTGAGTGCATGCCTGCCTCAATTAATTCGGGCAGTAGACAAATGAAGAGTAAAGCTGTGGATATGGTAAATGATAGCTGGTTGCTTCGACGATCCTGGATCCCGTTTTTAGTAGATGAAATCAATATAGGAAACACTACTGCTGCTTTGGATACATTCACGGGCCTATTTATAAGCCGGGCTCTATATATGAATGGTGGTATTCCATCCATTGCCCTTCCAACGGATCCAATCGAACGTGCTTATTGGGGCGATGTTAGACTTCAAAAAACCAAGAAATCAGCAACATGTAATGCTTTAGAGACATTCTTGAGCGATGAACAAGCAAATGATTACGATGCACTGTCATATAGAAATACTGTATCTAAAACCACGGCTACTGGGCCCATGTTATTTTATGTGGATTCAGTTGACAATTTGGAAGAATTAGCAGTACTTTTATGCAAATTTGAGAATAAACAGGAGGTCGATTTACATGTAGTTACTGGTGGCAGTGGTAAGGGTTTATCTGATCAGCAGGTGAGAAGCTCTCTTTCAAATCTATGCGGCAAATCATCGGTAGATCTTATTGTTCACGATATCAGCATGTTGCACACTGTGCCGAATTGGAACTTATTGAATGGTCTTTTCCACCGTTTAGTGCATATTATGACCGTAGTTCAGCCCCAGATTTTAATTCATACTGTGGACCAAGAAAATGCATTGTTTACAAGTATCAAATCAGCAAGCGAAATTACGGATGTAACCAGTATTTATTTACCAACGCAAGATATACCCCACGCACTTTGGATGGCGGAATTGCCTATTGGTACACTTCTGAGTAAGAATTACCAAATTATGAATCTTATATACGACTAAACTATTTGATAATAGAGTGGAACACCTTCACTATTAAAATTTTGATTAATACAGATAAAAAACCCCATGCATTAGCACGATTATTGAATTCAGCTACTAGCGCACATTATTTCGGAGATGATGTGGATTTAACAATACTCATGGACCACTCAAGCGACCAAGTGACGCAAACATTCGCAAACAATTTCAATTGGAAAAGGGGCATAAAGAGCGTCCGTCATCGTATTGCTCAAGCCAGTAAATCACATTTGTTTGCCGAGTCTTGGTATCCTGCAAATAATGACGAATACGCAATTATTTTAAACAACGACATTGAATTATCTCGATATTACTATGGCTGGGTCAAATATGCGATCCTTAGATATCGATACATGGAACCCGAGAAAACGAAAAACGTATTTGGAATAAGTCTATACGCGCCTCCCTTGATCGAGACTGATCCCTCAGGCAGACATTTGTTTAACCCAAGCCATGTTTTAACTAAGGCAGGATATTCTAAAAAAAGTAACGAACCTTATCTTATGCAATGGCCTAGTCATTCAGGTGCTGTGTTTTTCCCTGAACATTGGAGAGAATTTCACGATTACATCACAGCAAGGATAGCAGATATTCATGGATTCGATATGCAGGATGTAACTGTACCGGATTTAAGATCCAATGAATGGATAAAATCATGGAGAAGATACTTTGAAGAATTGATTTACCTCAGGTCCTATGTGATGCTGTACCCTAATTTCAAAGAGAATAGCAGTTTATCCACTCAGCATCTGGAGCTAAGAAAGAAGGCAATGCGCGAAGAATATGCTCAAGCTACTGCAATTTACAATGTGCCTCTTATGGATGACAAAGATGAAATAACGGAACTGCAATTACCCTTTTTTGAAGATTTACCGGTTCTGGACATTTGGGGTAAACTATCGAATCACAATGAATTAAAAGAGAGAGGATTGGATTTGCATAATGAAATATCAGCGTGCCCGGCTCCTATAGAAGGCCATAATCAATACGATCCCACCGATTTATTGTGTCCACATGCTATGATTGTAACTGTAGATGTAGAAAACCAAGATGATCCCGTGCCTGAGCTTCCCACCCGTGAAGTCACTGTTTATATCTAATTATCTAATAAATTTACAAAACCATAGATCAAAAACCTTAATTTATTTTCTCTCACAATCAACCTTGATTCAAGCCCAGATAAATAGATTTGTTTTCATTTTTTCATTCTCTCTTTTTTCTTTTTTTCTGTTCGACCACATATAAAAACATGCCTACCGAAGTGCTAAAACCAAACATTATAGACGAGGACAACACTAAAAGTCTAAACGGCAATATGAGGCAGCAAATACTAAATAATAAATTTGGCATGGCAACGGACAAACAGGCTCATTCACTTCGTCGAGATCTTCTTCTTTCGAATTTTGATAGAAACCTGACTGTCGAAAAAGCTCGTTTCGAACCAACAGAGGAGACTATCGGAGCACAACCAGCCTTAGTAGCTTCATCTACGGATGCACCCAAAGTTGATGTAGATATGAATGAAGATGTCATCAAAACTTTAAATAATACTGAAGTGGGAGATTCGCCGTCTAAAGAAATGAATTGTACACCGACGATATCACCTTCTGTTCCTAATTTAAACACCTCCAGTAACGGAACGGTATTAGCAAATGCAGCACTTTTAAGCGGTAACCATTCTATGAGTGACAGAAGAAGGCTAAATCAAGCCCGAAGTGAGGTAATTATTACAAAGCGATTTGCAATCTATTGTTCTATGGAAAAGGAAAAACAATTCAAGTTCTTAATTAATGTCATCACGTAGGGTAACCTAAACAGTAGCACAGGCCGTAAAAAGCATAACAGTAAAAAGCAAACAAAACCGATTATGCATGGAAATGCTAGTCCTGCCGAAGTGTTTCATAGAAATTTAGTTGACGCTGTATCTAATGTTGAAGGTAAATAGATTACCCATCATAAATAAAAACAGGTGTTGATAATAAGAATAGACTCTGATGAAAATGAGCATTATGTTTACCCATTCAGCGGAAATGAAACATCCACCCACCATTTGTCAGATTTGACGGGTTCCGGTATTCATAGACCCGTTTCTGTTAGATCAACATCCGCTTCACATGATTCCAAAAGAATGAATGGGAATAAAGGACTGGGTGAATGGTTGAAGCAGGCCTTATACAATAGAAACTCGCAACACCATCCTATCAACTTGGATGACGAGGAAGAAGAATGGTCAGATAGCGATTATAGCAGAAGACCAAGACTTCGTAATAATATAAATGACCGCCCATCACATCAAAAATCAAATCAATCAGGTATATTAAGAAGATGGCATGACAGTTTTAACAAATCCGTATCTTCTGACAAAAACTCGTCCAAGAGGTCAAGAAGAACATATCCCCCAATACAAACCCCTGCCATGCAGCAGACGTACTATTATGGTGGAACAAATGGAGGAATAAACGGAGCTGGTGGTTACACTAGTGATGAAGAAGATGCACCTCTATTAATGAGAAGACAGAAGAGAATACCGCGTAGCAAAAAGAATTGGTAAGTCCTCGAATAGATCATTGTATAACCTTTGTTTATAATGTATTACATGATAGTAAAAACATCTGCCGTAATTCAATCCTGGCCATATTTGTGTCTATGGTTATACTCCTTATGATTATTATACATAAAGCGGAACCTTTAGTAGACCTGACTGTGGATATCGGCAGAGTACTTGCCACGGATAAAGAACTAATTTTTGATTTAAAGGTTAAAGCGAAAAACCGGAACTGGTGGACTATTCATGTGGCTGATGCTGATATCAGTGTCTTTGCGTTCAGTCAAATTGTACCAAGTATTATGATAGCAAACAGTGATAGAAACGTTACACACATTAAAGGTGTTGATCCTGCAGAGTACTTGGGCAGTTTGGTTCATTTCGATGAGCCTTTGTCAATACAATCTAGTTTATTTAATGAAATTCCAACCGAAGCTATAAGTCAAATTCGCATTAAATCACCTGGCGCAGATACCAGCGGGAATGAAAGATGGTAAGAATATCAAAAAGGGGGAGGTGTAGGTTTATCAAATTTTTAATTTGTTATAAAAGGTCTCGCATGATCCGATACCCATATGGACTTGTGGTACGAGGTGTTCTTAAATATCGGCCGATACCTTTCATACTAGGTATTTATCCACAGTCTGTTGCAATTTGCAATGTAAATCAAGTAGATCCTACCACTGGCGCTGTATCAACTGACCCGGACAAGACCATTTGTTCGAGCGAGAATGAAGTAAATGTTTTCTCACGCTCTTAGCTGTGTGCAACATACCACTATTTGGGGACTGTGCTTTTCCACGCTTATGCTTACATTTTAGATAAAAAAATTATAATTTTGACTCTCTTTTTGTTTCTCTTCTTAAAAATATACTAAAGAAAAATGAGTAAGCTTGTTGTATACGGTGGCGCTGGAGCTTTGGGACGTGCTCTTGTTCAACATTTTAAAACAAAAGGATATGTAAAGTATTTCAGGAAAAAAAAAAGCCAAATAGGGCATTGTTACAGCATAGGGTATCACAGCCATGTACTCATCATACCTTCTATCAGACCGTGATTAATATTGATCTTGTGGAAAATAAGGATGCTGATTTCAATACGTTAACAACTATTTCCGGCTCACTTTCTGAACAAGGTCATGCCATAAACGAATCTATCGCTTCTGTATTAGGCACAGAAAAGTTGTGTGGTATATTTTGTGTCGCAGGAGGTTGGGCTGGCGGAAACGCTGGAAGCAATGGTTAGTAAAAATTCATGTGTTTATTATCCACTACTGTGTTTTTAACTGCTGAATAGACTTCTTAAAATCGTCCGAGCTTATGATCAACCAAAGCGTAAACTCGTCTTTGATTGCTGCAAACATAGCCTCCAAGCATCTTCAACCGTAAGTGTTTCAAGATAAAAATATACGCGTAACATCATAGAAAATTTCATGTACTAATTTTTTCGTAAATTAGTAATGGTTTGCTCACATTGACAGGCGCATTACCTGCATTGAAAGCCACTCCCTATATGATTGGTTATGGTATTGCCAAAGCTGCTGTTCACCATCTTGTTAAAGACTTAGCTGCACCCAAGAGTGGACTTCCTGACGGATGTAAAGTGACTGCACTCTTACCGTAAGTTGATATTTACGAATTAGTATAATATGGAGTTATTAATGGTAAAGGGTATGATTTACAGTGTCACAATTGATACTCCCATGAATCGAAAGTTTATGCCCGATGCTGATTTTAGCACGTGGACTTCCCCAGAAGACATTGCAAAGTGAGTATTTGTTTCCGAACGTTTATCTTTAATGACTCTGATATATTACACTTTAGTCAATTAGAAGGGTATCTTACTGGAGGCTTGTCTCTTACTAGTGGAGAGCTTATCAGTGTTTTAACCACTGGTGGCATCACTTCGTTTGATAAAACCGAATAGGTTCTGGCTTCTACAGTTTGGAAACACAACTGCAAATAAAAAAAATCTTTCTTAACACTGTTGTATGCTTATTTAGTCATTTGTTATAACTTACATTTGATGCGTTGCAATACTTACATATATCCGAAAGCGTCTTGACGTATATTATGTCTGAATAATGATATGTTTTTCTAAAGAACTTGTAGCTGCTAATACGATATACTGTTTATAGGCATGATTATAATTTGCGTGTATGGATGGTATTGAATAGTCTTCGAGAATCGGAAATTACATATTGAAATTTTCGGTGTAAATAAATTTCTACTTGAAGTATTAGCAGGGACGATGAATGCAGAGAGGCAAATGGGAGAATGATTGTGGGTCTACAGTCAGAACATACGCTCCTATTTTATTATGTTGTTACAATATACAGCAACAGCTCATTTGTGGACAGGTCGTAAAAATATGCTTGGTATTCACTTTATTATGAATCGTTTCAAAGTAGGAATTTTGTGAATTCTTGTATTATCCATCATTGTATTCGCATTATGTACTCCAACTTATTTCCCAGGTAGTGTAGTGTATCAACTTGATATTTCCTGTCTACAAATAACTTGTTAAAAAA
Source organism: Mucor piriformis (assembly GCA_943193625.1). Classification (NCBI taxonomy): domain Eukaryota; kingdom Fungi; phylum Mucoromycota; class Mucoromycetes; order Mucorales; family Mucoraceae; genus Mucor; species Mucor piriformis. The sequence continues at coordinate 378,639 of OW971871.1, read as the reverse complement.
TACTCATATTCATCAAATTCGTAGTAAAAAGGTCTTATTGTTTTTTTCCATGTCATTAACGATGGGTTAATAAAAAAAATGGGATAGCTATCTGAGTAGTAAGATTACAGATCATGTAGTTACATCGTTTTGAAAATGATGCCTTCAATTTTCAGGTAAAGCATCCAGTTTTGTTTTTTTTTTTTTTTTTTTTTTTTTTTTTTTTTTTTTTTTTTTTTTTTTATAAAAATCACACGTCCGAAGAGTAGTGTGCAGTGGTATGAGCATCCTAGTTTTTTTTTTTCTTGTTCGCCCTTTATTATTCAGTAATGGCTCATGGGAAAATTACCCTGCCAATTTTATGGTGTAACAGAATTACGTGAGAGCAATACAAGATGTAATCATATAAAAGCATCATGGGATTTTTTTTAGATGAAAAACAATAGATTTTATTGGATAATTAAGTAATTGATGTAAACAGATGATGATAGTCATTGATTAGACTAAAGAGACGAGCCGTTAATAGCTGATAAACCATATATAAACAGAAGAGCTGTTAATAACAGATAATTATGAGAAGAACAGAAGAGCTGTTAATAGCAAATAAATCAGGTAAGAACAGAAGGGCTTGTTAATAACAGATAAATATGAGAAGAACAGAAGAGCTGTTGATAGCAAATAAATCAGAGATAAACAGAAGAGCTGTTTATAACAGATAAATATGAGAAGAACAGAATAGCTGTTAATAGCAAATAAATCAGAAATAAACAGAATGAGTGTTAATACCAGATAAATATGAGAACAGAATAGCTGTTAATAGCAAATAAATCAGAGATAAACAGAAGAGCTGTTAATACCAGGTAAACCAGAGATTAACGGATGAGTTGACCTATACATGAACAACTAAAAAAACTACAGGCGTGTTACCCTCCATCTAGAAGAGCAGCAACTCCCACCAGTGGAACATTTATATCGTATTGAATATACACATACCACCATCTAAAGTCGACGGATGTCGCCTCCAAAAACTGGAACATATCATAGAAATGCGCCGCAGCACAATTATTTTTATAGAAACGGTTGCAGCAGTTCACCATACACCGGTTGGTAGAGAGTTACAAAGATGCTATGAGCCCAAGTGTAGTAGTGACATAGAGAGATTCCATGGGTAGTAGAGTTATAGAGACACCTTGAGTAAAAGCGTAGTAGAATTATAGAGTCACCTTGAGTACAGGCGTAGTAAAGTTATAGAGATGCCTTGAACACAAGTATAGAAGATATATCTTGACACCATAATGTGAATTCATCTCAAGAGGGCCATGGCAGAGTGTTCTTACTTGAGAAAAAGTTGTAAATATATTATAAAGAGTTAACTGGAAAATGTACGTTTTTTCCCTTCTTTATATACTGTTATTTGTAACAGTAAACAAGATTCCGCGGAATGAGTAATCACATCTAAAAAAAAAGGCAATTGATGCATAAAAGTTCCCAAGCCTTACAAATTAATTGTTTATTTCTCTTTAAAACATCTTTTTCGTATAATCAAACCCATTATATCAAAGGGATCAGAAATAACGTTCAAAATATTCATGGCGGTATTATTATCAACCATTTTACAATAAAAAGGCTTCTGTGTATACGTCAAAGAAATTATCAGTAGTATGACGTAATGATTTGGTTTAAGCAGACACTCGGACTAAAAGCATAAGGTGCATGAGAGTTTCCAGATCTTGTAAATTAATTGTTTATGTATCTTTCTCAAACAAACGGAATTGGGATGTAGTCACTTAAATTTTATAATCAAACCCATTAACTAAAGGCATAAAAAATATCATTTAAAACATGCATGATGATAGTACTACAATTTCTGTTGATTTTGTTAAATTCATGAATGGGTTTCTTGATATCATGGACACGTACGAGTAATAAATAAGTGCATGTAACAATGGACACCTCAGTGATCTTCATCGATTTTGTGGACACTTCTAAACGTTAAATCTTTAATTGCTATGACAAAGCCGATTAGCTGATCATTTGCTTGTAACTAAGCAATTTTTTTTGGGAGATAGACATATCGATGTTGGTCAATATGTTGAGGTGGTGATTATAGGTGATAACTTCCGTGTCACCGACATGTACTATTTCCAAAAGAATGTTATTTTTGTGGAGTACGTTTCCATGTTCAGTGATATGGAAGGGTTTAATGAAACGTGGATGACGGATGATGATGGTGTCTTTGGTTTGAGTGTTCAGTCTTTGAATAACACGTAGGTTTCTTCTGTTAGTTCTACAAGTGTACCTGTTTCTACACCGATTGATGTCTCAGTCAACACAACGGATGTCTCTGCTACCACAACCAATGTACCAACTGCTCCAGTGGATGCACCAGCTCCTACTATTACTGATTTTCCTTCTATTACACTAACTAAAACAGAGGCTGCTTTAGAACTCACATCTACTTGATTTTTTTGTTCGCAACTTTCTTTATCAAGTATTAATCATTTTAATTTTCTAATATGTTCATACCACATATATATGTAACTAATCAATAAAGTATGTCTCTCTTCAAATAAACGAAAACTATCATGTTCGTAATAAAAGCAGTGTTGCTTTATACTTCTAGATGGTACAGTGATGAATATAAGCACATCAGTGAGCAGAAACGTTATTCGAGATGGTTACAATGAGATGTAGTTGTGGTCGGTACATATATGGGCAAAAAGGATTTAAAGTTCAATATTACACAGAAGGAGTTCTAATTATGCTACAATATCTACTGAACTCGGGCCGCAGTATAAATACAATATATAATCCGTATATATGTATTATTATATTTATTAAAAGTTATTACAGAGATAAAGTATCTTTTTCTTCCTTTGTGACAGTGCGCACGTCGTTTAGCAATTGTTTCTTTATATAATCCCAACGTTCCGCGCACATCTTTGCCCTATGTCTATCAGCAAACTGAGTTTCGACGAGCTTCCACTTTAAATTGGTTGTAGGTAAAGAGAAAACGTGTGCCAACAGTTCCTCATCGTCTTCTAAAGTCCAATCCTTTTTAAGTTCTGTGGTTTCTTCATCAGATGATTCATCCATGGCGGTCATTGAGCGAGGTGTGGGAGGTAATTCGTCTGTGGCAATAGATGATTGGCGCCTTTGCCTCTTTAATTGGTGATGATCATCATCCGTAGGTGGTGTGTTCAGTCGATCCAGTGGATACATTGTAGGTGAATATGTGATTTGCTTCTATGATTTTTTTTCCATCTTCATTTTAGTACACGTGATGAAAACCACAGGACACATATGCATGATTTTTTATATTACCTGATCTGTTCTAGCCTCCAATAAAGCGTTACGTACAATGGCTTGAGTAAAAAAGGGAGCCTCAATAGGCTTACGAGGTCTGCCTCTCTTACGAGGCTTCATTGGCTCATTCTAACAAAGAATTAGGATAAAGAAAGGGGTAAATAATGACGACTTACCTTTGAGGTGTCCTTACTTTTATTCGCTTTTTTGGAAAAGAAAAAATGTTTAGTCTTTAAGGTCGACACAGATGAGGAAGGGAAACTTACTAGGTGTGGTATTTAATAAGGCGTTCACGGATAACTTGGAAGCGTGAGGAGAACCCATTTTTTTAAAATTGTGGATGATGTTGTGAGTCACTGTCTTTGAAAGACCAGCTAATTCAGAACATTGTCTTTCAGTTGCACCTGCTTGATGAGCTCCAATGACAAACCAGCAATCTTGTTCGGAAATTCGTTTCAAAGCCATGATTATATCGTTGTTTGAAGAAGTGGGGGGTATATTTGAAAAAAAGAAGAGAAAAAGGAGATTATTCACAAATGGCGCCCCCCTTTTTCCTTGGTTGCAACCAATTGCATTGTAAAAATAGCTGGATATGAAATATTACAAAAAAGTATGTGTAGATGACGTATTACGTTCGATCGTCAAACAAAGACTTGGCCCTATATCTTGGAAATTAGGTAAGCTAGCATGGACCAGTGCTACCCGAATTATACTTGTATAATAACTGAGACACTACGCTAAACTACCAACGGCAATAGAAATATGGACATGTAAAAAAAGAAAGACATGGTTGGGTGTTGCATTACCATAGACCACGGAGAAAAGATTGACCAAAGACATGCAATATGTACATCTTTGTTTGTTTATATGAAAACTAAAGGAGAAGAAATATTTATCCTCCTTGGAACGATAGATTTACGGTAGCTATAGGAAGACGCGTCTCCGATTTATGCATGTTGCGTTTTTGTTAACTATGCCGAATCCAGCCAACCACGACCCCTTATTGGACAATAGATAATTGAAAAAAGTGACATTTTTTATTTTCATAAATATATAATGCAATGCGTCTCAATGGGTCCCTTTTTTCGATATTATAAAACTATTCATGGCGCTGGTTTGATAAATATGGGACGCCACTAATTTCTCTTGATTTTACTGTGGCCTTTGATCCATGTCGTTATTGGTGTTGTACATGCCGGTCATCATCATATCTACAAGAAGGTAAGTTATACAAAAAAAAAAGGAAATTGTACACACTAGATTATTATTTACCATAACTCTTTTGACCCATCATAATATCCTCCCACGGTGACGTAGAAGCGGCAGGTTTTGATTTCGAATGATCGCCAGCCGCGGGATCCATGACACCGTAACCATTCATCAATTGAACTGGTGTCAAAATCGAACTGTCTTGGTGTTGTTGTTGATGCTTTGGGGTAGCTTGTACACCTAAATAACCTGATAAATCTTGATAGCTTAGACCCGGGTCATGATGTGAATTAAATACATTCTGTAGTTTTTCATTTTCATTAGTAGAGGGTATAATATCGGGATTGATTTCTTTTAAGCCTTGTAATTTTCGCCATTCGTTGGTGTTTCTTCTCAAAGTGTAATCGATGGTCAAGAACCAATACTTTTCAAAGAATTCGGATGGTAGTTCCCAATTACCAGCAATGGCAGGATCTCCACCGTGGAATACAGAGCCCGATAATAGACAACGGAAACAATCATCTAGGTCGAATTGGTCTCGGTATAAAATCATTCTGTCTCGCATGTGAGGTGTTGGGACTAAATCGATACGTGGGTCGTGTGGAATTGTAAGCTAGAAATACCAAAAAAATCAAATTGAGTGTCAACTAAATCTAGAAATATATTTGTTTTACCTGTAATAAAGTAGGTTGGATTGCAAACGGAATGGATTCCATACGAACACAAGCTGATTGAAGTCTTAACCTTAAACGTAAAGTTTGAATAGCAGCTAAATTAGAAGTCACAGGCTCATCCGCCAGCATGACAGCCCGAGGTAACTCTTTGCCCGTATCTGTACCAAACATGTTCTTCTTTGTCGAATTCAGTTTCTCTTGGTCAGCTATACTCATAGGAGATAGAGGAGGTATACTATAAGTGTTTGTATCCTCTGTTGACGCTGCGCGTTGTTGTTGTGAATAAACGGGTGATTTCTCCTTGTCGTTGTTATGGTACCAGCTATTACTATTGGATTGTTGAGCATCGGGTTTAGTGGTGGTTACTTTTTGGATACCGTCTCGTGTGACGATCAAAGAACCGTGAGGCAGTTGTTGGGGAATAGGTTGTGTTTGAAATTGTAAAGCAGATCTGAAGAGATTAGGAGCGGAAGCACGTTGCTGCTGTTGTTGCTGTTGCTGCTGTTGTTGCTGTTGCTGATGTTGTTGCTTCATTCTCTCTTGATGCTGGTGATGTTGTAATTGAATGTTTGAAATCTCTGGTGAGTCGTTCATGAGTTTTGTTGATATTTGTAGCTTGTTCATCGAGTTGACGTTAATGTAAGTAGCGATAGATTGAGGAATGGATTGGTTGAGGATACCCAGGGTCTTTTCGTCGATATGAGGACAGTGCTGAGGAATAGCCAAATTGTGTTGTAAGCAAACGAGTTGAAGAGACAGCACGATACCTTTAAGATACCAGTTCTCCGCCTTTAGAATCTCATTTTCGCTCGACATTTTCTCATTATCGTGTAATAGTTTATCTCGATGCTCTCTGATACCACGAATATTTGTCTCGAGGTCCTTCATGTGTCTTTCTTTACGCTCACGAAAGGCTCTTTGGGCAGCTCTGTTTTGAGCTTTACGTAAAGCAGGAGAAGCTGGGTTGGGCTTTCGACCAGGCTTCTTTCTGACTTTGATGGGAGGATCTACAGGGGCTTCTGGTGAGCCTGTTGATTCTTGATCGTAACCACAGTCATCTAGGTCGGATAGGTCCATGGCTTCCGAATAAGACGAAGTCCCAATGATGCTGTCTGACATATTTTTCTATTAATAGTTTTTTATAGGTTGGGGAAAAGAAGAGTGGAGAAACTAATTAATTAAAAAAGCTAAATGCCTGTTTTCCACTTATTTTTGTAACATCAAATTAAGTAGCCGCCTGGCGAGGTAAAATATTCCCCCCTTAGAATCAATTTACCCGAAAACACAGTAATATTTATTATGCTTGCTACGCTAATATTAGCTATCTTTTGTCGCATTATAGCAATCCGTTGTCATATGGCTTAATTAGCGCACACTAGCATCAGAATATTGGTCATTAGTAGAAAAAGACTAATTACTGCCCAAACACTGTCGATCCCTTACCCCGCTAATAACATCATAGCAACTTAGAAGAGATCGTCACTAGGTAGATATAATACAGTCTAAAAAAACTAGGTAGCCCTTTTTTATTATAATCATTAAGCTTGTGTGTTAATATACAGTAATTTGCGGGCATAGAATTTACCCTTTGTCCACGCAAAAAGTATAAATTTATCCGCATTCTTAATTTGGGTAATGATTGGCAATGGTTCGCTGAGATGGATATATAGCGCCTCCACCCCCAAAGTCTAGATCAATTTTGGTATTTGCATCACTCAAAGTTCGTTTGGAAAGGCACCAACATTCGCTTAGCTCATTTTCAATTTTCGTTTTTCAAGTATGATTGTTTACTTAAATGGTTATCTGTTGAAAGTTATTCTGCTAAACAATGTTGTAAAGAGTTTTTAATATTATAACATATCTTTGCACAACAATCAATGATTCAAAATACGAAGAGATTGTGACAAGTACTCGTTATTAATGCTACATACAGAACCAACAATCTCTCGAAATACCTCTGATATACGTTCATGGAGTTCATAATCTGCTAGGATCTCGTCATCGATAAATGTCGGGCTCTAATGATAAAAACTGGATATTGTTTTTTAAGAGTCAGTTAAACTCTTTTGTATATGGCATATGATGAACAATTTTAGAAGCAATTTAATCAGAGGCTAGTTCAAAAGTAAAGAAACCAAAAATAAGTGTATGACACTGAAATATGATTCATACCACAAACAAAAGAATGTCAACAAATACAGATCCAAAGAGCATATGTGGTTTTGAAGCATTTGATCACTACGAAGAAACAGACACAGATAAAGCAAGAAAAGTCTCTTCATGTCCTTCAGCATCAATGATGAAAATAGGTGTTGAATCAAAATATGCAGATACGTTCAACAAGATGTCTTTTTCTCTTTCAGTTGTATCCTATCCTTGACAGGCATACAAAACCGCTTGTTTATAATAGAGCATACCATATGAAATGTGAGCTTAAGTAAATTAGGGACATCTGTAAGCTTTGGAGGTGATGGTGTCTTTTCTTGTTGATCAACTTCTAAACAACACAAAAAGTTGGATGTTATGATTGCTCCTCGTCATACTAAATTAACGTGTTATCAGTATCATTGGTTTTATCGATATTGCCTTCATTACCAACTGAATGCTGATTTGCGTTCCCATCCGCCTCTTTATCGTCCATACAGTGTTTATCAGAAAATAGCTCATTGCAACTGCTGGAGAACTTGTTGGGGGGTGTCTCTCCTCATCAAGGGATACATTTTGACTATGTTGTTTAATATGACGGCAGAATGATCGCGTTGTCGTGATACTTTTATGACATATAGGGCAAGTGAGCCCTTTTTCATCCTTATTGATGGTCAAGCCTACAAAAGATAATCAGGTGAGAATGCAGAGAAACAAAAAAACAAAACAAGAATAAAGCACCATACTTTTTCCATAGCACACATCGGCTATGTGGCGATCGCAAGCCTGAGTTTTTACGGCAAAAGAATGATCACAGTGATCACGTTTTGGCATTTTGCTCAAGTGAGTCATAAAAAAGTGTTCTCCAAGTCAGTGGTTAGGGTGCAGATAATCACACGCGTAGATAAATGATGAAGAAAGAAGAGTAAAAGACGGATGATCTTTCCCTGAAATCACTTAAAAAAATTGATATGTTGGCATATTGTGATTAATCAAAATATTGCTAGTACTACCAGTTATGAGAGCACAAAAAAAGCGAATTCACGTAAAAGCGAGTCCAGTCATATAAGCGATTTTGTCGTAGAAGATTTCATCCACTTTAATGTGATAATGGGAAGTTTTGATTAGGATTTAGGGTCAATAAAGAGAATAGACAAAGAGTATTTTGAGTGTTGCATGTAAAGACTCTAAAACTGCGCTTAAATACAGTACAAGCTTATTTGTTTATCGACTAGCAGAAAGACTCTTTGAAACGCTGTTCGTTTTCTAAGCATGACTGTTTATTAAAATGGTTCTCAGTTGAGACATCTCTGAAAGTTGTGCCTTTCAAAGTAAACTGGAGTGATGCAAATATAAAAATTGAGCTGATACAAAAACGAACTTCGGTCTCCGAGATTACAGAAAATAGAGAAATCGGGGTAATAATGCAACCACTTTAAGGCTGCAGGGACCAAGAAATGTCTTTTTATAGATGAGTTTTGCTGTGGCTTTTTATTTGAACTTGCCTTGGCAGTAATTGAGGCTCGGGGGGTGATACGAGAAAAGGTGGGGATTTAAAAGGTGGCTTGCTCTATTCCTTTTCTTTTTACAAGCAAATCTCTTTTTTTTAAAAATATGTCCTCTAAACGCCTTAGTCTCGGTAGCCACTTTCTTAGCAGTAAAAAGAAGGGTGATTTAACTGATTTATTCTCGAGTTTTGATAAAGATAATAATGGGAAAATCTCTCATTCCGAGTTACAAGATATGTTACAATCCGCTGGTATAAATAGCTCAGCAATTCCATCCATGGTAAATTTGAGTCTACCGTTGCCAACAATTGTAATTAATTTTGTTTGGGATATTACTAGCTTAAAAATGCTCATGCCGATTTAGATAAAGATGGTTGCCTAGACTACGAAGATTTCGCTAAACTCATGAGACCCACATTGTCAGACCCACATCGTCTCACGTCTAAACAACAAGAGTTAAAGGAAGCCTTTGAAGCCTTTGACAAAGACTGTGATGGTGTAATTAATGTAGAGGAATTACAAGCCATGATGGAGAAACTAGGAGACAAATTAAGTTTGGCGGACGCTCAACAGCTGATTGAAGAAGTGGACCTGGATAAAGACGGTGTGGTGAACTTTCATGAGTTTACCATCATGATGGGAGGTGGAGGAAATACCTCTGTTAATCAGACTGAATGTACGCATCATCATCATAAACTATCAGTGAGAAGATGGTTCTGTAGCCACAAATAGCTTATTGTTACATACTTGTGACACCCCAACCCCTAATCTTTTTAACAATATTATTAAAAACTCCTTTTTTGAATGATCTTTTTGATGATTTATCAATGTTTATACCGAGCAACTGGATTTTATCTCCCCTAAAACAGTAGAAACAAGCAGGTTTTCGAGGGATAGATGACTAGTTTGATTACACGCTTGGTTTATTCAAGTAATGAAAGATGTTAAAATTCATTAATAATATACGCTCCCTCTTCCTCCTCACAATGAAGTTCCTTTGCAACATGGGGCGTAAAAATAGGCATATCTTCCTCCTCGATGTAATACATCATATAGCGCTCTTCTTTCATACAATATAATATAGCATCTTCCTTCCAAGCAAGCCCAAATTGGTATTCAAAACTCTCTCTACGAAAATGATTAAAGATATCACGCACAATCTGTTCCCAGTGACTATTTGAAAGATGAAAGTTGTTTAATGCACGAGGAACTGATACATCCCAGAGATCATCCTTGACAAGCTTGTATAATCCAGTTGCAGGGAATCGAATAGTTTTACTAGCAGGTAGATCTACGGGTCGTAATAGTTGTTGTACACCGTTATGCCATACTAAAGATCTAGGTACTGAATACCAAGTGTGTAAAGGGATGGAGTCTGCCACGTTATCCCAGTTTATGTACATGGTGTATGTTATAAGGGGGAAAAAAAAGATAGTGTAGTGATATTTTTAAGGGTGGAATTACAATAGTAATCTATCACTTTTATTACGCAAACAAAAAAAAATGATAAAAGATCTCGGGGGGTTTTTTTCAGTCATACATGACGCCCCATCAAATGATAATCATTACTTGATATGAACTTGTATAAAGTGTGAATAACGACAAGTATATATAAGACGAGAACTTACCAGAATGATCGGGCTCGAGAAAGTCAACATAGGGCTTTTTGCAAAAGGCAGTGATTTCTTGAGTTGGTAAACGAACAAGAAGCCCTTTCAGAGCAGCCTTGTATTCGTAAAGCACCTCACCTTTAGCAGCTATGATATCTTTTTTGGCTAGTTTGTATGTTTTATCGGTGACGGGAGGCTTGAAGGCCATGATATAGTCGACAGTGGCAGCTGTGAGTAGAGAGGTTAGTAGGTTTCAATGAGTATGTAATCAAGTACCTTGTAATACTGCAAAGAATAAGAATAAGAGTACTAGTATACGCAACATGTGGAAATGTGTAAAGAATGAGTTGAAAAAAAAAGAGGTATTTCTTTTGTTTGCTTGGCAAGGCTGAAGGTGATGTCATTTTATGATTGGTTTGGTAATAATTCATGCAAAAGATAGAGGGAGGGGAGTTTTGTTGGGAGTGAATCGTATTATTTTTATTTACAAGGAAAAGAGGAGAACAAAAAAAAAAAGTCTAAATGGCGTCTTCGAGGATCATACGTGGCGAGATATTCATGGCCATAAGTTCTTGGAAGAGCAATTTGGCAGCATAGGGTATTTCCATGGTCTTCATGTTTTTAGAGCTCTTACAGAACTGACACCAACCCGAATAACCAATCAAACCACACTTGTCACAGATGTTGACTTCAAAGGCATCGGATGAAATCATAAGACGTTCCAGCAGTAACATGGAAGCACCATAACCGATCAAACAATCACGTTCCATCTCACCAAGACGAAGACCACCGTCTCTGGATCGACCTTCGGTAGGTTGACGTGTAAGTGTAGCACGAGGACCTCTTGCACGAGCATGCATCTTATCCATAACCATATGCTTCAATTTTTGATAGTAAATGGGACCAAAGTAAATATACGCAGAAAGTGGTTCACCCGTAATACCCGATGTCACATAGTCTTTACCAGCATAATTAAACCCATGGTTGATAAGAATTCGACTCATGTCTTCTACCTTGGATCCACCAAAGGCTGTACCGTACTGTAAGGAACCATCCAAGACACCTGCTTTACCCGCCAACAACTCAATCATCTTTCCAACCGTCATACGAGATGGGAAACCGTGAGGGTTCATAATAATATCAGGACATACACCTAAATCAGAGAAAGGCATGTCCTCTTGTTGAACAATAATACCACATACACCCTTTTGTCCGTGACGAGATGAGAACTTATCACCTAATTCAGGTCGACGGGTTTGACGGATATTGACCTTGATTAAAGTTTGATCTGACTCGGTTGTAGTAAACAAAACCTTATCGACATAACCTGTTTGTGGAGACTTGTAACGTTGAGCTTGAGGCTTATAAGCAACACTTTGAGACGCACCGGGTACACCAGCATCAATACCCGTACTGACTGGCACTTGCTTGTTGATAAACACAGAACCCATTTCAAGAGGCTCACCTACACCTGCAATACCATCCGCTTCAATAGCGTCAAATGAATCATTCCATAAATCCGAATCACGAGCAGGAGGATCAGCTAAACGATCATGGGTGCCGTTAGGGTAACGCTTGACCAAATTAGCATATTTTCTCATGACTTGACAACGACCAAAGCCTCTATCCAAACCAGACTTGTTCAAAACCAAAGCATCCTCAATATCGTAACCAGAATAACTCATGACAGCGACAGTGGCATTTTGTCCAGCAGGCAGTTTATCATAACCGATCAATTCAATGGTTTTTGTCTTGACCATGGGTTGTTGAGGATAGACCATTAAATAAATCAAGGTCTCAATACGGTTCAATTGATTGTAACCGATAGCACCAATAGCTTGCTTACCCATTGCACATTGATAAGTGTTACGAGGCGATTGATTATGATGAGGATAAGGAATTAAACCAGCAACAGCACCCAAGATGGTGAAGGGCTCGATTTCTAAATGAGTGGTTTCGGGTATAATATCCTTTTCATAGACTGCGATATTAGCATCACTCTCTTCATTAACATCCACGTATTCGACAAGACCCTTCTTTAAGAAATCATCAAAGCTTAATTTTTCAGCAATTAAGTCATTGACATGTTGTTGTTTGACGGCAGGGATACCTTTTTCTACAATAATCAAGGGACGACAAATACGACCACCATCGGAAGATAAGTTCACGGTCCTTTGATGTGTGTTGACAAACACTGAGACGAACTCCGAGACACGACCTGCACGACGGAAACGACGGAAACTTTGGACGAATTGTTGTACACGACGTGTGACACCTAAAATGACACCGTTCATCAAGACAATAAATGTGTTGGGTTGATATACTTCAGCACCAGTCAACAAATTAACATCTTCTACGCCCAATGCAAATGCGATTTTACGAATAGGGTCTTCCTCTTGATCGGTTGTGATATGGGTCATTAAAGCTAAATTCTTGACAAGACCACATGCTTCACCTTCAGGAGTATCTGAGGGACACAACATACCCCATTGAGAAGGTTGTAAAGCTCTTGGACCAGACACTTTTCTTGTCTTTTCAAATTGAGAAGAAATACGAGTCATCATACCCAAAGCCGAGATATAAGAAAGACGCGAGAGGACTTGAGTAATACCAGCACGATCCATTTTGAAACGTTTCAAGACCCAATTACCGGTTGAGATGGCTCGAATAAAACCACTGGTGATATGATCACCGTGCAAAACCAATTGATTAAAGATGTCAAATTCTTGTGTACGGTTTGGTTTCTTGAGAACTTTATCAGCATTTAATTTCAAATCCGAATTGAATTTCTTGAACAAATCTTCGAATAACAAGGACAATAATTGACCAGCTAATTCCAAACGTTTGTTACCTACATAATCACGATCATCGACTTGAACCTCATCTGTCATGGCAACCAAGACACGACGGATCATGACGGCAGCGTAAATACTCTTTTCTCTGAAATTCAGGTTTTCAACGGGAACGTGAGCCAAGATGACGGTGGCTAACACTTCAAGGGCTTCTTCGGCCAAAGTCTTACGAACAGTGGATAATTTACGGTTGACTTTGACTTTACCACCAATGTAGTCCAAGGCTTGCATTTGGGTGAAGACACGAAGTCGAGAGGATTCTTCGATATTGATGGCGAAGACGTCGTTTAAATCATGATCGTTACCGCAGACGAGTTGGGCGATTTCTCGGTCGGATTGGACACCCAGGGCCTTCATAAAGATGGCAACAGGGATATCTTCTGCAATAGAGTTGTGCTTCAAATAAATTTTGTTGTGTTTGACAAAGATGGCTGTTTTGGATTTACGTTCGTGAGTGGAACTATGATGTAAAAAAGTTAGTTTTTTTTTTTTCTCTCTCTCTTTGCTTGTACACAGAAAGATTTGGAAAGTGAAAGTCTACCTTTGCACGTTGGCAATAATGTTGTTCTTTTTATCCACGTCGACAATGATACGATTTTTGGACAATTGTTCCTGGACAAGAATAACCTTCTCTGTTCCCTTTACGACAAAGTAACCACCTGGATCTAAAGGACATTCTTTCATACGAGCGAGCTCAGCTTCGTTCTTACCGGTCAAGACACAGTGAGAAGAACGCAACATGATGGGAAGACGACCAATCATGACATTCTTACGTTTGACGATTTGTCTACCACGAGTGTATTCGACATCGACAAAGATATTGGCAGAATAGGTTAAATCACGAAGACGACATTCGTGAGGTGTGTAACTACGGTTAGCAACGTCAGCATCAGTACGTTCGGGGCTGCCTACACGAATACCTGTGTATCTAGAAAGTGCGTGTCAGTTTTTTTTTTTTGAGGGCAGGTCACGACACATTATGCTTATTATTTACTTCAAGTAGAAATGAGGATCGACGTCTGAAGTGACCTTTTCATTAGCTTGAATAATCTTTCCAAGATCAACATTGATAAAATAATTAAAAGAGTCGATATGTTGTTTAACGAGACCTTTGACTTTTAAAAAGGCGGGTAATAACTTCCATTTATCCTAATGAATGATATACATTAAGTTCGTGTTTTTTTTTTCTAGTGAGAAAGGATTTTGCGTACTTCGATTTCTTTGACGGGAGCTGCTAAATGTTTTCCTGCGTAGAATTCTTGTTTCAAAGGTTCGAACGAATCCTTCTCATGGGAGTGGTCATGAGTGTCCTCCATTGTAATTGTTTTAGACAGGAAAAAGAAGGAAAAAAAAAAAGACAAGGGACTTTGAAAAAAAAAAAAGTAAGAGAGGATAAGCCACATTAAGCATATAAATCATAGAAGTTTAAATTAAGGTACATTATTGTTATTAAAGTAAGCCGACATCTCTTAAGGTAGATTGTAATATAATATCATTCACAGCAGACATGACAAATTTGATTTGTTTGGTGTCTGTTGCGCAAGTAAAGTGAGTATAGACCTGTTTATCGGAATTTTTGACAGTCAGTGCTTGAAATTGATCCATGAGGAACTTGCAAGCTTCTTCATAGTTATCACCGCCCTTGTATTTAGGGAAGTAGGTCTTTAAGGGACTCGTCTTTAACTTTTTTTTGAACAGATCTGTCTTGTTCATAAACAGAATAATTGACGTTTTGGCAAACCATTCCATGTCACATATCGATTGAAAAAGAGTCAGTGATTCGCCCATACGGTTGACAGATTCATCCTCAAATAGCACTTGATCGTATTCGGATATCGCAACCATAAAGATGATGGCCGTCACATCCTCGAAGCAATGGATCCATTTCTTTCGTTCTGAACGCTGTCCACCTACATCTACCATACGATAGATGAGGTCGCCTACAACGAACTTTGTCTCTGTGATGCCTGTTGTTTTCACTCTTGCTCGCAAGACATCCCCGTCACTTGGGATATAGTCAGGATCCGATATACGATCAATGTCATTAAAGTAACTAAGAATTTGTATTTAAACGCCTTGTATAGGAGAATACGAGAGGGTAACTTACTATGCTGCAGAATCGTTTAATTGAAATTCGTTTCTTCTGCTGTACGTGTATTTGACACCATCGTCTTGCCATAACAGTTTAATTGCTTCGGATATTTCTACGGGTAAATCATAATCGCATTCCATCTGTTCAGGCAGTTCAGCTATTAATTGATAGGCCGGTAAAGATTCTTGTTGTTCCGCCAATTGTATCTTTAACTTGTCCATGGCGTTGACAATATTTTTCATGGATTCGATCAGATTGCTAAAGACGATTTCTCGATACGATAGTCTCTCTTCTTGTGGGAAACCACAGTCATGAATGATTCGCATTTGCTTTAATAAGGTGGATTTCCCGGATTCACCAGATCCTAGTAATAAGAGCTTTACTTCGTTGCTCATCTTTTGTCGGTCTTTTTTTATCTGTTCTTCTATTTCTTGGTCTCGTGCTTTGCCCACATCGTTATTGACTTGCACTGATGTACAGCAACCCATTATATTTTATGAAAGAAGAAAAAAAAAGGAAAAAATAAAAAAAATAGCACGCGGATTTATATACAAGAAGGGAGCGAGATGCAAGGGATGAAACCCTCCCTTTTTTTTTTTTTATTATTGATTTAGCTTTGGCTTGTTTAAGATAGGATGGGGTTCTTTTTTTTTTTTTTTTTGTTACTGCAAAAGAAGAGGGGAAGGACTAACCGCACGTATTTGATTGTTCTTGCATAACTTTTAAACAATGAATTTTGCATGATGTCGTACAACAGATTCCTCCTTGGACTGCTTGTCACGACGCGTGAAAAAATGACTGATTTCTAAAAAAGGCAATGTTTGGGACTTTTGTGTGTTTTGATTGGTGGCTGGGTATAAAATAATGACCGATTTCTAAATTAGGCATTGACTGGGACTTACTCGAGATTTGATTGGAAGAGGAGTGTGAATAAAAAATACCTGTAGGAAAAAAAAAAAAAATAGTATTTATTCCCATGCCTGGCCTCTACCTTTTTTAATTCTCCTTTCCCTTTTTTCTTTAATCAAATAATGTCAAATCAACTGAGAACACCACATCGCTCCAATCTGTTTGACGATGTAGAACAACCTTTTACACCTTGCACTCGTCTATCGAGAATGACGATTGAGTCGCAATCTCTTGGAAATAGCCGGTTTCGAAAGACTGCGATACAACCCGCTACGAATTTAACGGATAGACTTGCGGAAGCCGCCCGTGAAGAAACATCTTCTACACCTCACCGTAACCTGGACATGTTTCTTGGCTCTGATCGAATCAGTATGTCCAAGGTAAAAAAGAGAATGAAACATTTCAGGATAATCAAAGAAAAATTTTTTTTTTATTAACAAAGTTGTTGGATAGGACGGAGTGTTTTCTGAAGATGAAGACTCTGATGATGGAGATTTGTTCTCCTCTACACTATGTCCCATGTCTTCGCCCGAACGCCCTTTAACAAGACAATCGATATTCGAGGACGAAAGCATGAATTCACCACCGGAAATGAGCGTTCTTAGCCGCTCGATCTTTGATGAAGAAGAAGATGAAGAAGAAGACAATTATGATCCCAGCGGTTCATGGTTGTCGCAGATCTTTTTTGACGCCCGTGAACCAGTACATGTTCATTTTGCGCAGGAGTCGCAGGAAGAACAAGAGAATCAACCCCCTTCCAGTCGAAACAAAGAAAGAAAGATACGCCCTGTGCTTCGTGAAGAACAGGACGAAGAACGACCACCGTTGCGAGAGATTCGTTGCGAAGAAGAGGAAGATGCATTACCTGCAAAAAAGAAGTCGTTATTGGCGAATGGCAAGCCTCAAAAGATGCGCTATATGCGATCATTGTCTCCTCCACGTTACGCAAAACGTAAAGGAGAATCCAGCATGCCATTGGCTTCTGTGCTGTAATACCAATTTCATTCTTTTTCTTCTTTTTTTTTGCATACCCTGTAAATATACATCCTTTCATCCTCTCTTTTTTTTTACATCTAATAAAAAAAATGCCCTTTTTTTTTATCTAAAGAATGTTGCTTTTTGATCTACAGCTAAGCTCTCCATTCCCATATATCGTTGTTTCGAGAATTTGTACATGTTAATTAAAATTTAATGGAAAAAAAAAAGAAAAAGTGATGACGTGCGCAGATGGACTGAAGCGGAGTCAAAGGCGCCCCAGGTTTTCACCCGCCTAAAATTGTGTTGTTTTTCTTTTTCACCCCCTTTGATCTTTAAATCATGAACGCCATTATCCGTCGTGCTTATACCACAAAGACTCTCATTCCTCCTAACGTAGCTGCTGCTACCAGACTCTCTGGATCTGCCAAGGATGGTCAAATCTCTCAATTGGTTGATTTCTACAAGGTATTTTTCAATGGGAGACGTCAACCTCACACTTAACTAAACTGTCAAAACAATAGAAACTTCCTAAGGGAGCTGCTGAAATTGCCAAGCCTGTTGGTCCTTTTGCTCGTTATAAGGCTCGTTACATTGACGGTGAAAACGCTTCTGTCACTCCTTTGCTTCACCTCATCTTTGGTGTCTTTGCTATTGGTTATACCATTGATTACCAATGTCACTTGAGTAAGTCGTATGCTATTTTCTTTTCTCGGGTTTACTAATTCATTATTGTAGAGCACCACAAGAACGGTGAACACCATTAGATTAATACGCTTTAATTAAAAGAAACAAAAACAAAATCTTTCATGTTTTTGTTGTGTAATATTTATTAACTGGGTTTTCATTGGGTGTGACAGTGTCAAAAAGAGGTCAGTGCATCCCCCACATGGTTTAAAAAAGTAGCGTGGCATCATTTCTCGCGACATATTTACCATGTGCTGCCTTTTTTTTTTTTTGGGGAATGTTGCGTCGATCAATTCTATGCGCTGTGCGTTTCGTGTATTTGGGCGAGCGTAAAAGAGGCAGTCTGCTGCATTGAACACGAATTAAAGTCGTCAGTGTATGGATACTCAAGATGCATGCTGTTGTACTTTAGCAACTCTTTTTCTCCTTAAAATTGGAACTCAACGTTACGTGTGTATGTAAAATAAACACGGTAGGTTACACGGACTTTGCTGCTTTATGCAGCCCACGTCTTGGATCGCCCAACGAGTGAGCGTGCTCCGCCCCTGATAATAGGAACAAAGAAACCAGAGTTCGTATCATTTGCATACAAGGTTCATTCAGTCTAAATAGTGAGCAAAAATAAAGGGGGGAAAACCTCATTTATGACTAATTATCAGCATAAAGGGGTGTCGTATCGTTACTTATACACACATACACGCAAAGCCCTTTAATCAGGCATAGACTGCTCCGAAAAAAAAAAGGGGTTTCTATCTATGCTGCCTAGGCTATAGTGATTTGTATAATACTTGAAACTCCACAAAGACAATAGACAAAAAAGGGAACAACGAAATATTTTATTAAGGGATGCATTGATTATTTTTTGGCATCCAAAAAGGGATAGTCTGTGTACCCTTCAGCATCATTAGTGTAAAACGTATTTCTATCGTACTTGTTCAGCTCCTCACCACGAGCAAGACGTTCAGGAAGATCCGGGTTTGCAATGAACGAACGACCAAATGAGATCAAATTGCCGGTTTTCTCTGCCACTTGGTACGCATGGTCAATGGAGTTGGAGAAACCACCAGAAGTGATAATTGGTCCCTTCCATAACTTACGGTACACCTCAAGGGAGTCTTCTGTGTTGGCGGTTTCACCAAACGAATCTCCTCGAGGCTCAATAAAGTGAAGGTAACTCAGATCGGGAAACCTGGCTTGAATTTCAGACGTTAAATAACTCCAGGTTTGAACTGTAGTATCGTCGCTCACACCTTGATGAGTTCCGCCGGGAGAGAGTCGAATACTGGTACGATCAGCACCGATAGCTTCTGCAATTGCACTAATCACTTCTAATGGGAAACGAGCACGCTTCTCAATCGATCCACCATAAATATCCGTACGCTTGTTACTGCCACTATTGATAAATTGGTCAACCAAGAAACCATTTGCTCCATGGATTTCAATACCATCAAATCCAGCTTCGATGGCGTTTAAAGCAGCTTGACGGAAATCTTGAACATGCGATCTGATTTCATCTATCGTTAAAGCCCTAGGTGTTTCATAGGGAAGATTCGAGAATATATTGTTTCCGGGGACAACAATGGCTGAGGCAGAGGCTATTTGTTCTCCATTTGGATGAAATACTTTAGATCCTCCACGACCAAGAGATACGATTTGTAAGTAGATTACACCCTTCTTTTCATGCACAGCTGAAGTGACTTTTTTCCAGGCTTCAATTTGTTGTGGGGTGTAAATACCTGGAATGTGAGGTACGCCGCCACCAAAATGAGAAATAAAAGTAGCTTCTGCGATCAAAAGTCCACCTTCACTGGCTCGTTGTTTGTAGTATTCAGCTTGAAGGTCGGTAGGGACAGCCTCGGGAGAAGCTCTGAGACGAGTTAAGGGTGCGAGAACAACACGATGTGAAAGTTGCTTGTTGCCAACTTTAATAGGAGATAAGAGGGTTTTAGATGTTGTCATCGTTGTATAGAATAGCGAAGAAAAAAGTTTGTGTTTTAACGATGCTTATATAGTTGGTTGCTGAATAATCCAAAAACACAAGATCACGAATACTCATATTCGACATTTTACTGTTGTTTGTTGTCACCTGTCTTTATCAAGATAGAGAAAAAAATAGTAATTTTGACTATGAGGGTGCACGTGGGGAGTGGTTTGCTGAGAGTAAACAAAGCGTTATTTTGAACTAAATTGCAAATCTAATATGGCACGATTGATTATAAATCCTCCCCTAGGCCCAGCCATTCCGGAAAAAAAGCTGCCGTTCCGTCATCAGCATAATAAAGCAAGGTGTTTGTTTTAAATTAAAGGATACATGGCTTCCAGATCCATCAACAGACAAGTATCATATAAGCTTGATATTTTGGCCTGGCTTTTTTTTTTATTATATCTCAATAATTACATCACAAGTATTGCAAGCAAAGAGTCACGGAAGGCGGTTTAATGATTACCGAGGCTGCATTTATTCATCGTCCTTCATTGGCTACCCACAAGCTTCTAGTGCCTATAACCAAGATCAAATCAACAAATGGAATAAGGTGGCTTCTGCTGTAAATAAAAAAGAAGACAACCTTCTTTCTTCAGTTGTAGCAAGTAGGTCGTACAAGTTCCAAGTACCTTGAATCTAACCAAGAGCAAGCTGTCTCCGCTTTTACCAATCCAACTTTGATAAGCTTCCAACATGAATTACCTCGTTTTCTTGAGATAGATGAAATCAAAGAGATCGTCCAACAATACCGTCAAGTTCCATTAAACGCTATTAAGGCAAGGTTCGCAGTGTAATGAATATACATAAATCTAGGGTAGATCTGTTGACGATTTGCACTTGAAGTGGTGGATCCTGAATGTGCAGCTATTCGATTCTCTCCCAATGGCCAGTTTCATTTGTACAAGATTATACGATTGTAGTTACATGGAGTTATTTAACTAGTTAAATTCAAGGAAAGCATCCTAAATTGGCGTATCTTCACTTCATGTGGTAGTTTCTTGGACGATGTGTATATTCCAGGTGGGGATTCGCTTAAGCCATATCGGCATATTTGGAAGCAGGTGGGTTCTCAGCAACCGAAGAACATGCGATTGAGTATGCGTTTGGAAAAAGGTGTAGAGCTTAATAAGTATAATAGAGACACTTTTTTACACGCATGATGCTGAAGGGTATTATCCTTTCCATGATACCAAGAACTAGATAACACGAATTTTGAATAAATCATAGTTTGGATCTTTTTTTTAATCAAGTGCCGTCCTCGATCGATAAATTAGAAATAGCTTTTATTGATTAAAAAACCCCTTTTAAAACAAATGAAAACCATAGCTGTTTTTACTCCCATCAAAATTGGAGCCATATAACAAGTGGAAATCATCCTAAACTGGGGTACCTTTATTGAAACAAAAGCAAGTGTTCATATCAATACCGATGTAACTACATTTGTAATTCATACTCATGGTTTAAGGCTATTGCCACGTCCAATAACCAGTTACAAAAAAAAAAAAAAAATTAATGAAATCAATACTAATTGTGGGAGTACACTCTTAACAAGGCGTATTTATATCTTGAGTATTTAAACACGGCCAAAATAGATAATTCTCTCCATCTATTATATTCTAAATCGAAGAACTTGGCTAGAATATATTATATCAAAAATTGTAGAAACAAACGATCTGACCCGACTCATTTTTATACGACAGCACCAAAAATTGGTGGGCCTATTTTTATTTGTGTACCTTTAACTATTCCGGGAGTTTAAAGAAAACTCGAGTTACTAGACCCAATAGCCCTTTGGGTTCCCAGTCAAATCGCCATATCATCAGATCTGCGCTTTTTATACAGTCCAAGAATGGAATGCTGCAAAAAAAAAAAAACTAAACGTCATGATCTGTTTGATTGATTTCAGCCTGGGAAAAATGTTAAGTCCTACTTTTGTATTGTAATGCGAGAGGGCCACGGCTAATCATATCCCCGAAAATAATACTTTCTTGGCTTATAGTATCTTTTAAGGGTGAGGCGCATACTCGGAGATACCCTTTCTCCGAAGGAGTGTCAGGGCAACTTAGCTGCGCTAGACCGAACTATGGAAGCATCTCACTTTCTGAACAGTGGCCAAAAAAGAAAAAAGAAAATCTTGGCGTGTGTTACTATCCATATTTGGAGTAATACGTACAGAAAAAAACTAGTGTTCCCTAATAGATTGACTTGTACTCCAAAAAAATAAACAATCGTAATATATAATAATCAGACTTTTCTATGGAACGCTCTAGTCGTATGAATTTTAGGTGGTCTTCTCACCGTCTATTTGACGCATAAAAAATCCATGTGCCATGAATTCAGGCTAAACTTCCGGAAGCTGAGTTTACATTTGCATTTGATCCAGGGTAGAAAAAGGTTTTCACATTTCAACTCTTTCCTCTTTTTAATTCTACTAGTTCATTTTCTTTTATTTACAAATATAAAAATATGTCAGAAACAATTTGCTTAATTGTAGCTCTAAAAGGCTGCAAAGATACTGAAGCCGATGGTCAAATCATCCGCATTGGTAATGGTGTCAACACTGATACTGTTCGTAGTTTAGCTGCCGAAAAGCTTGGATTAAATGTTCCTTTGGTTGACATTGTGCTCGAAACACTCACAGGGCAAGTATTGACCGAAATCGACCGAGTTAAAGCTCAGCAGGTCGTCTTCTTAAATTATCCTGAACAGATCAAAGATATTATACCCGGATCCCGCGGACTACCTATGGTTGGAAACCTCTACGACATGTTACCCGATTTGTAAGTGTTTCAAACCAGCAATATAAGTTCATTTTAAATTAACTGATTTATGAATGTAGAGCTGCTGGATGGGCTAAACAATTCGCTATTTACGGCCCTATCGCTTCTGTCAATATCTTGGGCGCATATATTGTTGGCACAAACGACCCTGTTTTAGCAGAGCTTTTTGTAAAGGAATCTGAATATTTTACAAAAAAAATTAGTACAGGCTTAAAAGTCATCAAGGAATTTGCTGGTGGTGGATTATTTACATCTGATAGTGATGCAAGTGAATGGAAATTAGCTCACAAAATTCTTATGCCCGCCTTCAGTCCTCGCGCTATAAAGGTAAAACTTTAAAATATGTACATAAAAAAAAGTTAATAATGACGAATGTATTCATGATAGGCTTATCAACCTGAAATGGGTATTATTGCTCAAGAAACCATAAAAGTCCTTAGCGAATACAAACCAGAAGATAAAGTTGAAATTTTAGACTGGTGTACTAATTTAACATTTGAGACTATCGGTCGCATCGGCTTTGGTTATTCGTTTGATTTAATGGACCGAAAGAAGCCTGCTCATCCATTTATCACCGCTATGGGTTACGCTCTTGGTAACAGTCTTTCTCGTTTTGCTCGACCTTCTTTTATGAACAAATTGCCTTTGGAGTCTAATCGTAATTGGCAAAGAAATATCACTTTAATGCATTCTATTGTCGAGGAGGTTATAGCTGAACGTAAAACGAGTAAATGTGCCAAGGATTCCGAGAAAGATCTTTTAGGTTTTATGTTGAATGCTCGTGATGAACACAACTTGGGTCTTAGTGACGAAAACATTCGTGATCAAGTTGTTACCTTTTTAATTGCCGGTCATGATACCACGGCAAACACTTTAGCTTGGACTCTGTATGAACTCTCTAGACATCCTCATATACAAGCAAAGTTACTTCAAGAAATTTCAAACGTTGGTATCACTTCTGACGTACTACCTACTGTGGAACAAATTGCTAGTCTCAAGTACCTCAGTAAAATTTTGAAAGAAACCCTTCGTCTTCATCCTCCTTTGAGAGGTATAGGCAAGCACTGTAAGAAGGACTGTGTTGTTCCTGGTGGTTATCGTATAAAAGCTGGAACTGATGTTTTAGTATCAATTATCAATATGCACTTGAATCCTGCCGTTTATAAAGATCCTACTGTATTTGACCCTGAACGTTTCTCTCCCGAGGAAGAGCAAAAGAGATCTCTTTATTCTTGGTTACCTTTCAGTACTGGTCCCAGAGCATGTATTGGTATGGCTTTTGCATTACAAGAAGCCAAAACTGTTATTTCCATGTTCCTTCATCGCTTCGAATTCAAGTATGATGGTCCTGATGTCCCTTACGATCCTTACCAACCTACTACTAAGCCGCTTGATATGTTAATGAACATCCATCCTCGTACTAACTTCCCCGAGCCTTCTGAAGATGCCGTTGTTCCCAAAGAAAAGCCCGTCGAAGTTGCTAGTATTCCCGTATTAAGCCATGGAGTTTCTGCTGTTGGTACTCTTGAATTACCCAAGATCACCTTCCTTTTTGGTACTCAAACCGGTTCAGCACAAGATTATGCTAATCAATTAGCCGCTCAAGCTAAACGTTTTGGTTTCAAAAATATTGCTTTCAGTTCCATGGACCACTGGAGCGTTATTCAATCTGGTACATATGAAAAGTCCGGATTAAATATGAAGAAGAATGAACTTGTGATTATTTGTACTGCTACTTACAATGGCCAACCTCCTGATTCCGCTGAAAACTTTAACAAGTTTTTGGATCTTAATGTGCAAGCTGGTAATGAGACCCTGCTTGAAGGTATTCAGTTCGCTGTCTTTGGTCTTGGTAACAAGAACTGGAGGACCTATCAAGCTTTCCCTCTTAAGGTAGATACCTCTTTAGAAATTCTGGGTGCTAACCGTTTCTTTGTTCCTGGTACTGGTGATGCTGATAATGACATGGATAATGATTTTAATCAATGGTGTGCTTACTTCTGGGCTCATACACTTAGCAAATTCGGTGTTGCTGCTTCTTCTACTAAATCTGTTATTCCTACCGCTACTTTATCTGCCGAAGATTCTGATTCAAGTACTGCTGTCATTAACTTTGTTGCTCCTTCTGATACTACTAAATGGAAAGCTGGCAATGATAACAAGAATGGTGAATATAATGCCAAGTTAATTGTTAATCGTGAACTTCAAAAGGAAGGCTCTGATCGTAGTACTCGCCACATTGAAATTGATATTTCCCAACTCGACTCTGCCAGCTTTGTTAAGAACCAGCTTTACGATGCTGGTGATCATATTGAGATTATGCCTGAAAATAGCGTACAAGAAGCTGAACGAATTGCTTTAGGTTTCGGTCTTGTTTTGGATTCCGTATTTGAGATTGACGCTTCTTCTGCTGATAGTCTTTCTCCTCGTTCTATGGCTGCAGTTATTAAGGGCCCTTGTACCGTACGCAATGCCTTGGTTTATTATGCCGATCTTATGTCTCCTCCTTCTCGTCGAATGTTGAGTTACTTTGCTGCCCAACTTCATGCTACTGCTCCTGAGACTGCCAAAAAGTTCGATAGTTTAACAATGCCCGATGAAAACAACCAAGATCAATACCCTTCATTTATCAAGCAGCACAGAACATTACTTGATCTTCAATTGGCATTCCCTCAAGTCAACCATATTGATCTCGGTCAGTTCTTAGCTGCCGTCAGTGTCATACAACCTAGACGTTACTCCATTGCTTCTTCACCTCTTGTCTTCCCTAATCATGTTCATATATCTGTCGGTGTTGTTGATGATGTTGTTGGAGATAAGCATTATGCTGGTCTTGCATCATCTTACTTGAAGAGACTTCAAGGCGAGAATATGTCCGGTGGTATTCGTGCTAGTCTCAAGTCTTCAAAGAATACATTCAGCATGCCTCAAGATATTACAAAGCCTTTAATTATGATTGCTGCTGGTACAGGCGTAGCACCTTTCCGTGGTTTCCTTCAGGAAAGAGCTTTCCAAAAGAAGAACGGCCAAAACGTTGGACCTTGTACCTTGTTCTTTGGTTGCCGTAACCCAGAAAAAGATTTCATTTATAGTGATGAGCTCGAAGAATATGTTAACTCGGGTGTTCTTGTTAGCAAGCATATTGCCTTCTCTCGTATGAACCCTCCTGCCTCTCAAAAGTATGTTCAACACGCATTGTTAGCTAATGCTGGTGAAGTCTGGTCATTATTGCTGAATGAAGGAGCAGAAAACAGTGGCGCCATTTATATTTGTGGTAGTGGCGTTATGAGTCGTGATGTCTACTCTACCTTCCAAGTATGCGCAAAGAGTTTTGGTGTAGCCCAAAATGATGAAGAAGCCGATGAATTCCTTCAAAAACTTGTCGCTGAAAAGAACTTTTTGCAAGATGTTTGGGGTTAAATTAGTTAATTTTTGTATATTATTATTATTTTCATTATTGAATACGTATCTTTTTTTTTTTTCTCCTAATAAAAGTATTCAAGTTTATATCCTGACAGTACTTCATAATATTATCATGCCGTGGGAATGGAAGACTGGAGGTAAACACACACAATCTAGACAGCTATCTTAATGGTCATAGATTGGTATGTGAGGCTATTTAGCTCATCGCTGTAAAAAAAAAGGTTGTATTGCAAACCCATTAATCCACTTATTTGGTTAAAGAGTCGAGAAAGACTAATTTAGACGGCGATATAGAAAGAGTTGCATGAAACAGGATTTTTTGTTTTTCAAACGCAATTTTAAGCTCGATCAATTTATTTTAAACTATTGACATTTTATTTACAAAATAATTTATGGTATAAAGGAATGGATAATAAAGAGAGCAAAGAGGAATGGTATAGCTTACTTTGCCTTTGCTTTTGTTGTACCCTTCGAAGTTTTTTGTTTTTTGCTCGCTTTTGGCTTCTCTACCTCCACCTCGGACTCGTCTATCTCGTCAAGTAACCCACGCTTGTATGCCTTTCTGATGATTGCCTCCAAGAAAGGGAAATAGTCAAATTTTTGTCTGCAAACATTTTCATATGATGAATGTCGACTTTCCTCGGCCATCTTCACTGTTGTTTCCAACTGAGCTTGTTTTTCCCTTATACCATCAACCTCTTGTCTTATTTTCTCTGTCGTATCTTCTGTCAATGTTTCGAGATTTGACCAAATACTCTTTAAAGCTGAGTAGTTCTCGGATGTTGTATCGACTTCTTTTGCAAACTGTTGAGCATGTTTCTTTACTGTTATTTTTTTAGTTGGTGGCACGGCCTTGAGTATTTTATCCATTTTTTTGATGTTTGATTTTAAGAAATCATTTTCGGCAATTAAGTTTGGGTGGGGGTCATGTTTGATGGCGATTATGGAGGCATTACTATACAATCAAGTGTTACTGAAGGATTCAAAAAAGAGAGAGGAAAGTGATACTTACGTGTTGTCAGTCATTCTTTTTTCAACTCGAGGTTGTGCCATTTTGAGCCAATCACCCTTTTCACACTTGCAGATTTTCTTGGGTTTATAGTCAAGACCGTTCATTTCCCAAAGAAAGCCGTTCTTGTAAATGTAGGTTACATAATGGTAAACGATTTCATAATCTACGGTATCGCCTTGATTTTCCTTGCTGTTGGACGAGTTTAAGTTATTGTCAGATAGCAAATTATCAGCAATTTGATGGGCACTATGTAGTCGAGCGTTAAAAAATATGACCTCAAGCTCCTATTTCCCAAAACTTACGGCGCGTATGCGTTATGAATTCGTCTGATTTCATCAGAGTTTCCTAGGCAGATTCCACGATTCTTAAAATATTCAGTACGTAGTATATTGATATTTTATATTTTAAACTTACAATTGGTGAGAATCCTTGTGTGAATTCTCGAAAGTTGTCAAGTATTTCGCCCTTTTCAGCGATATCAGCGTTTAATAATACGCCTACAATAGCTAAAGTACCACAAGCGTTCGTGACAACCTAGAAAAAAGCTGTCAGTTTTTTCTCTTTTTTGTACAGTTTATGTAAAGCAAATACTTGAGAGGTAAAGATTATATTTTCTTCATCAGGGTCTTCTATATCATAACCTTCTTCAAGAGGTTCTTCGGTGAATTCAGTAATGACAATAAGGCCATGAACAGGTCTAAAACAAGTAAAAAATTGTTAAAATTGATATTTAAATTAAAATATATCAAAAGCATTTACCCATCGTCTTCCAAATGGTCAAATTCGAGAGTAAATAACTCTTCAGCTTTAGTATTCTTAACACCGTATTCTTTGATCATGTCGTCGAAGACGTCTAAATCATGATTAGTGAATCGATCAAATTAGAGACAGCAATTTATTTTAAAAATTAAGGAACACGCATGACAATGGAGGTATAAATACTTTACCTGGATCTGAAGTTATCAAACTCCAGTATTCAGTTTCAACCGTATTGTTGGCGCGATTTGACTTTTCCATGGTTAGACTTGCTTTTAAAAAAAAAAACGGGATTAAAGGGTGTGTAAACACATCACTGCGTAAAAAAAAATATTGATGTGCACAGTACCACGTGAACATCCCCGTCACCTTTTTTTTCTTACTGCTGAAATGAACCTTAATACTTTATTTTGGACGAGACGACGATATTCTTCTTTCACTGTTTATTTATGGTGTATTCAACAAATAAATCTAGTCAAAGTTAATATTCTCTAGTCCCCCTCTTCCCTCTCTCTCTCTCTCTCTTTACTACATGTTCTCCCACACAACTCATTTGATAAATTTTTTATACAATAAATAACTTCTTTGATTATTTCATATTCCTATTACATATTGTGTTGTGATTAGTTTATCGAAACTGGTACAAAATAATATAGGGCAATCATAACCACTTATAAGATTTTGTAGATATTTTTTAAAGCATTTAAATCTCGTTGCTACATATTTCTCTAGCTGTAAGTGGGATACAATTGAGTGATGTGAGAAACACAATACTGCAAGAATGACAGTTCGTCACTAATTGATGATAGTAAGTGTTGGTTGTCTTCAGGGAATAACAAAAATTCTGCTAAGTTACCTTTAACATCCAAAACTCACCTCGATTGTTGTGAGATAAGCACCGGTTTTTTATGCTCGCTTTTTACTTGTTTTTTTCCGTTTCGTGTCAATTTTGTATCAATACATAATATATAATGTTCTTTGGGAGATCATTGTCTTCATGGGTGGTCTACTTCGCCTTTGATTCAGCTTTGAGGCTGTGATGCATAAACATATTTTATTTTCTCTTTTTGCCTTCTCCACTCTTTTTAAGCAAAGTATAACGTTTATCATAGTATTGTGGTACTGCTTGTTAACTTATTTTTCATTTTGATCCATGTTGCCTGCTCAAGAGATACCATAGACTTAACGGAGCTTTGTGTCAATCGCTTACTGGACTTACTACCTTTGATTGTGACTCCTTCAAGATCAAAAGTTTATAACTATACTTAATTGGGTATATACTCTACCTCATGGTGTTTTGGTATGATGATATACTAGACTATTTACAAGCGGTAGCGATCTTCAGTGACGCTATCAGTCCTTCATGTACTGAAGGTTATGCCTTCTCTTTTAGCCGTACTATATAATTCAGCTTTTTATCAGAAAAAAACTGGGGGGGGGGAGTGTTTTCAAATAAACATCAAGTCTCCATATGTTATAAGCAGTTAATTTACCTACTCACATGAATCAAAACACCCAAATACAAGCAAATTGGCACCGGAGGCAGTGTGCCAAAAAGAACACACCCAAGTAGACTAACAACTGATAGCACCAGGATGACAATCTTTATTATTTTGGACTACGTTATCATTATTGAATATATTTCAACTTTGTATTTGTCATCATGGTTGCCTTTTGAACACCCAAAAACTGTCGTTTTGAGCTTTTTTTTTAAAACAACGATTGGGGACACTAGTAATTTTGGGGACGAGACATAGCAATAACAGAAATATAAAATTTATGGTTGTTTTGATGGTATTAAATATAAAGTTAAATAAGGTAAAAGAGAAACATTCCTATTAGAATTACTTTTTTCATATAGAAGCCTTTCAACTCACAAAACAAAAAGGTGCTGGAAATTAGTTTCTGTTTTAAACTTCCGATCCTATACGTTAAAGTATAAAAACTCATCATATTCTATCTATTTCTTTCAATTATTCTAGACTTTTGCTCTTTTTGAATACCTCTCTATAACCTATGAAAACCAACGCCTTATTTACTCCTATTCAGCTCGGTAATGCTTTACTCAAGCATCGTGTTGTTATGGCTCCTTTGACTCGTTTTAGAGCTACTCTTAAAGCCGTTCCTACCGATCTTCAAGTCGAATATTATAAGCAAAGAGCTAGTGAAGGCGGTTTAATCATTACCGAAGCTACTTTTATTGATCGTCTTGCTGGTGGTCTTAAGCAGATCCCAGGCATCTATAACCAGGAGCAAACTGAAGGTTGGAAAAAGGTCACTTCTGCTGTCCATGAAAAGAAGGGCTCTATTTTTCTTCAACTCTGGCACCTCGGGCGTGCTGGTGCTAAACACCTCAACCCCAATCAAGAACAAATTGTTTCTGCTTCTGCTATTGCAGCTCAAGGTGAAACGTTTCTTGGTACAGGTTTCGAAACCCCTCGTGCTCTCGAAATAGACGAAATCAAGTCTATTGTTGACCAGTATCGACGAGCTGCATTAAATGCCATTGAAGCTGGTTTTGACGGTGTTGAGATTCATAGTGCTA
Organism: Mucor piriformis; assembly: GCA_943193625.1. Classification (NCBI taxonomy): domain Eukaryota; kingdom Fungi; phylum Mucoromycota; class Mucoromycetes; order Mucorales; family Mucoraceae; genus Mucor; species Mucor piriformis. Next base: position 348,193 of record OW971871.1, on the reverse strand, counting down.
GTGGCTATCTTCTTGATCAATTTATTAACAGCAACAGCAACCATCGTACCGATATTTATGGTGGGTCTATTGAAAACCGTTGCCGTTTTATGTTTGAAGTTCTTGGTGCCGTTGTAGACGCTATTGGTGCTGAGCGTGTTGCTATACGACTCTCTCCCGGAGGAGATTTCCAAGACATGCATGACGAATCTGTAGTCAAAACTTGGAGTTATATTACCAGTGAGATCCAAAAGAGATATCCCAACTTAGCCTACCTTCACTTTATCGAAGTGTGTGCTAATTTCTTTGTGGATAGCAACGTACCGGCAGTCGACTCATTAGAACCATATCGTCAAATCTGGAAAGGTCCTTTTATTGTAGCTAGCGGGTTTTCAACTACTACCCAACATGCAATTGACCTTGCCGAGAAAACTGGTAATCTGATCGCATTTGGTCGTGCATTTGTTGCTAATCCTGATCTTCCTGAACGTCTTGCCAATGGCTGGGAACTCAATCAACATGACAGATCAACTTTTTATAGCAACGATCCAAAAGGATATACTGATTATCCTTTTTATAACAACAAGAATTAGAGCATAAAGCTGTTTGACTTCGATATTACGATATAATCTACACAACATATAATAAAAATGCTGCTGCTTAATACTTACTTTTTACAAGAAAAATGTTTCCTTGCTATGAAATCATATCAAATTAGACATCATTGACAATGTTGAAAATTGAGTATAATGATCATGTATCGCGATATCACAGCGTACAGGTGGTTGTCAAGATCCTCCTGGACTCAATATTGTATACCCAGGGCTGTTTCTAACTGAAAGTGTGCATATGGGCTACCTTTATCCATCTATTTGCAGCTTACACATATACATTAAAAAACTACCCATCAAAATTATTTTGCCAGAAACGAGATAGCCATGCGGAAGCTAATGGAAGGATGTTGTCAATCCATGTTACACAAAACCGTCGACATTTCTCATGTGGCCGGAGCTGCATGTTTGCAGTAAAGTGTTTGGTCGGCGGAATGACAGCAACAGAGGGAAAACTAACAATTGATTGATTTCAAACTAAGTCTGGTAAGTTGTATATGTGTCTATTTGTGGATTATAAATATTTTTCTTTGAAAATAAATCAGACTGTGTCGGTTGAAACAGGGAAGGATCTTCACTCTATTTTTCATGTGGCAAAATGACGTATAGACCGTACAACGTTTGTGCGACGACGGAATTTAAAGATTGCACAATAAAACCTACGCATTTTTTTTTGAAACATGGGAAGGAATGAAATATTACATGATTTGAGCATACAGGAATTCTGATTATGTTCTTATCGAGCAGATAAAGAGATATGCATTTAAAAGACACGAAAAGAATTGGATATAAAAGAAGGTGTTTCAATGTCAACATGACATCATAGTGTCTATGCTTATTCCCCAGTTTAAATAAGACCACATTTTTTTTATTTCACATTCTTCTTTTTTCTTCTTTTTGAGAATTAAAATAAACAAAGGTAAAAGGCTAGACAATTGTTGTTCCCAACACATTATTAACAAGAAACTCTCTAAACACTTAGTTTTTACATTCACTCTCAAATCATGTAAGTTTTCAGATTTCATGCTGTGATACATTTTTTTTTTAATTTATGCATCCTGAATAGAAAATTTATAAATGGATCCCAGTGAATTTCCCAGTCTTACTGATTCCAGAAACAACAGCATCGATAAATCCATCTTGGGCTCCTCTTGGGCTGAAGTTGCACAACCAAATCCTGAAGACCACACACCTGCAGAGGCTGAGACGAGTCCCAAAAAGGCAGACCATCGTCCCGGAGTTTGGGATAGCACAAAGGAACATGCTTCATTTGCTGATATTGCTGGACATGAGAAGAAACAAGCTGATGAATTCCCTACTCCTCAAGAAAGTCTTGCCAAAATCGATATTCCTCCTGCTCCTGCCTCTGGTGGTGTAGGCGATTTATTACGCCGTTCTTCCTATGTCCCAGAACAAGGTAAACAAAGAGAGTAAAAGGCTGGCATTGATAGGAATATTTATTAATTATATAGATCCATTATTACCGCCCAATCCAGATAGATCGTTTGCTGCTGTTACTTCACACGAAGGTTTTCCTAAACCAGAGCATGATGTATCTCCTCCTTCAGAGGAACCCTCATTGTCTAGCTTACCGGATGTGAAGGATATGTTAGAAAAGCCCTCAGGTAAGTGTAAAGTACTCGATGAGGCCATAAATTAACCCCTCACTATTAGTTCATATTCCTCCCGTTCCTAAATCAAAGAGTTTTGCCAAGGTCGCGGCCACAGAAATTCCACCCGAGAAGAGGCCATTAAGTGAGCGTGCCATCAACATTCTCAAAAATCAACCTTCAGAAGAGGATGAACCCTTAGCTATAACGGATGAAAATTTCCCTACTTTAGGACAATCCAATTTAATGACCGAACAACATGCTTCTATTGAAGAAGACAAGGCCTTGTATTCCGAAATTTCAAGATTTAATCAGCTCGACGATGACTTGGACGATGATTTAGACGACGGTTTAGACGAGGATTTAGAATCTAATGGTATGTCTTTTGTGCGTTAGTGTTTGAATAATGTATATAAACTAATGTTTACCTCCATAGTTGATTCTAGCTTGCTTAGATCATTTGCTGATATCACAGGTTCCAACTTGGAAAGTGCTCCACCTTCAGCTGTTCCTCACGTTGATCAATTTCCTGTTTACGATGAAGAACTTGTTTATCAGCAGAACGAAAAGAGGGAAGAAAGAAAGACTCGTCATGTTGAACAAGGAAATAACGAGCAGTTAATCAAGGAAGAAAAAGGTAATATGACCGAGATTTAAAAGAGGTGCCTTTTGCTTATACTTTTTGTTGTTAGAAATGGATGTTACACCTGAAAAGATTTTAAAGGAAGAGTTAAAGAAAGAAAATAAGGTTACCGAAAAGATTGAAACTGAACAAATTATTGCCGAGGCTGAACACTCTGAGCCAGAAAAGGTTAAGAGTAATGTTGTAAGAAACAGAGGTATGGGTCAAAAGAGCAAAGGTATAGACGAAAAGGATGAAGATGCTTTAGCTATTCGTTTGCATACATTCGATAAAAATCATACTGGTGTAATCAATATCTTTAATACAATGACAGGTAAATAGAAAAGATGGGTTTTAATGTAACCGTAACTAACGCTGTCTATATAGCTTTATACCGCTTGGGCCACTCATGGTTATCCATTGTTCCTGGAGCTTACTTGATGCACATTCGATTATCTCCATTGACTTCACCTCATAGCTTCCCTTTTATCTATCGCTCAATTTCTGATTTGATTTTACTTCCCATCTATACACGAAACTTAAAGCATGCTTTAGCATACAAGACACCCATGTTACACCAACGTAAAGAAGATGTTAGCAAGATGGTAGAAAAATACGGTCGTAAATCTGGATCCTCCGAGGGGCTTGGTTATTGGGATGGACTTAGAGCTATACGTAGCTTGGAATGTAACTCATTAAGGTGGTGGCAATTTGGTCTTTGGGCTGTTCATAGAGTCCAATGGTCTTTAGCCTATACAATGTTACATGAACCAAAAACTAACATAGTGACTACCCCAACCCTCATCGCATTATCTTCAGATTGAAGAATCAACCCCCTTCACACATAATAAACTAATCATATTGAAAACTCGAAAATGCTGCAATTTTATAAACACTGCTCTTGTTTGGGCCATGGGTCTTATTTTCCTAAATTTGAAACACTGCATGTAACTTACCCAATTAAAGCCGCATGGGAAAATGATTTTTGTGGAAGATAGAGGATGTGTATAGAGACAAAGAGAGAGAGTATTCTTTTTTTTTGTTTTATTGTTGTTACACGATGTTTTGAAGGTTTTGGATAGCTATCATCAAGCGCGATATTACAAACAAGAAAATCGCTTGGTGTCCTGTCAGATAAAGTTATAAACATCAGAGTACTACAAATGGAGCTTTTGTAAGTTCATAAAATCTTAATTGTGAAGTTGAAACAAATGCTTATTTACATTTATTAGGAGTGGACCGAAGAAACAGATAAACTATCAGTATGATGAAGAATTATATCATTCAATACCAACAATTACTTCAAGGCATGCCTGATTATAAATGAGATCTTGAGCAATTCTTATGTCACAAGCCATAATTATATTAACCTTGTTCTCCGCATCACAAATATTAAGCTAGAGTAATTGTCATTTTTACCATTTTAATAAAGAAGTGTGCTTATGTAACCTTAGTGAGCGGAGTGGTTTTACTGTTTGCTATAAAAATGGCTGTGTTTTCACTCGGACCACCTCTTTTAACAACCTTAACATCATCAACACTATGCCACCTAGATTTGGAGGAGCTCCTAAATGCCCACGATGCGAGAAATGTATGTACTTTTTTTTTCTCTTCCTGTCCTGAAGGATTGTGACTAATGCCAAATTTTAAACAGCTGTCTACATGGCAGAACAGGTAAAACAGAAGCAGAAAAAGAGCAACCCCAAATGGACAATTAATAGAATCTAGGTCATCGGTCCCGGAGGAGCTTGGCATAATTATTGTTTAACTTGCAAAGTAGGTACGCACATTACTAGGCCAAGCCCATGACTAAGAAAAGATTAAACAGGAATGTAACAAACGCTTAGACTCGACCACCTTGACAGAGAAGGATAACGAGGTAGGATAATGTAGTGGAGATACCGAGATAAAAAAATCTAAACCAATTTTATAAGGCTTATTGCAGAACCTGTTACACTCGTAAATGGGGGCCAAAGGGATATGGATTCGGTAAGTTTTGAGAGAGTAGATACAGGAGTGTCAATTAAAACTCTTGGGGTTTATTAGCTGGAGGTGCGGCCTTTTTAAGCACAGAGGATAAAATGCCAAGTGAGATCTTGGAGGAAAATGATTTACCTCAGCGACAACCATCTATTCGTCAAGCAGCACCTAGCTTGCCAACTCGCCAGGATTCACCCAGTATACCTAACCAAGAATCGCCTATTGTACGACAGGAAGCACCTGCTTTACCTGATTTACCTAATCGACGAGAAGCACCTAGTATCCCTGTACGTCCAGAAATACCTAATAGTTTACCTACACGCCATGAAGAGACGTATCAAGAAGAGCGTAGACAAGCATCACCTGCTTTACCTACTCGTCCTCTTGTCGCACAAGATGAGCAAAAGATGAGCTCATCTACTGTAAAACCTTCCTACATCAGTCAAAAAACCGGTTATGTTCCACGTAAACTCAATTTCCAATCACAGAATGATATTTGCACAGGTTGTAAGAAGACTGTTTATGCCGCCGAATTAGTGCTAGGAGCAGGCAATAAGTATCATAAAGTGTGTTTAAAGTGCTGTGAGTGTGGTAAACGATTAGACTCGACCAACATGGTGGATCGAGATTTCGACCTTTATTGTAGAGGATGCTATTCCAAGTCGTTTGGACCTAAAGGGTATGGGTATGGAAATTTATTGTCCACTGAAGGTGCGACACGCTAGTGATATTGAATAAAATTTAGTGTTTTGAACCAAAATGATGTGTGGTATAGCGCAATGATTTGTTGCCATCCAAGTATCTAAATATGGATGTGTGAATAGGAAACCAGTTTATTATGAGGTAGTAATACAATATTTAAAAGTTTCTTTTCGTTCCATCAGTTTGATCCTAACTGGTCATGAAAAAGTATATCTGCAACTAGTTTTATCAATGACATGGTCATACTGCTATATGCCAGCCCCACATTACTATAAAAAAATGGTAAATACTGAAAAAACACAAGGTTTGTTTTGCAAAGACAAACAAGGCCATCATATCACAGTTATCCAGTATATAGTTATTCGACAGCAATATACCTGAACAGATGAATAATATATGGATTGGAATGGTCATACTTTATCCTTGATAAATAAAAGCTGATACTATTGTTAATTAATGAGAGTGTTGCAATCATGCACTTTACATAAGGCATGTTAATAATAATATCGATTGTATGCGTCCTTGTAAATTTCACCCAATTATGATCTAATTCTTTGACACATATGGGTTTTTTAATAGTTAACTAATTACGTTAAGCGTATATCTGACACTTGCTCCTTTTGGTCACTAGTCCAGCTACCTGTAGTCAACATTAGCACATTTAAAATCATGCATTTCTACGAATGACAGTGGATAATTTGCAGCTCATTCACGGGGGTTGAAATAATTAAAGCAGAAGGTACTAGTCCAATATAGAAAATATGTTAGCTTATAGTGACACTTCATTGTATTTTAGCCAAATGCTTTTATATCCTAAACTCGTTATACAAATGACCTGTTGATTTATCATTTCTAATACAGAGAAAGATTGATCTTTGTTCTAAATACTTGATGTATACCGGCCTGGAACGTTTTTTATCAAATTATTTTCTCATGTCATGTTAAGCATGATTATTTCAATAACTTGTAGTACCACCAGATATCCCAATCTCATGGGGGAACGTGCCTAAAACGGAACGTAATTTTCCCCCCCCCATCTCTTTATAAGGTTTAAGACGAGCTCGGTAGGGGCTAAGAAGGCTTTACCAAAAAAAAGCACATAATTATAATTCTCCGCCAGGCACTATAACAGAGTGATTAAATAATGACGGACAGTGATGGCACTATGATGCAAAGATTCATCCACACCTTTTAAATATAAATAAAGGAGGATATTTTGTATAATTTTTTTTTCTATATCATTATAACAAATATAATAACAAATACATAAAAATGTCTACCCCTTCAAGAACCGATGCCAAGAAAGACCAATTCGTTGGAAACGTCAAGGATAATGTAGGAGGAGCTGTTGGTAACGAATCTCTCCAATCTAAGGGTAAAGCACAAAACGCTTCTGGTGAGACTCAAGAAACTGCTGCAAATGTTACCGGCTATGTCCAAGGAGCTGCTGATCAAGTCGGCGGTGCTGTCAAGGGCGCTGTCAACGCTCTTACTGGTAACACTACTGGTGAAGCTGGAAACAAGGCTCAAGAAAAGAAGGGCGAAGCCCAAAAGGCCTTCAACTCTTAAAAAGGACACCTCAAATATAAATGCTAAATATGTTAAATATGTTAAATAAAAATACCTTCTATCCATCAATATCTCTTTTTCTTTTTGCCAGACATTTCTTGTTTAGTAGCAGGCGTACCTAATAAAAGAGATGACGTACAGATTACTTGTTTTCATGCATAAATGATTTCTTTTCCCGATTGGCTATGGACAGTACAGTGCCAGATAAATAAAAGAGCGCACATTGGCGGCGTGAGCACTGTACCAGCATGAACTTTATTTTTTTTTTTGGCCCGCTCAAACCCTTTTTTTCCCCTTTAGAATATTATGGAAAGACAAAGTAGCAGCGAGTGTCGAGCAATCGTTATGGAGTACTTACTCCATTACTGCTATAAAAATTCAGCAAAAGCGCTTTTAAAAGACATGTATAGTTCAGACGACTGTACTAACCAGCCGGGTATTGCATATTTTTTATTACACGGTTGTATCAAACTGACATACAAAATCTAGACTCCAGTTCAAATTCAAACTGTAAGTAATCTTCTTGAAACCTGGTTGCATTAGGGCTAACACTCGAGTAGACTTATTAAATGGGGATAATATCAAGTGGGGTCTAGTGGATGCTAGAAAAGGTTAGAATGCAGAGACAAGCAAAAAAAAAAAATAAGTCTAGATGGGCCCATCTAAAAAAACTGTATTAGAGATTCATCAGGCCATTCGACAAGGCGATATTGACCATGCGTTTGTGTTAATCGAAGAGCACTTTCCAGCTTTGGTACAATTGCCATATGAAGCAAAACTAAACGGACCGCACTACATATTGCACAAGTTACGCTGTCAACAGTTTGTAGAAACATTAAGGACTTCAGGAGAAATGAAGGCGATACAATTCGCACAACACTACCTCCGACCGCATCATCCAGTCTATCGAGAATTAACTGACAGTGTTACATGTTTAATTGCCTACGAAAATTTCGAGAATGATATAACAAAGGACATCACGAGCCAGGCGAGAAGAGATAAGATGGCTGATCAAGTGAATGAAATGATTCTCGGTAAGAAATGAACAAAGTGATAGGATCTATCTGTGGGAACTCATCCTGGGTTATATAGAATTACATCAATTTTCACCACAAACCGCGCTGGAAAAATTATGGCGACAGAAAACTGCCGTACAGGTCGAATTGGATAATCAAATACGACAAGAAATATTAAAACATCAAAAAGACATTGATACTGCTGAAAAAGAATTCGTATAAAAGGGAAAAGAGTTTTGTTTTGAATGAATTTATTAAAAAACACATACGTTTAAAAAAAAGAACATTTTTTAAGAGGAAAACTTTTTTTCAATGACCCAAAAAAAGAGTTTTTCTTTAGATCTCGTTGACAACAAGAGCTATACAAAGAGAAGTTAGTCTCACACACACGCTTTAGAAGATTGTCAAAACTTACCAGGAGGGAGAGATTGTCTAAGCTTGAGGGCCTTGGACTTATCCTTGACAACAAGAGTGTAAAGATACTTGGAACATCTGACCTTGAACTTGACACAGTCAGAGTTCTTCTTGATGCGGGCAGATTGGGCATCCTTTCTGCGGGCAATTTCAAGGAACTGCTTGATATCCTTAATTTGCTGAGGCTGTGGGTTGGAATAAGTTGTTAGTTTACTGTAACTGTATTGGCCACCATGTATATATTTAAAAAAAGAGAGAGGCATGTGCGGTTTCTACATTAACAATGTTGGTCTACTTCAGCCGATGGACTTTTTTTTTTTTTTTTACACAAATAATCATCCATCCATCCATCCATCCGTCTAGGCTGTAATTGATCCATCTCTTTTTCTCATATATACATGGTGCATCTGCTGTTTCGACTTTTTTCATGATTTACCATTTCGGACGTTTATAGATGTTCGGGAAGAGGGAGTCTTATAATTGATCATGGTGGTTCTTTTTTGTTCGATCAGCGCCTCCCCAAAAACGTGACTTTAAGCTGCAAAGCTTTGAGTTACTCCGATCACAAACGTTCAATTTGATTGGTATAAAAACTAAGCTGTTCCAAATCCGGAGAGCCAATAAAAAAATTCTCTGGCCCAAAGGTTAGAATACTATAACGCAACACTAAAGGGCGGGTTTCTTAGTTTTGGCACAATGAAATTTTATTGATAGGACAATTTTCTGGCATATTGTGTATACGTGAGTGATAACTTTTTCTTTATGTATAATGATGGATATTGTTAAGGAACATAGTTTTTTTTTTCTTTTTCTTTAAAAAAACAAATGGGATGTGATGATGGATATTGTTAAGGAATATAGTTTTTTTTTTCTTTTTCTTTAAAAAAACAAATGGGAGAGTAAAATATAAAGGAGTCAATGTTTGTTCATGGTGACCAAGTTATTCTTCAGTAGAATCACTACTTCTCCTTCTTTTGTTTTTGCATCTTTCACTAGTAAAATTAGGAAGAATTGCTTTGCACTGGTTAGGATCAACTTCAATATCCAATAGATTTTGTCTGATGATCTTGTTCGTATTCTCTATCATTATTCTGGTCTTATATAAAGCGGTAAGTATTGGCAACAATGCACTACAAATATCGTCTGCTTCTTCGAGTTCTTTTGTGATTGATACGATAGACATAGCCCGCAGGTGAGTCACATGTTCCAATTGTAAACATCGTATCTACAAGTACAAGATAAAAAAATTTTAGCAACAGAAACCGTAAAGTATGTCTATAATTTTACTTACCAAAAAGTAAAAATCCTACAAGAGCTAATTTACGCAAGGAATCGGGAGATTTTTGATATAATAAATAAAGCATATCTTTCAACACTTTTGCCATTTTAGAGCCATCAAGGAGTTCTTTTGTTTGATCCTCTATTCGACCACATTCACAACATCCGTATTCAGATAGTTGACGATAAAAGATCAAGTCCATTTTTCTGTCCATTGACTTTCGTTCCATTTTTTCAACTCCAGCCAAGGTTCTGTTTGTGTTGATACTTGCTGATGATGACTTGCTTGATTTTTCAGTACTTAATTATGCAAAAGAGAAAAAATGAGTATATAATCATAAATTAAATTAGGTTAAAAGCACATGCTGTACTCGCCCTTTAAACTTGATTTTGGGATCTTACATGAGATGAGCTTTGCATATACCCTAAAACTATCGCAGTTCACAGGCTGGCCACGAGAATTCATATCATTGATGAATACAGCAATGACATTTGTCCAGGATAGCGAATCTTGACACTTTTACGCTTTTTCCCTTTACATCAGCGAAATTGTCAACCATGGCTTAGTAAATATATCAGATCTACGTAAGATGTTGGAGAAAGTTTTTCTACTAAGAACATCCCTGAGACTAAATCTAGTTTAAGCCCAAACGCCTAGTTCTTTTTGATTCATGTTTGAGTCCATATTGTGCTTATCACAGGTAGTCACTTGCTGTTTGAGTGTGAGGCGAATTATGATATCTTTTTCGGTAGTGTTGGCCATTATTTATTTGAAATATTGAAAGAAAGAGAACTGTTCCGTCTACCCTTTCATCCCATTTGACTGTTAAACAGATTGTTATTTAAAACAGCGCACATCTAATTTCACTCTCAGCTTGGTCACATTTTTGAAGGGCTTATTTTGCGTTACTACAAGGTGAGATAAAGACTCTGTCTACAAGTGATCTTTTATAAAGAAGATCAACCATCTTTTGCGATAGGGTTATACGATTGGCACTTGGCATGGTTGATTTCCTGCAGTACCCGATGATAATATTTCCATCAGTCTTAAATTGTCTTATTAACGAATGATGTGCTGGAGCGATATTCACAGCGTTTTTCGCGACGTCATCTATAAAACTACAAGTAACATACTTTTCTATCTTGCAATGCAATTTTTAAGCTCTAAAAAAATGTTTGTTGTCTAACATGTTGACATATTGCCTTCTTTCTTTTTGTGGAATCACCGCTTCTCTTTAAAACTTTACGCTGTAGCTCAACCGATGTAATATCATTATTATGCCCGTTCAACCAATGTGTGAATTTTAGCGGTGCGTACTTGTCAAATTTGCCGGTATATCTCCAGAGTACCCCTTATTTTGTACATAATCTAGTTTGTGGAGAAGAGAGTCTGATAATAGTTCCATTTGTGGTCGATAGATATAATTTATAACTTTTTTTGGTGTTTTTCTTCGGGATCAGCCTGCTTGGTTTAACGCACCTGAATGTCCTCAAGTTGGTGCAGATGCTCACAACAAGCCGGTTTGAATATGTGGCGACGCTTCTTACAAATCATTGCTGGATCAGCCTGTGGTAAATCTGAGATTTACAAAAAAAAAGATTTTTTATATTTTCATCAAGATATATTTATATCAGTCTTGTTTATCATGTGCTGATTACCTGGATTATTTATTTATTTCTATTATCGGTTAATGTCTTTGCTTTGTAAGCTTTACCACACAGCTGTTGATTCAGCCCTCTTCTGATGAGGAATAAACAAATTAATTTCACTTTTTATAATTATACTAAATGCCGTAGGCGTGTTCAATGTCTCCCACATGTTTCTTTTAGTGAACACAGGTGGCTCCTAAAAAAAACACCTGTGGTCCTTAAGACGACTCAATTAATAAAATCAGCGATCTGCGAACCATATTCTAAATGCATATTTTGATTAGCAGCAATCCTGTTTACTAATTTTACACTTACCCAATTTGATACCACTGTTATTGGGAAAACTTTGTTGATTTGTTTCATTTAATAAATTTTTCCTTGATTTATACAACTTACATAGACTTGCCGCGCCATAAATCCGCGATTCACAGATTATTTTTGGTTCATTTTAATCATAGGTGAAATATATATTAGTATCCTCTAGCTACAGACCAAAATTGTTCAATAGGGTAAGCTCCGGCGAGTAGAGTGGAAGACAAATACATCGATAACCTCTACCCTCAATATAGAGCTGGGTGTCTTGTTGGTATGAATAGGGGCATTATCCATAATGATATAAGAACCCTCAAACTCCTCGTGTTTATCCATAACGTAAAGTGCAGGCAATGAAGTTAAGATAATGGCCTGTTGCAGTACCACCTTTTCACTTTTACTTGGTTGAGGATGGCCCATTACCCGCAGTTTTACTTTTTTTATTGAGTGGCCGTTACTCTGGGTCGTTTTACTTTCATGTTGACAACGCCCAAGGTGGATATAACAGCAAGAATGGTTGTCATTTTTGTTTTTGTCTTGGGTACACGAACAACGGCACTTAGACCATGCATAAAAAAAAACGTTTCATATTGATGTGAAATGCGGCTTCATCAACAAAGACACAATTACTCATGAAGTGCATGTCTATATCTAGCCACTTTGATACCCATTGATATCTCTCTTCAATTTTTGCTGGACAGTTTCTTTCTACAGGATGAAAGTGAGGCCTCTTTAGAGTAATACTGCATTTTTGGGTCATAAATTTGTGCAAAGCAGTTTCGAAATTTCGAGATCAATAAACTGAGTTGTCAAGTTCTCCATTATCGCATCCAATACGACATCTGTCTCATCGTCAATAAGCTCTGTCAAAAAATCTTTATGCTTGTCATTCAACGGGGAAGGTCTTTCAACTGGTCATCCACCTTAATAACACCAACTTCGTTTCCACTGTCATTGTACGACTTTTCGTGCAAAAATTCTAATAAGGTTGGTTTTTTTAAAAGAAAAAAAGACTATTTTTATGCCAATTTCAAGTCTTTTTTTGGACCTATTATTTTTTGATTTATTTTTGTGCCTAATTTTTTTCGGGAAATAGTATACATGGTTTCAAAACACGGATCATGGCGTGAATTTGTAACGAGACGGTTGTTTTATCATACCCTAAAAGCATTGGAACTAGACCCCAACGTGTTTTAACTGATAAAGAAAATCAAGGATGCCGTTCATGACATCATACTGATGTAACAAGTGAAACAGCTTTGCAACAATTAGCCGAGTAAGAACCATTTAATTTCAAAAGCGATAGTGATTGATCAGTTATAAAACTCCTTAAAATATCACGCAGCGGACCAGTAACCAACTACTGCAATATATTAAAATCGTGAAAAAAAATTAAGTCAAAATGACATGGAGCAAAACATAAATGGTCTAAATGAGGTGCGGAGACCAAATAATCATTGTACTTCTTTACTGAAGAGGCAATCTTTTCTCTACAAGTCCTGCATTACGATATCCACCACTCAGGGATTGTTAGAGGCAGGATACAACTTAATCTGTTGTACGCACCATCTATTCAATGAAGAAGTCAGATTTCGGCCCTGAATGGACTCTCCTCCTCCCAGACCATTTCCTTGCTTCCATCTTTGTTATAAACTCCCCTTAATCCGTCTTCTCTGAAAAATCTCAAGCTCAATATATCTGCTTTAATAAAAAAAGAATAGTAGTAAAAGCTGTTCATTGTTACGCCATTTGAAGACCCAGTTATATTAGCCCAGGCTTAATTTTTTTTTATTAAAAGTGGCATTTTCAATGCGCTTCGAATGGAAGGTATCTTAAACGCAATATTTTGGGCTACACTATACCAAGCAGAAGAGACCCAGTAAATACCAATTGCCATAGGTGCATTGGCTGCAATAGGCACAAACGCAACAGATAGAACTCGGAATGTGTTTGTCATGATATTTTGCATACGCGTTCGTTGGCCTCGCGAAGTCCAAGCATTCAACTACAATGTTTACGTTAGTTTATCTTCTTTTTTTTTTTTTTTTTTTTATTTGCGTGTAGACAGGATTTTACCTCTACGTTTAAAAGGTTACCAGCACCAATCAAGACAGGTATCACCATGGTAGGATCGACTGCTGTTAGATCCATAAACCAGGCCAACCCACCTTCTGATAATCCAGCAGCAGGCAACTCGGCTGTCTGGCCATACCATGGTAAAGGGTATGCGGACATGTGTCTTAGTGTCAAAGACATGGATACAAACAAGGGAATTTGAACCCAAGGCAACATGAGTAGTTTCCAACGCGAACAGCCGTGGTGTTTATAGATCGCCTTAACTTTTTTACTGTATTGTTTTTGTAGTTCCACTTGGTATTTCTTGTAAGACCAGCCTGCATTTTTTGACTCTGTAGCCATTTGATTTTTTAACGTCTCGGCCCAGCTCTGTACCATGGGTGCCAAATTGATCATCGTACCCATACTACGTTGTTGGTAAATGGCAATAGGCAAAGTCAAAGAAGTTCGTAGAAGAAGTGTGCCTGTAACAATAGTGGCCCACCACGGTAAACCTGCATGATGAATCGTGTTTAGAATGCTTTCATTCATGGCAAGAATGGAAGGTAAAGAACTTTCAGTGGCTTCTTGAGGCATGGCTACTGCTGCTGACAGTAAAAGGGGCGATGGTCTCTTTTCGTCACGAGTCGGTATGCTTAATGACACACAAGGTCTTGACCTTTGAATGTATGACGGTGCTCGTCTTGCCCATGTTACAATAGAACGGTTCATTTTTTTTAAAGAGAGGAATGAGCAACATTAGCTTTTTTTTTCTTCTGCTGCTACTAGTAGCGGAAATACAATTTTATTATTTCAAGATGGGGTAATGGATCTAATGACCTTGGCAGGATTACCAACGGCAAGAGAGTTTGCGGGAATGTCTTTAGTAACAACAGAGCCAGCACCGATAACTGAACCGGCACCAATGGTGACGCCAGGACAAATGATGGCACCACCACCCAACCAGACACCATCACCTAAGGTGACATCCTGACCAATTTCCTTACCTGTCTTTCTTTCTGTAGGGTCCAAAGGATGATTGACAGCATATATTTGTACAGCAGGGCCAATAAAGACGTTATCACCAATATTGATTTTACCACAGTCTAAAAAGACACAATTATAATTCATCTCGACACCTTTACCGAAAAAGATATTAGAGCCATAATCACATTGAAAAGTAACATTGATGAAATTATCCTGATGCTAAGACCCGAATAGCTGCTCGGCAATAGGATGACGATCTGCACTTTGAGGAGGGATTGCATTGAATTGATCTAATAAGGATCGACAGCGAGATCTATCTTTAGCAAGCTCGGGATCGTTGGCAATGTAATATTCATTATCCATCAATTTCTGCTTTTCTGTCTTTTCAGCTGCCATTTTCCGTGGTTGTGTGCAGTAAAAAAAAAGGGGGAGGGTAAAGAGTAGCGCTAGAAGTCCAGACATAATATAACTTTCTCACAATTCTTCATTACCAATCATTTGGTGACAAGTCAAAGCTTAAAAACCTAAAAATAGCTGCTAAGCAAAGTAGCGTTGGTTCTCCTTTTTTTAGGCAGTGACACAATGGAAGAGAGGCATTTTTCAAATGAGGCTAATTTGCATGAATTAAGATGACACGATGCACGTCAGTTTACAACTAAAAAAATAGAGGGTTATTTTAGCGTGGGTTACCAAAACTCGTATATGAAATCATGCAATATCAATTATTTTTCAAAAAATATTTGTCATGGTGATAAATTGAAAACAAATAAGAAAAAAAGAACCTTTTCGGTTAGGCGCAGTACAAAAATCGGAAAAATAGATTTGAGGATCAAGAACAGCCCAAATGAGGGATGTGGTCTAAGCGGAAATTAGGGGGATAGACAAAAAAAAATTTATTGATTGGTATAGAGAGGAAATATGTATAGGTGAGAAAGGTGCAAGGGGGGGGGGGAAATTGTATTTAGTATATAACAGTATTTAACAGGAAAGTGTTTGTTGGTGCCATGAATCGTTGTTGTACAGCTGGCTTCTTGCCCCGGTTTCGTTCGAGATATCTACAAACTCGGGAAAGGACACATAGGTTTTTTCAAATTGAGAGAGTTTAGCGTTGGCGATTTCGATGCTGGGACATGGGTCTTTTGATTCAGGTTTGAATGATTTCACAAAATGATTTAATAATTCGCGGATAGAGGGATTTGATGGTTGAAGCATACTGACAGAAATTATAAAGAGAGAAAATAAAATGAAAACTTTTCTGCCCGCTATTTTTATATTAAAATCGGGGTTCCGGCTCACTCGTGGGGTCCGGCAAATATCACAATAATCAGTAATTCCGTTTTCCACGTGTGCGACCCAGTTCAATGATCGCCGGAGTTTTGTCTATAAAAAAACTTTTTTCCGTTTTATTTTCTTGCTTGACCCCCCGGTTGTTCATATAAAACTAGTGTCTTTATACCTTTTTTATTGTCCCACGCACATTACAATAAATAAAACGTGTTTTTTGAAGCCTTAATGACTCATCTCCACGCTAGCAAATTGCTGTTGTGGAAAAATACCATTTTCAAACAAATTATCATCGGCAAATGTTAACAGGGCGTATCTGTTTCCCCGCGCACAAAACCAGTCACCAAAACGCCAAGTGCAAAAAGATCTATTATCTGCTATTGCATCTCACTAGCTAGACTGTATGCAAGTATTCGCTAATCCAAGATAAACAGACAACTGTCCTATTGATTCCATCGTAAAGAATGAAAAATCTAGCCCTTTATGTTCATGACTAATCCATGCAAAATAAAAGAACTTCTCAACTAAAAATAGACACACACCCAGTCAAAACTAGAAAAAAAAAGTTTGTCAAATTTGTTTCATTTATCAAATGCCCAGAGAAAATTGTACAGCCTATTAATTAAACCCAAAGGGCTAGAATAAAGATGGGTATGGTAATACAATGTTGTGCCATGAAGAATGTCTCTCTCCAGCCCTCTGTGGTGCTTTTAAATGCCCGTCTGTGCGGTCTGCAAAATCGTTTTTCCTCCCCGTAAGATATTATAATCGGATATCTCATTGCTTGCATTAGCACTAGCATAAATGCAGTATATGTTGATTTTGGAGCTGCTGGCGTTTGCTTTATCCTGCCCATTTTCATTACCTTTCAAAAAAAAAACCTTTTTGTGCTTCGTTCTCATTTGACTCATCGTTGATGTTATGCTTCAGAAGCATTTCATGTAAAAATGGCATTTCTGGAAAGGACACTCAGCGGGGTATTCTCCCAACAGCCCAAAAAAAAATTCAATCTGAGGATAAATCCCAAAGTATTCGAGAATGAGGAACTACACCAATTACAATATGGCCACATGAAGAATTCGGCTGACTACGCTTAAATTGGTGTCAACAATGAAAACAAACAGTGTAGCACTTGATGATGATGACCTTGGGTTGAGAAAATATGAAATAGCTGAGGACGAATATCTGATAAATCAATACTACTGAGTATATCATGAAAAGTGCAATGGGGGCTATCTTGAAGAAACAATCAAGGTGTAAGGTTCCTACGAGACTTCTCGTATGAAGGAACAACAAAAAAAAATTGTTTGGATAATCAAAAACCCCGTAAAAATGTATGTACATTTATCATCAAACAATAATTACCCAGCGGGAAGTTGATCGAATGCAGCAAGTTGATATTGTAGGTCATGTAAACAGTGACCTTTTGTATATTTGTCCCCTTCGCCTTATTTGTCAGTGTATTTATCTTCATTGTTAGTGTGTTACCAAATAAAAAAAAATGAGGTTGTTTATACCACATTGTTATCAGAAGTCTTAGAATAAAAATAACTTTATTCCATAATTTTGTAAAATACCTATCAAGCATCAATCCTGGACTTTTCAGAGCCGCCATTTCCCTTTCTGTTTCGTAATTGATCTAAGTACTCTGTGTTGATAAAGTATTCCGACAACATAAACTCCATCTCTTCCATGCGGCTACATGGAACCGCGGTTTCTTTTTTTAGCTTATCCAGCTCATCGCTTTTCTCGACACCCTGTTTTGTTATCTACCAGTGAATATGCACTGTTCTCGCTGACTCTATTGTGATGAGGTGATAATAAGCTTTTAGACGGATATGTGTTCTGCACTTCTTTTGAGTAATCATTCATATCTAACTTTTCCGATTGCAAAGCATTTCTTGTAGCGATTCCTTCATTGTTAGACACCACCTTACGCCCACTAGTAGAGGACCATGAACCTAGCCCAGACATGTAAGAGTGCTGTTTTTTTGTGTTTTTCTCTCTATTGGCTTCTGTGTATTCATTTTTTGTATTTGTATAGATAATAGTACCGCTATTATGGAATATATGGGGTTGATTTGGTTGGCCTTTACCAATGTGATGAGCTATACCCCAGGGGGGTAGTTTTGACATTCCGAATAATATGACATAGATGGTGATAATACACTGTATCTACCACCAGCCAAAGCAATAGAAGAAATTAATGTATGTTACATTACTTCTGTCTATATTAGAAGAGGTTAGTTATTTGCTGTAGAATGAAAATATACGAGACAATTTACCTTGACGTCAGAAGTGTCTTGATCTAACTGAATAGAAAACACCTTGATAGGGCTATTGTATCACAGTCCGATTTAATAATTCGAACATATTTCTTTAGTGTAGACACAAGTTTAAAAAAATTGCCTTCTTGTCCGATGCAGATGCAAGCAGGTTCTGTTGAATAGACCACGTTACTGCTTTTGTTGTCAAGGTTACAATATTAATAAAATTTGACCTCTAATTGGATATAAGTGAGGTGAAAAGAATCCCAACATTTCACTTACAAATCCAAGTAGAGTAGAAATATCATTTGGACTGATCGCGCGGTACTTTTGAGGGTGGTAAAAGATAGAAGTTGTGTGGTTCACCAATGAAGTTTCAGCAAAACCACCAGACACCAAGTTTGTCCTTGTGACGACCTTCAATACAGAAGCTTTTTAGGATTTTTATGTCACATTATTGAAAATATACTTTACTTCAACACCTCTTGACATGTGCATTGTACCATTGGATCCGAAGATATAAGACTGCGTAGGACTACTGGTTTCACCTAGTCTAAAAAAGATTTATGCGCATTTGGGCATGTCAACCATGGTCCATTTGTAATACATGCCGGCGCATTTTACTACGGTCAAAGTAGAATTCCGAACGGAAAATTGCACATCGGGAGTGGCAGTGATGTCTGGAATAGCCTCAGACGACATTTTTAGTCGCGGTTGATTGTTATACATCTATCCTTTAAAGTTTAATATAGGTGAATTCAGTAAGAAAGAGACGGCCTAAGTTATTCGAAGGATGAGGTAGATATAGTAGGCTCCAAATAGAAATCCCATGAACACAGCAGTGGTACCACGACTGTAAGTTAAAATTCTTGATTCAAGGGACTAATAAAAAGGGTTAATACAACAGAACATGTTAATTTGGGGAATATTACAAGCTTCTTTTATAAAATGCATAGATGTGACAGTTAAAAAGCTATACAAACAAGAAGGACCCTGTTTACCAGCTGTACGTTCTTAATATGATAGCATCTACCGTGTGTTACCTAAGCCACTAGATAGAATATGAATAGAAAAACGGCTCTTGTAATAGTAAAAGGTTCATCTTTCGTTTGATTGACTTTATTCTGTTATGGCGTCTGAGAAAGCTTCAGAACTGAACTTCTTATGTTGTTTAACATCCTCATTAGTTTGATAACTATTGCGATATTACAATTCATATGGTTTACAGAAAAAATGATGAGAAAAACAAACAATCAGGTACCACAATGTTGATTTGTGATTGAGCTTTATTTACATCCGTTTTTTCTGGGAGAAAACCAACACTTTAGCTTTTGTCAACCGTATGTATCCTTTTAGCTGGTATTGCTTTTCACGATATATTGCTTGAAATGCTTCCCTTACTCTCAGCATGGAGAGTTTTCTGTTTGAGAAATATAACAATAGAACCTTAGACAATTGATGCTTCATTTTTAAAACCTTCCGCTCATCGTCGCAAGCTTATCAACAACCCAGGCACTCAACAGGTTATTTGCACCGGTGACTATTCTTGAAATAATACAAGTAGATCCAGTATTTGAATTTGGACTACTATGTTCCGTTTCTTTAAATAGCTCTTCTATATCGACGGGCTCATTTATCTCTTTTTCAGGGAGATTCTCTTTATTTACATGCGCCAAGAATGTGGGAGAATAAATCCCAGCACAGTCCATCGTCAATTTCATGATTTTGTAAAAACCAGCATTTTATTTAGAGATTTTAACATGCCCACAGATAACAAGTTAGCTACGCCGCCATTTTCCAACACGGCTACGTTTTGAACGACTGATACGTTAACAACGTCTTCTAACGGATTTATTGTAACCTTCCCACAGAAAATCATTGAATATTTTAGGCTCATAAAGAGCATGGGTTTATATTTATAAAGAAGAACTATTTACACGGGGGTTATATTGATAATAAAATAATATAAGCTAATGTAAACAATGAATGGTCGTTTTTTTATAAAACAAAAAGTGACTATGATTCTATTTTTTGTGCTGTCTTGTAAGGAAGCATAGACGTGATGGTGTCACCTTGTACAGAAATCTATCAGTTGTATCAAGTGTCATGAATGACCTGTCCAAGTACTGGATCAGCTGATATATCTTTGAAGGTAAATGACTTGTGATTGATTAATTACAAAAAGGCTTCAGATCCAACGACTAATAATATACCTTCCAGCCAAGGCAGGTGAATTATTAAATGATACCAAAATTGGTCATATCAATTATTGGCCTATTGTAGTGTTTGTGTCCTATTATTCCTGGAATCATGAGACTATAATGGCTCGATTGGCTTTTTTAAATAATTTATTTTATTAATATTAATGATCTGAATAGACAGGTAGTTGGTAAAACTTGAGTGGTTTGTAACAAATTACTTCTGTTAAGAATGTTTATACATGACTCATTCACATGTACATATACGAGTATGTGATAGGTGGAAAGAGCTCATGGATACTAGGTCAAAGGGGGAATAATAAAGCGTCGTTCTTGCTTGAAGTTTCCTTGAGCATTATTTTTATTGATAAAATTATATGGTAGATAAGTTTTATGTGGTTTCAATAATAAATAACATGGAACACTATGCTTAAAGTTAGAACGCCTTGAATAGAGGCATACGCTGTTTCTTGTCCTGGGCAGATGATGAGCAAAAGAAACTTATTCACATTTCTAAACAAATCTAAATGTCTAAAATGGGTACATTGGCAAAAATAAACGGTAGATATGAAGGTATACCACCACGTTTTAAAGCGTTGTGTCTCCAGCCCAAGGGGTGGATCAAGAAAACAAGGTGATACAAAGTGCCATTCACGCCCGTTTTTGAATGTCCGTTATTGTGTGCCAAAAAGGTATCCTCAGCCTTTGGGATTAATACGTATCAACTAGGGAGTTCTATCCTGTCTTAGTTTGTCATTTATTACCTATTAAGACAAAAAAAAAGGCAGTGCATAGAACTTCTAAAGAGAAAAAGTCGAGGAGCTAACTAAGCCCAATTGATAAATGAGTAATTTTTTTTGTCAGCCCGTTGTCAGTGCGCACACGTTATGTTTTGAGTAGATGATTCATGTCAACAATAGACTTTTTTTTGTCAGGCAAGATGATTGTGTACCCATGACAACCGTATTGCTATGGGATTCTAGGCAGAAGAAACGGGTTCTTTATACTACACTCTATTATAAACATTGAATAAGAAGCGTGCATGAAAAAATAAGGATCTTTTTTTATTATTATTTATTTATTAATTAATATGGGAGGTTTTTTGGAATATAAGAAAAGAAAAAAAAAGGATATTAACAGCATCCACCACCGCTTTGCTTGGCTTGTTCGTCAGGAGTCTGGGAGACAAGGATGGTTTGACCGCTTGTGGGTTTGATTGTATTATTGGAGGATTCCAAAGCCTTGTTTGAGACAATACGATAGATTTCTACAAGGAGAGTCAGTGCAAGCCCAATCTGCCAACAATTATAAATATGTATTTACCTGTCAGTATTTGCTGGAAGGATTGGTCTACGTTTGTAGCGTCTAAAGCGGAGGTCTCGATAAATGAAAGACCGTTTTCAGCTAAAAAAAGGTAAGTTTAGTAAGGTGCATAAAATAGAAGAAATACACATACATGCAAACTGCTTTGCTTCCTCTGTAGGTACAGCTCTCAAATGTCTTAAATCGCTCTTGTTACCGACAAGCATAATAACAATATTGGAATCAGCATGATCACGGAGTTCCTTTAACCAGCGATCGACGCTCTCATAGGTTGAATGCTTTGAGATATCGTAGACTAACAATGCACCCACTGCGCCACGATAATAACTAGAAGGAAATAAGGGCTTAATAGATGTGTTTTGTATTTAGTTATAAGCTTTCACTTACGCACTGGTGATAGCACGGTATCTCTCTTGACCAGCTTCAAAGAGGGAAAAAAGGTTAATGTCGGGCCATGTTTCATCTTGAGATGTTGGTACCTGTATCCCAAATTTGAGCCTTGATAACCTTGTTATCTACTTGAATACTTCTGGTAGCAAACTCTACACCGATAGTACTCTTAGACTCCAAATTAAACTCGTTACGAGTGAAACGACTCAAGAGATTGGTTTTACCAACACCAGAGTCACCAATCAAGACAACTAAAGGGGGGAATGAGTATTAAAGGGGGTTTGGAATTGGGAACAATAGTCGTTTATGCTTTACCCTTGAAAAGATAATCATATTCTTCATCTCTGCTCATTATAATTTAATTTTTTTTTTTTTTTTTGAATGTGAGAAAAAAAAAGAGGAAGGGAAGAAAGATTAAAAAAAGATGGGCGGGGAAAAAGAGTTTCTTCATGGTGTGTGACACATACATACAATGTCACAATGTTGTCTATTTTTTTTTTTCTTTTTATTATTGTTATTTTCAAGACGATGTTTGGGATTATGCAAATACGAAAAAAAAAAAAAAAAAAAAAAAAAAAAAAGAAAAGAAAAATATGCTTTGGATGTTATGCTGATGCTGCAAACTAGTAAGAAGTAAGTAAAGCAGACTGACAAAGGTACAAAACGAAAAGACTTACATAATTGCTTGGAATTATACCAATGGATCCATCTGGTTTGCGTGCCTGCCACCAGTTACCGTTTCTATCTACAATATCGAGGGTTTCTCCTTTAGCAAAACTCAACTCGTTTGGGTCGTCAGGGTTTGCTTGATCTAAAGTAAAAGAGTAAGATAAGAGAAAAATGCGGTTGTTGGTTTTTATACTTACAAGCATGCAGAGCTTGGACCTTTTCTCTGTACTCGATTTGATTATCTGTACGTGTCGTGTTGGGTTCGACAGTCGCTGTAGCAGGATGGGTGGGTGGGGAGGTAGCATGATAAGCAGTGTTCTGATTATATTGGTGCGTGGCGGTGTAAGGAGTTGCGTCCGTCACTATAGTTTTATCACCTGTCATTTCGGGTTGCACAGGCGTTGGTAAGACTGATACGATGCCAACGGTATTTCCGTAATATGAAGGTCCAAATTTAGCAAAATAACTATCTGCCTCGCTTCCAAAAACAATCACCCACAAGAACTATTTTAAGGGTTTCAGTAAAAAAAATAGGAACAATAATTAATTCTTACTTGAATTATAATTAATATAATATAACCTGCGGCATACGCACCTGCACCTCCCTTATATTGACTTTTAAATTTCGAGGTGGGCAGAGCGTAATCAAGTTGATATGTTAGCATGGAAAGACTGGCAGCTAAAAATGTGAGGATCTTTTATCGTCCCGGTGGTTTGGGTTAGATCAGCTATAAGATGACGTCTCTTTTCTCACTTACCACTAGTCTGTAGTGGGCGTATGTGTTTGTGTTGAGTGCAAAGGCAATACACATGAGTAGTAAGAGCTGGTATATCACGATCCACCAAGCTCCACCTGAAATACCGTTTCGGAACACGCATGCACCCACAAACGAAATAAGCCAACCACACTATTTCCCGTATCAAAGTCAGTGTTGATGCCTTTTGACAGTAAATGTTACTTACGGCTGCTAAAAGTAAAGTGGACAAAAGAAAGACATTGTCTGCAATGCGTGTCATTATGAGTTGGGGAGAAAAGAAGAGGAACAAGAAAGGCTATTATTCAATTTCTATTTTTGTTTATCTAAACAGGAGCCGTCACATTTTTTTTTTCTTAGCAGTGGGACCCTCTCTCCTGTTCTCCTTTTTTCATATACCCTCCTTTCTTGTGTTTAAGCAGATGGTCTCTATCTCTCTCTTTTTGCGGGAAACAATCAAATTGTACGTATTTCCCTTGTTTTAATAAAACTTTTTTCTTCTACTGCGTCACACAAACAAGAGAGGGCACACGATCCACGGGTTGTACAACCTAGAAAAAGCCCCGGTTGCGATTTACACACTTGAGTCACTTATTCGTTAAGACGGGCTATCATGCAAGGGTTTAGATAGATTGGAAAGTATATCCTGAACACGAGTAATGCTTTCTTCTTATACACGTCTTTCTTTTTTCGCCAGTTTGTTAACTTGTCTACTACAGTATTTACACTATGAATTCAGACAAATTGGAATTAATTTCGGACAGATGCAAAAATAAATTCAGACCAATAAAAAAAAATTCAGACTATTGAGCTTTTTTTTTCGGACGAATCAAAAATCAATGTTCAGACATTTACTGTACCTACAATAAGACATGTTTGGTTAGTTGTCCGTTGAAACATTAAATTAGTGAAAGGAAATTACCTGCATTAATGAGCCAAAGCGATAACTTTGGTGGAAGTTTTAGTGAAAGTATCAGGGCGTTTGCCGAAGTTTCTTAAACTACGTAAGATTTTTAAGAAATTTAATACGGCTGCAAGGTCGCGATTCCATAGTCTTCTTTTTTCTCCATGACCCTCAACTGGCTGAATACACGAGAGGTTCTTGCACCTAGAATTTTTTTTAGTAGTTATCAATAATCTTTTTTTTCTTTCTTTCTTTGACTTACCTCAACAAGCCGTGGCATTTAACAGTGGGCATATTTGTGCGTCTGTATTTGCGAGGATTTGAAATAATTTTGAAAGTTTCCAACTTTTCTTCGCAGGTTGGGCAATGAGAGGACGTTCTAAACTCATTTATCAAATGAACCACAAACCCGTTTCTCTTCAGCATTCTTATCAGGCCTTTGTTTCGGGTAGACTCTCGAAACTTGACATTTGGAGCAGACCAATCTCCTAAAATCAAAATAGCATCTCGACCAAATTTTCTTTTCAAGCTTCGCACTAATTTTAGGTCGTTTTGATCATAGAAGACTTTGGTAGAAAATTTCAATTTTCGAAATGGTAATAGCTGCAATCTTTGTAAAACGGCACTGATGCTTTTTTTATGATCGCTTTGACGTTGTGGTGTGCCTATTTTTTTTGCCATACCCAGTACTTTTACTTTCTCTGCTTGGTCTAATCACTCTGCGATATGCTTTTGATCCATCATTATTTGCAATTAAGTCAGAAATAGTAGAGAATTTTCAGGTTGATTGTCTATTGAGTAATACTGCTCATTTTTGGGGAAAAACCCGAGGATTCTTGCAACAAACAAATTCCCATAGTACAGATTACATTTTCGATCGACTCTAAAGTCAAAGTTGGAATCAGGATAAAATATTTCATGGGATTTCATTGTCTCATTGGCATAGTAGTTGTAAAGAGTATCCTTTACCGACGCTCTAGAATTCATATAATCCATGAACTTTTCCGCGTTGACCGAGCCCGATTCGCAATTAGAAAGGATTGTTTCTGCCTCTTTAAATATGTGAGGATGATTTTGTTTCCTTAAAGATCTAAAATGTCTAAAACGTTGTGATCTATTGTTCTTGGAGAATATAAGTATCTGCTTCTTTTCAACAGTACTTGTTTCTTTCATGCAATACATTAGATCTCGACGACCAGGATCGATTAAAACGCATATACCAGTTGTTTCCTTTAAATAACTTTGAGACAATTTTTCAATATGAGTTGCTTCGAGGTCATCATCCTTAATCCCCGATTGTTGATTTGTAATTGTTTTGCTAGTGGAACCTTTTCGATTTGTAGAAGTGTTTTGTTTAATAATAGAGACACCGACCCCATCGGTTTCTATTGTACCTTAAACACATAGCGCTTTGTCAACGCCTTGATTTTTAAAAGCTTTTTTCTTCAAGTCAACCACTTGACCCCAGGTTTCATATTTGTCTTTGACGACCTTTTTGTTTTTCAAAACATGAAAATTGGTTATCTTGGCATCCAATGTCATGTAAGAAGGTATAAATGTGGTTCTGATAGGAAAACAATTGAACCCTTTCAGTTTTTTAGACTCACAGCTCTTGAAGTTTGTAAAAAGCTTTAAAATGGTTTTCAGGATGAGCTTGTACATCATAGTAAATCGAATTTTTTTGAAATTTGTACTCATCATCATACATAGACAACAGAGATTTAAGGCTTGTTCTTGCTTGATCACTTAATATACTTCTCTCGGGTATCTCCTTTTTAGCGAAAGCAAGTTTAATTAGATTGCATGGCACAAAAATCTCTTCACGTATTTTGTTTTTGATGATCTCTTTACTATGACCTTCAGCTTCCATTTTTTTTGAAGAACAGCTGATTTCTCCTTTTTACCACAGAGATGGTTCAAGAGCATATTAAGCCTGTTAGAATAATGTGCTCTAATGTTGTTGAAATACGCGGTTTCAATTTTGGTACATTCATAGAGGGCAATTTGCTGAGAATTAACAAGTTTTGGAGGAGTATACTTGGCATAAATACAATAATCATTCTTGTGTTTTGCTATAAGTTGTCTATAAATCTTCACAGAATCTCCGAGCCTGGACTTTCCACTGGAAGTGCCATCGCGCACCTGTTTATCAACCAGGGCAAGGAACACCTCGACAAAGAACCCTTTGTTGACATAACTTTTCAGGTCGAAATTGTTGTCTGAATCCAATTCATTTATGAAAATAAACTTGATAAAAGCGAAAGTATTTGTGACAATCATGTTGGTTATATTTACCAAATCATGTAAAGCTGGTATATAAGCGGGCTTGAATATGTTTTTCACAGTGGTTTTGATAGTTATAACCCGTTTGGTTATGGTTCCAGACCCTACAAAAACATTAATATTAAGTTTTCTTTATGAGCCAATGGACTATTACCAGATAAATTGCTAGTTTTAGAAAGATAAATAGGTTTGGTAGTATATATATCTTGAACTGAGGATGATATGCCTGCTTCACTAGTATTGGGTATTATGGGCGGAGAAAAGTCGTTATCAAAATCAACATCATATATATCATCTTGAAAGGACCTATCTTCCACATTCCTTGTACTTTCACCTATAATTTCTACAGAGGTTGTTGATGTTGCGCCTTCTTCTTTTTCTTTTCCCTTGCTGCGCTTTTTTTGTGAATGCAGGTTTTCATTACCTATTTTATTACGTAAGGCTTTCTGTGATTTATTATACTACATGCTGTAAAAATCAGACATACTCCTCCTCTTTCTAATGACAGGTATAGTGACTGGTTGAAAGTCATCATCACTTGAGTTATTTGTTAAGGTCTCAAGATATTCCTTAGAACGTTTTGCTATTCGTGATGTGGCTCCTATTAAGCTTTCTATCATGTTGTTAGTAGTATTACTCGACTAGTTTATAAGAATAACTGTATACTCTACCCTCAGTGTCTGTCTTTTCAGTTTTTTTACCCTTTCCTTTCATTTGCTTGATATATAAAAAAAACTAGAACTAGAGAAAAAGAAAGACGAATCAAGATTTTACGGTCTAGATTTCTATCATTGACGTGACGTCCGATCTTTTAGCTGTGGCTTTTGTCAGACATGTTGCTACATATATGTCTAAATACGATACGTTTGCTAGATTAAGCCGTGTCTTTCCTTTCTATAAACCCAGGCCAGGTTTCTTTTAGGCTTAAGCATGATCTGATATTGGATAATATAATGTTTATTAGCGCACTCCCATCCTTCGAAGTCCGTATATTCCAAGCTGTTTGCCGAAGAATGATAAATAGTCAAATAATTAGCAGTGGTAGTGGATCTGCCTATTGCTCTGATAATATTGCCTTGCTGCAAAGTGTGCCTTGTTGTTCTGTACTATCCAGTAAAAAAACGAAAGGCTAAAACCGATGACATTAAAAAAGAAAAGCCAAAAAAGGTGTATCTGCGTATCATGATATAACTTTCATGGATGTCCTAGACAGGCACAACAAGCTCGATTCTTATATCGTCAGAAACATTTACAAAATCTATAATTCTCAACACCCGGTTATTGCAATTAAAAGCACAAGCTTTATTTTTGCCCAATTAAGAAGCGTGCTGGTCGTAGATCAAAATAAATTTGTTTTTCGCTTTAGACACTTTAACACCTCCAGAATTAAGACAGCCTGTGAGATTACCAACAGAGAAGATTGCGTTAATAGGGTAAGACACTCTGAAACGCAATGAGATAAATGCTTCAATAAAGAATCAAGACTAGTTAAAACTTTCGGTCTGAATTTCTATTATCATACTTCTAAATTTTTTTTACACTTGTCTGAATACTCTTTTATATCTTTCTGAATATATTATTTTTTAGTCTGGATTTTTTTTTAAGTTTTTCCGAAAATAATTTTCATTTGTCCGAATTTAAAGTGATAATATTGTATACAACGTTGTCCTACTTGCATTTAAGGGGGGCTATAATTATCTTTACTACTTTATTCATTGGATAATTGAAGTCCGTACTCATTTAACTGCGCAGTGGTGACCGCAGATGGACTATTCACTACAAAATCTTTACCGCCCGCTGCCTTAGGAAACGCAATCACGTCTCGGATCGATGTGGATTCTGTCAAAATAGCCATGAGACGATCAAAACCTAACGCAATACCGCCATGAGGAGGACATCCTCCGCCTAACGCATCAATCAAATGATCAAAGCGTTTATACTCGTATTTCTCCAATTGTAACACTTTTTCCAAGATAAAGGTTTGCATCACAGGTGAATGTATACGGATGGATCCACCGCCAATCTCCATACCGTTCAAGACAAGGTCATAATGCTGGCCTCGCACCTTTTCTGGCTCGGTAGCTAATAAGGGAATATCTTGATCAAAGGGAGCTGTGAATGGATGATGGGTGGATTGCCAGGTACGGACACCTTGTTCATCTGGAGTGAACAAAGGGAAGGATTCAACCCATAAAAACTTGTGCTTTTCTTTGTCTAGGGTTAAAAGGCCTTTGCCCTGCATCAGGTTCGAGACATGTAAACGAACTCTACCCATGGTGGTGTTACCACCGTATAAATACTTGGGTCGTTTATGAACAAGGACTAAATCACCTTGCTCGATATTCAAAGTCTGGTTTAATTCGGAGCTGATGCTACCGACATGTTGAGAGTGACGAAGGGCGCCACATTTAGAGGCCCAAGAGGTTTGATTGTTCTCGTTGATCTTGACAAAAGCAAAGTCTTTATCGTCAGTTAAATCCAAAATTTTCTGCATGGCTTTCAATTCACCACCTGTGACTTGAGAACCCTTTTTGACAACCATACAGTCCATGGATGAAGTATCACCGAGGATGTCGGAGATATGGCTTCCGATTTCGTTAATCTTCATGTCGAATCTGACATCGGGTTTATCGGAGCCGTAAGTGGACATGGCTTCGTTGTAAGTTATATGAGGAAAGCTTGCTTTAGTCAGCTTCTTACCGAGCGCCTTGTCCCAAATAGAAGTGACCATGCCTTCAATGATAGTTTGAATATCTTTGATCTTGATAAAGGACATTTCCAAATCGATTTGAGTAAACTCGGGCTGACGATCAGCTCGTAAATCCTCGTCTCTGAAACAACGAGCGATTTGAAAGTAACGGTCAAAGCCAGCAGCCATTAACATTTGTTTGTGTTGTTGAGGACTTTGAGGTAACGCGTAGAACTGGCCTCTCTTTCGTGTAGGTACGATGAATTCACGAGCTCCTTCGGGTGTGGATTTGAATAAGGTGGGTGTTTCGATTTCTGTGAAACCGTGCTCGGATAGGTAGTTGCGTACTGTGTTGGCAGTTAATGAACGAAGACGGATGTTATGCTGAAGTTGGTCTCTGCGAAGATCTAAATAACGGTAACGAAGTCTAACCTCCTCGTTTGGCTTAGAGAGAAATACATTAATATAGACAATCTAGGCGATAAAAAAAATGGATTTACCAGTTGTGCTTGATTGGGCCAGAATGGTAACGAGGGTGTGGCAGGGTTTAAACAGTAGATTTTGTTGATCTCTACTTCAATGTCACCGGATGCTTGCTTCTTGTTGGACATACCCTCAGGTCTCTTTCGAACTGTGCCTTCTACACAAACAACACTTTCAGCTGATAAGGATTGGATTTGAGATTTCAATGCTTCGTTATTGGCGGTATAGACAAGCTGTGTAACACCCGAATGATCTCTTAAAGGTAAAAAGATCAAATCTTGAGACATATCTCTATGGTTATTTTTTTTTTCTCAGTGGTGGGGACTTCTTTATTATGTAACAATGCTTACCGTGAGGATTGGGCCCAGCCGCATAAAACAACGTGTTGACCATTGTTTGAAGCACGCAAGTCACCACAGTAATGAGTACGACTAGGGTATTCACCTAGAGCTTTATTAGTAAAAGAAAGCACTTGAACTTTGGTATTTTACCGTGGAATCTTTCATTGTCTTTGTAACCTTGTAAATATTGTTCTTTCAGGATGGGTGTACTGGTAATACGTCGTACTTGACATGTTGTTAAGGTGGGCATGGAAGGTCGAGCATGGTATTGCGTGGATCGAGTTGCAAGTAATGCAATTCTACAAAGTCGAGAATTCATTTTTTTTTTTTTCAAATGTCGCAAATGATAAAGAAAAAAAGAACTGTCCAGGGCAACTTGGTGGAAGGGGAGGGGAGTTTTGGGCTGAGGCTGAATATTTATTGACAGGTGGTGGTATTGATACCATCCCACAAGTTTTACGGAAGCCTGAGGCGTATCTCTCAAGATCAAGCTGTAACGAATCTCAACTTGAGAGATGAATATGAATATTCGAATTGGGTCAAAAGATCACTTCATCTCTCACCCACTTTGTGATTTTAGCTGTACAAGCATACATGTTGTATTTGACTCTAAGTTTGTTCAATCTTTAACTACTTTTTTAATGAATCTATTTTCAGGGCTGCGATTATGTAAATTGATGCCCATACAATTGCTTTTATTTTTCTGTCTCTCGAAACATTGTGTACCGTGTACTCTATATAAGTTAATAAAAGCCAATATGTACAAATAGGTAATAAACGCTTGATTGGCTTACATTGTGTCCAGTATATATTTGAAGGCAATAATAGTTTGAGATGAAACTCACGATTATCGACAATATCATCGGCAAAATTTATTAGTTCTCTTACCAGGGTTTGAAAGAAAGTTCATATGAAGTATATAACTCGAATTAGGTAAACTCGCAAAGTAATAAGACATTGGTTTGCACGTCGATTGTTGTCTTGGTGCTTTGATTGCGGGTTGTTATTCAGTGTCTATACACATGGGTGACGATGGCTACCTCGGAAACTGGGTAAAATATAGTAGTCCAGATGCCGTTTCGAAGCGTATTAACATTCATTTTCTTAGTGTTCATTCCATTCCACAACTTCGTGTCAAAGGTAAGTCTATTGGACCTGTGCTGTCATTTGGAGAAAATGAACCTTTTAATATCTACGATGCTGGCGATAAGTTATCAGCTCGTGGCTGGAACTTGAGTACACTTCAAAAACCTGCAGCTTTTCATATTTCTAAGACATTGCCTTGGGTGAAGAGTGATGATTCTTCTAAAGGTAATGGATCTACAGAAGCCATTTATGGTACAGCTGCAAGTGTGCCTGATGAAACTATCACTAACGATGTTGCACCTGGCTTCTTGAATCTTTTGTACCAGGCCTAATCATAATAAAGATTATATGTCCTATACATGTTGTGTGTCTACGTCAAATGATCCCTGTCTTACGGATAATCCCACGCTTTTTTTTTTACAGTGCTCAAGGCTCCGATTCGCGTCTTTAGTTGGCCAAAATGTATTGTATAGCTTTGCACAACATTCAAATGAATTGTTGAAGACTTTATTAACGAACTCCTAAAGATTGTTTTACCATAATAAAAAACCTGCAATTTTGAGGTCGGGACTTGACGCGTGACACTCAGTTACACCAGAAATAATAAACTACTGTACACAGCATAAAATTTTACACATCATGGAAAAAATACAAATGCACAACCACTTGTAAAAAAAATGATGTATCATCAGCTTCCAAAAAGAAAAATATGAACCATTTCTAGTCACTCTGATATCGAACTTGTTGTATGGGGGGTTTGTAAAATAAACTTTTATTTAAGCGAGGTAATAATGTGATGTAATTGTTTCTCGAGAAAAACTAAAGAACAGTCTGGGAATAGCTTTTAAAATAGTTGCTTCGGCTGTTTCAGTAGACCAGCAAGTTGAAGGCTGAAGAACATATTTGTGATGGCATAATCATATGGCTGAGTATATAATTCCAATAGCGGTTAATTGAGATGTTGTATAAGAAGCAGCTAGTATTCCGTGTCTATTGAGATATTATGATCCAGCTCCAAAGTCGGTCTTTAAATGACTCGTCGCAACTGTTAAAGAAATATGTTTTCTTAAAAAAAATCAAAAAGGGAAAAGTTACACAAGTTCGGTAGACTGGATACTTAAAGTTCAACCAAATGATTTTTACCAAAACTTGTAATTTGAAAATTGACTTGAGAAAAAAATGAGGTCCCAAACTAAAAAAAAACTCTATAGCGTATTTTTGATTCAAATTACTACTAGTAATTGCTGCCAAGCAAGATAAAATTCTTAGACATCACGAGTGTATATTTAGTTATTACGACTGAAATATGACACAAATGTTTTTTTCGAGGTGTTGAGTCTGGTCACAAAACATACATCATGTATTAAATTAGTGGGAAGAAACTGCACGTGCGTGGGTAATTCAGATTTCAATGGGAAAAGTTGACTAGTTGTAAAAACTAGTGAGCCACGGATTAAACAAAGTTAATTTACCGATTTTAATTTCCTGTAATCCCCTAGAACGGCATTGAATAGCGTTTAAATGATTCTTTTCTAAATGAAAATATATTTTAAAATTTATACCATCCGACTAAAATATCCGGCATATATATAAAAGGTTTAAAGCAAGTATCATATTATGTCTTCATTTTAATAAGCTATAAGCAAATAATTTGTCCTGATATATCAATTAATCCGAGGCGTACAAAGAACCTAATGGCAGATAAATCCCGTTATTCGTATAACTACCTGGTTTGGGATACCCCAGATTCTAAAAATCGGCACTCAAACACAGAGCTTAGATCTACATCCCGATGGCTTAGTTAATTTTAATATAAAAAGAGAAGAGGTAAACCCAACCGAAGCACATAATTATTTATAAATCAATTCACCAATAATGGTACAATTCTTTTCTTTTGGTTTAAAGCTCATCGCCTCACTGGTTTTAGCTTCTTCCGTCACCGCTGGCTCTACTTGTACTGTCGCCAAAAGTAGCACTGATGATGCTCTAACGATTGCCCAAGCTTTCAACGACTGTAAAACCGGTGGCACTGTTATTTTCCCCAAAAATACCACTTACTACATTCAGACACCTATAGTCGTTCAAGGTTTGAGCGATGTCACTGTCAGCCTCAAAGGTCAAATTGTTTTGCCCGTCTTTAACACGATTTTCAAGGGAGGCAGTGCCTACATCACAATCGAGGGTAATAACATTAAATTCTCTGGTGGTGGTAGCATTCACGGTAATGGTCAAACATGGTGGGATATCAAGGACACTACAGCCCCCCCAATTCTCAAAATTGGAGCTAATAATTCTGATATCGGCAACTTCAACATTTTTGACTCTCCTAGAGCTCATTTGTATTTGAATGGCAGTAATAACGTTGTAGTTCATGATGTCTACTTTAAGGCAGTTTCTAATAATACCAACTTGCCCAAAAACACCGATGCTTTAGATGTCACAGCTTCCACAAATATTATTTTCAAGGATTCTATTTTGTTTGTCGGTGATGATTGTGTTGCTATTAAAGCTAATGTGACTAACATGACTATTTCAAACATTCACTGTACTGGTGGTCATGGTTTCAGTGTTGGTAGTCTTGGTATGGGGGGTTCTAATGATTATGTCAAGGATGTAACTATTGTTGACAGTGTCTGTACCAATTGTGAAAACGGTCTCAGGTAAAAGAAAGGTTTTTTTTTAACAGTAGATTTGTTACTGGAACATTTTTTTTATATAGAATCAAGACATGGAATGGAGGAAAGGGTTTAGTTAAAAACATCAAGTTCGATAAGGTTAAAGTCATCAACGCTGATAACCCAATTGTTATCACCACACATTACTGTGATAAAAACCAAATGGAATATTGTGAAACGAGTGATACCACTTCTTTGTCAATCAGTGATGTCACTATCAGCAGAATCTCAGGGTAAAGATCAAATAATCAAAGCTTAATTTGGTTTTACTAACTTTCAAACTTGTAGTTCTGTCTCAACTCTTGGTGAACCCATTGTCAGCATCAACTGTTCTACTGGTACCCATTGCAGTGACTTCTCATTCTCGGGTGTATCTATCACTAAGGCTGCTAATACCCCTATGAACATCTGTACCTACCTTGATGACTCTAGCAAGATGAGTATCTGTAGTCAATAAATAACCTTCCACTGTTCTTTAAATAAAAAATAAAAAATGAGGAAATCACTCATACCACTTCTACTACTATGGTTACTAAATTCTAAACATGAAATCATGCAAAAATAACTGTATACTTTCATGTAGACAAAAAATAGAACAATCATAGGTATCAAGGCTGTGTCAAAGTCTAGCTCAACAACCCAAGTTGAGTTTTCGTCTGTCCAATTTAACAACACGTTAAATGATTATGAAGAGCAATTGATAATTGTAATATTTCATCATTTCTGAAAGGTACAAAGTTTGCAAATACGATTCAGCCCGTGTAACAAAAGTGTCAAACGGCAAATTATCAAACACTGGTTTATTCACATGTATGTAAGCCCCACGTTACGGTGATTTTTGACGTTTGCATAGTTTGTGCAACCAAGTAATTACAATTAAGACTGACTTTATTAAAATATTTACAACTAATTACATGTCCTTGCCATGAGCCTGTTCAACAACAACCTCAGCAGGTTTTAAGCCGATGTTATCACGGGTAGCTCTTAATTGACCTGCTTCATCTTCTGCGTATCTCTCTCCACGAATGACGTGGCCTTCATATCCATCCTTACGTGTATCACGGAAACCAAGTAAACGATCAACTTCCCCCTTGGCACCTTCAACACCGTTATGGATTTTTTCTTCGACCCAGTTGATATCTTTATCAGCTACGTTCTTGGCAGTGTTGATGCTAGATTTAACTTGTTCGGCTCCCTTTTGATACCAACTTTTAGCAGTATCTTCAGCCTTGTACTTTAACTCCTCGGCCTTGGAGGAAACATCATTAAGACTACCGGCAATATGGTTCGATGCTTGACGAGTTAAACGCGAGCCTTCATCTTTGACCTCCTTGGCAGTATTGGTTACATCGGAAGCGAGTCTGCTTGCTTCATTCTTGGCCTTAGTAGCAACATCCTCAGCCTTGTAGCGTGCTTGCTCGGCTTCATAATTGGCATCGTTTTTCAAATTGTTCCAGCCAGTTTCGAGACGGCTTGCTTCCTTGTTGGACTTGTAAGAAAGATCATCAATGGTTGAGTTTACATTGTTCTTTGCTCGAGAGGCTTCATAAGCAGCCTTATCCTTAGCATCTTGCCATGTTTGAGAAGCGTTTTCCTTGACGTCATCAGCCTTAGATTTAAAACCTTCCCAATTGTGTTTAGCTTCTTCAGCATAGTCTTCTACTTGATCAGCTACTTTCTTCTCGGTACCAAAGAGACTGGACCAGAACCCACCACCTTGAGAATGTTTTGTGCTGACACCAGCTTTCTCATTAGCTATTTCCTTGGCATCCCAGACACCTTGTTTAACTTTTTCTGTATCCTTGTCAACAAGAGTACTTGTATCATGGACGACTTCCTTAGCATGCTCTTCTAAACTTGTTTCCCATAATGGCTTTGTCTTATCAACGCTGTGTTTCTCCATGACCATGGGGTTGCCTTCAACTTCGGCATTATGGTAGTAGTCGTATGAATTACTCTTCTTTCCGGGAAGAGGAAGCTTAGTGGTACTGTCACTATGATCAGATTTACTAGGGATAGCATTTTCACTTCCTAATCTTGATTCCCAAGGAGTTCTATCCGTGTCCTTGACGGTGGTCTTGAAATCATTGGCGGCGTTCTTGACTGTATCCTTGACATCGTTAGCAGTATCCTTGACATCTTTAGCAGCGTCCTTGACAGTATTTTCGGTGGAGCCAAAGAGATTGAACAAAGAAGACTTGGCAGATGAAGCAGTATCCTTAGCAGCTTGAGCCTTCTCATCGATAGTAGACTTGACTTCAGTTTCAGCGTTGTAAAGAGAAGACTTTGCATTGTTTACGTTATCATCCCAAACTTGCTTTACCTTTTCGGTATCCTTTTTGATTTCATGGGTTACAGTTTCTTTTGCTTGCTTGAACTTGTTGGCAGCATTGAAAGCGGCTTGGTTCGCATCACCGGCCTTATTGTTGATAGTAGATTCAACATTGTTTGTTGTAACATTTGTAGCGTGAGAGACAACGTCCTCAGGTGAACGATCACCTTCCTTGAGATAAGCTTTAGAGCGAAGCTTATCGGCTTCTGAAACGATGGTACTCTTAACATTTTGAGTTTCTTCCTTGAGGTTGTTGACGACAGACTTGCCTTCCTTTTCAACAGAGGAGAGAGCATCACGAGCAGCATCAGCAGCTAACTCGGCAGAGTTCTTGATGTGCTTTGCTGCGTAGCCAAGTTCATCAATAGCACCCGAGGATTTTTCTTGGAGATGATCGTCATTGAGGAGTTTATCGCTGGCATTCGAGAGAGTCTTCTTAGTTCTTGCATAAGGGTCTGAATCACCGCTGTGAAAATCTGAGACAGGAAAAAAAAAAAATTAATGCAACAGTTATTAATAAGCATGGTTTACTTGCCATTCTTTTGTAACTTTTGATAGTAAGCCATGCCAGCAGCAGATATAAGGAGTCCACCCATTAAGAGCTTGCTAAGGCCACCTTTGCGAACATGGGTAGACATGGGACGTCTTGCTTGAACAGGACGGTTTAATAGTTTACGGTTATTTACTTTATACATTTTGTATATGAAGATGAAAAAAATGCGAGAAACAGAGAATAAGTTTCGTGATTTATAGATAATTTTTTTGGTGTGGGATTTAGGTGAGTGAATCATGACATCATTTGACGTTAAAAAAGGGTTTCATTTTTTTTTTTTATTATACTTTGGGGCTCCAATTAAGGAATCTAGTTAAAGGCGTTGTTGGAATCTCGAAAAATGAATATCCTAAAGAAAGGTTAGTTGGATGTAAGAATTCTGTCATGAGCGGTATGATTTACCTTTTCCGGCGATTAAAATGTTGAGAAGAGGTTGGAATAATTTCTCGTAATTAATAGCAGGATCTTTTAATTCGGGTTGGCCAGTAGCCCAAGTCTCAGTTTGAATACCCCATCTCTTCATATCGTCCGCTGAGAAAATACAAGGGAACATCTTCAAAAGAGGGCCAAAGATATCAGGACGTGTTTCTGGTGAGATACCCATATCATTCATCAAGTAGTAAACAGGGTATCTGGTTTCGACGTTCTTGTGGTAATCAACACACGCTTCCAATAATTGACGTCTATCATTTGCACTATTCAATGAGCGACCAAGATTTAATAGGCCAGCTAATTTCGATCCAGATTGAATAGGCATGGCGGCAGATACGGCTTGGTTAATTGGGATATCACCAAAAATCTCAAGCACGACGGCTTCCATCAACTCCTTCTTTGCAGTTTCACTTAAATCTTCCATGGTTAAATTCTGTTTAGCCATGGCATCTTGTTTTTTGCCGTCCACTGCCAAGTTTTGAATGGTGCCTGCACGAGCATCTAGTGCAACCAACTTTGATAAATTCAAGATAAGCGTGCTGTATTGGAATTTGCCGCCAAGCGCACTCACAATTGCGTTTGACTGTTGTGTGAGCTGAGATAATTGATCGGGCACGTTAAATCGCGTCTTCATCATGGCTTTACGAAGATCCAACTGAATTTCAGTAGTTGAGGTTGGGTAACGAGCAGCCGAATTGAACGCACCAAACTGAATAATTTTTTCATTGATTTCCAGTAACTTATCAGTAGTCAATACATATGTAAGTGGCTCCGTCAATTTCTTTGATAAAAAGTGAGATTGAATCCAGTTTGAGAAGCGATTTTCTTTCTTAGGGTTTTCGGTATCAATATGCTCCCAATTAGTGCCGTTTTCTTTGAATGACATCACGTCGACGATGGCCACGTCCTCTGGAGCGATATTACCACCTAAAGCTGATTCGTGTACTCCCCATCCATGTCCGTTTGTACGCTCAATAATACGAATGCCGTATTCCTGTTTGATGGTTTCTAGATCCATAATGCTTGACCATGGAATTTCAAACCAATCATTGATAGTATCGCAAGGCTCTAACTCGGTTCTCCAACTCTTAATCTTTGATGCGCATGCTTGTCTAAGCTTAGTCTTGTCTTGAGCTTCATAACGCTTAGCAAGATCCTCAAATGGTAACCATGGATATATTTTGTTGATTCTAAGCATAGGTGCGATAATAGTACGCTTGGTTTCTAAGGCAAGTCGGAGTCCATTTCTAAACGATTCTTGTTGTTCAGGAAAGTCGCTGCCAAGAGAAGGTATTTCATTAGCTTACATCCTTTATAAAAAAAAAGCCTTGCGCTTATTACCTGTGAGGGAACCAAGATAAGTACTTTTCTTCGTTGGAGTTTGATGTTGGTTTTAATGTGCTTGCTTGTTCTTGTAAAGGTGAGACGGGTGGTGCTGCCTGTAAACTGGGCAATATAGTGAACGAAACGAATGCAAAGAATAATAGGATCAAGATGTAATATATTAATCGCTGGATTCTAATCATTTTAAATGAAAAAAAGAAATAAAAGGAGCAAAAAAATAATAATAATAAAAGTGAAGGGGGGTTTTTATTTAAGGTGAACGTGGGGGTATGTTGTACAAGGGGAAAATGGCTTGTTTTTTTTAGTGTTGATCTCTTTTATGACCCAGTGCCCGCATATAGTAAAAGCACATTTGTTTATTTACATCTCCTACTTTATTTTTGTACCTGCCTCAGCTTTGCTCTCCTATATGGGATTACGCCTATATTTAATATATCTATACGCTAAGTTGTCTTCTCTGAAGTACTGATATAAAGAAAACACCAGATTCAATAAGAAACCAATGTGTTGCTAGGAAATACAAAAAGGGCTAATTATTCTTATACACCGCAGTATAAGTCTATACTCAATTTAATGACTCGAAGACATCTATAACTATTAAACGAAAGCATAGCTTTCTACTGATTGTGGATCAAGGGTTCATATAGAAGCATTCTAAAAGACCGACTGTTTCTGGTCACAATAAATACGGGCGATCCTCTTTTTCTAGCAGGAAGTTGATTTCAGGACAATTGTATCCGTTTTCAAGTAGCACAGGTACTTGGCCAACTATCTAAGACTACATTTCAATCTAACAGAGACAACACTGGTTATCAGGGTGATGATGTATGACCTTATTAGTTCTGCCTGATCCCGCATTACATGACTTATTTGCGCCTAATGACAAAATACCTCAAGATAAATTGACACTGAAAACATTACGGCAGCAAAAAGTTGAGTATCTCTATCCATATTAAGCCTGGGTAACCCTTATGTATGTAAATTACTCTTTTTTTTTTAATTTAACAAATGCATCTTGTGTATTAAAACCCAGTAAATGAAAGGAGCTCCGTGAAGATTTAATTTGCTATTTTAGTGACATCTGCTACCAACTTGTTCAAAATTTCTGCTGCAGATAGTTTACCATGTTCACTATACTCTGCTGAAACTGGAGCATCAATACCAGAAAGTAAGGTCATATAATCTTTGATACCATGTGCAGTGGCATGAGCAACAATATCCTTAGTTTTTGAAGATTGAATATCATAGCAAGGAATATCGTTACCAGCAGCAGCAGCAGCTTGCTCAATACGTTTCATCAACTTGTTTGGGTAAGCACGGACACTTTTGCCTGTCAGAGTTGTTGTAATCTTTGAGGCCTCGACTTGATTCTTGCCTGCATCCAATAAGTATTCCTTATGACCTTTTGGTGTACTTGATTCAGTAGCCATCATGAATAAAGTACCAATGACAGCACCATCCGCCTTCCAGTCGTGCAAAGCAGTATAGACGTTGTTTCCTGTGCTGATACCTCCAGCAGCTAGAATAGGCAATGGGTAATCCTTGGAGGCTAAACGAATGGATTTGACAAGATCCGAAGTAGACTTCTGCTCGTGATTTGGACCGCTTCCTTTTAAAAAAGAGCCACGGTGACCACCCGCTTCTAAGCCTTGGGCAACAATGGCGTCGGCCTTTCTTGTGGGATCTGAAGGGTCTAAACCAGCCAAGGCCAAGGCTTCTTGTACAGTTGTAGCGGTTCCAATCAAATAGATACCGGCATTCTTGAGCCTTTGCGAGACATCATCAGGTAACACGCCAAAGGTGAATGAAACAATCGGTACACGCTCTTCTAACAAGACGCTGACTTGATCCTCAAAGGAAGGTGAGCGTAGTTTGAACTCGGTAGGGACCGGGATATTTAGCTCTGATCTAATTTGGTTCAGAACATCATCTGTGCCTGGATAATGCTTGTCTAGTTCTTCGCGAGTAGGTGGTTGAGAAGAGCGGCAAAAGAGATTGACTGAAAAAGGCTTGTCGGTCTTTTCTCGTATAGCTTCAATTGTTTTGCGTAACTGAGGTGCAGGAATCATACCGGCTCCTAATGAACCAAGTCCTCCGGCATTACTCACTGCTGCAATCAAGTCGGCTCCAGTATGGCCTGCACAGGGTGCTTGAATAATTGGATATTGAATGTTCAAGGCACGCGTGAAAGAAGTTGCAGCCCAGTGTACTGTTTTTGTAGTTGACATTGTTAAAGGAAAAAAAGACAAAGACAACAATCACTAATTATGACTCTTATTTTTATATACTGTATTTTCACCAGATATTGAGAAAATATGACTGGTGTTTTTAATACTATTTTTGGTAAAAGCATTTTGTTAATTGAGAAAGTTAAAAGGCTAAAGTTTTTTTTCCAAGACCAAACAACACTCAAAAAACGAGACAGAGGTTGTTCTCAAGCAATTTTTTTTGTATTTACCACTTTAAATCAGGAGATTCTGGCTGCATACAATGATTTGCGTTTAAAAATGGAATTTTTAGACTTAGTAGTAGAAAGTTATTTTTCAACAGTAGAATTATCGTAAATCAAATAGAGTAACCCCCGTCCACATCCGCTTTTTTTTTTTAGCCCCGTCCACCCCGTTCATTGTTTGTCCCAATTTTAAAGCAACCAAAACTGTTCCCACAAAACCAGATCGAAAGAATAAGATGTTATCCACTAGCTCTTTCGCTCCACAGCATTCAATCTTATGTTTTTTTTGAATCAAGTGATGTAGGTGATTGCTGAATTTTAGTAATATTTTATTTCCTATAAGCCTGACTTTACAGTAATATCTCAGTCAAGTAACACTTTACTGCAGATAAATTAGCTTCCCTTGATAAACTAGGGTAGCGAGAGGACAATATTTGTCCGAGGGTATAGTTTATAACGATTCGTAAATTCTTCAATTTTGACTTTTGCAACGATGAATGGCTCCGTAGGGTCATTTTCTAGTAGCAAATGTCGACATCCATAAGATCGTCGAGCAATCTCTCGCATTTTAACTCGTTTTCAGTATCGATAAATTCGCCATAAAATATACAAGCTGCTTGTGAACGTGTGATTGTTGTTGCAATTGTCATTACTTCTTGTGTAGAAATAACCGAAAAGTAAAACGGAGACAGAAAGTCCTCCCATCCCTTTATAATGCCTGACTGTCGCGAACCCAAGTCGTCTTCTTAATCTGACATTAAAACTTCTCATCTCTACTAGTTTCTACATTGTGCTTTATAGATATTGCAGGAATCTTCTCTTTACGTTGTCAACAACTTGCTTTAGCTGAGATTGGCAATATAAAGGACGTTATATTATTAATGAAGATTATATTGAACAAATAAATATTATTTATGTCTTATACTAACGTTTAACTTATTTGTTAACTTCTGATAAATCTTCCTCAATAGTAGTTGTGGGGACACAGGACTTATAAGTGAATAGATTTGTAAAAAAGGAGTAAAAAACAGATAGAAAGTACAATTAGAATTCTTGGCAGATTTATTTGTATTTAAGAGTTGATTCCGATTTACGAAGATGTAAAAGAGGTGTTATTTATACTAGTTATTAAAGTGGGGAGGCTTATTGTGCTACGCATAGTAGAGAGAAATAATAACAATAGCATATCTTTAATTCGGATATTGGTGTTATCGCTTGTCAGACCTATAACGAGTGTCCTCCTTCCAACAGATTCCACAGTACTTGATAATGCTTCATATGCTATTATCAATGATGATGAGTAACGAATTGAATATCTATATATGTGTTTATCACAGACGGTATTTGCTATAACGAAATGGAAACTACTTTATTCGCCCAGTCGACACTAGGAATGGTTCAGAAAGGGCGTTGTTTATATAGCATAGTTCAAGTTCATGCAAAGTATCAATTTTGGCTTCATTTAATAATTCCTTTTCTGGGGTAATGTCTTGTCCATAGAAGACACAGGCCGCTTGATAATGAGTAAGCACAACTTCTGAATCTGACGGCATTGTTACGAGGAAACGTGGAAAAAAAAGTGGATGTGGTGGACGGGGCTAAAAAACTTTAGCCTT
Organism: Mucor piriformis; assembly: GCA_943193625.1. Taxonomy (NCBI): domain Eukaryota; kingdom Fungi; phylum Mucoromycota; class Mucoromycetes; order Mucorales; family Mucoraceae; genus Mucor; species Mucor piriformis. Next base: position 305,332 of record OW971871.1, on the reverse strand, counting down.
TACGCTAAGTTCAAAATCTGGTGATAATACAGTACGTAGGCCGACGTTATGGTACCTGTGACACGCAAATATCACTAATTATGCGCATAGAAGGTTGTTCTATAGCATCCTATTTATGGGCCCAAAATCCAAAAACATAAAACCGAAATAATGCAGTAGGCTTTCTTTCTTCAATTAAGTTTATTTAAAGCTCTAAACTGCCATGTAATTGTAATTGAGTCACAGTGACCCCTTTTTTAAAGTGCACCTGTCGAAGTGGTGGAGGTACTGTCAGCCTCATCAGGGTAGTAGTAAAAACTGATTGCTATCACAACATACACAGCAATAAGCATTAGCCCCTCTAACCAGTTACTTTCGCCATCCTGTTTTTAAGAGAATACTATAAGTTTGTGTTTAAGAAAGCGTTGCAAACCTCTTACCATGATGAGATAATTGACCATGATGACAGCAATGAATAGAATAGCGGTTTCATAGATATTGAAATATAAGCTCATTTCGACGCCCATTCCCCAACCGATGATTACCATTAAAGGAGTAACCAAAAGAGCGATTTGCATACTACTGCCCACAGCCACACCCAAGGCCAAATCCATCTTTATATTTCTTTATTAGGACTTTTTTTTTCGTACATTGAATTTTTTTTTTTCTTACCTTGTTTTTCATAGCACATGTAACTGCAGTAAGATGCTCAGCGGCGTTACCTACAATGGGAATCAAAATGAGACCTATTTTTGTGTGTGTCAGTTTAGGATACATACAAGCTCGTAATTGACTTTACCAACAAATGTTTCACTAATATTCCAGATTGTAGTGACCTCTTCAATAGCAGATACTAAAAATTCGGCGCAAACACCAACAATGGCAGTGACAATAACCAATCTATTCTAGCTGTTAGCAACACAATGTGTAAATTGCGTGAAACAAAAAATCTTACAGTGTGACGGCCATCCAAGCAGGTAATTGAGGCTCTTCCTCCTCTTCCTCCTCATCTTCCTCATTGTGTCCTTCTTCCAAGGTACTCTCTTGGTTTTGAAGAGGGATGCTGCCTTTTGGTGCTGGGTTAAACTACAAATAAGAAGATTATTAGCTACGTTGCACAATAGAAACATCTGCTAATTCTAAAGTACCAAGTGATTATGGGTCTTGAGCTAAAATGTCGAAATGTAACACGAATAGATTTAATATAACAGAAATTTTTACAAAATGAGCCACACGTACCTGGAAGAATAAATAAGAAAAGTAAAGGATCAAAAGAATGATTGCAGTAGCTCTTGAAATGGCAAGAATGCCCTTTTGTAATTCGGCCGAGGATTCGGAATTTGCAGAGCGGATCGAACCATAAAACGAGGCAGGAATCAACAATGAAGCAACGGAAATAAACAACAAGGAGGCTGATGTCTGTGCCACTGTCTTATTAAAATGTTGTGCCTTGTGGTAGTAGCCTCCTGACCAGAAACACATGCCAAGTACGAGTAATAAATTCGATAGAATGGATCCCAACATCGAGGCTTGAACAACAATGACGAGGTTCTGGGTCAATGAAATGATTGAAATGATCAACTCTACTGCGTTACCAAATGTGGCATTTAATAAACCACCAATAACCTATGTCACTTGGCGTAAATCATATATTCTTACTATTTCGCATCGAAAACTTACTTCACCCGTTCGAAGAGCAATATCTTCTGTTGCAAATCCCAATAATTTAGCAAGAGGAATAATAGCCAAGAAGTTCATGATGAAAGTGACAGTAGGAGACCAGACATAGTTTGAAGCGATACCAATAGGTACAAAAACCAATAATAAATTGACCCAAGACGACTTCACAATGACCATCAACCCGTCTTTGGCAGATATCTGTTGTTGTGTTTTCTTTTTACTCTTTAGGCTGTTGCTTACACTGTTGGTACGGCTGCGAGACTCGGTAGGTATTAAAGGTTTTTGCGTTTGGTTGACGGTAGACGATGTTTCAACCATGGTTGCATCTTCAAAACTTTTTTGTTTATCCATAATTAATTCTATAACTAAAAAGAAAAAGAGAGAAAAAGGGCGGAAAAGGTCCTTTTTAAATATAAAAAAAAAAAAAAAAAAAAAAAAAAGCCTCTTATTAAGAAACAGATCAATAACGTCGAAAAGTCCGTACAGAACTTTGGTCTCCATAGGACTTGATTGGATATCCAAGTGGACAAGATTTAACAATCACCAAGCAACGTAGGTGATAACATACTAAAATGGATGTTTTTTCCAAAAGATCGCTTGTTTGTTCTATCAGCCATCGAAAGTGCCACCTGTCTTTAGAACGCTAACTCAAAATTGGTGCTGAGTGAAATGATAACAGCTGTGCAACACAAAACAGCACTAAATAAAGTCAAGAAAGGCGGTCGGGTTTTGTTTATATGCGTTATTTCATTTTGAGGACTCAATAAAGGTTTAAAAGCGTTCTAATCACTTGTTTATAAATAACACCAAGTGTGTGACAGCCCGAGAATTCTCGTCATAATTAACTTTTTCGGATCAAGAGCGAAAGTGTTTAGACGTGGCGTCATTAGTCCTGTGAACACAACCGAGGATCGGGGTACAAGTACATAAGCCACTTTTGTATGCCAAGAGACAATACCGGGTTTAACACAAGTGGCTGGTTCAACTGTGGCTCTCTTTGTATATATCAAAACCTTTCAAAGTAAACAAATAACCATGGCATGCTTTTTTTAAATCATATCTTGTATCTTTGCCTATCATTGAAAATCATGAACTCCATTTCGAGTCTGGTTTTAAAGATCGACGTGTTTAAATGTCGTGTAACACGGACCATAAAATTGACGCGTGACACGTTAACAACGGGATCGTTGGGCAAGATATCATTATAATAGAAACATTGCCTTCTCAGCTAGAAATCACCAGCCTAAAGAGAACTTTATCCTTCCCCTACTATATATAGATTACCTCAGCCTGTTGTCTTGGTTGACAGCGTACATGATGAGCATTATAGTGTGAAAAATAACAGCTAAACCCACTATTCTTAGTTTGTGGAACTTGGTGCCAAGCCCATACATGATTAAGCCTATAAGCGTCTTACAATAAACGATATAGATGATAGCCAGTATGTATCTTTATCATAATATTATATTTACAAAAGGTGCTACAGTGGAAATTAATTATTGAAGGCGTCTCTCCAAGACTTTAAGTTGTGAGGGATACGTTTCCATGTGGCGGGCTTAAGAATACTAACACCTTCCAATGGATCATATTGCTTACGATCTTCCATTTCGATGGTGTGACTATATATATATATATGAGTATCCAAGTATTATTCATTGGTCCGCTGAAACTTACGCAATAATCTCTTCACGTCCAGAATCCAAATCAACTTCTTCCAGAGGTACCAACTTGGTCTTCATAATGACCTTGTATCCAACAAACAAAATGACAACAACAGGTACACCAATATAGCAGGCAATAATATCTGCAGGTACAATAGGACTGGCCGTCCATGTATCATATCCTTGTCCTACTAATACGAATGAGCAGATACTAAAAGCGAATATGGGACCGATGGGAAACAAGCGTGCCTTGAATGGCAGGTCCTCGACCTTATAGCCTTGAGCAATGTACGCTTTTCTGAAACGATAATGAGAGGCAGCAATACCAATCCATGCAATGAAACCAGCAATACCAGAGATCGACAGAAGCCAGTTATAGACAACGCCATTACCGAACAAGGATGTCAAAAAGGCAAGCATACCGATAACAGCGGTTGCAAGAACACAGTAAATCGGAATTCCGTTTTTTGTAAGCTTGGTGAAGAATTTGGGGGCCTTGTTCTCAAGCGCGAGATCATAAAGAGTACGACTGGATGCATAAAGACCAGAGTTACCAGCAGATAATACGGTTGTTAAAATAACGGCATTCATGAAATGAGCGGCGGCTGATAAACCGGCCTTTTGAAAGACCAAAGTGAAAGGAGAGATAGATATATCCGAGACATCGCTCTTTAACAAGAGAGGGTCGTCGTATGGGATGATTAGACCAATGATGAAGATGGCAAGGATATAAAACAAGAGAATACGCCAAAACACTTGCTTGATAGCCTTGGGCACATTCTTTCTAGGGTTTTCGGATTCACCAGCAGCAACACCGATGAGTTCTGTACCTTGGAAAGAGAAACCGGCGGTCAAGAAAGTACTGAGAACACCAATGCCTTGAACACCACCGTACTTGAAGGTTTCGATGCCATAGTTAACTCCGCCCAAAACACCAGTATCGACAAGGATACCGAGAATAATAAAGACAATAACAACAAGGACCTTGATCAAAGCAAACCAATATTCAGCTTCACCATAACCCTTGACAGAAAACAAGTTCAGTGAGAGGATCAAAATCAAAAAGATGATGGACCAGACATAACTAGGAAAGTTAGGCAACCAAAACTCCATTACCATTGCACCAGCAGTCTAAAAAAAAACTTTGTTACACGCGATCAAACATGACAATTAACATCTCTTAGTTACCAATTCGACAGCAACAGTGACAGCCCAGTTGTACCAGTAGTTCCAACCAAGAGCAAACCCAAGTGCAGGATCAATAAATCTACCAGCATAGTTATTAAAACTACCAGAGATCGGTAAATAGGTAGCCTAGAATATATGGGTTACTACTTAGAATTTGATCTCGAATGATGGACCTACCATTTCACCCAGACATTCCATCATGAAGAAGACCATTAAACCAATAAGACCATAGGCAATCAAAGCCCCTCCTGGACCTGCCGTGGCAATGGAGGCACCAGAGGCCAAAAAGAGACCTGTGCCGATAGTTCCGCCCAGCGAAATCATAGTCAACTATATAAACACATGTTACGATAGATGTGATAAACATTGGATGTAAATATTTACATGTCTTGCTTTTAAAGCTCTCTTCAAGTGAGGCTTCTCGGGTTCATTGAGTAATGATCCGGGAGGACTAGATCGAGAATAAGGACGTGAAAGATCCTCTGCAAAGTCATTCTGGAAAGCATGTTTATTATCCATGTTTTCCAGCTCGATTTTGTTTTGTGAGGCATCTTGTTTTCTGACCCTCATGCGTTCTTTTGACGATGGATCATCGCCTGTATTTCCAGCCATATCAAAAAAAAAAAATTTGAATGAAAAAAAGAAATAGAGTTTCAAACCCGTGTGAATATTCACTTAACACAAAAAAATTAATCCAGACATCCTAATATGGTGCGTTTTAGAGAGATGTAGATTATCAAGAAGATACTCCGCTTATTTTTATTAGGGTTATTTTCCTTCCAAATTTTGAAATATGCGAGCTCTTGCTTCTTCATATGCTGTCTTTCTTTCTTCAAATGTCATATTTTTTCTGCTTTCTTTTGAGGCATCTTCTGCGTTAGAATTACGTGAAGAAGGACCTGATCCTTCTGAGCGGCGCATGATTTTAAATTGTGGAGGTGGTTGTGTATCTTCGCTTTTGCTGTTACTACTATCATCGTTATCACCTCCTGCCGATTCATTGTTATCATTGTTATCAATGTCATCCAAGCGCACGTCAGGTAGTCTGACAGTTGGTCTAACAAAAAAAAAAAAAAAAAAAAAAAGAGCATAAGGGGGTTTATACATGTAATTTTTTTTTTCTTGCTTACAATTCTGTAATAAATGTTTTACAAACATATACGGCCTTTCTCATGGCATCATGATAATGATTTAATTTATAATAGGGTGCTAACTTGTGCACTATTAAGCGTTGGTAGGAATTCATACCAGGCAAATCTAAGCGAAGTTTTCTATAAATTGCAACATGAATATGCATTGTATAACCCCTGTGGTGTGTCACTTACTGTTCATCTTTGATAAAGGCTTCTATTTCCAATTCTAATTTCAACAAGAACAGTCTTTGTTGAGGCTTTCTCAATAAATCGATAATAAATTCGTCAGGCTCAGTTGGTACAACAGGGTCACTAAATTGCTGTAAGCTAGGTGGTTGTGCTGGTACAAATGTTTGAAATGTGTACTGTGGTTGTTGCTGAGGTTGATACAACTGCTGTTGTTGTTGCTGTAATTGATAGTAATTGTTTATCGGTTCAGCAGCGGGCGAGTATGGGTTAGAAGGCATGCCATTACTACCATTATTGGGATAAAATGTGTTAAATGTCTGGCTATCTGAATAGGGATTTACTCTATGCTGTTGTTGCTGTCTTTGTTGTTGCTGGTGCTGTTGTTGTTGTTGCTGGTGGGGTTGTTCATCTCGACTATTATTGGACATTTGACTATTATTAAAATTGGTTTAGTGGACGTGTTATTTCATCTATATAATATCTTGTCATTAATATGTTCAAGACAACATAAAATAGAGTCGCCCATACTTATCAAACTATGTCTTATATACGGAATCAAGTAAAAGGGGGACACATATTAATTTTGCGTTCATAGCTTCTGAAAAAAAAAATAGTTCACAAGCCACTATTTGCACTAAAGGTTGCAGGCATATTTTCGGCATATTTTTTTTTTCTTCTTTTTCTTTTAATAACAACAATGGCCCAAGATAACAAGACTGTTCAAAAATGGGTTCCTCTTGAGGCTAACCCTGAGGTAGGTCTTGTAATAATACTGTAGAAGATAGACATCTAAATTTTCTTCGTATAGGTTTGGAATGAGGTAATATATTTACGCGTTTGCATATATTTAGTTTATGCACCACTCTGTGCTAACACAAGGTCATAGATTGCCCATCAATGTGGTGTTGATGAAAAATGGAATTATGTTGATGTTTACGGCTTTGACCCAGAGCTTTTGGCTATGGTTCCTCAACCTGTTCAGGCCATTATTTTTTTGTTCCCTATTACCGAGGCTTACGAAAAGTTCAAGGAGGAAGAGGAAGCTCATTTAAGAAAACGTGAGCAGAGCATTAGCCCCGACGTGGTGTTTTTCAAGCAAACCATTTCTAACGCCTGTGGTATGATTGCTTTGTTACACTCGGTTGCTAGTAGCGATGACGAAATTGTTGGTACGTAATGCTGGAAATATATATTTAAAAAATTCTTGACATTTCTTGCTATAGGACCTGGTTTATTTAGCGATATAATCGAAAAAGCAAAGAACATGTCAATAGATGAACGCGTGGAGCTTTTGGAAAATTGCAATGAATTAGCCTCTGTTCATGAAACTGCAGCAGCAGATGGACAGACTGCCCCTCCGGATAGAGAAGATTCCATCGATCTTCATTTTATCTGCTTTGTGGAGGTTGATCAGCACCTTTATGAATTGGATGGCAGAAAGGCTTTCCCTATCAATCATGGAAAGTGTACACACCTTGTTGAGAGTGCGGCAAAGGTCATGAAACAATACATGGCAAGAGACCCCGAAGAGACTAATTTCAGTGCCATTGCTCTTTGTAAAACCGAAGAATAAATGACTATTCAAATATCCCAATACAATATTATGGTAAATATTTCTTCACCCAGTATCCTAGGTGACGCTGTATGTAATGTACACTTGGCGTTATAAGGGTTTCTTTGTTAAACGGAATCACACAAACATTATGAAAAGTCAGTGTTTGAAAAAGGCCTCTTATTGATAATATTTGAGTAGAATGTTGTTCTTGGTCATTTTTTATTTCGCACCGAGTATTTGTGTTTTGTCCTACATCAAAACCAATTCCGGTTTTTATCCTCACACGATGCGTTGATGGGTAAAAAGTATGGTAACACAAATGAAATAAATATCAGATCCTTTTTCTGTATCACACGGAAAAACAAATAGACTACAAAACAAGAGTTTTACGTGTAAAAATTCCTGTTACGGTTTCATTCTCACGTAGAAGTGCGCCATTTCTCCACATAGGACCATATATTATAACAAGTTATATCACTGGACTCTCTTGAAAAAACATTACCTGATCTTTGTCGGTTCTCGAATTTCAGCGCGCGAGACATGTCTGGGCTAATTTAATTTCCGATGTAGAGATGAATAAAAGGTGCTGTTGGCATGCGTTTCCTACTTATTTAACTTCTTTGTTGAATTACGTGATGACCGACAAAAAAGCGGGAGATTTGAAGTCGGCTGGTTACGAGTAACCGTTAAACTATATTCATCTAGCACAGTTCTTCATTTTATTGCATTCACACACTAACACCCCTATAGAAATCATTAATCATTAGAATACATTGTTGTCGATCGTCTGAAAGAGACAGGAAGATATGAAGTATACAGGCGTATAGAAATACTTTAAACACCTGATTCTTTGGATAGCTTTGACTGTCGTAAGGGATTCCCACATCGATCTATTTAAAAACCCACATTATGTATCCGTTACAAATAAAAAAAGGATGTTTGGTAGAACAATATATAATATAGTAGCGCTACAAAGTCTTCAATTTCATTGCATGTTTAAAAAACACTCGTTACCAATGACAACTCTTTACTTGAAATCCGCTCTACTTGTTACCGATAACCACTGATGATACCCCAGTACTGATCGAAGTACAAAATGTTGCTGACGACGCGTTTCTTCATCGTGTGGTACGATATTGCGGGAAAGTTTATGAGAAGCATGGAGCTGTGCCTGTCGTCCTCGTTGTTGTGGTTAAAAAAAAATCGCAACACCATCATGCGCAAGGCAACAAAGGATACTACCCATCCTTTTCTTTTTAAATTACACTAAGCCCTCAAGCCTTAAGAGTGCTTACCAGCGTTGGAAAAAGCAACAAACAAGAATACTTTCACCTTTCTTTGTTCTTTCTTCTTTTTCTTTTTTTTACATTTTACATTTTTTAAAACAAAGTTCGATATTGTTGAAGGATATTTCTTGCCCCTGAATTTAAAAGCTCACTCTTTACAGCACCGATAAGATCAAATAATTGATGCCTATATAAGGAATTGAAGCATAAAACTAAAGTAAAAACCAATTGTCCAAAGAGAAGCATTATACTTCGCCTCCCAGAGCAAAAAGCCTTTTAGTTGATTTTTTTTCTTTTAGAAAATGTTCTTTTTCAGTCTATCAGGACAAAAAGCACCGTGATGTACTGTTTTAACTGCAGTTTAATCGCTTTTGTCATGGAATGTGGAGATCAATATGGCTTTGTAGCATCGCCAGGAGAAATTATTGTGTTTCCTTACAAAAAATCAAACTTCAATGGTCGCGTCGACATAAATTTTGACGAGTGCAAGAGAGACGTGTTTTTGGACGTATCAATGATTAATGGTGTGGAGAAATCTAGGATTGAACACAGAAAAATAAAAGATAAAAAAAAAACCAGGGATAATAAGATTAATAGTGCTTGTGCGGTTTTATTCTTATTATTTTAGTTTTAAAACTGCTTGTCTTTCTAATCCATGTTAGAAGACAGGGTATTTATAGTTATTTAAAGCTGTGGTTGAAACGGTTAATGTAATCAGGATTGGAAGTTCACGGAAGGTTGTTTAGAGGTGCCATTGGCTTGTGTAATTCTATAGCCGGTGGTTATTCAATAATCAAGAAATGTAATCATATAGTTTTTATGTCCTCATAAAACTCGCCACATCTGTTAAACGGTGTTGGGTCTGAAGACACATTGATGTTTATTTAATTACTGTATGGGTTTTGTTTTGTTTTACAAGTTTACATCAGTAGCTTATGGTTCCTGATATATATTACAAAGCCCGTATCCTCTGAGAATAAAAAAAAGTTTCTGCTCCTTTTGCAGGATGTTAGTTTTGTTCCATTAAATAACAGATCAAGTTCAATCGTTTAGCAAAATAAACAACGCGTCTGCCAATCTGTTTACTTTGACGAGGTGAATTGAGTCTGAAGAATATCGAAGCCTGTGTTCGACATGATGCAATCTTGAATGGAGCGGACGCTAAAGGTGGTTTATAGTTTGCTTTATGAATGTAAACCTATAAAAGAGTATAGCTGTAAACGGCCCTTTTCTTTCACTCTGTGTTTCAATAAATTTTAATAAATTAATATATGAAGCGATAAAGAGGGGCTACATCATGTCTGTTCAAGTCACGCCCAAGTCACGCCCAAAAAAAGATATAAAAAGGTACTCTTTTTCCTCGCCTTGAGGTTTTTTTTTTCTTTTTTCTTCTTTATCCAAAAGCTCGACGGCTCATTGAGTTGTTAGCTTCCAGCCCCAGTTTCTTTTATACTCGACATAATTTCAGCACACGACGATTAGGACAGGTGAAGACACGACGATTAGGACAGGTGAAAACACGATGATTGGGATAGGTGAAGACATGAGTATTAAGGTAGATCAGCATATCACGATTAGCATAGGTTACGACACGAGGGTTATGGTAGATCAGCACATAACGATTAGCATAGATCAGGTCAGCACTGAGATTGGGGTTGGGGTTGGGATCTTTTTGAGCTGAACGGCCAATCGGGTCCAAGGTTTCCCACGGGCACCTTTGGGGGTCTCCGGACTGTCTCATTATTATCAATAAAAATGAAAAAGAACTATTTTCATGAACACCTTATTTGCATAAATTTTTTAAAAATGGGGAAATTGACTTTCAATTTTTGTCACAAAAAAAGTCTAATTTTATTCACTTACTGCGAAGTTAAGATTTTACTCCATATATCAAGCGACCGACGTCTTAAGTTCGGATATGTCTGTTTCATGTAGCTATTAAGTGGTTGATGACTATGGGTCATCTATGTGTTTATTAAAGAATCCTGTACTGGGTACACTGTTCTTAATTATCTCAGTGCCGCAGTTTTAAATCGCTCGTATGACATAGCAAAATGGCGTTTCCGAATCCTCTTCCAAGCGAAAAAAATGTTCAGAGTCATCTAAATAATAATGTAGGATCATAAAACTGTCATTTTTCGAAAGTTAAAAGCAAAGGTCAAAAATCGTCAAAATGATAAGGTATACCTCTTGCTTTTTTTGCAAAAATTAGAAAATTCAAAAAGTCGCATAATAGAATGTCATTTTTCCCTAAAATATTTATAGGCAATTTTTATGCAGAATCGAATGCCTCATCAAATGATGTAAGTTTTGTAGATGGTTGACTATAAAAATGCATGACATAATGTGGGCTTTTAAATAGATCGATGTGGGAATCCCTTACGACAGTCAAAGCTATCCAAAGAATCAGGTATTTGAAGTATTTCTATACGCCTGTATACTTCATATCTTTCTGTCTCTTTCAGACGATTGACAACAATGTATTATAATGATTTATGATTTCTATGGGGGTGCTACTGAGTGTATGCAATAAAATGAAGAATTGAGTTACCACAAAACTAACCTGACTAAAGCTTGGACATCGGCAGTTACTGTTGAAAGAGCAGCGTAGTCGACAATGATAAAGCACACTTTTTTTTCAGTGGATGACAAATATTTCAAAAGAGCTATATCAAATCAAGAATTAATCTGCCGTGTCATAATCTATCTTCATCTTTCTCCAAATTCTCCTATTTCTCTAAAACTTACTCTGCGTGCTACCAGCACAATGGTCAAGCTCCATCTGTGTCAGTTCTTCATCTGTATTGGACATATCTCGTGAGGAAATCAGGCTCTTAGCGAGACTGTTTGGCGAGATGTGAACAGATTCGATCAACGAACGATGTCGCAAACAGTCAATCATATTTTGAAGATTATTTTTTAATACTTCGCTAGACAAATTGTGTGGCATATCCGAGCACTTCAAAGTCATCTATCTTTAACCCTTTTATGAACATTTGGTAGTTGAGCTAAAAATACTATAAACATAACGTCAACACAAAATATTAGATTATCTTCTTTTCTTTTCCTCAGTCAGTCTATGTTTACAGCAATATATACCTCGATCATCAGCTTTTATGATATATACGATCTTTCGCTCAACTCGACGACCTGAGTCATGCGTTTCCTTGATATCCGAACCCTTAAAAAAATGTGCACCGTTTTTTGTTGCGAAATATGTAAAGGCTGCAGGTTTCTTTTGTTCATATAAAATCGGTAAATTGAGAATGGAAGCACTGTAAAAGGTAATAGTCTGAAAATAAAATTGACTTTGTTTGAATTTCCTTCTGTAAACATCTGAAATTAAAATAGAGGTTGTCCGAAATTAAAATAGAAATCGACTATAACCAGAGGACGAGGAGAATAAAATATCTAGGATGACCCCGGTATTTTATATTGATAGCTGATCTGCTTATAACATGCTCGTAATATACACGGCTGATCCTTATAGCGGAAGAGATCGTACGACTGGCACATAAAAAGTAAACGGTATGCATATATAAAGCGTATATGTCAATTTATTGAAGAGATATTAGCTTCCGCTGGGTAATGTTGCTCTGATTTTCATGTGTGTGGTGCCGATAATAAAGACGTACATGACCAAAAAAAAAAAAAAAAAAAAAAAAAATGACTCTGGACTTTTTTGTATAATACCACTAAAGCTGATTATAGAATTACAAGAAAATCATTCCAAAACATTCAGATCTTTGCTTTTTATTGGCTTTGGCGACGTTTTAATTTCTTGGGCGTACAAAGACAATTGTGCTTATCAGATGGAGTGATAAAGAATCCAAATAAGATCAATAGTTCCTAATCTTGCCTGTATATGTTAGTTTTTCCCCAATAATAAAAAAAAAAAATTACGGATCGCCATGTTTTATTTATGCCAAAATTCAGTAATTTGCACAATCGCGTCCAAGATGAAAAAAAAAAACTACCAATATTAGCTCGGGGTATGTGTGTTAATTTCTTGGTAAGTTTTTTTTATAAAGCTCTCCGTCCCCAATGGCGGGATATGTAATTTTGTTATTTTAGATGATGACTTGCGGAGTAAAATTTATTGTAAAAGGGATTAGATGTCCATCACATGTCTTTGGTAGAAGAAAAAGTAAAGCCAGGCTAAATGATGCGTTTTTTTCTTATATGATCGATGGGGAAAGTTGCTACTTGATTTAGCCACAGTGCTTTTTGAAGATGAGTACATTGTACCTCTTGTTGTGATTGGATATTTTCACCCGGAAAACGGATCTTTAAAATCAAATAAAATCTGATAAATTTTTTTTTACTGTGTCATACAGATGCTTTTTGGTCAAGAAAAATGAGATAGAAAGAAGCCCAGATTGAAAGCGGGGGGTACCCGTGTCAGCGGCTACTTAATTGATCATAAAAAGACTAAAATGATCTTCAATCATCCGCTTACCTGGTAGTTTTTGATTTCCAATCGCTTCATATAAATAGGGCGCTGGAATTTGCTAAAAAAACGAGTAATTTTCCATCAACTTTTTATCAGATCTTTTCATTATATATTAAAATGCGTTTTACCACTGTCATCCCATCTGTTCTCTTTGTTGCTTTATTGGCTCTTACAAACGTCGTTGCTGCTGAATCACAGGCTAAGAACAATGTTGCAGTAAGTTCCTTATTACAAAACCTGTAATAAAACTCAAGAAACTCATTTTTTTTTTCAGTTAACTAGCGATAATGTTGAAGCTGAATTAATGTACGAATATTTTGAGAAGCGTGCTGAAGATGTTGCCAGCAATGGTACTGAGACTTCTTCAGTCGAACCTATTGCTACAGCAATCGAAACAGCTACCAAGACTAGCAACGGGTCATCCGCTGCCGTCTCTGGTACTGCTACCGCCTCCGGTAAACATGGCTCTTCAACCACGTCTGCAGCCAGTAGTGCTGCCACTACCAAAGCTGCAAAGGCTGCAAAGGCCAAGTCTCCTTTTCTCTCTGTCCCCATTTTAACAAGAGGTGATCTCTTCTATCTTGGTGTTGCTGTTACTCTCTTCCTCTGGTGTACAGGAAAAGCTATTGATGTTAAAATAGAGCGTCAAGAGAAGTATGCTGAAAGCCGAATCCACAGCATCTAAATCCAACCGACAATCTTTTGCTTCTTCTCTATACATAATACCCCTCGAAAGAACGTTGCATCTTTCATATATATATTCAACATTACATTACACTTTTACTACATCTATACAACAAACCCCACTTTCACAACGAATTTACTATATTCAAACAAAACCCCCCACCCCAACTCTTTTTATTTTTACTGCTACTTTACTATTATCATAATTCTACAAAATAATTTAAAGGAAGGTTAGATACCTATCTTTTTTTTTACTTAATAAATCTTGTACTGTGTACATTTGATAACATATACGCAATTACAGTTCGTCATATGCTGGATAACAATACGCACGTTACCAGATCCCTATCTTTGACTCGGAACAAGGACCGACAGAGTAAGCAGAATGTAACGTTTCAAAAAGACGCGGTTTTCTAACAGTAAGCAGGTGTTGAAGTAACTGGGAGGTCAGGTGGAATCTTGTAATCAAACATCGGGATAAACTGATAATGTTGTTGTTAAAATACAATCACATTAAATGGCCAGGGGGGGGGGGTTGCACGAGATATTTACCCTCAACTTTGTAGTAGCTCCAATCGACTTGTAAAATTTAAAATACTGTATTATGTAATACCATATTATAACTAATGTCAAACGTATTTGTCTGGATTGCTATCTTGAAGACAAAACTACTTGATTACACTTTACGATTTTAATGTTCAAGTAGAGCTACCAACAATAACAGTAACCGTATCACAAGTTCTTATCAAAAGTACTCTTGTATTTTTTACAGAATAAGCTATTAATTGACGCGATATATGTCACAGAGGTCATTCAGTCAAAAGACCTCAAGCAGTTATGTATTTGGCTATCGTTTATGGTGTTATGATGCTGTGTAAAAAAATGGCATTTGTAGCAACTGCCGCCAATCTGTCTTGTATTTCTAAACAATGAAAAATTTCTGTAACTTCTTGTCTCGTATCGACAACTGTCCTTTGATACTTTGCATTTCTCCGGTCTATCCACTGCTCAACGTGATAACCTTTTCAACGCGGTGATTCCTCTCAAGAATTTTAAAGCATTCCTACGGTCGCCCATGGTGGCTAAGGGGTACAGGTTGATGTATAATAAAGTTTCTTCTAAAGCCAATACATGGCTTCTACTTGAATTACCTGACAATCACTGTAGCTTTTATAATCTCTAACTACCTTCTCGAGTCTAATCTTCAGGTTTTCATTTATGACACATTTTTCTTAGGAACTACAGGCGTGCACCTTGGATACTCATGGATCGAGTAGCCCCGCTGTCCCTATGCACACACCTGTGGTCCCTAAGAAAAATCAAGTTGTTGCAGATGCTTACAAAAAGCCAGTTTGCATATATGGCGACCCTTCTTACAGATCATTGCTGGATCAGCTTATTACCTACTTACCAATTAAAATGCCCACACGATTTAAGGTTAAAATACAACCATTGGTACTTCAACACTGTTTCAACATGCATTAGCTGGCTGCAAAGTTTGACCATTTGCAAGTTAGCTACCCAACTGTTCAACATTTGTATTTAAAAATACATGAATCGTATCCCTTTCTCTTTAGATCAACTTGAAACCTTTTTGATCAATTTCCAAAGCACACATTTAGGCAGTTTTTTAACCCTTCGGCTATTGACTCGATAGCTATTCAGCCATCTTCTGATGAGGAATAATCATTATACTAAATGCCATAAGCGTTGTCACGGGATACCATATTTGATTTTTTTTACTACATAACGTATAATGTTTGGCCTTGTATAAACCTGAATGAAGTATGCAATGTAAGGTTTCTTTATCTGTTTCGTTACTATAAGCTTGCATTACTTTATTTCAGTGTGCTGGCAATATACTCTAAAATTTCATCCAAATCAAGTCTATTACGTTATATTTGCTAACCAAGCTTGCTGTTTCTCAAGTCAAGTCCCAAGACCTTTTCCCTTATTATCTTTAGATACAAGTTTATTTCCCCGCAACAGCATGTTCAAAGTCTCCCATATGGTTTTTTGAGTGACCACAGATGTTTTTTCTTAGGGACCACAGGTGTTTTTTCTTAGGGACCACAGGTGTTTTTTCTTAAGGACCACAGGTGTGTACATAGGGATCATAGGTGTGTACATAGGGACAGTGAGGCTACCCGATCCATGAGTACCCTATGTACACACTTATGATCCCTAGGACGGCTCTTTTTGATATTCTATCAGCCATCTGGCGAGCTTATTGGCGCCTATATTTTGACCACATTGCTATTAACAACCAAAAACGCTTTTGACCCAGCCATCAAAGCTATTTGTACAAAAAAAAAAAGATAAAATTCACGTGCAGTGAGCATCTGTATGAATATGCATGTCATATGACGTGCTATTTATAGCGCAAAAAAAACATACCAATATAGCAGTCCTGATAAATTGCAGTGAAGTAAAAATCCAAAGATACTGGCAGTGAACCAACGATATATAAGGAGTATCTATAGCAGGTTCATTAATAGACCTTCTCATGACTGAAGTAGTGTTGCTATCATATGTGATTTGGCTTTACGGTGTAGCAATTGGGGACTGTTAAAGCTAAAGATTCTTTATTCATAAAATCAAGTAAAGTATTTATATCAATTCATAGTCGGATTTATAATAAGTGTCGTATACATTATTTCCAGAAATTATTAGTTTACTTTTCGAAAATAATATGGCTTACAATGTAAATGGTTCAATACAAAAAATAAATAAATCTTTAAACTTATCACTTAAGCGTATCTATGATTGATCTGCGATAACAGGCCTGGAGAGTTTATTGGCGTCGTTGTTTGACGTTTTGTGCATTATCTTGGTCACCTTGGGATCTTGCTCTTGGTCTACATTGTTGAGGAACACCACTTATAACAAGATAGTTGAGTGTTACACCTATATATGCCATATAGGGTGTGTATACGACAAAGATAGGGGCCCTTTAAGAAGACATTATTTGATCTGCAGAATAAAAAATGGCTGAAACAAAGTCCTCTTGAGCGACCACCAAGACAGTAGCTATCCGGTCTGAAGGAAAATAGGACTATTTTCATGCCAATTATTAATCTTTTTATGAGCCATTTATTTCACAATTTACAAGCCAATCTTTGTTTTATTTTTGTGCATACTTTTTTTCGAACTTTGAGGCAATCTTTGTTTACCTTTTGATCCAATTTTTTTTTCAATGATTTCGGGAAACAGTATATATCATAGGTTACATTGCTTAAAACTGGGAAACTACAGACAAATCTAGCGTGACTTATTTATCGTTACATACAGTTAATT
The DNA here is from genome assembly GCA_943193625.1 of Mucor piriformis. Classification (NCBI taxonomy): domain Eukaryota; kingdom Fungi; phylum Mucoromycota; class Mucoromycetes; order Mucorales; family Mucoraceae; genus Mucor; species Mucor piriformis. The sequence goes on along the minus strand of OW971871.1, from coordinate 288,227 downwards.
CGACAGTCGGAGAGTTATTGCATTCAATGCGGCTTGTGCGCCATTGATCTCCGCGGATGTTTAAACCTGCCCTGCAGGATAAATTAGCAAGTATTTAACATAAAAGAGGTTATTTATTAAAAACTGTGAATATTATACAAATTGGGATATATCTAACTTGAGGATATAGAGATTTAGTTCTTATTATCGTAGAAAGGGTAATCGGTATAACCGACAGCATCGTGGTTATAGAAAGTGCTTCTGTCATACTTGTTGAGCTCCCAGCCATTGCGAAGACGTTCAACAAGATCAGGGTTGGCAATGAAAGCACGACCAAAAGCAATCAAATTACCAGTCTTCTCAGCAAGATCAATAGCGAGTTGAGGAGCGTTGGAGAAACCACTAGCAGTCATGAAAGGACCCTTCCAGATTTGACGATAGGGTTCAAGGGTATCGACAGTGCAGACGGCAGTATCACTATGAACGTTAGCACGGGCTTCAATGAAATGGAGATAGGCCAAGTTGGGGTGCTTGTTTTGAATTTCGGTTGTCAAGTAACTCCATGTATCAACAACAGTTTCGTCTTGCATATCTTGGAAAGTTCCACCAGGAGAGAAACGAATAGCAACACGCTCAGCACCAATGGCTTCAACGACAGCATTGAGGACTTCGAGAGAGAAACGGGTACGGTTTTCGATCGAACCACCATAGATATCAGTACGCTTGTTACTGCTAGTGTTAATGAATTGATCAAGAAGATAACCGTTAGCACTGTGGATTTCGACACCATCGAAACCAGCCTCGATGGCATTTAATGCAGCTCGGCGATATTGGCCGACAATGGCCTTGATATCTTCAATTTCAAGAGCACGAGGAACCTCGTAATCATTGCCCAAAATAGTCTTGCCACCAATAGCAATATCGGATGCGGAAACAGTAAGTTCTTGGTTAGGGTTGAGATATTTGGAACCGGCACGGCCAATGTGCCAGAGTTGAAGGAAAACGGAACCCTTCTTTTCGTGCACAACCGATGTGACCTTCTTCCATGCTTCGATTTGATCTTGGTTGTAAATACCAGGGGCCTGCTTGTAACCACCAGCAAGACGATCGATAAAAGTAGCTTCGGTGATCAAAAGACCACCTTCGGTAGCTCTTTGTTTGTAGTGTTCGACTAAAAGATCGGTAGGTACAGCTTCAACTGAAGCTCTGAAACGAGTTAAGGGAGCAAGAACAACACGATGTTTAAGTGAAGTGTTGCCGAGTTTGATAGGGGAGAAAATAGCTTGGTTACTCATATTTTTGATGGAAGAATGAAATTAAAAATAGAAAATTTTTTTCAAGCTGCTTTATATATTAGTACCTGTCAAAATTGCTGAATAATACAACCAGGTCTGATTTGCTGGTTTTGAAATTATCAATAGAATTTGTAATTGAAAATCAATTATAGTCACTTGAGTTTATCCATAAAATAATAGAAAAACCTACACCGCGCAAACACCGCGCAAACATTATCAAAAACTTTTTTTTTGTATGGATGAAGATTTAATAAAATAAATTTATTAGAAATAAATAAAGATCAAGTGTGTGGGTACAGTGACTTGTTTTGAAAAAAGCTAATTAAACTACAAGAATTTTAGGGCAGAGAATTTTTGAGTTGCTTTGATGGCCAAGTTATCAGAAACTGCAGACACAACCTATAAAAAGTAGCCTTTACCATTCGGGTGTACTTGATGCCGCATTTTAACTTGCGTCCCAAAAAAAGCGTGCTTATACCGCTATATACACCACATATAAGACATGTTTATTCATCACAGCACTGTTATGACATATGTGCTACCGTCTAGTTGCAGTATTTCTACTTTGAATTTAGACGAATCAAATTTATTTTTGAACAATTTGGTTACCTTTTTTAGACAAAGTGGAATTAAAATTGAGACAAAAAAAGTTAGTTTTGAGACTTAAGGAAATAATTATTCAGACTTTTTTTTTACCTGTAATAATCTAAATTCCTGATAGGAAAACCGTGTTTAATACGGCGATTTGTTATTTGCATTGAAGATAGGATTTAAATCCTGGAATAAGTTTCAGGTCTACCTAGACCTTTCCACATCGCGATAGAGATTTTCATCATGTTTTTTGCAGCATTGGTGTCGCGTTGCCATAGTTTACCACATATGTTGCAGACAAATACACTATTGCCTTTGACACCGCTTACATTATTCAAAGAATCGGTCTCGCATACACAACAATTTCTCGAAGTTTTGTATCCGTCAATAGGTATAACGAGAAGGTCACCAGCAGCCTCTCTTTTTTTTAAGCAACGCCACATCACGCCAGCGACGCCACAGCGTAAACCCTTCATTATTGCTATGTCCTTCCCGAACATACCATTTCCAAATACAACAAGTGGAACTTTTGTTTTGTCTTCTTCTTGAAATTTTGAAGGTTTCCACTTGCCATTCCTATAAAGTATAAGTGTCGTATCAAAGATAAGCATGTATTTTCATGCCTACCTTTCACGTTGCTTCTCTTTACCCTTCTTGATTTGCTTCTCTTTACCCTTCTCGATTTGCTTTTCGTCGTCTTTCTTAAGCTTCTTCTTGTCTCTCTTTTTCTTTCTGCTCCTCTTTTTTCTCTTTTTCTCTTTTCCTTGAAGTCTTTTATTTTTATTATATTTCGAGGTTCCATGCAGTAACATATTAATCATGATCTCAGGTGCCCTTTGTCGGCCTTGATACAAATTGAAATGTTCTTTGGCTGTATGTTTTTCATAGAAATTGAATAAAACATTGAGGTTTGTCAGCATATACTGGGCATATGTCTTCAAGTTGTTACTATTTGCTGTCTTTGATGAAGGGATTGCTGACTCGATCTGCGTAATACCTTGCGCATCTTTTCTTGTTTTTAATATACCGTGGAGTCTGTCAAGTGGTAATACTCTTTAGTTGTACAGCGTCTTATCTCGTGTTGGTTGTTATGGAGACCAATAGCAGCAGTATATACTGTTTTCCTACCAGGGTCTAGGAAACTTGGTCTAAATGATTCTTCCACTTCTTCCAAGGTAAAATCTTTTACGCCCAACTCATGATTTACTATTGTGTTGCTATTGTCATTTTTATCAGACCTTCTATAAAAAAGAAGATCGGCGCAAAAACTCTCCGATCGAACAATGTTTCCAAATAATACGTTACTTTGTCCATCAGGTAATAAAATTGCAATACTATGGGTGTTTAAAACTAAGTTAGTATTTCATGCCATCAATTGTGTACCTAATTATATTCATACCTGTATCCTAATACTTTGAAATTAATTATTCTATTAAATAACAAAAGTTGATTCATATAACCTCTTGGTAAAGTTTCTTGACGAAAGAAGATAAAGCATTCACGCTTATTGTCATCGAGCGCCAGTGCAATCGTGGGCTTGCTAAAATCGAAAAGAGTCTCGGAAGAGGTAGACGTCGAACAACAATGGATGATATTGATCATGATCTTGTTCATATTGCTTTAATATGTATTCCAAGCATTTGTATATCTTTTCGGGAGCAGCTGACATTGAAATGAGAGTTACCCTATGATTAATTAAATTTTTCATTGTCTTGCAGTCTTGTTCTACTGTATTCTTTAGCAGGTCTGTTGTCAAGCCTTCGGGTAATGAAATTTTGTTAGGCCACTTTGGATCACCTTGGCATACGTATTGATAGCAATACTCTTTTGAAATAAGTTTAATGGAGTTAGGATCCATAGCCTATAAAGTAAAATAATTGAATATTAATTTTGTATTGATATAATATTTTTCTTTTACTAACCACGAATATGTTTTGTAAACGATAATAAAAATATCTGAGAAGACGATTCTCAAACGTTTCTACTATACAATTTTGGTAGCTTGTAGCCAATTCAGTACAAGCCTCAGCTAAACATTGGGAGGCACCTGCTTGAAGTTTCTTCTTAAATACAATATCCCCGTGATCAGTTTTGAATGGTCCCAAACACTCAATATATCAGCTGGCATATTTGTACTAGTTGTTATTCTTTTAGCATTTATCAGTTGGCAAACGGAATACCAAAACTGCTGTTTGAAAATACAATGAGGAGTGACATTGCCTTGTTCAAATCGAAAGGATACATAATAATTCACAAATATCTCTGCTCGCTGATATAACAGCTGATCTAAAAGAATTTCTGTACTGTTCATTGATACATTTATCGAGAGGTATTTTCCTAGTAAATGCACGAAAGCCTTGACCTAAGTTTTCTTTAAATACTTCTTGTTTTGATGCATTATGATACTGGCATTTAGGCGATCTCGCGGTCTTGTGCCCAGACTTATGGCATCTAGTACAAATATCTTCATCAGTAGATGTGCTTGATGAAATTTTCGATTTTTGGCGATTTTTCTGTCGTTTTTGATACTTTCTGATTGCTTCCTTTTTTTGTTGGAGGTACCAAATATGATAATTAATGTCAGAAAAAGAAAGGACCAAGCTATAAATAAAAACAATTACCATCACCAGCAGTTGGTGGGTTGAAAAATTTACATCTAAAATAGCTTTTAGACATGTGGCCGGTCTTACCACAATCTTTACAAATAATAGTAGTGAAAGACCCAACTTTTTAATAAATTTATTAGCTTACTTCATCTTGCAATATTTTTTTAATAACACTACCTTTATTTATCTCCTGCACAGACTGGATTTTGTTTAGAATTATTTGTTTGTACATTGCAAAATATTGAAAAGAAGAAGAAAAAAAATCTCACAAAAAAAATTTGGGGGTGCTTACATACCTGCTAAACCAAGCAAAAATCTACATTATAAACTTTAGGGATTTAGATTTATCTTTGTACTGGATTTCTCCAAGAAGTGACTGTAATTTTTCCACTAAATTGGCCTGAAATAACAAATACCTTAATGATCTGATCCATAAAATAAAATTACAGATCGTCTAAAAAAAAAGGACATTGTCTAAATCTGTAATCAAATGAGTCTAGAAATAAATTTTATTGGTCTAAAAAAAAATTGAAATGTGTCTCAATTTCAAGTATTATTCGAGTTGCAGTGACGATATTTTTTTTTAAAAAAAAACATTTCGATAATGCTACACCTGTGGGCGTAAGATACGCTTTCTGGCCAATTAAACTGCAACATAATTAAGTCACGCTTTTAAGGCACCAAAGACAATAAAAAAAAACTTTTTTCTGTTTCCCTCTGTCGCGTTTCGCGTATTTCTTTCCAACAGTTTTATTATGGCTAAAGTGAAAATCCAAGAAGAATCGCAGAAACCAAAGTTTCAACAAACAAAGTAATGACAAAAAAAAAAAAAAAAATGATAAGCACAAACTTGACGTCTTACTTGTAGGTTGTGCTTTTCTGCTTTCTCTTCCGCCGGTGCTAAAAAAGAGAAACCAAAACCCTCTGTCGATTATGCAAAAAAGCTGGAACAGTCCATTCAAGATTTGAACATTAGTAAAAAAGATCAGTCAGAACAACACGAAGATCCCTGTAAAAATTGCAACGTAAAGTATTCTAGATATGATTTTCAGACTAGTCTAATAACGTGTATGTTTAGAAATCCACAAAAAGAATTAAATGTACAGCTTTAAAGCAAGATTTAAAAGAAGAGTGCAACCTGAGTTATTGTACAAAATGTATCAGTGAAAAAGTAGATGAAAGTGTAGAGTGGATTAAAGGCAATAAAAACGAACAGTTTGTACATAGCAATGGAAATATTATTAGACATGTCAAATCCAAATGGAAATGGGCCTGTTTGGTATGTAGAGGATTATGCGACTGCAAGTAAGTTTTATGATTTGTTTCGGTCCTTATTCTAATTTTTATTTATTTTAATAGCAAGTGCTTAGGATCAATGTAAGTAATACTATTGACACAACCATTGTTTACTTATTCAGGCTGTAGACAAAGGCTTTCATTTAATATCGAACCGACAACAAAAAGCAAAAAAACCGTCATAAATCTTGAACCTCCACAATTGACACCGATCAACCTTTTATATTCAGAAGAAGAGATTTGGACTCGATTGCAAATTCGAGAATTTATTTATAGATTTGGTGATGTATATGGATTTGAAAATCGACTTTTAACCAGTTTACAAAACGTTCAAGGAGATTGGCGTATAAAGAAGTTTGGAGCATATATTGTTTGGCAGTTTCTAACTATTCTTTATAACTCGACCTCGTATGAATTATCTGAAGGAGAAAACGACGAATCAATACCTCAATTAGCAAAAAACATTCTGAATGGCTGGATCACTGATAAAAGACTGGATAATTTATATTTCGATAAAGAAGAAAAGCATCATGCATTGTTACAAATTCTCAATACAGAAGGCATGACTGGAAGGAGATGGCAGGATATTGCTGAATTATTGGCATTGGCTCAGGTTAAAGATATCCCCGTGCCTACTTCACATGACCTCAAGAAAAAAGGTGAAGATATGATGGATACCGATGACGATGATGAGTTGAGCATCAAGATAAGAAGATTTCAAAAATGTACAAATCGTAGTTTAGTGTCAGTCGAAGATGAGTTAAAGATGATAAATATGTTGTTAGAATTGCTCTTGTATGATATCCAAGTACGTCAATCGTTAGTTGCGGCCGGCCAAAAAGCAATGACCAAAGAATTAAGAGACGAAGAATCAGAGTTTAAAAAGTATCAAAAAGAGTGGACACAAGAAAATACAAAGAATTTATTGAATAGAACAAGCTTAACAAATCGAGTTAATCTGCTTAAAGCCACAAAGGGGAAGGAAAAAGAATTAAGTGGAGCACATGTTGAATTGGATGCATTAGAGACACTTATTAGAGATGAAAACCAAAACTTATCAAAAAGAAAATTAGAGTTAATCATCCATACACGCAAAGCAGAAAAGAGATTGAAACCCTTAGGTTATGATATGCTTGGTAATGAGTACTGGGTTTTTAATGATATCTTGGATCATTTGAATAATGCAACGGATTACAGAAATAGTGAACCCTACTGGGCTTATGGCATTATAATTATTGGTCCTGGATTTAAAAAGGACAAGGAACAATGGTGGTCTATTAAGGGCAAACACGATATGAAATTGCTCAAAGACTGGATAACAAACAAATCAAAGAAACACGATGAAAATGCTGATGAATTAAAAAAAATTGCTATAGGGATTAACGAACGTATAAATTATCTTGTTTCTTTAGAAACATCTGTTTATGGTGAAGGGTTCTTTCAATAAACATATACTCTCTCTATTGTTTAAAAATGCATGATAATAAACTTAGTTGGTTGAAATCAGTTTTATTCTAATTTTAGAGCCCATGAAAAGAGGGAGATTTTCATTTTATAATTATTATTACTAGTTCGACTGCCCATTATTTTAACTTATAAAAAAAACACATCTGCTCCCTTTTTTTTGCTGATTGCCAGTTAAAGAAATGACGACTGTGTCATGCGATGTAAAAGATACTTTCTAATGTAGGTATATCGATTTATTACAAGAATTTTTATATGCATAACAGCTGATTTCTTTGTCCGAGTAGTTAGATAGCAATAACCCCCAGCATCCCCCCTTTCTTCTAGGATACATGTAATTTTCTTTTTCTCTTTCATATCTCCTTCACTCCTACTATATATATATATTTCAACTCCTGCTTTGTTTATATTCATTATAATGCTTTTTCTTTCTCCTTTTATTATATAAATATACATTTTGACACTTTTATATATACAATAATTCTTTTGAAATCTTGTTTCTTTTTCTTCCCTCTTTTACTTTTTTCTAATAACTATTAAAATGCAGTCAACAATGCCTTCTTTTGCGCCAGACACGCCACAGCCCTATTTCTACCCACCAACGATACCTGAAAATCATCGATCAAATCCCAACTCTCGTAGAGCATCGGCTGCAACCACTGCGACAAATACCAATACCTCTCCCAGCAGATCCTCCCGATCTATGAGAGACCGAAGACGTAGCTCCGGAGCTATCTCCACCCATTCTTCACAAAAACCGAAAAAGTGTATTGGCGATTATGTTGTAGGAAAGACGCTCGGGAAAGGTGCCTCAGGTAATTTAAAAACCACTATGGACAATATAATCACAATTAACTCCTTAATGTATAAAAAAAGGCCGAGTAAAATTGGGTGTCCATAGACATACAGGAGAACAAGTTGCTATAAAAATTATTAGCAAAGCTCATTTAGCTGCTAATCCAGCTATTGAAAAAGCAGTTAGGCGTGAAATTGCTATTATGAAGCTTATTCATCACCCTAATGTGATGTCTTTGATTGATGTTATCGATGATCCTGCTTCGTCGGATTTGTAAAGTATTTCTCCTAAATCCCCTCTCTTTTTTTTTTCTCAATCCTCTCCTTTACAAACACAAAACCCACGCTTTACACACAGGCCCTCCCCTTGAAAGTATATTTGATGATCTAACACACATTTACTTCATAGATACCTCATTCTTGAATATGTCGAAGGCGGCGAACTTTTTGAATATCTCGTTAGTAAAGGTCGTCTCGGTGAAGCCGAAGCAAGACATCATTTCCAGCAAATCATTCTAGGGTTGGATTATTGCCATCACCACTTAATTTGTCATCGTGATTTAAAGCCAGAAAACTTGCTATTGAACTCAAGAAATAGTATCAAGATTGCTGATTTTGGTATGGCTTCGCTTCAACCTTTGGGTTCTATGCTTGAGACCAGTTGCGGGTAAAACCATTTTTTTTTTCATGCAAAAATGTATTGATTTGTCTTGTTTAGATCTCCACATTATGCAAGTCCTGAAATTGTTGCTGTAAGTTAAACCTAAAAAAGTCTAATTTTGTTTTTCAGATGATTGACACATAGAATATAGGGCATGCCATATAATGGTTCATCTTGTGATATCTGGTCCTGTGGTGTAATTCTGTATGCCTTGTTGACTGGACATCTTCCGTTTGATGATGAGAACATTAGACAACTGTTAAAAAAAGTCAAGTCTGGAAAATACGTTATGCCAGATAATATTTCTCGCTCAGCTCAAGATCTTATTCGACGTATCTTGGTGGTCGATCCTTCTAGAAGATTAAATGTAACATATAAATAGTTATTACAACGAAGGGGGGGTAAACTAATAATATTGGATTGTAGATGCAACAAATCATGGCCCATCCATGGTTTCGTGAGACTGAACCCATCAACATTACTGTGCTCCCTGTCCCTCCCACCGAAAAGGAAATCGGTCAACCTGTAAATGATGCATCCGAAATTGATGATCGTATACTGGAGACCATTAAATTCCTATGGGGCGAGACAAGCAACGATACTGTTATAAACGCATTGGTTCAGAAAGAGTAAGCTATCTATTAATAAACAAAAAAAGAAACCATGACGCTCATTCATTATATTTAGACATAATATGCAAAAAGTGGTCTATGTCTTACTGCAGCAACATGCTGAAAGATATTGGCAGGCAGATCACGACGATGAAAGTGATGATGATACGGAAGATACATATTCAGGTATAATAACAATCCCCTTTCTCTCCTTACTGTACTAAATAGAAGAAACTATAGACACTCCCCGTCGTCGCTACCGCACAATTGGACACCGAACCGAGAGAGACAGAAGATGTTTATCTATGGTGGATACAAACAATAGTACAATAGTACAATCAGCAACCACAAGAAAGAGTCCTGCAGTTGGAAATCGACCTGTAGCTCCTTGGATATCTTCTGATTCTATGCCATCATCACCAACATTATCCAATAAAAATGATGTCTTACGTCGTTATTCTGCTGCTACTATTAAAGCCGAAAGATCGCCTGCGTTTGATGATTTGCCTGCTAACCCGCCATTGCCCAGCGAAACTGTCTTTGAAGAAAAGAAAACAAAAATGAAGAAGAGCGAGACGTTTTATGCCAGGTTTGTTAAAAACGTCTTGTCATCAGGTCGTAGACAAAGTAAAGATACAAGGTATAAGCATAAACAAGAAATTTTAAGGTTCGTCATTTATTTATAAAAAAATTATTTATGCAGGAACACTACAGAGCAACCTGCTTCTGCTAGTCCATCTTCAGCGTCAGGAAGCGAAAATGGAACAGCATCCCCTCAGTCAACAACCAAGCCGATTGCCGCAACCCTTGTTGGTACACTTCGCCGCAAGAACCCCTTTAACCGTGCACCAATCAATACCACTGATTTTGCTATATCTCCAAGCTCAATGAACGAGGAGCCTGTGTCACCTGTCGTACCACCTAAATCCACCCTTCGCCCTACAAGCAACATTTTACAGCGCAATAAAATTGACCCTGCGGACGAAGATGATGAGATTGAAATTATCGATCATCGTAAATCAAACAAGTCTGCCACGCTTAGTTCGAAAAGACTCTCACTTAGATTACCTAATGCCTTTAGAACTAGTAATAAGGATGGTGATACTGTCAGCTCTAAGAAGTTCGGGTTTACACTCGGTTCAAACTCTCGTAAGCAAAGAAAGCAGCTGGATCTGTCACTTTTTGAAACCGAGCAACAGATGAAGGCTGAAGAAGAACAAGATCGAAGCACCAAGAATACAGCAGAGGTCAAGACTAATGCTGGTCTTGAGCCACCACCAATTTTATGTGATGGTAGTACTTTAAGCAGTAGTAGTAGTACATGTTCGAGTACTCATAGTAGTTATTATTCACCTGTAGTAAGTAGTAAAGGAAATATCCCACCTACTTTCAAGACTGTCATGAACAAGCAGTCCAACCAAAACGTGTTTGCATCTGGTACTCCCCGCAGATCAAGCCAAGCTTCGTTCAAGTCGATAGATCGCCGAGGTAGTAACATTAGTAGCTCAACTTTGGGTCAGCAACAACAGAACAGACCTGCCACACCTAGTTTGCTTTCAAACAGCTCCACTATCAACTCGCCCATTAATAATTCCAACGGAAATATCCCATCTCAGCCCGCCAAGGCTTCGTGGTTGAACAATTTATTCTTCTTCAAGCAGCCCAAGGTTTGCTCGCTTGTTGTTTATAGCACGCACACTGCCGGTATCCTAAGATCGTTACATCGATTGACGAATACAGTAAGTACGATTCTGTTGTTTTATTTCTAAAACTAACTCTTTTCAAATAGGCAACAGAAGCACGATTTTATGAGAAGCCTGATCGTACAGGTATTATTCGTTACAAGGCAGAAATCAAGACCAAACCTACTGATGGTAAAAAAAAAAAAAAAAGAACCAACCCAAAATTAGAGTCATGGACTAATATATTTGATAGGTTCGAAAATTCGCCAAGTAAAATGTAGAATTGACTTGATCATGTCTGATTTGGACCCTCAAAGTTGTGTGGTTCAGTTCACTCAACAACAAGGTGATGGTGTTCTTCTTAACTCGACTGTTCAACAGCTCCATGAAGCTATTTTGAAAGAGTATCCTTGTCCTTCCAATATTATTCTTGCCTCAGATTCGTATAAAGAAATGAACTCTGTGATCACTTCTGGTACTTTGGTTGAAGAATATTAGCGCCCTGATATAATAAATTATACTTATTACTACTACTATTACTTAATTAATAATAATAAAAAACCACATAAAATATAGGGAAACAAAAACTTTTATAAGTTATTATTACTCAGTCTAAGGTGAATTGTGTCTATGTTTGGAACGCCTAATTCAGTCTATAAATAAAGAGTCAGTTTGATATTCATTTCATTATACTGGCTAATCATTTACCCTACTGCTGCCACTACCTATCTGAGAGGAGACAAACCCTTCATCCTGTTTAGGCTCTAATTTATTTGTAGTTGCACAGTTAAAGAACCCACAACCCTATTATACAAATAAATTAATCCTGTTCTACTCTTTCCATTCTATCACACTTTACATCAGACCAGGTCGATTTACATTCCCAACAAAAACTAAAGCCACATAATGTACACTCCACCTTATTACATCCTTCGTCACGGTTAATCATAATAGAACAACTTGGACAATTACGACTAGCGGGGGGTAAAAAGTTAGATTTGTTAATAAATTACTCGACTCTTAATGTACCTGTTTTCTAATTTCCATTTTAAGGTTTGTACAAAGTCATTGTTTATTTGTTGTTCCTCATTTTGCATAATAAGCTGTTTCATATTTTCTTCGCATGTCAAATTGAAATGAGTATCATCATGCCCACACTGCAAACAAAATGTTTTTCCACAAGTAGGGCTTTTTAAGGGTTAGACTCAGACGCAAGATAATTGTTTGGAGCCTTACCAATCCATATTCGAAAAAAACGATATATGATCAAACTGCAACTTTCGCCATGTATCCGGTCTCATATCAAGTTGTAAAATCTCCTTGGATATTCTCTTTGCCAAATCCATTTGATCGAATATCTGGCATGCAGTGATTAACTTTAACATAAGTTGGTGATGAACATCGGGTAAAGTCGAGTTCTTCCACTCGGACTTTTCAAAGAGCCTATTCACATGCTGTTGATAGGGTGTGTTTAGATTCTGATCTGTCTTGTTGTAAAACTCTTTTATCAGAATAGAGACAGATTTTGATCGGCTGCCACTTTTATACAAATTAATAATGTGCATAAATAACAATATGTCTCTCTTTACCCTTCACAATAAGAATGACCGGTAGAAAAATCACATGGGATGGCTTCTGTTTCACAATGGGGACAGCACCTAGAAAAACTTCGGTATGGTCTGTTGAATTTTTTGTACAATTCGACAATGGAACTCGGAACGAATTTTGTCCATTCTGATTGCGGAATAAACACCCTACAAACGGGACACCTGATTTTTGTAACACTCAGCCCCCAAGAAGATTTTACTACTTCGGAAACATACCTATTTTACAATGCATAAATAATCCAGCCTATTTTTTTTTTTTTTTTTTTTTGATAATTAACTCACTTTTGGAAGCAATCTAAACAGAATTGATCTCTGCAATAATCCAGGCATAGGTCCAATTTTGATTCAAAACAAATGGAGCATCTTTCTAACCATTGTTGCATTTCATTATTTTCGTCGGCACCGTCATCGTCGTGTTGCCTTCTTCTATGGATATGATCCCTATTCTCTTGGTTCACAGTCCCACCTGTAAACATGTTTTTTAGATGGGTGAGTCTTTCCTGTTGTTTTAACGCAACTAATTTGGAAGTGAATGTGACCACAGAGACCATGAACTGTAAAAATAGATATATAGGAAATAGAATCAAGAACAAAAAAGTGATTGATAGTGGGTGTCGTGAGTAACTCTTTATAAATGATATTGGTGTCAATATAAAGATACGGTATAAATAATCAATAAATACAATGACCAAAAGCTGAAATAAGTCTTTCGAGTCATTCATCATGTAAACTTTGGATGTTGTATTATCCATAACAAAGAACGAAAAGAGAAAAAAGGAGTAAGAAAAAAAAAGGGGGGAGGGGGAGGGAAAGAGGAACAAATGTTATCAATGTTAAAGTTGATTCAGTGTCCAATTGGTCACTTGCTGAACTTTATTTGGTCATTTTTTTTTAAACTGCAAAAGAATAAATATGACCATGTTTGTAGAGTGTAGCATAAAATCATAATTAGGACATGGTCCAAGTGGACTAGACAGTGTCTTCAATTTGGAAATCGCAACAATTCCGGGGGTATTAACATTATATACATTAGTTGTCTACATGCCTTTTGTTACATCTTGAACCCAAGACCTTTCTGAGGGGGCATAAAATTTTCTTGCTTATCAACAGTACATGTTCCGTTCTTACTTTATAACGAGCTTGTCTATGATTTACTTCTACACCACCTTTTTTCCCGTACATCTTTGTCAGGTGTAGTCCACTAATCAATGATCCTGACAAACAAATCTGATTTACTACATAAAACTCATATCAGTGTTACATTATACATATTGAAGGGCAAAGCATAGGCTTGACTATGTCATTTTCTAGGCTTCATAAAATTCTTCGTATTAAAAACACTACCGATACAATGTACAAAGTAAGCTGCTTTCCGCCTTATGAGCCCGTCCATGAGTACTTTGGATCCTAGCAATTAAGGGTCTTACAAACATGTATAAGAACACAGAGGGCATCGTCACAACGGAGCAAGGGCTTGCACTACAATGTACAAAGTAGGTTGTTTTCCGTCTTATGAACCCGTCCATGAATGCATTAGATCCTACGAACAAGTATAAGAACACAGAGGGTATCGTCACAACGTAGCACAAGTAATACTAAACGGAACGATACAGTTGGGATAATTACTTCTCCAGACGGTGACTACGCCGATCATTGATGACCTATTCCAAAAAGCATGACGTAGGCTGATAAAATAGGCAGTGCAAACAAGGCATGAACAAGCTTTTTTACAATCATATGATCATAAACAGGCTTCATTAATTGATAAATCAGCTTTAAAGAAATAAAAATTGGATATTGACCCTTTTTTTTTATCTTTTCCGTCTTAAAATTACGCCAAAAAAGGTATGTTAAGCTACTTGCTGCCTTTATAAATCCACATCGTTCCAAACAGAAGTAACTGTTAGCTGTTAGTGAGAAAACTATCTAGACATAGCTGACCTATGATTTATCAACCAATGTCATGCTTTTTTAGGTTTTTTTAAGAATTAGCTGTGTAAATTGGCCGTGTATCAAGAATCCCCAACGCTTTTGAACAACAAAATGGACATTGTTATAGACTATAGCATATTCTATACAAGATATATAATAAAGGAGTGTATATAGATCTATTTGGATTTGTTCAGTGTCGATTGGTTTAAACTCATGCTTCTATGAAAAACTATAAGCCATAACAGAGTCATTTGCTGGGGTGAGTAGCTGAGCGCTCTTTCCTTAGGCAACTGCTATCAATGGAAAAAAAAGACCAGAATTAGTCAAACACTAATTAAATTTACTGATACTGCTGGTGTAATTTGAATTCAGTAATCTTTCATAACGTAAGCTTTAACATAGCTATTTTTATAGTCTAGTAGCTAAGCCATTGATAATCCATTTATAACACAACCTCATCAAACCTTAGCAGGTTCTGATAACAGAATAACTATAAACAATGCACGAAGAAAGTTGCTTTATTAAAAAATCGAGCAAACAAGAGTGAGCATATTTGAACTTAATGAGTACCATGGTCATTATCGACAACATTCTTTTATAGCATGTTGTTTTATGGAATAGAATGATTTACTATTATGACCTTACTTTCTGTTTGAAATGTAACAGTTCTTTATGGGAAAATCTATGATATCCTCAACATAGGCAACCACTGCAAAGATATCATCGAGCGTCTAAAAAAGACCACTATCTTGAAAAGTGTGCTACGCGAAGAAAAGACGAAAGCAGAGGCGGAAGATAACCATAGCACCTTATGGGTTTTCAAAATCTTACATTATAGGAATTTTCAAATGAAGACTCGTACTTCTACTTTGTACTTTCGCCTATTTAAAAAAAACATTAAGCAACAATCCTCATTTGCGTTACCGCAGAGAATCCTCGTCCTAGTACCAGAATATAAACTAGTTTCCTCGTACTTTCCCACTCTTTGGAGAAACTTGCCTTAAAGGCAATTGAAATCAACTATAGTTGGACGACGAGGAAAGGCGTTTTGCTGGATCATTCATAAGGATACAAGGTACAACCTTGAAATACTGATCGTTGGAGTGTCCAGACCACCTAATAAAGTGAACAATATTCGGAGGACGGAATAATATCTGCAACGCCATGAACAAACAGATTGTGTCAAAGATAGAAGTACCTGCTGTTACCATGACTGAAAAACTTAAGCTATACGGTTTGTAGTTTTATTATAATGAAGTATGGGTTTATAGCCTGCGTAAGCCATGTGATTATAGTTATTTATTTGTACAGAATCATAAATTCGCTGCTCCTAATAACTTTTCAGTATTGTGAAGGATCTGACCAACATTACACAAAATATGCTTGACGAGTTATTTGCCATTGATGACACACAAGATATTTTAGAAGAGAACAACGAGGATCCAAGCCCACACATCTCACCATGCAAAAAAACAAAAAATTACAAGTAACAGTGTTGACAGAGAAGAAGTACAAAATGATGGGTAACTCATTGTTCATATATTATGCATGCTTTGAAGGTGGTTTATGTTATGCCCCTGTGTTCCTTTATTTCCTTTTATGCTGAGATATGAATAAATACTTTTTTTTTTCGTGTTCAGTTTTCATTAAGTATGGTGAAATGAGTGTTTATTCTACTGTTTCCAGTCGTGATTGGCAATCAATTCATGCCTTTCGCCGATAACAAAAGGTAAACTAGCTTTCTGGTAATAGTCTGGATATAACTCAATATTATTAATCACAGTATCCAGCAAATGAGCTTGACCTGAAACAACACCAGGAGCATCTGAGAAGGAAACAGCGGTAATATGTACATGGAAATGATAATACGAAGGCTGGTAATGAATGAACAAACGTAACTGATTGGATTCCAGGCCTGCTTTTTCCTTGACGAGTTTATAACAAGTATCCCTCAATTTTTTCAAAAACACTAAATGGCTTGCATCTAAGGAGCGAAGTGACAGTATCTTGCTTTCCATAGAAATAGCTACCCAATATAACGTCTCGCTTTGTCCGTCCCATTTCATATCTGGTAAAACCACAAATCCTGTTTCTGGATCAACATCATGATAAATCACTCGATCTGCTTCAGCACTTCCATCCAAAATGTTTTTTACCCACTGTATACGCTTTTCGGGAATGCTTTTGATGTAGGGTAATGTGATGGTTTCATATAACGCAGGTGTTTCTACCACCATCACGCGTGCTTGGGCCTCGTATTTTGCAATATGTACGTCTGTGGCTGGGAAAATCGTCTTTACGCGTGTATCTAATACATTGTATTTCATCGCTGTCATACACCATCCATATATATTATTCTCCACTACATCGTCCATGATACCAACAGAATTCGTTAGTTGAAGAATGACAGATTCGTCGTACTGCGTCTTTTCAAACGAAACAATGCAATTTTGTCCCTCCACCTGTCCTAAAAGATATACTAGTTTGCCTCTAGTGTCATTCGAAAGAACTCTTTCGAACTGAAATTTAGATAGAATCTCTTGAATGCCAGACATTTTTGTTTGGAAGAAAAAAGAAATTGGCAATTTCGAGCTTTCGAGAAGATACATTAAACCTCAGCAAAAAAATAAACCTGTGACGAAGGTGGCACACATTTTGTTGATCAATTGATTCTAGAGTGATACAAATATTGATCTACTTTCTACATAATACTCGTGCGTCTGTCTACATCATGCAAATGTGTTAAATCTATTACTATTATGAATCATTTATGTCTGTTAGACTGGGCCAGTAAAAGGCAGATATAATGAAAGACATAAGATATAGCCATATGCAAACTGTATAGTGTGCCATGTGTAACAGTGATAGAAAAATCTGCTGGAATTCGTTTTTTCAGTATTTTTGCGCGTTCTTTATTCTCGAGAGACTGATTTGAAATGATCACAGGGAGTGTATTGATTTGAGCAAATATATGTGACCCGCTGCATTTTAATATTTACACGGAGGGTAGTAGCTACTAGATACACGGCTTAAAGTAGCTCTGAAAATCGCTCAATTTCTGAACGATGGATGGTTATTTTTTTTTCTTTAAATCGCTTTATCAATGTGATTTAAAATCTGTCTCTCCTGTAAAATAATATGTCGCACCATTAGTTATTTTTAATGTCAATCAGAAGTGAGTGTTAAAGTCATGATAGAGAAAATGATTGCTTGGTTAACTAATGTAGAGAAAAATACACTAGATAATTTCACAAGAGAGCGTAAGGCCTATCAGAAGATAGATCTTATCTTTTTATGAATCCATGCAGTGTGTTGAGAATAAAATATGCAGTGAATGTCAAATTGTGCATCCAGGGGTGTCATCAAATGAATGTTGAATAATATTACATCATTTTAATGAGTCGATGACAGTGTATGAGACATTGCGATTTAAAATTATTAAGGTTTAAGACGTCGTCAAGAAAAAAATTAACGGTCCGGTGCCAATGCTTCCCTTGTTGACACGCCGCATTTTCATCATCATGTTTCTGTCATCATTTGAAACACCATCGAAAGCAAAAGCCTGGGCTATTTTTATTTTTTATTTTTCTTGCGATATTTACATTTTTAAAAAGAAAATGCCAGGTCAAGTTACATATGCGTGTAACTGTCTCAATGTGAAGGTTCATCTTGCCAAAAAATATGATTTGGAAAGTCATCAAGAATACAGAGACAGTAAATTCGATCCAGTATTGTCTGGTTGGCAATTCCAAATCGGCATGTCAGGAGTAGTAGTGGTAAGGAGTGCTATGTAAGGACAACTGCTAAAATAATTAATCTGAACATGTAGGAATACCCAAGTTTAGTTTTCAAAAAACATGCTTTAGACTGCACTATAATAAGCTGTCTTATTTGTAATTCGGGCGATATATATTCTGTCAAAATTCCTATTGACAGCGATCAAATCGTTGATCGAGTCACAATTTATAAAGAAGCCATTGTAATTATGACACACATATGCACATTATGGATAATGATTTCTTACATTGTGTTGTAGTTTGGAAATGATATTGTAAAGTTACAGCGTCAAGATACCTATTCAGACGCATTCCATGTAGTCTTGAACCCAAATTTACCCGTCAATCATGTGTCACTGGAGAAAGTAGGCAAGTTCAAACAATAACGTCTTTGTAAACATTTCATTCTGATCCTTTTATTCTAAAGACAACACACTCGACTCTGGTTCACAGTCCCAGCAGAAATATATTAAACAGATACTGAAGAAGGCCCTTGTTACTTTGGAGGATGCTACCGAGAAAAAAATACAGGCATACCAAAAAGAGCAGGAGTTGCTGCTAGATCGAGAAAAAGAAAAGGCGAGGTATGAAGGAGCCGTACTTTGGCAAACTATGAAGGAAATTTTACGGGCCAAGCAAGGTCAACATGAGGTGAATGAAAATACTCCTAACCAAGCTATTTTCAATCACAACTTGTCAGTTGTTACTCCCCATGATGTGCTTGAAATGCACTATGGTGAATCGCCTGCCCACGATTCTGCATCTGATAAGAACGATATACAACAAAGAAGAAGATCTTCCGTATTCGCACGAGATTTGTTTGGTGAACATGCACCTAATTTGGACCATAGAAAGACAAGTCATGTACTGGACGAGAATTCATTAGCACATAGTTTTAAAAAGAATTCAGTGGATGAGTTACCTCCGTTTCAAAGACGGGCATCGCTTATCCCTCAAAACGTTCACCCGCTTGCTTCTGCATCAACGCACAAGACAGAGACAAACATAACATTACCTCGTTCTTCGTGTGACGGAGAAGCAAATCAAGAAAATACGTTTGCGTTGGACGAAGATATTGATGAAAGTAACATTCCAAGGAAGAAGTCGGTTAAGTACCTGGAAATATTTGACGCCGAAGATGAATCAAATGGTAACAAACAAACAAAAATTGGGCATGATGGTGCTAACTGTTTTTAATATTAGCAAGTAAATTTGCAACTAGCCATTCCCCTACTGTAACGGTCAAGGATGAAATAATTCAAAATAGGCATGTACATCCCTCGTCTTGTTTGATAGAGCCTACATATTTCAAAGAATCAGGAAGACGACCCTCATTTGTTGGGTTTGATTGTGCTCAAGTGGATAGAGAAATATCGTCTCAATTTAAAGAGCAGGAAAAAAAAGACTGAGAACTATATGATGCACATCAACACGCACTTTATAAAACTATACGAGTTATATTATCAAAAGGGTAGCTTAATTTGTACATGTATGTACAAAAAAGGCAATTTAGAAGTAGTTAATTTAAAGAAATAATAAAAGAATAATAAAATGGTCTTCTTAGGTTAACCAGCGGTCCCTAGGAAAATCGTTTTATTATTTTTCCTTTAACGATCATTTTTCTCACTTCAATTCTCAATATTTTGTCATGATTAAGCTTTCTCTTCTCGTACAAGACAACTGTCAATGCCATGTTGCTAAATACAGCGTTGTTATATGAGTTTTGAGGCGGTGGTGATGTTCTCTTGTTACTTTTAACAAGCTTATCTTTGGATGATTTATAATATTTGCGGCGCAATAAGCAAAGTATACAACAGTATATCGTTGAATCCAGTAAATAGACCATTTTCCTTGGTGCAAAAAAAGTGAATTTTATGAAAGTACGTTGCATCCTGCCCACATCTTTTAGTTTGGAGACTTTTTTAAAGGAAACCCGTAACGCCACCTTTGCCAAATACCTTGTACAAATAAACCTTGACATTTCAGATGATAAAAATGTCTTGGAACAGTACAAGAGCTATGCAAGAAGCATGGCATCAAATATATAGGTTGATAAGAAATCATACGAAAAGCAACGAAGGCTTCAATAGTCCTTAAAAATATGCCTCTTAACTTAATTGGCAAATGTCCAAGCAAACGCAGATCTCTAAAAGTTGTAGGCTATTTGTATTTTGATTTCAAGGTTCAAGCTATCATTTTTGGCAACCCTCGAAGTTATAATTGCCGTGTTACTCCCACCAAAGAAAATCTTTTTGTTGATAAATTTTCGTTCGAAAATTGGACCGCAACCGCCAGGTGGTTTTCATGAAAACTTATTGCCAAAGAAGACATTTGACTGCTTGATGATTGTTCACTCGTGGCCTGAGTCCCCTTTCTCGCCCTTCCTAGCAGAAAAAATTGCCTAATATCCAAATGTTTACACAACTAGTAAAGTTGAAAGAGAACAATCGATGACGAGTAGCCTTTCTTCTATGCTTATATTAAGTCTTTATGCTCGCATGTTCCTTTTTTCTATTTCTATATTTTCAGTTTCCCCTTTGTTGTATGTTTAATTAAAAAAAGACAATCGGTATTACTACACTATAATGAAATGAAAGCATCGATAAATATTGCTTTAGTTTATTAAACCCTGTTTTTTTTTCGGGCAGCTTTCGACTGCTCAATATTCGCCATTAGATATGACTGTCACATCAAATAACAATAAAACAGATACACGAAGCGATATGAAGGACAAGGGACCTAAGGTCCCTGTCTCATGTATATATGCAGCTGATACAGTAGTTACAGATGAAACTGAAGTGCTTGAGTATTAGAAATAGACCCGTAGACTAATATATATACTAAAAAAAAACTTGGTTTTTATATAGGAGCAAGAACAAAGTTCTGTTAATATAAAGGGGGGGGGGGAGAAAAATATGTAATAATAGTAGGGAAAATAGTTAATAAGGTAGTGTAGAGTAGTAGTAAATAATATAGTAGTAATAAGAAAAAGAAAGTGATATATATAAAAAGAGGAAAGAGAAAAAGAAGAAATTACATCAGAATACAACCACAGCAACCGCCTGAACCAGTATCTGACATTTCAAAATTTTCTCTTTGACCTCCCTTTGATCTACCTTCTTGTTCTTTATTCATACGACGAATTTCTCGTACAACCTCATAAAAAGTATCGTCGACTCTGATACGTTGCTTTGCTGATGTCTCACTAAAAGGGCATCCAAAACTTTTCGCCAAGTCTCTACCTTCTTGATTCGATACTTGCCTATCTGCATCTAAATCGCACTTATTACCAACAAGCACCATAGGGAAAGAATCACGGTCCTTAACACGTCGAATTTGTTGATAGAACGTATTTACTTCTTCAAATGATAGACGGGAAGTGATCGAATAGACCAGAACAAAACCTTCACCATTTCTCATGTATTGTTCTCTCATGGCACTAAGGAATAATAGTTAGTAACACAAAAAAGGAGGAGGATCGGGGGTATTTTTATTCGCACCTATATTCTTCCTGGCCTGCTGTATCTAAAACATCCAATAAGGCAGTTTCATCATCAATTACGCATTGTTTACGGTAAGAATCTAAGCATAAAATTAATAAGCCATTACTACTTCGAAAAAATGCTTCTTTACCTTCAATGGTCGGATCATATTCGTCAACAAAATGAGACTGAATAAATTGAATGGTCAGTGCAGATTTACCGACACCTTTAAATAGAATAAAGAAAAGTCAACATCTGGTTCATCATGTAAAGTCAAATGACTTACCACCACCACCGACAATGACAATCTTGTACCTGAAAATTAAAAAATGTTAATAAAGTACAGCGATATAAGAAAACAACGCATACTCTCTGAGAAATGAAGCTTTAGACATGATATTTGTTGGATGAAAGAGTGGAAAAGAGAAAAAACAAGAAAAATAGGAATAAAAAGGCTAAAATAAAGAGAGTCTGTAAGATTAGTTTCCCTTATTGGTGTCTGTAACAAGAAAAAGCATTCTCTATTATTGCATATGATGGCTTGTTTTTTAACTTGTTCTCCTGCATTGTAATGTTTCTTATTTCATGTATAAATAGATGTTGATCAATATTTACGAAAGATATATATCTTGGTACTCTCCTTTTTTTTTGTGTAATACTCCCCTATTTAACCTGTGATTCGGAAGAGGGGGATCAAAGAACTTATTTCTAACCTACAAGTACACAAATCCCCATATATTAATGCTTTTTATGTAATATTTACTTTATTTTTTAAATATAATATCCAAAAAAAAGCTTTAGAAAAGATCAGCGTTAGCAGGGAACTCAAAGACGACATCCTTGCCGGTGAGCTTCTTGTAAATAGCAGAGAAAGAATCAATCTTGTATTCGAGAGAAGTAGCATCCTTGGCATCGAGGAAGACCTTGAGGGTCTTGGAACCATCAACCTTTTGACGGAGTCTCTTACCAATGATCTCGGTGGGGAAAACGAGATCGTCCAAGATGGCATCATGGACGGCAGTCAAAGTACGAGATCTGGGACGAGGTTGCTTACCAGTGTTACGACGGGTAGGAACAGCCAAGATACGACGTTGAGCAACAAAGACAACATGACGGTCAGAGAACTTCTTTTCGAGTTCACGGGTAAGTCTAGTTTAGAGATTAGTTTCTGCCCGTAAATACGTATATTTTCACCACTTACTGTTGTTGAACCTTGTTGAAGCTCTTGACCAAAGGAACGGGAACGAAAATGACAATAGCCTTCTTACCGGCACCAAGCTCGATCTGCAGTCATTTACTGTTAGTACAAGTAATGTGAGCGAATAATGTCGAATAATTACCTCCTTGGCAGCAGTAATGTACAATTGCTTGAGTTCGGGAATGTTTGATTGCAAGTCAACGAGAGCTTGAGCAATGGAGAGTTCAGTCTCGTCAGTAGGAGCGGCACCATTGGCCTTTTGAATCTTGTGCGAAGCCATTGTCGTCTGATAACTTTTTTTTTAAACGTTAGTATCTAATCCATCCATTTGATTAAATCGTATCATCCCATCCATCCATCCATCCCCACATCTATAATCAACTTTCGGATACATACGTTTTAAGGACCCGGAAAAAGAGAAAGCACTTGATGTTTGCTTTGCTTGACACTCATTTTCTGTAATTCCTGGTCTGTCCCCCGCCTACCTTGCGCGGTCGGAACTTAAATTGTTTTTTTTTTTTTTCTCTTTTTCACCTGGAAGGCAACAAACCTTTCACCCATTGTTCATAATTAATCGTTGACTTTTTTTTTTTCGTTTCGAAAAAAAAATAACCCCTTTACTTGTCGAAACAGCAAAAAGAAAAATGGCCGCCGCTGCACGTTCTGCTGAAGTTCAAGAATTAAGTCAAACTATTGACTATTCTGTCAAACACCCTCTCCAAAACACTTGGACTTTGTGGTTCGATAACCCAGGAAAGAAGGCCAGTGCTCAGTCATGGGCTGACAACTTAAAGGAGATTATCTCCATCGATACTGCTGAGGATTTCTGGAGGTATTTGATCTTTGTTCATAAAAAGATCTGGAATTAATCTTTTTTTTTTTTTTGTAGTGCTTTCAACAATATTGCCAAGGTCAACCATCTTGGTCCTAGCTCCAACTACCACCTTTTCAAGCAAGGTATTCGTCCTGAATGGGAGGATGAGTCCAACGCTGAAGGTGGAAAGTTTGGTATCCAATTCCCCAAGAACAAGGCTGGTGAGGCTATTAACGACTATTGGATGTATCTTGTAAGTTTTCATTTGAAAGAAGAAAAAAAAATTTTTTACTGATCGATCGATTTTTCAAATTAGCTTTTGGCTGTCATTGGTGAACAATTGGCTTCTGATGAAGAGATCTGTGGTGCCGTCATTTCTGTTCGTAAGTCTTTCTACAGAATTGCCTTATGGGTAAAGACTTCTGACAATGAGGAAAAGGTTGAAAAGATCAGGTACAGTGAATTGTTGTTGTAGAAAACGTGTATTTAACTCGTCATTATCTAGTCAACAACTCAGAGAAGTTCTTAACCTTGCCGAGGATATTCCTATCGAATTCACCGCTCACGGTGAATCTCCTGCCAAGGTTGCTGCCGCTTTAGCTGCTGCATCTCTTGAAGAGAACGCTGCTGCTGAAGCTGAAGCTGAGACTGAGACTGAGGTCAAGGCTGAAGAGGTTGCCAAGACTGAAGCTTAAATTGCTTTCCCCCCTCCCTTCCCCTTAAATCATTGTCATATTAAAAATAAAATATTGTAGAGCCTTTTTCTTATGCTAATTGAATTTGCATGCTGAACCCAAACAGATATTTTCAGAAACGTTAGCCTGAAAGAAGTCCGAGCTTATTTTCAATACATTTACATCGGAAAGATTATGAGTGTCTGATCCATATAAAACAATCTTCTACGGTGACAGTTAAAAGGACGTGACTTGGATTCTAGGTGCTATTTAGGCTATTTAAAGGAGAGAGTGAAATTCGACTGACAAATTTGTTTAAAAACCTTCAATTGGGCTGGAAAAAGGAGGGTAAGAGAGTTCAAAACCACAGCTTTCGATAGCTTCTATTACACTGTACTAAGAGTGGTGTATTCTACAAAAATCTATAAAACGGGGCAAATTTGGCATATGTGTATTTGATTGATACATTATTTGGTACTTTTCATAGGCTTATATAATACATAGGCGTAAATAAAACATAGTTGGCACATATAAGTGATGGTGCGTACATAACCAGCGCTTAACATGTTTTGTTATTGCTGATGAAAAAATAAAGGATTAGAAAAATTGTATGGCTTTATAGTAAAGCAAGCTCATTAGGAGAACTTGACTAAAGACATTCATAGAGTAGAATGATAGGATCTGTAATTTTTAAAATTCAGGAATATAGTACCTTTCAGTCTTCAATATGAAGTCTTTCTTATAGGCGGCCAAAGTCTTGGTTGTTAATTTTATATTTCTCAATATTGCGATTTCAATATCCTTATGCTCCCTGTATAGTGTATTACCTAGTTAGATTGTATTTCCAAACCACACTTTTTATAAAATATAATAGTAAAAAAATAGCAGTGATGCAACGTAGTCGGTAGGAAACAAGGCAGTGTACATCAAGTCCATGATGTATACACCAGGAGACACGTACTTAAGAGATCAAAGGTGAGGTCTGTTTCCTCCTATATATCTAAATCATGGAAATGCAAACATTAACCCAAAAAGTAAAATTAGTTTTAAATAACCATTGGTTAATAAGTGTCCAATTTCTCGCAGGACCGCAAGAGCACCGAAACAGGCTTTAACATGATCCTTTGTCAACCTCGCTTGGCTTGTTTCACTAAAACTACCAGAGACCTTTATAACCGGCAACTCGATGAGCCTTTGGAAAACAGCAGATGTATGACAACCATCTGAATTGTAACTAGAGTACTTTAATTTATTGTCATCTCCGCATCATTTCCTTGTTAATGGCTTCACTAATTTTTAAAACAAAAAACAAATTTTTTTTTGAAGAGATGAAAGTAGCGACAAGTTTCATCAAAGGCCAAATCAAACAAACCGAGGAGTTTGGCTCACCCTTCTTGATTAATGTCAAATTATTGGGGTCTATGCTTACATTAGATATCAGTTCGAACACCTTAGCGGTGAAGTAAGCCCTGATACCTTCTGGTTTTGACATAAAATTGGTCTAGGTCTCAGGGTTGAATATCTCAATGTCTTAAAATTCCTACTTAATATATTGTGATAAATGTGTATTGAATCAAGATACTAATTATCCTTGCTAAACTGAATATAACGATTTTTTTTTATCGTTTACCGTAATTAACGTTTAGCGGTTCGCAAAATAGGTAGCTATGCTTTTTTTTCTTTTTTTACCTTTACAAATTATTCTAAATCTAGAAAGAAAACACCACCAATGATATAACATTGCTTTACACAGGGTGAACATACAATATTTTGATCATAAATAATTTATAGAGGGTTTATAAATATGGAACAAAGGGACTATGAAATCAGTCCACAGTAGACGGAAATTGAACCGTGTGCGTGTTGACCTTTGCAAGCTTAGCTGCGGCGTCGGTTCTTCGTATTCTTTTCAAACACTTAATGGATATACATCTCCCGTTAAAAGCTGGTGTACTTTGTATATTTGATTTTCCTACTGTCATTTTCAGCTACCGCTGTATCCTTTATGATAACATCTGTATTATTGTGAGGAAGTCGCAACATATCAACTGGCGTATGCTTGGTAAATTTTTGTAAAGTCTTATCAATTGAAATAGCTTCTCTACCACAACCATCGTAAATATTTCTTTTGTTATCCTCAGTGTAAAATGTCCTTGAGTTTGCTACATTTAAATTGTGAAAGGACCAAATAAAGTTCAGAAAAGTGTGACCAAAAAAAAAAGGTTGACCAATTGGGACTGGAAGCACTGTATAGCCAAGTTGCTTTGGTGGCTTTTAAAACAATTTTAATCTCCTTCTTAAGAAATGGTAAATTGACCACGTATCAAGATTTTCCCTTCTTTCAACGTGAGTATGAATCCTTTTGACGAGCACAAAACCAATTTAAAAAACCATGGTATTAATGTAATTCTTGACTGAATTTAACACGTATTAACAGTGTTTTGATAGGTTTCTGGGCGAATACTGAAGAAGAAGAATTTGCTGTGACTAAATACGACGAATTCTTATGCAAACAAAAGGTGGTCAATAAGCAGACTTGTCACGACTATTTGACAAGAGACATTCGGTATATACTTGAACACTTTTCAGATAATGCCAAACTACTTAATCACATCAAATCACTGCAAAAAGAACTAAAAGACGTCAGAAAAAATGAAAGCAACATTGTGTTTTGGTCAGACATCGCTCCTAGGTTGATGAAGATCAACTACGAAAAGCCAACTGCGGAAGCAGAGTTAATGATTGCTGGTATGAGAAAAGCTGCAAATTTGATCAATACCTCCATCAGTAGTAAACATGTAATCGAGTCGCCCAGGGAGACAAGAAACAAGAAAAAGCAAAAAACAAAGGCATCCCAAGACATGGAACGGGTTGAATACGATGGTATTTATGTAGGAGAAAATGATATTTCAGTCGGTACAATCATTAAAAGGGCAGCTTTACAATATTTCCATGAAAGCAAGACCCGTAAGCTTAATGCTCGTGAAAGAAAAATCATGACGTAAGTATAGTTCTTATCTGTAGAAAAGAGCATTGCTGATAGTCTGTTCTAATCTAATATATCAGAAATGGACTGTCTTCAGTTTTAGACCTAGTTGATCAGTCAACTTCTTCTCAAAGGTCACTATTCTCTAATGAAGCTTGGACTCAAATTACATCTCAGTTTGAATCAGAACTTAGCCCTGAACTGTTACCAATGTCGCGTACCTTAACCAGTTCCTGGTTGGTTATTTCCACTGTAAGTTTTCACTACTTCAATATATATTTTGACTGATTCATTTTTTTATTAGACTGTTTTATCATCAAATAACATTACATTAGGCTTGGACTACATCTACAAAATATTTTCAAAACAGAACAACCAAAACAAAAAATATTTGAAATTATTTGAGCATGTGTAAGTCTTAATGTGTAATACATTTTGCTCGGAACATGTATTTAACAGTAACCATAATATAGTCTCAACTTGGTAGAAACGTACCCCCATTTGCTAAAGAAAAACGGAATTCGCGATGATGATTATTCAGAGAGCGATGTTTTGAGAATTATATGGTCTCCCATATTTGAATTACTCTTCCCACCTAACCAGCACAACCTCATTGTTAAGACTGGAGAAACTGTTAGCGTCATGTCTCAAGAACATAAACAAGATACTTATAGTGACAGTTCAAATGTTATTGCTTTCAAAATCGATATCAGAGTGATTTTCAAAAATCATGGAAAAGAAATTGATGTAGTTTGTGGGGAAATAGCAAAAAATGATGAAGCCAACAAAATAATAACAGATGAAGGAAAATTGAGTCGTGAAACAAAAGACGCAGTCGACTCGATACTCACGTTGGTAGAAACAGCAGCACAGGCTTTTAGCGTACAAATCAGTGGCAGTACTTGTGTGATAGCAACACAACAGTTGACAGGAAATGGCCTTTACGTATATCACCCAGCATATAGTTTTTCATTGCCTTCTTGTATTAAAGAACTTGAGTCTTTTGGATCAACTATGCAGAAACTACTCAGCTTCCAACAACATACCATCACCATTGCTAACATCCTTGAAAAGGCCGTAACTAAAAAATACTCGTTAAATCAACGGTTTGGTAAACATGATGAGGCTGATAAAGATGATGAAGCCACTTCGATTCTGAGCTGGAGAAGAGATACGTTTTATACACCTACAAAAAACAAAGAAGCAAGGGTACCTATGATGTTATTTGGTCTACCGAGCGGTGGTTTCATTTCAAGGCTTTTAAAAGCAAAGTATTCAGAAGGCGAAGAAGGTGCTGTTTATGATCAGTTTGGATGGGGAAAGAAAAACGACAAATGGTATAACAAGATTACGAACGAAACTCAAGATGAATGTCCATATCCTGAGGAATAAATATCCCCTTTTTTAGTTTAAACATATAAATATTGTCTTATTTTTTATCAATTACCATTATCCTATTCTACTAAAACCACTGTTGTATAATAATTATCAAATCTACTTTCTTTGTTAAACCCCTCAGCAATATTGAGAGATCTTTAGTGACGATGGCCCTCAGTCCTCAAAGCTCAAAAATACAAAACTTCAATAATTCATTCAAACAGTACAACATAGAGGGAAACAACGGTAGAGACAACTTCATAATTATTCACAAATTATTATTTGACAAAAAAGAGTTATAGCTTATAAGGTCCATCAAGTTCTTCTGTCTAAACCTAAACCTTGTAGAAAGATATTTGTAGTCGGAATATTGCTGTTGGGTTGATTACTTGGCACTGTCCTTGTTAACATCGGGGGTATCAAAATGGGGCAACTAGAATATATAGCAGCGCGCCCAAGGCTTTCACCTTGGTTTATCGCTTCCATTCCTCCAAAACAAAGTGCAATTGCACAATAGATGGCTGGTCTTTTTCGGCCGTAACCGCAGGTGTTTACTATGCATTCAGTTGCTCCAAAGTATACAATAACGCGACCAAGTTTTATGCTTGGTTTACCGCTTCCACTCCTCCAAAACAATGCAATTGCACCATAGATGGTTGGTCTTTTTCGGCCGGGTATCCGGACCGTGTACCATAATTGGGCCATTTTTAAAAAAAAATCATTTAATTGACTAAATTGTGCATTTAATTATGAAAATTTGGTACATTAGAGAAACATTTACAGGATTTTACTAGTCAAGACTAAAATATTGCTTTGAGGAAAATATAATAGATATTAGTCTTGTGTGTGATAATGACGTGAGGAGGGTATGTAGTTTAAAATGACGGGTAGCAATTCCAGCATACATTTTTAGCTACAATAAAGTGTTTAAGCAGGGAAACGAGTGAGCGGATTCTTTTATACCAGTTTTCTGTTGTTTTATGTATCTACCAGTGCAAGTGTCTTGTTTACACTTGCCGCATTTATTGATACATAACGGGGCTCTTGAACTTCCGGAACAGTTGAATTTTTTACAAATAGTACATTTTCTTTTTCTTTTTCTTTTGTTAAAATCTGGAGAAGTTTCTGTGACAGCAGTAAGGTGCAGTAATGGAACAAGAAGAGAACCGGAGGATTGTCTAACCTGCTGGTAGTTTGGTCTAATTGGAGGATACAGAGGGGAGGACGGTGATGTATTGATAAATCCAGTTGGAAATTTTTGTTGTGTTGGTGTTGCAGGTTTTGGTAAGGCAGGTATTGATCTTTCAAATCTTGAGGCAGATTCAGCAAGGGTACGAATTTTTTTCGAGACCTCAATATTTTTTAACACTGTGTTTCCATATTTCTTTCTGTCTTCTAAAATGTTGAAATATGCTTTCAAATGACCAAGAGTTTTGTAGTAGATATTACTTTTTGAATGGCAATATTTGGAATTCCATGTGGATGCAAAAAGACCAAAATTGGGCTTTTTTGAATCGAAGGGTTGGTAGATCGTGGTGTCATGTTGGCCTTGCGTTTTTAGCAGATTCTCAAACAAAGAGACCTCTTCATTGCTATGTACAGCTATTACGGCATATAAGGTACCCTGGCAATTAGAAAGAAACTTGTATTTGAATTTATTCGTCGAATAACCGATTTCGGGAACTGTAACCATCGGTAGTGAAGCAAGTTCCATTATTCGATTTCTAGTTATTTTTACCTTTTCGATTTGATGTTCTATAGGTTTAATACCAATTTCATTTGATACAATTCGTGGCATTTCTACAACACCAAAGGTCTCATTTGTTTGACTGAAGTTTAAGTAAGTACCATAGCGCTCACACATGTAGTCCATGACTGTTCCGTGGCCAGCCTCACTTTGCAAGATGTTTATAGCTAATACAAGCCAAGGACTGTAATGACCATAGTGTTTTTTCCCATACCTATTGACAGATCCAACCTGGAAAATTTGTTTGATTAGATCATAAGATATTTATCTAAAAAAAATACATATCTTACATTGATGTTATGATACAATCTATAATCGGCCAAAATTGAATCTGCCAGTCGTACTGATGCATTATACGAAGCAAACCTACGAACTATATTCATATGACACGCGCCTTCCACCGAGCTGGTTCCCCTTGAACACTTGTTTCTTATTAAGTTGTCTTTATCTAACCCTTTTTCAGTATACAACGGGGGACCATCGATTACGTCTGATACGTGTCCTTGTTGTACAGTACTTAAAACATGCCGAGACATTTCAACAGCTGCTTCGTTAAATAACTTGTGACCAGAATGCTCACACCTGAGAGGACCATAGCTTTCAAAAAGAAATTTAGAGCCGAGTAGAGTTCAGGAGGCGGGGGTATGAACCTTCTAACACGCTCAAAAATCCACGCAGGATTGACCAGCATTCTAGTACCCCGGTCTGTTCCAATGCTTGCAAGGTATGTCTCAACTAACGCCTTATCGTTTTGATCGCATACATAAAGGGTGTCACAAAATCGTCTCATGAAATCTTTATGCGTGCCGTGAGATTTACTGACTTTGATCATATCCATTAAATGAAACCCATCCTTTAGTACTCGAGAATGAACAGATTCTTTTTCCACTGAGTTATCTGATACAGAATTGCATGGGCGCGTAAAACTACAAGAGCTAGGCTCAGTCGAACTACTGGAAGCATTATCATGGACTGGATAATGAACGCTTCCTGAAGCTGTGAATAAAAACTTGTATTTGATGTAGACGTCGAATGGGAGACCATTGAAATCATCTAAAGTTAAGTCGTTACTGTAGCAATCAACTGGAAACCTGGGGATTAAAACTCATACCACCTTTATCATCAAAGCACCATTAATGTTAGCTGCATTATGCTCTTCGTTGGTGTTGGATGTATCAGAATCACACATATACCCATATGCAGCAACAGAAGATCTAATCGTACTGTTTAAATGGATAGCCACAAAAGATCCAGCTCTTGTTTTACCGTTAACCCTTTGATCGAATCAGGTTTGTTTTGGGGAGTTGCACTTTTATTACAAACCCACAAATATCCGCCAAAGAAGATCCCATTCTTTCAATGAGGTCCTTGTCTTTACAGAATGTACCTAGCTCCACCTGACCAGGGAAGTTAAAAAGCCCAAAATAGCGAAATCTCAAGTGATCTCCACTCACATTTTTACTAATCTTAAAGATTTTGGGTTAGTAAGTACCTTGATCAAGTTTATGGGAAGCGTATCTGAATTGAATGAATGCACACGTAATAGTAACGCAGTATTTATATGGGTAATTTGGACCAGAGCCACAGAAACAAAACGGAGACTTGTTTGGTCACTAATAGGAATTGCAGATCTACTACCTCGAATAGCCCACTCGCAATCAAATCCAATGTAAACACTGCCTTGCTGATCGCAAGCATCCAAAAGCTGCTGGCATGCCTGGTTTATTTGGTCAGCGGTGTCTGATACCGAAACAGTTACACCTCTAGGCAATTCAGCCAAAGGATAATCCTTTAAATCGACTCTCTCCGCGATACTAGGCTTAATGTGAACAACATTTTCCAAAAGAGAGGGTATTGCCGGCTCCAAAAACAATCTATCACCTAAAACATTGTCGGTATAGAATAAACGTGGCATCTCGAAACCGTACTTCTTATAGCTTTCCATCATATTGTTGAACGACGGTGCTAAATGATCCAATGATTTAGTAGGGGCAAGAACTTGAAGACGAATCACTTCATGCTCGTTTAAGATTGTGTAAAGACAGGAGAAGGTTAACACACTAGAGGTGCTCAAATTGCACGTGACTGTGTAGTTAACGTCATTGAGTTTTTTTTTTGAAAAGAGATATCCTGGCTTCTTTTTTAAAAAGTGCACAATATATACCTGCGGTTACGGCCGAGAAAGACCAGCCATCTATTGTGCAATTGTACTTTGTTTTGGAGGAGTGGAAGCGGTAAACCAAGCATAAAACTTGGTCGCGTTATTGTATACTTTGGAGCAACTGAATGCATAGTAAACACCTGCGGTTACGGCCGAAAAAGACCAGCCATCTATTGTGCAATTGCACTTTGTTTTGGAGGAATGGAAGTGATAAACCAAGGTGAAAGCCTTGGGCGCGCTGCTATATATTCTAGTTGCCCCATTTTGATACCCCCGATGTTAACAAGGAAAGTATTAAGTAATCAACCTAACAGCAATAATTTGGGTATTAACATCTTTCTATAAGCTTTAGGTTTAGACAGAAGAACTTGATGGCTCTTTTGTAATCTTTAAAAGTGTGCAATATATACCTGCGGTTACGGCCGAGAAAGACCAGCCATCTATTGTGCAATTGTACTTTGTTTTGGAGGAGTGGAAGCGGTAAACCAAGCATAAAACTTGGTCGCGTTATTGTATACTTTGGAGCAACTGAATGCATAGTAAACACCTGCGGTTACGGCCGAAAAAGACCAGCCATCTATTGTGCAATTGCACTTTGTTTTGGAGGAATGGAAGTGATAAACCAAGGTGAAAGCCTTGGGCGCGCTGCTATATATTCTAGTTGCCCCATTTTGATACCCCCGATGTTAACAAGGAAAGTATTAAGTAATCAACCTAACAGCAATAATTTGGGTATTAACATCTTTCTACAAGCTTTAGGTTTAGACAGAAGAACTTGATGGCTCTTTTGTAATCTTTAAAAGTGTGCAGTATATACCTGCGGTTACGGCCGAGAAAGACCAGCCATCTATTGTGCAATTGTACTTTGTTTTGGAGGAGTGGAAGCGGTAAACCAAGCATAAAACTTGG
Source organism: Mucor piriformis (assembly GCA_943193625.1). NCBI lineage: Eukaryota > Fungi > Mucoromycota > Mucoromycetes > Mucorales > Mucoraceae > Mucor > Mucor piriformis. The sequence continues at coordinate 254,584 of OW971871.1, read as the reverse complement.
TCGCGTTATTGTATACTTTGGAGCAACTGAATGCATAGTAAACACCTGCGGTTACGGCCGAAAAAGACCAGCCATCTATTGTGCAATTGCACTTTGTTTTGGAGGAATGGAAGCGATAAACCAAGGTGAAAGCCTTGGGCGCGCTGCTATATATTCTAGTTGCCCCATTTTGATACCCCCGATGTTAACAAGGACAGTGCCAAGTAATCAACCCAACAGCAATATTCCGACTACAAATATCTTTCTACAAGGTTTAGGTTTAGACAGAAGAACTTGATGGACCTTATAAGCTATAACTCTTTTTTGTCAAATAATAATTTGTGAATAATTATGAAGTTGTCTCTACCGTTGTTTCCCTCTATGTTGTACTGTTTGAATGAATTATTGAAGTTTTGTATTTTTGAGCTTTGAGGACTGAGGGCCATCGTCACTAAAGATCTCTCAATATTGCTGAGGGGTTTAACAAAGAAAGTAGATTTGATAATTATTATACAACAGTGGTTTTAGTAGAATAGGATAATGGTAATTGATAAAAAATAAGACAATATTTATATGTTTAAACTAAAAAAGGGGATATTTATTCCTCAGGATATGGACATTCATCTTGAGTTTCGTTCGTAATCTTGTTATACCATTTGTCGTTTTTCTTTCCCCATCCAAACTGATCATAAACAGCACCTTCTTCGCCTTCTGAATACTTTGCTTTTAAAAGCCTTGAAATGAAACCACCGCTCGGTAGACCAAATAACATCATAGGTACCCTTGCTTCTTTGTTTTTTGTAGGTGTATAAAACGTATCTCTTCTCCAGCTCAGAATCGAAGTGGCTTCATCATCTTTATCAGCCTCATCATGTTTACCAAACCGTTGATTTAACGAGTATTTTTTAGTTACGGCCTTTTCAAGGATGTTAGCAATGGTGATGGTATGTTGTTGGAAGCTGAGTAGTTTCTGCATAGTTGATCCAAAAGACTCAAGTTCTTTAATACAAGAAGGCAATGAAAAACTATATGCTGGGTGATATACGTAAAGGCCATTTCCTGTCAACTGTTGTGTTGCTATCACACAAGTACTGCCACTGATTTGTACGCTAAAAGCCTGTGCTGCTGTTTCTACCAACGTGAGTATCGAGTCGACTGCGTCTTTTGTTTCACGACTCAATTTTCCTTCATCTGTTATTATTTTGTTGGCTTCATCATTTTTTGCTATTTCCCCACAAACTACATCAATTTCTTTTCCATGATTTTTGAAAATCACTCTGATATCGATTTTGAAAGCAATAACATTTGAACTGTCACTATAAGTATCTTGTTTATGTTCTTGAGACATGACGCTAACAGTTTCTCCAGTCTTAACAATGAGGTTGTGCTGGTTAGGTGGGAAGAGTAATTCAAATATGGGAGACCATATAATTCTCAAAACATCGCTCTCTGAATAATCATCATCGCGAATTCCGTTTTTCTTTAGCAAATGGGGGTACGTTTCTACCAAGTTGAGACTATATTATGGTTACTGTTAAATACATGTTCCGAGCAAAATGTATTACACATTAAGACTTACACATGCTCAAATAATTTCAAATATTTTTTGTTTTGGTTGTTCTGTTTTGAAAATATTTTGTAGATGTAGTCCAAGCCTAATGTAATGTTATTTGATGATAAAACAGTCTAATAAAAAAATGAATCAGTCAAAATATATATTGAAGTAGTGAAAACTTACAGTGGAAATAACCAACCAGGAACTGGTTAAGGTACGCGACATTGGTAACAGTTCAGGGCTAAGTTCTGATTCAAACTGAGATGTAATTTGAGTCCAAGCTTCATTAGAGAATAGTGACCTTTGAGAAGAAGTTGACTGATCAACTAGGTCTAAAACTGAAGACAGTCCATTTCTGATATATTAGATTAGAACAGACTATCAGCAATGCTCTTTTCTACAGATAAGAACTATACTTACGTCATGATTTTTCTTTCACGAGCATTAAGCTTACGGGTCTTGCTTTCATGGAAATATTGTAAAGCTGCCCTTTTAATGATTGTACCGACTGAAATATCATTTTCTTCTACATAAATACCATCGTATTCAACCCGTTCCATGTCTTGGGATGCCTTTGTTTTTTGCTTTTTCTTGTTTCTTGTCTCCCTGGGCGACTCGATTACATGTTTACTACTGATGGAGGTATTGATCAAATTTGCAGCTTTTCTCATACCAGCAATCATTAACTCTGCTTCCGCAGTTGGCTTTTCGTAGTTGATCTTCATCAACCTAGGAGCGATATCTGACCAAAACACAATGTTGCTTTCAATTTTTCTGACGTCTTTTAGTTCTTTTTGCAGCGTTTTGGCGTGAAGAAGTAGTTTGGCATTATCTGAAAAGTTTTCAAGTATATACTGGATGTCTCTTGTCAAATAATCGTGACAAGTCTGCTTACTGACCACCTTTTGCTTGCATAAGAATTCGTCGTATTTCGTCACGTCAAATTCTTCTTCAAAGTTCGCCCAGAAATCTATCAAAACACTGTTAATACGTGTTGAAGTCAGCCAAGAAGTACACTAATACCGTAGTTTCTTAGATGGGTTTTGTGCTTGTTAAAAGGATTCATATTTATGTTAAAAGAAAAAAAGGATGTTGTATCAAACAGCCACTTTGAACGTTTATTTTGCTGTGACTGTGGTAAATACTAATAGTTTCATAGTGGGTCATGCTTTCTTCAGCCTCCAAATCGAACATAAATCTTACGCCCAAGCAGCCGGCTCTATATCCATCCTCATCTCAAAGAATGCCAAAGCTTCACGAGTTCTGAGAGCCTGAATTTACCGTTTATCTCGATTTCCTGATGCTTATCTCTTCAAACTTTCTGCCTGTTAACAACATTACACAGAACAACAATGTATGATGGAATTAAAGAACCAACATACGAACGTACACGCTTGTTAAAGGACCTACGAGATATCTTGAGGTGTCCAAAATCCAAAGATGCTAATAACACTTTGAATAATGGAACCGGTTTTGTTGATGCAAACATTATTGTGTCGCCTCGCTGTAAGAGGTAGCGGTTATATTTATATGATGGTGATAATTAATCACGAGTTACACTTGCCATGCATCAGTGGCCAATCACAAATTACAGTACTCGCGGTATCAATTTGCGCGTTTTAAAATCAATTTGCATGATGTAATTGGCCAGTTTGTGCATTTTGTAACCCAATTTGCGTAATTGATTATTTGTTAAAAAAAGTTTTACTATGTATTTGTCACTGGAAAAAATATGTCCGAGAATGGTAAAGGAGACAACTTTGATGAGAATGGAAATGAGGCCATGGAATGGGAAGAAGAAGCCAATCAGCATAACACAGAAACTTTTGAGTAATTTTACTCAATATTCTGGCAAACAGCCTATGGGTCTCGATATGACAGATCCCAAACTTTCTGAACGAATGGATCAGCTAGAGAAGACTATCAATGCTAGCACTACACCTAAAAACCAGGTATGCCGATTATTCTGATAGTCAAAAAACATTGTTTGTGTATTACTTGCAGCAGCAGCTAGAAAAGCTGTGATTAATGTTCGTACTGGTCAGAATTGGCTAAAAAAAGTCAAGGATAATCCCGAATGGGATATTTTCGAAAAACAAACCAGCAAAGTACACGGGAAAAAAGCCAGCTTCAGGATGAACATAAGACTTATTTGATTGAGTTTTTCTCACGAAGAATTTTGAAGGATTTACGTTGAAAGATACCGTTGTTGGAAAATTCATTTCAACTGAATGCAGCTTGAGTATCAAAGCAATAACTCGTCACCCTGTTGCAAGAAATCAATGTGTAAAGATCGAAGAAAGACGTGAATAGGTCGAGACTTGGTCGAAAACCAATATGGACTACACTAAAAATTGTATTTTTATTGACGAGAGCGCCTTTGACATTAATATGAAACCAGCCATTGTCACTAGCTCTTCAGCACGAGCAATATGCCATACTATTCTTGGAGCGATTCCAGTCTGTGGGGGGGTAGTCAATATAGAAATTCGTATTCCTCTGACACAAAAAAGAACCAGAGTTGTGGAAAGCGCAATTTGGTTTCGGAGGTCACGCAAATTGGCCGTGAGCACTGCATCTACTAAAATTCACTCTTATTTTCTAAGTTTTTAATTGTTATAACTGGCAAATATTCAATTTACTTATACCTTCGCCTCTTTGTTTAACGTCTTTAACGATCAAATCTTCTATTAGGAGCATTTTCTTTTTTTTTTGTATGGCTTTTTAAGGTATTTCGAAGTACCAAAATGGCGTTGTCGAAAGCTGCCGATTCACCATCATTCAGTTAAATTGGGTTTTTTAAATATGCCCTGTAATCAGACTGCAAATAAGACATGCCTTCGATTATATTGTCTTGAGTGGTAGTATCTTTCAAAATCAACCACGTCTTCACCTTCGTTATCTTCTACTGGCATATCGCCATAATTCAGCAGTTCTTGAAAGGTAACTACGTGTAAAAGCAATTGAATAGTTGTGGTTTTTAAAGCTAGCATTAATTTTAAAGTTTTACCTTTATATGGATGAATGTTCGATTGTAAGCGGTTTAAAAGATACATGTGTTTACCAAATTATTGTACCCAAAATCTTTACACTTACAGCTGATCATTTTATGCTCACTTAATTCTATCTCGTATACAAGCGATTGATCAGTGAACGATTGAACAACGTATATGTTAGTATTGCTATCATCGGTCATGTCATGAATAATGTTGGCAGTAAACTGCTCTGCTTCAATCTGTCTTCTTCTTCTTTCCTTGGGGCCCATGCGGCCTACATTAAGCATTAGACGGTTCACGCTATTTTGTTAGTCTTCTTCAACGTCCTTGACTAAAATGTAGACCAATCTGTCTACTCTTCTGTTGGGTTTTCTTTTTTAAATACGTTTTTTTAAGTTGTCTATGCCAACTCTCAACATAATTGTTTGTTTCCATGTTAGTGTAGACATCTGGTTGATAACAGCATGCCCAGCGCATCAAATAATGTCCAAAATAGTTAACCGTCTTGAGGTACTTGATTAATTCGATGTGTTTGCCAAAAGTTAGTTAAATTGTTAACAAGCCTTCTGTTGAATCGGCTGTATTTTCCTCCCACATCATTCCTTTCAATGCTTGTATAATTGTACCTTAACTTCGGGATAAATAGCACTAATCGCGTTTAGTTCCACGATAGAGACATCGATTGCTATTTTGATTACTTAAATACACCCCATTTCCTTAAGAAAAGAGAGGAATTAAACAATTGGGGCTACAGAATGATCCGTGGTAAAGCAATAGGCTACAGGACAGCCAGTTCCGGTGACAGGATGGCGGACAACGACTGTGTATATCAAACAATTGTTGGTATTAGTTGTTTTATGAGTTGTATCCAAACACCAATATGGACTCTGCAACAAAATGTTTTTTTTTGCCAAGGGGATATAAATACAAAAGTAAACTTTCTTTTGAAATTATTATTGAAAATATCGTTCAGAAATTTCTCCCAACCATAGTTTTACAGACTCATGCTGATCACTGTACTTTGTATACACTATTCTTGAATAAAAACACTTCACGTGACCGTTGACGTCACTTAAAATAGGTGTGTGAAAGTAAAATCTTCTGCGCCTCTTTTTTTTTGGCAGAGCATATCTTTTTATTCTATCAACACTCTTTTAAAAAATAGACACAATGGGAGACGGTAAGCTTTACCTACTAGGTTTATACCAGAAAGATACTCACCAGATTCTCTCATGTAGATATTGATAATGAGATCAAAGCTGCACAAGCTAAACGTGCAATTATTACTGACAAGGATATTAGTAAAGCCATTCTGGACAATGAAAAGCATGCTAGTATGACTGGTGTCTCCTATGACACTGATCTTTACACCACCGATAAATTTGCAGGTTATTCAACATCATTAGCTGTTAATGACGAAGAAGACGATGACGATGAAGTTTATCAAGAAACCAAACGTAAATTGAATTCATACACGGCATCCAAAGATATTTTGAATGAAGCAACAGAAGGTGCTGATGCACACGATCCTTTTGCCGACACCATGCGTGAACGTACCATTGCTGGAAGACAAGATGAATACCAACAACGTCGATTCAACCGTATGCTTTCACCTAGCAGAAAAGATGCTTTCGGGGAAGTAGATAACGATGCCGAATCCCGTTCCTACTCTGAAGTAGCTCGTCAAGCAGAGTTAGAAAGAGAGGAACAAAGAGTCTTAGCTATCATCGCACAAAAGAAAAAGGAAGAAGCAGAAACCGGTGTGCGCGCTTCAGTTGAAGATACACCAACAGCTAGAAAGAAGAGAAGATGGGACGTAGCTACACCAGTATCTCAAAATATGGATGCTACTCCAGTTGGAGGTTCAAAGAGATCAAGATGGGATGCAACCCCTGCCCGTGCTGATCCAGATGCTACTCCCATTCGTTCTTCTGAATGGGATGTAGAAGCTACACCAAAAGGTACAACCAAACGTTCTCGTTGGGATGCTACACCTGTGGCTGGTATGGATGCTGTCATGTCAACTCCTGTAGGTGGTATGGGTATGATGACACCCAACCCTAATATGACTCCTGAAGCAACCAATGCTATGCGCTGGGAGCGTGAATTAGATTCTCGTAACAGACCTCTTTCTGATGAAGAATTAGATGGTATGTTCCCTTCTACAGGCTATAAGATTCTTGACCCTCCCGCTGGTTATGAGCCTATTCGCACACCTGCTCGTAAACTAACTGCTACACCTACTCCTATGGGTGATACTGGTTTTGTCATGCATGATGAGCAACGTCAAGTAGTTGCTTTGGACTTGCCTTCTGAAATTCCTGGTGTAGGTGCCTTGCCCTTCTTTAAAGAAGAAGATATGCAACATTTCGGTAAACTTTTGGATGAAAAAGATGAAGGTGCTATGTCTATGGATGAATTAAAGGAGAGAAAGATTATGCGTTTGTTATTAAAGATCAAGAACGGTACACCACCAATGCGTAAAGGTGCTCTTCGTCACATTACTGACAAGGCACGTGATTTTGGCCCAGGCCCATTATTTAACCAAATCTTGCCTTTGCTCATGTCTCCCACTTTGGAAGATCAAGAACGTCATTTATTGGTTAAAGTTATTGACCGTATCCTCTACAAGCTGGATGATCTTGTTCGTCCATTTGTTCATAAGATTTTGGTTGTCATTGAACCTCTCTTGATTGATGAGGATTATTATGCTCGTGTTGAAGGTCGTGAAATTATCTCCAACTTGTCAAAGGCAGCTGGTCTTCCTACCATGATTACTACCATGCGTCCTGATATTGATCATCCTGATGAGTATGTGCGTAATACAACTGCTCGTGCATTCTCTGTTGTTGCCTCTGCTCTTGGTATCCCAGCCCTTTTACCTTTTTTAAAGGCTGTGTGTCGTTCCAAGAAGTCATGGCAAGCTCGTCATACTGGTATTAAGATTGTCCAACAAATCGCAATCCTTTTAGGTTGTGCTGTATTACCCCATCTTAAGAACTTGGTCGAGGCTATCGGTCATGGTTTAGAAGATGATCAACAAAAGGTCCGTACCATCACCGCTTTGGCTATTGCTGCTTTGGCTGAAGCTGCTGCTCCTTACGGTATTGAATCATTTGATTCTGTACTCAAACCTCTTTGGACTGGTATTCGTAAACATCGTGGTAAGGGTCTTGCTGCTTTCTTGAAGGCTATTGGTTATATCATTCCCTTGATGGATGATGAATATGCCAATTATTATACAAAGGAAGTAATGGTGATCTTGATTCGTGAGTTCCAATCTCCCGATGAAGAAATGAAGAAGATTGTTCTCAAGGTAGTAAAACAATGTGCTGCTACGGATGGTGTTCAGCCTAGTTATATTAAGGAAGAAATCTTGCCTGAATTCTTCAAGCACTTCTGGGTTCGTCGTATGGCTCTTGATCGTCGTAACTATAAACAAGTGGTGGAGACCACAGTTGAGTTGGCCAATAAGGTCGGTGTTTCTGAGATCGTTAGTCGTATTGTTAATGACTTGAAGGATGAAAGTGAACCTTACCGTAAGATGGTGATGGAGACTATTGAAAAGGTAGTGTCTAACTTGGGCGCGGCTGATATCGACCCTCGTCTGGAAGAACTTTTGATTGATGGTATTCTTTATGCTTTCCAAGAACAAACCATTGAGGATATTGTCATGTTGAATGGTTTCGGTACAGTTGTGAATGCTCTTGGTATGCGTATCAAGCCTTACTTGCAACAAATCTGTTACACCATTTTGTGGCGTTTGAATAACAAGTCTGCCAAGGTGCGTCAACAAGCTGCTGATTTAATCTCCAGAATTGCTGTTGTCATGAAGAGTTGTGGTGAGGAGAAATTGATGAGTCAATTGGGCCAAATTCTTTACGAATATCTTGGTGAAGAATACCCCGAGGTCCTGGGTTCCATCTTGGGTGCCTTGAAGAGTATTGTCAATGTCATTGGTATGGCTAGTATGACTCCTCCCATCAAGGATCTTTTACCCCGTTTGACTCCCATTTTACGTAATCGACATGAAAAGGTACAAGAGAACTGTATTGATTTAGTGGGTCGTATTGCTGATCGTGGTGCAGAATACGTGTCTGCTCGTGAATGGATGCGTGTCTGTTTCGAGTTATTGGATCTTTTGAAGGCACATAAAAAGGGTATTCGTCGTGCATCCGTCAACACCTTTGGTTATATTGCCAAGGCCATTGGTCCTCAAGATGTATTAGCTACCTTGCTTAACAACTTGAAGGTTCAAGAACGTCAAAACCGTGTGTGTACCACAGTCGCTATTGCTATTGTTGCAGAAACTTGTGCTCCCTTCACTGTTTTACCGGCTCTTATGAACGAATATAGAGTTCCCGAATTGAATGTACAAAACGGTGTGTTAAAGTCACTGTCGTTTATCTTTGAATATGTTGGAGAGATGGGTAAAGATTACATCAATGCTGTTGCACCACTTTTGGAAGACGCTTTAATGGATCGTGATCTCGTGCACAGACAAACGGCATGTACTACTATCAAGCATATGGCATTAGGTGTTGTTGGTCTTGGCTGTGAAGATCCTCTTCGTCATTTACTCAATTATATCTGGCCTAATATTTTTGAAACCAGTCCACATGTGATTAACGCAGTGATGGAAGCGATTGAAGGTCTTCGTGTTGCACTAGGACCTGCTACTATTCTTCAATATACATTGCAGGGTTTATTCCATCCTGCAAGAAAAGTACGTGAAGTCTATTGGAAGATTTACAACACATTATATATCGGCAGTCAAGATGCTTTAGTTCCCTTCTATCCCAGATTGGAAGACGATGAACGTAATCATTATCAACGCACTGAATTGGATTATGTCCTCTAAAAAAAACCCCCCACCCCTCCATCATCATATTATACAAACATGCAAGAATAAAAACACTTTTTAAAGATGATTATATTTTTATTTTGTTTTTTAATATTTTTTTAAAATATGGGCTTGATTATCTAGTTTAACGATCAACTTCACCAAAGACAATATCCTGTAAAGAGATGTGTTATTAGCGTTTATTTACATAGCCATATACAATTAACTTACCATAGTACCGATGATGGCAACCATATCAGGAAGTAAATGGTTACGAGACATGAAATCAGCACCTTGGAGATGTGCGAAACCAGGAGCTCTGTTTTTTTTTACTAGTTAGTATGTGCCCTAATTGATATATATTGTATTTGTTTTACCTGATCTTGCATCTGTAGGGTCTGTTGGAACCATCAGAAACTAAGAAGACACCGAATTCACCCTTGGGGGCTTCAACAACGGTATAAGTTTCACCGGCAGGAACGGAATAACCTTCGGAATAAAGCTTGAAATGATGGATTAAAGCCTCCATGTTTTCCTTCATAGCAGCACGAGGGGGAGGAGTGACCTTCCAGTCATCAGTCTTGATGGGACCTTCAGGCATTTGGTTGATACATTGATGGATAATACGGATAGATTGACGCATCTCCTCCATACGACAGAGGTAACGATCGAAACAATCACCATTTTGACCGACAGGGACATCGAATTCTACTTTATCATAAGCATCGTAAGGGTTGGTCTTACGGAGATCCCATTTAATACCGGAACCACGAACGAGGACACCAGAGAAACCCCAATCCTCGGCTTCTTGCTTGGTGACGACACCGATGTCACGAGTACGAATCTGCCAGATACGGTTACCGGTCAAAAGCTCCTCGATTTCATCAATACGATCAGCAAATTGCTCAGACCAATCATGGATATCGGCCAAAAGACCAAGAGGGATATCGAGAGAGACACCACCGGGACGAACATAAGCAGCGTGAAGACGAGCACCAGAACAACGTTCATAGAACTCCATCAACTTTTCACGCTCTTCGAACATCCAAAGTAAAGGAGTCAAAGCACCAACATCCAAGGCATGGGTCATGACAGCCATAATATGGTTCAAGACACGAGTAATCTCACCAAACATGGTACGGATATACTTGGCACGCTCAGGTACCTCAATGTTTAAAAGTTTCTCAACAGCTAAAGAATAAGCTTGTTCGTTGGTCATGATAGAAACGTAATCAAGACGATCAAAGTAAGGTAAAGCTTGAAGATATGTCTTGTATTCGATCAACTTTTCGGTACCACGATGCAATAAACCAATATGAGGATCAGCACGTACAATCTCTTCACCATTCAACTCAAGAATAAGACGTAACACACCATGAGCAGCAGGATGCTGAGGTCCAAAATTAACAGTGAAGTTACGCATTCTACTCTCCTCTTCGTCGACAGCTAATTATAAAAACATTTCTTATTTTAACAAAAAAACGGCTCCTCCAACGTGGTTATCAACTTACCACCGAATTCTGTATCTTCAGTAATAGTGGTGACGGGGTAATCGTTAACAAAATTTTGTTTGGCAGCAGTGGCCATTGTACGGAAAGGTTGGTGTGCCTTCAAGGGCATAGCACGAGGACTAAGCATAGAGGTACGAGTGGTGGCGGTGGCTGCATTGACAAGTCGACGTGCCCACATTCTGGTAGCAAATGACATTATATATTAATTGACTGGTTGATATGGTTGAATTAAAATATATAAAGAGAGTGGGGAGTAAAAAAAAAATTCGTCTCTACTTTTTCCAAGAAAAAAAAAGGGTTGATTGCTGCAGTCGATGGTAAAGAAAAAGACATGAATGTTAGGTTTTTGATCATTCTTGAAAATGTCAAATTATATTACCTTTTCTTTGGTGAAATATAAAAAAAATAGATATTTCCTTTCAAAAGCCAGGTGGAGACGACAGGGCAAAATCATTTTTAAAGTCCTTTTGATTGACGTCACAAGTCACGTGATGGTCCTTGACACGCACTCTTACTACTGCTTTGTCTTGGTATTATCAGTAAAGATTCATAAGATGCAATGAGTAGTCATAGCACGCTAGATGCATTCTTTGAACGTCTGTATTAGCGACGTTGTTGCGTGTGACAAATTCTGACTTTTAAAATTGATACAATAGCTGGAGAGACACCTACATCAAGTGATTATTTGAGATGGGCAAACATTGTTCTGTCAAAAATACGGTCCTGTTTACAGGTTTCCAACCAGAAATTTGGGTAACTTCGCAATTACTACATCTACAACACACATAGTTTTTAAAGAAGATAATAATCAGTCACAACTACTAATGAACAATCACTGTTGAATTTTGCATCTCTACGTCAACATTCATTATGTTTTTTTCTTTCAATTATTTCGCTTTCTAGATGACTTGATAGTTACAAGATATATTATCTTACATAAGTTACGGAGACTGATTTATGGCAACCCTCGTACCTGCTTGACATTATATTGCCAAGGTTTCAGTAAACTGTGTTTAGAAGCATGCTAAGGAGATATTTTATTTTACTTTTGCATTTATCAATTGATGTATTGTGGACTAAATATAGTGTTGTGCTAGCGGTCCTAACAAAACATCATATATAGATTTGATGATTTAAAATTCTATGAGTCTTAATTGAATGAATGCCAAATAGCAGGTTATTTAAAAATGAACTTGTTACGCGCTTAAAAAGAATACATTTGAGAATGCTGTATGACACCATGGCGGTGTTCAGTACGCATATCATGTGTATAAGCAGAATGACTGAACAGGTTTGTCTGCAGTCCCACTTCCGTAAAGCATATCTTCCCTATATCACAAAATGTACAACGTTATTTGCAGGCAAGTGCGATGTCACTTAAGACTAACAAATTACCCAATTTTGTTTTACAAAAAGCTTATATTAAGATTTGAAAACGCCCAAGTCACTTGATTGTAATTAGATACTTCATTTGTCGTCATTATGACCCAATGAATATATTAATCAGATAGACCACGAGGGAATCGCCAGTATTTTTTTACCAGTTTATTTAATTAATCACTTTAAACTAGTGCATTTTTTTTAAAAAAATTAATGGTCAAGGGGTTGCCTTAGAAGAATCATGAAGAACATGTTGCAAAGTGAACCGTTCTTCCTTGGTACTTATCTGACTTGAGTGCTTTTAGAAAAATTTCTAGGTTTTTAAAAAATCATCTATGCTAGTTCTACTTTGATCTAACCGATCACAGATAATTTAAACCTGACCATGTAATCATAAGCGACTCTACATTAAACAAAATCATGCAAAAAGTACATGCTTATTCTTAATAAGTGAAGAGCTACATGTAGTTCTACAGGAGTTGGAGCTTTAAAAACGACTATTTCTGTGACACATTAAAAAAAAATGTATATCAATTCACACGGCGTAATTCTAAATATTGCTTTTAAACCTTTCGCGTCTTTCTAGTTACTTCAAGTTCAAAACGAGTTGTGAATGGGTAGAGACTTGGTTTATGAGCGCAATTGAAGTCAATATAAAACCATCAACAACAAGATCAATTTGAGATATGGGGAATGGCGGCCAGAAAGACAGAAAAATAAGGTGGTAGCGTAGAAAGTGTATTGACAAGTGGACTTGTTGCGAATAGAACATGATAGCTATACATATCAACCAGAGGTAGAAAATTGACAGACTTGCCTTATAAATTAAGCTATTATACAGCAAAGTCATTTTATCAGTAGTTTAGAATTTTACATATGATTACACCACTGGTGAGTTACAGCTTTTACCAGAACAATACTAAAACCAAGACTGAGAATGTGTCTTTTGATTGTCTTGGATAACAAGTGTCATGGCAAGCTTATAAATGGTATGTAAAGTTAACATAACCAAGACTTTGTATTTGCATACACCAGTTGAAGAGCGAAATTGCAAACGAAAGCCGGACAAAATATTATCCAAATATCGCTGATAGATAAAGCCTTTGTATTAGTTTGCAGGAGCATTAAGGAATCCTTCAATATACGTGACTTATATGACCAAAGCGTTCCATTTGAATTGCTTTTTGAGCCACAAAGCATTAAATGCAACAAAAAATTATGTGCGATAGCCATTTCTTTTATTAAGTCAACAACAAACATGCAGTGTTTGAAGAGCCTTTGAGGTAATCAACAACGCTGTGAAATTAGCACGCAAAAATATTTGAAATCACGCAAATTGGTACCGTGAGCACTGTAAACAAAATTTCGGCCGAAAAGTACGCCCTTAAATCAGGGCTTTTTGTCATTATGCTTCTTTTTCAATCTAAAAGTTTTAATAGTTATTCAAAGAAGCAAAAAAAAAAAATAGATGTTGTTCATGTAATACCACAACTCGGTCCTAACAAAAAAACTTTACTGAGTCCGCAAGTAAAGTATTCAAAATTTTCTGTTTCTTTGAGTACGCGCTTTATGTCAAATTCCAGGTTTCGGCCATTTTACCCGATGACCTGTGCCGAAAAAGTTGCAAGAAGAAAATAAGCACTGTCCTAGTACCCATTTTTTAGTTTGTTGGTAACCTACCAACGTTAAAGAGGGTCGGTAGAGTCGTAAATTTAATTTATTTATAGAAAAAAAAATGAAAAATTTCAAGACATGTCCCACATCAGATGTTTCGTATTAGACCTGACCTTTAAAAGTCAAATGGCAGCGTTTTTTATTTTTTTTTTTTTTTCGCATCCTTGCTAAGGATGGATCATGCATTTTGCAATTATACTCGAGGAGATAAGTAATCTACCTTAAAAGGAATAGGGGATTTTTTGCAGTAGATCTCTATATGTTGAAATGATGTAAATTTGTCGAGTACAAGGGTCTCCGAGCCGGACACCCATCATTTATACGTCAGAGAACATTTTTTTTTTGTAAAGTATCAACACAGAAGCCGTTCTCATGTGTAAATTAAAATGAGTGAATGACATGGAATTACACGATTCCATGTACGCGAGATTAACTCCGCGGTACGCCTGGATGTGCTTTTGTAACTGATTACATCTCTCAAGCGTCTTTTTTTAGGATTATGCGCCTCTTGTTTTTTTTTGGGGGATATTTAAACATTGTTTCTGATTCCTTTTTTTTCTTTTTTTTTTTTTTACCTCTTTCCATTTTTTATTTTGAGTTTTTTTTTATATACAATGCCGCCATACACATATCCAACAAGCTTCGAAGAAATTGAGGCCAAAGAATGGGCATCCAACACAGTGAAAACAATTCTTACAGACGTATCACCTGTGTCATTTCAGCCCGACTTTTGTGAAGAAGCACCAAAGAAATTAGAAATCCTGATAAATGACATTGTTTTCAGAAAGGAAAGAGAAGACAATCCGCTCAGACGGTCATTCTCATTTCTCGAGGAAAACCTATTTTTTGCGCCGAGTGAAGAGAAAGAGCAACAAAAGAATGCTCGTAGATCTCATAGTACAATCCTGCCCAGTACTAGTTATGCAACTAGTAGGACCACCATAACACAATCGGTGCCAACGTCGCCAACAAACAAACTGTCGTCCCAACCTTCCTTTTCGAGCCGAATCCGTGATACATGGCACATGGATCGTGCATCAAATTTAAAAAATACAACTGACATATTCGACCATAAAAAATCAAGCAAAGAAGTAAAGGCAATCAATGTTTGGAAAACCACTTTTGCTCAATACAACAACCGGGCTCCACCTTGCCTGGGAATTGAGGTAAAATACCACAAAGAAAACATTGTCACTTTCTCCGTTGCTAATGTTTTTATAGGCTAAACCATATACGAAAAGATCTGTTCAGCTATCGAAATTTATCACGACTGAGCTTTTGACGACCGAAGAGACCTACTTGAATCACCTAGTGACGATAAAAAATGTAAATATCTGCAGCGCTGTAAATGAATCAAATCAAAACTAACATGTGGTCATAGTTTTATATGGACCCCTTATTGGCAGCAGCCCAAAAGAAATCAGCCCTTGTCAATTTGAAGGATATCGAGATCATTTTTGCATTTATACCACAACTCATTGTTCTATCTACATCTATTGTCCAAAGATTACACGAAACAATTAGTTTACATGACGAAAATGAACATAATGATGCGTGCATTGGAAAGGTCTTTTGTGATTTCGAGTCCTTTTTTGACATATACATTGCATACACAGTTAATTTCGCCAAATCCAAGAAACACCTATTAAAAGCCAGCTCGAGTATTGTTTATAGACAACTTGTCCAGGTATGTTTAGTAAAAATAAATATGCTTTAATATAAAACTAAGATTTTCATTTTAGGACACTATGAGAAAGAAAAAAACAAACAAAATGATTTTATCTGATTACATGATTGCGCCAATCCAAAGGATCACGCGCTATTGCCTTTTACTGAAAGGTATGCCGGCAACAAGAGATCTATTGTATTAAAATATGCTGATGGCCCTTTTTTTTTTTAAAAAAATAGATCTTCAGAAATATTCTAGCCCGTCCAACCCGGATCACGTTTATCTAGACAAGACACTCAAATCTTTTTCTGCACTTGCATTTGCTATGAATACTGTTCAATAAGAGCCTATTGTCCTTGTAAATATTATTGTCCCTTATTAGCACTATACATACACTATTCCCTTTTTTATAAACAAATAAATATATTTACTGCATCAATCTTTTTAGCCATGTCATGTGTTGTTCGACCTGTATTTCTCTCTAGCACACTAAGCCTCTCTCTCTCTCTCTCTCTCTCTCTCTCTCTCTCTCTCTCTCTCTCTCTCTCTCTCTCTCTCTCTCTCTCTCTCTCTCTCTCTTTTATTGCGCTGTACGTAATATGGAACACCAAACATAGTTATAAGCACAATGTCGTCATCGAAGAAAAGAATTACTCCATTGTTCCATTCATCAATGTCACTCTGCCCTTAATGCAATTTCGAACTCGAAGAATATTTGTAAACATACTTGTACAACTATAAAGATCTCAAAAATTCTTATTTATATATCATATCTTTTTAAAAATGGTATTAACAGTAACTGATATATCACAAACTATGATGACCGTATTCATATTTGTTCCGCAAGAGTTATTAATGTTGGCCATTGCTCTCGTAAGGGTGGAAGAGCACTAAAATCAATTACAATTCTCGATTTCCAGCTTACGATTTCAATGAAGAGGTGTTTTTATTGTAACTTATCAATAGGCGCCATGTTTGCGTTACTTTACTTACTTTATGCATGTAGTCTATCCAAGAGAGACTTGAATACAAGATTAAAGCCACCTATGGAGTAGCTCTTATCTTTGTCCAGAAAACGTCAGAACCACCTGTAACCATTGCACAGATATCTACAGCATATAAAATCAACATGACTATTAATGCAAAGCAGAATAGAAATACTCATCACTATACCACGAGATGTTGCGCTAACAAATAGGAAACCTAGAAAAGGGGGAAGAAGGGAGAGTTTCAGCAAAATCTAATTTGCTTACTTCAAAAGTCATTGAGCCCCAATCATGAGGTCTTTGGCTACATAAAAAGTCTCCACAAATGAGTTAAACTGAGAAACCTGTACAAAGTAACCCCCTCTACCTCTCCTGTGCGGTAGGAAGCTTCTCTACCGTCTCATCTCTGATTAATTTTGTCTAGTTTGAGTTTACGAATATCTCGCTGCGATGACTGTCTATGATTCTGTAGTCAAAGACAAATTAACCCAGTAATAAGGATGCATGCTCATTCTGTTTAGGACTTCTGGCGATCTTCGTCATCATAATGTAAGTTCTAAATCTTTTTCAAAGTATGATATCCTCCAAGAGATGGTACATATCTGTATTGATTAATACTTTTAACCTGTATTTAATGCTAAACAGCATATTGATATAACTTGTTGGCGATACATGATCCAAACCACCATGAAATTAATTTTTTAGTGAACCGGGTTGCTATTTTCTCCACGTACCTCCTCTTGATTACTCTCATTAATCATCCACCTAGTGTGGAATAAAATTTTTGTTAAATCAATATATGATATACATATATGTACAACCCTTATTGAGTATTTTATTTTTATTTTTACGACAAACGGTTTGTTTTTGATTTATCTGCAAAATTTTGGTTACTACCATGGCCATTACCATTACCTTGAACAATACGCATGGCTATTTTCCTCGCGTCCTCTACAACACCGGTCATTTTCATCCCCACGACCTGAAGAGCTAATTCCATTAATGCACGGTCTGTCTCTATCAGATATGTGAAGACCATGACATCATTTTTGTTGGTTGTGGGTGGGGAGTCTCGAAAAGATACGACCACAGCCCCGGGTTGTGTTGCTGGCGGTAGTGTGCAGATGAGGGTATTTGACGACCAATATTGAACGTTTGTTGCAGGTGTGTCACCAAACATAATGGTCAATCCTGGTCTGAAGTCTGTCCCTAAAATTGTAATTTCAATACCTCCGCTAGCAGGCGCTTCATTTGGAATAAGCCGTTTCATGATTGGGTGTGAAGGTTGAGAATATATACTTGTAGGAACGGTGGATGTCAGCATGGTTCTAAACACAGAGTTCATACTGTCATCTGCAGATGCAGTAGAAGATGCTGAGGACTGGATTCCATAATGCTGCTGATCTTCTGCTTTCACTATTGTAGTGTTACCGAATTGAAATGATTTAATCCAATTTAATGCAGGTATCTTACCCCCTACAATAAGTGATGGGGTCGACTCATTTTCTGATGTACGGCGTCTTTTTAATCCAGTCTTTAATTTGTTTGATTTATGGTCGTCTGTAATCATGATAGGCGGTGATATTCCTTCTGCTACAGTTTTCCCATGACAATCCAACATTTCAAAATAGATACAAAATCCTAACCTCTCATTATGGTGTCGACAGTAACATGTAATACGTGTAGGCAGAATGGTATCCCCTGCACTAAAATCAACTACTTCAGCACAGTTGAATAGTAATATTCTTTCCTCGTCTGCAGCTAGCGAATTTTCGTCTTCCGGATCCTCACCTTCTTCATTATTCAATTGATGGCTTGATTTGTTTTCCTTTCTTCTTTGAGATCTTTTACGCTAAACGAACGAGAACAATAAGAATATATATGTGGATAATGATATGGACTTACTTCTCTTTGAATACACCCCATACATGTCAGCACTTTTTTTGTTGGATCACTTGCACAAAGAACTCTAGCACGTAAATATAACATCTTTTCTGGATTTGCGGGTAATCCATTGTCTGTACTTGTACTTCGACCACCATATGACCTCTTTGCCTTTTCCTTGGTTACCATATTTTCAGGCAGTTTCAGATGAGACCACCACTGTGCTTTGTCTCCTCCATCTGTCACTAATTGTATACAAAGCTTGATCTGTGTTTCTACTCGTGATTTTGCACCTGTCTGGGGTACACCTAGTACCCTGATTTGCAACCTGAAAAAAAGAATGTCACTATTTTCCATCAAGTATTCACGCCTTTTAAGCAATTACCCGGTATTACAGTGCATAAATTGTTGTTTAAATTGCATCATTGGGTCGAAGTCCATCGAAGACGATGTCATGGGCGATCCAATAGGTGAACCAGTAGTCCCGTTACTCCTTGATAAGTATTGTCAATTTAATGCAATCGATAATAGAAAAGTACTTACAGAGAACTTAGAAATGGCACAGGATGGTTTGAGAGATATTCAGAAAAACTTCGTGCGATGTTCGGAAATGTTGGAAATATATTATTGTGTGTCACATTGGAAATAAACTATTTTATGCGTTTTTTTTTTTTTTTTTTTTTTTTTTTTTCAATAGTATTTTAGACGACTACAGGTTATCTTGGGCTCGAATACTTACATTATTTAAGCCAGCCCAAAAAGAAGGTGGTTGATCACCAACAGACGTAGAGATTGCTGCCTGGAAGGATTCCATATAGGAGGCAATAGATTGTGCGAGTGTAGAAGTTGAATCACCCACATTCATTCTAGATTGATTACTACTTTCTCCATTTTCCTTTAAAAACTGATCAGCAAAAGCATTGTTTCCGGTATTCTGCTGTTGCATAAAAAATAACGGGTTTTCTGCTGAGAGTTGACCAAGACTGTAGAAGAAACTTTGATCCACCAGCTGAGGTGGAGGTGGCGTAGTGAAGTTCTTTTGCGAAGATAGCCTTATATTTTCATTCATACCAACTGAGTCATCAGTCATACTTCTGTTTGATTCATCGGCAGATAAAGCGGGTAGATCTAAACTAGACACTTTCTTTGACATTGCAGATAGTCTTTTTTCTTTTTCTGCCTTTTTTTTTTTTTTTTGGGTATGTGTTTCGAAGAAAAGCTCGAGCTATCGGAGGGACAAACACATGTATTTCGCTCCCAGTTAACTTCGAATGAGTTTTTTTTATTCAGACGAATCAAAATTATTCAGATGATTGATTTACCTTTTTTGGATGAAAAAGGACATACAGTCGTTCCAACGCCAAAGATAAGATGACTATTCGTTTTTATTATGAAGATGGTCAAGGTAAAATCGTTGATGAGCAAGGAAATATGCCATGGACTGGTTTGAGGAAGCTACCCCTTTCCATTTAAAAACTTTAACTCGTATAAGAGAGTACTGCGAAAAGCAAGAAGATGAACAGTTATCGTTTCAAGAGGGCCTAATAAATCTTGATATTGATATGGAAAATGTTATAACCACAGTTAAAAAGCAGACAAAGTGTTATCATAGATACTCTAATGAGCAAAAGCTTCTATTTGTGTATTATAGCAGAATCAAGTTATTCAATACAGCTAAATCCGGGCGCTTAGCAGGCGGTATAAGCGAGCGAACAGCACAAAGATGGGCCAAAAAATCCAAGGAGGATAAAGACTGAAATATTTTTTGAGAAGCAGACCAATTTGGTTAATAAACCAAAACCACAATTAGATGATAAGCACAAGCTTCACCTTCCAGTTGGCATCATACAGAGTATTTCAAACGCGCGTTTTTCCAGAAGAAGACCATTGGTGGTTGATCACAAGAACTGTACAGTTGTAATTAAACTCTCTTGACAACTTTATCTGAACCCTTTTCGACGGAACCAACATCCTTAGAGAAATAAGAAAATCTAGCTTCTGTGAGTATTGGAGGCGGCAGCTTGGGAGAAAGGCAACTTTAAAATCACTTTCCCAGGAACTTAATCACTTGAAAAGTTTTTGATATTACTCAACGCTGATCTGAAGGAAAAGCATGATAAGCATCTACCATTTCATATTAGAAGACTTCTATTCGCAAAGCTTTTGCTCCGTGCTGCCCAATATATCTCTACATTGGCGCTTTATAACCATCAATATAAACGCTTTAGCTTGCTAGACTTTTATTACCTAGAGTATATCAAAACTAACTGGAAATGCTTTTTTCTTGTTCTCACTTTTGAAAAGCTTCAATACAGAGACTGAGTATAAGCTGGAATTTGATGGATTTTATCTAATTAAAAAAAGTAGCGTTTCTCAATTGAAACAATATTGTGCTTTTATGGCAACTTGATACGAAATGATGGTTTTCTTTTTTATAAAAAATTTCAAATTGGCTATGGTTTTCTCTCTGAACATTTGATTTATCTCTTGATGATTTCACTGTTTCTGAAGTAAAAGACACTTACATACCTATTCCCATTGATTCTGGCCGAAAATTCGTATTTGCAGCAACAATTAGACTTCTGCCAAGCAAATACGAAGACATACCATTAAAAGCACTACAGCATAACAGGCTCCGCCAGGTACTTGAAGCAGTTGTATAAGAAAAAAGCATGGTCCAGCCTCGTTTAAAAAATACAAAGGCAATTTATTTTTAATTATTTTCTGTGCTGGCATGTTCTTATTCTTAAATATCAATCATCTTTAGTAAGAATAAGTAAAACCTTTTTTCCTTATAATTTATTTTTAAACTCCATCACTTAATTGCCAGCGTAACACTTACCCTATGGTCCTATGCACTGGTGACTGGTTCTCCTATTGCTGACCCGGGGTTGATTAATTTTCCAAGATTTATAAATCATTCTTTGTTTTATTTACCCACTAACCTTTACTAAAAATAAAAATAAGGCATTTTTACATTGATTTTTATTGCTGACAATAATAGTTTACCATTCTTGATCCATGGATTTTTTTTTCAAAATGCAAACAACGTTTATTACTTACACCACATGAGTATATAGAACTGTCTAATGAATGTTTGAATGTTACAGTTGATCAAGGTTACACAAACCTTCATCATGAAGCTTAAGAAATTTAGGCTAATTTGCCGGAAAGACTGAGTCTATATTATTTTATTTAAATACCTGTCATTCGAGTTCGATTCCTTTTTTTGATCATTACATCTATCATATATTAAACACAAAATAAAATGTCAGAAACTATTTCTCTAATTGTAGCCATTAAGGGCTGCGACAACATTGAAGCTGATGGCCATATCATCCGTATCGGTAATGGTGCCAATACTGATACCGTCCGTACCTTAGCCGCGGAAAAGCTTGGTTTAGGTATTGCTTTGGTTGATATCATTCTTGAAACTACAAATGGTGAGGTCTTGACTGAAATTGAACGTGTCAAATTGCAACAAGTTATTATTATCAACTTCAAGGAACAAATTAAGGATGTCATTCCCGGTCCACGTAGATTGCCAATGGTCGGCAATCTCTATGATATGATGCCCGATTTGTAAGTGTGCATGCTAATGTCTTTGTAATCTTGTTGTTAATTGATTCATCTTTTAGAAATGCTGGTTGGGCTAAGCAATTCAAAGCTTACGGTAAAATAGCCACTGTTAGTATCTTGGGTACAGAAATCGTTGGCACCAATGACCCTGCCATCGCTGAATTATTCGTTAAAGAATCCGAGTATTTCACCAAAAAAATCGGTACTACTTTGAAGGAAATCAAGGATTTAGCTGGTAATGGCTTATTCACATCTAACAGTGATGCTGATGAATGGAAACTAGCCCATAAGATCCTTATGCCCGCATTCAGTCCTCGTGCTATCAAGGTAATATATATATACTCACTGCATTATCAAAAAGCAAACACATTAACCAATTTAATAAACCAGGCTTATCAGCCTGAAATGGGTACCATTGCTCAAGAAACTATGGCTGTTCTCAGTGAATACTCTCCTGACGATAAGGTTGAAATTCTTGATTGGTGTACAAAGCTAACTTTTGAGACTATCGGTCGTATTGGTTTTGGTTACTCCTTTGACTTGATGGACCGTAACAAGCCCAGTCATCCCTTCATTGATGCTATGGGTTACGCTCTCGGTAACAGTCTTAGTCGTTTTGCTCGTCCCACATTTATGAAGAGTATCCCAATGGAATCTAACCGCAAGTGGGAAGAAGGCAACAAATTGATGCATTCTATTGTTGACGATGTTATTACCGAACGCAAAAAAAGTGAATATGCCAAGGATTCCGAAAAAGATCTTTTGGGCTTTATGTTGAATGCTCGTGATGAACACAATCTAGGTCTTAGTGATGAGAATATTCGTGATCAAGTTGTTACCTTTTTGATTGCCGGTCATGATACCACTGCCAATACTTTGGCCTGGGCTCTTTATGAACTCTCAAGACATCCTAAAGTTCAAGCGCAAGTGCTCCAAGAAATTGCCAATGCCGGTATTTCTTCTGATGTTTTACCAACTGTTGAGCAAATCAGTAGCTTAAAGTACATTGGCAGAGTTTTGAAAGAAACCCTTCGTCTTCATGCTCCTTTAAGAACCATTAACAAATATTGTCAGAAGGACTGTGTTGTTCCTGGGGGATATCGAGTTAAGGCTGGTACCAATGCTATTGTTTCTGTTCTCAACATGCACATGAATCCCGACGTTTATGAAAATCCTACTGTATTCAATCCCGACCGTTTTACTCCTGAGGAAGAACAAAAAAGATCTCTCTATGCTTGGTTGCCTTTTAGTACTGGTCCCAGAGCGTGTATCGGTATGGCATTTGCTTTACAAGAGGCCAAGACTGTTCTTGCTATGTTCCTCCATCGTTTTGAATTCAAGTATGATGGTCCTGATGTCCCTTACGATCCTTACCAACCTACTACTAAGCCTCTTGATATGTTCATGACCATCCATCCTCGCACTAACTTTCCTGAACCTTCTGGAGATGCTTTTATTCCAAAAGAAGAGTCTTCTACTGAAGTTATTAGCATGCCTGTATTGAGCCAAGGAGTTTCTACTGTCGGTTCTATTGAGTTACCCAAGATTACCTTTCTCTTTGGTACTCAAACTGGTTCAGCACAAGATTATGCTAACCAATTGGCCGCTCAAGCTAAGCGTTTTGGTTTCAAAAATATTTCCTTCAGTTCTATGGATCACTGGAGCGTTATACAATCTGGCACCTATGAGAAGTCCGAAACAAATAAGAAGAATAACGAGCTCGTTGTTATTTGCACTGCTACCTATAATGGTCAACCTCCTGATTCCGCTGAAAACTTCAACAAATTCTTGGATCACAACGTACAAGCTGGTAACAAAGATATGCTCGATGGTATTGACTTTGCCGTCTTTGGTCTTGGTAACAAGAATTGGCGAACTTATCAAGCCTTCCCTCTTAAGGTAGATTCCTCTTTGGAAATTCTTGGCGCCAACCGTTTCTTTTCTCCTGGTACTGGTGATGCTGATGATGACATGGATGGTGACTTTAATCAATGGTGTGCTTACTTCTGGACTCAAACACTTAGTAAATTTGGTGTTGCCGCTTCTTCAAGCAAGTCTGTCATTCCCACTGCCACTTTATCTGCCGAAGATTCTGATTTAAGTACTGCTGTCATTAACTTTGTTGCTCCTTCTGATACTGCTAAATGGAAAGCTGCCAAAGATAACAAGAATGGTGAATATAATGCCAAGTTAATTGTTAATCGTGAACTTCAAAAGGAAGGTTCTGATCGTAGTACTCGCCACATTGAAATTGATATTTCCCAACTCGACTCTGCCAGCTCTGTTAAGAACCAGCTTTACGATGCTGGTGATCATATTGAGATTATGCCAGAAAACAGTGTTCAAGAAGCTGAACGAATTGCTTTAGGTTTTGGTCTTGTTTTGGATTCCGTATTTGAGATTGACGCTTCTTCTGCTGATAGTCTTTCTCCTCGTTCTATGGCTGCTGTTATTAAGGGTCCTTGTACTGTACGCAATGCCTTGGTTTATTACGCTGATCTCATGTCCCCTCCTTCTCGTCGTATGTTGAGTTACTTTGCTGCCCAACTTCATGCTACTGCTCCTGAGACTGCCAAAAAATTTGAAAGTTTAACAATGCCCGATGAAAACAACCAAGATCAATACCCTTCATTTATCAAGCAGCACAGAACTTTACTTGATCTTCAATTGGCTTTCCCTCAAGTCAGTCGTATTGATCTCGGTCAGTTTTTAGCTGCCGTTAGTGTCATACAACCCAGACGTTACTCCATTGCTTCTTCACCTCTTGTCTTCCCTAACCATGCTCATATCTCTGTCGGTGTTGTTGATGATGTTGTTGGAGATAAACATTATGCCGGTCTTGCATCATCTTACTTGAAGAGACTTCAAGGCGAGAATATGTCCGGTGGTATTCGTGCTAGTCTCAAGTCTTCCAAGAGTACATTCAGCATGCCTCAAGATATTACAAAGCCTTTAATTATGATTGCTGCTGGTACAGGTGTTGCGCCTTTCCGTGGTTTCCTTCAGGAAAGAGCTTTCCAAAAGAAGAATGGCCAAAACGTTGGACCTTGTACCTTGTTCTTTGGTTGCCGTAACCCAGAAAAGGATTTCATCTATAGTGATGAACTCGAAGAATATGTTAACTCGGGTGTTCTTGTAAGCAAGCATATTGCCTTCTCTCGTAAGAACCCTCCTGCCTCTCAAAAGTATGTTCAACACGTATTGTTAGCTAATGCTGGTGAAGTCTGGTCATTATTGCTGAATGAAGGAGCCGAAAACAGTGGCGCCATTTATATTTGTGGTAGTGGCGTTATGAGTCGTGATGTCTACTCTACCTTCCAAGTATGCGCAAAGAGTTTTGGTGTAGCCCAAAATGATGAAGAAGCCGATGAATTCCTTCAGAAACTTGTCGAAGAAAAGAACTTCTTGCAAGATGTTTGGGGTTAAACTAATTATTAAATTAGCATCTGTATACTATTATTTCATCATCATCTAAGCTTTTCGTGAATAAAGTCTTTGTTTATATCATAATGTGTGTTCTCCAAGTTTAATTTATCGTGTCTTGCTTATCATTGTCAATTTGAGTAATGACCATACTTTTATTTTCAATCATCATGCATAAATATAATAAAAACGAGTATAAATTACTTGTTTCTATGCCCATGTATATACATTAAATCGCCTTTCTCCAATACGTTGAGAAATAAAATACTGTGATTCTTTAGAGTGTGTTGCACTAAAACTTTGAGACATAGTCTCAAACACTGTACGTAAATCACAACTCATATTGCTAGAACCACATAAATAAACAGAAGCAAATGGATCTGCCTCGGTTCCACTCCATAATTTCTAAATATCTGCCGCTTGTTCGAAAATCGCATTTTGCACGTATAATTAAGCAGAAATGACAGAATAATTTATTACAATAGAAAAAATTTCTTAAGAGCAGGGTGGGATATTAAAGAGGGGGATAGGGGTTAACAGAATGATTGAGTGAAAGAATAATATGGACAAATGTACGGGTGTTTGAATATTGAAGTTTTGATTATAGCTCCTTTTGTTTAGAGAAAAAGACTTTACCCATTTCATAACTACTCACCATGATGGCACAAGAAGGTCCAATTTTAGCCATTCGAGGGGATAGTCCTCTAAACAAGCCTCGGATACCGTCTTGTCGGTAAATTTGTTTGAGGATAGCAGGAACTCTGGGGTCGCCCAATGAAGGTGTATCTCTACCAACATCAACCTGTCTTCTAGTCTTTGCAACGTCGAATGGTGTTGTAATTGCAGCAGCGAACTATAAAATAAGCATTATTATATTTTTCTAGATGTTCAAAATAAATATACATACCATGCCCGACATGGCACCCGCAGCAAAAGAAATTTGGAGATCAGTCAATGCCATACGATTCGACGCTTCTAAAGCCACTTTGCATTTTTCATAACCCATCCAATAAATGGCAGAGAACGGAACGTCTCTCCATAAAGTAGGAGGCAATCCTTTCCATAATGCTTTTGATCCATCTTTTAATACCATGTCTCTAACGCCATCTAGTACGTCTGAAAAAGAAAATTATTATTATTACTATGCAAATACAGTACATGATGATGATAATTACGTTTAAAATCATTAACGCCAGTGGTTGCAGTAGCTTGAAGTCTAGTACGGAATAATTCGATGGGTGATATCATTGTGACGGCAACTGTTCTTGCGATTGCGCCAGCCAATAAGGGCGAATAATCAGCTTGGTTCAGTTGGGCAAAAGGCTGAATGATGTCTTTTAAATAATCATAACCAACAAAATAAATCACATTAGCTGGTACAGACATCAATAATGCTGGTGATAATCCTTTCCACAATGCAGCAACGCCTTCATATTTGACAATTTTATAAATGCCGTCCTATTTGCATGGATAAGTAATCAATGCCTTGCAGTTCATATGAGTATACTTACAAAGGTTCCTTTAAACATTTGCGAATTTGGTGTGGGATGTTGTAAAGCGCATTCATGTAATTTTGCAACTTGTACTTTTCCTCTGCTTGGAAAAGTCTTTTTGGTAAACTTCATGGCCTGGGTTAAGGTACAACGATCGAAAGTCAAACAACAAGTGTTTTTTGCATGGGGAGTGTAAACGTTTTGAGTTTGAAGTCTCATTTTTATCACATCCATAGGAGTCACCATAATTGAGGTAACAAGAGCTCCCCCACAAGCTGATAAAAGCTTCTCAGAGGAGGTGGTGGAGTAAGTTGACATTGTTTCGACAGAAAAGAAAATAGAAAATCTGATAAAGGCTATATTTTTGGGGTCGAGGTAATTCGTTTCATCTCCGAAAAAAAGTGACTTCTAATGCACCAATCATGACTCCATGTGCGTTATGTGCACTCAAGCTGCGTGCAATCAATGACTGTGTCATAATCAGAGCTACTACTGTGTTAATTAAAGAAAATAGCCAATGTTAATAAGGGAACTTTTTTACTGACTTATTAACAAAAGCTGTCAGGTTTTATATATCCATCGTCTCTCAAGCAAGGACCACATAGGTTTATACATGAAATCAGACCATAAACCGAAGAAAACTGATGAGCATAGTGAACTGAAAACCCAAATGGTTCTTCTAATGGAGATAATATCAGAATGGTATTATTTGCATTTACTTTTAAAACTATTAAAAAAACATACAAGGAATAAGACGTAGTCTATTGTAACAACAACTATTAATGCTATGGCGCTAATATAATGTCAATAACTGCATATTTGTAAACGTAACGATAAAAAGTCTACCGTGTATCTCAGTGTCTGCAACGAAAGCAAGACAATCTTTCAGAATTAATTTGACATATTCTTGTTGTCTATATTTGATGAATATTTTATTTGGTGCTATGACCTTGTACAGGCTTTTATAGATAACATGGTCGGGGGCAGAGTGTTACGCAATCAGGATTAGCCACACTTCATACATCAAAATCAATTTTTTTTTGACAGGAATATAATTATACTTGAATATATATTAAATTGAATTGGCATCTGAGGTAGTTTGTTAACACTTATAATAGTATAGAAATAAAAATCTGTAGTATTTATATTAAGACACTTATCAGAGATAACTCAAAAATCAAGTATCAATGACTTTCAAAAAGACCTGTTCATCAATCGGAACCGCGAACAAATCAATTAATAAGGTGACCATATATTCAACAAAGTTACACATAAAAGAAATCCACAGTCTATATAAAAAGGGCTGGTATAAAAAAAAAGAAAGGTGATGGTAACCGATCCAGTATTTAGGAGGTGATACGACCATGCGCTGATATGACATCATCTTCACTACACATTGTACTGTCAGCTTGACTACGGAAAGCAGAGGTTTGTGGAACTATTATTAATCCAAGACTCGTGAAATACACTTTACGAAGAAATGGCACTGACAATGATTATACTAAATTAGGGATCGTTGTACTTTTCCTCGTTTTTGGCAGCTTCTTTACAGGCTTTTTGGAGACTGGCTCATTTTTACTACGGTATTAACATTATTTATTGAGTACTCGAGTAGAGATAATTTGTGTGCATGACGAAGGGGATGTTATGTCTCTATCATGAGTGCTCAAACTAAGATTTCCGAGACAGCGTATGTGTTCTTTAACTAGGCCTGTGCAGATAAGGTTTTGGAATATAGAATTTTTCTCACAGGGCCAAATAAACAAATAAATAAAATATTGGTATTAAGTATTTATTATTAAAAAAGAGATCACAGAAAGTGAATCTAGAGTATATATGTGGAGAATTATACAGAAAAAAAAGAGAGAGATATTTATAATGCACAAGAAAGGTATAGAGAAAGCATAATTACAAACGTTGAACATTGCTGTTTTGCCGAACATGTTGTTGTAAAACCATTTCCAACTCTCGAACTCTTTGTTTATGTTGAGCTACATCATTCTGTAATTTCTTTATTTGGTCAACACTCTTGCGTAGTATAGTTCCTTTATTCAGTCGATTTACACCATCGTCAACAGAGTCAGGCAAAAGTGTGCCAAGTTCTTGAATTCGATCATTGATGTTATCCCGTCTTCTTCTTTCCACTTCACAAAGAAAATTATTTAGTATAATTTGTTTGTTATAATAAATATAGGCCACTCTACCTGCATTATGAGATTCTCTTCTTCGACGTCTTTTCTCCATTATTGCCTGCATACTAATAAGGTAAATAAGTAAAGAGAATTATACAGTATTAAGATATGACTTACTTCGCTTGGTTAGAATAATCCTCAGGATAATTGTCATCCATAATTTCACTATCGTTATCTTTTTGGTAATTCTTGGCTGTGCTAGTATATTGTGTTGATTGGGATGCAGCAACAGACATCATGTCATCAGATCCGGTAAAGGATGAATATAAGCCGCCATGGTACCCCATATTTGATGGGGCACTTCCAGCAAATTGTTTTAGCCTATTACCATTATCATTTTCAAATGAATTCGAATGATAACCTTGCTGTGGTCCACCATATTTACTGTTATATTGTTGTTGTGAGTGGCCAACTAACCCGGTAGAAGTTTCTACTTCGGTAGAAGATCGTTTCATTTGTATAGCATAAGCATATTGCTGTTGTTTAATGGCCTGATTGAAACTGTAATCACCTTCACTTGTACGGTACCGAGCCGATAATTCTCCTGTCATGGGTGACGAATTTGCAAGCTCTGAGTAATCTAAATCTGATAAATTTGGCGACTCTTGCTGCTTTTGTTGTTGCTGATTCTGTTGCTGAACAAATAATAAGTTTGTACTATCTATCATTTGAGATGGGTCAATTCCTATGGATTCCTTATATCGCATTTGTTGCATATGATAAGCGGTTGGATTAACTAATCGAGGACCACTTCTATTATTGTGGCCCATTTGTTGTTGGAAATCATTTGTTGGATTCATTAAAGAAAATGAAGAATGAAAATTGTAAAAGAGAAAGCAAAAAAAAAAAAAATCAAAAGCTCTTTTTACGGATTTAAACGCGCGGACCAGTTTTTAAAAAGTGTAACCAAGGCTTAAAATAGGGCATTGGTCATTCACCTGAATTGCACAGTACCATGTAGGACAAAAAGAAAGAGCCGTTTCAGCTAGCTTTGCCACAAAAAGAGCGGTGTTGTGATGTTCTCTCTAGATGAAACGGTATATAACAATCGGATTGTTGTTGCTATGATAACAAATGTAACAAAAAAAATTGTTTAAGCATCATAAAGCACTTTACAATTTTTTTAGCTGCTGCGTACACCAGGTGATAACAGAAAAGAAACACGGGACCAGTTTTGTCGAATAGATCTCTTATTAGAACTATGCATCACATCTTGCACAAATACAAAACATGTAACGTCTATTAGTCTCTGTATTATAAATAGATTCTATACACGTTTTGAATAAGAGGGAAGATCTAACTAGCGTAGATATTACAATAAGGTTATGTACTACGCCAAAAAAAGGTACATAATATTATTGGGGAAATTTCCTTTTACTGCATAAAAGACCGACAAAGAGAAACTTCCATGTCATGGGTCAGTTCCTCTTCCTAAAGCAAAAAGTCTAAACTTAATGAAGCTTTACACTGTTTCACCGGCAACGGGATTCTCCCAATTTACACTTTTGTATATAAGAGAACTAAATGCAGCTAATGAACACCAAAATACAAACGTTTCACTACACCAAATTGATGTTTTTGTATTTTATCACATAATTACAATATAAGGTACAACTAATATTTTATTTCTCAAAAATAAACTACCTATAAATCATGAATCAATTTCAAATTTGTCAGCTCCTGCTGATAATCATATATAATATGAAATTTAATCAAGCCCTAATTCTGAACCTTAAATAGAGAGATTCAATCGCTTATTGTGTATTTTCAACAAGGTAACGTAGGCTTTGTTATTTTATTTATAATTCTACAACCAACGGTTAAAACGAAAACTATTACCCCTATAAAGACTCAAAATACTTGATCAAAGTAGGAACACATTAAAAAAATAAAGGGGAGACATTTTTTTTTATGATACAAAGAATTGGTGATTGATTTTATTTTATACAGATAATACAAATAAAGATACAGAATTTTAAATACAAATTACGCCGGATGGCTTATAAAAAAAGAGACTTTTCAATAGAGTTGCAGTAGTTTTGGTATTTGATAATCTCACGTAAGAGATAGTGAGACTTTTTTTCCCAGTTGTTCATAGCTTTGGCATAAGATTTGGAACCATTAAAGTGAGAGATCATTTTGGATTTGATATCACGATGTTGATCCAATTGCATAGTTAATTCATAGACATAATTGTGAAGGACTTCTAGTTGAGAAGATTCTTCCAAGACACTACTGATATATGGAGAAGCAGGTGATAGCCATTCATGGATCATCGTAGAAGACATATTTTCTAAACACTGGCCCCATCCATATTCCATAGAGCTAATGCCTCCAACTAAGGGCTCCTTAGATTCACGAGCAGCCCAATAGTTACAGATAGATACCCATTCTTCAACTTGTTGAGCAGATACAGTTTGAAACACGTGAACTGAACCATTGGATTGTTCAATAGTAAAAGCATGCTGACGTTGGCTGCTATAACCGGAAGGAAGAACAGTAGCAAGTGAATGCTTAAGATCGATAGATTCAATAATTTGAGCATCAGAGGTAGAGCACGTCTTGTACATAGTGATTTGGCTACGCTCAACAACCATGAAGCATTGCTTCCATTCACGATGGCTGGACTTTTGGTTTTTGGCTGATAAAAGATGTTTGCGTACAACCATACCTTCCTTATAGTAAGGAGCGTTGGTGGTTTGCATAGTAGAAGAGACAGAAGATCTTACAGATTTCATAGTTGTGGAGTCTTCGTTGTCAGAAGTCTTTTTTTTGATAATAGAACCAACACTACGTTTGAAAGCACTAACACAACTATTGCTGGTATGAATAGAAGTGGGGGGAGAAGAGGGGTTGGTAATTTGGCAGTGACGGATGCTAGAATACATTTGCTTGAGGACTTGTTTGAGCTCCATTTCCCAGGATTTGGAGCCAATAGACAAGCTTGACAAGTTGCGAGGAATATTGGAATCGACTGATCGAGTATAGGCAGATGATTCGTTGGATATTTCACTGGTACTGCTTGGGATACGTTGAAGAGGGGTTGAATCAAATGATTGAGATGAAGGGCTGTTGCAGATGTATCCAGGAGTACCAGAAGCAATAGCACTCATAGTGTTCTTGATAAATGCAGATTGGGTCATTTTTTTGTGACCACCTTGTGCAACATGAAGATCGGTGTTTAAAAGTAAAAGAGAATATACAATAGCATGGACAACATCAGTTGCACCGAAGATACATTTAGGGTTACATTCAAAGTAGCGAGTAGAAAACTGAATTAAGACACGATCAATTTGTTGGGTTTCACCTTTAAGGTAAAGCTTTGAACACAAGCTACGGAAAGCTTGTTCGAGTTTTAAGTCTTTGAAGTCAAATAAAGACATATACGATTGAAGAATAGCGTTGCTGGATTCTTTACCGTTGCCAATCCATTCCACAACTTTATCTAAGCTACTATAGACTGTATTATCTTGATCCCAAATACGTTGTGCTGATTCGGTAATATTACTTGATGTGGTTGAACTGGTCTCGATATCGTACAAGACAATTTCAGTAGACTCGGTAACTGTTTCGTTATTTTTGGGGATGGGAATAAACGTGAGCTTATATTGTGTCTTTTGTGTTTCTGATGTGGATAATGATTTTGATGTAATTTTCTTGAAGAATTGTTTTAAAGACTAAAAAATGAATTAACATTTAGTCACATGATGTTTTGTTTACTAGTTTTTTTTTACCTTTGACTTTTTTGTGGGCTGAGTAAATGGAAGTGCAGCTTCCTTTTGTGCTGATGTCAATTTAATAGATGACTTGTTGTTCTTAACCATATTTTTTAAGAAGGAGCTTGATTTAGTCATTTTTAATGAGATATATGATGTGGAAGAGTTCATATATAAAGGTGTGTAGAAAGAACTCAAGGTTTATTATTTGATGGATTCTTTTTTTTTTTTTTTTTGGAAAAGTCTTCCCTTTTTATATAATTTTGAATTTTAGCTTACCCCCCATAGCATTTTTTGTAATTTGTACATACATTTCCTTGCTTTTTTCTATACATATTGTTTGTGTTTTGTACATAAAAATAGTATGGTCGGATAGCATTGACTTTGAGAATTCATCTAATATAACTATTAGCATTATCCTTATAGTTAATCATATAAAATCTGTAATAACACTTACAAAAATCTTGATGATGGTAAAAAAAAATATGACCCTCCTGCATATAATTTCCATGGACTGGTCGAGCGTCTTGGGGGTGCTAACATT
Organism: Mucor piriformis; assembly: GCA_943193625.1. NCBI lineage: Eukaryota > Fungi > Mucoromycota > Mucoromycetes > Mucorales > Mucoraceae > Mucor > Mucor piriformis. Next base: position 221,160 of record OW971871.1, on the reverse strand, counting down.
CATTATAACAATAAAGCATCTTGTTCCGATTTTAATTTATTTACTGTGACATATCTCGTAAACATGTCTATATGAAATGTACCAGATTCATTAAATCATACAGAAATAGCACTTGTTAACAGATAATTAAACAAACCTTAGTATCGAAGTAAGATCTTTAATAATCCGATATCAAAGCGTGCAATATGCAAATAATTGAATTTGGGGTCTTTAATCTCAAGTTTGTTAAATCGCAAAAAATGAGCTTATTTTTCGATATTGAAAATTAGCGGAGGTACATGTTGTAATCAATGCTTCAGGGGGGACATCTTATTTCTGCGTGTCTGTCAGTTTAGATTTGTTGGTTAATGGCTAAAGATTTCCTAAATTGGAAATTAGGGTGCTTTTTATTTAGGGTGGGGGACAGCTTTCACGATATTTGAATATATTCGATTTCTGGGTGGGGGGAAGGGTGGGTGGGGGGTCTAAGCGTTATTGTATTTTAATAGTTGGTTAGCTTGAGGAGTAAACTATTCATCGATATTGGGGGACCTGAATGTGTAGCTATTTTTACATCAATAATGTTCGATAGTCAATACCTAAGCATCGAAGGTCAATATTAGTATCCAGCGGGGGTTGTATTTATTGTGGGTCATAGCAACTGAGGGTCATAGCAACTGGGGTCGTAGCAACTGGGGGCCCAGCACCTCAGTAAAAGGTATTGATTTCGTAAAGCTACTTGGTAAAGAGAAATAATTCCAAAAACCAGCCGATACAGGATATGTATTCCACACTCAAACAATGGCTGAATGTATTGGCGTTCTAATTTACAGATTGGATCGCATATCTACGAATTTTTGATATTTGAATAGCATCTTTGTTAGCTTGTGTATTTGTCAACCTCGTGTGATTCTTGTAATATTTGTGAATATCGCAAAAACCTTCAATGTATTCCGATTGCTATAGATTAAGTTTACACTCATGGCAGCTTAAACTGCAACATATATTTGGGGGAGGGGTCCAGAAACTTGGTATTAATAACAGCCATTATTTAAAAAAAGTAATTCCTTAATACTTGCTATCATCATGAAATAAGTTGTCGATTAATTAAACCCTTTATTCTCTCGACTTCTCCTTTCGTTTATTCCTAAATATGTGGATGCTTGTTTTGTAATGTTGAACAAATCGACATTATATTTTTGGTGGGGGTCCAGAAACTACAACATAAGTAATTGTGATATGTTTTCTACTGATTTAAGCTTTAAAGTGCTATAAAAATGAGCTGACATGTCGGAAGGATATTGTAATATAAAAAGGTAGCATAACATGTCGGAAAGATATTGTAATATAAAAAAGTAGCATGACACCGATAAAAGGGAATGGTGTTGATATCATCATCGTAGTTCGAATGGGTTGACAATGATCGTAAAGAAGTGCCGATTATCAGATCTGTATATTTAAAGGTAAAGTGTCTCAAAATAGAATAAAATAATTATAATGGGGGTCTACCAGTTTTTGGGGGAGTGCTAGGTATAATCAGATTCTATAACGTCGCGCTTCACAATCAAGTAATTTTTTTGGGGAGGAGGGGTGGCAAATTTTTTAGCTCCTTCACTATATTGACAACTTTGTCAATTATTACAGGTTAGTTTTTCGGATCCCAAGCGATAGGATGGTATGGCTTTATTTATGTACTCGATATAATGAAGATTGATTCAAAACGTGAGTACAAACCTAATAAATATAGTACATATCACAATTATTCGTTCGTTTTTATGAGTATCTCTGGTGCATCATAGATTTGCGGAACAACAAGTGAATTGGTTAAAAACGAAAGACTATCCAGGCCCATCCATGAGTGTTTATGGACTGGTGTAATTTTTGATCCAGACTATTTTTATTGTTTATTTTTCTAATTACGATTCTGAACCCCAGTACGGTATCGGCTTTCTTGTACCATCACCAAGTAATGGTCATTTAAATTGACCATATTATGCAATTGCAAACCAAAAATCGGAGATTATACTGGACATGAAAAAAATGGGCTCATCTCTGTATCAGCCAATCAAAACACATTTTTATGCATCGAATCGGTGGGGTATAAGTGTAATTCCCAAAATTCTATTCCTTTCTACTTTTCTTTCTTTCTACCAAAGAAAAATAACATAATTAAAAAATGATTCACAGAGAGGGTATAACTACAGATATTAAAGACTGGACAATGATTCAAGCCTCGAGTTTGATACAAAACCAAGCTGTTATACAAATGTATGTGCTTATGCCAATTATCATATATATTCTAATATTATCTATAGTAACGGTAGTGTTTCAGTTGAAGAAGCTTGCCAAGTTTTAGTTGACAACAACATTTCATCAGCACCAGTCTTTGTAGAGGGTGAAAAAGGCCATTATGTTGGCATGTTTGATTATGGAGACGTGATCGCCTACATATTATTAGTTTTGCATCGTAAACCTGGACCTAAAGATAGCAATGATTCTATCGATCTCGAATCCTTTGAAGTCAAGGATATTGTTAGCAGAGCACTTCAAGGCCAAAAAGTTCCTGTTCGTATGGCAAGCGGTAAGTTGTCGCAGATGGTCTACACAAAATATAAATAACTCATGTTACACGCAGATTTATCACGTAAAAATCCATTCTATTCCATTTTGCAGGAAGCCACATTAATGTCAGCAGTTGAAATATTTGCCTGTGGTACCCATAGAGGTAATCCACCCTAAAATATATCTAAAAAATTTACTAAAAGACAGTGTAGTCAACATTTTAAAGCCTAATGGTGATATCGAAGGAATTCTATCACAATCAACTGTTGTACAGTATTTATACGAAAACAGAAAAAAATTCCCAGAGTTGGATCAAGCGATGAATAAGACAGTAAGTATGCATTTATGTGTGATCAGTGTCTAGAAATAACAGGCTTTCTACTTCAGATTAGCCAATTGAATCTTGGTGATGAGCCAGTAATAGGTATAGACGCCGATGCAAGTGTTTTGGATGCACTTTCTTTGATGAGTACAAACGGTGTCTCCTCTGTTGCAGTACTTAGAGGAGATAGAAATGTGTTAGGAAATATCAGCATGACTGATGTCAAGGTACAAAACTACTTATAGCATTAAATAAGAATAATAATCTTTATCTAAAAATATAGCACATCATGAAAGGTAATAGCCATCGATTACTATGGAAAACATGTTTTCAGTTTGTGAGCCATATCAGAACACAACAAGGAATCACAGATGGACAAGACCGGTTACCTGTGTTTGATGTACATAAATCCACATCGTTAGGCTTTACCATTGCGAAATTGCTTGCCACAAAGTCACATCGTGTTTGGGTCACAGATGAAAATCATCAAGCAATTGGTGTGGTTTCATTAACAGATGTTTCCCGCATAATTGCTTCTTTGGTTGGTATCCAAGTCAACGAGCGTCGTGCAAGCATGGCTGTATTCAAAGTCTGATTAATAATCACTTGTCCCTTCATGTACTAATTTTTCCATCAACATAAAACCTAATAAATTTTAAGTCTCAATCTGTTTGATATATGGTTGCTCCTAAAGTGGTAAGTTATTAGATTCTGATCGGGATGCTTCTCCGACCAACCAGGGCTTCTTCGTAAAATGCATTAGTAGGATAAATAATTCTACCGGATATTTCCGGAATATGTACCGTGAAAGTAATCCACTTACAGAGTATTTATGATAAAGACAGGATTTTGTTTCTATTCTATTTAAATTATTTAGCCAGCAGTAAGTAGCACATGCAAAAATCCCCCAGACCCTCAACTCGCATTAATCCTGTAGACATGCTTTAAAGCGAATATTAATTCGTTTAAATTAAGCGAAGTTTTTGTAACAGGATAGGTCTCAGCATTGATATCATTGGGAACATTACAAGTCTTCAAACTGATCAAATTTGAAGTCCTACGGGGCTTTAGTGGTGCTCGTAAGTGTGTGTATAGGATTTATCCTTGATTAAATGTGATATGTTTTGTTGTTTGGGTTTGAATATTATTACAATCAATATATTTACCTTGTAGATTGAATTATGGCAAATGAATATATCGGTGGCTTTAATCATTGTTGAAAGAAGCGATTTAAATGCCTCTTTATGCAATACGCTTTTGTTGCTATTTGTATTGCTAATACTGTAATTTTTACACAATAAATGATAATGTTACTTTGCAGTACTTGTACTCTTTGGACTGGGAAATTTCTAAATCATTTTACTCATCCTAGCTAATGCTATGTTAGTCTTAAAAGCTACATAGACTTTCGGGATTTATGGTAAAATGTGTTCTACCTCAATTCCCAACAGCAGATATAGCAGGTATAACTTGGTCATTAATGGCTGCAATTGATCTTGATTTGGGTTTAAGAGAAAAAGCATCTGTGATGTTATCAAATAAAGATAACGTTTGAACCGATTGTTTGTATTGTTACAATCAACATATTAGTCCTCTCTTTTAAAAGACAGCTTATATGATAGCTGTCACACTAGGTGCAATAATCAAGCAAAATATAGAATTACCTTCGTCACAATTATACAAGGTAATAGTTTACCATCTTTGCAGTAAGCATGCACAAGGCAGGAGAACATGCGACGTCAATGATGCAGGCCTAATTATTTTATCCGGTTGGTGGTAGGATGAATCTTTAATCTAATAACTAATAAGTAAATCAAAATTCGGATACGTAATGTTAAGTCGGTGATTATACCGAACCTTGGTACGTTTTAGATGAAGTATGCCCAGCTAAAAAAAGGAACTGAGTTTCTCGAGTTTCATTAAACTTGTGCTTCTTGATTGCTTGTAGTAAATTGATTTGCCGGACAAAAAACGAACAGGAATTTAATTCACATAGATGATTATTAGGCCCTAATATTTTTACCCCAAGCTATGAAAAAATGTAACATAAATATTACAGAATTGATCACATACTTAATTATTTAGCCGGATTTATTCAGCAACTAAATATAAGGGGCTCATACCTACTTTTGGACCAAGAACTTAAGATCTTGAGATTGCTTTAAAAATTTATCAGTCAAAGGTGTAGAATATTTAACCGAACCTCCTAATTTATCCAAATTAGGTCAATTTTTATTTCGGAGCTTGGTACTGAAATCATTTTTCTGTATTTGGGCCCCTAAAAGAGTACATCAAAAAATGTATATATAAGAGTGTCTTGATCCAACCTTTTTTTTTCTACAACATTGTAATTCAACAAAAATGAATATTTCAAACTCTACTTCTACTGTTAGCTTTACTAGCGGTCAATCGGTTCCTCATCACTTCAAGGCCTTCACTAATTTTATTGACAATCAATGCAGAACTCATGCTGACAAGCCGTTTGCAAACTATTACTCCAACGATGACTACAAAACTTTATCTTACGCTCAAGTCAACTTATTGGCTATCAATCTAGCCTGTAAATGGGCAAAAGATGCTCAGAACACCGAAGTTGTCTCCTTCATAAGTGATCATAGCGTAAACTATTTGATTGTAATGTTAGCCATGATGAAACTGCGTGTCACCATGATGGCAGTATCACCCCGTAACTCTGAGGCTGCTGATGTTAGTTTATTGGAGAAAACTCGATCCAAGTTACTGGTTGCCAATGTCAAGTATGAAAGTATTGCCAAGTCTGTCGCTGCTCAAGTCCCAGGTGTAAAGGTTATTCTCTTGGAACCACTTGATATCAATGCTTTAATTAAGGAGCCTCTTAACCCTGATCATGAAAAGTTACTCAACACTGATTTTTCTGATACTGATATAGAAAGTAGCGCTTTAATCATTCATAGTTCCGGTTCAACTGCGTTCCCCAAACCAATTTATCTCAGCAACCGTTATCTATTCAACTTGCTTAACCTCTTCCATATAAATATCAACTCTGAAAAGGGTTTAGCCAGTATTGATGAGACTGATGCCTTTCTTTCTTGTGCTCCTCTGTAAGTTTATAAAATTTATTATATATACATTAAACTATATTAACATTCACAAATACTTTGTTATAGCTTTCATATTTTTGGGTTTTTTGCAGTTTTCTCTATGGCTACAGTTGGTGGTAGGGTTGCCTTTTTAAAAAAGCTTCCAGCTTCTCAAGCCGAGATAAGTCATGCTCTTGAGGTCAACAAGTGCACTGCTCTATGTGCTCCTCCTCTTATTTTTGAACAAATGATTCCTTACCTCAAAGAGAAGAATGACTTCTCTACTATCAAGCGTCTTAAGATTGCTATCTATGGTGGAGCTCCACTTAAACATGAAGCAGGTGAATGGCTCCATGCTCATGGCTTAAATGTTCGTGACGTCTATGGTACAACTGAAATCGGCGCAATTATGACATCTAATTTCGATCCTGCTAGCAGAAATTGGGGTTGTCTTGCACCTTACCAAAAGGATCCCTCTGGAGACTTCTACTGTGTCTTTGAAACAAGCGACGAATCCGACCCTTCCATTAAACACTTGTATATCCGTGGTGACTCCCCTACTCTGGCTACTGGTGTATCTAACCGAAGTGATGGTGGCTTTGATACCAATGATCTTTTTAAAGAAAACCCTGCCTTCCCTGGTTCGTATGACTACTTGGGCCGTCGTGATGACACCTTGATCATGGAAAATGGTGAGAAAACTAATCCTGTTCCTATGGAAGCCACCATTCGTCAACACCCTACGGTTAAACAGGTAGCTGTTCTTGGTCAAGGACGTCAATGTACTGCAGCTTTAATTCAAATCGACATGGATTTTGCTATTCGTAGTAGTCCCGAAGATATTATTTCAGATGTTCAAGCAGCAATTAAAGAAGCCAACAAAGATTGTCCTGGTCATAGTGTTATTCTCCCTCAAATGGTTAAAATTCTGGCTCTTAATCAGACTTTACCCTCTACAGATAAAGGGACTGTAATGCGTAAGAAGGCTGAAGTTACTTACAAAGATCTGGTAGAAAAACTTTACAAGGATTTCCTCGAAGGTCCTTCTCGCAATTCATCTAGCACTGATACGTCAACTTGGAATGCTGAAGAAACTACAAGCTTTATTATCACTTGTGTCTCCGAAGTTCTTGACGTTCCCAAATCTACCTTACATGATCACTCTCAGTCAGTATTTGATCACGGCCTCAACTCGCTTTTGTCCATTCAACTTCGTAACAGAATTGCTGAATACTTTGACAATGTTCCCCAAAACTTCTTGTTTCAACACCCAAGCGTATCCTCAATGTGTACAGCTCTTATGAATGATCAACAAGAGGATCCCGCTGAGCAATTAGAAAAGCGTTATCAACAAACTCAAGACCTAGCAATCGAGTACATTAAGAAGGCCAAGACTGATTTCCCTGTTGCCTCCAATACCTATAACAGTGACAAGGGAAAGGTAATTATGTTAACTGGTGTCACAGGATCCCTGGGTTCTTTTATGCTTCGCGATTTGCTTAAAGATTCCTCAGTCAAGAAAGTGTACGCTATTATTCGTGGAAAGAAGGAGCAATTGATGGATCGTTTGGTTGACGCATTCGAGTCTCGTTCTCTTGATTCCAACCTTTTAAAAACCGATCGTGTTGAGGTGTTACCTATGCGCTTTAATGATCCTTTCCTAGGTTTTGGCGAAGAAAGATATCATCAGCTTAAAGATGAGGTTACAATCGTACAACATTGTGCTTGGTTATTAGATTTTAACATGCCTGTTGATCATTATGACAAGGAATGTATTACTCCATTTTACAACTTATTGATATTCGCCTATCGTCAAGTCAACCCAATGCATGTGCATTTTGTCTCTAGTATATCCGCTAGTGCTGCTTACGGTTCCGACATTCCTGAAGAGCCCTTGCCTCTTGATTCTCATGTTTGTATGCCAATGGGTTATGCCCACTCCAAGTTTGTAGTCGAAATTCTATTCAACTATTTGACTAGCGAAAAAAACTTCCCTTGTTACGTAGAGCGTCTTGGCCAAGTTTGCGGTGATTCCAGCAATGGCGTTTGGAATGTCTCTGAACAGTACCCTTTGATGTTTATAGGTGGTGGATCTATCATGCACAAAATGCCTGGTTTAGACACAGTTATCGATTGGATCACTGTTGATTATGCTGCTGCTTCGATTGTTGATATCATGCTTCGTACTGCCTACTTATCTGCTGACAAAACTCAATCTATCTATCACATTGTTAACCCTCAGCTTATTAGCTGGAGCACTGTCCTTGAATCTATGAAAAGTGCAGGTATGAAGTTTGATGTAGTTCCTCCTGCTGAATGGGTCAAAGAATTATCCAAAGATGATACCAACCCGGCCTATAAACTAATGAGTTTTTATGAAGCAAATTTCCAAGATGCTTTCGAAATGCCAGTTTGGGAAACTAAGAAGACTCGTTCTCTGACACCTATTATTGCTAATGCACCTGTTCTTGATTCAAGTTTGTTTAGTAAATTTTTGAATCGCTGGGAATCCGTCAAATTTTATAACCCTACCATTTAAAATTATATCTTATAAAATAAAATCTATTCTGCTTAAAAAACACATTTATTTTGTTTTGGGTGATACATAAAGAAAACCATGTAGAAATCTTAGTTTCCATATGTCACATGTTGTTTTAGCTGACTTATTCGAGTCTAGTGTGTATGTTAAAATGATAGGCTAAAAATTAAAGATAGAGCAGCACATATAGTGGTATCTTTACTGACTGATTTGCAAGAACATGATATAATAGGAAATTTTAGGTTACTTATTTGTGTTACTCTGTTCCGAAAAATTGCAGTATATTATTTTATTTTTGGGTTTAGCCAGATCGAATATTGTATTGATATTCTGTACTAAATATAAAAATGTATGCAAAGACAACCATACACATTTATGAGTAAAAATTCAAGATATAAGACTCCTTTTTCATAATATGCGAAAGATAAGTAGAACAATGTCTTTTCTTTTAAAAAAAAAAACCAGCGAACCAGAAAGCGGATTCATGTCATGCATGGATTGATTAACCGTTTATGAATATGAAATATTTCGCCAAACGTAAGATAAGACAAAAGTATACATAAAGTAATAGAAGGGCAGCACAGTCCAAAGATTCTATAAAATAGAAATCATTTTGGATTTTATTGTGCCAGCATGACTGACTTTTAAACCAAGCGTGGATTGAGTATCTTGTTTGATTGGTGAGTTTAACAGGTGGGACCATTTGCCATACTGTCTTAATGGGACTTGCTGGATCAGTATAAATAACAATGTAAAAACTCGTTTTATTTGATTTTACAATTTAAATATCTCACACAATGATGAACCCTTTTGATTATACATGGATGTTTGGTTTGACAACGGCAGTTGCATTTATGGATGCCTATGGTATTGGCGCTAACGACGTTGCAAATTCTTTTGCTACATCTGTTGCTTCGGGCTCTTTATCGCTGGCCCAAGCTTGTATTGTCGCTTGTTTTACTGAATTTTTAGGTGCTTTCTTACTTGGTGCAAATACTGCAGATACTATCAAAGGTGGCATTTTGTCAGTCTCAAGATTTGCTGAAACTCCAGAACTTCTCATGTTATGTATGACTTGTGCACTTACAGGTTCGGCTTTTTGGGTAATTTTTGCAACCACAAAAGGGTGGCCTGTTTCTACCACGCATTCGATTGTGGGTGCTGTTATCGGTGTTGGTATTGCTGCTTTTGGTGGTAACTCTATTAACTGGGGCTGGAAAGGTGTTGGTCAAATCATTTGTTCCTGGTTCTTATCCCCAGTATTAGCCGGTGTTCTTTCTGCTATTATTTATTCCATCACAAAGTACGGCATCCTTCGTCGTAAAGATAGTGTTAAATGGGCACTTCGAATCATTCCTGCGTATTTTTTTTTTACTACAGCTATCGAGGCTTTCTATCTTATTTACAAAGGTGCTCCCGGTACTAAAGCTTCAAAAATGTCTGCTGGTTCAATCGTTGGTATTGCATTTGGTATTGGTGCGCTTTTTGCTTTATTTGCCATTTTCTTTTTCTGTCCTTGGTTAAAGAGACGAGTTGTTGGTCGCGAAGATCTTAAATGGTACCATATCTTTGTTATCTCATTCGTCGGTCCCCGTCTTTCTAAATCCACTATGCCCGAAACAGACGTTGCTGTTCATTCTGAGACTATTAGCTCTGGATCCTCTGATAACAAGGAATTTCCTGTCGACACCAAGGAAAATGCCATTGTCCAAGTCGATGAAACTGGTGCACCTTCTAAAGCCCTAAATATCAAGGAAAAGATTCTTAACATTCTATTACATGGTGTTAGAAAAGATGTCCGTAATTTGGATGGCTCTCACGTCAAATCTGTTCACGATGCCGCTGAAATTTATGATAGTGATGTTGAATATATGTTCTCTTTCCTTCAAGTTATTACTGCGTGTATGGCTTCATTTGCTCATGGGTAAGTAACATGATCAAGAAACTGGTAGTTCTGCGCTAAACCCCCATTTATTCATAGCTCCAACGATGTCTCTAATGCTGTCGGTCCACTATCATCTGTATATCAAATATGGAAAACTGCTGAAGTTGATCTTACTAACAAAGTCCCCGTCCCTCTTTGGATTCTTGCCTATGGTGGTGTTGCTATTGACATCGGTCTTGGTACTTATGGTTATAAAATCATGCGTGTTCTCGGTAACAACATCACATTATTTACACCGACTCGTGGGTTTTCTGCTGAATTAGGTGCAGCATTAACTGTATTGACATGTACAAAGCTCGGTCTTCCTGTTTCTACCACTCACTGTATAACTGGTGCTACAGCCGCAGTTGGCTTATGTAACGGGAAAATGAGCGCAGTCAATTGGAAGATGCTCGCTTGGTGTTTCTTTAGTTGGATCTTAACTTTGCCCGTGGTTGGTCTTGCTGCTGGTTTATTGTTTTCTTTTGCTGCTTATGCCCCCTCTATCATGGGTTAAAACATCCAATCTCTATTATTATCCGCCTTCAAATTTTACTTGTCATCTAATTCATTTTTTAATCATTCCTTTTTTCTATACTTTATAAATTAATATCTATAGTTTATCATTTTTTTCTTTAAAGTCATTATAATGCTACAATATACATCGTTGTTCAGCATACATAGATGTTCAGCGTGTATCTCCAAGTTCCTGGCATGTCTAAAATCGTTAGCTTTAAACTATTTTTTAAGACATTATTTCATCTGGTCTATCATCACAATATTTTTGCTTGTAGATCATTTATATAGCGTTAAACTCCCAGAAAAAAGTATATTGTAATTACTTTTTAAGTTAATTTTACTCGCCTATTTTAGTGTCCACCACTTTCTTTCTGCCATTTGCACTGATGGCCAAATAGGTACAGCCATATTGACTCTTCTGTCATCACTTTTATCGGTCAGTATATATACACAGATGAGTATCCGAAGAGAGAAATTAAACTAAAGTTCCAATTAACCTTTTCCAGTTGCTTCATACATATTCTTTCCTGCTCCTTTAAGCTGTGCTTGAATAATATCGGGGCAGTTGGGTGTACAGTACATACTAATTTTTTTCAGACGAAGAAGAGAGTCTAATTTAGTTTACCTGTATCATGGTTTACTCTACCAGTAAAAAAATCTATCAGGCAGAAGGACGACTATCATCAGGAAACGTAGAGCAGAACGTTTTTTTAGTGAAGCATCGTTACTAGTGGAAGCATGTTTGATAGTTCTTTGTCTTCCAAACCTGGGCAGACGGCCAAGTGCTTATCTGTGGCTGTACGTTATATCCCTGAAATTCAATTCCGCCGCCAAGTCTCTATTCCGCAGTCGGAAAGGCTTCAGACACTTTTGATTTGTGTATCTGGTAAAAGAAGCTATGAAAAGATGTTCATTTTTCAAAAAGAAAAATGGTAATGATTTACCGTAAGAGCCCTTGGCATACGACTGTTGGATTTTTGTCATAAACTTCTCCAGTTTTCCGTCTTTACATTTGGGGCATAGTGATGACGTTTTGTATTCTTTAATCAAGTACACAGGAATTTCTTGCTTTCTTAGCACCCGTCGCATATCTTTCCCTCATATTGGCTCTTGGAACTTGACGTTACTAGCGGCCTAACCCCCCAAAACAAGAATACAATCCTTGCCAAATTTCCCCTTAAGCGTTTTCGAAAGCCGGCCATCAGACCGCTTTTTGTTTTACTTGCTAACAGTTTGAGCTTTCTAAATGAAAGGATATTTTGATCGGGCCGTTCGTTATCTTCAATGGGAACATGACCGCTTAACTGACAATACTCTTCCATGCATTTATCAATCAAGAAGTATCTGAATTCTATTGTTTTAGGCGCTTTTGTAGTACCCTTCTGTTGTACCAGTGACATTATTACTTGGATGTAAAAGCCTTTCTGAGCATATTTTTTAAGATCAAAAGATTCGCTTTTCTTTAATTCTTTAATAAAGATAAACTTTTTTAGCACGAAGGTATGATTAACAATTGTGTTTGTGTTAAAAACAAGCTTTTTAAGTCTTGGTATGTATTCGGGTTTCCAACGAAGTCCAGACACGGAGGTCTTGACCGTTATTATTTTTAAAGGAGGATTTACTTATATATAAAAAAATTTATAACAAAGAGAAGAAGATAAGTAACAAAATTTTTAATAATAAATTGGGATAGTGATATCAGATCCAATAAGCAAAAACCGACGATACTAAAAAAGGCACAACTGCGTACCATGCTGTAACTTTCGTTCAAAACGTCATGGATTGGCCCAGCAAAAAACAGGAATAATTTGTAGAATTTATCATGTCGTTGAAGCACCTAAAAATCGAAGTTATAAACTTCTAGTTTAGTATCTCCAGGGTCTGAAGTTGTCTGAAAATATTTTTTACATTTGTCTGGAATAAAACTTAGTCCGAAAATATTTCTCAGCTGTCTGAATGTAAAGTGCGAATATTGTATGTGAGCGACATGGGACAATTACTGTGGAACCATCTCCAAATGAAAACCTGCAAAAGGAAATGCATTAGCTGTGGATAGTCATCCTTGTTTTAAAAAGAATGTGTGTGTGCATATGTGTGTATTCTGCTGTGTGCGTGTGTGTTGAACATGCTACACGCACTTTTGTTATGGCCCCTTCTTTTCTCCCTTCTTTTTGCAATATTTTTTATTCTTTGTATTACCTTTTTGTTTCTCTTTTTTTTTTTTTTTATTTCTTTATAATAAAATGAGGAGTACACCAGGAGTACCGTTAACAATAGCGGAACTTCAGCTATCGTCACCTTTACCTTCGCCTAGTCGACATTCTGTATTAAATAATCATGCTCATACCCTTTCAACTATAATCAATAATAAATCATCGTCATCATCTTTAGCTACTAATTCCTATAATTCAACACCTGATCTTGCATCCATCTCGACATTATCCAAATCAATGATGCTTCCTCCCTTACAATTCGAACAACCCAACACACTTCATCTTGATTTATACCCTTTAACTACCGCTAATACACCCAAGGCAATGAAAAAGTTTACTTTCTTAGCTGATGGTAGACCTTGTTTATTTGAAGAAGTTAACGTATGGTTTTTTTTAATATGTAAATTTTTTCAAAAAAAAAAAAAAAAGATTAATAGTGGTTACAATTATAGACAAACACAATTACAAGTACACCAAGAAAAAGATCTGCGTCTATATGGGATGACGAAAGAAGCTCTAAGCGTACAGAATTAGATAATGAAACCCCTGATAATTTACCAACAAATGCTTCTTCACCCAACGACAATATACCGGATAGCCCCAATTCAGCGCTACCATCGCCAGTGTCAGACTTGGATGAATCGTTCTATAGTGTAGAAGAAGATGAGGATATGATGATTGAACAGCAGATTACTGCTACACCAACAACAGCAATGGACACGGACAGTTTGATAGACACATTTGATATGCTTCCAGACAATATTCAAACATATTTTATGTTTCAATTATTAAAAAGATCACCTCGTCATGCACTTCGACTAGCCAATGCGACAATTATGGAAGTGTTAAAATTAGATATTCTACTTAAATTACCGCCACAAATAGCAACAATCGTCCTTAGTTATCTTGATGCTCGATCTTTATGTCGTGCTACATCCGTCAACAAAGCATGGCATACATTGATTGAAAATGCATCGACTGTCTGGGAATTAAAAATGCGACATGCAGACTTTAAACCTTTAAGCAAAGAGTTAATGGATGGTGATTTCAAAAAAATTGTACGCAGACATACTATTATGAGACGTAATTGGAAATTGAATAGACATGAGAAGTTAATCTTGCAAGGCCATGAAGAAGATTTAGTTACCTGTTTACAATTCGATGATGAAAAAATTCTTACCACTGGATCAGATGATCATAGCATTAATGTGTACGACATCAAAACTGGCAAATCAATTACAAAGCTTAAAGGTCATGACGGCGGAGTCTGGGCTCTACAGTATGTCGGTAACACACTGGTGACAGGCTCTATTGATCGCACTGTACGCGTATGGGATATCAAGGAAGGTAGATGTAGATTCATCTTACGAGGGCATTCTAGTACAGTAAGATGTCTCAAGATTGTTATGCCTGAAAGAATTGTTCAACCGGATGGTTCGGTACGCTTAGAACCTAGCGAACCCATCATTATAAGTGGTTCAAGAGACACAACAATCAGAGTTTGGAAATTACCAGACTTGGAGACTGAACCTGATTTACCATTATCTACCTGTGCTGAAGATGATATAATATCTCAAGGTTTCTTAAAATTCAAGTTGGCTGAACATGAACATTCTGTACGTGATTTAGCTGTACATGGAAATATCTTGGTGAGTGGAAGTTATGATAACAGTGTCATCGTATGGAACCTTGAAACTGGCGCAAAGGTTCACACTCTCAAAGGGCACACTATGAAGGTGTACTGTGTTTCTATCGACCCAAAGCGCAGACATTGTATCAGTGGAAGTTTAGACGCCTCCGTTAGAATTTGGGGTCTAGATGATGGTGAATGTAAATTCGTTTTACAAGGTCATTCTATCTTGGTTGGTTTGTTAGGTCTAGTCGATGACTGTCTAGTCAGTGCTGCTGCTGACACTACATTAAGAATCTGGGATCCTTCTAATGGAGATCGTCTACATATTTTGGCTGGGCCTACAGGCCATCAAGGGCCGATCACTTCTTTTCAACATGATCAACATAAAATCATTTCTGGATCTGAAGGAGGCGTAAAAATGTGGGACACGCAAACAGGTGAATTATTACATGATCTTGTTGAAGGTGCTGCTAGTATTTGGAGGGTTTCTTTCGATGAAAGAAGATGTATTGCCGCCGTCAAAAAGTAAGTCCTCATGTTTCCTTTTATAGTAGCCTTACTGATATACTTTCTTGCAGTGATAACAAAACTCAGCTTGTTGTGCTCGATTACGGTGTTTATGGCTTAGAATAATCTATTTCAATTTTGCCATCATACCCTCCTTTAGAAGCAATTATACAAAACAATAAAGTATTTATGGATATTATGTATGCATTCACTAGCACGTTTTCAGTTTTACACTGTAATAGCTCGCATGCAGAATATAAATTGATTGTAGTCATCTTTGACTCATAATCTAATATAGTATTTCTGCTTAAAATTCGGACGATAATAGTTATTTCCTAGGCGAATGAAAATTAATTTTCAAACAGTTACGGCGATGTAGGTTTTGTTTTTAACTTCTGTCCAAGCAGATGATAAATTGACATCATACATCGGTATATTTTTGAATTCATTGCTCTTATTTTTTATTTTTTGACTACTTTTCTCTCTCTTTTTTCTTTGTTTTCGTCCCATTTTAGATAATGTTTAAATCCCTCATTTAAAATAAGATCCAAGCAGTAAGAAAAAGTAAAGCGTTAGGTATGATATGTATCATATTTGAAAACCACTAGTTTCTCATAAATATTTTCGTATAGGAGAGAAACCTTAACCCAAATGCAAGCACCGTAAAGAAAATGGTCATTACAATAAGAATTACTCTTTGTGTAGGCTCTTCAAAGAAGATAACGCTGATGATGATGAGTAAAAAACAAAGCAAAATTAATGTTTTCTAATTCTTTTAATAGGCGGTACAAGCAAGAAACGCTAGAGTTCAACAATCAAAAGTGACAAGAGACAAAAAAAAAATCGATGACGAGTAGAAGTAGACCCCAATGTTGTCTGTACCAATTCTTAATCCGCTGGCCATAGGTCTTCTCGGTCTCCTGATTGCCCAAATCACAATTCTTCCAAACTTGAAGTCACAAACAAAAACTTGGGTACAGGCTTCAGAGCATTTACCAGGAAGCCTCATTTCGACACCTATGTAAAAAGCAATACAAGGAAGTACTTAAAAATAGAATCATCTCTGCTAGTGAAGATGTAAGACAAATACTTTTCAGAGCACGACTGTTTGTCAACTATTATGTCATTCTGCATTCTAATGAAACTATCACTGCCTATGTTTATCATCAGTTATTCTGGTACTCGGTCTGTCAACTAGTTGATAACAGGCGTGTACAAATGGCAATGGGATTTTCTCTGGTTTACTCAATGATTGGAACGATTTTAGAAGACAACATCTTAGTATTTTGTATGACGTAAAGTTAGCCAGTGGTATCAGTTAGTGTATATCCGAAGCGTGTATTGAAGTCTCCGTTTCTTATTTGAATGCTATAGTCGAAACCTTTAAAAAGAAGGTAATGTTTTATTTGTATTACTTGATTCAAAATGTTTGCTTGGTAAGTATGAATTAAATTTTTTTGTTATAATATCTCACACTATTGATTCGTAGTCGATGGAGCCTAAACACGTAAAGCTCATTGTGAAAGAATATAACTATCAATATGTTTGTCGAGGCAAACCAAAATAGCCCGCTAGTCTTGCTCTATCAGAAGATTTGAAGTTGAAAATAAGAAGCGCATATGATTCACTACAAAATCTGACAACAGAACCTGCTTCTTTGAAAAGCCTTTCTGCATCGCCAGGCAAATACATTCGCTGTCTCTCATACAACCTATCTTTCTATGAAGAGGAACATCGAAAACATTCTCCTTGTGATGTGCGACAGCTCGCACTACCCAGGTTGTTCTCTCTTTGTCCAAGCCCATCGTATCGGTGGATATTCGTTAGATTTAGTGTGAATTCTTTATCTGCCTTTGTTCGTCAACCTCTTCCAAAAGGTTATTACGATCAGCTTAATCTTTTCCTGAAGGTTTTTGATTTTAAGAAATTACGCGTCAAATGCAAGATTGTTGAAAAATCTTTGTGAAAGCAAACTAACAACAGTATCTTATCGTGACATAACAAACGGCGAAAACACAATTTTATTCAACAACTTAGTAGATCAGACGGATTTGCAGTCAATTTCGTGTTTAACAAAAGAAAGCAAAACCCCGTTATTGAAAAACATGACTTGACGTTACAAGATTTCCAGTATCAAGAAGTCGAGGCTTTATATAGGTCAACTTTCATTGATCCAGGAAGGAAGCCCGTGTTCACGGCTGTAATTGATTTGGGCAATGAACATCAGGTCAGAAAGTGTAGTACGGCGGAATACTATCATTTGACGGGTTCCACTCTATACCAAAAGAATTTACAAAAGATGAAAGATGGAGCTGGAACAACAACAATCGAATCAAGTGCACCAACAACAAAAATCTCCATTTCTACTGCTTGCAACAATTACGCCATGTATGCCTTAAATAATAAAGACGTTCTGTTTAGCTTTTATGGTTTTCAACGAGCCAAGGATCGCTTTCATCTATATCAAGACCGTCAAAAGGCACCACAGATAGTGGTAAACGGAAGTAGAAAGTATGACATAAGGCAGAGGAAAAAGAAAAAAGAAAGGCAACAGAGCAAACGTTAAATGTCCTACAGACAACAACCAAGTAAGTTGGCATATAGTATACTATCTATTTTTTCACTCAAGCTAATGTGCTTTATAATGTAGGCAGAAATAGAAACCCGCCAAGTTTCATCAAGATGTCGCTAAGGTTCCATTATAGTTTTTGGTGATGGCATGTTCAATAAAGATTCCGTAAAGCTGAAAGGTCTCAAAATTGGAGTCACTGGTGTTCTATAGAGAGCCATCAAAAGAAGAGAGAAAGACGGGGACTTACTAGCTATCAAAATCGACGGATTTAGAACTTCAAGAATTTGCTTTCGGTGCTACGGTGATTCACTTAACAAGGTAGAAAGTGTCAAGGTCATAGTGTTCTTAGATGTTCAAACTGTAAAACACTCTGACAAAGAGACATCAACGCCGCAAAAAACATGTCTCTCATAACATCATACATTTGGAATGGTTATACCTATGTTCCAACGCCCTACCACAACCACATGATTAATCTTTTTTATATTCTTAATCGCCTTAACAAACACGGTTTTCCTTCTGGAATTTAGATTTTGTTACAGGTAAATATGTCTGAACATAAATTACCATTCGTCCAGAAAATAACTAACATCGTCTGAACTTAAAGTAAAAAAACTGTATCTATTCATAAACTCTGAGGAGGCTTCCCTTTCTCGAAATAAACAAAGTGTATGTTTAACAAGAATCAAGATCACGATTTCTTTTCTAATATAAACTTTTGGATGTATTTACTGGTTTAACTCTGGATGAGTACACATGTGAATTCGGTGTCATTGGAGATGAAACATGTGCACATGACCCCAACAGACATGAGAAAAATAGATCGAGGTAATTAAAGTATTGCTTGTTCGTGCTGTCAAGACAGAACTTTATTAAAAAGTCTTGAACAAACTTAAAATACCGTATCAAAAACTTTTGGCCTATCAAACTTTCAGGGCACTGCAAAACTTAAATTATGAATATAATCTGGAACTGAGCGCGATAAGAGACATTGATTCAATAATTATTGGGGATATGTATGCAGACTATCCCGTTTCTATTGAAAAAAATGATACAGTGCGGCTGGTAAATTTTGTCTGTTCTGAAAAAATAAATGGCGGTTACCTAAAAATAAATGGCGGTTACCTAAAAATAAATGGCGCTACCTAGAAAATGATTGGCCGTTTGTCAGCAAATGATTGACGTTTTCAAAAAATATATATTGTCGGTTTCATTGTAAGGTTGTCATATACGTATAAGCGAATGTTTATTAAAGTAAGCAGCTAATCAGAAGTTAGATTTGTTATAGCAGTTGATGATTTGGCGCTTAGAGTATCTACAGAATCCATGGAGATCACTGAGGCGTACATTGTTACATGCATTTGCAATTCTTTGCGACAGATTTTCTTTGTTCATCAACCTGTGGTGCTTCATTTTTCTTTTACAAGAGCCCAAAGCTGCTCAGTTTGGTTTATATCTGACTAATAAGGAGGTAAGTGCATTACTCTATAGCCTCTACTCTCAATTTTTTTTATCATTGGGTTCAGCTCATAGATATTGCTGTGATCTATTAAGAGATAGATAAATACCAATAAAACTTTTGTCAATGTCTATGATATCAAGAAGCTCATTCATGAATTTTACGAAATGGGCAGTAGTTGTACCCTCTGCTACTGGCTTGTCGTTCCCGATGGCAGTACTCTCCTCAATAATAATGTCGCCTGCTCTTTGCTCTTTGCTCTTTGCCTCCTGCGAGCTTTCTTTTTTTTTTTAGGTTTTGGCTGTCTTCGATGTTTGAGTTTTTGGGCCCTTTTGCTTTTTAGGTGGTGGCTTCTTCATAACAACATGGATAACATTGGAACATTGTAAAGCGCCAATAATGGTGTGGGATGGAGAGCGAGTTTTTTCAGTTTCTACTGAAACAGGCGTTCTTACAACCGACCTAGCCCAATTGTTTCTCACGCTAATGTTGAATCCAGCCTCATTAATAAAGACGCAGTTCTCAGTGTAATGTAGATCCGAGTCTTTCCACTCGTATCTCGTTTGTAAAATATCGCCAGAATTCCTTGCCTTGGGATCAAAGGTTGGTTCCTTGATAGAAATGAGCATGTTGTTTCGCAAGTGATGATTCATTTGAGACTTCGATATCTTAAAGTCCTCAAATTGCGATGTTAGGGAATCAAGAATTTCACCAGCACAAAAGTGGAGTCTTTTTCTACTATTTGTTGAATGTGCTGTTCATGCTCAGGAGTAAATGAATTAGGTCGGCCGGGATTTCTCTGAGACTTTTTGTAAGCTACCCCCTGGTTTCTTATAGTGTTTCCACCAACGCATAGCAGTACAAGGATTTATTCCAAGATCTTTTATATGCAAAATCACTTTTCCTCTTTCCATAGGACCCTCGATCATTCGGTTGATAAATACCTCTCTGTTTTGGTCATTGTAGTCTTTGCAGATGATGTTGTCTATTGGTTTGACCACTTCTACAACCCTTTTTATAGTATCTTTTGCTGCAGATTCTTTCCTAGTTTGAAACTCAAGTAGGACTTTTGGCTCGTTATAGTTTCGAGTACTATGTTTGGATCACTGATTTCAGTCAACAAGCTTTTAATCGGATCGAAAACTCTCTCTCTCTCTCTCTCCTCATTGTAAACATTATCGTGTTCATTTTCATAAAAAATGCGTTTTTTATCATTTTATTTACACAAGTATTTAATAAGAAACACATTACACTTTTGATAGAATCAAGCCACAAACTAACATCTGATTAACCAGTATCCAGAGTCTTCGTTCCTACTGCTTGAGAAGCTTGAAGTGTGGCTGATAGGACTTTCTTCGTCATTTCATCACCAGTAATGCAGTTGATAATTCCAGTTAAGTGACAACTATAGTTTTTGCGTTTTATTTTTAATATTATAAAGCAAATCATCCTCTACTTTGTCTTCGCAGAGTTTAAGACAGTTACTCACAAAACAAGGTTGCTATATGATATTTGGTTCATGGGAGATTGTTTGAAAGATTATTTTCTTATTACAAGCCCCCCAAAGAATTATTCTCGTGTACTGTATATACAATCATTAAAGTGTTCTGGCTTTATTTTAGGCTTTGCAGTTCAAGAGAGAGAGGTCATATTCACGCATAGGTTGCTGCTGATATCATGATTTAGAAGTAATTTAGTTCTATATTCAAGTTCGATTGAGTGTTGATCAGATGTGCAAGAACCCAGATGCTTTGTCAGAAAATGCGCTTTTGAAGAGAAAAACATAATTATAGAAAATCCAAGGTTACTGTTGCTAATATCCCAAGGCTCTTATATTGAAGGATCAATGCTAATAAACTGGTTGACACCATTGTCTGAGGTTACCACGATCAAGCCCTCTATATAACAGTCAAAGTTCCTCTTGCAGGAACTATTAGTGAGGGTGCTATGAACAAAGACGGTGCTCGCAAGCACATTAAAAAACAATCGTTAGTCCAACCTTATTTGCGTTCTAATCTTAAATAATATACACATTACCTGTATGCATTTATCTGAAAGTAAGAGAGAAGCAGAAATCAGTGACAAGAGCAATATTAGTACCCAGAACGGTAGGACCTATAGGCAGCTAGACCTGTTGGAATTAGTGCGCTCTATAGGCTGTACTAGCTGTCGTAGCTCAAGGGATAAGCTATCGAGTCTGGCTTTGCTGTGCTAAGCAGGCGTAGGCTTTCCATCTTTGCTTTCCAAAAGGAATCCCTAATCGATGAAAAGAAGCTGGGTCTGTCGATATCTCATTCCTTGGTTGAGCAAGGAGCAAGAAGTCCAAGCCATGATCGTTGTTCTGCTGATCTCTAAGGTAAAGAAAAAAAAACGCGTGGCGGTCAGAAATACTTAAAAATGAGATGTTGGACGTGACTTCTTGCATTGTATTCGCTAATAAGGATAATACGGCTGCATCTTCATTTTGGAAATTAGAATTAAACGCCTTACAGCACTTATAATTTATTCCTATTATTGTTTTTACTTTTATTCTTTTTATATTTTCTGCGAGACAACACAAGTTTTCTCCACAAACTTTAATAACTGCAGCCATGTCGAAGGCACCAAAATCGAAATGCAAGCAATGTCTTAAGCCCATTTATTCCACAAGAAATAAAATAGTGGTCTGTCGAGGCTGTAGGAAAATACCAGCGGAGAAACAGAAAGCCTTCAGTTTTGAAGAAGGCTCTGAGCAAGCTTTAGGTACGCATGGTCAAACTGTTAGTCAAAGAAAAAGATCGCATCATTTTGTACATTTTGTGGAGTGTCAACCATTCAGCTTGGAGGTATTTGGTGATGATAAACGTACAAAGCTTTCAACAACATTTGCTTTGATGACAAACGATTCTGCCCTTAGTCTTACTTCTTTGATTGATTTCCAAAATAATATCACGTCTGGTATTTTTAACGGAAGGATTTCTTTCTCATCAAATGATACGATCGAACCAGTATTAAAAGACAGTGCTTATATCACTAATTAAATCCTTTACACATCAATATATCAAGTTTGAGACAAGTGACATCGAGTTTCAGCAAATACTCCTCATATTTACTATGGAGATCTACGTTGCAAGAATTTGACAGTAGTATTTACTCGCCAGCAACTGTATTCACTCTTTGTGATTTACCGAATAAAGATGGATATGGTGTTGGATCAACATCTGGTGCTAAACTTGGTTCTCATATATTACAAATATTTGCCAAAGCAATATTTGTCAACAAAGGTATCATTCAACTTAGTGATTTCCATAATGTTTTATTAGAGAATATAATGAAACAAAAATGCGATGTTAAAGAGTGGTCCTCAATCATTAAAGTAATGGATGAAATAAATGCAAGTCTAAATTCTGGTGAATTGAGCGTAACTCTTTATGCAATATTAATAGTGGATAAGTCAGTGAAATCGCCAATAAATTAAGCAGTTCAATTTTCACAGCGAATAATATGATTGCAAAAAATGTCAAGAAGTTATTACAATTATATAAGTAGTTAGGCACATTTCAAGGAAATTATATAATACCCCCATTCTATCATCATACTCACATCATCAAATATATATTATATTAGTTAATAATAAAACTAACAAGATTACTTTATTCCAGACGTTATAACTTCCATTGAGCCTTTGACTGAAGGACAAGCCACAATGCCTCATTTACCCCCATTAGTTAAATAGCATCAATTTATCCATTTTCATTTCTACACCTCCATACAACCCAATCATTCAAATAATCGTTTACATCATATGCTGATGCTTCTTGTCTCCACTGCACATTAGAATAAAACAAAGAGTTCACTTACCCCATGCTAAAATATTATTTCCTTTATCAACAACCAAACAAATGTTTTCTTTTTACCATCATATCTCAGGGTCAACCTTTAATTGCGACCGTTTATTAACCGCGAGCTCCAAATATTTGTAGTGAAGACATTTATTTTTTTACAATCGCAGCAAAAGAAATAAGAATATCACGTCGAAGAAAAAAGCACTGTTTCAAAAAGCACTGATTTCACACAAAAATGACCAGTCTTGAATAAAACAAGTGCCTGAGTACTTATTCACACAGTAATGACTAAGCTTAAATGAAATCAGTACCTGAGTACCGATTTTACACAGTCATGGCTACGCTAAATCAAATCAGTACCTAAGTACCAATTTTACACAGTCATGGCTACGCTTGAACGAAATCAGTACCTGATCTATTATACACATATATGTGTATGTTAGTATTAGTCCAGCGGACTAGAAAAAATGAATAGCAACTTAAAGATATTCTACAAGCCAGTGTCAAGACAAAAACCAGTGGTGCCAAAAAAAAAAAAAACTTTAGTCCGATAATGAGTTTGCACGTATTTGATTACATAATTATATAACCTTCTATTTATGGGTAAGCTTGCATAATACCTAGCCCGTGCCGAAGTGCCATTTTAATTTAAAGTCCTTAAAGGCCACAATAATAAGGGGATTAAATTGTCGTATTTGAGTACGATTCATAAGAATAAATAAATAAATCGTATAAATTATAAATTATAAAATAAAATATCTTTTAACGTTGAGTAATAGCATACATTTGTATACTACTACACAACTACCTCTACCACGAGTACATACTTCTATATAAAAGATGACATGATTGGCTTAACTGGATATAAGAATAAAGTCGGATAAATAAAAATATTCAACTGAGTTCCTATGTCTCGATTGGAAAAGTAAAACCGTTTCCAATCAAATCAAGAATATAAAAAAGAGAAATCTAATAATGATAGTTCCCTCTATGGATGAGCTACCCATCGAAAGAACAGAACAGCTATCATTATCAATGGTTCATTATTTATATATTGATACAAATTATACGATTGTAAGTGTATAATAGAAATAGTGCATGAATAAATGGATGCCTACTTTCTGCAACCAAAGATACAAACATCGATAAGATGTTCTATATTTGGGATCATATCATATACATTCACAGATGGGAAAAGAACCTGTAGAATCAATAAGAGATCAAACATTACGAATATGTTCTGCCGAAGCCAATTAAACAATGAATCATGTATGTCACTTTTGACAGCTACCGTTACACATTATCTTACTGGTCCTTTCGGCACAATAAGATGTGTCCCCGATTGCTCTGATTTGGGACGACGCTAATTGAAGTCAATTCTAACGATTAGAATTCATTTAGCAAAAGGCGGGAAACTGAGTATAGATCTATTCCAAAACCAGAAAGGTTGACTCGATAACTTCTAGGGGCAGTTGTTCAATATAAAAAGGATTGATTATTTTATAGCAGCAGAGTTCTTTAGTTTATTTTTTACCTACAATAAAAAATATACATTTATCTCATTATTTTTACCTGGTGTTATTCTACCAAATACCATATAAATATCGCTTGTGAGAAAGAAAAAACCTTGTCTATCATATCTTATTTAAATCTAACGGATATTCTTATAATAGACTCATAAAGCAAAAAGAAAATGATGTGGACCTAAAAAAAAAGATCCATTGCAGGCAGGCAATACAGGTCTGAGTAAAATAAAAAATAAAGTTAATTTAGAGCCATTATAGCTGAATTACATGAATTTACTTTGATCAAAATATTTTCAAGCGAGAAAAAGTAAAAGGAAGGAATGACAAAACATTTGTCCACCGGCAATTGTTTGACTCAGGATAAAAATCCTTATACCGAGTAACTGCTTACCCCACGGCAAACAGATTCCAAATACTTGATAAAAACAGGTTTGACGAATATCCGTCTTTCTCTTTCCTCTTTTTATAACTGTGTGCATCTTGGAAAGAAAAAAGTATTTCGAAAATGTGTGTGAATCATAATGTAATCCTTTATCTAATTTCATTCTTTATAAATAGCCATTGTAGGCATACATTGTTGTAAGTCTCATTCATTTGGATGATTAATCTGCATCACTGAAAATTTTACACTCTAAGCGCCAAATCATCAACTGCTATAACAGATCGAACTTCTAATTAGCTGCTTACTTTAATAAACATTCGCTTATACGTATATGACAACCTTACAATGAAACTGACAATATATATTTTTTGAAGAGACAAATTAAAATTTTGAAAACGACAATACAACAGTTGCCGAAGCGAAGGATGAAGAAGTGGTACAAGCTCTCTGAGCCACGCTTTATTTTCAGATATGATAACTATTTTCTTCCCTTTCCCTTTAGATCTTTCTTGCTAAGCATAAGAATTCAATTT
Source organism: Mucor piriformis (assembly GCA_943193625.1). Lineage (NCBI taxonomy): Eukaryota > Fungi > Mucoromycota > Mucoromycetes > Mucorales > Mucoraceae > Mucor > Mucor piriformis. Next base: position 195,607 of record OW971871.1, on the reverse strand, counting down.
TTTTTTTTTTTTTTTGGGAGGGAATTTTGACTAAAAGGATAAATATAAAACTAAACTAATGATAATATAAAATAAGTGATTCTTGCTAAAAGTATCTTCGGTACCAGAGGCGTGTTTGTACCACTTCTTCATCCTTCGCTTCGGCAACTGTTGTATTGTATGTCGTACCTAACACAATCCCTGTTGCCTTCGCCTCGGACTCCGAAGTGGTATTGTTCTCCGTGATAAAAATTGAATCTTGCGCCTGAGTACTGTTGTGTATTTGCATTGGCGGTTTGTAATAGTACTTTTCGAATGTATCGGAATTCAAACTCCAGTTTGCATGCTCCTTTACTTGACGGATAGGAATCCCTTGAGTTGCTGCTTCGTACTTGCTGCTGACCTGATTGAGTGGGGTTTGTAGTCCTCATCCATACCTGCCTTGATCATATGTTCCTTGAGCCAAGAGGCCACCGTTGCTGGTTGGATACTGTTTATTTTCTTGAGGTCTTCCTGGTTCAAAGCTTTTAACAACAAAGTATGGTCCACAGACAGGTGTTCTCGTATCTCCCTTGTTCTCTGTAAGAAAGAGAGTAACGAAGTTACCACACACACCTCCTTGTTTTCTTGCTGAATATAGCCTAATTTGACATGCTTTGCCTGAGACTCTCTCGGTTCACGTACTTGAATAGTTACTCCTTCGATTTTCCCAGACTTTGGAGCAGTTGTAACCATAACATCTCGGTGTTGGATTCGTCCGATATCGCTTCTTGGTCTCCACATTGTATGAATGCATAGGAGTAATATGATCTTTTGTTGTAGAGTGTATAGGTCTAACTGTTCATTTAAAGGCATTGTTACTTTGACATAATTCACCATAACGCTAATATCCCAAGTTTCAAGTTTAGTAGATTTCTTAATACTGACTTCAGATCTTCGTTTAGCTTTGAAAAAATCATGAATTTCTTTTGTTCCAGATATATCACGTTTATTGGGATGAACCACGTTTAACACGGAGGCTATTGCAGACCTGTATCCATTCAAAGTTGACAAATTCAAATTATTGTTAGCCACCAAGAATTCTAGAATCTGTAGAGGTTCATATGCCTCGGGGTTATATGTTCTTTGACGACACCATTTTGAGTACTTTCTCCAAGAGATGTTGTACGCCCTATTCGTATTATGACGAATAGACTTGTTTAGATGATTGATGGACTCTTCATTCATACCAACGGAAGTCCTCGTTTTTCTGATAATCTCCACGCGACTAAGCTCCATTGGGATGATTTCATCTGCCACACTATTGGAGTTGCCGAATGTTTCATTCGTAGTATCATCGGATACCAAAATTGACTTCTCCATAAGGCGTTACTAGTACTACCTCCTTTGACTTGTCTCTCTTGATCTTCTGCAATACCCTGGGTATCAATTTCCATGGTGGAAACATATACAGGCCCTTCTGGTTCCATCGTTGCTGGAAGGCGTCTACTTTCTCCACAAATGGGTCCTCCTGGTAACTCCAATAACGCTGCAGTTGATGATTGTGGGAAGCTGCGAAAGCATCTATTTTGAGGCGTCTCCACCTATTTTGAATGGTTCGTAACATCTTCTTGGGAATCGATGATTCGTATACCGGCTTACTCTTGCGACTGAGGCTGTCCGCTTGTATGTTCTGTACACCCGGAATATGCTTGTATTGAATTTCCAATTAATATTTGTTGCAAATCTCTTGGATCTTCACTGCCAGTTCCAGTAGATAAAACGAAGCTGTTCCTCCTGCCTTGGTTACGTATTTTAGGGCCGTCATGTTGTCGCTGTATATTAACATCCGTGTGGAAAACTTTGGCTTTTTTACGTGTAGGAGTAGTGCATAATATATTGTCTTCAACTCCCTCACATAGATAGAATCTTTTTTTTTTCGGCTTGATTCCAAAACCCTGATGTACTGATCATTGGTGACTGTATTCCCCAGCCCGAGTCGGATGCGTTGACAAAGATTGATATCTCTGGACTTGCTACAGATAGTCTTTGAATAGGAAGTCCATTCTTCTGAATCAGGTAACTCTTCCACCATTGAATTTCCTGCTGTGATTCTCGCGATAGTATGCAAGGTTTGTCCCAGTTGTACCTTTGTTGATGTAGGTTCTTTGCTAAATCCCGTTGAAGATGTCGGATATGTAATAAGGCCTTTCCTATTGCCGGATTAACTGCTGTTACCTTCCCCAAGAGACTTGCCATCCACCGGCATGACCGTGTCGTAGATTTCTCGGCTTGACAAATCCTCTGAAGTAGCTTGCTGACTTTTAGAGAGGGTAGAGATACCTTCATCGTCTTGGTATTGAATAGAAACCCTAGGAACTCCTGAGATTTGGATGGGATAAGAACACTCTTTTTCTCGTTGATTATGAACCCTAGTGTTGTCAAGTGAGATACTAGCAAAGCAACTCTCTTTTTCATTTGATCTGGTGATTTTTCCAGGATACAAATGTCGTCTAAATAATATATCAAACGTATACCTTTGGCTCTTAACGGTTCTAGGGCATAACGCATTATTTTTGAAAAAATCCTTGTGGTAATACTCAGACCAAATGCTAGGGACGTATATTGGTACACTGTTCCCTTGTTCATGAACGTTAAATACTTCTGTGTTTCTAACACCCTGATAATCCCTGCTTCTAAGATTTGATGTATAGCGACTTCGTCTGTTTGCTGGTCTTCGATGGATCTCTTCATAGGTTTGATTAGCCATGGAGCCGGAATCTTCGTAAATTGAAGTTGATAACCGTTCTCTATCACCGAAATCGGCCAAGTAGAACTTGTCATTTGTTTCCAAGCTGGAAGAAAATGAGCCAGACGACCACCTGGTAAAATCCTGTCTTGAGAAATTGAATAGTTGTAATTGATTATTTTTTGAGCTGTGATTCCCTGTTGAATGGAATTCGGTTGTTGTGTAGGCTGTTGAAGCGGTGCAGAGACTAGTGAGAGTGGATGAATACTCTCGTTGGTCTTTATTAGTGGTTGAATTCGTTTGGGGCAGATGGTGGGTTTGGGGTGGATGCTATTTTGTTGTTGTCTTGTCCACGGTAATTCCATTGGCCTCTTCCTCTGCCTCGTCGGGATAAAAAACGGCCAGATCTAGATCCATTGGTTCCTTTTTTGCCACCTCTAAAACTGCTCTCACGCTGGTAATTGTTTCGTGTTGAACCGCTTGTGATTTTTTGTTTGTATGATTCATCAAAGTACTGTTCAACAAACTTGTCGTCAAACGCGTATCGTTTTTCGCTGATTAATGTAATTTCCAGGTGTTTAAGGCTGTGTGGGAGTTTAAGGGCCTTCGTGGTGATTTCCTTAGCTTCATTTTCTTGTTGTTTTGCAACACCAAATCCATAGACTGCAAGGCAACGAGATTGTTCGATGGAGTCGTCGAAAAGTGGCAAGTCTTCTTGCTGGAGTCCTCTATCTATGATGTATTTAAGGTGTTCATATAATTCTGTCGCTGCTTTTGCCTGTACTCGTGTATTTTCGGTAAGACGTTAGATGTTGTTAACGAGCTGTGCAGTATCGACTTTTGCTTCCTTAAGCTGGTTGATGAAGTTTGGGTTAGTTGTCTCGGGAGTAACCCATTCTTTGTTGTTATATTTGTGAGTAGAACGTTTAAATTTTTGTAATGCTCGTTGTAGTTCAGCAGGGTAGTAGTCCTCCAATTCATCACAGATTTCAACTGGAAGGTTGCTTCCTTCTTATCGTCTATCTGTTTCCTCAACTTGTGCTTCTCGAACAAGTTTCGTGACCTCAGCAACGATTTGTTGGACTTGCTCCTGTGTGAAAAATCGCTCTGGTATGTTGTTGTCTGCCACATTGTAATCGGTTGATTTATCAGCCATAGTTATTCCACGATGCGCGGCTTAGAAAGATCTAATGGGAAAGGGAAGAAAATAGTTATCATATCTGAAAATAAAGCGTGGTTCAGAGAGCTTATACCACTTCGGAGTCCGAAGCGAAGGCAACAGGGATTGTGTTAGGTACGACATACAATCATTTGCTAGGTAGCGCCATTTATTTTTCGGTAACCGCCGTTTATTTTTTCAGACCGGACAAAATTTATCAGCCGCACTGTAATTTCAAATTCAAACGCATTTACGCAAGGTATTGACCAGCACTATTATTAATTTTAGAAAAGTGGTTAAAAGCTTATGCTGAACAACAAAATCTTTGTAGGTTAATGAATCTTCAATATCATAAAGGTAGGAACCCAGAAATAATACCCGCAAACACGAAAGGCGAGTGGTTTAAAGTCAATTTACATTATTAATATTGGTAAAATAATCGAAAAAGAGCCGTCGATAATTTATCACTGATGATGTGTAGATTACTGAATATTTATCTTCTTTGGTCAATAGGTATGCTATATCTGTCGAAAAGAGTTTACTGGATAATGTGTTGGGCAAGCGGTATATTACTTTATCGTCTAAAGAAAATGCTGCTACCATCACTATTGAAGATAAAATACAACAGATTGAAGGTATATACGACATTATATGGTACTGTGGTATCCAATGGTCATATAAAGTATTGTACCGCTTAAAAGCTCAAAAGTCCCATTTGTTTAATCGGGTTTGCTAAACAAAGAATACAGTTTCATAATTTCCGTAGATAAAATCACGTTTGTCGTCTAAATCAGATGTTTACTGATAAACCACCAGCCTATGAAAAAAACCTTCTTACCTTAAATGTTAAAAGTTTATGCATGTGTGCTGGGGGGAGCAATGACGAAATAACATTGATTTCAATCAGTGTCGGACCATCAAAAGTTTGCACTCCCGCTTGATAATGATCACTTTACGGTTTAATAGAGCAGTAAAAAAATAGACGTGTTTGGTCATGTATATACTTGATTCGTGACGATAGGTACAGATATAATGTATAATTTAAAAGGAAGTCAAAGAAAACAAAAGGTCTATACTATTAGAATAGATGATACTATCGATGTTATCGATTGTACGCTTTGTAGTAGAACAATCTTATCTTTAGAGAAATCTTTTGGCACCTGTCATTTTTTCATTCTCTACCCTCGAGCCAACAAGCCAACAACACAAGTTCAGACTGGTAACTCATCTATGAGTACTATACAGACTACAGACCCCATTTATTTTCTAAAGAAAGATACCTGTCAACCTTTTGTCTTGAAGGTTTATTCTTCCAAATGAGGGATAGAAAAAAAGGGAAAAAAACGTCACACAAAATCATCCCACTGTATTCAAATGATAAACCCATGAATGCAAATCTAAAAAAGGTGTCTCATAATCGATATATAAATCTCCCATCTTTTCGGATTCAGTTTTTTTTTTTTTTTCTCTTCTTTATTATTTTAACCCAGAAATGCTTTCTCAAGGTCTTTCACACATCATTTTTAACGCGTCCAATAAAGAAGATTTTGAACGCACCTTAATTTTTTATAAGTCTCTTGGATTCAAGAGTCTTACTGATAAACCTGAAGAGGATACAAGAGTTGCTTGGTTGAAATTAGCTTCCACCGTATCCATTAAAGTCATCTTGGCAATCTCTGCTATTCCTCAACGCAAACCTGCTGGTGATACCGACTGGACATTGGAAGAAAATGCGTTAGCATTTGGTATCAATAACATAGACGTAAGTTTTTTTTTTTTAGTTTTTTTAATCGATAAGAGAGAATGAAATTTTTATTCACAGATTTTTACTATTTTTTTAGGCTGTCAAAACTAAGTTAAAAGAGATCGATGCACCTATTCAGGATCATTCCGACGAAGACTCAACAAAACTTTATGTATTGGATCCACTCAACAATATCATTGTTTTAACAAACAAGCCTACTATTCTGAAAGCTACGAGTGCTGCTGCTGCCATTGAAACAGCTGCTTCTGGTAAGCGTCAAAAGATTGCTGTTCTCACGTCAGGTGGTGATGCACCCGGTATGAACGCTGTTGTGCGTGCTGTTGTTCGTTACGGTATCACAAAGGGATGTGATATCTTTGCTGTCTATGAAGGTTACCAAGGTAAGATTTTTTTTTTGTCAAAACCCCCGTCACATTGGTTTGACTGAGCTTTAAACAGGTCTTGTTGATGGTGGTGACCTCTTGAAAAAGATGGATTGGAAGAGTGTTCGTGGATGGTTGGCTGTTGTAAGTATAAGAGGGATGGGGTTGTGTGAGGGGAGTAAAAAAGGGTTCAAAAAATCTAACTTGGATTTTTTTTGCGTAGGGTGGTACAACTATCGGTACAGCTCGTTGTATGCCTTTCAAGACTCGTGAGGGTCGTCTTAAGGCCGCCGAAAACCTTGTCTTAAACGGTATTGATGCCTTGATTGTATGTGGTGGAGATGGTTCCTTGACCGGTGCCGATCTTTTCCGTAATGAATGGGGAGGATTGGTAGATGAACTTTTAAAGACAAAGCGTATCAGTCAAGAACAAGCTAATGCATACCACGTCTTGACCATTGTTGGTCTTGTTGGTTCTATTGATAACGATATGTCATCTACTGATATCACCATTGGTGCCGTCACCTCTCTTCACCGTATCTGTGAATCTGTGGATGCTGTTTCTACTACTGCTTTATCTCACTCTCGTGCTTTTGTGATTGAGGTCATGGGTCGTCATTGTGGTTGGTTAGCTCTTATGGCTGGTATTGCGACTGGTGCTGATTTCGTCTTCATTCCTGAAAAGCCACCCAAGGAAGACGATTGGGAGTCCTTGATGTGCTCCGTTGTTGAACGTCATCGTCAATTGGGTAAGAGAAAGACAGTTGTGATTGTTGCTGAAGGTGCTATCGATAAGAACTTGAACCCTATCAAGGCTGATTATCTCAAGGATATCTTGACTAACCGTCTTGGTCTTGATACTCGTGTCACCATCTTGGGTCATACCCAGCGTGGTGGTGCCCCTGCTTTCTTCGATCGTCTTTTAGCCACCACACAAGGTCTTGAAGCTGTTGATGCCGTGCTTGAGGCTACTGTCGATACCCCTTCTCCTATGATTGGTATGACAGATAACAAAATCACCCGTTTCCCTCTTATGAAGGCTGTTGCCTTAACTCATGAAGTAGCTGAAGCCATTGGTCAAAAGAACTTTGCTCGTGCTATGGAGCTTCGTGATCCTCAATTTGCTGAAGAGTATGAAGCTTATCACGCCACCACCATTTTGGACGATTGTTCTCTTGGCTTGCCAGCACATCAACAATTGCGTATTGCTATTATTCATATGGGTGCACCTGCTGGTGGTATGAACGCAGCTACTCGTACCGCTGTTCGTTATTGTCTTAACCGTGGGCATACACCTATTGCTGTCAACAACGGTTTTGCTGGTCTTGCCCGTGGATCCATGAGTGAAATGACTTGGATGGCAGTAGATGGATGGACTGCTCTTGGTGGATCTGAATTAGGTACCAACCGTGCTGTTCCTGGTGAAGATATCGATATGGGTATGGTTACTTATCAACTACAAAAGAACAATATCCAAGCACTTATGATTGTTGGTGGTTTTGAAGCCTTTGTTGCTATTGAAAAACTTGAAGGTGCTCGTGATCAATACCCCAGTCTCCGTATTCCCATTACTTTGATCCCTGCCACTATCTCCAACAATGTTCCCGGTACTGATTACTCTCTTGGTTCTGATACTTCCTTGAACGCTATTGTCAACTCTTGTGATGCTATTGTTCAATCTGCACAGTCCTCTCGTCGTCGTGTATTTGTTGTTGAAGTCATGGGTGGTCGTAGTGGCTACTTGGCTGTGGAAGGAGGTCTTGTTGTAGGAGCCAACACCGTCTACATTCCCGAAGAAGGTATTAACCTCGCTCGTCTCCAATCCGATGTTAAACATTTGAGAGCCATGTATACAGATGATGACCCAGATAAGAGTGAGGGTAGAATTATTTTGCGTACCGAAGATGTTTCCAAGACCTACACTACCGAAGTTATTTCAGACATCCTCAAAGAAGAAGGTAATGAAATGTTTGACTCTCGTACAGCTGTTTTGGGCCATATCCAACAAGGTGTTACGCCTTCTCCTCTTGATCGTATCAGAGCTACACGTCTTGCTACGCGTTCAATCCAATTCTTTGAAGAACATACAGTCGAAGCACTTGATAAGGCTCATGAATCAAGATCGCCTGTTCCTATTGAATTGACCAACGTTAAGGCATCTGTGACTGTGGCTGGTATTAGTGGCAGTGCCGCTATTTTCACACCTGTTACCGATTTATTAGCCGTAACTGATATGAAGAACCGTAAACCTCGTAATGCTTGGTGGGCTGAACACAGACCTATTATCGATCTCTTGGCTGGTCGTGGTCATTTCAAGGCCGATAACTAATTTACTGTAAAATCACATTTTCATTATTTCATATAGAAGCATCTTATTACATAAAGGGACATAATAAACAGTTTTTTTTTCTTTTAAAAAGGATATGTGATGTAATTTAACGTCGCCTTGCTTTTCATTGTTTATCTGTTGTTGTTTTTTGTATATATGTATAAGGACAGAGAAGTAGAGGATTTGCTTTATTTCAAAAAGAAGACGTTTCTTACATATGTTTGTTGCTTGTACAATTGTTTGCAAGATAGACCACTGAAACCCTAGTTTGACAGATACTAAATAACCCAACCCGTCGGCTTTTTTTTTTTTTTTTGTCTTTGCTTTTCGTGCTAGTTCTATTTTCCTTTTTTTTCATAAATGGAATCCCCACTTGAATCAGTTGCAAGGCCATCCAATGCCCAACTTCAGTTGGAAGATTTAGCTTTTGGATCGGTAAAAACAAAAGTTCCAAAAAAAAAAAAAAAGCATACTCAATTTATTAGAAAAAATAGATTGCAGGTATGGTTGGAAAGGTGATTGAATATCCTTTTGATACAATCAAGGTGAGACTTCAAACACAGTCTGTTGAAAATCCAGTATTTAAAGGCCCTATGGATTGTTTAAAAGCAACAATACAACAAGAGAGTATTCATGGATTATTTAAGGTATAAAAAGAGCATATGACATCTACAGCAGTAAGCGCCGACACATTTTAAATAGGGTATGTCCTCACCTATTGTCGGGGCCATGTTAGAAAATGCAATCTTGTTTGTAGGTTACCGGCAGATCCAACGGTATATTCGAGAATATTCTCCGCCTATGCAAACTGCAACAACCGTATTAGACACAGATGGTCAAGTGCCATTGACATTAAAGCAACTTGTCTTAGCCGGTGCGATTGCAGGAACGATTGTCTCTTTCATCTTAACGCCAGTTGAATTGATCAAGTGTAGATTACAAGTTCAGGATATGCAAAAGACGTCTTACGATGGGCCCTTTGACGTGATGAAGCAGACGTATAGACGACAAGGAATTTCAGGATTTTATAGGGGATTTGTGCCTACATGTGTTCGCGAAACAGGTGCTAGTGCATTCTGGTTTGGAGCGTATGAATACGCATGTGTAGCTATGATCGAACATAAACAAAAAAGCAGACAGGAAGCTGTATCTAAAAAAGATCTATCGGCAGGTGAATTAATGCTAGGAGGAGCATGCGGTGGAATTGCGTACAACGTGTCATTTTTTCCGGTGGATGTGATTAAATCCAGAATGCAGACGGGTGAGAAATCGTTTACGGCGATTGCGAAAGAGATATATGGGGGTGTGGGACTCAAGGGGTTTTACCGTGGTTGCGGTATGACTGCAGCGAAAAGTGCACCTGCAAATGCAATTATTTTTATGACCTATGTAAGTTTAACATTGACTTACTCCCCTTTAATTCATTGTCTGATGGTATATAGGAACTACTGACTCGTTATTTGGGCTCCTCGTAAAGGGCCGTTTACTTCGGCAAATTGAGCTTCCGGGTTGCTTATTTATTTTATTTTTTTGGCTCTCACCTGTTTTTCTTTTTTTTTTTTTTTTTTTTTTTGAATTCATAATAAAAACTAATGGCAGATTCTGAAGGAACACTTGGTTCTTTTGAAGTGGTAGACAAGACGACCACTTCTCATAGCTCTTTGCCAGCTCTTTTACCTAGCCTGCATCCCTCATCATCTGTAATACCTGCATCGATCCTAGATTCTCGAGACACACAAGCTGATGCCTTGGTAACTAAAATATTTTATCATGTATTGTACTTCGTCTAACCTATTTTTTCAGAGTGTTGCTGGTAAATGCATGTGCTGTAACAGGTAAACAAAGGGATAGTGTATCACTTTTTTTAAAAAAATAACCAACATTTCAACAGCGAATTAAAATACCCACATACAGTATCACGATTCCGGTGCCCGGTATGTGATACTGTCAATGATCTTAAACCTCATATCCGTCAACAATTATCCAACCAACCTTTGACACTCAGATTATTAAAGAAGTCCGTGCATGAATGTAAATTAAAGGAAAGAGCAAAGCGATCCAAGCGAGAGGTAGATGAAAAGGAACGAGAAAAGATTTATGAGCCTGTTGAGAAGTTGATTGAGACCATCTTTAGTAGCTGGGTCTGTTTAAACCATAGTTTCTGCAATGTAAAAAAAAGAACTTTTAGATAATAGACATATTTTTAACTCTTTTTTTTTTTTTTTTTTGTGCATTAGGAGGAGGAGACGAGTATAGAGAATAGTGGATTGAATATGGATGATGTGAAAGATGCTTATCGCATCATATTAAATCTGGTACAGCAATAACACCATAAATAGCGTACAGAGTGTTCATATATATTTTTTTGGTAGCCAATAAATGTGATTCGAGCCATGATGTCAGCCACAGATAGATTATTAAAACGACCAGCTGTACCACTAAGAAGAATGGGAGATATACGGTTCCTGCTCATTATATTAGAGAACCCGTTACTTGCACAACACAATTTCCCCGCCGAAACCAAATACCATCATAACTTGCTAAAAAGAGTGTTCGGGATCACAAGTTGCTTGAATAACGAATGCCATCATGGATTAGTCAATTGGTTTTCAAGGTAATTTTTAATCAAGGGGGACACATCATTACTAAAACTAAAAATTGAGCAAGAATATTAGTTATCCGGTAAAGGGATTCAAATCAAAAATTGATTTAATTCATGCATTTCTCAGTCATCGGATATCTAGAGCAAGACGAAGTCAGTTGTCTTTACCGACGGCATATGAATCAGATTGGAAGATAGCAAGTGCCTCCAGAGTCATGGCATTACTGTGTAAAGTCCCCTTATATCCGTTTCTTTTTTGTTACTAACAATCGCTCTCTGTAGTTGCGGCAAACAATCAATCCAACAAGGTACACCTATCTGAGTTCTACAACACCATGGCCGATTATATCAACTTGATGAGCGATTTTGAATCGTGGCAATCCCGATCAGGCAAATTTGCATTCTGTCAATACCCGTTCCTAGTCAGTATGGGTTCAAAAATGAAGATTGTCGAATCCGATGCCAAACAACAAATGGAGACAAAATGGCGAGAAGCTTTTTTCAATATGTTGTTTCATCAAAAGGCTTCAAATCCGTACCTGGTGTTACGAGTCTCACGAGAAAACCTTATTGAAGACTCATTGCGTCAATTAGCACAAAACGAACTTGATCTAAAGAAATCGCTACGTATTGAGTTTATTGGCGAGGATGGAGTGGACGCGGGTGGGTTACGAAAAGAATGGTTTTTGTTGTTGGTTCGATCTTTATTTGATGCACAATATGGCATGTTTACCTTTGATGAAGATTCTAACCTATGTTGGTTCAATCCAGCTAGTTTTGAAAACGAGGATCAATTCTTCTTGGTAGGCGTGGTGTTAGGTCTGGCTATCTACAATTCTACTATCTTGGATGTTCATTTACCAACCGCTTGTTACAAAAAGCTATTGAATCTGCCCATAGGTTTAGATGATTTAGGTTCGTTTCGTCCTGCATTGAAAAAAGGGTTTGAACAACTGTTGTCCTTTGAAGGCGATGTTGAAAACGTCTTTTGTCGATCATTTGTTGCAGAAATTGAGGTCTTTGGTCAACGTCAGTGCGTGCCGCTGGTCACAAATGGAGATCAGATCATGGTGACACAAGACAATCGACAGGAATTTGTGTCTCTGTACGCAGACTTTATCTTGAACAAGAGTGTTGAACGACAATTTGGAGCGTTTAAACGTGGATTTTATCATGTTTGTGGAGGAAATGCATTATCCTTGTTTCGGCCTGAAGAGATTGAATTGCTGGTAAGAGGAAGTGATGAGCCTTTAGAGATTGATGACTTGAAAGGGCAGACAGAGTACGTTGGTTTTGATGAAAACGAAGAAACCATTGTGTAAGTGATTTATGTATCTCCGTGGATAATTTTATTAATGCAATTCTGTGTAGCAACTTTTGGGACATTTTGAAGGCGATGGAACCAGAAATGCAGCGTAAATTACTTATGTTTGTCACTGGCAGTGACCGTATACCCGCGACAGGCGCCACACAGATGAACCTAAAAATCACATGTGGCAACAATGGAGACAGTGACAGATTGCCTTCAGCACATACATGTTTCAATCAATTGATATTATACAAGTACCATACCAAACAAAAATTGAAAAAGATGTTGTATACAGCCATTCAAGAAAGCCAAGGATTTTATGTCAAATAAAAAAAAAGGCACAAAAAAAAAAGAAAAAAAAATTGGCTATGGATATTTTTCATCATCACTATCATTAAGTGCGATTGTTTCAGAATCAGAGTCTCCGTCATGGTATAATGTCACTATAAATAGTTCAAGTTAGTATGCAATAACAAATGATTAAAAGAAAAATACTTGCTAGAGTTGAACTTGCAAAAAGGGTCTGGAGAAAATAAAGACTTTGAGATGACTATCGATTCATCACTATCCAAATCCAAACTTCTGCTTTCTTTGCCATGATATTGACTAGTCTTGGATAGACCAGGTACAATAGGCGGGGTCATATGTCGTAATAAAGCAAATTTAAGCGATTTGAAAAAGGGATGTGCCTTCACTTCAGAAGCTCCTGCTTTTGATCCCAGTCGTTTAGTCTCTTCTTTCTCCAGTAAATGTCGTATTAAAGATTTACAATTATTTGATACCGCCTGCGGTTGAGTATCGTAGGGCATTTTACTCGCATTAGGTGGGAATTCAATATCGTGGTTGACAATATTAGAAAACGTTACGTTTCGGTTTTGCCCCTTGAAAGGTGTAGTGCCATACTATATATTACATACATTAAAATAAGGAGAGATAAAAAGGATATAGAATATACAATCAGGGAGAAGACGACACTTACAAGCATTTCGTAAATTAGAATTCCAAGTGTCCACCAGTCTACTGCACTGGTGTGGCCCCGATCTCGTATGACTTCAGGTGCGATATACTCTACACGAATAAGTTGGTATCTGCAACACATGTCATATCAAGCAGTATATATTACCTTCTGTACCGACAAAGCTGTTGGTTCGTAAATGGGCGATACAAGTTCTGGTATTAATCGAAGGTGGCTACAATTACATAATTATTTTAATTCAATGCATGTTTTAACATGTGAGGAAATAATAATTACAATATGAGGAGAATTTGATTTAACAATAGCAGGTGGTCCAGGTGGGAAAGATTGCTTAGAGAGATCGAAATCCGTCAGCATCAAGTGACCTGTTTGATGCAGCAATATATCTATTGTAATATGAAAAAAAAATCAGTGCCTCAAAAAGAGAAAAAGGTAATAAAAACATACTCTCTGGTTTTAAGTCTCTATAGATGAAACCATGCAAATGAAGGTATTCTAGAGCAGCAATGACTTCTGCAGCATAGAATTTGGCACCATCTTCTGTCAGACATTTACCAGGCCTTGATTGTAAGGCTCTAAAGAACTCACCACCTAGACAATACTCCATGACAAAATACAAATGATCTTGGCTTTGAAAAGAATGATACAACGAAACGATAAACGGATGATTTGCACTGGACAGTATTTCTTGTTCAGCCAATACACGTTTTACTTTATTTCTTCGCAACATTTCTTTTTTAGACAAAACTTTCATTGCCATTGTTTTATCCGTGCCCTTTTGTTTGACGAGATAGACTTTGCCTACATCGCCTTTCCCTAGCATTCTAATTTTGGAGAAGCTACTAGGACCTACTTGCACTTGACGTACTTTGACACTATTGGCAGCATACGATCGACGGTTCATGGCTTTCTCTCTGGTCATGACGGGAGGAGGTTTGGTCATAGTGGAAGAAGAAAACCAACTGTTGCTCTTAATACCTTTTTGATGCTGCAGGTTGCCAAAGTCGTTCGGTAGACCAAAGGCTACGACGGTGGAGCAAGAGGAGGAAGAGATTGAATAGTTTTCTTTACGGGAATAGTTAAAGAAGGATTTGATGCGAGAAAAATGGGGTGTACCGTAAGAGGAAGGTGATTGAATACTGTCATCCATGATTTTAATAAAAGAGTAATAGTAAAGAAGAAAAAAGAGAGTGGGGATTGAGATACAAAAGTAGTAAAATGATTATATCCAAGACTCCTTTTTTTTTCATTACCAATAGTACGAAATAAGGGGTGGAAAAAAGATATCAGAAAATCAAAAAACGATGACAACAACAAATCCCCTTTTCTTTTATAATCAACCGCAAATGTTTAAACATCGTACCACCTTATTAAAATAAAGATGGGATTTATCATTTAATATTGTTTTTAAAAAAAAAAGAAAAAAAAGTTTTGGATGCAAAAAAAAAAAAAGAAAAAAAAAAAGAAATAAAGGGTAAGAGTGTGTTGGTGAAAATTATTTATATAATACATTAAAAAAAAAGTGTGTGGTGTAACTTGAAAGGGAGTGGAATAAGGAGATGAAAACAGAAAAAGAATTTTAAGTTCCAAACCAAGAATCCCAACTACTTTGACTAGGTTCAGCAGGATCGTCGTTATTTAAAAGATCCGCCACTTTGGTCACGGCAGAAGGTGGCTCGCTCGGTGTCGCGTTCAGTCTTGGATAGCTGTTTGCTGTTGTTGTTGGTGGTGGTGGGGGTGGCGGTGGTGGGGAGGGAAAGTAACCGGCTCTTGGGTAACCACTGATAGGCGTGGATGTCACGACAGGTTGAACAGGTGTGCCATCGACTATGGGTGAAGGGAAAGGAAAGTTCTGCAGCGCTTGAAAATGGGCCGCACTGGTATCAAACGACGTACCCATCGGTGGCATACTCTCATGTCTATTAGAATGGTATCGATCCACCACGTCTTTCAACTGCATCTTTTCTTCATTATTTACATAAAAATTCCGTACCTGGATTACCGTCTTGCTCTTCATCTCGCTCGCCACTCTATCCCAGTTTCGTCCATAGATGCTTAACAGCCTTTGAAACTCATTCCGTTCTGATACTGACCAGTAGGATGAATACACTGGTCGTTTGCTATCGGATACTGAGCTGGTACGACCTAGTTTTCGTCCCCCTGACCGGCTTCCATAATCTGCATCCGCCCATTCGGCAGTGGGTTCATCGCCGTTCACGCTTTCAGCTCGACTCGACGTGGACCGAACTCGTCGTCTTCTTTGCTGCTGTAACTGTTGGTTTATACTGCTGCTACTAGATGAAGAGGCCATCAAAGGTGGTATCACGATAGGTGATGCCACAGCTGGAGTTATTGGAACAGTCATGACTGACAAAGGTTGTTGCAATTGTTGTACTTGTTGTTGTTGTGGTGGTGGCTGTTGCTGTTGCTGTTGCTGTAGTTGCTGTTGTTGTTGTTTTTGTTGATGTTGTTGTTGATGTTGTTGATGTTGTTGTTGTTGCTGTTGTTGTTGCTGTTGTTTTTGTTGTTGTTGTTGTTTATGTTGCTGTTGTTGATGTTGTTGCTGTTGCTGTTGTTGTTGTGGGGGTGAGGGTGAGGGTGGGGGTGGTGGGGGTGGTAATTGTGACAGTTGTGGCAGCTGTGGCAATTGTGGCAGCTGTTGTTGCTGCTGTTGTGAAAGTGGAAGTGATGCTGCAGGTGGTGGTGGTGGTAAAGAAGAAGGCGAGACAATATCGCCACTTGTAGTCCTTGATCGTGACACTGCATCTTCCTTTGCAGTAGTAGTATTAGCACCCATTTGAAACATACCGACCAAAGCAGCAGCAGCGTCCTCTTCTTCTGCCTTTAAATCTGTCCTTCCACTTATAGCCGCCACATCGCCATGACCATCGGGTATGGAGTCAAGACGTGCATCTTCTTCATTGAAAGCGTTAGGTCCAAATTTACGTTTAAAATTATGATAAAAATTACGACATTGTTCTTCTGTCTTGGATTTGACAAGACCCGAGACTTGCACAAAGTCACGACCATGTTCTTTAAACGCGTCCACGGCCATTTCCTTTTCTCTGTCAGACCATTTGGCTACACCACCTCCGATGGCTGCGTTGCCGGCATAGGGCACGGTTTTATCCCCTTCGTCGTCGCCTGCGCTATCCATGACAGTGTCCTCTGTATAGCGTGGCTCAGCAGGAATTGTAGGCATAGGTTCGGTGGGTACGTCACGAGGTGATTTGCCCTTATTACGGCGTGGTACTGTGGAGCCTGAATTCGATCGACGTTTTTCTGATGTGGGCATGGCGTCCGTATCATCAGAAGTACTGCTTGGAGGTCCTGATGGTACCACGGGTGTGAAAATAGGCGGGACAGCCACGTTAGGACGTTTTGTCTTTTTCCTCTCAGCTACACTATCCCAATACTGATTTGCCTGTTCTAAATCGCGAAGTTCTTTACTTTTACGTTCTGCGGCGTCCTTTTCTTTCGCCTTTCTTGAGTTTTGAGCTTCACCTATATCGGTCATTAGAGCAGATCCTTTACTCTTTGCCTTTCTACCGCTGGGAGAAGAGTCATTGGTGGCGATTCGGATAGCAGCTGCGATACGATCTCTGTTTTTGTTCGCCTTGCCTCTCCGCCCCTTCTTCATCAGCGCTTTAAAATCGATCTTCTTCTTTTTACGGTAATAGAACAAAACACATTGACAAGCGGTCTTAGTACCAATGGCTATAGAGATACGTTCAAACTGCTTTGGATACATCATGTAGCTCTCCATAAACGTAGTGACTTCTTGTTGGTTCCAGACATCGCCTGTATCAGGGCCTGTGTGGTAATAGGTCAAGGGGTCTTTCACAAGTGTGCTACGGTCATCGTAGGTGCGCATACGCTCACGTACATCTAGAATCATGGAAGGGATGGTTGCAGTGGTCTTCTTGGCACGGTTTTCCGGGTTTCTCATCTCTGCAGTTTCTAAAGATTGAATGATTTCGAGTAATTCGGCTTCTGAACGAGCAGCGTCTGAGGTATAGAGACCACTATTGCTGTAAGGTGTCGAAGCACCACCATTACTGAAACGAAGGGCATCTTCAGAATTAGCGGTGAAGATAACGCCATCGGTATACTCTTCTGGTTGTTGTTCCTGAATACGACGACTGGAAGTACGATGACCACCGAATTTATCAGGCCCTTTACGTTCGATATCGCGAATACGGTCCAAAGCCAAATTCTTTTCTTTCCACTGTTCATAAAGCACTTTGTATTCATTCTTGAGAAATTTCTCCTTCTTTTGGATTGCGACCTTTTGAGTAGCTAACGTATGCGAGACGTTGATACGAAGCTGATTGAACTTTACAATATTGTCTTGGTAGCAAGGGTAGTCTTGGACACTCCCGTAGAGGGGCTTTGCCCATTTCTCTTCATCGGACCAATCCTCCTCATCGCCCGCGGCGCCATTTTTCTTGGCTACTTTACGGTTATCAGCTAAAATCTTTTCATACAACATATCATCTTCTTCATCGTTCTTGGAGCGTAATTGATTGATGAGTAATTGAGGTCGTTTACGCATCATGGGGGAAGAGACATCGTCAGTGAAATCCATCATATCAGCACAAGGATCGTTTTCCATGGCTTGTAATGCTTGTTTCTTCGCCTCTTCTTTATTCTGAGCAGCCTCATCTTCCGCAGTTTCATCTTCGTCGTCAGCATTTGCGATTTCTTGTTCCAATGCCTCTCGTTCACGTTTCTCTGCAATGGCTAATAACTCTTCTTCTATGGAGAGCTCATTTTCAATGTCGTCAATGCGGTTGACGATTTGCTCTTGTGTCATGGTGGTGGACTCGACTGTTTCTTCGACTACTTCGCCTTGTTCCATTTGTGGTGACGTGGGTGTTGCTTCTTTAATAAAGGGTTCGATCACTGGCGTTGCTTCTGCTACAGGCTCGTCGGGTTCGATGATATGTTCTGGCTTCTCCTCTACTACTTCGCCGGTTTCAAGACCTTCGGGCACTGGTTCTGGTGAATTGACAATAGATGATTTCTCGACAAAAAGTGAATCTGATATAAAAAGAAGAATACGTTTAGATTGATATGATTTACAATTGAATAAAGAAGTGTGAGATTGTTCCTACTTGTATCATCCTGTATTGGCTCGTCTTTTTTCTCGACAGGTTTCTCGGGTTCCTTCACAGGCGGGGTGCGTTCACTTGAAGGAGCGGCAGTTGTAGTTGTTGTATCTATGATAATGCGTTCAGGACGGTCACGATCTAGACGACGAGACGAGTCTTCTGGCTTAGTCCAATTGGGTCTGTTTGCTCTACGGTATCGATCATAGTCAGGCAGAGGGTTACTGCTTGTTGCGGGGTTGTTACGACCTGGTCTGTAGAAATCGCGATCGTCTAAACGGTCTCGCTCATAATAGGGTATGTTTGGAGAAGGAGGCATGTCACGATCTCTGTCTCTGTCAGGTCGATACGAGTCGCCATTGAATGGAGGTGCTTGGTAGTTCATTGGTGGTGGTGGTGGAGCACCATAAGAAGATGAATCATAGCGAATATCACGCATGTAGCTAAAAAAAAAAATACAATAAATAACCTACATTTATAGGGGTGTTTATATGTGCTCTTTTTACCCTCGTCTATCATAGTCTCGACGACGGTCATCTTCTCGGTATCGCCTATCACGGTCTCTATCACGGTCTCTATCGCGCCAGTCCATGTAACGATTTGGCGTGGCGTATTCTGAAGTAGGTGTGTTGGGTTTGTTATCGTCTTTTAAGTCTTTGACGCTGGAACTGCTGGAGGAAGTGGTGATTTTGTTATTGGCATCTTTTGTTTGGTCTGAACTCACTAACAGAAAAGAGACATTGGGGTTGGTAAGGTTATTTGGAATGTGGATGGGAGTTTTATTTTTTAATTATAGACATTACCATCACGACGTAAGGGATTGGTCTTTGGATAATCTCGAGGCATTATGTTGGAAGATGAAGAAGAATAGTGGTGAGAAGGAGGTATGTCGTCACGATAATAAGAAGGTGTATATCGGTCATGGCTATTAGAAAGAAAAAGGTTTAAATATTTCCCATGTGAACTTGGAAAACCTGTATTACCTGTCTCTTCCACGAGGAGATAAGTATCTATCGTCTCTCATAAGACCCATGGATCTGTCTCTGTCGCGATCACGTTCTCTGTCTCGTAAGTCTCTGTAATCGTCTAATGCAGCCGACATGCCGTTGCGATTGGGTCTATAGTTGTATGAATCGTAACGAGAAGAGTATCTAGAAGAAGGTGGATATCTTCCATCGCTGTAAGGTGGTGAACGGGATCGTGAAGGAGAACGAGAATGTGTTCCTTGTGAAGATGTTGAGCCTGCAACGCTCATAATCTTTGTTTTTTTTTTTGGTTTTTTGAATTAGATTACTAAAGAAGAAGCAAGAGAAAAAAAATTAAACATTGTGGGAAAGAGTCAAAAAAAAAAAAAAAGCTGACGTCAATTGAGGGTTTTTCTCCGTATTGGTCTTGATTGGCTCGACAACCTACTTAAGTATTTTGTTTATACTTTTTCAATATCTTTTTCTTAATCTTTATTACTTTCAAATGGGTGTGCTTGACGAGTTTAAGTCACGTAACTTCTCACTCTATGCTCAATGGTAAGCAAACGATAAGATTCAAATAACACTTGCTTTAACTCCCTCTTATTATTACAGGTTGGGCGTTGCCTCTATTGCTCGTAAGTCTGTAACAACCTGAAGTAAACAATACATTTTTCCTTATAAGCGTTTCTATGTAGTCTTGATTGCTCTTGGCGTTATTACTTTGACCAGTAACCCTATATTTTCTGTTATTGGATGGTAGATACGATTGCAATTCTATGATATCAATCCTCGCCTCTTAGATCACTCATCTTATGTTTTCATAGGGTGATAGCATTCATTTTGTTTTTCGTCGAGGTTCCATTTTGTACCAAATTCTGTCCTACAAGTCCTCGATTGTAAGTGATTTGAGCATGTGTAAGTGTCGTAATCTTACTAAACTATTTGCTGTGCAGTGATGGCTTCATATCTCGCTTCGAAAACTCTTACTTTCGCGGTATCATGTACTTGGTGTAAGTGGTTTATCTTTACACCATTCTTTGTTTAACACTTCAACTAGTTTTGCTATCATCATGTTTGTATCAACGGTTGTCAAGACAACCACGCTGATTGTTCCTGCGGTCACATTGTTACTGACCTTTCTCTGCTACGGTAAGCATGCTGATATTGTTGTCACGGAATAGCGTTGTTCATTTTTTTTTTTTTATTGTAGGCATTGCTGGTCTCAAGAATCAACCTCATGCCAGCACAAAGATTTTAGGTGGTACTGGCGTCGATAATGTTGTTTAAAATCTTAAATATTAATATCCTGTCAAACATTACGCATTAATAAAAAAATTGCGGGTATAACTACAGCAGGTGTGTAACACTTGGCGCTTAGCCTTTTTTGACATCATTTTTTATTTCCTTGGCCTTATAATGTCTGCTGATCCAGCGACGAAAATCATTCAATGCAACTCTAGTAACATAGTCCATTACCTCCTACTATACATGTAGATTAGCAGACGAACCCAACGAAATAATACTCTGCAGAAAAGTGAGAGATCAAAAAAATTTATAACTTTGGTTACAAATTTGATCTGAAGAATTCGTCGGGATCTACCTGTCATTAATTTATGATACTATCGCTTTGTTGACTTTTAAAGAATGATAATTGGCTCGAAGATTTACTGCCTTTGTTTTAATAGTAGAAACGATAGAGCTAGTTGAACCTTGAACGTAAATATTATTTCAATCAACAATTACATCGGTTGTTGCAGCTTTATCAGCTGATCTTTTTTCTCATTTTTGCAGATTGTCTGCCAGCTCCATACTCAAATTCATAATCTACAAACTCTGTTCTGAGAGTTTGTCTTCTGGCAATAAAAGCATTCGTGTTTTGTACAATTTGGTTTTCTTATCTGACATTTAGATTGTGCGCGTCTGAACATTTTTTCGCTTGGGAGGAGGCTGAAGAACATCATTTTGCGACCCTGTAGTATGTTTAAATATCAATTCTCTTACTTGCGACCATACCTATTACCAGATGGCCCAATTTAGTAATGAAGACAGTAACAGCAATCGTCTATACAGCTAATGATTTAGATCAATAGGAGAATGCTTTTTTTTACTCTTCGTCTTGATGTATCGAAGCATATGTTTATACATTTTTTTCGAGAAGTATATTGTCAAGAGAGAAGATCAACTTTGAGGATGGCCAACTTTAAGGAGGCCTTAGTCTACTTTATCATTCACTATTAATAGATAAAACTTGTTCGGGGTTCCATTTCCCGCTCAGACTCGCCACAGTTAAAACGGCGTTCTTTAGTAGGCGAGTGCTGTCATTGACAAATAGTGCTGTATTTGTGGATTATTTTGCCTAAACAACGTGATTTTCATTGTCCAAAAGGTCCAAAGCTCAGAGTTTCCGACCCTCAAATTTGGGATGGTATAAATTTACATAAATCTCACATTTTCATTAGAAGGCTTTGCATATATCCATGACTTTGTTTGCTACTTCACCTCCATACGTTTCCCTTATTAAATATGAAGAAAATCCCTCTCAAGCCATCCACAGATTACCATTTCGAACTGTACGCACTGTATTTATTTTTATTTTAATCAGAATCATCAAAGACGATCTTGTTGTTTGATGGGCCACCCTTTCCGCTCAATGCCTTTGACATGATTTCTTCTTGGATACGCTTAGCCTCCCAAGAAGGATGCACAGGTTCAGCAGGAGCACTACTAGCAGCAGAAGCAGCAGGTCTGGGTGTGGGTTTCTTCTTGGGTCTATAATCAGGATTTGCAAGACGTTTCTCTTCACGCTTTTGGAATTCAGCGGCAATATGATTTGCTTCGCGGCCGTACTTCTCCTCCCATTGCTTTCTTCTTTGCTTTTGACCTACTCTGTTAGGTTTCTTTTCGCCTTCGTAAATCTTTGCAAAGTTCTCATCGTCATTTTCATCATCATTGTCACCCAAGGTTTCCATAAATTCTGAAGTACCTGCTTTTTGCTTTGGTTTTGCCACGACTTTAGGTTTTTTGTTTAATTTATCTTTTTCGGCTTCCTCAGCCTTTCTCTTTTTGGTCTCTTCCGACTTCTTCTTCTTTAACTCATCAGCTCTTCTCTTTTCGATCTTTTCGTTGTTACCAAGGATGATACTTTGGAAAGAGGCGATTGTGTTGGCTACTTCAGAGATGACAGGCTTTTGAGATATTAATCTGGATTCTATGTTTTGTGTGATCTGATCTGATTTCTCGATAGGTTTGATGCATAATTCGACCAATTCTTTAATGAGTTCCTCGTTTTTAAGTGTTGCATTCTTCAAGAGTTTGCCTTTGATGGTCTTTTCGACAAGTGCGTCGAGCTCCAAGTTGTTCAAGATCTCTAATTCCTTTTCGTACTGTTCAATCTCTTCAGCTGTCACCTTCTTTTTGGGCTTCTTTTCTTCTTCTCCTTCTTTCTTTTCCTCTGCGCTGCTCCTATGTGTGATATCAGTAACCTGGAGTGTACGGCTTATCATCCCGAAAAAACTTACTCCTCTAATAATTTGCGAGATGATTTGATCTTTTTGGTTTGTTTCTGGATCTCTGATTGCTTTCCCTTCTTCAATGCGGTCTTGATATCTTTACGAGCTTGGTGCTATAAGTTGTGGTTAAGTCTTTGTGTAGATCCATGGCGAAAAAAAGTGAGTTTTGCTTACCAACTTGGATTCGAGCTTTAATTTTCTGGCAGTGTAGAGCTCGTTTCTTAAAGACTCCTGGTCTAACTGTGGGTCCTCAGCGCTATGGATTTTGTAGTATTTTGCTCTGGAAGCAGCAATAATTGCTGTCTTCATGTGAGTGATTTCTCCAACCTAGTGTCAAGTGTTAACATACTTGTGCTCGAGATCTATGTGTGATTGACTTACTTGAGCGGCAAGATAGTTAATCTTCCAAGTCAAGTTTTCTTTGGGTCCGGTTTTTTTGTCAGACTATAAAAAAAACCATGAGTAATGAGAGTGTGGGATGCAATGAAGAAACTGACCATTGGCACTGTGTGTTTACAATATAGTTTATTACAAGAATAAAAAAAAAAAAAAAGGGTTTATAGGAAAAGGGCTTCATAAGCCACCGTCGCTCATTTAAACCATTGCATTTCGTTTCGATCTGGTGCACCTTTGGATGACAGGTAATGGCAGTGGGATGTTTGGTGTGTAATCTTCGTCGGGCGAGCTCATTCTTGACCTCTTTTTAGGAGGTACGCTTTCTGGTTCACTAGGATCAGCAATAATAGGTTCCAAATCCATGTCCGAGTATGTCTCTGCCTCACTGTCTGTGCCACTGGCAGCTAGGTTCACTTCCTCTTCAGACACGTCAGGAGAAACTACAACTAGCTTTTTTCTTCTTCCGCGCTTTCTGGGTATAGATGCAGCAGTGTTTCCCTTCTTTGTAGCTTTACCTTCTTTTAATCTCTGTTTCGCCTGTTTAGCCTCGGCCTTTTCCTTCTTTTTCTGTTCTTGGATGGCGTCTCTTTCTTCTTTTTCCTTTTTTCTTTTCTGTGCATTCATGTGTATACTATAGCTTCTCAGCATGTTGTTATCTGTACGCCCTGGAAAAAAATCCGCAAGATAGGACCATTTAGGCCCAATCTTCTCTACTAACGACACTAACTGTAGCACTTCTTCTTCGGACATTTTTGTTCTCACCACGCCTGGCGTCAAGATATTGCAAAATCGCTCCCGACATTGCATATCTGTTCGTCCTGGCAACAGACGTTGTACTTTAGTCCAATTTCCTTGACCGTATAGCTGGACAGCACGCTTTAACAACTCGCTTTCTTCTTCCGACCATTTTGTACGAACAATGGCAGGGTTGATAGATTTGGTCCATCTGTGTAAGCACTGTTGTCCTGTTCTTCCTTTCATGGCAGCGGCAATCAATTGCCAATTACAATCACCATAGGTTTTGACAGCTGCACCTAATTTGGCGTCCTCTTCCGCATTCCATTTCAGTGACCGAGCAGATTTGTTGTTTTTATCGGCCATATAATGTGAAAAGCATTGAGATATAGTACGATTGGTGGAAAGTTCACTGGCGATACGTTCCCATTGACCATTCATACCGATTTTCTCGACAAGCTCAGAAAGATTTTGTGATTCTTGCTTGGACCATGGTTTCTTGTTGATGATGGGATGTTCTTGTGTAGTCCATTGGATTAAACATTCGTTTTTAGTCCTTGTAAGTACCTATGTTGATTTTTAGTAACAAGTTGCACATATTTTATGCAGGGTTTTTACATGAATGGTACTAATTCGATCCCAGTCAAGCCGGCTCACAGGAAAGATCTCGAGCTGTGCCTTGTCAATCTTATCCACTTCCCAAACACGCCATTCTTCATCCCTATTTTGAGTGTCAGTTGTGATACAAAAGTGAAGATGCATCTTGGCAAAAGCTTACTTTTTCATGAAATCATAGGCGGTGGATCGTTTTGCTTCAGAATGAATTCCGGCAGTTAATCTTAATCTTTCCGCTCTAGACCCTAAAATATGTTTAAAATAAGACGGAAAAGGGATAGACCGTAAAGGGAAACCTTACATGATTTCTTTGTCAATCTCTTTTCACTATCCACATGATCCTCATCGTCTTCCTCATATTCTTCTTCCTCTGCACTCTCGTCTTCTTCCTCTAAAGGGGTAGACACAGGTGCATTTTCAATTAATTCCGATGCATCAAAATAACTGATATCGTTCTTGTATTCCGAATGAAGAATCAGTCTTTGACCAAAACGGTTTTCAGCATTGGCAGAATATCTTGCCTCAGTCTAAAGCTAGAACATTAACATGAAACCCCGCACAAACAGGTAAAAGATAGCTTACGGTGGTTGTTTCGTTTTTGAGAAGAAGTTGGTCGATAAATTCGATTTGGCTAATGACTTTTTGTTGCATTGCTTGATTAAGATTGATCGCTTCAACGATGCTAGCATAATCGTATTCGAAATTCTCTATCTTGGCTTTATCGGCATCGAGTTGGTGAAGTTCAATTAGGGCATCCAGTACACCTTGCAAATCTTCGTCCTGATCACCCGGATAAAGAAGGCCATTGTCAAAATGTGAGGTATCAATATTGAACTGATCTGACATGATCTTTGACAAAGAAAAAAAATAAAAAAAAAAAAATGTTAAGCCAAAGAACATGGCTAAAAAAAACAAAGCCACAGATGTTTGATTGCATGATTTATTGTTATTTTTTACATATTCTGACAAGTTGCCATAAAGTTAATTTTAATATCGCTCACTTTCAGATAAAGTGACTGGCTATACTTGTAGAAGATACGTCCTATTTGACCATAATCTAAGCAAGTAGGCCACTGAATATTGCTGAATTCGTCTTTGTAAATTTGACTTGCTTCCTTTTGTAAAGCTTTATATTGTTCGCTCGATGCTCTTAATAAACGTTCCGTGAATTGATCTGCGTGTTGAATGAACCTGATAATATCTGCCTGTTGCTGTTGAATTCTGCTTGCAAATTCAAGTATATCGCTGATTTGATCACATAATTCTTGAACGTCTTGGAACCACTTGTATTCGTCTTTCAAATGTGTATCACCAAGTTGTTGATAGTTGAGTTCATTGCTCTCGAACAAGATACGTCTTCTCATGTAGTAATCAGACTTTCCTGTATACTTTGGAAAGTAACTACAGATGTTGTTGTAGTGTGTTAATGTGAATTCAGCATATCTTTGCTTAAACTCGACTAAACCTTCTACACGGATGGTTGCATTTGTAAAAGGGCACCAAAGACAATCAATTAATGAAAAGGCAAACAAGTTTCCTCGGAAGTTTTGAAGCCAAAGTATCGCTCTTTCAACCTCTTGCTCCAACTTTCGCTTGCTGTTGTACTTTTCCAATACAAAGGCAGAATCAAGCATATCTCTTTTAAATTTCTGAAGTTGGAGAAAGGCTGAGTGGACCATGGTGTTCTTCACTTTTTCATATGCGTCAAGATAATCGTCTGAACGAGAGTCCATGCCTCCAGAAAGTTTATTGACCAAAGTCTGTAAATTGTGGCGGGTGACATTGTATACCTTGTCTAGAACAACACTGATATAAATTGATGTTTCTGCGGAATGTTGGGAGAGACTTTCATCAGTTAAATTCAAACTGTTGAGCATATCGATTCCTTCTTGTATTGAGTTCTTAATATCATTGATGTTGCTCCATACAGAATAAGCATTTAAATATCCTTCCTTCAATTCGGTACAATGTTGAATCAATGCTTTTACTCGTGGCTTGTATGCTTCATCGTGTTTAAAAACGCTTAATAAAGTATTTGCAAGATGTAAATTATTCGATACCCAGTGTTCCCAAGTTTTCAAGTCTGCTCTTGTGATGACAGTTGATCTGCTGAGGGATTCCAAGTAGTTCTGTGACTCGTCAATACATGCCGTAGTAAAGTTACACAATTGTGTAAACGCAAACCCAGATTCGAAAGTAAATAAACAATCTTGCATGTGATTACAGTTTTCGACCAATGATTGTAAAGCATTATTTAGTTGGTACGAAGAATCAAATTTGTGATGGTCCAACATAGTTTGAATTTTTGACTTGATGATACTAAAGTCCAGTCTAGATTGCATTACATCATTGTAATTTGCATCCATTGGCCATTCAGGCATGTCATTCATGACGAAATCAAAAAAATTCGACTCGTCATTACCAGGAGTAATTGAAGTGGCCGTGGTTGAGCAATCCATGGAAGAAAAGGAGCTGCTTGCAGTGATGGTGGAAGAGGTAGGTGACATAATTTCTGGTTCTTTAGGGTAAACCATCCATAGTTCTGCTTGCATACGGTTAGCTTGTTCCAAGGCGGCATCAATTGATCGCTGATCTTGTAAAGATTTTCTGGGAACAAGAGTGGTACAGTTTAATCTCTTTTCGGGCTGTGTGTAACAGGCGTCGATGTTTGAGATGGCGGATAGGATGAACTGGCACGCGTAGCCATTTTGATAAACACGGAGCGCATTTGTCAAGATAGTGATAAAATTATCTTTGGTTGGTATGTTGAGTGTTGACAATGTTAATACAGCCAAGGCATTTGAAAAAGAATATGTTTCGAGTAACATATTCAATCGGATGGGTCTGTGCTCCGTTAACAGTTCGATCAAGGTCGCTTTTGGTGAGCCTGATGTTAATTTTGGCATTCCTTGGAGATCATAAATCCATTGTTGAATTGTTTCCAATGCTTCTTGATCGCGTGTATATGATGAGATGACACTGTCATCAGTTGTGTATCTGGCACTTTCAGTAAACATGACCAAAGTAATTGATAAAAGGTAATATGATGCTGAAAAAAGATAATTGAGTAAGACAGAGATGACTGAAAAAAACATCTACAATAAGAAAGTTGAAAAAGAGAGCTTGATTACATGAGGCAGCGCGGGTTCCGATTTATATCTTTTGAGAGTGACTGGGATTAAATTAAAAAAATAGGGGCGGCTGAGGAGATGTGGGAAAAAAGTCAATTCTCTCCTTTTCAAAGAAAGGTAACAAATAGTAATTAACTCGAAACCCTATAATGAAAGGGAAAAAAAAGTATGCTAGACAACAAGGCAAAAAAAAAAAAAAAATGGACGCGTCTATAATTTGTGCAAAAGCCGGTTCAAGGGACAAGGTAATAAAAAAAAAGATCTGTAATAAACACAAACGCCTTTTAATTACAAGATCGCTCCTTTTTAATAAACACCCCTTCAAAGACTATTATTTAACTGCTGATGTAATTGACAAAAGACAATGGAAAAATTAGATTTTCCTTTCTGTTTACGCGTTTACAGATCACATCAAATAAAGTTGGAGCTGAAAAGCGTGTCTATTTTTTTTTTTTTTTTTTTCTATTAATTTAATTGATGGAGTACTGTATTGTATTGACATTAAAAAGATGTCATGCAGGCTGGCCCTTATAATATGTGCAGCTATACATGACAGGGAGTTGTTTTGGGATGAAATGCAAGTCTGTGCAACGTTGTAGCGCCGGAACAAAAGACAAAAAAATCAGAGCGCATTATTTTGGTGTCAATTTAGGAAATCCCTGGTTTTTTCATTGTTATTAACATCAATCATGGTGGAAGCCGATCATTTTCCCCTATTGAACGCTGTTCCTTCTTGGCGTATATACAAGGCTCCCTCTTTGTGTCAATTGATACCATTTGGTTTCTAACTGAGATCTATTGAATTACTATAATTAAAAAGAGATACAAATGGCATACCCTTTTTAGTTTTTAGTTTTTAGTTTTTTTTTTTTTTTTTTTTTTTTTCGTGAAAGCAAAAAAAAAAAATTGCGTATCTCGGTTACTCTGTCAATGCTTTTAACCTTGACGGTTGAAAAAAAAAAGATGTTCAAAATAACAACAGCAGTTGTAATAAGAACGAGACTGTACAGTATGTTCGCTAATTCTAGCTTAGCCTAAACACGCATTGTTTTAATTAACACGATAAGACAGCAAGGATAAGTATAAATATTTACAATCGTAAGTTGAATACTTGACGCCAAATGTAAAGTTAAACATCATTACGGTTTTCTAATAGCTACCAATGTTATCTTTATAGGTGTATTAGTAAATAGCTTTTACTAGTGATCTGCAAAAAAAAAAGCCTTACCAAATCGTAAGGCAATTGTCAAGATGCAGGAGCTATTTCGCCTATTGAACACTTTAAATAAGCACATTTTACATGAAGTCATGTTCCGTCCACATATAGCCTAAGATCATCTTCAACCTGCACCTACTAACACGCAGTCACCATATCATTGTATTCTTTTCTCTCATATATATAATTAAAGCAAGTTCATTTTTAATCATTGCACGAAGAATTATTAAAAGGAATAAATTATAATTCGATCCTTATTATTGTTACGGGGAAAAACTTGACCTCACGATGAGAAGATAATTGAATTAAATGTTCTATTATATTACAAGGATACTGTAATAGTCTACTGCAGTTGTAAGTAATAAGGAAGCAGATGAAGAATCCTCACGGGATCCGACTACCACAGCATTTATAACAAAATGATATAAGTCACGGAAACACATAAACAAAACGCTACTGATTTGAAGTCCCGTGACAATTATTCACTGAGCGAAGACAGATTAAAAAAGGAGACACAATGAATTTCTTAGTTATTATCTATGACAAAAGTGTTTTTTATTGATAGATTGATAACCAATATTCAAAATGTATGCAGCTTAAGCACCATCAAGTTCTTCTGCTGGATATTTTATTGGTGTCGCAACATTAATGAAGCGAGTTATCCAGTATACAAAATTTAGTTGTGTAAGTTCAGTGTCGGGGTCTGACCCAATTAATAGCATAATTACAGTATTCACACTTTGAATTCAGACAAATTGGACGAAGTAAAAAAAAGTCCAGACTTCTGAGCTTTTTTTTTCGGACGAATCAAAAATCAATGTTTAGACATTTTACTGTACCTACAATAAGACATGTTTGGTTAGTTGTCCGTTGAAACATTAAATTAGCGAAAGGAAATTACCTGCATTAATGAGCCAAAGCAATAACTTTGGTGGATGTTTTAGTGAAAGTATCAGGGCGTTTGCCGAAGTTTCTTAAACTACGTAAAATTTTCAATAAATTTAATACGGCTGCAAGGTCGCGATTCCATAGTCTTCTTTTTTCTCCATGACCCTCAACTGGCTGAATACACGAGATGTTCTTGCACCTAGAATTTTTTTTAGTAGTTATCAATAATCTTTTTTTTCTTTTTTCTTTGACTTACCTCAACAAGCCGTGGCATTTAACAGTGGGCATATTTGTGCGTCTGTATTTGCGGATTTGAAATAATTTTGAAAGTTTCCAACTTTTCTTCGCAGGTTGGGCAATGAGAGGACGTTTGAAACTCATTTATCAAATGAACCACAAACCCGTTTCTCTTCAGCATTCTTACCAGGCCTTTCTTTCGGGTAGACTCTTGAAACTTGACATTTGGAGCAGACCAATCTCCTAATATCAAAATAGCATCTCGACCAAATTTTCTTTTCAAGCTTCGCACTAATTTTAGGTCGTTTTGGTCATAGAAGACTTTGGTAGAAAATTTCAATTTTCGAAATGGTATAGCTGCAATCTTTGTAAAACGGCACTGATGCTTTTTTTATGATCGCTTTGACGTTGTGGTGTGCCTATTTTTTTTGCCAGACCCAGTACTTTTACTTTCTCTGCTTGGTCTAATCTCTCTGCGATATGCTTTTGATCCATCATTATTTGCAAGTAAGTCAGAAATAGTGGAGAATTTTCAGGTTGATTGTCCATTGAGTAATGCTGCTGATTTTTGGGGGAAAAACCGAGGATTTTTGCAACAAACAAATTCCTATAGTACAGATTACATTTTCGATCGACTCTAAAGTCACAGTTGGAATCAGGATAAAATATTTCATGGGATTTCATTGTCTCATTGGCATAATAGTTGTAAAGAGTATCTTTTATCGACGCTCTAGTTTTCATATAATCCATGAACTTTTCCGCGTTGACCGAGCCCGATTCGCCATTAGAAAGGATTGCTTCGGCCTCTTTAACAATGTAAGGATGATTTTGTTTCCTTTAAGATCTAAAATGTCTAAAACGTTGTGATTTATTGTTCTTGGAGAATATAAGTATCTGCTTCTTTTCAACAGTACTTGTTTCTTTCATGCAATACATTAGATCTCGGCAACCAGGATCGATCAAAACGCATCTACCAGTTGTTTCCTTTAAATAACTTTTTGAGATAATTTTTCACTATGAGTTGCTTCGAGGTCATCATCCTTAATCCCCGACTGTTGATTTGTAATTGTTTTGCTAGTGGAACCTTTTCGATTTGTAGAAGTGTTTTGTTTAATAATAGAGACACCGACCCCATCGGTTTCTATTGTACCTTGAAAACATAGCGCTTTGTCAACGCCTTGATTTTTAAAAGCTTTTTTCTTCAAGTCAACCACGTGACCCCAGGTTTCATATTTGTCTTTGACGAGCTTTTTGTTTTTCAAAACATGGAAATTGGCTATCTTGGCATCCATTGTCATGTAAGAAGGTATAAATGTGGTTCTGATAGGAAAACAATTAAACCCTTTCAGTTTT
Organism: Mucor piriformis; assembly: GCA_943193625.1. Classification (NCBI taxonomy): domain Eukaryota; kingdom Fungi; phylum Mucoromycota; class Mucoromycetes; order Mucorales; family Mucoraceae; genus Mucor; species Mucor piriformis. The sequence goes on along the minus strand of OW971871.1, from coordinate 164,239 downwards.
TTAGACTCGCACAGCTCTTGAAGTTTGTAAAAAGCTTTGAAATGGTTTTCAGGATGAGCTTGTACATCATAGTAAATCGATTTTTTTTAAAATTTGTACTCATCATCATACATAGACAACAGAGATTTAAGGCTTGTTCTTGCTTGATCACTTAATATACTTCTCTCGGGTATATCCTTTTTAGCGAAAGCAAGCTTGATTAGATTGCATGGCACAAAAATCTCTTCACGTATTTTGTTTTTGATGATCTCTTTACTATGACCTTCAGCTTCCATTTTTTTTTGAAGAACAGCTGATTTCTCCTTTTTACCACAGAGATGGTTCAAGATCATATTAAGCCTGTTAGAATAATGTGCTCTAATGTTGTTGAAATACGCGGTTTCAATTTTGGTACATTCATAGAGGGCAATTTGCTGAGAATTAACAAGTTTTGGAGGAGTATACTTGGCATAAATACAATAATCATTCTTGTGTTTTGCTATAAGTTGTCTATAAATCTTCACAGAATCTCCGAGCCTGGACTTTCCACTGGAAGTGCCATCGCGCACCTGTTTATCAACCAGGGCAAGGAACACCTCGAGAAAGAACCCTTTGTTGACATAACTTTTCAGGTCGAAATTGTTGTCTGAATCCAATTCATTTATAAAAATAAACTTGATAAAAGCGAAAGTATTTGTGACAATCATGTTGGTTATATTTACCAAATCATGTAAAGCTGGTATAAGCGGGCTTGAATATGTTTTTCACAGTGGTTTTGATAGTTATAACCCGTTTGGTTATGGTTCCAAACCCTACAAAAACATTTATATTAAGTTTTCTTTATAAGCCAATGGACTATTACCAGATAAATTGCTAGTTTAAGAAAGATAAATAGGTTTGGTAGTATATATATCTTGAATTGAGGATGATGTGCTTGCTTCACTAGTATTAGGTATTATGGGCGGAGAAAAGTCGTCATCAAAATCAACATCATATATATCATCTTGAAAGGACCTATCTTCCACATTCCTTGTACATTCACCTATAATTTCCACGGAGGTTGTTGATGTTGCGCCTTCTTCTTTCTCTTTTCCCTTGCTGCGCTTTTTTTGTGAATGCAGGTTTTCATTACCTATTTTTATTACGTAAGGCTTTCTGTGATTTATTATAATACATGCTGTAAAAATTAGACATACTCCTCCTCTTTCTAATGACAGGTATAGTGACTGGTTGAAAGTCATCATCACTTGAGTTATTTTTTAAGGTCTCAAGATATTCCTTAGAACGTTTTGCTATTCATGATGTGGCTCCTATTAAGCTTTCTATCATGTTGTTAGTAGTATTACTTGACTAGATTATAAGAATAACTGTATACTCTACCCTCAGTGTCTGTCTTTTCAGTTTTTTTACCCTTTCCTTTCATTTGCTTGATATATAAAAAAAACTAGAACTAGAGAAAAAGAAAGACGAATCAAGATTTTACGGTCTAGATTTCTATCATTGACGTGACGTCCGATCTTTTAGCTGTGGCTTTTGTCAGACATGTTGCTACATATATGTCTAAATACGATACGTTTGCTAAATTAAGCCGTGTCTTTCCTTTCTATAAACCCAGGCTAGGTTTCTTTTAGGCTTAATCATGATCTGATATTGGATAATATAATGTTTATTAGCGCACTCCCATCCTTCGAAGTCCGTATATTCCAAGCTGTTTGCCGAAGAATGATAAATATCCAAATAAATTAGCAGTGGTAGTGGATCTGCCTATTGCTCTGATAACATTGCCTTGCTGCAAAGTGTGCCTTGTTGTTCTGTACTACCCAGTAAAAAAACGAAAGGCTAAAACCGATGACATTAAAAAAGAAAAGCCAAAAAAGGGGTATCTGCGTATCATGCTGTAACTTTCATGGATGTCCTAGACAGGCACACCAAGCTCGATTCTTATATCGTCAGAAACATTTACAAAATCTATAATTCTTAACACCTGGTTATTGCAATCAAAAGTACAAGCTTTATTTTTGCCCAATTAAGAAGCGTGCTGGTCGTAGATCAAAATAAATTTGTTTTTCGCTTTAGACACTTTAACACCTCCAGAATTAAGACAGCCTATGAGATTATCAACTGAGAAGATTGCGTTAATAGGGTAAGTCACTCTGAAACGCAATGAGATAAATGCTTCAATAAAGAATCAAGGCTAGTTGAAACTTTCGGTCTGAATTTCTATTATCATACTTCTGAATTTTTTTTACACTTGTCTGAATACTCTTTTATATCTTTCTGAATATATTATTTTTTAGTCTGGATTTTTTTTTAAGTTTTTCCGAAAATAATTTTCATTTGTCCGAATTTTATATATCTTTATGTTTTGTGCTCCGACACTACATTTGTCGGGGGACTATAGTATATACGACCAAATATAATAGAAAGTTATTCAGGAGATTAAAAGATGATTTTATTATAATTCAGTAAATATTATTTTAAATATTAAAGTAACTTGTGTGACCAAAACCATGACACATTCAAATATTCAAAAAAAAAAAAAAAACTCTCCGACAGGGAATTGAACCCTGGTCTCCCGCGTGACAGGCGGGGATACTCACCACTATACTATCGAAGAACTGTTATAAATAATTTGTGCATATTTTATAAATTTTATATACAATTACGTATTTGTATCACGTGATTATCACGTGAATATCATGTGGAGGTATTCTTATAGGTTGGTTGGGAGTTTTGCTCTTTGGTTCTATGGTTTGAAATTATATGCAAGTCTTAGTATTATGTCTAGTTTGGTTCTTAAATTTGCTCAGTATTTTCGCGTTTATTCAATTCAAATTATTCCATTATTTTGTCCGTATCTTATCATGATGTATATTTATCTCGGGTAATCTTGTGTTAGGCTAATTCGTGAAATTTATGAAGATAGAGATTTTTCTAGTAAAAAAATTTGACAGCTATAAAAAGCTTATGTAACAATAAAATGATATCTTATTTTTGAGTTTATTTTTAATACTCTATCTTAAAAACCATGTAACTACTTTGGCAGATTTCCTTGGCTTACTAGTGCATTTCTCTTTCGCTCCTTTTGTTTGTGGTCCTATAATATTAAGTCTTACAGTCTCCTTTCGTATTATATTCCACACTTGTTTATCCTCTGTACTACTTCTTACAAAGGTAAACATAAAGACGATCGGACACATATCCTAAATTTTTACATTTACAATTAGCTGTTAATCATAAGCAAAAAAATATTACCGCGTGAATGTCACGTTTAGGAAGTTATTTGATTAGCTGGAACTTCTGGCACTTAGGTTGAGAAGGAGTGGTAAATATGAATAAAAACCATCTTTACTTAAGAATATTACTGTATAGCTTTGAATTCTAAATTGGGTTGAATGAAAAATTGGGATTGATTGAATATAACAGTTATAGAAACCTTTGCTTAGAACTATAGAGTACTGCAGTGAACACTTTAATACTTTGTGAGTGAGAGATCCAGAGGGTTTACACTATTTTCTAAAATTATTGGCGCACAACTTGAAACAAAGATTGTATCAAAGTTCGAAAAAAAATAGACACAAAAATAAAACTAACGTTGGCATGTAAATCGTGAATAAATGGCTCATAAAAAGATTAATATTTGGCATGAAAATAGTCCACTCTCTTTTTAGTTTTTTTCTGTAGACCGGATAGATACTATCTTTTAAATTGCTCAAGAGGAGTTTGTTGCAGCCATTTTTTATTCTGCAGATCAAATAATCTTTTCTCAAAGGGTCCCCCTCTTTTGTTGTATATACACCCTATATGGCGTATATAGATGTAACACTCAACTATCCTATTATAAGCTTAAACATGTTTCATATTGTTCGTTCCCTTTGTACCTAGAATGATATCCCTCCAGGTTCCAACATGGTGGGGTTCCTCAACAACTTAGATCAAGAGCAAGATCCCAAGGTGACCAAAATAATGCACGAAACGTTAGACAGCGACGCGAATAAACTCTCCAGGCTAGTTATTGCAGGTCAATCATAGATACGCTTTAGTAGTATTCAAACATTTATTTATTTTTTATTTTGAACCATTTTTTTTCTCTCACTTTGTGAGCCAATTTTTTTCGAAAAGTAAATTAATAACTTCTGGAAATAGTGTATAAAAGATATGGAAAATAACAGTTACTGTCAAAATAAAAATACTTTTATACTTGTGAAATAACTAGACATTTTTATTTTAAAATTCAGGGAAAAATGATGAATTAAAAAGACATGATAAGAGCAACAGCTCTTTGAGGGATTCTGTCCTTTTCTTCGGCATTAGCAGGTACACTGATTGTAAATAATAAATCGGTTCTGTCAGAATTGAGATAAACAGGTAATTCGACAATATTCTTGACTTCTTTTCTTTGCTCCTTACGAATCCATCTAATAGCAGTCTTTGGCAATTTACTGCTTGGTTCAGACGTCAAACAAATTTCATTATTCTCCCATTGTCCACCTTCCATCTTTAAGCCACGAATACGGTATCCTGCAGCATCTTGTTTTATTTCTCCAATATCCACATCCAACACGAGTTCTTCGAGAGACCATTTATAACGTTGCGCTGTTGCTTGTCTTGTAGCTGTAACATATGCCTCAGGTGTAAAGAGACTTCCAATAGCAATCTCAACCTGATCGAATGATGTTTCTTGCGAGAGAGCTTCAACTTGATCAAGACGTAACTTAAGATCGGCCAGCCAGGTGTTCAAGGAGGCACTACGAGGAACCTTGTATCTCTTCCAATGATCAGGAATTAATCCCTTGTTCAACCAATTCATCAATTGACGTAAATGATTAGTTTGCTTTAATTCACCAACGCACACCTTTTGTAACGAATTCAAATCTTCCTTGATAATACGTAACAATTTACGAGCAATTTGGTTTTCGCGCTCAAAGAATCTGAACAGAGGATCCATGATACCAGAACTATCACGTTGCATGACCTTGATGTTAGCAGGCAAAAGACTCAACCAGTTAGTGATGGAAATATTTAAAGCACGCATCCAAGCAGGTTGTGCAGTAGTAGCGACTTGTTTACTTGCTGCACCAGCTGTATCGGATGTAAAAGCTGTTTCATCATCATCACTCAAACTCTTCATTTTGCGAACCCTAGACAACATTTTATTACCCTTGAGAGTCAAGAGAACGCGTTCAGCATTTGAAGGCAAACCAAGCCAGGTAGGAGGCTCACGATCAGGTAATTTACCAACCCATTCCAAGAATTGCTCCATTTTAGTACCATCAGGTACAACAATAGATTTTTCATGTTCACCCGTACCCTTGACAAGTTGGAAATCAATATCGTAACATTCAGGCGTGAACAAATTATTAACAAAGGAGTCTAAAAGACGTTGATCATACTCGTTATCAATACGACCACCATAAATGGATTGTTTCAAAAGAGAACGAATTGCGTCCCAAGGAATTTTCTCAGGTGAGATATTTGCTCGACCACCAGATGCAGTATCTAACCATTTATCAATTGTACTGAATGCGCAATCTTGATCAGAGTCGTTGAATTCATAAACCTTGGTCCAACCAAGAGGCACATATCTCAAACGTTCTTGAACAACAGCATGGAGCCATGCTAACATAAAGTAAAGACGAGCACGTTCGGTAGGTCCGCGAGATAAACGAGAAGGAGGAATACTACGAAGAGATTCTTGAAGATTGGCCTTAATTCCTGGAGGAGGTTCAAACATTAAAATACGAGACATACGCAACAAGTTGACAGGAACCTTTGGATTGGTTTCCATTGTCAAGAAAAGACGGAAATTACGATGAGGTTTCATACTATGTAACTTCTTTTCAAGTTGCCCGAGCCAAGATGGTGCTAAATGAACATTCTTCAACATGACCCAATTACCAGTCTTGATTGCAGTGGAAATAGCTTGATCAGCTAATGCAAAACCTTCAGCGGAGCCCATAGCCACAGAAGTACATCGTGTGTTGTTTTCGGAGACCAAATTATCAACACGATAACTTGCATCGTAACCAGGAACGGAACAGAAAGCTAAAGGAGTAGCACTTCCAACTTCTTCCATTACAATTTGTTGTAAATTTAACTCACCAGAGTTCATAAACTCGCTATCGAAGATTTCGGTTGCGAAGATAGATGTGGCGGGTAATAAACGGTCAGATCTGAAGCATTTGATGACCAACATTTTACGAAGAGAATCCAAGGCAGCTAAATGAAAAAAACATTAATACAATATTGCTTTATATGTGATTCTTTCGCACTTACGACTTCTTCCAGCATCTTCCCAGCAAAGAGGTACAATAGTTTCGGGACTATCGTGTTCAGCAAAAGCTCTCCATTCATCTTCGTTCATAATTATATGTTCCATCATCTTGTTGAAGCAAGGAAGACTAGAGAATTCCTTGATACGTTGTGTGGTTTCATCTGAGATAAAATCGGGCATATTCATACCCGCAGCTGTCAAAGTAGAACCGACAACAGCATCACCACCACTTAATAGGAAATCGTATTCACTTTCATCCATATTTTCTTGTGTACCACGGATACGAATTTGGCAGAGCAAAACGGCATACATAGTATAATCTTCATGAACCAAAGTACGAGAAGCACGTTTGTAGGCAGCAGAGAATAAATCACGGGATAAGATCTCCAAACGTTCAGTAGGATCTACAATACCCTTTAAATTAGGATTAGCATGGATGACATATTCAAAGATTTCATAGAAGAAATCCAAAGAGAATTGGTAGAAATGATTGACCAAGTTGAGTTGCTCCATAGCAAAGAAAATAGAACTACAAGCATGAGCAAGAGGAGTGTAGATCGCAGTTGTTTGTTCAACTTCTTGCATGACAGTGTTTGTTTCATCAACCTTTCGAGTAATTTCAGCGGCTTCTTTCTTTAATGTCTCCAGAGTATCAATGACCTTGTCATCATCCAAAATGTTACCCTTAGATTCATTTAAAGCTTGCAAGAGAGACTTTTCAAGATGACGCAATTTGAGTTGGAATTCACCTTGAAGCTTAATCAAATCGGTACGCTTTTGATCGACGTCAGGACGTTCAGCCTTAAGCACCTTATTCAAACATTGACTTTGCAAACTACCGCGAGTAACAGTGAAATTGACAAACGTGACACGAGAACAGATGTCCGGTGCAAAGTTAACAGAGGGATCACGAGTAGAAAGGAAAAGAGTAAACGCAGGAGAGAAATCGATATCTTGGCTACCCAAACGAATCAAAACACGACCACCAGTACGACGAAGTTCCTTATTAAGAACAGGGTTCAAAATAGGATCTAAATGTTCAACATCTTGAATCAAGATAGGATTACCGAATCGCAAAGCACTTTCAAGGTTCTTGATAAATGAATCATCCAAGAAACTGGTGACTGTAATCTTACGATCTTTATATTCGTTGATCAAGAAATTTGTTGCTTGACCAGAGGGATCAATAATCAATGGATATCTATCAAAGCGCTTGAGCATGATGGCATTTTCAATACAAAGTTGATCAACAGGAAGTGAGTTCGCTTGCCATGAAAGACGATCATCAGCGGTAGAAAGATATTCAGTGAGTGATACTTCATGTTTAAATTGGATATTAGCAGCTAAAAGATGGTCCATCCATTTTTGAATCAAAATATCACGATATTGTTGATCAAAGTAACCACCATAGGCCATAAAGGCAGCAGCTAAAAGAACATCGCCAACAATGGTACCCATTTGACTTTCGAAAGCTTGACTAGCAGATTCCCAACGAGTCTTTTCAGAAGATAATGAACTCAAAAGTGTGATACTACGATCGACCTTAAACTTGACACGTTCCATTTCGGACTTGATCAATTGAGTTTCACCAACAAGGGCTGCGTATTCATCCTTATAACGACCAATACTCTTTTCAAGGCCGGCAATCATTTGTTCGATTTCGACAGCTTGATTCTTAGTATCATCGGAACTTCTTTGCAATTGATTCAATTCTTCACGAAGAGGACCGACACGATCTAAAATTTCAGAAAAGTTACATTGAGCAGTAACCCATTTGAAAAGAGGACCACAAGCCTTAGAGGCACGGTTAACAGCTTCATGTTCAAAGCTTGGGTTGTTAAGGAAATTTTCACGCATGTACTTTCGCAATTGCTTGGTGATTTGCAATTCAGTATTATAGTTGACAATACTTGAAATAAAGTCATCACGACGAATGATACTTTGAACGTTCTTCCAACTATCAATTTTATGACCCAACATGGTACAGACAGATTCCATGGTAAGTTTAACAGCTTCGGGAGGATTACTCATAGAACGAACTTCAGTAAGATGTTGTCTCTTGATACTTCTGACACTGTTTTCAGCTTCCTTAACAGCAGGCTCGGCATTTGACAAATCATTATCTACAACGGTACGACGAGCTTCAATTTCCTTGTTTTGGATCTTCAAGTTACTCTTGATCTTATAAGAGTCGGCCTTCTTTTGTTCAGCTTCCTTTTCGTCAGCCAACATCTGTTTGATCTTGTCATTAGCTTGGCGTTCCTTCTTTTCAAGTTGGGACTTCTTTATAGCAAGACTCTTTCTCAATTCTTCGACCTTGATCACAGTATCCTTCAATTTCTCTAAACCAACGTTAAGATGACGTTGTTGTTCTTCCAAATCTTCACGCTTTTCGTTGTATAAACGAACATAATGAGAGATGAAATCCAAGAAATGACGAGGGGTGGCATAGTTGTGACGGCCTTGACGTTTACTGAGCTTAGCATTAATCTCATATAGAGATTGGTGAACATAGACAAGAGCATTAACAACAGCTTGGCGATGACTAGGAGGAATAGGCAAGTTGCGGTAAGCAATAGGGAAATTGAAAGATGGAGAGAAGTTGGGAACATCCAAATCCAAAGTCTTTGTAAATTCGATACCAACTTGATAGAAAGCCTGATCGGGCCAATCACCAAACCAATCCAGAACACAACGATTGAACAAGGCTGGAGAAGTGGCAGCACGAGAAGCGAGACCACCCTCAGGAGGATTCATAGTGAAAACAACATGCAAATTACGCATAACCTGTTGATTGAACCATTTGTATAGTTCTTCGTTAGAATCAAGCATCAAACCATCACGTTGGGCACCTTCTTTACATGCAGTCATAAGAGCAGAGTATTCATCACCTTCAAAGAGACCGGGAACTTCTGCGTTAGCTAAGAGAGTGTTCATACGTTCCAAGAAACCAGAATCCAATACATTAGATTCATCCATGATGAAACAAATTTTTTCACCCTTACAGCCAGCACGACGAAGAACAGTACGAAGATCATCATCAAAATCAGCACCAGTATATTTGTTATGAACCTTGATTTGGAAAACACTCAAACCATTCATCCAAGCAACAAAACGAGATAAGGTAGTTTTACCTGAACCGCTAACACCAATTAGCAAAAGATGACCTTGGGGTTGTCTGAATACACGATCAATACGAAGTACATGTTCAAGCACATCGTTGAAAAGTACAAGAGCAACATCCAATTCTTCTTCATAAAAGACCTTGAGACGAGCTTTTGCAAATTCACGCAATTGGTCACGCTTAACAGGAATGTAATGCTTAGATAACCAATTGGAGAAAAGAATGGGACGTTCAAGAGCTTCTTCTTGGTTAAGAGCAGGGAAATGCTTCATGGCAATAGAATCAATCATATCATCGGTCCACTTACGATCTTCATCATCGACCAAACGATCTTGGAAAAGACGCAAAGCTTCGTGAGCCCAGATACGTACTAATCCTTCAACAGTCAAAGTTTCCAAAGGTTTAATAGCTTCATAGATACCACGAACCCAACGTGTCAATTCACGAGGAGAGTAAATGTAATGTGCTTGAATATCAGGAGTAAAACGTTTTTGGGAGGCCAAGTAAAGTTCTACCATGGCAGCTGTGAGAGGTTCGGAATAACCACGCAAGTTAGGGACAACCTTAAGCATAGCACGGGTGAAGGTGCTGTAAATCTGCATGAGAGAAAGTTGACCAGCATAATCGACCATGACCAAAGGAGCGTGACGAAGGAAACGATGAGAGAGAGGAACACGACCAGGATCGGTAGGGGGATTACATGCACCAACGAATTGGATACGCTCCAAAGTGACCCAAGATTTATCACTAGTTCTCCAGAAACCGTTGTATTCAACCAATTGTCTGAGGAAAGAAATGACACGTTGAGTGTTATACTTATCTGTAGCAGGCAAATTGATTTCATCACAGAAAATAACGAGCCAGCGACCAATCATAGTAGGAGACAAAATAACACCGTTAGGAGTCTTTCTGTATTCACAATGTTGTTCAAAGGTCTTGAGAATTAATTCGGGTGTAGTTGCACTGGAGAAATTGAGACCAGCTACTTCCATATCAGGGAGCTTACGAAGTGCACTGAACAAAGTCATGGTCTTACCGGAACCGGGGGGACCACAAAGAATAAGAGGCTTATGCTCTGACAACCAGGAGTACAATACTTCTTCATGACGAATAGTATCAACAGTAGGAATGATCATATCAGCATCAGCGACCTTGTGTGTTTCAATTTCAATAACAGGGACCTTAGACTCCCAAGGAACCCATTGGCCAGTGTTTACTGCGATATCGTAATCAATGATGCTGGAGTTATTGGCTGCAGGAGGCAACTCGTATGTAGTGACGCCACGAACAAACTCACCGAGAACGGCACGAACTTCAAGCTTACAATCACCAGAGAAACTCCAGATAGTGGAGTATATGACACGCTTTGTGATATAACCTTCCAAATGATCACCAGTCATAGGGAAATCTGAATGCTGAGAGTTATACTCAAGAACGTTACGAACAGTCTTGTTTAACAATGAGAAAAATGTAGAGAGAACACGGGTACTAGTAAAGTCCATAATATGTTCCAAAGTGGAAGCATATTCCAAACATTTAGCGACCAAACAGTTTTCATCAGAAAGATCAGGCGCCATAATAGCAGCAATTGCGCGTTGAGTAGCAAGGTTGGGTGAGATAGAAGCACCACCATCATCGGCCGAGGCATTGCCCTCACCAGTACGACGAGTAGCGGTTGGACCGTCTTCTTCAATTTCATCCATGGGAACATTACGTAAAGTTTCAAGGTAGTTGGTGAATACCATAGGCAAAGTGATAATATCCTCACTGAACCATACCATACCACAACGAGAAACAGTAGCCAAGGTAGCATATTTCAAAGTTTCGACTTCAAACATGATACGGACATTGGGAGGTAAATTGAGACGTTCACCATTAGGCAGTGTCAACAAACGATTGTCATCCAGTACGGAATTTAAATTCTCTACCCATTCGGGATCAACATCACCATCAAAGATAATCCAGTGACGCTTTTGACTTTCACCACGGACATTATCAACAATCTTACGAAGAATATGAGTGAACAAACCATCAGTCCATTCACGGGTAGTGGAATCCAAAGTACCATAGAGTGCATCCTTAGGAATAGCCTTGGGATCAATGTTGTAAGCAATACCTTCAACACCTTCAACGCGCTCAAGAGCAGTCAAAAGAGTCTTCCAGGCAGTGGATTTACCAGCACCGGAGGGACCAACCATCATCAAACCGTGATGGATATTTTGAATTTGATATAATTGGATAACTTTGTCCATCCAAGCTTCGCCAGCAACAAGACGACGTTCATCACAGACCTTACGCAATTCTTCCTTAAGGCGATCCAAATTAACAGGAGAATAATGGACACCTGGGAAGACATCAGCAAGCAAACTAGTTAAAAGAGGAATATCTTCGGCAACCAATTTGGGTTCGACTGTCTCACGAATACTGGAAATAAGTAATTGTTGTTCAGGAACTGGCTCAGAGATTGTGGTATATTCAGTGGCATCAGCTCTTCCTTCTTCAATATCTGAACGAAGTAAAGTAAGACGATCACGCTTCAAATTACCAGCACTGACCAATACACTTTTCAAGGCACGTAAACCGAAATCATAATGAGATTGGGGAGAGAGCTGTTCAGCGCACAAGTTGAAAAGAGGGACAACCTTGGAAGCTAAAATTTCAGCAGTACGGAAACCTTGAGAGTAAAGCATAACTTGTGCAATCAATTCACGATCGGGCTTAGTCATAGCCATACTTCTGAATAATTTCTTCAAATTATCAGGCAAATTGGAACGACCGGCATAACCAGGATTCATTGTAATGAAAATACCAGTATCGGTGTTGACACGCACATTACGTCCGACCAACTCGATTTCATGGTTAGGATTTGTAGTAGCTTCTTTGAGACCCAATTGAATAGTTTGGACTTGTTGAGAAACAGCTGACAAGATACGTTCTTCAAGACGATTGAACTCATCGAAACAACCCCATGCACCAACTTGACAGAGACCGATAAAAATACGACCCATAGCTTGGAAATCAAAGGTTTCATCACAACAGAAGACAAGTACAAAACGACCAAGTTGAACACCCAAAGCTTTGACGGATTCTGTCTTACCGGTACCAGCAGGACCGAAAGGTGAACCACCAAGTTTCTGTTCAAGAGCTTGAGTTAGGGTCAGGTAACAACGATCAGTCAGAGGAGTTTGAACAAGACGATCAACAACACCAAGGTATTCATAACCATAGAAGAATTGAGCATTGGCCATGTTAATAGTCAAACGTTCAATAGGGTTTTCAACAGCATGATTGAAGTAGTAACGCATTTGATAAAGCCAGTTGAAATCTTTGGCCGAAGAGATCTTATCGACAGTTAATTGACGAGTAACGTCACGTTGATGAACAAGTTCAGTGACGAGATGCTCACACTTTCTACGCTTATTGACTTGCAAATCCAACAAGACAGCGTCAGCCAAAATGTTAAGATTTCTTTCAACAAGTTCAACAGAATGTTGAAGAGGGGTTTGATCACTATTTCCAGCTTCATCGATAGTAGTCAAAGACTTGTCAACAGATTGAGTCCAAATGATTTGAGCGGCCAATACAACAAGCTGAGCAGGATAACGATCAATCCATTCCATAAAGGCAGGAGAGCTCATTTCATCAGCATTGTAGATAGCATCAAGTTCAGTAACAGCGTCATTCAAAAGTAATGCAAGTGATACACGCATTTCATTTTCAAGAAGGGTCAACCAATCATTAATTTTGGGATTTTCCTTGATAGAAACAGGGGTCTTGAACAAAACTTCTTCACCTTCTTTAGAAGCCATACCAGTAATAGCAGTTTGCTCTTCGTCTAACAAAATAGTGGAAATACCGGCAAACATCTTTTTGAAATGTTTTTGAATACGCAAGATATCCTTACTGTTACCAATAATTTCGAGCAAATCTTCATCACCGACGAAGTAGAAACGAGGGAAAGAAGAACGCTCACGTTCAAGATATTCACCAAGAGCCTTTTGAATCTTACTCAATAACTCAGCGAGACGTTCCAAAGACTTTTGGATGTTGGGGATGTTGAGTACATCCATGACAAAAGGAGATTTGTAAACCTTCTTCATGACAGTCAAGAATTCAGTATTGATACTTTGGAAACGAGAAGTTTCGACAGGGAGCAAATGCTTAATATCAACACTACCACTAAAAATACCTTCCAAGTAGACCCATTGACGTTGAACATCGATCCAGACATCGAACAAGACATGAACACGATTCAACTTATCTTCCCAAGCAGCAGCATCTTCCTCAAATACTTTGTAGTAAGGAGAGAGTTTCATTGCAGTCAATGAGTTGATATGCTCGCCAGATTTGGTGAACAAATCATCCCAACCACGGATAAGTCTACAACGGTTTTGGTAGTTAACAAGATCGAGAACATAACCAGTCCAGGTTTCCTTGATTTGCTTCAAGAATTCTTCCAAGGCCATTTCACCTTGGGCTTGTAAAATGACTTCCTTAATAACTAGTTCGTTACGCTTCAAGTCAAGATCCCATAAATGACCGATGGTCATTTCGGATAAGGTAAAACGACCTTCGATACGGAGAGATTTAAATATTTGACGCCAATGACGTTCACGAAGAGCTTCAGACTTAAGATCACCAACAAGGGGATTGACACGCAAAAGTTGACGGAGAGTGTCTTGCATGAATTCATAAGCTGCATATTGTCTCATACGATTAGGCATCTCCTTTGTAGAATTGACAAGTTCGTCGATATGTCCACGCACCTTACGAGGTACAACTGAAGACCAAGGAGTATCACGGATTTCATAAACAGATTGCCAAACACGGGCAAGTGAAGTCCAAACGGATTTCAAATCACGAAGTTCTTCAAGGACAGGATCCAAGCGATCTTCAGAAGTTTGCTCCAAATCAAGTGCTTCCTTTGCACGACAAACCATGTCATATTCTTCTTTGAGACGTGTAACACGGCCTTCAAAGATGGACAATGTATTGGTGGCAATATCAGGCTTGATATCACCTTGAACAGGTTTACTCTTTTCCCATTCAGCACAGATATCACGAATCTTTTGCTCTACAACCTTATCTTCGGCGACAATCTTCATTTGTAAACCAGCAATTTGTTCTTGGATAGCGTTATTCTTTCTACTCAAAATTTCATTAAATGCGCTCCATTCACCATCAACTTGATCAACATAGACCCAGTCATTAGGAAATTGGAAACGTTGACGTTCCAAAGTCTTTTGACCTTGTCTGAAGAGATCTACGTCTTGACTCCACTTGGCTACCTTACGCTTCAAATCTTGAACGAATGTAATAAATGTGACAGCTTCACCAGTAGAATTGCTTTCAATTGATTGTTGTTCTAATTCGTAACGAGCCTTGGATACAGATGTATGGAAATCCTTCATAGAAGAACCCAAAAGAGAACCAAACTTGTTGAGGATTTCACGTTGCCATTGATCGTACTTTTGATTAACCTTACTTTGGACCTGCTCATAGTCGACAACAAGAGGACCAAAAGATTGCTCAGTCTCAGAGTTATCAAAGGTAGAACGAGCTTTCTTAATCTCCAATAAAATTTGCTGCCATTTACCAAGATCATCCTCGAGAATAGTAAAGACGTGGCTAGACTCCAAATCCCAAAGAGATTGGTATTGTAACCAGATATTGACATAATCAGAGACTTGACGAATCTTATCTTCAACAATTTGATAGGCATGCTCAAGTGAGTTATCACCCATGCGGGTTAACAAACTAGCGTAGGTTTTTTCGATGGATGGGTTATCTCTGACGCTCAAACCACCTTCATAACGAGAACTTTGAATACGAGGAAGATGGCAGACGACAGCTAGCCAATCATGTAATTGGAACCACCAGCTAGTACGAGCTTGCTCAATTGGAGGATCAAGGTACATAAGTTGGTTACGGATACGGATTTCGTGTACTATAGGTTGAAGATCAGGCTTGACGTCAGGAGACTTTTGAACCACAAGAGCAGTTTCTTCAACAGTAGCAATACTATCCCGATGAGCACCAGCCTTTCTCTTACGTCTGCTCTTAGATGCACTAGCTTCAGGGATAATAGCATCTTCGGTGACACCCATAAATGCACTGGTCCAAGAACGAATGGCTTGTTGCAGGCGGGAAATCAGGACAGTCTCAATACGTTTATCCAAACCACCAACCCATTGATCAAGGTTAGAGTAATTTTCAAGATTCAATCTATCAATAAGTTTTTGAACGCGGCTCAAATCATCCTCAAATCTTTCGGCTTGATAAGGACATGCCTTCATTTCATCAACACCCTTTGTAATTTCATCGTAATAACCAATCAAAGCATCAACCTTGTCTTGGAATACAGAAACAACATTAGCAAATTCACGAACAAACATGACATGTCTGTTCTCACGGGCATCCAAAGGAGTACCGGTTAAGTAGGACAAAGGACGATGATGGGCATCGTAAGTATTGACAAAGTAATCCCAACGTAAGTTGATACCCTTGGTAATCATGTTATGGACTTCGTTACGGTAACCGGCAACAAGTGTAGCGATGTCAGGATTACGATTAACCTTGTGGACAGTTTGAGAAAAGGTACGAACTGTTTCCATCAAACTGACAGCAAAGGGGTAGACACGTTTAGCATCCTTGGCGACGTTAGAGATTGTATGAGGGACTTGGAAATTAAGCCAAAGTAGGTTTCTGACTTCCTTAAACAAGGTGATAATTTGGCCATCAAAATTCACACCGAGCAACAAAGTATTCTTTTGTACACGATTACGAGATATTTCGAAAATACGACCGGAAACAGAAAGATCACGTTTCATGATTTCTTGAAGCCAGTTTTCATAAATAGGACGAGTATCCAACTTCTTGCGGAAACTACTACTTTCAGCTTGAAGCTTTTGACCTTCAGCGTAAAGCTCCCAACCCTTACCGAGAACATCCTCAACACGCTTCATATAAAGAGATAATTGACGGTCAATCTGACGAGCCCAGATGATGGCACCAGAAATAGGAGGCAAATCACGTAACTGAGCCATGTGATAGGCTTCGGAATTTCTGTACTGCATTTTAAATTTATCGTGCAATTTGTTGATGTCTTCTTTAACACTATCAATTAATTGGGTTTGATATTCTTGAATGGCACCACGAATCTTGGGACGAACGAAAAGTGCATTAAACTTAGAGAATACACGGAACATTTCGTTGGCACTTTTAGCTGTACCTAAACGATCACGCAAACGAGCAATGATTTGATTTTCGACACGAGATACGCGTTCGTTATACGCAGTTTCAGCTTGCACCCAAATCTCTGTTCCCTCAGGTGATACATCAAGGACATCAATATTCTTGACACTTTCGTAAGCAAGTTTGACTTCCTCAACGGCATTAATATCACTAATGCTAACACTCTCCTCCTCTTCTATAACAGACTTGACTTGTCCATCAACTACAACAGTAGCCTTCTTGGCACGAGGACTGGTCATAACACGAACGATTGTTTGGTGAAGTTGTTCATGTTGCTTACGGAAGGCACGTACAAAAATAACTCTCTCTTGTAGTTTTGCATGTGCTGGATTGATCTTGATGGGTAAGAACTTCTCGGATCTCTTACGAGTTACATCACGAGCAACATTGGTAAACTCTTTGATCAATTCATCCCATGTATGAAAAACAGCCTCGGCGCCTGCTGTTGTACGCTCAAAATCATCATATTCCATATACATCATACGACGACTTCCGAGGACCTTCAAAAGTTGGTCATTTAAATCGCGAGAGATGGCTTCGACTAAAGGAAGTGCACGACGAATAGGATAAGGTGACAACTTGAGTTTCTTATTAAGATGACCGAAAATCATGTGCAAAGAATCTCTGATTTTGTCCAAATCAGTTGCGGATAAAAGCTCATTCAGAGGGAAATCTTTCATCAACTGATTATACTTGTGAACTAAACAACGATAAAAGTTAACAAGAATGAATCTCTTAAACGATGCAACTGCTTACCAAGCTCCATGCCCTCCTTGAGACCAGTATCGGCAATAAAACTGACTGTCGCATGGAAACGCTTTGCGTGTTTAAGAATGTCAAGGGTCAAAGCTATAAAGATAAAATTTTAGGGCTTGCCTTGTAAATCTACGTGTTATGTACATACTAATTTGGTCACTCTTGAGTTGCTCATCAATCTTTTCTAATGCACGCTCCATACTCAACCAAAAATTGATTTCTTGGATTGCGGTGCCGCTTGCAGGATCACGGGACATTTTGGTGACCTTTTGGATTTCTTTAATCCAACCGTTGACATCACCCTGAAGTTTGTTGAGGAAAGATGAGTCAGAAAACAAGGTAGGATCAACAGCTTCGACAGTGACTCGCTTGTTCTGTTCACGACACTACAAATGTATATTATGTTAGCATTGTTTAATTAATAATGATATTAACCTCACCTTGTCTACAGCCTTTTGGATGACAGGATGAATATTAAGTGCAATCTCAGGGATTTCCACATTTTGTTGAAGATGAAGCAAACTAAGCTCCAGTTCAGCCATTTTTTTCTTGGCCATAGGAACACCCATTTTATTGTCTTCATTCTTGCTCTTTGAACTGGCCTCATTACCTGCCTTACCGTGTCTAGCATTAACATAAGCATTAAAGTAAGGACTAACAGCTAAATGGATATATGAATGCAAGAATTCATATGCACTAGTTTGACCAGGTTCACCAGAATTGGCACCAGGCAAATTAATCAACTGCAATTGATTTTGGAGGGGTCTTAATTGATCAAGAGTGGGTAAACGCTTGATGACAGCGAGAGAGCCAACATGAGTTGGGAGGTATGTGATTTCATGAGAAACGGTATAAGAGTAGGTTGGAGGTGATGAAACATCATCTAAAAGAAACCCCCAGTGCGTTAGACATATTCAGGGGAAAATATAAAAAAAATTACCTTCGTCCTTGCCACCTTCTTTCTCCTTCAGAATAAAGATGACTGGTGTTTGAGGGTCATTAGCAAAACGCTTAAACTTTTCTGCAGTATCGGGATAGGCAAAGAGGGTGTTTTCTAAATCAGAAACCTCGGCATCCAAGATTAAAGGTAACAGTTGCTCGAAGTAATCTTGAAGTTTGCGATGATCAAATGATAGTAACACCTCTGCAGCAGGTAAAATAATAGATGATGACGGAGGAAATGAAGTATCCTCGTCAAGCATTGTAGTTGTTATTTTTTATCAACTGATGATGTAGGGATGATGGTATAAACTACTATTAAGTTTTTTTTTTTGTTCTTGCTATGTGATAGTTTGTTATACAGAAAGACTATCTTTTATTTCAATACGCGTCAACAAAAGCAGACTATTTTGTAAGAAAGAGTGACAATTCTATACAAAAACGTAGTAAAGGTAAAGATGGATGGCTTAAACGAAACGAGAGAGGTTAAAAATAAAATGAAGCGGACCGAGAAATTAAATTGACCACACATGTTGCATCTTGCTAAGTGGCGTAGGAGCACAAACCAGGGGACATTACCCATTTCCTCACAAGAGTGAGGAGGGGCTTTTTAAATCTAAAGCATCCGCCCGCTTTGCATAAAAAAAGTTGCTTTTATAGACAATATCATATAAGTATAACACAAACGTTGCCTTAACCAGCAACCTTCTTTATGCGTATGATCTTATGAATATCCAACAGAATTTTGTACTTTTGTTATGCATGATAATGGTGCCGTTAGCAAATGCAGTATTTGCCAAAACAAAGTCTATTCTATACAAAGACCTGGACTAAATAATAATTTGACAATCAATGAATCAGACAAACATTTGCAATTTATCACGTTGAACCGAACATATGAAAGTGCACTTTGCATTCTAACTTTTAAAATATATAAAGAATTTCAGCCACATACTATGTCTAAATTACGCAGCTTGTATGCATCAGTTTTCTTCCTAGTAAATTATATAATGACACCAACTTCATGATAGCAGTATTTAAGGTTTTGAGCTTGAGATAACATGTCAAATAAACAAATTCAAAGGGAACTTAAGATAATAATTTAGTTTGACTATGAACTGTTACATCAAGAACATTCTAATATTTTCAATTTAGTTTATAAGACTGACACATAGGCAATAAAATATCCATAATAACAATGCTTCACCTGTTCGCATATCTAATACATAGAAAAAGAATTGCGTATTGTGGAGCCAGTTAAATCATTGCTTAATATTGCACCCACCACAAAACTATTTTTGGGTTAGTGTTTTGAGCATAAGTGCTGGCTGTCACATTCTCAATGCTTTAGTGATTGCAAATGTCACAATTTTTTTAGAGCATTTTACTTATTTTATGTCACAATCTTGTATATTTACTAAATTAACTGATAGCAGTAAAGTCTTTTTATATAAATCGAAAAGATGCTTCCACTCGTGATTCTCGTCAAACACTGATTGTTTATAATCAGCTGTAAAAACTATAGTCGCGGGAAATATCAGAATATCATTTTTGTTATTAAACTTTAGTTTTTGCTAATAGTGACAGAACCCATTTTCAGGGAAAAAAGTGCCTATTGTAGTTATTTTAACAGTTGCAAAAAGATTTAACTGTAGAATCATAGGAGTTTGGAGGTTACGGGTGATTAAAATAAGCGAGATCTAGGTTTCAATACTATAAATTGAGATGGGGCAGTATACCTAACACAGGACTTCTGAAAGCATACTACAGCAAAGTGGTATTTATTATGGCTTATGGGACAGATTGCTGTTCTATACTGTAATAGATCATATTTATGAAATACCAAATGTATAAAAGACTAACCCGATAAAAACATCGTTTCTAATGTTCAGAAGCTTGGGTTATAATGGATAAATTATGTTAAAATGCTACAAACATGTTAGCTTAAGCCTTATTTGTGATGGCGTGATAAATCGTTTGATATAATCTTTTCTTAATGCCGATAGTTTCTGATACAGTTAATGCAGACAGTTTGAATACCGATGGTGTTATTTATAAACGGAGTGTGCTGCTCTGATAGAAACTGCAGATACTAAAAACCTTATTTTGATGTTGGATAATATAATAATCAGCTGATTGTATAATATCAAGAAGATGCGATTTTATTAAAAGGTTATGTATTCATACCAAGGTGCCATTATTTTTCTCTATGGCACTGTTTATGATTTTCCGTACCAGTTTATAAATATATTGCATTCTTAAATCAGTGATAAAATGTAGATTTTTTGGAGCTCTAGCTTTATTTTATCAACATCCTACTTAAAGGGGTATTCTAAAATACAGTTCATTCTATCAACTACCGCTGGTTTAATACATCATATATGCTTCTTTCGGAATACTCACAATCTCAACCTCAAACTCCTTTTTATTTATTTTTAACATTAGTATTATAAATAGTTCTAGGGCCTCTTGTTTAACTGTAATTAACACTGACAACAGCAGGATGTATCCTTTAATTGACTAGACAATTGTAATATATTGGCGTTAAATACCAATAATAAAGGAGAAGTGGTTTGAACATAAAAAAGACAAATAGTTTTTTTGTAATTAATTTTGTCTTTCTTTTTTAAAAATGCCAAACATTCTGAAAAAAATATGGAAAAAAAAAAGGGATAGTGCCGTCATATTCAATCATGAAATGAATGACAGCTTTTGCTTAGGATCTGAGTATATAAAAATGGACACAGGAAGCTTGGATGACTTTGTATACACCATAGAAGATCAGCGGTTATCCGAAAAGGTATATACAATTATCAAACATAATTTTAAATCTAGCGTATCTAACCTTGACTATTGAAGAGATTCTACACTTTTTTTGAGAATAAATTTACGGTTTTCTCTTCACAGATATCTCGCACAAAGTGAGTGCTATTCAAATAAATAAAACGTTATGTGCACTAGTCTGACCGCAATTCTAGGAAGTAAGGAGAGGTGCCAGCCACGCTGACAATGCCAATACAGATATCGTCATTATTTATAATAACTATTCTCATTGAAATTTCTACTATATTATTTATACCTCCTCTTCATCCCATGTATTCTACTATTTTTTTTTTCTTTTTTTCTTTTTTGCCATAATGAAATTTGGCCATGTAGATTGCTTATCAGAATCCACATGCCCGAATATGTGTAATTTAATTTGATAAGCTATATTCCTGTTTGTGCTCATAATAGTTCATCTATCTACAGTATGCAAGATCGGCTAAAACTACCAATAATAGAAAAAATATGCAGAACGATCGATTGTAGTACAGGAAACTAACATTTTAAA
The DNA here is from genome assembly GCA_943193625.1 of Mucor piriformis. Classification (NCBI taxonomy): domain Eukaryota; kingdom Fungi; phylum Mucoromycota; class Mucoromycetes; order Mucorales; family Mucoraceae; genus Mucor; species Mucor piriformis. The sequence continues at coordinate 142,582 of OW971871.1, read as the reverse complement.
CAGGGTTTTCATATGGAAAGTATTTCCTTTTATGTTTGCCTAATTCCAGTAATTCAATTTATTGTTGTATCACCGATACATATGTGATGTATTTCGATCATTCCTTACGGTGTATTACATGTATCCCATTTTAATAAGGGATGTTGGCTCGTTTACAATTTTTATCGTGTGTATATAGTCGCGTCCATGATATGTATATATCCATTATTTTCATCTAATGGGAAATAAATTTAACTGTCTTGTAACCTTTTAAGCGACAAAGTTATTTAGTCCACTTTCAGTAAATTCGTTTCGAGCACTGCGTTAGATAAGGGTAGAAAATGTAACGTACTTATCTCACCCGACTACATTATTATTCAATCCAATTGATAGTCATATTTTAGGCAATGTGTTCCTCTTCTGTAATTTTTTTTATATACAACGTATCATTGCGATCAACTGACGCACATGACGACTTGATCAACAATATTTTATACAATGCGCTCCTCATGTAAACTCCATTTCCATACAGCGTATCATTATGATCAACTGACGCACATGATGGCTTGATCAACAATATTTTATACAATGTATAATTGTAACCATGGTATAACACACATTGTAATCAGCATTACGATGCAAGGTAGGACATTCTAAATAGCATACATTTTACTCGCATTTTGAAACAAGCTTAAAAAATTATATAAAAGGAGAAGGGAAAACTTATAATTTTTTTTTTTCATTATTCAAATACATCTATTCACAACTATGAAGTTCACCTTGCCTATCATTGCTACCGCTATTGGATTAGCTTCTGCTGCTCCTTCTTGGGAAAGTTTCTCCAAGAGAGCTGTTACTTGTAGCTGTAAGTGTGCTTTTATATTCTTGGGTTAAAGTAGATACTAAACCGTATTTTGTAGCTTCTACTGTGTCATGTCAATCTACCAATGTTGACTCTTGTTGTTCTCCTAAAAATGGTTTAGTTGTCCTTGCTCTCCAATGGATTGTTGGCTATGGTCCTTCTGATGAATTCACTGTTCATGGTAAGTTTAATTTTAAATTGGGGGGATAGTTTAGTACTGATCAAATCTTTAATAATCGCATTTAGGTTTATGGCCCGATACCTGGTAAGTACATACTTTATCCCACTATTAACGATAGCTTATAATTTATACCTGCATGTAGTTCAGGTGGACAATTAGCTTCCAATGGTTGCGATTCTAGCAGAGTCTACGATAACGTTGCTACTCTTGTTGAGAATGCTGATAGCGCACTTTACGATCGTATGAATACCTACTGGCCTAGTTACACTGGTGACAATAACTAGTAAGTGGGAATGGTAACCTTTAGCTTTGTCACTGGTCAAAAGTTTAATTAAAATTTAAAATTATAGTTTCTGGTCACACGAATGGAGCAAGCATGGTACTTGTGTCACTACTCTTGATCCTGACTGTTATGGTTCCGCTTATGTTCAAAACCAAGATCTCGTCGATTACTTCGGAGTAAGAACCCAATCAAATTACAAAAGCAATCCATATTCACATATTCCTTCTATTTATAGAAAGCTCTTGATCTCCGTGACCAATTTGATATTTACGCTGCTCTCCAGTATGTGTTGTATTTTTGTTAGAACTGCCTTGTTATTAACCTCTATTTCTGTGTGTTACTTTTTATAGGGCTAATAACATTGTTCCTGGTAAAGCTTACCCCATTGCATCTATTAGAGCAGCTATTTCTGATGCTTACGGTGCCAACGTCAAGCTTGACTGTACCAGCAAGAAGTTAACCGCGGTTTCCTTAAATTTCTATGTTCGCGGTAAGGACAACTATGAAATTACTGATGTTCTTTCAGCTGGTTCTTGTTCTGGTAGTGTCACTATCCCCCTCAAATATTAACATAGTTTCATTATCTAAAATAAAAAAGCCAATCCCTACTCTTTTATTATCCATTTATATGGCTGTGCTACCAATGAAGTGAAATATATCGCTTCACGTTTTCATAAATGTAAGCTCATATTTCAACAGTGATATTGTCATCCGACGCCCATTTTTTTAATCTAGGAAAAGATATAAGGATTAATAATTGACATGAAAATAGTCCACTCTCTTTTTCATTTTTTTCTTCAGACCAGATAGCAACTATCTCCGAAGTCACTCAAGAGGACTTTATTACAGCATCTTTTATTCTGCAGATCAAATAATTTTTTTTTAAAGGGTTCGTTCCTTTGTATAAGTGGAACATTCAAATATCTTTTGATAAGCTAGAAAAGTTCGCATTTCCTTAGTTTGCAACGAGAAACTAAATTTATATAAATCATTAGTGTAACATGACATCTTGGTGATAGAGTATTTATTGCAAGTACAAAACAATTATGCCTAAATTGCTACACCATGGTCATTATGATAATAGTTGAAAATAGTAAGCATAGAAATTGAGTGTAGATACGCTTAAGTGGTAAGTTTCGGGATTTATTTATTTTTTATTTTGAACCATTTCAAAATATAAACTAATAATTTCTGGAAATAGTATATCGCAATAAATAAAAGACACTATGATAGGGGGCCGCAATTTTTTTTTGCAATTATGCTATATATATTTAATGTAAAAGTACATGTGCTATTTTATATATATTTATGCAAAATAAAGGTATTTTCTATTCGTCTTCCTCCAACAAAATTTCCCAGTCGTCTGATTCTGGAGTCTGACTTGGGATACTTTCGGTATTTACAATAACTACATCTTCAACAATATCATTTGCCACATCCTCTTCTTTTTCTTCTTCATTATCAGTGACTACTTGAGGTAGGGTTGCTTTAGGCGAATCAATCCAAGCATCCTTTGCAGGTTTGAAGGGGTTATCCCCTCCTACACGCATCCATCCATCATCATCTACGGTCTTCAAAACATCATATGAGTTTACAAATAACTTTCTTCTTGTTGTAACTGACGAGTTCGTTGTTGTTGCTGCTACTAACTTCTTTTCGTCTGCTATTTGTTTTTCACTCCAAGTAACTTCACCCTTTTGATTCACCCAACAACAATCGACGCGAGCCGCCTTGGTCTCATTGGCGTTCAAAAATGCTGCTTTAACAGTTTTCTTCAGCTGCCAAATAATAGCTTCTTTTTCGTCCATCGAGATATCATCGCTAATAGATGGTACAACAATTGCATCATTTTCATTTACCCAGGTTGTTGTAAAATGAATGATATCGTCTCCAATCTTGATCAAAGGGACTAAATCGGCATCCAATTCTAATTTCGTTAAACCAAAGGCCAAGTCGGTGAGATATAAGGCGTTGACAGGCTGTCTTACGACTGATCGACCACTGATATCCGCCTCCATTCCTTGAGCTGTAGTGGGAGCACGGTTCAATGCGGGGTTTCGGGCGGCTTTGGATAATAAAATTGGAGGGATTCTGCTAGGACCAAGTGTTTTTCGAATGATGACACTACGCTTAGGCTCACTATCGATAGCCTCGGTTGAGATATTGAAGTGTACGGCATAGCGATGGATAAAACGACGATATTCACTACGCATTGGCTTAAAATGAAAACTCTTCTTGGCAGTATCTTGTACAAATTCTATCATGGAATTCTCCATATGTCGACACCAGCTTGAGTTTTCTAGATAAAATTCACGCAAACTGTCATCATAATAACCAAGATCATCCGAAGAAAGCATTTTAGGCTCCATCACGGAACCCAGTGTAGATGGCTGTGAAGAGGAAGGGGTGCCCAGATCGTCACGCTTAATATCAAAAGCCATAGCAAGACGACGATTACGAAGTACTTTGGCACAGAAATCATTACATTCCAAATCCTTTTTAGATCCACTTGATTCTGAAGTTGCGTTACAGGGAATTTCGATCGTATTTTGTCCACATTTACAGCTTGCCTTGATTCTTGCAGTACATGGTTTGACTTCAGGGCAGGGTGTATCAGTGCCATGACATTTACTTTGACATGGATGACCACAGCTTCTAGCACTACCGCAGATTTGGCTACAAGATTCACCTTCAACAAGACATTGACCATTATGACATGATTTGGGACATTTGTGTTTACCACATACAAGATCCTTTTCACAATGACGGCCACATCGTGGAGATTCACGATAGCAGGGCACATTCCTTAATTCGGTCTTTCCACAAAGACAGTGGCGGCTGACAAGAGCCGGGCAGGGTGGGCAAGGTTCATCATCAGGATGACAGTTATGATTTAAAAAGCGCATATGTCCACAAGGATTAGGACGAATGCATGGATGAACACAAGGCGGTAACTTAGTTCCGCATCTAACAGGAGGTTCTAATCTTGTACGTGTGCAATTACATGTTACATCATCAAATACAGCCTCTACTTAAGATTATCAGTGATGATATCTATAATTATCCCTATTGATATTACCTAAACAAGGAAGGCATTTTCCTTTGTGACACATATCTTGACAACGATGTGCTCCACATGACAGCAATTGATCACATATTTGTGGACAGTCATGGGCGTATTCAGTTCCAGCTCTTCTTTTACCTTTAACTCTCATAGCTGGACAACATTTTGTTCCACAATTATGTTTACCGCAATTTCTTGTAGCCTTGCAGACCTTATCGCACAAGGGAGGTTCGCCGCCAGCAGCTTCACATACATTCGAGCATGTATCTTCAAACGAGGTAGATTGACAACGACAAGGTACTTGAACGATCACTTTACAAGGAGAGCAACCACCCAAATGACATTTCTCAGTACAGGCATGACCACAGACAGAAATCTTGTTACAGGTGGATTCACAAGTGGGAATGGGGTCATTACACGAAATACGATTCTTACCGCCGAGTAACTCTTCTATAGCATGCTTGCCACAAGGGCAAGTTTTGATAATACTGGGATCGGAAGGACATGGCTGAGAATTAGCTGTGCATGGATGGCAAGGCTTTTGACAACGATGTTGACCACACATAAACACAGTATCACATTTCTCGTTGCAACTGTAATAGCCAATATGTCCTCGTAACTGAATCTGTTTACCAGAACCACATCTAGCAGTTCTTTCATGGCGTCCACAATAACAAGGTTGTATTTCTTCAATTTTACAAGGAGGACAAATGTCTGCATGACAGTTTTGCTCACATCGATGCTTACCGCAACCCAATAATTCATCACAAATATCTGTACAAGAAAATCCTTTTGTTGAATAATCGGTATCTATGCATCTCGCTTGTCTGGTATTATGACCACAGTAGCATGTTGTAATTGGACCCATCGAACTACAAGGAGGACATGGACCTGGATGACAAGGTCTGTACAATCAAGCGTTAGTAACTTGTCTCAGTAGAGTATTATACATATACGCATATACTTACAGCACACATTCGTGAGGACAAGATTTATGTCGCTTACATAATTGTTCACAGCTATGAGGTGTATTATATTTGGTACCTTCAGGATTACGCTGCTTACCACAAAAACATAAATAGTCCCTTGGTACAACTGTACGATTGTTTTGACAACCTGGGCATCTCCAACCTGTGACCATTTTATTGGATGCTGGATCTACATGAACTTATGTCAGTAATTTATCAACTTTTCGCTGCTTTTTCTTCTTATTTACCTTTTAATGACTTTGTTGCCCAAGTTTGCACACAATTTAAATGGAAAACAGCCCAACAACAATCACAAGTCCATACATGGTGAGCTGGTCGAACCACGTCCATACAAATCATACATTCATAAGTCGAGTTTTTGAGTTCATGAGCTACAACAGTAGACATGTCGTGATTGCCGGGGGGTAATTTAGTAACTCGTCTCGATCTATTGTTATTGTTATTGGATTTCTTTTTTAAAGATGAAGGCTTTGACCCGCCTTCATCCTGGTTTTCTACTTGATTTTCGGTTAAGCGGCCCTGGGCTCTGTTTTTACTGATACGGGCTGCAGAGTTATTAGCTGAATTGGATTGTTTAGGTTTATGGCTGGGTTTCTTGACTGTCGTCTCTCTCTCTGGGTTAGATTCGCCCTCCACAATAGGCGTGCCTGCTTCGGTAGCATTCATGACATTGGGATTCTTCTTTCTGTTTCTATTTCTCTTGTTGCGACTCTTCTTAGCGGTCTCACCTTCTACGGTGCTAGCAGTGCTGGGAATAGATTTTGAGGAACCAGAGGCTTCAGTAGCTTGAGTGACTTGTGGAGAACTTACTACTTGACTACTGCTCATTCAAAATTTAACGTAATGGATAAAAAGTACTGCAGAAAAAAACGAGGGCTTTATTAGGAAAAAAATAGTGACTGCGGCTGCGTCTTGCTGCGGCTGCATTATGGACGCTGTGCCTAAAATTAAAGATTTAGTATTTTTATTGAGAAACATCCGATCATTAAATCTTTACCTGATAAAGTCCTGTGTAATATCCGCAATAATACCATGCCATTATCAGATTAGAAAGATCTTCTATGTCGCAAATAGTGTTAATGATATATCCCAATTTGACAGATTTATTCTAACCTTGGTTTGAAGGCATAGGGGGCATTGGAGGCATCAATGACTGTGGGTTTCCATGCACGGGATTAGAAGGCAGCGACTATCATCGAATATTTATCACTATCACAGTTTCTTTTCAATAGCTGCTTATTTTACCTGCTGACTCTCTTTAGAAGGGGCCTGCTAAATATTTAACATTGCTTAATAAACTATCATCGACACTGGAGAGCTCCTTACCTGCTCCGACTTTTTTCGTAACACAGGCTATAATAATGTGAGCGATGTGTGATGAAAGGATTGATTACACATATACCTTTCTCTTCGTGATATGACCTTCCTGTATTTTTCTGCATCTTATTGTTTTAGAGTCGATTAGGCTCAAAATTTACAATGAAGGTATACCTTTTGTTTTGCTGGAAAGGTGGAGCTGCGCTCTCGCTTTGGGCTTGATCGGAATATCTTTTCTACAAATTCAATTTTTAAAAAATTGTGTTTACCAGTTATGCTTCTGTTACCAGTTATGCTTCTGTTCAACTTACTCTGTAAGCTTCTACATTTCTGTCCCAATGATCAATCAAGTCTGAATCGTCCCAGACATCTGAATGCTACACAATATTTCGAAATCTTGAGTTCACATTCATGAAATGTTAGTACGTTATACCTTTGCATCGCCTGAACTGAAAAGAACTGTTCCGATCTTGTATGGATCTTCTTCTTTTGTCTTGTTCTTTTTTATGTTGTTGTTCTGTCCCATTCCCGCTTTATATTTGAACGATTAGTAATCTGGGGAAATATGGAGGAAAAAGACTAAAAAGTAAACTGAATCGAATCCAGCTGTCAGCATTTCTTTTACAAACTTAATTTTATTTTAAAGGCAACCTTGATCCTAAACGAAGGTACTCATGCAAGTAAAATACATCTACAGATGATAATGATGCAAACAGCCTCAAATAACATAATCTAAGACAGACTTGTCATGACTTACAACACCATATCATGCAATCGTTTGGGAAAACTTCATACACACCACGCCTTTAACTTCAAGGTTGACTTAGTCGAGGAAGTGTAGCATTCCGATTAATAACATATGAGACATGATAGCTAGTTAGAGATCAATGGTGAGAGGTTTAATTCCCAAGGTGTTTTTTTAAAATTTGATACAGCACAGGATAGTAGCACTTTATATAACTCAAAGAAAATAAACCATAAATACTCCTCTATATTAAATGTAGTATGAATAATAAGCGCAAATAAAGTGATTATATAGAAAGACGATGAAACATCGCACCTGATGCAAAACAGTTTTGATACATCAGCTTGTATTTTAATTATATATAAGTGAAATTTTTTATCGTGCTCTTCAAAACAAAACAAAATGCGCGAGGCACCTCGTATCAAGGTATTCACTTCTTGAGACATACCGCCTCACTGTATTTTTAAATTACCCCTTTCTGTAATTATACAACCGCACCCAATCATACTCTTTCCACATGATAGTCACGTGTGTCGGGGTTTCAATTAGTTTATAAGAATAATTAATTCTCTAAAATTCAGTTGGAATCAACGGGGAAATGGTGTAGTGGTATCACATTCCTTTCGCATAGGAAAGGTCGCGAGTTCAATCCCCGCTTTCTCCATTGTTTTTTGCTGATTTTTTTTTCTGTCTCTTAATTTTTTTTGAACGATGTCATTTTGTTCAAAAAAAAAGAAATCAGAAGCCCTTGATTTGATGCTTCAGGTTATCTTCTTCAGACTTTTATAAAGAATGAAGTAGGGTATAGTGAAAAAATACTAATAATAAAAGCCGTTTTTTTTTTCATAGTAATATATTATGCTACTACTTGTGTAGTCTTTTGTAAATTGTTTTAATCGATTTCTAAACTGCACTTTATATGTGATAATTTAGAAATCACACCGAACGTTGTTTTAACAATTAAAATATATTCTAAAGATATATTTAAGACAGATAATTTTGTAAGTTGTGATTTTACTCTGTCATGGTGCCTCCCTGTAAACATAAACAATTGATTGTTTCTGGACTTTGACTATGATAACGCAATATTTAAATTTGCTGTTTCATTAAGTGTGACGAACTGTTGTTTGCCTCATTTTCTGCAATATAATACAGATATAACCCCATTACTTTCACCTCAATAAACAAATGAGATAGATTCTTCGAAATATTCTGTTTGTTTATTTTCAATATGTTGTTCCGTGCATCAATAAAGATACTGTAACGTGCCGGTTTAAGTGAAATACGGTGATTTGAAGAAAAAGATAAATATAAGATAAATCTTCTTATTAAGTGAACATCAGACTGTTATAATAGTCAATTAAATATGTAATATGTAATAATATAAAGGTATAAATTTTACGACGAATCAGAAATAAGTATTATTGGAAGGAGTATAGTAAAATACAACTAAAATAGCTATTCAGTGCTGGTTATAAGTAGCGAATTACTTGATATTAGGATACTTTACCTCCATAACAAGAAAGCCTATCTTCTGTTCTCTGATTAGGGGGCTATACTTTATGTCAGGCCTAATGGAGCCGCTTCCTTCCAACTTTATAAAATTACTAGGAGAAAACGATAGACATCATCAGTATTCCATGAAACAGAAAAAATTAACCTTCATTATGACGAAACGGAGACCCACGGTCGTATTTTTTATCTTCAGATGGATCGTGTGAAGACTTTGAAGAAGGCTGGGAGGAGGCTGTATCGTCTTCAGTTTCTTTTCTGAGGCTTTTTTTTGACATAGTTGAAATAGAGCGCTGTGTCTTTAACATTTCTACTTCAAGGTGTCTTTTTGACTTACACGCTCGCGTCTGAGCTCAATGCCTTCACTTATATCAGTGAATAAATTCTTCAAATTTGTTGCCGGCGTAGGACGCTAATATAAATGTAGTGAGCTGCCTCAAAAGATTGTCTTGTATCGATAGTCATTTTGAGATTTCTAGTATGGATAGTCTCATATTTAAATAGCGCCTGTCAGCCCACAATACAAGAAGCCCTGCTTGACCGATTTTGTCTCCATACCAGCAAACAGATGAATCCTTAAACCTTCTTGTGAAGCCGCTCAAGGTTGTGCTTGAGCTTTTTCTAATGTTTTATAATCAATAGTGTCAAGTTATTTCTTGTGTATGTGCGTTGTCAAATTCCATCAGTGTCAGTTTTTTATCCGTATTAGACACATCCCGTGAGACAGTCGGGATCTTGGCAAGACGTAAAAATACGCGCATCAGGTTTTTGGGGCCGGGTTTTGGAATATAGAAAATCCCACCTTGTACATTAAATACAAATGTTCCTATCAAATTTTTAATCAACATATTGTTCTTCTATTTAAATTTCACTACGGAATAATAATTCTTTAGACTATTACCTTTACGTGATGTACGCCGTGCAATATGTTTCAACAACAGTGATAAAAATACTGTAGACTTGTTTGGATATAGAAAAGAAAGAATCTCACTTATTTATAATCAATAAAGAAAATAGTAAATTAAAATGGTTTCTATCAAATGCGATGATTCATTTTCTTTCTATTTAATTAATTTTTATTGTTCATCATACTAAGGCATGGCACGAAAAAAAAAACGGGTGCGCAGTGTCTCTACTGATTAAAAAATATGATCCATATATATGTGAAGTCATATCCACCATTCGTGGTAAAGATAAATAATACACCACTTACTGGTCAATGCAAATGAGACTAATATGAATCAGCAAAAAAGAAACAAACCGATACAAAGAATAATGGAACAATGTCCAGCGTTTTTGGAGTCACGCAAAACAGCTCGCCTCGCTAAATATCATAATCATCTTAACTATTTGCATATACATTACAAATATCATACGAAGAATTTCACATCAAAGCAAAAAGAGGGAAAGAAGCACAACGAGAAAAAATTGAAGACACAGGGCGTTATAACCGCTTATAGTGAAATTCTAGAAAATAGGTTCGGGGGCTTCCGAGTAACCGGTAGCTGCTAAACCTCTCAGCGGCTTTCAAACTACTCCAAATTTGATACTATCTCTGCCTTTTGATTGGAGATGGCGGAGGAAATATCATTCGAGACACTATAAAAAACGAACATTATGTGGCATCATTTTATTTGATTGGAAATATTGCAGAAAGAGTGTGATATAAACGAACAAGAGCTAAAATTTGTCTAGTTTTATTCGTCTTTATTTGACTGATCAAGTAGTGCTAAATCAAGGTAACCCTTATTTCTGCTTTTTGCCCCCGATAACAGAAAAAATTCGTGAAACAAACATTAATACTACAGCGATAGAGTTTAAACGGCGCAAAATTAAAAAGGTTCCTGAAAAAAGAAATGGCCAACCATGACACTTTGTAACGCAATGCGGGGGATGTATATTAATCTGAGGTAACGGGGGGGGGGGCTATTTTCTGTTTTAACTAGACCGAATGTAGTTTGCTATGGTTTATAAGAGAAAGTAGAAAAATAGCCAAATCAGGTGAATGTACACATTTTATTATATCAGCCATGACAGTTGATTTAATTTAATTGCACGTCTAAAAAAAACGTGATTGAAATCAATATACAAGGCGGGTCAGATTGAGGGTATTATGCACGTTTATTGACATTCAGGTTACATTGTACCCTTTTCGCCAAGCATCGCGATAAATGAGGAAGGGGAGTTTTTATATGAATCTAAGTACTGGAACTGAGATAAAAGTTCTTAAAATAAGAATATTGAGATGTGAGGGTTCTCCAGGTGGAATCAGAACCACCGAAGAAAGTGTGGAACACTAAAATAAACAAAGGATTAATTTCTTTTATATACTGGCAGTGTCTGACTTACTGATTCCAACAACACGACCAGAAGATTTGGTACGGAATACCAGCTTTTTCTCTTGCATCACCAACTTTCCATTAACGTAGACAACGAGGTTACCGTCCTGCTTACCAGCAGTGTTAAGAGTGAGGACTTGGCGAACTGTAGTCCATGCACCTGTTTTGAATTGGAAGGTGTCGCGACCTAAACTGTAGCCATAATCAGGGTTGCAGATATTAACTTTGTCGTCACAAAGGTCTTTACGCTGCAAATTATGAGGCAAGTAAGCATATACTTCACCAACACCTTCTCCACGCCACATGAGTCTGATTTATAGTTGAATAAGGAGATTGTTAATTGAATTCGTACGACATTTGTTGTTACCCTAAATAAAATTACCTAGTAGTGAAGCAAGCGGTCGAAGAACTGCCACCAGTACATTCACCGTGACCTCCATAAAGACCAGGAAGCTTACCACCGCGAACAAAATCGAATCCCTTGGGGAAGTAGACACTATACTGGAAAGAAACGACCTTTTCATTCTTGGTAATATTGAGAGGTTCAGCTAAAAACCCGAGACCACCAATAGGAGTGACCTCAGGGTTTCTAGAGTTGGCAGGATACTTGACACGAAGAACGAGATCTTTCGTTTGTTTGGAAGGATCAACGAAAGCAGCATTCTTTAAAGCATCTGCGCCTTTCCAAAACCAAAGCCAGCCGCTATGATCAGCAATTCCCCAACTTTTGTCCATGATACTGCCTTTGCCAATGGTTACTTTTTTGTACTTGTTGAAATTCATGAACTTCCATGACTGTGTCTTTTTTGCTTCGGCGGACAACAAGCAGCTCACAAGAACGAGAAATAATAATATGATGTGGGATTTCATAGCTCTCTGATATCTATTAGGAAAAAGAGGTAATTACAAAAAAGAGAGAGTTATAAAGATTTTAATATACAAATAAATCGTGTGCCTTTATATTGAATACAGTTACACCAATTTACGGACTTGATCAATTAAGGGCAAAGTAGTAGTGTATATTAAATGACTCCGACGCTTTCAATTGAAATTAAGAACCTAAGCTACCCGACAGGGCTCTTTTCATTGCTCTACCTATCTTTGCTGTATACATGCAATGCGCCTTCAGACATATAGCCACACTGACAATGAACAGCGTTGATTAAGGATCTATCATGTAGATCAATTTGCAACGTTAAAAAAAAGGTACATCTAACTGTTATATGTATCCGATATAATGAGGAATGTACTGTATGATAATCAAGGTGTTAAGCTGTGTAAACAGGACAAATCGTTGCCTATAAAGACTCGTTACAATTCTCCGGGATAGTAAAACATGATTTTATTGTTTCTGTGTCACTCGTGTATTGAGTCTACACTATTTGTACTGTCAATATAGATGTATGGGTGATTATAAAAGAAGATTTCATATCGGGCTAGCTAGCGAAGACGTACCTGCATCCATTGACATCTAATTACGCATAAATTATAGGTGCTACGGCCAAGCCTTATTGTTTTGGACATCAGTTAATTAGCTAAAAAAGACAATAAATTAAAAAACGGGAGGATGGGATCAAACTTAAATATTGGCCTGGCTTATTAGTGTATAACACAATTGTGGCACCTTTAGCCAGTAAGGTTTTTGTCGGCTGTTTAAATATAATAGACGCTCAGGACTTGCCCCAGTTTATTGCTGCTGAGACATTTGTAGCCAAACAGTTTCAGGAATTTGCTCTCGTATTTTATGCAAGTGGGTGGCGAGCACCAACACCGCAGAATTCGGAACAAGGTCAACTTTCTGATTCCTTTGACAGCTGGAAATCTCAAAAATGTATCCTAGAAACGAGACCAACCTTTTAAATTCAGTGTAAAAAAGTTGATATCGGTGCCTTCTATGTACAAAGCATGGTTGCATCGATAGGATAATAATAAGACTGTTAAGTGATATTTATATTCCCTTCTCCGGTAAATATAGTGATCTGTGCATTGTGTACGTGATACACGCAATACAATACACCAAGTGCGTATGCTTAAACGCATCCATGATGATATCACCATTTTCGATGGTAAACCTTGTACTGTTTACTCGCAGTGCATAGCATTGCACCTATTAAATTGAACTTGGATGTTTTCGTTTGAAGCGAAAATATTTGATTGGTGTAGATAAACGAGAAGGCACAATTGGGGTGACATCACAGGCGGATTAATTTCGTTGGTTCCTTGCGTCTTATCTTTAAAAAAGTGTACCAACCAAATGCAGATGGGATTTTCAAAACAGTTAAATGACACATAGTGAATAAAAAAGAGCCTTAAAAACAGTCACGGTAGATGGCCCCTATATTAGGATGACTCTTAATTTTCCCCAGTTTTTCTCTTTTTCCTTTTTTTTTCCTTGTCAGAAAAACACTTTTTCCTTTTTCCTAAAGCCTACTATCAGTTTATTAGGCAAAACAATACCGTTCTTACTCAAGAAGTAACTTTATGTATATTCACGCCTACGAAAAGTGCTCAGCCGATTATATTTGCGATCAAAGTAAGTTAGATATTTAAAACCCATATATCAAAAAATTAAATCTCATTTTTTTTTTAAAGTTTGGAAATCATCTACCAACAACCTTTAAACAACCTTTATCAACTCTTTTCTTTATAACAAGCTTATAACAAAACCTAAAAGAAAACCTCAACTTAACTATTACACCTACTTGAAAAAAACTTTTACAACTTTTTTTCTCTCTCTCTCTCTTTTATCACTACACTACTAAAAATGCCTAGCACAATTAACAACTCTCCTCTCCCTGCCTCTCTCAAGTTGAAGACCGGTCAAATCTTTACGGGTACCTCATTCGGTGCTCCTGTCTCCACCTTTGGTGAAGCCGTCTTTACTACATCTCTTGTTGGTTACCCTGAATCTATGACGGATCCTTCTTACACAGGCCAAATCTTGGTTTTCACTCAACCTTTGATCGGTAACTACGGTGTTCCCGGCCAAGATCAAGACGAGTTTGGTCTTTTTAAGTATTTCGAATCCGATCGCATTCAAGTTCAAGGTATCATTGTCAACGACTATGCTACTGAGTACTCTCACTGGACTGCCGTCGAGTCCTTAAGCCAATGGTGTGTTCGTTATAATGTCCCTGCTATTAGCGGTGTCGATACTCGTGCTTTGACTCAACTGTTGCGTGATCAAGGCTCTACTTTGGGTCAAATCTCTGTCGGTCAAGACTCTCACATTGATGATATTGACTCTATTGAGTTCATTAACCCTAACCACGAAAACTTGGTTGCCAAGGTTTCCACCAAGGTCCCTCTCAATTACAACCCTAAGGGCGATGTTAAGATTGCAGTCATTGATTGTGGTGTCAAGCAAAACATCCTTCGTTGTCTCGTCAGCCGTGGTGCTGCTGTCACTGTCTTGCCTTATGACTATGACTTTAACGCTGTCGCTCATCAATTTGACGGTATCTTTATCTCTAACGGTCCTGGTTCTCCCACCACTTGTGTCGAGACTATCAAGCATCTTAAGGTTGCTCTCGAAACCTTGAATAAGCCCATCTTTGGTATCTGTATGGGTAACCTTTTACTCGGAATGGCCGCTGGTCTCCAAGTCTACAAGTTGCCTTTCGGTAACCGTGGCCACAATCAACCTGCCCTTAATGTTGATACTGGACTCTGTTACATCACTTCTCAAAACCATGGTTATGCCTTGAACGACACTGATATGCCCAAGCACTGGAAGCGTCTCTTTGTCAATGCTAACGATGGATCCAACGAAGGCATTCAACATGAAAGTAAGCCTATTTTCTCTGTACAATTTCATCCTGAAGCTAAGGGCGGACCTCAAGATACTGTTTATTTGTTTGAAGAGTTTTTGAAGCATGTTCGTGCTGACAAGGTCAAGGTTGAAGGTTTTGAAGTCCCTGTTCCTCAAGCTCAACAGTCTGCTATCGCAACCTTTGCTTAAGAGAAAAAAAAAATACAAACAAAAAAGCTTTTTATTTTCTCTTTTTTTCCTATTTCTTATTCTTATTCTGCATCTATCCCATTTTCTTATCTCTTTTTTTAATAAATAAAATTTCATTTTTTTCACAAAAACCCGATTTTTTTCTTCGGAATGTCTAGATGAGTCCAATAGGAGGGGGTTTTTAAAACTGATTTTCTGGGGGCGATCTTGAAATTTAACGAATAAATATGCTGTGAATCTTTTCAAATTCAATCAAGCTTTGAAGTTGGATACATCGCTTGCCTCCGTTTGTAGCAGCAGGTAATTGTATCTTTGCTAGGGAAATCAGGTTATTTTGGATGATTTTTAAAGGCAGTATTTGTTGACGGTCCTTTTGTACGTCCGACATTTTTTCCTTTAATTGATCACATCGTTGCTTTAGGGTATACAACACAGATTGTTGTGTTTGATATTGATAATCTGGCAATCTCTTCTCGCTTTGCCATTTACCTCCTTTACGCTCCTTACAAAGCTGAACCACCTTGGGGCTCGCACTGGCTGTACGCAGGTCCTTTACAAGCATACGTGTTTCGATCGCAAAGGACCTCATCAGCTCCTTTGTTTGTGGATCCACCGCCTTGACTAATTGATCTCCGTCCAAATCCAGCGTTCTCATTACGTCGGTTCCTTTAAGATGGGCATTTTCTGCACGTAGATAACGAATGGCTGCTTTCAGCGATTCCATTTGTCCGTTCATTTCATGTAGATTCATATTTTCGTTTTCCAAAACTAGCGTAGACCCATCTTCCAGCAGGTCGTACTCGGTCTTTTTAGGCACGGATAATCTTTTTTCTTCTTTTTTAGCCGCGTTCTTTTTAAGTAATAGATTATCTTGTTCCAACGCATCATATTCCGTCTGAAGGTTTTCTAAGGCTTCAGCGTACATCTGTTCTTGCGATCGTGTCTTTGTCAAGATCTCTTCATTGGCTTGGTCGGCTTGTTTCTTGACGGTGTCCATGCGTTTCTCTAAAAGTTCAATTTTTACGCCCGATTCTTGAAGCGCTATTTCCTATCAAAAAAAAGAGTTACACAACGTATTCCCACATTTACGGGGCGTCATACCTTGAATTTCACATCCTTGATCAATTTCAAAATCTCGTCACTATGCTGTTGTAATTTACGCTCCATGTCATGATTTATGACAACCTCTGCCTTCATATCAGACGCACGTTGAATCCATGGTGCTACTCCAGTGGCAACTAGATAGATTCATGCATTTTAAGTTATTTGTAGGACAAAGCCATAGTTACATTGCAGCTTACTCTTTTCGGTTTTAATTTCATTGGAGATGCGTTCGTAGGTGGCACCAAGTTCGCTGGTTAAGGACTTGAGTGTCTTTAAACAGCCTTCCCACATGGTGCTTTCGGCGATCTCGAGTATTTCATCCGCCTTGTTGTAAACAATCTGTTGGATAATGCCTACACTGATATCCTCTTTGCTTCCCACTTTGGCATCTACATATGTGGATATTTGTTTATAGGTTTCATAACAAAACCTACTGAGTTTCGAACTAATTGCGTACAATGTTTTAAATCGATGCAAATATTCGGATTTTAACGTCAATGCCTGTTCTGATAAATCCTCCAATTGGCGAAGTAGTTTCCTAGACGTTTGAGTCAATTCCACGCTATTTCCATTATTTTGTGAAAATCTTACCTTGAGAGGATCTTGCTATTTTTGGCTTGTACAATCAGTCGGCCCAAGGGTTCGAAATAGTCATAATCTAAACTTTCACGTCCCTCTGTGATATTGATGTCTATAAAACCCGCATCAGTTACCCTCGCTATAAAGCAAAACAAAAAAATATATTTACTTTCGTTGTAGGCTGCGTTGTCGACAGCCTGCTTCACAAATGTCAGTTCTACTGTCATTCTATCTGCATTTAAATCCAAAGCTCTTGTCAAGCCGAAGAACTGATCCACGTGGTTGGCCTCACTTTGAACAAGATGGATCTCAGAAAGATGTTCCAATTGAGCAATAATTCGTTGTAGTTCCACTACACATTCCGTCTCATTAATCTCATCCGTGCGAAGTAGATCCACAATCCCTGTCAATCTTCTTTCCGTACCCACCAAATCGTGATACACTTGGCCCATCTTGATAAAGGTCACTGGGTTACAGTTGAGGACAAATGTCACAAAGCGTTTAGCCAAGTCACTCAACCAGCCTGCTCTCTGTCTCATCTCACACACAGAAACCAGGCTCTCAGATACGGTGTCCATGATCTTTTCACTGATTGGGTAATTTTGATCTAAATGTTTGATGATCAGTTCAGACTTAAACACAAGTCGCTTGTACAACAAGACGCATGAAATGGCGTCATTTTCCGTTTTAAAGAATGAGTCTGGCAAATAAGGTTGGATATAACTTAATCTGTCGTTAGCTTGTGCAGCATCCAACTTTCGAAGTTCCAGATCGATGGATTTAGCTTGTGCTTTCATCACCGTGGATTGAAGTTGCATGTTGAGCGACATCATGGCTTGTGATTGACTACTGAGTGTGCGGCTTTCGGACTGTTGACTGACTTCCTTGTGTCTGAACTGCTCCAGGTCGTTTTGTAAAGTCAGGACTAGTTCACGGAACTGTTGGATTGTAGCTTCGTAATCTGTGTTTGTCTCTTCCGAAGACCGAATTCTCTCCATTTGCTCACGTAACAGCATATCACGGTGATCTATGTAAAAAAAAAAGAGTTAGTGACGCGTTTCTCAGTTATTTTATTAGTCTTACCGATCTCAGCTTGTAACTGCTTTTCTGTCTCCATATGATTCTCTTCCAGTTCATCAGCCAATTCCTTTAAGGCCTCTAAATCATCATTCACAGAACGAATCTCATCTAATTTCTCAGTAAGCGACAAGTTCTTTTCGGTCAATTGATCTACAAGGTCTTCAGCGCCTACAGCATCATCTAAACGTTGCTTCAATTCTTCAATAGAGTACTCTGCCATTTCAAGCTTATCCCTTGTCTTTTCGTATTGAGCTTTGGTATCTTCCAATTCGTCCGTATCCCTTTCTAAATTTCTGATCCTTTCATTTAATTCATTTTCCTTGGTCGTTGTCATATCACGTAGTCTACAATTACAATGGATAAGAACGTGGATGCTATGTAAGCATTAGTTTTTTTTTTTTACCTCATCAAAGCTTCCTTGAGTCTCTCGTTATGTCTTTCGAGTTGAATGACTTCCAAGGGTGTTTTTTCATCACCATCACGGTCAGGTACACGGTTAATGATATCGGCTTCCTTTTTCAAGACATCCAGGTCCACACTGATCTCATCGATTTTGTCTTTAAGGACGTCGACTTCTTGTTGTAAATTCTCGGCCTTTTCTTCTGCTACTTCTTTATCCAAGGTCATCATCTCAAGTGATTCGATCACATCGTTGTATTTACTTTCATACATTTCTTGATCTGTCGAAGATTCTTTTAGGTATCTCTTTGTCTCTCTTAATTCCTTTTGCAGATCAGCAATTTTATCTATTGGAATGCATTTAGTTATAGAAAAAAAAAGGAGGTTTTCCCTTCTTTACCTTGAAGTTTGTTCCGAAGTGTCAAGAATTGTTCGGCTTCTTCTTTGACCTTTTCATGCTCTCTGTAACGTTCACGATCCTCTTGCCTTTTACTCTCTAAAATCTTTAGTTTTAATCGAAGCTCTTCGTAGTCCTTGAGAGGAATCATTTGGTCTGATTTACTGATAGGCAAGTTGGCAGCTAGAGACCCGTATGAGGGCTGTGCCTGACGCATGGGTAAGGCGGTAGAAGATGTTGTGGAGACAAGACCCACATCTGAGTTGGTCTCGTTGGACTCTAATTCATACGAGTCCTCTTCCTCCTGTTGTTGTAATTGAGCAGCGTCTGCAGCAGCTAAATCCTCCTCCTCTTGTAATTGTCGTTGTAATTCAGCTTCTTCTTCCTCTTGCTCCAATTCTTCTTGCTCTAGCTGCTGCTGCTGCTGCTGCTGCTGTTGCTGTTGTAAAGCGATACGTTCCTGCTGTTGCATTCTTAGCTGTAAAAGTTTGTTTTCCTTGACTTCTTTCTGGGTATCAGAACGAGGTCTTGCTAAACCCACTTTACTCTTTCTTGCTAAACTTAGACTTGCAGTAGGGGAAGCCGATTTTCGATTTAAAGCCGTGGGTTTTTTAGCCGCGGTGTTGGAAGGGAGTCGACTAATACGAGAAGGAGAGGTGATGCGAGAGGGTAATAAAGTTGAAGAAGAAGAAGCAGGTAAATGTTGTTGAATATTTCTCGCAGCAGCAAGATTTGGATCTTGAGCAGGAGCAAAACGTGCACCTCCTGTTCTTTCAGAATTGGAAGGAGAGATGACTTGTTCGATTTCGTCACTTAATACTTTGACTTGGCTAGGGCGAACAAAGACACCGTGGTTGGCTCTACACTCAAAATAACGTTTGCCTTGAACCACACCACTGTTTTTCCCTTGAGGGTCATCCAGTTCGATGCCTACCCATTTTCCTGTTTGGAAACTAGTAGTGCCAACGAACCGAATTGAGCCAATCTTGCCTTGTACCTGAGCACGCGCTCCTACTTTGAGCTCCGAAGAGATTGTCTCCATGTTGTTGTTACTTTGTGCTGACGAGTTACGAGATGAAGGTCCAATCATGGACTGACGTCGTTGAGGATCGAATCCTGACATTATATTTTATTGAGTCAAGTAACTTTTATTGTAATTATAAAGAACGAATGGTGACTGTAAAAAAGTAAATAAAAAAAGTTGTTGCAAGGGAAAAAAGGGTAGGAAAAGAAAAAAGATATTTTTATTTTAGGGTCGTACCACTTATGAAATTACCCCTTGTTAGTGTGTTGAGCAATGATATGGTCAATTGCCTCCACAACGGACTTGAACACGTTTAATCCTTCACTTGCGTCACAGTCACCCTCACGATATTTTCCTGTTTGCACTGTATCCAGTAAAGAAGGTGTTAATCACACCATTAATGTTTTTTTTTGCATGAATATTTCATTTACCTAAGAAACGGTGTAGACCCAACTCCTTTGCTCCGCCACCCAAATCATTTGATACATCATCTCCAATAATAGCCACTTGCTCTGGTACATATTCCATATCACTATCATATAAAGATCAATAACGTGCAGTAAAATGTTGCGAGTTGTTTCTTTTACATTTGTCTCAGAGCCAATCTAAAGAAATCCACTGTAGGTTTTCCAACCACACTTGCAGTTCTTCCAGTTGCAAATTCAAGGGCTAAATAGAATGTAAGTCTACAATTTTTTTTCGCAATAGGTTGTGATTCTTACCTTGGACAAAACCTCCAGGTCCCATTGACAATTTCTCGTCTTTATCAGCAAAGTATTTTGCTTTATGCACGGCGATCAGTGATACATCCATGTCAGACATCATTAACCGAAATGCTTCGTTCAGCTATCCATGATTGATTTAGTGACACACGAATCTATTATTTCCGATTTTGTACCTTTTTATAGTTGAATTTGGACGGTGCTAGACCAACAACAACTGCGTTGGGCTTATAGGTATCCAGACCTGCAAACTCTTCCATAGCCTCATCTTCCATTAATAGCATTGGTCTATAAAAGCACTTAGTTATATAATCAATCCAAGTTCCTTATACAAGGTATACCTAAGCTGCTTAGTCTGGATCATATCACGGCACGCTGATAAGGAGGTAAACACCTGAGGAATCTATTAAATACTTTTTTTGGTTGAACCCCAATGCAATGCCTTACATCCTTCTCTTCCACTTGAAAACCAAGATGCGATAACTTTGCGACTAATTGTCTGGCTGATACTTTGGTTGTGTTTGTAGCAAACCTTTTATCCATTTTATTAAAAAAAAAAGACGCGACGCGCTGTGAGTAAATCTTACCGAAAGGGAATGTTACTGTTTCTTAGGCGCTGAATAGCTTCAATGGCACCCGGAATAACCTTGTTATCAATATGAATGGTGCCACTGAGGTCGATTAGTACACCTCGAATAGACATTAGGAGCAAGATGAGGAAAAGCAAAAGAAAAAGAACGTCACTCAGATGGAAAGTAGTAACTCAAATTAAATTATTTATTATTGGGAGGTAACGGCTGGAGTAATTTATAATTGACCACAGTCAGCGATGGTGACCTTAGCCTTGGTTCTACCAGAGTCAGAACCTAAAGCCTCGACCTTCTTGACGACATCGATACCTTCGGTAACTTGACCAAAGACAACGTGCTTACCATCTAACCAAGTAGTCTTGATGGTGGTGATGAAGAATTGAGAACCGTTGGTGTTAGGACCAGCGTTGGCCATGGAGAGGTTACCAATACCAGTGTGCTTTAAAGCAAAGTTCTCATCAGCAAACTTGTTACCGTAGATGGACTTACCACCGGTACCGTTGTGGTTGGTGAAATCACCACCTTGGAGCATGAACTCTTGGATGACTCTGTGGAAAGTACAACCCTTATAACCGAAACCCTTTTCACCGGTACAGAGAGCACGGAAGTTCTCAGCAGTCTTGGGGACAACATCAGCTCTTAATTCCATGACAATACGCTATAGGAAATCGTGTTAGTTTCTCTTTATTTTCACTGCACATGTCACTACTTACACCAATAGGGGCACCGTTGGAGGCGATATCGAAGAAGACTCTGGGGTTAGACATATTTAATAAATTTGTTTAGTTGAAAAAAAGAAAAACAATCATGAAAAAACTCGAAAAACTTTCATTTTTAACCTCGTGTTTTTCAACAACCGATTCCTCCAAGTTTCCATTTGATGCTATTAGATTCTTTTTGCGTTTAAAAAGGGCTACAAGGGAAAAGAGCTCTTTTTCAAGCTTTTTTTTTTCTTGCCTGTCGTATTTCTGTTTTCTGTCACAAAACCTTAATATCCGGACATCCCAAACATTTGTGCATGTCCCCTTATATTCTCATATAAATAATAAGCCACACAGGGGCACGAAAAAAAAATTGTTTTAGTCTTTCGTACGAATATGATTGGGTAATATCTTGGACATGTATGACGTACAATTAAGGTTTTTTAGTGTGAATCTGTCAAATGCTCTTGTTACAATATTAATTGCCAGAGCCTACCTTGACTTCATCTACACATTCAAATCGAACACGAAGATCCTTTAACTCTGATGAACCAAATGGGATTTACAAAGAGGTAATTTTCTTTTTGTATGTAGGCCAACATCCTGCAACCGTGTCGCCGTCATTCTCCTTGTGCTGAAATGCTAAAATATCAAGATCCATCTCGTCAGAACTATCATTGTACACCAAGTACGGATCTTCTAAAGGTTTGTGGGGATTAAAGTCTATAATTCAATAAGGGTAGGCTTGGCCGGAACATCAACCACCCTTATATCGTGTGACCACTGTTGTACTTCATTTTTTGGACATGTTCAACAGCTTTCATCAATGTTTACCTTGTTTGTAATATCATCAAAAATAGCATCTTCTGCAACACTTAGGCCACCTTTATGTGTGATGCTGTCGGAAACCAAAGACGCGCTTTCATATAGTACTTTTTGAATTCAGGGTGAACATTATTTACTATACTAGAAGTCAAAAGTTCTAATTAATACTCTTCTTCAGTAGTAAGTGATGTGTCTTCAAGAAGAGGTTTGGCCGCAATATACTGAAGATGTGTTTTTTGGTAGCTGCTACTTTAAACGCATTTTCTGCTGTTCGGTCATTTCAATACCAGCTACTCATTGATGCGCAATGTTATGTAAAAACAACTCTGCATGTAGACAGAAGCTATCTGGGTGTTCTGGCTGTGCTGGTAACTTTTGGAGGATTTCATTGACACAATTTCTGTTAAAAGCACTTAAAACGCTTTCAACCGTGGTTATTCTATCAACAATGTAACGAAGACGCGCAAGTTTCTGATGTAAAGATTAGCATTACTCATATTGTAATGCTTTACAAAATTTTCTTCAGCCATAACCCCTAGTCCTTTTTACGTCAAAAAATAGCCACTGTCTTTTAATAAGCGTGGCTCACAGCTATTTACATAGCACTACCAAACTTTTTCGTTTTAAACTCACAGCATGAGATTTCTTCCTTGTTACTGCTAATAATTTTTAAGACAATCTTGCAAGGAGAGAATATTCTTCTTGCATCGTTATTGTTGTATCGGATACTTGATGATTGATTTGATGATTGATTTGATGATTGATTTGATGATTGATTTGATGATTGATTTGATGTTGAGTTGATGGTCGAGTTGATGATGGAGTCGATGATTGGCTACCTACGAAAAAACGACCAGAATACTTTTTTTCGTTGCTGTTTCGAATCAACTGGCTGCACTACGAGCCTGTTTTCTCCGCGTGGTTGTTCGAGCGAGAATTTGAGCAAAGACATGTTCTATGTGTGCAACATATTGAGCTTCTATTTTTCCATACTGAAAAACATGACAATCTAGGTTAATAAATTAAATTAGTGTAGGTAGTTATTTAGAAATTCACCAATTCTCACTTTACTTGATCTGCCTTGGGTAATTTAATAATCTTGTTTAGTTTAAAAAGATTAAAACGTGCTTCAGTTAAAAACATGTCCAGGAGGTCAGCGTTTTTTGCTTTGACGATCTGTGTGACAGACAATGTGATTAAAAATATCAAACAAATGTGATAATAACAATTACCTCAGTAACCTCACCACATAATTGTTTAATAATCGCTTCGATCGAATCGTCACGTATATTTATTTGAATAATTTTATTACCAAATAATAAATCGACACTGCAAGTCTTTAACAAGAAATTGGCGTTGAAAGCGGATTTTTCATCAATGTAATTAAGCATGCCTAATAAATATACTATTGACAAAGAACAAAGGATTGTTTTATGTTTTTGATGAAAAGTTGTAAGCTTACCAGTGCCATCGATGTTATTATAGGTTCCCAATAACTGCAGTGATCTTTTTTATTAATACATCAGAGGGACTTGATGCCGTTTTGTTTTTTACTTTTTGAAGAACATGTGTCTCTACTTGTTTAAAGTTCTCTAATTGGATATTGATGTCAGAGCCCATCTAATTGGTGATTTTTATTAAAAGAACCCATATGCTTACAAGAGATATGGTTCCAGGTAAAATCTTGACAGCTACAATCTTTCATGTCTTCATTAATAACATTGATGTTATAGAAAAAGCCTTCGGTTGTAAAAGACTTTGCTCTATATACAACACCGGTGGGTTCAACTTTTTCGATAACCAGCTTGATCACTTCTTCATTAATTGCCTCTGCGTCCAACTCCCTTCTTCTCCTTCTACGCTCTTCGGGACCTATTCTACCAACATTCAACTGGATACGGTTGGTTTTTTCTATGAATCGGGTTTAATATCATTTACAAGAATATACAACAAACGATCGGCTCTTCTGTTTCTCTTTCTTCCCAAGTATGTGTACTTAACTGGTTGTGCCAGCTTTTGACAAAGTTGTTTGTTTTCCTATTGGTGTAGGTTTGAGGCTGAAATGCCACACACCGCTGAATATACTTATCGCCATCAAGGTGATGGATCTTGAAGTAATTAATAAATTTAGAGTAGCAAGCATTATTGACAAATAATTCATTCAATTTTTTAGTGAATTCACCGGCATTCTTTTCCCACATCCTACTCTAAAGGCTTGTAATAATTGACTTATAGGTCTGTAAGTTCTGAGCTGTACTGTCTAGTCTCACCAACAATCTAATCTTTCCCATCCAGGCTCTTGATACATGGAATAGACACCATTGTACAGTTGATTGAGGATAAGCTGCTTGGATGGCTCTATACTCTGTGCTGCTAACATCGATGGTTATTTTTCTGAAACTTTGTAAACCAGCAGACAATCTAACATATATTAAAAACTTTTTGATAGGAGTCATGGAATGATCTTCCGTGAACATGAATGCTACAGGGCAACCAGTTCCAGTCAAAGGGTGACGAATCACAATGGTGTAAAGAATACCCTTGTCAGTGTTGGTAACGCAATGTGTTGCATCAAGACAGATCGACTCTGCTCTAAGTAGCAATCTTTGTTGCCAGAGAGAAGAGAAGCCGAAGGTAAAATCAGTGTTATAATTATAGCCCTTGGTGAATAATTCATCCATCCAGATCTTAATAGAGTCCTTTGGGTTGTTAGCACGCTTATAAAAGGTCTCTTCGATTTTTTTATAAATATTGCAGACCTCATCAGCGTGTACAAGCTGATCTCTATGCATTACGGTGTTGATATCTCGATAAAAACTGTTATTCAAGTCTTGAATATACTTTCGGTAATTGTTTTTGATAGAGACCCTGGTGTCACGCTTTCCATAACCTTCATAAAGACGTTCCTTAGTATATGCTCTTGCTCCTCTTGATAAAGGCAAGTATCGCATATCTTCAGTGCCACCAATTTCATGATGATGTTCCTTGATAGTCTCCAAGACAACCACATTAGGATTTCTCTTAAAGAAAGTCACCTTCAGGCAAGCAGGACAGCTGCTCCTCTTACTAGTTTTTTTTTGCAACTCGCGTTGCTGACCAGACAAGTTCACAAAATTATTTTCTTGTTTTGTACCAATCGGTGACAGGTGTAATTAATATACCAAAGGTACATAATCTCTCTCTTTCTACGCTTAATAGCAAGGGCAGGGGTAGCAGTAGCAGAGGAAGCTTCATCGCTGTTTGTTTCAACTATTTTTTTATTATAAATCCACTTGATACCGTACTTAGCAATGGAACATTGCATAACATCCCGGTATTGGTTAATAGGAACACTATTCTACTAGGAATAGGTTGGTAACTATGAATAGAGTAAGTGTTGATTGATTGATTTATTTTTAAGTAAAATGTTGAAATAAAAAGCAAAGTTTTTCCAAAGCTATTTTTTTTCGACATAATTTTATTTCTGATTTTTTCCAAGTGTTTTGTAATTCTCAATTCTTTTTTTTTTTTTTTTTTTTGAAGTCTTATTTTATTATTAGATTTTTATAAAAGTCACACGTCCAAAGAGCGGTGTGCAGTGGTAAAGAGAGGGTATGGGCTATCTATAGTTTGGAAGGGGGAAGTTAATCATGATACACAGAGTGATTATTGAGATGTCAAAGGGTCGCCCTGGGATGACTCAGTAACTGGTAAAAGCAAAGAAAAAGTGTGTTGAGGTCAGATAGGTCTACATAGGTCTTAAAAATTTTGATAACGGTGCAAACCATATTGTCGGGTACAAAAGTTACGTCGTCAAAAATAAATTTTCAGTAGTGAAGCGAGATACTGTCTAAGACAGACTTAAATAAAAAGGTGGCAGATATTCTAAATTGGAAGGTACTTAGAAATTGACACGAGTACAGAGATGATAGAACTTGTCTTGCCGTGAAGGTATGTAATTCTGGCTGTCTTAGGAATTAGTAAGAGAACGACTTATTCCAGATGGGCCAAACATTTTGACATTCAACGAACATGTGTTTTGGGTAGTGTAGGATATTGCCTGGGCAGAGGGGACATGGATTCTTGATTCTTTAAGACGTATATTCCGCGATTATTGTGACTGTATACATTATTAAATTGGCTTATTCTGTGGTGAAATATGGATGTATAATTACTCAGATTGCGACATCATTAATCAAGTCAAAAAATTGAAAAATCATAAAATTGATGCTTTAAAATATGATATTGAATAAATTTGATAATGTATAAACCAACTTTTTTTCTGAGTAGAAGTCAACTTCTTGCCATATCCTTTTCTATGAATACGAGGCTAATAAGAAAAACGACTGCTACATACTAGTAAAGTGCCAACCTTCTTTAAACGAGTCCACCTGTGGTACCTGTATCTTATTTACGAAAAAATTGAGAGTGAACATGCACCCAAATGACGTTTACAACTACATGGTCCAGCTAGGCATACCTAATGGCAGCTTTAACAAAAGTACGGTTATGTCAAACGTATACGTATGCTTTTCAGTATATTTGGTCCCATTGGCGTTCTTTATCTGGAGTTTATCCCATCGATAATACTGAAAAGAAACGCTCACAACACATTCTGTCATTATTTGAAACTGGTTGAAAATAAAGACATTTTTGCACGATTCAACATTAATACAGATGAATTGAATAGGATTTTTACAAATTTTCTGCCCACAGTAATCAATTAAAATTATAAACTATACTTATGCATTAAAATAAATAAAATACGTTTACAAATAGAATAGCATCGATTGCATATGGGGCTAATTTGATAGGCGCCAAGAAAACTAATAATAAAAACCTAATTCTAAATAATGATAAAAATACACACACACAAAGGAAAGAAAATCACCGTAACGTATCATATCATTAAAATGTATCTTTCAATTAAGGAAATTTATTACTTAACAGAAATTCTACAAGTATTTATTATTCTGTAACAAATATAAATAGAGCATCTAATCGAGTTATGCCCCATTCTTTATTAATTTACCACTACATTTTTATACATACTTATAATACATGACGTACTCATTGAAATGCATCGAAAAAGCTTTTGCCGATAACAGAGTCAAGTTTCATGTTATATATGTGGAAGATGAATCCGACAGTACTTTGGAGCTGATTAAACACGCTTGCGCTGAAATATTAAAAATGCATATCGAAAATCAAATAGACCAAGAATACACACAAATCAAAGGAGAAACTGATCATGGTCATTTCATTGCAAAAATATACGTAGAGCCTATCACGATATTTTAAGATAGTGATTGTCGTAATTGAAGACAAATATTATTAACTATTTTAATAAAATACATTTGAAGCTTGATTAGTTTTAGACTTTAGTTCATCTTTCACATTATGTTATGGTTAAATGGTGTGGTTTTTAACCTACTTGTCCTATACACATACTTGAAGTAGGGCTCCAAACATTAATCCAATCACAGGAACTATATGAGATTAGGTTTACGTATTCACTGCCTAAGAGTTCAACAACATATAAAAATAATAGGCGAATGGCTGTACCGGTCCATAGATCGAATTTAAGAAGCCGGCAAAAAGAACGTATTCTTAATCACGCGATTAAGAATATTACATATCACAGACAATGACCCTATAATAATTCATCTCCGACTTAAAAACTGTAAATCAGCCTCACTGTTACATAACATATAAATTAAGGGAAATTATTACTTTTTAGTAACAAGCACCTTATATGCATAATTGGTATAAATCGAGTAGATAGTTCAGAGTAAAAATAAATTTCTTTAGTATTTATTAACCAATATGTTCAAAAGTATCCTTTTATTATCTTGATTAGTTTGTTCCGTATTAGCCGCAGCCGCTCCCCGGAACGCTATGAAATCAAAGAGTCTGGTGAAATTGTTATATACAGTAACGTAAAATCAACCAGCGATATTGTTCTATCAACACAGCAAGTATTATGTAGATACCGCAAGTCCTGAAGCATGTTGTACTCCATACGTCTGCAGCAGACCATTTATCAGTATCCGTATTGAAGGAGATGGATCTCAAACACAGTAAATTTGCTTGTTTTCATAAAAAAACTTGATCTCCAAATTATATAGTAACATTTTTTATAAAAATAAACTCAAAACACAGATAACAAAAGCTAAAGACTTGGAAATTTTATAAGAGTTTTGTAACAATACAAATTATCGAACCATGCGTTTCGCGTTATCAACAAACTGGATGGCCTTTTTAAAATGTCAAAATCTTTTGAGACGATCTTTTTTTTCTTCTAAATTATTTATAAAATTATTTAAAAATTATGACAAGTTGTATAATAGTTATTATCGTTCCAATACTGGTCCGTTTGCCTAATTATTTCCAATAAAAATAATAACTACAATGCAGATTATTACAACTGTACAAAAGTTCCAATTAAGAGAGGTTGCACGACAGATGCTCTCTTATCTAGAATATTTCGTAGAATTTCCTTAAAATTAAAACAAAGAATTATTCTGCTACGTCCGGTGTACGATTTTATAACATTCATGAATCTCAGTGAGTGTTAAAAGCTCTCACATTACCAGAACACTTTGAGTCACTATTGGGAAGTATTGATGGTATTGTTGTTAGGCAAACGGACCAGTATTGGAACGATAATAACTATTATACAACTTGTCATAATTTTTAAATAATTTTATAAATAATTTAGAAGAAAAAAAAGATCGTCTCAAAAGATTTTGACATTTTAAAAAGGCCATCCAGTTTGTTGATAACGCGAAACGCATGGTTCGATAATTTGTATTGTTACAAAACTCTTATAAAATTTCCAAGTCTTTAGCTTTTGTTATCTGTGTTTTGAGTTTATTTTTATAAAAAATGTTACTATATAATTTGGAGATCAAGTTTTTTTATGAAAACAAGCAAATTTACTGTGTTTGAGATCCATCTCCTTCAATACGGATACTGATAAATGGTCTGCTGCAGACGTATGGAGTACAACATGCTTCAGGACTTGCGGTATCTACATAATACTTGCTGTGTTGATAGAACAATATCGCTGGTTGATTTTACGTTACTGTATATAACAATTTCACCAGACTCTTTGATTTCATAGCGTTCCGGGGAGCGGCTGCGGCTAATACGGAACAAACTAATCAAGATAATAAAAGGATACTTTTGAACATATTGGTTAATAAATACTAAAGAAATTTATTTTTACTCTGAACTATCTACTCGATTTATACCAATTATGCATATAAGGTGCTTGTTACTAAAAAGTAATAATTTCCCTTAATTTATATGTTATGTAACAGTGAGGCTGATTTACAGTTTTTAAGTCGGAGATGAATTATTATAGGGTCATTGTCTGTGATATGTAATATTCTTAATCGCGTGATTAAGAATACGTTCTTTTTGCCGGCTTCTTAAATTCGATCTATGGACCGGTACAGCCATTCGCCTATTATTTTTATATGTTGTTGAACTCTTAGGCAGTGAATACGTAAACCTAATCTCATATAGTTCCTGTGATTGGATTAATGTTTGGAGCCCTACTTCAAGTATGTGTATAGGACAAGTAGGTTAAAAACCACACCATTTAACCATAACATAATGTGAAAGATGAACTAAAGTCTAAAACTAATCAAGCTTCAAATGTATTTTATTAAAATAGTTAATAATATTTGTCTTCAATTACGACAATCACTATCTTAAAATATCGTGATAGGCTCTACGTATATTTTTGCAATGAAATGACCATGATCAGTTTCTCCTTTGATTTGTGTGTATTCTTGGTCTATTTGATTTTCGATATGCATTTTTAATATTTCAGCGCAAGCGTGTTTAATCAGCTCCAAAGTACTGTCGGATTCATCTTCCACATATATAACATGAAACTTGACTCTGTTATCGGCAAAAGCTTTTTCGATGCATTTCAATGAGTACGTCATGTATTATAAGTATGTATAAAAATGTAGTGGTAAATTAATAAAGAATGGGGGATAACTCGATTAGATGCTCTATTTATATTTGTTACAGAATAATAAATACTTGTAGAATTTCTGTTAAGTAATAAATTTCCTTAATTGAAAGATACATTTTAATGATATGATACGTTACGGTGATTTTCTTTCCTTTGTGTGTGTGTATTTTTATCATTATTTAGAATTAGGTTTTTATTATTAGTTTTCTTGGCGCCTATCAAATTAGCCCCATATGCAATCGATGCTATTCTATTTGTAAACGTATTTTATTTATTTTAATGCATAAGTATAGTTTATAATTTTAATTGATTACTGTGGGCAGAACATTTGTAAAAATCCTATTCAATTCATCTGTATTAATGTTGAATCGTGCAAAAATGTCTTTATTTTCAACCAGTTTCAAATAATGACAGAATGTGTTGTGAGCGTTTCTTTTCAGTATTATCGATGGGATAAACTCCAGATAAAGAACGCCAATGGGACCAAATATACTGAAAAGCATACGTATACGTTTGACATAACCGTACTTTTGTTAAAGCTGCCATTAGGTATGCCTAGCTGGACCATGTAGTTGTAAACGTCATTTGGGTGCATGTTCACTCTCAATTTTTTCGTAAATAAGATACAGGTACCACAGGTGGACTCGTTTAAAGAAGGTTGGCACTTTACTAGTATGTAGCAGTCGTTTTTCTTATTAGCCTCGTATTCATAGAAAAGGATATGGCAAGAAGTTGACTTCTACTCAGAAAAAAAGTTGGTTTATACATTATCAAATTTATTCAATATCATATTTTAAAGCATCAATTTTATGATTTTTCAATTTTTTGACTTGATTAATGATGTCGCAATCTGAGTAATTATACATCAATTGCATCTCCATATTTCACCACAGAATAAGCCAATTTAATAATGTATACAGTCACAATAATCGCGGAATATACGTCTTAAAGAATCAAGAATCCATGTCCCCTCTGCCCAGGCAATATCCTACACTACCCAAAACACATGTTCGTTGAATGTCAAAATGTTTGGCCCATCTGGAATAAGTCGTTCTCTTACTAATTCCTAAGACAGCCAGAATTACATACCCTCACGGCAAGACAAGTTCTATCATCTCTGTACTCGTGTCAATTTCTAAGTACCTTCCAATTTAGAATATCTGCCGCCTTTTTATTTAAGTCTGTCTTAGACAGTATCTCGCTTCACTACTGAAAATTTATTTTTGACGACGTAACTTTTGTACCTGACAATATGGTTTGCACCGTTATCAAAATTTTTAAGACCTATGTAGACCTATCTGACCTCAACACACTTTTTCTTTGCTTTTACCAGTTACTGAGTCATCCCAGGGCGACCCTTTGACATCTCAATAATCACTCTGTGTATCATGATTAACTTCCCCCTTCCAAACTATAGATAGCCCATACCCTCTCTTTACCACTGCACACCGCTCTTTGGACGTGTGACTTTTATAAAAATCTAATAATAAAATAAGACTTCAAAAAAAAAAAAAAAAAAAAGAATTGAGAATTACAAAACACTTGGAAAAAATCAGAAATAAAATTATGTCGAAAAAAAATAGCTTTGGAAAAACTTTGCTTTTTATTTCAACATTTTACTTAAAAATGAATCAATCAATCAACACTTACTCTATTCATAGTTACCAACCTATTCCTAGTAGAATGGAGTTCCTATTAATCAATACCGGGATGTTATGCAATGTTCCATTGCTAAGTACGGTATCAAGTGGATTTATAATAAAAAAATAGTTGAAACAAACAGCGATGAAGCTTCCTCTGCTACTGCTACCCCTGCCCTTGCTATTAAGCGTAGAAAGAGAGAGATTATGTACCTTTGGTATATTAATTACACCTGTCACCGATTTGGTACAAAACAAGAAAATAATTTTGTGAACTTGTCTGGTCAGCAACGCGAGTTGCAAAAAAAAACTAGTAAGAGGAGCAGCTGTCCTGCTTGCCTGAAGGTGACTTTCTTTAAGAGAAATCCTAATGTGGTTGTTTTGGAGACTATCAAGCAACATTATCATAAAGTTGGTGGCACTGAAGATATGCGATACTTGCCTTTATCAAAAGAAGCAAGAGCATATACTAAGGAACGTCTTCATGAAGGTTATGGAAAGCGTGACACCAGGGTCTCTATCAAAAAAAATTACCGAAAGTATATTCAAGACTTGAATAACAGTTTTTATCAAGATATCAACACCGTAATGCATAGAGATCAGCTTATACACGCTGATGAGGTCTGCAATATTTATAAAAAAATTGAAGAGACCTTTTATAAGCGTGCTAACAACCCAAAGGACTCTATTAAGATCTGGATGGATGAATTATTCACCAAGGGCTATAATTATAACACTGATTTTACCTTCGGCTTCTCTTCTCTCTGGCAACAAAGATTGCTACTTAGAGCAGAGTTGATCTGTCTTGATGCAACACATTGCGTTACCAACACTGACAAGGGTATTCTTTACACCATTGTGATTCGTCACCCTTTGACTGGAACTGGTTGCCCTGTAGCATTCATGTTCACGGAAGATCATTCCATGACTCCTATCAAAAAGTTTTTAATATATGTTAGATTGTCTGCTGGTTTACAAAGTTTCAGAAAAATAACCATCGATGTTAGCAGCACGGAGTATAGAGCCATCCAAGCAGCTTATCCTCAATCAACTGTACAATGATGTCTATTCCATGTATCAAGAGCCTGGATGGGAAAGATTAGATTGTTGGTAAGACTGGGCAGTACAGCTCAGAACTTACAGGCCCATAAGTCAATTATTACAAGCCTTAAGAGTAGGACGTGGGAAAAGAATGCCGGTGAATTCACTAGAAAATTGAATAAATTTTTTTTGTCAATAATGCTTGCTACCCTGAATTTATTAATTACTTCAAGATCTATCAGCTTGATGGCGATAAGTATATTCAGAGGTGTGTGGCATTTTAGCCTCAAACCTATACCAATAGGACAACAAACAACTTTGTCGAAAGCTGGCACAACCGGTTAAGTCCACATACTTGGGAAGAAAGAGAAACAGAAGAGCCGATCGTTTGGTGTATATTCTTGTTAGAATAGACCCCAAAGAGCGTAGAAGGAGAAGAAGGGAGTTGGACGTAGAGGCAACTTATGAAGAAGCGATCAAGCTGGTTATCGAAAAAGTTGAACCCACCGATGTTTTATATAGAGTAAAAACTTTTACAACCGAAGGCTTTTTCTATAACATCAATTTTATTAATGAAGAAATGAAAGATTGTAGCTGTCAAGATTTTATCTGGAACCATATCTCTTGTAAGCATATGTATCTCTTGAAAAGATTTGATAGAAATATTATTATTTCTTGTTGTCTCAACAGACTTATCTGTTCCTCGTCTTGAACAAGCCATCCAGTCAAAATGAACAAGATTCTTCTAACAATACAACTATCAATACTAATGGTGCAGACATTCTTAGAAGTAATCAAACACTATTGCCGCATACTTGCACAACCCTTAACAATTTCAGAAATAAAATCATTAGAAAGCATTCAAACACATTTAACAAGTAACATATAACCTGCTAACCAAAATCTCCAAATCCAACGTAGATAAATAAACGCATCTTTATAACTCAGCTTATTCTGTGGTAAAATAAGTAAATAGATTTTATCAGCCTACGTTATGCTTTTTTGGAATAGGTCGTGTAAATTGACGGTGTATCAAGATTTCCCCAAACAGCAACCTAAAGTGATAGTCAAAACGCCGAGTTTTTCTTTTTCCTTCCAACATCTTGATTATCTTGGGGTATCATATCCAAGGCTTTATTAACTTACAAATTTTATTTGTGTAGCTCTTGATGTACTGGAATCACAAAGGTAACTTCATTCTATCTATTTAGTAAAGCTGATTTCAAAAACATTTCTTTTTAATTAGAAGAAGACCCCCTCGTTGCAATAATCTAAGTGCAAATTTACAGTAGCAGCTGTGATTTCTCATATAATATTAACGCGTCTTTTATCAATTTTTATTATTAGAAGCTGCACATGTGTCCTTTATTCAAGTTAGTGTTGACATAAGATTTACTAGCCAATTTACTTATAAAATTATCATTTAGCCAAATCATGGCTTTTTCTATTGACGTATAAATTGTAAGCCTAAAATTTCAACTGAACTTAAGAATACGATATTGATCCTTTTCTTATTAGCCGCCTTAAAGTAAGCTGTTTGGCTGCTGCGGTTTACAGTCTGTGCGAATAATTTAATTGGCGTGCCCTTCAGCGTGGTTTTGTGGCGAGCCAAACAATCTTGATAAAATTTGAGCTTTCATATGCCGATTTTTTTAAGGCTACTTAAAATTTAGTTTACGGAGTATTTGCCGCGACAACAATTTTTGTGAAACAGTAAACGATGAAGCGGGGTGCGTAAAATAAAGGCCCTCATTATTTGTTACTTTACTGAAAGCATGGACTCATTCTTGATCCAGTTATGCTGAGATCAGAATAAAATATAGATATATCAATTGATAAAAATAGCAAACATAATATATTTCTGCTCATTGTTAAGCTCACACCAGACTACAATGGCATTGATAGCCATGTTTGTCTCACAGGAAAGAAGTGTTTATTTTTATACCGTCAGACGAAATGTTTCCATTGTATGCAGCCGTTCGAAGAAGTTCTTCTATTATAAAGCTAAACACTGTGTTTTGAAATATATACCCAATTGAAAATTGTCAAGAAAACATCGGCGACTATTATCATTAAAACGGCTTACGTAAAAGACTGCCAAGATCTCTTGTGTTCAGTTTACATTGGATACATTCGTAATCGTGCTCATATCCGAAGGTTACAATTTCATTTTTGTTAGATCCGTCTGGACCTTTAGAGTCCCAGCATACCGTATTAACGTCTAATGGAAACAAGTAGAACATATGTGAGTTTGAAGAAAACTAGTCGGAGCGAGCGGCTACAAATAATGTGGTGGCAGAGTGCCTACACTGATTCATAATGGTATAAATGTTGTCCATAATTGAATAAGAAGAATGGTGATAAACGTAATTTAAAGCACTATTTAAATAACACTATTAATCACTGTATTAACGGAGAGTCGTTATTGCGATTAAGTTATTAAGAAAAAAAATATCCCGGACTTCAATGGCCTGTACTACAGTGAAGAAAGACAGTAACTGTAGACAGGTTAATATGTCCTTTTTTGAATCTATACAATGACCTCTTTGCCTCGGCTTCTTAAAAAAATCGATTATCTATTGAACAAACGTAATACGGGATAAAAAAAGTATAAGCTGGTGACGCGAAAGTTAATGTCGTGCATAATGTTATTAATAGCGACTATTTTGGTGCATATAATATGTGTCTTCATCATAAGCACAGGAAAACCACAACCAAGATGTTTCATCGGGTGTTGGCTAATGCCGACAAAGTTGACACTACATAGAAAGGCGTATGCATGATGACCAAGTAAATCTTGTATAACACTTGGTATACCATGATTATGACAAATTACGTTGAAAAGAAGAACGAGAAAAGAAGGCAATTTATTTGATGTAATTAAATAGAAATATGTTGATAAGGATTATTTTACATCAGGTGTCATAAATGATAAAACCTATAGTTGAGTTTAGTTTAATGCAGCTACATGTAGAGAAAGATTACACTACCGTTTACACAACATGCTTATATGGAGTGTCAGGACATATTGTGGAGCAAGTGACGTCTTCATGTGGTGATACAGAAATACCCAAAAACAACATTCAGCATTTTACCTTTTTCAATTTGTTAATTTTTATCAAGGATGATTCCCGAAGAAGATTATGGTCAATTATCACAGCAAGAAGCTTCAGATAACGAACAAGAAGAAGCGATAGAATTTATATCCTATGCGGAAAGTGATGATGACGATGAGGATCCTTATTTCATGCCAGAGCATCATAAGCGCACCAGTACTTGGACATTTCAACGGTAATTTATTAGATTATATTTTCATCCATCACGGCTAACGTAATCCAAAAAAAAAAAAAAAAAGATTGACATGCGCTCCTATTCAAGTGGTACGCTTTACTATACCCTTTCTTTGCATCCTTACCATAATTACATATACCATTACTATTGCCGTTATAACAGAAAAAAAGAAGAATTCCAACGTATAGTGACTTGGTAATTTATCTGACCTCTTGGGTCCCTTTATTTTTTTTTGTTTACATTTTTTCGTTTCTTTTTTTTGTAAACTACAACAATAAAAAAATGGCTAATGAATACACAAAACAAGACATTGAGCGCATGAGACAGCTTATGGATCATCAAAGCGAATCAGCTTTTGACAAAATCAAGCGCAAAATGGTCCAAGAACCCCTTGTACCCGCAGGTGTTGCGTTAACCACTTTTGCTCTTGTAGCTGCTACGTTTGGTGTCAAGACAGGCAACAGACGCTATACAAATAACATGTTCCGTCTCCGAGGTAAAAAAAAAAAAAAAGAAATCAAGTGCATACGAAAAAATTAAAAAAAAAAAATTATAGTGGCCGCACAAACATTTACAATTTTAGCCATGGTTGGAGGCTCAATTTATTTTCAACAAAAGGAAAAGAAGGAAAAGGAAGCAGCATTAGCAGCAGCAGCACCAGACAAATCCTTGTAAAAAGAAAAAAAGAAAAAATAAAAAAAAGCCAAAATTTAAAAAAAAAGGGAGATTAAAGAAGTTATTGTGGTAAATGTAAACCTTGGAGAAGTAATAAATTATTGGTCATTGCGTTTTCTTCTTCAATGATGAGTGATTGGAGTTCTGGTGCCTGCATCAGAATCTCCATAAACTCAATTTGAAATAAATCATCCATACTTTCAAGCACATGGACGTTTTCTATAGACGCTTGTTTGTCTTGTGTAAAATCATGGCATTGCACCCAT
Source organism: Mucor piriformis (assembly GCA_943193625.1). Lineage (NCBI taxonomy): Eukaryota > Fungi > Mucoromycota > Mucoromycetes > Mucorales > Mucoraceae > Mucor > Mucor piriformis. Next base: position 105,044 of record OW971871.1, on the reverse strand, counting down.
ACATCTTGTGAAGTGGTCGTCATATAGAATTTGACCTGCAAAGGCGAACTCAAAAAGAATTCTAATCGGTGAGCGCTCTTCTTTATGAACTGTACCAGGTTCAAATTAATATCAATACGGAATTTTTGCTGGTCATCACCAATCGTCCATTCAAGTGTACGACGGCTTAGATCAATCTGGCAATCGAGGTCACAAACTCGTTTCCAACTACCAATTTGTAATGTTTGGGTAGAAAGACTATATCGTTGCTTCATCATACCACCTACTATTATGTTAGGAGTTAGAACCGGTTTTAGGGAGGGGGGGGGGGTTTATTTTCTTTTTACCTGAGGGTGTGATATGATAGGGTTCTTCGATAATTGTGGAATTATACAATCTCGAATCAGGATATGAAAATTGATTTATAGGTGGCAGTGGTGGCAATTGATTAGTGGTGGGTGGAGGGCCTAAAGACGAATGCCTTTCCTGGGGCGTAGATTTTCTGTAATATGGATAAGGCCCAACCGAATGGGCTCTTGTGCGTTCACTAGAAGAAACCGATGAAGAAGATCGATGAGTGTGACGACGATTATCTGAAGCAACAGAAGAACTGGAGGTAGAAGCAGATAAAGTTAAATCCGGAGTGGTTGCAGGCCAAGAATTGGTGGGAGCGGAATAAGAAGCGATAGGCTTTGGTTCTTCCAACTGTCTTTGTTGATGAAAATAATAATAATAGTAATAGTAATATAAATTAGGATCGATGGAGTCGCGTTGTTGTTGAAATGCAGCAGATTGGCAAGCAGCAGCAGCAGCACTAGCGGCATACTGCTGTTGAATATAAAGCGCCGAATCCTTCATTTGAACTGTACGTTTTGCCTGGTTCTTGACCTTGGCACGACGGTTTTGGAACCAAATTTGAATGGATCTTTCAGGCATACAAAGTTGGTGTGCTAGTTGTTCACGAACACGGTTATTAGGTGATGGGTTTGTACGAAATTCTTTTTCTAAGACGGCCAATTGCTCAGGTGAGGTACGAGTTCTTTTACGCGGAGGTGAGATATCTCGATCAAATGATGGAGGCGGTACACCTAATGGAGGTGGAGGTGGAATAGAAAACATGGTTTTATCATGGTATTGTTGGAAATTGTATGCACCGCCCATGAAATTCATCGCACTTGGATTGTAACCTGGTATAGACATGGTTAAAAAAAGCTAAAGGAAAAAAGAAGAAAACTAACAAGAACGAAAATAAAAAAAACGAGAATAAATAAACACAAATATATTTTAGGGTTGTACAGTGCGAGCTAAACAAGAACCGATCATCCCTCTATTTCTAAACTTGTGGTAACATTAAAACTATATTTAAAGATCGTCTCCTCCTTAAAAAAAGTAAAAAAGAACTAGTCAGTGCAAAGTATTTGTCCAAAAGCCAATATCTGCCGAGTTTAATTTTCTCTGGTTTTCTCCTATAGGACAGTTTTATCCATTATCGCCTTTTATTGACAGTGTAAAGAACTATAAAAAGATTACCATGAAAATTACAATAATCGGGTATTCAATAGCTTAATAGATGAAATTAGTGACACCAAATAACAACTACAGCTCCCTTATATAACCCACACGTGCTTTTTATTTAGATTTTGTACAACCAAAACGTTTCTTTTTATATATGACAACGGTATGTTATAAATGTCAATCACCACTGGGAATAAAGCGTGTCTTATCGGCTGGGGTATATTTGTACAGTCTCTACATAATCAGGAGGAGGAATTGATGGCACTCTTTCTAAGGCTGCCGTGTTGTTTGCCATCAATAATTGGGCCTGAGAAGCCATTTCCATTTGCCTTCTAAACTTGAAGTAGCAAGGGCATAATTGAGGTTGAGGTTGTGACGAAGGCATTTGTTCATCAGAGTCTGGCATACACTGTAACATGAAGTCTGGCTCCATCAATTCTGGTAGCATTTTATTTTTATCGTCGCCATGTGTTGGATGCGCTGTCACATTTAGTTCTGAGTAGGAAGGTAGACGACCATAGTCTTCTTTGAGTCGACAATCAAATACCGTCACGGGTGTTTCTAATCTGATGGTTTCACGCCTACGAATAACTTGCTGTTTTTCAACTGGCTTTCTTATTTTAGGAAGCCACGTTGACTGTTGTGGGGAACGGATATGTGTATTGGTATTGGTCGACGCCAATGAAAATGCGGCGGGTGGCGGTGCTAATGCAAACATGGCGCGAGTCGCTTGTTCTTCAATAGCGGTTACACTGCTATCGCTTGTGCTACTGCTATTAGAGCTAAGAGAAGGTCTAGTCAACGTATCATCCGCAAACGATATAGTCATGGCTATGTTCAGATGGTGCCGAAACAGGATATCCTTGTAATATGTTGTATGATGAATATTCTTCATACACGTGGGTGTTGCAAATGTCATACGATATGCGATAGTGTCTGTTAGATCTACACCTTTGCTATTCTTTTGGAAGACGCCTCTCAAATCACCTTGTGCTGTGGAATCATCTTCAGTTAGTTTGACTGACTGTAAAAATTGCAGAGGAAACTGCTCAGAATCTTTACGATTTGCTCTCACTTCTGCCACATGGTATCTTCTGTTTTCGGTAATTGTCAGCTCCATATGTTCTAGGCGAACCCGCTTACGCTGTGGCTCCATGATCAGCCTCAAAAAGAAGAGATCACCAGAAGAGAAAGCAGCACGTTCCACTACTAATTGAATATCAGCTGCGGGTAAATGTTTTTCATAGGTGCGAGATAGATCTTGCAGCGAATTATTTGTCAGTAACGAATCTGACATGTAAGCACGTAATACAAGGACTGGTTTTGATATATGCCAATTATTCAAGATTTGAATGCCAGGCCCTATCACTCTAGCATCTACCATATGTCGAACTCGACCATATACATCTTCAATTGTCTCTACAATCGACTATACAAACCATCTTAGTGATAGATACACACACATTTTTACCCTTACTTTACGTTAGGCACAATAAATGCAAACGGGAATCGGTGAATACCAGATGATAGTTTGATATGTTCATTCTTTCTTGATTCAATGATTTGCACGCTTTCTTCAGACAGAATTTTTTCATGTGTCAAACGAGTTCCGCGTGCACCAATGCCTGTGTTTGTTTAGTACTTAGTGTCTGTTTGCTTTGTCGATTGTCAGTTTTTTTATACCTTCAGGCCAATACGTGGTAGCGGTGGATTTAAAAGTAACGGTAATACTAGTGATCCGAGTGGCTTTCGCCAACGATAATATCACGCTTCCGGTAAACACGGACGAAGCGTCTTCGGTAGGCGGCCCACGCAAAATTAAAGGCTTAATGGGATCAAATGACAATCGCTCCTGTGACAGTAATCCTAAATGCATGTTGAATGTAAATGAAAAAGGACTTTAAAAGGCGGAAAGAAATATTTTTTTATCGGGTTAAATATAGAAAAAAAAAAATGTTTCAACGTTTGTGGGCTTACAAAAGGGTCCAATCAATGCTTACGGTGCTAATTCATAAAAGTTTTTTTGAGTGTCAATTCCATAAAGAGCATTGGCCTGAACTTGTCCTAATTTAGTTGCTTAGTGACAGTCCGCATAAACGTGAACTCTTAAACAGAGTCACATACTGTATTCGCACTTTACATTCAGACAGCTGTAAAAATAGTTCAAAGTGTCGTATCCATCTAACGCAATCATCCGTGGCGATAGTCTTACAAGCAGTTTTGATTCGAGGTGTTAAAGTCTATCTAAAGGTGAGAGCAGAATCCCTTTGATCTTCCTCGATTGGTTTGAGAAAAGGAGAGTATAGTGGGATAAACAGAGGTTTATAACCTCGATTTTCGAGTGTTTCAACGACATAACGAATGAATGATGAATTCTACAAAGTATCCCCAATTCTAGTCTCACTGTATACCGCCCTCTTGACGTGTGACTTTCATAGATTTATACAAAAAAAAAAAAAAGGTATAAGGGGTACAGCAGTAGTCTACGGATAATTAGATAATGTTTATTGAATAAAATATAAAGTACTACGTTTGCTATGATTAATAAGGGTTTATGAATAAGGCGTCGCAGTGAATTGTCTGAATTACACTTCGACTTCAGCGATCTTTGTTGTTATCATTCTTTTATTTATAAAATTTTCGAAACTTTGTACTACTATTATTATATAATCTGTTTTTTTTTTTTTTTTTTATCTTTATCTTCTTTTTATTCGATTCTTATACTACGCTCTTGGGCTATACACCGCCGTAGCATACTTATTTACATGGACGAAGACCAACAAATTCCAACTTGGGCAAATGTACTTTTACAACGTATTACATCTATGGAGCAGTCGCTCCAATCTTCGCCACTGGTTAACCAAGACCCCAACGTGGTTATTAGAGCACCGGGTTCCGATTTTACTCCTACTGAGAACATGCTGGAACATCATCCCTATTTGCAACAGGATTTCTTCAAACGACCTCTGGATGAGAATGCGCGTAGACGCTTCCTATTTGATTGTCCTAAGAATAGTGTACGGAACTATGATCCTCCCAAACTCAACAAAGTACATCTCAATGCCAGTAGTAAACAAATGGATGCTCAATTATCCAACATCCAATACAGACTATCGGGTATTACTCGCCCTTTGGATTGGTTCACTTATCAACTACACCATGGTGAGTGGACTCAGGAACAGCTTAAGAAACAATCTATGGACCTCACTCATGCAATTCATGAGCTCCTCTCCGATTTGGCATCACATATCACTACTCTACGCACTGACAATATGTTTCGGGGACTCCCCAGCAATATCGAACCACCCGCTCATCCAACTGATAACTTTCTTGTGGAAACTCAAGTCATGTTGGATCATATCAAACTCCAACAATCAGTTCAAAACGCCACACAGCAACGGCGTAATAATAATAAGCGTATTAATGGGCCTCGACCCAACAATCGCACAAATAATAGTATTAATGAGGGTAGTAATAACAACAATTACACAAAACCCACGCCAGGATACAACAACAACCAGTCATATAAGCCAAAACCACAAACCTCTCACAGCTCCCAAGCTGGTCAGCAGGTTTTTCAACCGGGCCCCAGCCAACAAAAACGACATTAGCGCAAGTGGGCGGAAGACTTGCTCTCTTCTCACACAATTGGTCTTCCACGCTTGGATTTACGGTACATCCATGGCTCATTCATCTGATAGGTCGAGGTTACCGTATTCCCCTCACCTCGTCTCCACCACTTCGAAGGTCACATCAAAATCAAACCATTCACAACTCATCCAGTCAACAAACAGTCAGTCACGAGATTCACAAACTACTCTTGAAACAGGCAATCGAACCACTCCAGCACCACCATCAACAACTCGGCTTCCATTCCAACCTTTTCGTGATACCAAAAAAGGATGGGGGACTCCGCCCAGTCTTGAATTTGAAACCGCTGAACCAGTTTTTACCAGTTCGACACTTCAAGATGGAAACGATGAAAACGATCAGCAATCTTCTACAACCAGGCGACTACTTAACATCAATCGACTTACAAGACGCTTTTCACCACATACTGATACACCCACAGTTCCGACACCTGCTACGTTTCAAATGGAACCAACAAACTTACCAATACCGAGTGTTACCTTTCGGACTCAGCCTATCACCTCTGGTATTCACCAAAGTACTCAAACCGATCCTTCACTGGGCCCGACAGAAGGGCATACGTATAACGGCTTATCTGGACGACCTCCTGATTATGGGGAAAACCATTCAAGAGACACAGCTATACACACAACAGGTATGCAAAAAAATGACCGACTTGGGTTGGATTCTCAACATCCCCAAATCATCGCTAACACCTTCACAGTTGATTACTCACCTTGGGATGACAATCAACACCAATTTAATGACAATATCTGTTCCAGGGAAAAAGATACGGTCGATACGCCGTCTAGCATACTCATTACTCAAAATGAAGACTGTGACATGGACTCACTTAGCGAGGTTCATCGGTACCACAATGGCCACTCAAATGGGCAACCCTCAGGCCAGGTTTCGCTGTCGCCACCTCCTATCTCAATTGAATCAATCACGCCACTACGCAACAACAATTGTCAACGCACGTATGCAGAAGGAGCTTCTATGGTGGACAACAGAACTCAGGAAATGGAATGGACAACATCTCCTGAACCAATCACCAACAACCCAAATCTTCACGGACGCGTCAGATCGGGGCTATGGAATTGTTTACAACAACCAATACATCGAGGGAAAATGGTCACCCCAGGAATTGTCACTTCATATCAACCAGAAGGAACTGTTAGTCATACAGAAAGTATTTTCTCGATTGTCAATCCCACCACATCATCATCTACAGTTATGCATGGACAATACGTCAGCCATAGCATACATCAAGAAGTTTGGCGGAACCAGATCTTTAACATTGAACCAAATTGCTTCAGAAATATGGACATATTGCTTCCGCAACTTCATACAGCTCTCAACCCTCTACGTACCATCGAAGTTGAACCCGGCGGACGCTCCCTCACGAGCACTTCAGAGTCAAATAGAATGGACTTTACCACCACACCTATTCCGTTGGATCGACAAAACTTGGGGACCTCATCATATCGATCTATTCTCGACTCAGAAGAACAGCCAACTCAGACTGTTCGTGACTTGGAATTATCATCCGGATGCTCTGTGGACCAATGCATTCAGTCACTCATGGTCTCATCTCCCAGGTCGCTTATATCTGGCCCCACCGTGGAACTTAATAATGATGACATTACAGAGGTTACTGCACCACCCTCAACCAGCCACACTGGTGACACCGAACTGGCCAACGGCGCCATGGTACCCACTAGCCCTACAGCTAGCGAAGGGTCCTCCGAAAGTGATGCAAATCCCAGCAACTTCGCCAAACGATCAAGATCTCTGTCTCTTTCAGAAGAACAAACACTGGAATCTGCTGGCGTGGAACCTGTGCTAAAAAAACCCCACCTATCTGCTTCAACAGCCGCTATTATCGCCTCATCTAGCAAAGCCTCTAAGCATTACCACTATACACAGAGAACTTACATTGATTGGTGCACAGTTCAAGGTCAAAACCCCTATAGCCCGTCTCTTCATAACTTGCTCAACTTTCTGTCCGAAAATCTCTCTGTAAAAAAATGGAAAACTTCGACCATGTTAAATTATGCTTCAACAATCTTAGCTTTGTACCCAGCTAAAGATCGCTTAGCTATCCAGCAATCAGAAGATTACCAAAAATATTTCAAGGGACTAAAAGGTAATACCGTGATTCCTATCCGCAAATGGGATTACGACATTACTCCTGCATTGAGCCACCTCATCTCACTTGGGCCCAACAGTCAATTATCTCTTCAAAATCTGACTACCAAGACAGCTTGGCTCCTGGCTATGGTTGGATTCCTTCGCCCATCAGACTTGGAACGGGTCGATTTAGCTCAATGTTCGGTCTCCAAAGATAACATACTCAGGCTAGTTATTAAAGCTCCTAAGGAAACACGTAGAGGTTCAAGGATCACTAAGGCTATCACCATCCACCCACATAGCAATCCTCTTCTTTGCCCGGTCTCGGTGTACCTCTCTTATATAGAGCGCATTGCTACTTCCGAAGCTCTGACTCCCCATCCAGTTCTTCCCGGTGTTCAAATTCAAGCTTTTCTTCGTAGTCTGAAGTGCCACTCCACCGCTATTGGTCATGAGAGAATATCTAAACATATCCAGAGTATAATGAAGTTGGTCTCACGTCCTGAAGGCTCTCCCCTCCCTAAAGCTCGGGCACTAGGCGCTACTCTCGCAGCACAGTCAGGTGTCTCCGTCGATGATATCGTGGTCCACGGCAATTGGTCTTCGAAGGAACTTTTCGAGAATTTTTATCGGATTTCTGCTACCACTGCTAATGATTTCACCAAACAGACTCTGAATGAACAACAAAGATCGCTGAAGTCGAAGTGTAATGTTATGTAAATACGAATTTATGATGTATTGAAATACATTATACGAGAGAAGCGATCTTTGTTGTGGCCCGCCCTCCTCATCCCTATTGGTAGTATATGCAAATATAAATATCTCATTCAAGAAGATAAAGATAAAAAAAAAAAAAAAAAACAGATTATATAATAATAGTAGTACAAAGTTTCGAAAATTTTATAAATAAAAGAATGATAACAACAAAGATCGCTTCTCTCGTATAATGTATTTCAATACATCATAAATTCGTATTTACATAACATTATTTGCTAATTGTTCGATCCGGACTTTGAATAGCTACCGTAACAACTCACTTCAATCTCATTTTTTTGCTTCTTTATCCCTTTCTCACTGTATACCATGACTGTATTCAAAACTCTTTTAGAGGCTGTTACTTATTGCGACAACTTTCCCTACTCACTCGATGCCACTAGCAAGGACGAATTGCACCATGCCATTCCATTTATTCTCGGTCCACACACCATTGGTCATGTCTTACCAAGTGTACTTGTCGCCTTGAAGCAATACAACAACGCTCTCGACACTCATGTCTTTGAAATTAGCGACACAATTATTTCTTTCAGTAACAATGTTAAAACTTCACAAGAGCGTACCTTAGCTATCAAGACACTGATGGACACTTGGCGCCAGAACCTGACTTTTGACGTTTTAGCAGGCTGGCGAGACGAGCTCTATCCAGTGTATGGCGATGATAGCGAGCCTGATAACATTGCGTTTGTCATGGAAAGAGCATCAGCTGCGCTTTTCGGTGTGGCTACTTTTGGTGTTCATTTAAACGCCTATATCAAGAACGAACAAGGTGAGATTTTCATGTGGGTGGCTAGACGCGCTCTAACCAAACCTACTTGGCCTGGATTGCTGGACAATTGTGTAAGTAATGTTTTCTTTTACTCTCATGAAATCCCCTGGTTAACTTTATATTAAGGTTGCTGGCGGTATCTCGTACAGCTACTCGGTTAAGGAAACTATTGTTAAGGAATGTGAAGAAGAAGCCAGTATCCCACTCCATCTTGCTTCTCAGGCGCGTAGTGTTAGTACACTGACATATTACACATGCTCTCCAGGCGCTTTGCAACCCGAAACACAATACCTGTTTGATTTAGAGTTGCCTCAAGACTTTAAGCCCATTCCTCGCGATGGTGAAGCCGAATGCTTCTATCTTTGGCCCTTGCAAAAGGTCAAAGAAACCATTTTGAACAATGAATGGAAACCAAACTGTGCTTTGGCTGCCATTGACTTCTTTATTCGTCATTCGTTTATTACGCCTGACGATGAGCCAGAGTATGTTGATATTACCTATCGTCTTCATAGAAGACTTGAATTCCCCACTCCTCGCAAGGGATTGAACAGATAATGGGACCACATAGATCTTCTATTTGGTTAATCAACGTGTAATAATAAACATATGAGCTTTTCACTAAAACATTTGTTTCATTGTGTGTGTGCTTATTGCTTAATTTGTGCTACTTCAAGGACTTAACCTTAAAATTTAGTCTGGGAAGTTTTTGCAGGATTTATATTTATACAGCATTTTATTACAGCTTAGATTCATTTTTTTTGTCAAGAACAACGTGGCCATTGTTAATAACAACAACGTCTCTTTCCTTAACCTTGGCGGCAAAAATAACACCTTGAGTCTTGGGGTCTTTGGTATCGACCTTCCACATGTATACTTCAACAGTCTCACCAGGGAAAACAGGAGAAGAAAAACGGCCTTCGATAGACTTGAAACGAGTAGGATCGTTATCTGCTAAAGCTTTAGTGATTAAATGGGCACAAGCACCATAACTACAGAGACCGTGAAGAATAGGCTTGGGGAAACCAATGGTGGGAGCCAAATCTGTATCTGCATGAAGGGGGTTGTAATCACCAGAGAGACGATAGATTAAAGCTTGGTTGGGGGCAGAGGCAAATACTTCTACCGCGTCAGGGCTACGCTGAGGAGGGGTATATGAAACAGCTTTGGGGCCTTTAGGACCCTATAATCATGTCAGTAACAGGTTTTTTTATGTATAAAATTAGAAACTTACATTCCAGCCACCGTAGCCACGAACAAATGACTTGGAAACCATGCTACAATACTTGGTTTTTTCTTGCTCATCGTATAGATCGATGGTTGTTTCAATGACCATGCCGGAACCTGAATGTCAAGTTAGCAGGTAACTACAATGCAAAAACTTATTTTTTTTTTACCTTTGTCAAAGACACCGGTACATGTCTTTTTAGCAACAAAGGCACCTCCATGGATAGGGAAAGACTTAAAGACTTGCATGGATTGTTCACCATGAACGATTTTGTTGGGGTCAAAGTAAGGCATACCGGGATGTCCTCCCTTACCGTTAGCACGATCTTTGAAAAGATTGACATCAACATAGTCACCCTTGAGCAAAAGGGCAAGAGGGTATGTGGGCAAAGGCTTGAAATCCTTGTTTAATTCATAAAGGAACTTCAATTCATCTTCCTTGACACCGACACCAAGGGCATATAAAAGGAAATCACGACGGTTACAGGTAACACGTTCACTTTCAAATTCATGGCCAACGGCCTTTTCAATATCAACCTTGAATCCTTCTACCGGCATTTTGTTTACTTCGAAGAGATAAATAAAAAAAAAGAAAAGAAAAGAAAATTGGCTTTTTAATGTTTAAAATTTATTTCTGCTGACGAATAGATTTTCGCACACCCCGCACTGATGTGCCTAATTACCTAATGCGGTGTAACCCTTCTTTCTATCCGTTATGATCAACAATCAAAAGTGAATTTGCAATACGCAGTGCTTCCTTGATTGAATCATCCATTGGTATATTATTATAATCAGCAGACGAAAGCACTGACATATCATCTTCCCAATCTTGCTCTTCTTCCGACTCCAAATTCATTAGTTCTTGCTCATACTCTTCTTGATCGACCAATTCATATAACAGCATATACGGGTTCGACCTCAGCACATCTTCCAATGAGCACCAGTCTACTTTAGAATCTGAAACTCTGTACCACGAATTTTGACACTTCCACTCTTCTAATCCAGACACTTTTCCTCCTGTACACTGGTGACATTTACATTGATCTGCATAAATTCTCCTTTTAAACGCAACGAAATGGCCAAAACTATGACTTCCGTAATGCACCACTACACTCATTAACCGATAAAAGCAATTTGATTTTTGTGTGGGTGTTGAAATGGGTAAATCAGGCTGTGTGTGTAATGTACCGTTGGTACTAAACGGAGATACATCGAGATATTCAGGAAACAAGATTTGACATGTGTTTTTATAGATGGCACCCGTATTTAAAAAGGCAGACCTTGAGATATGAAGACAAAGTACCTTGGGTGGTTTGGCCAGCATCACTTGCTTTGTACTTAGTCGACTCACTGAGTTTAATAGAGGCAATCTATCTTGTTCGTCTTCTTCTTCAATTCGTCCTGACTTCAATCGGTTTTCAATCACTCGTTTTGAAATCTCTAAATTCTTTATAAGCGAAATGACTTCAGGCTTGCTCTTCTTTTTTCTCATGGCATGCTTCAAGTCAATAATCTGGGTCGAGATGGATTTGGCGGTGGTTTTGAATGAGCAGCGTCGACAATTGGCATCTTCGAGATATTCAATGTCAGTAAATTTCGATAAACACTCAGCTAATGTTGCCGAAGACTAATTGATAAACTAGATTATTTTTTTGCTGTTGATAGAAGCTCTCTTTTTTTTAAAGAAAAAAATACCTTATTGGGAACATTAAGCTGTATGTTATTAAATGAGAAATGTCGAATAGCGCTTGTATAACCGCATTGCATACACGACAAACGATTGGCCAACAATCCTGTTAATGGATTCTCAATCGTCTTGGTCACCACCTTGTTCCGAATCACACTACTAGGTACAGTAGATTGACTTAATAAATCCTTTAATCCACCACCTAATGATTCAGTCTTAGCAATCTGCTGCCCCTCGCTTTCCATCGCACTCGAGACCAGCTGAAAAAACTCCTGTGCATCTTGCTGTTCTCGACTGATGATACGTCGGTTCGAGGATAGTGCAGCTACAATGTCTACAGGCCGAAACGAGTGTCGACGATACAGTGGTTTCGTAATAGCTCGCAGAGTTTTCAATAAGGAGCGTGTCACGGGTAACGGAACACCTGTTGATATATCACTGACATGTTCCAGATAAGTGTGTAAATGAGGCAAAGATGACATGGCCTAATAGGTTTTCTTTGTTAGATGGCGTTCGTAATAATGGATTCGGGAGTCTTACCTGTAATACAGAGTTTAAGAAGCATGAATTACCAGTATTCACGAGCCCAGAGACAAGAGCAGATTCATCGTTGGCTTCAACAGCCGATGCCATACAAATAACTGCACCTTTTGAAGACTTTGCTAGCTCACTGTCTAAACGGATTTTTGTTGTTAGCGGTGAAACGAAAGTATTTATTTTTTAGGTCAGTATCGTACCATTGAGTTTTTTTGATAGGTTGTCGTAATAAGCTTGTGGCCGAATGTACATCATGAGTCGAGGAATGCCTAATTGGCTACATGTCTTTTGCAAGAAAAATGTGATTGAGTTTGGTGTTGAAGTCGCATCGTCCTCATCAAAGGAACGATTTTTAAAGAACAGTAAAGGTATAGAGATGACTCCCAAGACAGCAAATAAAAACTGGGTTAGATCATAGAGTTCGATTAATATTGGTTGTATCTTGTCCAATGTCAAGTGCATTTAAACTTTTTTATAATTATTTGGGAGGAGAGGTACTCGAAAATAAAGATGAGCTTTCTCACATGCACATATCAATTTGACAATCCGCATTAATTCACCTTCAACAAGTGGCTTTTGTTCGTTGCAAAAAAACATTTACCATGCCTAAAAGAAATGTCTGAGATGGAGATTACGGCTGTCAATCAAGCTGCAAAGAGTCGCGTCGCAGATGCTACTTGGAAGCTGTTGCCCAAAAGCCTCCAGACTATTACAATAAAATCAACTATGAGGTTTTTGGTATACCCTACCCCAAACACTTCCTCAGAACGAGAGCGAGGTGACCCTTTAGAATCAGAGCATAACGAACCATCAGATACAGATCAAGACTAGATCGAAACAGCTTGAGCATATGTTTACACTCCTGATCCCGAGAACGAACAATTCATATATATGTGGAACGCTTACTACTATACCTTCCTAGAAAACTCGCGCTTGGAAATCAGTACTAAAGAGGTTACTAGGGAGAGAATACCTTGTAAATGCTCTTTTAGATCCAAGCCAGTAAAAATCGACTTGTATTTCTGGCACGGTAATAATAGAAATATGCCCGATATATAATACAACTCGATGAAGCTTTTTGTTTAGAGCAGAATTTTAACTGCTGTGCTCAGTGCAAGATCTTGCCTATTGCCTTGAACTAACGCGGTATGTCCCCACTCTCACATACTGATTCATTCAGGACCCTTTATTTCGGCGTTTGCGAGCATTTAGTTAGCATGAAATTTACCTTTAAAGGCACGCCCGATATGGTTGCCACCATATACAATGCGCAAAAAAATATCTGTCAATTTAATCATGACCTGTCTATACAGTGTCGTGAACTAAGAGCGGAAGAATGCGCCATTAGTATCAAATGGTACCTCATTATGACTGAGATGAACCAATTGCCTTTTTGATGAGACAAAGTACCTTGTTCTGAGTCACCATAAATAGAATAGTAATACAAATTTCAATTTACTAGGTTTCAAGCAGTGCATATTGATAAAAAGTTTTTCTTAGGAAAGAACAGCAGAGTTCCCATTGGAAGGATGAAGACTTGGCGATACACAGTTTTGAAATTCTAGGGTTGCAAAGAGCAAGATGTAGTGGTAAGTGCGACAAGTTTCTCGGCGCAGGTAAAATACAATGATTGAGTACGTAAAAGACATCGCCCTATATCCATTGTTTGCTGTCAAGACACTTGTCACTTCAAGGCGGTAGTTACAAACTTTAAAGTATGGCTGGCGATGTTATAACCAAAACTAATAGATGCGATTTCCCGGGTTTTGCCGACTGGAAGTATCAATCTTTTCATGTCTATGCACATGTAATGCATTATCAGGTCAAATAAAACCCTAGGATTAATATTTTTTTTTTTGTTTTTTTTTCACTCTGTTAGTTTTTTTCTTCAAAAGGCTTACTCTTAGAGAATCACCAGATATGGCGCAGTTCTTCGAGAAAGTACTTTTCGTACACGATCTCTTCAGACGCTAAGTACAATTTAAAGAAGCGGTCCAACTACGACCATTAAGGTTTTTCTGTAGTCATAAAATGCCTCATTATGTATTCTTAAATCATTATTGCGCATTGCTTTTTCTGTTCTCAGCCGGGTGTACATAGATATTTTTATGGTTTGATGAATTATTTTTACTTGCTTGTAAATAAAACCAGCTCAATTGAATTACCGAGTAACAGCACCGCACAACCTTCTGCCAAAATGCCGGAGAGTAAAAAAAAAGGTTGATGTGCCCTGTGTTCACTTTACTATCACAAGAATCCGACAATGAAAATTGCCTCATTTTTTTATAAACAGTTACCGGTTATACGAAAATAAAAATTGCGCAAGGTAACAACGATGCATGATTGACTAACAAGAAGGCCCTGAAGAAATTGTGTGTGGTGCAAGAACTTTTTCAAGGAAAACGCGTCTTGTTGGAAAATGTGACTTTAAATGCTTCCGTCATTTTTGGGACAGTAAATAAGAAGGTAATGTTAGACATGTCTGAAAATTTTTACTGCACCCATGACGGCTAAGTCATGCTAGTTGTGCACAGCTAACTTTTGGTGGTGATGCTGAGGAGATTCTGGTGGAGAATGTGCACATGAAGACTTGGGGCAATGTTACTGTGGTCCTGAGAAAGTGGGGGGAGGGGGAGGCCAGCGTAGGTATGGGCTCACCGTCACGCGAATGTGACTTGAGGCGGATTTTGAGCACACGTGCAAAAGGACAATTATATTCAAGGAGATACTCTACTAAAAGCGAGGGATTGCGGTGATATCGCCATTGAAAGGCATTTTTTTAGGGGAGATTTTCCAATTTTTTTTCTTTATTATGTGAGTGATTTTAGCCGGTTTAAATTGTACTTATCACCCATACGAATTCTCCTTGTTGTTGTTGTGCAAACTAATTAAACTCATAATATATTTATTTAGTAATAAAAGGGGACCCAACATCATCATCACTCTATTTCGCCTTAAAAATACATTTTGGCATAGTTGATCGACGACGGGAATCTTATTTAATCTCTCTTTTTTCCCTTTTTCTCTTTTTTTTTCTCTCTTTCTCTCTTTCTACATAGATTCATTCTGTCCCATTCTTAGACTACAGCAGTATATTTTCATTGTAAGTGTTCTTTTGAAAAATTAGAGTGTTTAGTGATAATCATTCTTTTATCACTCTCCTCGCCACCCTCCCTCTTCCGTTCTCCTCCCAAATTACTATGATATTTGATATATTCAAATAATACAGTGTGTATTTCCCTCTCTCTTTATATATCCCAAAAACCCCTAAAAAAAACCCCCAAAAACCCCATCAAGAACAAACCATCAGCAATAACAACCCAAAAACCAAGATGCTTATAAACGGCATTAAATTTGCATGTAATACATGTGTCAAGGTAATACAAAATCAACACAACAAGTCGATATTGTCGTAATTTAAACAATAAGTTATTTAGGGTCATCGATCTTCCAACTGTAACCATATCGAACGTCCTTTATTTGAGATACGTAAAAAAGGAAGACCTGTGACTCAATGTGCCTTTTGTAGAGATTTGAGAAAGACCAGACAAATTCATATTAAATGTACCTGTACAGATAAAACAAAAAGTAAAAATGGATTCTTCTACATATATTATTAATAAACTCACCACCATATTTCTTTGTCTAATAGATATTGAAAATACAGCCATACAGTGCTACCAATGTCCTTCTACTAGCAAAGTCCTAGAGGAGCAAGGCATAGCTTATTCTGATTTAATCCAAAGTTCTTTCCTCAATAATAATTCAGCTCAAGATGATCCTATTCAATGTACTTGTCATGAGGCTGCTAACAAAATATTACAACAAGAAAATTACACCTGGGCTGCTCATCAGCAACAAGAACAAACTCCTATTTCACCTTCCAGACCTCGGGGTATGATCATTGAAGATTCTTCATCGCCAGGTTTTTCGTCAAAATCCTCTTTTCGTTTTTTGGGTGGCCAAACAAAATGCCCCAGAAGGAGATCATCAGCCAGCAGCAAAAAAAGATCGAATCATCAACAACAACAACAGCAGCAGCAGCAACAGAAGCAACATCAGCATCACCAGCAGCAGAAGCAACAGCAGCAGCAGGATGGTATGATGGTGGATATGCAGTCATTTCTATTTAATCAACAAAGATCGACCGAAATAGAAACCGACCGCTCAATTGCATTTCCTTCAAATTCTACTTCTTCAACTAGCACACCCAATTCAAATTATAACACTATACTGGCTGAGGAGAAAGAGAATAGATATAGTGATCATGATATTGGGCTAATGATGAGCACAACAAACGCTGATGAGCTGACCAGCCTATTAAATAATGTATTAAATAATAACAAAAGACAGCAGGAAGAAGACGAAGAGATCATGAACACGATGGATGCAAGCACAAATCAACAGATCATGGCAACGGATATGGCTAGATCGACTACCACCAATTCGTTTTCGTCCTCATCTTCTAATGCAGGTAATTTCATTGTTCCACAACAGCAGCATATTGTTTGCGGGAGTTTTACACCTCATTCGAATTGTTCTCCAGCCATCGATACACAAGGAGAATCAGTCGTGATTACCATTACGCCACTATCTACTTTGTTTACATCGGATGAAGAACACCAAGATAAGATGCACCAGACTAATAAACCAGTGACACGTATCGTAACTTGTTATTGTGGTAATTCTTGTATTTGTCCTGGATGTTTTGTTCACCCAAGTAATTACATTCAGCAACATCAACAGTATAATATGCAACAACAACAATATATGCAGATACAACAAACATCATCGAACTCATCTTCTTATAGTTCAGATGATGAGGATCAACATCATCATTTAAACTACACCGCTACCGATTATTCCCTTCTTTAACAAAATCATATGCAACTTGTTATTACTACGCAACTCTCCCTTTTTTTCCCTTGAAAAAAAAATGTATATACCCTAAAAAATTCTGACTTTTATATTTGATTTTCAACTTATGCCCTTACCACCATATATATAGAGATCCTTAAACCCATGTCCCCCACTGTTTACCTTTTCACAAATAAATAAATAAAAAACCTTCTTTATGCATGACGTGCGAATGGGCTCATGCAATTAAATTCTAATTTTATCTCTTCATCTCTTAGTTAAAATCGTATTAATATCAACTAACGTGATTAGCCCGGGGAGACGGTACGCTTGTAGTTGGGCCAAATCTGACCAATAGAATTGCTAGGAATAGTGTAATAAACCAATTGTTGCTATGAATAGCGTACGCTGACTTTAAAAAGCGCTGCCTACACACAAAAAATTCCAGCCGGTAATTAAATATTGCTTGTGTATGCACTTTTTGTCAGCATGGATTTTTTCCTTGTGGGTTTTGACATCTATATATATCAACTTATTCCTTTGCTCAAATGACTCTTTTATTTTGTGTCTACTTCTTTTTAGAACAATGTATAAATGCTCTTCCCAATTTAAAACAATAATTTCAACTAAATTGATAAATAAAACATCGCAACTTTACCAAACAATTATCGATGTGGGAACGGGCAGTCTTTTTTTAGTTAGTTGTTGTGTTCGTATTTTCACGCAGAAGGCATTGTCAAAATAACCAGGATATGGTCTATGCAAAGTGAGTCGATATGTTCTGGATAACCATGGCGCGTCGAAGCAAATATCGCTGGTGCATGATTTTGCATTTACCATACACACTTTTTCTAAGCCAATCATATACATTTATTCTCATCAATAAAACCCCTTTTTTTCGTGTTGACCATTTTTTCTTCTTTTTTCTTTACACATACTAATAAAAAAAAGATGGTAAAAGAGGACAAAGTTTTTTAATTTAGTCTACTAACATGCCACTAGGCTGATCAACTTAACTCCACACAATTATCAGAATTCAAAGAAACATTTGCATTATTTGATAAAGATAACAATGGTTCAATCAATATAAGCGAGCTTGGTGCTGTGATGCAATCCTTGGGTCATGACGCCAGTGACCAAGAGTTGAAGGATATGATCTCTGAAGTTGATGCTAACGGTAACGGAACTATTGACTTTGAAGAGTTTTTACAGCTTATGCCCAAGTACGTCCCCCCTTTTATCAAATAAACATACGCGGTTTTTATTGCTAACATTTTTTATTTATTTACTAGGATGTCTGGAGCTGCTGATACCGAAGATGATTTATTAGATGCTTTCAGAGTGTTTGACAAGGACAACAACGGATTTATCACTCATGATGAACTTCGTCAAGTTATGAAACAACTAGGTAAGGAAACATAAGATGATGTTATGTCATAAGATATTTATTCGTGCTTATAGGCCAAAAATTGTCTGAGGAAGAAGTCAACGAGATGATCAAGGAAGCTGATATTGATAACGATGGAAAAATTGACTATAAAGAATTCGGAAAGATGATGGTACGATGATGGATCTCCTTTCATTTGATTTATCTAGTACTAACAGCACTTTTCTTCTCAGGCTCCCAAATAATAATAATAAATATATACGTCATGATGCGACGCGCCTCTTGGACTCGTGTAACATTTTTTCTTATAAGATAAACCTTATATCCTCCCGTCATAAATTAATCTGATTGCTATTCTTTTTCAGAAGCCTAAATTATTACTGTTATTTATTCCTGCATGCACAAAACAGTAATGAATTAAGCACTAAAAATGATAAACCCCCTAATTATTGCCAATTTCCATTTTCATGAATATGCAATTGACTTTATTGATAGCGAGTCTTGTGCGCCTCGCAGATAGTGTTACAATCTCAACTAAACCTGACATATCTAAGCCTCACTCATTACGATGGTGTCACACAAGACATACAGTAACAATCTACTTCAATTATAATTTATTTAAAGAAAACCACGTTAGATTCCGGTCAGTTCCATGAGTACATAGCCTAGTGTGGCGATACACAGCATAATTAAAATACTGCAAGGAACCCCGTTTCTAATAAAGTCCTTTGTTTTTAAATATGGTACTCCCACTGTGTTTTCTTGCGAAATGGCAGTCATGTTAGGAAATCCAGATACAGGTAAACCCATAGCAGCTGAACACACAAAAGCAGTTCCCTATCAATAGTTGACAAATGTTAATACATAAAATACAACAAATCAACTCAATTTTACCATTATCAAAAGTCTTGGATTAGGGTCAGTTAAATGCAAGCCCACTTTTGCAACAATGGGTATCACGATCAATGCCGCTACTGTGTGACTGATAAAGGTAGCAATTACCAGAACCAAACAGCTAAAAACAAACAATACTTGGAACGAAGAGAGACCCGTCACCCGCTCTGATATATGAAAAGCAATTGTATGCAATAGACCTGAGCTCTCTACCGCCTTGCCTAATGCAATACCTCCCATTGCCAAAATGATCACGTTCCATAGAAAGTTATTAAATTCGTCCTTGGTCAAAATGCCAGTACCAAAAAATGCAACTAGAGGTATAATTGCAATTACTCCCATATCACCTAAAGTATCTCTGTAGGTACGAGCAATACACCACAGTAAAATAGTGAACAAAGTGACACAGGTAATGTAAATTTGAGTCGGGGTGATTTTGCCATAGGTTATGCTTGTTGTTGTAGGGATAGGATTTTCATTCTTGATTTCATAACTTTTTAATAACCAAAGCCAAACAATACAATTGCCTAATAAACAAAGAGGAATAGAGACGCAAAACCAGTCCGCCCAAGAAGGGGGTGGTGACATGTTTTGAATAGCAATCACATTTTGAGGTGAAGCAATTGGGGAAGCAATACCACCTAGATTCGAAGCCAATGCTATGCCCATAATAAGACAAGGTCCAAAAGAAGAGTCGGGAGGTAAGGTCCGTAAAATAGGCTGGATAAGAGAGAGACAAAGTACGGGTGCTGCTACGTTACTAATCCACATGCTCGCCATAGATGCAACCAGCATATTGACAATCAAGACATTCGAGGGGCGTGTACCCGCCTTTGACAATACAAACGATGCCAAGAACTTTGCTATTCCATATTTGTTCAAGGCTGATGCAATAGCAAAACCACCCAATAGTAACATTATGACAGGAGACAACATCGATGCAAAGACGGTCTTGGAGGCTTCCACTGCACTCAGTCGGGTATAGATGACCGTCCCGTCGTCTCTCTCATCTGTTGATCGAATGACTCGTAAAACAATTACCAGGAAAGGGACAAGTAACGCTGTAACAAATAGAGGCATCAACTGACATAAACAAAAGACCCAAAGATTAATCATTACTTAAAATAAATTAACAAATATACATACCTCTGTTGCCCATAGTATACTGGCAAAGACCAGAACTGCAAAACATCTTGTCTGTTCTACTTGTTCAAATAATGAGCTGTTTAGCAAGTAAACAAAAACAGTTACACTCATCAATACTATTCCTATAAAGGGTAATCTGTCCCTGACTTCTGCTCCAGAAAACACAAGATTATTTAATTTTCTTTCTTCACCGATTCTTTCCCTCCAAATCATATTTCTGTCATTGGCCACTTTCTCAGACAATAAAATAGATAAATCAACCAAATCTTCTTTTTTGTTGCTATTATAAATTTCTTCAACTCGCTGAATTAAATGATCCAGGTGATAACGTGTTTGCGCTTGAAAAGGATAAGCTTCTGTTACCTTTTGAATCATATAAATTTGACTCTGTTGAGCGTTCATCACCTTGTCATATTTCTTTAAAATTTTGGTGAATGCAGTCAAATTTAAAGAAACAAATGATTTCAATTTCGATAAATAAATGTACACTTCGATCAGTTTTGTTTTCACACCTCCCACAAGACCTGGATCGTCTTTTAAGATCATTGTAATTGATGTAGCAGAGGATCTATCTGTATCGGTTGTAGAAGAGGACGATGCATGTAGTGAACCCAAGTTAACATCTGGAATAGCAATCACAGCAGATTCAGATGGATAGAAATATGTCAAAATATGGTCCAATTCAACATTGGCTTCACATTCTTTTTCAGTGTAGAATTGGTTTATTTTTGTTAGCGAGTCATCTAATGCTTGAATAAATGGGGTGTGGTCAGCATTAACGATAGTTAAAAGCGATGTGTATTCATTTATTGGCGTTTTTCTTCCTTTTTCTAGCGTGTATATCAGCGCCTTAAATTGTGAGTATCTAAGGGCCACCACGTGAATACATTGTCTCTAAATAATATGTAAAAAAAAAAAAAAAAACCTACTGCAAGTAATATTCAGACCACTCGGGAATAGAATTAGATTGAATATAGCGTGAAAACTTCATCTTCTATATAAATAAATAATAAAGAGAAAGAAAGGGATAAATAAAACAGATGCAAGACTTTATTTTAAAATTACTTTGTTATTGCTTTATTAATAAATAGTGACATCAAGGTTATTTGTAAGTTCTTTCAGGGATTCCTTGAGAGTGCGCAGCTCATCTAGCGGCATTAAAGAGAAAATCACTTAATCTATCATGAAGAAAAATGTATTACACAAGATGTCATACAAACAAACAAATAACATAAAATAGAAGCTTCTTCTTGCCTGTTTAAAAATATACCAACTGATTCATCACAAAGATGGTCTCGAACCAAATGTTGAACTTGTCTCTCTGCACGACGACATACAGTATGGGCAACATGCAACGTCGGACTCGCCTTACCACCAGACTGTATAACAAGTAAATAAATAATGTAAGGCTATATTCATATATTTTTTTTTACTTGCGGGTAAAATGAATTGAGTCAATTTAGGCAATTGTTTATCGTACTCACCAACCCAGTTTTCCAACGTGAGAACATGAGATCCATCCACATCAAAAGCAGTACGAGCTAAGGGATAATAGTTTTTAAAAACAATGATTGCATCTCTATTTACCTATAGAAAAAAAAACCAATAAATACCTAATCGAGTCTCATTAGGTTGCTCACGAGGTGTTGCCAACATTTTGTAAAAGACTTTGGATCTACAAATAATGCGGTAATTATATAAAAATCAGATAAATCAGGTGGTTGATTGAAAAAATTTGACTAGGCGTTCAATTAATTCATGTCCGTAGTTTTCATCTTCCAGAAATTCCATGGCTAGCCTAAGAGACACTGTTACTATTGGGATATAGTCGATGTTATTTATACCCAAGGTTAGGTGTTAATTCATCAGTGGTATCTGTAGCATACACAGATCAAAATACACATTCTTGTATGTAATATCACTCAACTAACCCAATGCCTCAAATATTTCATCATCCTTAACGCGACGCTGTCCATTATACAAACTTGATGTTCCTATCCTTTTATTAAGACCCAGTTCTTTATTCTAGAAAAAAGTACACTTACCCTTGTCTACTGTCTTGGTGTAGATCTTCATTGTCATTTCTTTTTATCTAAGTTCAGCCTATTGAACATTGGCACGATCCATGTCGACGTTTGTTATTGACCTTTTGTGTGAAAGCGCTAGAAAAGATAATGTCCTTTTTTTAAATAATGGGGATAACACAAATAGGCTGCTCTTAAAAAACGACGGATAGGGTGTGTTAAATTACCAGTTTTTCTTAAAAGGATATGATACACGCTCTAAGTTGTATATCCCACAACATTTTTGTATTATATAGGGCTGATATGATCTATTTCACGGGATGCCACAAAATATACCTCTTGTGCTCGCCCTACCCAAAATGGATGATACCCGTCGAAACTGTGTAACCATGCAGAATATCCGCAGTGCCGTTCTTTTGGTACCTCTATTATGCGCCTAGTTTTTTTCAGGAAATAGTGTAAAATGATTTTTCTTGGTTTTATTTTTTTTCAAATAAGGTATTCGTCATGTTCACCAAATCAAAATGTACGAGGCACACCACATAAAGGTTTGTCGTCCATAAATTTTATTTTTCCTTATTGAAATATAAATAGTGGTGTTACGCTTGAGTGAGACCTGGACTGTATATCCACATGAGAGGAAGAATGTGAGCTACAAACAGATGACACCTCACGGAGTGGTTAACAACATGGGCCAAATACAGAAGGCAATCTAGCTGTTGCAACCAATCGACGCACAGCACGAAATTTTTCTCTTGGGATTTTTAGTCAAAAAACTCATAGAAGTTGGTCTTAATTTTTGACCCTTAGATATCACTTCAATGATTAACTGCTTGCTTTCGGGTAGATAATCCCTAGCCATATCAGGTCTGAATTCAGGTGAAAGCTATTTTGTCATAGGAGGTGACGCAGTAAAAGGTGTTAA
Source organism: Mucor piriformis (assembly GCA_943193625.1). NCBI lineage: Eukaryota > Fungi > Mucoromycota > Mucoromycetes > Mucorales > Mucoraceae > Mucor > Mucor piriformis. Next base: position 81,563 of record OW971871.1, on the reverse strand, counting down.
ATCAATTCTATCTACAGTAGAAGGCGCTTCGATAATACTCATAGATTCGGTATCACCAAAATGTTGCGAAATAGGTTAGTATGGTATACTAAATTCTGGTTTACCAGGACGGGGAGAGCCTGGTATAGAAGCATTAGCAAAAAATTGGTCTAAAGTTGTCTAACAGGGCTTGTATAGCTTCTGTAGAGCTTTTATAATGGGAAAAGGCTAATCTGATGCAGTACACACTGGCACCGGTGACACTGAAGGTAATATTAAAGGTAATGCTAAAGGTGGTTCTGAAGGCGATATGGATAGTACCGAGGATTATATTGGCAGTAGTGGTATGGCCAATATAAAGGCCCTTGCAGAAGATTCAGGATCTAAAGAAGTGACGTTTTGCTTACTGGTATTTATAGATTGCCATTCTACATTCTTATTGTCACTGTAGTCATTTAAAAAGATAAATCTGCCCATACGATTTATTTACTTTGGCTAATACAAATACATTTTGATTGGCATTCTTCGTATTTATGACCTTATATTATATATACCAATATCACAGTATTAAGATCTATACTTTGTAACGGAATGTGTATTGATTTTTGGGCTAAGATTTGATAGCAAGCTTACACTGATTTTTCTTTGACTAAGACTATTTTTGGTTCTAGCGTAGAAATATTTGTTATTATCTTTGTTACCTAGCTAGTTTCATAAAATTTGGCTTTTAAACTCGAAACATAAACAAGTAGCTGTAAAAGTACATTGCTTCTACAATTAGATGGCATCCTGCCCGCAATAAAATGTGCTTGATTAGACATTTTCGTATTGTGATTTATTTACATGAATAAAAAAAAATCTAGTTTTTCACATCGAAGCGACTTTTTCTACCCACAGGAGATCTACTTCGTCTTCTTTCCACCGGAGATCTACTTCTTCTTCTGTCTACAGGAGATCTGCTTCTTCTTCTTTCCACCGGAGATCTACTTCTTCTTCTTTCCACAGATCTGTTGCTTATTCTTTCTACAGGAGACCTATTCCTATCATCAGGCGATCTGCTTCTTCTTCTACGGTGGCTACTGCCTTCCTCTTTAGAACTTTTATGCTTATAATGTTTACTGCTACTACTCTTTTTTTTCGATTTCTTCTCCTTTTTATCTCTGAAATAAGCAGCCATAGGATCCTCTTCATCGATATCAATAGGCTTAGCTTTAGGCTTTGCCTTTTCCTTACCGCCCACTATATCATTCGGTCAAAAATAAAGTTACAGCAGAAATAATCATAAATACCTTCGATCAATTCCGGAGCAACGTTCATTTTGGGCTGGTCATCGTCCGATTCTTCTTCTCCCTCTCTCTTCTTTTGCTTTTTAGGTCCAAAAGAGTGATCAACACGCAAAGTACGTCCCAAAACCTACTTGTAACGTTAAATTGTGGATCCATACAACACAAAACTAAGATACTTGCATCAGCACCGTTTAAATTGTCTACAGCTAATATAGTACTACGTTGATCTTCATACTGAAGAAAAGCAAAGCCTTTTGATTTACCGGTTTTATGATCACGTATGAGCTCAATGTGAATAATTTCGCCATATCTATTACTGCTGATCAGAGAAGAAACAAGTACGTGGCAAAGTCGAGACTTACTGTGAAAAGATGCAGACGACATCACCTTCTGTTAATTCAAAAGGAAGGTTACCTGCAAAGATCCAAGCTGTGTTCTTATACTGTACGTGCCAAGATGCTGTTTCGGACCAAGCTCCACTTGTTATTTCTCTTTCATTAATTCTTTGAATTTCTTTAACAACGCTGTGAATTGATTAGAAATTGAAAGTGTTGAAACTTTATCTGTCTTACTTCATTTTATAAATGCACACGAAAAAAAAAAAAGACGGAAAAGGTCTATGTGTACTTTGTAGGCGGTAGAGGACTGCTTTATTATTTATGTGTGGAACAATGAGATTCATTACATGGCTGATTCTCTGTATGCTTTAATGTCCTCTTGATATTTTTCACTGGCAATTTGAGCTTTATGTTTATAAGTCTATTTTATCATTAGAAAGTAAAAATTAGCTCGTGGTCTTGTTTGTCATTTGTATCTTACCTCTGCTTCGTTTGGACTAAGACCCCTGAACTTCTCTGCAGCACTGACTACTTGAGCTCTGACATCTCTACTTTGCATAATTGGATCGTTAATTTCTCTGAGATGCCTAATATAGTACATGAAACCATTCATAGGACGTTTGGGCTTTGTAGGATCCTTAAGTAATTCCAACTTGTACTTTTTTCTTAATTGGTTTTCAGCTAAAAATTGTTGAGGGGTGGCATTTTTCAAAGCTTCGTTGTATTTGATATCATGAGCTTCAACTTCGGCCTCGTAAATTTTTTTGCATCTCTGGTATGATGTTAGTTATCCGCTCCTTTGCACGTAGTCACCTAACTTACCTCTTTTTCTATGTCACTTATCAATTTCCATTTGGCTCCCATAAGCTTGGTGGCGATCTTAAGATCAACTTTACCATCTTCGTTTTTGTATTTGTTGACGTTTTCACGAAGGTAAATTTGCCAAGGGTTGCGAGGTTTAATAGGTACGTTTTCCAAGACTATCGCCAAACACGTTATTATCCGATATTATATTGAATGGCAAGAAACTTACTACTGACAAATTTTTTGGGATGCAACGATCTTGTTGAAAGAGGGCGTGTAAGTACTAAATTACTAAAAGACTTAATAAAAGACATTTTTATGAGGAAGAAAAGATTGTCACTAGCAAAATTTCTTTTGGCCTCTTTATGCCTTTCCAAATGTGACGTCATGACTGCAATGGAACCTCCTTATTTCCCCTCAGAATAAGCTGAGTTGTAAGCCTTGAATTTGAGACGTTAATGCGGTTGCAAATATGAGAACAATTCTCTACCGTTACTTGACACCAGACTTCAAGACCATAGCAGTTGGCAAGAGGAAATTAGGTAAGACTGACTTTCTTTTATTCTGTGGGGAAATAAGGAGGTTCCCGTAGCGCACAAGTGGGTTGATGGTTATGGATAAAAACACATCTAGAAAACGTAGTATGCTCTTCATACGTGATATTAAAAAATACAATGCCACGACACTAATTTATATAATTGACAAAAACCTTAGTCGTTCTTGTGAGTCCATCTTAATAGCGGTTCGTTTATCAACCTTTGCTCAAGAAGAGGGTTCATTAAGTTTGTTAATCATGGTCATTGTTCCCTGAAAAATTAAAGTTACTACTAGCGCTGTATTATAGCGCTGGCATTATCATTTTTAGATGGATCTTGCAATTAGCAACATTCATTTTTTTGGTTACACGATGATCCTTCATCTAACCGACATATGCTCCGATAATATGCTTTTTGGTTTCCACTGAGTATAATATTTTCTGGGTGCAAATCTTCTCCCAAGATGATGTATAAGAGCTATTGTGGGCCTGAAAGCAACCATCTAAGGTGGATGTATTAGAAGATAGATGTTCATCATTTTAGGCGGGAACTGAAAAAGAGTAGTTTTTTCTACGTGAACGCTGGTTGTACGCAGGTGACTCGCTTCATATTGTAAAAAAAGCATGTAAAACCAAGACTTTTTTTTATTCCCTTTTTTTCGTCTTTTCTTCTTTTAAGCTTTTTTCTTTTAAAAATATGGATAATAACCCTTTTCGCAATAATCAACCACCGCAAAACAACAATAACGGTTATCCTCTCGCAGGCCAACAAACATCAGGATTCAGTCCTTCGCCCAATACAGGTGCCTACCCACAACAACAGCCTTGGCAAACAGGTGGTGTACCCAACACTACTTACTCTCCTCTTCAACCACAGAATACATCCTACCCTCCTCTTAATCAAAACACATTTACTTCACCTCCTTATCCGCAACAACAGCAAATTGCATCTCCCTACACTAATACGAACACTCCTACCGGCGGCACTCTTGGCAACGCATATCAATCTTATCAGTCGCCAGCGAGTTACACACAGTCACAGCCGCAATCCCTGTACAGTGGTGGAGGTTTAGACAGCAGAGGATTTAACAGTGGTGGACTTAACAGTGGTGGACTTAACAGTGGTGGACTTAACAGTGGTGGACTTAACAGTGGTGGACTTAACAGTGGTGGACTTAACAGTGGTGGACTTAACAGTGGTGGACTTAACAGTGGCAGTGGGCCTTACAGTGGTGTATTTAATAGCGGTGGATTAGGCAGTGGTGGATTAGGCAGTGGTGGATTAGGCAGTGGTGGGTTAGGCAGCGGTGGATTAAACAGCGGTGGGTTAAACAGCGGTGGGTTAAACAGCGGTGGGTTAAACAGCGGTGGATTAAACAGCGGTGGATTTAGCAGTGGCGGATTAAATGGTGGCGGATTGAACGGTGGCGGACTGAGCAGTGTTGGAATGTACGGCACAGGAGGAGCAAGTAATGGGTTATACAATCATGGCCAGCCCCAATTCGGAAACCCACCACCCAACAACTTCTACATTCCTGCCAACTTTGGCCAAACCACCACCACCACTAATAATTCGATGTTTCAACCTCAACAGCCTAAGCACGCCCCGGTCGACGCTACCACGTTACTAAAGGGAACACAAGTTCGCCGTGTAGAATGTCCTGTTTGCCAAAAGATGCTTGAAGGTGATGATATGGCCGTCAATCACCATGTAAACGAGCATTACACATAATAAAAATTTCCAAATTCATGACGTCGCTGTCCACGTGAGCGCGGGCTTTATTTTCTTTTTAAAAACCTCACGCACACAAATTTTTTTCCTTTTTTTTATATTTGTTACATTGGTATTCTCAGTGATAGGATGGATTCAGTAATGATTCAAGACAATAATACGTGGAACTTGTTTCCTTATGACGAGATGATGACGGCACCTCCTTCTTCCCCTCAGGAAGCAAGTCATCTGGAATCTATCTTTTCTAGCGGACTATCAGCCAAAATGCGCACACCGATGAGTTCAAGTGATACTAGTTCGGAACTACACGCTAGAAAATTAAACGGTTTATTATTGCATTGTAAAAAAAGATCCAATACTAAACGCCCCTCTCGTATTCCCGTCTTATCATGTCGTCTTATTCATAAAAAGAAAAAGCAAGAAGACAAGAAATCCATGGAAAAAATTGTTCAAGAATTGAAAGATATGGGTCTCTAATTTTATTTCCTTGTGCATTATGTAATTTACTTGCTGTCTGTCGGTGGATTACTCTCTCCTTTGACTGCAAAACATAGAAAGCACGCTAATAAACTATAGACTTATGTCAAAAAATCGATTCTTTCGATCTTATATACACGAGTTACCATGAAACACAACACGATTCGTTTTTTGATACTCTGGCATTTTTGTTTAAGTAGACAGACTCGGGTCTAGGTGTTGGTTGATATGCTATTCGTATTTCGTATTTGTTTGCAATGTTTCATTTGATTTTGATTTTTTTTTCTTTTTACCTTCAGCATGAATGTCTACTTCAGGCTTCTTTGCTGGTTGTGGCGTGTAGTAACGGTCGGGTATATTTATCTTGTCCATTCTATAAAGTCGTAAGGAAAGAGAAAGAGAAAAGGATTTGATGAAACAATAACAATATATATACCACAATGAGTAGTACAGGCTTTTTTGTTTATTGGGAGATCTATTATTTCCATGTGAAGCCGGTAATGAACAGGTCTTCCAATTCTATAAAGAGTGAATGTTTACAACCTCGTGCGTAACCTGTTTACGGACCACTGGTGAAACAATCTGACCATCACATTTTTCCGCTGTAGCCGAGCCATCATTACTGTTGTCAATGGTGTCTATTATTGACTCAGTACCTTTTGTTCTATTTACGTATAAGTTAGATTTTTGAGCTATCTCAATCCTAAATATCACTATAAACACGACCCATCCCTACACATTCGTCCAAACGCAAACATCTGAACAGATCCTATATAAATAGATGAAACGACTCGCTAAATATCTACCCCGTATCACCCTTACAATCTGTCTTGACAGTAGTGACTGCTTGACCACAGTCTTAAAATCAGTGGTGACTACTGGAAACAATGCACTATACAGGGAATGTTTGACCATCCAATCGCTAAACAGCTCTTTATGCGGTGAGCCCATTTATGTGCATTGATTTCAATCACACTTTGATAATGGAAACGTTGTCTCATAATCCTTGTCCTATGTAATAATTAAGAGCATACAGAATATTGATATAATTCGGACGACCCAGAAAACCGGTCCAAAATGCACCCTAACGCCGAATACAGAAGTCTTACGTAAGGCAAATGATGCGGGGGGGTCTACAGGAGACATATTCTTAAGCCACTATGATTGGATATTTTATGATGCGGGATAGCTATTTTAAAATCATATTGGCGATCATGTGCTGGAGCATACATGCAGAATAATACACACACCAGTTAAACATTTAATGGGAAAAGATAACTAGCAGAACCTTCATTATTCATTGAATAAGCTGCTGTCCCACAATAAATAAATGCTGATATAGAAGAATCATGTTTATGAAATCGGCAATACTAAAACTTTAATACGATGCTGTATATGTATCCTAATAAATCACGAGCCCTTTAAAGGTATAAATAAAACATTTATTTTCCTTTTCAAATTTGAAATTATCTTTCATAACAAATGGTATCTCCTAATATTCCTTCTACTATTAGCTTTTCTAATGGTCAATCAGTATCCAACTATTACAAGTCCTTTACCAACTTTATGAATATTCAGTCTCAAATCTATTCACATTTGCCCTTTGCTATATATGACTCCAACAAGGGATTCAAGTCTTTGTCCTATTCAACTGTTGATAGATTAGCTACCAATCTAGCTTGCAAATGGCATAAATATATAAATCAAGCCGAGGTTGTTTCCTTCGTAAGTGATCACAATGTGGATTACTTGATAGTAGTTTTGGCTGTAATGAAATTGCGCGTCACGTTGATGCTTATTTCTCCTCGTAACTCAAAAAATGCGGCCATCAGCTTATTAGAGAAGACAAAGTCTAAGCTCTTGATTACCAGTACCAAATATGAACCTATGGCCAAATTCATTGCCGAAACAATTCCAGATACTAAGGTCATTACAGTTGATTTCATGGATATTCAAACAATGATTAAAGAACCTCTTAATCCTGATCACAAAATATGTTTAAATACAGAGTTCACAGAGGAAGACATTCGTAAATCTGTTTTGATACTTCATAGCTCAGGATCTACATCGTTTCCCAAGCCTTTATATTTCAGCAATCAATACGTATTCAACCTGATCAACTATTATAAGTTGGATGTTGTCACCAAAGGCTTGGGCGATTTTGGTGAGACTGATTCTTGTCTTAGCTGTGTTCCCTTGTTAGTGTTTTTCTGTTAAAATAGACATTGATTATTGATTTTCCTCTCCTTCAATCTAGTTTTCACACATTTGGATTGTTTTCTGTTTTCAGCATGAGTATACTTGGTGGGAAGATTGTCTTTCTGGAGAAACTTCCAGCTAGACAAGACAAGATCCAGTTTGCTCTTGAATACAACAAGTGTACACTTCTTTGTGCTCCTCCTATTATTTTTGAAGAAATGGCTCATCATGTGAAAGAAACAAGGAATTTTACTAATATCCGTCGACTTAGGCTTGCATTGTTTGCTGGTGCTCCATTTAAAAAAGAGACTGGTGATTGGCTTCACAAACATATCAATATTCGTAATTTGTATGGCTCAACTGAGATCAATATCTTTATGACCGCTAATCCCGACCCTTCAAGCCATAATTGGTATTCATTAGCTCCTTATCAAAACGACCCGACTATTCCTCCTTATTCTCAATTCGAAACAGACAATGAAGCGTTTCCTTGTATAAAGCACTTATATATTCGAGCTGGTTGTCCAATATTGGCAACCAATGTTTCTAATCGTCCTGATGGTGGGTATAGCACCAACGATTTATTCAGAGAGGACCCAGACTACCCAGGGTACTATACATACATTGGTCGTCGTGATGAAGTTTTGAATATGCAAAATGGCGAAAAAACAAGTCCGGTCCCAATGGAGTCAAATATTAGGCAATGTCCCTTAATTAAACAAGTAGTTGTTTTTGGTGAGGATCGCCTGGCTACTGCCGCTTTAATTGAAATTAACATGGAATATGCCATTCGTTTTGGTCCAGAAGAAATTGTATCTATTGTTCATGATGCTGTCAAAAATGCCAATGATGATTGTCCGAGTTATAGTGCTATCCTCCCACAAATGGTCAAAATATTGCCTTTAAACAAGATATTACCCTGTACTGATAAAGGCACCGTTCTACGTAAACAAGCTGAAGCTGAGTATCACGATATAATTGAAAAACTTTACAAGGATTTCCTAGAAGGTCCATCTCGTATTGTAGCAAATAAAACAGACATATTCGTTTGGACTGCTGAAAAAACGGAAGCATTTCTTGTGGATTCTCTTGCTGAAATACTTGATCTTCCTAGATCAGCTTTTCATAATTACACAAAATCCGTTTTTGATTACGGCCTTAATTCTCTCACTTCGATTCAACTATGCAACCGTATTAGCGAATCTTTTGATGATGTTCCTCGGAACCTCGTATTTCAATTTCCAACTATTAAATCCATGTCCAAATATCTCTTAAGTGATAAAAAAAAAGATATTACGGACTTGATTGAAATAAGATACCAGCAAACTCAAGATTTGGCAAATAAATATATCAAGAAAGCAAGTGTAGATTTCCCAATAGCTAGCGGTTCTTATAGCAGTAAAAAGAATAAAGTCATTATGATAACAGGTACTACTGGATCCCTAGGCTCTTTTATGTTGGATAGTTTGCTAAAAGACAACTCAGTAAAAAAAGTGTATGCAGTAATTCGTGGTATAGAAGATAGATTGATGAATCGTCTAGTCGAGGCATTCGAATCTCGATCTCTTGATAGCTCTCTTTTATCAACCGATCGTCTTGAAGTTTTACCTATGCATTTTAATGACCCTTTTCTTGGATTCGGAGAAGAAAGGTACTATCAACTTAAACAAGAGGTCACAATTGTACAACATTGTGCTTGGCTATTGGATTTCAACATGTCTATTGACTATTATGATAAAGAGTGTGTCGCTCCTTTCTATAATCTGTTGAAATTTGCTTATAATCAAGTCGAACCTATGCATGTACACTTTGTGTCAAGTGTTTCTGCAAGTGCTCATTACGGCTCAACAGTCCCTGAAGACCCTTTACCATTGGATTCTCGTGTATGTATGCCAATGGGGTATGCACGTTCAAAATTTGTTGTTGAACTCTTGTTGGGTTACCTCACAGCGGAGAAAAGCTTTCCATGCTATATTGAACGTCTTGGTCAAGTCTGTGGTGATTCTAATAACGGAGTTTGGAATATGTATGAACAATATCCTTTGATGTTTATAGGTGGTGGATCTGTCATGCATAAAATGCCCGCATTGGACACTGTTATTGATTGGATTACTGTTGATCATGCAGCTACATCAATTACTGATATCATGCTCCGAACTGCTTACTTACCTGCCAGCGAAGATCAATCTATCTATCACATTGTCAATCCTCGTACTATAAAATGGGAGGGTGTTCTTCAATCTTTGAAGGAGGCTGGTATGACATTTGATATCGTATCACCATCTGAATGGGTCCAAGAATTAGCTAAGGACAAAACAAATCCAGCTTTCAAGTTGATAGATTTCTACGAACAGACTTTCAACGGATCTTTTAAGATGCCTACTTGGGAAACTAAAAAAACTGTTGCTCTAACTCCAAATATTTCCAAGACTCCTGTCATCAACTCACTGTTATGTAAAAAGCTATTGAATCGATGGAAATCTGTTGGGTTTTACGATCCTCAGGTTTAGAATATGGCAGCTGTGAAACATCAATGTTCAATTGTCAACAGTTTTAGAAATAAAACATTATCATCGTGTTCTCTTAACAATATATTGCTCTTAATGATCATCATATTCTTTTCTAATTAAAAATTTACTCTATTCTCTAAGACCCTAGCTAAATAAAGCGTGGACACTATTTCGCTTACTCTGGCAGTAGAAATTTTTTTCAAAAAAAATCTTAGGAATGCTTTATTATTACAAGTTTTTTAGTTTTGTTCTGATAAAATAAGTGCCTGTTGTAATATACCATGTCACTAAATAAGTATTTCTGCCTATGTAGCTTTTGAATATAAGCACAGCTAATATAATAAGATGATAATAGCTGTACAATGGTTTACTAGTCCCTCACTTCTGAAAAAAGATGTAAGTGTACAGTTTAAATTATTACATGAAAAATTTGTAAACTTTAAAATTCTTCAGCCGGATTTGTATATGGCGTCAAGATGTTATTGATTGTCTCTCTATCTCTAATATCTTACAGAGTCACAAGTTCACTCGATTGAGAGAAATTTCAATTCATGACTATGGGCAATAATGTTGTCTAATTAAATCAATTGTTATTTTAATACTTTTACCTCTAACTTTTCGTTTCTATTTCATAATAAATATAGTTGATTAATAAAAAAACTGTAAAAACGGAGACTTTATTTACAACAGAACATTTAAATATAGCGATGGCGAAAAAATAGTATACAGATGCTAATTTAATTATTTAACCCCAAACATCTTGCAAGAAGTTGTTTTCACTAGCAAGTTTTTGAATGAATTCATCAGCTTCTTTGTCAGTTTGGGCTACACCAAAACTCTTAGCGCATACCTGGAAAGCAGAGTATACATCACGACTCATAACACTACTACCACAAATGTAAACAGCGCCACTGTTTTCCGCTCCTCCGTTTAATAATAATGACCATACCTCACCAGCGTTAGCTAAAAGTGCATGTTGAACATACTTTTGAGAAACAGGAGGGTTTTTACGAGAGAAGGCAATATGCTTGCTAACAAGAACACCTGAGTTAACATATTCTTCGAGTTCATCATTATAGATGAAATCCTTTTCTGGGTTACGGCAACCAAAGAACAAGGTACAAGGTCCAACGTTTTGGCCGTTCTTCTTTTGGAAAGCTCTTTCTTGAAGGAAACCACGGAAAGGCGCAACACCTGTACCAGCAGCTATCATAATTAAAGGCTTTGTAATATCTTGAGGCATGCTGAATGTACTTTTGGAAGACTTGAGACTAGCACGAATACCACCGGACATATTCTCGCCTTGAAGTCTCTTCAAGTAAGATGATGCAAGACCGACATAATGTTTATCTCCAACAACATCATCAACAACGCCGACAGAGATATGAGCATGGTTAGGAAAGACAAGAGGTGAGGAAGCAATGGAGTAACGTCTGGGTTGTATGACACTAACGGCAGCTAAAAACTGGCCGAGATCTATACGACTGACTTGAGGGAAAGCCAATTGAAGATCAAGTAAAGTTCTGTGCTGCTTGATAAATGAAGGGTATTGATCTAGGTTGTTTTCATCGGGCATTGTTAAACTTTCAAATTTTTTGGCAGTCTCAGGAGCAGTAACATGAAGTTGGGCAGCAAAGTAACTCAACATACGACGAGAAGGAGGGGACATAACATCAGCGTAATAAACCAAGGCATTGCGTACGGTACAAGGACCCTTAATGACAGCAGCCATAGAACGAGGAGAAAGACTATCAGCAAAAGAAGCGTCAATCTCAAATACGGAATCCAAAACAAGACCGAAACCTAAAGCAATTCGTTCAGCTTCTTGAACACTGTTTTCTGGCATAATCTCAATATGATCACCAGCATCGTAAAGCTGGTTCTTAACAGAGCTGGCAGAGTCGAGTTGGGAAATATCAATTTCAATGTGGCGAGTACTACGATCAGAACCTTCCTTTTGAAGTTCACGATTGACAATTAATTTGGCATTATATTCACCGTTCTTGTTATTGTTGGCAGCTTGAAATTTAGCTGTATCAGAAGGAGCGACAAATTTAATGGTTGCAGTACTTAAATTAGAATCTTCAGTAGATAAAGTAGCAGTAGGAATGACAGACTTTTTTAAAGATGCAGCAACGCCATAAGTATTAAGTGTCTGAGTCCAGAAGTAAGCACACCACTGATTGAAGTCACCATCCATGTCATCATCAGCATCACCTATGCCAGGAGAAAAAAAACGAGTAGCACCAAGAATTTCCAAAGAGGAATCTACCTTAAGAGGGAAGGCTTGATAAGTTCGCCAGTTCTTGTTACCAAGACCAAAAACGGCAAAGTCAATACCATCGAGCATATCTTTGTTACCAGCTTGTACATTGAGATCCAAAAACTTGTTGAAGTTTTCGGCGGAATCAGGAGGTTGACCATTATAAGTAGCAGTGCAAATGACAACGAGTTCGTTATTCTTCTTATTTGCTTCGGACTTCTCATAGGTGCCAGATTGTATAACGCTCCAGTGATCCATAGAACTGAAGGCAATATTTTTGAAACCAAAACGTTTAGCTTGAGCGGCCAATAGGTTAGCATAATCTTGTGCTGAACCAGTTTGAGTACCAAAGAGAAAGGTAATCTTGGGTAACTCAATAGAACCGACAGTAGAAACTCCTTGGCTCAATACAGGCATGCTAATAACTTCAGAAGAAGACTCTTCTTTTGGAATAAAAACATCTTCAGAAGGTTCAGGGAAGTTAGTGCGAGGATGGATAGTCATGAACATATCAAGAGGCTTAGTAGTAGGTTGGTAAGGATCGTAAGGGACATCAGGACCATCATACTTGAACTCAAAACGATGGAGGAACATAGCAAGAACAGTCTTGGCCTCTTGTAAAGCAAATGCCATACCGATACACGCTCTGGGGCCAGTACTAAAAGGCAACCAAGCATAGAGAGATCTTTTTTGTTCTTCATCAGGAGTAAAACGGTCGGGATTGAATACAGTAGGATTTTCATAAACGTTGGGATTCATGTGCATGTTGAGAACAGAAACAATAGCATTGGTACCAGCCTTAACTCGGTATCCCCCAGGAACAACACAGTCTTTCTGACAATATTTGTTAATGATTCTTATAGGAGAATGAAGACGAAGAGTTTCTTTTAAAACTCTGTCAATGTACTTAAGACTACTAATTTGTTCAACAGTAGGTAAAGTACTAGAAGAAATACCGGCATCAGAAATCTCTTGCAGCACCTGGGCTTGAATTTTAGGATGTCTTGAGAGTTCATAAAGAGCCCAAGCCAGAGTGTTGGCCGTGGTATCATGACCAGCAATCAAAAAGGTAACGACTTGATCACGAATATTCTCATCACTAAGACCTAGATTGTGTTCATCACGAGCATTCAGCATAAAACCCAAAAGATCCTTTTCGGAATCCTTGGCATATTCACTTCTTTTGCGTTCGGCAATGACATCGTCAACGATGGAATGCATCAAACTGTTACCTTGTTTCCACTTGCGGTTAGATTCCATTGGGAGACTCTTCATGAAAGTGGGACGAGCAAAACGGTTGAGAAGATTACTGAGAGTGTAACCCATAGCATTAATGAAGGGATGACTAGGCTTATTACGGTCCATTAAGTCAAAGGAGTAACCAAAACCAATACGACCAATAGTCTCGAAAGTTAATTTAGTACACCAATCAAGAATTTCAACCTTATCGTCAGGAGAATATTCAGCTAGAACAGCCATTGTTTCTTGAGTAATCCTACCCATTTCAGGTTGGTAGGCCTGGATCAATAAGTTAATATATTTGCTTTTGGCAGCATAATAAATCAATCTGTTACCTTAATAGCACGAGGGCTGAATGCGGGCATAAGAATCTTATGGGCCAGTTTCCATTCATCGGCATCACTGTCGGATGTGAATAATCCATTACCAGCTAAATCCTTGATTTCCTTTATAGTAGTGCCAATTTTTTTTGTAAAATATTCAGACTCTTTAACAAACAATTCGGCAATGACAGGATCATTGGTACCAACAACTTCTGTACCCAAGATACTAACAATAGAAATATTACCGTAAGCTTCAAATTGCTTAGCCCAACCAGCATTTCTAGAAGATGATACAGTTTATTGCAAGATCAAAATAACTATTCATATATACTCTTACAAATCAGGCATCATATCATACAGATTGCCGACCATAGGTAGTCTACGTGGACCAGGAATGACATCCTTAATTTGTTCCTTGAAGTTGATAATAATAATTTGTTGCAATTTGACACGGTCAATTTCAGTCAAAACTTCTCCTGATGAAGTTTCAAGAATAATATCAATCAAAGCAATACCTAAACCAAGCTTTTCCGCGGCTAAGGCACGGACGGTATCAGTATTGGCACCGTTACCGATACAAATTATGTGACCATCAACCTCAATGTTGTTGTAACCCTTAATAGCTACAATAAGAGAAATTGTTTCTGACATTTCCGTTCGTATTTTATATATGATATATTTAATGAATAAAAGCCTCGATATGACAGTTATTTCAAGTGTAATATTTGTAGCCCTGTTTTCACGGCAAGTCTTTTGCCGTGTGTTATTTTCTGACATAATCCCATGTAAGTCAATTTAATATAGAAATAATGTAACCTACATTTGCACAAACATCAATTTTTAGAAACCAATAACACCATAATCTTAACAGCTTTAATTCTTTCGGTGTCGGCTCGGATCAATTATATTGCCGTTCCCCCTCCTCTCCGAAGTATAGGGGAGATCCGGTGAAGTAATTGATCCATGCCGACGCCAAAATAGTAAACGCTGACAAACTGTTGAAGTGGGGTTTTATTGGTCTCGATTTCACGGGAGCCCAATGATAACAATGTGGAAGTGTCAAATACTCACCTTAAAATCAGACCCAATCACGTGATTTACCAGGGCAGATAATATAAAATCCCCCAAAATTTATGTAATTCTATATGTACATATAAGGTAAGCTAAAAGTTGTGCGACTTATATTTAAAAGTATGTTTAAGTCACTCTCAACAGTTATCATGTACTGTAAAACCGCAAGATATTTAAACACGCATTTTTTTTTACGGTTAATGTTTCAACCTATAACTCTTATTTGCACTATCTTTTTCTTTTAAAAAAAAATGACACATTATTCTAATATTCCTCCTGCAGTTCGCTTTTCTGATGGTCGATCAATATCAGATTATTTCATGGCCTTCACCAATTCTATGAACATTTAGTCTCAAATCCATTCACAGTTGCCTTTTGCTCTATTAATCCAACAAAGAATACAAGCCTTTGTCATATTCCACAATCGACAAATTAGCAATTAGCTTTCAAATGGTATTACAATGCATATAGCGTTAGAGCTGTATCTTTTATGGGTGACCATAATGTGGATTACTTAATAGAATTTTCGGCTAAAATGAAATTACGTGTCACGCTAGTGCTTATATCCTCTTAGCTCAAAAAGTACGACCATCGATTTATTATAAAAGACCAATTCTAATCTCTTGATAGCTAGTATTAAATATCAATTTACAGCCACAGCCACTGCTAAAAAATCTCCAGAGGATATTAAAGTTCTTATAATCGATTCGATGAGCCTCTTAATCCTGATCACAAGAATATTTTGAATACAGATTTTACGAGAAAAGATATTCGAGAGGCTGCTTTGATTCTTCACAGTCCAAGATCTACATCGTTACCCAAGCTTATACATCTCAGCAATCAATATCTATTTAACTTGGTTAACTATTATGAATTGGCCATTAACTCCGAAGGTTTAGGGGATTTTAAAGAGACTGATACCACTCTCAGCTGTGCTCCTTTGTTAGTACTTTTGCAAGTATCATTGAAATGCATCACTTTATTAGTTTGTTTATTTAGATTTCACGGGGTTGAATTCTTTTCCATTTTTACCATGGCCGTTGTTGGTGAAAAATAGTCTTTCTGGAAAAACTTCCTACTACTCAAGATGAAATTCATTTTGCTATTAAATATATTTATTTATGGCCGCTGACGTAAACCCTTCTGTTAATAATTGGCATTCATTGACTCCATATCATGACGATCCGTCTATACCTTCTTATTCTAACTTTGAAACAGACGATGAGTCGGTTCCCGACATAAAGCACCTTTTTATCAGTGCTGATTGCCCGACATTAATAAATAATGTTTCTAACCGACCTGAAGTTGGCAATAGTACCAATAATCTTTTTAAAAAAGACCTTGACTACCCAGGATACTATACATATGTTGGTCGGCGTGATGATATCTTGAATATTCAAAATGGCGAAAAGAAAATCCGGTTCCGGTGGTATCAACAATTAAAAATTATCCCCTATACTTGACGAAACCGTCTTGTCACAGTTGCACCTTTTGAAATGGATGTGGAGCATGCTATTTGTTTTGGTCCTGAAAAAACTGTTTCCACTGTCCATGCTGATGTAAAAAATGCGAATATAAATTGTCCGCGTAATAGCACTTTGCCCCAAATGGCCAAGATATTGCCTTTTGACAAGACTTTGCCATCTAATGATAAAGACACAGTTGCACGTAAACGAGCTGAAGCTGAGTATATTGACATTGTTGAAAAACTTTACAGGGATTTCTTGGAAGGCCCATCTCGCACTGAATCTTTTGCAAAGAGACATCATCTAGCTGCTAAAATTACCCTTGAGATTCGAGTATTAATAAAGAAAAAAGAGAGAGTTGCATCAATTATTCTCCCACAGATAAAATGCATGGTTATCGAATTCTTTTAAATGATATTTTATGAATTGAATACAGTATTATCACTTTAAATTCGGACAAATGAAAATTATTTTCGGAAAAACTTAAAAAAAAATCCAGACTAAAAAATAATATATTCAGAAAGATATAAAAGAGTATTCAGACAAGTGTAAAAAAAATTTAGAAGTATGATAATAGAAATTCAGACCGAAAGTTTTAACTAGTCTTGATTCTTTATTGAAGCATTTATCTCATTGCGTTTCAGAGTGTCTTACCCTATTAACGCAATTTTCTCTGTTGGTAATCTCACAGGCTGTCTTAATTCTGGAGGTGTTAAAGTGTCTAAAGCGAAAAACAAATTTATTTTGATCTACGACCAGCACGCTTCTTAATTGGGCAAAAATAAAGCTTGTACTTTTGATTGCAATAGCCAGGTGTTGAGAATTATAGATTTTGTAAATGTTTCTGACGATATAAGAATCGAGGTTGTTGTGCCTGTCTAGGACATCCATGAAAGTTACAGCATAATACGCAGATACACCTTTTTTGGCTTTTCTTTTTTAATGTCATCGGTTTTAGCCTTCCTTTTTTTTACTGGATAGTACAGAACAACAAGGCACACTTTGCAGCAAGGCAATGTTATCAGAGCAATAGGCAGATCCACTACCACTGCTAATTTATTTGGCTATTTATCATTCTTCGGCAAACAGCTTGGAATATACGGACTTCGGAGGATGGGAGTGCGCTAATAAACATTATATTATCCAATATCAGATCATGATTAAGCCTAAAAAAAACCTAGCCTGGGTTTATAGAAAGGAAAGACACGGCTTAATCTAACAAACGTATCGTATTTAGACATATATGTAGCAACATGTCTGACAAAAGCCACAGCTAAAAGATCGGACGTCACGTCAATGATAGAAATCTAGACCGTAAAATCTTGATTCGTCTTTCTTTTTCTCTAGTTCTAGTATTTCTATATATCAAGCAAATGAAAGGAAAGGGTAAAAAAACTGAAAAGACAGACACTGAGGGTAGATTATACAGTTATTCTTATAAACTAGTCAAGTAATACTACTAACAACATGATAGAAAGCTTAATAGGAGCCACATCACGAATACCAAAACGTTCTATGGAATATCTTGAGACCTTAACAAATAACTCAAGTGATGATGACTTTTAACCAGTCGCTATACCTATCATTAGAAAGAGGAGGAGTATGTCTGATTTTTACAGCATGTATTATAATAAATCACAGAAAGCCTTACGTAATAAAAATAGGTAATGAAAACCTGCATTCACAAAAAAAGCGCAGCAAGGGAAAAGAGAAAGAAGAAGGCGCAACATCAACAACCTCCGTGGAAATTATAGGTGAATGTACAAGGAATGTGGAAGATAGGTCCTTTCAAGATGATATATATGATGTTGATTTTGATGACGACTTTTCTCCGCCCATAATACCTAATACTAGTGAAGCAAGCACATCATCCTCAATTCAAGATATATATACTACCAAACCTATTTATCTTTCTTAAACTAGCAATTTATCTGGTAATAGTCCATTGGCTTATAAAGAAAACTTAATATAAATGTTTTTGTAGGGTTTGGAACCATAACCAAACGGGTTATAACTATCAAAACCACTGTGAAAAACATATTTAAGCCCGCTTATATACCAGCTTTACATGATTTGGTAAATATAACCAACATGATTGTCACAAATACTTTCGCTTTATCGAGTTTATTTTCATAAATGAATTGGATTCAGACAACAATTTCGACCTGAAAAGTTATGTCAACAAAGGGTTCTTTGTCGAGGTGTTCCTTGCCCTGGTTGATAAACAGGTGCGCGATGGCACTTCCAGTGGAAAGTCCAGGCTCAGAGATTCTGTGAAAATTTATAGACAACTTATAGCAAAACACAAGAATGATTATTATATTTATGCCAAGTATACTCCTCCAAAACTTGTTAATTCTCAGCAAATTGCCCTCTATGAATGTATCAAAATTGAAACCGCGTATTTCAACAACATTAGAGCACATTATGCTAACAGGCTTAATATGCTCTTAACCATCTCTGTGGTAAAAAGAAGAAATCAGCTATTCTTCAAAAAAAAATGGAAGCTGAAGGTCATAGTAAAGAGATCATCAAAAACAAAATATGTGAAGAGATTTTTGTGCCATGCAATCTAATCAAGCTTGCTTTCGCTAAAAAGGAGATAACCGAGAGAAGTATATTAAGTGATCAAGCAAGAACAAGCCTTAAATCTCTGTTGTCTATGTATGATGATGAGTACAAATTTCATAAAAATTCGATTTACTATGATGTACAAGCTCATCCTGAAACCATTCCAAAGCTTTTTACAAACTTCAAGAGCTGTGCGAGTCTAAAAAACTGAAAGGGTTTAATTGTTTTCCTATCGGAACCACATTTATACCTTCTTACATGCCATTGGATGCCAAGATAGCCAATTTCCATGTTTTGAAAAACAAAAAGCTCGTCAAAGACAAATATGAAACCTGGGGTCAAGTGGTTGACTTGAAGAAAAAGCTTTTAAAAATCAAGGCGTTAACAAAGCGCTATGTTTTCAAGGTACAATAGAAACCGATGGGGTCGGTGTCTCTATTATTAAACAAAACACTTCTACAAATCGAAAAGGTTCCCACTAGCAAAACAATTACAAATCAACAATCGGGGATTAAGGATGATGACCTCGAAGCAACTCATATTGAAAAATTGTCTCAAAGTTATTTAAAAGAAACAACTGATAGATGCGTTTTAATCGATCCTGGTCGCCGAGATCTAATGTATTGCATGAAAGAAACAAGTACTGTTGAAAAGAAGCAGATACTTATATTCACCAAGAACATTTTAGATCTTTAAGGAAACAAAATCATCCTCACATAGTTAAAGAGGCCGAAGCAATCCTTTCTAATTGCGAATCGGGCTCGGTCAACGCGGAAAAGTTCATGGATTATATGAAAACTAGAGCGTCGTTAAAAGATACTCTTTACAACTATTATGCCAATGAGACAATGAAAACCCATGAAATATTTTATCCTGATTCCAACTTTGACTTTAGAGTCGATCGAAAATGTAATCTGTACTATGGGAATTTGTTTGTTGCAAGAATCCTCGGGTTTTTCCCCAAAAATGAGCAGTATTACTCAATAGATAATCAACCTGAAAATTCTCTACTATTTCTGACTTACTTGCAAATAATGATGGATCAAAAGCATATCGCAGAGAGATTAGACCAAGCAGAGAAAGTAAAAGTACTGGGTCTGGCAAAAAAAATAGGCGCACCACAACGTCAAAGCGATCATAAAAAAAGCATCAGTGCCGTTTTACAAAGATTGCAGCTATTACCATTTCGAAAATTGAAATTTTCTACCAAAGTCTTCTATGACCAAAACGACCTAAAATTAGTGCGAAGCTTGAAAAGAAAATTTGGTCGAGATGCTATTTTGATTTTAGGAGATTGGTCTGCTCCAAATGTCAAGTTTCAAGAGTCTACTTGAAACAAAGGCCTGATAAGAATGCTGAAGAGAAACGGGTTTGTAATATATTTGATAAATGAGTTTTGAACGTCCTCTCATTGCTCAACCTGCGAAGAAAAGTTGGAAACTTTCAAAATTATTTCAAATCCTCGCAAATACAGACGCACAAATATGCCCACTGTTAAATGCCACGGCTTGTTGAGGTAAGTCAAAGAAAGAAAGAAAAAAAAAGATTATTGATAACTACTAAAAAAAATTCTAGGTGCAAGAACATCTCGTGTATTCAGCCAGTTGAGGGTCATGGAGAAAAAAGAAGACTATGGAATCGCGACCTTGCAGCCGTATTAAATTTATTGAAAATTTTACGTAGTTTAAGAAACTTCGGCAAACGCCCTGATACTTTCACTAAAACATCCACCAAAGTTATTGCTTTGGCTCATTAATGCAGGTAATTTCCTTTCACTAATTTAATGTTTCAACGGACAACTAACCAAACATGTCTTATTGTAGGTACAGTAAATGTCTGAACAATAATTTTCTATTCGTCCGAAAAAAAAAGCTCAATAGTCTGAACTTTTTTTTTATTGGTCTGAATTTATTTTTGCATCTGTCCGAAATTAATTCCAATTTGTCTGAATTCATAGTGTAAATACTGTACTGCGATCTTTTATTTAGATATACGATTATTAAAACAACGATTTTTTTTTGCCTGTCGATTCACAGCCGATGGTGTAACTAATAGAGGTGGCGATATCATAGATTTATCAATAGGTGAATAATTAGATGCTAACAATTTTTGAAGAGATAATTGGATTCTGATTCATAAAATTTTGGGGCACATTACTTAGTTCTTTAAAATATTATTACGAAGTTAAACAGAACTAGGCGAATCAAGATCAACCAGTACACTTCTTGTTAGATTCTTTGATAGCTTCACGTACAGCTAGAACAATATCTTCAGAACTGAGCCTCTTTTCATGATCCTCATTCAGCTCTTTTAATGTACCACCGTACAAGTGACTCGTAATTGCTTCAAGACCGAGAAATCATTTTTCTCAACAAGTCCTCATTGTTTGGATCCAAATGTTCTCGATGAAGCGTTTGAATATCAAAATTGTCTATTGTAACCACATCAGCGACATATTCTGTAACAAAGCCAGCCATTGATTTAGACTTGGCACTCACAATTAGCAGCCCTGATTAGGGTTCTTCTAATAGATTGATTGCTGCAGTTTTTGAGTTTCGAGGAGATAACAGATAAGGTGGTACACAAATTCATCATGGCCTTCATAACAATGAAATAATCAACATAAAGATGACTGATGAACGACACGACTTGAACATCCTTATATTTAGACCATTGAAAAGCCAAATTGATGGCTAAATGATTGGCCTGTGAATACGTTAATGTATTGTGCACTTGCTTCGTATTATAACAGACAAAGGGCTTGCTGGCATGGATTTTGCACTAAACATTGATGGAATTGGTTCCGTTAATAAATATCAATGGAAGTGTGCGTGATATTTAGTTTGCTATTCTATTTTAAGTACACCACATATGCCTTTAAAACAGAGTTACCTTGATGGTTGCAAGACCTACAATACATATTATCGTGTAGCCTTTTCTAGTTGATTTTGCATGAATGGTTGCGACCGTTTATTAGACTATACCATCCCCATGGCCATATACAGCAAAATTTGCTTTAGTGGTGACAAGATACGAATTAATATATCGTAACATGATGCAAAAAAAGAGGTTATATAATTGTTGGTTTATGTACAAAGAATACACGAAATAAAGAGTGTAGCCGTAGCCATATGAATCGTACTATTTTTTTTAGTTGTGTTTGTAGACATGTAGTCAAATCTTGCTTGTTTCTGCTAAGGCTACTAGCCAAGATTTTTCTGAGCATCTCTCAATTTTGGTCCTTGGTAGGACCAAGTAATTATAGATACCTACTTTAATAGGCAATCTGCCACAACATTTATAAAAAAAAACTTAATTTTAATCATACATGAAAAGAGTGGGTGTGTGGGGAATAATCTATTAGTACAATATAAAGAAAAGTCATTTTTTTACTGCTCAATAAGAGGACATTGGCCTGCCAAGACAACCTTGGCAACATCAGCCCAAAGCTTCTTGATATCATCAGCATTATTATCATCGAAGTGCATCCTACAATCTGCATTGATCGCACTGTATTCGAGCAATTCAGTTTCGGTTCCGTTGAATTCGGTGGTAGGCTTATACACCTCTCTGAAGGTCCAACCCATATCAGCACGTTCAGGGAAAGGTGAAGGAGCATCAGGATCATTAACCAAACCTAAAATCTCAAGGTCCATCAAGAAGCTAGATAAGCGATCACTTTCGCCACCAGGGAAAGAAGCAAATTGCATACGGTTTCCACGAATACCGCCTAAACCCATGGCGGGCACCTTATGCGAGAGACGAAGACGAGAAGCAACAATAGCACACGTGGATCCACAACGACCATCGGAGAGAATTAAGACATCAGAAGGCTTCCATTTGGTATTTTTGAAAT
This sequence comes from Mucor piriformis, assembly GCA_943193625.1. Classification (NCBI taxonomy): domain Eukaryota; kingdom Fungi; phylum Mucoromycota; class Mucoromycetes; order Mucorales; family Mucoraceae; genus Mucor; species Mucor piriformis. The sequence goes on along the minus strand of OW971871.1, from coordinate 58,914 downwards.
TCTTGGTCGAGATACTATCAGACCAACTACCACAGCTTAATGTGACAGGTTGAGAGAACTTGACAGCAGACTCTTGACCACGAGCGTATTCTTTGGTCTTGGTGAACCAAGAGCTACCATCGAAACCAGCTGATTTATAATCTAACCACTTGGTTTGCTCTTGTTCATAAGCCGTCTTGACTACACGTTCGAGGAAAGGGGAGTACTTGATGTCAGAGGGATAATCGGGAGTGGAATTGAAAAAGGTACTGATCAAGAATTCACCAGCACAAGCATCACCACCGCCGTTAGAGGATAAGTCAAGAATGATCTTTTCAACACCTTTGGTCTCAAAGTCTTGCAAACCTTGAATGAAACTATCTGTAAATGTTTGTCTATCACCCGAGGCAATAGAGAAACTTTGGATATCGATGACACCGACCTTTTCATTGGGAGAGTCCAAATGAATGAATTCAATGTAAGGTCCTTTACCTGATCCTACTGCGTTTTGAGCAGTGGTCGATCTTCCTTCCGAATCTAAAGCAAACACTTGGCCTTCATAAATATTTTTCAATTCATGGAGATCATAATGAATGTTTCTTTTCGTCATGTTTTTGCGTTCGGTTTGATGAGCTGATTGACAGAAATTAGTCCAATAATTGTCTGCATTGCTGAAGTTGGGAGGTACTTGAGCAATCCAAGGCACCTGTACAGTGAATGGAGCATCGTAGTCTTCTTGAACAGGCAAAGTGCCATTTTTAGCACAACGCATAGTGTAGTTATGGAACTCTTGTGCAGGCAAGAAACGATGGTAACCAAGATCATCAGCACCGTCATCCCAACCATGGAAATAACTCTTTGTGTTCATGATATTATTAAAACATGTATTGACATCTTTACTTTCACCGTTGTTGTTAACGGCATAGTTGACAATCATGTCCATGGCTTCCAAGCCATCGATCTTGGTGACTTCACAGCCAACCCATTCTTCTTTGGCCTCGGACCAGACATCGTTCTTGACATAAGCGACATTGGTGATTAAACGCTTGTTTCTTAAAAGTGAATTTAATTGAATCGGTTGCCAAAAGATAAATTGTCGATAGCAGAAGGGCGAGTAAGACTAGAACAACGGGGTTTTAGCAAAAATGTAAATTAATTGGTAAATCAAATTAAAATTACCAAATGCGCGTCTTGAACTTTATCAAGTAATAAGGCAATTGCTTCTTGAAATTCTCGGTCTGATTTCCAGTCCTGCTGAAGGATTAAATCGAGTCCGTAAGTGATGTTGACTGCAGAAAGCGAAAGGCCTTCTACTTTAGGAGGCAAAGCAGCTACTTCCTACATTATTGTATTAGCCTATTTTGTTTGTTATTTCTTTTCTTTATTTACATTAAAAACATAGAGTTCGTTTGTGATTTTTCTGACAGTGTCTACAGTTTGTTGCGCTATTTCTTTGTCGTATTTAAAGTAGTCTAAACAGGCCATGGCGTCTCCTAAACTGGCTGTGGCGTTTCCAGCAATTTTTGCACAAGGGTCCAGTGCTACTGCCGAGCCAAGAAAAGCCACTAAGATCAATGAACCAAGAAGTGTCGTACTTGATGGTAACATTGTTAATTTGAAGAATGTGTTTATAAGAAAAACGAGGGAAAAACAAAAAAGAAAAAGAGGGGGAGCAGAAAAAAGCGAACTTAAATAATTGGGTTACATTTCCAAATTGTTTAAAAATAGATTCATTATTTTAATTGCCTTTGGCTAAATATACTTGACCGATTAATAAAAACCTTCTCAACTATTTTTAACCAACATCAATAAGAGATGCTCATGAAAAAAAAATTTCAGTAGCCAAATTATCGACGATGAATCAGTTATAGGCAAATGGTTATGACTGAAATAGTTTTGGTGAATCTGATGAGGAAAAACCAGGGTTAGAGTAACAGAAACTCTCTTGCCTTTTTCAGAAACAATTTTACAAGTCTACCAGGTTTTTCGGTTGCATTTGAGAAGATTATAAATTTTTTTAGACCAATAGAATTTTGAGAATTATATTTTTTTTGAAGTGTTTGAAAAAATTGAGGCAAAAGTGTGAATTTTATTTAGAAAATAAAAATATATTTTAGCAGATATATTGTAGACATTTTGTATACTTAAAAGACGAGAACAAGAGCATGGAATTAGTCATTTCAAACCTTTTCTTTCTGAATACACCTCTCCCAATACGACTTGGTGTGTTTTACCCACTGCAAACAGTCTTTCATAGTCACCGTGTTGCATACTTCAGCGATACGAGGTGTCAATTCATCACCTTTCTTGAAAGGGTTTCTTCTAATCCCACTTTTAATCTTTGACCAGCACTCTTCGATGGGATTCAAAAACGGGGAGTAAGGTGGTATGAATAATGGTTTGTATCCCCGTTTTTCAAGAGTGTCAACAACAAATCTGGAGTGGTGTACCCTACAAATATCCACGACAACAAAAAATCCTTTCATCTCATTTTTGTCAAGTACATCCATAACAGATTCTATATATTTGACTATATAATACGCTGTAATGTCTTTTCTTAAAGGCTTTCGTTTTTAAGGCTCTTCTGTGTTGTGCTTTCTTTTTTTAGCTGATACCTCGGAATGAAACTCTTTCTCGATCAACTCAGCATCCCCTGTTTTCAAAGGTATAACTTTGGTAAAGCTCATAATTTCTCTAGCACATACACACCCAACCATGCTCAGATTAACGCCTTTTTTTATGTGAACTTTTATATTTGCTGGAGTACCAACTTTCGACCACACACGCCCTCTCATCAGTTGGGAGTGAAAGCCAGCTTCATCAATAAGCACACAGTTTTCCTGGAAGTCGACACCGGCCTCGAACCACTTGTTGACGATTTCGTAAGGAGATTGAGCGTTCTAGGTGCATCGTATTCACTAGCTTGCTTTAGTGTCAAGCAATACTTTTCATTAATATGTTTATATAAAGAGGAAATAACAACGGATACTTCAAACTGCTTCATCGACTCTTCTCTTGCTTGTTCCAAAACGGTTAAAGGGTTTTCGTCAAATAACTGGATCAAAAAGGCGGTGTGGACAGAAAATAGCTTTTTTGGTTTCGCTTTTCCTTTTTTAGTGGATGTACTACCTGGAAGAATGGTTCCATTACTGTCAATAAACTGGTTTAAAAGTTTATAAGTACTGCTGGTAGGTATGCCACAAGCTTCAGCAGCTTTTGGTACAGTTTCTCCTGTTTCATGTAGTATGTGTATAAAGCGTGCGATTTGCTCAGGCTCATACTTTTTATATCTTTTAGTTTTAGTGATCGTCATCTCTTACAACTCTAAAACCATTTCCTCCATTTTCTCATCAGCTGTGCTTTAAGGAGTATCTTCTACGAGGTACTCAATTCCCCTGAGCATCTCAATATCGCCAAACTCAACAGCAATCTTATCCCACTTCCATTCCCTTAGTCATAAAGTTATTGTAGTTTTCTTCTGGAATATAGTTAACTAAGTTATTTAAAAGATGTCTAATCCGAAAGAAAGGAAATCGTCTAAAAACTTATTTCTAGAAAACTAGTTCTCAAATTTTCTGACGACTTGACAAAAATAAAATTTAACCACTTGTTCTCGATAACGGCGTTTTTTTCTTGTTACCAGTAACAACTCCTTACTGAAATCTTATTGGCCAAGAAGCGAAATCCACTCTACTTGTTATCGTTAACGGCGTTTTTTTCTTGTTACCGAAAATATCTCCCACGTTGTTCTTTTATTTCTTGCGGAGTCAATTATTTTTACTTATACCACATAGGAATCGCCCTGGAACAGACTTTATGAGTAAACATATACTGCTCGATAACGAAGTGGTGAATCTAATTACCACGCAACTGATAGGTAAGTTCTTACAATTTTTTACTGTCATAATATCTGTTTTCTAACTATTTTTATTGTTCGGATTAGGAGAAAAAAATCAATATTACCCTCGCCCAACAGAATGGAGTAATGGCAAGAAATCAGATGTTTTATACGCCACTGATGATACCAATGCCTCTCCCCCAGTACTGATCGAAATACAAAATGTTGCTGACGACGCGTTTCTTCACCGTGTGGTACGATACTGCGGGAAAGTTTATGAGGAGCATGGGGCTGTGCCTGTCGTCCTCGTTGTTGTGGTTAAAAAAATTCGCGACACCATCATGCGCAAGGCAACAAAGGATACTACCCATCCTTTTCTCTTTAAATTACCTTGCTTTCCCTGGGCAAAGAAGTGTTTCTTCATTAGCACTGAATCAATCCGTGATCACTTGACAAAAATACCTTTATCACCACTTGTTGCTCTTGGGGCATACCTTACTGGCCAAAAAACATCAATTTTAGACCACAGTCAGGGACATGATCCTACTATTCAAATGTTGTATAATTTATCCCAAAGGATCTCACAAAATATAGCTGTTAATGAAAACACAACAGTAGATGATCTGTTGTCTTTGTGCCAGAAATCGGAATTAAAAATCAAAGAAGGTATTAAGGCTCTTGAGGAGTCAACTGAAACCAGCGCAAATAAACGTGCTGTGGATTGTTTAAATGATGGTTTGGAAATTGTAAAATCCTATAGGCTCAAATATATATCTAATGAATTGTCACCAGCAACATCACCAGCATCATCATCAGTACGAGCATCGTCGCCAGTACCAGCATCATCACCAGTACCAGCATCATCACCAGTACCAGCATCATCACCAGTACCAGCATCATCACCAGTACCAGCATCATCACCAGTACCAGCATCATCACCAGTACCAGCATCATCACCAGTACCAGCATCATCACCAGTACCAGCATCATCACCAGAACTTGAACCATTATCCAGAAATTGGGAATTTGTACATAACTATATCCAAAGCCTTGGAGATGAAAGAATGAATTGGAATGCTTGTTTCGTAGAGTGTCAACGTCAAGGTGTTCTTTTAAATTACACTAAGCCCTCAAGCCTTAAGAGTGCTTACCAGCGTTGGAAAAAGCAACAAACATAGATACTTTCACCTTTCTTTGTTCTTTCTTCTTTCTTCTTTTTTTACATTTTACATTTTACATTTTACATTTTTTAAAACAAAGTTTCGATATTGTTGAAGGATATTCCTTGCCCCTGTTGTTTATGAGCTACTATTAATTGATTACTGCTAATATTATATTATAAGACTTGGTTCGATTATTTATTATTTATCACTATGATTTGGGAGCGATTATAATCTTTATTGTTTGGTTACATCTGTGTTTATATATCATTGTTAAGTAATTTGTTTATCCTGATAAAATCAATGTTAATGTTAGCTGTTTTTTAGAGTGACAAGTATAGAACACGGAATGATTTAATGTGAAGGTTTTAGTGAGTAAAATCTGTCTTTGTATCACAAATTTTATTTTGTATCTTTTGATATTATTTTGAAGCAATTTTTATAGGTAAAAAATATATTTGCCATCAGAGTGACTAATTTTTAGTTTTTACACCAGATGTCATGCATTTTTATAATCAACCATTTACAAAACTTACATCATTTTATGATGCATTCGATTCTGCATAAAAATTGCTTATAAATATTTTAGGGAGAAACGACATTATATTATGCGACTTTTTGAATTTTCTAATTTTGCAAAAACAGCAAGGGGTATACCTAACCATTTTGACGATTTTCGACCTTTGTTTCTAACTTTCAAAAAATAACAGTTTTATGATCCTACATTATTATTTAGATGACTCTGAACATTTTTTTCGCTTGGAAGAGGATTCGGAAACGCCATTTTGCTATGTCATACGAGCGATTTAAAACTGCGGCACTGAGATAATTAAGAACAGTGTACCCAGTACAGGATTCTTTAATAAACACATAGATGACCCATAGTCATCAACCACTTAATAGCTACATGAAACAGACATATCCGAACTTAAGACGTCGGTCGCTTGATATATGGAGTAAAATCTTAACTTCGCAGTAAGTGAATAAAATTAGACTTTTTTTGTGACAAAAATTGAAAGTCAATTTCCCCATTTTTAAAAAATTTATGCAAATAAGGTGTTCATGAAAATAGTTCTTTTTCATTTTTATTGATAATAATGAGACAGTCCGGAGACCCCCAAAGGTGCCCGTGGGAAACCTTGGACCCGATTGGCCGTTCAGCTCAAAAAGATCCCAACCCCAACCCCAATCTCAGTGCTGACCTGATCTATGCTAATCGTTATGTGCTGATCTACCATAACCCTCGTGTCGTAACCTATGCTAATCGTGATATGCTGATCTACCTTAATACTCATGTCTTCACCTATCCCAATCATCGTGTCTTCACCTGTCCTAATCGTCGTGTCTTCACCTGTCCTAATCGTCGTGTGCTGAAATTATGTCGAGTATAAAAGAAACTGGGGCTGGAAGCTAACAACTCAATGAGCCGTCGAGCTTTTGGATAAAGAAGAAAAAAGAAAAAAAAAACCTCAAGGCGAGGAAAAAGAGTACCTTTTTATATCTTTTTTTTGGGCGTGACTTGGGCGTGACTTGAACAGACATGATGTAGCCCCTCTTTATCGCTTCATATATAAATTTATAAAAATTTATTGAAAAAAAGTCACACAGAGTGAAAGAAAAGGGCCGTTTACAACTATACTCTTTTATAGGTTTACATTCATAAAGCAAACTATAAACCACCTTTAGCGTCCGCTCCATTCAAGATTGCATCATGTCGAACACAGGCTTCGATATTCTTCAGACTCAATTCACCTCGTCAAAGTAAACAGATTGGCAGACGCGTTGTTTATTTTGCTAAACGATTGAACTTGATCTGTTATTTAATGGAACAAAACTAACATCCTGCAAAAGGAGCAGAAACTTTTTTTTATTCTCAGAGGATACGGGCTTTGTAATATATATCAGGAACCATAAGCTACTGATGTAAACTTGTAAAACAAAACAAAACCCATACAGTAATTAAATAAACATCAAGGTGTCTTCAGACCCAACACCGTTTAACAGATGTGGCGAGTTTTATGAGGACATAAAAACTATATGATTACATTTCTTGATTATTGAATAACCACCGGCTATAGAATTACACAAGCCAATGGCACCTCTAAACAACCTTTCGTGAACTTCCAATCCTGATTACATTAACCGTTTCAACCACAGTTTTAAATAACTATAAATAACCTGTCTTCTAACATGGATTAGAAAGACAAGCAGTTTAAAACTAAAATAATAAGAATAAAACCGCACAAGCACTATTAATCTTATTATCCCTGGTTTTTTTTTTATCTTTTATTTTTCTGTGTTCAATCCTAGATTTCTCCACACCATTAATCATTGATACGTCCAAAAACACGTCTCTCATGCACTCGTCAAAATTTATGTCGACGCGACCATTGAAGTTTGATTTTTTGTAAGGAAACACAATAATTTCTCCTGGCGATGCTACAAAGCCATATTGATCTCCACATTCCATGACAAAAGCGATTAAACTGCAGTTAAAACAGTACATCACGGTGCTTTTTGTCCTGATAGACTGAAAAAGAACATTTTCTAAAATAAAAAAAATCAACTAAAAGGCTTTTTGCTCTGGGAGGCGAAGTATAATGCTTCTCTTTGGACAATTGGTTTTTACTTTAGTTTTATGCTTCAATTCCTTATATAGGCATCAATTATTTGATCTTATCGGTGCTGTAAAGAGTGAGCTTTTAAATTCAGGGGCAAGAAATATCCTTCAACAATATCGAACTTTGTTTTAAAAAATGTAAAATGTAAAAAAAAGAAAAAGAAGAAAGAACAAAGAAAGGTGAAAGTATTCTTGTTTGTTGCTTTTTCCAACGCTGGTAAGCACTCTTAAGGCTTGAGGGCTTAGTGTAATTTAAAAAGAAAAGGATGGGTAGTATCCTTTGTTGCCTTGCGCATGATGGTGTTGCGATTTTTTTTAACCACAACAACGAGGACGACAGGCACAGCCCCATGCTCCTCATAAACTTTCCCGCAATATCGTACCACACGGTGAAGAAACGCGTCGTCAGCAACATTTTGTACTTCGATCAGTACTGGGGTATCATCAGTGGTGTATAAAACATCTACGTGGGAGATGTTTTCGGTAACAAGAAAAAAACGTCGTTAACGATAACAAGTAGAGTGGGTTTCGCTTCTTGGCCAATAAGATTTCAGTAAGGCGTTGTTACTGGTAACAAGAAAAAAACGTTAACGGCAACAAATGGAAAAATTAATACTTATGAAAGAGAATCAAACAGCCTTCTTTTCGGATGAGAAAAGGCTGTGCGAGCTACTAAGCAGATGTTCCAGAAAAAAGTATATATGGCTCAGATTCTGGTTCCATGTTATGCCAAAGATTCAAGTAGAACTCTTGATTTAGAAAGTCATAGCTGGGAAGCAAGAAAAATTTATTATAATTGTTATAGCCCGGCACCTAACATGCACACTTCTTTGAAGAGCATGATTGGGACGAGTAAGATTTAAAACCAACTCAAGGGTATCAAACAGGATAATCCGAGAACTAGTCATGACAAGCCCATATATAGGCTGGCCATAAGAAGCAAATATGATTTTTGCATTTGTTTGATCAAGAAGCGTCATCGCTTGCCAAATGCTTTCGAAAATGTTCATGATGATGATTCCACTGCAGTATTTGGCGGTAGAGTGTACATGGCTCCTTTTTTTTTTATTCTTTTATTCACATACGATTTAGTGTGCTGTCCCATACACAGATTCCTAAAGAATTTAAATTTTTACAGGTAGACTTGTCTGAATTTTATTCGTATTATTAAAAAAAAACGAAAGTGTACTCGCATGCACTAAACTTGTGATACACCTTTTGCAAAGAAATGAACATTATTGTCCAAGATCTTGTAGTGCATGGATTGAGGAGTAATATAATTGGTTGCTTTAGATCCATGAATAATGTCGATTTGACCATGCACGTCTCTTGCTAATCCACTGTTTAATGGCTGAACTTGAAGCACAATATTCGATCCATAAATGATATTTTTTATGAAGCTATCTTGTTCCTCGTCATCGATGCCTTCTTCATCGGCATGCATCACGGTCAATAATGTACCTTCCAACATGTTGAGTCTCGCTATTAAACTAGTCACTTGTGCTAGTGTAAATCCATTGTATAATAATACACTAATATCGTCTAAAATAAGTAAGGTACCAGGCTTATTTATATATTGCTTGATCAATAGATAGAATGATTTCAATAAATTATCGCTCTTGTTTTTATAGTCTAATGTGTCGGTAGGTGCTGTGGGTGCTTTGCTTGGTGGGTAAGGTGTTTCACTTGTGTAATCGTTCAAATGAGTTAATCCGTCAACAAAGACGAATTGACCCGACTGTTTATATGTCTGCAAATTGATACCCTACGTAAACATATTTAATTGTTTTGTCTCTCTCTTAGTATTATTCCACTGTAGCTTACCAATTTACGACCAATTAAGAAATAATGGTTGAAAATTTGTGCAAGTCCAACAAGAACCACAGGTTTATTTGCCTTCAACTGATTGACTACAAAGTGGTGAATCAAAAAATTGGCGTCTGATTTTAAGGAATCTGTAATGGCAATGTGGGTACTGGCAGGTGGTACATTGTCGGGAAACGCAAGAGCAGCGTCAAGTGAAGCATATCCCATTTTTTTTTTCTTGGTTGTGTATTATGTCAAAAGCAGCCAAGGTAAAAAAAAAAAAAAAAAAAGGTTTGGATGCGCATTTCACCGTCACATTGCTGTGCGAACAGCATGAACTGGCCTTTAGATTTTGTAGAAACTGTTGGTGAGAAAACAGCTTACGATTATCCGGTATCAATCTTTTAACAAACCAAAGCTTATCCTGTTTAGGTTTGTCCATTTTAGCTATTTGTATCACCGGTAATCTAGTCAGGATGGTCCTCAGGATTGTCCGTCGAAATTCATCATACAGTGCTTACAGTGTCAATAATCAATTAAAGATTGTATCTCTGTTTATATTTATATCGAGAATGATAAGATAACTTGTGTCAAAAATAACAAGAGCTTTATATGATGGAAGAACGCTTAATGACATGGCCTACGGACAGGGTATTTAGTCACGATTATATACAGCCGGTCGGTTCTATACTTGAATAACGACTTTTCATTTTAATGTGATCAACACAGATGCGACAGTATTGAGAATGTGGTGTACATCTCTTGCGAGATTATGCATCCCCACGAGAGTTGCAGCAAAAAAAAAAAAAAAAAAAAAAAAAAAAAAAATTACATCTTGATTTCAATGATGTAATAGTTTGCATTTCAGAAAAGCTCAAGTTTCTGGGCAAAAGAATGCTTTGGCTATCAAGCACTTTACCCGCTTGCCCATTAATAAGTTTGGTTGCATTGAGTTATGCTCTTACTAGTGGAGTCTTATCTTTGGTTGCTCTTAAGCACAGACGGCAGATTAAACGTATCCTCAAAGAAGATACCAAAGACTCTAACATTAAAGCAGTAAGAGAGCTAAATGAAGAAGTCATTCAATTTAGATGACTAAAGTAGCGTTTTCTCTATTAATAAAGCTACCATAAAAAAGATTGAAACCTGGTAATAGGGACTTTTTGTTGTCGTTCTCATCTTTTGCCATCATAATACTATCATGCACAAAACCAAATTAAAAGCAATAAATATGGTTTATTTTTTTTTATTGTTAATAGGATGAGAGGGGTAAAGAAGCATTTTAATATATATGTAATGTGATAATTCTCTATGCTTCACCCTGAGTATTATGGTATTTCAGTAGTTCGATGAGATGCTCTAGTACGTCTTCTGGCTGCTTCTCTCCGTCATTTGCAGCAACAAAATTCTGTAGAACAGGGTCGTTCTAAGGGCATATGTAAGCTGATGGAAAGTTGTACATATGACATGTATAGTTTACCTTTAGGTCCTTTGTCACTTCGAATTTGGATTCGGGGTCAATGACTTGTATTGTTCTAAAAAATGTGGCACAGTGTAAGAACGAAAGATCAACAGGCCCCAAGAGGCACTTACTTGCAGAGCTCTTTAATTAAGTCGGATATCACTCGTTTTTTCATGTTAGTTTTGCTGTAAGTAAGAACCTTTTACACTAAACCGATTAGTAAAAAGTAAATATTATGAAAGAGAGCAAGGGTTATAACAGGACTGTACGTTTTTTATTTCTGGCTCGTCTGGAGCATTGTCAGTCCATTGGTGGTTTAATATATGGGCTAATGTGTCTGGAGTCAGTATTGGTGGAGATCCCCAATGGTCGTCTAAATTATGAATGATTTCAGAGATGCGATCTTCGGCCATGACAGCTGTGGTAAGCGACTCCATGCTGCTACTGCTCGCCGACTTTTTTAAAACGCTTTTCCTTTCACTGCTTTTGGGAATGTTGAAATACATATTTTATAAAGAGGAAAATAAAAGGGGAAATAGGGTCTGGGCCTTTTTTATTCTATTTTAACATATCACTCTCGCGCTAGCCTTGTGATTTCCCTTTTCTTCCTAAACCAATAAGACCTTTTGCATTTCGTCTCCCTTTCAATTTCTTTTTCTTGCGTAACAGTCACTGTATAAAACCCCCACATTTGGTTTCTGCGATTATTCTTCTTTCTTTTCAGTATATAAACAATGGCTAGAACCAAACAGACTGCTCGTAAATCAACCGGTGGAAAGGCTCCCCGTAAACAGCTCGCTACTAAAGCCGCCCGAAAGTCTGCACCCACCACAGGTATACATCTTTACTAGTAGTAAAAATACAAACTGACTCTGTTGTAGGTGGTGTAAAGAAGCCTCATCGTTATAAGCCTGGTACTGTTGCTCTTCGTGAGATCCGTAGATATCAAGTACTGTGATAACACACAATTTAGAGAAACTGTATTTTATTTAACCGTATTCTCTTTATTAGAAATCAACCGAGCTCTTGATCCGCAAACTCCCTTTCCAAGTAAGCTGGTAAACACAAGCCAAATGCACAGTACTTATAATACATCCCCACTTAGCGTCTTGTTCGTGAAATCGCTCAAGATTTCAAGACCGACTTGCGTTTCCAATCATCTGCTATTGGTGCTTTACAAGAAGCTGCGGAGGCTTATCTTGTTTCACTCTTTGAAGGTATTTAAAACAACTCACACATGATTATAGTGTGTGTACTGATGACCAACTACCCCTCACAGATACCAACTTGGCTGCTATCCATGCTAAACGAGTCACTATTCAACCCAAAGATATCCAATTAGCTCGTCGTCTTCGTGGTGAACGATCTTAATTGGCCCCATCTCTCCTTTTTTTCCAAAACAATAAAAAGTATAATGATAGTATAAGCTTATGCGGGGGGGGGGGGTTTGTTCTTTTATTTGATATCTAATTGAGCGAGTTCAACACTAGGATCAAGATCTAACAGTCTTTCATGGATGGCCTGTAGTGCTCTCAGCGCAAACTTCTCTTCAACGACACAAGAGATATTGATTTCAGATGCTCCTTGAGAGATGATTTCAATACTGATACCAGCTTCAGCCAGAGACGTAAACATCTTGCCTGCAACACCTACTAGGTTTTTCATCTGTTTACCCACAAGTGATATAATAGCCATGTTTGGATTGACGTCAACCTTTGAAAAAAAAAAGCAAGGTTTTAGCACTGAAATAAAGTAATAGTTTTAATGAGCTACTCACAGTGCCTAATAGACGCAGTTCAACAAGTGCGTTATCCAAATTGCTTTCAACCACATCAGACGATAGTGCCATGGAAACATGTACCTCCGAGGTGGAAATCAAGTCGACAATGATATTATGCTCATCGAGAGCCATAAAGATCTTGGCCAAAAAGCCGTGACTTACATTTTTACGATTCGAATGCACGTTCAAAACACATATTTTATCTTTGACGGTGACTGCAGTGGGATGTTTTCGTGACAAGTCCAGGTGATACCCGTTCTGTGCCAACACAGCCGGTGTAGGAGGGGGTGTAGCATAGCCGTTAGATTTACTCGTTGTATCAGGGAAAATAATCGTGCCATGACCAGCAGGATTCTCGACGTTTTTAATACGAATAGGAATCTCTGCCTTGATGACTTGCTCCATGGTGAAAGGATGGATGACTTCCGAGCCATAATAAGTTAACTCGGCAGCTTCTTCAGGTGTGATTATGGGTAATAGACGGGCGCTCTTGACTTTACGTGGATCAGCTGTGAAGATACCGTCCACCTCTTTCCATATTTGTAGTTCTTGTGCTTTCAGGCCGACAGCTGCTAGTGCTGAACAGAGGTCCGTATAGCCTCGTCCTATGCTTTTTAATAAACTACCGGGAACATTACCGAAAAAACCAGTCAGGACAGGTACACGGTCTCCACATTCCGTAATCACTTGATGTAAGCGGTCGGCAATGTATTCATAGAAATTCTCGTCTAACACCGTGAATTCACGGTTGATCAAGTTGTTCAAAACAACGAGCTGACTATCAATACCCTAGAGTTGCTATGTTGGTTACTCCTATATATAAGAGAAAAAAAAAGGCACTTACTCTATCACGTAATACGGCAGCAACAATGGTACAAGAAAGCTTCTCTCCCATACCTACAATAATGTCTTTGGAACGAGGAGAAATCTCATCTATAATCTAGCAAGAAGGTTTTAATATTTCTAGCGTGCTTATGGAAATTACACCCAAATTACCTCTGCGGCTTCTAGGAAAGACTGCAATTTCAGGCACTCATTCTCTAGCTGAGATTCGAGATGAATTAATATTTCTTTATTTTCAATAACCGCCCTTGCTGCATTAAGATGATCTTTTCGAATTTCCTGGACAATCTCAAGATGTTTATTAGATCCATCTATAAGCGCCTCTTCAGCAGCTCTTAATAATCTATAAATTTAAGAGTAAGGTCACGGATCTATAGTTTCCATGATGTAAATATTACCGATTGGTTGTGCCTTGTTCTTTGGTGTCTCCGCTTCTAGCAGAGCACACAATCACAACTCGGTTTGTTTTGAGATATGTGCTTTAAAAAAAAAGAAGAGACCGTTAACAATATGAGCTATATGGGCACAAATTTTTTTTTTTTTCTTTACGGAATAATTGTATCAGCAATTTCGTCCAAGAACTTGCCGACACTTGTTCCACCGTATTTCTGAACTACCCAAGGCAAATTCTCTTTGTTTGTTTTCAATGACATCCTAATAAACGCTGGGTAAAAAATAGAAAATGGAAGAAGGAGAGGAAGCGATGGCATGATGAAATTGAGATTAAAAACGTCAGTGATAAGCGAATCAGCGATTGCCGTCACAAAAGATCATCTTGCTGTGTTTGACTGGTTGGTTTCAAAAATGCGTCATCTCGCATCAAATTAGCAACAACAAAAAAAACTTTTCCATGCTGCGTCGCACCTTATTTACAAGCAGCCGATGCTTAGACTTGTCAAAGAAGCAACATTATTTAAAAGTCAATGCTTGGCAAGAGAATAACGAGCATATTGCGTTAGACGGGAAACGTTTGCCCAAAAAGAAAGTCGCCCTAATGCTTGGCTATAACGGCTCTGGCTACCAAGGCATGCAAGCGTAAGAATACCTTCACTTCTTTTCACTTTTATTTGTCATTGATGTATTCCAGTAACCCAGGCATTAAATCGATTGAAGAGCAACTATTTAAAGCACTGGTGAAAACAGACGCTATTTCTAAATCCAATGCCACTGATCCTAAGAAGGTTCAGCTCATGAGAGCTGCCCGTACAGACAAAGGTGTACATGCTTCTTGCAACTTAGTTTCTCTTAAAATGATTTGTCAAGACAAGAACCTTGTTGAAAAACTAAACGCCGCGTTACCTAATCATATCAGAATATGGGGTAAACGATATCTGTGCGCAAATTTATGCAGAAAGCTAAAATATATAAATAGGTTATGTGGAGACACAACGTACATTTCACGCGAAAACAAAGTGTGATTCACGAATCTATGAGTACTTATTACCCTCGTACACTCTAAATAAACTGAAACACAGACCGCTTCTTTCAGTTCCTACCTCAGACCGGGATTACATTGTCAAGACAGAGAATGGCGCCTTGACGAAATACATCACCCCTACATATTCTAGTGACCTGAAGGCTTTTAGAGTCGATCCACAAAGCTTGGACAAATTTAAACAGGCCATGATCATGTTTAAAGGAACTCATAATTTCCATAATTACACTATTGCCAAAACTTTCAAGGATCCATCCTGCAAAAGATTTATGATTGATATATCTGTAAGCCGTTCTTTGTATGAATGTACTGTTTACTAATGTGATTTTTACAGGTGAATGATCCTATTATCATTGAAGGCATGGAATGGATCAGTGTCAAACTCCACGGGCAATCGTTTATGCTTCATCAAATCCGGAAAATGATCAGTAAGCTAGTTTTAAACCTTGGATAAGGATTCAAATTGACACACATTATTATTAGCAATGGCTATGTACTCTGTTCGCACAGACACACCGCTTTTACTATTGGACCAGACATTTGAATCCACAAAGATCAATATTCCAAAAGCGCCAGCGTTGGGACTTTTACTTGATCGACCTGTATTTCAATTATACAATGACCGCATGACCCATGTGGAGAACAGATCCAGTATTGATTTCGGTCCATACACTAAAGAAATAGAGCGTTTCAAAGCAGACTACATTTACAAAGCTATCTTTGAACAAGAAACCCAAGAACAAACGTAAGCTACATTTACTAAAAGGAGAATAATAGAAAAGTAACACGATTCCTGGGTAGATTTGATAGGTTTTTAGCTTCCATTGATTCTCATTTGGACACAAGCTACGGGTATTTTGATTCGACGGGTAGGATTGAAGGTGACACGGAATAAATTCTTTTTTTCCCAGTGAGATCATTTTCCGTAACTGGTTTAGCGGCATAAAATCTATTCTACTCCCGGAAAAGCTCCCATTTACCGCCTTGGGCTTTATAAGGGCTCTCAGTTTTTCTATCCCTTCTTCTTCTTTTCCAAAACTTTTCTTCATATTTGCACTCACTCACAATAAATAATGTCTACTCAATCTATTGACGATCTTGTGCATGCTATTGCAAACATTGCTCATGTCGAACAACCTTGTCTCGAAAACCTTCTAGTCATCAAAAAGTTGGAAATCGCAAAGGAACCTGTTGATAAAGAGTACATGGATGCTGTCAAGAAAGTGTAAGTGCCTTTTAAAAGCTAAATCTAAATAAACTCATTGTCTTGTTTAGAACTATGTGGGAAACTACCATCAAGGACTTGGATAGCTGGACTATTCAATGGCTTTTATTGAAGTTGACCGTAAGTAGCTGTTAATAGAGAGAAAATGGGGAACATCTGTAGCTAAAAATTGAAATACGATATAGTGTGGATTGCAAACTGAAAAGGATCATGCTGCCTCTGGGTTAAAAAAAGCTACTGTTCTGGTCGCTGAGACCACTGAAAAGGTGCAAATTGAGAAGGACAAGATCCACGAAGTAGAAGTACAAAACGAGAAATACGCTGTTGAATACAGAACTCTTCAAAAGTATCGTGAAGATCTTGGCTTGTTACTTGACCAAGTAAGTGTACCAACAATTATGATAAAATATCTATACCAACATACAAATTAGGCGTCGAAGTCAGACTTTGCTGGCAAAGTCGCTTTAAAGGGAGAGATCGATACAATCAAGGAAGAGTCAGTTGATTTGTTTGAAAAGATCCAAATCCTCGAAAAGGTAAAGGAGCTCATCAAGGAAGCTGATATGGCTTTATTAGAAGCCATCCTCGAATTACGTGCTTCATCTGCAAAGGAGTCGTCCATGGGTGCTGGTAAAGTGTATTTTCCCGAAACAGCTTTTGAGTGTCTCCAAGAAGCTCGTGCATTATATCCCGAGTTACCAGGTTTCAAGTCCCCTACTGAATACGTAAAGGAAGAAGATAATACAGGTGCCTATTACTCTCCCATGCAAAAGTACTTGTGGGATGTGCGTAAGAGATTGCAAGAGTTAATTTCTTGGTGTGCTGATGAGGCTCTCGTATTATTAGAACGTGAAACTCAAGTTCAAATAAGATTAGGTCAAAAGACCGACGAATATAACTATGAAAAACGTAGAATTCTCAAGGAATCCAGTTAAATTTACCCCACATATTTTTTAAATTACATAATACTATTAAATTCTGAGTTTATAATTATTATTTTTTCCAAGTTTTTGGCAATGAGCATGTAACAACTAGAGTCACTAATCCCGACTACCAAGACGTCAAACGCAGAGCGGTTTCTGAACTATGCTGTTTATATTTTCAATAACATGAAAGCACTGTTCACCTTTTACGATGCCAGCAGTGCCAAAAGTCGTTTCAAGCTTTACCAAGGGCGACAAAAAACTCAAGAGACAGTGGCTAATATTCTCACAAACGGCGATTCAAAATACAATAGAATCAGGACACATAAGAAACAAAAACAAAAAAAAAAGAGAAGAAAAAAGAAAAGAAAGACACAAAAGAACAATGCTGTTCGGTATAAGGATACTTTTACTTTAATATTTACAAACAGTTATTAATTGAATTTTTCTTTAAAAGAAAGTTAAACAAGTAGAAGCCTTTAAAGTATGAAGAGGATAAAACAAAGGTACCACTGGTAGTATTTGGAGACGGGATGTTCAACAAAGATACAAGCAAGATCAAAACGCTGAGATATGGAGTAACTGGTGTCTTGCGGTGCACGTTAAAAAAACGAGAGGCGGCTGGACAGCTCATCACTGTAACAATCGACGAGTTTAGAACTTCCAAAACATGCAGTAAATGCAAAACCACCACGTTGATGCGAGCCTCGCCTGCCACCAAATTGAGTGTGCTTATCTGTTCTTCATGACAAACTATTTGGCAAATAGATGCCAATGCTGCTCGAAACATGATGTTAATATCATTCAACATTTGGCAGGGTCGAGAAAGACCACCGCCCTTCACTCGAACCACCACCACCATACCGCCATCGTCATCGATGTAACAAAAACAGCTTACCTTATGTATTTGGATGACAACATTCATTCAACTCTTGTTGTTTGGATGCTTTACAGGTAAGCTTGTGAAAAGTATGTTTACTTTGTTTAAAACTAATCTTACTTCTAAATCTTATTTTGACTAGGTCCAAAAAAGGTAAAATGAATTTCCAACTGAAAAAAAATTAACATTGTCTCAAAATCAAATTTCGTCCTCCCAGCGGGATTTTTTTCTTTTTACGTAAGCTAAACTTTAGGCGTGTGTGGGAATAAACTACAGTAGTGGTGTAACACGAAAGTAAACGTGGAGTACAAACACTGTAATAATTAAGCAATTTTTTTAGTATACCGCAGTAATCCATGTCAGTTATTCGTGTACAAATAGCTTGCAGTCTGACAAAAGGCAAAAGTGGAGTTTCTTATGTAAATTATTTATTACAATTCACTATCGTCAAGTAGCAGCAGCTGGCATATTTTCAATAATATTGAGTAGATAATCTTGCTTAACGGTCTGGTAACTATTCGCTGATGTGAGCTAAGTGAATTATCAAAGTTTCATGTATTCAGCCATCTGTCATAAGAAACGCACCTGCTTTCTTGCTAAAGTTGGCATTACCTTGCCGAAATAAAGATCTGTCGGTATACAATGTCATGTTTCAGCATTATCATGCTAGTACAGCTAAAGTATATTCTTGGAAACTGCAGAATAAGCGAACCGTCATTCTTTTCTCTTGGATAACAAGTCTAGCATTAGAAGAGAAGATCCGCAAGTAACACTAAACACAACACCTTGCCCGACAAGTTCAATATAGGAGAACAGGTAGCGCTAATGGAAACAGACTTATGCATGCATCGTAAAGCTAAACGAAGCGATGTTTTGTTCTCTATTTCTTGTGGTATCTTAATTTAAGGTGCTGTTGGGATAAGTTTTGATCAACCAGATATAGTCATGAATATCAATGACGAAACAAGGTAAGAATGAGAAAATAAGGGATTTATAACATTTCTTAATTTCTGTAGTGAATGTAGTAGATAAGGTCAGGCACAATCACTAAAAAAGTTTATTTGTCCCAGTCTGCAAAGTAAAATCAGACTTTTATCAAACTGGTGATTTTTACGCTTCCATCTGCGCTACCCAATAGACAGGCATTTGAAGAATTGGTCCAATCCACGGCAGTGATATGCTGATAAATGGGTTGGTGCCCAAATTTCAACACGGGCTCTCCTTCTGCTACACGATAGATAGAGCCATAGGTAATTTCTTCAGTTGCAGCAGCACACAAGACATAGTCCGTGTCTGTACTAAAGGCAACTGTTTGAGAACGAGGCGAGACGGATAATAACGATTGTGTAACTCCGCCGACTACAGTCGTGGTTGGTATATGATGGGATATAAAGGCGGTGCTTGGTACAGCGGGAGGAGGAAAGCCTTCCAGTGCTCGTTTAAAAATACATGTGCCTGGTTTATGAATAGACCATTGTGATAACTACACTTTTTTTTTAATATGCTTTCTTTCTAAAAAAAAAACAAGACAACACTTACTTGGCCGTTTCCGTCCACTGAATAAATAGAGTTTTCATCAAAACTGAATTGAGCGGTGCATGATGGTTGTGCTTTCCATTCGATAATTGACTTCATACTGCGAATGTCTAAATAGTATATAAGAATCGTTATACACTCTAGTTATGCACGATAAAACAACGTACCAAATATACGCATTAATCCATCGGTATCACCAGCAACTAACATCTGGCCATTATGGTTCAGCTTGATGGTATTTATACTTGACTCTTGATTATCCATTTGAAACGTGCCCTATGCAGAATACATTATTTATCCACACAAATATACAGTCGAGAATTACACTTACACAGGCCGACATGGTTTTCATGCTCCATGCCACCAAAGCACCCGACTTGCTGTTACTTCCCGGATGGATTTTATTGCCGGATCCAGCACAAACAAATATTGGCTCGATAGGACTGGATGATAGCTGATTAACCCACGGATAATTATCATCCATAATGAATTCTTGCACAATAGATTTGGATTCCACGTTGTACACACGGATGAGTCCTGTATCTGTTCCCAAATAAAGCTACAAAGTGGTTTAGCACACCATCTAAATAAGCACACGCATTACTTACAAATCGATCAGATCGTGTATCCCATTCCAGCGATAGAACATTGGAACTTGTGTCACTAATCTTCAATGGATTGAAAGATGGGCCTTTATAACTCCAAATGCTAAAATAGATGTTAGCATGCACACACACACACACACATCAAGTGTAATTTTTGACTTTACCGCACAATATTATCCATATCACAACTTGCAATCAAGTCACCCTCGCTCGAGAATTTGGCATGTGTAATTGCTGAAGCATGCTCCGAAAACTCATCCTGGCTAACAATGATAAAAGGTTCATCATGCTCCTTTGTAGCGATGGTGGATATCTGATGCGTAGACTCTGAATTTGACTTTCTTGGTAAAGCGGTTGATTTGGTGGGTTTTAGCAAGTGCTGGTCAGTGGAAGAAGAAGCAGCTCTTCTACGGATCATAGAGATACCATCTGTCATTTCCTTGCGAGTTTCTGCAACCTGATGCTTTAATTTGGCTATATCATTATCACGAGATTCTAGACTAGCTTTTTGGTTTTCCACGGTGGATTTTAATGTCTCGATCTCGCCTTGTTGTGTCTTGCGTTGGATACGATCGATATTAAACGACAATAAACTTGGCAAGGCTATATAAAAAAAAAGTCATCAGTGGATTGTGCAAAGTAGTCATCTTAATCAGTTACTTGCGCATATTTTGAAAGGTTGTGGCTAAAAAATTATGAAGCGATATTGTGTAATTATCGACCCATTGTTTGGAGAAGAACGTTTCAAAGGTAGAATCATTGGAAGGGTTCTTGATATAAGGCAACGCTAAAAGGCAAGTGGTTAATATCCACCAAAGGCATATATGTGAGTCCTACCAAACCACTGGGACCATTCCGGCTTTCCGTGTAATTCAGGTCCATACACATCGAAAAATTCAACGACCTTTTCTCGTTTCTTGTGTTGCATTGCTTTTGTGTGTGTGTGTGCGTGGTGAATAGTCGAGTATAAGAGGCCTTTCTTTCTTTTTACTTACCGTGAATCAAATAATGTCTTAGTAAACATAACTCGAATTTCTTTATGGTGCGTTGGAATCGACTATCTAACCGAGAAAAAAATCGAACATCAAGGTATCGATAATAATCAATTAATGCTTGTATATCACCGTTAGCAATCGCTCCTAATAATTCTTCGATAATTTTTTCGACCTAGACATGGCGTTAGCAAATGATGAACTCTTTAAAAAGGCCCTCATCTTACTTGAAATCCTTTATCTTTATCTGAGCGTATTTCTGATTCCAAAGCTCGAAATGTTGCAGTAAAGCCTCGAAACTAGTTTTTATTATTAACAATTCGGCATAACACGAAATGAAAGAAATAGTATTGAATCATTTTTACCAACAGGTACTCTTTTACAAGTTCATCCACTTGATAAAGTGAATTCATTCCTTTCCAAATACACAGATTGAGCAAAAGAGAGAGAGATAGTGATAACCCAAATCCTGCGATTTTGTATTTGCAACAAAGAGTCACGGGGGCGGATAGAGTGGATATTTTTGTTTATTTCTGTTTATTTTATTATTTAAATGTTATTAGGACCATTATTATACTGGTCATACAACTTTTGCTGTTGAGCCGCTTGTTGGTTCCACTGAGCAGCATGTGCAGCAGCAACTGCTGAGCCGCCATGAGGATCAAGACTAGGAATATTTCCGGCGTTATGGAAAGCATAGCCATTGGTTAAATGGGCGGGAACCCCAAACACATTGTTATTAGGTGGTGCATTACTACGACCTCCTCCTCCTGGTCCTCGCCCGCCATTTCCTCCTCCGCCGTACTGCATTTGTGGTGCGCCATAATTCTGTTGTGGTGCCTGATGATAGCCACCATAGTTTTGCCATCCGGGAGGTGGGCGATCTTTACCCCAAGAAAGCTAAGTGTACCCGTCAGTCTTCCGAATCATACACACACACGCACATACACATAATATATTATACCTTTGCAATACTGCCATTCAAATTGATATTTTGCAAATGAACAATTGCATTAGCTGCATTTTCATGTGTATCCATCCTACGTGGCAAAACATTGTTATTAGTTCTCGTTCTCCTTACCACACCTCCTTTTAAGTACAGAAAACTTACTTTACAAATGCAAATCCACGATCAGCTTGAAGCTTGACTTCTTGAACGTAACCAAATCTTTGGAAAGGTTGAACTAATTCGGTTTCTAATTATACACGCGTTAAACAAGTAATCTATACGAAAGACGCGTCCCCGGGTATACTTACGAGAAACATTAGGAGGCAAATTGCCAATGTAGATACTGGTAACATAAGCAGGAGTTTGATGAATGACAATTTCATAAGGTAGTTGCTGACCCGGCTGAGGAGCTGGAGTAGCAGTCTGGCCTAAATTCTTTACGTCAGTGTCTTCTGCCTCTCTTCTACCGTAGATAGTCACTGCTTACCCTTTTGAGTAGCCCAATTACAACGAATAGCTCTGGATCCTAACCATTCACCATTCATGGTAGCGATGGCCTGTTCGGCGTCTGTCTTGTCTCTAAAGGCGACAAAACCAAACCCTCTGGATTTTCCTGAAACTGGATCCCACATGACATGAGCCTCACTAAGTGAAAACAAGATTAAATAATAGGCAAAAAAAAAAAGCAAGAAGCCTGTACTTACGACATGGTCCCGAAGACAGAGAAGGCTTGTACAAGAGCATCATCAGTGATTTCAGGTGCGATATCACCCACAAATACGTGAAAATGAGATGCTGTGTCTTCCTTTTGAACTTGGTTGGTGTTTGCTTGTTGGGCCCAGTTAGCTCTAATCTCCTACAAAACACAGTTCAGTATAATAAAAACACCAAAAGAAAAAAGCTTACATAGTTGAATATCTTTCTACCATTCATGTCTTGAATAGCTTGCTCAGCTACTCTTTGATCGGCAAATTCGACGAAAGCGTAATTGACACCAGCCTATTTTAAAGTATTTTTTAGCGTGTTATGATTTTTTGTTTTCACTGGGGTGTATGGGTTAGGGGACTGATAGAAAATCAACAACATACATATGAGGTATGTCTTCTGACCTAGTTTAAACAGTAGGTTATTACTTTTTTCTTTTGTATAAGGTCAAAGCACTTACAGATACGATCTTTACGCTAACAACGGCGCCAACAGTTTCGAATATCTCGTGTAACATGGTATCAGTAACTCTACAATATGTTAGTGCTAGCCTCCTTCTCTTTTCTTGCGCTATACCTTTGATCGAGGTTACCAACATATATAGTGTTTGCAGGATTGCCTCCTTCTTCCATGGATTCGTTTACGGCGCTTGACATTCTATCTTTTTAAAGTAATGAAAAGAAAAAAAAAGGACGCTTTTCTGTAATGTGTGTATCCGTAGTTTAGTTTCTCTCCTTGGCTGAAAAAGAAAAAGTGTGTTTTTTTGCGTACAGTGTTATAGAGTGAAAAGAGAGGCAAATAAATTGAATAAAAATATAGCCTTATAGCCAACTCACTATGACTGGGTTTAGAAAGAACTTTTCCACCATGACGACGCGCGCACAAGGTTTCTAATCACTAGAGACACCCCACAGCATGTGCGCTGCTAGATAATTGTGCCAGTTGGCTAGAGATCAATGGTGTGAGAGCTTTGGTTCCAAAGATATTTAATGTTAAGATTACAGTGCATCAGTATAATTGCTCTTGCCATAATTCGAAATGGGACACTCTTGATGGAGATGTAGTACGAACAATAAGCACAAATAAAGTGATTAAATGAAAAGAATCGAAACCAGTTTAATTTATCATTATATTATAAGTGAGTGAGGTTTTTAATTTTAGATTATTATACTATCTTTATATCTATACATATATGTCTTATTCATGTCCATTAAGACAGAGGGTTGTCACGAGATGCAAAATCCTATTTTTTTCATGACATATACACAATGTTAAAAATTTATTTCCATGACAGTTCCGAGTTACGGTCATTTTCAGAAAAAGTTTATATGTGCAAACACTTTTGTGAAAGAATCAAAAGCCAATCACATGAAAGGAAAGAGAAAGTTGGGGGTAATCTTGCTTGGACATGTGAAGAATACAGTAATTTGTCAATTAAAGGCTTAATCTGTATATAAAAATGTGACTGTTCATGATATCACAAAAATCGATGTATGTGACACTTTAAAAAGTGCTACGGACAGGAAAAATCCAGCAGTGAGTGAATCTTTTTATTTAAACATAGCAAGTTTATCAATAATTATTATTCAACATTTAATTGATACTATATTTTTTACAAGTGATAGAACGGCAATCGATCTTTTTTTTAGTAGCGTCCTCTGTTACTTATAGGTGATTGTTAGTCCTGTAAAAACGGTGTATATTAAAGCAGCCTTTGATACCTAATATGGGTGGCAATTCATACTCCCTGACTGTCAATTTCCCAAGTATTCTTCAGAGGTCTATTCAAATACACTGTCTTCATTTACATAGTAGCAGCTAAGAACGCTGTTGCTCTTTTCACTGACATCTTTTACTCCTTTTTTGTTAAAAAACAATTGATGAATTAGTCACGGTGGTAGTAGTCATTGAGGCAAGTTTATCTCTTTTGGCAATGTATAGTATAGGAACACATGAAAAGTGCAAACAGAGGAAGATTATAAAATTCAAGAACTGTTTTGTAAAAATAATATAAATAATGACTTTGTGCATACAAATACAGTCTTTTTTTTCGCCATAATATGATGCTGTGTAGAGTCGTTTATATGTGGATGTTGAAAGTGTTTATGTACAAAAGAAATACGAAAAAAAAAAACGGTGTCGTGAAATGATTTTTTGAAGCATCGTTAAGAGTCTTTTTGTTCTTTTTGCATGTGGTGTAACCTGTTTTTTTCCAATATGCAGAACTTGCTCTGCTATGCAAATTGGGCTCAAGAAAATTTTCTCTTATAAGTAATAGTAATTTCGAATAATGCTATCATATAGGGATTAGTTTCACTTAACAAACACATTCTCGTTCTCTCTAAAACGATCGATGGTGGATTTTTGTAGCAATTAACTAAAAGTCTTAACGTCAGCTCAATACAACCCACAAACATAGTCAATTTTGTGCTTGGAAAGCATACACATATCTCCACTCATTTAACAATTAGCCAAAAACAATGTGTCATCCAAAGATTAGGTAGAAACCCTTCACAATACAAGCAGTCCTACACCTTCATTATATCCACCTTGAATCCGAAAGGTCGTATCGATTTCTATACTTTATCCTCATTTGACTTTACACGTTTTGTCGGTCTCGTTAGTGGATTTGAAAAACTGTGTTTTCATCCAAACAATACGCTGCTAAATTTGGATGGAATGAAATTAACGGAACTCGATCCATCACACCATAAATTACCCAAATCTTACATTTACTCCTTTCATTTATTTTTCAACCTCTATAGGCAATTTTTTGTTCAACCATCCCACTGCATCCACTAGCCCTTTCCTTCCTACATTCGTTAATAGTAAGGCAAAAGTACCCAAAAAGTTGAAATCTGATATTTATTACAAAAGCCGTTTAGCAAAATTAATGAAAGGTGCGTATATACAATCGGTTTTTACAGGGAGCCATTTATTAGAATGTACCGCTTACTATTACGGCGAGATCTAATACTTCTTTTAATACATCATTATAATCAGCGGTAATTACACCCATGCATTCGCTTTTGTACGATGGTTTATCTCAACCAAACCTAGTAAAGCTAAGGTTCATTCAATCCTACCACTTCACAGAGTTCACATTAGCTTAAAGCATTTAAAGCAAAAGTAATCCAAGAATCCGCGACGGCTGCATTGTTATTGTTCCTCAAGACAAAAAAAAAAAAAATATGTGTAAACAAGCTAATATTTTTGCTTGTCATGCATTTGAGAAATTGGCCCAATCGGGGGCTTGTGAAAGATACTTATCCTTCACCTTGGCGTCTTTTCGTCTGCCGTTTCTTTTGTTTCTCTTTCTTCACTACCACTTCTGGTTTTTTGAACTACCATTGGGTTAATTCCGGAGGAAGAGGGGTTATCAATTTTGTGCAAGGTAAAAGAGTAAATGTGGCAGGAATAAAAGTTCACGCTTTTTTTTCAAGTATAACATATTTTTTTTTCTGTCACTGCATCAACCTATAGTTTTATTTAGAGTACTTTTTTTTTTTTTTTTTTTTTTTTTTTTAAAGGTTTTTATTGTTTGCTCCGTGTAAATTTATATACCTCGAATTCCACACACTCTCGTCTTTAATACTGCATCTACTATCTACTCTCATATCATATTTTTCACCAATTTTGTTATCTTTAGCTCATATCTTAACCCTTTTATAGTATACTCATTACTACCATTCTAAAATAACCTTGTGCCCCCCTCTTGATTAATCTTCATCGATTAAAGAATTAAAAAATACAATAAAATAAAACGTAGAGGATTATCAGACTGTCAAAAAGTAAACTAAAATCTTTATTAAATGAAAAGACACGGGCCTTTATATACAAATATCAGGTACGGTTAAACTATAATTGATCTCCCGAAGATATGTGAAACCTGTCAAGTATATTTATGTGGATCACAATCAGTTAAGGTATCTTGAAATAAAGGGACCTTCTGGAAGATACGTTCTAGAAAAACTAATTATTATTGGATTGTATTATCCGGGATATTTGCCATTGGTTATAGATGTCGTAAATGATGAGGATCGAATCTAGCGAGCATCTGATAGTATGAAAATAAAACCAACAGATAATAAATCAATATTTATAAAAGTTATTAAAGGATTGAATGGATTGCGAGTAAAGAGTTATATGGGGATATAAGCTCGATCACAACAATTATTAGATTTTGTCGTATTTACTCCTTATAAATCGAATATCAATACTACTTAACTTGTCACTTCAGTTATAATACATATACATTATACATTAAAACTTCTACTTTAGCGAATATTATTCCTATTGTTTGACACAGTACCAGCTCGGCTCATTAAATCTACCGATATCAGATCCCATGATCTATCTCGGCTGGTTGAGTATGTCGTATTTGAGTACGATTCATTTAAGAATAAATAAATAAATCGTATAAAATTATAAATTATAAAATAAAATATCTTTGAATGTCGAGTAATAGCATACATATGTATACTACTACACAACTACCTCTACCTCGAGTACATACTTCTATATAAAAGGTGGCATGATTGGCTTAAATGGATATAGGGATAAAAGTTGCATATAGAATAATACACAACTGAGTTACTATACCTAAATTGGAAAACTAAAAACCCACTCCAATTAAATCAAGAATATAAAAAAGAGAAATCTAATAATGATAGTTCCCTCTATGGATTAGCTACCCATCGAGAGAATAGAACAGCTATCATCATCAATGGTTCATTTATTTATATATTGATACAAATTATACGACTGATAAGTGTATAATAGAAATAGTGCATAATCAAATGGATGCCTACTTTCTGCAACCAAACATACAAACATCGATAAGATGTTCTATATTTGGGATCATATCTTATTCATTCACAGATGGGAGAAAAGAACCCGTTGAATCAATAAGAGGTCAAACATTACAAATATGTTCTGCCGAAGTCAATTAACCATAATTCATGTTATGCCCCTTTTGACAGCTACCGTTACACATTATCTTACTGGTTTTTTCTACTCCGAAAGACACATTAAGAAGTGTTCCCGGATCCTTTGATCTAGGACAATGTTAATTGAAGTCAATTCTAACGAGTAGAATTCATTTAACAAAAGGCGGGAAACTGAGTATAGATTTATTCCAAAACCAGAAAGGTTGACTCACTAACTTCCAGGGGCAGTTGCTCAATATAAAAGGATTGATTATTTTATAGCAGCAGAGTTCTTTAGTTTATTTTTTATCTACAATAAAAGATACACATTTATCTCATTATTTTTACCTGGTGCTATTTTATCAAATACCACAGAGTAGCTGCCGTATCTTCTAGATCTAAATATATTTATCCAGTAAACCAATCGAAGATTGTAATCATAGAATGGGTAAACGATAAGTCGCTAGAAGGTTTCGGATATGGATCAAAGGCACATATTATACCAATAATATGTCAAGGTTCATGTGTAACTGATTTATAAATCTGATTTCTTCTATTTTCAGGTTTCTGGAATAGTAAATTCGATCTACGCAGAAAGAATCTTTGAAGTAATAATTGAATTTAAAAGGTCCTCTATTTTTATCATGACAAACTCTCCAACTTAGAATAAAGGAGCAAAGAATCTCATTTCTTACTTGTTTTTTATACATTTTATTACCCTTTTATACTACAATTATCACAGATTTCTCTTTTTAATATTCTTGATTTAATTGGAGTGTGTTTTTAGTCTTTCAATTTAGGTATAGTAACTCAGTTGTGTATTATTCTATATGCAACTTTTATCCCTATATCCATTTAAGCCAATCATGCCACCTTTTATATAGAAGTATGTACTCGAGGTAGAGGTAGTTGTGTAGTAGTATACAAATGTATGCTATTACTCAACATTCAGACATATTTTATTTTATAATTTATAATCTTATACGATTTATTCTTAAATGAATCGTACTCAAATACGACAATGCTAACAACAACTACAAGCATACGAACGTCCCACAAAACTCAAAAATACGGCAAAAATGATTTCTGCCAGACTTGAACTGGCGACCGTCTGCGTGTTAAGCAGACGTGATAACCGACTACACCAAGAAACCTAGTTCGTTTTTGTCAAGACTGTAAATGCCGATGGTTCTAATGTCTTTAAGAATCACGTGACTAGCCCGGACAGTCCGGTACTCGACCCGGACTATGACATGGACATGCCGGTAGAGATTGAACTCAGGCTTAAGAAGACCTCAAACCAGAAAAGACGTTTCGTACCACTCAAAAATAATCACCTGAATCGGAAAAAGTCTAAACCGAATAACACCACTTTAATATAAACATAACACCACTTTGGATGTCACCTCTTTCGACAACCTGTTTATATTACTCACTATTATTATATTTATCACACCACCTATACCTTACAATTAGTATATATATCCCTTAAGTTTTATATCAATAAACATTATCTTCTATTTTATATATTTAAGTAATTACTTACTTGTTACTGATTAACCACTGAGAGTTGAATCCTATAACCTATTACAAGACTGATATTTGGTAGCACCAGAGTCCTAAATGACTAACAATTTTGATAACAAGAATGACTATAACGCTGATATGGCCGAACTGATTAAAAAGTTCACTACTGCTATGACTGATAGCAAGCAAACAAGAATTAAAGAACCTGAGGTGTACGATGGTACTCGTGACGCCCTTTTGATTGATGGCTGGGTTAGATCCATTGAGAGATTTACTACTTTTAACTCCTGGACTCCTGAACGTAGTTGTTTATATGCTACTACTTTACTGCGTGATCGTGCTGATGCTTGGTTCCGAACTATTGAATTAACTGATGAAGCTCCTACTACTTGGCTCGAATTGAAACGATTGATTATTGAATTTTTCAGACCTGACAACTCGACAAGAATTGCGCGTGACAAACTTGCTCTGTTGAAACAAACAGGTGATTTGGTTACCTACATTAACCAATTTATGGATATCAAATTAGCTATTCCGGGTATGACTGATGAAGAAGGATGCGATAAGTTCATCCGAGGACTGACAAGTAAAATGATGAGATCTCATATCCGTCAATATGATGCCGAAACTTTGAAACAAGCAATTCAAGCTGCTCTTGCTTATGACAGTGCCCAACAAGAAGACAACTACCCGTATCCCGCTCGATCAACCCATATCAAGATGAGAACCGATGATCCTATGGACTTGGATGTTGCTGAAGAAATCAACTATGTTCGAAATGACAGTTATAGACGCAACAATAACAATAATTACCCTCGCAACAATAATGGTAATAATTACTCTCGTAATTATGGCAACAGTTATGGTCGTAATAATGGAATTCACTATCCTCGAAATGGCAACAACAATTCTGATAATAACACTTTATGTTATTATTGTCACAAGTCTGGTCACATCAAGAGAAATTGTCGTACTCGTTTATCTGATATCAAGAAGTTGGATGATCAACACTCCAAACGGGATTTTCAGTCAATGTAGTTGAAGAACAGGAAGTTCACCTACTTGACACAGATAACTATAACAATTTTCCTGAAAATAAAAACTTGATTGATTTTGACCTTTACTCCTCTGATTCTACACTAGATAGCACATTCTATCCTACACTCAATCCATCAAAATACAACAATAATACAAGCAATCCTTCCCATGTGGTGATTGAAACTCTGCCTATTATGTTGTGTATCAAGGTAAATGTAAAATTATAAAGACAGTTATAGAGTAGTTTGAGACTGTTTATAAGATTGTCCTTTATTATGAAATAAAAACCTCTAGTATTTATATAAAAGACTTGTCTGCTGAGTTATCACTTTGATATTATTGAAAGTTGTTCTTCGTTACCAAATATAGATACCAATATTGCTTGTTGCTTCACTAATGCACGTGTACTCAATGACTTAGTTTCCTTATACAACGGTATTCTCGTGCTAACGAAATACTAATGATATAATATCTAATAGTACTAACTATTTCTTTTTGGTATGATTACTAAATCATGAATGATGTATAGATGTTGATATGTTTCTATTGACAATAATATGAGTGTAGCCTAGCTAGATCACCACATTGCTCTAAGCATGGTGGCAATAGAGCAAATCACAATGAGGTTGATTGTAATAGCCGTAAAAGGTTGAACACAGGACCCCGTAATGTTTTCTTGGGACAAAAGAATGTTCCGTTTAAGGCTAGTGGTAATACCATTCGCAATGAGGCTCGCCCTTGCAAGTATTGCGCTAAGACCTGGTCATTCGGACATAAGTGCCAAGAGTTTTATGAGGCTAAACGTCGTCTAAACGAGGGACCTAGTCATAATGTATTGGCTTTACATGTCAATACAAATGATGAGGCCAAGCGAGTAGAAGATGCTATGGAAGAAGACTCCCTTCAATGTAAGTATGATGAGCTTGATAAAAGAAATGATCCATTCAAATTACTCACACCTATTATTATAAATAATAGAAAATTGATTGCTAGGGTCGATACGGGAAGTCCTATTACCATTATAAATAAGTACATTCTTGACAATACCTTTGACAATAAAATAAAAATAAATAAAGTTGAAGGATCTTTAAACTTCTTGTCTCTCGATAAACTTAAAAAGGATATTAAAGTAGAACGTAAAGGAGTGACTGAACCTATGACTATCAGATATTATAACAACATGACTTTTGAGCATGAATTTGAAGTAGCAGAGTTTAGCAGTGCAATAGAAACAGAATTTGATGTATTATTGGGAAGAGATATTTTACCTCGTATGCGCATTGGCTTAACAGGAGTAGCAACTTGCTATCCCAAAGACGTTGATAAAGAAGCAGCTCAATTTGAGAACGTAAACTTTGACACTAAGGCCAACTGTAATCCGGATGATGCCACATATGGTACACCGGAAGTGCAAAAACAATTTATGAATCATATTCAAAGTTCTATTGACCAAAATAAAATGATCAAACCTGGTTCGTTTTGTACAATGAAAGAGTCTGTGGTGCATATTCCCATTAAGAAAAATGCTTCAAATTGTTATGTAAGACAATACCCGTTACCTTATCATGCTCGACCAGAGATTGAAAAGCAATTGCAAGAATGGTTAGATACAGGAGTTGTAGTGGAATGTGAACCTAGTGCCAAACACAACACACCCTTGCTAGCTATTCCTAAACGTGATGCAAATAATAATTTTACCAAACATCGTATCGTTATGGATCTGCGTAGATGTAACCTAAACATCGACGAAAGTAATATCCAAGATTTTGCTGTACCTAATATAAAGGATATCTTTGATGAAGTTACTTCTAAAGGAAAGGTCTTTACAAAATTAGATTTGAAAAATGCATATCATTCGTTTAAGGTTGCCGATGCAAGCCAAGAAGTGTTGTCATTCACAGTAAACAATAAAACGTATAAATGGGTTGGATGTTGTTTTGGATTAAAATTTGTAACCAGTTTATACTGTCGAGTGATCAATCTTTTATTCTCAGGAATGGAAGGAGTTCAAACGTATGTTGATGATTGTTGCATTTATTCTGATCCAGAAGATCATGCAGCATTGGTAAAGAAAGCAATTGACAGATTGACTGAAGTTAACTTAAAGATTAACTTTGAAAAATGCACCTGGTTTAAGACTTCAATCTACATCCTTGGTTTTACCGTTGGAGCTGGAATTAGAAAGATCGATACCAGACGTTTAAGTAATTTAGATGCATGGAAGATCCCGAAAAATAGTGCTGATGTGAGAAAATTAATGGGGTTTATCACCTACTTACACGAATTCATTCCAATGATATCTAAAGTGGCTGCCCCCATCAATGCTTTAAGACATTGCAAAGATAGAGAATTTCACTGGACACCATTACATACAGAAAGGTTCAATGCACTGAAAGAGATTATCCTATCAGATGCAGTGTTACACACTCCTAAAATGGATCGAAAATTCTACTTGGAAACTGATAGCAGTTTGTACGCTACAGCAGCAGCATTAACACAAAGAGACGAACATGGACGGACATTACATATCGCATTTGTCAGCAAAGCATTTGATAAGCATCAGTTACAGTGGTCTACAAATCGAAAAGAAACTTATGGTGTGGTCTATGGCTTCGAAAAATTTCGATCCTTATTATGGGGACATCCTGAAATCGAAGTACGCACAGATCATAGAAGCTTAGTTTATATGCAGACTTCTACTACGCTTTGCAGAACACTTCAGAAATACATGGAGGTCCTAAACGATTTTAATTTTACTGTTGTTCATTTAAAAGGAATCAACAATATCTTACCTGATACCTTAAGTCGAGTTTATCCACCGATACCCGAGGATAAAACTCTGCTGGGGATGAAGAGAAGAAAATTATAAAATTAGAACGTTGTATATTACAAAGACGTTTACCAAATGATAAGATTAACAAAGTAGTTAAAAAGGCAAATGACAAATTTATTAAAAAGGAAACAATTTATAGCAAGGACAAGGATTTAAATATCTTGGCCATTAAATTAAACAGTAAGACCTTTAAAGAAACAACTACAGATTATATTGCTCCACCCATTGAGGAAAGAGACAAGTTATTAAGAGAAGCACATCTGCTTGGTCACTTTGGTTCAGAAAGTATCGTCCAAAGGATTCATGAAGACGGATTGCATTGGCATGGAATATATGATGAAAGTAAGGAGATTGTTCGAAGTTGCATAGATTGTGCAAGGCACAATGTAGCAAGAAAAGGATATCATCCATTAAGACCAGTGGTAAGCAGTGATCCATTCGGACATATTGCCATGGATCTAGCAGGACCTCTCTCTGTGACACAAAACCAAAATATATATATCTTTGTGATCGTCGATCTTTGCACTAAATACATCATAGCGCGCCCAATCAAAAACAAACAAAGTGATACGATAGCTGCAACACTGTGCCAAGTGTTTGGTGATTATGGTTTGCCAGTTACCTGCCAATCGGATAATGCCAGGGATTACTTAAATAGTTTGATGTCATCTGTCACTAGATCGTTAGGCATTAACCATAGATTCTCCACTCCCTATCATCCTCGTGGTAATGGCGCTGCTGAAAATGCCGTAAAGGTGATTGTCAATACAGTCAGAAAATTGTGCGGTAATGACACTAGTAGATGGGATGAATTACTTCCTGCTGCTCAGTTATGCTGTAACTACAAGATTCGTAATCGAACTGGTAGTAGCCCATTTTCTCTCATGTTTGCTCGACAACTAAATAAACCTAAGGACTATTCTGATCCAAATATAAGTAAGACCATCCCCACTAAGTTAACATCCGAAGAAGAGTTGATGCATAAGGCAGAAATGATGGCTACTATCGTCTTCCCTGCTATCCATGAAAGAACAAAGAGATTAGTCGAGGAACAAAGCAAGAAGTTCAATACAAAAAATTACCTTGTAGACATTGCTGTCGGTACTGCTGTCATGGTTAAGCTGCCAAATAGAGCAACTAAATTATCTCCACTATATGAGGGACCATACACTGTAACACGAAAGACACAAGCGGGTACGTATGTGCTGAAAGACGAAATGAACGAGTTACTGCATAGAGACTACGTGCCGTCAGAACTCAAAGTTGTCTCCATTGACGAGACAAATATAGAAGATGAATTGTACGAAGTACAAGAGATTCGGGATCACAGAGAAAATTCTGATGGCGTAAGAGAATACCTTGTCAAGTGGATCGGTTATGGAGAAAGAGAAAATTCGTGGCTAGACACCTCGGCCTTTTCATCTCCAAACACGATAAAAGCATATTGGGATAAAGTCAGAGATGTTGAAAGATGCATTCATGAACGTAAAAATAAGCTGGTACAGAATTCAAATAAGAATCTGGAATTAAAGAGTGTTGCTCCAAAACGTAATGGTGACAATTCACATAATTACAAGAAAAGAAAAAGGTCAGAAGATACAGAATATAAACAAAATAAACCTGTGCAGATGAGACGTAGTAGCAATCGTTTAAGAAAAGACTAATGAAGGCATGTAGTATAAAGTGAAAAAAAAAAAATATACTAGGATAAGCTTTCATGACGTCGTATCTAATCTAGCGGAAAATGAAACTTTGTTATGCAGTATAAAAAAAAAAATACGCGGAACATTGATCATTTAATGCTGGTGAGGGTTTTCTTGATAGATTCACTGTTTTGAATCTAGTGGAGGGAAATGTGCTAAACCACATAATAAATTAACACAATATAATAAGAGGTCTATGTTTCACGGGTAAAATCCCGGAGCATAAATCCTCTTGACAGAAATTTCTTTATTTCCAATTAATGATTCTCCGGACCAATAATCTAAAAGGATCCTCAGGGACCATCAACCTCAGCTATCTTACGATATCAATTATAAGAATGAGTGGTTCTTGATATTAAACAACGATAGATCGGAACAGTTATGTATCCAAGCCACATCATCCTCCAAATGTCTATAAATACCACCTCAATCCTAGCAGTTCTATTTAATGAATCAACTTTAATTCTATTTTTGAATACAATAAAATCGCAAGACTTATAATTGTATTCTCTCTATTGTTTTATTTTTTTTACGCAAACTACCTTCTTAAAAAGCCTATTTTGCAACAAGAAGAACACAAGATTCACGTTCGTCAGATTCTGGATGTATTAAGAAAAGAGAAGCTGATTGCCAACTTGAAAAAATGTGAATTTGGAAAAAAGGAATTGAACTTCGTCGGTTTTAGAATCACTGAGACTGGTATCTCCAAGCCCAGAAAAAGTACAGGTGGTACAACAATGGCCAAGAATGAAAAATGTACAGGAGGTACGTCAATTTATTGGATTTGCTCAATTCTACAAACGGTTCATCAAGAACTTCGCCTCTATTGCTGCTCCTTTGACAGACCTCACCCGAGGTACAGGTATAAAAACACGTCCGATAGTGTGGAATAACGATTGTCAAATCAGTTTTGATAGGTTAAAGAAATTATTATCTTCCAGTCCTGTGTTACAAGTTGTACGCATGGATAAACCTTTCCGTATAGAAGTTGATGCCTCTGACCGTGGTTGTGGCGCTACCCTACTTCAACCTGATGATGATCCCAACATGCCCTGGCATCCACTTTGTTTTGAATCGAAGAAATTTGCTGATTCCGAATCCAAGCTTCCTGCTCAAGAAAAAGAATTATTAGGCATCTTACATGCGTTGCGTACCTGGCGTTGTTATGTTGAAGGCTGTCCAAAAGGTTACACTGTTTACTCTGATCATCTTCCCTT
The DNA here is from genome assembly GCA_943193625.1 of Mucor piriformis. Classification (NCBI taxonomy): domain Eukaryota; kingdom Fungi; phylum Mucoromycota; class Mucoromycetes; order Mucorales; family Mucoraceae; genus Mucor; species Mucor piriformis. Next base: position 22,930 of record OW971871.1, on the reverse strand, counting down.
ACAATATTTTCGTTCAAAAGAAAACCCACCGAATCGACTAGTAAGATGGATCAATGAATTAGAATTGTACTCCCCTGAAATCTTGTATAAACCGGGTAAAGAAAACACCGTCCCTGATATTTTGTCACGCATGAATTTCGAATCTAATGGTCAAACCACTGATGATGTCAAACCAATGGAGCCTGATTATTTGTATGTCACTTGGACCCAACTGCCTGCCAAACTGCGAAGTGATTGGCCTATGTTACTCATCCCCGAAACCCGTGAAAAGGTAAAATCCGCTGAAGTTAAAGCCATACTGGATAAAGAAGAAAAGTATTTTCATGTTACTGCTAATCAAGTATATCGAAAGGTCGCTGTAGACGCAAAAACTGGTATAAAACTTGTTCCTTTCTTACCTTTTGCTCAACGTGCTGATACTGTCGCTCGGTATCATGATTCTTTTGGTCATGCTGGTTACAAAACATTGTTAAAAATGTTAATTCCTCGTTTTTGGTGGCCATCTATGCGTTTAGATATTCAACAATGGATCAGTATATGTCCCTCGTGTCAAGTTAATAGTCGCAAAGGTCTTGCTCATCATGATGAAATGCATCCACTCAAGGTTCCTACTGCTTTCGATCGTTGGCATTTGGATTTTTTGGATTTACCTACAACTTTGAAAGGTAATCGCTGGCTTCTAGTTGGTGTAGATTACGCCACTAATTGGTGTGTGGCTCGTGCGGTCCCTGTAGCTTCCAAAGAAGTTGTTGCAGACTTTATCTATGAAGAGATCGTCATGAATTTTGGTACAATGTCTGAAATATGCACTGACCGGGGCGCTAACTTCACAAGTGGTCTTGTACAAGAATACATCAAACGAATTGGATCAAAGTTCAAGTTGACTTCTGCGTACCATCCCCGTACCAATGCTAAAGCTGAAAGATTTAATGGTGTTATTAAACAAATGCTGCGAAAATACACGAATGGTGCTCTTCATCGTTGGGACGATTTCGTACATGCTGCTCTTTGGGCATGTCGAGTGCGTTTACATACTACTACTGGATTTAGCCCATTCTATTTAACGTATGGTCGTGAACCTCGTCTTCCTGGTGATGTGTTACATCCTTATATTGATAATGCTACTTTTGATGATCCTCGAACTGTCGCCGATATTACCTCTCGTGAACTCGCTGATTTAGGCCAACATCGTGCTGCTGCTGAATTTAGACTTAAAGCTATGGCTGAAAAAGACAAGATTCGTTGGGATGCTACTATTAAGAAGATTACTTTTGAACCTGGTGATATGGTTATGCTCACTCATGAAGGACGTTATGGATTAGAGCCAAAATTTAAAGGTCCTTTTATTGTAGTAGAAGTTTTCCCTGATTTTGGTACGTATAAATTACAAACCCTTGCTGGCGAACCGTTGAAGTCACTTGTTCATGTTGATAGATTACGTATTGCACGTGGTGAGCGTCCTGAAGAACCTTGGTATGATCCCACTTCTGCTCGTCGTGAATACAATACTATCATGAAAGACGTGGATAAATCGATTGAAACTCTTAAAGGTGACCACATTGATCCTGTTCAACCTGTATCTACCCAAAATTTTCCGGCTTATTCTACTAATGACATTGAACCTACTGTAACTCCTTTGGTTTCTACTTTGCCTGCTGGACCTGTTTCTTCCGTTTCCGAATCTGTTGCTCGTAACTCTCCCATTGACATTCCTAATGAGGACTACCCCATGTTGACTAAATTGCCTGAACCTACTACTCCAGTTGCTCAAAATACTTCTGACTCACTTTCCTTGCCTGCAGTCTCATCTACATCTGTCAGTGTTCAGAGTCGAACACAAGGTTTAAAAGGGGGTAATGTCAAGACTGTAAATGCTGATGGTTCTGATGTCTCCAAGAATCACGTGACTAGCCCGGACAGTCCGGTACTCGACCCGGACTATGACATGGACATGCCGGTAGAGATTGAACTCAGGCTTAAGAAGACCTCAAACCAGAAAAGACGTTTCGTACCACTCAAAAATAATCACCTGAATCGGAAAAAGTCTAAACCGAATAACACCACTTTAATATAAACATAACACCACTTTGGATGTCACCTCTTTCGACAACCTGTTTATATTACTCACTATTATTATATTTATCACACCACCTATACCTTACAATTAGTATATATATCCCTTAAGTTTTATATCAATAAACATTATCTTCTATTTTATATATTTAAGTAATTACTTACTTGTTACTGATTAACCACTGAGAGTTGAATCCTATAACCTATTACAAGACTGATATTTTGATATGTGTCCGAGTGTCTTTATGTTTACCTTTGTAAAAGTAGTACAGAGAATAAACAAATGTGGAATATAATACGAAAGGAGATTGTAAGACTTAAGATTATAGGACCACAGACAAAAGGAGAGAGAGAGAGATGCACTAGTAAGCCAAGGAAATCTGCCAAGGTAGTTATATGGTCTTTTGAAAATAGAGTATTAAAAATAAACTAAAAATAAGATATCATTTTATTGTTACAAATAATTAAGCTTTTTATAGCTGTCAAATTTTTTGTCTAGAAGAATTTCTATCATCATAAATATCACGAACTAGTCTAATACAAGATTACCCGAGATGATATACATCACGATAAGATACGGATAAAATAATGGAACAATTTAAATTAAAGAATACGGAAATACTGATCAATCTGACAAGGACCAAACTAGACATAACACAAGAACTTGCATGAAAATTTTAAACACAACAATTTGGAAACCAGAAACAAAAAGATCAGAATCCATATAAAGAGCCAAGGAACACAACACCCACCCAACCAATGAGAACGATATATACACGTGATATTCACGTGATACGACTACGTGACCACAAGTGACACAACAAGAATACGCACGTATCAGTTTTTGTAAGTCTCTTGTATATCTAAATCAACTCTCAGTGGTTATTTAGACACTGCAGATAAAGCTACTTTTAGCCCGTTTACCGATACGGTAAACGAACGGTAAACGACGCGTTTACCGATGTCTTTTTTTAAAATCGTTAAAATTTGTAAAAATTGATTTTTTTTTATTTTTGCTGATAGTGCCAACTTTGTGGAGTATGACATTATTAACAGTGTATTTATATCTGTAAAACTCATTGAGCTATTTACGTTCAAAGTTTTTTCAAATTTCAGCGTCTGGAAGTATCTAACAAAGCGGTGTTTTATTTACAGCTGAAAATTTTCTTAGTGTGTACAGTTTATGTACAGTTTGTGTACCGAATACCATTTTTTTTTTACAAAAAATGGTTAAAAAAGTGAAGTACACTATAGTAGCCAATTGTGACAAATAAATTTACTCTATAATACCCCGAAGAGGATGAAGAGTTTTCGACAGTGAATAACTACTTATTATTAGCAGTATTTGAGATCAGGCCCTGAGTTCCAAATAATGCACTTGAGAGATTTTTTATTTTATTTGGTTTCTTTGCCTTTTTCAACCGAGTTATTTTTTACCAATGACGAAAATCACAAAAGTACCTTGCTTTTGTAAAAGTTATTGTGCTGGTGGACTTCCTGCTGAATACAGCTTTGTCACCTTGAAGACTCGTAAGAGACATGAAGCAATTGACCCTGAAGCAATTGTCCTCAGAAAAAAGCACACTTTGATTCAAGGTCTGCCATGTCAAGGTATGCTTGAAAAATAGCACAACGTTACTTTATTGTTAAAACTCACTCTACCTTTTTTTTTTTACTTATTTGAATTCAAAAGAAATTCCACTTTACAACAACATTGCGGAATCGACGACATGGACCCAAAGTCTAGTAAATGAACCTGATTTGGAAACTTACGAAGGTAAACAGAACCTCCAAATTATTTTTGTATTTTTGTTTAGTTTTAGCGTTGACTAATTTAAAACCTTTTTTCACGACTAGACGATTTCTACACTGAGTACCAAACTCAAGTAGAGTCTGAATCTTCGAATGTCAATTGTGAGGAAGAGGTTAATGTCGAAGAGGACGAAGAGGAAACCCCTGAGGAGCAAGGTACTACCGTTATTTTTTGTATACAACAGCACCTGTGTGCTAATGATATTTTTTTATAGCTTCCAATGACCCGTCGTTGTTTCCCTCTGAGCCCGTAGCTTATATTTTTGTTTTGTTACTCATGACTTTGTATGGCAAGTATATCACCACGCAAGGTGCCGAGGTAGTCATATTGTACTTGAACATTGTTTTGGAATTTTTGGACTTGAAGTTTCGTTTTCCTAAGCAAATGAAGACGTTCACTTCCAGAATGAAGTACCAAGACAAATTCTATCAAGGAATAAAGGAATATCTCAGCTGTAGCAGCTGCCATGCTATTTACAATATGCCATTGACACAACAAGAACGACAAAGACACCAACGCTGCAATTTTGTAACTAAATTTTCAAGTACCACAAAACGCCCATTAGATCGATGTGGAAACGAATTGTATGACAAAAGTAAAACGGGAAAACTAAATCCAAAGCGTACATACGTTTACAATTCTCTTATCACTACGTTGAAGCAATTTTTTTGTCGCGAAGGGTTTGTTGAAAAGCTCACTTCTTGGAAAACCCGAAAATTACAAAAAGTTGGGTTTATGTTTGATGTGACGGACGGTGATGTATGGAAGTCATTTAGATTAGACCCTGCTGCTCAAAAGCCTTTTGTTGAAGAATCGGATACCAATCTCGTTTTTTCTTTAAATGCAGACTGGTACCAACCTTATGCTAATAGTGTATTCTCGGTAGGTGCTATCTATTTGACTATCTTGAACCTTGACAGAAGAATTAGAAACAAAAAATGCCATACGATTTTTGTTGCTGCTATGCCTGGACCTGGAGAAGCACACCTGCAGCAAATTAATAACTACATGCGACCTTTAATTGAAGAACTGAAGATATTGATGGCTGAAGGTGTCGCTATGATGACTACTGCCGGTGAAGTAATTGTTCGTGGTGCATTGATTCTTGGTACGTTGGATCTGCCTGCAGCAGCAAAGACTTTTGGGTTTAGCGCTCATAATTCTTTGTTTGCTTGCCGAAAATGTGATCATTTGTTTCCTTCTCTTGAAGAAGATCCAATGAAACGTGATTTTTCTGGTGGATGGGATGGCAATTTGAAAAAACGAACAATGGCATCAAATTTGGCGTATGCCAATCAATGGAAATTGGCTTGTAACGAAAGTCAACGCCAAGAACTGGTGAGACAAAATGGTACGAGGTGGAGCGTCTTTCATGAACTCCCTTATTTTGATATTGTTCGTTTTGTTGTGTATGATTCCATGCATAACGTCTGGCTTGGTACTTGCAAAAGAATAGTTCAGCATGTTTTTCTGAAAATGGGCCTCATTGTCAAACAGGATTTGAAGGAAATGGCGGCCATTGCTAAAAACTTGATCATGCCATTTGGATACGACACCGCTTCTATTGCTAGAAAAATTTGCATTGGTGATGGATTTGCATATTTCAAGGCTGACGAATATCGTGTGTACTCTCTTTTTCTTTCGCCATTGCTTTTAAAAAGCCGGTTAACGAACGCTCAATACGAAAATTGGATGCTTTTTGTTAGTGCAATGCAGGTCATGAGTATGCCAAACGTCAAAATCTCTGAAATGCGCCTCTGTCACGCCAAGATCATTGATTTTTGTAAAGGGTTTGAAGTGTTGTATGGTAAATCCAGTTTGTACAGTAATATGCACTATCATGTACATTTATTGGAACAAATGCTTGACTTTGGAAGTTTTCATTCTCACCATGCTTTTAATTATGAACGGTACAATTCTGATCTAAAAGGTGTCAACACAAACAACAAATCCATTGAAAGAACTGTTGTCAACAAATTTGTGGAAAGTGTACACCGTCAAGACTATTTTTCGTCCTCAACAATCCCGGATTTAGGTCCCCATGTGTCCTTTGATAATCTTAAATCTATCTTTTTAGGTGAAGATATTCATGGAAAAAGGAAGGCTTACGAAAATGCTTTTTTGTCTGAAGAGATAGAAAATGCAAATGATGCTGACTTTGATTTGTTTGGGTTCGTTGATTTGGCTGGTGACAGTAACGGTAATGGTGGATACACGCATGCCTATGGCTTTGAACAACTTCCATGTAGCACCGTCAAGTCCATGAAGTTTAACAAGGCTCACAGTGTTCTATCTTCGGATGAATACGATCAACTACTCTGCTATTACCAGGAATATTTTGATTCTAGTGACGATATTGATCCGTATATCTTTGGCAAAGATGCTCAAGTGGAATGTGTAATGTACGATGACGACAATATTATGTTAGAGCATAATAGAAACGTCAAGGTTGGTGCAAAGGTAGTGAAATTCAAGTCAATTAACATTCTTGGTCAAAGGTACAGTTCTCGTGAAGCTACCTCAGCCAGAGGTAGTTACATACGTGCCTTTTATCGAGATGTTAATGAAATTGATTCCACAAACCATGTGCTTCGCCCTGCTCAAATACAGTTTTTTTTTCGACAATCATTGCCTATCATGGATACCAACAACAAATTGCAAATAGTAACTTTTACCTTTGCCTATGTTCGCTGGTATAAATTTCTGGATCCCAATTGCTACATCACAACATTTGATACCATTAATTCCCATTCTTGTTCGAATAGTTTTACCAATCGTTCCTTTATGGATATTCTTCCCGTGCACTGCATATATTCTCCAATTGGTATATATGTTGAAAGACTCAGCAATTGTAATATCATTATTGATTTACCTAGACGCATAGTGGAATAAGTTTGTAAACGGTAACTATGTCAATATTCAATAAATTATATTTAACTTTTTTGCTTTATTTTGTAATCTTCCAAAAAAAAAAAAAAAAAAAAAAAAAAAAAAAAAAAAAAACAGGTAGTTTAATTGAAACCCCAAGCAGGCAAGGGTCGTCGTTGGGAAGGCTTGGGCTCTACTTCCACCGTCTCGTAGACCCTTTCCTTAGTACACACGCCCGCATTGGGGTTTTGGTCAAGGCGAAGCTTGTCAAGTTTCAAGAAGAAATCGTTCAACTACACATTACATAATTAATTTGATTTATATAGGTCCATCATAACATACCTTGGGACTTCTCCAGCTAGGCCTTTTAACGAGAATAGTCTTACTTTGATTACTATTCTCTCTGTAATCTCCGTCCTCCTCAGCAGAACAGCATTCTTCATCGATGAACAAAAATCCATCCTGGATCGATGGATCAGCTTCAGAAATAATATGTCCAAACTCGGTCCAGGTTTCAAGTCTATTGATAATTTTCTAAAGAAGCAGTGTTTGGTCAGTAATTTTTTTTTTCTTACAAGAATAAACTAACTCTTGTTTTTCTAGACTTGTAACGGTAAGCACGAGCTTCGGCGTCTCTTTGTTGCAACGGCTTTCTTGATTTGTCGTGTCTCTTTTTCATGGTAGTGTACCGAGTACTAAGACACTTGTTAAACTAATTAAGCTTTCCAGGAAGAAAATGGCCAGACCTGTCAAGAAAATGGGTTTTCAAGTACTGTGTGTCCTGAGCCTGAACCAAAATAGACTGGTAAACAGCTTCGTTTCCCTCATTGTGCATACCTGCAAGATCAAAGTTGAACCTGTTGGTCGGAATCTCGGTCAATTCTTTCAAGAGGGCCTTTAATGTGCGTTAATCTCTTTTCTGTTGTGTATAGAAAACAAAACACTTACGTTGAGGTTCTTGTTTTTTGCCGTAGTCGCTCTTCGGCTAGAACTAATTGGTGAAGCAGATTGTTCAAGCAATTGCAATTCAAGAGAACGAAGCCTGGCATTCTGCTCTTCAAACTCACGGCGGGTAACAGGAACCTCTCTGTCTTCCTGGTTAGGGTATGGTTGGCGACGGGGAGTGTTGGTGGTTCTAACGTGTAACAAGTTGTTTCTCATATTGTAAGGGGTAAAAGGAAAAGAGAGGAATAATGCCCTGTGGCTTGGAAAACACCTTTATTAAAAGCCAGTGTGCTCGACAAAAAAATTCTTTTTCCTTCTATACAATTCCCTCAGTTTACGTCAGTACTGAATGGCACAAGCATCTAAACTGGTACACCTACAATCACGTCTGCATTTCCCTTCAAGTCCACTGTACAAGTTCAAAGGAAGACAAGGTCTTCTCATGCTGCCATGAAAACTTTATTTTGACCAGACTAATTCATGATTTCAGTTATTTAGAATGGCGTTTCTCCTCATCTAGTTATTCATTGGTAAAGTCTCTGTCAATTATTCCTTGAATCTGTATTTCATTGATCAGCGAAATAACGGGTCCCTTTTTTATGTGATATCCACACAAGTTGTGTTGTACACGTGGTAAGCTAAAGAAATATTTTTGTCTTCTGTGCCAAGTTAATTCAAAATCTAAATTAGGTCCTCCTAAATTTTGGACAGCTGTCATCTTTCAGCTTGTTACTTTGATTACTGTAATAAGCAACTTCATCTTGGAAAAAGACAAGTCTTTAGCACAACTAGGTCGTTGGTTTATGTAAATATCCCAAGTCTTTGCTTTTTTGAGATCTCACTGCATATTTTTATCTTTAATCGTAGTCAAATATAGCTCTGCCTGATTGCTATTGTTTATCGTTAACTTTTACTTTATGTACTGCTTTGTTATGGCTGCGTAAAAAAAAACCACAGCGTCAGGTAATAACAAACTTCTTGATTATATGAATTCAAACTAATATAACATGATGTAGGTGCTGACTAGAGCTTTGGTGTGGGAACAGTGCAATTATCGTGTTTTTGTGTGTGCATGTGTGTGTCGCCCAAGTCAAACAAGCTCTCTGTAATAAAAGGTTTTAGTAATCATTCAGTACTAACGTCTGTAAATCTATAGATAATAATGACGGCCCTCCCGCCTCCACACTATGTTACAGCCCTATACATATCTTGTATTGTGTCACGTATTATGTCCAGGTAATAATTTTTATATCTTTTTTTTTGTCTTCATTTATACTAACTGGTTATGCGTAGGCTCAGAACTGCTCTATTGCATGTTGTCTACTGGCATGATGAATTGTTGGTACTTCCCCAAAGTTTAATCAGGTTGTGCTTTAATGAAAACACTGTCGTATATCAGAGTGGTAATTATTTATTCTTCAATTTAATTTTCTTTGAACTAACTCTTATTATGAACAATCAGGTTTTACATTTGGTCTTATCAAGTTATTTTTTCTACTATACGCCGCTTACAAGACGTCCATGTAATGGTATGCTTGCAGAATGCATGTGGCTATACTCGAGGTAAGTGAAACGTATTTTTGTAAAAAGTAGTATAGGAAGTAGTCCTACTATCATTAGTTTCTGAACCAATAAAAAATTGATTTAAAGCCATATTATGTGTCTTCTTTAACCAGTAATATGCTGATTAATAGCATTGCTAATAAAAAAGCAACCAGTTAAAAAGTAATATACTAAAGTAATAAACCAATGGCATGCACTAAAAGCAGAGGTATATGCTCATGTACCGAATCAGATCATGGGCCATTCACTGCTAATTTACTGTATCAGCACACGACGAATATACCAGCATTGGTAAAATAGCAGTAAACGGAGAGTTTACCTACTCGTTTACTGTATCAGTAAACGCGGAGTATACTGACCCGTTTACCGTGTATCGTTAATTTCCCAATTTGCCAATATCGGTAAACGGGTCAGGAAATTCCTCATATACCGCTCGTTTACCACTAATTTACCGACTTTTTTCACCAAATTTTATCTGCAGTGTTAAATTGGGCCTGTTTTCGGCGAAGATTTACTTAAAACTTTTGAAATACAAAAAGAGCTTTATGTCAAAGTGATAAGCATGATAAAAAATTCAGTAGTAATTAAGAGCATAGTTTATTAATATTAAAAAGGAAAGGTACATTTTGCAATGTGTGGAAAGGAATGTAAAAAATAATAAATGAATGAATGGCATGGGGCATAGTTTTCTTGTTTTAAAATCGGCCATTAGCTTTGCGACGTTGTGGTGGTCTGGAATTATTTGCTGATGGCGACGGACTACGGGTAATCTTCGTTACGCTGGAGGGCCTGGCGCGTTTTGTGTTGAATTGCCAACTGTTGTAAGACGAGTCTTTGGAATACTTACGCAGGTAGTCATACATGTACAGGGCCATTTCACTTTCTTGTTCTCTGAACCAAGATGCCTTACGGACAATGACGAGGCCATTTTGTCTACGAGAAAAGTGGGTCTTGGTTGCTTTAGGAATAAACTTAAGAAGGAACAAAGAACCAACCATAAGCTTCTCATGAAAGTTTTGAAGGTGCACTTGTCGAATAAACGGGTTACGAAAAAGTTCCAAGTACCAGGCACGAGTTCCAAAAGCCTTCCACTTCTTGTCACAATTGGAATCACTAATGTAATGTCCGAATACCGTCTTAGCATTTCGCTCATCGCGTTCTTCTTCCGTCAGCAGAGGAAGAATAAACTCCAAACGTTTTGTCAACTCAATCGGCTCAAAATAGGGATCGACGTTTGCTGCGGTAAGTACAATTTTGGACTTTGTGCTTGAGTCCAAGAAGCTCAACGTTTCCCACCCACAATCCGAAAATTCTTCACCCACCAAAGAAAAGTACTCCGACCAAAACTGCTTGAGAAACATTGCGGCAGCCATACAAGTGAACCCATGTCGTATAAGAATGTGAGACGCAGTGAAAGCATTTTTAACGGTAGCGGCGTTACTAACATCATACATGAAGAACTGGCGCTGGTAAAATGCCGAATTGGCTGGATACTCTGGACAATAATTGTAGTTGCCAAACACCGTAAGAGGCCCCAATTCTAAGGGTGTAAACACCGGACCAGATGGCAAAAGGTTTTTTAGGACCTGTAAGTGACCGTCCGGGCGGTTTACTTCCAACCAAACTTCCTCAGAAACGCTGGCACATACCCGTTCTAAATTCTGTAATACCAACGGAGCATCTGGTAAGGCCGAGTCCACAATGGTAACACCAGGAAAAGTTCTTGTCATACGGCTCAAATCAAACGAGTGATCAAACACAACTGAAGCGTCTTGAGAAACGAACGAGTCACGAACAAAACAAAAACGGTTTTTTTGCAACGGCTGATTTTAACAAAGTTTTTAGGCTCCGTGGCACGACTGTCCTCCGAATGCATCAAAGAGTTAAGCATATGCGTAACCAATGAGAGGCCAGACAAAGACTGCAATAGAACACTATCAAGACATGCTTCTGCCAACTCATCCAAAACGTTGAGCATACAGCTGACATACTGCAGATACAACTTGCTATCAAGGTGAACATAGGCACCAGCAGCTACCAGGGTACTACACATATTTTGTCAGTTATATTCTAATTTTGTAATGAAGGAGCATGTGCTCGTACCTGTGTTTCTCGATGATGCGGTCAATAAGTTGCGAATTAACTTGTGACGCTACAAAACGTATTTCCAAACGGGTGGTGAACTGACTATCGGAATAATCTTCAAGACGAGCCCTGTACCAACGCTATATAATAATTACAAAGTTAAAATGAGGAAGAAATTAATATACAAAAACGTACCATATTCGACTGGTGGCGGCCTTTGGCATGACGAAATGTCTTTCGCAAAACATCGGGTGCCCAGTCGGTCACATACGAGCCGTTTACACCGGCCTTACCACGAGTAAATGGGTACTTTATGTCATTGTATACAATGACTTTAGACCCGAAACCAGCAGGGCGGTTGGTGTTGGACCCAGTCATACCACCGAAATGACCTAGCACCATACTTGTTGGCTCCGACACCGTGGTGGGACCACCAAACGCAGACGCAAAAGCACCATGGTATTCCTCCTTCAAAAAAGATATGGCCGGGGTGCCAGAAACAGTCTTCGCAAAAAAATTGATAGCCAGATCAACACGACATTGGTTAGGATCCAATAATGTCCAGTCAAGCATTGTTGATAAAATAGTCGTTGGATCATCACCGTAAACAGGGCACTTAAAACCGAAAGCCGAGGAAATAAAAACGAAATGACGGAATTCGGCAAGGTCAGTACTCATCCGAGTCATTTTACGCATCTCATCCACTAAAGCCGGCATATCGGTACAATGCAAATAGTTATTTCTATTACCGAAAAAAGTTCGGCTAATTGACTCACTATAGGAACCACCGCATCTGTTGTACTGGGAAATAGACTGAACCTTGTACAAGCTAGGTAAAAGAAGGCAATCCGTGAACTTTCGCTGCAATTCCACGTTGAGTACCTTACTCGGGCGGTCTATACCAATGTTCATCTCTTTCATTTTTGGAAAAACAATATGAACTTTAAGAAGCGCCTCTCCTTCAGCCTCGAAGAGCAAAGTGTTGGGGTAGTTCCTGACTTTGTCTTTCATACCACGGAAGGTAAAGGAGCCATGATCGATACGTTGAATACCTGTAGAAAATTCAGGACTTAAGTGCACACGTACGCGAGTTCTGGGTAACACAGGAACATGCCTGATGCAGTTTGTAATGAACGCATCAAGATTGACCTCGCAAACAGTCACGTCAGGCTCAACTTCGTGTTCCAAATCCACAATTATGTTTTTTTTGACATTTTCTGTGGTGGTAACCGCATTGAATAAGATATCGATCTTGTCAGCGATAGTATTCGCGGAGATACACTTCTCAACAAATTCAGGAAAAGAAATAACGTCTTGTGTTTACGTTAATAACAATTGTCAACAATATATTTTTTTTTTACTTACGGTCACCATCGTCAATGTCATCCAAAAGTGAATCAACTAAAATTTCTTCTTCCAACTCAATTTCGTCTTCACTGGAATATTGATAGTCTTCGTCCTCTGTTTCTTCGCTGTCGTACTCACCATCCACAAAGGGATGATTGCTACTACGAGAACTGGTCTCAGAAGCGTCAGAGACCGAGACACGTCGGGGCACGTAGTCGGAATCAGAATCTTGGGAAGCTAAAAAACAACAGAATTTAACAACAGCCTTTCACACGTAAAAGAATCACTTGCCTGGTTCCGCTTGAGTGAACGACATGTCACTTTCAGCAGACACATTAGATCTTGAATCATCCATGTCACTTACATCAGATTCATTAGAACTTGAATCATCCGTGTTAATGGCAGAGCGATCTAATAATGTCACTTTTAACATTGAATGTTACTTCCCCCAAATAAAAAAAAAGAAAACTTACTTGTGATGGTATTGCGCGGACCACGAGGCATGTTAAAGGTGAAACTAAAAGTTTGAGAAAAAGGTGAAGAAAAAGTGAAAGAGAAAGAGAAAATAAAAAAAATCCAACCCCTTTTATACCTTTTTTTTGTTAATAAATTCACAGTCTCAATAATTAGTCACCTAAATCACAGTCCCAAAAATTTATTAGTCATTCAAATCACAGTCCCAAAAATTTATTAGCCCTCTAAATCACAGTCCAAAAATTAATTAGTCACACAAATCACAGCCCCCATACTTCGTCATCGAAATGACATGCCCTTGTCATGAACATGTCAATGGCACGTACTTAGCACGTCATTGTTCCACATGACAAGTAGCCGACGACATAGCACAGCATAGCACAACATCGCAAGACATGGCAAGACATTGAACGTCATAAACACGCCATTAGTCCTTCACTGCCAACCATGCCACACATTGAACCCCATGGCACGCCCTAGCACGCCATCGCACGCCATGGGTCGACACGAGACGTTTTGGTGCGTCATAAGCACGACATCAGCGTGTCCTGACATGCATTCCTACTGGAATCAGAACGAATTCCTGTAACGCTGTTACAGAAATGTAACGGCGGTCGGATTTGGAATTTGTTAGATTTTTTAAAAACAAAATTTATGGATAATTTATGTTGTGGTGTGTCAGGTTACACCAACACGTGTTTAGCGGAAGTTATTAAAGAGTTCGTACTGCGAAGTAGCTGTTACAGAACGTCAAACTTTGTCGGATACGGGATTTTTTAAAAGTTTTGGTAACAAAATGAAATGCTGATTCATCTTAAAGTGTAAAACTTAGTCCCCATATGTAAAAAAAAAAGTTATTAATAACTTCGTAGTGCGAAGTATCTGTTACAGATCTGTAACAGGCTGTTACAGAATGCCAAACTGCAACGGATATGGGATTTTTTTAAAGTTTTCGAAACAAAATAAGATGCTGATTCATCTTAAAGTGTAAAACCTAGTCTCAATATGTGAAAAAAAAAAGTTATTAAAAACTTCGTAGTGCAAAGTAGCTGTTACAGAATGCCGAACTGCAACGGATATGGAATTTTTTTGAAGTTTCAGTAAAAAAATAAGATGCTGATTCATCTTAAAGTGTGAAACTTAGTCCCAATATGTGAAAAAAAAAAGTTATTAAAAACTTCGTAGTGCGAAGTAGCTGTTACAGAATGCCAAACTGCAACGGATATGTGATTTTTTTAAAGTTTCAGTAACAAAATAAGATGCTGATTCATCTCTGAGTCATATACTTGATAAGAGGGATGTCCAATTGGGAAGCGTGTACTGCGGAAAGATAAAAGAATATATAATTCAGTAACAGTGCTTTGAGACAGATCAAATCAAGTTCTGCAGAGTTAAAGTTTAAACAGAGAGTAGTGACAAATCGGCTAAACAGATAATTAAAGAACAGACATTAATTTTTATATGACGAAACGAGAAACATGTCAAATTGATAATGTTCGATAAGAAAACCAATGTATGATGTATATTAGTATTGATGACAATAGCTGCTATACATCAAAAACGCGGAAAACTGCGTATAGATACATTCCAAAAGAAGAAAGGTTGACTCAATAACTCCCAGGGGCAGTTGTTCAAAATAAAAGGATCGATTATTTATAGCAGCAAAGTTCTTTTGTTTATTTCTTACAATAAAAAAATACATTCATTAAATCATTTCTTCCTGGTACTATTTTATCAACATACCACAGAAGGTAAAGTTGCATCGTATGCAAGGGGTGCTAAGTTGCACTAGTTTCTTATTAAATACAGGTACGACGTACATGAGTTATTATTAAATAGAGGAACGACGTGCATAAGTTTTCTTATTAAAACAAAGATATGCCATGCATAAAGTTTAAATATATATTATTTCGATAAGTGTGACAAGCTTCGTTTAAAAATAAATGAATGAGTTGTTTACAGTATAAATAAAAGAATGAAGTAAGTAAGTTACATATTAAAAATATAAATCAGAACCCAAGTGGCAACGTTAAGAAAGATCTACGAGACGAGGCAAATAAAAGGAATAAAAACCCTGTCATATATACGAATAGGTCACGGTTCCTATCATATATGTGAAGACCACGACTTTGTAAATCGTAGCCAGTATATGACATAATCCGAGTGGTACCTGCAGTAAACTGTTTGGGAAGGAATAACAACTAAGAGCACCACACAGAAAAAAAATTATGGAAATAAAAATGCTGCATCGCCGAGTCGAACCGGCAACCTCAGCGGTGCAAGACCGAAGTCATGGACCACTAAGACATCAACACATAAGATTTCCATCATGTAAAACAATTGATGTGAAACCCCAAGAGTAGTAAAAGTTAGGAAAGGAGAGCAAGAGAGAAAAATAGGAGAATGGAAGGAAGATATGTAACAGAGCGGCCGAAGAAGATCAAGGGGCGTGGAGAAGAGAAAATAAGTAGAGAGGTAAAGAAGGAGAGAAGACGGGTATGCGAGAACAAGAGAGAAAAACAGGAGGAGAAGAGATGGTAAGTTGAAGAGGAGAAGGAGGGTAGTACAAAATAATTGTAGAAGAAGAGCAGATGATGAGAAGAGAAAAAGTATATCAGAGATTGAATTGCAGGAATAAGGAGCAAAGAAAAGAAGAATATAGGAAGAAAAAAAATTATAAGAAGAGAGAAGAAGAGAGAAATGTAGTTGGGTATGCGGAAGATTGGAGAATAGGATAATAAAAGGAGAGGAGAATAAAAAGTAGAAGGGTATCAGAGAAGAAGAGTATCGGAGAACAAAAGATGAAAAAGAGGTGATAAGGTTTAAAGAGAGAAGGAGAGTATAATGTAAGTGAAGATAGAATGAAGAGGAGTATGAGAAAAGGAAAAAAGGAGAGAAACAAAAAGTTAATAAAAAGAGAAGAGTAGATTGAGAGAAGTATATTAGAAAAGAATAGATAAAGAAGAGGTGTTAAGAAGAGATGAATAGAAGGAAAGAAGGAGAAAAAAGTGTGCAGAATAAAGGAATAGAGAAGAGCAAATAAATAGAAAAAAAAAAAGGAGTAGAGAAGAATAAATAAATTGAAAAGAATAAAGGAAGAGAGAAGAGTAAAGAATGAAGGAGAGGAAGAAGATAGGAAAATATAAGAAAGGATAGAGAGATATGAGAAATGTAGGAGAGATTGAGGGAAGAAGATAAGAATAGAAGAAGGAGTAATAAAAAAAAAATAAGAAGAAGTGATGGTAAGATGAGAAGAAAAGGATGAAAGATACATGGAATGAAGGGAGGGAAAAAAGGAGAGAAAAAGAAAATGATTGAGGAAGAGGAAGTATGTAAAAAGAATAAGTTAAGAGAAGTTAATATAAGAAGGTAAAGAAAGAGATAATGAGAGGGAAAATAAGATGGTAAAGAATAATAATAGGAAAAGGGATGTTGAAAGAAGGTAGAATAGGAGAGAAAAGATAGAGGATAGAAGAATAGAGGAATAGGAGTATAAGAGAAAAGGAGGGAAGAGAAGGGGGTGGAGAATAGAAGGAGGGGTTGAGAGAATGGGAGAGAAGAAGAAAACGAGGGAGTGGGATAGTAGAGAAAGGGTGAAGAATAGGATAATAAAAAAAGAGAAGAAAAGGATAATAGTAGTGTAAAAAGATAAAAAATGAGTATGAGAAAAAAAGAGATAA
Source organism: Mucor piriformis (assembly GCA_943193625.1). Classification (NCBI taxonomy): domain Eukaryota; kingdom Fungi; phylum Mucoromycota; class Mucoromycetes; order Mucorales; family Mucoraceae; genus Mucor; species Mucor piriformis. The sequence continues at coordinate 6,082 of OW971871.1, read as the reverse complement.
TAAAAAGAGAATAGGGAAATTAATAAAGAAAAGAAATAAAAAAGAAAGGAAGGAGAAAGAATAGAAGTAAATAGAAAGAGAAGAAATGCAATGAAAAAAGAGTTGAGGTAGAGAGAAGAAGAGAAATGAGAAGAAAAAGAGAGAAAAAGATGGAATGAAAGAAGGAGGATAGAATAATAAAAGAAGCTGACAAGCATTCCTGCTGGAAAACGAGCCGTTATCCTGTAACGCTGTTACAGAATGTAACGGTGGTCTGATTTGGAATTTGTTAGATTTTCTAGAAACAAAATTCAAGGATAATTTATGTTGTGGCGTGTCATGATACACCAAAACGTGATTAGCGGAAGTTATAAAAGAGTTCGTAGTGCGAAGTAGCTGTTACAGAATATCACCCTGGAAATGTGACATTTACATTTAAAAGAAAAACAAAAAAAAAAAGAAAAGAAAAACAAAAAAAAAAAGAAAAAAAAAAAAAAAAAAAAAAGAAAAAAAAAAAAAAAAAAAAGAAAAAAAAAAAAAAAAAAAGACACCACAATTTGAACAATGTAGCAAAATAGTTCCCTTATTAATGATTTTTTTTTTAGCCAGATAAGTGGCCGCAGGCCACTAAGACAGTGGTGTGACAAATGACAACAGAGACAGTGGTGTGACAAAGGACAACAGAGACAGTGGTGTGACAAAGGACAACAGAGACAGTGGTGTGACAAAGGACAACAGAGACAGTGGTGTGACAAAGGACAACAGAGACAGTGATGTGACAAAGGACAACAGAGACAGTGATGTGACAAAGGACAACAGAGACAGTGATGTGACAAAGGACAACAGAGACAGTGATGTGACAAAGGACAACAGGAAGATAATTTATTCAAACAAAGAGAGAAAGTCAAGGTTAGTATTGTCTTTGAGACGCGACCGAAAAATTTGAAACGGTTACAATGTAGCGCAAAACTGTGGCTTTCGAATAGTGTAAAAAAAGGTAAATTACCACCGTTGGTTGTCGCGTAAACGGCGATTGAAATATACCGCTACATGCACCACTCACATGAAATTTTTTAAAAAGAATAAAATTTTCGGCTGGATTCGAATCAGTGACTAACTGTAGCGAAGTAGGGCGTATTACCAAATACTGACAGGGAACTACTGTTATGTTGTCAAGCCCGTAAATGCTAATGATTCTGATGTCTCCAATAATCTTGTGACTAACCCGGACTATGACATAGACATGCTGGTAGAGATTGAACTCAGGCTGAAGAAGACATCAAACCAGAAAAGACGTTTCGTACCACTCAAAAATAATCACCTGAATCTGAAAAAGGCTAAACCGAATAACATCACTTTAATATAAACATAACACCTCTTTCGACAACCTGTTTCTATTACTCACTATTATTATATTTATCACACCATTTGTACCTTACAATTAGTATATATATCCCTTAAGTTTTATATCAATAAACATTACCTTCTATTTTATATATTTGGGTAATTACTTACTGTTGTGTATCAAGGTAATGTTAAAATTATAAAGACAGTAATAGAGTAACGTGCCACCAACTTTAGACCTGATAAATTTTTGCCATTTTTTAAGCCAATTTTTCTCAACCAAAACATATTTTTTTCGTAAAAAAAAATCTGAAGAACTATTCTTTAAGCGTATATCAATAATAATCAAAAAAAATATTTGTACTTTACATATTAAAAAAAATGTTGATAGTCATTAAAAATTGTCGGTGAAAAAGTATTTAAGCGGGGGGAGCCTAAGGGGAACCTCAGATTTGAAACAACCATTAAATATGAGGTAATCTTTTTAAACCTCCGCGCATAAAATCAGCCAATGAAAAGACGTTAAAACGACAATGTTGTAACTTTTGATAGCTATCGGCTCACTCAGTTTTACATTGTTTTGCAATTGAATACATGGATGCATTTAAGTAAACATCAAAGAACACTTCCTCAGGTTTGGATTTTCATTATGTTGTGGGGGGGGGGACCAAAGGCGTCACCCTGCAAAGAAGTTGGACTTGGAAATTTATGATCTCTATGGAAATCCTGAATTCAGCATTTATCAAAAATCTAATTACATACGGTGTTTAATTATAGCTTTAGACGTGTAGTTATAGGTTTGGATTTTACATTTATCTATAAATTAATCATTTTGGACAACATAATATGTCAGTGCGTTTTTCGAATATTGGTACTGGGGAGTGACCTCTGTTAACTAATCGAATTTGGTCAAGTATGGATGGATTTTTTTAACGCTATGTGTAGGCTCAATTTTACTTTTCTTTTAAATATTACGACAGAATATAATAATGCATACCACTTTCAACAATGCCGGAGGTTTGAATTTGTACTCGATCAACAAAATAGATTTTTATGCGGAACTTTTTGGGATATGGTGTTATATTAAACACAAATGCCTAGGGAAGGTCAAATTGAGCATGTAGATTTCCGCTATCAAAATTAATGTTGGCCAATAGAACACATAGTGTATCTAGATGTGACTAATGCGCGTCAAGAACGTCTTTTCACTTATTACTTTAAACTGGGGGAGCAAAGCGGGAGGCTCGCCTTAGATGCGATTATACTTTAAACTCTTTGGAAAAAAACATTGATGACTTTTTAGACAAAGCGGGAAATATCTCCTGTATACGAAGATACTTTAGACATGCAACTGAGTACATTGAGGCATACAGCAACTGTAGTGATGGTCGTGAAGTTGTACTGACTGTGAAAAAATTTGTTGAGAAAAAGTATCTTTCTCACCAATAACAAAAAAATGTAGACTTCTTTATTTTGCAAAAAGATCTTAACATGCAAATGCAACACCATTTTTTTAATTCCACACGAAGGTCATGTCCAATGTCAAATGTGTACGTGTATGTGTGTGTGTGTGTGTGAGGGGGCGGGGGTGCGGCTTTCCCAAAAAAAAAAGTGCATGACGATTATCGCAATTGCGAAAAAAAAAAATTGAAACAAAATCGAAATTTATCAGGTCTAAAGTAGGTGGCACGTTAGTTCGAGACTGTTTATAAGATTGTCCTTTATTATGAAATAAAAACCTCTAGTATTTATGTAAAAAACTTGTCTGCTGAGTTATCACTTTGATATAATTGAAAGTTGTTCTTCGTTACCAAATATAGATACCAATACCGCTTGTTGCTTTACTAATGCACGTGTACTCAATGAATTAGTTTCCTTATACAACGGTATTCTCGTGCTAACGAAATACTAATGATATAATATCTAATAGTACTAACTATTTCCTTTTGGTATGATTACTAAATCATTAATGATGTGTAGATGTTGATATGTTTTTATTGACAATTATATAAGTGTAGCCTAGCTAGATCACCACAGGAGAGAGGACAAATAAAAGAAATAAAACGTTTTAGTCAACATAAACACAGTGGTAATGTCACATTAATAGTAGTAGAAGAATAGAAACATAAAAAAGAAGATGAAGAAAAAGAGAACAAATGTAAAGCAGAAACCAAGTGGTAACGTTCCAGCGAAGCGAAAGAAAATAATGAAGAAAGAAAGCAGGAGGCGGGGGTGCCGGTCAAAAGGCCGAAGGTCTTTTGGCCGGCACCCACGGCCTACGGCCTGCGAGGGTTAGCACCCACGGCCTACGGCCTGCGAGGGTTAGCACCCACGGCCTACGGCCTGCGAGGGTTAGCACCCACGGCCTACGGCCTGCGAGGGTTAGCACCCACGGCCTACGGCCTGCGAGGGTTAGCACCCACGGCCTACGGCCTGCGAGGGTTAGCACCCACGGCCTACGGCCTGCGAGGGTTAGCACCCACGGCCTACGGCCTGCGAGGGTTAGCACCCACGGCCTACGGCCTGCGAGGGTTAGCACCCACGGCCTACGGCCTGCGAGGGTTAGCACCCACGGCCTACGGCCTGCGAGGGTTAGCACCCACGGCCTACGGCCTGCGAGGGTTAGCACCCACGGCCTACGGCCTGCGAGGGTTAGCACCCACGGCCTACGGCCTGCGAGGGTTAGCACCCACGGCCTACGGCCTGCGAGGGTTAGCACCCACGGCCTACGGCCTGCGAGGGTTAGCACCCACGGCCTACGGCCTGCGAGGGTTAGCACCCACGGCCTACGGCCTGCGAGGGTTAGCACCCACGGCCTACGGCCTGCGAGGGTTAGCACCCACGGCCTACGGCCTGCGAGGGTTAGCACCCACGGCCTACGGCCTGCGAGGGTTAGCACCCACGGCCTACGGCCTGCGAGGGTTAGCACCCACGGCCTACGGCCTGCGAGGGTTAGCACCCACGGCCTACGGCCTGCGAGGGTTAGCACCCACGGCCTACGGCCTGCGAGGGTTAGCACCCACGGCCTACGGCCTGCGAGGGTTAGCACCCACGGCCTACGGCCTGCGAGGGTTAGCACCCACGGCCTACGGCCTGCGAGGGTTAGCACCCACGGCCTACGGCCTGCGAGGGTTAGCACCCACGGCCTACGGCCTGCGAGGGTTAGCACCCACGGCCTACGGCCTGCGAGGGTTAGCACCCACGGCCTACGGCCTGCGAGGGTTAGCACCCACGGCCTACGGCCTGCGAGGGTTAGCACCCACGGCCTACGGCCTGCGAGGGTTAGCACCCACGGCCTACGGCCTGCGAGGGTTAGCACCCACGGCCTACGGCCTGCGAGGGTTAGCACCCACGGCCTACGGCCTGCGAGGGTTAGCACCCACGGCCTACGGCCTGCGAGGGTTAGCACCCACGGCCTACGGCCTGCGAGGGTTAGCACCCACGGCCTACGGCCTGCGAGGGTTAGCACCCACGGCCTACGGCCTGCGAGGGTTAGCACCCACGGCCTACGGCCTGCGAGGGTTAGCACCCACGGCCTACGGCCTGCGAGGGTTAGCACCCACGGCCTACGGCCTGCGAGGGTTAGCACCCACGGCCTACGGCCTGCGAGGGTTAGCACCCACGGCCTACGGCCTGCGAGGGTTAGCACCCACGGCCTACGGCCTGCGAGGGTTAGCACCCACGGCCTACGGCCTGCGAGGGTTAGCACCCACGGCCTACGGCCTGCGAGGGTTAGCACCCACGGCCTACGGCCTGCGAGGGTTAGCACCCACGGCCTACGGCCTGCGAGGGTTAGCACCCACGGCCTACGGCCTGCGAGGGTTAGCACCCACGGCCTACGGCCTGCGAGGGTTAGCACCCACGGCCTACGGCCTGCGAGGGTTAGCACCCACGGCCTACGGCCTGCGAGGGTTAGCACCCACGGCCTACGGCCTGCGAGGGTTAGCACCCACGGCCTACGGCCTGCGAGGGTTAGCACCCACGGCCTACGGCCTGCGAGGGTTAGCACCCACGGCCTACGGCCTGCGAGGGTTAGCACCCACGGCCTACGGCCTGCGAGGGTTAGCACCCACGGCCTACGGCCTGCGAGGGTTAGCACCCACGGCCTACGGCCTGCGAGGGTTAGCACCCACGGCCTACGGCCTGCGAGGGTTAGCACCCACGGCCTACGGCCTGCGAGGGTTAGCACCCACGGCCTACGGCCTGCGAGGGTTAGCACCCACGGCCTACGGCCTGCGAGGGTTAGCACCCACGGCCTACGGCCTGCGAGGGTTAGCACCCACGGCCTACGGCCTGCGAGGGTTAGCACCCACGGCCTACGGCCTGCGAGGGTTAGCACCCACGGCCTACGGCCTGCGAGGGTTAGCACCCACGGCCTACGGCCTGCGAGGGTTAGCACCCACGGCCTACGGCCTGCGAGGGTTAGCACCCACGGCCTACGGCCTGCGAGGGTTAGCACCCACGGCCTACGGCCTGCGAGGGTTAGCACCCACGGCCTACGGCCTGCGAGGGTTAGCACCCACGGCCTACGGCCTGCGAGGGTTAGCACCCACGGCCTACGGCCTGCGAGGGTTAGCACCCACGGCCTACGGCCTGCGAGGGTTAGCACCCACGGCCTACGGCCTGCGAGGGTTAGCACCCACGGCCTACGGCCTGCGAGGGTTAGCACCCACGGCCTGCGAGATTTAGAGTTAGGGTTAGGGTTAGGGTTAGGGTTAGGGTTAGGGTTAGGGTTAGGGTTAGGGTTAGGGTTAGGGTT